>CM033320.1:62719112-65211612 GCA_019359835.1 Pharus latifolius | reverse complement strand
GTATCTATTCCTCTTTTTGTATACTAGTGGAATTTCATTTAGTTCCTTCTTAAATATAGATGAAGTGGAATAGAGAAATAGAATAAAAATCCCTTCTGAACGAAAATGTAAGTATCAGCTCCAGATATCTCACTTGGACAAATTAGAAGCAATTTTCTATTATTCTAGTTTGTTCCTTCCTTTCGATAAATATTCGAAAATCCCCTTCAATTTTGAAAGGGCTTCCCTCCCCCGTGTGGAGAAAACTTTTCTTCTTCCATTTTTTTCTTCATTCAATTCATTTCAAAATACTTCGATTGGTATGTGCACGAAATAGGCCAATTCAGCAGCTTTTTGTTAAATTTCTCATGGAGTAAAAACTTCTCATCAGTACGAGTCAAGGGAATGAAACCTTGGCCTCGGATTTCCATATAAAGGATAAGACGAGGATAAAGACTCTCTTTAACCTGAATTCTAATTGATTGGATATCCCGCATAAGGAATCGAAGGAAGACGCGACGTTTTATTTCAGGGAATCCCCAACGAAAAATGTACACTATTCCCTTTTTTCTATCGAATCGGTCATAACCACTACCTACATTCTACAAAAAAGTGCAACACAAGTAGGAACTAATGAATAGGCCCAAGATTCAGTAGAAAGACATCATAACCCCCTGAAAAAAAAGAATTTGTTGAGATGGAAATACAAATATCATATTCTTACCAAGATAACAGAAAGCTCCATCCACTAAGAATCCTAGAAAAAGAATACAGACCCAAAAAAATTACCTCTTTTTCGAGAACCCTTTTATAAGTTTTATCCATATATGTTCTGATTGTCAATTCATATTATATTTATTAAATCCAACAACGGTCGATTCAAATTGAGAGAATAAGCTAAATGACTTTGACTTTACTTTTTTTTATTCTGAAATCATCTTCAGCAACTAGTAATCCTATGAAAAAATTGGTTAGATACATTGACTTTCTATTCATAAAAAGATTCGTTGATCCATTTAAAATAAAACTCGCTATACCAGACTCTACATATACATGCATTTATGCTGGTGTCCTATATCCGCATCCATAGCCATTTTTCTTGTGTGTGTAGAAAGAGCCACATACCTCTACCATATTATATTACTTACACTAAAAAATATTTGTATTATGATCCCACGTGAAATAAATTGAGAAAATTTGATCCCATCGGTTCTAGACAATCTTATTTTTTTGCACATAAAGAAATAAAGAATCCATTGCAAGTGCTGGAAATACTAAATCTACTAAAGGCACAAAAATAGAGGAGAGGATAAGTTAAAATCTATCATAGAATATGATGTGGACATCACAAGCTCCAACGACCAAGATGTTCGCCCCAATGACCAAGATGGTTGCATACAAGACTCTTCGACCAAATTTCAAGGACCAATCACTCGATCTCGTGCCAAGCAAATTCGTGACCAAGTAAATGCTAACTTGAGTCTCATTTCAGATTTAAACAACTTAATGGTGCTTCCAACGTCCACTTCTTTGGTTGAACTTAGGTGCATTGGAAGGGCCGACGAAGATTGGTCGCACGAATGAGGGTGGTGCAAGGCACACACTGTCTGTCCTTTTGCGAGCAATTCTGGAGACAATCTGAGCGTGCAACATGGTCATGGGCCACATCATTAAAAAGATAATGAAGTCTAGTTTCCAACGCATCAAACCATGCATCATTTCGACTTCTGAGTCAAAAGTTATGATCATTTTAGTAGAATCTGCACAACCAGTTCAACCTGCGCGAAAATTGAAGCAACTCTTTTCCAAACGAATTGGTCTCTTGGATATCTAAGGAAACTCTTCATCTAATGGGTGCCTTCACACCTTAATTAGGAGGGTTGGTTGTTCAAGAAAATTTTTCATCTAATGGTTGTTTTCACACCTAAACTAGGAATGTTATTCCTAGTATAAATACCCCATGTATTCCAACTATTGGAAGCACTTTTGATCAAACCATTTCAGCTATATGCTAGTGCATCAAGACTGCTTGAGTGTTCCTCTACCTTTGCTCTTGTGAGTTCTCTTGGATTCGCGAGAAGGATCTTTACAGGTCCCCCTAGTTCATGCTCTACGGTTCCGGCCGTTTTGTGTGGATTAGTCCCGGATTGTGATTCTACGATTGTTCAGACAGCAGGTCGAAGTTCTTGTAGCTTCGGATCGACTTCCCCATCGTACGGGTTGCAACCAACCTTAACAGGTATAAAACCAGTTACCCCGGCTGTTCGCAGCTAGTTATCTTTATTCTATCCTACGCCGTGAAAATCAGACCACCCTTGTGGAGAAACTAATATGCGTTGGCGCAGCAGTGATCCATCCCCACACCAGAATAGGTGTCTCCATTCAAATTTACTATTTCTATCTATTCGAAAAATTTCTTAAAATTCTTATGATATAATTAAGTATATTTCTTATAAAGAATGTTGACTATTGTATTTTTTTAGTTTGCAAAATAAAGAATTTTTAGGTAATTTGAATTAATCGTGCTTGCATTTTTTTTTGCATTAATAACCGTATAAAAAATGGAATATGGGTTCCAGTCATTTCGAACCCAGGCTTGCCTATTTCCCTTTCTATACAACCTTCTATGTTTTTCTCTCTCACATGAGCCCTCATTATCTGCACTGGTCCCCATAATCAGACCATAATCAGAGAAAGAAATACAAAAGGGCACACAGTGAGGGAACAGGTAAGGTGTGCTACTGTGCTTGATACCCATGTCTCCCATAATGCCGGCCAGCCAGGCCTCCACACTGTAAACAACAACCAATGCATTCTGTACACTCCTTGTAAAAGCAGAAAACAAACTGGAAGTAAATGGGTAAAAGAACAAGGTACATGTTTATGTATATTTAAGTCTTACATGCACACCGATTTCCAATTTAAATACAGAAAACAAGGAGGGAAAAAAGAATAATAATTAGCACTAGTAATGATAAGAGGCATCTGAAAAGGAATTGCATATGTTGGTTTTTGCCAACTTGCAACTGATCAACCAATAGCAGTGATAAAGTGAGAAAGATTAGGTATTCTTAATGTCTGGCTTGACTGACTGATCCAAAGGCGTATTCCTACCTTATGCTACAAGACTCCAACCCAAAAAGTTTAGGTATTCTTCATGCATAATTAACTGTAGGGCAAGTCCAAACTACCACTAAAAACAATCATAAAAAACTTTTTAAGTTTGGTAGCACGTAATGAATGGACCATCAGTTTTCTGATTTGATGTGCAGGCTTGGATACAACATACAACTGTTCCGGAAAAGACAGAATTAGAAACTAACAGTGGCAAGACATTTACAAACAATTTGTAAGATTTCATTTGCAAATCAATGTACATGAGGCAGATAATTAGCAACACAGAACCATTGGCTAAACATTGTATGAAATTTCAGTAGCAGTTCATGGCATTCAATTAGAAACATCAGGTTCAACAAATTATAGGGAGGAATTACTATATATTAAAGGAAATACAACATAATAAGTAAATGAGTACAGATAAGGCGAATACAACACGAAGCTTGACAGTTCTCTCAAACTTATGCCGGTATGCAGAACAGCCATACCTTAAAAAGCAAGTCACGAGGCTTCGCATCCTTTGACTGCTTGTCTCACATTGCCACAAGTGGCCTCTGAATAATCTTTTACTCCATGTGATATCAGTGTGTTGCAATAAAATTAAATGTTAGAAATGCCTAAATAAATAACAGTCAGAAGTTTGTGACATAAGCTGTCTGCCCTGGTATAGTCCAAGTCATCAGCCAAAAACTAGATGACATAATAAAGCTAAAGAGCCGAATGAATGTTGATTTGTCAAGTGCGATGAAGTGCATTTTGACACTTCAGACATTCAAGCTGCCTACTGCAAGTTCAGAGACCACAGAAGTTGTCTTCTATTCAGCAGTCTCCATTGCCACGTCTTCCTTAACCTCTGTAATAACCTTAAGAAGGTCCACTGGAGTTGCCGCAGGGTCCAACTCATGGCAGCCTTTTGGAGCATTGTTCCCTTCTTCTCCGGTCAGCAGACGAGAAGGAACCCGGTGTGAAAATCGAAACAGCTCTTCCTTTGGTATCCTCTTGACCACCTTGGGGTCCGTGTGCCTATGGAAGACCGCTTTGAAACTAGCAACCTTCAGCAATGGAATGACAGTCACACCCTGCTCGTCGGTAAAATCATCAATCACTTCTACAATCTCATACTTGTATATCACATCATCAGGAGTAAGCTCATTCCAATCAGATGACCAGTTTCGGTACAATGCCCAAGTATCACCTTTCTTGGGAACAATCTTGATAATTCCACGAGGGCCTTTACTCCAGCTAACTTTGTGTGAAAAGATGTTGACTGTTTCAGTGATCTGATATCTTCCAACCCTGAAATCACCACATGTCTTTGCAAACCCAGAGGCAACCCAGCTTATTGGTGCCAGTTCACTATTGGACTTGGAATTGAGAAAACTCATGCGGATCTTGAAAGGCCTCCATGAAAGAACTTTCTGCACCATTGCATATAGACGAGGCATGCCATCTTCACTATCATATGTAGCCCATACCTGATCACTATCAAAAGCTCTTTCCGTACGATCTTTATCAAAATCAAGGAAATCTGGGTCTGGGACATCAATCGACACAGGCATACGCTTCTGTTCTTGATTCTTTTCATCACTTGCAGGGAGTTGGACATCAGCTCCTTTTGACTTGTATAGCTTGAGTTTATTGCCAGGATTATTAGAGAGGACACCATTCAACTTCATATTGCTGTCAATATGATATTCTTTTATCTCTGGCTTCCCATTCTCTGCAAACTGGGGGGACAATGAAATGTTCAGATCTTGTAATTTGTCACGAATTGCGGCCTTGGTTTTCTCAAGAAGTATACCACGGATGTCAAGTTGGAAGATCTCCCTCAAAACATTAGCTCTTCTTCCACTTACTGCAGATCTGAACTTATCCCCTGAAGTACCATTAACCCTTCCCACATCAGTGAATGCAGATGTTTCTGTACTTGCGGTCACCATCTCTTTGTTACCTCCACCATAATCTGCAGCAGCATAGCCATTAATACTATTTCGTCTCCTCTTTGAATGCCGGCCACGGCCTGATGTAGTTTTCTCCTTCCCATATGCATTACCACTTGCAGAACAATTGTAAGTGTAGCTCTCCTCGTGCTTTCTTCTTAATTTCTCTGAGGCCTGTGTACTGTAAGCGTTTGCACCAGCAGCACCTGTTGTCTTTGAGTACTGATTCCACTGGAAGCTCTGATTGTTGTAGGAATCATAAGTGTTCTCATGTTGGTATCCTCCGTGTCCTGTCCCAGGAATGCTCGAGGTTCTGTTTGCTGAGCCATGTGAGTGCTTCATGGTGTTGTGGTTGTGCTGCTGCTGCTGCTTGGTTGACCAGGAGAATGAGGAACTGGTTCCATTGGAAGGAAATCCTGTCTCAACAGCCATGAATGCATTATGGCAGTTTGGGCACAAAAGGTTGTGATCAAGATAAATTCTCAAGTACTCATACTGCATCCGGCAGCGATTGCATGATGTCCAAAATGTGTCAAGTCCAACAGGACGAGTAGTAGCCTCAGCGGCTGCTGCAGCAGCCGCTGCGGCAGCAGCACTCTTTCGAGCTCGCTTGTTTGCCTTTTTATCATAAGTATACAAACCATTGGCCCCATTTACAACAGTATGATCTCTCCTCTTCTGATCATAGATCATCTTTCTGCTCTTATCAGACAACACACTCCACGCTTCTGAGATAAGTTTAAAGGCTCCCTCAGCACCGACCGACTTGTTCTTGTCAGGGTGCAGCTGGAGAGCTAGCTTTCTGTACTGCTTCTTCACCTCCTCTTCATCTGCAGAGGCACTGAGGCACAAGATTCGGTACCAGTCACTCTCTCCATCAATCTTGGAATCAGCCGCAGCGAGAACTTCAAGCGTTGATACCATCTGAGATATGCCATCAAGTGACGGGTATAGGTTCTGGGCCTTGATGGCAAACTTGCGTGCACCCTTGATGTCACGCGCATGGAACTTGCGCTCTGCAACATCCCTCGCCTTGAGAGCTTCATCCATCAAGTGACAGGCATTTTGGTCTCCGTTCATCTTCGCCTTTGGATTGGATCACGAACAGTCCGTCTTGAACAGGAGCCAAGAAACCCAAGAACAACAACAAAGCAAGAGCTTAATATCCGCTTCGCATTGTCTAAATTTTTCAATGCCTCAATCTACATTCAAAAGGACAGTATCAAGAATCTTGAAGAACAAACAAATGAAACTTCAGAGCAACCTATTTCACTTATTCCCAAAATTCTTTCTTAATAAAGGCTTCCTCAGTTCTACAAAAAATTTAACTTACTACAACAAACTATTCTCAAGCAGCTGCTAAACAGATCAAGAACAAAAGCTAATCTAAACAACAAGCCTCCATCAATAGCCCAAAAGGGGGAAAAAGAAACTTTCACTCATAAACCCAGAAATATCACAAACCCCACCTCCCAAGACCAGTTCAAATCACAAAATAAGCAGCAAGAAATGGGGTAGCAGAAACCCCAATTTAGATCAAGATGCCCTAAAAAGCTCCAATCGATCCAAGAAACACCGTGATCCGCGCGATCCGCAGCTTGGAACACCATCCCCCAAACCTAAAAAGCCCAAAAAAAATTCGAGGTTTCCAAGAACTGGCTCCAAACCCTAGGTACACAGATCTGACGCGAGAGGCCATGGCCAGCTGCGAAAAGCATCTCAATTGAAAGATAAGAACGAGAGAAATCGATTTAGGAAGTACCAAGACCGATCAATTTGACGAGGCTCGCGAATTTTGATGGATTCGAAGCCACGAGCGCCCCAAAATTGTATTTTTCCCCAAATTAAATTTGGGGGTCTTCAAAAAAAATGGAACTTTTTTTTTCTCAAACTTTAAGTCAAACTCCTAAAAATTTTGATACACTACAAGGGGTAGTAGTAGAAAAGGAGTTGGTTACGTGTGTGTAAAAAAAAAAAATTTCCAATTTGTTTTGTTGCCCTAAAAGTTTTAAACTTTGCCCTTATTTGATGCCAAAATTTAATTTCCTAGGCATACCATACCTTAACCATGGTTAAGCCCTAACCCAATTCATGTTTTAAAAAGAATTCTTTTTTTATTAAAAAAGGCAAATTCAGAAGGTTAGTGATTAATTAAAATTAATTTGGAATTTTAAACATAATTATAAGCTGGAGTTTTGATGTTAACAGAGAGGTACCACATGTGAAAAGGTCTTAAATATCCTCCAGGTGGGTCCCACAGAAATATACACATATACTTGTATAATGCTATGTGCATGTATGACACTTTATTTGGGGTATTTGAGTAAAGCCATGCTATAGGGTAACCCACTGCTGCAGTTAGATTAACCAGTCATGAGGGGTATCTTGGGGATTTTTTTTCTGTACTTTGCTGTGGTTAAAATCACAACCACCAACCAGAAAAAGTTTGTGCCTCTCTTCTTATTCTATATATTTTTTTTCCTACTATGAGATACCTTGTGTTCTTGTACGTGTATGAGTCTATGAGAACCTCTTTTTTTTCACATGTGGGGCCCGCATTTCCAGTTTCTCTTTAAGTATCCTCTCTCCATCATCACTGACCAAAACTTTTTAGGTTTTTTTTTTTGTACTGCCATCTGAAAAAATATAACAATGGCACTAGCATCTTTATAAGTACTGGTGTTTGTTACTACTATTTTTAATTCTGTTATTGTCATTCACAAACATTAGCATTTAGCACAACAAAGAAGTATTGTGCATCTATGTTCAGAAGCAACTATTAAAAACTAGAGCATCTGAGCAAACAAACATAAGAGTTTGTGACTGGAAAGTAAACTGGTCATTGAGACGCAAACTGAGATGTTCCATTCTGATACAGAATGGCATTTGCTTTTGTTTGTCGAATGGAGTTCTGAGCCTGAAGATATGAGTTCTTTTGCAGTCTTGATTCATGTCACACTTGAAAGGTAGTGTGGTAATTCAGAAAGTGATGTAGGATGGCAGCTGTTGTGAAATTTCAAGTGTTTGCTTTTTTGTTGCTGATGCAGTCTTTGCAGTTTGAAGTAGTCAGAAGCTGATCTTGCACTGCTGAAGTGATCAAGTGATCTTAAATGTTGAATGTGGAAGGATCAATGATCAGTGATGTGTCCAGAAGCTGCTCATTGGACCATTAAAACATGCAAACAAGAAAAAATGCCTTCTGCAATGGAGTTGTGGATGTGGTAAAACAACTGATAAAGTTGTATGTATGCCTTTTACTCAGTTCAAGAATTGAGTTGTTTTGGCAAGAACAGTAGCAGTACCTGCTGAATCTTGAAACTACACTTAAGCTAGAGTAATCTTCTCAGATGCTGGAGTGTGCTAATTTACTTGAACTGAACAACCTTTTCACTTTGTCTTAGACTGAGCTGTGTTCAGACTTCAGAAGCACCTGGAATGCTTTACTCAGAAGCATATATCAGAAATTCAGAACAATAGAATATAGTGTTGAATCCACAGAAGAAAAGATGCAGATTTACAGGGATGTCTTCATAGATAGTTTCTGTACAGTCTTCTAATCAGCTGAATTTTTGAGGCTGTACTGTGCTGCCCTTAAACTAGATGCCATGTTTCAAAATAAGCTAGTTAATGTTCAGAAATGCAACTGCAGTGGAACTAAAGATTACAATGAGGCAGCATAACTAGCAGATTCTATGCAGTCAACCTCTTGCAACAGATGCAAGAGGCCTAATTCTGCAGTTTTAGAGTTTTCAGACTGAAGTTTATATCAGCTAAGTTATTTAACTTTTCAGCTTATATTGGAACAAGATATTTCTATAAAAACAGGAAGCAATGGAGCACCTTATTATTTCAGATATAATTCCAGGGTGATTTTAACTATTCTGAGCAAGCATTTTACAAGACTGAAAAGTATCAAACTTCAAACAAGATTGATTTTTACTTTTCAGCTTATGTTGCTGTCTTGCAGAATATGTAACACCTGTAATATTCCACTCAAGAAACCTTCTATTCATTACTCTTGACATAATCTGAAACTTTACAGGGAAATTTAACCAGAAGGCTGATATTACTAACAGATTTCCTTATAAGTTGCTAAAAAAGATTTCTCCATTTTCCACATAAGAGTTGTGCTTAACAAGAACTTCAGAAATCCCCCTTTTTTTATTTATGATACAATGGAAATCTACAAACTGAATCCATTGAAGCAAGGTGATGCACACCTATTGCTAGTGAGTACATAGATCAAAGTCTTATTTTTTTTTTTTCAAATTCCAATGACTCCTACTGTTTTGAGGTAGTTTGAACAAAATCGACCTGACCCTATTTTGGCCTGAGTCCAGTGCCCATGGGGCCAGGGTATGCTTTGAATTTAAGATCCGAACACTGAATTGGCTAGGTTTTGAATTTGTATAACAAAGTGCAATATGTCAATGCATCCTGACTCAATATGAGGCCTAGTTTGGGTGCCTATAAGATTGGACTTGAACAGAGCCTATCACCCCCAAATAGACTTGGGTTTTCTGATGGCCTGGCAAGTTTGCATTTTAAAGATGTTTATGTCTAAGATAACTTGTGTTAAAATCTAAAAGTCTGTTTGAAAAAATAGTTTTTGACTAATACCTAGAGAATTTTTATAGATAAGATTTTGATTATTAGTTTAATTAATATAAAATCTCAAATAGATCCTTTTCCCTACGAAATTTTTTCCCTTACTACCCAAATAAGGCTTAAAAGAAAAAAAAAACTCTGAACACAGATTATAATTGGGCCGAACCTATTTAGGCCTTGAGCCCAAGAAATTTATCCAAGAAATATTTCGCAAATTTTAAGTTTCTTTTTTTCTTCCCCAAAACACCAAAAGGCAAACACATAACTCCCGCGAGCTCCTGTGAGGGCTTTAGCATTCTCCTCCTCCGGTGAACCCCATGGCGGCAGCCGGGGCGGCGCGGCGGCGGAAGGAGCTCGCCGGCGAAGCGAAGCGCCACCTGGAGGAGGCCACCGCCGCCGCCTTCCAGATCCTCTCCTCCATCAACTACGAACTCTGCAACCCCGCCCTCTGGTCCCCGTCCTCGTCCTCCCCATCTCGCCACCAGATTCCCCCTTCACCCGTCTCTGACACCGAGGCCTCCTCCTCCGACGCGGGCAACATCGGCGGGGGTGCCGACCCTGGTAGTTCGCTCGACGAGGCGAGGCACCGGTACAAGACGGCCGTGGCAGCGCTGCGCGCGTCCGTCACTGCCGTATTTTCCTGCTCCCAGGTGAGCTTTACATAGCATACCCAGAACCCCAAAAGTAAAGTCCAAGTTCAATCCTGATATGAAATGATGATTTCTTTTTATCTATTGCAATGTAACTATGCCAATAAATAGTTGGTGTTGCCTGATAATGTATAATTCGATATGGAAACAAGGGGGTATTCTTTGATGCAGAGAGGAGAAAGTTTGGTGAAACCCGTGTAATTTTGATAGGGAATGAAAGTTTTTAGGTGTTTGCCCTTGCCATGTGAAGAAGGCAAGAAATGGCTGGGGAAATGACATGAAAGTTCCAATTTTGGTGCAAGAAGATAGGGTCTTTTGGTGTCTTGCAGTGTAAAAGATCCAACAAATGGTTGGGATTTGGGAATGTGGCCATAAGAAAATTTTGCTTTTTACGTGAGAGACAGGGATACAGGTTTCTTTCAGAAGCAAAAAGGGTTTTATTTCCCTTGCAAATTTGAGCCACCTTTTGCTAAATAGGGTGTCCTGCAATGCGAAGAAGCCAGTAACAGAGTTTGCATGAGCTTGTGATGCGAAAATTATGGGTTTTTTTAGTTGTGATGTGAGTTTTTGTATTCAGATGGATTGATGTGGAAGGGAGTGAAAATGCTTTATTTTGCTAGTTCTGAAGAATTGTTTTGATCTCTATAGTGCTATGCTACCATGTTATATTGTTCATGTACATCCTAATGTGTGTGTGTATATATACACACACACACACATGCAGTACATCCTATTTGTTCGGTGCTTCCGTGTATTCCATTACAAAAAACCATATAAATAGTCATGAAAAATTTTATAAAAATTAGAGAAGATGTATATTGGATTGTCCAAATAGCCTACAAAATTTCAACTCTAAACTTGATCTATATTAAGATAAAAAAATAAATTTCAGTGAATGGTAATTTTTATCTTTTATATATATATATATATATATGTCTCATTTCTTCGGTGTTTCCTTGCATCCCATCTCAAAAAATCATATAAATAATCATTAAAAATTAGATAAGTGATATATTGGGTTGTACTAGTAGTCTATAAAATTTCAGTTATAGACTTGATGTATATTAAGAGAAACAAAAAAATAAATTTTAATGAATAGTAACTTTTATCTTTTTATTTTGGATTTATTTTTCAGCTGTCTTTTTTGTTTCTCCTTGTGTAGATTGAATTTAAATTTGAAATTTTGTGAGATGGTCTACACTTTTAAATTTTTGTGAAATTTTTCATGAACATTTACATAGAGTTTTGAGGAGGGATACACGAGAGCACCGGAGGAGTGGGATGCATTATATACTTCCCATATATATATATATATATATATATATATATATATATATATATATATATATATATAATTGAATTGTTAAAGGAGCTAATAGGGTTTGTTCTTCGGAATGAAGAATCAAGAAATGGGCAGGGATCTGTGTCACCCAGTGTCACCCATGTTGTTTAGGAATATTTTATATTTTATACAAATAACTCTTTTAAAAAATAAAATAACAAATCTAACCTCTAATTCAAAAAATTTGCAAAAATAACCCAATTCTTGTACGGTAAAAGAGCAGGACACACCCTTGTGCGGCAAGGCAGTGTATGCCATGTGTGCAATCATGTGTGCATATATGCAATGCATTGTGCAATGAATGTTGTTGCACGGCACAAGCCCCCTACCATGCCGCACACCGGTTAGACTGTCGCTTGTCCTGTTTCCCTATCATACGAAAAACATGTTGTTTTTGCAAATTTTTTGAACTAGAGGTTAGATTTGTTATTTTCTTTTTGAAAAGAGTTATTCATACAAAATATTCAAGACCTAAAAGATGTACAGTTACTTGATTTGGAATTGTGTGTAGAAGAGCCAGACACATTTGCTTCTTTAGATTCGTTGCCTTTTTTTTGCTTAGTGCTGGGAAACGAGTATTTTTGTAGATGTAAATAGGCTACACTAAAGAACCAAGAAGTGCTTGGGAATGTGGTGAATTTAGCTAAGTGTGTTAACAATTGTTATAATTTTCTTCGGAAATTTGAACGCCAGTTAATTTCACTGAAACCAGAATTGACCTTTATGTGTTTAATCTTAAAGACACCCCCTCTTTCTGAGTGCTGACATGTGCATGATTGCCGCCATGTTGATACTTTTGAAAAAAAAAATGTTCTTCACTGTGTTCGCATCATATTGTGCCAGTGTTGCTTGTTAGTGTCAGGTGTGCTAGTATATGGTTATCAATTTTTAAACAAACTTTATATAAATTAATAATCTTTTCGTCAAAGCTTAATATTTTAAAGAAAGAAGGTTAGTTTTCTTTGTTGTTTTTCTTTAGGAATAAAAACAACTTTTTACTGTTTTCCAGTGCTTTGCTCATCTGTTTGCTTGATGGAAAGGCCTTGTGAATTTTTTAGGAGATGGGGCCAACAGAGGACAAAGTAGATCAAGCTGAGATTGAGAGACTGGAAGAGCTTGCATCTGTTTTGAGAAAGGTACTAATTTCAGTATTATGTAATCAGGATAGCCTATCCTATTATGCCACCTCAGGTGTTCAGGTAGTATTATGTTGGGGATAACATGTTATTATTACCATCATACTGTGCCCAATGAATTTGGGATTATAACTTGGTAATCCAGTGCTCATAAAATCGATATACTTTTGCTGGAAACTGACGCTGGCATTCCCAGTGACTTTGGTCGAGGCTCAGTTTCTGGAACACTGTGTAAACCGATGTACTTTTTCAGTAACAAAAATATCACACCCATCGCCCCTACATATATTTTGTGTCCATCTCCATGGCTGTAACCTCCTGGCAAGTCCCAACATCCCCTAATCTCGACCAAGTCATAGATTGAGAAAATACTGAAGTTTGGATCTTCTTTTCAGGAGATGAAGGTGTATAGCATGTGCTTGCATTGATGGTTTGAACAGGGTTTTATTGAATATGCTGAGGTTCATGTATGTAATATGCAACCTGGTGTTCTAAAGGTTGAATACGCACTACTAGATTCTGTTTTGAGCTTGCAATGTAAATGTACTTTTCTCAGATAACGCAACTATGTCTAACATTGCATTTTATTGCAGGAGATTGAAAGCAAAAACAAGCACGTAAAGCTCCTCATCGATCAACTCCGTGGCCTAATATCGGATATATCGATGTGGCCGAGTCCTCGTTCAGTCTGCATTGACAGTAGTGACGCAGAGCCCCTGCAATTGTCATTCTGAAGGCGAGATTGCTTTTGTCTGACCTCCAGGAGACTGCAGTAGCAGGAGAATTGCTAGGGACTAGATAATGCAAACTATAAACTTCTGTTTCATGGCTGAACATTAAATTGGGTTCTGACCTTCAGACAAGGTGGAAACCTGCTGATTATCATGAATTCCAAGTATCGGTTGTTTTTTGGATAATTCCATGCGCCTTGTGCTTCTATCTCCAGAGTAATACAATAAAACTTCATTGAGAAATACTGAAATATATATGGTGCATATTTCTATTTGAACTTAAAAAATGAATGTAACTCATTAATTTGAAAAGTTTGCAATGCAATGTAAGTTGGTTCTCTGCTAACATAAATCACAGGAAGAGGAAACAGTGTGTGCTTCTGGTTCATATTGCAAGATGAACACTTCAAAGGATTGATTATGCACAGATCCTTGAAAGTCAAATCTGGAGTGAAAGAGTAAATTTTCTGGGAAGCCACATTTGCGGGTAATGACCAGAAGATTTTGCAGCTAGTTGGATAAAAAACAAAGGTTGCATTTCAGCTATTTTCTACACAAACCTGAAGATGAGTATGCTAATCTTACATTTCGTCCCATTTCAGGACAGAGAATCAGGAGACACAAAGAAGCACTTAAAGCTGTTAATAATTCATGAACATACTTGCATTTCAGTTTAAGAATAAGTTGCAAAAAGTGTGCATTGGCTTCAAATTCCTAAAAGATTTTGCATTTCCATACAATGAACACACCAATCTTGACCTCTGAAAAGCTGAATTGTAACAAACCAAAAGAAAAGAACTGACAATTTTCATTTCAATTGTCAGCCTTTCGATACTTATCATCCAACTCATTCAATCCTCATCATTACTGATGATCACTGATGGCAAATCAGTGCGAGTAACATCCGGTATGCCGACCGGCGGTAGCGGTGATGTATCAATCACCGGTTTCCTCCCTCTCCCCTTTATGGAACCCTTGACCAATTCCCCCAAGGACTTGAAAGGATTGCTCAACTTTTTGCGTACCTCAAGGAGGAATGATACCTCATTGAATTGCCACACCGCCGTCATGATGATCACCGCACCCAGCAGACAGTGGGTGATGAAGTTCTGTCTCTTGATTTTGTCCAAGCCTTTTGCAATCTCACCCAATTCCGCCTCCTTACTGCTTTCACCATCTTCAGTCCTACAATTAGGCTCAAAGGAGCTCGATTTTTCTCTGTCCAAATCAACATCCTTTTCTATTTCCTTCAACTGTTATAGATGAACAGATTCAATAAAGTTGCTACTTAATTTTATACCAAGAAACAAACTATTGCTGCAATAGGACCAATCTCTAACATCATGTATGGAACTTTAGAATTGGTAGTTCAAGAAACTTGCAATGTAATACCAATCTATCCAACTTTCTGTTACTGTATCAAGAAATCATAAATCTAGCATGTTCTGATCCTTTCTAGTTTCTCCATATCAAGAAATACAAGTGAATCAGATCAAGCTGTCCTTGTAGGATATGGCAACTGCATAATTGGTATCGAGAAACTATAGTATATTCCAAATATGAGGTTCATGTCAATCAGCTACGATCGAAGCGTAAATAAGAAAGTGTTTTCAGTTCAGCAAATACTGAGATACTTTGACATTCCTTGAATCATTCTCTCATCAAAGTAAATCCATAGCCGTGATGCAACTTGAAATAACAGATAGAGAGAGACCTTGGAGAGCAAAGTGGATAGGAGGTCATCTTCCTCTTGCTGAACCATCAACTCCTTATTGACTTCCCCTTGTTGCCTCCTCTTCTCCAAGAGTCCATGGATGGCTTCTTGCAACAACTCTACCTTCTTCCTCCTCCTCTCCTCATCAAGAACACCATCTTGTGTGATGACCAAGTTCATGACGAGAAGCAATAATGTGCCCTGCTAGCTGAAAACAAAATGATATGGTTATATAAGCAAATCACAAGAGGAATACAGTACAAACTCATTTCCAATTGGAAAAAAAGAAAAAGAAAAGAAACCATGTCCTGACATTATCATGGAGAAACTTCAAGAGGTTTTCCCATATCTAGAACTCAGATCCGGCCAAATGATTAAAACAATAACCTAGCAAACAAAACATTATTATTTGATAAAAATTATTCCTTACAGTGAGAGCAGGGATCCAAGACTGGTGGTGTGGTTGTCGAACAATTCACATGGTGTGACAGGTGGCAAGCGTATGGGACTTGTCTAGTTAGCTGCTTGCCACATGTTCATGACTTCCCATTAAAATAGAGACTTGGATGAGAGGAGGCCGTAGAAAGAAAGAATCCCAAGCCACAGTTAACCCCTTGCTCCATACATCACAGAATTGGATTTGAGGGTCTATTTGGCACGGCTACTGTTTCAGTTCTTGGCCTAGAGAAATTAAAGCCAGGCCCACATAAATAGGTTAGCTCTCGTGGAGACTCTTTTCCAAAAAATGCAGCCACTAGTAAAGAGAAACTAAAGAAGGATGGAGTGGTTTTTACTGTTTCTCCTCTCATTCATCTCAACATTTCTTATACTTGTATCCAGAGAATTTTAAGAAAATGCAATTTTGTTATAGAAATATGCATTTCTTATAGAAATCTAAAGTGTAACTATTTAAAATTTTGTTTGTTTCTCTGCAACTAAAATAATTTTTCATAAAACTTATAAAAAGTAGTTTTATGAAGAAAAAAAACTAGTTAGACCGATTTTTAAGAAAACTGAAACAAGAAAATCTTAAGCTAAGTTTGTGCCAAGCAATATATTTGATAATTTTGTTTCTAATAAACCAACAAACTAAAATAAAATATGTACTTATACTAAATGAGGTCGTAGTTGCAAATCTCAATCCTCTCTATTTTCTTGTGTATTTAATAGTGGTATTTGTGTTGGGGTGTGTTAGGGTTAAGGGGTGGAATGTGTTGTCAATATAACAAATATTAACATTTGTAATGATAGATTTTTTGAAAAAAAATTCAACTATGATCCAAAAAAGTTCTATATGTAATTAACAAATGGGTTTGACTTATATATATCAATGATACAAAAATTTACAAATATTATAATTTTTAAATAGAAAAATGAAAATAGGATCTGAATCAAAAATTAAGAAAGCAAAATATGTTTGAAAGTTTAGATTAAAAAATATGAACTAAAATTAGAAGACCATATTACAATTTGTGGGGCGCCACGGGGGAGTGGACCCTTCCAAGTTATATGTTGATATACAATCTGGGCACAAATCTGGCCCCGCGTCCGACCACGTTGACGTCACGTTTGTGGCCGTTCGATCAGTGGTTTCGCTTCATCCTCACCGGCAGTGTGGAACCCACTACCCGGCTTATATGTAGATATACAATCCAGACACAAAGTTGGCCCCGCATCCAGCCACGTCGACGTCGTGTTTGTGGCTGTTCGTTCGGCGTTTTCGCTTCATCCGCGCTGTCCACGTGGAACCGGTTGCTTTGCCCACGTCGTCGCTGCATTTCTGGCTGCTGGATCAGAGTTTTTGCTCCATTTGGGCCAGCCGTGTGGAATTTACTACCCAACTTGTGGGCTGTTGTTTGAACGTTGCATCTACGTTGAGCCACGTCGTCCCTTCGTTCATGGTCATTTGATTGGCACATTCACGCCATCTGAGCGGTCGAATGTGCTCCCCACTAGCCATATGTTTCCCACATTCAACCAAAATCAACCTGATGATTCGGTCAACAACTCAAATTCGACCAGACTCACCGTTTCCCATTGTCCAGCTATGTTGTTTCCCACAATTGACCAAAATCAAGCATGCTGATTCAACCAGAAAAGAAATAATTCGACCAAAAAACAAAAAAAAATGCGATTATTAGGAAAAACAAAACTGTTGATTCGACCAAGTACATTTGACTAGACACATTTGACCAGGGGCAAAATAATACGACCAGCGGATCTTGAGGATCAGGCAGAAATTTACAAATCTCTTGATTCGACCAAAACCAAACACAACTAATTATACAAAAGCAAATTTGCTGATTCAACCAGACACAAAAAAGACTAGTGGATCTCGAAGATCATGAAAATTACTGCCAACCTAGAAGAAAAATTACTGTTAACGCTTATACTGAAACAACTACACTGATGTAACCAAGATTTTTTTACTATCACATCCAACTACCTATTTCAATTATTCACTCAGTTTTTTTACTTATGCGACCAAGATTTTTACTTCCACGACCAATATTTTGAAACATAACGAGGATCAGTACAAAACCTGGTCATGGTCGTTCAGTTTAAAACTGTTCATGTCAGTACAAGCCCTGGTTGTGGCCATCCAGTTCAAAAAATACAAGTTCTATTCATGGTCGTTCAGTGCAAAACTGATCGAATCAAGGCAAGACATGGTCATAGTCATACACTTCAAAACTAGTCAAATCAACATATGATTTGACCATAATCATTCAATTTTGGATACAATACCTTATTATCTATAAATCTATTTCATCGATACCTGTGACTAATACAAGGAGTCTACTTAGTTACAAGGAAACTTCAAGTGGAGAGAGCTCAATTGCCCCCTCCACTCATTAGCTGCAACTTTGAGAGTAGTTTTGTATCATAAATTATCTATGTTTGTGTTTTCATTTCTTCTCTTATTTGAACCCTGTGCTTTGAGTATCAACTCTCAAAAGGTTCTTGCATGTCTGTTCTCTCATTCTGTCTCATAATCGACTTTGCCTGCCCTAGTATTACTAACCTTTTTAGCAAGTCTATCATCTAGCAAGTTGTCGAATCAGAGGGAGGCATGTCATTAAAGGGGGCAATTAAGCTATTACAAGGCAAGACTCCCTATAAAGTCCCATTCACTATTCTTCTTGTTTCATGATATAAAATCCAACATAAACGAAAACTGTAGTTAATACAATTTTTCTATTTCTATCTTCTGAACTCAAATAACATCATTCTCTCTTCAATCATCTCTAAAGATGTGATGGTCCATATTTTTCTTACTTTTCTTGATTTCTTCAATTCTTGGATATAAGGCCACAGAAACTTGTATTTTGAAATGAATAGGGCACTCGGTCTTCGTCATCACCGGTGTTGGGGATGTTTTGTCATGGCCCAGATTTTCGGCGGTGCTTCATTCCATGTGGCATGCTAGAATGCATGTTACCTGTATTTCAAATGCTGTGCTGTCATGTATCTTGGCCACGTGTTCAAAGGCGTGGACACATAGACATGGTCTCATAAGCCGTCTCAAGCTTATCTTGCAACATACTATGGTTGTATCACAACGCGTAATTAATGAAAATTTTCCAATCAGGAGCCTGTGTTTAAAAAAGAAAATCCAACTTAGAACAAAACTCATTTGACCCTAAAAAAAAGGGTTGGTTGCTCCAAATTGGCCCACGAATGTCATGTGGTAGATTATAACGGGCTTTACAACCCACGCTTAAGCTACGTTTAGGACTATGTTGTCGTGTACGTAGAGGGCACAATCCAAGCCAAGCAAATTGTCGTCGCTTTGATGTGGTTATTATTTGGTTCATGGTAAAAAAATATGGTATAAAAAACAAAACAAAAGATTTGTATATTATATTCATATTTTGTTAAGAAAAATGTGGTTAATGTGGTGAACTTTTTATTTGTTGCACTTGACGGGCATCCACATATAGAGAGTGATATACGTGTAGCAACCTTCTATAAAAATCCCCACACATGACAAGAATCAAGAGTTATATAATTTTGATATTTATATTACATGTATTACCATTCAATGCTGCTAAACTAAGTCAAGTGTATCATAGGATTACTCACGGGGCATTGCTTCCTACATGGAAAAAGTGCTACATTAATATTTTATAAAATTCATGGTAAAAAATTGTAGCAAAATATAGAGTTTTTTTTTTTTGTAAATAACTCAGATTAAAAAATTAATTCAAAAAATGACCCACAGTTGTCGTATTTTGTAAAAATAGTCCGCCATATCAGTCTATCAAATACTCGACAAACCCTCTGACTCCTATAACTGCTCGATTCCGATAAAACCAGTTTTGAACTGATACGATCACGACTAGTTTCAACACTGATATGACCAGTTTGTGTACTAGATACGAGTACGACCAGATCTAGTACTGATACGAACAAGACCAAATCTAGAACTGATGTGACTAGTTTTGAATTAATACGACAACGAGTTAGAAATCAGAGGACTTGTCGAGTCTCCAGGACTCGATAAGTTAACGTTGTAGATTATTTTCATAAAATATGACAACTGTGAGGTCTTTTTAGAATTAATTTTTTTTAGATTATTTATAAAAAAAAACCCACACAATATAGGTTCTTTAAACATTGGAGGAGAGGTGACTGGGTGGCCTCCCTCTAAAATGTGTGTACGAAAACTCTCTTAATAAACATTCAAGATATGTGACCCCTTTTTATAGAAAAAACTCTTCTATATTAGCAAGCTAAGAGCACATTGGGAGGTACGCAGTTAGGAAGAAGACGATGATGATGATGGTTGTATATACATAGGATTACGAGGGAGAAATAGAAAGAAGAGGAGAAAACAGCTAATGAAATTGGATTTTTTTTAGTAGAAAAATTATTATATAAGTATTATATATATATATTCATCTATTAAATCAAAAATAAGAGTTAATTGTTTTTTATAAGAAATTAATATTTTTTTTTTGTACTTTCTAATTTTTTCTTACTCAATCTGTAATGTCTATTATAAAATTAAACGACTAAAAAATTATAATAAATTCTCTACAATAACAACTCTGTTCCGCTACTCTTTGTAACACTTAAACAAAAACATATTATAGCATAGCACAGTAATACAGTCAGAGTTTTAGGCCCTATTTAGGGACTTAATTGGGACTTATCTCAATTTTAAGTCTAAGTACTTGATTTATTTAAACTCAAGTTACCTATTTACATAGAAGAAATTTAAGTCACCTATCAACTACTCCTAATGACAACTAACTGATAATTACTTCTAAAAAAACTCAATTTTCCCAAATAGAATCTTCAGCTAATATCACATGCTGCAAAGGGATGAACTCTCATTCTTGCAGTGGTGATAAAATTTTGATCAAAATTTGTACTACCCGTTGCAAAATATAAGACATATAATTTTTTAATTTTATTACAAAATATAAAATATATATACAAATTTATTACTATTTTTTTATTCTATTTTTATTTATTTCTCCAAACTCTCAACTATTTATAATTAATCTCTCATATTAATATATTCTCTCTCAATTTTTAACAAAAATTGAATAAAGATAGTTTAATTATTTTCACTCCATATTTTCTTGAACTCAGAATATTTTTAATATATGTGTATAGTCAAAAATATATCTTATATTATAAGATAGGATATTATGTAATGCAGAGTACATATTCTTTTCTTCCTCAACAAAAATCACAATGCAGTCAAAGAGTAGTAGTGCTTCCAAGCTTTTCAGAAAATAAATTGCCCAAATCCCAAATCGAAATCAATTCAGTTAGCAGCAGTAGAGCAGTGATAGTTGCAAATCTTACTCTCACATTGTTTTAGATCATTCATACTCAATAAATATCTTGTCCAAGTATCGCCACAAAAGGGATTTTAAAGAAACAAGTATTTTTGAAAAGGGCCAAAAAGCATCACATGATCATCATGCACAAGAGCTAATGGTAAGGAATTGACAAGAGACAGATCCAACAAGGGTGAATTTTCTCAGCCTCAGGGACAAGAGGATTAAGAAATAGTGAGCTAAAATTCCTGATAAAATCAGCCATGACCATTACCACTCCATTTCTTATACAACAACAGATATAAAAAGATCCAAGACTGGGGCAACAAGTAAGTAAACTTCAAACTAAAGATAAATACATAAACAATTTCTCCATCCAAGATGAACCAAGAATGCTCACATGAAGAATCCTTACCCCTCTATTTTTCATATAGTTTTCATAAAATCAACCATTACCCCTCTATTTTTAATAAAGCAGATAAACAAAGATCCAAGAAAGGGGCAACAAGTAAGTAAACTTGAAACTAAAGATAGATATATAGATAAATTTCTCCATCCAAGAAACTACGCCGCATGCATCTCCAGATGAAATGAACCAGCGATCTAACTAAAGATTAAAGGGATTAGCCGGTGTAGATGTGGATGTGGAGGGCAAGGGTGAGGATGGTGAAGGCGGCAAAGAAGATGAGGGTGTGGACGAAGATGGCCTTGCCGTTGGTGCGGAAGCTGCCGAAGTCGACATGGCGGTGCGACCCCGGCAGCTCGAAGAGCAGCCCCGGCGACAGCAGCACGAACAGCACCACCCCCACCACCACCGGACCCCAGTCACCCATCCTTCGATCTCCTGTCTTTTTTTTTCAAAAACACCACCACAAAACAACTGGCTAGAAAGGTGGAAATGGGAAGGGAGCAGTAGTAGAAAGGGACTAGGGAGTGGAATGTGGAGAAAGGTGCAACGGGACGGTATGGGGGAAAGTATAGAATAAAATTTAGGAACGGTACGGGGGAAAGTATAGAATTATCTATATATATATATATATAACCTAAAATAAAAAAATAATTACGAAAATACCCCACAAATTTGTTGAAATTACAAAAATAATCTGATTGGGTGCAATAAATCAATTATCACGGCTGTGATATGTGACAAAAACCCACGCGACAGAGAAACAATCAATTCCTCGTAAGTACTAGTGGTCGAGTGTTTGTAGTCAAAAGTTGTTGTGGAGGTAGTTGTAAATCGAAATAAAAGTGGTCAAAGATCATCGTGGTGAGATGTAACTTCATCGATTTTGGTCTTCATTGACCAACCACCTCTTCGATCACTACAACCACGATGACCACTCCTATGACGACCTACGACCACTTCGACACTAGTACTCACGAGAAATTGATTTTTTGCTTTCTATCGTGTATCACAGTCGCGATAATTAATTTATCGCACTCAATTAAGTCATTTTTGTAATTTCAGTAAACTGTAAGTCATTTTCGTAATTATTTTTTTATTTTGGGTTGTTTATAAAAAATTCAAAAGTATATAGAGTAGGGGAAATGAAAGGCAAGGGTTTTCTTAAAAAAAAGAATTTTGTCTATCTTACTAGAAAATGCTTATTTTTTTTATCTGATATTGAAAAATCAATAAACTCATCCTGGTATTTGTAATTGTCATCATTATTTGATCATTCGTTGGTTAATGAAACAAATAATACTTTTATCTATGTAAAAGTATATTTACAGACAAATTTTTTTGATGTAATACTATTGTTTATCTGAAATGTGAGATTTCTTATAGCCCTTCATAAACACCTAATAGGCATATATATTATCATTTACTTTGTTGACTAATGATTGACCAAACAATAATGACAAAGACAAAATAGTAGTGAACATTTCAATAATAAATAAGAAAGAATAGAATTTTCAATTATAAATATAAAATACACATTCTTTTTTAGTGATACAGAAGAAATTTTCAAAAAAAATGGCATAGTAGGAATAGAAGAATGAGTCTGTTAGGCTTAACTTATCTAGATTTAGATTTTTAGATAAGTTAAAATCAAATCAAACATGAAGTTTAAATTTCAGGTTATTTTTCAAACTAAATTTTTTTTTAAATTAAAAGTCCAAATTAATTTAAGTCTATTTTTATTGATATATTGGACTTGTAAATTTAAACTAATCTATAAATTTAATCTAAATAATTCAAACATGCCCAAATTCTTTCGATATATTAGCTCCAACTTTATTTGGTTAGTTTCACACGATCTGTATCATGTACTTAGACTTTAACGGTCAGATCACACATTTTAGATGTTTTTTTTTATTAAAAAGAACACACAACATTGGTCGAGCATCAAAGGAATAAATCAAGATCAATGCCCAAAAACAAGGAATTTTTTTTACAAATAAGCCAAAAAAAATTAATTATAAAAATAACCCAGAGTTACTGTATTTTGATAAAAAAAAATGTCCGCCACGTTAGCCTCTCGAGTTCTGTAGACTCGACAAGCGACGTGTCGTGTTGCGGGGTGGAAATCAGTTTATCAAGTGTTGGGTACTTAACAATCTCTTGTTACATTCTGGAGTTGCAACAAGTGAATTGTTGAGTGCCCAGCACTTGATAAGTCATCTGGCTCCTGTAAACCATACATGGCAGTAGAAAAAATAAAACCGCTGATTCGACCAAACCGGTGCGCCCAAGATTTTTCTACTGCCACGTACAACTATCTGTTTCAATTATTCAATCAATTCTTTTACTGTTGTGATCATGTTTTTTTACTATCACAACCAAGCCAGTTATTTACAGTTCACGTTCGACTGCCTATGTTGATTGGCTTAAAAACGCAAACGATTCGACAAAAACACAAACAATGTGACCATCATAAAAAAACAAAACACTGGTTCGACCAAACACAAAAAATCACGAGTCGAAAAGTGCTGATTTGACGAGACACAAAAAAACCTACCAGCGGATCTTGAGAATCAAACCAAAAATTTGCAAATCTCCTAATTTAACCATAACCAAACATGACCAACACAAACAAATCTGTTAGTCAACCAGACACAAAATACAATCGTCGACCAAAAGCAAGAACGTCCAACACAAAGGCAAATCTACTGATTTGAGGGGACCCGAGCCATGACAAGCCAGAACCGAGTCGTTACAGGAGCCAGAGAGCTTATCGAGCTAGTACTTGACAAGCCTCTTATAGCGGCTCCAGAATACGACAAGTGACTCGTCGAGTGCCCAACACTCAACAAGTCGATTTTCACCACCGCAACGAGATACGTCACTTGTAAAGTCTTCAGAACTCGACAGGCTGATGTGGTGGACTATTTTTACAAAATACGATAATTCTAGATAATTTTTACAGTTAGTTTTTTCTGTGGATTATTATAAAAAAAATTTCAGAAACAAGTGATGAAATTGTCGCACTATGGTATGAAGTTTTGTCTAAACCTATTCAGTGGATATCTAAATCTATTTAATGAATTTTGTTGGGTCTTATCTATCTATTTTAAATAAAATATTAAGAACATATTTTGCATGTAGACATTCTACAACAGTTTTTTAAAAAATCTCATATATAATAAAAATAGATTTTTTTTTCGAACCTTCTATAAATTATGTTTCAGGTAGAGCACAAGCAGAAGAGAAGAGTAGAAGGTGGGGAAAGAGGGAAGCACGGAGCTCGCACCATTGGAATTTGGGAGCCACCCACCGACAGAAGACAGCCCACGTGTGACGTCTCCAATGTTTGACCCACTCTGACCTGTCTTTGCATTGGACATGAGCATTACATATGACCCACCTGTCAGTTCAGTATGTAAAACCCAATGTGTGCGTGTGAGATTTTCTCCAGGCCAGTCTACAGTTGAGGGGCGGTGCACGTGTGGTACCACGTGCTGGTGCTTTCGAACGGGCTGCAATGTGGATAAAAATTTACGGCACCGATAATTTGCACTGCCTACATATTTAGGATTGGTTACAATTTTTTTTTTGGGTTTTTGTTCAATATTATAGTTTTAAAAAAAATTATGATATTGAAAATCAAAAAAATATTTGATTGTAAAATATTTTATGATTTTTGAAATCATGATTTTCGAAATTATGATTTCTCTAAAATCATGATTTTTCCACAAATTTACAAATTTTAGATTGATACAAAGTTTTTCTCAAAACTTTGACCACACCTGTCTCTCCTCCCTCCATGTGCACCCACACCCGAGACTCTCCTCCCTCACTGGCGCATCCACACCCAAGTCTCCTTCCTCGCTGTGCTGATTATCAGTGTCGACAGCTCTCCGATGAAGCATCGACGGCCGAAGGTCAAATGGAGGAGTCTGAAAAAAGTGAGATCCTAAACCCTACCCACCTCCTTCCCCTTCCCTCTCCTCTTGCCACTGCCGATCGTGCAGAGGGGAGCGCACGGGGGTGCCGCCGGTTGCCGCTCCCTCACCCTTTCCTCCTCCTCCCCCCGGAGGCTGCGCAAGGCCCACGCCCCCCTTTTTTACCGCTCCCTTGTCTGACTGTCCCTTGCACAATGCAAAAATGATCTTACTGTCCAACTTGTGAACAAGTGTGATTGCCTGAACTCGGTGTGCCTTGACAAGGGCGGTGGGCCACGGATTTTGTGCTCCCAACTCAAGAAATGCTGGTTGCCGCTCCCTCCTCCCGTCGGCAGCCGTGCACGGGGGTGCCGTTGGTTGCTGCTACCTCACCCTTTCCTCCTCCTCCCGCTGGAGGCCGCGCAATAGCAGTCTCTGTGATACATAATAGTAGCTTATATTGAAACAGTTTGTTTGATCAGAAACTATTGCTCTCTTTCTTGTGAATCCAGTAAGAATATTAGTTTTGACAATCAAAATTATGTGCTTTTTTTTTGTTATGTTCAGATATACGACTACCATACTCATCTGTGGAAGCTCAAGGGGGAGGCCCACGAGCAGGCCAAGAATGACATGGTTGAGGTGCTCAAGACCCTCGAGGCTGAACTCGGTGACAAGAACTACTTTGGTGGCGACACGTTCGGCTTCGTCCACATTGCCTTCGTGCCGTTCACCACCTGGTTCTACTCATATGAGAAGTATGGAAACTTCAGCATTGAGCAATGCTGCCCCAAGATTGTTGCATGGGCGAAGCGTGAGAGTGTAGCCAAGACTTTATCTGATCCCGAGAAGGTCTACGAGTTCACTGGGTCCATGAGGAAGAAGTTCGGACTCGAGTAGACGACGTGTTGATGGATGGATCAAATTTCTCAGAAGTTTAGTTAATTGCGTTACAGAAGTGATTGCATCTGTATTTGAATCTGATTGTTGTTAAGATTTCTGTAGTGTGTGTGTGTGTGTGCCCATTTGGGAGCAGTGTGTTAATTAGCAATAAACTTGCACTAGTACTTGGATTATGACTATTCGGCATCAGTCAAGTAAGCTTTTTGTGTGCATTTGGTTCTTGTTACCCGTTTTGAGTGATCAGACATGCATGAGATATATGAACTAGCAGTGCCATGTTTTCACCAGTGTGCTCCTTAATTTCAATGTGAATGAAATCTATACATACCACTCCAATACTTGGCCATGTTTTCCAAATGCTGTCTATTTCTATGCTCTTAACTCTGAATTAGCTTCAAGTAAGATTTTTTTTAGTGCAGCTATGAGATGGTGAGCTTAATGAGCAAACATATGTTTATATATAGCTAGCCATTGGTAGTTGCAATTGCCATGGTATCACTTAAAAAAACAATATGATCTTCAAATACTATTGAAAAAATCATGGCTTTTTAAATACCTTGTCGTATTGTATAAAATTTTTGAATATAATTTGTCTAACATATAATTATTTGAATAAAGTATTATACTAAAAACTATGATATCTAAACAGTTTTAGAAATTGTCCAACGGTTATTTTTTAAAATTCTCATAACAACTAGTTCATTTAAACACCAAACTGAAAACTTCAAAAAAACTATGTATCCAAATACTTATAAAAATTGTAATTTTGTAATACTACGAAATACTGTGGTTTTGATTGCATGATAATTCCAAAGTCATGATTTTAAAATACTACGATTTTCTATCTCTATTCTATATTTCTCTTTTCTCTTTTTCTTCTTCTCTCCTTCACACTGTTGCCATTGCCCCCCCCCCCCCCCCCCCCCCACCAACCATTGCCATTCGCGACTGGCAACGCCAACCTCCCACGCCTACTTTAGAAATGGAATATCACCGCTTCGCTGTATCACTTCTTTCTCTTCCGTCGATGGCTCCTTTTCCTCCATAATCGCCACTCCTAGCACCTCCATTCACAGCAGGTGGTGTCACCGTCATCTTGCTGTCCTGCCTCCGCCCGCCATCGATCATCGCTACCGGAGAAGTTAAAAAAAGGATTAAGTGAATCTTAGAGAGTTAGATTTAAAAAGAGAGTTTTGATTCAATAATACATAGAGGTGTATGCATGATAAGAAAAAACAAATATATGTCCATTAGCATGACGTTTAATAGCAAACTTTCAATGTTTTGTTTATTTGGGAAGGTCTCATGAGCTGTTAGATCTTAATTGAATAATTTAAATGAATCAAATATTTATCTCGTAAATCATATGAATAGGTTGAATAGATTTGGCCATCCATTTCATTTGATCAGATGGCTCCTCAAAACTCCCCACCTAATTCTTTCCTAGGAAGTTTTCTATTTAATTTTTGTCTAGTTGTAATTAAATATGCATTTCGGATCTCTGTGTGAAACACTTCCTGCCTAATCTTCTTTTAAAAAATACTTCTAGCCTAATAGTTTAGAATTGGAAAAAGTACATATTACGTACCTGTACTTTAAAAAAAGTCTAGATAACTTCGGTATTTTGAAACTGTATATTTTTTACCTTGTATTTTAAAACCAATGCATACTTGGTCAAAAACCACTATTTGATTGGTTTTGATTTGATTGGTTTTGACTGATTTTGTGGATGAAAATTTTTGCAATTTCACCCCTCTAATCTTTCTAAATTACACAACATCAATTACTACTTTATTTATTATTTATTTAGATAGATTTTGCAAATTTCAAATGCTGCCACCGAGCTTATCCTCAAATTATAAATTTAAAATTTCAACCACAAATTTGAATTTTGAAATTTGGATCTTGAAATTTGAATTCTGAATTAAAATGAGCTAGACAAATTCTAACCCTTACCAACGAGAATTTAATAGAATTTGCTTGTTTCATCTCTTACGATTACAAATTTCAATTTAGATTTGGTTTCTAAATTCAAATTTCAAAAAATCTTATATTTAAATTTGAAGTTTAAATTTTGAATTTTGAAATTCAATCTCTAATTTGAATTTTGAATCCAAAATTTGAGTTTGACATTCAAATTTTCAATTCATATAATTTGAAAATTGAAAAATCTCAAATTAAATAAAGTGTCAATGTGGTATATTCTATTGCAAAGGTTCAAAATTACAAAAACATAAAGCCTACTAGAAATGCCGACTTGTCACTACGCCACGTCACCCTGTTCTTTGCGGGCCATCCGATCTCTTGTTTGCAGTTTTGGATCGTCGGTTCTGCGAGCTGTCCGATTTCGTCGGTTTCCCCAGAGAACGGCCCCAGATGGGTGCATGTCCGTGCGCCACTTGCGGCTGTTGCCAACTTTTTCCCACTCCGCTTGGCCCTACCCGAGATGGTTGTGCGCGCGTGCTGTTCTCTCCGTCTGCTTCTCTCTTGCTTCGTCTACTCGTCGCTGTTCAATGTGGGTCATTTGTTCCGTCTATGCTCCGGGGCCCTTGGTTCGGCGTCCTGATCTTGCCCAATGGTGCGTCTTGTTGCTTTTCATCACTGTGTGCTCGTTGTTGTTCCCTCCTTCCTGAGATGGTTGTGTGCATGTGTCCACCAACTCGGTATGTCCCACATTGTGCTCCCGCCTTTTGCCTCTTTGTTTCTTTTTGTTTCTTCTTAGTTTTCTTTTGTCTTTTGCGATTCCTGTGCGTCAAATTTGCTGTTGCCCTACATTTGGACATTTTGCGAGTTCATACCACACCGTTTCTCCGCCTGTGCCGACTAGGTTATGCTCTTCATTTTGTCTTGATTTTGTTTGTACGCTATTTTTTATTTTCTGAGTTTTTGTCTGTTCTGCCAGTTGTGCGTCGGTGATCGTTCTGCCCCCCATGGCCGATTGATTTCCCTGTAGATAGTTGGTGGGTACTTGCTTCCTTCTCTGTTTTCTTGTTGGTTTCATTTTTTTGTTGCTCGATTCGGATTAATTTCATTTTTTTATTGGTTGTTTTATGTTTTCCTCAAAACATTCTATTTGTTGGCCTGCTGGTTCGCCCTCAAAATTCTTTTAAAATAGTTGACATATTTATTTGTCATTTTTTGTTGCTCGATTTTGATAATTTTTTGTTTTCGTCCAAACATTATATTTGTTTCTCTGTTGGTGCCTTTTTTGGGTCCAACCATGTTTTTGTTCTTGTGCTACCTGTTTTGCTGGTTGTCATCGTGGAGACTCGCTGGTTGTTTTGCGTATGTGGTCGACTAAACGGTTCATCTGTCGACCGCATGGCTGTTTGTTTTCCTACTTTAGTGTTGGTTTTTTTTATTGGTCGATTGCCATCATTCCCTTTTTATTGGTTCTTAAATAGGTTTATTGATTTCACTTGCCGCGAACAAACATGCAGAGATGACTGTGATTTTGTGTCATGGATTGCTTGGTCGTTTTGTGTTTTGGCGGAAACATTGTGTTTGTTTTTGTGTCGTTGGTGGCTGTTTGGGTCGAACAATGAGTTGTTTCTATCGAATCCGTTTTGCCACGCGTGATCGTCAGCCCCTGCTGGTCGTTGTCATGTATGGTCGAATTAACAGTTAGTTTGTTGAGCATATACTTGTTTGTTTTTCAGTTTTAATGTTGGTTAGGCTTGGATTTTCCTCGAGTCATTGTGTTTGTTTGCCTGTTGTTGGTCCCTCTTTTTAGTTCAATACCCTTGTCATTTGTGTGGTGCCCGTTTTACGGGTCGTGATCGTCATGGCCCCCTGTTCGTTTTCGGGTGGTTGAATAGCGGGTTTGCCTATTAGCCGTCTCGTTTGGTATATACTGCTCCAAAAGAAGAAGTTGTTCTGGTACTATTACAAAAGTTGAGAATAATTTTTACCATTATGACTGATTTACCAGACCAAATGACTGCCCTATCCCTTTTAGAAATACCACTATATGTCAATGTATTGCGTATCAGGTGGAATAGAAATGCATCAGACCTTTTATAGTCTTGTGTTAGGCACAAATTTGGTATGATATCTTTTCCTGAACACCAACAATGCAGTGCTCAGAAAATCTTGCATCTTTAACACAAATGAGATCTCATTAATGAAAAACAAAACACAAACACTGGTCGATCTAAATTGATGTTCATTGCATCCCAAACCTTAGCCCAAACCTTGTCACTTAGCCCATCCCAGCACCGCCGTGCGACATTGCTTGGGGTATTCTGTTGAGAAGGGTTTTGGGATTGTGATACGTCGATTTTTCTATGCGGATAACCTGTATATAAAATAAAAAAGTCAAAAATAGTATAGAACAAAAAATAATTTGAGAACTGACCAAAGTCGTCAACCTGATTGACGACATTCAAGCAATTTGACTAGTCGATATTTGAGCTGGCGACTTAAGCCACCTCATCAGTCGGCACGACCAGTCTCCAGCTCAGATGGCGATTGGTCGAATTTTCCTGCGACATCAAAATTCAAATCCTTTAGTCGCCAATAGCCGGATTCGTGGTTGTTATATAGCCCCATCAGTAACCATCTCTATTGGCGATCAATTGGTTGTTCTACGTACGGGTCACTCTAGCTAGCACATGGATCTAGAAGGGAGGGAGACAATGTTGTCTTGCCTGCATAAGGCTCTCTCCAACGGCGGTGCAATGGTTGGCGCGCATCGATGGAGACAAGCATGTGGTCGACGGATGCTCGGCGTGATGGGGCGTGCGCGTGCTTCAGGCGGAACTGAGCTGCGGGCGAGCGCGCGGAGACGAAAGCGTCGCCATTGGAGACGAAGCGAATGCTTCGTCATGCGGTTTTGTGGGCCCCATCAAAATTAAAACCGTCTAATCTTACTCATGAATTTTTAAATCTGACAAGTGGGTCCACGGAACAAAAACCTCACTGTCAGTGAGAAGTGTTTTTGGTGCACGTGTGAACAAACCGTATGGGATAGGTCCTACTACTGCTGAGTTTACTTTGTGTCAATGCATACACACCGCCTGTAATTTGACTTGTCTCACTAACAGCTGGGTCCCACCTAATTTGTCCCTACGTTTCAGTGAAGAAGTAAATACAGGACACGTCACAGTAAAGTCGATAAAGTAAGCCCCACCAACCATGTTGAGTGCTGCTGTCTCGTTGCCTTTACCTACACATGTGAGTTTGACCCCGTCTCGTTGACTGGTGGGGTCCACGTTTTTTGGGCCCGCTTGTAAGTGAATGAAATGAAAATTTGACCATTGTATTTATATATTTTACCCTCATTTTTCATTTTAGCCCTCGATTTTCATATATTTTCATAAAGGTCCTTCCACCTGACTGCTAGTGTTTGATGAGTCTTAGTTTTTTTTGTATTTTGGGACTCGGATTTAAGAAAAATTACAGATTGGTTCTAAACTGATGGTTTAATTATTGCATGAGTACAGGGCCCACGCTAAGAGCCAAGTAAGAGCCAAGCCATTGGAGGCTTGGCTCTTGTTTGGTTCTCTAAGATTGTCCTTATATGCGTGGCAATGAATATTTTCAGTAAGAGCCAAGTAAGAGCCAATCTATTGAAGACAGCCTAAGAATTTGGTTGGTGATCGACTGGAGGAGAGGAGGGTGGCATGACTCACCAGAGTGAGAAGGACAACAGTGGGAGGGTAGGTATGTTGATAGTGTAGGATTGAGGATGCTGACTACAGGGGGGTGAATAGGATGTTTAAACCTTTTCGACTAAAAATAATTTTTGCAAGGAAAAGACAAAGTGCAAATAAACTGAAACAATTTAATAATATTTTGCACTAAGAAAGAGTAAGAAAAATAAATACAGTGATTTATCCAGAGGTCTTGGAGACTCGCCCGGTCTCCCCTACTCCTCGTTGAAACACTCAAATGAATGAGTCTTGCTTCAATATCCACGAAGGATATTTTTCACTAAGGTTGCTCCTTCTCCACTCCGGATAGGCGAGCACCGATGCCTTTCACAAAATATGCCGAGCCTCTCCAACAACCTCCGTTAATGAAGAGGTCAACGGTCACACCTCCAAACCGTATATGTGATGGCGTTCATCAAGAGTAACAAGTTGCAAGATCTTCTCTTGACCCCAACAAATACCAAGAAACTTCTAAGGATGCAAATAATGCAAATGAATGCTCTCAGAAGATCTCTCTCGATCACAATGAATGATACTTGATCAAAAGATCAAAATTTTGGCACTTGGGCTCAAGTGTATATCAAAAATTATATCTCTTGGTTCTTTAGAAAAAACTACTCAAATTTTTTTTTATAAACACTGATCAAAGTCTGCCCAAAAGTTTTTATAAAACTGATAAAAAATATGAACAAAAGCTTCTCAAAAATCTGCTCAAACACTGCTCAAACATTTGCTCAAGAGTGTTTGTAAAACTGATCAAAAATCAGTTCCAAAATTGTTTATAAAACTGATCAAAAATCTGCTCAAAAAGTGTTTATAAAACTGATCACAACAGTAGAGAAATCTGCTCAAAAAACTATTTAAAAACTGCTCGAAAATATGAACAGAAACAACTCGAAAATTGTTTATAAAACTGCTCGAAAATGGGAATAGAAACTGCTCAAAATGGTTTTAAAAACTACTCAAAAGTGTTTTAAAAACTGCTCAAAAATAGTAGCGAAAATATGCTCAAAAGTGTTCAAAACTTCTTCTAAAAACTGTTCAGAAAAGTAAAGAAATGATGCTTGAAGGTGTATATGAGAATATGGCTTGAGATGGATGAAAATACTACTCAAAACACCTGTATTTATAGTCCAACCTCTCAGCTAGCTGTTATGGTCGAAAATGAAAGAAATCAGTACAGCTAACAGCCAGCTACTGTTGGATCTAGGTAGATCTTAGTATCTAGCTTTTGATGATTAATGATGATTTGGATAAATCCATTGTGATTAAAGTTAATCTGAAGATGTCAGTTTTGATGATCAAATGACAAATTAGATAAATCCTGATTTAGCACAAGTGAATTGAATTGATTATCGGTAAACCCTGAATTGGATGTTTCCTCAGTTGCGGGTTTGATATTGATGCATATGTAGAGGAGGAGCTCGGTGGTTGCATCAAGCTTGTGCTGATTGATTGATCAAAATGTAATATGTTAAATCTTGAGACTGATGACCCCAGTTGTGGATTTTATATCGATGCACATGTTGAGGGGGAGCTCATCACTTTGGTCATCTAGGTTGATTGATATCATGATATGAGTAGTATAGATCGTGTGCGTATGTGTTTATCATCTATGATCTATATGATTGAATTTTATCTTATACTCATTTGCTACTCGTTGAATATAGTTTGTCATGTCATTTGAAAGAGAAACCATTGAGCTAACTCCTGTGTGGAGTAGTTTCTCTGGAGGTGATTAATGATGACTTATATATGAGACTAATGTTGTGCATTGAGTGTACATATTGTAGTCTCAGTTTGATTGCAGGATAAAAGCGAGCAAGGGTGTGAAGAGGATGAAATCGATATGAGACATCTCGAGCGAGGTCAAGTTTAGCAAGGTTGAGCTTTGCGAGGACAAGTGTCAAGCGGTCGAGCTTTGCGAGGTCAAGCTTAGCGAGGTCGAGCCTTGCGGGGACAAGCGTCGAGCGGTCGAACTTCACGAGGTCGAACTTCACCTAAGGTAAAATCCAAGATTAAGGATTGTTTTCGTACGGTTTTACCGGTCTCGGTGTTTGGAGACAGACCGGGTTGATAGATTTCTTTTTACTAGTTTGACCGTACTATTAAGAGGGGTCGGAAACTAGTAGCTTGAATCTATCTAGTGCGGAAGCTCAGATGCATTCATATCATCTTGCACTAGTGTCTTGCATTGCTAGTGAGTCTAAGTATAGTTCATGTGCATTAGAGTAAATGTTTTGAAAACTGCACTTAGTCGTGATCGCCAGCTGTTTAAATTGGTTTATTTATCTAGAGCTGGTTGTGGTCGTATTTGCATATTCTGATCGTATCAGTGTTGATACGTGGTCGTGGTCGTGTCACTTGTTTGGCGGCTTTCTGTTTAGGGTTTGGGCGTGGTCGTAGGAGTTCGGACTGGTCGTACCAGTCTTCAGCTCGCTTGCGTACACTCGACCAAATCCTATCGACCACCTGTTTTCGATCGGATGTCAGACCTGTGTGGTCGTGGTCGTTGCTGAGTGACAGCAATTACATCCGCGAGAAAACGGCAAAATCCGTATGTGCAAATACCCCAATTTGCATTTGAGATGATTTTTGGATTGAACATTTTGACAGTAGGAAAGTTTCTGAGTTTTTTAGAAGTTTCTAGACCTTTCTAGGTCTTGCTCCTGTTGACAAAATTGTAGAGCTCTAAGTTTCTTTCCAACAAGCCAAAAATCACCTCAATCGGATTTCTGGATCAAAAGTTATGCTTGTTTTACTGTCAGTGTGCAGTGGCCGGACTTTGTCCGAAATGGCCGGACATTGTCCGGCCTGTACAAATTTTTTTGAGCCGAGAAATGAAACAGAGACAAATGCATCCGTCCGGGGCATTTGTCTGTCATGGGCGGACTTTGTCCGAAATGGCCGGACATTGTCCGGCCTGTACAAATTTTTTGAGCCAAGAAATGAAACAGAAACAAATGCATCCGTCCGGGGCATTTGTCCGTGATGGGCGGACTTTGTCCGAAATGGCCGGGCAATGTCCAGCCTGTACAAGTTATTTGAGCCGAGAGTTAACAGAGACATATTCTTTTGTCTGGGGTTTTTGTCCGGACAAATAGTATCTGTCCGGCCTTCACAAATTTCGCCCAACGGTAACTGACACGTTGCAATGGCTGTTTTTTGTTGAACTGACCAGACACTGTCTAAAGTGGCAGGACAATGTCTGGCCTGTACAAATCTGGTTCAGTTTGTTGCAAACGGCTAGTTTTTCTTTGAGGCTATAAATACTTCGTGTATGGCATCATTTGTGGGTGCTCAAAGAGTTCATATATCAGCTGAAAACCTAGCCAAGTCATTTGTATTTGAGTTATTGCATCTAGAGGCTAGAATTGAGCCCAAAATCCTTGTGGATTTGATAGAAAGTTTGTGGGAGAGTTTGTGAGTGTTTAGTGCACTTCATCTCTATTAGCTTGCTAGTGCTAGAGTGTTGATCATCTCTTTTGCATCATTGAGCTTCTAGCACGAGATTTGTTCAAGTGAGCGCATCCGGCTTGTTACTCTTGGCAATTGCCTTCGCCTAGACGGTGTTGGAGGAGAGTCGCGATCTCTCCATTGAAGTTTGTCGGAGAGGTCGGCAAAAGCTTGTGAAAGGTGTGGTGCTCGCCTATCCGGTGTGGAGAAGGAGCAACCCTAGTGAGATATCCTTCGTGGATATAGAAGCGAGGCTCCGAGTGAGTACTTCAACGAGGAGTTGGGGAGACCTGGTGAGTCTCCGAGACCTCGGTAAAAATATTGTGTCAATTGCATATTTCATTCTTGCTTTATATTCATCTTGACACAATTGCTAAATTTACTTTTGTTACATGATTTGTTGAATTGTTTATATGGTTGAATGCAACTAATTGATTGAATTGTTTTAAGTCTTATTGTATAATCTAACTCAAACAATTATCTTGTTGAAATAGCTTAGTGGAGAAGAAAATTTAAAAGCCTCCTAATCACCCCCCTCTAGTCGGCATCCTCGATCTTACAGCTACGACCTCTAACGGCTAGTAAATAATTGTTGGAATGTATGGTCGAATGAACAGTACTATTGGTCGAATGAATAGTGTTACTGGTCATATGAACAGTGTCTGGTCAAATGAACAGTGCATGTATAGTGCCTGGTCAAATGAACAGTACTCGTGTGACATCTAGTCGAATGAACAGTGTTACTGGTCGTATGAACAATAACTAATCAAATGAACAGTACTCGGATGATTAGTTTCAGTTCCTCTTTGAGATTCTTGACCAAGATTGTGAATGAATGTGAATGCAACATATGACCTAAGAGTTTCTTAATTTTTGCCGGAATGAAAAGAGATTTTGCAACTCCTCTTAATAGTATGGTTTAAACTAAAAAAAATTTCTTATAAAATCTGGTCAAACTCCAAACTCCGAGACCGGTACAATAAACAAGCACTTACCTTAAGTCTTTGCTGCTTTCTTCTTGGCGACCTTGTGCTTGCGATCTTGGCTCACGACCTCGGGCAACCTGCAGATTTGGGCGACACTGCGACCTTGCACTTGCGACCTCGGGCGACCTTTCTTCTTTTCACCTAATCTTATTAATTATACTCAAAGCAGATAGATTAGTCATAAACACTTAATGTCATCAATAATCAAAATCAACCCAAAAAGGGCCTAGATGCAACAATCTCCCCTTTTTTGATGATTGATGACAACAAGTGTGAAAACAAATAAAAATTAATGACTCCCCCTAAGTGTATGCATGGGCATTAGATATACAAGAACTCCCCCTGAATGCATGCATATATAAATACACATATGAGTCATTTGAGAGTCCAGAATGAATAAACAATGAGCATATAAATAATGTCATACAAAAATCTCTCCCCAATCTCTCCCTAATCTCTCCCCCTTTGACATCAAGCACAAAAGGCGGGAGGACAACAAAGTAGACATTTAACTTGCATTTGATATATCAATAATATTCAATTCACTTCTAAGAAAGTAAAATCTAGTCTCATCTAATGGTTTGGTGAAGATGTTTACTAGCTGCAAGTCAGTTCTTATATAATTCACATCTATGTCCCCTTTTGCCACATGATCTCTTATAAAATGGTGCCTAACATTAATATGCTTTGTTCTAGAATGTTGAATCGGATTGTTTGCAATCTTTATGGTACTTTCATTATCACACAAGAGTGGCACTTTGTCAAAAGAAATTCCATAATCCAAAAGGGTTTGCTTCATCCATAAAATTTTAGTACAACAACTACCCGCAGAAATATATTCTGTTTCGGCGGTGGAGAGAACTGCGAAATTTTGTTTCTTAGATGACCAAGAGACTAGTGATCTCCCCAAAAGTTGACAACTACCAGATGTGCTTTTTCTATCAATTTTGCACCCCGCATAATCTGAATCTGAGCAACCAATCAATTAAAAGTTTTCATCTTTAGAGTACCAAAATCCTATATTGGGATAGCATTTCAACTACCTAAGGATTCTTTTAATAGAAATCAAATGACATTCCTTAGGAGATGATTGAAATCTAGTACATAAGCAACCACTAAACATGATGTCAGGCCTAGATGTTGTAAGATAGAGTAAGTTACCAATCATAGATCGATAAAGTTAAGAATCAACCGCTTTTCCATCGTTGTCCATATCGAGATGTCCATTAGTGGCCATGGGAGTTTTGATAACTTTAGCATCTTCCATCCCAAAGCGCTTGAGAAAGTCCTTCACATACTTGGTTTGACTCACTAATGTTCCGTTCTTGAGTTGCTTGATTTGAAGTCCAAGGAAGAAGCTTAGCTCTCCAATCATTAACATCTCAAATTCCCTAGACATCATATCTCCAAACTCATGACAAAATGATTCATTAGTAGACCCAAATATGATATCATCAACGTATATTTGACACACAAAAAGGTCTTTTTAATCACTTTTGTAAATAGCGTTGTGTCTATCTTCCCAATTTTAAAACCTTTTGGAATAATAAAGTCTCTAAGATGTTCATACCAAGCTCAATTTGCAATGATCAATAGGAACTAACAATTTTAATCCTCACAAAATTCTTCCCCCTTTTTGGCATTAATCACCAAAAACATACAAATGAAAGGTATGCCAAAAAAAAAAAGATTTGACAAAACAATTTTAGGTCACAAAAAAATAGGAGAAAAGTATATGACCTAAGGAAGAGCTCAAATCTCCGCAAAGAGTACTCAAATCGATAACCCATTCAAACATGTGCTCCAATTTCAAGAAATTTTGCATAAATCAAAATCCATCAATTCCGCCAAAATGGAGATTTGACGAAACAAGGACTATGAGAGGAATAATCATCCTAGTTAGGTCATAAATTATGTACAAGAAATAGAAATGACCTATTGGTGAATAAAGAGAGTTCAACAAGAATCAAAAACAAAATAAAGGTCATGAACTCCCCTCTTTATGGCCTAAAATAAATATAATCAAGAAGGATCGAGAAACCATCCAAAAAAGCATAAAAAATCATTGAAAGTTGCATAGAGATAAATAACATCAATACAAACATTTTCTATGAAGATCCAAGATTCAAATTTTCGGTTATTTGAAAGGAATGAGAGATTGACATCCAATTTGACTGAAAATTTTCTCAAACACTTTGGCTTCTTTATAATCATAGAAACATATGTACACAAGTTCTAAAAATTTCAAAATAAATTCTGGAGATAAATGAGATAATGAGGAACTAGTTAGCCTTTTATAGTGAAGCCAAAATCGGAGCCAACAACAAGATATGAAAAAGACAAATGTTGACCAGATTGAAAGTTTCATATTTCAGGTTTGAGTAAATTATTTTACACATGTAAAGGCACCTCAAAAACATGCAAATGATTTCCAACAATTTTGAAATAAATGAACAGTAAAGACCAATCAAAGAAGATAAAATATCATGTAGAAACTTTCTTCAAATAGCCAACCAATTTAGAGATATGAAAAATCAGTCAAAAACCACAAGAAGTCTGAAGTTGCAGATTTCAGATTTGATTTGTGAAAAATCAAATCTTGCTAAAATCAAATTCAATTGAAATGAAAATTTGCAGAAATGATTTTGAATGCATGACACATATTTTGGAAAAATAATTTTCCAAAAAGGGTTTTCCAATCAATAGTCAAACCTTTTTAGGTACCCAAACCATATGAGGCCCTCTAGTCTTGTTGCATAAGTCGTTTGGTACCCAAATGGCTCTATCTTTAGGTTTTTGAACACAGAAATCAACAAGTTTCGCAATTAAACCCCTTTTAGAACAAGAAATCAAATAAGAGTCAAAAGAACCAACTCTGAAAGGGTTAGATACACACTCATGCGAATGTTGGCTGGCCTATTAAGTGACATGCAAAACATGAAGTTCGATAGGGCTTTACAAATGAAATGGTATGAGTGCGGTGAAATATGTGATGCCTCTTACTAGATGAGTGAGCATGATTTAATTTCTCCTTTTTAAATGAATATCTATGATCTAAACGGGGTTTAACATGCATAGTACTACTCATATGATATCTAGTAAGGTCATGGCTCAATCTATTTATTTTAGTCTTAAGTTTGTCATTTTCAATTTTATGTTCATGAAATGATACCGTGTTAACACATGAAACATGATGCAAATGAGAACATGACGGCATATCATCACAAGTAGATGAACTAGAAGGCATAATAATAGAATCACTAGATGAGCTAGACATATCAAATGAGGAACAACTAGTACTAACACCATGGCATAAAGATGAGTCACTAGATAAATCATGGTATGAGTTACTAGTATCAACCGTACAAGCATGTGAATCAATAAATGAATCAATAGACAAATTATCACATGAAATACTAGTGTTCACAAAGCTACCATTTGAGTCTAAACATGAATTAATACTTAAGTCATCACAAGAGGTGCTAGCATGTGAAGTGGAAGTATGTGATTCTAAGGATGTATCAATAAGCAAGTCACAAGCAATTCTATCATCTAACGTAATTGTGGAGCTAATAGCTTCCTTGGCAAGCAAAAAATCAGAAGAGCTTTTCAACTCTTGAAATTGCACTTTCAAGTATGAGAAGTTATTCTTTAAAGTGCAAAAACTTTTATTCATATTGCCGAGCAAGTCATTTAACTCTACAATCATATCCATAAGCTCATCATTGGAGAATTTAGTATTTTATACCATCGTGTCACATGCCATAAGGCATATAGATTTATCATGAGATGAAGACTTTGATCTTGACTCTTTCTTTCTTGCTTTCTTTGAGCTCTTCTTGCAAGAGTTCGCCTTTGTCTTTCTTAGGCGAACCAAGTCGATGACGTCTTTGAGCTTGCTAGAAGCTCCAGATCCTCCGCAATGAAATCATCATTCTTAATATGCTTGGAGGTGGAATGTATGTCCTTCTCCCTGGACATAGCCTCATTTGACATAAGAATGTCAATGAGCTCGCTCGGTGAAGTGTCGGAGAGGTCACCGTTTGCAAGAGTGGTAATGAAGTCTTCGTAGCGATCCTCCGGTAACACCTTAAGCAATTTCCTACAAATGTCTAGATTGGAAATATTAGCGCCATGGGCTTTGAGCTCATTTGTGATGTTGATCAAGCTATCATATATGGTGGAGAGTATATCATGCTCCAACATCACAAATGCCTCATAGTGTCGCATCAAGAAGCACACCTTAGCATGCTCAAAGCTAGATGTGCCCTCAAAGATAGACTCAAGGGTTGTCCAAATATCATGAGCGGTCAAACGATCACTCACTAGTTCGAGCACATCATGGCTAAGAGATCTAAGAAGCACATATTTAGCCTTTGTATTTAAGAGGAGAATATCCTTATCCAAAATCAACAGATAAGTCACACCCTTCTCCACTAAACTCCATAAATCCAAACTCAATGCCTCAAAATAAGTGCTCATAATAATCTTCTAATGAAAATAATGTGAGTCATCAAAGTGAGGGGCAATCAAACCAAAATCATCTATCGAGTCCATCCTTACTCTCTAAGAGGTAAAGCCAATAAATGAGAGACCATAATCTGATACCATGTGTAGGATCGAGAATGCCGACTAGAGAGGGGGTGAATAGGAGGCTTTAAAACTTTTCGACTAAAAACAATTTTTGCACGGAAAAGACAAAGAGCAAATAAACTAAAACAATTTAATAATATTTTGCACTAAGAAAGAGTAAGAAAAACAAACACATTGATTTATCCCGAGGTCTCGGAGGCTCGCCCGGTCTCCCCTACTCCTCGTTGAAGCACTCAAATGAATGAATCTTGCTTCAATATCCATGAAGGATATTTTTCATAAAGGTTGCTCCTTACCGATGCCTTTCACAAAATATGCCGAGCCTCTCCGACAACCTCCATTAATGGAGAGGTCAACGGCCACGCCTCCAAATCGTCTAGGTGAGGGCGTTCACCAAGAGTAACAAGTTGCAAGATTTTCTGTTGACCCCCAACAAATACCGAAAAACTTCTAAGGATACAAATGATGCAAATGAATGCTCTTAGAAGATCTTTCACAATCACAATGAATGATACTTGATCAAAAGATCAAGATTTTGGCACTTGGGCTCAAGTGTATATCAAAAATTATATCTCTTAGTTCTTTAGAAAAAACTGCTCAAAAAAATGTTTATAAACACTGATCAAAGTCTACCCAAAAGTGTTTATAAAATTGATAAAAAATGTGAACAGAAGCTTCTCAAAAATCTACTCAAATACTGCTCAAAATTTGCTCAAAAGTGTTTGTAAAATTGATCAAAAATCAGTCCCAAAATTGTTTAAAAAACTGATCAAAAATCTGCTCGAAAAGTGTTTATAAAACTGATCACAATAGTAGAGAAATCTGCTCAAAAAACTGTTTAAAAACTGCTCGAAAATGTGAACAGAAACAGACCAAAAATCTGCTCAAAAACTGTTTATAAAACTGCTTGAAAATGGGAACAGAAATTGCTCAAAAATGTTTTTAAAAACTGTTAAAAAACAGTAGAGAAAATCTGCTCAAAAGTGTTTTAAAAACTGCTCAAAAATAGTAGAGAAAATCTGCTCAAAAGTGTTTTAAAAATTGCTCAAAACAGTAGCAAAAATATGCTCAAAAGTGTTCAAAACTTCTTCTAAAAACTGTTCAAAAAAGTAGAGAAATGATGCTTGAAGGTGTATATGAGAATATGGCTTGAGATGGATGAAAATACTACTCAAAACACCTGTATTTATAGCCCAACCTCTCAGCTAGCCGTTGTGGTCGAAAAGGAAAGAAATCAGTACAACTAACAGTCAGCTACGACCTCTAACGGCTAGTAAATAGTCGTTGGAATGTCTGGTTGAATGAACAGTGTTACTGGTCGTATGAACAGTGTCTGGTAAAATGAACAGTGCATGTACAATGTCTGGTCAAATGAACAGTACTCGTGTGACCTCTAGTCGAATGAATAGTGTTACTGTTCGTATAAACCGTAACTGATGAAATGAACAGTACTCAGATGACTAATTTCAGTTCCTCTTTGAGATTCTTGACCAAGATTGTGAATGAATGCGAATGTAACAAATGACCTAAGAGTTTCTCAGTTTTTGCCGAAACTAAAAGAGATTTTTCAACCCCTTTTAATAGTACGATTTAAACTAAAAAAGAATTGCTTATAAAATCTGGTCAAACTCCAAACTCCGAGACCGGTACAATAAATAAGCACTTATATACTGCTACAGAATACATTATCACAGTTAGGTCAAAACAGTCATCACAGACGATTCTAAACCGTCAGTGATATTCGAGTTACTGATAATCGAGTACTATCACTGACGGTTATAAACCATCTGTGATACTCATACTATACAGACTATTATAAGATCAAAACCGTCTGTGATACTATCACAGACGATGTTAAGCTTATAACCGTCTGTGATAAGTAGAATATCACAGACGATTTTGAGTTCAAAACAATCAGGGATAGTGTCCTATCACATACAGTTATAACATCCAAACTGTCTGCGATAGTGTCCTTATTACAGACGGTTTTTGTAGGATCAAGGATGCCGACTAGAGGGGGGTGAATAGGAGGCTTTTAAAATTTATTTCCCACTAAGCAATTTTTGCAAGATAATTATGAAGCCTAGAATTAGCAAAGAGGTTTAAAACAATCTAATCAACTAGTTGCATTCGACCATATGAAATATTTGACAACACATGCAACAATAGTAAATTAAGCAATTGTGTCAAGATCAATATTAATCATACAAAAGAGAGACAATTGACACAATGATTTTTTACCGAGGTCTCGGAGACTCGCCCGGTCTCCCCTACTCCTTGTTGAAATGCTCACGCGTGAGTCTCGCTTCTATATTCACGAAAGATATATCACTAGAGTTGCTCCTTCTCCACACCGGATAGGCAAACACCACACCTTTCACAAGTTCTTGCTGGCCTCTCCGACAAACTTCAACAGGAGAGATCGCGACTCTCCTCTGACACCGTCTAGGCGAAGGCGATCGCCAAGAGTAACAAGTCGGATGCGACCACTTGAACCACATCACGTGCTAGAAGCTCAAAGATGCAAATGAATGCTCAACACTCTAGCACTAGCATGCAAAAGGTGATTGAAGTGCACTAAGCACTATTAACTTCACCCAAATGCTTCTCTCTCAAATCCACTTAAGATTTAGTCTCAAATCTAGCCTCTAAATGCAATATCTCATATGCAATGAACTTGGCTAGCTTTTCAACAGAGAAATCAACTTCTTGAGCAACCCCAAATGAATGCAAACACAAGATATATATAGCCCTCAAAGAAAAACTAGCCATTTGTCACGAACAGGTGAAATTTTGTACAGACCGGGCATTGTCCGACCATACCGAATATTGTCCGGCCATGCCGGACACTGTCCGGCCAGTACAATAAATTTCAACCGTTGCAAACTGTCAGTTACCGTTGGGGGAATTTGTTGTAAAGGCCGGACAATGTCCGGCCATTTCGGACAATGTCCGGCCATGATGGACAAAAGACCTCGGGCATATGTATTTGTCTCTGTTAACTCTCGGCTCAAACAAATTGTACAGGCCGGACAATGTCCGGCCACACTGGACAAAGTCCGGCCCGTCCGGACAAAAGCCCCTAGACGGATACAAAAGTGTCCGGTTCACGTTTTGCAACATGCTCAAAAAATTTGTCTAGGCCGGACAATGTCCGGCTATTTCGGGCACTGTCCGGCCAATGCATGTCGACAGTAAAATAAGCATAACCTTTGATTCAGAGATTCGATTATGGTGATTTTTGGCTTGTTAGAAAGATAACTCAAAGGGCTACAATTTTGTCGACAGGAGTGAGACCTAGAAAGGCTTAGATAGTTCTAAGAAATTAAAACAATTTCCTGCTGCCAAAATGTCCAACACAAAAAACATTTCTAAATGCAGTTTGTCTGTTTTCTCGCGGATATGTTTGCTGACACTCAGCAACGACTACGACCACACAAGTCGAACATCCAGTCGAAAACAGGTGGTCGAGCGGATTTGGTCGAGCGTACGCAAGTGAGCCGAAGACTAGTACGACCAGCTCGAACTCCTACAACCACGACCAAACCCTAACCAAAAAACCGCCAAACGAGAGAAACGACCACGACCACGTATCAAACAAGAATATGATCAGAATGTGCAAGTACGATCACGACTAGCTCTAGAATATAAGCCAATTTAAATAGCTGGCTATCAAGACTAAGTGCAGTTTTCAAAGAATTTTCTCTAATGCACCACAAACTATACTTAGACTCTCTAGCAATGCAAGAGGTGATAAAACACTAGTGCAAGATGATATGAATGCATCTAAGCTTTCGCACTAGATAGATTCAAGCTACTAGTTTTTGACCCCTCTTAATAGTACTATGAAACTAACAAAAGGAATCCTATCAACCCGGTCTATCTCCAAAACACCGAGACCGGTAAAATTCTAAGAAAACAACCCTTAATCTTGAATTTTACCTTTGGTGAAGTTCGACCTCGTGAAGCTCGACCACTCGAAGTTTGTCCGTACAAAGCTCGACCTTGCTAAGCTTGACCTCGCTCGAGATGACTCATATCGGCATCATCCTCTTCACGCCCTTGCTTGCTTTCATCTCGCAACCATTCTGAGACTACAACACATACACTCAATGCAGAACGTTAGTCTCATAATCAGTTTGTCATTCATCATTAGAGAAATTACTCGACACAGGAGTTAGCTCAATGATTTCTCTCTTCGGCGAAATGACAAAACCAATTTCGATATGCAACAAATGAGTAAGAGATGAATCGCACAATCATATAGATCCATATATGATGAAGACATACGCACACGATCCATACTACTCATGTCATGATAAAGATAAGCATGATGCAACCACCGAGCTACCTCTCAACACGTGCATCGATCTCGATACCACAAATGAAGGAGTTATCAAACTTTCGGATTTATCACATGACATTCCAATTTACACTTAGCACAAGATTGATGCAACCACAGAGCACCCCCTCAACATATGCATCAATTGTTAAACCATAACCGGGAGTTATCGACTTCTAGGGTTTAACATTAACAATTCAATGTACTTGTGCTAAACTAGGATTTATACAAGTTGTTATTATCTAGATCAATATTAATCATTATGGATTTATCCAAATCGTCATTAATCATCAAAACCTATATATCTTAGATCGACCTAGATCCAACAGTTTTGAGGTCAAAACCATCTGGGATAGTGTCATTATCGGAGATAGTTGTAATCTCAGAACTGTCTGTGATAGTGTCCTTATCACAGACGGTTTTGATCTTATAACAGTCTTTGTAGTATGAGTATCACAGACGGTTGTCATCTCATAACCGTCAGTGATAGTATGAGTATCACAGAGGGTGTTGAGCTTATAACCGTCAGTGATAGTATGAGTATCACAGACGGTTTTGAGGTGAAAACCATCTGGGATAGTTTCATTATCGGAGACGGTTGTAATCTTCGAACCATCAGTGATTGTATGAGTATCACAGACAGTTCTGGGATTATAACCATCCGTGGTAGTATGAGTATCACAGAGGGTGTTGAGCTTATAACCGTCTGTAATACTCTGTGATACATACATAGATCAATTTATCACAGACGATTTTTATCTCAAAACCGTCTGTGCATATTAATATTTTTTAAATAAATTTCTTTTTTTTGTGGCTAGCCTCAGGAATTATGCTAGCCATGCCCTTTGTACAATAGCATTTCATATATACAGTTCATTTCATACATGCACAGTACTCAGAAATATATATAGTTCATCTCATACATGCACAGAACTTAGAAACATGTATAATAGCATGCATTTCATATATACAGCACAGAACTCAGAAATATGTACAATTGAGATTGAACAAATAAATGTAATCGACAATTAAAGTCAGTATGTTAGATGTACTATACTATCTGTACCTATTTCTCTGTTAGATGCCCTGCAGATAGTCTCAGTTAGTAAGGCCGCACTAATATGAACCTTGCGGGTCTCTAAATTTCCCCTTGGTTGATATGACCTCTGTAAGAAAAAACCCAGCGAGCATCTCTCGGACTATACCAATCTGCCGAGGGTCAAAGCTTTCCGAAGGGAAGTCGACCTCCTGCAGCAAGAGTTGGTACAGAAAAAAATTAGCTCAATACAGCTGTAAATTCTGCCAAATCGATACAAAGGTTGCAGGTGTATACCTCGGGAAAATCTAGGCAGTGAGGGGTGATGAGGTCATACATGTGGCACATCATGTAGAACCCACATGTATTGTCGTCCGGTTGCTGATGGCACTGCCAATGTACAGACCGAGAGTTAGCTGGAGACATGTTATAAAGTAAAACAGATGGTTGAAATTTGTACCAGAAATTGTAACCAGTGAAACTTATCTGCTCGCTGCTCGTGCTGTCGCCCTCCCTTGGCAATGTAGTTCGTGAAAGCCCTGCAGATAGTCAAAATTGACAGTTTGAGGATAGTTGAAATTGACAATTTGAGGACAATAAATCTAGATGCAAGACAGGTCCACAAGAATATCATAAAACATGTTAACCTTTCGAATACATCTCGTCGCTGCAATACTCGTACCCTTTCCTCTGCAATAAATCAAGGTAGAACACCTTGTTCCTTTTCAGAATAAGCACTAGCAGGATCCAGTGGTAGCTACATGTTACGCGTAAAGAATTAATAATTTAATCTAAGTCTGGGGGTGTGCATATGGAGACACTAATCTACGGGTGAAGTACTGATGAAAGCACTCACCTCTAGTTGTAGGGTACAAGTATGTACTCCTTGTCGACCTGAACAAGCAACCCTCTTTTGATGTAGTCGACAATGAAGTCCGCGTCGGTTCTAAACATCACCTCGACGACCATCTGGGGGTCCAAAAAATCGACAGGTTCGCGCTTAGCTTTGGCATATCTGGTCATACAGTTGCATGGAACTAACCAATTAATAAATGACATATATCCGTATATGCACGAACAGGCGTAGGATAGGAGGATACTTACAGCACCCAAGACTGTAGGATTGACACGTCGAGCGCGTCTTTGTTGAGTAAATTATGCAGGTCTTCGAAGGTCACCAAGTAGGTCCCGACGTCGTTATGGAACTCTGCCACGGTGTACTTGACCATGATGTGCGTCGGACGCTACATCCTAGTCTTGTTTGTCCTCTGCATGTACCATCCATGCAGGCTCTGGCATGCTAACCCCATGCTAGAAATTGCGACATCGGAGGCCATGGGCATCCCCAAAGCGAACGGCATGAGAGCTGATGGCGCACTCTTCTCACTCTCCTTCGCCGTGCTTTTCTTTGCTTTTCCCCTACTAGCCAGCTTCTTGATTGGTTGCCTCCTAGTCGGAGTCAGCTTCGTCATCGGACCTGTTGGTTGGCTTCTCGGAGGGGTCGGCTGGCTAGTAGGCCGAGTGTCGGTGTCCGTCTGTGATGTAATATCCTACGTATAGTAATGGTCACTAACTCCGAGAGCTATTATTACAGTACGAATTATAAAACTGGTGGGGGAATTATCTCATCCAGGACGATGTCCTTCTTGGGCCATTGCACGAACATGTGCACCACATCCCCGAGAGTGGTAATCTTATCGTTCGGCAGCTTGTCCAACGGAAATCCCTTGCAATGGTCGGAGACACTATCCACCTGGACCCATGCAAAACCCTCAGATAGAGGGACACCATGGATTGTGGTCCCCGCCGTGCATGGTTGTGCCATCCCATGGCCAGCCTCGATTGGGAAGAGACTGGCCAGTACTATAAGCTTGCAGGAGGCAGGTTCCTACAAATAGTGCGCATTAACATATTGAATTTCACCGCTTTTCACTTTTGCATGAATTAACATAGAAAAGCGGTCATTACCTGCAAAAAGTCCATTGGATACTGTCGAGAGGGCTCCAGTTGAGAGGGCTCAGGCTGCGAAGACCCCGACGCGGACACGCAGCTACTATGGTGGCCAAGATTGGGGCTCGGTAATTCTGTTGTTGCAAGGGGGTGCCCTGGGTCACCTGTTTTAGCTCTTCATACATGGCCCGCATCTCTAACAACTACTGCAGGAGTGCTTTGTCCCGAGCAGCGAACTCCGATAGCATCTCCTCCTTGAGCCGTTTGTCGCGGGCTTTGTGGGATCTCTTTCTCCTCTTAGCCGCCTCCTCATCATCAGGGAAACCATCCCTCCAAGGCACAGTGGCACCGAGGCCGCGCACACGGCCCGGATGCTCCTTGTTTCCTAGCACCGTCGTGAGGATATCCCTGTCTCTCCTAGGGTTGAACTCTCCGGATGCTGCCTGCGCACTCAGTGTCGCCTGCAACAGGAGAACTTAGCAATACAACCCATTGCATGCGTGTTACAAGGATAGTAAGTGATCCTACAAAGTTAGAGATCTTACCAGTCGGTCGATCACTTCCGGAGGAGGTCATCATCGATCTTGCTCGGCACCAATTGCGGGCGCGCACGTTTATTATGCCCACATAAGGAGCGGCGGCCGAAGAATGGGAAGCCTCCTCGTCCTGCTTCGTCCACAACCCCTTCTTCCCCACATACCCACCAGTGCCTACTCTGTGTGGATGGGTATTTTTGGCCTGGTTAGCCTTGCCCTTCGCACTAAGCTCTTGGAACTTAGGCATGCCCTTCAACTCCACGAACTGCTGCCATGCCTCGGGAGTCATGAAAGGGTAGTCATTGAAGGGGATCTTCGACTCCTTCACATAGTGCCTGACAAAATGGCTCTTAAAGTTCCTCCATGCCTTATTTATTGAAATCAGTGTCGTCCGGCGGAAGGTGAACTGGCGATTCTCGGGAATGTGAAACACCGCCTGCACTTCTTCCCATAGCGCATCCTTGCACTCTCGGGGCACTTGACCCCAGTCGGAGGTGGTGATGGGCACCCGCTCCCTTGCCACTTTGCAGCATAGTGAGCGGTACTAACCGACAAGTTTGTCCAGAGTTTCCGGCACACCATTGTCGTCGAACTGTACGTGCTGCTTTTCCCTCTTGTCGAGAAGCGCGCATGTTGTCTAGCCTCACCCCTTTCTCTTCTGCGACTAGGTCACGGTGGACGTGGCGACCTTCGGCCCAGGCGTCTCATCGCTAGAGAGGTCACTCTGACTCCCTGACCGGTTCATTTTGTCACCAGACATATCAGTTCCTAACATAAGTGAAAGAGAGAACAGTGTAAGTAAATCTGAAACTAATAATTCTATAACTAAACCCATATATTTATAATTGACCAAGAATGGCAGAAACGGTGGGGAGGCGACAGAGGTGATTGCGCCGAAAGGTAGGAGGGCGATGGAGGTGATCGCGCCGGATGGTGGGGAGGCGATGAAGGTGATCGTGCTCGACGGTGCGAGAGCAGAGAGAGCTAGGGCAAGTGAACAATCACAAAGTGTGGAAATGAGTGGGACAAAACCTGCCTTGAAGTATGTACCATGTAGAGAGATTATCACAGACGGTTCAGAGTTCACAACCGTCTGTGATATATTAACATCACAGACGGTTTTGATTTCAGAACCGTCTATGGTAGACCATCAGACGGTTCTGAGATCAAAACCGTCCACTAGAGAGATTATCACAGACGGTTCTGATCTCAGAACCGTCTGACGGTCTATCATAGATGGTTCTGAAATCAAAACCATTTGTGATGTTAATATATCACGGACGGTTGTGAACTCTGAATCGTCTGTGAACTCTGAACTCTAAACCTCTTCTACGCAATGATGTAGAGCTTTACAATCAGAAACTCTGTAACTCTGAATACTGAAATTTCAGTATCCAAAAAGCCTCAAATCTATGCAAATGATATCCAAATGCTCGAAAACTTGTTTTGAATGAAACCTCAAGAGACTCAGATATTTCAGATGGAGTCCAAATGCTTCGAAAATAGGTTACAATGTGGAGCATGCTCAAATAAATTTAACATACAATGTGGAGCATGCTCAAATAAATGTTACATACAAATGAGGACTTTGATCGACAATTTCCACATATACACCCATGTTATCCTCAACTTTCCACTTGCCGCGGCCCTGCAAAGACGAGAATTAAAGGATATATAAGCTATACAGATGGAAACAGAGAGATAAGGATAGTTGATTACCTTTAAAGTATAACCCTTCGTGGTGATCCATACGCACGTAACTGGTTTCGTCGGTGTCTTCAGTATCGACCTGTACGCCATCTCCAAATGGAGGCATCTCATCAAATTGATTGTATTCTTCCTTGTCTACGACATTTTCAACTCCAACAATCCTTCTCTTGCCATGAAGGACGACGTGCCACTTCTTATTGGCCGGGTCAGTGACATAAATGACCTGAATGGCTTGCTTTGAAAGTATGAATGGCTCATTTTTATAAGCAACTCGATCGAGATCCACAGAAGTGAAACCGTAACTGTCAACCTTGACACCCGTGGGATTTGGACCCATCGGCATCAAAACAGGGGAATCTTGAACAGTACGTAATTGAGCTACCAAGTTTCTTCTATAAACCCGTAGTATGAGTTCAATCCACGTACTACCCTTGTTGGACCTGTCTCGTTGAACTCCTCATGAAAATCTTCTACGCTCACTCTATTATTTTGCACAGTGCTCTTTTGATCTTGAGCTTTCGTGTAAAATGTGTACTCATTGATGTCGTATCCCTGCCATGTCTATACAGTAAACGTGGGCCCTTTTGCCAACCATTTAAGGTTCTCACTTGCAGACTCCCTGGTGATTCGCACTTTCATCCACGCGTTGAATCAACTGTTATGTTCTCTCATGATCCAGACCTCGGATCGGCGAGGATTGTCTTGTCGTAGCATCTCCTTGTGCTCGTCGATGTACGGAGACACCTCCGTCATGTGTTGCAAGACCTAAAAATGAGTTTTCGAGTACATACCGAAATCAGGAGTGATTGCTCTCCGTCTAATAGTCCCAACGCCATCAAGCCTCCCCTCGTGATGAGACACAGGAACTCCTATTGCTTCTAGCTCGGCCATGTAATCGACGCAGAACTCAACAACCTCTTCCGCTGCATAACCTTTGACAATGCTACCCTTGGGCCAAGAGCGATTCCTCATGTAGGCCTTAAGTACACGCATGTACCTCTCGAATGGATACATATAACGTAGGAACACGGGTCCACATATCTTGATTTCTCTAACAAGGTGGACAGTGAGATGGACCATAATATCATAAAACGATGGAGGAAAATACATTTCAAGCTGACAGAGAGTTCGAACCACCTCGCTCTGCAGAGAATCTAGTCCCTCGAGATCAATGACCTTGCAAGAAATTGCATTGAAGAAATAACACAGCCTCGTGATCGTCTCTCTGAACTTATGTTTGCAGAATACTCCGGATAGAAACAGGAAGCATTTGTGTCATCAACACGTGACAATCATGAGACTTCATACCAAGCAATTTCAAATCGCCCATGGACACAAGCTTTTTCATATTTGCGGAGTAACCCGATGGAACTTTAACACCATAGAGACACTTATAGAGTTTTGTCCTCTCAACCTTGCACAAAGTGTAGCATGCAGGGGGGAGGTATATACGGCCTTTCTCATCCTCTCTCGGTGCTAGCTCGGGCCTGATTTTCATTTTGATCATGTCACGCCACACATTGACACAATCCTTTGTCTTCCCCAGAATGTTCAGCAATAGGCCGATTAAACTGTCGCAAACATTCTTCTCTACATGCATGACATCAATGCAATGACGAACCTCTAAATGCTCCCAATACGGTAAGTCCCAAAATATCGATCTTTTCTTCCAATTGTTCTTCATGCGGGGTTTCAATTTACGACCCTTTCCAAACACAACGTCTATGTCCTTCACCCGTGAGTAAACTTCTTTCCCGCTCATAGGCTTAGGGGCTGAACCATCTTCCTTGTGGCCGTCAAATTCCCTCTTCCTCTTATGATACGCGTCATTCTTCAGAAGAAACGTGCGGTGACGCATGTACACTGTTTTGCTGCAATTCTTTAGCCACTCGCTCTCAGTCTCATCTTCGCATGGGGACAAGTTTTGGCTCCTTTCGTGCTATGGCCTGACAAATTTCCAAGGGCAGGAAAATCGCTGATGGTGCAGAATACCATAGCACATAGGATGAAGGTCTCTCGTTTGTATGCATCCCATACTGCACCCCTTCGTTCCACATTGTTAGCAGATCCTCTATCAATGGTGCTAGGTACACATCAATATTATTTCCGGGTTGTTTTGGTCCTGAGATAAGTAGAGACATCATGATGTACTTGTGCTTCATACACAACCAAGGAGGAAGGTTGTAGATACACAAAAGAACCGGCCAAGTGCTATGCCGACTGCTCATGTTACCAAAAGGATTAATTCCATCGGTACTCAACCCAAACCTTATATTCCTCAATTCTTCTCCGAAGTTAACAAATTCCCTGTCGATGTTTCTCCACTACGAAGAATCAGCGGGCTGTCTCAGCTTTCCATCCTTCTTCCGGTCTTCTGAGTGCCAATGCAATAATTTTGCCTCTTTACGGTTTGCAAACAAACGCTTCAAGCGGCGAATGACGGGCAAATACCACAACACCTTAGCAAGAGGTCCTTGCTTTATCTCAGCGCAGTCGCCGTCGTCGGTTTGGTCCTTACGCTTATAGCGGGATGCGCCGCACATCGGACAAACATGCATATCCTTGTAGTTGTTACGGTAAAAGATGCAATCATTAGGGCATGCGTGTATCCTTTCTACTTCCATTCCCAAAGGACATAACAGCTTTTTCGCTTGGTAGGTGTTTTTTGGCAACTCGTTTCCTTCCGGAAGCATGTCTGCCAAAAGATCTAACAGTGCCATGAAACTCTTGTCGGTCCAGCTGTTACTTGCCTTCAATTTTAACAGTTCAAGCACAAAGGCCAACTTTGTGTACTTCGACTTGCAACTAGGGAACAATGGTTTTTCTAAGTCCTCAATCAAGCGCTTGAATTTACCAAACTCCCTTTCACTGTAATTTCCTTCCACATCACGCAACATGTCATCTAAATTGTCATCATCTGGCGTATCCTCATCGAAATTGTTGTTGGGATCCGACATGTCCTGTTCCTCAACCTGAGTGGCATTTGTTTCTGCAGTTTGCTCTTCTCCATGGTGGACCCAACGTACCCCTTTTTGAAACCACGTCGGATCAAGTGGGCGACAATTTGAGATGAGTTGGTGAACATCTTAAGATTCTAGCAGTCTACGCAAGGACAGTATATATATGGTAAACCCTTCTTCGCCATGTCTTGCTCAGCAACTTTTTGGAAATCTAGAACACGTTTCATGTATTCTTCACTCACTCGGTTGTCATTATACATCTAGTCTCGATGGACCATTTGCAATTAAATTCATACACATGCTAAGTAATACTCTACGTACGGTCGACACGCAATAAATTATAAATCTAGCTAGCTAGTATTTGATGTGGAGTTTGTGGTATAAGTGTATAACTAGTTAACTACTACTTGAACTGCAAGCAATTAGTTAGTACCTAATTGGGGGCGTGGATAACACACACCATAAAGCAATTAAATAACTACAGGTCAAAAAATGAATGGAGATCGATATTGATGATGAAATTAAGTAATGTGTATGCCTTAGGAGCAAGTACCAACTTTGGATCTTCAAATTTGTTGTCCTCAAATGCTCCCCTTTTGAGATATTGCTCTTCCTTGCCCCTGATCTCTTCCAACTGACAGTATGTCGACCAAGAGTGTACGACTAGCTCGAAACATCCGCCAAAAGACCTTTTATGCCAGGTTCAATACAAACGATTCTACATAATACAGTTTGTAATAGTAAAATATCACTGACGGTTTTCACTTTAAAACCGTCGGTAATATCGGTGCATCTGTGTAGAATATGACAGAATATCACCAACGGTTTTGAGATCTGAACCATCGGTGATAATTAGAATATAACAGAAACTATCACTAACGGTTTTCACTTTAAAACCATCGGTAATATCGGTGCATTTGTTGAGAACTATGAATGAAATATCACTGACGGTTTTGAGATATGAACCATCAGTGATAATTAGAATATCACAGATGGTTCCGAGGTCAAAACCGTCCGCTTTACTATCACAGTTGGTTTTTACTTCAAAACCGTATGTGATAACTTGGCGCACTTGTAGTGCTGTATATTTGCGTATTTGTATTGCTATTTGGGACATGTACTTCAATGTATGAATTGTTATATTTGTGTATTTGTATTGATGAATATTTTTGCATTTGTATTCACTATCATAGACGGGTTTGACTTAAGAACCATCTGTGATAATTAGAATATCAACCGTCCGCTCTACTATCACAGATGGTTCTAATGTCCAAATCGTCTGTAATATGCAGTCGAACCGTTCGACTTCTACAAATACTTCCCCTGGACTTTTGCTTCCAGTCGAATTATTCCACTTCTTTTTCTCCTTGGGCACGACAAGCTCTAACCCGTAACCTCCATTGATGGTCGCCGCACCTCCATCGACGAACACTAGTTTCTCTGGTGAATCAAGTCCAACATCGATTGTAGCTTCAACTCCCTCAGCTAGATTTCGGCATTGCAAGCAAGGCAAGTAAAATTTCATCATTGTTGGATTATCCTAATCCTATGATGGCAATTATCCTGCGATTCCTATATCTTCCATTTTTATATTTCTTCTTTTCAATATGATTCTGTGCAGGTCCTTAGACGATGTTCACGAGGGGCAACGTAGTTCATGGTTCGTCGTCACAGTACGCTGCCTACGTTGGTTTGTTGGCGAAAGAAAAGGTGAAGATCACCGTCGAGAGCTGGATGGATGTCAAGGTCGAGAAGATCCTCAAGCCCGACGGGTTTCTCAAATCATGACCTATAGAAAGCATCTTTCATTTGTCTTGGTGATTTCCTCAGGCTTTCTCAACTCAACTCAACGCAACTCAACTCTTGCATTGATGAGTTGAGTTGAGATGAGAAACCCAGAAGAGATCACTAAGACAAATATAACTCAACGCCAGTTCCAGCTCCTCGAGCATCTCTGAACTGAACTCCTATGGCTAAGTCAAACGTGGTTCATACATTATTTGCTGTTTCAGATGAATGGATTTGTGATGTATCAGCTCTAACTTGTAGTTGGTAGTTAATTGTCGCAACTTGCAAAGATTCTCTTTTATGTAAAATGTATGGACCACTGGGTCCCCGTCATGATCTGTTGCTTCAGACGTGACTTTTGTAATATACATCGAATGTGTGAACTGTTATATTTGTGTATTTGTATTGCTGTTTGGGACATGAACTTGAATGTGTACATGGGTGTATTTGTGTTTTAATTGTATTGGTGGGTAGGTGTGTATTTGTATTGCTGTTTCAGATATGCACTTGAATTTGTGAACTGGCATGTGTATGTTTGTACCTAAATTGCTGTGTCATGCATGACTCAGCTTGCTTTTGTTTCAGCCATTAACTAGAATGAGTTTAAATAGTACTCATTTTTTATGTTTCCTCTTCCATTTTCTTGAAGGAATGGAGGCAAACCAAGATCTCATGCAAGTAGAGATTTTTAATTTTTTTGGCAAGATGAAGTACCAAGTACCTAAGAAAAGTATTTTTGTGTCTCTTAGTTAATCTAAAAATTAGCATCTCTTGAAATATTTCTTTATCTTCTAGTTAAGATCTGTTTGGTGTTACATTGTGTTCAAGTCTAACTTGTAGTCAGTAGTTACATTTGTTGTTTGATTGCAAAGATTCTCTTTCAGATGTGACTTTTGTAATACATCGACTGTGTGAATTGGTGTATTTGTATTGGTGTTATGGTGTATATTTTTGTATTTGTATTGTTATTTGGGACATGTACTTGAATGTGTGAATTGGTGTATTTGTGTATTTGTATTGGTGTATATCTGTGTATTTGTATTGCTGTTTCAGACATGTACTTGAATGTGCGAACTGGCTTATTTGTGTAAAACTATCACAGAAATATCACAAACGGTTTTTAGATCAGAACTGTCTGAATTCAAACGGTGATATAACAGACGGTTTTTACCTCAAAACCGTCTGTGATATAACTATCACAGACGGTTTTTAAATCAGAACCGTCTGTGATTTTCAAAGATTGTTGAGAATTCAAAGCGTCAGACACTGTTGGGACTATCACAATTGGTCCTCACATCAAAACCGTCTGTAATGTGACTATCACAGACGGTTGTGATCTCAGAACCGACTGTGATCTGTTCTCCCTCCTGCCAAACTCCCTCCCTCCAAAGATTGCCGCTTCTATGTATATGATCGCGATAGTCGTTCCATGATCGCACACAGTGCACATACCTTTGTATGGTCGAATGTTCACTAAAAGCTAAAGAAATATAAAGAAAGAGGGAAGATAACAGTCCAAGACCGTGCTGGAAAATTGGAAAATTGACATAAGAACAAATTTTTCATTAATTGTTTTTCATCACTTACAAAAAAAGTAAAAATAAAAAATTCTAGGTCAAGGAGTGGTCTTACCCTGGCTGCATCTAGAATAAAGTCAATTTGACTTGTAGCCAGGGGCAGGACTCCTTTAGCGACAAGTTGTCCTTCTTAGGATCAACTACTACCGCATCGAGAAGGCCTGCAACCTCCCTCAGCTTCGCGATGGTATCTTTCATAGTCAAACCGCAGCCAACGATGGTCATATCCGCAGCTTGCTTCTCCTCACGAAGACGCCTCGTCCTCACCCTAGCATTGTCACCATCTGTCTTCATGCGCTGAATGCGCTGGAAGAGATCATCCAGGTCAAGCCGTAGCTAAGTGTGCTTCTCCGTAAGGAACTTGTACTCCTCCACTCCTCCTGGAGGGCCCTCATCTCGGCCTTCACCTTGCCCGAGTCTTCCACTGCTCCCCTTCTCTGTGCAAATCAACAGGTCAAGAATGTACTGAACGGGATTAACAATACACGGGTAAGTCCAAAAGATTGAGAGTTCTTACCGGGGAGGGCGAGGCTAACGATGCCATTGAGGATGACATTGGCGCAGAGAAGATAAGGAGTCGAAGAGTTTGAGAATTAGAAAAACTTGTAAAGTAGTTGGTAATTATTCCACTGTCAAGCTATTTATAGAATTTCCAAGGAGACGCTTTGTTTTCCCAGCCTAGGACGCCGCGCGAAGATCGGAGACCGAAATGAACACACCGTTGAGAATTCGAAGCGCCGACACTGTTTGGACTATCACAGTCGGTTCTGATATAAGAACCAACTGTGATAGTCACAGGTGGTTTTGGCCACGGAACCGTCTGTGATATTGTAGGTATCACACACGGTTCTCAGTTGAGAACCGATTATAACTATCACAGTCAGTTTTGAGTTTAGAACCGTCTGTGATAGGTAGATTATCACATACGGTTTCATGATCAAAACCGTCTGGTTGACTATCACAGTTGGTTTTGACATCAGAACCAACTGTGATAACTTAACATATTCTCCCGACAGGCCTTCACAGACGGTGTTCCATTGAAAAGTTCATAACCATCTGTGATGTGCCGTCCTAGATGTCTGTTTCTGTGGTAGTGTTACCTTAAGTCTTTGCTTCTTCCTTCTTGGCGACCTTGTGCTTGCAATCTTGGCTCACGACCTCGGGTGACCTTGTCTCGCGACCTGCAGATCTGGGCGACACTGTGACCTTGCGCTTGTGACCTCGGGCGACCTTTCTTCTTGTCACCTAATCTTATTGATTATACTCAAAGTAGATAGATTAGTCCTAAACACTTAATGTCATCAATAATCAAAATCAACCCAAAAAGGGGCTAGATGCAACAGATATTGTAGTAGTAATAGCTAGAAACGACATCATAGAAAACAAAAGAAAACTATTGTGAAAAATGGGGTGTTGTCGCATTGCTGATAGGGCTTAATCAATCCACATAAAGTAATCACAGAGAGAGAAAATAGAAAGAAATAGTAGATGCAATTCTTTGTTTAGTTCTCCTCTCTTTACAGTAGTACAATATTTAAATAGGCTAGGCTAGGGTTGCCTTAACTGCAGTTTCAGTAATATCTACAAGATAATTATCTACATGATAACTATCTGTTTGCAATACTCCTCCTTGCACATTACAATGACATGCATATGCCTTGTTAAAACTCCACCAAAAAACCCATTGGGAAAAAACAGTCGGAGAAAAGAGCATATAGCACACATATTCTTTGCGTTGCATATGTTGTCTCATTACAAATCTTCAATTAAGAAATCCTAGTAGGAAAATTTTGATTAAGGAAAAAAGAGTACAATATCGATTTTCAGGATCTAATTGTATTTATCTTCGGGATCTCAACAAATTTAAATATATTGAGTAGTAAAACTTATGTGAGGATCTTTAGGCCCTAATATTTTCTCCCTTGAAGACAACAGTCTTCTCAGCCTAGGCATTCCGATGCCATATTTTTCAAAAGTTGACATAGGAAGAGACTTAGTGAACAAATCTGCAAGGCTGTCTCTAGATCTAGTTTTTTGGGTACTTATCTCACCACTCTTCTAAAGATCGTGAGAGTAAAAAAATTTGGGAGCAATATATTTTTGTTGCATCTGGGTCCCTATTCGTGATTTTGATGATTAATGACATCAAGTTTTTCAGACTAACAAGTTTGTTAAGTGCAGTTAAGGTTCCAAGTCTGAAAAGACTCCCACAAGTGATCTCCTCGATGTTTGTGTCATGATGATGAAACTCTCAAAGATAACTGAGACTTTTCAAGGTAAAGTCATGAAAATTAAGGTCACTATTTCTATATTTTATCGGTTTTGGTGTGAGGAGTACGACCGGATTGATTATATTACTTTTTATAGTTTTAGCCGTACTATTAAGAGGGGTTCAGGGTGAGTTGTTTGGGTTCAAGGTTATATCAAGAAACTCATATTGCAATTGCATTTAGTTGCATATTTTCACTCTCTTCTATACATGTGTCAAGTCCAGGTTCAAAATATTGCAAATACATTTTGAAACTAAACTTCAATTTTGGAGATCTGAAAACTTTCAGTGCAACTGGATAGTTTGGAAGATTGATCCAGACATTTCTCCAATGTTTTTAGCTAAAATTGACAAATCATCTAGATTGTCTAGCCAAATGAACTAGACAATCTAACAATAGGGTGCATTTCTTGCTTCTCAGATTTTTTCTATGCACTGAACTATCTAGAAGATTGATCTGGAGATTTCTCCAATAAGGGAAAATTTCTGGTCTTGAAATGTTTGCATGTACCGGACTGTCCGTTTGTGGACTGGACTGTATGGATGCATACTCAGCCGCCCTCAACGCCTAGTCTACGTCATTTGTCAGTAGTCATTACAACTGCTCTAGACTATCCGGTTGTGAACTCGAACTGTTCTGGTGGGGCCCATTTCTTGTGCAACAGCTGGTTTTACTAGGAGGGCTATATATCCCTTGGCCTGGTTTCTAGTAACAACTTGAGCATCTATTGAATACACTTGTGCTAGAACTAAGCCTTGCACTCTTGAACCTCAAAATCTCACATTTCACTCAAGCACTTGTGTGTTCATTGCATTGGAGAGTTGAGTGCCACTTGAGCTTCTGGTGCTTGATCGAAGTCAAACAAACTTCTCGGGCTTATTACTCTTTGTGGTTGCTGCCACCATGACGATTTGGTTGTTTTGGTGATCTCTCCACCGTTGGAAAGGGCTAGAAAGAGGTTGTGAAGATTGGTGCTCACCTATCCAGAGTGGACAAGAGCAACCCTAATGAAATCAAAATAAGGTTCGTGTGAGATCGCTTCAATAAGGAGTAGATGAGACTGGCGAGCTTTCGAGACCTTGGGATATTTCTTTGTGTCTTGGGTTATTTCTTTTGCTTGCTTATCACTTATGCTATGTTGGATCTAGGTCGATCTAAGACATCTAGGTTTTGATGATTAATGACGATTTGGATAAATCCATAATGATTAATATTGATCTGGATAATGACAGCTTTGATGATTAAATGACAACTTAGATAAATCCTGATTTAGCACAAGTAAATTGAATTGATTATAGATAAACCCTGAAATGGATGTTTCCATAGTTGTGGGTTTAATATTGATGCATATGTAGAGGGGGAACTCGATGGTTACATCAAACTTGTGTTAAGTGCAAATTGAAATGTCATATGTTAAATCCTGAAGTTTGATGGCTCCTTATTGAGGTTTCGACATCGATGCATATGTTGAGGGAGAGCTCATCGCATTGATCATCTGATCTGATTGCCATCATGACCTGTGCAATATAGATCGTGTGCGTATTTCTTGTATCATATATGGTTCTATATGATTGTAGGATTTATATCTTACTCATTTATCTCTTATTGAAATTGGTTTTGTCATTTCACCAGAAAGAGAAACTGTTGAGCTAACTCATGTGTGGAGTAGTTCTCTTGTGGTGATCAATGACGACCTATATATGAGACTAACGTTATGCGTTGAGGTTATGTGTTGTAGTCTCAGATTGGTCGCGAGATGAAAGCAAGCAAGGGCGTGAAGAGGATGAAGTCGATATGAGTCATCTCGAGTGAGGTCAAGCTTAGCGAGGACGAGCTTTGCGAGGACAAGCTTCAAGGGATCGAGCTTCACGAGATCGAGCTTCACTGAAGGTAAAATCCAAGATTAAGGATTGTTTTCTTAGGATTTTACCGGTCTCGGTGTTTGGAGACAGACCGAGTTGATAGGATTTTTTTTGCTAGTTTGACCGTACTATTAAGAGGGGTTGGAAACCAGTAGCTTGAATCTATCTAATGCGGAAGCTCAAATGCATTCATATCATCTTGCACTAGTGTTTTATCGCCTCTTGCATTGCTAGAGAGTCTAAGTGTAGTTTGTGGTGCATTAGAGAAATTGTTTTAAAAACTACACTTAGTCTTGATCACTAGCTATTTAAATTGGTTTTCTTTCTAGAGCTGGTCGTGGTTGCATTTGCACATTCTGATCGTATCCTTGTTTGATACATGGTCGTGGTCGTGATTGTGTCGCCGGTTTGGCGGTTTTCTGTTTAGGCTTTGGTCGTGGTCGTAAGAGTTCGAACTAGTCGTACCAGTCTCTAGCTCGCTTGCGTACGCTTGACCAGATCCACTCGACCACCTATTTTTGACCGGATGTTCGACCTGTGTGGTCATGGTCGCTGCTAAGAGTCAACTGGCGCATCCGCGAGAAAACAGGAAATACGTATGTGCAAATACCCAAATCAAGTTTAGAGTAAAATTGTCAAGTTCATGTTTTCGGTTTGCACAGGCCGCACAGTGTCTGTGGTGGCCGGACATTGTCCGGCCAGTACACATTTCCTGTGGCTTAGGCAAATCAAAAACAGAGACAAATGCTTTTGTCCGGTGCTTTTGTCCGAAGAAGGCCGGACATTGTCCGATGTGGCTGGACAATGTCCGGACTGTATAAAACTTGTGAGATTTTGTTTAAATGCACCAGAGACGTTTGTATTTGTCCGGAGGGTTTTGTCCGGGACAGGCCGGACATTGTCCGTCTTGTACAAATTTGTTGTGCCTTGTTTTGGAGTGTTAACAGAGACAATTGGATTTGTCTGGTGCTTCTGTCGGGTGAAGGCCGGACATTGTCTGTGATGGCCAGACAATGTCCGCCCTTTACAAATTAAGCCCCCAATGGTCACTGACACGTTTGCAACGGTCGTTTGAGTTGTACTGGCCGGACAATGTCTGGCCTATACAATTTTGGCACGATTTGTTGCAAACAGCTAGTTTTCCTTTGAGGCTATAAATACCTTGTGTTAGCCAGCATTTGGGGGTGCTCAAGAAGTTGCATACACTGTTGAAAAGCTAGCCAAAGTCATTGCATTTGCTATATTGCATTTAGAGGCTAGATTTAAGCCCAAATCTTGAGTAGATTTGAGAAAGAAGCAAATTGGGTGAAGTTATTAGTGTTCAGTGCACTTCAATCACCATTTGCATGCTAGTGCTAGAGTGTTGAGCATTCATTTGCATATTTGAGCTTCTAGCACATGATTTGTTCAAGTGAGCGCATCCGACTTGTTACTCTTGGCGATCGCCTTCGCCTAGACGGTGTCGGAGGAGAGTCGCGATCTCTCCGGTTGAAGTTTGTCGGAGAGGCCGGCAAGAACTTGTGAAAGGTTTGGTGCTCGCCTATCCGATGTGGAGAAGGAGCAACCCTAGTGAGATATCCTTCGTGGATATAGAAGCGAGCCTCATGAGTGAGTGCTTCAACGAGGAGTAGGGGAGACTGGGCGAGTCTCCGAGACCTCGGTAAAAATATTGTGTCAATTGCGTATCTCTATTTGCTTTATATTCATCTTGCCACAATTGCTAAATTTACTAATGTTGCATGTATGGCTGAATATTTTATATGGTTGAATGCAACTAGTTGATTAAATTGTTTTAAGTCTCATTGTATAATCTAGGTTTCACAATTATCTTGTTGAAATTTCCTAGTGAGGAAAGAATTTTTAAAAGTCTCCTAATCACCCCCTCTAGTCGGCATCCTTGATCCTACAATTGGTATCAGAGCGAGGTCTCTCTTTTATCGGCTTTACCGCTAGAGAGAAAGGATGTATTCGATAGAGAAATTTGGATTGATTGCTCCTCACTTTGATGGCTCAAACTATTCACGTTGGAAAATTATGATGAGTACTCATCTTGAGGCATTAAATTTGAAATTATGGAGATTAGTGCAAAAGGGTATGGCTAACTCATTATCTTCGGATAAACATACTCTTATTTTATATACAAAGGCTAAAGATGTGCTTCTTGAATCACTTAGCCAAGATGTGCTCAAATTAGTGAGTGATTGTTCGACCACTCACAATGTTTGGATCACCCTTGAGTCCTTATTTGTGGGCACATCTAGCTATGAGCATGCTAAAATGGGTATATTATTGCGGGACTATGAGGCATTTTGTGATGTTGGAGCACGACACAATCTCCACCACGTATGATCGATTGATCAACATCACAAATGAGCTCAAAGCCCTTGGTGCTAATATTTCCGATCTAGATATTTGCAGGAAATTACTCCAGGTCTTGCCGGAGGGTTGCTATGAAGACTTCATCACCAATCTTGAAAATGGTGACCTTTCCGACACTTCACCGAGCGAGCTCATTGACATGCTTATGTCAAATGAGACAATGTCCAAAGAAAAGAACATGTGTTCCACCTCCGAGCATATCGAGGACAATGATTTAAATGTGGAGGATCAGGAGCTTTCGAGAGAGCTCAAAATCGAAGATGATGTGGTTTGCCCTAGCAAGACAAAGGCGAAACCGTACAAGAAGAGCTCAAGAAAAGCTAGAAAGTGTCGAAGTTGAAGTCTTCATCTCAACAAAATTCAATATGCACTACGGCATGCGACTCGACGGTATCAAACTCTAACCTCTCTAACAATGAGCTTATGGATATAATTGTGGAGCTAAAAGGCTTACTTGGCAATATGACTAAAAGTTTTAGCACTTTAAAAAATAATTACTCATCCTTAAAAGTGCAATATTAAGAATTGAAAAATTCTCATGATTCTTTGCTTGCCAAGGATACTATTAGCTCAACATGTATATTAAATGTTAGAGTTGATTGTGACTCCCCTATTGATCCATCTTTAGAGTCACACACTTCTACTTCACATGCTAGCAAAAATTCAATTGTTGATTTATGGTTAGATTCAAATGCTAGCATTGAGGATACTAGTACTTCATGTGATAATATGTCTAATGATTCATTTATATATTCACATGCTTGTACGGACAATACTAGTTTCTTATACCATGATTCTTCCAGTGATCCATCTTCATGCCATGGTATTAGTACTAGTAGTTCTACTTTTGATATGCCTAGCTCATCTAGTGATTCTTGTGCTATGCCTTCTAGTTCATCTACCTGTGATGAGATTCCGTCATGTTCTTTTCGTAATTCATGTGTTAACACGGGATCATCTCAAGCACCTAAAGTCGAAAATGATGAACTTAGGAGTAAAGTAAATAGATTGAGCAAAAACCTTACTAGATGTCATGAGGGTAATGCTATGCTTGTTAAACCCCTTTTAGAACATAAAAATATTCATTTAAAAAGGAAAAATTAAATCATGCACACTCATCTAGTAAAAGGCATAATATACTTTATCACACTCATACAAATTCATTCAAAAAGCCCTCTCGTACTTCATGTTTACCATATCACTTAAAAGGGCAACATTTGTATGAGTGCGCATCTAATCTTTTTAGAGTTGTTTCTTTTGGCTCTTATTTGATTTCTTACTCTAAAAAGGGTTTAATTGCAAAAACTATTAATTTCTATTCTCAAAAACCTAAAGACAGAACTATTTGGGTACCAAAAGACTTATGCGACAAGGCTAGAGGTCCTTGTATGGTTTGGGTACCAAAAAGGACTTAAATTTTTTTGATGTGGCTCATAAAATCTTTTGCATTGCTTTTTCTCCTTTTATTCTTTGTTTGTTTTAAATCTTTATGGCCAACTATGTAAAAGAATGAAAATTTGAAACTTATGTTGCTACATCTTTAGGGGTAATAATTTATAGATGCTTCCGTTGCTCATCATACCCCTATATGTGAAATGTTTCAAAATTACAATTATAAATTTTTAAATTGAGCTCATTTGGTCAAAAAGTCAATTTTTATCCAAAAGGCAAAAAATATCAATTCTTATCAAAATGGTCTTCAAAATGTATCTAAAAGGTTTTTAGAGGCTTTGGATGAAGGAATGATGTTAAAAAGTATTTCCATTAAAAACTAGCCTCAAAATGATCTTCGGGTATCTTGTTTTTCAACAAAATCGTTTTCAAACGCAAATCAAAATCTATTTGGAATTTGTGAAAACTTGCTTTACAAAACTCCTAGATATTATTATCCCGAAGAAGTTTGAAATTGAAAACTTTCTCAAAAGAATTCTCATTTGAAAGTTATGAGTATTTGAATCTCATCAAAAAACTTGCTTTGACCTGAAATACCCTAAATATACAAAACATGAGTTTCGCTATTTTTATGGTGTTTATTTGTGAGCCTTGGATCAAAATGATTTGAATAACTCATGTAAGCCCTTTCATGTCAAAAATCTCATGAAAATCAAATTTGAACTCAATTTGTAAATATTTGTCAATTTTTAACCTTCTTGCTTGACATAAAGTTCTTGACCATAACTTTTGATTGAAAAATCCTTTTTGAAAAATTCTTTTTGAAAAATGTATTTGATACATTGAGAATCATTCTGCAAATTTTCATTGCAATTGGATTTGATTTGAGCTAAATTGACTCTTTTCACAAATCAAATATGAAACTTGCAAAATTCAGTTTTCTCATGGTTTTGGGCTGACTCGTCATTTTCATATCTCTCTATTGGTTGGCTATTTGGAGAAAGTTTCTATATGACATTTTGTCCTCTATAATTTTTCTTTCTTGATAATTTATTTCAAAATTATTGGAAGTCATTTGCATAGATTTTCAAGTGCGTTTAAAAGTGTAAAATGATTTTCTGAAACCTGAAATCTGAAACTTTAAATCTGACCAACATTTGTCTTTGTCATATCTTATTGTTGGATCATATCTTAACTTCACTATAAAAGGCAATATTGTTCCTCATTGCATTATCTATCTCCAAAACTTATTTTGGAATTTTTGGAACTTATTTGCATATGTTTCAATGATTATAAAAAAGCTAACTTGTTTAAGAAAATTTTAGTCAAATTGGATGTCATCTCTTCAATTCTTCCATTTGACCAAAATATTTGATTATTGGATCTTCATAGAAAGTTCTTGTGTTGATGAGTTCTATCTGTATGAAACTTTTCATGAGTTTTGATGATCATTTGGATGGCTTCTTGATTTGAGTTCAATTTGGATCTTTCTGTTTATCTTTAGAACTAATCCCTTTAAATCCATATACTATTTGATAAAAGTTTCAAAAATAGAGTTTCAATAAGATTAATACTTTATAGTTTAAAGTAGTAGATAGTTCTACTAAATGAAAGTAAATGAAATTTGTGCCAAATAGCATACTCTCTTGCATGACATGGCCTTAAATTGATTTCATTTCAAACATTCTTTGGTTAGGCCATAAAGAATGAAACTCTTGATCTTCGCTCTTATTTTGATCTTTGTTGAACTCTCTTGCTTTTCACAAATAGATCATTTTCATCTCTTGCATAAAATTCATGATAAAACTTGGATGACACATTTAGGGGGAGCAACTTCAAAATCATTGAATCCTTGTATACCCTAATTGTGCACATGTATCAAATTATGCAGTTGTTTGGTAAAAAAAGGGTCATTTTCGAGCAAAAAGGTAAAAAGAGCTCAAAACTTTCAAAATGTTCAAAATTACCACAAAACCTTCATAAATACGTTTCAAATATGCTTTCAAAGGTTTTAAAAGTGAAACAAAAGAGTTTCGAGCTAAAATGCAAAATTTCGACAAAATTGAAGAATTCAGGATCTTGTTTTGGCCCAAAACGATTTATTTCCATAAAACAAGATGAGTTGAGATTTGATCAAAATTTTCTTCATGAAACATTTAGAACTCACTCACCTGAAGATAGTTCATATTGAACTTATTCTCAAAAGGCCTATGGTTTCCAAATTATCACATATCCTAGGTCGCTCAAAAACGGCTATTGACCCGAAAATACCCAAAAGTGCATTTTTGTGATTTGAGCTATTTGGACTGGACTTTCTCCCATGTCTTGATTTGGAATAGTATTTCAAACTCATCCATGTCCAAACATTTGAGAAAAATCCAAGTTTCATCAAGATTTGAAGTTCTTGTGAAAATCAATATTGGTTTTACTCTTTTACCCAAAAATCACTTCTTGAGAATTGATTTCATGATCTCCTTCAAATCAATTTCATTCAATTGGTATCCAACAAAGTTCCTGACTTGTTATTCAAATCTATTATGGAACTTGAATCAATTTTTGAAGCAAAATTGCAAAAATCACAAATTTCAGAAGTTTCAGCAATTGTAACTGAACTGTCCGAACATTGTCCGCCTAGTGCCGGACTCTATGCACCCCTACCGAACTTTGTCCGGCCCTAGCAGACATTGTCCGGCCTGTGTGAAACTGGATGGTTTCTGAATTTTTCAGCTGCTGCTTTCTCTCCTTCCCTGTTTTGTTCAATTTTTGCTTCCATTACTCTCCATATGTTGCAATTCTTCATGATTCATATGATGGTGTTTAAAATGCCTTTGATTTGTGATTTTGGATATTAAATAAATATATTTTTCATGAATTTGGAGCATATTCAAATGAATTTGAGATTTGAGTTTATTTTTGAAATTTTGAACTCCTCACTAGGTCATATGCTTTTATCTCAACCTTGTGACCTAAACATGTTTCGACAAACCTCCTTTTGCCATTAAATGCATTCTTAGGTAATTGAAATGTAATCCTAGATAGATCCTTGATATCCAAAAGTACAAATCTTGAATTACTTGATTATTTGGATTCGGATTTTTTGACTTGCAAGATAGATCGAAAGAATACATCCGATGGTTGTTATGCTTAACTTCTTATGGATGAAACATTGGATTATAGAATTGCTTTCGAATATATGCCACTCTTATGAAATATTGAAAGTGTCATAAAGATGATGAATAATTTGATTCAAAACTCTCGGTTAGAGTATATTGATATACGACATCATTGTATAAGAGACTTTGTGGCATAAAGAGATTTAGAGATCAATCATGATATGGCAAATATGCATCTAGCGGATATGTTCACATCAAACTATTAGATGCATCTAGATTTTGAATGATTGAAAATGGATTAAATATTATCGATATCAATGTCATCGATATACTCACTGTATGTTGATTGTTTGGATATCTTCTCCATACTTTGGATGTGTTTTTCAAAATCATTTGCAAAAAACCTTCTTGAGATCATGTCTTTGCATAAAAACCATTTCATATAAAATTTCATCCCTTCAAAAATATTGCTTATCAAAATTTAAGTTCTCAGTCCTTCCTTTTTGTGCTTGATGACAAAGGGGGAGAGATAGATAGTGTTTGAGAGAGAGTGTTGAGAGATAAGCTTTAGGAGGAGAGAGTTTGAGAGAGTTTGGAACAGACTAGAGATTGTTGAGTGAATTGACAAAGGGGGAGACATAGATATCAGTTGATATTTGATATATTTGATATTGATATCTGAGAGAGATGAGAGGAGTTATTTGAGATTGATAAATGATATTTGGAGAGAGATCATTAATATTGATATTTGGGAGAGGTAAATGAGATAGAGAAAATCAAGATAGTTGATGTTTTGGAAGATGACTTGATTGAACTTGTGCTCCATTGTCATTTATATCTCTTAAACTCATATGATTAAATGTGTTGTTCAGTTCCAATATACTATTGCATATATTGAGGAGGAGCTGAAGAATCTATTTTGGATTTATTGAAATTATAAAGTTGGTAGTCATCAATCATCAAAAAGGGGGAGATTATTGGATCTAGGTCGATCTAAGACATCTAGGTTTTGATGATTAATGACGATTTAGATAAATCCATAATGATTAATATTGATCTGGATAATAGCAGCTTTGATGATTAAATGACAACTTAGATAAATCCTGATTTAGCACGAGTAAATTGAATTGATTATAGATAAACACTGAAATGGATTTTTCCTTAGTTGTGGATTTAATATTGATGCATATGTAGAGGGGGAACTCGATGGTTGCATCAAATTTGTGTTGAGTGCAAATTGAAATGTCATATGTTAAATCCTGAAGTTTGATGGCTCCTTATTGAGGTTTCGACATCGATGCATATATTGAAGGGGAGCTCTTCGCATTGATCATCTGATCTGATTGCCATCATGACCTGTGTAATATAGATCGTGTGCGTATTTCTTGTATCATGTATGATTCTATATGATTGTGGGATTCATATCTTACTCATTTATCGCTTATTGAAATTGGTTTTGTCATTTCACCGGAAAGAGAAACTGTTGAGCTAACTCCTGTGTGGAGTAGTTCTCTTGTGGTGATCAATGACGACCTATATATGAGACTAACGTTATGCGTTGAGGTTATGTGTTGTAGTCTCAGATTGGTCGCGAGATGAAAGCAAGCAAGGGCGTGAAGAGGATGAAGTTGATATGAGTCATCTCAAGCGAGGTCAAGCTTAGCGAGGTCGAGCTTTGCGAGGACAAGATTCAAGGGATTGAGCTTCACCGAAGGTAAAATCCAAGATTAAGAATTGTTTTCTTAGGATTTTACTGGTCTCGGTGTTTGGAGACAGACTGGGTTGATAGGATTCTTTTTGCTAGTTTGACCATACTATTAAGAGGGGTCGGAAACTAGTAGCTTGAATCTATCTAATGCGGAAGCTCAAATGCATTCATATAATCTTGCATTAGTGTTTTATCGCCTCTTGCATTGCTAGAGAGTCTAAGTGTAGTTTGTGGTGCATTAGAGAAATTGTTTTGAAAACTGCACTTAGTCTTGATCGCTAGCTATTTAAATTGGTTTTCTTTCTAGAGCTAGTCGTGGTTGCATTTGCACATTCTGATTGTATCCTTGTTTGATACGTGGTCGTGGTCGTGATTGTGTCGCCGGTTTGGCGGTTTTCTGTTTAGGCTTTGGTCGTGGTCGTAGGAGTTCGAACTAATGGTACCAGTCTCCGGCTCGCTTGCGTACGCTCGACCAAATCCACTCGACCACCTGTTTTCGACCGGATGTTCGACCTGTGTGGTCATGGTCACTGCTAAGAGTTAGCTGACGCATCCGCGAGAAAACAGGAAATACGTATGCGCAAATACCCAAATCAAGTTTAGAGTAAAATTGCCAAGTTCCTGTTTTCAGTTTGCACAGGCCAGACAGTGTCTGTGGTGGCCGGACATTTTCCGGCTAGTACACATCTCCTGTGGCTTAGGCAAATCAAAAACAGAGACAAATGCTTTTGTCCGGTGGTTTTGTCCGGAGAAGGCCGGACAATGTCCGGACTGTATAAAACTTGTGAGATTTTGTTTAAATGCACCAAAGACGTTTTATTTGTCCGTAGTACAAATTTGTTGTGCCTTGTTTTGGAGTGTTAACAGAGACAATTGGATTTGTCCGGTGCTTCTGTCCGGTGAAGGCCAGACATTGTTTGTGATGGCCGAACAATGTCCGGCCTTTACAAATTAAGCCCCCAACGATCACTAACACGTTTGCAACAGTCGTTTGAGTTGTACTGATCAGACAATGTCCGAAGTGGCCGGACAATGTCCGGCCTGTACAATTTTGGCACGATTTGTTGCAAACGGCTAGTATTCCTTTGAGGCTATAAATACCTCGTGTTGTCCAGCATCTGGGGGTGCTCAAGAAGTTGCATACACTGTTGAAAAGCTAGCCAAAATCATTGCATTTGCTATATTGCATTTAGAGGCTAGATTTGAGCCCAAATCTTGAGTAGATTTGAGAAAGAAGCAAATTGGGTGAAGTTATTAGTGCTTGTGCACTTCAATCACCATTTGCATGCTAGTGCTAGAGTGTTGAGCATTCATTTGCATATTTGAGCTTCTAGCACGTGATTTGTTCAAGTGAGCGCATCCGACTTGTTACTCTTGGCGATCGCCTTCGCCTAGATGGTGTCGGAGGAAAGTCACGATCTCTCCGGTTGAAGTTTGTCAGAGAGGCCGGCAAGAACTTGTGAAAGGTTTGGTGTTCACCTATCCGGTGTGGAGAAGGAGCAACCCTAGTGAGATATCCTTCGTGGATATAGAAACGAGGCTCACGAGTGAGCGCTTCAACGAGGAGTAGGGGAGACTGGGCGAGTCTCCAAGACCTCGGTAAAAATATTGTGTCAATTGCGTATCTCTTATTTGCTTTATATTCATCTTGCCACAATTGATAAATTTACTAATGTTGCATTTATGGTTGAATATTTTATATGGTTGAATGCAACTAGTTGATTAAATTGTTTTAAGCCTCATTGTATAATCTAGGTTTCACAATTATCTTGTTGAAAAATTTCTTAGTGGGGAAAGAATTTTTAAAAGCCTCCTAATCACCCCCCTCTAGTCGGCATCCTTGATCCTACAGGTTGGACGGCGGGATGGGGACGGGCAGAGGCGGCACGGATGGCGGGAGGAGGCGGCATGGATGGGGAGGAGGCAGCAGGCAGCTCGGATGGGGAGGAGGCGGTGGGCGGCGCAGACGGGAGTAGGAGGAGCCGAGGAGGAGGGGGAGGAAAATATTTAGGCAGGGAAGTCGATTTTTACCATTTTTTTTGGTTTTTTTGCCGAACCGAACCGAATACCAAATGTGATTAAACCAGCCTATCGAACCGGATACCAAATACCAAAAAACCACTATTTTTGGTTCAATTCAGTTTTTTCAGTTCGGTCTAAATTTGCACAGCCCTAACGAAGTCGTCTTTGGTACCACCAAAGTAAAGCTCAAAATCATTCTCCTCATCGTAACAAGGAGATACTCTCATCGTCGTGTCCTTTGTAGAAGTTCTCGATGTAACTTAAAGACAAAGATCCAAGACAAATTATCAAAGAGAAATTGTCTTGTGCAGTTCCCCACATATGATACCAACGGTCGATGATCGGTAAGCATTCCTCAATCTTACGAAATAAATGAAATAATGGATGACTGATAAATGCTAAATTGGTAGCATTTTTACCCTAAGTTTGCCATTGAAAACATGTTAAATCATACTAAAAACTCCTTTGATGCGACGTTTTATGCATAATTTTATATTATTTTTACAAATTGTTTTCACGACTGTGTTCGCCATGTTTCAGGACCAAACCTACCAAATTTGAGAAGATTTCAACTTTGTTTGGGCCAATTTCGACAAAGAATGCTAAAACTGGACAAAAAGAACCCTGATCAAATATTCTTCAGACAAAATAATATGGTCGAACACAGTTAGGCGAGAAGGAACCTCAATCAAACATGGCTGGATGAAAAAGACACCTGCTTGTACAAGTCCTGATCGAACACGAATAGATGGTCAAAAAGAGTCTCGATTGAACACGAACACTTCTGGTCGAAATGAGTCCCGATCGATCACGACTACGCTAGGTCAGTTACTTGGCCGAGTAGAGCACGATTTCGGGCACCACACCTGTTCAGCCAGGAGCACGCCATGTGTTCCTGGTCGTGCTCAACTCGTTTTCCAGAGGTTTTAGTGGTCAGTTTTGGCCGAATCTGGTCGGTTTTGACTCAGATTTGTCTGTTGTCGCGCCGTTTGAAGCCAGACTTCAGCGTCTGCACGTCCAGGAGTTGTTTTTGGGCATGATAACCCATGTATTATAAATAGAGAAGTTTTTGGCTCAATTAGACATGCTTTTTAGGTGCTTCCTTAGCCTTTAGGGCTTAGTAGTAGTTTTTAGATTGTTTTCTTAGAAGAGCCATCTTCTCTATTTTTCCGCATTTGTAAGCCGGTAAGAACAACAAACTCAATTTTCAAACAATCAAGTAAGTTCTCATTTAATTCTTATTATTATTTATGCATTATTATGGTTTTTTGCGAGTAGTTCACTTCTAGTGTTAGAGATAATCTAATCCAGAAGGCGTAATTCTTCCTCGATATTGATCTCAAGTTTTGGAGTTATTTCCTGACGTTTTCTTCCTCCAAATCCTAAATTATTGTTTCAGCAACAGACATAACAGTTGAGCCTTAGCATGAATTTAGGGGAGTTCTAAGTCCTTAACGCTTTGACGCATGATCCTGAACAAGAGAGATGCTCTCGCCAAACGTAAAGTGAAGCGATCCTCTGACTGTTGTACCAGTGACCATACTGACAACTTAATCTGTCTTGGAAAATGATTGAAATTAACTTGCAATTCTTGGACCTTGGATAGAATTATGCCGGATGGTTATGGAACTCCTGAAACCCTAGGTTTTCATTCTTGTTTTATAAACCCTAGATTTTGTATTTGCTCTTCACTGCTTTAAACTCTAGATTGATAGTTTTAGTAGTAGATTTAGTTGTAAACACACAAACTCCCAACTCGTTCTGACTTAATCAGTAATCCATTAAGTTAGAAAGACGAATACGCTTGTTCCTCATGGAATTCGACCCTCAAGTGCTCAACGTTCAACCGTTCACTTGCGGTTATTACACAAATCGCACTCGTCACTTGGGGCGTGATCAATGACAACGATTAATCATCCGAAATTAATTGAGTCATAAAAAGACTATAATCTATCCTGATCAAGTCTGATCGATCAGGGTATGGTCGAACAAATATTCACACTCTATGCAAGCGACCATGACTAGCTGGTTGTGACCAATCAGTGCAAGATCCCTTCGACCTCGACCAGAAAGCCACAACATTGGTCGAAGGACTACTAGTCCTGGCCGGAGGCCCATTTGGCCATGCCACAACATTTCATATCAGGCAGTTTGAAGCACGATTCCCAAGAACTATCGGGACAACTACGAGTAGTGGAGATAGTCGGCAATAACTATCTCAAGCTAAGCAGTTTCATGTATATAAATACCACATTTTTTGTAAATGTAAAAGACAGAAGACAAGATATACAACAAAACAAGGAGATTGAATACAGTCACACAGGACGTAGGGTTATTACTCATCTTTGAGGGCCTGAATCTGTATAAAAAATTCTCTGTGCCCCCTCTCAACGTTCCGACACTCTTTGTTGATCCTTTTTTGTAAGTTCGACGGCCAGATCTCTTGATCGTCGACAATGGAGAGTAGAGGCAATCAAACATAATGATGACACAGAGGTATTTTAGATAGGTTCAGGCTCTCAAATGATTGAGGAATAGCCCTACATCCTGTGTGATGTGATTTACTTCAAGATGAATGTGATTACAAAAGGAGAAAGCAAGAGAGAAATGTTCCCCTCTCGACTATTTTGTTGTCTGATTCTTGTTGTTATGCTTTTATTTCCTTTTTTGTTGTCGTTTCCAACGTCTGATCATCCTCCTTTTATAGCACTGTGAGGGTGGTTGTTCTTGTTAGAAAATCATTTGTAGTTACCAGTAGTTGTTGTCAGTAACTTCTCTTAAGGTGGTTGTTTTGACAGTTGTCAAGAAACCGTGTGTTAACTACTTGTTGTAGAGCACGTGGAAAGATGACGTGTATGTGGTCATAGGTAACTGGTGCTTGGATCAAGAGACTTAGCACATAGTATCTTTGACTGAGAGTAGTATTTTGACCAAAACTGATCGTGGTCGTATATCTTGTCTTAAGTTGGACGTAGCCGTATGTTTCGACTCGAACTGGTCGTATTGTAGACTCTACATTAATAATATCAGTTGTAAACTGTTATTACAACACAACTGTGAGTTAATTAATAGGCACAGATGACATTAATTAATCTTTCGACCAAGAAAAAGTGTTCTAATCCTCATCAGTTTTTATGATAGCCTCTATGATTTGCAATAGCACATTTTTTGGGCGATGCCAAGACAATAGGCTAATCACTATTTAAAACACTGCTAAAATCTCATTTAGTGAGACTGTAGAATTTGTTGTACATAATAATAGGTATATCTGTAATAAAGTTAAAAATTCAAATAAATTGAAGAGTTTCTAGGGCATATTTGAAAAATAAATTGTATATTTGTGCAGTTACTTTATTTATTTCGTCTACATGTTACATCTTCCTGTTAATACTTTACTTTTCCTCTATTTGCAATTTTTCCATTTCTATTGTGGTTCAATTGTTCTTCTACACCCACAGCAACGCCCAGATATACTCCTAGTAAATATACAAACTGCTTAGAGGTCGGATAAACATTTTCTTGCCGTTTAAGTGCTGAGTGGAGAGGTGATCACTCACTCACTTTTTTAGCCTTTTTTACAACATTGGTAACAAGAGACTCATCTCAACCAGAACTTCAGAAGAATCTTAAATGATTATGGCATTGCATTTCTTGATCTCCATCAAAAGCTTATATACTGCTGAAACAGATCGAGCTGTACAAATTAGCTAGCTTCACGACGCATCAAATGCTTGCAGATCCCAAAGCATCAAAAACACTAATAAATAACAACAAACATATCTAACTATTACAGATTACAAGTTTGATTCATATCTGTTGGAGTGGGCTGGGTTTAGAGATATCCTGGAGCAAGCTGGCTCTTATCAGCTCAATGTTTTTTTTTTTTGAAAGCATATACATACATACACATGCATGCATGCACGCACGTCCGAGAGCTAGCCCGCGCGCACGTGGACGCCGATGGCGACGACGAGGATGGTGAGGATGACGAAGAAGATGACGGCGTGGACGAGGATGGAGATGCCGCTGGTGAACATGTTCCCGAACTCGATCACCCTCGTCTTCGCCGGCATCTGGAAGAGCATCCCCGGCGACAGCAGCACGAACAGTATCACCGCCACGATCACCGGGCCCCAATCCGTCATGTTTCTTAATTGTCTTCACTTGCTCGATCAGAGAAGCTAGACCAATGGTAATGAACAATAGCTAGATCGATGTATTAGCTAGGTAGGATGCAGTGGGAAGTGTGTGCGCTAATTAAAGATAGCAGCTATACTTCAGTGGGAAGGAAGGAGTATGCATGGTGAGTGAGTAAAGCAAAAAAGGTAGTAGGAAGATGAGATGTAGCTTTACACTAATTCTGATCTTTGTCATTGTGCACTAGCTACTTCTTTACCTTTTAATTAATTGGTCAGCTTTTCTGTGTGTTTCTCTGATGTGGCACGAGATAAAGATGGTGCTTTTAAAAAAAGTTATGTCTGGGCGAAGCTAGCTTTTTATGTTGAAAATCTTGAGATATCAGAATAAATAGTATGGAAATTTTGATGCAGTTACTCCTTCTCCCTCTCTTTCACCATATAAATCCAGTTTTTGAGAACTGTCTTTTCACAATTAATATAACATCACGGGAGTCTTATTGTGTTATTTTTTGTTTTGCCCATCATACATAAATGTTGTTATTGAATGTTAAAGTGGATGGATTGAGTAAATCTTACTAATGCATTTTAATCAGGCAAAATATGATCTATTTTTAATTTTTCTTTCTTTGAAGTCATGATTTTTTTGGTCTGTGTGCACGTGACGTTTAGTCGTTTAGACTAAAGTCTTGGTTGGCCAGAAGGTTTTAGCCAATGAAGTATTTGAAAATAGAACTTAGTCTTACTCTAAGTGAAGTATTTCATTGCACGAATCTACACTAGACACCAACACGTAACAGTTAATATTGAAGTGCAAATGGTATAAATTAACAAAACAAGCTTGGCTTACTTGAGCATGCAAAAGACAAATTCTGCATAACATTCAGTAAATATTACTTTTTTTTAGACCCAGTAAATATTATCTAACTCTTCAGTTGTTTGTTGTTAGTTATGCCTCCAAATCTAGCATCTTTTCGAATCCTTATCCTATTCTATTGAAAAGATTTATTCCAAAGAGATGTCCTATTATTACTCAGTTTCGCTCTAAGACTATAAATAGACACTTGAAGAAAACTTTTTTAGAGAACTCATTTTTTTCATTTATTTTCATATTATATTTTGGGATGAGAGATCTCTTCTTGTACTTACATTTTTCATACTTATTCTGTTTTTCGTCGTGCGGGTTTTTTTCTCTTGTTGAGGGTTTTCTCCGTTAAATCCTTGTATGCTCTGTTCTTGATATTTTTGGTTGAATTAATTTTGCTTGCTTCAATTTTTTTGCTAACAAGTGGTATCAAAGTTTGGTTTATTTGCATTTGCTTCTTTATTTTGTTCGGGAAACTTGCTTCCTGTGGTTGTTCATTCAGAAATCGGCTTCTAGCTGCTGTTACCGATCCCATGTCTTTCGATTGTACAAAATCGGGTTGTTTCAATCTGATTTTGCTTGGCCATTTTGTTGATCCAACTTCATGTTGTTTTACGGAAATCAAGTTTGGGTGGTTCTTTTGCAAATCAACGAGTGATCTATTTTCTCTTGGCTTTTGAAATTCAATTACATTGTGGTTTTAAATCTTAAAGATGTCGCCTACTAAATTTGATATTGAGAAGTTCAATGGCAAGATTGGTTTTTCTATTTGGTAAGTTCAGATGAAAACCGTTCTTACTCAGATTGGTGCGAGGAAAGCTCTATCTGGTAAATCAAGCAAGCCAGGAACCATGACCAACGACGAATGAGATAAGTTAGATGAGAAGACTCCTTTGGCTATACAACTTTGCCTATCTAAGGATGTTCTATGTAAAGTTGTTCATGAGTCTACTGCTGCAGATCTGTGGCACAAATTGGAGTTATTGTATATGACGAAAAGTTTCGCCAACAAGTTCCGCCTCAAAGAACGTTTATATATTCTTCATATGGATGAAGGTACTACTATTTAAACTCATCTTAATGAGTTTAATTTTATTATCATAAATCTTGAGAATTTAGATGTGAAAATTGAGGATGAAGATAAAACTATATTGTTGGTTGTCTCTCTAACTTTTATCTACAAGCACTTTAAGGAAATTATGTTTTGTGGAAATCATGGTACCCTAAGTTTTAAGGATATTAAGTCAAATCTGCTATCTAAGGAAAAAATTTGATGTTGATTCTCTTTCTGAAGAAAAGGACGAGGAGTTGATTGTTAGAAGTAGATCTAATGATAGAGGCAATTTTAATATACCAAAATCCAGATCTAAATCAAATGGATGTAAATCCAACACATTTTACCGTTATCGCAAAAAGTTTGGGCATGAAATTTCTCATTGCTTTAGGTTTAAGAATAAACAAGAAAAGGAAAATCAAAAGCAGCCATCTGAAAACTTGCTGAGGATTTTATTGTTGAAACTAATTCTGATGGTGACGTTTTAATTACTACTTTAAAATTGATGTGTCAAAACAAATGAATAATTGATTTTGCATGTAGTTTTCATGTTTTCCCTCATAAAAATTGGTTTTCTACTTATGAGCTTGCTAGTGGTGATATTCTCATTGTAGCTGAGTCTCCACTGGAAATTGTGGGAATTGGTTTTGTGCATATTAAAACCCACGATGGTGTTGTGCAAATTCACCATGTTTCTGGGATGAAAATAAATTTTATTTCATTATGCACTACAGAAGCTTTGAGATACAAGTATACCGGTAAAAATGGTGTTCTTAAGATTTCTAAAAGTGCTCTTGTTGTGATAAAATTTACCGAATAAATAGTTTATATTACTTGCAAGGCTCTACAATTATAGGTTCTGTAGCTATTTCCACATCGTTGTCTAATCATCACATTACCAAGTTGTGGCACATGTATCTAGGTCACATGAGTGATAAAGGTATGCATCTTTTGAGTAAGAAATGACTTTTATGTGGTAATGATATTGGTAAATTGGAATTCTGTAAATACTGTGTTTTTGTCAAACAGAAAAAAAAAATTAGTTTTTATACTACAACTCATCAAACAAAAGGAATTCTTGATTATATTCATTCTAATCTTTGGGGTCATTCTAAAGTTCCTTGTCTTGGTGGATGTTATATGATATTTTTTTATTGATGATTTTTTACATAAGGTTTGAGTCTATGTTTTGAAACACAAAAATGAGGCTTTTCAGCTTTCAAAAAGTGGAAAGTTTTTGTTGAGAAGCAAATAGGCCAAAAGATCAAGAAACTCAAAACTAAAGGTGAGTTTAGAGTTTTGTGAAGGTAAGTTTAATAAGTTTTGTGTAGATCATGGTATTGCTAGACATCTCATTATTCCAGGAAAACTTCAACAAAATGGTGTCGTAGAACGTATGAACGAGACACTTCTTGAGAGAGCTCGTTGCATGCTCTCAAATGCAGGTTTGTGGCATAAACGTGAATTGTGGGTTGAAACTATTTCTACAGCTTGTTATTGGGTAAATCGCTCTCCACATTCATCCATTGAATTCAAAATTCTAGAAGAGGTTTCGTCTAGTAATCTTGTTGATTACTCTAATTTGAGAATTTTTAAGTGGTTTCCCTGTTTATGCTCATGTTAGCAATGGAAGTTAAAGCCTAGAGTACAAAAGTACATATTGTTGCTTATGGTTCTTGCGTTAAAGGGTATCGTTTATGGTGTTCTACTTCTCACAACTTGATTATTGGTCGTGATGTAATTTTAATGAAATGATTTATGTTCCTTTGAAAAAGATCCTATTGTTTACTCTCCTACAAATGTGCAAGAGATTATAACAAAAACGGTGGAGTCTGAGGTGGAACCATCCACTCCAAACATTGATTCTTCCACATAATCTAATTCTGATACAATATCTTCTATCTCATGATTATTATATTGCTCGAGATAGACCAAAGAGAAATACCAAACTACCGGTTAGATATCGTGATATTGATAACCTGACAGGTTATGTCTTTCTTGTTGCACAAAACTTATAAGTGGTTAGCAGCTACAAATGAAGAGATTGAGAGCCTTTATAAAAATGGCACCTGGGATTAGGTGGAACTTCCTGAAGATAAGAGACTCTTAAGTTGCAATCGATTACAAGAAAAAGGATGGTATTCCTAGAGTTGAACATGCAAGATGGAAAGCTCAGCTTGTGGTAAGATGCTTTGATCAAAGGGAAGGTATTGATTTCAATGAAGTTTTCTCACTCGTTGTTCGCTATTCTTCTATTTAGATTTTACTTGCTCTTATTGTTTTGTTCACTTTGGAGTTAGAGTAACTAGATGTGAAAACTGTCTTTCTATATAAACTTTTGGAAGAAGAGATTTTTATGAAATAACTTGAGGGTTTTGTTTTTGCTGGTAAAGAGTATTTATTTTGTCGTTTAAAAGAACTCTTTATGGTCTTAAGTAAGCTCCTAGGTAGTGGTATAAAAGGTTTGATTCTTTTATGATTGCACAAGATTATTCTCATAGTAATTATGATAATTGTGTATACTTCAGGCAATTCTTTAATAGGTCTTTGGTGTATTTGTTGCTATATGTTAATGGTATGTTAATTGCTTCTTGCAACAAATATTTTATTACCTACTTGAATGCTCAACTTAGTTGTAAGTTTGATATGAAAGATCTTGGTGCAGCCAAGAAAATTCTTGGTATGGAAATTGTCGACGATTGGAACTAGAGTTCCTAGTCGAACTTACATGAATTTAGTTTGTTTAGTAGGGAGAAAATCCAGATAATCACCAGAGAAATCAATGTATTTATGGATCTAATGACACAGAAATTTATACAAATTCGGGTCCTCAGAGTTTGAGTAATAACCCTACTCATGTTGGTTTTTCACTATGAGTATAATAATTACAAAGAGAATATATTATCTAATCCTCCGAATCTCTTTCTGAACTCTTCCTAAAAGGCCCTCTTTATACTTGTTGAAAGGGTGTCAGTTGCTTCATCGAAGAGTTGCCTGACAGTTGTCAACAACTGCTGTATAGCGGTTGCCATTGGTTGTTGTCGGTTGCTGTTTGCCAATTTATAACATGCGGTTATAGAAACTGCACATTCATCCTTAACTTCTTGACGGTTATCTTGTCAATGAAGAGAGACTTATGATTATTTCAGAAATAATCATAAGGATCAAGGAACAGTTATTGTAGATGGTAACTTAACTATATGATTTCCAAATCATTACATAAGTCTCCAATAGTATGGTCGCGTATTGTTTGCGACCATGCATTGGTATTTGGTTTTGTCTCTGTGACGTGGGATGATCGCGGGCAAATGTCTCTGCGACCATAATACTTGTAGGTAATATAAATGAGACCATAGACTCTGCAATAATAAACATTGAGACTATAGAGTTCCGTAGCTACTAAAATTACGGGAATTAAACATCCTTGATGGGTTATGTCCAGAATATCCTTGGACCATCCCATTATCTCTTTCTTAGGTCTCTACAACCATGGAAAGGTAATGACATGTAGTTTGAACCTCTTTCTATGGTTTTCTACGACCATGGAACTATACGTGCGACCATGGAACTATATGCATGACCATGAAACTATATGTGCAACCATGGAATGATATGTATGATCATAAAAAGATAGGGGCAATTGAACTCACGTAATAATCTTCGTCAGAAATTTATAGAGTTCGTCAAGCTGGTAAATTATTCTTGTCTCAAGAAAAGTATGTTGAGAAGATACTTGATAAATTTAATATGAATAATTGCAAACTCGTATCCACACCTTTTGCAACACATTTTAAATTATCTTCAGATCATTGCACTAATGATGAAGCAGAGAAAGAACACATGTCTTGTGTTTCTTATTCTTAGTAGTGTCATGTATGCTGTGGTATGCACAAGACTTGATTTAGCTCATGTTGTTAGTGTTTTTAGTATAATCATATATAATCCTAGCAGGAAGTATTGGAATGCTGTTAAATAGATTCATCGTTATTTAAAAGGAACTTCTGATTTTGACTTGGTTTTCAATAAAAATATGGTGAAAACGAAAAACGTTATTGAGTTTGTTGACTCTAATTATGCTGGCGATATTGATAGATGAAGATTTATTTCTAATTATATCTACTCTCTTTGTGGACCTTCTATCAATCAGAGAACTTCACTTCAGTCAATTGCTGCACTCTCTACTATTGAAGCGAAATATATTTCAGCTACTGAAGGTGTAAATGACGCTATTTGGTTGCGGAATATGTTATATAAATAACCTTTTAAATAAAGAAAATTGCAAATCTGGCCCAACATTTCATAAATTACAAAATAACCCTTTTTGGAAGTGTGATTGAATCTGGACGTGACACATGGCAGTAAGAGTGTGGTAAACCTCTCTGCCACACAACCAATGTTCGGCAGAGGAAAACCAGCACAAAAAGGAGCCTATCACACTCCTAGAGTGCGGCAAGACAATTTTCAAATTTTTTTATTAATTCAAATTCAAAGTTTTATACAGGAAAATTTTATTTCTTACATCATCGATATCTTTTAATCTATAACTTGGATAGATAATCCATTTGAACCAGTGAAATCGTGAAACCAAAATGATCAGATTGACACAAACAGATTATCAACCTTACAAAAATTTGAATTTGAATTAATAAAAAACATCTGAAAATTGTCCTGCCGCACTCTGGTTCCTTCTTTTTTGTGCTGGTTTTTTCTACTGCATACTGGTTATGCGGCAGAGAGGTTTGCCGCACTCTTGTGTCACATGTCACGTCCAGATTCAATTACACTTCTAAAAAGGGTTATTTTTGTAAATTTTTGAAATGCTGGGTCAGATTTACAATTTTTTTTAAAAAAGGTTATTTATAGAAAAGTCTCTTTGGTTGTGTGGTCTTGTTTCTGAAGTTGGTGTTATTCAAGATATCAATATTATTTATTGTGATAGTCAAAGTGCTATTTATTTAACCAAGAATTATATGTATCATGGTAAGATCAAGTACATTGGTGTGAAGCATTACTTTATTAGTGACGCTGTTGCTGCAGGTCAAATTACAGTGAAAAAGGTGCATACAAATGACAATCTTGCGGATATGCTCATGAAACCCTTTCAGTTTCCAAATGCAAGCATTGCTTGTACTTAATTGGTATTCATGGCAACTAAATGCTCCTCGATGCCTTATGGCGGCAAGCAGTTTGTGAATTTTGAGTTAAGGTGAAAATTGTTAGTTATGTCTTCAAATCCAATATCTTTTTGAATCTTTATCTTGTTCTATTGAAAAGATTTATTCTAAGAAGGTGTTTTACTACAACTCGGTTTCGCTTTAGGACTATAAATAGATGTTTGGAGGAAGAATTTGTTAGAATAATCATTTCATATTTTCAGATTATATTTTGAAAACGAGAGATCCCTTCTTGTACTCATATTTTTTATAATGATTCTACCGTTCATCATCCAAGATTTTTTTCTCTCTCTCTTTCTTGAGGATTTTTCACTATTAAATTTGTGTCTTTTGTTCTTGATATTTTTGTATCAATTGTTCTTGCTTGCTTTGATTTTTTCCTAAGAATTTGCACAATCGATTAGTTCAGGTCCTAAAAGCAAGTCCCGAACACTTTTGCTTTTGGCCTCTTTTAACATATCCGACCAGAAACTATTGCTAAAAGTAGGCCACTTAGCATACCAACACTAATTAAAATTGCTAAAAGTATAACATATTTTTTCAAAATAATATATATCCCAGCCCATTTGGTTAAAAAAGATGTGAAAAAATTACTAAAACTGGGCAAATTGTATTAGCTAGCAAAGTTTGGCAACTAGTCGAACTATAACCAAATCACGTTGGTCGTGAGAAAATTTTGATTGGTTGTCTTATCAAAATCAACCAAATGCACCTATAATCATACATAGCGAGACTTGAGAAAATATTTCCCAGTAGGTTGGTGTAAGTCTAATTCGATCGAAGAGGTCTAGTATGACATGAGTTGGTTTCATATTATAAGTTTAGCACCGGAAATACAGTACATAATATCTAATATCTAGAGAACCTATCATATCAGTCTGATTAATTATTTTATAAGTTTATGTAGAACAAGGGTAAAACTATAAGTGTTAATATAAGTTAGACGTACTAAGATTAGGATGTTACAGTCAAGCTCAGGCTTGGCCACCATAGAATTAGGACTTTCTTATTAATAATTTTAAAAAAATAATTTGAAAAATGATCCATAATTTACTGAAATTGTGAAACTAACTTAACAGCTCATTTAATCGCGGTCTGGAACCGTGAGAAGACGAATCAGACACTTCTCGCGTCTTACAAATGTGACAGAAACTTTTTCCCCACTTTATCCACGACAACAACTGGTCGAGTGATCGAGTGGTCGAAGCGTATTCGACCACTCGACCATGCAACCACTCAATCACTCAACCAATTTATGTCGCGAATGGGGTGGGAAAAAGATTTCTGTCGTGCTTGTGAGGCACAATAAATGTCTGATTCGTCCTCTCACGATTCCAGGCCGCAATAATTGATTTATCGCATCCAACTAAGTCGCTTTTGTAATTTCAGTAAACTGTGAATTATTTTTTTTATTTTGGATTATTAATAAAAAAAAATTCTAGAACTAGGCTTTTCTTTCCGAGGCTCGGCCTGACCTCAAAAGCTAGTTTGGCATGTCGGGTTGATCAGGCCCTATTCATTTTTCCGATCAAACCAAACTCAGAAAAGACCAGATTCACTACCAGATCAAAGACACTAAGCTCGGCCCTAAACCTTGAACAGGGCCAAACTAAGCCCTAGTGTGCTGGCAGTTGTGCTCATCTCAACATGCCTGTTCGTATGTACAGTAACATAAGGTTTTATGATGTCAAACTAGCAAGGATTTTGCTTCGTCCCACCACAGCTTCACCAGTGTTGCATACTCTCCGGTGACAAGAAAAAAAAAATTGACGTCCTAAAATGAGTATAGTTAAATTATTTTAATTTTGATCAACAAAATTTTTGTGAATAATTAGATTAACTATATGAAACTGATATAAGTAGATTTGTCTCGAAAATACTCATATAATATTATAGTTTTATTAGATTTTACAAATATATTATAGCGTAGATTGGTGGTCAAAATTTAATTTTGAAGATTGTGCTAATGTCCAAAACATCAAATTTTTTTATCAAATGTAATAATGTACAGTGGACTGCCCAATTGAAAATTACATTATATGGTACCATATTTATCTATCTACCTATTTATCTTATCGAGACCAAGTTGCACATTCATACTGTACAAGATTGCAATCACCACTACAATTGGAGCTGGTGACTATAGCAAATTTTGAATTATGACATTTCTTATTTTAACTTGTAGCATTTTCTCATTTCATGTTATCTTCTTTTATTATTTTTTAGTTGTCATATTTAGTTAAGTTTCTCGCATCTTTATTATAGGTTGTTACATTTCATTATTTTAAATTGTTGAATTTCTTATTTTAAGTTGCCACATTTTCTTAGTTAAGATTTCACATTTTCTTAGAAAAGATTTTTTGTGTAAAAATTGTGAACACCTTAGCCATGTAAAATGAAAAAAAGAATTTGTCTTATTTTTCTACAATGGTTGATATAAAACGTGAATTTTGATATGACAGCATGCATATACATGCAAATTGTTTGCAATTGTAGTAGATAATGTTCCCATACTGGTGTGTCTGGATGGCTGGGTTTGGGCTTGGTCTGGCTCGTGGATGCAAAATTTTGATGTTTGAATGCCCGTATGGTTCATTCCGGCCTGGTCCATGTTGTTTAAACCCTCCCCTGGAGTCTGGCCTGCGGATACGCCCCGTGTGCTCGTTTTCCTCTACCTAGCCCGCAGACACTTCTCCCTCGATTCCTTGCGTCCTCCTTCGCATCTCCTTGCACTCGTTAGGGTTACCTCCCTCCGTCTCCGTCTCCTCTATAGGATCAAGGATGCCGACTAGGGGGTTGAATAGGAGACTTCAAAAACTTTTTGACTAAAACAATTTTGCGAGATATGAAGGAAAACTGAGTTTTCACAAAAAAAGTCTAAAACAATCTAGGATAACTTGCTTTCAAAAGACAAAAGATGAAATACAATATGCAATTAAAAGCAAGCGGAAGCAAATATGTCAAGGCAAATATAAAGAGTTCAAGAGAGAATCAAGTGACACAACAATTTTTTTTACCGAGATCCCGGAGACTCATCTGATCTCCCCTACTCCTTGTTAAAATGCTCACGCATGAGCTCGCTTCTATATCCACAAAGGATATCTCCACTCGGGTTGCTCCTTCTCTACTCCAGATAGGTGAGCACCAATGTCTTTCACAAGTCTTTGTCGACCTCTTTGACAAACTCCTACAAAGAGTTCGCGATTCTCCTCCAACGACCGTCTAGGCGGTAGCGATCGCCAAGAGTAATAAGTCATATACCTTCACTTAAATAAATTAAGTGCTAGAAACTCAAATGATGCAAATGTATGCCCACACTCTAGGACTAGCTTGCACAATGATGGGTGATGTGCACTAAGCACTCTTAGCCTCTCACAAATGCTCTAAGTCAAGCAATTTGGTTAATCCTTTTATGAATATCACTTATATACTTAAAGACACAATGATCTTGCTAAGAATATGAAATGAGGTGCCAAACATGCTCTCTCAACCAGCAATAAGGGGATATATAACCCCCACACACAAATCTAGCAGTTAGAAACACACAGGAGAAAAAATCAACCATGCAGACAGTCGCTTCCAAAGACGGACAATCAGCATCTGTGTCAAACGGCTAGTTGTGACACAATCAAGAGCCGTTGAAGTTGTGTCAGAACGGTGTGCTGATAGTCCGCTTTCTCAGATGGACAGTTAGTATAGAGAAAACATTTTTAGCCTGAAAATGTGAGCCTCTGGGCAAATGTCCGCACTCAAACTGACATTCACGAGGACTATCAGCATAGTACAAATAGTTTCAGCCCAAAAAGTTTGATCTTCTAGACAAATGTCCGTGTTCTTGCTGACACCCATGCGGATAGTCAGTGTCCCATGCGGACAGTTCGCATGGATCTGTGCAATTGACAATAAAACAAGCATAACTTTTGATATGGAGATCCAATTGAGATGCTTTTTTTCTTGTTGGAAAGATAACTCAAGGGGCTACAATTTTTTTCACTAGGAGAAAGATCTAGATCAGTCTAGATGTTTCTAAAAAATTCAAAAACCTTCCTACTATCAAAATGTCCAACACAAACGTCCGCGTCCACACGGACATGCATGCGAACAGTCAGTACAATATAGATCAGTTTAGCTTGACAAAGTTTGAGCCACTGGTTGAATATCTAGTCGAATGGATACTGGTGGATTGTCTGTATTCGAGCGGAATACTGGTCGAATTTCTGCATTCGAGCGGACACTCATGTGGACCACCAATACATTATAAATACGATCATGATCAGTTCTAGTTCTGATACAACCAGTTTTGAATTGATACGACCGTGACCACAATCAGCTTCAATATTGATACGACCAGTTCTGAACCGATATGACCACGACTAGGTTCAACACTGATACGTCCAATTAGTGTACAAATACGATCACGACCTGGTCTAATTTTCAGATCTTAGCTCCAATTCAGAATTGCTTTTTATAAATAACCCAAAATAAAAAAATAATTGCGAAAATCACCCACAGTTTGCCGAAATTGCAAAAAATGACTTGATTGGGTGCGATAAGTCAATTATCGCGACTGTGATACATGAAAGAAACCATAACAAAAAACAAAAAATTAATTTCTCGCGAGTACTAGTGGTCGAGTATACATGGTCAAAGGACATTGTGGAGGTGGTCGCAGGTTGAAGTGTGGGTGGTCGTCGCGGTTGGAGTGATCGAAGAGTTGGTTGGTCGATTACAACCTTTGACCACTTCCACTTCCACGACAATCTTCGACCACAGACACTCGGCCACTATTATTTATTGATGTGGCATCAGAAGAAATCTTATTAGCAAATCAAAAATAAAAAAAAGAAAGATTTGGGAATTTTTTTTCAAGGAAACACAGATAATCCTACTCTCTCTCTCTCTGGTCGTTTGGCTGGCGCCGGCGAATTACCGGCCGTGAGCCGCCAGCCCTCCCTCCTCCTTATTTTCCCTCTGCGCCACGCTCACATCGATGCTCCAAGCTCCAGGTACGCCTACTCTCACCCCCTACCTACTGCCACTACTACTGTTGTCCTTGCTGCATGGTGTATGCATGTTTGTGTGTCTGTCTCTGTGTGTATGAGTGTATGAATGTATGTATGTGTCTATGTGTTGGCTGAGGACCGTGGAAACATCTCACCTTTTCTATTGTTGTTGCTACTGGAGGAGAAGGCAGCAAGAAGACGTGTGTATGTGTATGTTGTTTACTATGCAGGGCTGGAGAAGAAGTTCTGTGCGTTACGTGTGTATATATATGCTTGTGTGATTGCATGTATATGCGTGCTGGTTAGAGTCGGTTTGGTGTAGTGCTGTGCAAAGTTTGAAACCCTTGTAATTAGGGGTGGAAACGAGTCAGGTTCGGGTCGGATAGTACTTAAACCCATATTCGCATCCGCATCTTTCTTCTGGATACGGATGTGGATGGTATGCGGATGTGGATACGGATATGAAAGAAACAGATATGGATACGGAGCAGATATTTTACAGACATGGATACGGATATTAAATAGATTCGGAGCGGATACAGACACACGTATTAAACGGATTCGGAGCGGATATGGACCCGGATATTTCCAGATGAATATGATTATGATACAAAAACAAACAAGAATAACATAATAAAAGATTTATACTACACCAATAAAATAGTCATAACAAGGATAATATAATAAAAAATTCATACATAACGAGGATAATATAATGAAGAGTTCATACTACATCAAATATAAGATTTCATACATAATTCATACATAACATCATAAGTCATAACTTAAGTTATATAATCAGGTGGGTGTTTTTCATTGATCTCATTGGCCAAAATCAAATTAACAAATTCAATCTTCATGGTCACAAACAATTAATTGATTTAAGTAAAATTCACACTAGCAATCACCTTCTAATGAGGACAATAGAAAGACTTAAATCAAATGAGGACAATGTGCAATGACTCATACTGTCATACAGCATCCTTGCCCACATACTAACATACATCAATACAACATCCTTGTCCACTGGAGTAATCACAAAGACATGATGGAATATAATCACAAAGACATGACGGAATAGACACACACACACAGAGCATCCTTTGCAACAAGAAGCAAGTAATCACAAGACATGGAATAGAACAATGAACAAGAAAGAAGCATACATCAAGAACAAACATGAGACCCAATCAGGAGATGTCCAATTGCAATTTTCCTGTACTCTCACACAAATTACTTCCCTAGGAGGCCAGGACCCTAACAACTCATTCAATTTCATATAACACTTACCATCTCAACAAGAAAAGAAGATTGTGTCATTGTTACAACAATGAAACAACTTCAACAACAACATCTCCACCAAACTTTGATAGAAACTCAATAGGCAATAGCAAAGCACTAACACTGTAACACATGGATTTAGCACAATAACCAAATTTGAGCACTACTGAACTAGTGAACTAGTGAACTATCAATCTATCATCCATAGTTATATATCGCGTGTCGGTGTCGACTGGAGGCGGAGGTGGCGGAGGAGGCGGAGGAAGCGTGCCGGCATCGACTGGAGGCAGAGGCGGCGGAGGACTCGTGTCAGCGTCGATTGGAGGAGGAGGAGGTGGCGGAGGGGCGGAGCCGCATGCCAACCTCGATTGGAGGCGGAGGTGGCAGAGGAGGCGAACGACTTGTGTCGCCGTGACTAGAGGCGCAGGTGGCGGAAGGGCGGAGGCCGCGTGCGTCGTGTCGGCAGATCTGGATCTAGGGTTTCTGTGTTTGTGAGTTTGTGTCCGTGAGGCATGAGAGCAGTAAGTCAGTGACTCCAGTGAGATTTAGACGTTTATAAAAATATTTGATATATATATATATATATATATATATATATATATATATATATATATATATATATATATATATATATACACGGATCCGGGTTTAACCTGTATCCGCATCCGTATTCGGGATATTTCAGTCAAACCCGAACACGAACCCGAATCCGCAAGTTTCAATAAAACTAGATCCGTATCCGCATCCGAACTCAAGTCGGATCCGACTTTCCATATCCGTATCCGGCTCCGCCTGGATCCGGATCCGGGTTGAACACCACCCGACCCGGCTCCATTTCCACCCCCTACGTGTAGCTTAAGTGTCCCTAAACTTTTCAGGACCTAGTCATAATTTCTCCATTTTTCAAGGGCCTGACTACAAAATTTCCAAAATACTAGGTTTTAGGGCTCTTGTTCTGAATTTGCTGGTTCTTGGGGCCTTGTTGCATAAATGCCTTTGAAAAAGAGTTTTTGAGTTGTCTAAAAATGGGGATTAGGGTTTCTGGGGCTTTTATGCAAAGATACCTTAGTTTTTTGTATATCGTATACATTTGCTATTGTTGGGGGACTAAAACAATTCGTGATTACTGCATCTAATTTTGATCAGCTGCTCCTACCAAGAAGGCTGATATCAAGACCCAGGCCTTGAAGGTTGCGATGGCTGTCAAGTCCAGGACAATCAAGAAGAAGGCCAAGAAGATCCGCACATCCGTGACATTCCACCGACCCAAGACTCTCAAGAAGGAGAGGAACCCTAAATACCCAAGAATCAGTGCACTTGGAAGGAACAAGCTTGATCAGTACCAAATCCTCAAGTACCCCCTTACCACTGAGTCTGCAATGAAGAAGATTGAAGATAACAACACTCTTGTCTTCATTGTTGACATCAAGGTAGACAAGAAGATGATCAAGGTGGCTGTCAAGAAAATGTACGACATCCAGGCGAAGAAAGTCAACACTCTGATCAGGTCAACATTTTTCTTGCATGTTCATTCTGTTTAGTGCCCTGGTATGCCCTGGCTTGTTTGCCTAATTGAACAAATTTGTACCTTGCAGGCCTGATGGCAAGAAGAAGGCCTACGTGAAGCTCACACTAGACTATGACACCCTTGATGTGGCCAACAAGATTGGCATCATCTAAGTTAGAGGGTGTCACAGTAGACATTATGCACTTATTTTTGTGTTCTTGTTTTATGCTGAACAGAGTTTTGTGGCTATTATTCCTTGGCAAAATGTGAGGGTCTCTTGTCAGGCCTGGAACTTCAGTTCATCCATTACCATCTATGTTGCTGCAACACTTTATGAATTTGATACCATTTTAGTGACCTATGTTGAGCTACTCTACAAGTTTTGCATTGATCTTAATGTAGGTGGCAGCATAAGCTAAATGTTTTAATTTTGTGCTTGTTTAATTCTAGATGTGATTAAATGCTTGTATTTCTCTTCCTGGTCTGTTTCGAGTGGCATTTGTGTTTGGAGTCCTGAGTTGAGGTGACCTTACTAGCATCTGGGTTTGGAGTTCTGAGTTGAGGTGATCTTACTGGCATTTGGGTTTTGTGTGTTGGTGCCTTGGTGTGTGTTAATTTCTAGGATATACTATTGCACTATATACTTTACATGTGATGGTGTTATATAATAATAGATATAGAAGTTGGAATCCACTATCCGGCCTATTGTTCGAATGATCTCTCCATGTTGAGCCATGTCGTCTTTTTGTTCGTGGCCATTGGATTGGCGCATTCATTTCATCTGGGCGATTGGAGCTGCTTCGCTGAAACTCACTATCCAGCTTACTGTTGAGCCGGCGCGACCAGCGAGCCGCACTTGTGTACTTTTGAGTTAGCGTGACCAGCGAGCCACACGTGTGTGATCGAAAACGGGCACATCATTTGGGCGGTTAGAGCTGCTTCGCTGGAACCCACTGCCCATTTCATAATAAGTTAAGAAAAAAAGGGAAACCACGCAATCACACACACAGAAGAAAAAATAGCGGCTCTGCAAGCGACACCGCTCAACAGATCCAAATTACAACATATCGAATAACTAGTCCTGTCCTTGGAATACATTTCGTCGAGGTTATTTTAATTCTTCAATCCCCATCAACAAAAAGTCTTATCTGTTTGCATAAAGTCACCAATAATCTTTCGTATAGTAGATATAGAAGTTGGAACTAGCACTATTTGAAAGCTCATCCTATATTTGTCCACATCATCGCTGCATTTCCCGTCATTGGATCGGCGTTTTTGCTTCATCTTGGCTAACTGCACTAACGATTCTCTCCGAGCCGTTGGATTCATTTTTGAGTTGATCTCGTCCGTCAGTTTGCGGCTTGGATTTTTATTGCTACAGGGCACGTTACTATGACGACCAATTTCCTGTACTAGTATTTTATGTAAGTTGGGCTTTCTCGGCCCTCACCGTCAGATATAGAAGTTGGAACCCACTATCCGGCCATCCCTTTGTTCGTGGCCGTTGGATTGGCGTGTTCGTTTCATCTGGGCGATTGGACTTGTTTCACTGGAACCCACTATCCAGCTTACTGTTGAGCCAGCACAATCAGCGAGCCGCACGCGTGTACTGTTGAGTCGGCACGACCAGCGAGGCGTACGCGTGTGATCGAAAACGGGCACATCATCTGGGCGGTTGGAGCTGCTTCGCTGGAGCCCACTATCCATTTCATAATAAGTTAAGAAAAAAAGAGAAACCACGCACTCATGCACACAAAAGAAAAAAATGGCGACTCTGCAGGTGACACCGCTCAACAGATCCAAATTACAACATATCGAATAATTGGTTCTCTCCTTGGAATACATTTCATCCAGGTTATTTTAATTCTTCAATCTCCATCAACAAAAAAGTCTTATCTGTTTGCAGAAAGTGACTAATAATCTTTCAAATATATTTCAAAACAGAGACTTAATCCAATTCTTAAAAGTCTGAAAAAATATTTCAGATTCCATTAACTAACACTACTAAAATACACCAAAACAAAAACAAAAAAAAAAAGCCATGTAGGTGGATTTGAACCCAAAACCTGTCGACAGGAAAGCAGACCAAGGTCGACTAACCAACTAAGCCAAGATGATTTGAAGATGAGGCCTACCTGTGAGCAGCAAAGTCCCGGAAATTGCTTTTACAAATAATCCCGACAAAAAAACTAATTGCAAAAATGATTTAAAATTAAAAAATTTTAAAAAAATAACTCATCACATTAACTTGTTGAATCTTAGAGACTCGACAAACCCTCTAACTCTTATATAGTAGTCGTCGAAGAAAAACAGGGACTTGCTCCTATACCGTCTTCAATCATCACGATCAAAATCAATTGCTACTCTGATTTGTTTGATCACTTATTCAAGTCATTGTTCTTCTTCAAGGATAATATGAAAGATTATTTTTTAAAAAAATTGTAACTCTAGATCATTTTTACGATTAGTTTTTTTTTCAATATTATTCGTAAAAATATTCGAGCGCCGGTGATTCGCTCTCTAATAATACCCTTCCCGTCACACACTCGAACCACCCCAAAACCCTAGCACTCTACCCCAACACCGCCGCCGCCGCCTCGCCGTTCGACAGCTTCCACCACCATGCGGCCGCTGGACGAGAAGGAGACCACCATGGTCTTCGAGAAGCTGTTCAAGTTCACGGGCCCTAACCTGAAGCACCTCCTGGAGCGCCCCGCCGTGGAGGGCCCCGTGGAGCGCCCCACCGTGGAGGGCCCCAACTCGCCCCCTCGCCGCTACTGCCTCCGCCTCCATAAGAACCGCGTCTACTACGCCTCAGAGTCTCTCGTTCGCCGCGCCACCGCCATCTCCCGCCCGCGCCTCGCCAGCCTCGGCACCCCCATTGGCAAGTTCACCCACGGCGGCGCCTTCCACCTGACGATCCACGCGCTCGACCTTCTCGCCGCCCACGCCCGCCGCCGCGTCTGGCTTAAGCCCGACACAGAGCGCGCCTTCCTGTTCGGCAACTCAGTGCCCAAGTCCTCCCTCGCCCGCATCACCGAGAACACCAGGGCCGGCGACGGCGTCGTCGTCATGTCCATGGCCGACGTGCCGCTGGGGTTCGGCATCGCCGCCAGGTCCGCGCAGGATTGCAGGAAGGCCGACACCAACGCCGTGGTGGTGCTGCACCAGGCAGACGCAGGGGAGTACCTGCGCAAGGAGGAGGAGCTTATGTGAGGTGAGGTGAGGTGATGCTGTTTTCACAGTTAATTGATGGATGAGACTGAAATAAGGATCATGCTATCTTTTTTCTGTGTGTTTAAGCATACTTATTATTGGCGAATTAAATGATTGATTGGTCATGAGATGAGGTGATTGTGAATGTTGATATGCATAATTGATTTAGGGGGTGTTTCAAGCTTTCTTCTGAGTGAGTTAAGAGAGAGGATCATATCAGAGTATACATATGTTCTCACCAGTTCTCTTCTATTGTATGGCTAATTTGTTGCCTGATTTGCCTCTGACTAAATCCAAGTGGGGCCTTGGATTGGATTATTGTTGATTTTCCAGCATTTAGTTGAATTAAATCCTGTGAAATCAATCAAGCAAAACTGCGGTTAAAATTATCTGATGCACTAATCATGACAATGCTCTGCTTCAAGAGCTTGAACTTAACACCCTTCCTCCTGTAAAAGTTAAGAATGCACCATAAAGATGCCTCTTGGATGTGATTTCTATTTATAGACAAGTAAAACAATGGTATAATCAACTCAAGGAGTTGTTAAAAGATCGAAAGAAACGCCTGGTCAACAGGCTACGAAGTGGAGAACGTTGTAAACTACACAACCGAAAAAGAACAGTAAAAAAACTGAAACACAGAAAGTGAACCCTTCTTCAGGGATAAGAATGATTCTTCAGGGAGGCTTGTGTATAAAGTTACTTTGTTTAACAGCCCCCTTCAGTCTCAACTGTGTGGGAATCAGATTGAGACTATTACAAAGTAAATTAAACACTTGCACTGAAAGTGGTTTGGTAAAGATATCAGCCAGCTGATCTTGTGAAGAAATATTCTTAATTTCCAGAAGTTTGTGTGCCACTCTTTCTCGAACAAAATGAAATCCACTTCTATGTGTTTTGTTCGAGCATGAAACATGGGATTTGCTGATAAATAAATAGCTCCAATATTGTCACACCAAAGCACAAGAGGTCTTGTTTGAAAAATATGCAATTCCTTTATCAGAGACTGAATCCAAATTATTTCTGCAGTGGCATTTGCTAAAGCCTTGTACTCTGCTTCAGTGCTGGACCTTGACACTGTGGATTGTTTCTTTGAGCTCCAGGACACTAGGTTGTCTCCAAAGAAAATTGCATACCCTCCCGTAAATTTGCTGTCATCAACGCATCCTGCCCAGTCTGAATCAGTAAATGCATTGATGAGTGTTGAATTAGACTTGTTGATTGCTAATCTATAACTCACAGTGTGTTGCAAATACCTGAGGATTCTTTTTACTGCTCTCCAGTGCACCTCTGTAGGACAATGCATGTACTGACAGATTTATTCACAGAGAAAGAATATCTGGTCTTGTTAAGGTTAAGTACTGAAGAGCACCAACCACACTCCTGTACTTTGTTATTTGAATCTGATAAGGATGTACCAGTGGTTTTGGAAATCTTTTCTGAGACTGACATGGAAATCTTTTCTGAAAATGGCTTGCAATCTATCACATTAACCTTCTGGAGTAAGTCAGCGATGTACCCCTCTTGTGTTAAGACCAGTCCACTTTGTGTTTTGCTGACACTGAGACCCAGAAAGTAATTAAGTTCACCCAAGTTCTTGATAGGAAACACCATTTGTAGCTTGTCCATTAATTCCTTGACCCGTTCATCTGAGGAGCCAACTATAATAATATCATCTACATACACCAGCATGAAAATGGTGACTTCATGACAATGATAAATAAACAAGGAAGTGTCTGTCTTGGATGAATAGAATCCCAATTCATGCAACTTTGTACTTAGCCTAGAAAACCAAGCCCTAGGGGCTTGTTTAAGGCCATACAGAGACTTCTTGAGTTTGCAGACATGATGAGGTCTTTCCTTGTCTTCAAAACCAGGAGGTTGCCTCATATAAACCTCTTCTTTTAGAAACCCATGAAGAAAAGCATTCTGGACATCAATTTGCTTGATTACCCAATTCCTTGACACTGCTAGTGACAAAATCAACCGGATGGTAGTGAATTTAACAACTGGACTGAAAGTATCTTCATAGTCTATGCCATACCTTTGCTTAAATCCTTTTGCCACAAGCCTTGCCTTATATCTATCAACTGATCCATCAGCCGTCCTTTTGATCTTGAATACCCATCTGCAATCAATGATATTCAATCCTCTTTTCTGAGGAACAAGGTCCCATGTCTGATTTTGCATAAGTGCTGCAAATTCAGCATTCATGGCATCTTTCCAACATGGCCTCAGAAGTGCTTCTGTATATGTTGCAGGTTCACAAGAAGCAGCAAGAGCTTGTTTTTGATTTGTGTAAAACACTGTGCCATCAGTGAACTTCTTGGGTTTCCTGATATTGTCTTTCAATCTTGTTCTCATTGGATGCCTTGACATTTGCTCCTCCTGAGCTTCAGCATACTGTCCAATATTTGGTTCAGAAGTTCCTGAAGGTTCTGCAGAGAAAAGGTTATCCTGCACAATATTCTGTTGAGAGTTCTCTAGTTGGTCACTCCTAGTGGGAGATGCAGGAGAGTTGTGTGACTTGTTTTGATGATTTTGTGTTTGATTTTTAAGAACAGGATATGTAACAGCAGGTAAAGAAAAAGAACAGTGAGGAACAGAAACACAGTGTTCATGTGACTGTGAAGTAGAAGAGGAGGATTTTGTGGCAAAAGGAAAGACATTCTCATCAAACACAACATCCCTTGAAATATAAACACGACCAGTGGAGACATTAAGGCATTTATATCCCTTATGGTGAGAACTATAGCCCAGGTAAACACATTGTTGATACCTAAAAGAAAGTTTATGATTATTATAAAGTCTCAAATTAGGCCAGCAAGCACATCCAAAAACTTTTAGAAGAGAATAGTTCGGCTTAGTTTCAAGAAAAAGTTCTAGAGGTGTTTTATTCGTAATAACACGACTTGGAGTTCTGTTAATAAGATAGCAAGATGTTAAAAAGGCTTCACTCCAAAATTTAATAGGCAAAGATGCTTGAGCAAGTAATGCTAGGCCAACTTCCACAATGTGCCTATGCTTCCTTTCAGCTGAGCCATTTTGTTGATGTGTGTGTGGACAAGAAATTCTATGTTCAATGCCAAGTTGATTAAAAAATTTGTGAAGCTTTTGATATTCACCACCCCAATCAGTTTGAATGCTTTTGATTTGTTTGCCAAGAAGCTTTTCAACATGACTCTTAAATTGAAGGAAAACAGTGAACACATCAGATTTGCAACTTAAGAGATAAATCCAAGTAAATTTACTATAATCATCAATGCAGCTTACATAGTACTTGTAACCATTAGAAGATTGAGATGCTGGTCCCCAAACATCAGAAAAGATGAGTTGGAGAGGAGTTACAGAAGAATGATCTGAAGCAGACTAAGGGAGTTGATGACTTTTGGCTAGCTGACAGGCATTACAGATGTGAACATCATTATTTTTTAAGAAAGGAATTTTATTTTTCTGAAGGACAATTTGACCAACAGCATTGGAAGGATGGCCAAGTCTCCTGTACCATTGTTCTTATGAACTTTTATTTCCTCGAAGAGCTGTCTTAGGGAAATTGTGATGGAACTTGAGTGGATATAACCCTCCTTCACATTTGCCTTGATAAAGTTTTCTCTTTGTTGCTTGTTCCTTAACAAAAAAATGATAGGGGTGAAGTTCTAGAAAAGCATTGTTATCTTTAGTAAATTTATGAACAGAAACAAGATGCTTTGAGATTCTAGGAACATGCAACACATTGTTTAAAGAAAGGGTGCTGTGTGGAGTAAGAATATTGGAGTGACCAACATGAGAAAACCTGAACCATTGCCGACTTGGACTTGATCTGCTCCTCCATACTTCTGTTTGTTTATGAGACTATCAAGATCACTTGTTATGTGGTCTGTTACTCCTGAATCAAGGTAACCAGTTGGGATCAACTTGATAAGATGGTGCAGTGACAACTCCAGCAAAACTTGAATTTTCGGCTTGAGAAGAATGGTCAAACCGATTATAGCACTTCAGTGCTGTGTGACCTTCCTTGCCACACGCTTGGCATTTAGGTCTTGGTCCTTGAAAACTGCGTCTTCCACCTTGGTTGCCAGAAAAATTTGTTGAAGTGTTACTGCCTTGAGGTGATGCCCAGCCACCTCTCCCACGTCCTCTTCCTCTTGAATTGTTTCCTTGGCCTCTAAAGACAACATTAGCAGAGGAATGGGTTTGGACAGTAGAGCTGTGATGCTCTAGTCTCAATTCAAAGCTTAGCAGGTGAGCATATAAATCATTTAAAGAAATGGGCTCAAGTCTGGTTGAAATAGATGTCACCGGAGGATCATACTCAGATCCTAAACCTGCTAATAAATAAGAGATTACCTCCTCATCCTTGAGGGGTTGACCAATAGCTGTGTGTGTGTCAGCTGGAACCTTCACTCGGTGGGAATAGTCAGCAATTGACATGTACTTCTGAAGATTGGCAAGCTGCAGCCGGATCTGCATAACTCTTGCCCTTGACCTTGAGGAAAACATCCTCTCAAGTGCATCCCACGCTTCTGCAGAGGTTGCAAGGACGAGGACATGTGCCAGGATCTCTTCAGAGAGAGATGACAAAATGACACTTTGTACTTGCTGGTCACGCTTACACCATGCAAGATACTCTGAACTTGGCTCTTCTGTGCCTTGTGATCCAGTGGAGGTGGTTGTATTCTCGGGACAAGGATAGGTGCCATCAACGAATCGGAGTAGATGCTGCCCTTTGAGATATGGAAGCATCTGAGCCTTCCAAAGAAGGTAATTTTCACGGTTCAGTCTAATGCTGATGGAATGATTGAGGGATGGTGTTGGAAGAAGGTCAGTGTTGGGAAGAGTGGGGGGAGAGGTAGTAGATCCATCAGATGCCATAATGTAAAGAGTATGCAGAAGGGCTCTCTGATACCATGTACAAGTTAAGAATGCACCATAAAGATGCCTCTTGGACGTGATTTCTATTTAGCCAAGTAAAACAACGGTACAATCAACTCAAGGAGTTGTTAAAAGATAGAAAGAAACGCCTGGTCAACAGGCTACGAAGTGGAGAACGTGTAAAAACTACACAACCGAAAAAGAAGAACAGTAAAAAAACTGAAACACAGAAAGTGAACGCTTCTTCAGGGAGGCTTGCGTATAAAGTTACTTTGTTTAACACCTCCATCAGTCCACCTTACTCCTTAATGCAGCTTTATGAACATAGATGAAAATTTGGAGTTTCTACTTATGAGATTAATGGACCTTTAACCGTTGGTAATGCTGTGACTGTTGTAGTCCTTTTTGTTGGCCCTTAAATAAGCAACTGACATTAGGAAACAACCCTTTGCATTATCCCCAACTTAACCAGTTCTCTTTTTATGAATGAATAATCCTTCAGGCTGCTTGGCTGAAATTGAGTGTTATGTTGCTCTTTGCAAAGAAGCTGTCTTTCCATCATGAACTTTTGATAGGCTCACCGGCCTAGTGGATGAGGTACTAGACCGAGATTTTTGGGTTGCACGTTTATGTTTGATCCACCTCTTATTTGTACTCTTAGTCTGTAATGGCTGCTCTGTTGGCCTGAGCTGCTATAATCTCTTACCCACGGGCCATCCTCCACCGTCAAAGTCCAAATGTACTAGCCTTGGTGCTCCCTGTCTATCCACAGTGGCAAACATCGTACTACATTACTGTTCCCTAATGTTGATGGTGCAGTAAGCGATTTTGTGACACTCCTTAGTAGTTTGGCTTAACCGTGTCTAGTGTTTAGATCTATGTTTTCATTTCTGAAACATGTTTTTTTAGATATTTAGCTTTAGTCCTATGATTCTGACTTTCTACCTCTTGCACTTGCAGGTTTGGCCACGAAACTAAGAGGTGTGGTTTCTTTACTCCAATCAATGCGGTGTTCTTCCATTGTTCTGGAATGTGCAGTTTTTAGCTCGTACTGGGAAAAGTGTATGTAAATATCAGTGGCTTGAATGGCTCCTAATGTATCGGTTGTTCAAACAGTAGGCTGGATGGTGTGATTGTCGTATTGTGTGTTTTTGGTTGAATCAGTAGAATTGTTTCTGTATTGGTTGTGGTAGGTTTTGGTGAAATCAGTATATTTGTTTGTGTTTTTGGATGAAATAATAAATGCAGAGGCCGATGGTCTTTGGGTTTAATGGTAATGCATTTTTTGTGCCTGTTTAATCAGATGCATGTGACTCGTTGATCGTGTCAACCCAACAGTAAACTGGATAGTGGGTGCTAGCAAAGCAACTCCAATCGTCTAGATGAAACGAACGCGTCGTTCTTGTTTGATCACACGCGTGCGGCCCGTTAGCCGCATTGACCCAACAGTAAATTAGATATTAAGTTCCAGCGAAATAGCTCCAACTTCTGAGATGAAACAAACATACAGATTCAGTGGTCACGAACAAAGAGACGACGTGACTCAATGTGAAAGCAGCGTTTTTTATGTTGGTTGCATTGTGTGTTTTTTGTCAAATCAGTAGATTTGTCTCTATATTAATCGAATGCTTACTATTGAGTCGACACGACCAACAAGCCGCACGTGCGTGATTGAAAACGAGCACATCATTTGAGCAGTTAGAGCTGTTTCGCTGGAACCCACCGTTAATTTCATAATAAGTTAAGAAAAAAAAAAGGGAAACACGTAGTCACACACACAAAAGAAAAAATGACAGCTCCACAAGCAACACCGCTCAACAGATCCAAATTACAACATATCAAAGCATAATTAGTGCTCTCCTTAGAATACATTTCATCGAGGTTATTTTAATTTTTCAATCCCCATCAACAAAAAGTCTTATCTATTTGCAAAAAGTCATTAATAATCTTTCAAATATGTTTCAAAACAGATACTTAATCCAGTTTTTAAAAGTCTGAAAAAATGTTTCAGATTCTATTAGCCAAGTAACCAACACTACTAAAATACACCAAAACAAAAACAAAAAAGTCTTCCACCCGGAATTAAATTTGGCGCAGCAAAAAATCGTGTTTGGGTTGGGTTTGGAAACGGGAAAATTCCGGCCCCAACCCACCAGATCGGCCGGGAAAAGAAAATTTGCCTCCCATTCTCTCGAGATTGCTCCCTCTCGCGACGACGCCTCCCCCACGATCTCTCTCGCGATGTCTCTCGCCGCGGCCTACCCCTCCCCTCGCGACGCCTCGACGCCGCCGCATACCCCTCCCAGCACGACGTAGTCACCCCCTCTCCGGTGAGATCATTCCCTCCCCATCTAGGGTTTCGGAGGCGTTTTTTGATTTATATGCGCTGAACGTCCAGATCTAGCCGACGCCGGGGAGGAGGGCCGCCTGAGAGTAGCATCGCCCCGGTGCCAGTGCTGCTCCTTTTTCCCACAGATCTCCACAGATCCAGTGACGGGATGTTAGTCCCTCTCAAATCGGAGCAGATCAGAGCAAGAACACAAGCACTTTGGATCCAGGTACATAGAAATCTCCAATCATTCTCTCCATCTCTTTTCTTTTTGAGATCAGTGATTTTTGCATGTTAGTTTGAGATTTATCTGTATGTTAGTTAGAGGTCAGTGATTTTTGCTTCACATGGTAGTGCATTATGTGGAATTAGATTTGTTTTTTTGCATTAGTCATATGTCAGTACAACTTGTCCTGCTGCGAATTTTATTGGAATATCTTCTAGTTCAGTTCATAAGATTGATAGCACTCAAAGTTGTGGTTGGGAAGTTTGATTAGCAGTAATGTACTGTGTCAGTTAAGTTTTTCTGTGTGAAATGGGGAATTTATCCAGTATAGCAACCCTGAATTACATGCCATTTAGCAATTGACAGTGGTTAGTGAAATGGGGAATTTATTCTAGTACAGCAACCCTGAATTACATGCCATTTAGCAATTGACAGTGGTTTATTCCAGTTTACATGCCATTTATATGCTAATCATTATACTTATTACAATCATGAAGGTAGTATGTTTTCAAAAAAGGATTTTGTGTTTTCGATTGGTAGGATAGGATTGGGTATGAACTAACATGGTTTGCTGTTTTCTTGAAAAAAAAAATAGTCTTTATTGTTATAGGATTTAAGGCACACCTTTGTTTGAAAAACAAAAAAATTGTCTTCTTGTTCTTTGCTTTTTTTTTTCCTCTCCTTTTTTACGGTGTCTATTTTTTATCAGTCTGGCTCTAGTTACAGCAATGGGGCAAAATCCCATTAACTCCTAGGTGACTACATGTGATACATGTAGTTAAGACCATTAGACTTTCTTTTGTTCTGCACTTCTCCATCTTGAAATTGTTATTATGGTAAACCAGGGAGTAAACAATCTAGGTTCCACAAAGAAGGAAAGTCAAGAAACTAAACCGTGAGCATTCTGACAGTTTATACAGACCAAACACAAGTTACAAAGATCACAATACTAGTAATGTGGTACAATATTCCCATGATTCACAATCGTGTTCCAAACACATCATTTATCGTTATGTCCTGCACCACCATCAACTAAATTTAGACCAGATGGTGTTGGCACATCCAACTAGTAGAATCACATTGTACAGCAGCCCGGTCAGTCTTGTTTGATGGTTAAAAAGACTGTCGTGACAACAAATTAGCTCCCTGTACAGAGCATAGATGAATCTGTTTGTTAATGCCAGGCTGTGCGCAACTGTTGGCTCAGAGTTGCAGGTTTGTGTTGATGGTGTTCAATTGGAGCCTGCTTTTCAATGACCTGTATAATAACAATTAACAACTTTATTCAATCGCATGTTTTAAAAGAACTGCAGCCCTAGCACCAGTTTTGGTGTAGATGATACGACAAAAATGGATGGCCAGCAATAACCGAAGCGCTAATGACAAGATGTTCAAAATACAAAATATTATTAACATTAACATCTTATTTGCTTGGTCTGCTTGTACCTTTCACTGGCTAATTAAGTTTGATATATGTTGTGTGGAGAGAGCTATTGAACCCTTCTGCTGTTCGTTGCATGCTAGCTGCTGGCTGTGGTATTCAGATGTTCCAACAGATTACTGGAATTGATGCTATTGTTTAGCACAGCCCAACAATTTTTAGAGATGCTGGAAGCAAGTCAGATCAAGAGCTTCTTGCGGCGATTGTTGTTGTTGGATTTACCAAGATAATGTTCATATGAGTTCATAATATTGATTGCTCTGGATTTGAGATGCAATGTAATTTAAAATGCAATGAATACTTGTAATTGAACCGATTTGCCACCAACAAATGATAAAACATAAATAAAACAAATGAATAGGCTGTGGAATGCATGGAAACACAACGGGCAGACGGAATCTGCCGTCGGCAAGTTCTCTTTTCAGATGCGGTAGTGCACGATGACATCAGACTTCTTAACCGGACTTGTCGCCGCTGCCTCATTGCATGCCAGGAGCAGCGCCGTTGGCTCGTTATATATGAAGCTTACTCGGATGGTGAGTGAGACGTCTAAGATGTAGCTCGAAAGAGTGTCGATCTCGTATAGATCGTGGCGAAATAGGTAGATAATGTTAGAGGCGATACCATCGAGCTAGAAATCGTCTCAGTTGTCGGCGGCGAGGTCGAACTCGCCGATCGCATGTGTCTGCATGAGGATCTGGTTGACGACGTCGCGACATGTCTGGTAGCTCTGCAAGAACACGACGGGGGGTTGTGGACCATGAACCTGAGTATTCTCGAGGGGAGGGGCCTCCTTATGCTGCACTTGTGGATACTTGTTGGATGTTCCCACCTTGCACGACTTGTAGGACAGTGTCAACGAGTCGTGCAGATGCACCAAGCACAGGTGGTCGTGCAGTCGGAGTTCCCTGTCGATGGACATGTCATCGTTGCAGATTTGGGTCCCGATAGCTGTCGGGGCCACCGGCGGAGTTCTTTAGAGATCCCATCATTGTAATTTGAAACAAAGCAGATCAACGGACACATGTAACGTGGTGATTGTATGAGCCCACTTATATATAAACGGATTCATGAATTATGCCTTCATTATGCCATGCAAATAGGCTTTCAAAAAGCAAATAACCACGCACTATATGACTAGTTGGAAAGAAATTTCTTTCGGTAATTTGTATATACATTAGCATCATGCTTATATACATGGAGATTCTCCACTAAAAGACCAGAATAGAGCCGTACATAGTAAAAATATTTGCTAAAATACTAAAAGTCGCTGCATAAGTTAACTATTGACAGCTGTTTAAGAACAAAACACAACACAGTTGTCTCGTTGTACACTTCTAATTCGAGCCAATAGTTGCAAGAATAATATACGACATCAATTGCTCCTGGCACAGGACATGTCGATGCCCTACAAAACCATGTCGCAATGCGCCCTCTATGGAAAGCATGTGAGAAGTCCGGAAGTTGAACGATGACACTATGGAAAGCATATGAGCAGTCCAGAAGCTGAACGACAGCATGATGTCTCGCCAAATACTCCATGCAAATCGAGCACTGCGTGTCGTTAGTACTGCTCCATGTCGTCTCCTTGGACGCGGCAAGGAGCGCCTTTGGCTCGCTGAATATGAACTGCATGCGCACAGACAATGACACATCGAAATCGTAGCTCCTGTTGCCATTCTAGTCGTCGTGCACTAGGCCGATGATCGCAGACACCATATCGAGGGGCACAAAGTCGTCCGAGTTATCATCGGCGAGGCCAAAATTACTGAACTGCAACATTGTGGCCATCATTTGGCGCATAGCGCTGCAACATGTGTCGTTGTTCGGCAAGGACGCGAGGTTGATGACGGATGTCATCTTGTCGCTCGTGGCGATGCCTGTGCACAGGACCTCTGGCCACTACTGCTTTATCTAGAGCCACTTGTGAGTGATCTCCACGTGGCAGCGCAAGCTCACGTTGCACGGCTCACCGATAGCCTTGGATTTCTCCTCGAAACAAATCGTGTTCGCGCGAATTCATCGCACGGTCGCCGCCCCATCCAGCAATGGCGGTTGGTAGAATGGACAATGCAGTTCAGCTGAAGTACTAGTTGCCTTTGTCAGTGCGTATATAGTTGCGGTCTAGTTGAGTTGGTTTCGCAGCCCGGCTCGAAAAAACTGACCAAATCAAGTCTATGAATACTCCTTGGATTCAATCTCTGATGATGCTAGGAGGTAGCGAGTGTATATCTAATATCTACGAATCTGAAGAAGGAAAAATGAAAACTTGCACGAAAGAACTAAGATCTAAGAAATTAATATCATAACTTCAAAGAAAAGAAGAATAGTTGTTGGAAACAGCTAGTCAAGAGATTAAAAAAATTGTTTTCTGATTAATCCTTTCTAAAAGAAAAGCCCTAGAACACAATAAAAAAGTTAGTCTATTCAAAATAAAACTAATGGAAACTAGAAAACACTCTTTAAACTTTTTTAATATAAAAGTTAGAACTAAATCTCTTTTCTTCTCAACTTGATACACATTAATGACTATTACTCTATTTATTTCTTCTCAATATTTAAAATGGAGGTTATCAATTAGGATCTAGAATTCCGTAGCTTTCTGTAAAATATCCATAACTTTCACTCAAATCGCACATTAGGAGTGAAAGTTATAGATATTTTACAGAAAACTACAGAGTTGTAGAAGGTTAAGTTTGTCAAGAGTTGTTATGGATCAAGTCTAGGGTGCTCTTTGTTGTTGGTTATTAGTCAAGAGAGGGACATTTTAGATATTGAGATGGTTGCTCTAGAACTCTCTGTCTATAAATAGAGTTGTAGTCTTTAGTGCGTATAAAGTTGAGAGGAAGATAGATTTAGTTCTAATTTTTATATTAAACTAGTTTAAAGAATGTTTCTTATTTCCATTTGTTTTATTTTGAAAAGACTAGTTTTTTTATGGTGTTGTATGGCTTTTTTTAAGAGAGGATTAATCAGAAAACAATTTTTTTTAATCTCTTGATTAGATCTTTTTTTGATCTTTCCAATTTCTATACTTAGATACTGTTCTTTTTTTTTTTGAAGTTATGATGTTAATTTCTTAGATCTCAGTTCTTCTATTCCAATTTTAATTTTTTCTTGAGATTTGTAGATGTTAGATATACAATCTCTACCTCTTAGCATAATCAAAGATTGAATCTGAGTACTATTTGTAGACTTGATTCGGGTAATTTTTTTCGAGTCGGGCTGCTCGCGAAGTTGACTCAACTAGGCCGTAGCTATATACACACTTGTGATGGCAACTGGTGAGGCATACACATTTCAGTTGAACTGTATTGTCCATTCTATTAGTGCAATGGCGACATTGTTGGATGGGGTGGCGATCGTGCGATGAATCGGCGCGAACACGATTTGTTTCGAGGAGAAATCCAAGGCTATTGGTGAGTCGTGCAATGTGAGTTTGCGTTGCCACATGGAGATCACTGACGAGTGGCTCCAGATAGGACAGCAACAGTCAGAGGTCCTGTGCACAAGCATCGCCACTGGCGATAAGATGACGTTCGCCGTCGACCCTGTGTCCTTGTCGAACAACGACATCTATTGCAGCGCTATACACCAGATGATAGCCACAATGCTGCAGTTCAGTAATTTTGGCCTCGCCGAGGATAACTCGGACGACTTTGTGCTCCTCGATATTGTGTCTGCGATCGTCGTCGTGGTGCACGACGACCAGAACGTCTGCTGGAGCTACGATTTTGATGTGGCATTGTCTGTGTGCATGTAGTTCATATTCAGCGAGCCAAAGCCGCTGCTTGTTGCGTGCAAGGAGATGACATGGAGCAGTGCTGACGACACGCAGTGGTCGATTTGCATGAAGGATTTGGTGGGACACCATGCCGTCGTTCAGCTTTTGGATTGCTCACATTCTTTCCATAGTGTCGTCGTTTTGCTTCCAGACTGCTCACATGCTTTCCATAGAGGATGTATCGCGACATGGTTCTGCAGGGCATCGATGTGTCTTCTTTGCCGGGAGCAGTTGATGTTGTATATCATTCTTGCAGCTATTTGCTTGAGTTAGAAGTCCACGATGAGGCAACTGTGTTATGTTTTGTTCTTAAATAGGTGTCAATAGCTGACAAATGCACCAACTTTTGATGTTTTAGCGACTATTTTTACTTTGTATGACTTTATTCTGGTCTTTTAGTGGAGAATCTCCATATATGTAACGATGATGCTAATGTATCTACAAATTACCGAAAAAAATTTCTTTCTAACTAGTCATATAATGCGTGTTTATTTGCTTTTTATAAGCATATTTGTATGGCATAGTGGAAGTGTAGTTCATGAATCTGTCTAATATATGTGCGCTCATACGGTCACCTTGTTACCTGTGTCTGTTGATCTGTTTTGTTTCAAGCTACGATGATGGGATCTTTGAAGAACTCCGTTGGTGGCCACGGTAGCTATCGGGACCCAAATCTGCAACATCGACATGTCCGTCGACAGAGAACTCCGGTTGTGCGACCACCCATGCTTGGTGCATCTACACGGCTCGGTGACACTGGCCTACGAGTTGTACAAGGTGAGAGCAGCCAACAAATATCCACAGGTGCAGCATAAGGAGGCCCCTTGGGAGTACTCGTGCTGGCTCATGGTCCACAACTCCGTCGTGTTCTTGTAGAGCTAGCAAGCATGCTGCGACGTTGTTAACCTCGTCGCTGACAACTGGGATGATTTCTAGTCCGGTCGCCTCTGGCATTATCTACCTGGTTCGCCATGATCTGTCCAAGACCGACACTCTCGAGCTATATCTTTGATGTCTCACTCACCATCCGAGTAAGCTTCATATACGAGCCGACGGCGGCAAGTTCGGCTAGAAAGCCTAACGTCACTGTGCAGTGCCACATCTGCAAAAAGAACTTGCCGACGGTTGATTTCGTCTACCTGTCGTGCTTCCATGCATTCCACAGCCGATAATTTGTTCTATTCATGTTCTATCATTTGTTGGCGGTAAATTAGTTTAAGAATTTTGATATTTGTGGTATATTTTGATATTAAAAATTTTTGGGCAACTTTTTGATATTTTTTTGGAATTTTTTAAATTTCTTGACTTCTTTGGAAATTTGCTGAATTTTTTCAAAATTTCTAAATTAAAACTTTTGTTTTTTTACAATTATTTAATGGATGGGATTTTTTTTCCTTGTCTTCTCCCAAACAATTGTTAGGAATTTTTTTCATTTGGGATTTTTTCCCACTGGGATTTTTTAACATCCCATGGAATTAAAAAATTCTCGTCGAAAATTTTTGTTGACATGGAAAAATTTCTTGAGCTGCCAAAACAAGCCCTTAGGTTGGTTTGAACCCAAAACCTGTCAAAAAGAAGGCAGACCAAGCTCCACTAACCAACTAAGCCAAGATGATTTGAGGATGAGGCCCACGCATCAGCAGTAGAGTCCTAATAATTCTGCTCTCTAATACCCTTCGCCTCACACACTTGACCACCCTAAAACCCTAGCACTCTCCCAACACCGTCGCCGTCACCTCACCTTTTTACAGCTTACACCACTATGCGGCCGCTGGACAAGGAGACCACCATGGTCTTCGAGAAGCTATTCAAGTTCACGGGCCCTAACCCAGTCGCCGCCTCATCGTTTGATAGTTTCCACCACCATGTGGCGGGAATTTTCGTTAGAAATAACCCAAAAAAACTAATTGCAAAAATGACCCAAAGTTGTCGTATTTTGCGTAAATAGCCCACCAAGAGAGCCTGTCGAGTTTTGGATACTCGATAAGCGACGTGTGACGTTGTAAAGGCTGGAAATTGACTTGTTGAGTGCTGACAAGTGCTCAGCACTCGACAAGCCCTTTGGCTTAGTAATGCATTTGTAGTCGTCGCAGTTGGATTGGTCGAATATTTGGTTGGTCGATGACGACCAAAATTGATGAAGTTACACCGCACCACAACGATCTTCGACCACCAACACTTTGACGTGCGACTACCTCCACGACTCCAAACCATCTAGCTGATGGCGATCACCAAGAGTAACAAACTCCGAGATCTTTTCTTGATCACCAACAATCACAGCGAAACTCTAAAGATACAAATGTTTTTACTCAGAGGATCAATCACAAACTCAAAGAATACTTTTTGATCAGAAGATCAAGTCTTGGATGCCAGAATGCTTGGGCTCAAATTCATGCTCACAACACATAGATATAGCTCACACCTCATAACTAGCCATTCTGATCGCGCAAGAAAAATGTCAGTAAACGTTGACAGTCAGTTACAAAAATGGACAGTCAGCGTCAATCTCAAATGGCTAGTTATGACACAATTAGGAGATGTTGAAGTTTTGTCAAGAAGTGTGCTGACAATCAGGACTATCAGCATAGAGCAATTTTATTTTGCTCAAAAAAGGGTGTCTGTGGACAAATGTCCACACTCGTGTTGACATTCAAACTGACTATCAGAATAGTGTAAAATATTTCAGCTCAAAAAGAGTGCCTCTGAACAAATGTCTGCACTCGAGCTGACATTCGAACTGACTGTCAGCACAGTGTAAAATATTTTAGCTCAAAAAGGGTGTGCCTTAGACAAATATCCGCACTCAAGCTGACATTCAAATTAACTGTCAGCATAGTATCGATCAGTTTTGCTCAATGAGGTTTAAGCCACGGGTTGAATATCTGGTCGAATGACTAGTGGTCGAAAGTTTTCATTTGGAGTGGAGTACTTGATTGAATATCTTGATTTGAGCGGAATACTGATCGAATGTCCGCATTTGAGCGGACACTCATGCTGACTGTCAGCACAGGCTGACAATTTTCACACTACTGATTTGAAGTCTAGTTTTAGTCTTTTTGAGTGAGAGAATGCAACTCATGACCTAAGAGTCTTAGTTTTTATTGATAGTAGAAGAATTTCGCAACCCCTCTTAATAGTACGGTCAAACAAAAAAAGAGATTCTATAAATCCAGTCAATCTTCAAACATCGAGACCACTAAAAACCTAAAGAAACTAATCCTAAACTTTTACCTTAAGTTTTTGCGACTTCCGTCTGATGCTTTGCCAATTATTGTTCCTATTTGTCTTTTCATCTAATTTCTTTAACCACACTCAAAGCAAATAGATTAGTCCGCAACACTTAGTGTCATTAATCATCAAAATCAAGAGTGAGAGCCTAGATGTAACAAATCTAACTATGAGATTAACGTGACTTAATGAGTATATGTGTTGTAGTCTCAAAATGGATTGTGAGATGAAAACAAGTAAGAACATATTATATAGAATGATGTTGATATGAGGCACCTTGAGCGAGGTCAAGCTCATCGAAGGTAAAATCGAAGATTAAGGGTCATTTTCTTAGGATTTTATCGGTCTTGGTGTTTAGAGATTGATCGAGTTGATAGCATTCTTTTTACTAGTTTGACCGTACTATTAAGAGGGGTCAGAAACTATTAGCTTGAATCCATCTTATGCTTTGAAGCTTAAAATGCATATCATATAGTATAGATGCAAGCTGAAGTCTTTGTTGCAAAGCTCTGGGTTAAGTCTTTACAAATTGATTATAGGACACAACTTGTCCGATATGATGAGACTGTTTGGCCAGCACAAAACTTAGTCGTGACAGTAATAGACCTGGTCGCACTAGTAAAACAAAAAACTAGTCGTGAAAGTAAAAATCTTGATCGTCACAATAGTAGAACTAGCCGTAACAGTAATAGACATGGTCGATTTTGTACAACAAAACTGGTTGTATCAGTTTTGAACCTGGTTGTTGCCATAGAAGTTGAAAACTGTCGTATTGGTACTAGAAATGGTCATGGTCGTATCTATACACAACTAGTTGTTTCAGTTATTGAAACTAGTTATTGAAACTGGTCGTAATCGTATCAATTCAAAACTGGTTGTACTAGTACTAGACCTGATGGTGGTCATATCTGTACAAAATGGGTCGTATCAGTATTGAAACTAGTCATGTCAGTACTACACTTGGTTGTGCTCGTATCTGTACAAAGCTGGTCGTATGAGTTCAAATATGTTCATATTTAGCTTTAGGAAAGACTAAACTAGAGACATATGCATTTGTCTAGTCTACTTGTCTGACTTGGTTGGACTTTGTCCAAAATGGCTGGACAAAGTCCGGAAAATACCATTGCAATAAATGTGTTTAAATAAAAAAATAATTACAAAAATGACCCATAGTTTGTCAAAATTGCAAAAATGGTCTGATTGGGTGCGATAAATCAATTATTGTGGCTGTGATATGCGACAGAAACACATGCAACAGAGCAAAAAATCAATTTCTCGCGAGTATTAGTAATCGAATGTCTGGTCATAGGTCAAAGTGGATTTGGTCGAAGGTCGTCGTTGTAAGATGTAATTTTACCGATTTTTGTTGTCATTGACCAACCACCTCTTCGATCACTTCGCGATGGCCACCCATCTCTTCGATCTACGACCACCTCCATGACGACACTCGACCACTAGTCATGAGAAATTGATTTTTTTGCTTTCTGTCGCGGATCACAGCCGCGATAATTAACTTATCGCACTCAACCAGGTCATTTTTGCAATTTTGGCATATTGTATCATTTTCACAATTATTTTTTTTATTTTGGGTTATTTATAAAAAAAAATCGTCTTTAAACTAAATGTAACCAAAGACATACATCTGTCTGGATAATTTGTTCACTGAGTATGTATCCGTCTGGTCTTCACAAGTTTGTGTCAAACAGTCGCTGACAAGTGCATTAATTGTCCAATGATCACTATTCACATATACAGGCCGGTGTTCGACCAATGTAATTACTGTCCAAACCACAGGCTATTAATGCCGCACCACACCTAATTACTATGCAAACATATCTAATTGGGTACGGTGTAAGTACCTTGGATAACAATTGAGTGAATTGAAGCATGTTTTGCTCTTGCCAACGGTTTATGAAGCAATTTGCGTTGCACCGCTGTTGCACTGGATCTGGCACGCCCGCGTGCACCTAATACATTGGCATTGCATGCTGACATTCCACTGGCTAAGTGTTGGGACGGTGTAAATTGAGATTACGAGAGATTTGCACTCCATTTGCAGGCTTGCTGTTAGTTCTTAGGAGTGAAACGACGTTGCATGCGTGCGGCAACGGGAGCGCGCGGCTGGCACGGGAGCACAACAATTGCACACAACAATGGCTAAGTGACAAAAAAGAGAATCCAGTTGCTTGCTTGAGTGAGCAAGGATGTAGAACACAAGATAATGAGGCGAACTTGTGTACTGGGAAGAAGGATTTGAGCTCGGGTGTGTTGATGGTTTCATGCATGTAAGATGCTTGACAAAATGTAAGAGAGAAAAAAAAATAATCACTGTTTTTGTAAGTGTGTGTGTGTGTGTGAAGGTGATTATTTGGAGAGTTTTTGTAAAAAAGTTAAAAGTGAGTGGTATTTTTATTGAAAATAGTTAAAACGGTGAATAACTAGATTTTGGGGCCGAATTTGAACTACTTGCAGTGGGAAAACTTATATTGAACAGTGAGAAGGTTATGATTGTTCAATCATATTGGAATTTGGAGACGAATCGAAGAATTTATCCATTTGTGGCTTTTGAAAACAGAAAAAAGACTGATTTGTAGTTAAATCTGGACTGAATTACGAGAAGTGAATAAATGAATTCATTTAGCTGATAACTTTTAAGACTAATATGCAAACAGAACAACATTTATGATTTTGTAATTTACCATGCATTTGGGTACATATTATATGCACAAAATAAAGTCCTAGGTCCTAAGATACATTACTTTTAACAATTGTCTTGCGATGAATTTTTAAAATAAATATTAATGTATGGAATGATTCTTAGATGTTCTAATGTGTAAATGGGACAGGAAGGACGGACTGATCAAAAATGAAATTTTTAGACTCTAATTTTAAGGTGTTACAGGAATGATTGCATATGGTTATTAAGATTGTAAGAAAATACAATTGTTTTAATAAAAATGCAAATTTGATGTATATAATCACTACTAATCACCTCTAATCACCTCTAATCATCACTAATCACCACAAATTAAAACTAACTAAACACTAATTACCCTAATCATTACATAAAATCTTTGCTACTCACTAATAATTATCATTAATCATCACTACTTATAACTAATCACTACTAATTATCACTAACATCACTAATTTTGGTGGTATCTTGCTATGCACGATGAAAAGAGAATATTTTATCAAATCATGTGGGATGGGATGAGCAAAGAATGAACCCAACACCATTTTTGTCCAAGATTTTGCATAAAAACATACATGGATAGGTTCATCGCAACGATCAAACAGCCCTTTTAGCCATGTTACTTCTTTTTGGTGATGTTACTTGTTTTGATGATAGCATGATTTTGTATAAAATCATACATGGATAAGTTCATCGCAGTGATCAACTCCTTTAGTTGATTTTGAACGATGCCCATCTTTGGATAAAAAAGATGCTATTTATCTTTTCTTCTCTAAGACAACATATACTAATTTGGTTTTGCTATATATGCTAGTGCAACCTCATTGTCGTCCTTTGCGTTTGTTAATATAACTTTCTCTTCAATTTTTGTCCTATTCGTAAACATTTCTGTACGGTTTTTATATGATGTTTTTGGTCGAAAGGTTATACAAGTGTTTGTTTGCAGAGGAGACAGCATGCTTAATTTTTCCATGTATTGCATTCCTCGTCCTGTGAAAGTGAATGTCTCTTTTTTGTTTTTCTTATTGAGTATATACTCATGGATAGAGTTGTAAGTTGGGTCGGATCATTGTCGGGCCGACACACAGCACGGCCCGACACAAGCGCTAACAGGTTGTGCCTGTCCAACATAGGTTACCAGGCCGTGCCGGACCGCAAAAATCGGTACACGGGCGACACGACACGGCACTCTTAATGCGGGCACTGGCACGGCCCGTTACATCGTGGGTCAATCCGGCACACAATGCGGCCCGTTAGCACGCCCTTCGCAGCTTCACTCGATCCTTTGCATGTGGCGGCCGGCGGTGTGCCAGTGCCTTTGTCTTGTTGCCCTCCTCTCGCGTGCTCGTGCCGTGTCGCTTGTCACCAAATCCACCAATTCTGCTCCACCTGAGCTGCCTCCTTCGTCCTCTCAATCGCCGGCGTCAGGCATTTGAACGACGACACCTCTTCTAATTCCTCACCGCGCCGCCCTCAAGCACTCCTTTGTCCTCTCCCTCGCCGGTGTCGGGCCTTCGGATGGCAATGCCTCTTCCATCGCCACACTTGATTCCTCGCCGCGCTGTCGTTCCCACTCCACACAATGTGGTCTTTCCACTGCGATGACCTCTGCCTCTACAACGAGCCGACGATCCTTGTCGACGAGACAACAACCTCGTCGCCATCAACAGCTCGACCACCACTTCAAAACGGGTCGTGTCGGTGCTGACCCTACACGCATTGCGGCCCACAAGCTATCATGTCATACCGGATCTCTCTACCAAGCAAATAGGTCGACCTGACCTGGCACGACAGCCTACAGGTCTGCTCGGGCACGGCACAGCACAAGCCACTAGCTTGGCACAGCCCCAACTTACACCTCTACTCATAGATGCTCAACGAATGAGAATCTCACTTTTGAGTTTGATTGACAAGAGATTCTTTATCTTCCCATGTTTCCTTTATGGAAAATTTGGCTCTACGTCACCAGTCACCAGTGAAAGTAAAAATTTGAGATATACCATAAAAAAATTAATTGTCCTCATGTCACTAGAATTCTAAAAACTTTCAAAAGAAATGTCATTCTTAACTTTATTTTTTTAAATGACAATAATACTTCTGTCCATTCTTTCTTTATACATGTTTGACATTAATTTTGTTGAGATATTTTATCGAACATTAATAAGTCATTGCTTATATAGATAAGTTGTTATACCAGTAGTTGTCGCTGTCACCCAAGTCATCGTTGTTGTTTGAGTTTGAGAGTAAACAAGTTATTTTAATCTAAGTCAACTGTTTTGATTTTATCAGAATGACATTTTTGAAAAGTTTTCCAGATTCCAGTAACATGAGATCAATTACTCTTTTTTAGATACATTTAGAATTTTCACTTTTATCAATGGCATAAACCAAAATCCCCCTTCCTTTATCTATTTCCAATTGTTTTCTCTGTTTGAAATGAATTTCTTAAAACCAAAAAGCAGACTAATTTCTCGTATACTATTTACTTGAATGGTTTATCACCGCAGTATTATAAAAATTAGAGTTTAATAAAATAATACTAAATATCGTCATGACAAATTTACATATCAAACATTCGACCTATTGAAAGCCAAGCTGTCATTACGTTTCCTTTTGATGATGTTGAGGTATCACACTCACTCACGGTGTCACCAATTGCAATTGAAGGGAAGAATTATGATATTACTTGTATGACTCGTAACATGAAAATTTCTAGATTTCAGAAGAAACAAGGTGTTGAGACGTTGATGTATGCCAACCCTATTTGTGACTAGGAGTAGGTTAAATTTATGCAATTATCATTGCATGGAGCATGGAAACAAAACAAATTTTTTATAAATAGTCTACAGAAAAAACTAATTGTAAAAATGATCTAGAGTTATATCACGTCAGCGTGTCGAGTCCTGAACATTCGACAAGCGACATGTCTCATTGTAGGGGTCAGAAATTGACTTATCGAGTGCTCAACACTCGACAAGTCCTCTAACTTGTAATGCATGTGTGGTCGTAGGTTGAAGTGGAGGTGGTCGTTGTGGCTAGAGTGGTTAAAGAAATGTTTGGTCGATGACGACCAAAATTAGTGAAGTTACACTTCAACACGACAATCTTCGATCACTAACACTTTGACTTACGATCATCTTCACAATAACCTTCGACCACGTCTCCTCAACCACTATTTTCACAACTACACCCTCGACCACGAATACTCATGAGAACTAAGTTGTTATAGAAGCCAAAGAGCTTGTCAAGTGTTCAGCACTTTACAAACTTTTGTCGAGTCTCCAAAATTAGACAGACTGATGTGGTGGGAGAATTTTTTACAAAATACGACAATTCTAAATCATTACAATTAGTTTTTTTTCTGTGAATTATTGTAAAAAAATTCGAAACAAAACTGTTCATACTTGTATAGCTATTATCTAGCAGTGCGAAATATAGTACTTATCATTTTTCTTAAAAGTTAGAAGATCCAATTTGATGGCCTAAAGTTGTCGTATCACTCTTTTAACTTTTTATAGTAACTTTTAGGGCCCATTTAGTCTTGAGTTTGATTTAACCTTTTGCTAAATGAAGTTGAAACCAGAGTTCGGGTTGAATCGAGAATGCAGTAATTTCTGTGGTTACCAAACACCCTCGTAAACTTGTAAATCAAACTTTAGATCTTTTCCACTATTAGATCCAAGTTGTTTGGTTTTATAGATGAGAGAGAATATGCCATACAGGTATAACATGTTTGATTTTTGAAAAGATTTGAGGAGAGAGATTGAGAGTGTGAACATGATAGAAAGACTCATAATCTCTAAAGTCAAGTGTTTCATCGAGCATTTAGTGTTACAGTGTTACTATTGTTGGGTGAGATAAATAAAAAATTATTATTTTATTATTTAGAGTCAAATAAGAATCTACATTGGAGATATTTTTAGACATTTCAAACATAACCTCTAAAACTAAATTCTGAAGAAATCGTAACACAAAAAGACGCAATTTAGTGATGGCTCAAAATGTTCCAAGTTTAACAACTATTGCCCTTAACCTATACAAAAATAAAAGAGAAGCCCCAACTCACACAAGACAACACAGAGAGCGCCACCAGGAAATCCTGAAGGGAGACGCAACGTTGCAAATTTACGAAAAGTCTCCAAACCGTCCAAAATTTTCCGAATAACAAAAAAAAACAGAACCCGAGGGAAACATATCACGTGCCACCGGTCCACCGCCCACGCCTATGCTCTCGTCCTCATAAGTCAATGACATAGGGCCCGGCACGTATCCAATATCCTAGCTGGCCCACAAGTCATAGAAGCATACCATGTCTTCCTCCACGCGGTGGATCCCGGGTGACCCGCCGCGTGTCTGCCCACGTGTCCGCGCATCCCGACGCTGGGTCCCACGCATCAGTCACTCGACCGTTCCTACTTAACTTCACCCACCCGACTCGTTTCGCTTCTTGCTGCTTCTTGGAAACCAATTTTCAAATTTGTAATTTGAAATCAAGAATTGGAGAGATTTGGGAGAGATGGCGGACTGGGGGCCGGTGGTGATAGCGACAGTGCTGTTCGTGCTGCTGACACCGGGGCTGCTGTTTCAGCTGCCGGGGCGGGGTCGGATCGTGGAGTTCGGCAGCATGCACACCAGCGGCATCGCCATCCTCGTACACGCCGTCCTCTTCTTCGCCCTCATCACCATTTTCCTCATCGCCATCGGCGTCCACATCTACGCCGGCTAATTACTCTCATCTCTTGTTCTTGGTGTAGGTTTATTTGGGTTGTAGACTCTTAATTTGTAGTAGTTATGTGGTAAAATTTGGCTGTTTCATGGATGGGTGTATGCGTGTATGAACAGCTATTATGATTTATATGTGGCTTCTAATATTTTCCCGAGAATGGTATATGTTTTTTTTTTATGTTGGATACATCTCTCCACTTTGATCAAACCTCTTCTTAGATCTAGTTTTTTAGTGTTAACCCAACCTCCGCTTAGATTCTCCGGCGCCGGCACCGGCGGAGGCGGGGCAGTGGCCGCCTGCCGCAGGTGGTGGCGGGTGGAAGGCGGCGGCTGCGGCTGCGGGGGAGGAGGTGAGGAGGAGGCCTCGGGGGAGGGGGGATGGGGTGGCGATGACAGGAAGTGGAAGGCAGCGAGGAGGAAGACGAGCATAGACAGACGGTGAGGATTGATGTGGTTTTTATTTTTATGCTCTAGATAATGGAAGTTTCTGTTTTAAAAATACACACACTAGACGGTTCTTTTTCATGTTTCCACTACTACTCTTTTTTCTATATTTCTTCGAAGATATGCTCTGATGTTAATTGTTGATTAAGCAGGATCCTGCCTTCCAGAGATTTCTTTTTTGGAAATAACAAAAAAATTTATAAAAATAACTCACATTATTATTTTTTAAAAACTAACCCTTCCAGTGTGCGACGCAACACGGGTTTATGGACTTATTTAGCTTCCAGTGAATACATCCTTCGTTTTGTTTTGTACATAAATTTTGAAATTTTTTGATATTGATATCTTTTAAATTATAATTTGATTGATAAATCTGTTTTGATCATTGAAATCATGTAAGCAAAAATGATAAAATCGATATAAACAAATGATAATATATCATTTTATATTATATCTGAAAATATATAAGTCTGATTGACAATCTTATTATGTTGATTTGATTTGATTTATTTGAATCGGTGGATTTGTGAATTCAAAACAATTAGGTTAACATAATCAGATCATCAATTGAATCTATATCTTAAAATATGATATATGATATCTTGTCATATATAATTTTGATTGATGGTCGGTTTATAATCAAAGTGAAAATTTAAAAAATATTGATACTGAAAAATTTGAAAATTTGTGTACAAAACAAAACCTTGACGAGCTTTTGTCGTGTCGTGACAAGTTTGTCACGCACTAGAAACTAGAAATTTGATAAACTGATGCAAAGGGTTATTTTTATAAAATTGATAAATAAGACTTATTTTTGTAATACTTTTTCATCAAAGTTCTCCTGCTACCACTTCAAATATAAGGACTGCTATCACTTCAAATATAAGGATTCCTAGTTAGAAACCAACAACTGCAGTTTAATTTGGAATAAGGATCACAAAAAGTTCATAAGATAAAAAATATTTTTACCAGAGTCTAAAAGTAATGCCAACTTTGACATACGAAAAATCCAATAAACCATATTAAAGAACTTCCGAGTTCTAACCTGTAAGAAACCAACCAATTCACCTCATTGATAAGAAAAAATTAGCATCACCCGGGGAGGGGCTACGGCCGTGGGAGGTTCGCTGACTGGGAGTCTGGTAATCTTCATGCTGCGCTAAGATTTTACCAAGTAGTAGGTGTTTATTTACAAATGTAGGAATACAAAGAGGTGCTCAATTAAGAATTACATTCAGAAATGAAAATGTTCAATCTATAAAATAAGAGTGCGGTTAAGATACTCATAATTTTTATATAAAAAAAATTTTATAAGAAAAATGCAACAACTTTGAAAAAATGCAATGACCTAAATAAGAAAATGTGACAATCTTAAAAAAGTGATTGGTTTAAAATAAGAAAATACAGTAATTTAAAATAACAAAACGACAATTTAAAATAATAAAATGTGACAAACTTAAACATATGTGATAATCTAAAATGAAATAATGCTACAATCTAAAATAAGAAAATATAGGAACCTAAAAAAATGCCAAAACCTAAAAAAATACGATAATTTAAAATAAGAAGATGTAACAAACCTGAAAAAACAACAAAATGCGACACTTAAAATTTATTAGATTAAGTTGATAGTCATTTGATCAAGTTGATCTATTAGAACAAGATTTAAACCATCCAAACATCTTTTTAGCCATAACGATAAAACAAAAACAAAAACCAAAACCAAGCCTTGGTGGAGATTGGGTTTGTCGTGATTAGTTATGTTTTGCATTTTTTTGGATTGTTGAGATTTGGTTTGTTGTGGTTGTTGCGGCTGTGTTTTGGATGTAATTTAATACAATATCATGGGTAACTGAAGTAAAAAAAGTGATAAAAGGCGGTCTATTTGATTGTGTTTGTGCAATTAAAATAGAGTTGCTAGATTTAATAGATTTTTTTGCTACTTAATAAAAATTTATAAAAGGGATAAATAAAGAGAGAGATGAGACAGAACTACCTAGGACTATTTTAAGACTAAATGAGAGTTAATTGCTTAACTATAACTCTCTCTCTCTCTTAGTATAGTAGTATAGATATAGCAAGAGATTTATTCTTATAAAAGTTGCAGTATTAAAGTTATTACACATTTGTAATTTTAAATCACCGTGCAATTTTATGGGATTTTTAGTTATTTGAGTAAATCCGAAACTAAGACATTAGTGGTGATGTTAGATAGGTATCAAAATCTAGTCCATATCTATATTTGACAATTATCTGATCCATATTCAAACCAGAGTAATATTCGAAGACATTTGGAATACTTTTGTGAACATGATTATGCATTTTGTATGGCCTCTTTTCTCCACAATTCATTTATTACATATTACATATTCGTATACTCTATCTTAACAACGGTACATGTCTTTCTTTATTTATATCATTGGATTATAAAATAACATTCTACATCCATATCACAAGACACTTCAAACTTTCGCAATCAGCCACTTTATTTTTCCTCTTTTATATAAAGCTGCATCATTCTATTTATGATCCATAGTTGAGATAAAATGGAGAAGGTACTTTAGACTTATCCCATTCCTTTCGTTACACATCTTTCTGGTACTACCTCTTTCCTACCTAAACCCTAATCTCTCACCATCTTCTTCCATGCAACGCGGACCCTGATCCTCTAGGGTAGGTAATAGGAGATGAAGGTCAAGGTTTCCTCCTTGTTTGATGATTTCATTTTTGAGAATGAAGTAGATCCAAAAGACAAGTGATTCTCTAGGGTAGGTAAGAGGAGATGAAGGTCAAGGTTTCCTCTTGTTTGATGATTTCATTTTTGAGGTTGAAGTAGATCCAAAAGAAAAGCTAGTGGTCAACGCCTGATCTATTTGTTTCAATTCGGTGGTCTATTTGGTTATGTTCTTTAATTTAGTATAGCTACCAATGTATGATCTACTTGCTTTCTTCGATTTGAGTTGTTAGGATCACTATGTTTATGTTTGTGATTAGAGATAGATATAATTTTTCTAAGAGTTAATTACATTGTGGGTCCTTGAATTTGTATTGAAATTTCACTTGGGTTCCTAAACTGGAGAGCTTTATATTTGAGGTCTTTGAATTTGCATGAGTGTTTTACCGAACACCTTCTCTCACTGGACGTGCTGACATGACAGAGGACACATTGACATGGCAAAAATTTTGCATGCCAGAGATGAGATAGCATACTGACGTGGAAAGTGTCATGTGTCCGCCTTAGTTTATTGAAATTTTTTTGTTTTGGTCTTAGATTTTTATGAAATTACATTTTAGTTCCCACTAGTCTCTCTCTTCTCCCCTCTTATTACTAGAAATTTTTCAATTTGGTCCTTAGATTTTAAAGGTATTACATTCTAGTCCCCACCGATCACTAGAATATTCATTTTGGTCCCTAAATTTTTCGAAAATTACATTTTTAGTTCTTGAATGAAAATTTTCTAGGGCCTGAAATTTAATTTATTAAAAATTAAGGACCAAAAAAAATTTTCCAAGGACTGAAATGTAATTTTTCAAAAAATTTAGGGACCAAAATGAAAATTTCCAATAAAAAGGGAAGCAAGTCATGACTAAAATGCAACTTCTTAAAAATCCAGGGACCAAAGTAAAAAATTTAGTAAAAAGGAAGATGTGTGGGGACTAAAACTTAATTCTTAAAATTCTAGGAACAAAACAAAAAATTTCCAACAAAATAAGGATGACACAGACACTTTCCACATCAGGCATGGCACCTCATCATTAGCCCGCAAAATTCTTGCCACGTAAGCACATCCACTGAAAGAAGGTGAAAGGTGAAACACCTATGCAACTTTAGGAATCCAAATATGAAGCCCTCTAGTTCAGAGACCCAAGCGAAACTTCGGTATAAGGTCAAGGACAACAGTACAATTTACTCTCTTTCTAATTTGGGATTCAATATCTAATTTAATTGCTTGCTTGTATGTTTCGATTTAGTGGTCTATTTATTTCTATTCTTTGATTTGGTATGTGTGAGGGACCTACCCATTGCAGTGGGCCCCGGGTGTGCACTTACCCCGACTGCCTAGGATGCTATCATGCACAGAGTAATTAACAGATAGCCAGCTCAATTTTCTTAAAAAATCAGTTCATACACAAAAGTAATATATGACCGTCAGGCCTTAATACACATCGTTATACAAAATCCAGCAAGGCCAACTACTTAGTTTTTTATAACTAGTTTTATCCTGTCTTCGGGACCATCCCACTGGCAAAACTCGAGTGCAGAATGTAACTCTTTCAAACTCTAGGTGGCATGGTCTTGCTTCGCCAATCTCTGGCTTCTCTTTAATTGTATTTTTGTTATTGAGCAACCAAAAGTACAAAGTAGGGGTGTAATCGGATCGGATATTGTCTGATAGTGGTCATACCAAATCCAAACTTATTAACTTTAATCGAATTCAAATACGAATTCGAATATACTCTGATTTGGATACGAATTAGATAGTTATCGAACTCGAATTCGAATCGGATTTTTACTTCATTTGGATCGAATTCAAATGTTTTTCGGATGTGGATGCTAAAGGAGGCAATGGTGGGGAGGCAGCGTGGATGTGGGAGGAGGAGGCTGCCATGGGAGGAGATTGTGGCGGGGAGGAGGTGGCTGCGGGGAGGAGGCCGCGGTGGGGAGGAGGCCGCGGGAGGGAGGCGGCCGTGGGGAGGAGGAGGCGACCGTGGGAGGAGGAGACCATGGCGGGGAGGAGGTGGCCACGGGGAGGAGGCTGTGGTGGGGAGGCGGCCACGGGGAGGAGCAGGCGGCCGCAGGGAGGAGGAGGCGGCCGTGGGGAAGAGGAGGCGGTCGAGGGAGGAAGAGGCCATGGGAGGAGGCCGCGGCAGGGAGGAGGCCACATGAGGAGGAGGAGGCAACCGCGGGGATGAGGAGGCCGCAACGGCGGGGACGGGGCGGGGATAAGGCGGCAGCAAGGACGGGGTGAACGGGGGATAGGGGTGGCAGGGACAGGTCGTGGACAAGGCGGCAACGGGGACAGACGAGGCGGACAAGGGACGAGGAGGAGGCAGCGGCGCCAACGGACGGGAGGGAGAGGAGGTGTAGGCTAAAATGAAAACCCAAAATCTAAACGGATGCGGATATTAGTCGAATCCGAATCTGAATCCAATATTCCATACCAGATTCAAATCCGAATCCGGAAAAATAATCAGACCTATATCCAAATCCAAATTCGATTATATAATCGGATATCCGAAAAGACATCCGAATCCAAATTGGAATTTGGTATCTGGATTATCCGATTACATCCGAATCCAATTACACCCCTAGTACAAAGTACTCAGCAAGTCTCTATATAAGAATAAAAATTATTCGTTGCATGATGGGAAATGTCCAATTGAAAAGTTTATGAGGCTTAGAATAGTAAGTTTCACAAATACATTTCCATGGAGAATTGAAAACAAATAATTAGCAGAATAATTGTAAAATGCATTTCTGTAACTCAAGAGTTGAATCTGGGCAAAACCTCCTTGTTTGCACCTTTTTGTTTAATGTCTTAATACTATTGTGCTATACAATTACTACCCATGGCATATCCCTATCCGGGGGTACGGAGTACTCAAATACTTTTTAAACTCTACAGAGGAGCATCACTTTACCCACATGAGTCCATCAATCTACCATATCAAGCCAATTTCATGCACAATATTGCATGAGACTAGATTAAGGAGACAAGGTTCTAAAAAACTTTGTATTAATTTATATCCCTGCCCGACAATTGGACCGTATTGGTCGTTCTTGTCGTTGTGAGGTACACTCAATGAGAAGTACACTTCACTCCTTGCTATCACGGAACTAAGGTCAGAGTTCGAACGATCTCTCCCCTCACATCTCCCCCATCACCCATGCAGGCCATATATTTAAGTGATGAACTTATTAAGATCCAAATGTCCTAAAATTTGGAGTCCTGAATGAGAATGACCACCATACAGGGACAAAATCGATGCGTAGTAGTTTACTAGCTGAATTTAATTACTTGATCATGTGGTTGGCACGTTAATATACCTATGGTTGTTTAGCACAATTGGTTATATCCTTATTGGCATGCAGGTTACCATCCATCTTCCCATTTGAGTTAAATCACAAATGACTCCTCTCCATCTATCCATTCATAGCCTCTCATAGGCGATAATAATATTTAAAAGCATAATTCTTTTTACTCTATTGAGTTATTTTTCTCATGCTTTCATAATCGTATATTAGCTGTCTATCGTAATATATATTCTTAGGGCATCAAGGAATTCTTTATTTGATCAATCAAGGATGGCTGTTCAAATTTATATATATATATATAGACATTTATGCCTGATGGTGTTCATGGGGTGGGATGCTGGGATAGTCAAATGATTTAGATGACTAGATCACATTAAAGATGCTGGCTAGGATTAAGAAGGATGGTCGAAGGGTGATAGATACGTTTGGTTTAAACTGAATTTCAGGTCAAGTTTAGGATGATCAGGGAAAATCTGGGTACAGTCGGCGGTGCGATCGGTGTAGGTATTAACATAGGAAACATGGGAACTTCTATCTGGTGTTTGGATGGATGATCAGGTTGTGTGTGTGTGTGTGTGTGTGTGTGTGTGTGTTGACAAGGTGACGCGAACGGAATTTTAATCCGAGGTTTCTAAGGTTGCAAACCACATAGGAATGTCGATGAGAACGGCATCGAACACATGCTAACAAGGTTTGATCAGGCTTTGGTTGGATGGTTGAAACACTAGGGCAAAGTCAATTTCCAAACTGGACACACGCGGTGACGTTCAAACATCAATGGATGACCTTTGTCTAGGGCAACATAGCTAAAAATAAGTCGAGATGAGGTTTTCTCGCGATACGACAGTTGAAGAAAATGTAGAACATAAGTCTACGAACTTGGTAGATAAAATGGATTTTGATTTATGTGCATAAAAGCAACTAAATTGATCTAATGCCATCGGCTGACAGTGGGTGGCATGCATTAACAGTGGCTGACATTGAGTTCGACGTGGTCGACTGACGACTGGAATCTAGGGTGTGGTCGTATGCGCGCGTGTGGCCTCAATGTTGGCACCAAATTTGTCTGGTAGCTAGGCGCTGGTAGCAGGAATTCAATTGAGGTGGGTTCAAGCACTGGGGTGGACGGATGGCGATGAACGGCACCAGAGAAGATGGTGGCGACATGGCGAAGTTGACGCATCTGGACAGTTCTTGGCATAGAGTTTAATTAAGTTTTTGTGTGGTACTAAGAGGTGAGGTAGTAAGGTAATAAATATAGCTGGTTGAGGTGTACATGTTGGACAAGACGATGTCAACGGAGACGGTCGGCAGCGATGGGGCAGCACGCTGGCGGCACACCGGAGAGGAGTAAAATTTCCGAATTCGAGTGTTAAGGTTTTGATGTGGCATTTGTGTGGGATAGAAGCTAATTGGGGTTAATTGTTACATGTAGGTGTAGAGGGATTGATCAGCGGCTGGTCGACGGTGAGCGGTGGCGATTCGCGTTGGGACAGAAGAAGTAAAAGAGTGATGTTGACGATGCTGGGGCAATGGGGTGTCCTTATTCCAAAATTGACGGCATAGATGAGCTCCAAGGGTCGGTAGTATGGTGTGGCCGAGAGGGATTTGGATGTCACGACGTCGGCGAAGAATTCGATGACGCAGCCAAAGAGGACGAGTTCAAATTTGGGCTTTTCCAAGATAAGTTGTTGAGGCTCAATTCGCTGCTATGGGAGTAAGAGAGGATTGCAAGGGAGCTAATGGTGCGGTTAATTTGACCGGAGGAACGGCAGTGTGGGCCAGTGACGAGAGCACGGCGGCGACAGTGCAGGAAGAAGACAATTTCGTCGGCTCGTGATGGATTTTGAAATATAGCTAAACAGAGAGGCATTATTCGAGTTGAGGAGTGTTTCTACAGATTTGACCACTAATTTGGCCCAAGGATGATTCCGATGAGGCGAACAGGGGAGTTTACCGGCGGCGAGGACGAAGTGAAATCGACAACAATTGAGATCATTGGAGTTCACGAAGATGCTACTGGAGCTTGGAGTGAGGTAGACGGTGAGGTTGGTTAAAGTAGTTTGGCCGGTGATGGTTGGGATCACTGTGACGGCGGTGAGGCTTACTTTGACAGTAAGCTGAAGAGGAAAAAGAACAGTGCGAGTGTGTGTATGTGTTGCAGCTTCTGTGAGGTAGTAAAATGCTTGTGTGGTTGCGTAAGGGGTGATTTACATAGGTTTGGAGAAGAATTGCTGGATTTCTTCAGCATTGTTGCTTTAGATATCGCTGCAGGTGATTCTCTGGAGGAAGAAGATGAAGAGGAAGAAGATCAGGGAGAAGAGGATCACTCCTACTGCTACATATATACTAGACTGTCAATAGAATTGAAGAGAGAAAGAGGGGGTCAAAGATGGATGGCTGCTGCTCTCTTGGAACTTGCATAAAGAAGAAGAGTGTAGAGGGTGCACAGTGCAGCTGCTACTAGCTAGAGGAAGAAGACCGGTAGAGGTTTGTTGCTGCTATTGTTTGACTTAAGGCATGCGTGTATGTATGTTTTGCTGTTTTGGATTGAGACATGGTGTAAATGTGAGTGTAAAGCCTGAAGGGGGGTTGAGGGATGGATTCAGAAGTCTAGTTGAATTTATCAGATTAAAGAATTTGTTAAAAGGACTAAATTGCAAAAATAAAAGTTGATTGGACTAATTTGCAATTGTCTGTAACCTGGAGATAAGTTTGAATTTAGTCCAATATAAATAGTTCACATGTGAGGCAGGTTTAAAAGGGTCCAAAGTGAAATGAGATTGAATCGAAAACAAAAACAAAAACAGAATTAGGGTAAAAGTGAATAGTACTTTTACTAAAAACGGCCGAAAACATAAATAACTGAGTTTTGGGGCTGAATCTAAACTTGGTACAAAAGGAAAACTTGTATAGAATAATAGAAAGAACATAGTCGATCAGTTGAATTGGAATTTGGAGGTGATTTGGAGATTTTTGCCATTTCTGGACTTTGAGTAAAAAAAGGACTGATTCGCGATAAAATTTGTACCAAATTGAGAAAAATGATCTGATGAACTTATTTAGCTAAGAAGTTTTAGGATTGGTATGTAAGGTATTAAGATTTAAGATTCTAGAGAAATCTAGGAGAAAGCTATTTTGAAACTGGTCGAATTGAAATCCGAAAAGGTTACTTAGGGTAATTAGAGTAATTAAGAATTTTGGTTTTCAAAAATAGAACTATGATTAGTTTCTGAGCTTTAGATGTTGAGTTTGATCTTGATGCTAAAGACAATTCTATATAATATAGGTAGAAGGTTCAATCTGTTCAATCCGATCAGAATTATAGTGTGTTTGAGAATATTTTTAATGAAATAAGTACACATGCATACATACACATGTTTGTACACATATGCACAAGTACATTTAAAGAAATATCTTCAAACTAGTTGGAAATTAATTTTATATTTTGGTTAAACTTCTTAGAGAGTACTCTTAAGAGTAGTTTTGGAGTTAAGACAAAATGAAATTTTTAGGGTCAGGTTTTTGTAAAACAAAATTTGTAGACCCTATTTTTGGGATGTTACAGTATAGCTACCAATGTTTGATCTACTTGCTTGCTTGCGCGTTTTGATTTGGTGGAGTAGGTTGAGAGCGTAGAACAAAATATATTCAAAATATAATTCTATTATAATATGAACTCTTACAAATTCTACTACTACTCCTCTCCATACCTCTCTACTACTACTCTATACTTGAGAGAATCTTCATACTTTCATGCTCCTACTCTTTCTAATCTTGCTACCTTGTTGCTTTCAAATGATAGAATGGAGGTCTATTTATAGTGGTGGAGGGGTGTGGTGGATGGTTCTAGAAGAGCTTCTAGATCCATCCACAACCATGGTTTTGTAAAGAATACTTTAGAAGAATACTCTAAATTCTTTTAAATAATTAGTGGTGTTGTTCCCTTTTCACACTCCCTCTCAACACCAACTCCATTTTGAATCGCGGAGGTGCTAATCATTCCAAGCTTTTTGCACATCTCTTTGAACTTTTTTGTATTGAGCCCCTTTATGAAGATATCAGCAACTTGCTCTTTTGTGGGGGTAAGTTTTATCAAAAGCTCACCTTTATGAATCTTCTCATAAGAAGTGACAGTGTACCTCAATATGCTTCCTCCTAGCGTGAAACACTGGATTCTCTACCAACCTTTTGTTGCAATGAAGGACTACTTGATTAAATGGCTGGTGAAGGTCCTTCAACAATTGTACTAACCATGTGCTCTCCTATGCTACCATTGTTGTTGTTTTGTACTAAGCTTATGTAGTTGACAGAGATACATATTGATTGCCTCTGGCTACACCAAGATATCACTCCCTATCCAAGACTGAAGACATAGCCACTAGTTGATCGCGTGTGTCACAATCTCTGGCATAATTGGCATCACAGTACCCAATCATCTGGCAACTTTCACTTTTCTTATGAAAGATACCATAATCGACAGTGCCCTTTGCATACCTCAAGATACGCTGTGCGACATCAAGATGGGGTTTCTTTGGTTTCTCCATGTATTAACCAGCCACTCCAATAGTAAAGGAGATATCCAGTCGGCTCAGTGTCAAATAGATAAAACTTCCGACTATTTGTCCATACATGGTCATGCCTTCTAAGTCTTGGCCTTCATCTACTTGTATTGTCGTGTTGGAATCTATGGGAGTAGACAATGGCTTGCAGTCGAGCATCCCATACCTCTAGAGAAGATCTCTTCCTTTGACCAATCTATTTCAAGTCCGAGAAAATGCTTCAACTCTCCAAGTTTCTTTGTCTGAAATCAGATTGAGAGATTCTCCCTTATTTCTTGGATCTTCTCAATAGTCTCCTGTGATGATCAAGTCATCGACATATACTAGCATTATTGCTAGTTTTTCCTCCTGGCCTTCATGAATGTAACACTCTGGCCTAGCGGGTGTGGCTAGGTGTTACCATTCCGGATCACAACCTAAACACTTGCTACCTTTTGCCTTCACGAATTTAATCTTGATAATAATGCACAACTTCCAGTGGTTAGAAGATCACTTCCACAGTGATTTATCTTTCATGAGTACAACAACATGGATTGATCATTTAAACATAGTAGGCTTGGGAGCTTAACAACTTCAACGATTAAACGTCAAACGAACAGGGTTTAAGATAGCAAACTCATTTACAAGTTGAGTGCAAAATTCTAAAACTATTTCAAGTATTAACTAGAGATTTGTGAGCAAATACAATCTAAAATGTTCCCCTCCCAAGGATGCATGTTCGAAAGACTTTCTCCTATCTTGAAAACATTTAGAAGGCAAGAGTGAGACTAGATATCTCAGCAAGTAACAATTTGCATGGAAAATAACTTCACTTTGAAAATAGTTTTAAGCGAAAAGTAGCACTTGTAATCTCAAATCACAATTTAGAGGGAGCAATCACATTGTTCTTCACAACTTAGTTAATGAACAAGCATGCTCATACCTCAAGATTATACACATTAGCTACTCAATTCAAAGTGCTAGGAGAAGGGGTCAAACCCCTAAGCATACGTTGTTAGAGAAGGGTTCAAACCTCTAAACATACGTTTTTACCATTGTCACCACCATCATGTTTGTAGTAAGATTCTCAATCACCTTGAGGCTTTAAAAGCACTATTAACTATTATTCCTTGAATAAAAAAACCACACCCTTACTGGCATAACACCTACCATTATCACTATGCTAGTGATTTGAGTACACTACCACTAGATACAATGCTTGCACCATAAAACTACTCCTTTGTGCATCTTCAACTATGATTATAGATCAATGCCATAAGTATATGCACCATTATCTTGGACACAAATACAATGCTTGCACCATAAATCTACTCCTTTGTGCATCTTCAACTATGATTATAGATCCATGCCATAAGTATATGCACCATTATCTTGGACACAACCACGAATTCTTGCCACAAGCAACATTTTCATCTTATACTTTGTTTTTCTTATATACACACACAAGATCCAAGTACCCATTTCATTAAAGGGATGCTCCACACATGAATGCAAGATATGTATCTTCCACATTCATCATATATGGCTACATATGCTACAAATACCCTTTACTACATGAACCATACAATTCAATGTGTTCTTCATTGTGCCGATACAAGTATTAAATGTTCCCCTCGTGAAAAACTATAACCCACTTGGATTGTGCATTGTGGGATTAGTCGCCACCTCATTGAAAGACTTTCTCACCCCTCAGGCACAACATTTTGCATCATGGGATTAGTCACCACTCAATAGTGACATTTTCACATCCCCGGGTAACCAGGGAAAGTCGTATGCAATGAAAAATGCAAGCACAATTTGGGGAGAGATTTTTTTACACCTACCACATATGCAAATATGCTCATCGTGCATATCATGTATGCCACAGTATCATCATGCATATAAATATGCCATCAATCACACTATGCTTAATCAGATTTTTATTGAGTTTTCTACAAGTGATGAGATTTTATTGGAATCAGAGATTCATCAATTTACAACCATGTAGAAATTAAGGAGAGTATAGAAAAAAGCAAATCAGGATGGCTACCAAGGAAGGATTCTTCAATAATGTGTAAGCATCCTTGTAATACCCTCGTCTAATATGAAAGTTAAAGAGAAATGTGTTCTTCAACTATGATTATAGATGACAAGTGTTAATATAGTATCTACTGTGCCAACTGATGGGTTATGCATCATGGTTATGACTTTTGAGCAGTTTAAGATCAATAAAGAGGCCTGGTTGCTACTACTCTACTCGGAAAAACCCTATGAAGGAATTATATATAAGCCTAACACCCAGAATTGGCGGCATTGGTGACTGAACTTACTGACTTGAAGCAGAAAGTATGAAAATTGGCTGAGTCATGTAAAGAACATTTTGCTGATATATCAATGCAACTTGGCCACATACAACAGATGATAGTTGATAAGGAAAAATCTAACGAGGCACTAAAAGAGATTGGTAAGCAGCTGCTATCTAAAAAGTACATATGTGCCTTTTTTTTATTGATTGCTAAATTTGTTTTAATTCTAATATTTTTATGCACAACTGCCTCTTAGTGACCCCATTAGTTAACAACAACAGATCCTTATCTCCAGAAGAGTACTCGCACCACCTCCAGATTGAGCTTCATGTCTAAGGTCACAAAAGCACAAGGATGGATGCTGCAATTCAATTTTTTTTGACTTATTTCACAATCCATGTTTGTTTGATATCATGGAAACTTCCTTTCTTATGATGCAAGGTGATGAGATGAATGTATTAACAATTATTTGTTTCAAGTCAAACTAATAGGGGATTCATGTTAATTCTTGAGATTTGTGTCATATATGTAACTATATAAACTTCTAAACAAAAAAGGAAAATGCAACATTGTAAAAAATGAGGGGCTCTACAATCTGCTGTGTAAGTATATTGACTGAATGGAGCGAGTACTCTTCCTTATCCACTAGGAATAGGAATTGGATCGATTGGCGGGCTTTTCTTTAAAGACTGAAGTGTTTTCACTTTCTTGTCTTACTAAAAAGACTGAAATTTGAAATGTTTACCTGTGTGGTAAGAAACTTGTTCACAATATCACATAATATTGTTTTGGACCAACTATGATTCTATAGAACTCAAATTTTCCTATTCAACACTGATAGACACTAAGTACTAAAAAGAAAATGATTTAACTAATAGAGATTATACGTAATGTATTAAAAGAAAATATAACACTTTATTATAACATAATTGTTATTATAAATTAAGAGGTGACTCACACATACTCTTATAGTGACTCCTACACTCTAACATGCATTTCTTATGGCTTCCTATAATATACTATAATCTTAACCAAATGAGACCTAATAATTCTATTTATAGAATTACATGATTATTATATCTTTGTCGTTTAGCAAGATCTTAATCATACAATAAAATATAATTTCTAGTAAATATCAAAAAGTTTTTAGTGTCTATTACAAACTTTTATATCCTAAGTAAATCTATAAACTTCTTAGGCTCTCTTGTAAATCACATTTCTCTTTAATTTTTTAGAGAATTCTTTCTATGAAAAATATTAGTTTATTCTAAAACTTTCTTGCAAGGTGTCCAACCTTATGAAATACTAGTATATTCTTGCAAAATATCTTCTCTTAGTAATTTTATATTTCTTATTGGAAATTCTTTTAAAAAATTATATATTATTTATTTTTAACATTTTCAAATCACCTTCTCAAAATCCTCCCATATCCTCTCATGCACATGTACTATAGCTCTGCGTCATCTCTAGTCAGTCTTGCCTCTCTTTTCATCTATGCATGCCATCAGACATTAACTACCGCCTCTTCTCAAACAATTTATGCTATGCCGCTTGCCCATATCACATTGCCCCGCCTGCCCAATTATGTCATCGACTACACCCCAACTACCCCACTCCACCCACCAGCACTTCTTGTTCGACTCCCCATATCTCATTTCTCCAATGAAAAACGTGAGTTTAGCAATGCGATAAAGATTTATTTGATGTTAAATTTTGAGGTAACCATTTTACAAGAGTGTGTTTTGTTTTAAATTTTGGAGTGGCATTTTAAAAAGAGTATAATCGTCTTTTGTTTTTATTATTTAGTAGAGTGACATAAATATAAAAATAGTTGTTTTGTAGTGATATTTTTATAGTTTATAGTTTTGCAATTATATATTTATTATTTGATGCTTTGTAATGGCATATTAATAATTTTCTTTTACTCTTATGTGCAGTAGTATATAAAATCCTTGAATTTCCGCTGCTATCTGAATAAAAATTACATTGCTTCTGAGTTTCCAATTTGTTCTTCGGCATTCAAAATGACGATGTGTGCTTTGCCTAAAGAGAATCATAATCAAAGAATAAGTGACACACGGTTTCCTCCAATCCTTGCTGGCACATAGGATTAGTGTATGCTGAATAAGTAAGGCGGTGATTCGTTTACAACAGCAATCGTAATTGTTGTGGATTTCATATATTAGAGTTTGAGGTGAAATATATAAATATAAAATATATTTAATTTAATTGAGCAATAAAATGAGATGAGATACAGATATTATAGATATTGTAATTACAAAATAATCTAACAAAACTAAAATAATATAATCCTACCATATATAATCAACATATAAGTCAAAATTCATTAATCAACACCACCTAAAATGTTTTTATGTGTTCTCTCTAGGCAAGGTACTCATCGAGACATATATAAATGCGTATCTTTTTATTTTATTTTATTTTATGTTTTTGGAGATGTATCTTTTTAGTTAGAAAACATCAAGGTGGAAGTATTTCGTTGGGATCCACCACTGTAACCCATCACCCACCCCATACGTTACACCCTACAAATAAATAATAAATGGATTTATTTGTGTTTTATGGACATTTAGAAACCTTCTAATTATCACATAAACTCCTGAAAAGACTTGTTACATCAAGCATGACAAATTGACAATATCTCTTGTCATGTTATTACATAAAAAAATAAAATTTTGGACGCCACATACTCCCACCATATCTTTTTCAAATGTAGTTTTAGTTTTATGCACACAATTTAAAAGATGGTTTATATTTTGGGCAATTTGTGATATAGTATTGAAAAAATTTTGGGTTTAACTACAAGACACTCATGTCCCATTGCATGACAGTAATTAACAGTCAGTTTTGAGATTTAAATTTATGAGAAATTTGGTTGATACTCTCTATGCCCAACCTGTCAGTGATATGTCCTAGAGACAATTATCGAGATGATTTTATCATTATTATATTTATGAATTTTTGAATAATATATTATTATTTTTCTTTAACAAATTAGCATCCTTTTGATTAGCAAATGTATAACTTGTTTATGAAACTTTAAATTTATTTGATGATATTATTATATAGTCTTTGATCTACTATCACTAAATAGGACATTAATAATTAATAGATCAGTACATGTATTGACTGATAGCCATATATCACAGATTATAGATATAAGATATCAAATCAATAATGTAGAAGTATGTTGAGCACGATGTTACATTGACCCACTTTAAGATATTGTTGAGATTTGTCATATAAGTATCATCAGTTAGTCTCAAATAAGATTTATAATAGATCCTTAAATCTGAGATCCTCATAATTTTCCTACATATATAATAGTATATTTTGATGTTGCTAAATGCTACTTTTAATTGGGTGGTTATAATGGTCTATTCGGATATGTTATAAATCATATGGAGGATTGTGAACAGTTAAGATGAAATTTGCTTTTCTCATATAATGAGAGATACGTCTGAGTCTATTGATATAGATGAATTAAGAAGTGCATGGCATGACGTATATGTTTGAGTGACAACTACTGGGAGGCAATTCACTACGAAATCAAGAAAAGATTGAACTATACAAGAGTGGCACGTGTACTACCTTGTGTTTAATCTAGTATCATATGGCAAAAAGATCAAACGTAAGGTTATATAGATTCGTTGGATATAATCTTTGTGTATATTTAAATAGTCGTTATGTCTTGCTAAGAGCTATTATCAGCTCACAGTTCGGGTAAATGTTCTTGGGCCGCGACCTAATATATATAAATCCACAGAATCACATATTTAATGGGTTGGAACAACGCAGTTCAGATTGGATCTGTCATAGGGTTTTTGTATCATATTAGGAAACCTACCATAGAACTCCACATACAGTTCAGATAAGATCTGTGATGGGATCTTGTATACATCAAAAAACCTAATGTAAGAGGACTCCTCTTGCGGAGTTCTATATAAGAATAGGTGTGGTGGGTTTGAAGACAAATCAAAAGAAATCTGAGCCGCCACCTCTATTTGAGTGACAACTCATAAACCCTAAATCATGTATATTGATGCTAGCGCACCAACACACTGATGTTCGATTTCGAAATGTGTGGATACCGATAAAAGCACTGCTTCAATTCCTGTGCTGATCATAATGATCCACGACTAATCATTGTCATCCACGAGCTGTTGTCAGTTGTTGGATGTGTACGTTGTTAGATCAGTCGCTTCTTTAATTCTTTTTCTGTTGTCGATAATATTCTAATCTATGATCTAATATTTGCAGTTTTCAAATATAAATTTTTTAAAATTTTACTAGCATACCCTATTTGATTCCATTCACATCTTAGTACTTCCATTCTTTCTCATCCGCGGATTTCATCTCCCTCCCTCCTTGGTCGGTTCTCTTGTCCTCCATCATAGAAGCTCGACTCTGCTCGGTATTCTTTGTGTTGACCTACTTGACCTTTGCACGAAACATATTTGAGTCTTCTGATAAGTATGTGGCCTCCAATGTTTTCTAATAAAGGAAGGAGCCATAGATCTTAACAGAACCAGAGAAAAGCACACAGAAGAGAACTCAAATTACCCATGGAAAAGAACTCGAGGTATAAGAATAATTATTGTCTCAGCACGCGAGGCTGGTCTGGTCTTCTTCCTGGGCACGAGCCTCGGCCAGTACGTGGCCCACCTCCTGCTCGATCTTCTTGGCGGCGTGTGCGTCCATCACCTTGTTGAGGTCGGCGAGCGTCGGCCGGCACGATCAAGCCGAAGTGGCAGTTCTGCCTGACGTCCTTGTATCCTTGCACGCCGAGAGTAATTTCTGTACATGTATGTACCATGCATACTGTCAAAAAAAAAGTCTGAGCCGCGACTTAAACACACTCTTTAGTGGTAAGTGTCACTCTTTACTTATTTTTTATATAAGCGGTTGTAGTATTTAAACAGATCATTTAATCGGCTAAGTGTCTGCTTAATACTTAAGCGGCGCATAAGTACTCCAAATAAATCCAAATACATATAATATTTTTCTTTTTTTAATTTTTTATTGATTTAAGTAAAGTTTAGACATTCTTAATAATATTTCTATGTAGAAACTATTAATACTATTTATATTTTTTATTGCATGGAAAATAACTATATTATTATGTGTATTATTAATAAATATACAATTAGCTTATAATTTTGTCTAAATGTCTGCTTTCCATATAAACTGTAAGCATTAGGCTGATCACTCGATTACCGTTTACCATTTTTTAGGACATTAATGACGCATGGATGGGCACAAAGAGCTGTAAGGTTTTGTAGTGATTGAACAGATGGTACAGCAAAAACTCATCAAGTTTTTAGCCTTTAGCTAGTGGATAGAAGCTAGAGAATAACATTCGGATGGCATGAGCTAGTGCCCAACAAAGTCCTAACAGTCAGAAGACTCAAACTGGATGGAAGGTTTTATTTTTAGCTGATCAATTTTTCTAAACGTTTGTGCTCATATACAAATTTTGCAAAAATTACCCATCAAGTCAGCTCAAGCCATATATGTTTCCCCACAATTTCAATTTATTTGCAAAAATAATCTGTCATGTCAACATATCATGTCTTGAAACCATGACAATCTGCAGCCAACGGGAGACACATGCATGTTGAGGCTCTAAGCCGGCAACAAACATGCCCACATCTGCCTCAAGTCAGATTGTATTTTGTATTGAAAATTCATGATTCTCTCGAGATCAATATTTTATTATCTATAAGTTTGATTAACAATCTATTTAAATCAGTGAACTTGTGAACTCCAATTAATGATTCGTTTGTATCAGTTTAATGTTTTGATTTCACAAATTTACTGATTTTTAAATAGATTTTCAATTGGAATTATAGATCGAAAAATATTTATCCTAGAAAAATTATAAATTTTTAGTACAAATACAATTCATTTTCAATGCACATGTGCATGTGAGTTGTAGCAACGACATGCTTGTCATATATGGATAGTCGCCTATCGCAGTTGTGAAACACGAAAGACTGATGTGGTGGTTCATTTTTACAAAAACTTCAAAGTGGAGGTTATTTTTGTAATTATTCTTTAATTGGGTTATTTAAAAAAAATATTTTACATGTTGGAGATGTAAAGTCTAGAGCAGGAAGAAATATAACAAAAAAAGACCACATCATCAAAAATGAAGTAGCCACATCTCCAATTTCTTCAGAAACCGGACTGTTTTTTGAGTAGGAGTAAAATTGTATGTGGGATGAAAGATGTGAGACTCAATTGTATAAATTGAAATATGTGAAACTTGAATGAGAAACAGAGTAAAGATGGGGTCTTGCGGTGAAAATTTCTGTTAATGTTGTCTTCTCTCTTACTGTAGGACAAGAGGACCCATGTTCCATGAATTCCACTACATACCTCAATCTTTCAACGAGTAGTGGAACAAACTCAAAGAACAAGATGTTAAGATTCGGGACCAATGCCTCAAAGAGGGAAGAACAAAGGCTAGGACCAGGCGTGTTACACCAAAGTAAAACCCACTCAATGGCAAGAATGAAGGATCAAATTAAAATGATACCAATAATACAGGCATTTAGGGGCAGAAGTCCCTACCAATGTCTCAGTTAAGATTTTTGCAGTCCTTCTTTGTTCTTTTCATCACCTCTGCACTGGTTGATGACACTTTATTTTGAGATGCATTGGTTTTTGTTGCATCCATCTATTGTTATTGTCGCAGCTCTTGCTAGTTCTTGGATATTTCTATCCTATGTTTCTTATGCTACTTAAAAAAAAACATGATAGCATCTAAAAAACGGGAATCTTCTTCCATGCATGTCTTTCCATTAAGTCAACAAGATCAAAGGATTAGCAAAGGTTAGGGAGTTTCACAAACAAAAGGAAGGTGCTAGACTCTGCACATGGTGAGGATAGGCTTAACCTCCGCTTATTGCCTAAAATTATGTTTATTATTGAACCCTACAAAATCAAATGCAAACAGCATTTGTAGGTTTTCAAATTTTCTATGCTCTAATTTGGCTTGCATGCAATACAGTTTTGGAATTCTAAAGAGCCTGAAAGTTGTGCTTCTAGTTGAAGTGTACTTGGAGTTGTCTTTCCTATTTAGAGCATGTTATATATGCTAAAATTAATTGGAAAAAAATTCTCATTAAGTGCTTCTTTCTGTTTTGCAGGTATGCTTAGTGTGTGATGGACAACAGCATCTCATTCCAGAGCTTAGGAATGAGTTGATACAACATTACATTTATTAATAATAACAAAGTCGTTGAATGGAATGCCTTGCTGTAATAACAAGACATGGTGGTAGTGTTATTTATCTTGAGACATTATCCTTGTTTTACAGTGTCCAAGTTTGATCTTTTCTCACGTCCTCAATGTGATGGTGAATCACAATGAATGATGTAGTTGAACTCTTTTGTAACTCTATGTTCTAATGAAGTGGGCTTATTTATCCTCGCCTATTTCCTTCCACCACCGTGACACAGGTTTCAGGTTTGTTTAGTTTACTAATCACTGTTCACTTTTTGTTGTTTGTGCACCTTCAAATTTCTAATGAATGACCTAATTTTGTCTTCTCTTTTACCCTATATATGATAAGGGCAAATGTCTTCATTCCTGTGTCTTTTGCAACATCTCAGTGAAATTGCAGCATGTGCCCTTGCAAATTGTTCAAATTTCACAATTGTGGGAAGGGAAAAGTTCATTTCTGTCCTCCCACTTTGGTATCAGTCTTATTTTAACCCTTCAACTATGTGAAAGAGCGAAACATGTCCTAAATTTTGAAGTAGATGCAAAATTGATTCGCTATTATGATTTTGTAATAAAAAATTGATGTGACAAGTTTTTCGTACCCCAAATTGATTAGTTAGATCAAAATCTACATGAAAAACTCGTTTTGTAAAACAAGTTAATTTAAAAGTATTAGTGATGATCCGCAAGAGCACGGGATCGCAATAGCTTTTTCAGTGAGTATTTAGGGTTGTCGAATCCACGGGGAGGAGCGCTGAATTGTCTTGGATTTTTAATAATACAGAAAAAAAAAGACAGTAATAGTAATTCGCAAAGAGGGAATAAGATTTGATTAGACGGTTCCTAGGATTAGTCAATAGCAGTCCTAGTAAATAAAATCATGAATCTGATATTTGATAAATTGATTTGTTAATTATTGAGGGCGGAATCAAAGTTAGACATGCCATTTACTTAGGCTGCAATATCCATATTACCCTCACACCACCCCCAACACTGCATGTGTAGGTGTTTTAGAACCTTTCCTCAGAGGTTTAGGCTAATGCAATGGACTCTCAAGGCTCTATGATTCCTCTAGAAACAAATAGGCGAGGTAGATCGGAACGTTAGAGAAGTAGTCCGCCATTAGATGGTTATAATCGCCTTCGTGATCTTTGTCGATGTACCTTCTAATACTTCGTCGGTGGCAGTGCAAGGTACCAGCGTCTATGTTGGTTTGAATATCAGTGAGAATACGATGGTATAACAATTTTAGGGCTAGCCCACTCTCTACAAATCTCATCACAAAATCTTCAATTTGGATGATGGCTTCCTCCTCCGCACTATTTGTGCTTGACTTTGAGCTAGACGACATTTTTGTGGAGTGTAGTAGAATAGGGTTTTTGTGCTTGAAGAAGAAAGGATTGGATTATGAAGATGAGAGGATGAGAGGTTCGAATATATCGGGAGAGAAAAGAATAATCGAATGTTTCAGTTTCAATAGCTAAATCCAAAAGTATCTATTCCATGCCTTAGTTCCAACGGCTAAATCCAAAAACATCTATTCCATGCCTCAACTCCAACGGCTAAATCCAAAAGCATCTATTCCATGTCTCAACTCCAACGGCTAAATCCAAAAGAACATATTCCAAGCATCAACTCCAACGGATAAATCTAAAAGAAATTAAAACAAAAGTACAAGTACATTTCTTGAAATAAAAAATTACATGGTTTAGCCTACTACTTATTCCTCATTTCGTTAATCATGTCATTCACATATTCTAATGTGGCCGCATGCGCCGCCTTTTGTGCATCTGAGAAATTGGATGTCTCAGCCATCACCAGTTTTGTTAACCACTACATTTCCTGAAGTTTGCTTTTCCCTTTTCTCTTCTCCTTTGTCGCATCCCGCCCTTCCGGTCGTGTAAGCTCGACAGGGACATCGTCTGCGTTTGATGACGACATGTGGGCACCTTCTTCATTCAATCTTACTCTTTTGTTGGCATTAAAGTAGCTTCTGCACCACTTCAGTTGACCCCAGACAACATTCCACCAGTGCTACAGGACAAAGGGATGACCCACCTCCTTCCTATACATTTCGCGTGCCTGTAGCTTCTAGGCCCCTAAAGGGTGTTTTAGTAATTAATGACAACTGCAAATACTATACTAATGGTACCTACTAAGTTGTGTCAAGAAGAAACTCATAAGACAGGTTAATGAAAGGCAAAGAAAGTGCCTCATGATGAAGAAAGGACATTGATCAAAGAGGCAAAGGTACGAAATAGGGTCTTTTCCATTTTACCGGTCTAAGGTGATTAGAGAAGAATTTTGTCCGGATTTTTGGATAGTCGCCGTACTATCAAGAGGAGCATGTGGTGTATCACAAAATACTTCATCTATGTGCCACAAATCAGAAAATCAACTTGCATTGCATACTAGAAGGTCATATTCTTTGAGAATGCTTGTTTCAACTCATTTCTGCCAAATTCAGTCTCAGTCTGTCTGACCGATTGTGAGCCGGTCTGACCGAATGTTTACTCGGACTGACCGACGTTATGTCTAAGTGTAGTTTATTCCTTAAAAAGATCGGTCTGTCCGTAGTTAAGACTTAGGTCAGTCTCCTGGAACTTCTTGATCTATCTTTCTGATGTATTGTGTTATGACGGTCTGACCGTTTGTTAAACCGGTCTGACCGAGAAATCAGTCTGACCGTGCTTTTGAACTACGGTCTGACCGTCTGGCCGGTCTGTCCGTAATTATCGGCCTGACCGTATAACATGTCCAGAAACTATGTCGTCTCTGGACAGTTTCACGGTCTGACCGAAATTGGCTCCGGTCTGACCGTGAGTGTACCTGACAAGGGCAGGTGAGCATTTATTGCACCTGTTTAATGCCGTTGCAATAGCGGCGGTCTGACCGGGCTTATACCTGCGGTCTGACCGCAAAGTGATCTTTTTCTCCCAACGGCCTGTAACGGCTATATTTATTGTGGGGAGTATATATACTCCCATGCACGGCCCTGTTCACAACTTTTGGCATAAATTGAACATTGTCATCATCCTTGAGAGTTTAAGCAAGTTTCATACACTCTAGAGTTCTAATTCTCGAATTTGTGAGAGTGTGCATTTGAAATCTTCTAGTGCATTGCATTTAGATCACTAAATCAATCTTGTGGCACTAGAAGAAGGTTAAGTGATCATCACCGGCTTGTTACTCTTGGAGTTTGCCCGCTCCTAGACGGCTCGAGAGAAGGTTTTGGAGAGCTCTTCAAGGAAGATTGTGAAGAAACCTCAAAACGTCTTGTGAAAGGGTTGAGCACGCCTTGCCGGAGTGGTAAAGTGCATCCTTAGTGAAATCGAGGTTTGGATAATTCATCACACTAATCCGGCTCAAGATCTAGGTCACTTCTCGAGAGAAGGTTGACTAGATAGAGGAGCGGTTAGAGATTTGAGTTTGCCTCAACGTGGATTAGGGGTGATCGGCAAATCACCGAGACCACGGGATATATTCTTGTGTTAAAATTGTTCATTGTTCATCTTGTGTTAATTATTTGCTCTCATTTACTATTAATTGTTTGATTAATTGTTAATTTGTTAAAATCGCCTATTCACCCCCCTCTAGTCGATATCCTAGATCCCTTTCAGTGCCTGGGCCATCAATCGGTCGTCCGAACAACCACTAGCATAGACATTGTTGTACATCACAATGACCTTTCCCCAATACATGTCAAATTTTTTGTTGTTGCTGTCGATCGGGTCGAGAGAGTTATTTAACCATGCACTAATCTGGAAGACCAAAAATAAATTTGTTGACAAATTTTGCAGTGAAAGCCGCAAAATTTTCTGGTCCATAAAATTTTAAATTTAAATTAACACTCACAAATCGAACGTTGTCTTGTTGTGACCAAATCAATCGTTTAGGCCGAGCTCCAGTGGTTCCTTCGTCATTATCACCACCGTCGTCATTAATGACAACCTAGGGCTCGATTTGTAGAGTGCCGCTATCCGATATCAACGCGGAGCGGGAATTTTTGCTAAGTGCTTCTGAAGACAAAAATTGTGCAGGGTTGGTCGACATCCCGATAAAATGAAAATTGTGGTCGTAAGGGTCATTAGGGGGCATGCATACGGAGAAGGCAGTGCATACGGAGGAGACTGTGCATACGGATGTGGTTGCCCATATGGAGGGGGCAGTGTGTACGGTGGATAACATATCAGATATGGTGGGGAGGATGAAACTTGGGTGGATTTTGTCTACTAGCCCCTTCGGTGTTGTCTTCATCTAAATTAGGCTCGCTAAACCAATTAACAAAATAGCCGGGGGGATTGTTATCCACAGAAAAATTTTTTGAAAATTTTTAAAGGATGAGAAAATGAATAGTGTGAGATTTGTGAGTGAGTATGAGAGAAAATAAACTCAACTATGCTCATATTTATAGAGAGGGGACCGTAGAATTTTTCTGTAATTTTTTCTTTTTATTATTTTTTAGCAATTTTTTAATATTTTTTCCGAGAAATCAATAAAATAATTACAACGGCTATTTTTAACGGCTATATTACAACGGTAATTTTTTTGAGTCACTGACAGGTGAGACCCACAAAATAAATACCTCCAACATCTACATTTAATCCTCACACAGTATGGCTCTCTAAAATATGGGTCCAGTTCACATTTGGGCCAAAACTCTTCAAAACCAAGGTGCAAATAAAAAAATTCAATTAAACTTTAACAGCAAAATCAAAAAAACAAATCTTCAATTGACATGTGGCCCCAATATTTGTTTGAGCCCACCTGTCAGTGAAGTTGGGTCATTTCTTGTGCGATGCGTGCGGCACACGAGGTAAACGCACCCACACAACATTCACCTATTTTGTAGAGTCTGCCTCTATTGCATTGCTTCGCGCACTGCACGCTTTTACATTGTACACACCTACTAACTTGGGACTCGCTAATTATCTGATCCCACCTGTCAGTGTGCCTTTCGGGGCAAGTTCGCCAGTCACGGTGCGCGAAAGGTGGGACCAACGAAATGTGTCGTCAAGCGCTATTAATTTGTCCAACGCTGCCGCTATACGTACTCGAGCGCCGGTGGGACCCACCTGTCAGAGCTTCAAGCGGCAACTATTTTGCCACGCATCACCATACAACTCACTCACCCGTGCATGTCCGACGTGTCAGTGGGGCGCCGGTTGAAGCGTCTGGAGTAGACTTAGCCTCAGGCATTCTCCAAACTCCAGCAAAAACTTATAAAATGGCAAAACTAATGGATATTAAGACATCTCTGACTGTTGTGACTCTAAAGAGGGTTTTAATATAGAGAAAATATATCATATTATCTTAAAATTTTTTTGATGAGAGATAACATATCATATCATTCAAACAACACCCACTCAATTTTTTTTTCAAAACAAAACCAATAACCCCCTCCGGAACACATGTAGGTGGGCCCCATGCCACTCACTCTCACATACACAGTTTAACTACTTTTTATTTGATCTCATTGACACGTGGAACGCACTTTATTTGAGCTCAACACTAAAAACGACGACTAAGCTAATTCGGGTAAGCAAGGCACGACACAAGGACACGGGCCCCCAAACCATATACGTGCACATGCGGTTTTGAGGTGTACAAAGTAGTGAGGATTAGTTTGGTTTCTTTGCACAGCTAGTTATTACCGACACAAGTAAACTAGTCTATTGGCAAACTTTACTAGCTATGTTTGAGTCTCTGTTAGTAAAACAAAAAACTGAAATATGTTATAGGAAACAAACAACAACGGCTCAAAATTTTTTAATATTACTATTTACTATATGCTATATAATGTGATAATTTTGAATTTTTGAGTTTCCTTTCTTTTAAAGGAGGTAGATCCCAACAGTATGCACTGTGAATTCATCCCATCCTATGGATGAAATCGCACATGTTACTCATCTTCTAACTTACCACTCCCCTCCAAAATCACCACTCCTCAGACCTGACTAAATCACACATCGTCTGCGCCACCACTCCCAAAACATAGCGCCTCCTCCGTACCTCCTCCAAACACCACTCTCCTCTCCACATCTTCAAGTAGGGGTGTACAAAAACTCACCAAACCAAAATAATCAAGTTGAACCAACCCGAATTAATCGAATTTTTTGGTAAATTTGGTATTTTGTATTTATCGATGATCGGTATACGACCCCCGAGCTTATAGTGTAAATGAAGTTGTAGAGTATTAAGAAAAATGAGACACAATAACGACACAAGAATTTTTTAGATAAGTTCAGACTCTCGATTTGGATCAAGTAATAACCCAACATCCTATATTGTGTGATTTATTTTGGACAGTATGTGTGTACAAAGAGAAAGAGAGAGCTAGAGAATCTCCCTCCCTTTCATCATTTACATTATGCCCTTTTATAATTGTACAAGAGCAGTTATTTATCAAGAAATCGACGTCGGTTGCCAAAGGTTATCTCTTTGGTGGTGGCTGTTTTGATGGTTTTTTGAAAGATCGTGTGTTAACGGCTCGTCGTAGAACACATGGGTGGATAATGTGTATGTGTCACAAATAACTGATGCTTCAATCAGAGAATTCTGCATCTAGTAACTTTGACCAAAAGTTTCTCAGATGTGACACCTCAACCAGAACTGATTGTGGTCATATATCTTATCTTAAATTTAAATTACTGTATGTCCTCAACCAGAGCTAATCGTGGTCTTAAATTTCTGTGAACTATTACCATAATACAACTGTTAATTAATAGGCATGTGTGATATCCATAATTAATTCTTTGACCAAGAGGAGTTGTATAATCCTCGTCAATATTTAATTCGGTTTACATTTTCAAAGACTGCATTTTTTGCAAAACTGAAATAAGCAAACCAAAATAAACAAACTTACCGAATTTTCTTTTATTACTCCAATAAACTACATACTATTTTAACTAATATAATATTTGCAATGATTAAAATGCAATTTGTTGAATAAATCTTGGATTCTAAGAGTATAAGGAGTATAAATAGCGTAATACTTACATTTTGTTATTATAATAAATGATAATTTAAACTTTGTTTTTAAAATTGTTACATCATCTATATATAAGAATGTTTGTTTGATCAATTTGGTATTTACTAAGTTGAACTGAATTTTGTTTGATGTTTAACGATACCGAAACAAATTATATCAACCTGTACACGATTTTGAGCTTAGATGCACAGATGCAAAAGGTGGATGTAAACCTGACTCACTGGATATGCTCCCACCCATCGTTTCTCCGTAGCCTGTCCCACTTAATTGCGTAACTAAAAAATGATTAACGTATATTAATGATTTTTAGCATGAATTAAGATTGATTAAAGACTATTAAATCAAAATAAGAATTATTAAAGTAGAATATGAGATAATAATGATTCTTAGTATTATGTGATTAAAGAATGATTAGTGTATATTAACTATTATTAGTATGGATTAATATTGATTAAGAATAATTAAAGTAGAATAAAGGCTATTAAAGTGAAATAAAACATTAACTAGTTTTTGTAGCATTTTTTTCATTTTATAATTTTTCTGTTTACATCAATCATACGACTAACCAAACAGCATCTCATCTTAGTCTGCACAATCTCATACACCAACCAAACATCATCTAACTACATCTTTATAGTCTGTCCCACTCAATTTGTCTCACATATACAAGTCAGGTTTAATGTTATGCAGACAAACAAACACACCACAAGCATCTCACTTCTTCCGATCTTGTTCCAGCCATAGTCCACATTATCCATAACAATTCACACATCACTAGACTTAAACATCTTTACACTCAGGTCAAGCCTACAAAAAAACCTGACTATATTGAGTTAGCTCAAGCTTAGCTTAGTTCAAGCCCAATAAACAATCGGGTCAACCGAGTTCGGGCCAAAATCAAGTTGGGCCAAGCAGATTTTATTAAGCCACGTTAAAAAAAGGGCTAGGTCAAATTTTAGTTGGTTTTTTCAATTTTGAGAGATCTCGGACCGGGTGTGAAAATGTTCAAAAAAATAGGTTGTGTTAGATTCAAATCAGTTTTTTAAATTTTAAGGGATCTTGAACAGAGTGTGTGAGACCCAAACCCACCCCTAACCTCAACTCGAGTTAGGCCAAATCTGCTTAGCCTCAAGCGGGTTGGGCGACTAAAATTTTCTCAAGTCTACATACCATACACACCCCTCCCCACCTCGCCATTGATAACTTGATGGTTTTTTCACCATAACTTCGTCTCTTAGGGCTTGTATGAATTGAAGGGTTCTCACAAAAATTTTGATGAAAATCAAAAAATCCATTTTTAGAGTTTGTTTGGAAACGTGGGAATTCTACAAAAATTTTCAAGTAAACCCTACATTCCATGAGAATTGATGTTTTTTTCCAAATTCCTAAGCCTTAATAGATATTTGCTTTTCTCTAAAATTCATGTAAAAATCTTTCAATCAATGCTTAACGTCCGGCCCAAGATAAAGCCCATTTGCCCCCCGAATCCAGCCCAAATCCACACTTTTCCGCAACTATCACAAACCCGTTTGGCCACCACCCACCCCTTGCTCCTCCACGACCACCATGGCCGCCGCCTCCCTCTCGCGCCTCTCCCGCCGAGCTCTCTTGGCCCCTTCCCTCCGCCGCCTCTTCTCCACCACCGCCACCACCTCCCCGGCCTCGCCGTCGTCGCCGCCGCCTCCCGTGGCGGCGGGGGCGGCGGATCGGGTGCGGTGGGACTACCGGGGACAGCGGCAGGTGGTGCCGCTGGGGCAGTGGGAGCCGAAGGTCGCGGTGGACGCGTACGTGGCGCCCGGAGCCGTGCTGGCCGGGCAGGTCACTGTCCACGACGGCGCCTCCGTGTGGAGCGGCGCCGTCCTCCGCGGTGACCTCAACAAGATCACCCTCGGCTTCTGCGCCAACGTCCAGGAGCGCTGCGTCCTCCACGCCGCCTGGTCCTCCCCCACAGGTCAGCTCACTGCCCCGCTAGCTCCGCTTCTAGAACCTCCTCTTTTACCAGATCTGACGATCTATTTACTCTTCCGGAACGTTCTTGAATGATCTAGGATGCGTGTGGGGGGTTGTTGTGAGAATTGGGCCGATCATTCAAGTGATGATTAATGAAACCTCTATATGCGATCTTTGGTTAAACTGGGGAGAATGGTCGGGGGGAATTGTGTGGGCATTGTGTGAGAATTTGGATGGCTGTGCAAATAGACGGAAGAATTGTGTGGGCATTGTCAAGTTGAGTGCCGTTCGATGTTATGTTATTACTTAGACTCACTTTGTTTAAAGAACCATGATGAGCATTGGTGTAAGGGCTCGATAGGTAGGGTTTTTTAGCTGGATTGGGTAACATGTGCTTGGCATATACTTGACTGCTCAATTTTTTGTTAGAATAACTGTTAGTATGGAGTTGGTCTTGGAGCCTGTCCAATTGTAGTTGTCTGAAGCACTTAATGTTCGATTCATTTCTAAGGAGTGTGATTCATCACCAAAGGTGCTTAAAAGAGTGTAGTGTGAGCGTTTCTAGGTTTTGGGTGGGCGGGGTTTGTGGATCATTCATGAATTTATACCTGCAAGATACGGTTACACACTCAGCAAAGGAGTTGATACTCTTTAACTTCCATGTTGGTTCATGGAATCACCTTCAGTTTTGGACTTTGGTTATACAAAAAATTAGGATTAAGTGGTAGGAATCAATGATCATGTTGTACTAAAAAAATATGTACTTCTTTTTCCCCATTTTCTTTCTTATAAAAAATGCAAGAAAGTTTAACCTGTTTAATTAGTGAAAATATACCAGCAAACCAATATATAGAGCTAGCAAGTGTAAAGCATATTGAATTCTTTGGTATGATCACATTAGTAGTTTACCTCTTTGTATTTGAAATTATATGATCATTTGATTGGTCTTCCGAAAGGATTTGCGTGTCCACACCAAGAAGATGGTTTGCACTATTTGCCTGGGTTTGTATAAAATTAATAAATAGTGGAATTAGCTCATGTGGTAGCAATAAACTGGAGAATCATGCTTGTGCTTTGTTGTGTATCAACATGAGGCCACATAGCTAGCTGCGGGCAACTCAAAATTTCCAGTTCAAGAAGCAAGTTTAGCTCTGAGGGAAATTGTTTCTTGCATGGTACTTGTGACTGGAGTTTGATATCCCAGTTGTAACCAGTTGTTTACCAGCAATGATTGAAGGAAAATCAACTAGGTGTTAGGGATATCTGCCCTGAATTAGGCCACTTTTTGGAGGTAAACCCTTTATTTCATTTTATTATTTAAAAAAAGAAATTGAAAAGGCATAAAGGATGACCATTTTTGCCAAGTCCAGCCAGAAGCCTGCCAAAATCAACTAGCTTTCGGTGTAGTTGCCAGATGCCAACACTGCTAGCTATAGTCTCAGGTGGTACCAGGCTAGTTACAGCTGGTAACGGGCCGAAAACCTGTGTAGGCCACTGAACTGTGTTGATTTGAGATCTTCCAAAATTGTGATCTGGAGCACATTATATAGTATCCATCTGGATGGCAAGAATCTTTGGAGATGAGTTGATTCATTGGTGGCATAATACTTTGTTTAGACTTAACACATCACATAGGTTGAGTACTTGAGTTCTTAAATTCTGGGCATATCATGAGCCAAGCTCTGAAATTTGTGAGACATGGCAAATACAATGCTCATCCATGTGCCTTCATGATCAAATTCAGTGTAATATTTAGGATTTTAAATTTTTAATGTAAAGTTCTGGAGTTCAAAGTCCAAACTGATTGCTACCCTTCCAACCATATCTACCCATGAGTTCAACTGTTGCATGAGCACATCCCCATGATATGTCATGCATATATACATAAATCGATTGTACAGCTAGAAAATTTCTTTAGTGAACTCGGATGGCTTATTGTTTTCTCAGATGTTCATGATTTGGTGATTATTGTTATAAGCAATTCTAGTGGACATGGATGGGTCTGAGAATATAAACATATTAAACTTGGATTTCATATCAGAGACCATTTTTCTCAGGTCTGACACGGAAGAGACCAACACAATTTGTTGTGGGTCAGTTTCTCAGATGTTAATAAATAGCAATATGTGAAAGAGAGAATTGTTCATATCCTATGCTTGCCATTCAAACAGCGTGAGAAGCCATTACCAGCATAACTGCTTGATGAATCAGCAGTCATGATTTGGTGCAATGAGATTCGAATTTTCTCATGAGAAATTGTGTGCCATTCGCTTGACATCCAATTTTCTCTTGGACAGAGAGCATTGTGCCTTTATTTCCAGTTTGATTGTGAATATTGAGCATCTTGATTGGACAAAGCATTCCTTGCTCTATATATCAGCTGGACAACTGGGGTTTCAATTGGGTTCTATTGTGCTTAGTACATAAATCTAAGCTGTATTTTTTGGTGAGAGCTACTTCATTAGATGAGGTTTGAGTTTCGTCTCATCTCCAGTTATGTGTTTTTTACAGGACTTCCAGCTGAGACCCTTGTTGACCGATATGTGACAGTGGGTGCATACTGTCTGCTGCGCTCATGCACTATTGAACCTGAGTGCATAATTGGTCAGCACTCCATCCTCATGGAAGGTTCATTAGTTGAAACCAATTCGATCCTTGAAGCTGGCTCTGTCCTGCCCCCTGGAAGGAGGATTCCAACCGGAGAACTCTGGGCTGGCAACCCAGCTAGGTTTGTCCGAAAGTTGACCAATGAAGAGATCATGGAAATTCCAAAGCTCTCAGTGGCCATAAATGATCTGATGCAAAGTCATTTCTCAGAGTTCCTCCCGTATTCAACTGCCTATTTGGAGGTAGAGAAGTTAAAGAAGACCTTTTCAATTCCTCTGTAATAGCAAGTTTTTTTTCTCTTCTCCCATCAAAATGTTTGAGGAAATAAGCAGCCCAAATACTAGATGATGTGTTTTGTATTGAATCTAACTTGTACTGTGGGTTGGACCATACGTTGTGAATTGTTTGGTTCGTGCCTCTAGAGAACTTTGTGGCAGGCCTGCAGGAATCGGATTTTTTTTTTTCCGTTGTATTCTGCTTTCAAGTTCACTCGTCCCCAACAAATATTCTCTCTCGCTTTCACTGTTGTGTATTTTGGGGTGGTCATATCTGTTGTTAAACAGAATGTTTCACTGTCTTATGTTTTCTTGTTTACGTGAGCAGAACCAGGGTTCAATTTCTCAACATGCTGTTCCCCCAACCTGGCTGGGAGGCCGGAAACTGGATGGTTTTCCAGTGAATCTGGCCCATTGTTCTTATTTCTTTTTCTTTCTATTTTCTCAACCTATTGTATTTTTTTAATCTTGTAAGATAACTAATTTATGTATTGTTGTATAATAGCATATAGTCTTCCCTAATTTCGACCAGTTTGAAGTCTACTGGTTGGGATTGGGATGTCCAGTACTCGCTTGAAATCTGAACCCTGAGCAGAACCATTAGTGTTGGTGTAATGGTGTTAATTCAACTATTGATGCAAATGCTGTCGGGAATCTTGGAAAAATTTTGAACCTTTCAAAGCAATACTATTAAAGCTTTTACAGGTAAAGGAAGCTGTTGATTGTGTTCGGCTGTTAACTGCTGGCCTGGAGAATGAATAGTGTAACTACCACAATATCAGCTTGAAGACGATAACAGCCAACAGAACCTATGGCTTGCGAGTGTAGCATGACCGCCAACCTGTAGAATTCGAAGTGTTCTCTTGTCTCCATAAGAATGATTGCACAACAGTTGCATGTATGTAGTCTCAAGTTTTTGCAAACTCACACCTATTGTTCAAAATCTTTCATTTTAGGCAGATGAAGTGTGAAAAGATCATACGCATCTATGGCAATGTAAGGATATTATGTCAAGTTCGGTATGCTGGATATAACTTCAAATCGCAAGTATGGAACCACATACACGTCTTTTATGTAATTTTCTCTTGTGTGGAGAACATTATCAACACTACAGATCAAGGCGTTTAGAATTCAATACAAAATTACATTAGCTCTCAAACAGAAAAAGAAGATTGCATTACGTTTATAACTGGAGACCACTGCCAGGAGATAACGTTCTAATTGCTACTAAATAAAAAATGCTAACGTTCTGAAGTTGGTGCATATTATACATCTGACGATTGCTATTGAAGAACATTATATTACTCTACAATCAGTTAACCCGGAAGCATCACTTGTGCAGGATCACTTCCTGCTGTCGGAAACCCCAACAGGCATCAGCATTGCTTCTGGGCACATCGGATTATGATCAGCTCTTGAGAAGCTATGTTGTACCAGAGAAGAGTCTGTCATCTTTATACGATGCAAAGTTGCAGCGAGGACACTGAAAATGAGAGGAAAATAGATGTAGCACAGTCGGAAGAAGAGAGGTTAGTTTTATGCTTGAAAAAGTGGTATGCAAATTTTTGCTAATTCGCTTCAAGATAGAAGTACAATAGTATCCAATAGATCAAGCCTAAGGACCTGTCAAGACTATTAGCTAGAAATTGACATATACTTTGATTCTCAAGGATATGAAATAGGTTTCAGTAAAAAGGATGCAATAAGAGGTGGCACTTATACAGTAAGCAAACCCGTCTTTTTTTACCCAGAGTTGACATCAATAAATCACAAAACATTAGCAAGTAATTGCCAACTTGCTCACAAAAGGACCAAAATAAGAAAAGGGATAATGGTTCGAATTTGTATGCTCAAATCAAGGATTAGAAGTGCTAGCAAATGCATTACTCTACAAAACAAAGCCAATTAACAAGTGAGCATTGTCTTCTCAAAAAAAGAAAGATGGGGATGGTGGGAGAGGGGGGGAGGGGGGGGTGGTTGAGCATGTGATGCAAATATTTATTCAAAAAAAAATGCAAAGACAGAATTGACAAAAGGGAGATGTCAAACCTGAGATACTTTGGTGTGTAGATTGCATTCCGTTAGCATGTTAATTTAGGCTGTGGACTGGTTTTGCGCAGTCTGGTTCTGTGGATTTAACAACCATTGATGGTGAATTTGAAACCTTAACCGTTAACTCATATATCAATAAATTCAAACACAGGAGACATCATGTAAAATGTAATCAGCTGCTTCACGCACCTTCGCTTGGAGGATTTTCTGGCTTTCACTGAAGTACTGATTTGGATGATTGATTCCAGTATCACATGAGACACCATGTGTTGCCTCGAAGGTCAATGTGCAGGCCAGCTGCATTTTTCATCTTGTTTGAGGATCAATCTATGGGAAGATTTCAGAATTGCTTACTAGGCTACAAATTGCAATATTGCAAGTAGTGCTATACCTGGTAATGCCTATTCTTCACTTTATCCAGTATATCTTCCAACGCGTATCCACTGACTCCCATTTTGCTGAGAGCTGCTCTCAAGTTCTCCTCACTACAGATACAGAATGTGAAGAACATAAAAACACATGGACAAAAGAAACCGATGGTAGTTTTATGGCCACATCAGCAAAGGCAGAAATTTAGGTGTTTTTAGATAGGCGTTGATCAGAATTGAAAATAATTACGAGTTTAACTTGTTGCAATGTTCAACTGGGAGCTGTATTTGATGAATTATTTTTGATTCAACATGCCTTGTTTAAGAAAACTGACATCCCAAAAAAAAATCTCGGAAGTTAAAATCCAGTAACACAAAATTATCTTAGACCAGAAAAGTTTAGCAAAAAAATACAAGTGCTAATGGGAAGTACAAAACAAACATATTCCAAATAAAAAAAATCATCTAAAAAAGTGGCCATCTCATAGTTGATTAAAGCCTCATATCAACAGAAAGTAGGAATGAGGTCATACCCAAAATGTCGATAGGGGCAACCATGGTGATCGCCAACACCCGGGGTTGAGGAAATAATCTTTTGGCATGAGTATGGAGTATAATCCTGAAGAAGCCATTTGTGACAGTAACTAGAGAGTAACTTCATTGTCATTCAAGATATGCACATAAATTTACTGGGCTTACCGTTCTTTTCCCTTCTTTTCCATAATTATGTCTGATGGTGTAAGCATATTCCTTGTCAAATCGCTCAGAGCCAACCTTATCCATAGAAGTGACATCAGTCCAGCACTAGAAATTGCAAGAACTTGCAGATGCAACTTATAGCATATTTGTTGTTTAGATTTGCATCATTAGAATATAACCAAACAGAAAAAATACCAATTCAACGTCCAAAACTGCAGGCAAGAATGTAGTGATATGTTCCCATCTACTAAAAAACGTTCACTTGTCACAACTTCAACAAGTACTGAACTACCAAAGACTCCCACAAGGTAAAACCAGCCACAAACGTTCCCAGGTTATTATTCCCAAAAAAATCCCTTGTTTGCCGCACTTATGGAAATTGAATCATACAAGTTTATGACTTCAAAGAAAGAAAAGCATGTGGATTTCAATGATATGTTTGGATTGTTATCTACATCACCCAGCACTACTTGGGACTATGAATCAGGATGTTAAGATCAAGAGAGCTAATAGAAGAAACCGTCACATGTAATTACAGTTGATGGTCTATCGGGGAAAAGTTAAAGGTCCTTAAAGTTGCTTGGCAAAAAAAAAACATTTTTACTATCTGAACTTTCGTGCTTTTACTGTAACGATATTTTCAGTTTGCCGGAACAAAAGGGAGCTAATTAAAGGATAGTCTTGAATAGAGTGGCAAATAAAAGGAAGTTGACACTGGACAAGTTATCTTGTAACCAAATTATACAGAATCAAGATAAAGGCATCATTGAAAAGTGTCGGTACGCCCTTCCCAAAAATAAATGTAGATATACATGCTTTAGAAAAAAAAAGTTAGGTACCTTTTGAGAAAATTCTGCTCTCCAAAATGAAAGAGCATCCTCCAAGTTTAGTCCAGCACCCTAAAACATAATTTTCATAAGGACGTTGCAATGAGAGCTAAATAGAAATAAATTCAGTGCTTAAAAAATTGACATAAAAGCAAATATACAAAACTAGCAAAAACGGAACATGAACATGCACATAGCCATCCAGTTACTATCTCATAAGCACAATTCAGATAGATTAACCCATGCATACAAAAAAAAGTATTAATATAACAGCCTAGGCTTTGAACATCTTGTTCAACATATTGTAGGGTTCCCTTTGAAAAGATACACAGCAGCAGGGTCCAATGTAATTCATTCAATAAGTACCTTGAGGAACAGACCAAATTGCATTCTACCCCCGTGCTTCAGATGATGGGTTTCTCTCAGCTAAAGAAAGAAAAACAAACAGTAAATAATGCTATGAGGACTAAAAGTTTATACACAAGAAAAATGAACTTGAACTCTTGATATGTCTTACCTTCTCTAACATATGACGCATACAAAGAGGAAAAGATGTTCTGGCCAGTTGGTCAATATCCTTCAGGGATATTTCAACAGCATCTTTAGGCTGTATGAGTTGTTGATTAGTTAGCAAGGAAGGCAATTCAAGAAATATAGTGAACATTGACATCAACAACAAATATACTTAAACATGATACCTGAGAGTAATCAGGCCCAAAATATGTGTTGCTTAGTGCTTCAACGATCTGTTAACAAGAATAAATATGCATATAAAAGTTGCTCACAAAAAAGTTACATGGGAAAGTCATGTACTAATACTCACAGGAGCCAGCCTATCCTTTTCTTGTTCCCTAATGGTTGCTGTCCATTTTCTGCAGCAATTTACGGTTATAATTTCCCAAAAGTTAGTAATATTTATTCAGGCTCGGCAGAAGATATATTGACAATGAACTATCAGTTTAAGATTACCCCATCAATTACAGCACACCTTTTGCTACAACAAAACTCAAATTGTTATCTCACTAGCTATTAGATCTCATTGCAGTATAGTACATACAATTTTAACTGTTATGCCATCTGTGCTCATCTGTTATAACACAAATCTAACTATTACATTTCACTACTACATCTATTTTTAACATTGTAACTCCTGATTTTCAAAATATGCGAATTACTATTATATCATGATTGTTCTGAATATTGCATTTTCTCTATAACTGTTGTGTTCTATTTAATCTTCACGACTTTACCGATATACTGTATTACTATTAACAGTTACACCATTTCCTTTCTTTCTGTAATTGAAAATCTCAAAGTTGTCCCTTCTATGATTGGAGCAGGAACCCAAATTAGGATGAAGTGAAAAAAAAATTCCATGCATTTTCACCCATTAACAAAGGTTCATCAAACCTCAGTCTCAGGTGATTGGACACAATGGACAACTTGATGGGATATGATGTTCTCTCTGGCTCAGGTCAAGACATCATAGAGCACATGCGGGTGTAAACATCAAACAGAATTTGAGTTTAATATTTGTTTTTGGACCCATGTTAATCATGCTACAAACCCAACAGATAGAAAAAAGGCTTGTCCAACAAAGAGTCTTCTAGGTCTTCTGACAGTTAGCTTTTCCATTAAAATTAAAAAAAGCCTGCTTTGCAAAATCATTGATCAGAAGCACATCAGTGTAATGTACAATAATCTGAAGTGACATAATGTATTGGAGATATGTGATCAGAATAATTATGCAGTATACCATAACCAAATAATTGTGATTAATTGTATCTCTTGCAACTAAGTTATTTCCAATATTTACTTCTATCTGTTCATCTGATATGCACTTTTACATTTTTCTAAGTACTCCATGGATGCCCACGAACAAGGGCGTATGCGGAGTTTTTAACAAGGGGGTCAAATATATGAAAAGAGATATGGGGTCAGACTCAATAAACAATTCACGAAAGTTGGAGGTCATATTCAAAGAGTCCATAAAATTTTCACTTGAAATATATGTGAAAAGGGGCTATGTAGGACTGCAGATGTCAGATTTTTTTTAAAAAAAAATTTACATCATCTACACCACACATCCAAATCCGATTTAATCTTCACCCTCCATTCCTCCCGCACTTTTTCTCCCTCCCGCCAATCTCTACCTCCACCACCGCTACTGCCTGCCCACCTCTTCTCCCCTACCGGCCACCGCCACCCACTACCAGCGCCGTCACCTTGCCGCACCGCCACCCGATCACAGTACTTTTATCGCTTGTTTCCCCATAGCCGCCTCCACCCGCAACCAGCGATGCCACCTCCGCCTTGCCACCCCACTACTGCTCACCACCAAAAAAGCAGAGTAGGCTGGGTAAACTCTAGAGGACTAGATCTGAGAAGGGTTTGCTTCAAGAGTAGAGGAAAGCGTACGCAAAATAAGAAAAAACAAATACCCGTTCATTAGCAAATACTATATGATAATAGCAAGTTAGGAGGGTTTTCAAAAAAAGGGGGTCCTATCTGTTCCACTTCAATCCGTCTCTGCCCATGAACATAAAATGTGCGCAACCTTGCTGACTAGGATGGACTGATTAGTTAGGTCTTCCACCCATTATTTTTCATGGCACTAAAACAAAAACAGCAAAGACCATTCGTCTAGGTGCTGAGTTTAGTTCTCTACTCAAGCAGTTCATGTCCCACCAATATCTCTCCCACCTATTCACATGTAAATTTAGCCCTGTTCTATATCATGGGAAATTCATGTAAAAGATTCACTTTTATCCTTCACTGATAACCAAATTCTTGGTAAAACAACTAAGTGAGCAAAGTTAGGCATGCCTTTGTTTACCTATTTGTTAAGACGAGCGCCTTTGAAATATTGCAGCGAAATTGGGTGACCACAACCGATACCACCTAATAAGTTATACAGAGATGCTTAGAATAAGAGTAATTCATATACATAGAGAATGGTGCTCGAGATGTACAAGTTCCGAGCTCACCTGACTCATCGCAACATAAGCATGACCTTTTGAAAGAAATACTCGACGGCTGGCAACAAGATCTGGAACTTCTTCAAAAGGTACCTTAGTTGGATTCAACCAGATATGATTCAGTGTGGGGTTAGATTGAAGAATGAAGATGGGTCAACAAACTCAAAAGGGAGATTGTGTATACCTTGAAAAAGACAGATTCAGCTGTAAATAGATAATGTAACACAAGATTAGTTTCGAAGCGCAAGAACACGAATGCTAGGAATAAAATGTTTGTCATACATCAAAAGTGAGTGAAGAGCACTAATCCTATGGCTAAAACAACACCGTAAATTGGCCAGATGCTGATAACACTCTTAAGTGTTAACAGGTTAATAATACTAAACAACGTGCATAGATCCCTTGTTAGAATATTATGCATTTTTTGTTTACAATAAGACACTAACCACTGTTTCAGCACATTAACAATTAATTTGTACATAGACATAGTTCACCATAAATTGAATTATGAAAAAGAAGGAATTTGTTGCAACCACTTCAAGTAATTAATTCTACAAACTTACTGGCATATCACCTAACCAAGTGAGGTAAAGAGATCAAGATATGAAGGGAATAATTTCTGCATGCATGCCAATCATTTCACTTTGGTGAACTTCTAACCAGAATGGGCCTGACAAAAGGTTCCATACCATTTGCAGATTGGCCAATGGAACGTGCAACTTGGTTTAACTTGTCCTTCAAAGCCTAAAGAATGAAAATAAGAGCATTTTATTACTTTACTGATGCAAATAAAATGGAACAAAATCCAAGATTACAACATTTATATTAGCATCTGCACCTCAAACTCTGAATGTGGTAGTGCTTTGTATGGAAGCTGGAACTCACTCATAAGCATCCTCTGCAGAACAAGAGGTGCAACAGTTAACAGCCAAACAAAGGTATACACCATTTGCATGGTATTTCATGACAAAGAAACAGGAGCAACCTGTGACTCAAGGCTCTCAAGCCGAAAGCGATACCGAAAGAGTGATGTTTCCATGGAGAGAAACCACTTACGCAGCTCTTCCCTGTGTAGCAAATAACATATAAGTATTTTTTAAAAGAGGGTCAAAAGCCACATGATAACCGCAAAGCCCATTACCAAACAAAGATGTATCAATAGTAAGCTTACGTTCTACAGTAGACTAGACGGAGAACAAAGTGAGATATTATATCCTTGTTCAGATTCTCTGCTGGATCCTGATGTCTCATGTGTGCTTTCCACAACTCACTGACCTACATTTGAGGAGAAAAAGGACTCCTTTCAGTTTGCAACGAAAATTTCTTGTCATCATTACATCAAATTGCTATTGCATATTCAGTAACAAAACATATTCTAAATTGATCATTAAACTATTCATTGTTTCTGTATTAATCTGACTTCATGCTGAGCTGAACAGCAGAGAAAAGAGCACATCTGCCTTGAAAATGAAATCTCTGAAAGGTTTTCAAGAAATTACAATTCCCTTTCACTTTTCTTCACAAGAAATATTAAAACCTTAACTGAAATTAAATTTATGAAGTAGACAAAACAGCCATAAAAAAGAATTCATAATAAAACTGCACATTTGTTACCATATTTTGCCTCTTGGCAAGTTGCATTCAAACAAAAAAAAAGGAGCCAATCTAGGGGTGATCGTTTTTTGGGAAAAAAAAAAAAGGAAACACCCAAAATTCCTACAAATTCTACAAGCATAGCAAACATTTCTATCTGTTGCTAAATCTGTCCTACAGGCACATTAATAGTCAGTAGAGCAAATGAAACCTTAGACCAAAATTTTGAAAGAAACTTCAGCCACCAAATAATTAACTAAAAATTAAGCCAAGCCAAATTACGCTACAAAGCAGAGAAAATGAAAAAACTCAAGTACCTAAATTGGCCAAAACATAAACATCAGAAATCCATAAGAAATTTGGCCCTCCCTTAACTCCCTAATAGAAGATCTATCACTTCAATCCTAATCCCTACAATAATACCATGCAAAAGGCTATCATACTTTAATTTTACCCTCTCTTATAAAAATGGCCTTGCAAAAGTCAATTCTACATGTTACTTATCATTTTAATTTTGAAATAAAAATATACTAATGCCTAAAATAACTTTAGCCCATTAAGCTTTGGAGGGGCAAATTTGCAAGACTTTTATATATGCAAGGGGATTTAAGTTCTTCCGAGACAAATGTGCACTGACCATTTAGTTTTTTGGGAAATTAACTCTATTACATATCAAAGCAATAGATTTTGCAGAAGTAAAATGGGGCATTTTTGTAGTGTATTAAGGTTTTGGAAGGGCATTTTAGGGATCGACTCTGCAGGGGCAGCTTTGCAGGGACAAATGTGTGACATATGCTCTTCTGGTAGGCAAATAAGTTAGTAATTTTTTCCTTTAGAAATTTCTTCCTCTCTTAACCTACAAACCCATTTCAACACAACCTTATGGCAAAAAATCACAGCTTTATACCGCATAAGAAAAAAAGAAAATCACTTATGAGTCCCACTAAGAATTTCTCCATTTGTTTACGCCAATTCAGTTCACATCAAAAGTAGCCCGATGCGATAGAATTTCATTAAAACTAAATAATTTTACTGAATTTCCAACAAAACGTGCACCAAAAGAGGAGCCTAATCAAAAAAACAAATCGATTTTCTCATCAAAATTTCTGAAGATAAATGACATAAAAAGAATCTCTCACCAATTTCTCCATCTCCTCCGGCCTCTTCCCCCTCGAAAGCCCATCCGAGATCCCTTTCAAAACTAACCACCACAAACGATGAAACATACCAATTAATCACCATTCTCCAAACCCCAACCACATGTCTGCAAGCAACGGCGCAACCCTAACCGGATCTAAAGACATAAAGGAACACACGAACCTCGGAGGCGGTCGATGGCGAAGAGCTCGAACTCCTCCAGCCGCACCTCCAGTTGCGGCGCCGCTCGGTACGATGGGAGGCTCGCCCCGCCGCCGCCACCGGTGCCGGCTGCGCCGGCGGCGAGTTGGCGGTGGGAACGCACGATCTCCATGGGCTAGGGTTTGGCGGCCGTAGCGGGGCAGCTCTATCGCGCGCGAAATGTTGTGGATTTTATTAAAAAAAATATTGAAATGGAAGAGCTTTTTCTCGAGGATTTGGCGGGAAATGTGTACCATCTTTCCCGCCTTCGACGCTTGGGCATTCACGAAAAAAAAAAATGGCTTGCGTTTATTTGGAAAATCAGAGGAAAAAATATTTCTTAAAAAACTTATGAAATTTGCTAAGAGATATATACTAGTCTTTTTTATCTTGCATATACCTTTTTCAATATTAGATCAATCTTCTCTTCTTAAATCTAACAAAAAAAAAATAAAGAGTATAAATGATACAAATTTTGTTAAAAATAAAATATGTACATACACCTTAGACACCTTCAAAACTTATACCATTTGCCACATATATTAAAATTTAAAATTAATCACCATTTTTTATCCCTCATTATCTTCTTCCTTTGTCTCTTTTCTCTCCTTCACATCGCCGCCATTGCGTCCCATCTTCCTCAATCTCCTCCTCATCTCCTACCAACCACCTCTGCCAACAAGCGGCACCGCCATCTTATTGCATCACCACCTGACCATGTCTTTCCGGCACCCATCTTCTCACGACTGCCACCTTCCACCACTTTCACCCATGACCGGTGGTGCCAACACCACCTCCACTTGCCACCAGGTCACTACCATCGAAGAAACTAAGAATAGAGCTAGGTGAACCTTAAAGAAATACATCTAAAAAGAGGAGTTTAATCTAAAATTAAAGAAATATATATAATATAAAAAAATAGACACTTGCCCATTAACAAAAACTCAAAAAAAATTACTTTCACCTAAAAAAATCCAATAGTGTCGCCTCCCACCATGCGGAGAAAACTACACATACATACATACATACATACATGGATGCAAATTTGACACCACACATATTGTATATTACACATAACAACTTATGTATCTTCAAATTCTTAAAATTATAGAATAGTTACAGTACATGTAAGAATGCATATGATGAAACCCACAAAATTTCATTAATAAATATAGTTATATGTAGGAGAAACGAAGTTGTTTCTCATATATATATATATAATCAATCGTGTTTGTTAATAAAATTTTATGTAGTGACATAAAATGTCTTCTTCTACATTATATGATTTTTTTTTTTCAAAAATTAGGGATAAATGAACTTGTTACGTGCAATATATATATACATACATGGATGCAATATATATATATATATATATATATATAAGGAGACACTATTCTACACCCACTTCTAGAGTAGTTATTCTATACCTACCTTCTATATCATTAGATCGTGCATCAAGATTAAAATTTTATTGACGGTAGTAACTAATATAGATGGCAGAAAACTGATCCAACCGCTTTATCATCCCTAAAAAATAGAACCCATATCATAATTTGTTATAACCACATACTATCCTTAAGAATAGACCACTTAAAAAATAAGAACCGAAATCATATTAGTTTATTGTCATATTAGTGTTACTTTACTGTCCACGATCTACACTGGTTGATATATAAACAAAATGTTTTCAATCTCGTGGATTTACTGGTCGTATATATACATTTACTGTCATATTAGTTTCACTTTGCTGTCTTATTAGATAACATGTTTTTCTGTTTACATACCGTAATGATAAATTTACTGATCATATTCATATCACTTTACTGTCCACATAATCTGTATTAGTTGATATATAATCGAAATATCTTCAATCAAGTGGATTTATTGGTCGTAATGATATATTTACTATCATATTAGTTTTATTTTACTGTCTTATTAGATACCACGTCTTTCTGTTTACATGCCATAATGATAAATTTACTAGTCGTATATTATAGATTTATTAGTCCGACCAACTACATATTACTAGTTGTATATTATAGATTTTTGTCCATAAATTTACTAGTCGTATACTATAGAGTTACAGACAAGAATCTATAGTATATATTTATAATATATGACCAGTATTTTACTGACATAATATACGACCAGTAAATTTACTGACTGAAATGTATAGTATGTCAGTAAATTTACTGGTCATATACTATAGATATATATTATAGATTTTTATCGATATATTTACAATCATAATACAACAAATTTATTGACTAAAATGTATTATCTTTTCTCATACTAGAACAATTATCCGAAGATATATCAATTTACTGTCTATTTACTGATAATGTAGATAAAATTTACTCTTCGACCAACTACAATTTACTGACAAATAAGTGTAACAAACAGGTAAAAATTGAAGTCTTACCTATTTCAAGATGGCAATCCAGATCCTGCGACCAAACGCGGCGAATACATCCGAGCTGTTGCGGGCAAGATGAGGTGTTGCGGGCATGTGGGGCAGCAACACAGGTGCGCTAGACGACGGACAAAATGCTATCGGCCGCAGCCGAGATGTGGCGTTGCAATTGAACGGGGTGGCAACGCGGGATTGACGACGGGAATCGGCAGCGCAAGCGCACTGGGCAGTAATACAGTATGTAGTGGAGAAGATGAAGAGACGATTGGCGCGGATATTGATCAGTAACAAACTAACAATAAAATATTTCAAAAACTTACTATCGTTATGGATTAAAACGACATTAAATTTCTTTAAACAGAAGAAAACTGCTATCTCTATCCAATGGTTATAATTTGGTCTAGTAAGTTAGATTGCATGGTTTCTAAACTGGGTATAAATAGCTATTCTAGGGGTATGTATGGAATAATGTTTGTATGTGTATGTGTACGTGTATATATATATATTCCTACTATAACTAATACATCAATCTCAACCGCACATCTGAAATCAAAGTCATCCATCTCACATACCCTATGTTGTGTGCGTGGCTGGAGAATCCCACATGCACATTTATTAGGCTCATTTGTCGGACACTTGACCTGGTGTAGGATTAGTTTATAATCTATATGCTACCTATGGATCAAGCATGTCGACTAGAGGAGGTGAATAAGCGGTTTTAAAATTTTAATTTCAATTAATAATTTTAGTCTAAAGTAAGAATTTGAAACTATCACAATTCAATGGCGAATGCACAAATCAAAGTTTTGCTCTCCTAAGGTGATTAAGATATGTAATGTATAAATTCTAAATATGACATTTGCAAAAGAGAGAAATAAATGAAGACTCAAGTAATTTTTCCTGAGGTATTCGAAATTTGCCGATTTTCACTAATCTTCATTGGAATACTCTTCTCCTCTTTGAATAGGCAAGCACCAAACCTTCACACTTAATCACCAGGCCTCTCCGACAAACACCGTCAATGGAGAGATAACTGGATTTTGTATCACATTCAACAAGAGTAACAAGTGTAGCACATTCATTTAATTGAATTCAACTCTACAAGCTCAAGATGCAATACAATCTTCTCTTGGAGCTAGCTCTTCAATGCAACAAAGGAATTGAATACATACACTAGCTCTAAATGCAACGAATTTATGAGCTCAAAAACTTGCAACAATAGTAATGAATTCTGAGTGCAAAAGTTTCTAGTGAATGCCAAATGGTGTATATTTATACCTCACCAACAAAAATTAGCCGTTTGGCAAGTTTCAGATGAAGGTTGCACTGACTGAACTTTGTCTGACCACATCAAATATTGTTCTGCTAGTGCAAGTGAATAATGATTGTTTGGGCAATTGATACACATGTCAGTAACTATTGGAGACAATTTTTGTATAGACTGAACAGATACATGTTCAACTGAACAAATTAGTCCTGACAAATGTATGTCTCTGGTTACACTCGATTTAAAATGCATCCCATTATGTTTTTGTATTGGGCGGACTTTGTCTGACTATTGCGGGCAAAGTTTGGCCAAATCAGACAGATGGAGATTGGACGGATGCATATGTCTCTGGTTACACTTTGTTTAATTGACAAGATTTTTGTACTGGACGGATATTGTCCGATTGCATCAGACTTTGTCTAGCCATGTCAGGTAGATTGAGGTCGGACGGATGAAAACATCTCTAGTGACATTTGTACAGATTTGAGGCTTAATTTGTACAGGTCGGACTTTATTCGTTTGGAGCACACTTTGTCTGCCCAATGCAATGAAGAAAATAAGTTTATCCCTGAACTCTGCACTTTGCTCTAGTTTGTTTCTAGACTATATGATATGTATTTGAGCTTCAAAATCTCATATCGATTAGGTTACTATAGCTAAATTCCTCTTAATAGTACAACCGATAAAATTAAATTAATGAAAAGACAATCCGGTCGACTTCTGCACCAACGACTGGTAAAAGACTACAAAATGATCTTTAATCTTCATTTTTACTTCGGTGGTGCGTTGAGGAGTTTGAGGAGACTCTGTTTGTCGTTTTCATGTTGTCATCATCATGCTTTAACCTAAAACTTAATTAGCTTGGAATAAACGTATTAGTTTTATATTTTTCACTCGTAGTTAATCACCAAAACCCTAAAAAAGCATAGATTCAACAGTACTTTCCTTGATGCATCAGTGGTAGATGTATTGAAGATGAAAAGTCTCGGATTAGCTGCTTCTCCATTTTCTATGCTGCACTGGATGGATATTGAAATGAATCTTGTAGCAATCTTTTCTCCTGTAGTACTTCATACAGCTCCATTCTTCACCTCCCATTCATTTATAAGTTTTCCAGCACTTTACGGTGATTTTTAGAGAGGTATGAATCTATATCCTTAATTTTTTTTTGGCTTTATTCTAGGAGATCTGATACAATCTCACTCACTCTCTATATATCTTTACTTTCGATTTGTAGGTTGGATGGAGTTTCGTGGAGCCCGATCTGTGTTGGAAGTTGTCACAGCTCCTTTGTATACTCCTGCTTAGGGTTTGCAATTGTTTCTAACTTCGCTGGGTAGGTTTTTTCTAGCAAATCTGGTTTGTTTTAGCAGGCCTGTTTTTTTTTAGCAGATTTGTTTTTTTGTTTGATTCTTTCTAGAAGACCTGGTATTTTTTGTTTGAGCCCGATCTATTTTTTGTTTTTGCTTTATTCTAACAGATTTGATGCAACCTCACCCTCTAGCAGATGTAGGTGAGTTGATCATTCTTGACGCGATGTACTCGCTCTCTCTTGGGTCGCGAACTGCCGTGTGATAGCTTGTGCCTGTACAAGTACACGAACGAGGCGTCGGAGGTGCTACGCCACGCCTTGCCTTGTACTATGGTTCTGACCATCCACAACTATGGCTATGGCCTTCCTCGCCTCCTCTTCGACCCCCTTCTCCTTTTGCATCTTGCATAACCCTTCTGCACCCGTAATGTGTTCGGTGCGTTGCGCAAGTGGTTTGGGTTCATATATTTAGATTTAATTTTGTCTATTTTGTCTCCTGCAGGAAAGAAAGAGGAGCTACAAGAATTCGGGCACTGGATGTTTGATCTTCTGATGCTAATCGGTGGAAACTGCACTAATGTGTCATCTTCTGATGCTAATTTGGGCACTCGGGAGAAGCTTCAGCAGTGCTGTAAAAAAATAGTTCTACTTACTAATCCAATCGTAGGCTACAAAAAAAGCTCCACTCACTAATCCAGTCATAGACTTACGAAAGAGGGATAGACTTGTTTGCATTAAGGCCAATGAATTGAATGTATGTCTCAAAGATGTGGCATCACATATTGTGCTAAGAAAATCACATATTCTGAAGGGTACATCATCTAATGCTGACTCATGCAAACCAGTTTTCACAGCCGTCAAGATATTAATAGAACAACACCTATTCATACAAAGATTTTACTCTAATTGTTTTACACCCCCGCACCACCGGTACATTTCAACTGCGCTCTTTGTACTTCTTGATTCAGTCAGTTTACACCATGAAGAGTACCAGTTCCGAACAACTGTTAAACAACACGAAAAAAAAATCCTGCACTACTGGTACATTTCAACTACGCTCTATGTACTTCTTAACAAAGTTAGTTTACACTATGAAAGGTACCAGTTCTGAACAAGTGTTAAACAACATGAAAAAAAATCCTGCACTACTAGTACATTTCAACTACACGCTTTGTACTTCTTGACAAGGTTAGTTTACACTATGAAGGGTACTTGTTCCGAACAAGTGTTAAACAATACGGAAAAAATCCTGAATCGGAAATTTATAGAAACCATTTTCACATCCATGAAGATACGAAAAGAATAACATCTACTCATACAGTGATTTTACTCTTAACTGATTTACACCCCGCACTATTGGTACATTTCAACTACACTTTTTGTATATTTTGACAAAGTTAGTCTACATCATGAAGGGTACCAACCCCGAACAAGTGTTAAACAAAACGTAAAAAAGAATCTTGTATTGGGAATTTATAGAGGCCATTCACACAACCGTAAATATATGCAAACACTAACACCCACTCATAACTCAGTTTTACTATATTAGATTTACACTCCTCAGTACCGGTACTTTCAACTACACTCCTTGCACTTTCTGACGAAGTACGCCTCCATCATGAAGGGTACTGGTCCGGAACAGGTGTCAAACAACGACTTAAAAATAAATTCCTATGTCCATAATTTACAGAGACTAACAGCCAATCATTCATCGATTTTACTATACTAGATTTACACCCAGCACTACCTGTACTTTTCAACTACACTCTCTGTACTTCTTGATGAAACCCGCTTCCACCATGAAGAGGTACCTGAACTGTTTAAGACTTAGTCTTAATTTTCACATTAGATTCATCCAAATACTAATATATATAATAATGAGATCTTATTTGAAAATATCAAAACTCAAAGATTGATCAAAAACACAATTTAAAATAATTGCATAACTCTTTATTTCAAAGAATGCTTTACACGTCGAACGTTAGGACGCACTCGCCTACGTCGAGGAACTATATGTCTAAGATTTCAATCTAAACTCGATGATCTAAACTAGAACTATTACAAAGTATTTATAATCTAATCGTATGAATACGTATCATACTCAATAACCTAAATGTATTAGACTTGAAAACTAATTAAACCTAATAGATAAGACTTAGTTATATATATTTGGATCGGATTACAATTCCGACCAAAGATCGAATCCTTCCCAAGGTCGCAAATCTTTCCAAAGTCCCAAATCTTTTCGTGATCGCGAATCCGTTTCAAGCTTGACCTAAGATCCTCCCGGATCATGACTCCCCTATTGAGAAGGAGCCAACTCCCGTTGGTGACCAACTGTGAAGATGTAGAGAACGACTAGGAGCCTTGAAACAAACACACAATGAGCAATACTACAATCGGCTGATCGAATGTACGGATAGGTGCTCATGGAGCTTGGCACCTCCGTCATGGATTGTGACCTTGGCCACTTGCGGATAGCCTTCCCCTTATTGAGGTTGATACCATCACTAATCCCAAAGCTAGAATTGCGAAGTTTGAACAGTTGCGCCGTAGAGACAAGTTGCATGTCGTTTTCGACTAGTCGTTGTGGTAATCGATTATGTACCTTTGCGAACATCATGTTGTTTTCTTTGGGCAAACTCGCCAAACAACCACCACTTTCCATACTCGATACAGCACAATTCTCCTGTTTAACTGGACGCATCACGCTCAACACACACTTTGAGCATGCATTGACAATCCGTTTCGTCTGATTTGCTGTCAACAAATTCTTGGTGTCGACGTGGTCATTTTTGTTGATGATTAACTTCGTCCCATCCTTTGTGAGGTCATACTCTTGAGCTCTTCGGTGGTAATGGGCGTCACGATCGTACAAGAACGAACTTCCAAAAATCACTTGGCAAATATCGATGGGGATGACATTGCATTGAACCTCGTTGATGTAATGAGCAGATATTGCAAACTTTAGAGTATACTAACTCTCGATTTGCTGATTTACGTCGAAAGTGAACCATCCCAGAGGATATGATCGAGGATGATGAGTCGTTTGCAAACCAAGTCGTTGAACCAGCCCGGCGGAGACCAAATTCTTTTGGCTTCTAGGGTCGAAGATGGCTGCAACCACCTCGTGCTTCACCTATATGTTAACAGTAAACAATTCCTCTATCGGGTTGTGGTCAGTTGATGAACCCGAACCTTTCTCCTTCAGCATTGCCATTAGAGATAAGGTCGTGTCCGCCTTTTCAACCGAATCCAACTGGATGATTTTCTCTGCAAGGGGAACAGAAGTAACCATAGCTGTTCGTGTGCTTGGTTTATCCCTCCTTGTTCTTTTTGGTCGCAGTTCAGGATGAAGTTGATAACACTTCTCATTTATGTGCCCAGTAACATGACAATGCTCACAAGTGTTACCCGTATTGTGGGTACCCTCTCCGGAGCTCGTTATGGTTGAAATCTCCTTCACGTTCTTGTCGTTGCGGGCCTTATTCTTCTTCTCAATCGCCAAAGCAGTGGTGCTCGCTGTCGAGATATCTTGAACTCTGAATAGGCTTAGCTCGACGCTGATTATCTTCTGAAGTCCAGACGTGTATTTTCTGAACATATGGGTGTCCAAAAGTGAGATGCCAAGGACTATTGCTTGTCTCCGGAACTCTGTCGTGTAGTTCTGGACAGATTGGTTGCGCCGTTGGTACAATCGGAGCCAACGATCCCATCTCTCCTCGAGATAATCCATCGTGTAGAATTCTTGTTGTAGGAGTCGCTTGAATTGACCCTACGCAAGGTCGTCAGCTTTACCAATGGCGACAAGAGCCTTCCACCATGTCTTGGCGTGATCCTTCATCTTCAAAAGTGCAAAGTTCATATTTTGAGCGCTACTGAACCCTTTTAGGTCAAAGTGGGTCTCGAGCTGATCGATCCATGAGTCTACCTTCTCGGCATCGATCTCCTCATCATATATGGATATATCAATTTTAGTTTCGACTTTGAAAGATCCGACAGCTAAGGAGGCATTGGCGAGGTCGTCAACCTTATGGTCGTATTCTTCTTCCTTGTCGTCTGGCTTGCGCAAGTATTCACCAGTCTTCACACCCGTAACCTTCCCTGCTTCAGAAGGTACAATCATGACCTGCTGCTTAATCCAAGCAAGCACGGTTTCCATGTCGGTGGAGAGCTTAGCTACTTGATCAGCTAGGTTAGTTTGTACGGAGGTTCCTTCAGACATTGTCGAAGATGCGACTGTAGGTACCGTCGATTGTTCGCTTTCAGTTGCAAGATGCTCTTGCGGGATCTCGTCGGAGGTTTTGTAACCTTGACGAGTCTTCATTATCCACAAGACAGGATAGTTGCTCTGATACCAACTTGATCCGTTTGAGACCTAACCTTAGTTTTCACACTAGGCCCGCCCAGATGCTAATATGCGGAATAACGAGATCTTACTCGGAAATAGCGAAACCCAAAGGTTGATCGAAAACACAACTTAAAGTAATTGCACAACTCTTTATTTTAAAGAGAGCTTTACACGTCGAACGTTAGGACGCACTCGCCTACGTCGAAGAACTATGTGTCTAAGACTTCAATCTAGATTCGATGATATAAACTAGAACTATTACAAAGTGTTTATAGTCCAATCATATGAATACGTATCAGACTGATCAATAACCTAAATGTATTAGACTTGGAAACTAATTAAACCTAATAAATAAGATTTAGTTATATATATTTGGATCGGATTACAATTTCGACCAGAGATCGAATCTTTCCCAAGGTTGCAAACCTTTCCAAAGTCGCAAATCTTTTCGTGGTGGCGAATCCGTTTCGAACTCGACCTGAGATCCTCCTGGATCAGTACCACTCCCAAACAAGTACCAAAACTACGCACAACCAAAACAAATATTCATCGTGAATTTATAGAGGTTGTTTACACAGTTTTAAAGACAAAACAAGAATTAGGGGTGTGCATTCGGTTTTTTTGGTTTTTTCAGTTCGGTTTTTTGATATTTTTTAAATTTCGGTATTGCACATTACATACCGTATTTACCAAAAAAAATTCAGTTCGGTTTCGGTAAATACCAAATTTACCAAATTATCGCGAACCTAATCAACCTACATGACATCTTTGGCTCTTGTTTTCTTTAATCTTTATGATTTGGACTATAATATAATAATTAATAATATAGTATTGAAGATTTAAAGTGATAAACAATTAAAATTAAATACCAAATAACATTAAGCCAAACAACATAACCTACTAAACATAACCAACCAGTTAAGCACAAGCCATAAAAGTATAACACATAAGCAAAGTCCACAAATTACAATCACACTGAGTCATTGACAATCTACATAACAAAAAAAATAGACAATCCACAATACATTAGCACAATCCATAATCCATGTAACAACTCATGCAGCACAATTCATTAATTCAACACAAAATGTTCAGGAGAAACATATAGAAGTTCCCTAGTCTTGTTGGTATCAAAAGGAACATCTGCGGACTACGGGCTGTGGCAAGAACAAATTATAATGTTAAAAATGCATATCAAATTAACAATGTAATGTACAGTCAAGCTTAAAAAAATTTACCAACTCACGGTTGATCACATGAGTAATTACTTGTTGCAACAGATTCTAATTGGGGACTTACCAAGCCTGCATGACACAAAAATATGATAATCACAAGGTGAAACAATTCAACTGTTGTAATATGAAACTAATTAACTGAAACACAATAGTTATAATTTAGTACCTTCTTCAAAACGAGTTAATTCAACTAAATCCTCTTCAACATTGATGCGACCGGAACACCGTAACCAATCTTGTGCACATAACAAGCATTGCACCATAAACGGTGTCAACGAGCTTCTGAAATAATCAAAAACACGACTATTAGTACTAAAAGCTGACTCAGAAGCAACTGTCAATATAGGAATTGCTAACACATCATGAGCCATGCGTGAAAGTATGGGAAAACGAGGAGAATTACATTTCCACCAAGCAAGAATGTCAAAATCTTCCCGATCTTCTTCTATATCTTCACCAACATACTTATCTAATTCAGTTTTGCTATACGCACCAACTTCACAAGAAACTTTCATTTTCTTGTTGTATAAAGATCTCATCAAATTTGATGTATTTACTTGAGGTTCAGAACTAGAATTTAGTGCTCCTTGTTTTTTATCACTTTGGCTTCCACCTTGAGCATACATACTCTTGTATTCTTCAAAAAGAGAACAAAATGCATTGTTTACCTTTATCCATACTTGATCTCCTTTGATTGGACCATACATCTCTAAAATTGTAAACTTCACATAATCAGATAGTTAGTACCTTGCATTGAGGAAAACAAGAAAAATTTAGCTGGACTATATAATGTATATCCTTAAATAGAAGAAAAAAATAACAAATTTGGTTGTACCTCGGATCAAGAATAGCAGCAACAAATATCAACATGTTCATCTTCTCAGGATCCCCCCAATACTTATCATACTTCTCTTTCGTCTTAATAGCTATTTCAGATAGGTTTTCATCTGGACTGTCGCACCAATCTCGCAACAAAATGTTCACAGCGGCAATCTCTTCAAAGAAAATGTTGGAAGTAACATAATGAGTGCCCAAAACACGAAGTGTGAGATCATAAAAATGTTTCAGAAATTGTGCAAAATGACGAGCATTGTCCCAATCTTGATTTTGGGGAGGTCGATCATCACCCACCTCTGACATGTAATAAGTGTCTTGGAGTGCAAATCTGTCAAATGCTTTCTCAAATTTTTGAACCGATTCTAACATGAGGTATGTTGAATTCCATCTAATGCACACATCAAGACATACAAATGCCTTACTTTCTATCTTAGTGAATTCAACACATTGCTTAAAATTATTCATTCTTGAAGTGGAACTTCTCACATGTCTCACAGCATTACGAACACGGGAGATGGAATTAGACATCCTCTTCACCCCATCTTGAACCACAAGATTAATAATATGAGCTATACATCTCATGTGAAGATATTCTCCTTGTGCAACATTACCTCCCTAATTATTCAAAGCTCTTCTCATGTAGCCTACAACAACATCATTTGCACTAGCATTATCTACTGTGATAGTAAAGACATTAACAATTACCCATTCAAGCAAGTATTTCTCTAGTGCTTTATCGATGTCTTCTCCTTTGTGAGTGTTTACTAAACAAAAGCTAAGGATTTTTTTGTTTAGTTTCCACTCATTATCAATGAAATGTGCTGTTAAACACATATAATTCTGAAGTCTTGAAGAAGTCCATGTGTCTGTGGTGAGGCAAACTCTCTGAGAAGAATCATTGAAAAACTTTTTTAACATAAGTTTTTCATTTTCATAAATTCGAACAATATCTCTTTGCATTGTCCACCTAGATGTAACATGAAAACGAGGACGAACTTTTGACATGAATTATTTAAAACCTTCACGTTCTGGAAAACTCAACGGTAGCTCATCTACAATTATCATGTGAGCAAGTCCTTCTCTAATCTCTTCAGGATTGTATTGCCAATTAGAAAGAGAACTGCTTCCATCCGCACTAGATTACAAATTTAGTAAAGTTTGCTTGCTGCCCTTATTTCTATCGGGATGCTTTTTACAGATTTTTGCATGAGAGATTAGCGATGAAGTACCATTCTTAGTTGAATCACATGAAAATACTCTTGAACAATGTTTGCATGCATCCTTCTTCTCACCTTCTAGGACTTGGTAGTGGTTCCATATTTCTGCTCTATGGCTCATTTGTTTTCTTCTATTATTTGAAGGTGCATTGCCCCCAGCTGCTGCGACTGTTTCATCACTGCCTACTAATGCACCAATGTTTTGAGTATCATCTTCTTCAAACATCTAAAATGAAAAATAAAACTATTGTAAGTAATATCAATTTTGTCCTGTGACATTTCAATTTTCAAGAACATCTGAGCTGAGTCTCGTGATCTTATCAAAATTCTGTATTCACGAAATAAAACGAATGACTGAGAGAGTGAGAGTGACTGAGAGTCTTACATTGCAGGATCTTGTAGTTGACTCCGTTGTTGCTACTTGCTAGTTTGTGGAGGAGGCGGTGGAGGCCGGAGGCACATGACTCGGGCCTCGGGGTTATGGTCTTAGGGAGGAGTTGACGCGGCATGAAGCGCTCGAGGAGGCATGGCCACACGGGCCACAGAGGAGCCGACGAGGTGGCACGGGCAGAGGTGGCGGAGGCCGGAGGCGGACCGGGGCACGAGCGAAGGCGGCGGAGGCCAGAGGCGGCATAGGGAGCCGGGGCGGAGGTGGAGGAGGGGGCGGCACGGGAGCGGGGCGGAGGCGGAGGAGGAGGTTGTTGCATCTAGGCCTTTATGCCAAACCTTAATTTTGATGATTAATGAAAACAAAGTGTTTCAGACTAACTATGCTTCTGAGATTTTTGATACAGAGCTTGTTCGGGAAAACACGCAAGATGATCAAGGTGAACCTGACATTAAATAGAAGCACAAGGTGCAAAAGAGCAAAGAAGAGACGCAAACATGAAGATGCAAAGGACCTAAGGTAATCTGAAATTTTATTTTTACCGATCTTGGCGTAAGGAGATTGATCGGTTTAGGAAAAATTGTTTTAAGTTTTAACCGTACTATAAAGAGGGGTTACAAGACCTCTCTATATCTCCAACATGAACCGAGAAATTATTAGGTCATTGCATTGCATCTTTTTGGTTGGATTTGATTCAAATTTCGTTTGAAAGATTTGGTTTTCAGTTGGGTTTTTGACAGTAGAAGTGTTTTTCAATTTTCTAGAAAGATCTAGGCAGATCTGATTTTTGCTTTTGTTGACAAAAATGTATTCCTTAAAATTATCTTTCAAAAGAGCTATTAAACTCTCAATTTGGACTTATGGTTTTAAAGTTATGACAATTTTTGTTCAGGTTGACTGTCAGTTTGAATGTCAGTTCAGTTAAACTGACAATTGTCCAGAGAGTGTGTTTTTTGAGCTGAAAATTTTTAAACTAAACTGACTGTCAGTTTGGTATAACTGACTGTCAGTTTGTATTTCGACCTCAAACTGATTTGCTTGTGTTTCTATTTGATCTAGACGTTTTGTGGTCGAACTGACTGTCAGTTTGTATTATCAGTTTCCATATATGACCACAAACGGCTAGCTATTTTTTATCCGTAAATTTTGTCAGCCATTGAGTTTGGAACTGACTGTCAGTTTGCATTGATTTGTTTCCATTTTCGACCTCAAACAGCTAGCTGAGATTTCTCCGGATTTTACTTCTTTCTGGTCGTGACCCAAACTGGCTGTCAGTTTGCATAACTGACTGTCAGTTTGAGCTACTGATTTTCAGCTTGAGCTCCAACGGTTCTTTTAATTGTTGAGGCTATAAATAGGGGTTTTGAGCATTGGTTTTATACAACAAGCAGCCTCACAACCTTATACACTCTTGAGTTTTAGTTTTTTATACAAAATCTTGATCTTTTGATCAAGTCGACTGATTTTCAGATCCACCGAGTGCTTCCTGTTCGCATCATTTGTATCCTATTAGTTTCTCGGTGATTAATAGAGGTCTAGAGAAGACTTTGCTGCCTATTACTCTTGATGAGCGCCCTCACCTAGACGGTTCGGAGGCGTGGCCGTAGATCTCTCCAGTTCGGAGATTGTCGGAGAGACTCGACGCATTTGTACAAGGCATCGGTGCTCGCCTTTTCGGAGTGGACAAGGAGCAACCAATAATGGATAATATCCTCCGTGGATATTGGAGCAAAAATCAATTTATTTGAGTGTTTCAACGAGGATTAAGGGAGACTGGGCGAGTCTCCGAGACCTCGGTAAAAATTGTTGTGTTCATTCTCTCTTCCTCTTGCTCATATTATTATTTGTTCTTGATCTCTTTATTTGCAAATATTTGTTTTAATTTAAAGTTTTTAAAAGTCTCATATTCATCCCCCCTCTAGTCGGCATCCTTGATCCTACAGAGGTGGCACGGGAGCGGGAGATGGAGGAGGTGGCGGCACGGAAGCATGGCCGGGGCGGAGGCGGAGGAGGAGGTGGCACGGGACGCGGAGGAGGCTGAGGCCGCGGCACGGGAGCGGGGCGGAGGCGGAGGAGGCGGTGTCACGGGAGCCGGGGGCCTAGGGCGGTGAAAGGGATCTAGGATATCGACTAGAAGGGGGGTGAATAGGCGATTTTAGCAAATTACAATAATTAAAACAATTAGTAGAATGAGAGCAATTTAAATAACACAAGATGAACAAAGAGCAATTGCAACACAAGGATATATCCCGTGGTCTCGGTGATTTGCCGATCACCCCTAATCCACGTTGAGGCAAACTCAAATCTCTAACCGCTCCTCTATCTAGTCAACCTTCTCTCGAGAAGCGACCTAGATCTTGAGCCGGACTAGTGTGATGAGTTATCCAAACCTCGATTTCACTAAGGATGCACTTTACCGCTCCGGCAAGGCGTGCTCAACCTTTCACAAGACGCTTTGAGGCTTCTTCACAATCTTCCTTGAAGAGCTCTTCAAAACCTTTCTCCTAGCCGTCTAGGAGCCGGCAAACTCCAAGAGTAACAAGCCGGTGATGATCACTTAGCCTTCTTCTAGTGCCACAAGATTGATTTAATGATCTAAATGCAATGCACTAGAAGATCTCAAATGCACACTCTCACAAATTCGAGAATTTGAAACCTAGAGTGTATGAAATTAGCTTAGGCTCTCAAGGATGATGACAATGCTCAAGATTATGCCAAAAGTTGTGAACAGAGCCCTGCATGGGAGTATATATACCCCCCACAATTAATATAGCCGTTACAGGCCGTTGGGAGAAAAAGATCACCTGGCGGTCAGACCGCATGCACAAGCTCGGTCAGACCGCCGAATTGCAACGGCATTAAACAGGCGCACTAAATGCTCAACTGCCCTTGTCAGGCACACACAAGGTCAGACCGGAGCCTATTTCGGTCAGACCGTGAAGCTGTCCAGAGACGACCTAGTTTCTGGACACCTTATAAGCTCAAAACAATAGAAAATAGTTCATGAGGTTCCAGGAGGCTGACCTAGGTCTTAACTACGGACAGACCGACCTTATAAAGGTATATACTATACTAAGACATAACGTCGGTCAGTCCGAGAATTCTAATCGGTCAGTCCGTGAATTCGGTCAGATCGGTTCAACAAACGGTCAGACCGACTGAGACAGTGCTGAGCAGAATTGAGCTGAAACAAGCATTTTCAAAGGATGTGACCTTCTAGTATGCAATGCAAGTTGATTTTATGATTTGTGGCACATAGATGAAGTATTTTGTGATACACCACATGCTCCTCTTAATAGTACGGCAACTATCCTAAAATCCGGTCAAAATTCTTCTCTAATCACCTTAGACCGGTAAAAAGGAAAAGACCATATTCCGTACCTTTGCCTTTTTAATCAATGCGCCCTTTCTTCATCCTGAGGCTCTTTCTTTGCCTTTCATTAACCTGTCTTTTAAGTATCTTCTTGACACAACTAGGCAGGTAACGTTAGTATAGCATTTGTAGTTGTCATTAATTATTAAAACACTATATAGGGGCCTAGAAGCTACAGGAGGAGGCCGAAGGAGGCGGCGGACAGCGGACTGAGCGGAGGCGGCAGGGGGCAGGAGCGGAGGGTGGAGGCGGCCGTGGCGCAGGGCGCCGGGGAGGAGGAGGCCAGAGGCGGCACCGTGAGCGCCGGGCGAAGTGAGTCACGGGACAGGAGTCGGGACTTGGGAGTTAGGGTTACATGGGAGAGTAGAGACGCCAAGACGGGACTTAGAGTTAGGGTTTGCTACTTTGCTTGCCCAACGCAAAAGGCCAAAACAAAAGCCCAAAGGCCGAACTGCCTAAGATGCAAAGAGGCCCAAAAGTCCGGTAATCTTTTTTCCCATTTTTGCGGTTTTTTACCGAACTGAACCGAATACCGAATAGATCTAAAAGGCCCTACCGAACTGGATACCAAATACTAGAAAAACCGGTTTTTTGGGTTCATCTCAGTTTTTCGGTTCGGTTTTTTCGATTCGGTGCAGTTTTGCATACCCCTAACAAGAATAACATACAATCGTACCACAATTTTGCTATAATTGATTTCTAACCTCAACACTACCAATGATATGAACACACCGGTGAAGGACGCGTTCACGGAGGGTGGCCCGATCTTCACAATGTAGAATCTGGATAACTAATATCTGAAGATACCTGGATAACTAGTATGACCTGACGAAACGAGATAGCCAACCACTTACAGAACAAGAACTTATGCATCAATGAATTCGCCCAACCACACTCTGAATTACCTATCCACACGGCTACGCACGGAGTTGACGCACAGATAAGGTGATCACGAAGATCGTTTGAGCAATTCCAGAGGAAATCACAAGAACAAAGAATGAAGAGATTCAACTCTCAACTAAAACTAAGATTTCAATCTGAAATTTCAATATCAATGTCTTATATCTTGTATATTAAAAATTATGACCATATCTCTCTTTTATAGAGGGTGGTATGTACAAATATAGAAAAATTAAACTAGAATTCTAATATGAATCTAATTCAAAACGGAATAAAAATCCTAACAAACTATAAAAGATAAAAGAAGTTCGGGATAAATCTTCTCCGAGTTGAATTCGGATTTGGATGGGACTTTTTTCTTCCATGCAGTCGTTACTCTTTTGGGTCTTCTGGTTGCATACGATATCAAAATTTAATGATTCTTGATGCGCTGAAAGCTCTTTTGAATACCTTTCCAATAAGTACTCACATGATCAAATTAGATATTTGTGCTGAGAATGGTGCTTGGTTAAAGTTTGACTATCGCTTGGTCGACAAACTGTATGTTGAGCAAAATTCTTTTGGTTGTAGCAGTTGCAATCCTTGATGGAATCGAGTGATCTTGGACTTGTTGGAAAGTTTAGGAAATTATCTTTCCACTCAGTAGGTGTATGACCAAATTTGATGAAATTCTTTGGCTCATATGTGACTATATACTTCATGTTATGCTCTCCCTCTTTATATCTAATCAATATTAAACAAGAACTATTAGGTCACAGCATATTCTCATCATAATTTAATCTTTAAGGAACAAAGTCATCTATTGATGTAGTTGTCTGACCTTCACTAGAGTGATTGATCCTTTATATTTCTCGAGTCGAATTCTAGTGTTACTTGTGTTAGAGATGTCCTCATTAACCAATACACTTCAACTGCACTCTTTGTATTTTATTGACTAAATAACTTTCCACCACAGAGGGTACCAACCACAAACAAGTGTAAAACAGTGCATAACTAAAACAAAGTGTCAAATATTTCATACGTGCCTATCTATTCTCATGTGAAAAATTTATCACCAAAATTTGACATGTCGAATCATCAAATCCCACGTGCGGCCAAACAAACACATAAAAAAAAAATTTCTTCTCTTTTGGCTAATAAAAAACAATTTTCTTTCCAACTATCCTCTCTCCCATCAATTTTTTTCTAACATTGACGGTACAAGCATTGATTGTCAAATAATGCAATCCTGCAAAAAAGCATTTCTCTTTTTAGTATTGTCCAGAAATACATACATGTGAATCAAGGTATCAAAGGAAAAGAAACATTTCTTTTGTAGTATTTTGATCTGCATCAAAGACTTATGCACAATGAAAAGAAGCCCGTGTTCTCTTCTCACTTCTCAAAACGAAAACATATATTGTATCAAGGAAAAGAAGTATTTCTTTTTACCAAAACATTCCAAACCATACATTCTTGCTTCACAAATCTCAAAGAATTTCAATTTCCATTTGGTTGTAGTCCACTTTGTCGTTTTGGGGAGGGAGTAGGGGATTTGGGGAAAAAGCTGTCAGTTCTTGCATTCAATGCTAGTCGGGCATGCGTGCTTTATCCATTAGAATAAGAAGGCAACAGAGACACCCACAAAAAAAAAAGTCTTGTCAACTTTTTGCATTTAATGCTGCAATTAAGACTTCATTATTTTGGGCTTCTTTGTACTTTTGAAACTATAATGAATTATGCATGTGTTTTGCTATTAACTATTATTACGTACTATTGAAATCTAAAATTGATGATGAGAATAGGCTCATTAAAAATGAGAATAATTGATATTTTCCATATCTAGTAGAAGTGCTTTTCTTTTTTCTACTTACAGTTCATGTTTATCATTTTGAGAGGATAATATAGTAAGGTGTATGAAAAATCTTTCAGTTGTGCATTAAATGATATCCACTAACTCTTTCATCTTGGAGTCTTTTGTTCTTGAACTACACCGTAAGAAAGAAGATGTTTTTTTTGCTAAAAGTAGTAATACAAAATTGGTGCCCAAAAATTTTCATAAGAGAATAAAGTAAAATTTTATTTATGTTTTTGGTGGATAGTGAAAAATTGAGCTAATTCGGGAGGAAAAAATTGCTTTAATTGGAGAAAAGTAAACAACCTGGTCTTATTTTACTAAAAGAGGTGGCACAAAATTAGCGCTTTTAACAAGATAATACAACGTTCACCGTTGCGAGTCTCATCTATTTTTAAATCACGTTTAATATTTTTGAAACAATCAAGATAATACCATAAAAAATATTACTCCTGTAATAGACTTATAAATTAATAATTCTCTATTGCAAATATAGTCTTTTTTAAATCATGTTTAGTACTTTTAAATCGGTCAAGATAGTACTACAAAATGTACCTCTCGTACAATAGATTATATCAATTAATAATTCTCTATTACAAGTTTCGCCTTTTTTAAATCACGTTTAGTATCTTTGAAAGATCAAAATAATATCACAAAAGCACCACTCGTACAATGGATTATATCAATTATAATTTTCTATTGTGAGCTTCATCCTTTTAAAATCACGTCCAATACTTTTGAGACGATCAAGATAATACTACAAAAGGTATCACTCGTGTAATGAATCATATCAATTAATAATTCTCTGTTGCGAGTTTCGTCTCTTTTTAAATCACACTCAATACCTTTTAAATAGTCAAGATAATATCACAAAAGATACCACTTGTGTAATAGATTACATCAATTAATAATTCTCTATTATACTTGAAGTTGTGCACATCTACAATACGACTGCAAGATGAGTATCCAGGCTATCGGTCATACATTTTACTGTTATATAATAATTTGTCTATAGGCGTATATGAGATTTCATAGATGCACAAAAATTAACATATATGGCTATTTCACGGTTGCAAACCAGAATTCACTAAAGACAAGATACAAGATCAACACTAGCAACAAAAGAAGTGAAAAGAAGTGAAAAGGGCATATGAAAACTCCCAAAACAGTAGAATCAAAATTCACTAAGGATAAAGTTTTCCAAAGCAAATCAATCCATCCTGTACAAGTTTTGCCATGACCAAGAACTTGGTACGGACATTTTGAAAACTCAAAAGACAAATATACAAGACTAGAATTCATCTTAAGGTCACTTGAATTCATCAATCCCAGTAGGCTTTGTATTGGAAAACATCGACCACCTTATGAATCTAACAAATGAAGATGAAGAACAAATCCAAACTAACAAAAATTTGTTCTAAAATTGATATTTTTCTTACTTTGTCCCATTAAATTTGTACTAAGAATATATACCACTTGTAGGAAAGCTAATCTAAGATACCTATAATTCACTCATAAAATAAAATGTTCATACTCCTAATTTATTGTAGAATTGGATCAAAACAGTCATATCTTTCAAATTTTAAGAACCAAAGAAATATATAGCATACAAAAAATGAAAAGAACAAAACAAACTCTGCACAGTTGGCGCTACTGTGTAAATATAAAGAACTTGAAAAAAAAAACACAAATTAAATTGGTAAAAGGCTTCATATGTCATATTATCACTTCGCATGGGGAACAATAAAAAAAATCTCTCAACTCATATGGGAAACAAGCACCAAAGAGTAAGGATGGCTCACCCCACAGACCTCAAGAGCCATGTGACGGGCACACCACCATCGGAGCATCTCCGAAAACAAATCCAAACAACCAGATAAACCCATACCCCTTGAACTAACATAACAAAAAAATTTCTTCAAAAAATTTGAATGTGTCAAATCAAAAACAACATTAGACAAAATCATCATCAAAAAAGAAAGAAAGAACAAAGAAGAATAAATAGGCTGCAGGAGGTTGATTTGGCCTTGCCCATGGCTCTCCACCAATAAGAATAAGGAAACCGCCAATAAGAACAAGGAATAGAGGTTAGAGCTTGAGGTGTAAGAAAAGGAGGAAATATTTTTTAAAATAACCAAAAATAGAAAAATATTTGCGAAAATGATCATCAGTTGTCAAAATTACGAAACTAACCTGTCAGCTCATTTAATTACGTTTCCAACCGCGACAGAAGATGAAGTAGTATCTTTCGCACATCTATTGTGCGATAAAAGGCTTTCACGCCTCCGGTATGCGATAGTGGCAGACAATGTGACACTACGGCTTTGTCACATTATGCAAGAGTGATAGAAAATAAGACGACGTGATGGCGACAAGAGGTTTTGTCGCATTATGCAAGCACGACATAAAGCTAAAGTTCGCGAGGTCTCGTGTTTTTCACAAACAGGAGACGCAACAAAAATGCAATTAAATTTTCCAACGTCACTTTCGCCCTCCCCGGTCACTCTCTCTCATGCATTCTCAACTTTCAACACTTCTTTGTTGTTCTTTAGTTCTTCTTCAAAATTTTTTGTTTCAACCAAATTTTCTTCAAATCTAGTGGTTATTTGAATTTAATGTAGTTGAAAAAGTTGTAGCTCAGAAAAAAATCTTCCAAATGTGATAAGTTTCATTGAAATGTAATTAATTTTTGCTAATTTATATGCTAAATACGTGATTACTAAGTAGATTTAAAAGTTTATGTTAGTTTATATTAGTTGTTATATTTATGTTAGATGTTAACTAAATAGATGTTAAAGTAGATATTAATAATGACTCAATCATTAGTTTAATATTTTGTTGTTATAATAAATGTATAGTAGATATGTTATATGTTTTTTTAAGAATATCATCATTCATGTTTTGATTTTTTTAAAAATAGACATAAATATTTTGTAAATATAAAAAATTATCTATAAAACAAATTCGTAAAAGTTACAGATGAAGGAGAGCACTTCTAAGTTTAAAAATATATTTGTAAATATTTGTAAATGTATCTGTAAATGTTTAAAAATATCATAAAAAATATCCTTTAAAGATATCTGTAAATATATCTAAAATAAATATGTAAATGTTTAAATATATCTGTTAAAAATATCATAAAAAAATACAAAACATATGTCTTAAAAATCCGTTAAAAATTATCCTTCTAAAAATTGTGTTAAAATACATATATATGTTCACAAAAATCAATTGAACGACCAGGAGAGCATTTATAAGTTGGTCAATAAAAAATATGTATAATATTTGTAAATGTGAAGAAACATATGTAAAAAATTTCGCAAATGTTAAAAAATGAAAACCTCTTTGTAAAAAAATTGTATATAAATATCTGTAACTGTTTAAAAATTTTGGTTGAAAATACAAAATATATTTGCTTAAAAGACTGTAAAAAATATTCTCTGAAAAATTATTTGCTCAAAAATATGTAAATATTAAAAATATATTTTGGTCAATATTTTATCTGTAACATCCATCTGATATGTAATTTCGATTATGTGATTTAAAAATCATAACATGTTTACTTATAATTTGTTGTGTAAATATCTTCCGTAGGGAATGGAGCAACCCAAAAATTTCTGCATATTTTATGGTGACGGTTTGATTCGTGATGAGCCATATGATGTAGATATGAGCTGTTGGAAATATGTCATGGGCAATTTTGAAATACATAACACATCTTTCACGGATCGTAAGTTATTGATAATTAGTTTGTTTGGCAAGAGTGTAGAACATGAGAAAATTCAAGTAGAGAGGCTCATTGTGAAGGAGACCGCCAACGGCCCATGCTGCCTACTGTGCGAACTGAAAGGGAACAACTTGTGGAGCTTGTTTGTAAGGAGAGTGAAGGACCTTGATGGTGATTTGGGCGGTCGGTTTGTAGTTTATGTCTGGTTTTGTGACCTAGAATTGTCAGAGGGTGACGTTGAAGCCGGCCATAGTAGCGGCGCACGGGAAAGAAAAATGAATGCACTGATTATGCCAACATTCAGGGCTAGTGAATAGTCAGAAGCTTTTTGCTACACGTGTTGATGTGTGTAAGTTCTTGGAGGGTCTTGGAACTGTGTTTGATGAAGATGACTTGACAGACTCTGACGAAGATCATTTCAGAACCCCTAAACAGTGGCTTGATAAATCTGGATTTAATTCGGCAGTGCTGTCGACAAACCATAACTCAAGATGGTTTTTTGAGCAAAATAGCATCCAGCTAGAGAAAGAGCTTCGAACGAAAGAAGATGCGCAAAGTGCCTTGGCTAGATAGTCTTTTGCACTCAACCTACATTCACTACTACATAATTACTTTACACTATCGGTTCAAAATGGTCTATACTAACGGTTCTTTTACCGCTAGTGATCGGCACGATAGAAGAAACCTAACACAACTCTAACGGTTACAAACCGTTAGTACAATACCTATATTCCCATGGTCCATTACTCGCAAACGTTAGTACTGGTACATTTCTTCTATCGGTTCAGTACTCGCAACCGTTAGTATTATAAACTTTCTTCTATCGTTTCAGTACTCACAACCGTTAGTATTGTTAAATTTCTTCTATCAGTTTAGTACTCACAACCGTTAGTATTATAAACTTTCTTCTATCGGTTGTAGGTTATGAACCGTTAGTACTAGCATAACTTTTTCTAACGGTTCTGAGTTAGAAACCGTTAGAATATGTTATAAGCAGCTATACAAATGAAAAAGGTGCATTCACAGATACAACAATACAGAGATACACATATTAGACAGATTGAATCTAATTATTCACAAATACACCACAGAGAACAGGGTTTTTTATTTTTGTAAATAATCCAGATTAAAAAATTAATTTCAAAGTTGACTCACTCTACCGATCATGTTTGCTGGAGCTATTGTAGCCATGGGCATGGTTGTGAAGCAGTTGTCGAGGAAATGTAGTTGATGGTTGTCGTGGAGGTGGTCGTAGTTCGAGGTAGAGGAGGTCGTCACGACTGGAGTGGTTGAAGATGTGATTGGTCGAGGTCGGAGGCCGAGGACGAATGCAGCCAACCCAAAACAACGAGGCTAACAAAATAACTTACAACAGAAGCATATTCAGCAAGAGTCTTGACAAGAGTATGGATATAAACAAAATTTTGCCCATTGTTCTTGATACTCAGTTTTGTGATAATTAACACATTTGATCTATGGAGATACCGACAGATGCGAACTCGATTACAAATCTCAATGACCAACAATACATATTATCAGTAATGAACAATGACTGAAACATTATTAACTTTTCCAAAAATCAATTTAGCAAAGGAAAAGAGATAAAATGCGAGCGGCAAGAACAATTCTAATCGGGTTGGTTAAGAACACTTACAGTTCGTGGAGTGGCCTACGAAGCGCGATGCAGTGGCTGACGGCGGTGGAGAACCCAAATGCGAGCGGAAATGGTGGTGCGGAGCGAAAAAGGGGACGTCGGGGAGGCTAGCGTTTTCCGCGCGCGAGTAGAGACTTATTTGGAAATGTGTTTGGTTGGACTGGAAGGAAAACTCCCGCGGGTTTAACCCAAGTCTTGTACTATTTTACTATTGGTTCAAAAACACAACCGTTAGTGAACTTTTCTTTCTTCTAAAGGTCCCTACTGTCATAATTATTAATATATATGACGTCCTTTTACTATTGGTTGAATAAACAAACCAATAATAAAATTTTATCTCTTCTATCAGTTCGTACACTAATAATTGATAGTAAAAATGACGTAATTTTATTATCAATTAAATAAACAAACCGATAGTAAAATTTTATCTCTTCTATCGGTTCGTACACTAATAACCGATAGTAAAAATTACGTGTTTTCCTCTCTTCTAAAGGTCCCCACTGTCATAACCATTAGTATATATGATGTCCTTTTACTATCGGTTGAATAAACAAACCGATGGTAAAATGTTATCTTTTCTATTGGTTCGTACACTAATAACCGATAGTAAAAATGACGTAATTTTACTATCAGTTAAATAAACAAACCGATAGTAAAATTTTATCTCTTCTATCGGTTCGTACACTAATAACCGATAGTAAAAGTTACATGCTATTCACTAATGGTTTCCCAGACCATAACCGTTAGTATAAAACCTCTTCTCCACTGCGGTCCTCGTACACTAACGGTTTTCTCCCAGATTGCATATAACCGTTAGAAGATAGGGGTTAGTGGACTACATGTCTGTAGTAGTGATTACAGAGTGGTGAAGTCTACCCCTAGTTTATATGCTGTGGCTTGTGTTACATGGAGTTGCTCGTGGAGGGTTCGTGCCATGCAACCAAAGGATGACAATGGTTTTGTGATCACGAGAGTTACCGTCCACACATGCATGTTTACTGAGCCATTGGATAGCCATAGAAACATGAGTGCGGCATATGTAAGCAACATCATCCAGCTCGCAGTGCGGGAGAACATATAGATAATGCTAAGAGAGATCATCAACAAGTGGTTGATCGATGTGGTTATCGCATTAGCCATAACAAGGCATGGAGAGTAAAGCAAAAAGAAATCAAGGACATGTACGACAATACGAGGATGCATACAACACAGTGGTGTGGTTGCTTTGAAACATCGCAATAACGAACTTAGGCACATTGGTGTATATGCTCGATCAGACAGCTGTTGGCCTGAATGGCAGTACCATAGAGAACACAGGAGTTCTACATCATTTGTTCTTGGCATACCTGCAGTGCATAGAGGCATTTACATGTTGTCGACTGGTGTTATGTGTGGATGGTACGTTTTTGACTGGGAGGTACAAAGGGACACTTCTAATTGCAGTTACTGCATATACTAATAATCAATTTCTTCCGTTAGCATATGCAATTATAGAAACCAAGAGCACGAAAAGTTGGTTGTAGTTTTTGGTATATGATATTAGCAAATTTTCATAGTGGATCAGTGATAGAGAAAAAGAAGTGGTCGTTACTGCATGATGAGGGTGATGACGCAATTATGTTTTGAAGGGGATGCAATACTTGCCATTGACCGTAATTGTGGAGATGACATGGTATCGCACTATACAATATTTCAACAACAGAAGCCTTGTGCATGAATACATGAATTTTTGGGTAAATAAGACTCAAATGCATGAGGTGAGATCATCAACCGATTGCACAAGATAATTTTAGTCAGAGATTCAACAGCACATCACCAATCTCAATAAACTCATCAACAATGTTGATAGATGCAGTAGTTACGACATGTCATAGTAGGTTTTTTTACTCTCTCTCTCTCTCTCTCTCTCTCTCTCTCTATATATATATATATATATATATATATATATATATATATATATAGGCACCATTACTATATATTGTCTAATTTTATCAAAATATGTCATCTTTAATTACATGACTGGGTTGTTTGGTGTGTTAACACATTGAGCAACATAGAAATAAAAAAATGTCAACTTTTGCATATTATTATTAATCAAATAAATTATGTGAATTTTAAATAACAACATAATATTGAAGTTAGAACTAACTTCATTAAATGAAGTTTCTATAATTAGATTTAACTTTTTTTACTATAACTTGTATTCTTGTGTACAAAAAGTGAAATTTGAATTTGAAATTGTTGGTATATGATGTTAATTAGCAAAATTGAACCATGGTACCTTGTTGGGGAGAAAACGGATCAGATTCGGGCGGATAGTACTTGAACCATATCATTATCCATATTTTTTCCTCGGATACGGATACGGATTGGGATACTAACAGATACAAATACAAAACAAGATATTATGAATATGAATATGCTAGTCAAATATGGATACGGTCACATATAGACAATCCGATGTCATACAACACAAAATTCTAATAATAAAGCCTCCTTTCTTTTCTATATGTTATTTACACGAACAATGATCATTGATGGTACTATAATATATCATAGAGAGTTTATAGTTGTTAATTTTTCACTTTTACATCTAATCCAAATTTGAATCCAAATTAGATCTTAAAAATAGCAAGTCGTTGTAGATATGGAATTGGATCGAACGAATATCATCCGCCCCATTTCATCCCTAACACCTAGGCACCATGGAGTCTCAAGTAATTTTACTATATATAAGTCAAAATTTTTAAAATGTTGATCAGTAATATATAAAAAATATTAAGATTAGCTGATTTTGTGAATTTTTAATTTTCTAAAAAATTTGTTAGGAATTTAAGTTGATGTTTTGGTTGGAGGCATGAAAAAAAAAACCTGCCTAGTCTTAGTTTTTTACTGTGAAAGCTAAGGTTTCCTTTGAAACTTGGCATCAAATTATAGCCTTACCTCAAGAATTTGTTCCGAAACATGTGTCGTCTGATGCAATTGAGCAACCTTGAGAGGCATGGTTTACGAAGAAGTGTCTAGTGATCGAACAAGAAAAAACTTTTATCAAGATTATTTTGATTTGATGTCACTCTCGAATCACCTATTACCCTCCTCCAAAATAGCCTTTGCATTTTTGTGTACATGCAACTAGTTGATGAGAAAAACAGATAATGTATTTTTTAGAATCACAATCGTCTTACCAGAATTTTAATAATATAGATTAATATGCAAGAAATTGATATAATTATTCTTTAGTGTAGAGGATAATAATCTCACTACTAGCTTAGGGCACAAAAAATTTAATACCCTATTCATTCTTTTTACTTGCTGTTTAATATATATATATATATATATATATATATATATATATATATGTAAATCAAAATTTTTAAATTTTTCCCACTTTAACCACTAATACAAAAATATCAAGATTCACAATATAAATAAGAGTATTGTTAAAAAAATTTTGAATCAATTTTGCTTCTATTTTAGTATTTTTTTTAATAATATTTATTGGTATATAATTTTTAAAATTAATTATCAAAATTATGCATCGGAGATCACGAAAAGTTTAAGACAAATAAAAAAAAAGAGAGTGGAAAGCTTTCAATGTAGAATTTTATAGAAAAGTGCTACCAGCTGTCTGATATGGCTTAGAGGATTCGGCTGCACCCAAACAAAATTTTGTGAGTTGGTATGATCATGGGAAAAAAAAAGAATTTAATGGGGGAGAATCTGAAAATTTTTGTATGGATATCACAAAATAAAAAAATAATTTTAAAAATAACGCTTAATAAAAAAAAATTACAAAACTGGCTTCAGTCGCCATTCCAGATGGCGATTTATGGCATTTCGCCTTCAGTCGCCATCTGGAATGGCGACTGAATGCCACGTATCTTCAGTCGCCATCCAGAATGGCGACTGAAGGCCGAAAATGTGTTTTTCTTAAAAAAATTCTTGACAATTGTGTTTCTTTTAAAAAAAACAATAAAAATTGTATTTTTTCTTAAAATAACATTCAAATTTGTGTTTTTTTTAAAATTAGCATTCAAATTGTGTTATTTTTTAAAAATAACATTCAAATTTGTGTTCTGTTTAAAATTAACATTCAAATCTGTGATATGTTTAAAATTAGCATTCAAATTAGTGTTTTTTTTAAAATTAACATTCAAAATTGTGGTTTTTTTAAATTAGCATTGAAATTAGTTTTTTTTTGTAAATTAACATTCGAAATTGTGGTTTTTTTAAATTAGCATTCAAATTTGTGTTTTTTTTAAAAATTAGCATTCAAATTGTGTGATTTTTTAAAAATAACATTCAAATTTGTGTTCTGTTTAAAATTAACATTGAAATTTGTGTTTTTTTTAAAATAACTTTCAAATTTGTGTTTTTTTAAAAATTAGCATTCGAATTAGTGTTTTTTTAAAAATTAGCATTCAAATTAGTGTTTTTTTTAAAATTAGCATTCAAATTTCGTGGTTGGTTCAATCTGTCGAGTATGATGTTCCCAAAAACGAAAATGAACATAAAAAAATAGTGAAAACATGAGAATACTAATATAAACCAAAATAGTACAACCATGAGAATCGATATAATGTTCCATAAAAGGAGAACATAAAAAAAAACTACTGTCGGCCCCTCTTCGGACGATGCCTCCGGTCGCGCTGAAACGGCGATGGCGAATAGGTGCTGCGCGGATGCACTGTCCTCTGCGAGGGCTGTCGACCGGGAGGCTGAGCACTCGGGTCCTGCGACGGTGGAGGTGCCTCACCAAGCTGCGAAGATGCCAACTGATGTTGGCTTCGATCGGCGTCGTCTCTCATCTGCAACATATCGGCATACTGAGCATACGATGGGTCGCGGACCACCTGGGGGTCGGCACGGACCGACTGACGAGGAATGTATGGTGGGTGCCTAGCAGGAGACCGAAGCGGACCAGCCGACGGGATAGGCACCGTCTACTCAGACATAGCAATGTACTCGTCGTCTGAGTCGAACGTGACGTCGAAGCCCAATCCAGAATCGGAAGTGTGTGCAGAAGGCGGCGCTCGGGGACCCTCAGAGATCCGTACACCACCACGCGACGAGAAGTCCACGTGAGGTGCAACACCTGTACGGTACGAGCGAGCCGGGGGCCCACCGAGATAAATGGGTGCGGCAACGGCCGTACCTGAAGGGCCGGCTGTGTCGGGATGAGGAGCGGCTGAGTGCGACGGCGTATGACTGGGTCGGGCCCGTGGACGTGGAGGTGCAACAAAAGTTGACGAAGTGGCGGCACTCTCAAGGGTCAGCTGCGAGGCGACTCGGTCGACGTAGGCGACGGCCCGATATAGCTCGTCGGGCGTGATAGGCAGACCTGCTTGCCTCCGCTGGACTAGTGGCCGTGTCACGGAACTGATCGCACGGATGCCGTCAGCCTGCAAGACGGTAAGACAATGGGAGGTAGAAATAAAAATAACAAGTAGGTCATGGGCTGGCGGCATGTACCTGGCGGTGTACCCGAGATGCGTGATGTCGGTCGTATGTCTGATGCACGCTCGGAGCAGGCACGTCTGCAGGCGCCGGAGGCGGCGGGGCAATGCGAGCTGCGGTGCGAGGGAGGTACCATCGGAGGTAGTTGCCGTATGTCGTGGAATCGTACGCCCTCTCCTCACGCACGACATCTATCACTGCTGTCTGCTCCCAGCGACGAGTGTAAGGAGACTGTCGGTCGTGCCAACTGACAACCTTCTTGCCCTTGCGACTCTGCCTGCAAAAAAAACAAAAGTGTTCAGTTATTTCACAGAGCGAAAACACTATGCGCGGAGATAATGGAGAACTTACTCGTGCTGGTCATGCGACAAACGATGCGGGGCGTCTGGAGGAGGGATCGTCTGGAATAAGCCAAACTGGCGCATCACCCTCCACGGAGCGTACACCTCCAACATATGGCTGAAGACAAGAATACAGCGGGTGAGCCATAAATCCCGGTCCTCGGTACACACCACAGAGATCGCGCCGCCGGCTGTGCTCTCGATATAGCCCGTCGTCCAAATCCTCCATATAACACGAGCCGGATGCAACAACTCCAACTCGCCACTGTACGCACTGTAGCATGCATGCACCTGAACTGTGGCCCACTGCAGCTCATGTTGCAACCAGCGATCCCCCATGGTAGGGCGATCGATCTCATCCTCTGCATCCCTAGGCGGGTGCCCCTCCGGAAGTGCAACGGGCGTGTCGGTGATGAGCGGTCGTCCGACAGGTATGTGCTCATACGACCACAGCAAAAGAAGCAGAGGAGATCCGGCCATGTTCGCCGCTCGGGCACGCCGAACGCAGGCGTCGCACAATCCTCGATACGTCGCACAGAGAACCGCTGACCCCCAGCTGATGCGTGGGATCTGATCGATCGGCGTGTCCGCGAGCATCTGCGCCAGTGGAACAAGCCAACGATCCACTGTGTCACCGTGAGTGCCTGTAGAAAAGCAAAAAAATAGGAATTAAATTCAACAAGAGAATGGAAATAGCTGTGCCTATAACATGTTTAAGCATACCAGTGAACATGAAGCCCCCGAACAAGTGCAGCAAATACGCCTCGAAGTGTCGGCTCACAGTCCACTCATCTGCATCTGCTGGGCACGTCCTGAAGTGAACAAGCCAAGTCGCAGGAACTCCGACGTCGTGCTGGAAGGGCTCCTGGCCCAGAGGTAGTGGATGAAACCTCTCGGCGAGCATGCCGTCCCATCCGGCGGGAGTGGGTGGTGGTACCCAGGCCTGCCCGCGAATCGGGAGTCCGAACAACATGGCCACATCCTCCAGGGTAATGGTCATCTCCCCCCACCGGAAGTGAAATGTGTGCGTCTCGGGTCTCCACCTGTCCACCAGAGCAGAGACGAGTGATCGGTCGTGCCTGAAAGTCTCCAGTCTGGTGATCATTCTGCTAAAAGGAAGCAGCCCCGCCGCCCTCAACCGTGCGATGTATCTCCCGTCGAGAGGCCAAGACGTGCCGGACGATCGCAGGCGGAATGGCTGAAGCTCCTCTCCGGATCGCACCGCTCGAGACCGATGACGACCGTCGTAGTACTGATCGAGTAACTCAGGAAACTGTGGACGAGGGTGAGCCATGCCTGCAAACAAGAACATTAGGTTAGTACATCATCAAATACACAGCAGGAACGAATAAGTGTTGCACAACATTACTCAGTCATGTTCGACTAGGTCCGGATGAATCAGGACATGTCCTCCTCGTGTGGCCGGGCTGTCGGTAAATGGCACACTTTCGTAGCTCATCGCGTTCTGCGTTATCCATGTCATTGCCAATTCACATTTTCCGCCGTCGTCCAGGGCCTTTCCGCTCCAACTGCGGTGGTGGAACATATCGGATCTCGCCTGCCCTACACGACCGATCTCTGTAGTGCTGCTGAGTCCCCCAAATCTCAAAGTCTGCAGTCCATGTCTCGGCAAGGTACCGTGAACCATAGTAAACTGAGAGGTACATCTCGCTCGACTTGTTGTCGTGCGCACACGCGGCCATCACATGAGAGCACGGTTTATGCAATAGAGTTGGCTTGTTACAAGTGCACTTGACACCGTCTTCAAATGTCACTCCTTGCCTCTTGATTTGTCGCATGTATCCACCCCCCACGTTCTTACTGCGCAGATAAACGACCCAATTTTGCCTTCTACTGTTAGGAATGCACTCGACTGAGTGTTTCTGAGCGGCCGCGGCTTTCATTTCTAAGTACCTTTGTACTTCATGAGGAAATTTTGGTGGTGTCACCCGAAGCAATGCTCTTGCAGCTGTACCTCTCTCGTAGAAGTATTTGGCCGTGCGATGCCATGTAAATTCCACAATTCCAGTGAGCGGCAGACCTCGCACCCCCCTCAACACAAAATTGTATACCTCCGCCATGTTAGTTGTCATTACGCCATATCTGGCACCTCCCTCATCGTGCAATAGAGACCACTTCTCAGGAGCTTTGTCACTGATCCATTCACTAAATTTCTTTGGCCTTGATCTTCGGGTGCGTCGTCTCGCCACATCTGTAGTCTCCGCGACATTTTCTTCATCTTCTGGATGTTGTAAACTGCTTGCCTCTGACCTTTGAGATTTACCTAGATCTGAAGTTTCTTGTTCTAACTCGTCCCAAAGTTTTTGGAACTTATGACTTTGGTTCTGATCGCACAACCGCTTGAACTTCTTCATAAGCCGTGCACTCTTGTAGTGTGTGAAGAAGTTCGCCGCAAGGTGTCGTTTACACCACCGACTGATCAAGTCATCCCAGCTGTACTGCGGGTTCTCAGTGGACAACATGAACTCAATGGCACTTAACAGACCCTTGTGTCTATCATGGATTATACATACATTCCGTCTGTCTTTCACGACTGTTTGTTTTAGGTTTGCAAGGAACCATACCCAGCTGTCTGTACTCTCTCCTTCCACTAAGGCGTACGCCATGGGAAGTAGCTGGTTGTTTGCATCTGCAGCAACTGCTGTCATCAGAGTTCCCTTGTACTTCCCAGTTAGAAATGTGCCATCCACGCAAAGTATTGGCCGCATGTACTTGAACACAGAGATTACTTGACCAAATGACCAGAATATACGCTCCATATACTCAGCTCCAGGAACTATCTCACCATATCTGCCTACAACTGGGCTATGGACCATATCCATCACAGTGCCAGGGTTGGTGTCAACGATTTGTTGGATCAATCTGGGCACATAGTTATATGAATCATAGAAAGATCCAAATAACATCTGAAGACCAAGTTGCTTGGCTCTCCATGCCTTCCCATATTGAATGATGTACCCAAATGTGTCATTGATCTGGCTAACAATTTGTTTTGGTGGCATATCAAGATTTGCATGAAGGTTCGACAAAATTACACGTGCCACAAATGCGGAGGACATATTTCTATGACTCTGTGATACTTCTGTCACCGAACAGTCGTGTTCGGTGATCCTGGAAACAATGAAGTGCTCATTGTCCCTGTACCGAGCAATACGAACATAAAATCGACATCCTTCCACCTTGCACTTCAATGCGTACAGTCGCGGAGTTTTTCTGTCAACCTTGAAAGATCGACGCAGTGTCACGGACCACATCGCCACGGCTTGCTTAGCCTCCTCCTTGCTTCGAAAATGTTGTCCCAATGTTAATCTGTGCTCACTCCCTGCCGACTCCGAACTGCGATCGTCGTGGATTCGCGCATGCTAAAAACCACTAGGATCTAGCCATTGTTGTGGAGGTCCCATTCCACGATAGTCTTCTTCACCAGAGGAATCCGCATAGTCTGCGTCCACCTCCGACCCTTCGCTGCCTGAAACTTCCAGACCCTCGTCTTCACCTTCGTCGGCATAAGCCTCATCCCCAGGCCAGAAATACCCGCCCATGAATTCTGCGTTGGGCATATCCACAGAATTATAAGTCATGGTTGGATCAATGTTCGTATGTTGTCCTCCAATTAATGGTTCGGGTACAAGTTCTGCTCCCGGTTCTGGTACATTGTCTAGCTTTGTCACATACAGTATGCAGTCATCTGGCCCATGATTGGGATTTATCACCCTCCTAACAAGAGAGCCCCATGATCTATCGCCTCTAAGTTTACACAATTTCCAACAAGATGTCAAACCAATAGGCACCAGCGCTTCCATGACAATTTTGTGTAAACATGGGTCAATATTTAGGATGTCCATGACTCGGGTCTTAAGGTCTTCAAAATTAAGAACATTAAGATCATTCAATTCCATGTCTACACGGTGACATCCACTTAGGTCATCTCCAGATGGTCCATTTCTAATGATTTGTTCCCCGTGAAAAATATATACTACTCTTGTTTCCGACATTGTCTACAACATAAGTATTACAAACATCAGCTATCATATCTTCAATATATTTTGCACATTACTCTATACTCATCCTTAAGACATCTGCGACTTATTTTTTAACATCTTAGAAGTACACTGCATTAATGATATTGCATCACATCTAATCAAATATGTATTTCTGCACATTTTCTACGAATAAACCGTATGTCCTAAATTATCGATTCACTATTTATTAATCTAATTTATTCGCTCAATACATAACTTTTCTACATAACGGATCTACAAATACAACACATCTACATAACAGATCTACACATTTCTAAAACAGATCTACAAATTTCTAAAACAGATATACAGATACAACACATTTCTAAAACAGATCTACACATTTTTAAAACAGATCTACAAATTTCTAAAACAGATATACAAATACAACAAAATTTTAAAACATATCGACACATTTCTAAAACAGATCTGCAAATTCCTAAAACAAATCTATAAACCCCTTTCTTTTTTCTATAAACCCCATTTCTAAAACAGATCTGCAAATTCCTAAATTCCTAAAACATTCTATACTAATTACCAGTAAAAAAATTTTTACCTTTCTTTTTTCTTCTTTTTCTTCTTCTCCTCCTCCTCCTTCTCCTCTTCTCCTCCTCTCCTCCTCCTCCTTCTCCTCTTCTCCTCCTCCCCCTCCTCTTCTTTTCTTTTTTCCCCTCTCCTCCTCCCCTCTCCTCTCTTCTTTTTTTTTCCTCTCTGCCGAGTGAGTGAGTTCTGAGTTTTTTTTTTCGTTTCCACCACAATCGCCCCGGCCCTCCTTATATATTCCCCATCAGTCGCCATCCCAGATGGCGACTGATGGAAAAAAGCCCTGATGGCCCATTTTCGGTAAGTCGCCATCCCAGATGGCGACTGAAGCCATTTTTGTAATTTTTTTTTAAACGTTATTTTTAAAATTATTTTTTTATTCTGAGATATCCGTACAAAAAATTCGAGAATCTGATATGATATTCCTACCGCCGGTACTTTAATGGAAGAGCAGAGAGGAGCGGCCCTCACCGTGAGGCCCTCCCAGCAAATCTTTTTTTTGCATGAACGTGTGGGTGGGTTGGATCGATTTCGCCATGGCTGCCCCCGATCGGACGGTTCCACGACAACCTTGGTCCTTGCCGTCACTCGCCTCCATGGCCTGCGCCCTCGTCGTGCTCCTCGACAGCTCAACGCCATGGGCCACCGGCTGCGGCCACCGGCCCGCGCGGCGGACCCACGCGTCGCACCGCACTCTGCGGCCCAACGTACCTTTGGGTATGTGACTTCCGTTCTTCTGTAAATACTTCACGCCTCACAACTAACCTTGCAATTGTGCAAATGTGCAATTATATGTCTACAGCCCAGATTCTAGAATTGAGATGCTTGTTTATTTGCTCTTGGAATTTACTATGATGTCTGACTCATGGATGATTTAGGAAGTGTGGTCTGGATGATTATTTGCTCTTTTGGAATTTACTGGGATGTCTAGATTCAACTTGGCTGTTAATAGCATGTATGATTTAGGAAGTCATTTAGCAATCTAATAGTGGTGGATGATTTTTGACTATGGATCTCTTTGGTTTGCAGCTCCTACTTGTTCCACTAAAAATTTGCATTGTCTTACTAATTTGGGCTTTGTTTGGTTGGTGGTCAAAAAATGGTTGACTTGTGACCAGAGTTTTTGAGTCCATTTTTGCCAAAAAAACCTTGGCCAATGTTGGGATGTGGAAATTGTCCCCAACAACTTTGGTCATCAATCTCCCTCCTGCAGTCTCTATGAAAACTGTGCCACAGATTGGTTTGTATTTTTTTTTTGTTGTCGCACCACACATTTGATCATGACTAGATTTTTGTATGGCAAATTGGGTTAACAAACCAAACATACCCAATACACAAAGCAGAATTGGCCCATATTACTCATATTGAAATTCGCCCCACCTTTCTTGAATTTGTGTCTGCCACTTATGTACATCTATGAAGATTTTTAGATAAAAAATCTTGCTAAGACAAGAGTTTATAGGGAGAAAAACATCAGGTGTGCATTGAAAGGTCGAGCATGGAGCTAATTGGCAAAATTTGAGAATTTATCTCCATTTATATTTGGACTATTTTTTGCAGCCGACCAAATCCAACACTTCCATTTAACTTAGGATTCGATTCAGATCAAGCAATTATCAGCCAGGTTTAAATGGATGACTTTTTGAAGTAAGAAACTCAGGTTTAAGGCATTCACATACTGAGTTGCATGAAAGAAAAACAAACCACCAAGGTGCTGCATTTGTCACGATCAAGGCAACCCGCTCACAATTGGGGGATTCCCAACAAAGTCCAACCAGAGTGTGATTTGACTGTTCCCGCTCCATGTGTTTGTTTATGATTCTCTCTTTATATAAACATGTCAAGCTGTGGAGTCAAGCTATGCTTCACAACTTTACAAAGGTCCTTGAGAGTTTACATAATTAAAACACTTTCAAGAAAAAAATTAGTCCCACAAATACACTTCCAAGAAAAATTCAAACAAACCAGAGAGAGAGAGAGAGAGAGAGAGAGAGATGATTAATGGGGAGCTAAAAAAATCAACATGGAATGAACATGTGTTCAAACTTTCTTCTAAAAAGGAATAGTAGCAAACAAACAAAGAAAGCACAAAAAAAAAGCATGACCAAACATCTATATTTCCATTGTTATGCAGAAAGAGTTAGATTATGTCATCTTACAATGTTCCATACCTATCCATCCATCCAAAGGAAACAGTACAAAAGATTTTTTTTTTCTATTTTGTGAGAGACACACCTCATTTATGTCACTTTAATTTTATCTTTTTATTTGCCATTCTATAAATTTTCTTTATTTTGGAGTACATTTAATTTTTTTATTTTAATAATGTTTTAAATCTTAATTCTAATCTGTTTTATGTCATCCACATGCACATATCGAGTAAACAGCTAACTATTGAGTTTACTACAAATCTGATTTAATTGGCTAATTTATAGAAGTTACAACTTCATTTTTGAAAATGATTGAATAATCCATGTTAGAATTCACTGAAAGAAAAGATGGTCTTGCAGTGAGAGTTACTCTCTTTTGATGTCTTCCAGGTAGTATTTAAGAAGGATATGCAATTTAACTGAAGAAAGACTGATGCTTATATTTTGCAATAGTGTTATGTTAATTATTTGCTAAACATAGCCAAGGGTTCATCTACTTGTGAATCTTACAACTCATATATCACAGTGTATCTTTCCCATAATGAGATAAATGATTCTAATATCTTGGCAATAATTTAGTTTATTGTTTTAACCAGAAAGAAGTTTAAAGACTTTGATATGATCTTTGTAGAGATACAGCAGTTACTAATTTTAGATCTTGTTGGATATTTGTAACTGTAGAAAGAACACCTTTAGTGTATCTTTTCCAAATTAGTCTTCTATGTAAACACCTTTTTGTCATATATTTTCCATTGGCAATACTGATTTGGATTTACTTGTAATATTTTTGGTCATTCTTTTTTGGATTATCTTTAGTGCCTGGATTATGTTAGAGGATCAATAAACCTTTATTTTTGGATTGTACTTAGTGTATCTTTTTTTTTTGGAGGCAATATGAAATTGGTCAGTTACATGCACATGAGTACTAATGCAACATGTTATGGATTAGTAGACGATGTATCTCCAATGCATTCACTGAATAAAGGTTTGGTGATTCTTTTGGATCTTTTCAATATTTTGCATTCATTGCAAATGCTTTCACATAAAACAACTCATGGCTGCATGTACAAATGGCACATAACCTTATATAAATATACCATGACCCTTTGTCATGACACGCTGCAAACTACCTAGAAGGATTCAGAAGTTTGATATATTTCAAACACAAGGTGTTCTTTCAGAGTGTGAGTTGTTCTTGTTTTGCTGATACTTGGTGAAGATGGAAGGCGGTCATCGCGACGAAGAACAAGGCCATTTCTCAAGGAAGCAGGGTGGTCTTCTACCCGTCCCATTTATCATAGGTAAGAAATTTTGCTATCAATACAATCTGAAATTACTTTTGCATATTTGATGACTTTTTTAAGTTTATTCTTTTGAGTTCCCTAATGATCTACACATCTACCAAGCACTCATGCATTCTTGAAAAAAAATTGATACTGCATGGGACAAGATTGTTTTGAAACTGTAATTTTGGTAAAATTACTTGACATCTTGTTTTATTTTTTTTCAGGAAATGAAGTTTCTGAACGGATTGTGACCACAGCAATTAGCGCAAATATTATCATCTACCTAACAACAAAATATCACCTGGGTTCTGCGACCAGTGCAATGATTCTCTTTGTGAACCAAGCTGCAGCAAGTTTCTTGCCAATTTGTGAGGCTGTCATTTCTGATGCGTTCTTGGGTCGCTTTCTTATGGTTACACTCATGCTATTCGCATGCACAATTGTAAGAATTACTATACATAATTCCTTGTGTACATTGACGAATTCTACTTTTCTACTCACTGTAAATTATACTATAATTCTTCTCTGTTTTTTTTATTTAGGGGACTGGTCTTTTATGGTTGACAGCAATGATTCCAAACTTGACGCCCCCAGATTGCCATCTTCAGAACAAGAACTGCAGTTTGCCAACATCATTCCAACTATTCGTCTTGTTTGCCTCATTTGCATTCATGTCGATTGGAACAAGCGGTATTCGCACATCTTGTCTAGCTTTTAGTGAGGACCAGTTCTCAAACTGGACCGGTCCTCGAAAGGATCGTGCGCTTCGAGGTTTGTTCAGCTGGTACTACATCGCTGTCGGTGGCTCATCGATTTTCGCCACCACTATCGTTGTGTACTTCCAAGATAATATGGGTTGGAAGGTTGGCTTTGCGATTCCGGTAGCTATAATGACACTGATCACATCTCTCAACTTGGTGGCTTCTCCCCTTTACATCAAGGTGAAACCGAAGACAAGTGTGTGGTTTGGCTTAGTTCAAGCGATTGTTGTAGCTTTCAAGAATCGTCACCTTGTGTTGCCAGACACAAACAATGCTGTTCATTACCACCATGGTGAAGACTCCAAATTTTTTATTCCATCAAACAAGATGAGGTGCATAATTAACTAATTTTCTTTTGTACCATATGTATGTGTAACATATATAACTCATAAGCTTAAGTACATTTATAATCCTTTAGGTTTCTGAACAAGGCATGCATGGTGAGGAGTCATATGGATAGTATCAACAATGGAGCATCCAATACAAGCCATTTGGAGATTTGCACTGTGGAGCAAGTTGAATGCCTCAAATCCACCATTAGCGTAATCCCAATGTGGTCAACGACAATCATCGGTTTCTTGATCCTAGTCCAGTTGTTTGGGGTGTTGCAAGCATCCACTATGGACCGCCGAGTGGTCACCACAAAGTTCCAGATCCCAGCCGGATCCATCTCAATCTTCGAAGTTGTTGCTTTCACATTATGGTCGGGATGCTATGACCGGTACATTTTGCCCCTGCTACGAAGGATTACAGGGAGACACCAAGTGCTGAGCCTTAAGCAGCGGATGGGCATAGGCATATTTTTGACCATCATGTCACCTCTCGCGGCATCGAGAGTAGAGGCTGTTCGAAGGAAGACTGCAATAAAGCAAGGTTTGGAAAACAATGCGAGCGGGGTTGTGGACATGTCTGCATTGTGGCTAGGCCCTCAGTATGTTCTTGCTGGCCTTTCGGCCGCGTTTGGGTCAATTGGGCAGATCGAGTTCTACTATGCTGTGCTTCCAAGGTCAATGGGGAGCCTTGTGCTGGCCCTCCTATCCCTCGGATTTGGTGTCGGGTACCTCGGCGCGACAGTCGTCGTCAAGCTTGTCAATGTGATCAGCAGCCGAGGTGGAGGAGTGGCCTGGGTCTCAAACAACCTGAACCATGGACACTATGACTACTACTACCTGGTGCTTGCATCCCTGGGTGCTGCTAATTTGATATATTTTGTGATTTGTTGCTACATTTTTGATGAAACAACACAGAACCGGTCCTTGGAGTCTGGGGAAGGAGCAGAAGAGATGAGAGAGATTCATGAATAGCTCACATTTTCCTCCTGCTGGAAAATTACATGATTAGTGTTCAATAAGAAAACATGAACCTTTTGTTCAATATATCATGTAGACCTGAGCAATGCTAGACTGAAGTTGTGAAGTGGTTTGTGAAGCAAGGTCACTCAATAGTTGATTTGCAATTACCAATAGAATTCATTTTAAGGTGAAACATGCATAGATGAATGAAAATTCAGACTGTCCTGTAATGCCAAAATTTTCCAACATAATGAAAAAAAAACCACATTTGAAACTTCAAGACTAGCTGAACCATCATATGGAGTAAAGGCGGACATTATACGAATTTTTTTTATAAATAACCCAAAATAAAAAAATAATTGTGAAAATGACCCACAGTTGTCGAAATTATGAAACTAATCCAGATCGTTTAATCATGGTCTGAAATCGTGATAGAATGATTTTGGCATCTATCGCGTCTCACAAGTAGGACATAAATCTTTTCCTCTTCCACTCCGCAATAGAAATTTTTTTCCATCCCCATCCGCGACTAAAACTAGTGGGCACGACAGAAAGTCGGTCGTTTTTGTCGCACTACACACACGCGACAGAAAGACCACCTCGTTTTCTCTCATTTTCTTGTAAGTAATTCTGTTTTCTGACGTGGTTTTCACCCCCGATCCCATGTCACCCTCCCTGGTCACTGTCTTATGCATTCTCATCTCTCCACATTTCTCTGTTGTTCTTTAATTCTTATTCAAAATTTTTTGTTTCAACCAAATTTTCTTCAAATATAATCGTTGTTTGAACTTAGTGCAGTTGAAAAAGTTGTAGTTCAGAAGAAAATCTTTCAAATGTGGTAAGTTTCATTGAAATGCAATTAAATTTTTGCTAATTTATGTGCTAAATATGTGATTAGTTACATTAGTAACTAAGTAGATTTAAAAGTTTAGGCAAGTTGTTATATTTATGTTAGATGTTAACTAAATAGATGTTAATTATGGCTGAATCATTAGTTTAATATTTTGTTGTTAAAATAAATTACAATTAAGTATAAGCATATCAGAAATTCGAGTTAAGCACAAGTGGTCGTGGTCAAAATAAAGTGGCTTGGAGTGGTCGGAGTGGAGCGGGCTGGAGTGGTCGAAGTAGAGTGGTCGTTGTGGTTGTGATGGAGTGGTGGTCGTAGGATTTGATCGTAGAAATTTTTACAATGGAAAAGACGGGCAGAGAAATTCTGAATTTGTTTTTTTTGTCACGCTTGGAAGGTGGAAAAGATTTCTATCGCGGTTTCAAAAGGGAAAAGAGGACATTAGGTTTTTTGTCGCGGATCAAAAATGGAAAAGAGGGATTTGCGTTTTCTGTCGCGGTTTGAAAACAAAAAAGAGGACTCTCACGGTTTCAAAACAGAACAGAAGAAAAATTTGTACACGACCGTTTCTATCGCGTATCACAGTCACAATAATTGAATTATCATATCCAACCAAGTCATTTTTGCAAATTTGTTAAACTGTGGATTATTTTTGCATTTAATTTTTTATTTTGGGTTATTTATAAATTTTTTTACATTGTACAACATAGCACAAGGATCTGCTCTGCAGCTGATCTATGCCATCTAATGTTTGATTGAACAGTTTTTATGATTCAAAATTTTTAAAAAAATCTGTCCTATTTTGAAGTGTAGATTTTAAGTCAGATGGCTTACACACGTGTATAATCTGTACTTCATTGTAGAGGATCTGGGTCGTACGTTTATTTTTTTTCCTGATTTGACGCACTTTATTCTGTCCTAAATTTTAGCCAACGATTTGCTGACCCCAGTTTTAGCCAATTTAGGCTATAAAATAAACTAAAAAGCTAGTCTGAACGCAAGATTAACACAATTTTGTAGTGAACTAAGTACCAGCCAAATCTGATCAACGCGACTAAAATTTAATTTAATGTATATTATTTGGCATTCTTCTACTACAAATAAATCCTACATTATCTCGTACTTGGGCCGAGAGGGCCCAAAAGGCCCAGTTAAGGCAAAAACTAGAGGAACCCACACCCATATGGGGCCCACGAGAGCCCGAGAGCAAAGGCTTTACCCTTTGTTTTTGGATGGGCGTGGTCCACAAGTTAATGCGGTGGGTCTCACATGCTGACATGCAGCAACTGACATGACCTCCGTGGTCCATGCACTGCATGGCTGCCCCGTGAACCCCCTTTTTGTCAGCGTCTCAGTATGGGTGGACAATGACGCAACTACCCCTTTAAACATGAAACAAAAATGCTGCGTGTCCGTACACTGTAAACTTCTTTTTAGCACTTCGGATCTCACAATGTTGATTATTTGTGTGTGTTAGGGATTGGTCCCCTTCTCGCATTAGTCTAATTCAATTCAGTTGGACATCTGAATTTTGAATGATCCATTTAGCATAAGTTTGAGACAGACTCGTTTAGTCGGGACAGAATGAAGTTATATTGTTGGAGGTTGTGTTTTAGACGCTATATGAGGTGATCTGAGTTAAAATGAGATGTTATTAGTTGATTGCATAAGTGATGTAAGTAAAGATATATGATAAAAAAGATATTATTTAGAATAATTAATTTATCTTTTTTACATCTATATCACCTCAATTTACATAAATAATTTTTAATTCATCTCAATTCACAGACACTCTCTTAATACCCGGATAGTGCAAAACTCAATTTGTTGCAACTATGGTCCATATTCCTTTGTCACCTATCCCATTAGCCACAACAATTAATTGTGGTGCAACAATAATCTCCTACAATTTCTTAAGTTGCACACAAGGTTAAAACATCACTTATCAAAAATTGTGAAAGGATAAGTGTACACCAACTATTTTTTACTAAGGTATAATCTAGTGCTTTGGATGTTGAACCACACAATCAGCAGTCATATTTGTGATTTGAAATGGGACTTTATTGATAAAGACAAACAAAAGCACAATATTGGGATGACATAAATTCAGTCTAAAAATGACACTAGGCAGTGCAAGGACAAACTCAAATCCATGCATTTTGTCCTTAAGCTGGATCTCAAAATCTAATCCATTTAAGGCATGTCACATTCTCTTCTACTATTACGACAAATATGGACTTCAATTCAAACCCAAATTCATACACATATGTCCCTATCGTAGACCTCAATATAGAATCCATCCAAGATAAGTCATTTTATTAAGGAGAATAGCTACTGACCAACTATAAAAGATACTGCCTCCTGAGATAAAAATTTAATAAAAATTTATTTTAGAGAAGATATAGAACAAATTATCGAGAATTGTTCGATTAAAGTGACTAATTCAGATCAATCTAACACACTCACACTAATTTTAGAATTGATAATTCTCTTAGATGCAGGTCCTAGATATTGCTTCCAAATGACCCGATACGTGCCCCTTTGTCGACTTGTGCCCCTCCGTTTGCCTCCACTGGTGAACCTCTCGAGCATTTGATCAAGCAACCAGCGGCAGGAGATGTGGCGATACAACAATGGGTGCTGCAACTAGGTGCACATTGTGACACATGAGGTGACATGGACGTCTAATCACATACTTACAGCCTTGCCAACCATTTAGGGCTTATTTGGAATAGAGAATTTTTAAAGAAATTTTAAAGAAAATTGGACATCTATTTTCATTGGATGTGTGGTTTACTCTCAAATTTTGTGAAATCTTTTAATCCAAACAAACTCTTAATCTCTAATTAGACGTGAAAAGTACTTGAGTGCAACATTTATTGTCACCTTAGGAGTTGATTGACACAAAAAAAACCCCTTTGGAGTTGAGTGAAGCTTTGTTAAAAAAAAGGGTGCTTAATGCAATTTTCTCTATAAAAATAAAGATTTTGAATCCGAAGTCAAGTTATTGAAAAAAAAAAACTAAAATACCGTTGTTGCCAGCCATCACATATCTCAAGTTCTCATCCCACAAATCTTTAGTAGAGCCCCTCATCTATTGTTAGTTAATAGTGTATCCCCTGCAACTCATTAATCGCAACAGAGATGGGCACCATTCTAGCCGATCTATCTAAATATTATCTAAACTAGTCTATTCACCGACTATCACTATATATATTCATAATTTTTTATGATCTTTAATATACATCTTTTTTATTTATTACAATCCCATTACCGCAAATGTTAGTCGAATGACAATTAATTATTGTCTAGCATAAAATAGTCAACTAAGTGTTGTCTAACAATGTTAAATTGATTGTCATTCTTGTAACCAGAGAGGATCTGATTTTGAGTGTATCATAAGTTTGAAGTTTTCCAGTGACACCGTGCCAAGTGCTCACAAACATAGATTCAATTAGCATGTAAATAAAAACAAGAAAAAGAAAGAGAGAATATCCTATTCTCAAAAAAAAATTAGTATTTTATCTCTCTACTTTAAAAAAATTCAAATAACGATATTTTACATTATGTACGTCAAAACTAGTGTAGATTTGGTTCAAAATTGACATTCGGCTGGTTTTGAGCATGGAACTTCTACAATTTCATCGCTCGAACCTTTCTAAATTTCAGTCCTGCCTCAAACCTTTCTAATCGCTCCAAAGTTTTAGCATCAACTAAATTAAAGCCACGTCTCTTAAGATGCACGCATCCATGAACAATGAGAGTACTCCGACAGAATGTACTGAAAATTTCAGCTCCTCATGCATAATCTAGACTTTGCCAGCTACCTTCTTCATGCCCTTGTCGGAGATGCGCCAGTTAATTATTGTGCCGGCTAGGTTTATTTGCAGGCGGCGAGCAGAGGAGGCCTGGGCGCGGCCGTCACGGTGGTGACGGGCAACAAGCGGGACGCGCGGGTGCCGTGGAACTGGGAGAAGCGACGGACGCGGCTGTTTGCCAAGAAGATCCTACGTCGAGAAGCGGATGTGCATGAAGGGCCAGTTCATGAAGCGCGCCGCCTGCCCGTCGCCGGCGTCGCCGTAGGTGCCGGTGATGCGCGCGCCCCCGGGAGCGTATGGCCGCTTCCGTTTTTAGAAGCGCCCACGCATGATGTGCATGCATGCTTGTTGCCTTCAACTCGTGCCGGGTTTAGAAAGGGAGCAAGCTCGTAAGCATGCTCCTCTATTTTTTATTTCTTATGTTTTGCTAGAGGCTGTTCTTCCTACTTGGTCTTTGGAGATATGCATATGTAGTTTTAGTTTGATCAGATTTTTTTTTTCTTGTGAATTAGGGCAAGCAAAAAACGTACATCTGAAGCATGCAAATGGGGTTCATGGTATGTTCAGCGACCCATATGTGCAACGTAGCTAAATACATGTATAGCTAGGTTGGGCGTTTTGTTTGATTTGTAAGAACTGATTTCGTGCCTTCGCTTGCTCTGCGCACTCATATGCCCGGCCTCTGTTGTTTCTTTCGTGGCTTGGACCGCTTGGTGCTCACAAACAAGTGATTTGGCGAAATTGCAATTTAGAAAGATTTGAAGAATGAAATTGCAATAGTTCCATGCTCCAAACCAGCGACAACCAGTCAAAAGTTGATTTTGGATCAAATTCGTACTTGTTTTGAAGAATAAGATAGATATAGAATGTCCGGTTTTAAAAATATATGATATTTTTTTAGACTTCTTAAAAAATTATATGGAACCGTCCCTTACAATAAGGGCTGTCCCAATAAAAAAAACTATTTCGAATCATTACAATCCTTGTGTCTCACAGAGCCATATATAGTAGATAGATTTTTAATTATTTTATTGATTTGTTCTTTCTAGATAATACTTAAAATTTCACAAACCCAATGTTCAACTTATTTGTACTTAAGGTTCTAACAAATAGATATCGGGTTCGTTTGGTTAGCTCTATGTATATGGGATCTTGAATATCAAGTGATATATCGAACGATACATTCCTATGTCAGATTTCAAAAATCTAATTATTTTCACATTTATGGTTAGATTACAATTTTTTTTTTGTCAATTATTGTTTTACTTAAATGTCTTATAGCTGTAATAACCAAAAAATAATATAAATTGTTAAATATTTTGGAAGAAATATTTACATGTGTTTAATATATGATATTTATATTAGTTATTTTAGTTTGAATATTGCAAATTTCAAACAAAACAAATTTAATATAAATTTGTCAAAATCATATTTGCAAATGTTAAGTTTTGCAACCAATGTATCGGATGGTATATATTGTGTATCAGTCTGTACCAGTTGACCCCCTACATTGATATACCAGATGATATATCGGATGCTACAAAAATATTTACAACTATATTTCTACTACATTCGTAATATTTTAGAATTTTTTATGCTTATCATGTAATCTCTAAATTAGAGTAGTTTACACTTTCACAGATCAATGGTTTGCTTAAGATACACCCACCAGCTCCTACATGCAAGGTGTGTGGTGTGCTTGGTTTTCTGTATATGCCTAATCAGGGTGGGATGGGCTGCGGAGATGCAAAATAACCCACTATCTCCTGCATGCAAGGTGTGCAGTTGCTTGGTTTTCTGTATGTACTCAATGAAGGTGGGATGGACTGCGGAGATGCAAAATAACATTATTTAGTTAGTTGTATTTATAAAGACATATTGAGTATTGATTGTGTTTGGTTGAATCCGCTCACTAGCCAACATACTTTCATACATATTACAAGAAGAAAAAAACTTCATATCACTTGGTTAAGGCCTAAATTAAGAGGCCACTTTTCGAATCTCATACTCAAATGTTGTCATGCTAATATGCAATAAAACAATCAATCAGAATAGAATTTAAAAGATTATATATCTTTTATCAAATATATTCACATATAAACAATCAAACACACCTATAATTATAAGAGGACTTATTCACAACACACATGGCCATGTTGAAACATCTGGCCAGGTAGGCCCACCGTGCAGCTAATATATATATATATATATACACGGATAGCTGCCATAGTTCTTCGGCGTTACAAGATTTGCATATATCACCCGATGACGTCAGACCCTGACTTTGTCAGGGATCTGCGCGGATCAGTCAACGTTCTGCGGGACCATTAATTCGCGCCATCCGGCCCCACGTATCAGTCACTCCGTGCATGCAGCAGCAATCTTGCATGGTGATTGGTGCGTTACGTACATACAAATAATGTTGTCAAAATATCAATTCATAGGAGATGTAATGAGCAGAAATTTCACTGCATATGGGTCTAGGTCTGTGTCCGGCCTCCATCTGCCGTCTTAACTCTTCACCAGCTTATATCTGCGAAAACTTAAAAAAGTTCGTCTACAGATCTGATTATTTGTTATATATTTCACAATTGAATCGGCTTGTTTGTTTCAGAAAATATTACTCCCTCTCTACTTAATAAAATATTATTTTATTGAGCAAAATTTATATAAAACTTCTATGTTTTTGATAAAATAATGATATTATCTTTTAAAAATATCCTTATAGTCAGTGCTCCACTTAATCATTAATTGTTTATATGCAAACAATAAACATATCACATTAGTTATAAATATTAAAGATAAACATGTAATTTTATTTTATTTCTTAAAAATTGTGCATGGAGTTAAATGATATTCTTTTAAGTACCGGAGAGTATTTAGCATATGGTTTATAATATAAATTCGAGATGTTTGTCGCCGAGGTTATTGTTTTTTATTTATAACCATTAGATCGAATCTCATCAGACCTCACTAATCAACAATTTAGTCCCCCTACTTGTCTTATCCCTAATCACTAGTTGGTAGGCCGCCGTCCCTTTCTATGTGCCATTGGTACTACCCTATCTTCATTTTTTCGTCTCATCTATTAGTTGATGACCAATATTACTATCACCATTTCGTTTCCTATCTCTCCGCCACATATTCTCCGCCGCCACTGCCGCCCAAGAAATCAAGAAGATTGGTATAAGGTGAACCTTGATGCAACAGTTTTTTTTTCATATCTAGACTAAACACTGTTTTTCCAATCCAAATGTACTTTTGAGAACTATTCAATCTGAACTTAATTGATCAAAACGAAAGTATATTGGAGTACTTTTGAATCGTTGGAGTTGGCACAAAAGAAAGGCAGAAAGAGAGAAAGAAGGAAGAGGAGACAGGTCTGAGAAAGTTGAAGGGAACGAGGTGCATGTATGTGTACGTGAGCCACGACAGTGACGAGGCACACCACCACGCTTCACGCCAATTACTAAATGCCCTATCATCATTTATCGTCCTTTGCCTTCTCGCATTACCCAATCAATTAATTATTACCATACCACCATACACTTCTTCATTTCTTTACTTACACCACCTTCCGCAAAGTCCCAAATCAAAAAAGTGTGTGACCTTTGATCACAAACTAGGATTTGTATTTTTTCAGAAAAAATTTATTTTACTCTAACTCTGAATTAAGTTTCCTTTTAAACCAACATTTTTCAAAGGGCCATTGTGCTTTTGTCCTTTAAATTTTAGCTCGGCTCCTATTTTGTTCTTTCTATTTAAAAATTATATAATGTGGTAGATTTTTATAGTACTGACATGTGGACCTGGATTCACTTGTTAGTGATATGGAGAATTTTTTTTTACAAGAGTTTAAAGTTGTGGAATTAAAATAGAGTATTTGAAAAGTTTAAGTCTCAAAGAGGACTTAAGCCTTAAAGTTGAAGGACCAAAATAGTATTTTTCTCAGCTTTTTAATAACAAATAATTATCATATCAGAAACTAATGTTCCTAATTAAGATATATGAGAAGTTAAATTTTTGTCATTAGTTACAGCTAGATGTTTCTTTGTTTTACAAAATTTTTGTAAAGTTTTTCTTTTCTCCAAACATGACCGTGGTGCTAGCAAAGGACATTGTCTCAGGTGCAGGGTGCACAACATTTTACGTGGTGCAAGATTAATAAGGCTATTTCTAGTGCATCGGGGCTTTGTGAGGCAGTTCAATAGAATATTCTTCGATATATTCTGTGTTACGCGTGTGAAGTATCACCTAAAATACTCCTCTACTCCAATGTACCGGCGCTTTGCGAGGCGCTTAGTACGGGCCACGAGTAAATTAAATTTAGGTGGTTTTAGTAAAACATCAATAACTTTTAATTTAAAAATCGAATATATGAGATGTTTGGTCTCTATATGAAGATAATTTAAAGATCTATAACTTTTTCAATATAATCAACATCTAATTTGAACTAGATTAATTACAAATTAAGAAATAAAGATTATATACAATTTGATCGCACGTAAATCAAGATAAAAAAAACCACACGGGCCCATGTGCAGAACAAATTTTCCGACACCTGCCTATGTGTTTTCTCTCTCTTCTTTTATCAAAGAATTGTTTTTTAATAATCAGACCTACGCACATAACTCCAATGCACGTGCGTTGGAGACAACCTAACACATCGCCACAAGCCTATTCTCTCTCGCTTCATCTCACTCTTAAACTGTCTCCAAAGAAGACATTTCTTTGGTGCTATGCAATAAAGAACTATTTTTTTGCCCACCTCACCCTTATTTGCTGAGTAAGACTCATTTCTTGTGTTTTGTGTATATTCTTGATCTCTCTTCTCAAATCTCTTTAAAAACTAAATCATTAATGCTTGATTCTATACTTAGATGATATATGTTCTCTACGAACCAATCATTATTGAAGATAGCATTGACACTCTTATTATGTAAGATAACCTATATAAGAGTCAAGTTCTTCGAAAAATTCTGCAGTTTTGAAGACTATGCTACGTGTATCACTGTAGATTTATCTATTTTTTTTAAAAAATATATCTCTTTCTTTCAACTCTATATTTATTACATGGGGTTATATTCACTCAATAACTAAATTTTACAAATCTTACTCGATAAACATAACACGACTTGCTATATCATAATATCACACCGATCAGATAGAAAACTTCATATCACCCTCATTTATTAAACTCGAACTTATATAAATTTTGCTACATCTGTGTTGTGTAAGGCTGGAAGAGAGGATAAGACCCCATCCTCTTCCCACCCGACAACCTTTCTAACCAATCCTTTGTTTAATCATTTGGAGTCCCCAACAAAGAGACTAGAGAGATTCTTGTATGTTTTGTTGTTAGTAAATTTTTATGAAATTAAATCTTAACGATGACGAGTATATTTAGTCAATGTTTGAATTGAGTCCATTTTTTGTACTGTTGATATTCAACTAAGACAAATTTTTGGCCAGATATATGGCTGGAGTTTTCATCATCACACACTGCCAAAATTTTTACAACTATGTGGTAGAATTTGATTACCAACCAAACACAAATAACCAAGGATCAGCTAAGTATTTCTGCTTGGCTTCGTTGGCTACCAATCACATACATCGTCACATCCAAATTTTTTAGGAACCAAATTCTATAAAGTTTTGTTTTATATAATAAATACAAGACTCATTTTTTACCTGTTAGAGTTTATGAATAAGTGCTTAATATGCATTTGTGATTCATATCAGATAAAATTGTAATCTATATAAAATAGTTGTGTTCAGATTATAATAGTAGATCACATGAATCAATGGATAGAAAATAGGTTTTATAGTCTTATAGAAGTTTTTTCCAATATTTTATTTACCATGCAACGAGATCCGTGACTTATGTTAGTAATTTTTTATGCTACACCAAACATACCCTCTTTAGAGTTGGAAGCAAATTGAGCACAAGCGAGTCCAACTTGACTTGACTTGACTCAAACTTGATTGTGTATTAGACTTGGCTCGAGCTAACTCAAAATACTCATGAGTTCAGAGACATACTCAAGTTCGGCTAGACAAGACTCGAGAACTTAATGTAGTTCAAATATGCACTATTCGTGAGGCTCAATTGGGCTCGACTCATAATAACCTTGAATGTGTTCGGTTTATAATGAGTTTGAATAGTCTCGAATATGATATTTTTGTTTATTTGTAGTATATAAAAATATATTTGAGTCTTACCGTTCTAACATTGAGCGAGCTCGATGGGTCTGGGCTCGACTCAAGTTTTGATGCGAATTTTAGCTTAAACTCAAGCTTGACTTTTTCGAGGAACGAACTGAGTCAAATTTTGAGTTGATTATAAATAACTCGCAAACTTCTATTTTTTTGTTGTTCACCCCTAATCTTTTTAGGCTGAATCCAATACAAACTCTTCTATCAACATTTCAACCAAAAGAATAACTTTTATTTAGAGAGAAGAGTGTGGACACTGCATAGAGCAGTGGCTACTCCAGATTTTTTTTTTTGCTTTCTCTCTCGATTTGCTTGTTAAGTCATTCTATAACTAGTTTTTTTTCTTTAACAAATAAACAGATATTTTTGTTATTTTTTCTTCTAAATATCTTCTCAAGAGCTAATAAATTAAAATAACTAAAACTATGGATGATTTTTTACATATTTGACATAAAATATTATTCTAGACAGTCTTTTTCAAACACCCCTTCGAGCGAAAGCTACAGGGATACCTCCGGAAGCCACAAAGTTGCTATTGCTCAGTCTTCTCACCTGGAACAGAGGCTGACATCAGTTGTCATGCTTTCAAAATAAAAATAAAATATAAAGAAAATAAACAATCATACAAAACTAGCGTTAGATGACGTTTACAACATAATGCACCATTCCATATAAAAGAAACAATTTGTTCCCCTAATAATATAACGTTTTTTAAACAAGAACTGGGTGACATTGTTTTTATACGGGAATACCATGGGCCCCGTGTAGCATAATTAACTCAAACTTATCTAAATTCACAAATTTGATAAATTGATTGGGAGATTTAAAAATATTTGAGATTTTTAATTTAAAAGAGTCTTTTAACCTTAAAATAAACAGAAAATTTAAAGTCCATTTAGTTCTATTTGAATTTATCAGGGAAACTAAATCCCAGATAAGTGAGACCAATTTGATTATATAAGCAGAGGTTTTCCTTACTCCAAATGGAAATATTTGTTATTTAAGCTTCGGAAGTAAGTTTTAGCCACTAAGAATTCTTGCGTTCGGTCGATGACATTTGAAAAAGGGAGAAAGGCAGGTAGTTTTATAAACAGTTCGAAAAGCAAACGATATGTCGTTGCTTTAAAGTGATGGTGCCCATAGATGAGAAATTGAGAATTTTGGAAAGAAAATGATTTGAATAAAAACTGGCAGGCTAAGGAAATGTTTGGTCAATTTCTAGATATCTCTATCGATCAAACATCTGGCTTATCTTAGCCCTTCTTTCTTAGGGCTCTTTTTGGACTAGTTTCTTAGGGGTTTTTTTTCACGAAACTATAATCCGATCTCTTAAAACTTATTTGAAAAGTTAATTTTAAAAGAGTTAGCTCAAAGATTAAGCCCAAATATAAGCCCCAAACTAAAGCAGACGAAATCCGGATGAACCAGACACCGTAAACATGTGTCTTTCTGTTAGAAACCTCAAATAAACAGCAGAAGCCTAAGAAAAAAGAAACTTATCGAGCTTAGAAAAGCTAAAACCCGACTCAACACGTCCTGATTAGGATAACAAAATCAAATCAGGTCAAAATGCACGAACAATAACTTCACAGCAAAAATGGGAGCCACTTTTTTGTTGGTTGGTTCAAATGGCTCCTGTAACTGCAGCCTGCAGTTACTCGCCATAATTCCAGCAGACTAGGACATCTCGAAATTAACTTTCCCAAGTAAAAAAAAAAAATAGTGAATTGTGATTACTATGCCAGTACCAGTAAGCAGCAATTCACCTCGTCACGGCAAGGTAAACATGGAGCGAATCAAACGAAAGAGAACCGCTTTAACCGCCCAGAAAGGGTAAAAAAAAAGTTAACTATTTCCATCGCACAGAGGCGTTCAAGTTGCAACAGCAGCACTACCCACTATCGCCATTACTTCAGTTACCATCTTGCCAATTTACCCCTCCAATTTCCACAAAATAACCAAAAAAGAACCCACAAATTACAGAAAGGCCCCTCCGGTCCACGGCCGGTGTCGCCAGCATGGCCTCAGATGGCGCTCTCCACCGCTGCCGGACTCCAAATTCCCCATAGCCTCCGGTTAAGTATCCCCATCACGTCCGCCCAGCCCCTCTTCCTCTCCTCCATCTCCTCGCCTTCCGCTTCGAAAGAAATTTCTGGAACCTTCTCGTCGTCGCTCTCCGACGAGGTCGCTGCGGGAGGCGGCGACGGCGGAGCCGTCGGTGGGGAAGCTGCTTCTGGAGGCTTATCCGCAGGCTCGGGCTCTGGGGGCTTGGGGGAAGACGGCGGCGGCGGCGGCTTACGCTTGCCCTTGTCGCGGCGCTTGGAGGAGGAAGGGGAGGAGGAGGAGGACTCAGCGGCGGCGAGGTGGTCCTCGAAGGCGTCGATGGCGACGTGGATGAGCTCGCGGTCGGGGGAGCAGTCCCAGCGGGACCAGAAGCTGGTGTAGCAGTCGAAGCAGTCGCAGCCGATGGCAGGCGGGTGGGGGCGGCGGCGGCGGCCGCGCTGGTCCGGCGGTGGGGGCGCCGCGCCCTGGAGGGAGCGGGTGACGAGATAGGCGAGCACCTGACGGTCCTCGGGCCGGAGCGCCGCCGTCAGGGCGAGGATAGCGGCGGGGAGGAGCCGCAGCGCGGAGGCAGTGGGGTCGCCGGCGGGAGAAGACAGTGGCTGCGGCGGCGGCGAGGGGTGGATCTTGCCCTTGCCGGGCTTCGGGTACAGGGTCTTCATGGCGGGCTTGGGCGTGGGCTGGGCTAGGGTTTTAGGAGCTTTGGCTAGGGTTTGCGGGGGAGAAGGGGATGGGGTGGTGGTGGTGGATGAAATTGGCTTTGGGAGGAGGAGCTTATAATACCACTCTGCTGCAGCCTGCAGTGCTGCTGCTCTCCTCCTTCAGCTTGCTTTTTCTCTGCACTTTGGGCTAGTTTTTTATAGCTTGGTCCTTTGGTTTTTTGGGTATTGTACACTTCACAAACAATTACTCCTACCAGGGCCCAGCCACCTAAAGATTTTTTTATCTTAAATTTATAAAAGACCTTAATTTACTAGGCTTAGCAGAGTTTTTTTTTTTATGTAGGAATAATCGGTCTCTAGTTCCAGATTCTTTATGACAAAATTAGAGTTCAGAAGTTGAAATTAAAGTGGTGTTTGGTTTATAATCTATTTTTTTATTTTAAAATTATATTTGATATTTTTAATACTCTAATAGAATATATTATTGATTAGTCTATAGAATTAATGGGTAAGTTATGTAAATTATTATGATTGTGTGAGTAAATATGATATTCAGATTGTTAGGACTAGAAAAAAAAAAAGTAAACTTCATAATTTTTATAGATATCAACTTTGACTTCTTTAGACCAAACCTAAAAGTAGAGTGTTTGAGGGGAAAAAAAAACTTTTGCCAAAAACCAGAAATCATAGCCTGCCAAACACCCCGAGTGTATGAAGCAGCGAAGTTAAGTGCTTTGTTAGATATTTCATACAACAAGGTTAAGCACATTTTAATATATTTGACAAGATGTGTTTCAAGATGAGCAAGCATCTTATAAAATTTCAATTGTAAGCTCAGTATACAATTGGGAAAACAACAATAAATGTTAGCGGATATTAATTTTATCTTTTTTATATGTTATTCACTTTTCGGAGGTTTTTGTTTTTTTCTTTGTGCGATTAGATTTGGATATAAAATTTTATAACAGGGTTGGTTTGATATATATATATTCTCAAAGTTTCTGTAATTTTTTTATAATGAGAAGTGTCACTTTCATATAAGAAATCCTGAGTTTTTTGAAGTCGTATTTGTCAAAACTCGATAAATTATTTGTATTTGAATCTTCAATTTAATAAAATTACTCTAAAAAAATTGTATCCTATTTATTTCAAGAAAAAAAATAAAGATTTGAAACAAGTTTGGACTAAATACAAAGAAACAGAATTGAAGCGAACTCCTCGAAACACACGGCAAGCCCAGCAGTAGCCGCCATGGGTTTGTGTCGAACCCGTGATCAGTTGTCTCTCGAAGCGGCCGAAGCAAACCAAAAACAGAAGCCGGCATAAGTAGTGCTACGCCTGTGCTCCGTGCGAGCATGAGGCGTGCTGTACCTCGGCCATGTCTTATGGCATGTGTCTATTGTGATGTATTTGCGCAAATTCCGAGGAAAGAGTTTGGTATTCAAAAACCTTTTTAATGTTATAAATACATATTGTTTAGGCACCAAAAATCCATCCCGAAAATTAAGTTTAGAATTCTCTTTCTAGATTCTAGTCGTAGTTTTCAAAACTTTGTCATGAGTTTTTGTAACATCAATCTAGACGGCTGTTTTTAGTTAATTTAATTCGATATGTTTCCTATATTTCTTTGTTGTTTGCTGATTTTTTGATGGAATTGTGAGTAATTTCACTCAATAGTTAGAGATTATCTAATCCAAAAGCACGATTTTGACTTTGATTTGTTCTAAAAATTATTGGTTTAGTCGCTTGAATTTTTATACTCTAAATCTTATATTTATGATTAATTTGAGGTATCGTACATATTCTATGAGATAATCGATATTCGTGTACTAAGAAAAACATGTAATCATTGAGTCTTAGTGATTAATTTAGAGTTTGGAAAGGGTTTTGTACACGGTTAAGTTAGGACAATATATATGATTCTTTGAAACTGTTGTTTTGTTTCCAAGTTATGAACTTAACGAGTTTTATTGAAAATTCTGGAAATTAAATTGTTAATTATCATCTTAGTCATAAATTATGCTCAATAGTGACGAAATTCTTAAAACTCTAAATTTTTCTTATCTGATTTCTTAACTCTACTTGTAGTAGTTTTAGGTTTAGTTTAGCTTTGCAAACCCATCCCCACCTCCATTCCAAATCATTGATTTAGATTAATAAGTTTGATCCAAGAGAGTTTCACACTTATTTCTTGTGGAATTGATCTGAAATACTCACGATGATCCATGAACTTGTAGTATAATAAACACAACATTGAGTGATGTGTCATATAACTATTTATATGGTATTTTGAGAGAGTGGATTGCACTAGATAATTATTCTTATAATATAATTCAAACTTAAAATTATACTTTTAGCAGGTATAATATATCGGTTTAGCTTAGTTTAAACTTATAATCCAACTTAAATTTATAAACCTAATGAATTGGTGGAGAGACTAAAATTGATCTGAGATTTCTAATTCAAAGAGAGTTTAATTTGTTCTTATTTAGTCTAATTTTAGTTTATTTGAGAAACTAAGCCAAACAGAAAATTCGTGGAACACTGTAAAAGCTACCCTTTCGTTCTCTTTTTCGACCGCGGGATCGTGATTCGTGATTTGAGGAAGGATCAAATAATGATACAAAAAAAATTTCATATCTGTGATGCCTCTAAAAGAATATAACAAATGCCCAAATACCTCAAAATGATGATGAGTTGTTATTTGAAATGAAATATCACAGATTTAGCAAAATGCAATATCGTAGTTTGAGAAGGGTGGGATAGTAAGAAAATGACAGTTTTCTATTTTTTTTTAAAAAGGTTCACCTTCCCCAAAATCCTAGGGCCCCGCGCGAGCCAGAGCAACCGCCTATAGCAATCGGCATTACCTCATCCATCCGCATAAAACTTTCCACGCGACATCCTCCCTCCATCGTACGATCACCGATTCGCAGCTCGCATCGTCAATCCGCACGGTCTGTGCTATGCGTCCACAGTCCTTCGACTCGAAAACCGCGCCGTGGCTACGGGCACCTGCCCGTTGTACTGTACGGGCGATCTTATCATCACAGTAAAAAAAAAAAAAGAGACTACCCTCATGGTAACTTCTCATGGGCCCCGGACGTCAGTGAGACGAAAAGTAATGGCGTGGGTATGCTTGGTCCAGGGTTGTGTTAGGACTTACGACATCACAGTGGGAAGTGGTGGTACCGTGTACACATTTGTTGCACTGGTGGCGAATTGACGTCATTACCCTCGTGCTTCTGTGGCGAACAGCGCGAGGTTTAAGGAGTTTTTGGGTATAATGGTATTAGGCGAGAACTGTTGGAAGTATCTTGTTTTGGTACACATGTCAACCGTAGCACTTGGCATGGTAGTAGCATTTTATACGCTATAGCTGTACCTGCACGTATGGCATACGGATTTCATTTGGTGCTTGAGTTTTTTTATTAATAACTCACATAAAATAATTATTTACAAAACTAACCCACAGTTTGAAAATACCAACTTATCAAATTCTGGATACTCGACAAACTACTTGTGGTGTGGAAAGAGTCTTTTAAGTGTTCAGGACTCGACAAGTATCTGCTTGTTATTATCTTGTGCAGTGGTAATAGATTAATAAATAGTTACTAATCTAGTTAGATAAGACACTCCTCTCTCATAGTTTTGTAAATAATTATTTTATGTGGGTTATTAATAAAAAAATCATTAGTACTTGATAAAAATTAGAGTAATTTTCGCGGCCGGTCCGCTTCCTTTTCAGATGTCGTGTAGATATTCCCTCCGTTTTAAAATTTGCATGCCCTTCAAAATATAATTTAATCATTAATTTCTCTAAACTATATATTAGTAATAGTTATAAAATAATCGTCATATGAAAGTAAATTTTACGTTAAATCTAATATTATTATTTTCATATGGTGAAATTTTAATTTTATTTGTATATTGGTGATCAAAATTTTAAAAAATATTATTTACAGATATATTAAATGATAAGTAAAAAAGAACTGTAGCGTGCTAGTTTATCTTGCAAGTATTATGTAAGGGTATCTTTAGAGAGAATGGTTTGGTGGGTTTCTCAAATGATCCTACTGACATTGCGCGCGCCCATCTGTACTGAAATGCATGTACCCAAACCCAAGGCCGGTAAGCCGAATACTTGCAACAAGCATGCAAGGTAAGGTCCTATTTTTTTTGTGCTTACCAGTGGCTGTGCACAATCTCATATATTGAGCCAAATCAATTCAGCAGTTTACAAAATAATTCAGTGATCTCGGCAACAAGACTACAATAAGAGATTATGGCAATCCAAATCAAACATAATGTACTAACCAAACCTTGAATATACTAACAAAACACTATTTCTTGGTACTAGTCCAGAGCAAACTGCAAAACCCCAACGACCATTCATACATGCAAGGATGCTTCCTAGGACATCAAATGCTGCCCACTGTACGGGCATGTTGGGTCACACTGAGTCCAATATAAGGAGGGTTCCTCAAAAGACTCAGAGGAATATCATTTGGAGCCTTCGAGGTCTATTAATCCAATGTAAAATCTCTTTAAAGAGACTTCTCATCCAGACTCATATATGAAATATCTTCTCAAACATCAAGTAATCAATGCATTGATTCTTGAGTGGTTTTCGCATGACACCCACGCATAAAATATTGATATATTGTTTTATTGCAATATATGATTAGTAATGATCAAAAAGAAAGTTTAATTCTGGATAATTTCAATATAAAAAATTAGCAACTTGCAACTTAAAAAATTTAACATAAAGATAATAAATTTTCTTATTAATTTCATTCATAGAAAAATAGCATTGAACATACTACAAATTGAATGCATTCGAAACGATAACATAAACATAGTAATTGAAATTTAATTACTAGTTGGTATGATTGTTTCTAAATGTTGCCAAATGTACTTAATCAAATCCCTTTTGAGTTGCACATGTAATGGGTGAGCATGGATCTTGTCATTTCGAGCGAATACATCGGCAAAAGCTAGTGAAACACCATGGTGAAAAGCAAGTGGTTCTATGGTAGATGTCCCCTGATTGTCATACAAACCACTAAATTGGCCATTAGAGTTTTGCTCATTCTCGATTATCATGTTGTACAGGATAACACATGCTTGTATGATTTCTACAAGGGTTCATTGTTGCTAAAAGCGGCTAGGGTTGTGGAGGATGGCAAACTGAGATTACAAAACTCCAAAAATTCGCTCCACATCTTTTCTTGCATCTTCTTAATGTTGTGCGAATAACTTGAATTTCTCCATTTGTGGCAGGGGTATGATCTTCACAAAGACAACCCATTCCGGATAAATACTGTCAGCTATATTATACTATGTCTCATTTATGGAGTACTGAACTTGAGGAACTTGCCCCCCCAAAACATAAATGAACAATGAACATGGGTGACTGATTCAGCACATTGATGTCGTTATTGTATATTATTGGATCTGACAATACCAAAGAAGACATGTCATATCCAAAAGTTCTAGGTGGCAACTTCTTTTGGTATAATAGTAGGGACTCTGTAATCACTATGGGTGAATTGTCCCTTCTATGTTACTAGGCAATTTCTTCATTTTCAATATATGCAATTGATGTTTCCCAGAATCCTTGGGAACGAGCCTCTCCCTGTTGGGGTATACACTAGATATTGTCAACAGTGGGTTATAGAGATATTCCTCCACGAACTTGTCGATGACTCCTTCGATGAAATGTTCAAAGCACTTGATTGTTGTAGATTTGCCTATCCGTAATATTCGTCGATGGTATCGATAGGAGAGCTGTAACATCCAAAACATAAGGTCCAAAAATTTCGTTTTACAAAAACCCAACCCTAAAAATTTCATTTTGTCATAACTTTAAAACTACTCTTAAGAGTACTCTATAAGAAATTTTAACCAAAATCTAAAATTAATTTCCAATTAGTTTAAAAGTATTTTCCTTAAATGTACTTGTGCATATGTGTACAAACATGTGTATGTATGCATGTGTACTTATTTCATTAAAATACTCCCAGCCAGACCATAATTTAGATCAGATTGAATAGAGATCTCCTACCTATCTTATACAAATTTGTCATCAGCGTCAAGATCAAACTCAGATCTTAAAGCCCAGGCACTAAATCTAGTTTTGTTTTCGAACATTAAACTATTAATTACCCTAATTACCCTGATTAACCTTTTCGAATTTTAGTTCAACCAGTTTTAGAATAGCTTTCTCCTGGAATTCTCTAGAATATTAAATTTTAATACGCTTGCATACCATTCCTAAAACTTCTTAGCTAAATAAGTTCATTTGACCACTTTTTGCAATTCAGTCCAAATTTCATTGTGAAGAGTCCTTTTTCGATTAAAAGGGCAGAAATGACAAAAATCTCCAAATCACCTCCAAATTCCAACTCAACTGATCGAATATGTTCTTTATATTATTTTATACAAGTTTCCCTTTTGTATCAAGTTCAAATTCAGCCTCGAAACTTAGTTATTTACGTTTTCGGTCGTTTTAAGTAAAAGTACTATTCACTTTTACCCTAACCCTAATTTTGTTTTCTTTTGACTCCAGATTCATCCAACTTGTTTATTGAGTAAACTATTCTTATTGAACTAAGTCCAAACTTGTTCCCAGATTCTAAATAATTACAATTCAGCCCAAAGTAAGTTTCCAAAATCGCAATTCAGTCCTTCAGTCAATTCTCGCCTTCTTATTCTGGTTTTCTTCGGTCCTCATTCACAGGTTAGTGTTTTATACACACATATACTTATGTGGACATCAACAAGACCACATATACACAAACACGTTAACAGTAGCAACATCAAACTTCCACCTGTGTTCTTCCTCTAGCCAGCAGTTGCTACACTATACACCCTCTACATTCTTCTTCTCTACGCAGGTTCCAAGAGAGCAACAACAGTGATCCTCTTCTTCTTTTTCTTCCAGAAGTAGCAACAGTGTCCTCCTCTTCTCCCAATTCTTCTTCTTCTTCTTCTTCATCTTCTGCTTCCAGAAGCTCACTTGCAACAGCAACTGAAACACACACAAGATTACAGAAGGGTTTAGCAAATTCTTCCAAGCATAATTCCTCACACATACATAAATTATTACATTGCACAAAGGGATTACAACATATGCACACGCATACTGTTCCTTTTTATTTTTCTTCTTCTGATTCACTGAAGAAGCAAACCGCCAGCGCCGCCATAGCAGCTCTGGCCGAATTATTATACCCAATAACTCCGCTACCTCACTCCAGATTCCAGCCGCGTCCTCGTGAACTACGGCGTTGCCAACAGCCGCCGATTGCTGCTTTTCTTTTCTCTGGTGAACTCCCTTGTTCCGGTCATCAGACTTATTTTCGGGCCAAATCAGTGGTCGATCCTGTAGGATAAAATGTTCCTCTCCTCAGATAAAGCCTTTCCTTTCAGACCAAATTCAAAATCCTCCCCGAATCGACAAATTCCTGTTCTTCCCGCGCCATCGCTGCCGTGCTCTCGTTGCCAGCTCACACCATCGTTCCTTCGGCCAAATTAGCCACACCATTAGACTCCCCTAGTCTCTCTATTACTCCCATAGTAACGAATTGAACTCCAAAGGACCGTAACACAAAAGCCCAAATTTGAGTTCATATTCTCCGACTGTGTCGCCGAATTCCTTGGCAGCGCCGCCGTAGGCCAATTCCCTATAGCCACACTATCTTAGGGATCCCTGGAGCCTATCTACGCCATCAATTTTGGGATCAAATCACCCCATCACCCTGTAGGATCGAGGATGCCGACTAAGGGGGTGAATAGGAGGCTTTAAAAACTTCAAATTAAAACAACTTTTGCAAAGAAAGGACGAATGAATTTATATTGCACAATTAAAATAGAAGAGAGTAGAAGACAAACACAAGATTTTTTTCCGAGGTCTCAGAGACTCGCCCGGTCTCCCCTACTCCTCGTTGAAGCACTCAAATGAATGAGTCTTGCTTCAATATTCACGAAGGATATTACTCACTAGTGGTTGCTCCTTGTCCACTCCGAAAAGACGAGCAACGATGCCTTTTACAATCACGCCGAGTCTCTCCGACAATCTCCGAAATGGAGAGATCAACAGCCACACCACCAAACCGTCTAGGTGAGGGCATTCACTAAGAGTAACAAGTTGTAATGTCTCTTCTAGACCTCCAACATGCACTGAGAAACTCTAAGTATGCAAATGATATGAACAAAAGCACTCGGTGGATCACAAAGCTCAAGACTTGATCAACATATCAAGATTTTTAACTCTAAAACAAATGCTCAAGTGTATGTATGAGAAGGAGGCTGCTTGGTGTATAAAAACAACTGCTGAAAACCTCTATTTATAGCCCAAAACATCAAAAGAGCCGTTGTGCACGAGCTGGAAAATAAACAGTGCATACTGACAGTCAGCATGGCATGCTGACAGTCAGCATGGGTCACGACTAGAAAGAAGTAAAATTCGGAGAAAACTCAACTAGCCGTTTGAGGTCGAAAAAGGAAACAAAACAGCACAAACTGACAGTCAGTATCTACCTCAATGGCTGATAAAAATTAAGGATAAAATTTTGCTAGCCGTTTGTGGTTGTATATGGAAACTGACATCTCATACTGACATCAGCATCGCATACTGACAGTCAGTATCAACCACAAAAATGACCAGATAAAACAGAAACTCAAAACAATCAGCTCAAAGTCGAAACTCATACTGACAGTCAGCATGGCATACTGATAGTCAGTTTAATTCAAAAGATTTTTGGCACAAAAAACACACTCTCTAGGCAAATGTCAGTTTAAACAGATTGACATTCAGACTGACAGTCAGCATAGCATACTGACAGTCAATATGGATAAAAATAGTTATAACTTTTGATCCAAAGGTCTGATTTAACTGTTTGATAGCTCGTTTGAAATATAATTTAAAGGGCTATATTTTTATCAACAGAAGCAAAAGCCAAATCTGCCTAGATCATTCTATAAAATGCAAAAACTCTTCTGCTGTCAAAAACTCAACTGAAAAACCAAATCAAATCCAACCGAAAAGAATGCAATGCAGTGACTTAGTAGTTTCTCGGTTTATGCTGGAAATGTAGAGAGGACTTGCAACCCCCTCTTTATAGTACGGTTAAAACTAAAAATAAATTTCTATAAACCGATCAAACTCCAAACACTGAGATCGGTCAAAATAAAAACAAATGTTACCTCAGGTTCTTTGCATCTTTCATTCTGCGATTTACGTCTCGTCTTAGTATCTTATGACTTGTGCTTTTTCTCTTTTACGTTGGGTTCAATTTGATCATCTTGAATGTCTTCCCAACCGAACTTTGTATCAAAATATCTCAAAAACACAATTAATCTGAAACGCTTGTTTTCATTAATCATCAAAATCACATCAGGCATAAAGGCCTAGATGCAACACACCCCAACATTGTCGAAGTTGTTGATCGAAGGATGCCGACTAGAGGGGGGGTGAATAGGCGGTTTTAAAATTTTTTTCTAAATTAGGGTTTAACAACCTAAGATTGCAATAACAAATATTCTAAGGGTATGGAAAACTAATTCAATTCAGATTTAGCAATTTCTATGATACTACTAGCAACAATTCAATCACAATGAAAATTAAGCAAGTAGTAGAGATAACCGAAGAGATCAAGTTTTTCCCGAGGTCTCAGAAATTTGCCGATTTCCACTAATCCTCGTTGAAGCGCTCTTCGCTTGAGCTTAAGCTTCGATTCCACTAAAGGTAGCCCTTCTCCACTCCGGATAGGCGAGCTCCAAGCCTTTACAACCACTCGCCGGGCCTCTCCGACACACCGTCGATGGAGAGATCGCCGGACCTCCCGGGTCATCTAGGTGACGGCAATCACCAAGAGTAATAAGCCTAGCACCTTGCTTGATCAACCTCAAAGCTTGATGAACACAATGCAAATGCAAAAAGGCTTGGAACCAAATTCACTCAACTAGCACTCAAGAATTCTCAAATTTTGACTCTAATTGCTAGAGAATGGATGTGAGAGAGCTTGCACACTGTTGCTCAGGGTTTATGAGATGTATTTCATGTCTCTAAGACATCTACAACAGTGGTCTATTTATACTCTCAACAAAAACGATCGAAATCAAGAAGATTGGGCGAAAATTGTACTGGCCGGACATTGTCCGGTCACTTCGGACAATGTCCGGTCAGTACAAAAATTTTGACCGTTATTCACGTGAATTACGAGTGTCAGTAGCCGTTTGAAGTGAAATGTGAAGGCCGGACAAATGTATTTGTTCGGACAAAATGTCCGGACAAATGCATTTGTCTCTGTTGACACCCTTGTTCGAAACAGCTTGTACACGCCGGACAAATAGATTTGTCCGGACAAAATGTCCGGACAAATGTATTTGTCTCTGTTGACACTCAAAATAAAAACCTCCAGAATTTTGTATTGACCGGACATATGGGATTTGTCCGGATAAATAGATACGTCTCTGTTAACACAGCCTTTTTAATAGCTCACAATTTGTATTGACCGGACATTGTCCGGTCACTTCGGACAATGTCCGGTCACTTCAGACATATCCTCCGGACAAATAGATTTGTCTTAATTAAACATCCCAGTAACATTTGTATTGACCGGACATTGTCCGGTCACTTCGGACAATGTCCGGCCTTCATCGGACAGATGCACCGGACAGATGTATTTGTCTCTGTTGCACTTGATTGCAATGTTTTGAAAATGTTTGTATTGGCCGGACATTGTCCGGTCACTTCATACACTGTCCGGCCAGTACAAAACGAAAACAGACCTCTGAAATTTTTACTCAAATTTGATTCAATGCAAATGACAATGCAAATATGCTTCTAAAAACTTCAAGATTGATCAAGAGTCTTGTGCTAAGACCCCTCTTAATAGTACGACCATCTAACCTAGAAAATTTCAAAACAAGAAGACGCTAGGTTTAGGTATTTGTACTTTTGTCGAGATTTTCGTCGTTTTCGCTTCATGAAGTCTTGATAGCCTTGCTTTGTCTTTCCTCGATGCTTTCTCCTTGATTTTCCTGAGTCTCATATACAAAGGTTAGTCGCAAATCTCACGGATGTCATTAATCACCAAAACCCTAATTAGGGCTCAAGATTCAACAATCTCCCCCTTTTTGGTGATTGATGACAACCGTTATGCATAAAACACTTGGATATCGAAAAAATGTGAATGTGAGCAAATAATGCTCCCCCTGAATCTTATGCCCATGGTCATGAATGGGTTCACAACATGATATATGAACAATTCTCACAAAGATATATGAACAACAATTTCATTTCATGATCATACATTCATACATCAATAAACATTGCATGATATAGCATGATATATCCATATTCATACATTCACATAATGATATAAATACATCCACATACGACAAATGATATAACAACATAACAGCACATATCCATAACATAACTTATAACACGTAACAGCACATATCCATAGCATATCCATAACATATCCATAACATAACTTCTCCCCCTTTGTCATCAAAACATCCATAAAAGGAGAGTAGACATAGATACAAGTGATCATAGATACAGGAGTAAGATAATCTAAGACTGCGGAGGATGATCAGAAGAAGAATCGCCGCGACGACGACGCTGATACTGGCCTGCATCGAATCGTCCCCGCAGCTCAGAGACATCCTGACTCATAGAATCGATACGAGGCTCGATGACATTGAGGCGATGGTCGATGTAGCTCAATCTGGTATCAACCTCATCGAAGTGAGTCTCGAATCGCATGGACATCTGATCCAGCCGCTCCATGATCATCATGTACGGAGCGGAGACATCAGGACTCTGAGAGATGGAGTAGGACTGAAGTGGAGAGGGAACTCCTGCGACCGGAGACATAGGCTCATCTCCATGATCTGGTGGTCCAACTTGGTTCTCGTAGCGAATGAGCATCCCCAGGCTCTTCATTCGATAATACTCCATAGTAGTGGGGCGAGAAGCGCGATGCAGTCCAAAATAGGTCAGAGTGTGAGCAATGAAGGGTGCGAAGGGCAATAGCCTCTTCATATCCATCTGAACTTCCTGCATCTCGTGGAACATGAACTCCACAATGTCGAATGGTGTCTCATCAACTTGGGCTCTCAGAAGTCGCAGCATGGTAGATGTGACAGCCCCACGATCTCCGGTTTTTGGCAAGACAGTCATGTGGTTCAGCTTTTCTAGAATTGCCACCGGAGGAATCAGTTGAGAGACTTTACCGATATTTGGATCTGGATTGTCGAAGAGATGAACCATGTCTTCAACTCGAACTTCATCGAAGGAGAAAAGGCTGTTGTCAACATGCTCGATCTCTAGAGCTTCTTCAAATTGTGCCTTTGTGAGAGTCCTTTTTGAGTTGTTATTCATGAAAATGATGTGGGATCGATCCGAGGCAACATGAAGAGACGCGAAGAATGAACGGATGACATCCACGTTCCACTTCCAGTCTTCCTTCATCTCGGTGAAGGAGAGCAACCGGACTGCCATGAACTTGCCTCTTAAGGGATAGTTAACTTTGCTCTCGATCAAGTTCCAATCAATGGCCTGATGCCCAAAGACTTTGGCGGATGAGAATCTGGTGTGATACTGAGACATCTGAAAAGCATTCCAGAAATTTCTCTCAGTACATGTCCTTGGATGCTCATACAGGTTCTTTCGACGAAGTCGCCGAATGGTCCTAGCGGTGAATGTTTGATGGCCCCTGGGTTGCTCATCACCACTGCTGCTGCTGCTATCATCCGAGTCGGAATCATCAACGGGAGATCCTATGGGAGATGCTTAAGCTGCATCATCCTCATCAATGGCTAAGGAATCCCAGTCGATGGGTTGAGCCTGTTGAGAAGATCCAGGCCCATGACGACGGCTAGTCTGCTTCATTCTTCCAGACATAATGACTATGGAAGGAAAAGATAGAGAATTTGATCATGATATGACTCAATGAAGGTGTCATGAGATGCATGAGTTGGTCTTCATGTGTGAAAGGGTGCATGACCTAGTCCTTATATGAATCAATATCATTTATGCATGTACTAATAGATGCTATCTTGTACTTTAAATCACCCTTTTCTGCTCTTTGATTCAGTTTTGCTTTACTCAAATTGCTTTGATCAAAATCAGGGATCTAATGTAATCATAGGAAATTATCTATGATATTCTCATCTAATCGCTTCTCTTGTGCATGGGAAATACTTTGAACAAATCCGATACGAATCCAACATTTAACCTTACAGATTTGATTCAGTTTAATCATCACATCTTCATACAAAGCATGGTTAATTTTGTCCCAAAACCTATCCTTAGAATGCAAGTGATTTACTTAAACCATGCATGTCCATGAGAAACCTCTATTTTGCACAAATCAACTTAAATGAGATCACCCCTAGATGTTAATTTCATGAATCCATAAATAGATTTGACATGCAAAACATTTGAACTATTTCAAACTCTAGAATGACATGAGATGTAATGCATGAACCAGAGGAGAAGCAATGGAGAAACTGACCTAATCCAAGGAAGGAGAAGATGCACAGGAGGTCAAATCTGAGGCCGGACGGGAGATGGTCGGACGAATCCTCTTGTCCGGAGGAGAGGGGATGAATAGTGGAGAGAGGATGAACTGAGGAGGAGACAAAAGCCAGAAATCGATTTGGGGAAGAAAAAGACTTCGGGAGGTTTTAATAACTGAACCAACGTGCACAGGCCGGACAATGTCCGATCTGACCGGACACTGTCCGATATGGCCAGACAAAGTCCGATCTGGCCGGACACTGTCCGGTCAGTTCAGATTTGCCTCTGAAACTTCTGAAATTTTTGCAAATTTGTCAGTTTTGACTCAAATAGAGATTTGAATTTTGGATAAGCTCAAGTATCATGTTTGGAATATATCCAGCTAGCTTTGAGGAGAAATTTGAGAGAAATCGACTTTAGAATGAGCCTCCGAATCGCATTTTAGGGCAAAAGGGTAAAACAGAACGGTTTTTCACCAATTTGTCAAATTTTCATGAAACTCGAATTTTTCTGAGATGTTTGGCCTTGTATGAATTCTAAATACTATTTCAAGCCAAAACATGGAAGAGATCTTGGCTCAAATAGCGAAATTCACAAAATGCACATTTTGGGTATTTTCGTGTCAAGACCCGTTTTCGGGCGATTTGCAAAATGTGATAATTTTCAAACCATAGGTCTTTTGAGAAAAAATTCAACATGAAATATCTTCGATTGACTGATCTCTAGGTGTTTCATGTAGAAACTTTTTGTCAAAACTCAACCGATTTTGATTTATGGAAATAAGTCATTTTAGGCCAAAACAAGATCCTTAGATGTTCAATTTTGTCAAAATTCAACATTTTAGCTCGAAACCCTTTATTTTTACTTTCAAAACCTTTGAAAACATATTTGAAAGATATTTTTGAAGATTTTGTTTTATTTTAACATATTTTGAACATTTTAGCATTTTTTTAGCCCTTTTGATTTTAAAATTGACCCTTTTTATAAACAACATGCATATTTTTCCTTTTTGTACACAATTTTGGGGTATACAAGCATTCAATGATCTTGAAGTTGCTCCCCCTTAATGTGTTCTCCGAGTTTTGTTGAAAAACGACAAAGTGGTGAATTCTTGAGCTTTTTCTTCAAAATAGGAAGTGATGGGCATAGATGCCTACATTGATATATAAATTTATAGCCAAGAGTATATATGCTAGATACAATCAAACTAACAATCAATTTAAGATAAGCAAGAGATCAAATGACATTTGAAATATCAATAACATTCAATTCATTTCTTAACTTACTAAATCTTGACTCATCCAAGGGTTTAGTGAATAGGTCTGCTAATTGATTTTCGGTTGAAACATGACTAATCACTATATCTCTTTTTGATACATGATCCCTTAGAAAGTGATGTCTAATGTCAATGTGCTTTGTTCGAGAGTGTTGAACAGGATTGTTGGCAATTTTAATGGCACTCTCATTATCACATAAAAGTGGAACACAATTGACTTTTATGCCATAATCTAACAAGGTTTGCTTCATCCAAAGAAGTTGTGCACAACAATTACCGGCCGAAACATATTCCGCCTCGGCGGTTGAGAGTGCAACTGAATTTTGTTTCTTTGAAGTCCAAGAGACTAATGATCTTCCTAGAAGTTGACAACCACCGGAAGTACTTTTTCTATCAATTTTACAACCGGCATAATCAGAATCCGAATATCCTAGGAGATCAAAACTAGCATTCTTAGGATACCAAAGTCCTATGTTTGGTGTATGTTTTAGATATCTGAAAATTCTTTTTACTACAGTTAGGTGACACTCTCTAGGAGCAGCTTGAAACCTAGCACACATGCATACACTAAACATAATATCCGGTCTAGAGGCAGTAAGATATAATAAGCTACCAATCATAGAACGATATAATTTGAGTTCTACCGGTTTACCTCCTTCATCCAGGTCCAAATGCCCATTTGTAGCCATAGGAGTCTTGATTGGTTTTGAATCATCCATACCGAATCTTTTGAGCAAATCCTTCACATATTTGCTTTGACTCACAAATATGCCTTCTTTGATTTGCTTCATTTGAAGTCCGAGGAAAAAGCTTAATTCTCCTATCATAGACATCTCAAATTCTTTGGACATGGTTTCACCAAAAGCTTGGCAAAGAGACTCGTTAGTGGAACCAAAAATTATATCATCGACATAGATTTGGCAAACAAAGAAGTCATCGTCTATGATTTTGGTAAAGAGAGTTATATCAAATTTTCCAACTTTAAAACCTTGTGAAATTAGGAAATTTCGCAACCTTTCATACCAAGCCCAAGGGCCTTGCTTTAGACCATAAAGAGCTTTTGAGAGTTTATAGACGTGATTTGGATATTTTGGATCTTCAAAACCCGGTGGTTGCTTTACAAATACAAGTTCCGAAATTTCACCATTTAAGAAAGCACTTTTAACATCCATTTGAAATAGTTTGATTTCAAAACATGATGTAAATGCAAGTAAGATGCGAATGGCCTCTAGTCTAGCTACGGGAGCAAAAGTTTCATTAAAATCTAATCCCCCAATTTGAGAATAACCTTGTGCTACCAATCTAGCTTTATTTCTCACAACTATGCCATTTTCATCTTGTTTATTTCTAAAGACCCATTTTGTACCAATTATATTGTGATCAAGAGGTTGTTCTACAAGTTCCCAAACATTATTTCTAGTAAAGTTGTTTAACTCATCATGCATAGCATTTACCCAATCCGGGTCCGCTAAAGCTTCATCAATGCATTTAGGCTCAATACTAGAAATGAAAGATACATGTTCACAAAAAGATGCAATTCTAGAGCGAGTTTGGACACCTTTACCGACATCACCTATTATTTGGTTGACGGGATGATCTTTAGTGATGGTTTGATGAAGTCTTGGATTTTACAATGTTTGATCTTCATTTTCCTTTATTTCCGAATCAAGATCAACTTGAGTGGGAGCTTCCGGAATCATAGAAGCTACTTCATTTTCTTGATCGGGGGACTTTGAATCTTCATCTTTGGGCTTGATATCTCCAATCGTCATGTTCTTCATAGCTTCTCGTAATTCTTCATTTCCTACATTCTCAACATCTTCATACTCTTCTTGAGAGCCATTAGATTCATCAAACTCAACATTGCATGTTTCTTCAATGCATTCGGTTATGATGTTAAAAACACGATAAGCCTTACTAGTTGACGAGTATCCAACAAGAAAACCCTCGTCAACACGTCTTTGAAATTTTCCAAGATGCATGCGTTTTTTAAGGATGTAACATTTGCAACCAAAAACTCGAAAATATGAGATGTTTGGTTTTCTTCCAGTAATTAGCTCATAAGGAGTTTTGTTTAATAAAGGATGAGTATAAAGCCGATTTATAGCATAACAAGCCGTATTTACGGCCTCGGCCCAAAACCTAGTGGGGGTTTTATATTCATCCAATAAAGTTCGAGCCATTTCAATTAATGTTCGATTTTTCCTTTGCACAACACCGTTTTGTTGAGGAGTATATGGTACGGAAAATTCGTGTTTGATTCCAGATTCGTCACAAAGTTCAACAAAATCAGAATTTTGAAACTCTCCACCGTGATCACTTCGAAGTTTCTTGATGGAGAATTCAAATTCATTTTCAACTCGTTTTGCAAATCTTTTAAACACACTTGGAGCATCGGATTTATGATTTAAAAAGAAAATCCAGGTAAATCGAGAGAAATCATCAACAATGACAAAGCAATAGTTACTACCACCAATACTTTGAGTTTCCGATGGACCAAACAAGTCCATATGCAAAAGCTCAAGTGGTCTAGATGTTGACAAAATGTTTTTAGCGGGATGAGTGCTAGCAACTTGTTTTCCCGCTTGACATGCGCTACAAAGTTTATTCTTTTCGAACTTTACATTTTTCATACCTAGGATTAAATCTCTTTTTAAAAGTTTGTTTAATTGATGCATCCCAACATGAGCCAAACGACGATGCCAAAGCCATCCCAAAGAATTTTTAGCAACCAAACATGTTGAAATGCAAGAGTCTTTTGAACCGAAATCAACCAAATACAAATCTCCATATCGAAAACCTTTGAAAATTAAAGACTTGTCTTCTAGACTTTCAATGATAACACAATTTGGTTCAAAAATGCATCTAAGACCCAAATCACAAATTTTTGCAACCGAAAGCAAATTGAAGTTCAAAGATTCAACAAGTAATACATTTGAGATGGAAAGGTTGTTTGTGATTGCGACTTTACCTAATCCAATTACCTTTCCTTTGCTATTATCACCAAACGTGATTTTATCAACGTCATTGCAACCATTCTCAAATGAAGAGAACCGACTTCCATCACCGGTCATGTGTTGGGTGCATCCACTATCAAGCACCCAATGCCTCCCACCGGTTTTGTAGTTTACCTAAAAGAAGGGTTAGATGCTTTTAGGTACCCAAACTTGTTTGGGTCCTTGAAAGTTAGCAACAAGAGTTTTTGGTACCCAAATTTTCTTCTTATGTTTATTTTGATGAGGTAAACCAATGAATTTTGCAATTACTCTTCCATGCTTTGTTTTCTTTAGCATGTAATGGGAGTGATACTTATTTTCTTTAGCTCTAGAAGTTGAGGGACAATTTTCCGGCAAATGATCTACATTATGACATTTGTGACAAAACATATTAGTGGCCTTTACAAAAGTCATTTTAGTACTCAATTTCTTTCTCTTGTTCGGTTCATATCCTAAACCTTCATTTCTAAATGAACATCGTTGTTCACTAAGAAGTTTGTCCAAAATTTCTTTTCCTTTAAAGCATTTTGCTAGTCCTAGATTTAGTTTTTCTACTTGTGCTTTGAGTTCTAAATTTTCTAAAATCAAGTTCGAGTTGTTATTAACAATTTCATCACAAACATTTTCATGATTAATTTCTAAAGCATTACAAGTGAATGATTTTGAAAGAGAGACATCATGAGTTGATTCGTCTAGAATATCACACGTAATGCCTATTTCATTTGTTTGTTTAGAATCAATAATTTCATTTATTAGAAGTGCCTCATGCGAGTCATTTAGTTCTGCATATAATTATCTAAGTGTTGAATATTCTTTCTTAAGCAGTTTGTTCTCCTTAGTTACTCTACTTAATGCCTCATTTAGTTCCATAACCATATCAACAAGGTCCTCATAGGAAGGTTCAAGATCCGATACCTTAGCATCATCACTTGCCATAAGACATAATGATGACTTGTCTTCAAACGAAGTGGCTTCTCCGATAGCGATTCCCGCCATTTTCTTAGAAGATGATGGTATTTCATCCTCCGATTCGGATTCCTCCGATCCGGAATACTATTCACCAACATAGGCTTGGCCCTTGCTTTTATTGTTGTAGAACTTCTTGAAAAGCTTCTTTTTGCCTTTTGTCCCTTCACCGTCATCTTTCCTCTCATGAAATCTTTGATTATCACCCTTTTTATTTGGACATCTTGAGGCAGAGTGTCCCTTCTCATTACATTCATAACATATAATGTTCTTGAATCCGGTCTTCTTGTGAGGTCCTCGCCTTTTGTCAAACTCAAATCCTCTTTTGTTGATCTTGTTTAGGAGCTTGCGGGTTTTCCTCACAAGAAGAGCTAGATCACCATCGGAGCTTTCATCCGAACTATCCTCCTTGGCTTCCTCGACTTTTGCCTTAAATGCCAAGTTTTTCTTCTTTGATCTGGATGCTTCCACGATCCCTTTCTTTTCTTCTTTTTGCATTTCATGGGTGATAAGAGTACCTAAGAGTTCGGTAGGAGTTGTGGAAGAGAGATCGCCATTGATAAGCACTGTCACAATTGTATCAAAACTCGATGGTAAAATCATAAGCATTTTACGCACAATGTCAATATCTTCAAATTTTGTACATAAACCTTTGAGATCATTGATTACTAGATTTAGTCTAGTATACATGTCACTAACATTTTCAGATTCAAGCATGAAGAAGGAGTTGTATTCTCTAGTTAATTTAATTAGCTTAGCTTCTTTGACTTTTGATGTTCCTTCATGAATTACCTCTAAGGTTTTCCACATTTCATAGGATGTATCAAGGTTGCTAATGCGATTGAATTCACTTAAGTCAAGACCATTAAATATGGCATTTTTTGCTTGAGCATTTGCTTGAAGGTTTTTCGATTCTAGAGGTGTGAGATTTTCTAAGTAAATTGGAGTCCTAAAACCATCTCTAGTGACCCTCCAAACATCAAGACTAATGGATTCTAGATAAACCGCCATCCTAATTTTCCAATAGCAATAATTGTCACCCTTGAAGAAGGGAACCTTTCCATTATAGTTTTCTTTGATCGACGACATCCTTTCCCTAGACGGTTAGGCCTAAAAAAGAGAGACCTAGTGCTCTGATACCACGTGTTGATCGAAGGATGCCGACTAGAGGGGGGGTGAATAGGCGGTTTTAAAATTTTCTTCTAAATTAGGGTTTAACAACCTAAGATTGCAATAACAAATATTCTAAGGGTATGGAAAACTAATTCAATTCAGATTTAGCAATTTCTATGATACTACTAGCAACAATTCAATCACAATGAAAATTAAGCAAGTAGTAGAGATAACCGAAGAGATCAAGTTTTTCCTGAGGTCTCGGAAATTTGCCAATTTCCACTAATCCTCGTTGAAGCGCTCTTCGCTTGAGCTTAAGCTTCGATTCCACTAGAGGTAGCCCTTCTCCACTCCGGATAGGCGAGCTCCAAGCCTTTACAACCACTCGCCGGGCCTCTCCGACACACCGTCGATGGAGAGATCGCCGGACCTCCCGGGTCGTCTAGGTGATGGCAATCACGAAGAGTAATAAGCCTAGCACCTTGCTTGATCAACCTCAAAGCTTGATGAACACAATGCAAATGCAAAAAGGCTTGGAACCAAATTCGCTCAACTAGCACTACTACAGAAGTGCATTCCACTAACCCATATTTTCTAACGGTTATAAGCAATCTGGGAAAAATCCGATAGAATAGGACGACAGCGGCGGAAAAGAAACATTTTACTATCGGTTACACACTAGTCCAACGTTAGTGAAATGCAAAAACTTTTTACTATCGGTCATTACTGTACAAACCGATATAATATATTAAATAGTACTATCGGTTTTCCATTTTTAACTGATAGTAAAATTACGCACTTTATACTATCGGTTATGACTGTACAAACCGATATAATATATTAAATAGTACTATCGGTTTTTCATTTTTAACTGATAGTAAAATTACGCACTTTATACTATCGGTTATTACTGTACCAACCGATATAATATATTAAAATAGTACTATCGGTTTTTCATTCGTAACAGATAGTAAAATTGCTCACTTTATACTATCGGTTCGTACTGTACCAACCGATATTAAAGATAAATTTTTACTATCGGTTATTAGTGTACGAACCGATAGTAAAGATGAACTTTTACTATCGGTTTGTTTATTCAACCGATAGTAAAAGAAACAATGGGGGCCTTTAGAAGAGAGGAAAGTTCACTAACGGTTGTGTTTTTGAACCGATAGTAAAAGTTCATCTTTACTATCGGTTATTAGTGTACGAACCGATAGTAAAGATGAACTTTTACTATCGGTTTGTTTATTCAACCGATAGTAAAAGAAACAATGGGGACCTTTAGAAGAGAGGAAAGTTCACTAACGGTTGTGTTTTTGAACCGATAGTAAAAGTACATTTTTACTATCGGTTATTAGTGTACGAACCGATAGTAAAGAGGAACTTTTACTATCGGTTTGTTTATTCAACCGATAGTAAAAGAAACAATGTGGGCCTTTAGAAGAGAGGAAAGTTCACTAACGGTTGTGTTTTTGAACCGATAGGAAAAGTTCATCTTTACTATCGGTTATTAGTGTACGAACCGATAGTAAATATAGTAAAAGAAACAATGGGGACCTTTAGAAGAGAGGAAAGTTTACTAACGGTTGTGTTTTTGAACCGATAGTAAAATTACATTTTTACTATCGGTTATTAGTGTACGAACCAATAGTAAAGATAAACTTCCTTATAATGGGTTAAACGCGCGGGAGTTTTCCCTCCAGTCCAACCAAACACATTTCCAAATAAGTCTCTACTCGCACGCGGAAAACCCTAGCCTCCCTGACGTCCCCTTTTTCGCTCCTGCACCACCATTGCCGCTCGCATTTGGGTTCTTCACAGCCGCCGGTCACTGCATCGCGCCATCGTAGGCCACTCCACGAACTGTAAGTGTTCTTGACCAACCCGATTAAAATTGTTCTTGCCCCTCGTGTCAGTTTCTTAAATTGATACTGAACGCGATTAGAACCAGGTATTCTTTAGGAAAGAGTAATTGAAATGAAATCAGTTTCCTAACTTCATACAAGCATGCAGAGCGCCATGTTGAAAGACCAATACGAGTTGCCTCAATTGGAGTAGATGCGACAAATTTGGGCTCAATATATGATGGATGAAGTGGCTATCAACGATCGATCGTAAATGACTTGTGTAATATACATTGAATGTGTTAATTGGTGTATGTGTGTACTTGTATTGGTGTATTTGTGAATAAACCTAATATGTGAATAATTAGATCCAATCTATCCAATGCATGTGTATATCTTTGTATTAGTGTATTTGTGAATAAATTCAATCTCTGAATAATTAGATTCAATCTGTCCAATGTGTGTCTCTTTGTATTGTTGTATCTGTTAATAATCCTTTGTAATACTATCGGTTCATATCCTACAACCGATAGAAGAAAGTTTCCAGTACTAACCGTGTCAAGTAACTAACCGATAGGAAAACTAACAGTACTATCGGTTTCCAGTGTAGAACCGTTACAAGAAATCTAACATCACTATCGGTTGAGTTCACTGAGCCGATAGAAGAAATTATCATTCACGATTAGTGAATGTTGGAATATAGGTATTTTACTATCGGTTTGCAACCGATAGAGTTGTGCTACGTTTTTTCTATCGTGCCGATCACTAGCGGTAAGAGAACCGATAGTAGAGACGATTTTAAACCGATAGTGAAAAGCAATTCTGTAGTAGTGTAGCACTCAAGAATTCTCAAGTTTTGACTCTAATTGCTAGAGAATGGATGTGAGAGAGCTTGCACACTGTTGCTCAGGGTTTATGAGATGTATTTCATGTCTCTAAGACATCTACAACAGTGGTCTATTTATACTCTCAACAAAAACGGTCGAAATCAAGAAGATTGGGTGAAAATTGTACTGGCCGGACATTGTCCGATCACTTCGGACAATGTCCGGTCAGTACAAAAATTTTGACCGTTATTCACGTGAATTACGAGTGTCAGTGGCCGTTTGAAGTGAAATGTGAAGGCCGGACAAATGTATTTGTCCGGACAAATGCATTTGTCTCTGTTGACACTCTTGTTCGAAACAGCTTGTACACGCCGGACAAATGTATTTGTCTCTGTTGACACTCAAAATAAAAACCTCCAGAATTTTGTATTGACCGGACATATGGGATTTGTTCGGACAAATAGATACGTCTCCGTTAACACAGCCTTTTTAATAGCTCACAATTTGTATTGACCGGACATTGTCCGGTCACTTCGGACAATGTCCGGTCACTTCAGACGTATCCTCCGGACAAATAGATTTGTCTTAATTAAACATCCCAGTAACATTTGTATTGACCGGACATTGTCCGGTCACTTCGGACAATGTCCGGCCTTCATCGGACAGATGCACCGGACAGATGTATTTGTCTCTGTTGCACTTGATTGCAATGTTCTGAAAATGTTTGTATTGGCTGGACATTGTCCGGTCACTTCAGACACTGTCCGGCCAATACAAAACGAAAACAGACCTTTGAAATTTTTACTCAAATTTGATTCAATGCAAATGCAAATGCAAATATGCTTTTAAAAACTTCAAGATTGATCAAGAGTCTTGTGCTAAGACCCCTCTTAATAGTACGACCATCTAACCTAGAAAATTTCAAAACAAGAAGACGCTAGGTTTAGGTATTTGTACTTTTGTCGAGATTTTCGTCGTTTTCGCTTCATGAAGTCTTGATAGCCTTGCTTTGTCTTTCCTCGATGCTTTCTCCTTGATTTTCCTGAGTCTCATATACAAAGGTTAGTCGCAAATCTCACGGATGTCATTAATCACCAAAACCCTAATTAGGGCTCAAGATTCAACAGAAGCCTCCATTTTTTGTTCTTCTGCTCCTGCACAACTCGTTGCCACTCGCAGTCGACCAGCCGCTAGCCAGTCCCTCTGCACCAAGACATGGAAAATAACCCTAATTAGCTCCTAGACAACCCAATTGCCTCAACAAAGACCCAGAGCACAATTATAGTATTTTTACTCCTCTCCGGCGTGCCACCCCATCACCAACGGTCGTTCCCGTCAATGCCACTTTGTCCCATAGCTGTGTCTCAACCTACTGAGTATATTACTTTACTACTCCTCACCCTGGTACCAAATAAAAGCTTGACTTAGCCCTGTGCCAAAAGTTTGTCCAGAAACATTGCTTCGCCATGTCGCCGCCGTTCTTCTTTGATGTCGTTCTCTGCAACCCGGCCATCTCACTGCCTCAAACCGATTCGGTTGAGTTCCTGTCGACCTCGCCTATCTCCCAGACAAAGTTGGAGCAGTTGTCGAGGCTTAACGCACCCGCATGTCCATGCCCTAAATTCCAGCCAATGCCACCCTAATGTTAGCCTTTGTCAGTTTAGTGTCGACCAATAGCATTCGATCAATTTAGCTGCTTTTGTGCACGCAAACCAAATTCTAATTTGTCTAGTAAGTTCATAATCCTATTTCCTACATTTTCTTCAGCTATTGCATCGCGAGAAAACCTTGTCTCGACCTATGTTCAGCTATATATGTCGCTCCAAACAGAGGTCATTTGTCGACATTCAAACGTTGCCGCATTCGCATCCAGTTTGGAAACTAACTTCATGTTAGTGTTTCGACCATCCATTCAAAGCCCTAACCATGTTCCAGTGCTCAAGCCTTGAAGAAAACCCTAGAAGGCTTGATCAAACCTTGTTAGTCTGCATTCAATGTCGTTCTCCTCAACATTCCTATGTCGTTTGCAACCCTAGAAACCTCATATTAAAAATCTATTCACGTCACCTTGTCCGCTTTGCCTTTAGCTTTACATATATATAATCTGATTATCCATTCAAATACCCAATAAAAGTTTCCCTATTTTCTAAGTCAATTCCATTGCACTGCCGACTGTACCCAGATTTCCCCGATCATGTTTCCTAAAATTGACCCAAAATTTGGTTTAAACCAAACTTATCTATCACCTTTCGACCATCCTTCTTAATCCTATCCATCATCTTTCAAACGATCTAGTCATCTAAATCATTTCAGTACCCCAGCATTCGACCCCTTGAACACCATCAGACATAAATATATGTATAAACAAATATACTAACAATTAGTTTTTTTTGCTTATTGATTGACGTCTAAATAGATCCCAAGTGAGGCGAACACAAGAACGTCAACACCCTGGTAGCTCCTTTAACTGGACTTCATAAAAAACAACGCAAGTCACTACTTCTTGATTATATTGAACCCATATATTACAAAAACTTACATATATTGTTTTTGACAAAGTCTAAGTATATGCATATGAATGAACAATCACAAGTAGTTGATAATAAGATTTTTACCAAGTGCAAATTGGTTGAGACAGTAAGGATCTAAGCCACCTTGAGTGGAAATCCTTACCAAGCAAGCTGAGCTCGCTACAACAAAAATGGATCTGAGCCATATAGAATGGAAATCCATACTGGGCGAGCAAAACCCTAAAAGTATTTCAACAAGATGTCTATTTGAAAACCAATGAATGTTAGTGCCGAGGATGGTAAGATTAGTGGGCGAAGACTACCTAAGTGGGATAGTGGTTGAATACCTCACCCTAACGAATAAGGGCGAATAAGGATATAACCAATTGTGCTAAACAACCATGGGTATATTAACGTGCCAACCATATGATCAAGTAATTGAACTCGGCTAGTAAATTGTTGCATCTCGATTTTATCCCTGTATGGTGGTCGTTCTCATTCAAGTTCCAAATTTTGAAATATTTGGACCTTTAAAAGTTTAGTCACTTAAACTTATGGCCTGAATGGGTGATGGGGGAGATGTGAGGGGAGAGATCGTTCGATACTCTAACCTTGAGTACCGTGATAGCTGGGTGTGAAGTGTACTTCTCATTGAGGGAACCTCACAACGACAAGAACGACCAATATGGTCTAATTATCGGACAGGGATATAAATTAATACAAAGTTTTTGAAAGCCTTGTCTCCTCAATCTAGTTGCATGTAATATTGTGCATGTAACTGGCTTGACAAGGAAGATTAATGGACTCATGTGGGTAAAGCAATGCCCCTCTGTAGAGTTTTAAAAAGTATTCGAGTACTCTGTACCCCCGGATAGGGTTATGCCATGGGTAGTAATTGGATAGCACAATAGAATTGACACTACTACAGAATACAACATTACAGTCGGTTCAAAACAGTTATCACAGACAGTTCTGAACCGTCAGTGATATTCGAGTCAATGATAGTCCGAGTACTATCACTGACGGTTCTAAACTGTCTGTGATATTGCCAATCACAGACGGTTTTGATCATTATCAAAGACACTTTTGAGTTGAAAACCGTCTCTGATAATTATTATCAGAGACACTTTTGAGCTGAAAATCGTCTCTGATAATGATTATCACAGACGGTTTTGAACTCAAAATCGTCTATGATAGTCTCCTTATCACAAACGATTTTCAGCTCAAATATAAATCACTGAATCATCACATAAATGTTGAATTTAGAGTTCATAAGTCTGTTCACAATTAATAGCCAAAACACAAACTTTAGATACCAATGACAACACAGAGTTTTAAATTTGCAATTAAATTCACTAACAGTTTCAATTAAACATAAACAATTAACAACTAAGATTCAGTTCATACTAGATTTTAATTTTCACTATGCAGCTGTTCATCACACAACTACAAACTAGTCACTTTACAACATCCAATAAACAAGGAGCAGGGGGAGAGAGTGTTTAAGAGAGGGAATTGTCACTGAGGCTTGAAGGAGAGATGATGTCGTGTTGCTGAAGAACGCGACTGTAGAAGAACTTGAGGAAGCTGCTGGAAGAGGTCACCGTAGTTCGACCACGACTGAAGAGGTGCTGAAACCGTCGCCTGTCTCGTGGCCAAGGAAGAAGAAGTGGTTGTCGAATGGTCATCATTGAGAGAGTTGCTTGTAGTCATCTCGGTCCACGGGACGTGGCCGACGAGATGATGGTGGGCAATGGAGTGGTGGTGGCGTAGTTGAGCTCGGATCGGCGTGGATCTAGGGTTACAGTGGTGGCGCGGTGTAGAACTGTGGTGGATGGTGAAGGATCCAAAGGCGAGGTGGCGCGACAGCGCTGGATCTATGGCGTCGTGTTGAAGGTGGCTTTTTGGTGAGGCGCGGCGTAGGCGCAACCGAGGAGACGATGAGGTGGCGGCGGTGCATGGTGAAGAATCCAAAGGCAAGTGAAGTGAAGTGTCGCAAAGTGTGCCGTTTTGAGTTAGGGCAAGTGAAGTGAAAAGTCGCGAAGTGTGGGAATGAGTGGGACAAAGCCCACCTTAAATTTTATACAGAGGTTATCACAGACGGTTCTGACTACAGAACTGTCTCAAATGAGTGTGCTTCAGATCGTAATACCATACTAGCACAGACAGTTCTGAGGTCAGAATCAACTATGATAGTCCAACACTATCACAAATGATTTTGAGTTCAAAACCGTCTCTGATGATCATTATCACAGACGATTTTTAGGTCAAAAGTGTCTCTGATAATGATTATCAGAGACACTTTTCAGCTCAAAACCGTCTCTAATAGTCCAGCATTATCACAGATGGTTTTGAGCTCAGAAGTGTCTTTGATAATGATTATCAGTGACACTTTTCAGCTCAAAACCGTCTCTAATAATCATTATTAGAGACACTTTTCAGCTCAAAATCGTCTCTAATAGTCCAGCACTATCACAGACGGTTTTGAGCTCAGAACCGTCTGTGATAATTATAATATCATAGACGGTTTCGAGGTCAGAACGGACTGTGATAGTCCAAACTATCATAGACGGTTTTGAGTTCAGAACCGTCTGTGATAATTAGAATATCATTGACGATTCCGAGGTCAAAATCGTCTGTCGGACTATCACAGTCGGTTCTGACCTCAAAACCGTCTGTGATAACTTAACATTTTCTCCCGAAAGACATTCACAGACGGTTTTCCATTGAAAAGTTCATAACCGTCTGTGATGTGCCGTCCTGGATGTCTGCTTCTGTGGTAGTGTGAGAAATTAAACTGAAAAGGGGCAAACAGGGATATTTTGCCTAGATCCAACTCTTAAGTTATAGAAATGCTTTCTACAATTATTCTGCTAATTATTTGTTTTTCAATTCACTACAGAAATGTATTTGTGAAACTTATTATTCTATGCCTCATGAACTATTCAATTGGACATTTCCCGTCATGCATTGGATCAATTCTTATATAGAGACTTGCTGAGTACTTTGTACTCACTTTGCTTAATAATAAAAATACAGTTGAAGAGAAACTAGAGAATGGCGAAGCAAGACCACCCGGAGTTTAGAAGGGTTACGTGCTGCACTTGAGTTTTGCCAGTGGGATGGTCCCGAAGACCGGATAAAACTAGCTACTTTTATAAAATCTAAGTAGTTGGCCTTGTTAGCCTTTGTATGACAATGTGTATTAAGGTCTAATGGTCATATGTTGCTTTTGTGTATGAATTGATTTGAGCTGGCCATCTATTAATTACTCTGTGCACAATTGCATTCTGGGCAGTCGGGGTAAGTGCACACCTAGGGCCTACTATAGCGGGTGGGTCCCTCACAAGAGCCATATGATAATATACCCTTTTGAAGGCGGGCATTTCTCTTTTCACTGAAATAAGGATACCGCTCCCAAAGAATTTCGATGATTCGAAGAAAGAGGGGTCTCTCCATTTGGAATTTTTAGCAAAACAAGTAGTCGAAGTAGATCAAATTGTCAAGGAAGTAGTCTACCATTAGACGATTATAGTTACCTTTGTAATCTCTATCGATGTATCTTCTACTACCACGCTAGCGGTGACGGGAGGTTCCAGTTTCTATGCTGGCTTGAATATTGGCGAGAATACGGTCATGTAATGGTTGTAGGGTCAACCAATTCTATGAATCCCGCTACAAAATCTTCTATTTTGTTGATGGCCTCCTCCTCCACACTACATGCACTTGAGTTTGAGTTAGACGACATTTTTGAGAGTAGTAGTAGTGAAGAGATTTGGTGTTTGAAGATGAGATGTTTGGGTTGTTATTGGTGGGACGAGAAGTCGGAATATATAGGCCAAGAAGATAATATTCTAACGACTATATCCAAAAGGAATATATTCCAACGGCTAGATCCAAGAAGATACATAAAATAATAAAACAATGAGTACATTACTTGAAATAATAAGATACATAAAATAGTTTGGGGCCTATAGATATGGAGGGGGCTATGGATACGGAGAGGGTTATGCATACAGAGAGAACTCTGCATATGGTGAATAACACATAGGATATGAAAGAGGAGGCTGAAAATTAGGTGGATTTTTACCACTAGGTGATTCTGGGTTTTCTCCTTCTAGCGGAAAGTTAAGTGAATTTTTAATACTAGATGTTTCTCGGTTTTCTCCTTCTAAATTAGGTTTGCTAAACTAGTTTACGAAACCATGGGGGATTACTATCCATATGAATTTTTTTTTCAGAAATTTAGGAAGGCTTGGTGTATGAATGGTTTGAGAGTTGTGTGTCCAAATGAGCTCAACATGGGTTATATTTATAGGGAGATGAGGGTAGAAAATTTTTGTAATTTTTTTTACAATTGTTTGGAATGTTTTAGAATTTTTAAGTCATGAAATTATTAAAATATGTTTAACAGCTATTTTTAATGGCTATATTCCAATGGTCATTTTTTAGAGCCACTGAGATGCAGGTCCCACTCAAAAGTTATCCCCAACAACTATATTTTTGACCACAAAGAGCATCCAATGATTGACATGTGGGCTTAGGAGGATAGTGGATCCATTGTCATTTAGTGCGTGTGAGTGGAGCGGATGTGAGTAACAAATTCAATAAATTTACTTGTTGCAAACAAAAAATAAAGCCATACGAAACTGACAAATGGGCTAGAAAAGTTCTGGACCCACCTGTTAGTGATTGTGGGTGAATTACAGTGTGATGCACATAGCATGCGAGGCAAACACACTCACAATGCGGCAACGCGTTTTGTGAGGGCTACTTTTACGGCCTCGTGCACCAAGTTGCACATGGAGAATATTGGTCCTAGCTGTCAGTTGGATGTTCTACGTGGGTTGACCAAGTGTAGGACGCAAAGACATTGGGCCTACAAAATGCATTGTTGGGCATCGCTTGCACTCCAAAGCAGCCACTTCATTCATGGCTCAGCTTTCTGGGCCCACCTGTAGGCTCCAGGGGATTGCTACATCACCACGCGATGCTGTGCCAATGGTGCGTTGAAGCTGAGCCAACATCGATGTACGGCTAAGCTTGAGCATTGGTTGTGGCTCCAGTGTTGGACTTACTCTCATATACAAACTCGACCTCATTTTGTTATATATATGCAATAGCAAGTACGGGTATCTCCAAGTTCTAAAAAATTCTCAAAAGATTAGAGTATGTAGAAAGTGATAAATTATGATGTTCTACAATTTTCATGACTAAATACATCTATATGTCTGAGAAACAAAAAAACAAGCTACAATCTAATACACACACACACACACACACAAATTTATTCCTATGTATAAAATATAAGATCGAGGATGTCAACTAGAGGGGGGGTGATTAGGAGGCTTTTAAATTTTCTTCCCCGCTAAGCAATTTTAATCACGATAATTGTTTGAGCTAAATTATACAATGAGGCTTAAAGGCAATTTAAACAATTTGTTGCATTCAACTAAATGAACTATTCAATATGACAAGCAAGAATGGTAAATTTAGCAATTGTGTCAAGATGAAAGTAAAGCAAGTATAAAATACGCAATTGACACAATATTTTTACCGAGATCTCTGAGACTCGCCCGGTCTCCTCTACTCCTCGTTGAAGTCCTCGCTCGGAGCCTCGCTTCTATATGCACGAAGGATATCTCACTAGGGTTGCTCCTTCTCCACATTGGATAGGCGAGCACCACACCTTTCACAATCTTTTGCCGGCCTCTCCGACAAGCTTCAATTGGAGAGATCGCGACTCTTCTCCGGCACCGTCTAGGCGAAGGCGATCGCCAAGAGTAACAAGCCGGACACGCTCACTTGAACAAATCAAGTGCTAGAAGCTCAAATATGCAAATGATATGCTCAACACTCTAGCACTAGCAAGCAAATGGTGATTCAAATGCACTAAGCACTCTTAACTTCACACACTTTTCTCTCTCTCTCAAATCACTCAAGATTTGGGCTCAAATCTAGCCTCTAAATGCAAAATATCAAAATGCAAACTCTTGGCTAGCTTATCAGCTGAATAATGAACTCCTTGAGCACACAAAAATGAAGTCAAACACGAAATATATATAGCCTCAACGAAAAACTAGCCGTTTGCAAAAAACCGGGCCAAAAGTTGTACAAGCCGGACATTGTCCGGCCACTTCAGACAGTGTCTGCCCAGTTCAACGAAAACAGCCGTTGCAATGTGTCAGTTACCGTTGGGCGATTTTTCTGTAAAGGCCGGACAATGTCCGGCCATTTCGGACAAATTCTGCCCATGATGGACAAATACCCCGGACGGATGCATTTGTCTCTGTTTCATTTCTGGGCTTAAAAAATTTGTACATGCCGGATATTGTCCGGCCATATCGGACATTGTCCAGCCACTTCGGACAGATAGCCCCAGACGGATGGATATGTTTCTGTTTACACTCAGCAAAAGGATGAAAAAATTTGTACAGGCCGGACAATGTCCGGCCATTTCGGACAAAGTCCGGCCCACTGCACACTGACAGTAAAATAAGCATAACGTTTGATAGAGAGATTCAATTGAGGTGATTTTTTTCTTGTTGGAAAGATAACTTAGAGCTCTACAATTTTGTCACAGGAGCAAGACCTAGAAAGGTCTAGAAACTTCTAGAAAACTCAGAACCTTTCCTGCTGTCAAAATGTTCAATCCAAAAATCATCTCAAATGCAATTTGGGGTATTTGCACATACGGATTTTGCCATTTTCTCGCGGATGTGATTGCTGTCACTCAGCAACGACCACGACCACACAGGTCTGACATCCGATCAAAAACAGGTGGTCGATAGGGTTTGGTCGAGCGTACGCAAGCGAGCCAAAGACTGGTACGACCAGTCCGAACTCCTACGACCACGCCCAAACCCTAAACAGAAAGCCGCCAAACAAGCGACACGACTACGACCACGTATCGACACTGATACGATCAGAATATGCAAATACGACCACGACCAACTCTAGATAAATAAACCAATTTAAACAGCTGGCGATTACGACTAAATGCAGTTTTCAAAACAATTAATCTAATGCACATGAACTACACTTAGACTCACTAGCAATGCAAGACACTAGTGCAAGATGATATGAATGCATCTGAGCTTCCGCACTAGATAGATTCAAGCTACTAGTTTTTGACCCCTCTTAATAGTACGGTCAAACTAGTAACAAGAAACCTATCAATCCGGTCTGTCTCCAAACACCGAGACCGGTAAAACCCTAAGAAAACAATCCTTAATCTTGAATTTTACCTTAGGTGGAGTTTGACCTCGTGAAGCTCGATCGCTCGACGCTCGTCATCGCAAAGCTCATCCTTGCTAAGTTTGACCTTGCTCGGGATGTCTCATATCGTCTTCATCCTCCTCACGTCCTTGCTCACTTTTATCCTGCAATCAAACTGAGACTACAATATGTACACTCAATACACAATATTAGTCTCAAATATAGGTCGTCATTAATCACCACCAGAGAGCTACTCCACACAGGAGTTAGCTCGACAGTTTCTCTTTCCAGTGAAATAACGCAACCATATTCAACGATAAGCAAATGAGTATGAGATAGAATACAATCATATAGATCGTAGATGATAAACACATACGCACACGATCTATACTACTCATGTCAAGATATCAATCAACCTAGATGACCAAAGTGATGAGCTTCCCCTCAACCTGTGCATCGACATAAAATTCACAACTGGAGTTATCGGTCTCAAGGTTTGTCATATAACATCTTGACCAATCAATTTGCACAAGCTTGATGCAACCACCGAGCTCCCCCTCTATGTATGCATCAATATCAAACCCGTAACTGAGGAAACATTCAATTCAGGGTTTACCGATAATCAATTCAATTCACTTGTGCTAAATTATGATTTATCTAATTTGTCATTTGATCATCAAAAACTGACATCTTCAGATTAACTTTAATCACAATTGATTTATCCAAATCATCGTTAATCATCAAAAGCTAGATACTAAGATCTACCTAGATCCAACATAAACCTCTTTGTATATACCAACCTCATCCACCATCCACATATCTCAAGATTTGTGTCCCATTTCATCTATTATTTAAAAAAATTAACACCATTATCTCTTCTCCATGGATAACCATCCTCTATATTTTCTAGTAGTTTTAGTAACCACCATTATCTTTCTCCTCTAAATTTCTCTCTCCTCTTATCCACTAGATTTCTCTCTATCTCTCTCCTCTTTTGATCTCCTCTTGTTTGTCTATGGCAACAATTAATCTTCATTCTCTATTGCAGCACTCTCATCTATTGCTCCAACATTGTCACAAGCTGCCTTTTTCCACATCGCCTGATGATATTTTCTCCTCTCTTACTGATGCTACTACGTGTCACATTTTTTTTATTTCTTCACATCAAGCATATATAATGTGTTTCATTAGGTGTGGAGCAAATCAATTGTGGTGTTATTTGTGTTACATTTGAAAGTTTTTGTAAATTTTTTGTTTTAGGTGTTTTTGTATTTTCGTCAAAACTTTGACTCCATCTATAGCAATATTTTGTATGATATATAGCAGCTATTCATTTAAGTTGAAGCAAGTTTGTATGATATGTAGCATTCAAGGTGTAGCAATTGTATTATTTGTATGTCGGACAATCTCTTTTGAAAATATCAGAAGGATTATGTAGTAATTGAATGAGAAATTGTTGTAACTTTATAAAAAAAGAACAACAAATATTGATATATTCCATTAATAAGTTTTAGCAACAAAAAAAACAAAGTATAGCAACTTCATGATAAAATGATAATTTTATACAAAAGACAACATAATTATGGAGTAAAAAAGATACCAATGAAATATCTAAAACGTTAGATCGGTTTATAATTGTGTTCATATTTGTTAACTATATATTTAAATTGTAGCAATTAGTAGGAGTGTGCATTTGTTTTTTTGGTATTTTTTAAATTTCGGTATTGCACATTACATACCATATTTACCAAAAAAAATTTCGGTTCAGTTTCAGTAAATACCAAATTTACCAAATTATTGCGAACTATAACATCTTTCTGAATATTCAGTATTCCAATGCTTCGAGACAATCAAATTGAGTAAGTGCACCACAACCACCACAAAAAAATATAAAAAAGCAACCAGATCACAAATAGATTACAAGAACAAAATAAATAACAAAACAATGCTTGATGAACATGTGAACACTGGAGAAAAGGGAAGACCTTCTTGTTGCCAAGAACTTGTGATTGAAGAACTCCTCAAAAGTTATTCTCTTCTCTTGAAAATTGTAAAGCACATTGTAACATGAATTTCCCATTGATAAAGAAGAGAGATACCAATACAACACTACCAAATTATTCTAGATAAAAAAAATGTTCCTCTATTTTTGATTATCCAAATGAAGTTGAATGTCAAACAAAAATTGCTGCATTGAATTAATAGTTGTAAAGAGGCTGAGTTTTGAATCTTCTATGTTTTCTTCAGTTTTTGTAGCTTCAAGTCTTCCTTTTGTATCTAGTGAATTATTTGTATATGTTGCCTTCCTGCACTGCCCAGCTTATATCTTGTAGTTAGCTTTGTAAAGTTTTGTTTAAGCCAAAAGGTTCAATTGATGAAGATACAACGATTTGATGTGACAAAAAGACAGACAACTCAACTATGTGAAGGAAGAAGCTTGGATGGCCTTGAAGGCTTGACCTGAAAAGGGACTGAAACTACAGATAATATAACAATGGACAAGAAGTTGGAAGAGTTGATAAGAAAGGTAAAAAGAAAGGAACTTATAACATTAGTGAGATTATCAACATTTTTTGAAACATGATGTTAGAAATGCTGGCTTTGCTGCAAATCCGCGGCCTCGTGGGGACTGGGGAGGCTCCAAGAGAGGGGGCCAGCCGGCCTGGTGGTCTTTCATAAGGAGAGGAGGGTGGCAGAGGTTGGAGGAGGCAGTATGGGAAGCATGAGGAGGCGGTGGAGGCCGGAGGCACGGGGAATCGGGCCTCAGGGTCAGCGAGGCACCGAGGCGGCACGGGGATCTTGAGGAGGCACGGCCGCACGCGGGGGGGGGGGGGGGGGAGGACGCCGGAGGAGGTGGCACGGGGGAGGCGACGGAGGCCGAAGGCGGCAGTGGATATGAGAGGGGGAGCTCGAGGTGGCACGGGGGAGGTGGTGGGTCTGGGAGTGGGAGACGGCACGGCCGCACGGGGAGCTTGAGGCGGCACGGGGGAGGCGGCTCGGCCGCTCGAGCCTCGGGGAGGAAGCACAGGGACTCGGGGATGACGGGGAGGACGAGGAGGCGGTGGGCGGGCAGAGGCTAGAGGAGGCGGCGGCGCAGTGTGGACGGGGACGACATAGGCTAGGAGGAGGGGAGACTGGGAGTGGGAGTTGTTGGATCTAGGTCGATCTAGGTATCTAGATTTTGATGATTAATGACGATTTGGATAAATCCCTAATGATTAATGTTAATCTAGAGAATGTCAGATTTGATGATTAAATGACAACTTAGATAAATCCTAATTTAGCACAAGAAAATTGAATTGATTATTGATAAACCCTGAAATGGATGTTTCCTTAGTTGTGGGTTTAATATTGATGCATATATAGAGTCGGAGCTCGGTGGTTGCATCAATCTTGTGCTAAATGTAAATCGAAATGTCATGTGTTGAATCCAGAATGATCTGTTTGAGACCTAGCCTTGGTTTTCGCACTAGACTCGCCCAGATTCTAATATACGGAATAATAGGATCTTACTCAGAAATACCGAAACCCAAAGGTTGCTCGAAAACACAGTTCAAAGTAATTGCACAACTCTTTATTTGAAAGAGGGCTTTACACGTCGAACGTTAGGTCGCACTCGCCTACGTCGAAGGAATTATGTGTCTAAGACTTTAATCTAGACTCGATTGTATTTGATGATCCTAACTAGACCTATTACAAGGTATTTATAGTCCAATTGTATGAGTATGTATCAGACTCAATAACCTAAACGTAGTAGACTCATATAACAAACTAACTAATCCTAAATGGATAGCTTAGTTATATATATTCGGATCGGATTACAATTCCGATCAGAGGACCAATCCATGGTCGCGAAACCTTTCCAAACACGGTTAAGTCGTGAAGCTGTATGCGAACAGGACTTGAAGATCCTCCCAGATCATGACTCCCTTGTTGAGAAGGAGCCAACCCCTGTTGCGACCTCTCGATCAAATTGGAGATGTGGAAATTGGGTTTGTCCATGTTCTCTGGTGCACCACTTTGCCGCACGTGCTTGTTGATCTTTCCGATCAATTCAAAAAGTCTCCTTTGTGCCACCGCGGGTGGTAGTCACCTTCTTCTCCAGAATCACATCTTCACGTAGAGGTTCGTCTCGTTGATAGATCAAGTCTTTAACAGATGGTACTATGGTATCTGGCTCATCATCCAGCATTGAAGGCTCGAAGAGTTTGAGGTGCTTAACATTAACAACCGAGTAAATATCCATGTATGGAGGTAACTCGAGCTGACAAGCATTATTATCCACTTTCGGTAAAATCCGAAAAGGACCATAACGAATGGGTTTGAGTTTCTTACCTTCACCTTTAAGTCTCTTCTTACTCAAATGTAACCATACCATATCACCTTCTTGAAATTGCGCATCAACTCAGTGCCGATCATGTCGCACTTTGTACTTGAGTTGAGCTTTCAGCAAGTTCTGTTTAACCTCACGATGGAGTCGTTGAATACCTTCCAGGAATTTTTGTGCTCGATCTTGATCGGATGCTTCTTTGCTATTCTGTGCTGAGGTAGGAATCACAAACTCTATGTCGAATGGACTCTGTGGTAGAAATCCTAAACAGACCTCAAACGGCGACTTTTTAGTCGAACCATGCACTGCTCGATTAAAAGCAAACTGCAGGTATGGTATGCTTTCATCCTAGGTCTTCGGATGCTTCGAGTTATATCCTCTCAAGAGATGAACAACTGTGCGATTTACCTTCTCGGTTTGACCATCAGTTTGCGGATGAAAAGCAGTACTCCTCTTTAGCTTGGAGTCTATCATCGTCCAAAGCAATCGCCAAAAGTGACTAAGGAACCGGGTATCATGATCAAACATAATAGAAGTCGGCAGTCCGAAGTGTGTCCAAACATTTTGAAAAAATACCCGAGCTGCTTCTTCTCCCGTGATAGTCTTTCGACAAAGTATAAGAATAATCATTTTGGAGAACTGATTAACGACCACGAATAGATAGTCGTTGCCACGTCGGGTCTTAGGCAATCCTCCCAAGAAATCCATGGATATGCTCTCCCATGGTCGCGATGGAACTGGCAAAGGAGTGTACAAACCTAATTTTCGGTTTGCCGGTTTCGAGATGCTGCAGAGACCACAACCTCGAACAAAACTAACCACATCTTGCTGCATACGCGGCTAGAACACATGTCGGTGAAGATTTTGCAACGTCTTTGTAACCCCAAAGTGACTAGCTACCCTCGATGTGTGCGCTTCTCGCAACCATTGAATTCGAGGTGCTCCACGAGGTATGCAAAGTAAATTGCCTTTGTACAAGAGTCCTTCTCGACGAACAAACTCCGTAGGTTTCTGATGAGACCATGTACATCATGGTTATGACCAAGACGACATCAACATGGTGGTCATCAAGATGTCATCGTCCGCCACCTTGGCCAGGACGCGAAAGCTGGCAGCACGTACGTCGTCTGGATTTTGTGCTGTCGCCGCCACAAGTTCGGCCTCCACCTTGGCCACCTCCCCAAACACAAGACGTGCTCAAGAAAGGCGCCTCTACACCTCTAAGGTCGCACAAGCTACGTCGCTCCAAGGCCAGCCCACAAGTGAGCTCAATTCATCCGCGAGTCCGGTTCGGTCATCTGCGCGTAGTCCAACTTCAAATGGATGTACAGGCCACATACGAAGTCCGTTTTCGACGTTCTTGGACTCTACGGACAAGAGAACGATGAGAGCTTTCCAACGGATCCAGTCTCATGTCCAAATTCCTTACGGATCAATAGGAATCATCAAAACAAGATTATGACCAGAATCTAACGTGCGCTGCGATGCTCCACTTTGGGCCCAAGGCCCATGTACCCCTAGGGTTTCCTCCTCCACCCCATGGCTGCCCCATACAGTATATATATGGCCGCCATGGCTGCTGTTTAGACTCGGGTTTTGCTTAGTTATTCTGTCTTCGAACAGTTTTGCCGCTTGATCGGTTTGTGAGACCCCAACTTGTGAGATTAATCATTCGTATTTGCAATTCAGTTTGCTTTCTTCCGTGTTCTTGCTTGTGTTCTCGATTCACTGGCAGGGATTAGCCTTCGTGGCGAGGTCAACCGGGCAGCGCACGGTTGATAACCAGAGGACGCGTGGTGCTGCGATTGCAGGGGTTTTGATCGTGCCGATCAAGAAGCCGGATCGTGTGTGTCTCGCGCCGCCTAATCGACTTATCCTCCACCTGACGGAAGTTCGGGCATCCCCGTTCCCATTAGTTTCTCTATTTTGATTTCAGTCAGTGCTGTTTGAAAATCAGGATCTTCACTGTACATAGTGGCATAGTCATCATGACATGAGGGCTCGATCTGCATGAACGCTGATAAATAGAGGGTCGTAACTGGTGGTCGTGACAACATGTCCGCCAATTTGTTGTGTACGCCCTTCTTGTACTTGATCACCAGATTAAACTGCTGCAAATACGACATCCACTTCATGTGCCGAGCATGCTGTAGCTTGGATTGAGTTTGCAAATATTGCGACGGTTGATGGTCGGTGTGGACAACAGTCTCTTTACCCAAGAGATAACACCGCCAATGTTTCACGGCCTGATGCAGTGCGCATAACGCCTTATCATAAGTCGGGTAGTTCTTCTGAGCTCATTGGAATAACTTGGAGTGATATGCCACTGGTCGACCTTCTTGCATGAGCACAACGCCCATGGCATAACCTGAGGCATCGGTTTCTAGCTCGAATGGTTTCTGGAGATTCGGCAAAGCTAACACAGGCGCCTCACTGATCTTCTTTTTCAGCAAGAGAAACATGTCCTCATGTTTCCCTGTCCACTCGAACTTTTGATCGATCCTGGTTAATGCTTGCAATAGAGAAGCCAAAATTGAGAAGTGTCGGATGAACTTCCGAAGATATTGGCATGCTCCCACAAAACTACGCACGTTCGTAATTGTTCGCGGTCGCGGCCATTCGCGAATCACTTTTACCTTATCCGGGTTGATTTGCAACATACCGTTGCCGACCATGAATCCGAGGTAAAGTAGAGTTTGTTGGCCGAACTCGCACTTATTACGGTTGAGGCGAAGTCGATGTTGCCGAAGCTGTTCAAACACCTTTTCGACATGAATGAAGTGCCCATCCCACAAACGACTATAAACTAGTATGTCGTCAAGGTAAACGATCACAAAGTCGTCGATGAACTGTCTCAATACGTCATTCATAAGACGCATGAAAGTTGCCGGGGCGTTGTAGAGACCAAACGGCATGACCAGCCATTCAAACAGACCTTGTCGTATTTTGAACGCGGTCTTCCACGTATCCTCCTCTCGGATGTTTGCTTGATGATATTCTGACTTAAGATCCAATTTGGAGAAGACAACGACATGCTTCAATTGGTCTAGCAGGTCGTCAATACGAGGAAGGGGGTATCGGTTCTTGATGGTGATCTTGTTCAGTGCTCGGTAGTCGATGCACATACGCCAAGTCCCATCTTTCTTTGGCACTAACACCAGAGGAGATCCACAAGGTGAACTACTCAGTTGAATGACACCATTGTTCAACAACTCACCAAGTTGTCTCTTGATCTCTTCATTCTCCAATAATGAGTTGCGGTACATACTCAGATTGGGCAGTGTCACACGGAAACAAGCTGAATTTTGTGCTCGACTGAACGTTTCGACGGACGACCCTGGGTAGTCTCGAATATATCACTGTATTTCTCCAGCAGTCCTGAAAAACGACCAGAATCCTCTCAGCACGCCAACGACAATGCTGGTCAAGTACCCTCATCTTGACAAGCACATATTTGTGACATGCATTAACAATTCGTTTGGCTTGATTTGCAGTAATCAAGTTCGAAGTGTTGACTTGGATGTCTCTACTGAACACGAACTTAACTCCGTCTTTGGTGAGGTTATACTCTTGCGCTCGTCGATGGAAGTGAGCGTCTCGATCATACATTTATGGACTCTCAAAGATCACCTGATAGATATCGATAGGAACAACATCACATTTCACCTCATCGATATATCGTGCAGAGATCGCAAACTTCAACACACACTGACTCGTAATCTGTTGGTTCACATTGGATGTAAACCAACCCAGCAGATATGGTCGCGGGTGTGTGGTTGTCTTCAAACCAAGTCACCGAACCAGTCCACCGAAGACCAGATCTTCTGACTTCCAGGATCGAATATCGCTGCGACCACTTCGTGCTTCACCTGGATGTTGATGGTGAACAAATCCTCCGTTGGGTGATGGTCGTTCGGTGGATCCGAACCCTTCTCCTTCGGTATTTCCATCAGAGACAAGGTCGTATCTGCCTCATTAACCGAATTCACTCGGACAACTTCTTCGTCGGGTGAAGTCACAGTAGCCGTGGCTGTTCTTTTCCCTGGTCCGTTTTTCTTTGGTCAAAGTTCGATGAAGCTTGTAGCATTTGTCCTTGGTATGTCCCGCGACTTGACAATGTTCACAAAAAGTACCCATGCCCGGCTTTGAAGCGTTTTTCTTCGGACTCAGTTTTCTTTTTGTCGAGGTCGCACTGTCCTTCGTGCCTTTGTCGCTGCGGGATTTGTTCTTCTTCTCGATCGCCATAGCGGTTGTGCTTGCGGTCATGATGTCTTGGACGCCGAACAGACTGAGCTCAGTACTGATCGATTTCTGAAGTCCAGATGTGTATTTCTGAAATACCTGAGGATCGGACAGTGAGATGCCGATGACCATGGCTTGTCGCCGAAACTCCGTCGTATAGTCTTGGACGGTCTGGTCACGCCGTTGGTACAATCTGTGCCAACGTTCCCATCTCTCCTCAAGGTAACCCATCGGATAAATTCTTGTCGTAGAAGTCGTTTGAATTGACCCCACGCAAGGTCGTCGGCTTCACCACTAGCGACAAGGGCCTTCCACCAAGTGTTGGCGTGGTCCTTCATCTTCAAAGGTACGAACTTCACCTTTTGAGCGCTACTGAACCCTTTCAAATCAAAGTAGGTCTCAAGCTGGTCGATCCAAGAATCCAGTTTCTCGGCATCGATCACCCCATCATATATGGGTATATCAATCTTAGCGTCGACCTTAAAAGATCGACAGCTAAGGAGGTGTTGGCGAGGTCGTCGGTCTTGTGGTCGCCTTCGTCTTCATTTTCGTCTGCCCTATGCAAGTCTTCATCAGTCTTCACACCCATAACCTTCCCTACTACAGCAGGTACAACCATGGCCTGCTGCTTGATCCAAGCAAGCACAATTTCCATGTCGGTGGAGAGCTTAGCCACTTGTTCGGCTAGGTTAGCTTTAATGGAGGTATTGTCAGACATTGTCGGAGACGCGACTATAGGAACCGTCGATTGATCGTCTGGAGTTTCACCAGAAGTTTTGTAACCTTGGCTAGTCTTCACCATCCACAGAATAGGAAAGTCACTCTGATACCAACTTGATCCGTTTGAGACCTAACCTTGGTTTTCGCATTAGGCTCGCCCAGATTTTAATATGCGGAATAATGGGATCTTACTCGGAAATACCGAAACCCAAAGGTTGATCGAAAACACAGTTCAAAGTAATTGCACAACTCTTTATTTCAAAGAGGGTTTTACACGTCGAACGTCAGGTCACACTCGCCTACGTCGAAGGAACTATGTGTCTAAGACTTTAATCTAGACTCGATTGTATTCGATGATCCTAACTAGACCTATTACAAGGTATTTATAGTCCAATCGTATGAGTACGTATCAGACTCAATAACCTAAACGTATTAGACTCATATAACTAACTAACTAATTCTAAACGGATAAGCTTAGTTATGTATATTCGGATTGGATTATAATTCCGACCAGAGGACCAATTCATGGTCGCGGACCATTCCATGGTTGCGAAACTTTTTCAAACACGGTTAAGTCGCGAAGCCGTATGCGATCATGACTTGAAGATCCTCCCGGATCACGGAAGTTTGATGACTCCTTGTTGTGGATCTGATATTGATGCATATGTTAAGGGAAAGCTCATCATATTAATCATCTGTGCTGATTGCCATTATGACATGAGTAGTATAGATCGTGTGCGTATGTCTTTATCATATACGAATCTATATGATTGTATTTCATCTCATACTCATCTTGATCCGGGAGGATCTCCAAGTCCTGATCGCATACGGATTCGCGACCAAGTCCTGATCGCATATGGCTTTGCGACCTTAACCGTGTTCGGAAAGGTTTCGCGACCATGGATTGGTTCGCGACCAGGAAAAGGAATTCGTTCCCTGTTCGGAATTGTAATCCTATATATATAACTAAGTTTATCTGTTTAGGATTAGTTAAGTTAGTTATATGAGTCTAATACGTTTAAGATTACTAAGTCTGATACGTACTCATACGATTGGACTATAAATACCTTGTAATAGGTCTAGTTTAGATCATCGAAGAGTCATAGAACTTATTTGAGTTTTAGACACTTATAGTTCCTTCGACGTAGGCAAGTGTGCCTAACGTTCGACGTGTAAAGCCCTCTTTGAAATAAAGAGTTGTGCAATTACTTTGGGTTTCGGTATTTCCGAGTAAGATCCCGTTATTCCGCATATTAGAATCTGGGCGAGCCTAGTGCGAAAACCAAGACTAGGTCTCAAACGGATCACATCTATTGATTGTTGAATATGGTTTTGTCATTTCACCGAAAAAAGAAATTGTTGAGCTAACTCCTCTGTGTAGTAATTTCTCTCGTGGTGATTAATGACAACCTATATATGAGACTAACGTTGTGTGTTGAGTGTATGTGTGGTAGTCTCAGAATGGTCGCGAGATGAAAGCAAGCAAGAGCGTGAAGAGGATGATGCCGACATGAGTCATCTCTTGCGAGGCCAAGCTTAGCAAGGTCAAGCTTTGGGAGGACAAGCGTCGAGCGGTCGAGCTTCACGAGGTCGAACTTCACCGAAGGTAAAATCCAAGATTAAGGATTGTTTTCTTAGAATTTTACCGGTCTTGGTGTTTTGGAGATAGACCGGGTTGATAGGATTCCTTTTGTTAGTTTGACCATATAATTAAGAGGGGTCGGAAACTAGTAGCTTGAATGTATCTAGTGCGGAAGCTCAGATGCATTCATATCATCTTACACTAGTGTTTTATCGCCTCTTGCATTGCTAGATAGTCTAAGTGTAGTTTGTGGTGCATTAGAGAAAATGTTTTGAAAACTGCACTTAGTCTTGATCACCAGCTATTTAAATTGGTTTATATTCTAGAACTGGTCGTGATCGTATTTGCACATTCTGATCGTATCTTTGTTTGGAGCGTGGTCGTGGTCGTGTCGTCCGTTTGGCAGTTCTCTGTTTAGGGTTTGATCGTGGTCGTAGGAGTTCGAGCTGGTTGTACCAGTCTTCGACTCTCTTACATACTCTCGACCAAATCCACTCGGCCACCTGTTTTTGACCGGATGTTCGACCTGTGTGGTCGTAGTCATTGCTGAGTGTCAGCAAACATATCTGCGAGAAAATAGACAAATTGCATTTAGAAATGACATTTGTGTCGGGCATTTTGGCAGCAGGAAGGTTTTTGAATTTCTTAGAAATATCTAGGCCTTTCTATGTCTTGCTCCTGTTGACAAAATTGGAGCCTTTTGAGTTATCTTTCCAACAAGCTAAAAAGCACCTCAATCGGATCTCTAGATCAGTAGTTATACTTGTTTTACTGTCAATGTGCATTGGCCGGACTTTCTCCGGCCTGTACCAATTTTTTCAGCCTTGTGCAAAATGAAACGAGAGACATTTGCATCTGTCCGAGGGTTTTTGTCTGGGCGGGCCGGACTTTGTCCGATATGGCCGGACATTGTCCGGCCTGTACAAATTGTTTGAGCCGAGAGTTAACAGAGACAGATATATATGTCCGGGGGCTTTTGTCCGACATGGCCGAAAAAATCTCCTAACGGTAACTGATGTTTTGCAACGGTCGAAATTTGTTGTACTAGCCGGACAGTGTTCGGCATGGCCAGACAATGTCCGGCCTGTACAAAATTTCGCTTGTTCGTGGCAAACGGCTAGTTTTTTTTGAGGGCTATATATATCTTGTATTTGCCTTCATTTGGGGTGGCTCAAGGAGTTGATATTTTAGTTGATAAGCTAGCCAACACATTGCATATGAGATATTGCATCTAGAGGTTAGAATTTGAGTCAAAATCTTTAGTGGATTTGAGAGAGAGCATTTGGGAGAGCTTGTGAGTGTTTAGTGCACTTCATCTTCATTTGCATGCTAGTGCTAGAGTGTTGACTATTTCATTTGCATCATTGAGTTTCTAGCACGTGATTCGTTCAAACGAAAGCGCATCCGACTTGTTACTCTTGGCGATCGCCTTCGCCTAGAAGGTGTCGGATGAGAGTCACGATTTTTCCATTGAAGTTTGTCGGAGAGGCCGGCAAGAACTTGTGAAAGATGTGGTGGTTGCCTATCTGGTGTGGAGAAGGAGCAACCCTAGTGAGATATCCTTCGTGAATATAGAAGCGAGACTCAAGCGTGAGCGCCTCAACGAGGAGTAGGGGAGACCGGGCGAGTCTCTGAGACCTCGGTAAAAATCATTGTGTCAATTGTCTTTTTTTGTATATCTTGTATTTATCTTGACACAATTGCTAAATTTACCATTGTTGCATTTGTTTCATATTTACCTTGAAAAAATTTTTGCAAGTTGAATTGTATTTTCATATTGATTAATTGCAACTAGTTGTTAGATTGTTGATAAGCCTCATTACAAAATCTAGGTTTCATAATCATCTTGTTAAAATTGCTTAGTGGGGAAAGAAATTTTAAAAGCCTCCTATATACCTCCCCTCTCTAGTCGGCATCCTTGATGCTACAGGATAGACACAAAAAGGGTGGTGGGCCAATGTTAGGCTGGAGACGGTTGACAAAGACGGGATGACGTTAGCATGGTGTGGGATTGTGTTTAATGGAGTTTTTTTAACGCTTTTTTGGTAGGAGTCGATTATTGGGTAGTTGTTATTGGATTAAGTTTAGATGAGTTGGGTACAGAATAATTAATTTATACTCAAGTATAGATTAGTCCTAATATATATATTAGAGCAAGCCAATATATATGCCCTAAATTTTTTAGATCTTGGAATTACCCGTATCTCTATTGAGTATATGTATATTTAGGTACATAGGAAAATTGTCATATATATATTTTGGAACAATTTTTTGCCATATATTGGCTTGCTCTAATTTTGATCTTCAATTTTTTAACTTCAACTTTAGCAAGTTTTGATAAGAAAATGAAATAATAGTATAGCACTTGGCCAACTTTTATTGGTATGTGAAAATTTTAACAATAAACTAAAAAAATCAAATTTACTCAACGTGAATAAGTTGAGGCTGTAGACTAAACATGCCTTACACAGTTACACACTTCCGATGTCATACTTGCTCAATATCTCGCTCTGCATTGATTCGTCAATGAGGTGAGGAGTGTATTTTTTTCCTTGATAAGTCTAATCTATGTCATATGCATCTCACGTGTCTTTTTTGGTCATTCATTTTTGCCATAAGGTTGATAATACATTTAGGGTTTATTCGAAAGGAAAGCATTTGATCTAGTTTTAATGAGATTTTTATAGATCAGAATAGAAATACTAATTTAATTAATACAAAATTTTGATAGTATCCTGTTCCCTCGTGAAATCTTCTCTCATTGAAGCAGAGCCTCAGATGCACTGGGCAAGGAAGTTGTGAAGGCAGAAAGTGTTTGAACGAATAATTCCGTTTGTGCCTAGTGTGCAATGCCAACTGAACATGAGATCTTCAAACCTATTTCAAGGCTGTTTGGTGGCTTTTATAAACCATTTTATATAAAATTAAAGTTCCAGTATTAGGTTGATATCCAAGGTGAGGGGACATGGGACGGGAATATATACTCAAAATATTCCATTCTTAATCCTGTTCGAAAAATTTGACCATACGGCACCATCCCTCGTGAACTAATTATGAATAATGAATAGTGGTTACCAATAATTAATGACTATTAATGATAGTTTGGTGATACTCAGAAGATGAGAATGCAACCAAACAATCAGTTTATATTTAAGTGTTAAGATAAAATTATAAGGGACTATAATTAATTATTTTGAATCATCCTCGTCAAGAACAATATCACCATCAAATACTTCAGAAGCTTAGAGTCTTCCTCCAATTTCTTTTCTTTGGTTGTGTCCAAACATAAGCAACAACAATAAACTTGCCCAATTTAATTGGTTCGACGATGTTAATAGCCCACCGAATCTAGTATTTGTGATGGTTTGGCCGCAGATACCAACTTAATGGATCGACTAATATGCCGTTAAGGCTGTTTTTATCACACTAGGTGAGCAAAATTCTCATTACTTAGCACTTAAATATTAAATGAGTGTTTATGTGAACTTGTAAACAAATTATATATAGGAAAGTATACGGTGCATTTCACTCCTCCGGTGTTTTCATTATCTCTTTTCAAAATTTTTTGTAAATAATTATAAAAATTCTACAAAAATTTGAGATCTTAGATATAAAATCAATCTACCATCTTACAAAATTTTAAATTCAACTTCAATCTGCACAAGGAGAAACAAAAAAAGACAAATTCAACTGAAAAAATCCGAAAATAAAAGATAAAAAAGATAAAAGTTATTATTCACTAAAATTTGTCATTTTTCTTCTTTTAATATACATTGAGTTTAAAATTGAAATTTTTGTATGGTACTTCATAACTCAATATACAAATTCTTTAATTTTATAGAATTTTTCATGATTATTTATATAGTTTTTGAGATAAAATGCATATAAACACCAAGGAGGTGGGATGCACTGAATACTTACCTAATATATAGATATCTTTTTTTTTGTTTCTCTCACATATGGTCGGTTATATTTGGTCCTGAAAATTCATAGAACATCAAAACTTATCACTCTCTACATGTGATCCGTTTGAGACCTAGCCTTGGTTTTCGCACTAGCCTCGCCCAGATTCTAATATGCGGAATAACGGGATCTTATACCGAAACCCCAAAGTAATCGCACAACTCTTTATTTCAAAGAGGGCTTTACACGTCGAACGTTAGACACACTTGTCTACGTCGAAGGAACTATAAGTGTCTAAAACTCAAATAACTTCTATGACTCTTCGATGATATTCGATGATCTAAATTAGACCTATTACAAGGTATTTATAGTCCAATCGTATGAGTACGTATCAGACTCAATAACCTAAACGTATTAGACTCATATAACTAATCCTAAACAGATAAGTTTAGTTATACACATTCGGATTGGATTACAATTCCGAACAGGGAACGAATTTCTTTTCCTGGTCGCGGACCAATCCATTGTCGCGGACTCATCTAGGTCGCGAATCCTTATGCGATCAGGACTTGGTCGCGAAGCCGCATGCGATCAGGACTTGGTCGCGAAGCCACATGCGATCAGGACTTGGAGATCCTCCCGGATCATGACTCCCTTGTGGAGAAGGAGCCAACCCCTGTTGCGACCTCTCGATCAAACTGGAGATGTGGAAATTGGGCTTGTCCATCTTCTTTGGTGTACCACTTTGCCGCACGTGCTCGTTGATCTTTCCGACCAATTCGAAAAGTCTCCTTGGTGCCACTGCGGGTGATAGTCACCTTCTTTTCCAGAATCACATCTTCATGTAGGGGTTTATCTCGTTGATAGACCAAGTCTTTAACAGATGGTACTATGGTATCTGGCTCATCATCCAGCATTGAAGGCTCAAAGAGTTTGAATCCTTCCCAAGGTCGCAAACCTTTCCAAAGTCGCAAACCTTTTCGTGGTTGCAAATCCGTTGCGAACTCGACCTGAGATCCTCCCGGATCAACATGCCCTAATTTTTTGAGAATTTTTAGAACTTGAAGATACACGAACTTACTATTGGATATAGGTACTCTTAGGTATGAAATATCCGTGTCCTATATGAAGTCTTAATCCTAATTTTTGAGGACTTGTTTGCAAATTATTTGTGCATGAAAATAATGTTGGTTCCATTCTTGCATTTTTAAAAATTCATTCTTGCATTTTCAAAATTTCATAAGAATTTATTTGGATAAGTGCATTGTGTATTTTTTTAGTTCAGCTCTCAAGCTTAGTCCAATTTAAAGTGTGCATTACACGCAACCCCTTATCTTACCAAAAATTACAAAAAGGTCCCTCACCAACACTTAGACATACAGCTCACAATCATGATACCACCTCACACCCCTTCATCACCTCTTTTAAAACTCTCCATTTGTGGAAAGTCTAAAATTTCCATTCTTGACAGAAATAGAAAGGCATTCTTCTTCCTCACATCTCTCTCACCATTAAAGCATATGGAGCGCATTGCATCAACCAAAATCATGACAAGTTAAGCAAGCAAAATGTTGGAGTTAAAGTCTAATGAACATTAAACCCGTTAATTTCTAAGCCCGTTAGGACATGATTGGAAGCTTAGTCCGATATTGTCTATCTACACAAATTTCATTCAACTTAAATGAGAAGTGGAAGAGGTATGTGAAGATATATGCATGGTGATGATAATAAGCTATGGGTACAACCACGCACTTAAGCGTGTTGTGTTTTTTCGCACGTGCTGTTGGCACGTAAGACCCTGTATTTCGCCACATGGACCGGATGTTGCCACATAAGCACTGACTAGATAGACCAAGTGTTTGAGTCAGTCACAAAAATGTGAGTAACTGGAGGATTAAAACCACGTCAGTTACAATTAGGCACATTATGGTTGTAACGTGTTGTCAGCGCGTAAGACCCTGTATTTCGCCACATGGACCAGATGTAGCCACAAAAGTATTGACAAGATAGACCAAGTGTTTGAGTCAGTTACAAAAATGTGAGTAACTGGAGGATTAAAACCACGTCAGTTTCAATTAGGCACATTATGGTTGTAATGTGCTGTCGGCGCGTAAGACCCTGTATTTCGCCACATGGACCGGATGTTGCCATATAAGTATTGACTAGATAGACCAAGTGTTTGAGTCAGTTACAAAAATGTGAGTAACTAGAGGATTAAAACCACGTCAGTTTCAATTAGGCACATTATGGATGTAACGTGCTATCGTCGCGTAAGACCCTCTATTTCGCTACATGGACCGGATGTTGCCACATAAGTATTTACTAGATAGACCAAGCGTTTGAGTTAGTTGCAAAAATGTGAGTAATTGGAGGATTAAAACCACGTCAGTTTCAATTAGGCACATTATGGCTGTAACGTGCTGTCGGCGCGTAAGACCCTGTCTTTCGCCACATGACCGGATGTTGCCACATAAGTATTGACTAGATAGACCAAGTGTTTGAGTCAGTTACAAAAATGTGAGTAATTGGAGGATTAAAACCGCGTCAATTTCAATTAGGCACATTATGGTTGTAACGTGCTGTCGGCGCGTAAGACAATGTATTTCGCCACATGGACCGGATGTTGCCACATAAACATTGACTAGATAGACCAAGTGTTTGAGTTAGTTACAAAAATGTGAGTAACTGGAGGATTAAAACCACGTCAGTTTCAATTAGGCACATTATGGTTGTAACATGCTATCGGCGTGTAAGACCCTGTATTTCGCCACATGGACTGGATGTTGCCACATAAGTATTGACTAGATAGACTAAGTGTTTGAGTCAGTTCAAAAATGTGAGTAACTGGAGGATTAAAACCACGTCAGTTTCAATTAGGCACATTATGGTTGTAACGTGCTATCGGCGTGTAAGACCCTGTATTTCGCCACATGGACTGGATGTTGCCACATAAGTATTGACTAGATAGACTAAGTGTTTGAGTCAGTTCAAAAATGTGAGTAATTGGAGGATTAAAACCACGTCAGTTTCAATCAGGCACATTATAGCTGTAATGTGCTGTCGGCACGTAAGACCTTGTATTTTGGCACATGGATCGGATGTTGCCACATAAGTATTGACTAGATAGACCAAGTGTTTGAGTCAATTACAAAAATGTGAGTAACTGGAGGATTAAAACCACGTCAGTTTCAATTAGACACATTATGGCTATAACGTGCCATCGGCGCGTAAGACCTTGTATTTCGCCACATGGACCGGATGTTGCCACATAAGTATTGCTTAGATAGACCAAGTGTTTAAGTCAGTTACAAAAATGTGAGTAACTGGAGGATTAAAACCACGTTAGTTTCAATTAGGCACATTATGGCTGTAACGTGCTGTCGGCACGTAAGACCCTGAATTTCGCCACATGGACTGGATGTTGCCACATAAGTATTGACTAGATAGACCAAGTGTTTGAGTCAGTTACAAAAATGTGAGTAACTGGAGGATTAAAACCACGTCAGTTTCAATTAGGCACATTATGGTTGTAACGTGCTGTCGGCGCGTAAGACCTTGTATTTCGCCACATGGACCGGATGTTGCCACATAAGTATTGACAAGATAGACCAAGTGTTTGAGTCAGTTACAAAAATGTGAGTAACTGGAGGATTAAAACCACGTCAGTTTCAATTAGGCACATTATGGTTGTAACGTGCTGTCGGCGCGTAAGACCTTGTATTTCACCACATGGACTGGATGTTGCCACATAAGTATTGACTAGATAGACCAAGTGTTTGAGTTAGTTACAAAAATGTGAGTAACTGGAGGATTAAAACCACGTCAGTTTCAATTAGGCACATTATGGTTGTAACGTGCTATCGGCGTGTAAGACCCTGTATTTTGCCACATGGACTGGATGTTGCCACATAAGTATTGACTAGATAGACTAAGTGTTTGAGTCAGTTCAAAAATGTGAGTAGTTGGAGGATTAAAACCACGTCAGTTTCAATTTGGCACATTATAGCAGTAATGTGCTGTCGGCACGTAAGACCTTGTATTTTGGCACATGGAGCGGATGTTGCCACATAAGTATTGACTAGATAGACCAAGTGTTTGAGTCAGTTACAAAAATGTGAGTAACTGGAGGATTAAAACTACGCCAGTTTCAATTAGACACATTATGGCTATAACGTGCTATCGGCACGTAAGACCTTGTATTTCGCCACATGGACCGAATGTTGCCACATAAGTATTGTCTAGATAGACCAAGCGTTTAAGTCAGTTACAAAAATGTGAGTTACTGGAGGATTAAAACCATGTCAGTTTCAATTAGGCACATTATGGCTGTAATGTGCTGTCGGCGCGTAAGACCCTGTATTTCGCCACATGGACCGGATGTTGCCACATAAACATTGGCTAGATAGACCAAGTGTTTGAGTCAGTTACAAAAATGTGAGTAACTGGAGGAGTAAAACCACGTCAGTTTCAATTAGGCACATTATGGTTGTAACGTGCTGTCGGCGCGTAAGACCTTGTATTTCGCCACATGGACTGGATGTTGCCACATAAGTATTGACTAGATAGCTAAGTGTTTGAGTCAGTTCAAAAATGTGAGTAATTGAAGGATTAAAACCACATCAGTTTGAATTAGACACATTATGGTTGTGACGTGCTATCGGCGCGTAAGACCTTGTATTTCGCCACATGGACCAGATGTTTCCACATAAGTATTGCCTACATAGACCAAGTGTTTAAGTCAGTTACAAAAATGTGAGTAACTGGAGGATTAAAACCACGTCAGTTTCAATTAGGCACATTATGGCTGTAACGTGCTGTCGGCGTGTAAGACCATGTATTTCGCCACATGGACCGGATGTTGCCACATAAATATTGACTAGATAGACCAATGTTTGAGTCAGTTACAAAAATGTGAGTAACTGGAGGATTAAACCTGTTGCATCTAGGCCTTGATGCCTAACCCTAATTTTGATGATCAATGAAAACAGAGTGTTTAGGACTAACTGTGCTTTTTGAGATTGATTTTTACAGGGCTCTGTTGGGAAGATTGTCGAGATGAACAAAACGAACCCAACGCAAAAGACGTAAAAGCACAAGTCGCAAAAATGAAGACAAGACGCAAATTTGAAAAAGCGAAGACCTAAGGTAATCCGTATTTTATTTTTACCGATCTCGGCGTTTGGAGATGATCGGTTAAGGACTTTGTTGCTTAGATTTTTTAACCGTACTATAAAGAGGGGTGGTGAAAGTCCTCTCCTTATCTCCAACATAAACCGAGAAATTTAGGTCATTGCATTGCATCTGTTTGGTTGAATTTGGTTTGAACTTTATTTGGAAAATCTGGTTTTTCAGTTCAGTTTTTGACAGCAGAATAGTTTTTCGATTTTTTAGAAATATCTAGGCAGATCTAGCTTTTGCTTCTGTTGACAAAAATGTAGCCCTTCAATTTATATTTTAAACGAGCTATTAAACACCTCTTTTGGATTTTTGGATTTAAAGTTATCTCTGTTTTTTTTCAGGCTGACTGTCAGTTTGCTAAACTGATTGTCAGTTTGAATGTCAGTTCGTGTTAACTGACAATTGTACAGAGAGGGTGTATTTTGGGCTCAAAATTTTTGTACTAAACTGATTGTCAGTTTGTCCATACTGACTGTCAGTTGGGGTTTCGACCACAGTGCTTTTAACTGAGTTTCTATTTGTTTTTGATCGAGTTTGTGGTCGAACTGACTGTCAGTTTGCATAACTGACTGTCTGTTGTGGGTTTCAAGTTTCCTTAAACGACCACAAACGGCTAGCAATTTTTTATCCGTAATTTTTGTCAGTAGTTGTGCACTAAACTGACTGTCAGTTAGACAAACTGACTGTCAGTTTGAGTTGCTGATTTTCAGCCCTAGCTCCAACGGTTCATTTGATTCTTGAGACTATAAAAAGGGGCTTTGGGCATAAGTTTAATATAACAAGCAGTAGCATTTCTTATACACTCTTGAGATTTAGTTTTCTACTTAAAATCTTGATCTTTTGATCAAGTCGAGTGTTTTCCAATCCACCGAGCACTTCAGTTCATTTGCATTTGCATTCACTTAGCTTCTCGATGCGTGTTTGGAGGTCAAGAGAAGACCTCGCTGCCTGTTACTCTTGGTGAGCGCCCTCACCTAGACGGTTCGGAGGCGTGGCCGTTGACCTCTCCAGATTGGAGATTGTCGGAGAGGCTCGGGAAGCTTGTACAAGGCATTGGTGTTCGCCTTTCCGGAATGGACAAGGAGCAACCGTTAGTTGATAATACACTTCGTGAGTATTGAGGCAAAACTCAAGTGACTTGAGTGCTTCAACGAGGATTAGTGGAGACTAGGCGAGTCTCCGATACCTCGGTAAAAATCACTGTGTTCGTTCTCTTTTTTCCTTGCTTATATTATTTGTTCTTGATTTGCTTTTATTTGTTTTAAGCTTTAAAGTTTTTAAAAGCCTCCTATTCACCCCCCCTCTAGTCGGCATCCTTGATCCAACAAAACCCACGTCAGTTTCAATTAGGCACATTATGGCTGTAACGTGCTATCGGCGCGTAAGACCCTGTATTTCACCACATCGACCAGATGTTGCCACATAAGTATTGACAAGATAGACCAAGTGTTTGAGTCAGTTACAAAAATGTGAGTAACTGGAGGATTAAAACCACGTCAGTTTCAATTGGGCACATTATGGTTGTAATGTGCTGTCGGCACGTAAGACCCTGTATTTCGCCACATGGACCGGATGTTGCCACATAAGTATTGACTAGATAGACCAGGTGTTTGAGTCAGTTACAAAAATGTGAGTAACTGGAGGATTAAAACCACGTCAGTTTCAATTAGGCACATTATGGATGTAACGTGCTGTCGTCGCGTAAGACCCTGTATTTCGCTACATGGACCGGATGTTGCCACATAAGTATTGACTAGATAGACCAAGCGTTTGAGTCAGTTACAAAAATGTGAGTAACTGGAGGATTAAAACCACGTCAGTTTCAATTAGGCACAGTATGGCTATAACGTGCTGTCGGCGCGTAAGACACTGTATTTCGCCACATGGACCGGATGTTGCCACATAAGTATTGACTAGATAGACCAAGTGTTTGAGTCAGTTACAAAAATGTGAGTAATTGGAGGATTAAAACCACGTCAATTTCAATTAGGCACATTATGGTTGTAACGTGCTGTCGCACGTAAGACCCTGTATTTCGCCACATGAACCGGATGTTGCCACATAAACATTGACTAGATAGACCAAGTGTTTGAGTTAGTTACAAAAATGTGAGTAACTGGAGGATTAAAACCACATCAGTTTCAATTAGGCACATTATGGTTGTAACGTGCTATCGGCGTGTAAGACCCTGTATTTCGCCACATGGACTGGATGTTGCCACATAAGTATTGACTAGATAGACTAAGTGTTTGAGTCAGTTCAAAAATATGAGTAATTGGAGGATTAAAACCACATCAGTTTCAATTAGGTACATTATAGCTGTAATGTGCTGTCGGCAGGTAAGACCTTGTATTTTGGCACATGGATCGAATGTTGCCACATAAGTATTGACTAGATAGACCAAGTGTTTGAGTCAGTTACAAAAATGTGAGTAACTGGAGGATTAAAACCACGTCAGTTTCAATTAGACACATTATGGCTATAACTTGCTATCGGCGCGTAAGACCCTGTATTTCGCCACATGAACCGGATGTTGCCACATAAGTATTGACTAGATAGGCCAAGTGTTTGAGTCAGGTACAAAAATGTGAGTAACTGGAGGATTAAAACCACGTCAGTTTCAATTAGGCACATTATGGTTGTAACGTGCTGTCGGCGCGTAAGACCTTGTATTTCCACACATGGACTGGATGTTGCCACATAAGTATTGACTAGATAGACCAAGTGTTTGAGTCAGTTACAAAAATGTGAGTAACTGGAGGATTAAAACCACGTCAGTTTCAATTAGGCACATTATGGTTGTAACGTGCTGTCGGCGCGTAAGACCCTGTATTTTGCCACATGGACCAGATGTTGCCACATAAGTATTGACAAGATAGACCAAGTGTTTGAGTCAGTTACAAAAATGTGAGTAACTGGAGGATTAAAACCACGTCAGTTTCAATTAGGCACATTATGGTTGTAAAGTGCTGTCGGCGCGTAAGACCTTGTATTTTGCCACATGGACCGGATGTTGCCACATAAGTATTGACTAGATAGACCAAGTGTTTGAGTCAGTTACAAAAATGTGAGTAACTGGAGGATTAAAACCATGTCAGTTTCAATTAGGCACATTATAGCTGTAATGTGCTGTCGGCACGTAAGACCTTGTATTTTGGCACATGGATCGGATGTTGCCACATAAGTATTGGCTAGATAGACCAAGTGTTTGAGTCAGTTACAAAAATGTGAGTAACTGGAGGATTAAAACCACGTCAGTTTCAATTAGACACATTATGGCTATAACGTGCTATCGACGCGTAAGACCTTGTATTTCGCCACATGGACCAAATGTTGCCACATAAGTATTGTCTAGATAGACCAAGCGTTTAAGTCAGTTACAAAAATGTGAGTAACTGGAGGATTAAAACCACGTCAATTTCAATTAGGCACATTATGGCTGTAATGTGCTGTCGGCGCGTAAGACCCTGTATTTCGCCATATGGACCGGATGTTGCCACATAAACATTGACTAGATAGACCAAGTGTTTGAGTCAGTTACAAAAATGTGAGTAACTGGAGGATTAACACCACGTCAGTTTCAATTAGGCACATTATGGTTGTAACGTGCTGTCGGCGCGTAAGACCTTGTATTTCGCCACATGGACTGGATGTTGCCACATAAGTATTGACTAGATAGACTAAGTGTTTGAGTCATTTCAAAAATGTGAGTAATTGAAGGATTAAAACCACATCAGTTTCAATTAGACACATTATGGCTGTAACGTGCTATCGGCGCGTAAGACCTTGTATTTCGCCACATGGACCGGATGTTGCCACATAAGTATTGCCTAGATAGACCAAGTGTTTAAGTCAGTTACAAAAATGTGAGTAACTAGAGGATTCAAACCACGTTAGTTTCAATTAGGCACATTATGGCTGTAACGTGCTGTCGGCGCGTAAGACCCTGTATTTCGCCACATGGACCGGATGTTGCCACATAAATATTGACTAGATAGACCAAGTGTTTGAGTCAGTTACAAAAATGTGAGTAACTGGAAGATTAAAACCACGTCAGTTTCAATTAGGCACATTATGGTTGTAACGTGCTGTCGGCGTGTAAGACCTTGTATTTCGCCACATGGACTGGATGTTGCCACATAAGTATTGACTAGATAGACTAAGTGGTTGAGTCAGTTCAAAAATGTGAGTAATTGAAGGATTAAAACCACGTCAGTTTCAAGTAACGTGCTGTCGGCACGTAAGACCTTGTATTTTGGCACATTGATCGGATGTTGCCACATAAGTATTGACTAGATAGACCAAGTGTTTGAGTCAGTTACAAAAATGTGAGTAACTGGAGGATTAAAACCACGTCAGTTTCAATTAGGCACAATTAGGCACATTATGGCTGTAACGTGCTATCGGCGCGTAAGACCCTGTATTTTGCCACATGGATCAGATGTTGCCACATAAGTATTGACTAGATAGATCAAATGTTTGAGTCAGTTATAAAAATGTGAGTAATTAGAGGATTAAAATCACATCAATTTCAATTAGGCACATTATGAATGTAACGGCCAGTAATGGTCACCATAAGAAAATCGAATCTGCCTACATAAGGGTCAATGAGACATCCTCGAGAAGATATAGAAAAATAGGTCCAATTTTCTTCTCTTTCTTTGAACCATTGCGCCGGTCCTGCTCACGGCATGCAATTTGATCAGGACTAAAACTATTGTCGATTTATTTCTTGCAAGGGAGGTAGAGAAATAGATTTTTAAATACCACTTTCAGAAGCGCGACTGCTCACGGAGAAACCGCACATGGCTACCGATTTGCTTCCTCTGCGTCGAGGAAGCTTTGTAAGACATGACCATGCCTCATGTTGCGTTGTTCATTTTCTTCTATACAGTCATAAAATTTGGAATTAAATTTATTCAGAAAATGCCAAATTCGCTGACACAAAATAAAAATTTAGCGTTCCCTTTAGCCATACGATTACACCCATTGGATCATCACACACATTAATGCATGGTTAGAGTTCTGCATAAAAAGAAAAGAAGAAGACAAAGATGAAGAAGAGGAGGAAAGAAGAGAAGAGGAAGGGGAGGAAGGACGCGGAGGCGCTTGTGCGCAATGCTCATGTGGCGGCGGCCCGCGGCCCGGCCGGCCGGCTTGGTCGCAACCGGTGGGGGCCCGGTTCAGCCTTTCTCTTGTTTCTTTCTTCTCTTGTGTGCCATGAGAGAGAGCTTGGAGAGGCTAGGATTTTTGTGTGTTGGGATGGATTTGGATGAATGGGTAGGATTAGGTCTAGCTAGATTGAGGGATCTATTTGGATGGTTAGGATGTAAGGATGTTTTCATGAATGGTCATGGTTCTTTAGTGCAAATCAATGACTTAGATTTAATGTGAGAAATAAATATGTGGTAAAGATATTAGTAGGAGCGAATGATGGAGATGAGTTGTTGGGAGATGATTATTAGGTTAATTAATTTTATTTTATTTTATTATAGTAATAAATTAGGAAGCATGTCATATATTTTCTTCTTATTTATATATTTTCTAGTTGTTTGTATAAATATTATATAATTAAATATGTGTGCATAAATGTTGTTAAATTTACCTATTTTGTAGGAAGCCAGCAAAGAATGTCACTAGGTGAACTCGAAGCCCTAGAATGGACTATGGTTGTGAGGATTTTGACTGGAATTTGAACGAGATGCTAACAGAATGACCAGAATGACGGGGAGCCTCGTCTTTACAGGAATTTAGGTGACATTTGGAGATCAAATTCTTATCGTGTGGTTTGATTGTTTGTGCTATAGTTAAATTGTCTTCCGTGTGCGGAAATATGTGCTCATTCATGTATATGTTCATATCTGATTTCTAAAATCATTGAATAGCTGCTTATGGACATTTTTGAAAATAAATATTAACTTATTGCTCACATGCAACATTGATCATTATATTATTATTACCCTGATTAAATTATTCGGTGCATGTATTTTTAGTTGACTAGTTAGTGGGATTTGCCTAAAAATATATCTCCACCCAAATACTAATATTTAATTGCATATATTGAGAAATAGCATCTTTTATGCATTTTAAATATCTGAATGTGCAAAACTCCCAGATATGTGCTGTATGTTTATTGATGCAGGGTGATATACTTGTGCCTAAATGTCTATTTTGCCTTTTCTGAGCTGGTTTGTTTCTAGTAAATTGTGATGGGATTCTCTCCAAGCATTGGAATCGAACAAATGGTAAATCAAAGAAGAAATATAGACATATGTTTAGTATATATTTATGTTAGTCATTTTAGTTTGAATATTGCAAATTTGAAACCTCAAAAATTTAATATAAATTTTTAAAAATTATATTTATCAAGTTTTTCAACCAAGATATCGAATAGTACGTGCTGTGTATCGGTTTGTATCGGTTGACCCCCTGCAACAATATATTAGACGATATATCAAATAATATAAATGATATTTAGAACTACGGTAACCACGACCACTTAATCTGTCACCAACATACTTATTCTCTCCATTCTTTTAACTAACCACTAAATACTTTTTCACAGTATTCAAAATGCAATTTTGACTATTAATTTCTAGAATTATATACTAGTAAAAATTACAAACAACTATTATATGAAAATAATTTGATGATATATCAAAATTATTTTTTTAGTTGGCGAATCTTGATATTTTTTTAATATTAGTGGTCAAAATTTGAAAAGTTTGACATGTATATCAAATGTTAAGTAGAAAATTTTTTTGGAGAAAGTAGTTTTCTTTTGAAGAAGTACATAAGAACTCATCATAAACAAAAGAATATAGGAAATTTGTATCTAGAACACAAGATAATTAGTGCATGGAATCCCTTAGTGCATAAATTTACAATCATGCAGTGTTGAAGCATGTATAAGTTGCGTGTACTTGCATGCACATACGGGTGTGTGTTTACGGGTAAATACCAATATATTTAGTAAATATTATACATAACAAATTCATATATCTTCAAATTTTCAAAAATTTTGAAAAATTAGAGAACATAGAGAAAAACACTCACAAAATTTCATGAGAAAAAACAATTATATGTAGAAGAAACAAAAAAAAAACAACCGGCAAATATATATGTTAGTTTGAGTTTTTTTTTGTTTCTCACATATGCTAATTTGCTCGTAAAATTTTGTGAGTTTTCTTCGTATGCATTCCTTCATGTCCTTTAATTTTTTTCTATAATTTTTAAGAATTTGAAGATAGGGGAACTTGTTATGTATAATGTACATTATGTGTAGTGCTAAATCCATATCTTATACATATGAGTTCTTCTATGATTCTCCTAAATTTTCTGAAAGCTTCTAACACACTAAAATCAAACGGTCAGTATTTGTTAGTAACTCCTCATTTATTGTATAAATAGAGGAGATGTTGGATATTATATTAATTACATAAGCTTATTAAATTCTTCTTATCCAAATTTAATTTTTCTTGCTCTCAAAATTCACGTTTGTTGTCAACAGAATTTAGATCTCGATATATTATCCAATCGTCCCATAGACTGAGGATAGAATAGCTATTATACAAATAGGTGTAGAATAGTATCATATATGTGTGTATATATGTATGTGTGTGTGTCTATATATATTGGATCGGGTATCGAGATTAGAATTTTATTGACGGTAGTCACTAACATAGACGGCAGTAAACTAGTCGAACTGCTCTATTATCCCTAAACAATATGAATCCACGTCAAGATTTGTTACAATCGCACACCATCCCTAAAAAATAGGAACCGCAATCATATTAATTTATTCTCATATTAGTGTCACTTTACTATCTGCAATTTGCATTAGTTGATATATAAACAAAATATCTTCAGTCTGATAGATTTATTAGTCGTATATATACATAAACTGTCATATTAGTTTTATTTTACTGTTTTATTAGATATCACGTCTTTCTATGTAATGCCATAATGATAAATTTACTGGTTGTATAGTATAAGTTTACTGTCTACGATCTGCACTGGTAGATATATAATCGAAATATCTTCAGTTCCATGGATTTACTGGTCGTAATGATACATTTATTATCATATTAGTTTCACTTTATTGTCTTATTAGATACCACGTTTTTCTGTTTATATGCTGTAATGATAAATTTACTGGTCGTATTGATATCATTTTACTTTTTATGATCTGCACTGGTCGATATATAATTGAAATATCTTCAATCCAATAGATTTAATGGTCATAATGATATATTTATTATCATATTACTTTTATTTTACCGTCTTATTAGATACCACGTCTTTTTGTTTACATGCCGTAATGATAAATTTACTGGTCGTATTGATATCACTTTTAGTTTACGATCTGGACTGGATGATATATAATTGAAATATATATCTTCAGTCCCGTGAATTTACTGGTTGTAATGATACATTTATTATCATATTAGTTTCACTTTACTGTCTTATTAGATATCATGTCTTTTTGTTTACATGCTATAATCATAAATTTACTGGTCGTATTAATATCATTTTACTGTCTACGATCTGCACTGATCGATATATAAATGAAATATCTTCAGTTCCGTGCATTTATTGATCGTAATGATACATTTACTATCATATTAATTTCACTTTATTGCTATATTAGATATCACATATTTCTGTTTACATGCCATCATGATAAATTTATTAATTGTATACTATAGATTTACTAGTCATATTGATATCATTTTACTGTCTACGATCTGCACTGGTTGATGTATAATCGAAATATCTTCAGTCCCGTGGATTTACTGGTTGTAATTATACATTTACTAGCATATTAGTTTTACTTTACTGTCTTATTAGATACCACGTCTTTCTGTTTATATGCCATAATGATAAATTTATTAGTTGTATTAATAACACTTTATTGTTATAATAATAACAATTTACTGATCGATCAGTAAATCTATAGACCATACAATATTTTGAATACATACTGTCCGAAGTATATTTATATTTAGGCCGTATGTACTTGTGATCGTGATCAAATTGTAATTCATAACGCTATCATTATGATTGAATAGTAAATAATATTTACTGTACCAAACATACATAAGTTAATGTTCTTATCGGTCAATTTACAGTTCTAATAATATAAATTTACTAACTACTCAGTAAATTTATAGACCAGTCAATGTTTTAATATAGTAAATTTACTATTTGAGCAACTACAAATTACTGATGAATAAGTATAACTTTACTGACAAAAATCTAATTCTTATCTATTTTAAGATGGTAATTCGGATCCGCAACAAATTTACTGGCTAAAATGTATTATCTCTTCTCGTACTAGAATGGCTATCTAAAGAACATCAATTTACTGTCGATTTACTGGTAATGTAGATAAAATTTACTCTCTGACCAACTACAATTTACTGACGAACAAGTGTAACAATAGATAAAAATCTAATTCTTACCTATTTCAAGATGGCCATTGGCTCCAGCGACTAAACACGGCGAATACGTCTAAGCGGTTGCTATTGAGACGAGATGTTGCGGATGCGTGGGGCGGCAACATGGGTGCACCGGACGACGAACAGGAAGCTATCGGCTGCGGTTGAGACGCAGTGTTGTGGTTGCGTTGGGTGGTGGTGTGGGATCGACGGCGAGAGTTGGTGGCGCGGGCGCGCAGTGCGGCAACACGGCGCGTAGTGGAAAAGATGAAGAGATGGTTGGTGCAGATATCGATCAGTAATAAACTAACAATAAAATATTTCAAAAATTTACTATCATTATGGATTAAAACGATGTTAAATTTTTTAAACAGAGAGTAACTACTATCTCTATCCAACGGTTATAATTTGTTCTACTAAGTTAGGTTGGGCAGTTCCTAAACTGGGTATAGATAACTATTCTAAGGTGAATGTAGAATAGTTAGTATATATATATATATATTACATGTCAACAAAAAGAATTAACATTAATGATCTCATGAAGAAATATTATTGATCGTGAATTAGATTAACTAAGAATAATAGAAAAAGAAAAAGAACAAAAATTATGTGTAATTATACATATTTGAGCCGCTTAAACTACTGTTTAATTGTTTATTCGGCCCGCTTAAACATCAAATCCGCTTGTTTCAATTAATTATATAAAAAAAAAGGGCGTTTACCAGTTATGCGGCCACATAAGCCACCGCAGGTCTTGGAGGACTGCGATACATATTGAGTGTTGGAGGGAGCAACAGGAGAAAGTAGCACTATGCATGAGAACATCGAGAAGTGCATCTGACCTACACAAAATTAAGGTCCATGGTCAGTTGAAAATTACGCGTCAAATTTAAAGGACGAGACTCGACCACCCTTTTTGGGCTTGCAGGATATTCTTGAATGCAACTGATCAATTATCATGGTACAAATCCATTCCAGCATCTCTCCTTTTTTTCTTTTAATCACTTTCGGTTCGATATCAACCTTCTTTTTTCGACAGTTATTCGGAGATTTGATTCACCTTTTTGGACGGTGATGTATACTTCTCTTCATTTGTTTTGGTAGCTGTCAACCAATAATATATGGATGTCATATTTTCATGTTGATTTAAGGAATATTTGATCGACTTCCAATTCCAACATCTATTCAATAAAACAAAAACTAGAAGCAAGAAATTGATTCGAACTTCTCAAACTCTATAGAAAGTGATTTATAAAGAAACTTAAACCTCAAGTTGGGTATTCGACTCAATAACTCTAGTTCAGAAGTTGGAGTCCGCCAAACACCCTCTTCTATTAAGAGATACTAGATTTTCATATATATACGCAATCTTGGATCATTGGGTGGTTTCTTGACATTGCCGATTTACTAGAAAAAAAGTAGTTCTCATAAGCTTTTCAGAGAGTCATGAACTTAAGTGGAATCAATCTGAATGGATCATAAATTGTCATAAGTGGGAGTAAATGGTTATGAAACAGTTATAACGGGGATTGAGGGGCTCAATTGGTGGTAACTGCCCATTCCCAAAGGTATTTTCATCACAATTCTAACTCTGACGTGTTCCCCACCTCAGTAAAAACTCATGCCTCATGGAGGGCCTCCACACAACCCCCTCTCATGATGTTTTGCCGATGACCCATATAATATACCTAGCTATAAAACATGCCTAAATTTTCTGAAATATCAAGGTTCTTGATTGATAAGGTATGTTTGAAATTGCCTAGATCTTCCGAGGGACATAGTGGCCAGACATTCGTAGAAGCGTTAAACTCTCGATTTCTAAGGTATGAGAATATCAGACATACTTAGATAGACCTGTTCTATACACTAACTTGATGATATACACACAAATCTCATGCAAATTTCAATCCACGCACTTCTGCTTCTTGTGATCCTATGAAAGCCCTTCAACAGTTTTAACAACTTTCAAAGGGTTTCTCAGCTAGTTGAAACCCTACTTTTGTACGGAGAAACTGAGATCCTTTTTCCTCAACTTCTAAAAACTAGCTCACACACACGTGTATGTGTGTGTAGACATACACCATGGAGTCTAGTTGATTTATAATAATATATCAACTAAAGAAATATAAAGAAATCTATATTAGTTGATTTATATACACACCTACACCATGGCGTCTAAGTAGTTTCAAAATTTTGTTTTGTCCAAACCTAAAGAAATCTAGTAGATTTATAATAATAAAGTCCATACACCATGGAATCCTAGTTATTTTTTAAAATCATCCAATCCATTAAAATCAAACAGTTAGATGTTGAGATAAACTTAAAATATAACTAGTTTTAGTGATTCAACATAGATTTCCCATTTTTAATGAACTTACGATATTCATGCTCTTGATATATGCAATATATAAATTTGCCTATAAACTTTGATTTTGTAATTATTTTTCTCATAAAATGCACTTCATATGAATTATCTTTAATGGGTATGTACTCTCTAACTAAACAATTTGAAAAATATACCCAAATTTTTAATGAAATTGAAGATCTAAAATCAAGGAGTATGGGCTACATAGAGTCCCATTCGAGTGTCCTATATATGTACTCGCATTTGTTTTAAACTTTTGATTATTTTCTATACCTCAATTTAGGAATATATGTATATTCTTTCTGCTTTCAATGAATAAATACATCATATATGCATTATAAAAAAAAAGTACAAGGGGAGTTCGAGGTGGGATGAAGTAGGACAAGTTTCATCGGGATTTGGGGACGAAGTTAGCATTACACGAAGTTATCTAAGGCCTTCTCCAACCCGGGTGCCTCGCCGGCGCCTGGGATTAAAATATTTTTTTCCACACAAGAGAGAAAAAAAGAGCTGCTTCGTGAGGCTGCGACGCCTCAAATTTTTTTTAATTTTTTTTGTCTCGATTTTCATGTAACTGAATTATATATAATTTTCTTTCTTGATTTATACATTAATCTAATTCAAATTAGATATTGATTATATTGAGAAAGTTGTAGATCTTTAAATTATCTTCGTATAGTGACCAAACATCACATATATTTGATTTTTAAATTTAAAGTTATTGATGTTTTACTAAAACCATCTAAATTTAATTTACTCGTGGACCTATACGAAGCGTCTCGCCAAGCGGCTTGCATTGGAGTAGAGGGATGTTTCAGGTGATGTTTCGCGTATGTGGCACTAAATATACTGAAGAATATTTTGTTAAAGTGTCTCACGAAACGCCGATGGATTGGAGAAGGCCTACATATCTTTTTTTAAAATTGAATAGTGAAGTTATGATTACACTAGCCTGATCAGTTTGAACAAATAGATTTGTTTAAAACAAAATATCAAATCTATTCTTATTAAATCAACGATTAGATTAAATTGATATATCTACAAAAATGAAGTACTAATATCTCTTTAAAGATCGTAAAATTTCTCATATATATATAGACTATTCTACACCCATCCCTAAGATAGTTATTTTATATTCACTTTTTGGAGTGTTGCATTATGTATCGAGATCTGAAATTTACTGACGGTAGTAACTAACATACACGGCATAACTTCTATTCAGTTAAACATAGGAACCACACCAATATTTCTAAAAAATAGAAACTGAAAGTATAGATGGTTTGTTACAACCGTACAATATCGCTAAAAAATAGAAACCGAAAGTATAAATGGTTATCGCTAAAAAATAGAAACCGCAAGCATGATTGTTTGTCACACTGCACCATTTGTAAAAAAAAAAAATATTTCTATCCCTTCCATTATCAGATACTAAAACCCACCAAAACATTAGAGAATCTTCTTAAAGAGATTTTCACCCATTTCGACAGTAACGTTCGAAGTGAGGCGCAGTAAATCATGAGTATTATTGATATAATAAGGTAATTTATTGTCCAATGTATTAAGATTTACTATAATAGTTATTGAAATTTACTGCATCCCAGCATATTTTAAATCATGACAAAATGATTTACTACAGCACCATGGATACATCATCACCTCTAAGAGAATAACAAAGACCATACAAAGTTTTATTTCGTCCTTGTAATATCCAGAGTGATGCACTTATCCCCTCAAATGATTTAACACCTCAACGTTCAACAAAAGGATAATACAAACTGATTCCTCATCTCATGACCGTATACATGTATGTCTAATTTTTTCTCAATTGTTGTGTTGGTACTGCTTTATTCTTGTATTGAAGTGTACAAATTATTGCACTAACAATATAGATTTCTTGAAATATGATAAAATACAAGAAATTTATTGTGCTAACTAGTATTATGTGAACTATGTGAATTATGTGAACTAGTATTAGAATCGTTATTGTAATGGCCTTAATTTACTATCCGAACAACGTCAAATTATTATGATGGCCTAAATTATTGTTTGAATAACGTCAAATTATTGTAATGGTCTAAATTACTGTTTGAACAACATCAAATTATTGCCACAAATTAATGTCCGAACAATGTCAAAATTACTGCCACAAATTACTTTTTGAACGACATCAAATTACTGCCACAAACGTACCATGTGAACTAGTATTAGAACCGTTACTGTCATGTAAATGGTTTCAAAAAATTATAACCACTATTTATATGTTGTATTGATAAATTTATTGTCCTTGTACTATAGATTTACTATCTTAAGAATGTCAATTTACTGTCCTATTAGATATCACGTCTTACTTTAGTCCAAATACCTTCAAACCCCATATATTTGATCACGACTTACTCTAGTCAAAATATCTTCAATATATTCGACAATGAGCAGCACTAGTTGATATATCTTCAGGAATATATAATTGAAATATCTTCAGGCCCATAGATTTACTGATAGGACAGTGAATTGTTATTGATATGACAGTAAATTGCTTGTTTGCAAGAGCAACATATGTACAGTTGGTACAATGAACATTATTTAGTATGTCCAATAAAATGACAGTGTTATGACAGTAATTGTTCTATTGTTTTATAGTCAACGGATATTCCTTCGGATATTATACCAGCTGTGGGAATGACTTTTCAAACTAAAGAAGAAGCGTACGATCATTACAACAGAGACTCATACTATGCTGGTTTTGGTATTTGAAAGGGCAAAAAAAATTCTGTCAATACCACACGTGAATATTATTGCACAAGACAAGGAAAGCATTCCTCGATAGCAGGGGATGAACGTCAACGAAATAAGACAACTAGGAGAAATAATTACAAGGCGAGGATGAAAATAAAGAAAGATAAAAACATTGGAATATGGACAGCAACAAAATTGACGGTGAACCACAATCACCCGCTTGTTTTGTCATCCTCGAAAGTTTTTTTTCCACAGATCACACAAGACTTATGATGAATCAATATTGAGTTTCGTAAGACAACTGCAGTCAAGTGGTGTCACTCATGGTGTGATTATGTCAGTACTTACAAACCTCTATGTCGGTCAAGACAATGTCCCATTCTCATCAAGGGATTGTTGAACAGATATGTGAACTAATTCTTTTATAAAAAAATACTATTTACTATTACCATTATTTCAAAGGTAATTCTAGCACAAACATACTAAATATTTGATCAAAACAGGAAAGCAGAAAATAAAAGGGCAGAAAAAGCAATTGACATCGACAACTGATTATGTTTTTCACATTGACAATCTGATTATGTTTTTTAGAGAAACGAAGGTAGAAAATAAAAATTTCTACTATGACATCGGTGTAGATGAGAATGATGCGATCCGTAACTTATTTTGGAGCAACGCAAGCCGTCATGCTGCTTACTAGCAATTTGGAGACTGCATAACTTTGGACACCACATACAAGACCAACCGATTCAATGTGCCATTAATGCCATTACTTGGAGTAAAGCACCATCTCCAGACTACTTTTTTCGATGTGTCACTCCTTAGGGATGAGAGGATAGAGTCATTTGGATGGTTATTTCAAACATTTCTCAACTGCATGGGTGGCAAACAGCCGATTGACATATTGACTGGAAGCACGATTTTTACTCTTTATATTATACGACATAATATTACCTGACAATAATTATAAATCGTGTGCATTCTAATTTTTTCCTTCGTCATAGACCAAGACCCAAGCATAAAAGTTGCTATACGGCTAGTGTTTCCAAACACAAAACATAGATTGTGCAAATGGCATATATGCGTCTCATAAAATCTAAAGAACAAATTTTATGAAGTTGTAAATGTAGGATCAAGGATGCCGACTAGAAGGGGGGGTGATTAGGAGGCTTTTAAAATTTCTTTTCAATTAAGCAATTTTAAAGAATAATTGAGAGACTTAAATTATACAATGAGGCTTAAAACAATTCAATCAACTAGTTGCATTCAACCATATGAAATATTTAACAATACATGCAACAATAGTGATATAAGCAATTGTGTCAAGATGAATATAAAGCAAATAAGAATTATGCAATTGACATAATATTTTTACCGAGGTCTCGGAGACTCGCCCGGTCCCCCCTACTCCTCGTTGAAGCGCTCTCTCGAAGCCTCGCTTCTATATCCACGAAGGATATCTCACTAGGGTTGCTCTTCTCCACACCGGATAGGCGAGCACCACACCTTTCACAATCTTTTGCCGGCCTCTCCGACAAACTTCAATTGGAGAGATCTCGACTCTCCTCCGGCACCGTCTAGGCGAAGGCGATCGCCAAGAGTAACAAGTCGGATGCGCTTGCACTTGAATCAACCAAGTGCTAGAAGCTCAATGATGCAAATGAGATGCTCAACACTCTAGCACTAGCAATCTAATGGAGATGAAGTGCACTAAACACTCACACAATCTCCCTCAAGCTCTCTCTCAAATCTATTCAAGATTTGGGCTCAATTCTAGCCTCTAAATGCTATAACACATATGCAACTCAATTGGCTAGGTTTTCAGCTGAAGAATGAAGTCTTTGAGCACCCACAAATGATGCCATACATGAAGTATTTAGAGCCTCAAAGAAAAAACTAGCCGTTTGCAAGAAACCGGGCCAAAAGTTGTACAGGCCGGACATTGTCCGGCTACTTCAGACACTGTCCGGCCAGTACAAAAATTTCAGCCGTTGCAAATGTGTTAGTGACCGTTGGGCGAAATTTGTGAAGGCCGGACGGATACCATTTGTCCGGACAAAACGTCCGGACAGATGGATATGTCTCTGTTAACTCTCGGCTCAAAAAACTTGTACAGGCCGGACAATGTCCAGCCATTTCGGACAAAGTCCGCTCATAACGGACTGATCCGTTTGAGACCTAGTCTTGGTTTTCGCGCTAGGCTCGCCCAGATTCTAATATGCGGAATAACGGGATCTTACTCGGAAATGCCGAAACCCAAAGTAATTGCACAACTCTTTATTTCAAAGAGGGCTTTACACGTCGAACGTTAGGCACACTTGCCTACGTCGAAGGAACTATAAGTGTCTTAAACTCAAATAAGTTTTATGACTCTTCGATTGAGTTCGATGATCTAAACTAGACCTATTACAAGGTATTTATAGTCCAATCGTATGAGTACGTATCAGACTTAGAGACCTAAACGTATTAGACTCATATAACTAATCCTAAACAGATAAACTTAGTTATACACATTCGGATCGGATTACAATTACGAACAGGGAACGAATTCCTTTTCCTGGTCGCAGACCAATCCATGGTCGCAAAACCTTTCCGAACACGGTTAAGGTCGCGAAGCCGTATGCGATCAGGACTTGGTCGCGAATCCGTATGCGATCAGGACTTGAAGATCCTCCCGGATCATGACTCCCTTGTTGAGAAGGAGCCAACCCCTGTTGCGACCTCTCGATCAAACTGGAGATGTGGAAATTGGGCTTGTCTATCTTCTTTGGTGTACCACTTTGCCGCACGTGCTCGTTTATCTTTCCGACCAATTCGAAAAGTCTCCTTTGTGCCACTGCGGGTGGTAGTCACCTTCTTTTCCAGAATCACATCTTCACGTAGAGATTTATCTCGTTGATAGACCAAGTCTTCAACAGATGGTACTATGGTATCTGGCTCATCATCCAGCATTGAAGGCTCGAAGAATTTGAATCCTTCCCAAGGTCGCAAACCTTTCCAAAGTCGCAAACCTTTTCGTGGTCGCAAATCCGTTGCGAACTCGACCTGAGATCCTCCCGGATCATGACTCCTCTGTTGAGAAGGAGCCAACTCCCGTTGGTGACCAACTGTAAAGTTGTAGAGAACGACTGGGAGTGTTTGAACCAACACACGATGAGCAATGCTACAATCGTCGGATCGAATGTATGGATAGGCGCTCATAGAGCTTGGCACCTCCGTCATGGATTGTGGCTTTGGCCACTCGCGGATAGCCTTCCCCTTGTCGAGGTTAATACTATCACCGATCCCAAAGCTAGGATTGCGAAGTTTGAATAGTGGCGCCGTAGAGACAAGTTGTATGTCGTTTTCAACTAGTCGTTGTGGTGATCGACGATATACCTCTGCGAACAGCACGTTGTTTTCCGCAGGCAAGCTCGCCAAACAACCATCATTTTCCATACTCGATGTGTCACAATCCCCTTGGCTAACTGGACGCATCACGCTCAGCACACACTTTGAGCATGCATTGACAATCCGTTTTGCCTTATTTGCTGTCAACAAGTCCTTGGTGTCGACGTGGTCGTTTTTACTGATGATAAATTTCGTCCCATCCTTTGTGAGGTCGTAGTCTTGAGCTCTTCGGTGGTAATGGGCGTCACGATCGTACAAGAACGGACTTCCAAAAATCACTTGGTAAATATCGATGGGGATGACATCGCATTGAACCTCGTCGATGTAACGAGCAGATATTGCAAACTTTAGAGTACACTGACTCTTGATTTGCTGATTCACGTCGGAAGTGAACCATCCCAGAGGATATGGTCGAGGATGATGAGTCGTCTGCAAACCAAGTCGTCGAACTAGCCCAGAAGAGACCAAATTCTTTTGGCTTCCGGGGTCGAAGATGGCTGCGACCACCTCGTGCTTCACCTGTATGTTAACAGTGAACAATTCCTCTGTCGGGTTGTGGTCAATTGATGAACCCGAACCTTTCTCCTTCGGCATTGCCATTAGAGACAAGGTCGTGTCTACCTTTTCAACCGAATCCAATTGGATAATTTCCTCTGTGAGTGGAATAGAAGTAACCATAGCTGCTCGTGTGCTTGGTTCATCCCTCCTTTTTCTTTCCGGTCGCAGTTCAGGATGAAGTTTATAACACTTCTCTTTTGTGTGCCCAGCAACATGACAATGCTCACAAGTGTTACCCGTATCGTGGGTACCCTCTCCAGAGCTCGTCGTGGTTGAAATCTCCCTCAAGTTCTTGTCGTTGCGGGTCTTATTCTTCTTCTCAATCGCCAAAGCGGTCGTGCTCGCGGTCGAGATGTCTTGAACTCTGAACAGACTTAGCTCAGTACTGATCGATTTCTGAAGTCCAGATGTGTACTTCCGCAATACCTGAGGATCAGACAGTGAGATGCCGATGACCATTGCTTGTCGCCGAAACTCTGTCGTATAGTCTTGGACGGTCTGGTCGCGCCGTTGGTACAATCTGTGCCAACGCTCCCATCTCTCCTCAAGGTAACCCATCGGATAGAATTCTTGTCGCAGAAGTCGTTTGAATTGACCCCACGCAAGGTCATCAGCTTCACCACTGACGACAAGGGCCTTCCACCATATCTTGGCGTGGTCCTTCATCTTCAAATGTGCAAATTTGACCTTTTGAGCGCTACTAAACCCTTTCAGGTCAAAGTAGGTCTCAAGCTGGTCGATCCAAGAATCCAGCTTCTCGGCATCGATCACCCCATCATATATGGGTATATCAATCTTAGCGTCGACTTTAAAATATCCGACAGCTAAGCAGGTGTTGGCGAGGTTGTCGGTCTTGTGGTCGCCTTCGTCTTCATCTTCGTTTGCCCTGCGCAAGTCTTCACCAGTCTTCTCACCCATAACCTTCCCTACTTCAGGAGGTACAATCATGGCCTGCTGCTTAATCCAAGCAAGCACGGTTTCCATGTCGGTAGAGAGTTTAGCCACTTGTTCGGCTAGGTTAGCTTGAACGGAGGTATCGCCAGACATTGTCGGAGACGCGGCTGTAGGAACCGTCAATTGATCGCCTGGAGTTTCGCCGGAGGTTTTGTAACCCTGGCGAGTCTTCACCATCCACAGGATAGGAAAGTTGCTCTGATACCAACTTGATCCGTTTGAGACCTAGTCTTGGTTTTCGCGCTAGGCTCGCCCAGATTCTAATATGCGGAATAACGGGATCTTACTAGGAAATGCCGAAACCCAAAGTAATTGCACAACTCTTTATTTCAAAGAGGGCTTTACACGTCGAACGTTAGGCACACTTGCCTACGTCGAAGGAACTATAAGTGTCTAAAACTCAAATAAGTTCTATGACTCTTCGATTGAGTTCGATGATCTAAACTAGACCTATTACAAGGTATTTATAGTCCAATCGTATGAGTACGTATCAGACTTAGAGACCTAAACGTATTAGACTCATATAACTAATCCTAAACAGATAAACTTAGTTATACACATTCGGATCGGATTACAATTCCGAACAGGGAACGAATTCCTTTTCCTGGTCGCAGACCAATCCATGGTTGCGAAACCTTTCCGAACACGGTTAAGGTCGCGAAGCCGTATGCGATCAGGACTTGGTCGCGAATCCGTATGCGATCAGGACTTGAAGATCCTCCCGGATCACGGACAAATAGCTCCGGACGGATGCATTTGTCCGTTCCATTTTTCGGCTCAAAAAATTTGTACTGGCCGGACAATGTCCGGCCATTTCGGACAATGTCCGGCCAGTTCAGCAAATAGCCCCGGACAGATGCATTTGTCCGGCCACTGCATACTGACAGTAAAATAACCATAACTTTTGATCCAGAGATCCGATTGAGGTGATTTTTGGCTTGTTGGAAAGATAACTCAAAGCTCTACAATTTTGTCAACAGGAGCAAGACCTAAAAAAGTCTAGAAGCTTCTAGAAAATTCAGAAACTTTCCTGCTGTCAAAATGTCCAATCCAAAAATCATCTCAAATGCAATTTTAGAGTATTTGCACATACGGATTTGCCGTTTTCTTGCGGATGTGATTTGTGTCACTTAGCAACGACCACGACCACACAATTCTTGACATCCGATCGAAAACAGGTGGTCCATAGGGTTTGATCGAGCGTACGCAAGCGAGTCGAAGACTGGTACGACCAGTCCGAACTCCTACGACCACGCCCAAACCCTAAACATAAAGCCGCCAAACAAGCGACACGACCACGACCACGTATCAACACTGATACGATCAGAATATGCAAATACGACCACGACCAGCTCTAGATAAATAAACCAATTTAAACAGCTGGCGATCACGACTAAGTGCAGTTTTCAAAACATTTAATCTAATGCACATGAACTACACTTAGACTCACTAGCAATGCAAGACACTAGTGCAAGATGATATGAATGCATCTGAGCTTCCGCACTAGATAGATTCAAGCTACTAGTTTCCGACCCCTCTTAATAGTACGGTCAAACTAGTAAAAAGAAACCTATCAACCCGGTCTGTCTCCAAACACCGAGACCGGTAAAATCCTAAGAAAACAATCCTTAATCTTGGATTTTACCTTAGGTGAAGTTCGACCTCGTGAAGTTCGACCGCTAGACGCTTGTCCCCGCAAGGCTCGACCTCGCTAAGCTTGACCTCGCGAAGCTCGACCGTTTGACACTTGTCCTCGCAAAGCTCGACCTTACTAAGCTCGACCTCGCTCGAGATGTCTCATATCGACTTCATCCTCTTCACACCCTTGCTCGCTTTTATCCTGTAATCAAACTGAGACTACAATACGTACACTCAATGCACAACATTAGTCTCATATATAAGTCGTCATTAATCACCTCCAGAGAAGCTACTCCACACAGGAGTTAGCTCAACGGTTTCTCTTTCAAATGACATGACAAATTATATTCAACGAGTAGCAAATGAGTATAAGATAAAATACAATCATATAGATCGTAGATGATAAACACATACGCACACGATCTATACTACTCATATCATGATATCAATCAACCTAGATGACCAAAGTGATGAGCTCGCCCTCAACATGTACATCGATATAAAATCCACAACTGGAGTCATCAGTCTCAGATTTAACGTATTACATTTTGATCAATCAATCAGCACAAGCTTGATGTAACCACCGAGCTCATCCTCTACATATGCATCAATATCAAACCCGCAATCGAGAAAAACATTCAATTCAGGGTTTACCGATAATCAATTCAATTTACTTGTACTAAATCAGGATTTATCTAAATTGTCATTTAATCATCAAATCTGATATTTGCATATTAACTTTAATCATCATGGATTTATCCAAAACGTCATTAATCATCAAAACCTAGATACTAAGATCTACCTAGATCCAACAGTAAATCGTACCCTTACTTCGACTGAATTCGAGCATGCATGGCAATCTATAGTCGCCAACAATAAATTAGAGGACGTTACGATATTCAACTCAATGTAGAATGAAAGAGAGCGATGGATACTTGCATACTTTAAGGAATTATTTTTTGTTATGATGACGTTGACGCAAAGAAGTGAAAGCAAGATTAATTTGGTGAAGAAAGATTTTGTCAATCACATGTAGTCTCAACACAAATTCGCGTTGGAAATGAACAGGTGCATTGAAACGAGGAAAAAATCATAAGACCAAGAGACATGTGATGCAGAGGTAATACTTGGCTATTAGTGAAATAGCATTACTTTTAGTATTTAAAGTTTACGGCGAATTCACTGATATCTTACAATAAAATGTTGTTGTCCAGACTGAACCAATTAGATTAACATTGTATCCCTTTGAAGACCAACTTAGTAAATTGTACACCAGAACAATATTTAAGGTGTTCAAACAAACACTTTTTGATAGCACCGCACTAGTTACAAAGCCAACATCAACGGAAGAGGACACATACACGGTGAGTCATATGAAAAGAAAATCAAGGGCTCCTTGGAACCAATGTCGTTTCTTTGTTCATGCAGATGTGTGTGCTGTAAATTACAATTGTGAATGCAAAACATGGGAACACACAAGTATGATAAATAAAAATACATTTACAATACAGTAAATTACATCATTATAGCAGTAATCTTATATATTCACTTTTAATGTTGCTGATCATTGTTACTCAAGATTATTCTGCTCACATATGCTACGCGCAATGACACATTTGCAAATTGAAATGATACCACAAATATACATTCTCAAAAGATACACGAGATGTGCAAAAAATGGGACAGAATTTGACAGTCACGATGTTAGATCGTTTGACTTGAATACAACCTCGAAATTGTACCATCACACAGTGCTTCTAAAATAGTCAATGTCACTAATAAGGAGGGCATCAAAAAGCACTGAATCATTTGATATTGCGGTAGAAACATTGCAAAATTGGGGTCACAGTTACAAGAACTCCAAGATGAAATAGAAGATGAAGAAGATGATACTATATATCATGAATTTGACAATGATATTAGTTATAAAGAGCCACAGTTATCTTCAAACAAAAGAAGAAAAAGACAACAAAGATATATACAAGACTCTAATAGAAGTTGTACCGTCAAATAGAAAGCAAAGAAGGTGTGGTAAATGTGGACGATATGGTCACAATTCAAGAACGTTCACTAGGAATCATAGTTGTTGAAAACAATTGTAATAACATCATGTCTTGTTAATTACTTCCAAATTAATGTCAATTTATCATATAAATGTCAACTTACTAGAAGGGTGGTAGTTTTTCCTAACTGTTCTGGTATTACAATCGATACTTAAACTACACTTTTATAATTGGTTATAATACTAGAACCGTTAGTACGTTTGTGGCAATAATGTGATGTTGTTCGAATAGTAATTTGTGTATGTAAGTAGCGTTTTTAGAAGTATATGAACAATGACAATTCACTACCAGTTCTAGTACTAAAATAGTTGGTAAAAGTTTGTTTCTTTTTAGACCAGAAATGGTCGTGGTCGTGGTCAAATTGTAAGTCATAACACTGTCATTTTACTGGACATACTAAATATTCAGTGTACCAACTGTACATATGTTGATATTGTAAAGAAGCAATTTTTGTCCAATCAATAACAATTTACCATCCTATCTGTAAATCTATAGGCTAGAAGATATTTCGAATACATATTGTCGGTTCTAGTACTACAACAATTGGTGGAAGTTTGTTTATATTTAGACCATAGATGGTCATGGTCGTTGTAAAATTGTAAGTTATAACACTGTCATTTTAATGGACATACTAAATAATGTTCACTGTATCAACAGTATATACGTTGATGTTGCAAGCAAGCCATTTACTATCCTAACAATAGCAATTTATTGTCCGAATAATAATAATTTATCGGCCTATCAGTAAATATATGGGCCGATAGATATTTTGACCAAAACAAAATGTGGTATCTAATAGGACAGTAAAGTGACATTAATAAGATAGTAAATTAATATCTGAAGGACAGTAAATTTATGAATACAACATATAAACAATGGTTTTAAAATTTTGGCACCATCAATATGACAGTAAATTTGCACGACAAGTACATCAAATTTACTGTATATTTTCTGGGTTAGCAAAATTGATGTTGATGTTGAGTCTGCAGTAAATTCATATTGTTAGCTTAGTAATTTTTATATTGTTGATTAAGTCGTTTTAATAGTAGATGTTTGTTATAATGACAGTACATTTAAACTATTAAGACAATAACTTTTATATTCTTATACTAAAAAATAATAGTACTTTCATTTGACAGCAAATCATGGTACTTTCATATACTAAAAAATAATAGTACTTTCTTATGGTAGTAAATGTGCGACAAACAAATTAAAAAAATAGATTGTCACTACAATACGATAAACAAAAGCTTGCAAGTGTCACTACAAGATCAACAATGACACATTGATAACTGTTAATTCAAACATTAATACTATATTTGTACATAAACTAAAAATAAATAAACTACTAGAGTATTTGTACATAAAAATGACATTCACTCAGGTTTGTTTTCTTGTATAAAATTTGGTAGATCCTTTTGCATATTCAGTGCATGGAATACGAAGTAATACAGATACTCTACCCTATACTCAGTGCTTTTGTCCATCATATAATTTATATAGTTATATCAGTACTATTTTTTCTATCACATTGCCATAAATATCAAAGTAATATTGGAAAAACATAACTAAAAAATGCTACTTACAGGGTCAATATTTTCTATCAATTTGTTCCCGCCTCATAATTCCATATATTTATCACAAAAAATCCACAGTCATTTAACAACTTTTGTTTTGGTGTTCTCGCATAAACACAACGAAATCATTCAAAATTTGGAAACTTTCTCTTCCCATAAGCTTTCTCAACCAACTAGCCAAACCTTTTGACCTACCATATAACACATAGTCACACACTTAAACGATCATACATTAACTATTATTATAGTATTGAGTTAAATAACACTTAATAACTTACAATTTGACCAAAAATAGGGCTGTGGTGGTCATCCGATTCACCAAATTCTCCTTTGTCCATCGAATCCAATATATTTTTGGTTTTGTTTATCAAGTTGAAGCAGTATACCGTCCAATGTCTAGAATATAACATCGGATCGAATATCTAATGTTGGTAGGAAATTTGAAACTGTTAAGAATTAGTAGAGATATGCTCTAGAGGCAATCATGGAGATGGTTGTATCATGACATGTTTATGAATTCTTATTATATTTATTGAATAAAGTATCACTTTTATCGATCAACAAGTATGTGACTTGTTCGTAGAACTCCTTATAATTATATATGAATTGTCTCAATTTACTTACGGCATTATCAGTGATACTTAATCTAAACATTCCTGACTTTTGGCATGACATGGAATAATGATGCAAGATAAGTTAGTACGATCATTAATTGATAGTCAAGTTTCACAGATCATGGATATAAGATATCAAGTCAATGTCGTGGACACATGTTAGAGACACATGTTGGTTGGATTGACCCAACTTGAGATACTGTTGAGATTTTATGTGTCATCAGTTTGTTTCTAACAGTTAGTTTGGTTTGTCTTTATACTTGAGATCATCACGGTTTCATACATGCGTAGTAGCATACCTTGGTATCATCAACGCACTGCTCTTAACCAAGAAGTCATAAAGGTGACATACAGATATGTTATGAACCATGTAGTTAAAAGTGGATGGTCGAGATGAAATTTGCCACTCTCGAACACATTGTGTTGAACATAATAAATACAGTAGATCTGTAATACTTACAAAGCATTGGGATTTGGTAAATTCCCTTTATCCCGCTGATGCACTCGTGTATTTCTTGTCATCGTTGGTCATGAACTGACAGAATAATTTTATAAACAAATTTTCTAACTTGCATCCTTCATCGAATAAACTTTTGATATGTCTGTCGTTTAATGTAATATAATCGTCTGATAGTATTATAGTTATCCTGAATAACATCCAAATTAATAACTCTTTAGTCAATAAATAACATTCAAATTAATAACTATCAATAAAAGATGTAGTACAACTTACCTATAATAAGACTCACCCCTTTTGCACAATTCATCATATATGAGAAATCATCTAAACCCGACTTGCCATTTTGGTGTACTAGACTTGCACTTGAATGGAGATATGTACTTAGGAGTAGCCTTCGTCCTACGAAATCCTCTGTAGAGTTTTTTTAGCTCCGAGGGCTACGACGACAAATGCAGGTTGTGGGGCTGCGATGACTGATGTAGTTGTGTCTTTGGATCATTAATTAATTTTTCGATAACATCATTTGTCCTCTCCAACTCCTTCATGTTAATTATGTCATCGACATCTTACATTATTGCATCAACTGCTCCAAAATCAAAAATGTAGTTTATCTGTTACCAACATATTAGATTGTATGACATATGAATGAAAGCTTACTGTCCTTTGAATATCTATTTACTGTCTTAGTAATTTCACTTTGTTGTCTTGTTACACCTTTCATATAGTCAAATTTCTACATACATGTCCTAATATGAGCTTTATTGATGTACTAACGTACATATATCGAAATATATATAAAAATTTATTATACTTGTGTAAATTTACTGTCATATAAATCCGACCAGACCAATTCAGCTCAAATTCAACCAATGAGCATTTTTGAACAATTTACATGTCTTTTTGATAACATGGGGCTTTATACAATTACAAAATTTTATCAAACATAGTTAAATACATTTTTTATGTTTCATAATGGTGATGTGCGTAGTATTGCCCCATATGGGGTAGGTCAGGGTAATTTGGATCGTTTATGGTTTCAGATTGCTAATGATAATTACCCTAGTGCAGGCACAAAATGTTCTCTCATTCATAATCCTTGCGTTCGTTAATGCATCTTTTTATTGCCAACACTATATTCGGGAGAGGCGATAGCCAATATATCTGCACCGCCCATGATGTATTTTATCTCTTATCCATGTTAATAGATGATGGAGAGTTAAATTCTGTAGCATTTTTGATTAATAATGTAGAGCATGTGAGCAATGCATTCACTGGAGATATTGTTATAGGTGGTCTGATCACTCGTATTGTTTAATGCCTCAATATTAATACTGATAACCTCACCCTGCTACTAGGGGAAAATACCATTAACCTGTAGGTTCCTGTTCATTCAGTTTTCTTATGTAGACATAATGGGGGATATTGGTACAAGGGTCCACACAGGAGGAAGTACATTATTCCTAACCCATTGTTGTTCCGAATCCTAGGACGTAACGAGTGGTTAGTTCCTCCAAACCACCAACATCTTGAGTGAATTAGAGGAGAAGCATTTGAGAGAGGTTAAGAATGCTTAGTGCACTTCATTCTTTATTTGCAAGCTAGTGCTATAGTGTTGGGCATTCATTTGCATCATTTGAGTTTCTAGCACTTGATTCATTCAAGTGAGCCTGATCGACTTGTTACTCTTGGCAAATCACCTTCGCCTAGACGGTGTTGGGGGAGAGTCACAATCTTTTCAATGAAGTTTGTTGGAGAGGCCAACAAACAAGTGTGAAAGGTTTGGTGCTCGTCTATCCAATGTGGAGAAGGAGCAACCCGAGTGGAGATATCCTTCGTGGATATAAAAGTGAGGCTCACACGTGAGCACTTCAACGAGGAGTAGGGGAGACCGCGCGAGTCTTCAAGACCTTGGTAAAAATCATTGTGTCAATTGTTTCCTTCTTATTCATTTCATACTTACCTTGACACAATTATTTCAATTAATCTTGTTGCATGTTGGATTGCATATTCTATATGATTGAATGCAACTAGATATTAGATAGTTCTTAAACACTTTGTGAAATTTAGGTTATCCTAAATAATCTTGAAAAAATTATTGAATTAATTTTCTTAGGATCAATGACCCATCTAGAAGCTAAGATATTTGTTAAACATCTTTTAAAGCTTTAAATGTCTTTTGTGAAATAAAAATCTCCTCTGCACTACTCTGCTGGCTGATAATAGATGATTTAAATAAATCTACATCTGGGCCATGACTAGAGAAGTTAGCAAAAGGGATGGCTCTTTGCTAACCAAAATACTTTGCTAGAAGAATTAATAAAAATAAAATATTTAGAAAAATTTCCGGGCATACTCCTATGATTGAGATAAGATGTTACCATCTTGAATACATTTTTAGTCATAAGTATTCTTCAATGCTTAGAAGGAAAATATTTCTAGTAGTAGAAGCTGGCAAAAAGAAAAGAAAAAAAGACAATAATATATATATATATATATATATATATATATATTGAACGGATTTTGTATCAAAAATATGTGAAAGAATAAAATAAATAAAGTAATAAATGTGGGTTCCTGAGTCAGGTAGACCCCACATTTCATGAAAGATGGAGCATCAAGAGCGGTAAAAGTCCAATAGTTCTTATGGATAAATGATGTCTTTTGATGGCCCCCATCTGTTATGAGAGGAGGATTAGCCCACCCTGAATAACAAAAAAAAATTTCTATAAAAGGGGAAGTTGGAACTCGATATAAAAGGACCCCCCCCCCCCCCCCCCCAGCATTTGGGATGAACAGGATAGATAAAAAAGGTATAGGCCACGAACACGTAGAAACGAAGAGGCAAAGAGACAGATTCTAGAGGAACTTTGAGTCAAGCTCTTTACCTCGTTCAACTCTACCACAATGGCCCTTTTTCCTTATGGTGAGTTATAGATGAGTAATACCCTCACCTTGGGGTGCAATCAGCGCCCCATTCCAATGGCTTATCAACAAGACAGAGATATGGCAAACCTCCACTCGATCTTCAAAAGATCCGGAGAAGTGTGGTATCTTATCAGAGCCCTTCATGACATGCGCTCATCTACCTAGCTAATAAGACCAGGCGTGACAAAACATGTTGCCTCTCATATCAAGTTGTTCATGCCCCGTTTTCAAGGGAGCACATTCTCTTCAAAAAAAAAACACCATTTTTGTCCATCATATGCATTGTGCAAGATTATTAAAGTCTTGTCACTCATTCATGCATCTCAATTGTGACCGGACAATAAATCGACCAAATACCAATGCAATAAAGGTCAATCCTGCACTCCATCGGGCTATCTTCATCAACAAATTAATTTGTTGCCAGGTATTGATGAAGTGAAGACAACAAGTTGCTCACAACTGATGAGGTCGGACAGTCGCATGGCTAGGTGCCGATGAGACTAGCCATGAGACCTTATATCCGTATGGGTGCCGACGAGGCCAGATGATTCCACGACCAAGACTGACGAAGCGAAGACCAGCATTACCACAGCCTGCATTGCATTGCATTGCATTGAATTTTTCACCTGTTCCATGAAGAGCAGAAGTGAAATTTGAATAAGACGATTCTAAGTGCAGTTTAATCAAAGATTCTCTACTAAATTGTAATTAATCAGGAACTTTACGAAGCCCTGGGAACCAAAGATCAACACTAGACCCTGATATCAGATTTTATCATGATGCAGAAGAATATAAATAGAAAGCATAAAACTTGTATTTTGTAATTCAATTGAGAATTAATAAAAACAAGTCTATTTGTGCATGTTTCTTGTCCTTTTGCAATTTTTTTACTTTTTGTCGAAACAGAATGGCATGCCCGTCATTAAAAATAAGGAGAGGAATTCTCCGGAGTGAAATTTCTTTGCCAAACAATATTAAAAAAATAAAAACAAAAATATCATTCTAGAAAAATAAAAATTTTGATTTATAGCTTAGTTATAGACTAACCATTTGTAAGTCTTTCTTGATTCTAAATTTTGAGGCTTAATCCTAAGAAATTAAAACAAAACTTTGGTTTATTTCAAAAGGCGGGAGTCTTTAATATGGTTGTGTGAAAAATTCAACAATATGTGGGGTTTAAGATAAATTTAACCATTTTAACGCATACACATGAATTTCATACTTTCTTTTAAGTATTCGAATTAAATCTGAGGGATTCCATGCGCCTTGTGATTGGTATGATCTTTAACTTAGTCAATCATTCTTTCTTATTATTATTTTGGTGACCTCTGAACTGCAAATTTAAGATTTACTCGAGGATAAGCAAAGGTTAAGTCTGGGGAGAATTGATAACAGTAATTTTGTACCGTTATTCTACTTTCATTTTCCTTAAAACTTTGTAAAATCACCTCAATTAGTTTAAAAGTTTACTTAGATTTCATTTAAAGTTAATTTATTTGATTCTGATCCTCCCTAATCTTTTGTTTTGAAGGATCTGACACCAAATTCACATGAAATGACGAGGTTTCCGAAGAATTTTGAAGAAAACCACTTGGCATACGATTTATAAACCGTATTACAAAGTGTAAGAGGCTCTGGAGCACAGAACACCCATCACACACTTCAACAGAGCCACTTATGGTTTTCCAAACCGTAAGATGTACTGGATTATAGATAAGGTCAAACAGTTCGCAAGTTGTGAAGGCTGCGAAGTTGTTTTGATCCTCGAGCTAACAAAAACAACCTCAAAGCTATCTAGACTCTTTAGGAGGATATAAAACAAGAGTGAAAAGTGTAGATAGGGGAGGCATCAGGAGGCAATACGACAACGCATCAATTCATCCTCTACCATAATTTAGGGTTTGCTATTGGCCGCCTTCCTCGTTGAAAGCTGCCTTAGCAATAATTTTCTTTAGTTTTTCATTCTCCTTTTGTTTCAAGATGTCAAGAAACCAAGACTATGTATGGATTGATGTTGTGGTAAAAACCCTGACAATTTTTAGATGTATGGGATTCGATTATGAATAAAGTTATGAGGTGATTTTGTTCCTTTTATTTATATGTTATCCTTCTATTATTATTTCATTGCATTGATTTCCTTCATCACTAGTTTATGTTTAGGCGCCTGTATAACCTAGTTTTCAATTAATTTTTCCTAAGTAGCGAAAGTGGGTGGAAAATTAATCAATCCTCAATTTATGAACTTGTATTTAATCTCTAACCTGGTCTTCGTAGACAGCTAGAGGTTTTAGCTTCAGGATTTTGATTATTTATTCGAGGTGAAAATATTTACCACAAAGCACAAGGGTTCATCAGATGTGTAGTGACGTCACAAAGTGGGATGCATGCTGATAAATTATAGGATGTAGTAATATCGCGAAAGTGGGATGCATCTTTTTAGGGATAACCGCATATATAATATAATTAAATTTGATTGCAATAAGTAAAGACTAAAACCAACCTTAGTAATTTATTCATGATCCGATGAAATGAAATCGAAGAATTTGTTTTTGATAAAATAAGAATTTATTTAATTAGTTTAGAATAGTTTAATTATTGTTTTATTATTTCCCCTTCCAGTGCTACTAAACTGTTAAATTTCAGAAAAGAGACAATCTTTAGCCAAAGAAGAGTCATCTTTCTTGTGGGATCGACAAACTCTACTCATTTGAAAACTATAATGGACGCTGTGCGCTTGCAAGCAATAGTTTTCTGACGATGTGTTGGGGAGAATCAACGCAGCACAATGTGGCTCAACCCGGTGTAAAATTGGCATAACAAGGGGAGTGTTGGTTGTTTGTGTGTATGGCGGGTGAGTTTAGAGAGGGGGAGGGGGAGGGGGGGGGGGGGGGGAAACCAAATCAAAATGGATGAAAAATTACTAAATCCAGGGATTTAACTTGTCAAAATAAAACAGAACTAAATGCAAGATATGGTATGGGAAAATTGTAACAACAGTTTCTCTCTGTCTCCCACGTGCGCTCCCACCCCTCTTTTGCTTGCTTTCCTCCCCATTTGTTCAAAACGGCAAAACCCCTTCCTCTTCCTACTCCTACTTCACCTCATCTTCTTCTCCAAGCAGGTAACTCTTCTTCCTCCTCCCTCAGTCCCTCCCTGCCCTAGCCGGCCCCCGAGCCGCCGGCCCCTGTGCGCCCCCCGTCTCCGCGTTAGCCGGCTTCCCGAGCCACCCTCGGGCCACTCTAGCCCGGTGCGCCCGGCTTCCCGAGCCGTCCTCCTCGTTGATGTGCGTTTTGTTTGGGTTTACACGATCGTGTTGTTTGTATTTGTGATGTTACTCTGTTTAGACTTGGGTGGTGGCGCCTCTTATTTTGTGGACCTCTCATGCCTGTTTCATAGCTAAATTTGACTTGGTACTCTGCACAATTGTTAGCTTTTGATTTGGTGCTAATCTATTGTGTCGAATGGTCAACTTTGATTTGGCAGATAAAATTTGTTTTTCTATGTTGTGGTGTGCATGAACACTGATTTTTTTATCTCTTCGATCCTACCCAAACAACCAGTGAAAGTTACTACAAGAGAAACAAAGTACAAAGGCCTATAAATGAGTTCTCTAGTATTCAAAACTATAAAAATGTTCTCATGTTACAGATGAAGAACAAAATTCAAAGCTTCCACACAGGCCCTAATCGTCTGTGTTGATAGGCTATTGAAGTATAATATGTGAAATGGGGCTTACTTCAGTTATTGGCTTATTGTAATTTGCATGGGCACTTCATCACTGGGAGTAGCGTTGATGTCGAAACTGATGGTTTTGAGACTTCTAATGATGCTATTAAGTATTTTGCATTGATTTCAGATGATGAGAACTTGTAGGGAGAAATGTAATAAAATATATTCATGTTCTGAACTCTTATATGAATGCATTTTGTAGTATTTATGTGCATAGTTTTGACTGCACAGGGTCGAGTTTTTGGATTTGCCACTGGCTGCCGGTGGCTCCTCACTGCTGCAGCCAGCTCCCTCCTCAACACCACATCCTGGGGCAAGTGTAGCCACCACATCAGCGACTTGCCGCATGAGATGAGATCGTGGCCAGATCTATCTGCCACACGGGGCGGCACGACTCACCCAGATTTGACCATTGGTGTCCGGCATTAACTACTCCGGAAAACCCTTGCTGCAGCCATGGCAATTGATTGCCTTGTCTTAGGCAACAATGCTAATCCTCATCTCGCTTTCTCCAAGAAAAACTCCAACTTTAATATTATGTGTGTGTGGATGTGATAGGTGCGGGGCAGGAGGTGGGGAAGAGCTGCGTGGTGGTGTCCATCAATGGCAAGCGTGTTATGTTTGATTGTGGCATGCACATGGGCTACCAAGATCGCCGTCGCTACCCTGACTTCGCCCGCATCCTTGCCGCCTATGCCGCCCCTGACTTCACCTCTGCCATCTCCTGCGTCGTCATCACCCACTTGTATGTAAAAATTACCACACGAGGTGATTTGTGCAAGTTGTTTTCGCGGTATGACGTTGAGTCTTTTTATTTTGCAGCCATTTGGATCATATTGGGGCGCTCCCGTATTTCACAGAGGTCTGTGGGTACCATGGTCCTGTTTACATGACGGTGGGTTGTAACTAAGTTACGTTCATTGGGTCTTTTATATTCTTTATTTGTACCATTTGTTCGATGTTGGATTGCTTGCTAAAGTTTGTCTTAGGTGTATTGGCCGCTGGCAGTCATGGTACTATGTTTAAGCATATCAGTTAAACGCTACATAAATTGCTTTGCCAGCTTATGACTCAAAATTCATAGAGCATTGTTCTCCAGCCATATTGATTGCAGGTTCAGTAAATTTAGGTTTTTTGGGGTCGATTATCATCTATGTTATGAGTGATTCTGTTATAATGTTAATTAAATGATCATGCGTAATCGTCCAAGGACCAAGGTGCTTCAAGCTTGTATGAACTTTCAATATTTCTTTGCTACTGATTTCCACCTCATAAGACTTCGTCTTGTGATGTCTCAACCAGTACCCAACAAAGGCTTTAGCTCCACTGATGCTGGAAGATTATCGGAAAATAATGGTAGATCAGAGAGGAGAGGAAGAGCAATATAGCTATGAAGATATTCTGCGATGTATGAAAAAAGGTGATGTTAGTTTAGCAAATTTTTATTGGTCTACTTAGGATCTAACTCTGTGGTTAGTGGTTTGGTCCATGTGATGTTCTCATATCTACTTGTACTATGTATCGTTTCAGTTATACCATTGGACCTGAAGCAGACCGTTCAAGTTGATAAAGACCTTCTCATCCGTGCCTACTATGCTGGACATGTATGGTATTTTTGGTACTTGTTTTGGCCTATATGTGTACACAGTCCATACATAATTGAGCTCATTTTTCTTTTAGCTTCTTTGAAATGGAAGTATTGATTTAGCTATCTGGTTTCTAATCTAGTCATCGTCATTTTTAAATGCAAGGTTCTAGGAGCCGCCATGATATATGCCAAAGTTGAAGATGCTGCTATGGTCTACACAGGGGATTACAATATGACACCAGATAGACATCTTGGTGCAGCACAAATTGATCGCCTGAAGTTAGATCTTTTAATAACAGAGTATTCTCCAATTGCAAACATGGTTTTTTTTTTTTTAACTTGATGCTTTCCTTTGTTTCGTTGTTTTTTTTTTAAACTGAAATCTATCCTTGGAGCTGTCAATCCAATGTTGTAACGAATTATTCCCCAACATAGGCATAGGTTCTTTGCTATCTTATATTTTTTGATGTTCTGTTGCATTTTTATTGATTTCAGGGTTGGACAACCTGTTCTAACCCTTATTCCTATAAACCCACCTGGAAATTTGTCGGGATCCAGCTGGAAGCTACCTGATATAGCACAGTGCTGAGTCATGACTGATTCATTATGTTTTTGGAAGCACAATAATGAAGTATTATGTTTACAGGACAGAACAATGAGAAAATTGTAAAAATCAGTAGTAAATGGTCGTAAATTGGACTAACCCGATGGTTTTATTAACTCCAAAAAAAGAACTTTCCAACTACTGAGGTTTTCAGTGAGTTCTTGTAACTGGACTGGTTATAAATAGTTTTTTGATTGCGGGTTGATTTAAGAGATCATAAGATTTTAGTCTTGTATATTTTGATTATGCCTCAAGTTGCTTGAATTATTGGAATATAGTTTTAGTTATTAAGGTTTCTGAAATTTGGTTACTTATGCGTACGAATAGTATAGTAGTTCTGCATTTTCTTTTGTAGGATAGAACTTATGGTAGTGTCAATATTTTACTATCATCAACAGGGGGTGGGCATTGAAAGCACAATTGTTCAGTTTGGATGGTTTGCTTTCTGTATGTAATGTTAATTGTTGACTAGAAGTTCTTTCTGTAGGTCCACATATGCTAAAACTGTACGTGACTCAAAGCATGCTCGAGAGAGGGAGTTCTTGAAAGCGGTATGAAAACCTGAATTTTCATACACCTATATAGATAAGTGTTGCATATGTGAAGCCCATGCTATGATTGTGATTGACTTTTTAGTTTTCTGTGCTTATGGGTTATGGCCGCACTTCTACATACTTTACTACTTATATCATAGTAACATATAGGAACTCAGTGTTCACTAAATTTGTGTTTAACTTGTAATTGCATTTTTATCATTACAAATATGCTATTCACTGCAGAATTGCAGATATCACCTTTTTGGCGCTTGGCAGGAATCTGATAGGTTCATGCATATGAATTGTAGAATGAGTTTATTACTCAAAGGAAAAATTGCTCTAGGGGCCCTCTACCATCACCATTTGTGCAATCATGCCACTTTACTTTAAATTGGAGCAGATTGGCACATCTATTGTTTGAATAGAAGCAATTAGGCTCTTGGTTCAATTTTCTATTAATTTATTTAACATGTTGAATCATTGACATGTAAGATCAATCCGAGGGCTGACATATGAGACTCACATGTCAATGATTATTATTTTAACAAAATTAACAGAGAATTGAACTGAGAGACCTAATTATTTTTATTCAAATATTAGTGGGGTTTATCTACTCCAATTTCAAATAGATGTGTTTGATTGCACAAATGGTAATATTAGATGGGCTTTTAACGCTATTTTCCCATTACTCGAATGATGGCATCTCATTCGGGGAATATAATGTCTGGGCTGTATTTTGCAAAATCAAATTCCTGTGGACTGCATTTGGATTTGTCTGTGCTACTCTATTACTGTCATTTCACTGAGGCAGATTTCTCTAGGTCCACAAATGTGTTGCTGGAGGAGGAAAAGTTTTAATTCCAACATTTGCCTTGGGAAGAGCTCAGGTAACCTCCTCCTCTTTAAACTGTATTTAAGAAGTCACTTCATGTAAAATGGATGATGAACATTATTTAACTTGATCGAGTAAGTTCCTTTTTTATGGAAAAAGTTGCCTTTGGAAACATACTTTTCAAAAATTTCATCAATAGCTGATCGATTCAGGAGCTACCTTGAAAGTTTGAGTCAACCTCCTTGTCAGTGATGTTATGTTTCTCTCTATGTGTATCAGGAGCTATGCATATTATTGGATGACTATTGGGAAAAGAAGAACTTGACTATTCCTATTTACTTCGCAGCTGGTATGTCAGTTACCAAGAAACTTTCATTTGTTATGTATTTGTCCTTTTATTTGATTGATTTTTTTGCTAGGTTTAACCATTCAAGCTAACTTGTACTATAAGATGCTTATTGGATGGACTAGCCAAAAGATCAAGGACAGCTATACAGTGCATAACCCATTCAACTTCAATCACGGTACTTTCATCAAAAAAGCACATGAGTTTCATTTTGAGGGATTTTTTTTTTTTTTTTGATATAAAGCTGTTAACAAAAATTTTGCTTCTCTCTCAGATTTCTCAAATGTATTGTCTTAAGTTCACCTATATATTAACAAGTTAACTATTAAGAATATGATTTCTCAAATGTATTGTCTTAAGTTCACCTATATATTAACAAGTTAACTATTAAGAATATGACACTAGATGTTGTTTTGTTATAATCACTTAAGCTTTTCAAGTAATTGGCATGAAATCACTGCTGTTTTGGTACCAATAATTGCTGTTGTTTTAGCTTAAAGAAATGCTTGTTATTTTGTAATAGTCAAGTAAATCTCTTTCTAGCATCTTATTCATTGGAGTACTCCATTGCAGAAATTAATTTCATTAATCTTGCTGCAAAATCTAAAGCCTGCATGCAATTCTATCGATATTTTTCCTGTTTTGCCCTTGTTTACTCCCTCCTAATTAGTATTTATGACCAATCTGTCACACTAAACATTCTCTCTTATTTCCAAGGGATTTATGAGTAAGGGTAATTATTATTCATTACTGTTCTCTAAACTTATAACCTACTTGTTTGTGTGCGTGTGAAAAATATACTGTCTATTTTGCAATGAAGGGGAGTACTCAGTAAAGTTTAAAAAGGCCTAGTTAGATGTGATGAATGGGAGAAAGAGAAGTTAGGAAACAAAAAAAAGTGGCTATGTACATGAATTTCAAAAAAAATAATGATTGCTAGATTATAAGATAATAATTTGTAGTGGGCATCTGATTGAAGGTAACAAACAAAATCTATATTTTGGGAGTATGAACTTAATTTTTTCATTTGTATAATCAACAATACAAGATTGGCCAGTGACTCTATTCTTTCTGTTGCTTTCTTTTGTGAAAGAGATTTTACTTCATCCTAATATTATCATATCTAATATACCATTGTGTGAGACACTTTATACATATGTGGTGTGCTCCATTGGAACATGAGATCTTCTGTGTTTATCTTAAAAATCAAAATGGGATTGAAGGGTGTGTGTGTGTGTGTGTGTGTTTTCTTTATTAATACTTTTTTTTTTTTTTTTTTTTTTTTTTTTTTTTGCATTGCAGTATGTCAGTTTGAGCGTTCATTCATTGATGAACCTGGTCCCTGTGTACTCTTTGCAACACCTGGTATGATTAGTGGTGGATTTTCTCTTGAGGTGTTTAAGAAGTGGGCTCCATCAGAAAGAAATCTGGTAACACTTCCAGGGTATGCCCTTATTACTCATAACTGTGACCATTCTTATTTCTTTCTTGTGTGCCAATGCTGCATAATAATGTAAGCAAATACATATTTGTTGCTAACAAGTCGCCTCCCGTGGTACTGGAGAAGTCTACTCAGCTTCTTGTTCTAGTGAATTCCTGGGGCATACTGCATTGCTGCTTGGAGTTGAACATTGCTTCATAGATTCAATTTTCTGCTTCTTTTTCAACAAATTCTACTGTCCTTATTTTCTCCAAAAAAAAGTGTCAAAGTAGAGAAAAAAATAAGCATACGTTGAAGTATTTGTGCTGTGGTCATTTTATTTTGACTTCACCTTGTACCCATGCAGATATTGTGTTGCCGGAACCATTGGCCATAAATTGATGTCTGGCAAACCTACAAGAATTGATCTAGACAAGGACACCCATATTGACGTTAGATGCCAGGTTGCTTTTCCCTTTATCTTACTCTGTTCTACACAGAATAATTTAGTTTTGAAGATACAGAGAAAAGTTTAAAAAAGTTTTGCACTCATATAATTTGCAGTTATATCAAGCTAAAGTTTTACCTTATGAATGGTTAAATTTTTGTTATCATAGAAATTATGTAGATATTCTATCCTGACCTTGGTTTGATATTATATTTCAACATTTTCCTAATAGTTGCCACTCATGTAGTTTCATCTTTGCTACATACTTCTGTCTTACGAGTCTTGCTGAGAATTCCATGGACCACCATAGTCGTTATTATTTTGCATGAATTCTCTGCTTCCATCCCTTTTGTGTTACTAAGTCAAACACTAAAAATATTACATCCAACCAAATAGCTTTATACAATAAGTCAGTAACAAATCTAGTCTAAAAGCTTGGAGCTTTTCTGAGGTCTAATGACTTCTTTGCTGTTTCTTACGTGCATATTGATAACTCATTGTGCTTCTGATATAGCTGCTTTGAGCATATGTTAACCATAACAAGTTTCTTTGTGCCACCAGATCCATCAGCTCTCATTCAGTCCTCACACAGATTCAAAAGGGATCATGGATATGATAGAATTTCTTTCACCTCACCATGTAATGCTTGTTCATGGTGAAAAGCCTCAGATGGCCTTCTTAAAAGATAGAATTGAATCTGAATTGGGAATGAAATGCTATTATCCAGCTAATAATGAAACTGTCTCCATTCCTACAACACGGAATCTGAAAATAAATGCCACTGATAAGTTCATTCGGAGTTGTCCCACTTCTAGTTGGGAGCAAGCTAGAAACAGTTTGCAAAAGTCGAACATGATTTATGGTCTTCACATGGCAGAAGTCATAGCAGATAAAAAACCAGCTGAGGGTATTCTTCTGATGGAGAAGTCCAAGACCCCTAAAATTTTGTGTGAGGATGAGCTACTTCAGGTGTTGAACAAGGAAAGGCATGTTGTTCAATTTGCGCCACTGCTTTCCTCTAGTTTTGAGCAAGTACAAGAAATTGATGAACAAGTAAAGCAGTCGGTCAATACAGCAGATTTAGGAAGTGATTGAAATGGATTGCATATAGAGAAAAGGGTTGCATAACTAGTCAACTGCACTTCATGTCATCTATTGGAAGGAGTACATTAAAGTACACAGAAAATAGTAGTGCTGAAAAACCGGAGCAAATTCTACTTTATGATGAAAACTTTGGACACAACAATACAAGATAAAAAGCTCCATGAACAAGTAGAAACCCTGGGATGAATAATGAATGATTGGACAGTTCTGTTTCATATTTTGCCTGTTAATGTAATATGCAAACTACCTACAAATCAGCGAGGTGAACTTCCATGTAGAGGTGACTGGAAGAGATTACCAATTTACCCTGCGCAATGCACTAGGATTATAAAGTGCTCACGAAATATCTCCGAGTCCCTAGTAAAGTTTTACTTGATATGGTTCACAGTTGCTTCAGAATGTATTGTGGATGGGAAGGAAAATGAGTTTATTCTGTTTGTTGATACATCTTGAAATTTCTGACCACTGTAGGCAATGTGATTCTTAAACTGATTTGTCAAAATCTGTAAGCTTTATTCTAGGATAGATCCTTCAACAAAAGACTGCCTTTTTGCGTGGTCGAGGGATACATGCCAGTTAATCAATTGCATATATGTGCATCTGTACTGTTTTGCTACATGCGGTGACCTTATCAAGTTCCATTCAGAAGCATAGAAAATCTAATCTTTGTTTTAGTTTTCAGCTGGGATTCACATTGTAATTTGACAGGTAGCTATATAGTTGAGTTTTCATGTAACGTTAGGCGGCAAAGTAGATGATGCTGTTGTTATTTTATCGTCTCCAAAGTTCTGAGTTCTCTTGTTAATGACTCATGCTTCGAGCAGGGCTCTAATGGGCATGGAACATTACATGTTCTAAAATAGATCAAGTTGTTATGTGGAGCCAGATTTTCTTCACTCAATGGATTGTTTGCAAGAGAGAATTACTTTTACCAAGAAGTATCTATAACTTAATCAAGCAGCTTTTGCACCTGCAGACGATTCGACGGACCCTGCTATTGCCCTGGCTTTTGCACATTTAGAGAGCGGGCTGGATGCGGGTCAAGGGATGGCCTGCCCCAATACATATAATGTAGCCAATATTTTATTAACTCAGAGTCTCAGACGATAGTTCCTTGGTTTAAAAAACTAAACCATTTTTTTTGCCTATTTCTACTTCACAATAAATGAATATATCCCCCTTTCATCAAGATCTTATCCCAACAAAATATAAAATAGAATAAACATAATATTTTTGATAAAAACACTTGCTATACCCCGGTATAAAATAGCCAATTTATAACCATTTTTTTCTGTAGCAATTTGCATACATTGTTTGTAATAATCTTTTACTACTGGTGTAATAACACATTACTACAGTTTAGTTATGTAGTTGCTGCATTTATTAAATTACAGTGATATGTGAACGAAGTAGCAATTACATCATTGGACTACGACAACTCATGTCACTACATCTACTATAGATAATACATGATGTTGATACAAAAAGATTGGTATAAAGTTACTATTTTATACTGGGATATAGCCTAGTGGTATCCGTATCTTTATGAAATTAATGGCCGGTGAAAGCATTTTTCGCCTGCCTCCGGGCCGAGTGATGATTTATGGAGGTCCGAAGGTAGACGGGGGAAAGCAATCGCCTTTCTGGCCCACTCATATAGAACTTTATTCTTGATGCTGCTCTATTTAGGGAAGTCCCTTCTAATTTCAGTTGTATCTTCGTGTTTATTTAGTTGTGTTTGATTCGGAATCGTAATCACCGTTAATTTTCAAATTTATTGGGATTAAGAGTGTTGCCGGTGAATATAAAGTATGTTTACGTTCAAATAGGAAAAAATAATAGTAAATCAATACACTGTTTGCTTGAAGCAATGATATCAAAATACAAGATACACATATTTACACGACACCAAGGTCCACGTTTACGACCAATTGTAGATTTCTGCAGGTGCGGCTTAGGGACACATTTTTTTTTTAACCAAGTAAATGTGCTGTTTACTCAATATAGAGTAGAAGTCTGAGCCAATAATTGATGGTTGTCACAAGAATTTCTATCATCAAAATACATAGCTAGGCGATAGACATCAACTTGGACAAAACTAACATCTTTATAGTAAAAAGGCACGTTGGTTTAAAGACATGCTAACTTAAGACATGTTGACTCACATGCATGCCTAACATTTTTGCAAATTCTACTTAAGGCATGCTAAGTCCGAGCTCAATTTATCCAGTAAATCGATTTTTTGGCATATAAATATAAAAAATTGATTTATTTGATAAGATCAAAAGTTGTTTGACAGGATTTTGATCTTATAAATTTGAGAGTGAGTAACTAATGGGAAGGGAGTGGGGGATGTGGATAAGTTAACTCTAAATAAATCGAAGAAGTATGAGAGAAACTAGTTACAGTTTATTCTCTTAAATAAACTGCAATCAGTTTATAAGTTCTCAAATATAAGTCTCAAATAAATCGGATGTTTGACCAATTTTGAGTTTTTTTTAAGAAAATAAAGTTTGAGATAAACTTAATCAAATACCCCTTTAAAAAACTGCTAGATAAGCTCTTTCATGATCACCAGAGTTTAGGGCACCTTAACCTAGGACGACAATTCAACATTGGTAATAACATTGATAACGAACAAAAGATATCCTACACAGAAACATTATTTTTTTTTTTACCTTTCTCCAAATAAGTGATAACAGAATTCTAAAAGACCTAAAAGACTGGACATGAAAAGTCAAGATATTTGTATTTTGAATTTTTTATCATGTTGGGTCAACTTTTCATTAAGTGGATGGTTTTTGAAATTAATTTTAAATTTAATTATGAGACTAATGTTTTTTATTGCATATGTGTTTTTAGTATCATTTGGATAGCGAGGTAATCACCGTGGAAGATAAGCATGAGCATCTCGGAGAGAATGCTTGAAGGAACATCCTAAAGCAAGAACGAGCTCCACTAGAGGCTTTTGAAACTGAATACACATATAGCCCAAACAAATTGAAGAGTATATAATTGTCAACTATCGTATCAAATGAGATTTTTTATTGAGTTCATTTACACTCGTTGAGCATATTGTGAGTTGAGGATATCGTGTAGATTTCTCTTCTACCATTTGATCTTCTTAGTATTTGATTGGTTTTAAGTGAAGAGTCAGAGTGTGTAATTTTTTATGGTCGCTACCATCTAAACGGCTCGATAAGATTAATAATCTCTTTGCCAACAAAAATTGTTATGGAGGCCCAGAGATTATGTGAAAGGCTTGGTACTTGTTTGTTTAGAGAGTGGAAAGAGCAATTATAGTGGAAATTGAAGTAAGACTTGTGTGAAAGTACTCCAACAAAGAATAGGAGAGTTTGACAATATGTTCGAGACTTCGGAAAAATCTTGTGTTATTCTCAGATTGTGTCCTACACTACTTTATTTGATATTGTGTAGCTTGAGATTTCATTATTCTTACTTGTCACTTGTGTAAAACTTAAATTGTTCTCTTGAGCCATTAGTTTTTGTTTAATGTGTTTTACAAAAAGTGCATTTGTGCAAAACATGTTTTCATTTATTTGTGCAAAAATATGATTTAAGACATGAATTTTTTTTAAATATCTATTCATCCCTTTCTATATCACCATCCTTGATTTTAAAATTGGTATGAAATCAAGGTCTTTCATTTTTATTGACTTTATCATCTTGAGAGAGGATGATTTTCATAAAAAGTTTTAGGGCATATTTGGTTTGTGATCTAACTTTGCCTCATCTTATTTTACCAAAAATTTGGTATGCCCCAAACACTAGCTAAATTTGCTCAATATGATTATTTTTTGGTGGGGCAATATGTGGGAAATTGTGATTACAAACCAAACACTGCTTTGGTATATTTTCACATAGATTTGATGGCACAAATTTTTATCATTAGAAAATTTGCATGAACACTTGTTTTGAGACGTTAGGTTTAGACTTATGGAGCATTATCGAGAATAGTGCTAATTATTTAATAGATGAGACTAATCTCTCAAATTTGGATAGGCAAAATCTTCTGCTATGTATTAAAGCTAAAAATGTGTCATTTGGAGTCTTAAACAGTGATGTGTTCAAACATGTGAGTCACCTAAACGGGCACATGATATTTGGACAACTCTTAAGAGTTATTTTTGAAGGCATATTAGGAGTCAAGGAAACAAAATTGTTCATTTTGAAGCAACAATATGGGTCATTTATGATGTTAAAATATGATGTCCTTTCCACTTGTATGATCAATTAATCAACATCACAAATAAACTCAAAACGTTTGTATTAACATCTCTGTTTTAGATGTGCAGGAAAATTCTTAAGGTATTATCGAAGGATCACTACAAAGATATTTTCATCACTCTCGCAAATGTTGATCTCTCACACACCACTCCCAAATAAGTTTTTTCGTACATGTCTCATGAGATGATGTTAAGGAGGAGGTGTAAGGACATTTCACCTCCAAGCATGTTGAGAGTAATGATGTTTCATCAAGTAATGATGCCAATAAGGAGGATTGGGAACCTTCAAGTGAGCTCAAGAACACTATTGATATAGGCCGCCAAAATAAGAGAAAGGTGTAGACTAGGAAGAAGAGCTCAAAAAAAATAAGGAAAAAGATGTTGGGTGCCAATTCTTCTTCAATATCCCATGATGAGTAATAGTGTCCTATGGCCTACAACTCACAGTATCAAACTCCAAACCTTCTTATGATAAATTTATGGAAATGGTTATGGAGCTCAATGAAACTCTTGCAATGGAACAAAACAATATTACACATTGAAGAAGGAACATTCCTTCTTGTGCATGCAATATCTAGAGTTGAAAAGTTCACAACTTGTTGCTTGCAAAGGATTCCCTTAGTTCCATGACTTCTATGGGTGTTGGAGTCACATGTGATTTTCTTAATGATACATCCATAAATTCACATGTTTCTAAGGTCAATACTAGCATTTCATGTAATAATTTGCAAATTGATTCATCTCTTAATTCACATGCTTTATGGTAACTCTTGTCATGATTTTCCTAATGATTTATCTTTATGTTATGATGTTGGCACAAATCATGATTTGTCTCCTTACTCATGATATGTCTTGCTCATCGAGTGATACAATTGATATACCTTGTAGTTCATGTTCTTTTTGTGATGAAATACCATCATACTCTCATTGACATTATGACACATGTATTAATTGACATTGCATCATCTAAACACTTCAAATTGAAAATAATGAGTTTAAGGCTAAAGTTAATAGATTGAATAATGAACTTACTAGATCCTATAAGAATAGTGTCATATTTGATAAACTTCTTGGTGATCAAATATATAAATTTAGAAAGGAGGGATTAGGTTAGACCATATATCTAGGAAGAGGCATCATTGTGCACAATACCATACCCATATTAGTTTATTTGTAAAGTCCTCTTAAGCTTCATACTCACCATGTCATATAGTAGGACAACATACGTATGGTGTGTATCTCACTCTTCTAAAGTCAGTTTTTTTAATTCTTATTTGATTTTTTACTTTAAAAGAGTACTATGTGCAAAATTTGTTGTTTCTCTTTTTGAAAAACCTATAAATAGAACTATTTGGGTATTAAAAGATATTTATAACAAAGTTAAAGGGTCTTGTATAGTATGTGTATCTAAGAAAACTTATTCTTTTTAATAATTTTAAAATTGTATTTCTTTTGCACATTGTTTTATCGATACCACCTAAAGGCAATCTTGCAAGCAAATGGGATCATAGTAGTAAGGTGAGTATGTAGTTCTTTTCTCAGAGATTATATTAATAGTGAATCATGTGCAACTAAATCTAGATCGAAGCAAATGATCGAGAGAATGTGAATGAAAACTAAACGAAACATAGAATAAGTAAAAGAAACTAAAGCAGAAGAAAATGTAAGAATGATCAGAAAGAAAGAAACGAGGAAGAGAAGGTAGTCTTTCGACTCGCCAAAGTGTCCAAATGACTTGACTTAAATTGCAGTGGGCAAAGAACTCAGAAGTCATTCATAGCCCATACACTCCAGTGATCAATTGCATTGAAGCCTAGCCATATAATTCCAGGACAACGACAACTCAGGGCTAAAACAACACTAGCTGTAATCATGCAAGTATCATTGAACATTGCAACTCACTTGGAGATCGGATATGTACAAGTCACAGGTTAGAAAAGCTAGACAAACAGCATCCAATTTCATTAGACTAATCTCGATACCCACTCGCACTAAAGAGATCAAAGAATTACAGTTGTAAAACTAAAACACAATCAAAGTACTCCCAATGAAGCATCAGGGAGCGGCGAAAAACAATCCACACTTGTCAGGCTGAGATCAGAAATCAAATCATTATGGTGAGAACATCCTTGAATTAAACTTACGGGCATACAGATTTTCTCTGAATTAGGATACAACACAAGATCACTAGAATAGTGATTTTCTAGTATCGCAGTGATGCAGAACCAAATAAAAATACACTAATAGTTACACTGAAGAGTGCTCAGAAAGCTCCAATCCTGACTTAGGATCATAGACAATGTTTTAGGAGACCAAGCAAGCTCAAACTTGCCCTTGTTACTAGATCAAGATTGTCAGCAAGCTCACTGGTGTACAAGACAACTGGAATTTATACTTTCCAGGACCTCATACATCACTTAACTGCTGTGATCATCACTCCAAATAGAACTAATCTCATGTGCTAAAAGCATATCAGAGAAATCAACATTCAGGTTCACAGCAGTGTGCTCTTTTTCGCAGGGAACAGAAGATTGAACCATAGCAACTCAGTTCTTAGAATTCTGTTGATAGAATCCTAGCAACTCATACAACGTAATACTAAACAAAATCAAGTAGACCCAATTCAAACACTAGTGAATTGATCATAAGACCACCGGAATAAGCCTCCAGAATCTCAATCATTCACGACATAAAACATGAAACATTTAAACCACAGAAGAGAAGAACTCAATCAAACACAATTTGAAAAAATTTGAAAGACACTCATTTGTATCCATCTCTGCGACACACTGAGTTCATTTCATATAGATAGATGTTCACCATAGAGTTATATAGCAAAATCAGGGAACAAAGGGAGGTAAGGAATAATCACTGGAGCTATGTCGAGGTTGAAGGACACCGTGATTGGGGGAGTGAGAGTTTGATATGTGCCACACAAATGTTTAAGTTGTAGTTGCATGGTATAAATACACGTTCAAGAGCACATGAGAGAGAGAGAGAGAGAGTGTGTGTGTGTGTGTGTGTGTGTGCTAATTAACACAACTAAACAGGAGATAAGCTAGGAGAGAATATCTGCACTAACTTCCAACGGTATGACGTGTTTAGCGCTGGATGTGCACAGGAGCATGCACACGTCCAACGGGCCCATGCAGGTGATCCAAAAGACATGCTGAACGTCCAACGTCAAACACGTGCTCCTACATCTTCGGCCACGACCCCGGCAACACTCCGGCGACCTCCACCTTCAGCTGGTGCCATCTTTGTCTCAATCTTGTGCAGCTCCGCGCTCCACCAGTTTGAGTTCTTCACTGATCCAAGCTCCGTCTATACTCAACAGTTCCTCTGCATCATCAACAACGAGCATAACTGGTCCAATTCTTCCCCACCCTCTGTTTTAGAATTTTGATGAACTGCTGAACTATGTTTGTATGAGATGCTGGGTTTTGTAAATCCGACGAATCAATACATGCCCATCTGAATCAAATAGTTAGTTTGGTGATTAAACGAGATCTTCAATGAATCGTGTAGTGCTGTTACGAAACCCACGACAGGTTTGATGATGTGGAACATGTGTGTGGCAACGCGAGCTGACTGTATGACAGGTCTCCTCGCGTTGGGCAATCACAAAAGATGACGCAAAGAATTTATACAGATTCCGATTCTAGTAGGAACCCTACTCCTATCGACATGTCCCCGACGTAAGTCAACTTGGGAGGCACTCTTGCGAGGAGAGGCAAAGAAAACATCCGCAACACATTGTCGACGGTCTCTGGGAGAGACGGTCTTTAGGAGAATAAAGAGCCAAGTCCGGAAAACTTACAGCCCCCGAACAAAAAAGTCCTCTCCTGAACGTAAAATTCACTCCCAGAACGCAAGGTGTCCGGGGAAATAGAAAATCAAGTCCGGGGAACTTGTAATCCCCGGACGAGAAAATTCTCTCCTAAATGTAAAATTCACTCATAGGACACAAAAGTATCCAAAGAATAAAAAATCAAAGTCCAGGGAACTTAGAGCCCCAAGAGGAAAAAATCCTCTTCCGGATAGAGGATACTGGACTCGATTAGGACTTGATCTCTAATTGAGCTCGTGTGTTGACGAGGGCCTGGTCAAAATTTCTCGGATCGAAAATAACCAAGGCTCGGTCGATATTGTGCCGATCGAGGCCAATTAGGACACAATCGAAATTTCGTCTGTCAAGGCCAATCGGGACCTAGTCAAAATTTTGCCGATCGAGGACGATCACGACCCAGTCAAAATTTCGCTGGTCGAGGCCAATCGGACCTGGTCGAAATTATGCCAGTTGAGGCCGATCAGGACCCGGTCGAAGTTTCTCCGATCGAGGTGGATCAGGACCTGGTCAAAATTTTGCTGGTCGAGGCCTATTGGGATCTGGTCGAAATTTTGCTTGTTGAAATTAACTGAGGCTCGGTCGAGATTTTCGAGTTTTCGAGGGGGTTCCTAGCAAGTGGTGGCCCGGTTTGCAACCCCCCAAGTGGAGTAGTCATTGTAAGTGCTCTGCACTGGAAGCAAACAAAATAGTCGGGACACGCCGCTGGAGGCCTCGCAAAGCCACAACGTCGCCTCCGCCTCCGTGCTGCCTCCAATCGCGAGGCACAGGCAGCAGTGCCGCCTCCGCCCGCCTCCGCCACCTCTCTGTATTAACATGGTATCATCTTACTGTTTGGCTTATCAATAGTACTTCACGTAAAAATGGTATTGCTTATTCTGCTAAAATCAAGTTTTAGTTAGCGCAACATCAATTGTCAGGTAGTTGAACTGCTTCAGATAATGATGCTGATGATTGGATCTTATTCAGTGTGCTTGAAGGTTTAAGCTCATGAATTGTTTCAAGCAATCTAGGAGTTTTGCAGCAATTTCTTTGATGCCTTGTTCAGGCAGCAGAGCAGTCAAGATGTGGAGCTTGCATTTTTCATAGATGCCTTGTTCAAGTTTATCCAAAAAGTATAATTGAACTAAAACACTGACTCTAATATGTACTAGCAAACTCTTATATTTAGATAACTTCAATAGATACAAATAGAGATTTTTTCCTAATACTTGTTTTCCAAAAGTTGATTTATGGTATGCATATGACAGGTTTATAGGAAGTTATGCAAGTGTGTTTTTTTCTCTCTGAACTTGTTGTTTTGCAATGATTGATTTGAAATCTGTCTATTTCCTTCAGAACCTAAAAAATATTATGATCCTTCCTAACTGTTTAGATCTATTAGGAGAAACTTTTGAGCAAACTTTTGATGTTCTCCTTGAAGAGAAACTCCAGAAGGGATAAGCGTGCTATCTGTCAATCTCTGCTGGTCCTGTTATGGGTGTGCTCTACATCTCTAATGTAAAGCTAGCATTCTGTAGTGATGATCCACTTTCATACAAGGTTGGAGATAAAACTGAATGGAGCTACTACAATGTTCTTGCAATTGATTTGTTTATGGCTTTTTCCCAACATGTACTGCAATATTGTTGTAGTCTGATAACTGTATAGTTTGTTTTACAAAAGAACATATGCCACTAAAGATGGGTCGATAGTTGATACTGTTACTGGGTGTTGAAGTTTATCCTGAAATGAAATCTCTTGCTATAATGTTGTATGTTGAGTAAAGTATCTAACTGTTTTCCTTCCCATCAATTGGAGGAACTAGAAATATTTAGCTACACTCCCTTTGATAGATTATTAGATTAGTTTGCTATATCCGAAATATGGAAACTGAAATATGGAACATGCTAAATCTGAATTCCTTGTCACCTGAAATATGGAAGTTTTCATTAATATCTTTTTCAAACAACAGGTGCTCATTGCCCTTACTCAACACTGTCATAAAAGATTTGGAGTGCCGTAAAAGATCTGCAGGAATCACTTCAGGGGGCTCAAAGGCTACAGCCTTAGTGATATTCTAGGTCAATACTTGTTGTTTAGGCGGCGTGTGTACATCTTATGCATTGTAGTTTTGATATGTTGTTACAATATTACACCTTTCCAATGTTGGACTTGTCGATTCGATTGGGAGCATGTAGGACCAGCAAGCTCGCCAAACTTCTAGCCAATGGGAGCAGTAGAAGACATCAAGTTGATGGGAGATCAGAGTTTTGTAATTTTTTTGAGAAATGATTTTTTGGAAGATATTAAGTTGATATGGAGCTGAAACTCTGTAATTGACAATTTGTATTTGTGCTGAAACTGAAGCTAAAGAAGATATGTAATAGAAATGATTTATGAATCAAACCTGAAGATGAATCATTACATTTTTTAGTAATCATTACGCTCAAATGTTTAGTGAGTTTGATGAAGAAATGTATGAAGTTGTATATGCATACAGGAAAGAAAATACAAAACCATGAATATGCATAGTTCAAATTCATTGATGTTGTAACATATCAATGCATGAAGAAGCTCACGAGACAGCTCACAAGTTTAATAACATAATAGCTGTAGGTCACACATGTCTCATATATTAAGTAGCTCACAAGTCTTATACATACACAAGCTAGCTACAAATTACACAAGTCTAATACAATTTTGAGTGCTAAAGCCTACAAGTCATTCATCCTCATCCTTGATCAAACCTTAGTACTTGAGCCATGGTTGTTTCCTGGAAGCCTGAAAACAAATGTATGAGAAAGTAAGCATCTTAGCATACATAAATCTCTATGACAACATACAGATTTGAAATTAGCCATTCTTACCTACCCTTGTTCTATGGTTTTATTCGGACAATTGCCGTTATCATGGTATCCCAGCTGTTTGCATGTTTTGCACAAGCATGGTTCTTTCTTTCTTTACTCCTGTGCAATCTCCAAACCCCCTTTTATTCGCTTGCTACAACCCTTTGTATGCACTTCACTTGGTGGTTGGTTATGGACATCGTTTGGAGTGATAGATCCTCTCAATAACTCAAACTCTTCAACTTTACTTTGCTCCCTGCTAGATCCCATGTGCATCATATGATCTACGGCATCACAAATGGCCTTGTGTAAATACTTCATCTTTTGCTCACATTGTTGGGCAAATCGCATACCCACATTAAATTTTGAACTTGTCTCAAAGTACAATTTCTTAACTGATGGTGGTATATCTTTAGATAACCCTTCTAAAATACGCCCATCAACATCAAAAACATGCTTTCTTGATCCACCTTTCTAATACATAATAGCTAGTGAGTTCAGGTGCTTGTTCACCCTATAAGACAATAATGATAAGACAAGGAATACACATTGACTCAAACAATTTACAAGAGCATTTTGCGATCTTAGTGGATGTGCTATACCGAACTTCTTTAAGCTTGCCGCTTGCATTGCTAATGCCAATTATCTGTGCTTCACCACTTTGTGCCATACTTTTCTAACATCACAACCATCCCTAGCAGCAACCACCTCATCTTGAAAAAGATGAATATTTCATGGGTAAAAACATCCCTAGCATGCTTCTAAAGTCCAAGAGCTTTTTAGAGTTGGCACTGTATGGAGACTAACATTATCATCCATCAACTCTTTGTTCTTTTGCTCTTCCAAAGCAATTTCAAACTTGACCCAAAACTCAAGCAGAGAAATGGCCAAAAAAGGAGTTCCCACTCTCAGATATTGTAGTTCTCTACACCCCACCTAAAAACATATCTTTGAAGTATGCTAGAATCCATGATTCACGAATGTTGTATTTCTTAGTCAACCAATCATTATTTTGTAAGCCAAATGCAGAAACTATTTCAGCCGGTTGCCCAGTTCAAATCCAGTTGCAACCTAATTAACACAAATATAAGATAGAAGTGCTATGAATCAATTGAATTCATAAAACAAAGGGATCTGATACTTACCATGAAACTTGTGTTAGCATCAACCTCAAATGCCATTGCTAATGTAGAACCAATACTTGGGACTAGACTACATCTCGGGTCTTCAGTAGGTAGGAGAGGCGATGAAAAAGAGGGTCCATAATTGACAGCAGCTTGCAGGTGGTGGCTAAGGCAGCGTGTGGGCTCGATTTAGCGGTTCAACGGGCAGAGGCGCAGGCTCATCGGCCACACTGATCGAACTCAACGGGTGGAGGCGGCGCTGCAGCTGTGGCTCACGATTGGAGCAATTCCCCGTATAACTTTGAGATTAAATTATAAAGAAAATTTTTAACATTCTAAGACAAATATCTTTTGATCTATAACTCGGATTGACATAATTAAATTATACAACTAAAAAATTATGTTCGAGTTACAAAATCAAAAGACATGACAGCATCTATAACTCAGTATAATCTCAAAGTTATACAGGAATTTTCAGCGGTCACTCACAATTTGGAGCAATTCCTGTATAACTTTAAGATTAAACTATACTGAAATTTTTTATTTATCCCGCACTAATATCTTTTGATCTATAATTCAGATTGACAATCCATTTGAACTAATGTAATGGTGAGATCAAAACGATCAGATCGATATAAACCGATCATCAACCGGACTTATATATCTCAAGATATAATAATATATGATATCTTGTGATATATAGTTCTAGTTGATAATCCGTTTATATCGATCTGAACATTTTAGCTTCATGATTCCACCTATTCAAACGTATTGTCAATCCAAATTATAGATCAAAAGATATTGATGTCAAAAAAATTGAAATTTTCCTGTACAAAATTTTGAGTTTTAAGTTAATAAAAAAAATGAGAGTTGTCCTTGTGTATTTTGGGAGTGCCGCAGACATTTTTTCATGCAGATTTGTCTTTGCCGCATACTGATTGTGCGGCAGAGAAGTCTCTCAGTATTTGTCTATCACATGTCACGTCCAGATTCAACCACACTTCTAAAAAAAGATTATTTTTACAAATTTTTGGAACATTGGATCATATTTGCAAATTTCTTTTTTGAAAAGGTTATTTATATAAAAAATTCCAAGTATCATGATGTCAAGTTATAGAAAATGAAGTAGGAGTAGTCAAGTGAACCATTATTCCACTGTATTTCGTGCCATGATATACTAGTAGTTACCATGAACTAGTGCTCTGGAGCAAAAGACTACTAGCCTACTGGGTTAATGTAGTAAACATTCCAACACAAAAAATGCAGACAAATGATACAACAAAAGAGAGTTAAAATTTTGTGAGTTATATGATTTGGCTTTCTAAAATACAGCATTTCATAAAATCAGCAGCTGACACAGAATTGATTTAATATCATGTACCCATCTTTCTAACCAATTTCAGAGTTGTCATTTTCCTGAAAAAGCATCGGAACAAATGGCTTTTCATAAAACACATCAAAGGGTTTCATTGTGTTTTTTTTTTTTTTTCAAAATTCAGGCTGGTCACTTGCCCCCCCAGGCTATTGCTGGTCTGCCCATGAAAGAAAGAACAAATAGAAGTTGAAGAGACCATCACATCTAGAAGAGAAGACACCTGCTTATCCAGAACAAGCCATTCATCGGTTGCATCATCCGTCACAGTACCACCCATGACGACATTTGTTGTATGTGCAACCCCTCCTTTAGAGCTTGCTACCTCTATTTTCAGCAAAGAAAAATGAGAAAGGAAATTAAGATGTGTGATAACACCTTCAAAAATTAGCTTTAGTGCAAACATCCATTAGACCAAACAACTGACATCCACAGGAAAAGAACTTAACAATCTCAGTATGTAACCATACACTAGCCTGTTAGGTGTGCATAGCTTGTAACTGTGCATATTATTTAGCCAATAAAAGATCCTGCATTCATGCTGTTTAGTCCTCATCCCATCTTTTTACAAGAGAGCAAGTCAGATCTGCTTCAATATCCAATTGTTCCTATTCAATATATCATATTGTAATTGTAATTCATGTTTATTGTTGGTAGCAATTTGCTATAGTAAATATAGTAACACAACGGTTGCTACAATTTAACTATGTGGTTGCAATAATCAATATATTGTAATGGTCATCATCTTTTATGCAATTAGACTTCTCTATTTGAAATTAAAGCAAATAAACCCCTCTATCATCCAGACGAGTGCATTTAGGCCCATTAGTCCAATTCTTCATTGATTCTCTTAAAATAGTAGTGTGTCGATCTTGATTACATAACCTCATGTGCTAGTAGCTCAAAAATTATTCGAATTAACAGGATTGAGGGACTTCATTGCACTCTTTTGAATAGTAGACTACAAGTGTCGGTTTTTTTCAAATTTTTTAATGTTTTCTATTTTAACTTATCATGAATTTGAATTTGACGGGAGGGAGGTTTTTGAAACCATCATGTACTTGTGAGTATGATAATATTACAAACTGACTTGAATGGGATTGAAACCGCATTACTTTGGGTTCTTTTTTTAATTTACCCTAAATTATAACATATTTGTCACTACATTAACTACACCAACTGCAACTAATCTTTCCCTAATTATAATGGTAGAGATTTATCATATGAAAAATCATATAAAAAACTCTTATCTTTATTATTGAATAACAGAGGACATAAAAAATCTCTATGTATCGTGAGTAAAATGTTAAATCATATTGAGATTAAGCATGTAATGGACCGGGGTTTTCGGTCGGTTACTACAAACAACACAAACTTTTTTGGTAAAAAATAGGTAGTGACTACCTCAGACTAGTGACTAGTCTAGTAATCGTCCCAGTGTAGCTTGGTGGAGTTGGAAGTTGGAACAAGCAGTCATCAAGAAGGCGAACGGAGAAGCTAATAACAAGCAGATTGGGAATGGATAGTTTTTCTTACGGGAGATGGCCCTGAGCACGGCGTCCTGCGGCGGCTCGCGGGCGGAGCAGCAGCGGATGGAAGCGCCGCGACGGGGAGCCTTCAGATTAAGGATGGAGGTGGAGGTGGAGGCGGAGGCGAATGGGAGGAGGAGGAGGAGCGTGCGAGCAGAGCACCTTTCCTTCAGCCACACTACATTTTTTTTCTTCTTTTAAGCTCGTTTCGTACCCACCCCATTTTCTATGATCTAGATTTGTAAATAAGGAAATTAAACTATTTTTTTAGGTTTTGTGAAAATTGATAATATATCATTGAATTTTAATGTCTAATATAATATAACATCTATGTTTTTTTTGACATTTTTATATATATCACTATTTTTTTGTATGATGCTAAATGTCATTTTTTTTTTACTGACGAACTTTGTTCATCAGTTAAATCAATGGCAAGGATATATCAAATTACTAAAATGTCTCTACTAATTGCTCCTCAGTTGGATGTAATTGTGATTTAAAAAAAAAAAAAAGATTGAAACACAAAAGTTTTAATCTTGGAAAAGAAAATCTATCCCTATCTTGAGATCACGATCAATTTCTTATCTACTATTAAGTCCAAGAGACGAGAACAATAATGTTATTTTATGAAAAATCTGACACGATGAAACTCAAATTTTAAACTTAATGACTAATTAGGCTAATGAAGTTGAGGTACTGGCATGCAACATTAGGGGAAAAAAATCTAATAACATGTATCAATCCAAAACTTAGTGGCATATCGTATTACTCTCTACTTGGTCATCATATTAGTCTCTTTACATTTAATCTAGCTCAATTTAGTCACTTCGTTACACTCTCAGCTCTTTTTATTTGTAGTTTTAGATTTTTTTTGTCTCCAAAATACATCTTCAATCATTAATTGTCATAAATATATAATAATAAAAATTATTAAAAAATCATCATATGAAAATAAATGTGATGAAAAATCGACTAATATTATTTTTATAAAATGAATCTTGATAAACATTTTATAGTAATAGTTATAGGTTAAAAGTTTGACTTGGATGCTTATCAAAGGACAATTAATTAAGAGCATAGGAAATATAATTTTGGACATAAAACAAATTGGGGTGACGAGGAGAGAGCGTGAAGATGATTTAGCAGCATGTAGAGTAAAGTTGCACCAAATGGAAGTAATCCGGCTCTCATCCCTTCCATTTTTCAGTCGACTCTCTTTTCGTACAGTGTTGAGTAATGCACAGGGCCCGGTCCGAGCTTACTCGAATCTGGAGATGCTCAGATGTACTCCGAAGCCCAGCCAGAACTCCACCAGACTTGATCGGAAAATGAGTCCGCCCATGCTTTAGCTACAGAAGCTAAGGTGAAACAAGGCCTAGCAAACCCGGCCGAAAATCTCGGCATTTCTATCAGTATAAGGCTTGGCCATGTCGGGCCCAAAAGACGATCCAGGTTTGTGTCTGCTGCCTGTACATCTCTTCCCCTTTGCTGCTGTATTTTTCAGAACAAGCAATATGCACTGTTGAACTCTTTGCGTACATATCTTTATTTGCATTCAACTTTTGCATACAAGAAAATGTGTCCTGTTCCTGGTTAATTTTCTTGCAACTTTCTTGCAAGAAATTTCATTCTGTTCCTGGATAATTTGATCCAACAATTTCTTCAACCATCCACTATTCCAATGTGCCCCACTTTTGCAGCTTCATCTTGTTCCTGCCAACTAGTCTGCAGGAAAGCAAGCAGGAATTCAGAGTGCCCATGTCCCATCTACATCACACAATGCCGATCGATACGCCTTACCACATCAAGAAATCTTTCTCTTGGTGACCAGATGCACAGAGTTGATTCTTGTTGTCCTTTCAAAACAATCCATGAACATAGTTTCTTGACATGGACCATGTGTGTTGCGCTGGTAGTCCTTCATCTCACCTCAGATGATGAGCTACAAAGTTGATTCTTCTGTCCTCCATTGTGCCTACAAATTCTCCCTTCCTCTTGTTGCTTCTCCCTTCTAGGAATCGGTTGACAAGAAGTCACTTCACCGCAGAACGTCGCTTCGACTACGCTGTCGTCTCTAGTTTGCATGACAAACCAAGCCCACCATTGTCACAGGTGTTCTTGTTCTAATGACCTTGTCACTTTACAGTGTTTATGGAGTCTTTCTGTCACTATCCTTGCCACCAGCAGCAGTTGATCAATCACCTCAAACTCGCAAATGCGATGGCATTCGCTCATGTATTCCTTCAGAATTATGCCCTATATGTCACTAACCAATGACCTTGACCTGCCTGTCTAACTGCAAGTTAGTTCATGAGTTCTCTTTTCTCTGTGATGTCAGGCTTGCAGAGCTTTGCATAGCAACTTAACCTGCATTGCACATGCAGGGGCCCTGTGGACTGATGCAAAGCTCAACACTGCACATGGATGCCCTATTGAGTGGTCACAAGGACACCCTTATCTTTTGTTCATTGAGACACACAGCCCCCATTTCTAACCATGTTAACTGCTTGCCATTTCGCTTTCACCAATAGAGTGCGTTCCAATCTTCTTCTTGTTAGTTTGGATCACATCTTTTTGATCCCGTCGCCTCTGTCGGTAAAAGGCTTTTCCGAGGCTATCGCTTCGTCATGGACTACAGCTGTGTTTGCTGGTTTGTATAGCAATTAGCAAGGCCTTGATTGATTCTAATTTGTGGCAGCTAAATGGCCACCTGTTTATGTAACAATCTTGGGGTGCTCTTGTTTTAGTGGAAGGTCGGTTTATTGGAACAGTGACTTTGCATACAATTTCAGATTAGCTTCACATGAGATGAGAAATCATTCATATTATATATGATGCAATGTAGGCATCTGTTGTTCTATACATGCGCGCGATATACATGTCACTTTCGATCTGAGCTCAGCCTATCTGTTCTTCCCTTGTCTCTTTCCTTTTGTCTTGTGATGTGAAAGCTACGCGCTAGTTGATCATCTGTTAGTTTTCTGTTTGTCATGTCTCTAATTTTGTATCATAGGCATTGTCATGTTTCCTTCTACTATGTACATTCATGCTTCAGATCACCAATTCTGGATCTTGGAAAGCCCGACACAAGTCACAAAATAGTAAAGTCTCCTATTCTTGCGTTGGCGGTAATTTACGATGCCACTGATATAGATCCGCTCAATTGTTTTAGGATCTGTGTAGTGTTCTTTTCGAATACGATGCAATCTGTGCAGATCTTTTTCTGTATATCTTAGTAGTTGCACCTTGTAGTCTGTCAAAAAGATCTGTACTTTTACAGAGCAACTCACTAGGAATGTTTACATGATAAGTTGTCTGTTTCTGAAGTTTGTTACCTTGGTGGAGGGACTTGCATCACAATAATAAGGGCAATAATGTTGTCATGTTTGCACACAGGACGCAAACGGTCTTATGAAACAACGGCCAAAGAATGAAATGCGCAAACATCGCAAATCCGACTTTACGGTAGCACCAAAGAAGTGCACATGGGTTGGCTTTGCACATTTGTTCATCCTGTCTGGTCTTGATCAAAGCCATAAAAGCAAAGCTAGTACTTGCCCTGGTTCCATGAGGCACACATTACACTTCAATCATTAGTTGCAGGGCATTCAAATCATGGCACTTTACTCTTCAACATTGTTTGACTGAACTGGCACAAATCTCTGAACTCTTTACCATGCACTGTTCATGCAGAATACCAGGTTAGTTATATCCTCTTTCACGTACATACATACATGATGCATGCTTTTCCGGTACTTATTGCCTCTTTACAATATACATCATGTCTACTCCTTTTAAGATTTCCAGAAATCTCACAACCAACAAGAGGAAAAAGGTGAAGAGAGAATCTGTAGCAGTACAGTAAAAATCCTCTCTGCCGCGAATGCCGACATCTTGGCAATGGAATGATATGGCATCTTCTCGATGTTCTTGCAGGATGCAACTGTTCATGGGTAAGAGTAACCATGCAAGGAACAATTCATAGTGACTGACTGTGCCTACTCCTGTTTAATTGTTTATCAGTGCAGTGTTTGTTTTATCCAATATTACCGCGCCTTCGCAAATTTCGCGTCGAATATTCAGAGAAAATTGGCCATTCAGGAAACTTTCTTGTTCATGCTTGTTCAGAGACGTTAAACCACTTTTTTTTTTTACTGAAATTTTTAACTAGCTAGCTTGGAACCTTGTCTATCCTATGTATGAACTTTAAGGCCAGTTTATCCAAAGTGTAAAGCAAAATTGTTAGATTCTCTTCTCTTTTGAGGCTAGAGACAATGGAAGCAACAGTAGAGTAAGAGAGACACATCTTTCTTTTAAGCATCAACCAGATGATCTCAAGATGAACACAAGTTAACCACTTATGCATTCAGAAATAATTAAGCTATATGATAAAAAAAACAATTACAGCAGACGGCGGTGCAACACTTGGAACTTTTGAGCTCCTCTACATGGAGAAACAAAATGCCCGGCGTGCATCACCACCCCGCAGAAACTGTCCGATTGGAAGTTGGAAAGTGAACGTGCTAGATCACATTCATAGGAGGTTGATCCGGGCTATTGTTTCTCGATCAGACGGCTCCTGAAGGTAGGAATTCATGTGCGTTTAGTGGAGTAATGCAGAGAATCCATTTCCGGCTATAGCTAGGGGTGGAAGCGCTGCATGCAGGCGTGGCAGGTGATCTCGAGCGCCGCCGAGCCGATGCGGCGTGCGGCGGCCATCTCCTTGGCGCGCTCCACCTTCTCCACCTCGCCGCGTGCGCGCTCCCACAAGGCGCGCGCCCGCGCGAACTCTCTCTCCGCCAGCTCCAGCTCCCGCCGAGCCAGCTCCATCACCCGCTCCGCGTACGCCCTCTCCGCCGTCGCCAGCCGGACCTGCTCCGCCGCCTGCCGCCTCAGCGTGGTCACCACCGTCGTTGCTTTCTTGTGATGATCATTTGAAGGCTGCGGCGGCGGCGGCGGCGGCGGCGGCAGTGGTGGGTGTGGGTGTGCAGGACGAATGCTCATGGACAGGCTCAGGTCGAGCTGTGGGTGGTTGGAGAGGCTCCTCGCCGCCGCCGGCACCTGAGCGACGGCCGACACGGCGCCGCCGTGCGAAGGTTGAGGCGGGGTTGTGGGACGGAGGAGGAGCTGGAGCTCTCTCTCACTCAGATGGCCTTCCATGGAGAGGAGGGGTGTGAGCATGAGCGAAACTAACTAGCTTTAAGATGGTGGGGGTAATATGCTGTAGTAGTATGGATTTATGGATCTTTATACTCTCCTAGGTGAGTAGGAGATAAGTTTACCAAATAGCCCTTTGTTATCCCATGGGCAATGCTTCACATATTACAAAAAGCAATTCTTATAAATTATTTCAAAAAGAGTAAATCGTTCAAAAGATCATTAAGTTTGCCAATTATGCCACTTAATTAGGTCCCCCAAATTTAATTTTAGTCTAGTAAGTTTGAGTTCTCGAACTTGCTTGATTGTACTATTTAGACATATTCATCAATTAAATAATAAAAAATTTTAATATAGTAGAACACATAGGTTTTGAACTTGTTTAATTGTGTAAATTAAGTCCTATTTAAGTTCATATCATATCACTTTTTTATTATTTAACTAATGAATAGAACTAAGTAATATAATTAAGTTTAGGGATTTGTCTGAGTAAAATTAAAGTTTAAGAATTTAAATGACACATGAGGACAAAATTTTGCAAAACCTCTGATGCAATTTATTTTTACAAAATTCAAGTGGATAGTGCAGACCAAGATTAGGTGGAGGCACATCATGATATGTTTGGATGGATGTGAGGAATAATTGAAGATGTCTATCCGTTTTTAGGAAGACTTTGTTAAAAAAAATTTAGTAGAAACGGTCTTTTTAAATTGGTTATATCAAGAAAGAAAGCTTGATTGGTATCCCTGCATGATACAAACCTAGCCTGGCCTTGTATTAGTCTATGATTGGTTTGCTGCATCAACCTTGATTTGTGCTCATGAAGACCATAACTTGTGTGGAGAGGAGTTGAGAATGTGTGTATGGCAAAGCTAAGTCCACATAGAACCCCTTCTAAACCTAATTAGCCAAACACTCAAACAACCACCTAAACCATTAACATGAGATCCTCAAAAATATCTTGCATCTCATGGCTTAGGGGCGAAGATTATGCAAGCAACTAATCACTAACTTTGTGAATGCATTGGGCTTGAGAAAAACAACTTGGCTTGAATTCTTCTTTACTCTCAATGTATGAGGTCACTATGAACAATTTTTTTGTATAATCAAGTACAACGATCGGATTATGTTTAGCTCTTGCGGTCAACTGATCCCACGTGTTTTCAAGCAAAAAAAATAAGAACTAATATTGTGGGTTACGATTTTGAGGAAAAATTATGTGGCTTAACCAGCCTTGAGCTTCCCATTTCACCAATCCACCACTTCCACTTAGACAGCTTGGCCCCTCGCTGCTCTCCTCCAACTGGTGGATCTACACCACGACCCCATCTTTGATTGCAACTATATGGCTCATGCATCTCCTCCTTACACACCTTATTGCGCATAATTTGATCTCATATGATCAATTTTATAGATTTGTCATAGATCAATTCAACATGTTAAAATTACAATAGTTATAAATGACAAAAAAAAGAGTTACAAAAATTCATATGATCAACAAAAATTTTCCTCCTACAGGACCTTTTAGTTTTGCATTTGAGATATTTGGTCTGAAGTAGGTAAGTTGTTTCTTCCCAATTGGGCAGCCATCTTTAACTTCCTTTACAATTAACCCTCTTCCTTAGCTACTCCCTAGACAGCCTTTTTTGCTTGTTAAAGATGCTTCATTTGTTGTGCTAGCTTTGGGTATCAGCCGACCAAATCGTCAACAAGATGTAGAAAGAATAAAATGTTCTCTCATGGGTTGCTTTTGTTGTTCCACGCACTTATATGTTATGTACTTTACGTTTCCCTCGCATATATTTTGAGTTTGGAGATGCTTCATGGGATGAGGGAGCTTTATAATGTAAATAAGAGGAATTCTAAACAAGTTAACGTCCGATTTAATTCAACTTGTGATACAAATAAGTTGGATGTTTGACTCAATTTTGACTCAATTTTTTTAGTCAAGCATGAATTGAGTTGTGTTCGTCAAATCAAGAAAGTGTTTGTCTCATTAAAAATAAAATTAGTCTTCACAACTATTCTGGCAAGAAAAATGTTTGTCTCATTAAAAAATATTTTTTGGGGTAGGGGTGGGAGTGGGGGTGGGTTTTGAAAAGAAATTGTAGCAGTAAGGAATGAGAGGGGGTGAGAATTTTTTTTTGTTTATTTTTGTTTTTGTATGGTTGGATCATAAGAATTTAGAGTTTGAGAATAGAGGTTCAATTAGGCTAACTAATAGGATAATTTGGGGCATGGGGAGGTGTTTCTCTTATTGGGTGTGGGTAAGTAAATGGGAAAATTTTGAGTGTCATAGATGTGTTTATTGGAGAAAAGTCGAGAGTTTCGCTAGCAGGTGGGAGTGTAACATAAATATAATAATAATCACTATTTTTTTTTGGAGCAATAAGGTTGTTGTGTCCAAGTGAGCCGGACACTGGCTCATATGGACTTGCACATGAAAGCAAGTCGGAGATTGCACTCAAACTCTACCCGTTTGCTTGCAAGTCAAACCCAAACCTGTACCAAAACAGCTCATAAACCTCGGGCATTTTGCACACCTATACTTCAAATACTCTATTATAACATCATAATCTTCTTGCCCGAACCTTCTTGCCTAAAACTCCTTTGCCCAATCCCCGCATTAGAAAGCATACAATGAGCATTATCAACAATTGTCCGATACAATCATTTAGCTAACCATTTTTTTGTGGAATTCCAGCAGTCGTTTGATGCCAAGCAATTCGTGCATTCTTGCGAGACTCTTTCAATGCATCATCAGCCACATATAGTCAGTTCTCAGCTTCTTAATTTTCCTCCCAATATTATTCTCTACAAAAGTTTTCCATTGTTCTATAATGCTTTCTATGCCGCATAGGAGTGTAGGGACGAGTAAACCTAGATTGTCTGGCTCAAATCTCAAAGTAAATCTGACAGCCTCATATTTAACTAATTGACATTTACAATTTCACAAAATACAATTTGGCATGTATCTTTTTTGGTATATACCACAGAAAGGTTCTAAAAATTTTTTTTTGCTAATAGTTCTCAAACAACCTTACTCGCAGCTCATGGAGCTTTCATATTTTTTTTGAATATTTCAACACTATCTGTTTAAATATAATGAAAAATTAACTCGAATAATTTTTGAAATCATAACTGAGTTTTGAGAGAAAACTGACAACCCACAAAACCATAATGCATGGATGTGGTATTTCCTGATATTCTCCAAATACTTTTGAGACTTCAACTTACTAAAAGGCAGTGATTATGTTGACCATGAGCTGATAAGTCACTCTTTCTGGTATATCAAATTTTGCAACGTTCAATGCAAAAAAAAAAAAAAAACATATGTATTATTGGGATCTGTGCTAGCTAACTCTTGGAGAGAACAAAGCATAGTGGTGAGAAAAAGACGAAGTGACTCCAAATCACTCTCCTCTGCATGAAATCATCACATCGCATCTGCATGGGACAAAGCTGCCTCTCTCGCCTAGCTACCCACCTGCTGACATCATCTTATACTTCCTACTTGTTACTCATAAAAATATATACTCTTAACTTTTCTTAAGAGTACAACTAATGGTTTGAGTATTTATCTGAAAAAATATAGACATATGAAAAATTATAGGTTCAAATTCAATATTATGAAGTATGAACTCAGGGGTATTTGGCTGAGCTCGATTTTCTATTTCACAGAAGCTAGAACTTAGAAGTTTTAGCTCATTGAAGTCCAAAAGTCCAATCTAGAGGGTTGTCTAGTTTGCAACTACAGTTTCTCTACTTTAAAGTTTTTCTTGACATTTTTCAAACTATAATACAATATACAATTAATTGTTATAGTTAATGATAAATCATGTAATTTCTTACAACATTATTGGCAAATCTGTCATATTTTACTTCTAAAGCAAGACAAGTCACAAAAGAGATAGCTCCACAATTTATAGACAAACCAAATTCAGTTTCTCTTGGCTTTAAAGAAATCCATTAGGAATTACAGTGTTTGGCAAGATAGCTCCAACTTCTGCCTAAAAGTTAGGAGCTAGAGCTCTTATTTCACCGGGTTCCAATTCTTAATTTCTAGGTTAGAGCAGGATCAAGTTGGTCAAATGGGGTGGTTTCGATTGATGGCTTCTTTGGAGCCAAGGTAGAGCGGAAGTCACTTTTATATTAAAAAGTTGAAATTGGATTTGAGGTGATCCAGTAACTACAATTTTCAAATTTGTAATATACTCATAAAATTAAAACTAATTACGTAGTTTTGTTATTGATTACAAGTAATATTATCTTATATTCATAGGGTATAAATTTCATTTGAAGTATAAATAATCTCTAAAAATAATTATAATAAGTCACACACGTGTAGCAAGTAACTTCAACTCATAATCTTCAGAAGTTGGGATTTGAACTCTTGTTTCTGCCAGAGACCTTGGATGTCTTAACAATTGTGCTATACACTTGGTTGACCATAAAATATAAAGCTGAAATGCATGATTCTCATCATGGTAGAAAATGCTTGGTTAATTTTAACATGCCACGTATTTCATTTGTAAGAATAAATTGCAATCTATTTTTTTAAACTTGTATAGGTATTGCATTTAGATTTGTGAACTTGAGATTTTTGTGTTCGGATCCTTAAATTTATACAGATCTAGTTAGATCCTAATTACAACTCATTGACTCTAATTGCACCTCATTAATAGTAAATAGAACAAACAACCACAAATTAATGTGCTACCTCAATGTTAAAAACATATAAATTCAACAATATCTGAACCTGATGGTATCAAGGACCCATCATCGTACCCCATTCGACAGATTTGGTCCTGGTTTGTGTTCGAAGTGCTAAGCACAGGCAAGCAATTGGATGAATAATCAATTGTCTAGATTGACCATAGTGAAAAAGAGAAGGGGTTAGTTTTTATCTTGAATCAATGATTTAAAATGGGTCGTCGATTATATATTTGAACAGTTGAGATAGTATGTAATCTCTGCTATAATCTTAATTAGAACTACATTAGATCCTCTTTCATATAAAATCAGGATTGATTGGAGAAATCTAACTTGGAACAGTCATATATTGTATTTGTGTACTTAGTAACATTTCAGTGGGGTACGATGAAAAGAAGAGAGTTGAGAAAGAAAAAATTGCACTAGATCCAACAACTAGATCAATTGATCAAAGTGCTAATCTACCTATCTATCTATATGGTTGTTGGTGAGTTGCTTTACATGGAGGGATAAAAGCTGTGGGATCAAAGGGAGACATGGAGCATGTCAGGCCAGAGGTAGTCCACCATGTATATTTTTGTGTGTGTGTGTGTGTCATGACATCTCTACCTTTCTTGCCTTAGCTCAGCTTTATCCTGCTTGGTGTTCTCCACTAAACACACACACACACACATGCACACTGGTATGAGCTGGGGACAAAGGGCCTCTCTTATGGGACAATGATTTATGCATCATGGTCTCCCACTATTGCCCAACAGCAGCAGCAGCACTCCACTGGAACAAGTCTTTGGCCACCATCAACCTCAGGACAAAATGAACTTAAATTTCTCATTTTCATCTTGGCTTTATTGCTCTCACTTTACCCCTCCTTAAGTGTTCACTTCTTTTACCCTTCACACACACCCACACCAAACACACACATCCCTATGTATGTCTTTGTTTGTCTTGGGAACATGTCTTATTTTGTTCATATTAGAGTTAGATATCTATCAAAAATTTAAGTCAAATTTTATTTTGTACATATTTTCTAATTGTGTAAATTGAGATTAAGGATCGGTCTATATAAATTCATGGGAGGTGGATTTATAAATTATCATTGGTTTAAAGAGATCGATCTAAATTAGAAAGAAGAGACGCATAGAGAGGGTAAAAGATTGAAAAATTTTTTAGTAAAAGATGCTTACACAATCTAAAAGATACGAGAGCTGTGAGAGAGTGGTAACTACTTCGACTCTTTTGAAGTTGTGCTAAAAAAATTTACAATCTTCTTTGCTAACATTTTTTCTCTCTCATTATTGTTGATTCACCATCATTATTCATATTTTTTTCGACTAGATCCCTTTATTTGTTCTTGTTATTGTGTGCGTTTGAATAGTATCTTGCAATCGATATCGAATTCGATTTGGGGATGGAGTTTCCACTAGTCCCAACAGTTTGTCTTGATGGATTTTGAATATAGTTTTCAACCACCAACCCAGTATAAACATGCAAATCGTACTGGTTCAAGCATCATATACCATATAATTTTCTTTTAGCGAAGAATGTATAGATGCTGGACTCAAGAACTACAGAGAGCTAGGCGAACGTGGGAGTCTTTTTAAGTTGTGTGGGATGAAAGTAGCCGCCAGATCATGCATGCATATAATAATAGGCTTAAAAGGGACCCACATTCACCTTTCCCAATTGGTTTGATGCATCACTTGGCTGCAGTGCCTTGTGCATGCAACATCAACTAATACTAAGTGATAGCCCCCATTTCATGGACCACAAAAAGCCTGCATTAATACTCCCTCACTCTCTCACTGCCTGCTTTCAGCTTTGGCCTTTCTCATCAACAAGCATATCAAATTTGGGAAAGCGGATCCATTGCACTGGCGAAATAAAAAAAACAACATGCCATATCATGCAGTCTGTCGGATGAACTGTTAGATAAAAAGTGCGTGTGCGGTGGGGCCGGGTGATTCCTGTGTGATTGTATTTAATCTCAGCTCTCAATTGATCCCACGTACTTACTTCACCAATTGTGATGCATCCTGCCCTGAATTATGAACATGAGGTTGCTTGATTCGCGTGAACCTATTTGAAACTTGCATGAAATTTGTTTAGTACGTGTTTTCACTATGTTTGGTGGGCTACACATGGTGTCTTGTCTAGGAATGTCTGACTAGCCCATCACCAATCAAACAAGACAATCACATGTCTGACTGAATAGTCAAAAATTCTATAAAATTCCAGACAAGATTTAAATATGTCCTGAAAGTCAAGCAAATTAATAAGGACGTAACACCCCCCCACTCACACACATCCCATTTATAGAATAGTTATCTTATATCTAGTCTAAATATCGTCCGATCTTATTTACTCAAACGAATTTTATCTGTTGGATAAATCCAGTAGTTAAAATGATAATAATCGCCTAACACCATTAATCCATCCCATTTTTAAATATTTTTAATGTAATTGAATCATATCCGCGCCAACCGTATATATGCAATATTCTCCTATTTTTTGCCACCTCGCCTCTTTGTCTTCACGCTGTGAATCCTTCACCAAGCCCATCACAATTTTTCTTAGGAACCCTAGTCTTCGATCTTGGAGCCACCGACACCGTTCTGAGCCCAGTCATCGCTGTCTCTGCATCTTGCGCCATTGTCGGAGTCATGTGCATGGCCTCATTGGAGATCCAAGCCGGTGTTGCCATCGACGTTGTGCCCACAGTGTGCCCTGAGTTGCACTATGCCTCCCTTGTTGCACGCTATCGCCATATTTATTGTATCCGCAAGAAAGGAAACTAGTCGCAAAACATCGGACAATAATTTATCTTATATATAGTAGTAATTTTGCCGAATTACTGTTGACCCCTTAAAAATTACTCCAAAGTCGGACTCGATCTCTTCTTGTCGATTCGGATCGAATTTATTTGGTTTTTATCTCTGATAATGAGAAGGATGAGTGCGGTTTTTTACTAATGGTAGAAATTTATAACAAACCGAGATATCTATGCAGCTGGTTCTTATTTTTGTGGGATGTTTGTAGCGGCTGTAACAAAACACCATATCGTCCAATGCATGACAGTTACTTTTAAATTTAGTGGTTATAATATAAAAGTAATTTTACATTGTTAGGACAGTCAATATAGAATATTAGGACAATTAATTTACATTGTTATGGCAGTAATTCTACATTGGTAAAGTAGTAAATTTACTTTCTTAGATAATAATTTTTACTTGGAACATTTCTGGTTAGTAATTTGGATTAAAGTAATTTGCTAGGCAATAATTTTATATTGTTAGGATAGTAAATATGCGTTGTTAGGATAGTAAGTTCATTTTGTTCAGTTAGTAATTTTTTGGTGTTAGGACAATAAAATTTTTGTTGTTAAGACAACTATATAGAAAGTTTGGACAATAAATATACGATATTCGGACAATAATTTATATTGTTCAGGTAATAATTTTTTGTTGTTAGGATAGTAAAATTTTTGTTAGTGGGACAATAATATTATACTATTAGGGTAGTAAATATCCATTATATGAGCAGTTGTTGTAGGATCAAGGATGTCGACTAGAGGGGGGTGAATAGAAGGCTTGAAAAAAATTTTAAGTAAAAACAAATTTTGCAAAGAGAAGAACCAAATTGCAATTCAATAAATTAAAAAGAAAAGATAGAGAGAACGAACACAAGATTTTTACCGAGGTCTCGGAAATACGCCCGGTCTCCCCTAATCCTCGTTGAAGCACTCAAGTGAATTGAGTCTTGCTTCAATATCCACGAAGGATATTTCTCACTAATGGTTGCTCCTTGTCCACTCCGGAAAGGCGAGCACCGATGCCTTTTACAAACACGCCGAGCCTCTCCGACAATCTCCGAACAGGATAGATCAACGACCACGCCACCAAACTGTCTAGGTGAGGGCGTTCACCAAGAGTAATAAGCAGAAAGGTCTCTTCTAGACCTCCAACAATCACCGAGAAACTCTAAATATGCAAGAACGATGCGAACAGAAAACTCGGTGGATCTCAGAAACACTCGACTTGATCAACAGATCAAGATTTTGTGTAAAGAACTAAAATTCAAGAGTGTATAAGAATGTGAGGCTACTGGATGTGCAAAACAATAGCTCAAAGAATCTATTTATAGCCTCAAGAATCAAAAGAGCTGTTGGAGCTTGCACACAAAAGTAACAGTGTAAACTGACAGTCAGTTTGGGTCACGACCATAAAGAAGTAAAATCCAGAGAAAATTCAGCTAGCCGTTTGAGGTCGTTTAAGGAAACAAAATAACACAAACTGACAGTCAGTTCCTACCTCAACGGCTGACAAAAATTACAGATAAAACTTTGCTAGTCGTATATGGAAATTGATACTTCAAACTGACAGTCAGTATCACAAACTGACAATCGGTTTCGACCAAAAATCGACCAGTTAAAATAGAAACTCAAATAAATCAGCTTGAGGTCGAAATACAAACTGACAATTAGTTTGGACAACTGACAGTCAGTTTAGTTCAAAAAATTTCAGCTCAAAAAACAACCTCTCTGGATAACTGTCAGTTAACACAAACTGACATTCAAACTAACAGTCAGTTTTACAAACTGACAGTCAACATGGATAAAAACAGTTATAACTTTTAATTCAGAGATCTGATTTAAGAGTTTAATAGCTCGTTTGAAAGATAATTTAAAGGGCTATCTTTATGTCAAAAAAAGCAAAAGCCAGATCTACCTAGATCTTTCTATAAAAAGCAAAAACTCTTCTGCTGTCAAAAACACAACTGAAAATCCGAATCTTTCAAAACCAAATCTAACCGAAAAAGATGCAATGCAGTGACCTAGTAATTTATCGGTTCATGTTGGAAATTTAGAGAGGACTTGCAGCCCCTTTTTATAGTATGGTTAAAAACTAAAAAATAAGTTCATAAACTGATCAAACTCCATACGCCGAGATCGGTAAAAATAAAAACTCATATTACCTCAGGTCCTTTGCATCTCGTGACTTGTGTTGCGTCTTTGTCCCTTGCGACTTGTGCTTTTTCACGTTTGGTTTGTCTTGATCATCTTGTATGTCTTTGCAATAAAGCTCTGTATCAAATATCTGGAATACACGGTTAGTCTGAAACACTTGTTTTCATTAATCATTAAATCAGACATAATGGCCTAGATGCAACAGTTGTTAGTGTAGTAAAAATACAATGTGTTGATACAGTAATACAAATGTATATGGACAATATACATACATTATTGGGCAGTAATTTCACTGAAAATACTTCAAATATAAATTACAGTATATTAATGCTAATTTTGGGCATAGTAATATAGCAGTAAATAAAAATAACTTAGAAATTGAAACATTAATTGGCAAGATAATAAGCATACATGTGTATATTCATGTGGTTCGGCATCATCTTAGATGATTTTTCTATTGAACGTAGAGGTGTTATTTTGTATGAGTGAAAAGTGAATCACAGTTATTACTAGAAGATCAAAAAATTTCTCAGATGTAACTGTTGTAGGAAACAAAGTCCTACATGTCCCTCGTTGTTCTTGATGGGGCGATCATGCATCTATGCCAAGTAATAATTTATTCTATCATAAATTAAACAATTATATTAGGAAGAATAATGAAAAAATATAAAACTGGCCGCAATACATCGGACAATAATTTACCTTATATAGTAGTAATTTTGCTGAATTACTATTGATCCCTTAAAAAATTACTGCCAATGTCAGATTCGATCTCTTCTTGTCGATTCGGATCAAATTCATTAGGTTTTGATATTAGATAATGGAAGGGATGATTGTGGTTTTTTACTAATGGTAGCAATTTACAACAAAACGAGATATCTATGCAATTGATTTTTATTTTTGTGAGATGTTTGTGACAGTTGTAACAAAACACAATGTCGTCTAATGCATGGCAAGTATTGTCGTGAAAACCACTTTTTCCGTTAGTTATTGACATTAGTAGTGCACAAATCTCGATGCGTTATTCAATGCCTCACAGGATGGGTATAGGATAGTTATTATATGGATGAATGTAGAATAGTGTGTATGTTTAAAGTATTCGGTGCATCTCACCCTTCTAGTACAGGTACTCCCGTACATCTCTCGTCAAAAAGTCATGCAGATAATCATGAAAAGTTCTATAAAATTTAGAAATAGTGTATATTGGGACAAGCACATAGTCTTTAAAATTTCAACTATAAACTCAATGTATATTAAGAGAAACAAAAAAAAATTAGTGAATACTAATAACTTATATTTTTATTTTTGGGTTTATTTTTCAGCAAAATTTGACTTTTTTTAATTCTACTTGTGTAGATTGAATTTAGACTTGAAATTTTGTGGGATGATAGATTTTGATTTTGTATTTACTTTCTCAAATTTTGTTGAATTTTTTATAATCATTTCTATGGTGTTTTAAAGTGTGAGGTATGAGATTATGCAGTAGATATAGAGAGAGGATTGTACCTTGCAGGGGGGTGCGATGCCCTCTCTTTTTTGCCAGATCTGCGCACTCCTCTGACGTGCGCGTGTGTGTTTGAGAGAGAGGGTTTTAAGTTTTATCCTTTCGTAGTACGGACAAGACAGAAGCAACAGTACTACTAGTCTTTTTGGAATTTGTAATTTTGCTTGGGACGTCAGTGCCATGTCTCTGCTTATGCTTATGCAGTTATGCGTCAGGACATATTTCACTTTTTTCACATTAATTGTACGTACTCATCGACTTGCACCACTGATTTCACTTTGACTTTATTTTAAAAATTAGATATTTATAAAAAAAAATCTAATTTTATTCGGTTTTATTTTTTTTATTGTTTTAAACTTAGAGTTGAAAATCTATTAAAACCCATAGTGGACTTAGAGAGATAATTCAATCATCTATAGAAACAATAAGGATATAAATAAGAGAAAAATTAGAGTTTTCTTAAAGAAGGACTCTCGCAAAAAATAAGAGTTGAGAGGTCTAACAAATACAGGAATTGGTTGAGAATGTCAGTCTTTTATATTTTTTTGAAGTTATATTTAGAAATTTATGATCTTTTTTGTTGATTTTTTTCTCTTTCTGATTGTCGTTGCTTCATCATTATTATCGTAGTTTTCTCTACTAAATCTCTTATTTTTGTTATTATTATTGTAAGTGTTAGACCGTATCACTTAAGATGAGATCTGATCAAAAATTGAGATTTTCACTATTCTAATAAGTGATATAAAAAGTAAGAGTTGTGAGTTATGGAGCCCAAATGGGATGGTGCCGATCTCAATACCTAATTTGAGACTATCGAGCCCTAAGCTATTTTGAGCTTGAACCAAGTTGAGTATGAGCTACTTCAAATTCAAAATCTAATTTGAAGTGAGCTGGAGCCTGTTTTGAGGTTTGGTCTCCGGTATAAGCCCATTTTGAGTGCGATTGGTATGTCGATGAACAGATTTAGTCATGCAGAGCACGAAATAGCAACCACTGTGTCATCGAAGAGGCCGACCCAGAAACTTATAGAAAGAGAGACGGAAAATAAGGGGTATATATTTCTTTCGAGACGCCACAACTTAATTAGTTCAAAACCACTCATGTCTTGCACTTTCTAATTTTTCATCTAAGATATTAAGAGCCACATGTGTCGCACATGCTCCAGTTAAAAAAAGAGTTTTATTGAAAGGGTTACTATTTTTGTTTACTTATCTTACATTTGTATTTTTCTATTATTGGATCAAAACTCCTCTAGTATTTATCTAATTCCCTCCTTAGTACTACCAGTGGCAATAGCTTGATAGTGAGTGGTGGAGATGCCAAGAGTGACGGGTGGCGATGGTGGCTTGCTGAGGAGTTGGATAATATTAGAGGTGATGAATGTGGTAACATTGGTCGGAGGAGAGGAGGGAGACGATGAAAAGAGAGAGATGGGGTGTGCACTGTCAATGTTATCTTTAGTGGCGGTGTCCATTGATGGGAGTGCAAGGAGCAACTTATGGCATCAGGGCCATCAGGACAGGGTACGTGGAGTGGGATGGGGCGGCTATGATAGGGGAGAGAGGTGGTGGAGGAGGAGGAGAAAAGGAAGTGTAGGGAGAAGAATGGGAGGTTGAATCTAATTCAAATAGATAATATAGATAGTATAAATTTTTAAGAAGAAAAAACATATATCCTCTCTCTAGACAAAAAAAGTTGACATTTTTTATAAATAATCTATAGAGAAAAAAATTACAAAAATAACTCAATTATAATTTTTTTAGCATTTTTGACCTGTCACATGTGCCTATCGTGGTGCCTCGAGAAGCAGCTTGAGAAGACTGGGAAGTGCTTGTCAAATGTCCATTACTTGACAAGTCACACACATGCTTGAAACATTGTTGACTTATGAATTTAGTTTATACATCAAAATTTGATTTTTCTAACATCGATATTTTTGATATATAACTTGAATTGACAATCTGTTTGAACCAATGGAATTATGAGGCCAAAATAATCAGATCCACACAAACCGATCATCAACTGGAATTATATATCAAAAGATATCATAACTGGTAATATTTTGAGATATATAAATCCGGTTAACGATTAGTTTGTGTCGATCCGATCATTTTGGCCTCACCATTTCAGTGGTTCAAATAGATTATCAATCCAAGTTATATATCAAAATATATCAATTCCAAAAGAATAAAAAATTTTAGTATAATTTAATAGGAAAGTTTATTTCAATTTTTTTCCGATTCTTTATGAATGATATTTTTTTTATCTATAACTCGGATTAATGATTCATTTGAACTAATGGAATGATAAGGTCAAAATAATCAAATTGACACAAATTGATCTTCAACTGGACTTATATATATATATATATATATATATATATATATATATATATATATATATATATATGGAGACACAATTCTACACCCACCTCTAGAATAACTATTTTATGCACACCTTCTGTATCACTGGATCATGCATCGAGATTAGAATTTTATTAACTGTAGTAACTACCATAAACAGATCCATTATCCCTAAAAAATAGGAACCCACATCACGATTTGTTACAATCGCACACTATTTCTAAAAAATAGGAGCCGACTAAAAAATAGGAACCAGACCAGTAAATGTATAGTATATAATCAATATATTTACTGGTTACATGCTATATATTATACTGTAGATTTTTGTAAGTAAATTTATTGGTCGTGTTGTATAAATTTACTGGTCATATACTATAAATATATACTATATATTTTTGTCAGTAAATTTACTAATCGCGTAATATAAATTTATTGGTCGAATACTACAGATTTACTAGACAGATCAGTAAATGTATAGTATATGACTAGTAAATTTACTGGTCACATACTATAGATTATAATATAGATTTGTGTCAGTAAATTTACTGGTCGTGTAGTATAAATTTACTAGTCATATACTATAGATATATACTATATATGTGAACAAGACGTAGGAGTGCAGTGAAGAAGATGAAGAGACGGTTGGTGCGGATATTGATGAGTAACAATAAAATATTTCAAATATTTACTGTCGTTATGGAATAAAACGATGTTAAATTCTTTTAAACAGAAGATAACCGTTATCTCTATCCAACGGTTCTACTTTATTCTCACACGGTTTTTAGACTGGATATAGAATAACTATTCTAGGGGTGGGTGTAGAATAGTATATATAATTCTGGTTGATGATCCATTTGTGTTGATTTGATCATTTGAGCGTCACAATTCCACTGGTTAAAATGGATTGTCGATACATGTTATAAATCAACAAATATTGATATCAGAAAAATCAAAATTTTGATTTATAAACTAAATTCATGAATTAACAATGTTGCATGCATGTGTGGTGTGGTGACTTGGTTTGTCAAGCCGTGGACACTCCATAAGTGTTTGTCGACTCTCCGTGACTCGACGAGCCACTTCTTACGGTTTCGGCATATGATAGATAAATGTAGTAGGTGAAAAATAAAAAAATGGAAAATATAGATTATTTTTTTTATATTTTTTAGTATGTGAGTTATTTATAAAAAAGTTCTGAAGAACTTCCACTTAGTAATTGGCAATTGGCAGTCCGTAGGTGGCGAACGGAGGCTCGGCGTCCGCAAGGTCTCATGTTAGAGCGGCACTCAAGGAAGAAGGAACGTATAGTAGCAGCCCATCTTTATGGGCCGGGCCAACCCATAGCCCCAACCAGCATATCTTTATGGAACAATGTCAATCCACAGTACTCAAATCAGGAAGGCTTCTAGTTGTTCTTGTAAAGACTAAATTTCAAATCTCAACATCCCCAGATTACATGTTTAAAGACTTCAGCGTTGATAGGAAGGTTGATTCATTGTTGATAGGAAGGTTGATTGGTTCTTTGCACAAGTCCGTCCTATGTCGGTGGGAGGGGTTTGTTTAGTTAGGACAGGATCAAAAGACTCAACTAGAGAGGGTCTGGTTGGTCGTATGATGTAATATAGATTGAGATAAGATGTTGTTTTATTAGTGATGTGATTGATGCAAATGAGAACATATGAGATGAAAAAATATATTATCTAAAATTATTAATTTGTTCACCGAAAGGATTAGTGTAGCAAAAAACTTTGTTTCTTAAGTGAAATAGGGGCATCTTTTTGATTTAAAAACTTTGTTACTTTGTCTTTGTCGTACTTAAATAACTCTTTCCTTACCTTAATAATATGTACTCCACCTCAGTCAATCTTAAAACTCTTATTATGTGTTAATTATTCATCTAATGATGTCATTGGGTGACAAGCTCAATTCAAACTTCCTTGAGAATTTGGCCTAATTCTTTTTGCATATTTGGGTCACTGGTGCAACTCAAACAATCAAAAACTTACTCATTTCAAAGAATTTGCATGACTGGAGAAGATTGGATTGACGAGGACAACCAATCACCTCAAAGTTACTTTATTTTAGCCGATTGGTTCTATTCTCTGTCAAAGAATCATTATTATCATCATCTAAGAGAACATACAGGAGAAGGATATCCAAAGGAAGAGCAGTAGTTCTGGCTTAGTTGGTATTTGGTATCAGATTGGATTGTAAAAGAGGAGACTTTTCTTGAGGTCCAGCTAGTGAGAGACGGCACATTTCCTCCCGAACCCACGACTACTGTATGGCAGCTACAGTCTTGCATTATTATGTTCAAGTGCAGCAATTTTCATGTACTTAACGAACAGCAATCGTGTACTAAGAATCACAAACTACTTTCCTGTTGCTGGTAATTCTATTGATAGTTTAGACACTGATGACCAACAACCATATCAGATAAGAATTGGACGGTCACATTGATTTGACATATAAGGGATCTTTGTTTGTGCTATGTAGACCATTTTGTTGTTCATAATTAGACGGTGCCACTGATATATCCACCTTCCTAGCTCCATCTAGTATTGGCATATAAATAAAATCAGATCAAATTTAGGACTAGAATCCTGCAACATTTGCGTCAAATGTTGTTGAGTTCATTGAAATTGTTTAGTGTGACTAGATGGAAATTAAAGTTGGAACTAAAGTTGCACTCGAAATATATGCATCCAGAAGACTTAGATGTATTCCAACCTCGCCATGTATCATACATTCATATTACATTGGTAGTTACTTATGCTATTTTTCTCACTTCATGTCTAGTTAAAATGCAGAAAATTCACAAAAAAATTTGAAAAAGCTTCACATTTAATAAGAATAGATGTTACTTTTCTCCAAAATTCCTACATTCTAAATAAAGTTTTTATACTTGAATTTTTAATTTATATTTTTAAACACCTGCTGACGTGCTACTAAGTTTACCACAGAAATATATTTATCTTTTTAAATTTTTTTAATAAATATATCCAACTCCTACATTTGTTTTTTTCTTTGAGAAAGGTTGTAAGGCGGTGTGAATATAATATGCTGTCGGTGTATGAGCAGCCTAATTGCCAAACTTTTTTGAGTCTACTTGTTACAGCTATTGCCGAGATCATGGATGAGACATTGCTACTTTCCATGGATTTTGTTGACCACCAATCCTACCGTGCTGGTTGAGGAAGGATATGCATATGCCGGTGCTCATCACTTCATAATCTCAAGTCAACGCTTTGAGCGCATCTGACCCGGTTTAGATTCTTTAAATGAGCTGGTTTCAACTTACAACTCTATTAAATTCTCTGTTTGCCCTAAACTTTAAGACATCCGTTTGATTGATTAAGTATTGACTTATTCGAGAAGTTAAAATCCGGATAAATTAAGTCCAACGAAACCCTTTTGTCCCGAAAGATCTATATGTGCATATACTCAGTGACAGGTTTCTTGAGAACGGTGAATGTAACACTCTAAACCAGTTCTAAAAGGTTAAATTATTAAAATTTGATATTTTTGACACAATATACACATGATATATTTGAATACCTGATGGAAATTCCTTAATTTCTTGCTTAAGAATGCACAAAAGTGGTTATAGATAGTTAACCCTTTTTCATGTATTCTTCTATATTTCTTTTTTTTTTGATGATTTGTAGTTTTTTTAATCTGCATCAAATATTTTGATCCACATTTTATTAAAAAAATACAGTTAAACACATTAAAAAAATTAGACAAATCATACTCCAAATTAACTATTGGATCAATAAGAGCACTGTATGGTCTACAGACAGCAAGTGGTGGTTTGATAACAGAACAATCAAGCAGATCAAATTAATTATGGGGCCATTTGAACTTGTCAGAGGTTGACCCACACAAAAGCCATCCATCTAAAAGAACAGTCTACAGATCGTGTCGTAGACGATAATTCACTGCAAATTAAAACTTCCTTTCCCTTCCTTATTTTGGAGTTTTATGATAATTGACATATGTAAATTGAGGTAGACCTAATTGGATGACAACAACAAAACTATATTCCATTGGATACGGATGTTGGCGGCAACGGCAACAATGAGATGAGTAAAATAAATCTTTACAAGTTCTCTAGTTCTTTATTGTTAGATCACAGAAAAAGAGGTATTATAGGCGGTGGTGAGACTAGCGGTGACATTATAGCAATATCAATAGAAAAAATAATGTTGTTGAAGATATGGGTAGAGACAATGATAAGATAGATAAGGAGAGAATGCTCAAAATAAAAAGGGAGAGGAATGGATTCACAATTGTTGAATCAGCTTGATCCAATAGCTAAAAATTATCTCGTTGAACCAGTCCAAATGGCAAGAAACACACCACCATTCTGTACAAGTGATATCGACAAAGGAGGGCTCAACAGTCGCAGTCGCATTGAGAAGGTACCTACCAAAACAAAACAAATAGTTTAGATAGCAAATTTGCCTAGATCCATGGCCGACAAGCACACTGAGTACTATTCCTGATGGTGCCTATAAAAACATGAGTTTCTGTATTGTGATTCTCAAAAAATACAACACATTTTTTTTTGCCTAGATATAGTTTGTTCATGACATCGGCACTTTCGTGTTTCCATTAGCTAGATAAAAAAATATAAATTTGACATTATACGTAATGCACAATATATAACGAGTCTATTAAAAAATTTTGAAAAAAAATTAGAAGATATATAAAAAATCACATTATGAAAACCGACACGACTTCACGAGCAAATATACTTGTCTATAGGGTGAAAAACAAAATTATAAAAAATCAAGTCATTTTAGTTTCTCTTCAAAACTAGAATTATTTAATGCAAAACATCAAAAGAGCAAACTATACTAAGATCCTCGAAAAAAAATGATAAAGCTAGTCTATGGAGTGACCTATCAATCTTTAAGATATAAAGCTCAAATTTCATTAGTTGCAGATCCGCGCGCCACCGCCCAAGTCTGAGCACAAGCCGCCGGCTAAGCCGCCGACGTGCGAGCCTGCTCGCCGTGCTGCCTCACGAGCTGGGCGCCATCGCTTAAGCCCAGTCGCCGCACTGTTGCGACACCACACTCCGGATGGACACTCTCGTGGATGCTGCGGCAAAAGTATTGGCCTAGCTAGTCTGGCCATTTCTCTCTTCAAATATTTAAAAACATATCCTTAATTAAATCAATGGTATACAATACATAAACATATCACCAGAGTGGCATTAAGCAAAACTATACTTACTTTATGATAAATAACATCTGTCACTATGATACAGTGATATATAATCAATTTTCTCAAAAGAGGAGTGCATTGTGAATAGTATAATTTTCCTTTTTCTTTTTAATTTATCACTTGCCATAGATTTATTTAATTTTTTTTGTCGAAGCACCGAGTAAGTTTGAATTTGAAATTCTGTATACTGATACGTTACTTTAAACACTATCTTCACATTTCTTTTCTAAAAACTCATATTGATTTTGATTTGATACCGCAACCGAGATGGCTTACAGTTTACACACTTATACTAAATTAGTGATTTACATTCGATATGTCCTTGTCTAACGATTCAATATGTGGCTCACAAGTAACAAGTCACAAGCTAGCTACTAATTTGATGACGCAAAGGGGACCAAATAAAACTGATCAAAGAGAACAAAGTGCTTGTTTTTTACGAATAACTCGTTAAAAAAAAGAATTTCAAAATTAACCTGAAATTTTTAAAAATATCAGAAATAGATTTCAGTCGCTGGATCCAATTTTTGATTAAACTTCAATCGCGAACTGAACTCGCGACTGATTAGCTGATACGACCCATATGCATCGCTGCCCAAGGACCTTGCCACGTAAAATTTCAGTCGCAAATCGGGTACGTGACTAAAACCCACAATGTTTGATATGGTTGGACAAAGTTTGATTTTACCGAACAATGTCTGATTAGTACACAAATTGGTCGTATCGGTATTAGACCTAGTTGTGGTCGTATCTATACAAAACTAGTTGTTTCAGTATTGAAATTGATCGTGGTCGTATCAGTTCAAAACTGATCGTATGAGTACTAAACAAAGTCGTGGCTGCGTGAGCCGTGCCAGCTAATCAATCACGGACCCAGCGACTGAAGTTCAGTCGTGAATTGGGTCTAGTGACTAAAGTCTATTTCTGATTTTTTTAAAAAACTTCAGATTAATTTTGAAATTTTTTTAATGAGTTATTCAAAAAAAAAAACTCAAGGAATTTGTCTCAAAAGTATGTCATGTATACCGGCACGTAGGCATTGTAAGTATGCTCCAGATTTAATTCAAATGTACTTAAAATAGTCCCAGCAACTGCTTAAGTGCTCGCTAACTATGCATCTTTTATATAAAAAAATTGAAATAAATGGCCTTGGCCCTTAAGCAGACCGATTAAGCAGTTATTCTCCCTGTTAAGGGGCCAACTTCACGAGCATCTGCTTAGAGTAGTTATATTTCTCATATTTAATAAAATATCATTATTATATAAGCGATTAAACAATGATAGTCCAAGAGGTAGTGTCACCATTAGCTTAGAGGCGAAGGTCAGCAATTATAGTAGGATTATGAACCATGAGCTTATGAAATATTCACAAATCTCAACAACGCACACCATGCGGACTCATTCTACAACTGAAAACAAACAGCTGACTATGAGATGTACCAAGATCTCTCAATATTCAACAGGCAAAAAAATTCACCAAAGTATAACTAATAATTTAATTCAATATACCATCTCCTACAGAAATCAACAGTGCATCTCCATACCATCTCTGAAAATCTGTACATTAGTGAATCTACCATGTATAACTATACTACTTTTTTAGCTTATGAAATGTTCTCAACAACCTAAAGACTGATTAATTCTACAACTGAAATGAGAAGAAAATTCACCAAATTATCAATAATAACTTAACTAATTTAATTCAACATACCCTTTCCCAACATAAACCAATAGAACATCTCAATAATACATATGAAAATTTGTATATTAATGAATCTATCATATGTAAGTATATGCTATTCTTTAGACATCATACAACTATAACTATATTACAATTACAGCCTTCCCCATCTCTCTCTCTTGTAAATTTGTCATCCAATTTTCTCTCCAAATTTTTTTCTTTTCTATTCTATAATTTTTCCCTCCAAATTAATACCTTGATACTAAACTCAAGGCAACTAGTAGTATTGTAGATGCAACAGCAACAGCAGCAGCCATGGAGCCATCGATGCCATCTGTGTCTAGTTATAATCTCCCGCCGGCGGCGGCGGCGGCGGCTTCTGCTGCCGGACGACGAGCCGCGAGGGGAGCGGGCGCCCGGTGCCTGAGCCGCCGCAGCTGCGGCACGGCATCCTCCCGGAGCCCGCGCACGTCCGGCACCCGGCGTCCCCGTCGGACCAGCGGTTGCAGAGGCACTCCACCCGGCCCGTGCCGCCGCACGTGGCGCACCGCGGGCGCGCGTCCCACCGTGGCGGCGCCGCCGGCAGCCCCTCCATGGACTTGTTCGCCATAGCCACGCCCGCCAGCATCCCCAGCCCCGCCGACGCGGCCACCACAATCGGCGCCACCATCGCACCAGCAGCTCCCAAAACCGACCAAGATCGAATCTTTCAAGAATTGTTGGGGTTTCTTGGCTATAAAGATGGGATTTTTGGGATCCCAGGAAAAGATTTGGGGATGGATTTATAGGATATTTGGAGGAATTTGTGATGGGAGTTGCTTGGCGGGTGGGTGGGGTTTGGAGGGTAGCGAAGTGGGAGAGGCGTGTCCGCTTTATTGCCTTCGTTTCGCTTCCATGGCTGTTTCGTTTCGTCCTGTCTTGATATAACAAGCCGCCGTGTTTGGTTTGAATTTTTTTGGTTCGATTTTATTTGGTTTTTTTACTCAAAAAATGTTTTTTTTTACTGAATGGAAGATGGGAATTTTATGGTTTATTTATTTATTTTGGAAGGGTATTAATTTTTTTATGGGTCCTATGAATTGCTCACCAATGTAATTTGGAGAAGTTCGGGACTTATCTTCGATTTTACGGAACTGCATATCAAAGATTTTCTTCTTCTCTTTAGGCAATTTTTGAGTTCTATTAAGAATTAATTTTGAAGAATTTTATCAAATTTATGGGGCTTGTTATAATTCTTAGGAACTTTGTAATTTTTCTCTAAGATTTTAATTTTTTAAAGAGTTTTACCATATTCTATCCAATTTCTTGAACTTTTACTTTTTAGTGCACATTGCTGTTGCTGTTGCTGTTGCTGCTATTTAACCTTATAGTATCATCCTAATTTTTTTTTAAAAAATAAATCTTCATTTAGCTTTCTATTTTCATCACATGTGATATGACATGTGGCAACAGCACGACAAACTAAAATCATCAACAACACACGAGCTAAATCATCAATTTGATACCAATAATATGGTAAGTTGTGTTTATATCGTCTCATTTTATGTATCCTGCTACTAGCATGGCGTACCAGATGATTAGTACGTATTTCAGTAATTTTATGTTAATGTGGTTTGGTACAGTAAGTCAGTAATACTTATCATTTGTCGCCTGTTATCTAGCCTAATACTGACATGGCATACATACTATTACTTTTGTTCGCAAACATCACTAAATTTATAAGAAATTAAAGATTCATTGAAACCAATGTAAAAATTTGATCACATGTTGAAATTAGAAGACACAATTACATTCAGAAGTCAGCGTGAAAAATAGACCAGCAGTGATGGAATTAGAATTAGTTAGCTAATAATCAAAAGCTGACATAATCACATATATATGTATCAAGACCTTGCCTAGGAGGGTTAATTGGAGCTTCAGCCTTAAACTAGCATAAGCTTAAACCATTTCAAAGTAGAATGCAACTAGATGGACTTTTCATATTAATGCAAACTGCAAACTCTTTTTATACTAGAAACGTAAGCCCTACTACCATAATTTTTCTAAAAATATAATCTATTTTGTGTAATTTTTGAAAGAAACTAAACCCTCCCAACAAAAGCATAAAAAGACCATTATAATTCCTCCAAACTTACCTAATATATTTTGATCAAAAGAATATCAACACTCAGATGGTGTTTAGTTCGAAACCGTAATAATAATCATAATGAATTTTAGAATATGTTATAGTTATGGTTGAAATGAATAAATAATAAATATGTTTAGTTTAATTGAGGAATGGATTGAGGTGAGATATTTCTGAAATATACTCCAGTGGGATGTATTTAAAAAATATATTAGAATATATATTGAATATAAATATTGTGATTATGAAATAGTTTAATCAAATAATAAATAATATATTTTTATTACACATAATCAAAATAGTGAATAAAATTCAAAATCCAACCGCCATCTTAATATATATCCTGGGCCAATGCTACTATAATTATGAAAGGCAGATTAGACCTCCCAACAACAAGGCATTACTTCTACTTTTTAGAATAATCTCTTGTATGGCTAGTATTAAGCATGACAGTGACACAAGTTTAATGTCAACACTTGGGTTGCTTTAAACATTAAAGATAAAGCAACCATCTGTCCTGAAAATTACTTGGAATAATCCACCTTTGATCCATTTCGTACATATTCGTATTAGTATTAAGATGACAGTGACTTTTTTGAAATTTCTCAAAATTTACCTATCAAATTGCTTCTTTTAGAACCTTTTAATTTTGTGGTACCAAATACTAATAGCTTCTTTCATGATAAATTTTGTTTGACTAATTAAGCTACACACATCCACTACTACTTGAGGTAACTTTTATGATAGCCCTTGACATAAAGTTGGTTTCAATTGACCATATGTTAATTTTTCTTGACCAAACTTTCCACTTGTAAGTCTTTTGTCATCAAAGTTGAATTGTTTGTGATGCAAGGTGCTTGTAAGTCAATTACAACTATGTAGAAATTTTTGCAAATCAAGGGTTCTTATTATATATATATGAGATGAGATTTTGCTTTCTCTATACTTTTCTTCGTGACTCATTTTGATTTTCTATTTTAAAATAGGCTAAATCAATCTCTTTGCTTTTGAACATGGTTCAATTTAATCCACTTTTTAAACTTTTTGGTGGACATAAAATAAGATAACGTGATGATGGGGTGTATCGTGAAATTAATTTAGCACCACATAGAGCTTATTACTATGCTAGCTAACATGTTTCTCTCTTGTCTCTTTAATATATCTCTCTCCCTCTCTCTCTTTTATATCTTCTTCCTTTCTATATTGAATTAAGTCAACTCTGCGTGACATTAATTTAACTTTATGACCGAACATTCTATGTCACATATGTCATTTTCGGTTTAAAAATGTAGTTGAATGATCAAATTGAGTTGATCTTAAAAAAAATAGATGAATTAATTTGACCCATTATAAAATAGGAATACCAAAGTGAATAACAGAGAAAAATAGAGACTAGAAAAGTGTGCTTATCCCCAAAACGAAATTCATTTGGTCACCATCTTGTTTTCCTCTCATCAGAATTCCCTAAGCAAGCCACTCCAATGCATAGATTTACATGCAGTGGATAGCCTCAAGATTAACCTGACACGCACTGAAAAGGGTATGTTAATACTGTAAGTATATGAGTTATCTTGAATATTTGAGGGTCAATTTCACATGAAACAAATATAAAATTCTCTCGGATTGAAATTACTAATCTAAACTGGCGAATTTTGAATGTTTTTAATAGATAATCTAAAACTACTAGAACTACCAAAATTAGTTTGTAGAAATCGAATAAAAAAAGTCTAGGCTTTTGGTAATTATGTCATTATTTATAGCAGAGACAATAAATTAACAATTTAATTACCAGAATATTTAATGAAACTCGTTAGGTTGATGACTTGTAAACTGAACAACGGTTTCAAAGGATCTTACCGATTTCTCTAACTCAACCAGGTACAAAATCCCTTCCAAACCATAGATTAATCACTAAGACGCAATAGTCGTGTGTTGCGAATACCAATTATCTAATGGAGTATGAATAATATTCTGGATGAAACACGAATATAGAGTTTAGAGTGTAAAACTTCAAGCAATTAAACCGATAATATTTTGAAGCCAAAACCGTGCTCTCCAGATTATATCATCTCTAACTCTAAAGAGCAAATTACTTGTTCAATGTCATTAAGAAAAACTAACAACCCAAATAAAATATAAACATGCTGAATAATATTAATGAAGAAATATGACTATCCATATCAGCGTTACATGACTAAAATAAAAACTAAAATTATTAAAACTAGTCTAAACTCAACCATAAACTTGAGAAGAGAAACTAAACTAGTTTTCTAGATTATCTAAACAAATTAAAATCTTGTTTATTTATAGCCTAAGAGTACTTGAATATTACAGAACTCAACTCTCTCAAACTCTCTACAAAATAATTTTAAAACCATTCCAAACTTGTTCAATTGTTGTCATATATAGTGTTTTAAATGGTGGTCATCATGACCTACATATTGGTATTGACTTGAATCCGCTACACTATGTGTGTTTTGTCTGAAATTTTTGTTTTGCAACAAACTAGTCAACATGTCAGTTATGGTGGGTAATATAGGGTCGGTATGTCACATGCGGTAGCCGATATGCAGAGTACAGTGTGTGATAAATTCCAATTCTTAAATATGCTATAAGTTTTGCATTCTTTATTATTGATTATGAAGCTATATATATTAGAATTGAAATGTGCTATGTATGTCTGCTATATTAACAATAATCTTCATATTTTACATGTATACTAAAATATATTAAGAAAAACATGTACGTCTCATGAGAATATATCACCCACCATCTACCACAAAATGATTTGAGCGCTATGTGTCCAACATATGCTTTTGGAACATTGGTCATATATGTCAGTATATAATCTACGAATTTTTGACGTGGTGCATAATAAACATCTATTTATGTGCAAAACCATGCAAATTCTTTCAAAAACCTCTTGAATTGTTTTGAAAAATTCTCAAAAATAATTTGAGATAACAACCATAATGCTCTATCATGCTGCAAAATTTCAAGTCTTGATTCAATCTAGTTAGGAAGAAACTAAAAAAAGAAAATTTCAGAAAATACTTGAAAAAAAAAGACATGAAAAGATCAATGACAAAAGTCAGTATTCACTAAAAATTATCTTGTTTTTCTTTATTGATTAAGCCGACTCTTGAAATTATGCAGCACAATAGAATACTGTGGTTTCTATTCTTCTATTTTTTAAAAAACTACATAGAAAATTTAGATTGTCTTCGAGGGTTTGCACTAGTAAGCACACCATAGTGCGATTTGAATTGTCAATTTAGGATGGTCTGCGGAGACATGTATAATCACTTTTTGTATTTATTTGTGCATCTTGTTTTATAATATATGGGATTTTGTGATATGAATAAGTGATGAGATTTATATAATATAATAAAAAGACAAAAAAAAAAAGAAGAAGAAAAAGAAATAGACAAGACACGTGGTGGTAAACAGAGTGGACTGGGGAGCAAATAAAGAGGTGAGTCTGGAGGGTTGAAGAGTGGGCTGGCTGGTAAGCACAACATCAGCTCACGTCTTTCTTTCCACTTTTTATCTTTTCCTTGCCCTTCTCTCAGATTATAGCTTCCCTCTTGACTTTGACCCAATTTCATTTGGACTCTCTCTCTCTCTCGGCTGATGACCTAGAATTTACAAGCTTTACTTCTATCAATTTAGCACATTGTTCAATCAGATGTAGCAAGGCTTTGTAGTATAAATTACAATGCTTTAACAACGAAAATACCAGAAATATATGCTTATAGCAAGTGTAACCGCAGAATTGTCTTCGTATTATTTACTTTTTTATACTCCAAATTATCAAACAAACTTTTGATTAATGCATTGGCTCTGACAATTTTCTACAATTGTGGTACCATTTCATCTCCCCTAGTACATCGCCTTATTTTCGAAAATATTGTAGCACTAGCACTTATACAAGAAGTGCACAACATGAATATAACGGCCTGTTTAATCTAGTTTTGTTAAACTATTTTAATCTAATGTAGCTCATGTAATTTGCCAAGTAGAATCGTCAAAGCACTACATAGTTCAAGTGGGAAACTGTAAAAGTATTTTATTAATCTAAAGTGGTCAATATAATTGATGTGCTAATTCTAAAAAAAATTGATCTAGTATGACATTTACTAGACTCAAAGAATTAGAATCATGGTGTTTAGAATCACTCTTCACTCCTTTAAATAGCTAAATGTTTGTGTATGTGAAGAGGTGCTTGTGTGTGAAAAGTTGTTTAAGTAAGAACATTTACATGAACTGAAGAGTTATCATGCACTTGTTAATTGATGCAATAAAAGAAGAGGTGTATAATGTGAACAATCATATATATGATATGGCACTAACCTTAGTTGGAAAAATATAATAGAAACACACATAAAATATATATATATATATATATATATATATATATATATAAAACTATATGTTCGTTATATATACCATCACCATCAATGAGAGCATAAAACCAGACAGAGGAGAGAAAGTACTTGCAAAAGAGCTTACATAATGAAAAGTAAGCATCGAACAAAGTATGCTACATGGTAAGAAATTAAAGTAATATAGATTGAATCAAAAAGTGCTGAAACCATCTTAAAATTAAAATTTCGCTTAGAAGAGAGATTCTACACCATATAATTTTAATTCTTTGAGTCTATTGACTATTGACTAGACCAATTTCTATTAGAATTAATCTATCAATTATATTAACCACTTTTGATTAATAAAATACTCTTCTAAACTTAGCTTAACCTTATAAGTCGACTTAAACTTATAATCTCAATAGACTAGTAGATGAGGGGTGGTTTAAGTCTAGTTAGACTTTTTAATTCAAAAAAGATTTCAATTTAAAAGATAAGTATGAGATTTAAATCTTATTGTTTGACTTTAACTTATATGAGAAACTAAAACCTGGAAAGATGAAACCCCGTTTGACTCAAAATTAGTAAAAAGAAAAATGCACACATCAATTGCAAATAAAACATTTAAAATAACTTAGTATTACTAAAAAGGAGTACTTAATCTTTTTTTTTTCCAAACAATATGCGACATATAGTAATAAATTAATTAAATCCTGCCTGAGATGATAATTAAGGTGCAAAGAAATGAAAAAAGATTAGATAAATGCCAAAAATAATAGTGGTGAATGAGAAGCCACCATGACATGCATGTTACCCCTGAAAGGGAAAAGGATAATAACTGAAACCACATAAGCATTTCTGGCGTATGGATGCTCACGTGGACACACAAATATCACAGAAATGGCCTTTCAACGTAGCTTAAAAACACAAACTTAAGTATATAAATTGCTACTTCCAGATCTTGTTTGGAAAAAAAAAAGGAAAAAAGAAAAGCTTACGTAAGAACTGTCCTCGTCGAGGTACTTTCCTTGTCTTGGAGGTGGTAAAAGTAGCGTAAGCAACTGGAAGCACTTGGCCTGTGCACATCGCAGACTGAGTTTGGCTCAAGTCGGCAAAAATTCGGATTCCATTTGAACTATGTATGTTCTGTTCAAATTTAGATTTATAGAAAATTAGTTCGATAGATATCAGGTCAGTTCAGTCATGATATATTTTATATTATTTTTATCAATCAGATCAGATTAATTCTGTCCCAATTTACTCTATCGACTTCACATTCAAAATCCAATCCAATTTAGTCTTATGAGTATCGAGTTCAAGTTAACCCTAGGCTGGACCACCGGAACGGGTCAAAATCCATCAATCTCAAGTTTGAAAATGTAGTTGCATAGACAATGATGAGGCACAAACTTCATAAAAGAAGACGAATTAGCAAGCCATGGGACAGATGGGCAGGCATGAACAACACCTCACCAACCTTGTTATTCATGGGCACAACTCATAGGGTGTTTAGTTGATATCTTAGATATCCTAAAAAGAGGCTTTAGATACACCTGAGAGTCGAACAATGTGGGAGCGTGTCTTTTTCTTTTTTCGCCTTCGCTTGATTGCCAACAAACAAAACTACATTCGGACAATCACTCCACACAGCCGTAGCTCACCAGCCACCATGTTTGCAACAACAACAAAAATCGTGAAAGGCTTGCATCAGCTACGTCGCATTTGTGCAGTGGTAGGAATAAATTGGATCAATATATTTTTAAGAGTTACTATTTTGTTCATTCTCCAAAGCATATTTATATATTACACTTTTTCAAGACACCAATTAAACACTAAAAAAATGATTGGTCTGTCATGTTTCTAACTATGTAAGTTGGAGTGAGAATACCAAACAAACACCCCCCTAAAAGAGGTTTTTTTTTTTTTTACTTATGTGTCATAGGAGAAGGGAGACTATCAGGTCTCTAATCACTTTTAGGGCTTTTCTCTCACCACCTACCTTCAACCATTCCTTATACTAGTCATGAACAATTAATTTAAGAGGTCAAATCCCATCAACAACAAATAGCCCACTAACCTACAATATAGAACTTAATTCTAAAATCTGTAGGTGCTACAATTGAACTCTGTCTCCGCCGGAACAATCAGATGTCTTATCAACTAAACTACAACATAAGATTCTCAATCAGGTGATTTTATAATTTTGGGGTTCTAGGAAATTTTTTTAATAACTGCGGACATTGCACATCACTTGATTGTCATTTGTTGAGTTACAACTTACAATTGGACCCAATCCTTCTTAACCTTATAATTCACTCCCAATAAGAACACCACATTGAGTCATATCACTCATTTTCTTATTGTTGTTAATTTATGCCAACTCCACTATAAATTACCATCTATTAAATCCATTACACTAACACCACAACAAACAATTTATGATTGAAAATCTTAACTTAACAAAACTATGCAATATAATAATGCAACATTACAATTTAACTTGACCTTTCATTTGTACCAACTCCACTATAAATTATCATTTATTAAATCTATTATACTAACACCACAACAAACAATTTATGATTTGAAGTCTTTTTCACCTAACAAAACTATGCAATATAATAATCCAAAGTTACAAGAAAAAAGACACATACCATTTATATTACATAGTTAAAAATTAGATTGAATCTCTACTCTCCATATCTCCTCACCATCCTCCTCTCTCAACTCCCCATCACCGCTGCTAGCCACCTTAATCCCATGTGCCATTGCCCCTCAGCGACTGCCAACATCTACACTAGCATCATTCATCAATTGGCCATTGGTCATCGCAGACACTATAGCTACACCGGACCACTTCCTTCTTTCTCCTACCGACCACAATCTTTCACCGCCACCACCTGCGACTAGCAGTGGCACTCACCATCTCGCCACCCTGCCTTTGATCACCACTGGGTCGCAGCTGCTGGAAAAATTTAGGAGGAGATTAGGTATTTGCAGTTTAGCATAACTAAAAATAATATTATCTAGTGGTGAAATTTACTCATGGAATAAGGCTGCCAAGCAATTTAGATACTACTACCAAAATTTAAATTAATCAATTAAACCGCAAAGGATATTAGCCCATAACCTATGTCACCCTTTTCAATAAAAAGAATATCACAGAAGATCTACAACTAAAGTTATAATCTTATTATTTTCAATAAAATTGTCTGGGTCAAGGAGGGTTTATTTCCTCACATGTCTCTGACAGTTTTATTTTATATTTTTAAGCACAGTTTTATTTTTTATTGTTAGGTCATTTTCTTAGCATTAAACAGGGAGATGTGTGGGGGAATGACTAATGCATGAGCTGCACCAACTGGGGAAAAAAATCTCTCTTTTTCCAGCCATATAGATGGGCTTAGTTTTCTGCAACCACAAGATGCTTGATTTTTTTTAAGGGCAAATCTTTTCTAGAATAAAAAGATTTTCTGCGACCACAACATGCTATGATGGGACAAAAATGGATTGGATAATATCCATCTAATATAATCCCACATCCATTATGGGTTGCACGTCGTGCTTCAGGTTAGATTTGGATCCAGATGTGAAATAAAAACTCTAGTTCTTGTTATACCATATCTGGATATCTGGATCTAGAATTATGAATTTTATTGGATCTAAATTCAAATCTGCCATAAAATTTTCCATATATCTTGGAAGATTTGGGCACCGTTAGAATTGTAGTGTAATTTTATGATATAACATTAATTGAAAATATTTGTCATATCTAATAAATTATTAATAATAATAATAATAATTACTAAATAATCACAACCATATGTTTAACAGAGTTTCAGAAACACACCGCAATACTAAACAAAGCGAGAGTAATAATCGGAACCCAAAATTTGCAAATTCACTAACCTGTCTAATTGAGATTTTAAACCTGTAGCTAAAAGTCAAACAAAGGTATTGTAAAAGAAAGACATGAGAAGATTTTGCTTCTTCTAAACCCACAGGAGATGAGGATTAGTTGCCAGAAAAAACTCTTAAGTAGATTTGCTCGAGGAAAATTTCTTTTCCAAATTATCCAAACAAGACATAAATTCTTGATAAATAGTAATATTAGTTCGTGATGGCTTTTGTACTTAGAACTTAGCAGGCCTATCAAAGAAAACACGAATATACCGATAGAGCAAATTACCATTAACTCCTGGAAAATCCCTGGATGTTGTCGACAATTAGTCTATTACAAGCAGCATTTAGAAGATAAGTTCTTAACAATTATTCACAACAATGTATTGGTAGTCATTCTGTAATGCACTTCGCATCATAAGTTTACAGGATCTCATCAAAACAATAAGATTAACACTTTCCTGTTTCATTGGTTTAAGTAGAACAGTCTCCAGTTAGTGAATTGGCAATTTTGCCATACAGTCACAAACATCAGTACTGATACCCCTGCTTCCATCTTGGGAATAGGGAAGAAACCAAGGCAAGCTGATAAACTGGTTCATGGAAGGCTAAGACGAATTTAGGGCAGCGAGTTGCCGCTGGAGCTCCTCAAGATCATCATCACCGGATGTCATAGGAGCATGTGGTTCTGGATAGGAATCAGCTGTTGGAAGCTCGTGTACAAGGCCTTCAGGAAGGCTATCTGCAATATTTTGGTCAGTGGTCAAAGGCATCTAGAAAACAGGAAACAATGGAAAGAATTTGTTCTAAACATGAAATTTACCTGTGGCGGATTGAGTATTCGATGTAGCTGTGTCATCATCATCAACGACACTGCATCAGAATTAGCAACTTCAGTCAAATTCTGTGTAGTAGTTTGAGCTTAAGAGTTAAGAGAAAAACTTAATTGGAGAAGTGGCATGCTAAAAAAGTGCAGTAGTATAAGACATACAGTACAGGTTGTTCTGAAATAACTAGACATTAGCTGTGTTAGCTATGGAGGACTAACTGTAGTAAAAAAGACTTGCATAATGTCTAGGGTAGACTACAAATCATGAATCAACAAGAGATATCATAAGTCTTAAATATTGCTAATGACCATGTTTTGAACAGAAGCTGCCACCTATGTGTTTGTTTTCATCAAGAAAGCAATCAGTTTGTGAGGACAAGACAACTGAAGATAATAATAAACCTAATGTTCCACTCGTTGTCTAAGTGGACTGGGCATTCATTCACTGCTGATGCTTCAGCTACCATCTTAGCCTTAGCTGCTGCATCCCTAGCAGGTTTTGATTGGATATATTCTTTCTGCAAAATGAATAGTCAGAACTTCATCAGCAACCATACACCACTTCAACTAATAACTGCAGCAAGAAAATGAAAAAGAAAGCCAAGTAAAACCAATTTACCTGTCTCTGAACACATGCTGGATTTGAACATTGTGGATTCGGTTTCATTTTCATAGTTGGGAAATAATCCTTCAATGAGTTATATCCCTGCACAATCAGGAAAACATTAAATGACAAAAACTTCCAGCTGGAAATTTAGAGGAACATGTTTGCCAATTTTTCAGTGCAAAATTACATTAGGTGTTGCAGATTTCAGCTAGAAAGGGAAAAAGGCAAAAGAAGTGCAAGAAAAAACAAAATAGATGGTATTTTTAACTGAAACAATTCAAATGCATGCCCAACTTAATGGCAAGAAAATATCTCTATTATTTTCATTTGACCATTATAGCTAAATGTAAGAAATTACCAAATAAGGAGAAACTTGTCCAAACTTTAGCAAGTACTTCAAAGCATTTTGGACCAACAAACCAGCAACAACACCCTGTGAACAAGATGTTCATTAGTCAAAATAAATGGATCTGGAAGAAAAAGTTAACATATGATACTGGGGTAGAGATCATAAAGCTAAAGAAGAATCGCTATGTCTGGGAGACTAGGACTCTAGGAGTAAAGACTACAGTGCACCCTCCCAGGACCTGAAGTACTGTAATCATGCAACACTTCCGTGAACTGCATTGCCACTGTGCAAAAGTGGATTTGAAAGATGCATTACATGGGAAATGGGCATATATTTTGAATCTCTCTGCTACAGCTAGGGAATTTGCAAACATAGAGCCTCCCACACTTCCAAAAAACGTGTGTACTCTGTTGCCTAATGAAAATAGAAAATCACAATAAGCAAATAAAGATTTCACCATTGTAGTTGGCAAAGAAGCAGCACAAACTCCTTCTCTTTTAAGTGTACGTTCATCCACTCCAGATGCCACAACCTATAAACAGAAGCACTGCCTAATGGTTAACACAAAGATATAGACAATAAAAACAGAAAATTAGGACATAGGGGCATCATATCATCAATCAGGAACCACCATCCAAATTTCAAAATCAAGACTTAGGTTGCTGCTGCACAGAAGCTTAATCATGCAGACAATTTACAAAAACATCAAGATAACAGGCAGATTCATGATCCAAAACAATTAAATTCATGATAACATACCAGTGGAGGTCTCTCAAAAAAAAAAAAAAAAATACATACCAATGGAGGAGCACATGCAAAACATGCAGTCTCTCCAGGAACCAGCAGTTGTATATGACCAGAGACAGCATCTTCTGAGACACCTGATGAATAGGAATTCCATTATTTGCAAATTGCAATAGGCGCTGTGGAGATAACTATGCACAAGAAAAAAATTATTTTAGCATTACAGAAAAGAATTGTCACATGTGAATTGTGCATTTCTCACCATGAGTTCTATAAAGATTTAAGAATGTGATTCAGCAACATTTAAGTCTGCCCTCTGCTGTCGCAAGAGATTCAAAGCATATGCACACTTCAATGCAATGCATCATCAAAGAGTGCACACAACATGTAGCCTCCCACATTTCAATAGTATGTCCCACACTATTTTCCAAGCCAACTAGATGCGATTTGGATTTGCAACTTACATGATGTAGCAAACAGAACAGCTAGCTTGTGTAAACTCACAATATCTTAATCAGAGCAATAGAATTCCATCTGAATTGAACAAATGTATTCCTCTACAATTTGCTTCTTGAGACATACCTTTTTTTTTAGATTCTTCTTGTGGCATATCTAGGAACTAACTCATAACCCAGGTAGATGGGTAAAGTATATCTTACATGCAATTATCCAATGGATGTATAGACATGGAAAGGCCATTGAAACTTTCAGAGGCACGGTGGCTAGCCAAAATTCCCATGCATTTTGGGGTATCCAATGAGGCAGAATAATTATTCATCCATGCAAGGGCGGCACAGATGGGCAACAAGAATGTAAAATTGCTGGCAGTAAGCACAGTTCCCATTTTCCCCATGAAGAATAATGGATTCTGAAAGGTCAATTGTCGAAAAAAAAGGGTTTAAACTTACCAGACTCCATCCATGTCTGGCCAAACTCATTGCATGCCTGGAAAGAATTAGACAGAACCAATGAATAATACAGAACTGAATAGAATGGAACCATGTAGCCATGTTAGTAAAGTTAAATCAGGTATAGAAACAAAAAAAGGTTGATTTGGTTGATGAAGTTCTACACCAAATCACGAAATGTAACAATCACTACTCACTAGAACAGATTGTGCATGGAGAAATGACCTGATTTACAACCATACGAGCCTCATAATTATCAACACAGCTCAAAACAAGATCAACTCCACTACTATGCCCATTAGAACTGCCAGCTTTAAGACTTCCCATAAATGTTTCAAATCCTTGCACGGTTGTAATATTCAATGAGTAGCTCTGATGGAGAAAAGCAAAACAGCCAATATCAGTTGGAGTATAAGCACAAAGAATAGGTGATTTCTCCATATAAAGATCTAAGGCAAAAATACAATGCTTTCTATTAAAACATGATGTTCACCAGTGACCAGAGTAAGAAAAGAATCAAGCAGAAGGAAGCAATTCTGCTAATTCCAAATATGCAAAATGGAGGAGCAGTGAAGGAAACTAGAAAACATGATAAAAGAAAAGTGCCTAGCTCTTACAAGAAAAACCACGAGAACTAAATCTTACCCAGATCTTAAAATATACTACATTTGTTGACAGTATGGATTTTCACACATAAAATAGAAAAGTTAGTGGATGTAGTACTCAGTACTCACCTCCAATGCAACATCAGGATTTATCCCAGAAAGTGTTTGGACAGCAGCATCTGTTTTGGTCATTCCAACCTACAGTACACAAGGATGATATATGAGTCACCATCTGATGGAGATCATGCTCTTAAGTCTTATCAAACAGCAGCCCAATTACATACACAATGTTTGGAAAACAACAGATAGGAAGTGTTCTGCACTAGAAGTAAAACAAAAAATAAATGTATCTGTAAGGTAGCTTACCTGGTCTGGACGAAAGAATAGCCTATTCATGTTCGCCAACTCAACCGTGTCATAGTCATACAACAAGAGCCGCCCAATTCCACATCTAGTGAGCATCTCTGCAGCAACACTACCAACACCACCTATACCCTGTGAAACATAAGTCAATGGATCAAACATTTCTGTAAAGGAAAAATTCAAAACTTTTCTATGGTAACTTGAGAAGCTATTTGAGTAGGAGTTCTGTAACAAACCAGTAGTTTCTAACCAGGACTTAACTGTGTGAATATACTCAATGTTAGCATTTGATACCAAGGCTTAAAACAGACAACCTTTTGATCCCTATAAGGGGGATCTTCCAGCAGCTCTACCCCTTTGACAGGCACACAAGATATGAATCATACAAATATATCTTTGTGGTCTTGTTTTTATTTTACTGAACATAACCTTCATATGCATGTGTGACTGTAAGTTCCAAAAATTGAATTTGGTGCACAGTTATGTCTTGTGCCGCCACCACCTCATGGTGGCACAAGTTGGTGTGAGCTCTTACCAGCTAATGCAAGTGAGAGAAAATGCAAGCAACTAAACACACCCTATCTTACTGAAAAAGAAACCGTCCACCTTCAGGGTAGTATTCTGTATTATCATAATGTAGTTCCATGACAGAAACTCTAGCATGACAGTAAGTCTAGCATGTGCTCCTTCAAAACAGCGACTGCAACTAATATCCCTGACCAAAATCAGTAGCAACCTTTAAATTCAAACCTAGTAGAACGTGGGATTCAAATAAACTATGTTTTTATCTTTTTTGCTATTCTATGGAACATAACCTTTATATGAGCATGGGTGACTGAGTTGTGAAAATTGAATTTGGTGCACAAATATCATGAAGAAACCAAATATATCATTGACTTGCCAATTTAATCAAGCATTAATGAGAAAATACAAATATGTTGTGTTACATATCCTAGTGGCACCACTTGGTGTGATGTCACCAGCTAATGCAAGTGAAGAAACCAAACACATCCTGTTTCATTGCAAAAAGTTGTCCGCCATGATGGTGGACTCCTGAGTATCATAATGCAGTTCCATGACAGAAACTCTAACATGATTATAAGCCTAGCATGTGTTCCTTCGAAACCACAAGCACAACTACCATCCTAACCAAAATCAGTAGCAAGCTTGAATTTGCACCCCATGGAACGTGAGAAAAAGATCAATTCACTGTTTTGAACAGGCACTGATACCACATTATCCTGGTTAGGTATGGCAACAAATCTGCTGTTTGCATCAATTTCTGGCAGGAGTTAATGCTTCAATGTGATATCTGTATCAGTTTCTGGCTGTTTTGAACTTACATTAGATATTTGCAACACATAATAGTACTGGCCTACCATGCTCAAAGAGTACTAATTAATAGCACTGCATGTGCCAGTTTACAATAATCAGTCCCATTTCATGATTGATCAAACATTTCAATTTAGGTAAAAATTCAGTCTTGCCGTCAACTGTCTATGTAGCACCTACGACTAATAAAATCTTGAAATTCCATCACATGTCTGCACTCCATATAAGCATGTCATATCAGCAATGTGGGCAGAATAACACCCTTACAAAGCACAGACAAACATATATGCAAGGCACACTGATGCAACATAACCACAAAGATGGTTCTTACAACAATGGCGACCGAGTAGTCGCGGATGCGCTCATAGTTCTCCACGATCCCCATTCGCTGCAGCGCCATTAGCCTGCTGTAAGGGTTGCTGTCCACCACCTCCGAGCTCATATCCTGCAACCCAATTCACCACCCAAAAACAAATCTCATCAGATCCACAAACTGTACCTTAATCTTGGATCACACAAATCCAACACAGATCGCAAGAAAAAAAAAGCAAACTTGGACAGATCCTGGAATGAAGAAAGAACCTAAATTTAGCTACAAATCTACAAATCAAATTCAGCTAAAGTGTGATTGGGATCGAATTGCACCTTAATCTTGGATCGCCGAGCAGCGGCGGCTCCAGCGCCGGCCGGATCCATCATTTCAACCACTCTCTCTCGCAGCTAGCAACAAAAAGAATTCAAGAAAACAGAAGAATTAGAAACCTCCCAAGAAAATTAAAAAAAAAAAAAATACTACCAAGTCGACGAGACGAGTAGGATGGGATGGGTTACCCGATCGATGGAGTCGGAATCTGGGCGCTGCTTGAGCGCGTCGAGATCGCGGAGCAGGGCGCGCAGCTCTCCCTCCATGGTTTCGCTCCACCGGAGAGAGAGAAGAAGGCAACGTTGGAGAGAGGTTTAGCCTTCGGAGTTGTTTTTGTTTCTTTCGTCGTAGTAAACTGGCGGGCGTTGGATTAGAAGATGACGTGGCGGCCAAAGAAGAGAATGGCACGTCAAAAGCCGTGCCACGTGATCATCTGAGCTGACATGGAATGGCAGGTGGCGCATCGTGTAACCTTTTTTAAATTGAAAAGGTTGAGAGGAAATCTCTCCGTATATATCTATACACATATCGGAGCTGTATTTATTGTAAAATATTAAAAATTCTATTTGATTTATTTATGTTATTATAGAGATTTGTTAAGACGTTCATCAGATTTTTTTTCATATCTTGCCTACATCTTTTCTATTTTTAATCTAGTCTGTGTGAAATTTACCTAATCCTTTATTTCGAATCATCGACAGTGAGGTAGCAGAGCGGTAAGGCGACAATATCACCGTCATTCACAGCACAGTAGGCAGGGGTAACAAGAGTGAAGGTGGAGGTGAGTGGTAGTAACAATGGTGGGGGAGAGGCCCATGAGTAAATCCTTAAGAGGCCCAGTTTATCTTATGCACCAGCCCAGTATATACGGGTTTCTTATTTGCTTCTACGGGCCGAGCAGGCCGAGTGCGGTCCAAGTTGCAACCCAAAATTTTCACCAATTCCTCCAACTGGTCATGTTGTGTTTGTGTTTTGGAGCGTGGCAATTAGCAAACATATTTGCCAGATAAGATATTATTTATTATATCAATATTTATCAAATAAGCAGGTCCAAAAATAATATGCCTAATCGAGTTTTTCAAAATATACTGCAACACCCAATAGAACCTCTCGAAAAAAAATATAGGCTTGAATGTTTTCATATGTGTTTTATGTTTTCTTCTGTAGTCCCCGCACCACCATACTTAAAGGAGTACAAACAGAGATAGAAAAAAAAGATCCTCGTGATTTACAGTTCTAATCTACTCCCTATATATCATAATGAGGAAGTACAAGTAGACAGATAAAACAAAGGAATAGAATTCTGGTCAAATCGGTATTTCTCATGCTCTATTGCTCTTTCATTTGTCTCAATCATCCAATAAAAAATTTAAATGACCCAAAATCAAAATGGAGATGGTATAATCAACTCACAGGAATTTTGAATTTTTCAATCATCTTGATTTTAATTGTTAATTTTTGACCTAATGACCTGAAGAGCAAGGAGTGGACGCGCCAATTGCTCTTGAAAGATGATTCGGACACACAGTACACGACTCACGAGTGTGAGCACACCGGATCACGTGAGTGTAAGAGAGGGGACAGAGGCAATAGCGTTAAGCAACAAATTAATCTCCCAATCTCCTCTCGTCTTTTCCGTTTCACTTCTCTTCTCACTAATCCCCAGTAAGATTAAATTAATCACTTTTTTAGGGTTAATTGAGTAGAGAAGAAATCAGAGGAATTAGGAATGTGCAAGAACCGAGGAGTATATAATACACGGGGAGTAATTAATTAAACAGCGAATTTTGGTTAATTCCCCGATTAAGTTTAAGTAATTGATCCCGAGGGAATTACAACATAAGTTTATTGTTTTAACTGCGTTGCTTTCCTTCAATGGCACTCATTTTGTCAAACTTGTGCATTTTGCACTGTATGCCAAATGTGTCTCTTTGCCCTCAAATTCATGAAACATTTTTTTAAAAAAAAATTTGAAATTTTCTGATTTTTAAGAGCATTGGGAAAAGCTGCTTGAATTGAATGCGGGAGTTGAAAGATTTTGTACAGATCTTTGTACTTCTCTTTTTAAAATGAATCTTTTCATATGTTACGTTTTGACCTACTTTTTCTATTTTTATTTTTTTAAAAAAGTGAAGGATAAATGTCAAACCTTAATTTTGAAAAAAGAATGGAAAGGCGCAGAAATTAGATTCTCAATTATCATTTTTTTTCTTGAATGAATATTATTTCCACGAGTTGGCTAACGTGGTTATATAAAGACAAGTATATGGGTAAACTGTTTTCTAGTCTAGTATAATAAGTATTGTTATTTAATAACTATGTTCAATTCTTATTTTGCTATATTAGATTGCTCAAATAACCAAGAAAATACTAAACAATAATGGAGAATTAAATTTCCTCATTCACATGGACAAATCTCTTTTTTGAGTTAAAGTCACTCTCATTACTTATCATATTTTGACATATAATGTAGATTAAAAAATAAAATATTTTAAGGAGTCATTATTAATTTTTTAAAAAAATATTTGGTTTACTTCTTTTGAGCAAAGAAACCAAACGCTAGTTTTCTCTAGCAAAATTTGGCCGTACAGGTTAGTTTGTCCACATGAGCAACAACCCAATTTGACAAAAAAAAAAAAAACCAAACAGACCCATAGACAACAAATACATCATAGAATTAAATCATACAAAATTGATAAATAGACATGAAATAATCCTGAATGCCATACAAATTGAACTACTACTGTTGACAATTTCGGTTTCCAAAATTTATTCCCTTTTTCATTTTCAGATGGTCTCCAAATTTAATTCTTACTCATACATAAGCTCTGTTTGGTTTGAATAAAACGTGAAAATAATCACTTTTTTTTTACAAGAGGAGATAATTAATATTTGGACAATATTTTTTTTTTTGTAATAAGCTCCAAAATGCTGTAGGGTCTACAAACAATTAACACGTCAGAAATCAGCAAATTGAAAGGCAATTAAATTGGACATGTCGAAACATAAAAGTGCTTTTGAGTATGTATACCGGTGACTTGTACAAATTACTCCAATTTGATAGCGTAAAACGGGACATCCGTCAAAGTTAAATTTATAAAATAATTCATGTATTAATCAAGCACGAGTTACCTACCTTAGCAACCAAGCCAACTAGTTATAAACTCTAAACACAACACGAGGCAGGCTTCTTAATTTTTTTAGTCTCGCTTTGTTCATCAACCTCCCTTGAAAATCCATCAACAAGATGAACAATTTATTGGATTATAGTGTATTATGATCTAACATTAAGTATGAGCTATGTGCATATGCATGCACATTATAATTCAGTTAAATTTTCATCCTCATTTCTCATGAAAGAGTAAACCTAAAGTTAGTATTTTATTGGTTCTTTCAAAATTACCATGTATGCATCCATTCACCCTAAACTCCCAACATACGAGAAAAATCATGCTCATGGGCCATCCACGTTGCTCTGGGGTTACGCATGCATGAACAAAAAAAAAAAAAAAAAAAAAAATATATATATATATATATATATATATATATATTTTATGAGAAATAAACTATCTTATACTTCTTCTATACTTAAAAGAACGTCGTTTCAGTTTAATGTGTAAAAAATAAAGTAATATTAAATCTACTTTAGTATTTGTGATTAATGTGATAGGCGTGTTGTTTGTATATTAGTAATTAATGATTAAGTGGACTAATGATTATGAGAGTATTTATAGAATATAAGATAGTGTTGTCTGGCATTTAGATTTCAATTTTAAATTTTGAATTTCAAATTTAAAAATATAATTTAAAAGTCCAAAATTTCAAAATGCCAAATCTCAAATTTCAATATAAAATACGAAATTTCAAATTTTCAAACTTATTTTAGCATTCAACTTCAAATTGAAAATTTCAAATTCACATTAGATTTAAATTCATAATCAAAATTCAAATTTCAAATTTCAACCTCCATATTCCAAAAGCCAAATTTCAAATTTAAGGTTAAAACTTTTGTAATATACATATGAAATTGAGTCAATTCCATAAAATTTGAACTAGTGGTATCTAAACAACATAAGAAATTAGGTTAATTACGATCAATTCCAATTTTATTGGAAATAGAATTAGAATGAAATTCCACACTTTAATTCCAATTACTGGGATCTGAACATGGGGTAAATAATTCACAATTAAACTATCTATTCAAATATATTTGGTAGAACTTGCGCCCTAACATTTAATAAGGAAATCCGAATAGTACAGCAAATAGACGGGAAAATAAATAACTCTACACATGCATAAGCATATAGGCCTTCCTTTAAAGTGTCAAAGATATTATAGAGAACAATTTAAAAAAGAAATTAAAAGCTACGGATCATGCATGTATGGAGCTGAGTAAAAATGGATTTAAACGGGGAAGCGTAAAAGATGTAGAAACAAGAGAGTGGACGTGAGAAGAGCGAAGAGAGGTAAGAACATTTCTGGTGTTTGACCTAGCTAGCTAATAAAAACTCTCCCATCCACACCATGTTTTTACTCGGTTACTAGTTGTTACCATTTTACCGTGGTTAGTTGGGTCCAAACCAAACACCCTGCAAAATGTAACTGCCAACTTCTCACTTAACCACAAGTTTTTTTCTTAGCTTCCTTTAATCCATGAGCTACCTTTCATCTTTTTATTTTTTTTATTTTTTTTTTAAACGGTTGTTAATCTCAAATGGCACATGCTAGCTGTGACTATTAATTTGTTGGTTAGTTAATGCTGTTTTGGAGTTCTTTGACCACGTTTTCTTGTTTTGTGGATTAAATCTTTTCTAATTGAACAATTAATGGATTTATTTGTTTTCACTTTTGAAGTGCAAATTTGCAAGCTGGGCATGATGATATCATTGCTATATGAATTAGCAACTTCCTTTTCTATATATTGCTGAATTAACTTGTGCACGCAAGGTGCCAATTAATACAATGTATTTGGTGTAATCCAAAACGTTGCAAAGGACATGGTAATACAATATAAATTATGCATTTTTTTTTTAAAAAAAAGTAGCAAAGAAATAATCTCATGCATGGAGGTATTATAATGCATAAAAGTGTGCCACATCCACTTGTACTTCAAGAAGTTACAAATTCTTACATTTTCTTTTTGCAAATTTCTACTTGTATTATTAAAGTATTATAAATCAACATATCCACTCTATTTTAGTTGGCTGTATACATGTGAAATGATTTTTCTTATTGTACATACTAGTATTAGCTCATTAAAAGGAAAGACGGTGACTAGCACCTATTTTAAAGTACATGTGAGAATCGCAGAAACAAAAATACAAGTGAAAGTATATGATTTCTTGAAAAAAATATATGTAGATATGATACAATTTTCTATTTTTAACTCGACGAGTAACTACAACACCCGATAAGAGTTGAGGAGAGTTTTTTCTTTGAGTTAGAGTTTGTTGTTTGGGTTAAAATGTGCTCACCTTGTCCTCTCTCGTGTGTATAGCCTTCAAATAATATGTATCAAATAATATTTATCAAATTAAAGTTCAAATTTAAAGGGTCATGTCGAAAAATTCTTACTAATTTGTGAAACAAGAAAAGTGTGTATGAATTTGGAAAGAATAGTGGATATATATGGAGGAAGGTAAGACATACCATAGTCACCACACTGAGAATGGAGAGTTTTGGAATTACAAGAAATTGTAGTATTCTAGGTTGGACGGTATGTTTCAAAAAGAAATTAAGTGGATTTTCGTATTCATAACCTTTTTGAAATGAAGGCTTAAGAGTAAAAACACGGACAACATATGCATGTAACTTTTCATAGGAATCATACATACATTTTGAAATGTTGCTTCATGGTTGTCTCTCGGGAAGAACGGTTCATGCATCAATTTGAAATAATTAAATACAAATATAGATCTGCATGAAACCAATAAAACCTAAAAATTACATGTATCCATGAAGATTGCCTTTTTATGTTGATCTCTTTGCAATCTCTCAATAAATGATTTGCTTTCAAGCGGTTTAACACACAAAGATACATCCCAATAAATGATTTTCTTAAAAAAGTGAATATGACAAAAAAGTAAAGGATTCTTTAAAAAATAAGATATACATGACAATAGAGTTTACTTATCATCCAATCTTAAATCAAGACAGAAAAATAATTAGTGGCAAGACGATCAAGTGGTGTTGACTAATATGGCCGAAAATTAAACAGACAGCTAATTCTGTGTAGTCCAAAAAAAAAAGAAGATTGGTTTACATGTCTTTCTCCTTGACACATCTTATCTACTTACACACAAACACGCGGGCACCGAAAAAATAGTGATAAAGAAATGTTAAAACCCTTTTTCAGATATCATGTATCTTGGAAGTACCAAACAAAGAAAAACACCGGCTGAATTATTAAAACTAAGAACAACATGAAATTAAAAAGGAAAAGAAAGAAATTAATTTTCCAAATGGCAAAACAAAGAGCACGAAAACGAAACAGGCAGAAAGGCTGTAAAGATCGTGCACACTAACCGCAGCCATAATGCCCTTCGACCAACCACAGAGGAAAAAAAGGAAAAATTAAAAGAAAAAAAAAAGAAAAAGGTAGTGTGTGAGAGTATCAAGAAAGGGCACTGAGGCTTTGCCTCCAAGCGTGCTCCCTCCCAAGCAACCCCCGGTCAACCACCCCGTTGACCAAACCCCCATACCGTAATACCATCGGATCACATCACAGATTTCTCTACGATTTAATCCAATTCTTCTCAAATTTTAATTTCATCATTACACTTCTCCTATGGGATTTTTTCTAATCAGACTATTTTACTTTTTTTTTATATCTCTATAGTTCGTTTCTTTCAATTTTCATACCTTAAATAGATAGTGGGACGTAATTAGAAAAATATGTAAAATAAAAGGTTTTTATTTGACAAGGATGCACAAATTATAGTAAAATCCATTTTTTCATTAAAATATTTTATATTAATTCAATTAAAAAAATTTAATTACATAAAAAGGAATTATAAAATTCATTTTATTAGAAAATATTTTACTAATTTCAAGTAAAGGAATTTAAATTAAACAACAAATTATTATAAAAGGAACCAGATTAACCAAATATTTAGGTACTTCTAAAAAAATTTTCAGTTAAAGTGAAAAAAAAGTTGTATCGCAATTTTTTGGTTTCAGACACCACCCAGTTTCCGTTACAGCATTGGGGGGCATTTCCGTAACTCCACCTCCATTTCTCTCTCCTATATAAAACATCCCTTCGTGTCTCTTCTTCTTCCCCATGCCTTATCTCTCTCTCTCTATGATCTCTTTCTTTCTCTCCATTACAAGAACTCGCATGAGGACGCGGCGCGGGGCTTGCTACGCCGAGCCGGGAGGGCCAAAGAGGCGGAGGACGGTAGAGGCTTCGCTGGAGATGCCGCCACCGCCGGCGGCGATGGCCGTCGCCGGAGGGGGCTTTTTCGAGGAGCTCCCCGACGATCTGGTCGTTTCCATCCTTGCCGACGTCGCCGCCAGCGCCGACTCGCCGGCGGACCTCGTCGCCGTCATGCTCACGTATGTACAGTTTCTCTGATGTCTTCTTTTCTTGGGTGGTGGTGGAGGGCGTCACTGTAATATTCATGAAAAGGGAGGAATTATTTGTAAAAACTAACGCAAATTATTTGCATGGAGGCCCCTTGGTTTTATCCAAATTAGCCACACAAAACAAAAGAAATTGTTCTAGGGCTGGTATTTTAATGGGGAATTAATGTTGGGATGCAGGTGCAAGAGACTTTGGAAGCTGGGCCAGTACAAGCAGGTGTTCGAGAGGGCGTCCGCGCGGTGCCTCGCCGTGCGTGCCAAGAACTGGTCGGAGGACGCGCACTTCTTCCTGTTCCGCTGCGCCAACGCCGGCAACCTCGACGCATGTTACCTTCTTGGCATGGTACGCACAAGATTTGCTTTCTTTGACGTTCGTGCATTCTTCTTTCATGTTTGTGCTGATGGCTCTTCTTTACGGCGGTGTTTTTGTGTTTGTCTCCGGCAGATCCGGTTCTACTGCCTGGAAAACCGCGGCTCGGGGGCGGCGCTGATGGCGGCGGCGGCGGTTGGCGGCCACAGGGAGGCGCTCTATGCGCTCGCCATCATCCAGTTCAACGGCAGCGGCGGCTCCAAGGACGATCGCGACCTCCGCTCCGGCGCCCACCTGTGCGCGCGTGCAGCCTCGCTCGGCCACAACAACGCGCTCCGCGAGCTCGGCCACTGCCTCCTGGACGGCTACGGTGTCCGCCGCTCGGTCGCCGACGGCCGCCGCCTCCTCATCCATGCCAACGCCCGCGAGCTCGCCGCCGCGCTCTCCGAGTCCGCTATGCTGCAAGACGGCGAGCCGCCGCGGCACGCGTGTCTCCTTAGCGACTTCGGGTGCCGCGCCGAGGCGCGCGAGGCACACGTGGCCAACGTGTTCTTGGCCCAGTGGTTCGCGTCGCGGCCGATGGGGAAAGCTGGGCACGACGGCGGCGAGCTGCGGCTGTGCTCGCACACTCTATGCGGGCGCCCGGAGACGCGACTGCACGAGTTCCGGCGGTGCTCGGTGTGCGGCGTCGTGAACTACTGCTCGCGCTCGTGCCAGGCGATGCACTGGAAGATGGCGCACAAGGCCGAGTGCGGGCCCACCGAGTGGTTCAACGCCGCCAATGTCAATGTCCATCTCAATGTCAATGACAATGCCAACGCAGCGGCCAATGCCGGAGCGGGCAATGCGGCCGCCAATGCCAATGCCATCGCTGGCAATGCGGCCGCGGCTGACATTGCGATGTCATGAACTTGATGTTCGTCGTCATTTAGGGAGTTTTGTTTATATTTCGGATCCTTAGTTTCTTAAGCCTTTTTGTTTAGTTTCTTAAGTCTCTTCTTTCTTTCTTTTTATGTTTTCTGTTTCTGTATAATGGTATGGTTAACTTAGTTCATCGTGGAACTGAAGAAGAAATTTGATATTTTGATATGTTATTGTATGGCGTTGTTCGGTTCGGAACCATGTCAATTATGTTATTGTAAGCTGGTGATTATTTCGACATCATTATTGAAATCGTAAGGGATTTAGAGTCCATTAGAACTGAACATGGAATGGTTGAAAACAAAATATATTCGGGGAATAGAATGATAAATCATCCCATATAGATGCATTATGGTGTATTTAAATGAGTATTATTATTATTATTATAGTTTAGTCCACCAAATAAAAAAAATAATGTATTCTCTTCATATGTAATCAGAATATAAAAAAAATTCATAACCAAATAGCCTTAGTTCGATAAACCATATATTTTCTCTATTTTATAATGTAGAATCCACCCTAAATTTTGTTTCTTTTCAAGAGATAATGCCTTTTCTAAAACTAATATTAGATTATAATATTTCAATCGGTGCATCTAAATCAATCTTTATTTTTTAATCTTACACCTTAATCACAAATATACTCTTATTTATGATGTACAAATGGAATAGGTGCTAAGAAATTTATACCCTATAGATTTTGGTGTTTAATACATCACAAATATACTCACGTTTATGAAAGTTTGAAATTCTTGCTGCCATGCAAAGCAATATCTTGTACATTTTGGCATTTAATACCTCACGGGGACTGTACAAAGTACAAATGTCACAAGAAAAAAACTGAAATTTTGAAATCGTTTGCTCTGCCATGCAAATAGATTAAGGGTTATGAAATTGACATTGTCATGAAGTTTTGCGATTTGAAAAAGAAACGGGGCTGTCTATAGTACAAATCAAAAAAAAATTTACACCATCTATACCGCATATCTAGATATAAAATTAATTTTCACTCTCATTTTCACCACACCTTTTTTTCCTAGTTAATATCTCTTGCCATCACCACCACTGCCCCATCTTTTTCTTCTTCCTCGTCAGCCACCATCCGCAGTTGATGCCATGACACATCACCGCATCACTCTACTATTACCATCTTCCATCGTTCGTCTTCTTCACTGACTGTCACCTCCTACTACCACTACCCACGACCGGTCGCACCACTGCTACCTCGTTGTCCCACCTCCACTCATCATTGGAGGAGAAGCTAAGAAGGTGTGATGTAAATCTTAGAGAATTAAATCTAAAAAGAAAATTTTATCAATGAAGAGAGATATATGTAATAAAAAAAATTTATCAACTCATTAGCAAAAGTAAAAAAAAAATGTAACACTTGCTGTATAAAGCGGAAGTAGTGTGTTTTACAAAATTAATATATCGCAATATTTGTTGTTTCATACTCTCCTTTGTGGAAGTTCATAACTCATCATTTCTTTGCAGTGCAAACAAATAGTGTGGTACAATTATTAATATCTAATTAACTTTGGTGTTTAATACTTTACTGCGAGAGGGCAAACGTCATGAGCAGACTCTTCTTTATGATTTTCTTGTAACTATTCTTGTTGGGAAAATTAATTATGTATCATCTAAAGATATTCATTTTAACAAAATATTATTTAAATATATCAATTTAGTAAAATACCACTCAAACATATCAGTTTAGTAAAATACCATTAAAAGATATCCCTATTAGTTATTTTACAATTTTTGTCAACTTCCGTTAGAGTTTCTATTTAAATAATTTGAAATTTGAAATTTTACCCTCACCACCTACTTTTGTTAACTCGCTGGTGCACGTGCTTGTCGCAACCATGCACAAGCCTGAGCCTTGGATCTGCGGGGGAGACAGGCTGGTGGGAGATGGCCACTTGACAACACACGTGGTCTTTGCATCCATGCACAAGCCTGAGCCTCAGATCTATATGAGATACGGCTGCTAGGTCACTGGAGAAGATGTCGACAACATTGACTCCTAGATCCGCATTGGAGAAGATGTTAGAGAAGAAGTAGTCGACAACGAAGTTGTTAATAGAGAGCTAGGTCACCGGAGAAGATGACGGGCAACATCGACTCCTGGATTTGCACAGAAGGATGCACTGGAGAAGAAGTCATCAACAGAGAGTTAGGTTAAAGGAGAAAATGTCAGAGAAACTTTGGATCACTGTAGAGGAAAAAGAAGAAGGGCAAAATTGTTTAAAATAACTTTTGTAACCTGAAAATGGTAAAAATGCAAATAGTGTAATTTTGTAGTGATATTTTACCAAGCCGATGTATTTAAGTTATATTTTATTATAATGGGTATCTTTGAGTGGTATAAAACTAATTTTTTGTTGTTTATAATTTGCAAATAGAACAAGTGCTACGAAATTAGTATCTTGTGAATTTTTTTGTTGATGAATATACTTTAAACTCTTAATAATAAATTCTCTTATGGCTCTCTAGAATACAAATAGATGTTTTTTCTTAAAAAATTTATATCATCTAAACGACATTTTTAGATTTAGATTTTAATCACAACCATCTATTCTTCCCAACACCTTTTCTTCCTCTCCCTCCTCCTCCTCCCTTGATTGATCTGTGGCAACCACTACTCCCGTCCATCCTTTTCTTCTCCCTCGCTAACAGACCATGTGATGAGGACATCCCTAATACAAGTAGCGCTAAAGCTCAACTCGAAAAATATAAAGGACCGATCACTCGAGCGAAAGTCATACAACTATATCAACAGGTGATTTTGTTCATTAAAGAATTAAAGTATAATGAGAATATACTACTACATAATAACTCTTGTTTAACAATGTCAGCAATAGAGAAGGAGAGCATAACAGAAAGAATATAGGCACATATAGGCCAAATAACTTCATCTAATCTGGTCGTACACCTACTGAGTGGAAAGAGAATTTCCTAAGCTTTCCAACAAACCTAAGATCACTCGATTCCGTCAAGAATTGCAACCGCTACAACCAAAAGAATTTTGCTCAGCATGCAGTGTGCCCACCAAGCAACAGTCCAACTTCAACCAAACACCATTTTCAACACAGATGTCCAAATTGGTTGTGTGAGTACTTGTTGGAAAGATATTCAAAAGAGATTTCTAATGCATCAAGAATCATTAAATTCTGACATCGTATGCAACCAAGAGACCCAAAAGAGTAACGACTGCACAGAAAGAAAAAGTCTAGTCCGAATTCGAATTCAACTCGGAGAAGATTTATTCCGAATTTCTTTTATCTTTTATAGTTTGTTAGGATTTTTATTCTGTTTTGAATTAGATTTAGATTAGAATTATAATTTAATTCTTCTATATTTTGTACATACCACTCTCTATAAAAGAGAGGCATGATCAAAATTTTTAATATACAAGACATAAGACATTGATATTGATAATTTCGAATTGAAGTCTTAGTTTTAGGTGAGAGTTGATCTCTTCATCCTTTGTTCTTGTGATTTCCTCCGACGTGTTCATATCATCATGCGGTTGATAGCGTTGTCATGACCACCACCTTTGTCATCTGTCTCTGCCATCGACTATCACCTCCCACTGTCGCCACCCCACAATCGATGGCGCCATCGTCGCCTCGGTGCCCTACCTCCGCTTGCTGTCAAAAAAATTAAGAAGAGAGTGAAGTGAACACTAGAAGATTAAATTTAAGGGGAGAGTTTGATCTGAAGAGTGAAGAAAGATATATGTTGGATAAAAAAACAAATACCTACCAATTAGCAAAACTCAATTCTCTTTTACAAAATTTTATAACAAATGTCACGAAATTAGTATCTCATAAATGATGATCTTAAATTGCTAAATGTTGGCGCTTAATAGTTCATAGGAGGTAGAAGCGCCTCGCGAACAAAACTCTTTTTACGATATTTTGTAAGTTTCTCTGCAAATACCACGAAAATTGATACTTCCTTGGTGACACTTCAACTGAACTAGGCACGCCTTTTCAAGAAACTTTTTTTTTTTGTGAAATTTTGTACTCAGTTTGCAAAGCGAATAAATGTTACGAAATTGATGCATCATTCATGTTTAATACTTAAATGGAAGTAGAAATTAATGCGGCACGAACAAAACTCTCATGTGAAACTTTGTAGTGGTTTTATCTGCTACGCATACGGAGCAGATGTTATGAAACTGATGTCTCCTCCTCGTTTAAAATTTTATCATTAATGGAACTAGAAACACTTTATGAAAAGAGAACTCTCTTTTATGAATTATTCTAATTTTCTCCGTAATGCAGATGTAATAAATGTTATGAAACCGATGTCCTCTTGTTGTTTAATACCTTAACGGAACTAGAAACGCTTTGTAAAAAGAAAACTCTCTTTTATGAAATTTTGCAATTTTCTGTACTATGTAGACGTAACAGATATTATGAAATTGATTTTTTTTTGGCCTATAACACTTTAATAAAATAGAAATTCCCCACCAAGAAAATCCCCTTTTATAAAGAAAACTTGCAATGTTTGGTGCCTAATATCATATTAGGACTTGAAATACCTTGCAAACAAACTCTCTTTTGTGAAATTTCATAGAGCTAAATTTATTTACAGCACAAACAAAGAGTGTGATACAAAATTAATATCTCATAAACTTTTGGCGTTTAATACTTTTTCGGGAGAGGAAACAAATGTCACGGTACTAATATCTCGTCGGTTTGTAAATATTTTTTTAATTTAATTACAGTAGGAGAGACAACTGTCTTTGCCTAAAAAAAAATATCGTTGGTGTTTACTACTTAGAAACGCATCACGAAAAGTAAGTTCTCTTTTTTTTTTTTGAATTTTGTAAAATGGTTTAATTTGCTACATAATTGATGTTTTAGTGTGTTATACTTATATACAACTAGAAACGTCTCACGAAGAAAACTCTATTTTATGAAATTTTGTAGTGATTTTCTCTGTTAGATGGCACAAACTGATGTCTCCTTAGAATTCGATATTTTCGTTTTTGAGTCTCTTGGAATTTTGCTACTTTAACTGACCTAGAAAGGCCTCATTAAAAGAAAACTCTTTTTTTTTTATGAAATTTTGTAAATTCCTATAATAGTAGACATAACAAATGTTATGAAGTTGACGTCTTGGATTGTAATACTCTACTTCGATGAACTAGAAACATACCACGAAGAAAACTCCGCTAAAGAAAACCGGTGTTATGAAATTAATATATTGTAAATGCTATTATAATAAAAATCTAAAATTTCCAATGCTCTACATATACAGGGAACATCTCGCCTTTAATTTTCATTCATAAGCATAACATCAACTCAATAGGAACGTTACTCCATTACTCAAAAAAAGCTTAAACTGTTATACGCAGTTCATTGCAAGAAACAAATTTATAACAAATGAAACTGTTTTCCCTTAAACTCACACAATTTTGAACTTTTTTTTCGTCATTGGCAGTTTCATCTATCATTTGTTTGCTTCTGTCAAAACTTAAAAAAAAAAGTTAAGGAGAACGTGACAAGAAACTCACTTGACGGCACAGAGTCAGAGCAGTTTTTCTAACTTTTCTGCTGTATACTGCACTCGCTTTTACTGTTTGTTTTGTCCATTCCTTCCCGGCTTTTTCAAGAATCCCAGCCCCAAAGTCCAACATGCTTCCACCAATACAACGTATCTATAAACTCATTTACATCTTTATATTTAATTCATACAAAAAATTAACCTAGAGTTAGTGTATTTGATTCAGTAAGTATTATAACACTCTTCTTTTTAAGGACTTGATGTTTTTGACAATGGACAAATGTTTACGATCTCTGTACTTAATACATTTTTGTGCATCTATTATTGGCCAATGTTAACCCATTCAAACCGCACTAGTAGCCCGGTTAAATCCGCCTAGCTTGAGCTCGACTAGGCCAATATGTGTATTAGATTGAGCTAAGTCGAACTCAAGTCAGCTTAAATAATTCGGGAATTTTTTGTCAACACAAGTTCAAAAATATTAAAGTCTTCTTCATACTCCTAGTCCACACACACTTTTTTAAGCAGAAAAATTGATTTTAATACCATTTGTAATCTCATAAGATCTAACATGCTTCCAGTCAACCCAAACAGAATAGACTATGTGCACACATTAAGTCACATGTGATTTCGTTTGATCTAATATATTATATAAACTTCTCTCTCACTTTAGATTACTAAGATAAAACCAACTTCTACACACAATGTGCGGAGATGACAAAATCCATCTGCACAAGGCGGCTCCAATCGGAGCCTCTCAAGCGTAATCCAAATCCTTGCAAGTTGCAAGGCAGAGAGATCTGAAAAATGTCGGTAGCAGAAATAAAAATGTATGTATATATGTGCACCATGCACTGACTTGTCCATCCAAAAGGAGATAAAATATCTTGCCTAATTGTTGTGTCCTGATCACCAGAGTACTCATGGCCGATATGCCATGAAAGATCTCTAATTTGTCTGTAGTTGCCACGGGGATGGTGTTATAGAGGCCAGCGAAATGCAGGTTTGCATCAGCACTATGTTCTTTACAATATTATTTAAGATCTCTAAGTTTTCATCTAAGCATTGTTCACAAGAGCCCAATGTTCTTTAAAGGGCTTGATTGTTTTGTGAATCAAATTAATAAAGCATGGGAAAAGAAAAGGCTGAATTGGATAAGAAAGTATCAGACCCAAATGGCATTTGTCCAACTAATCCGGTAGATGTTTGTCACATCAAACATGGACAATTAGTGAAAATGGAAAAGGAGTTCCTACCATTTTATTTTATTGAAAAGTAGGACTGTTCATTAATTCACAAATAAGTTGAATTTTAAAAAAAGACATATTTTTTTCAATATTATTATAAAATATATGACATAATTATAAATTTTGTTGATATATTTCTTACGTTGTCCTCATTTATTTGTCTTCTATTCAGTATTTGTGACTGAGCCCTTATGTTAAACAATCTCTCTTATTTCCAAAGAAGCTTTGAGTTAAAATATACTTTGCTCATTCTCCGTATTGTTCCATTAATTTCTTAAATCTATAACTCTTTTTATTTTTAAGAAATTTGTGGCATCCCAACATGTTTAAATGGCTCATGAGACACGTGTGCATATTATGCATGAAGTTTTTAAGATATGAAATTTTTGTATATAAAAGCCTAATTGATCGAGTGTATTGACCCTTTGTTACTCTCTTTGTTTCCAAATTGATATTGTACTAGTCTTCTTGTTTTCTTAGAAAATAGATATCATTCTAAAATTTTGAGATAAATTTGTATAACATTTTTCATTACTTCTTTTCTTTACTGATACAATCAATAATTGAAGTTTACTTTATAATTAAGTTTGTTTAACAGTATCAAGAAGATATGCACATGCATTTAAGTGATAGCGCCATGCCAAAATTGGCATTAATAAGTTTTTAATTAACACATGATTTAAAGAGTTGTGTGGGGATATCAATGAGGTGCATTACATAAGACCATATATTATGTTATTTTACGTTCATGCTTCATTGCTACAGCCCATTTGTTTAGAAAAAAATAGAGTAACTATTTTTTTTACAAAGCAAGAGTATGTTTGCCTAGCATGCTCATGAACTTTTAAATCCTTGCAAGATCAAAGTATGTTCTATAAGTAAATTTCACCTTAATTTTCACAGTTACTTTCTACCTCCGTTCTTCAATAGCTGTTGTTTTCTCTTGAATTCCAATAATTAAGACAATCATAATTTTGATACACATGTCAAGAAGTTTCTATTAACTTTGAGAAATAATTCTAATCTTCAAACAATTATGATAGTCTAATTTTTACTCACATGAGGGTCAATCCATCTTCCATCAACAAATAACAAAGTGATGAAATTAATTACTACATCTATTTTTGAGAAATCATTAAATAAGGGTAATATGAGAAAGATATAATTAGAAAATGAAAAACGACAACTATTTATAAACAAAATATATTCTCTAAAACGACAACTATTCAAGAACGAAGATATATATCTACTCCCTCTGATTGCACATAGGCGTCGTTCTAGTCGTTTTTATTTAGTTTTCAAATAGATGTTGTTCTACAAATTCGAGACGAATTTGTATAGTTTGTTTTAATGTCCTTCCTTTAGTAATGGGAAGTTTATTTTCCTACAAAATCTGTCTACTAATATTAACGACATGAAATCATTGAGATGTAGATAATTTTATTAGGTGATTTGGGGAGTTGTCAGGGGTAAAATATGATGTATTAAATAATGTAATTAGTTGTATGATTTTATGTCGTATTTCTATTGTTAGATGCGAAAACGATATCTATTAAGAAAGTAAAGATGATGAAGTGTAACATCATAAGCATACGTGTCACTTGAAATATTAATCATACCCTCGGACACCTCACAGGTTTTCAGATACTATGAAGGAGACCCTCTTTCTTGTTGAAGAAGGGATGAGATCCAATTGCAACGGAAACAGACGGGCACGGGACTCGTGTGTCCGCCATGCATTAAGATTTGCGTGAGCGAGCCTTCTTTTTTCTTTTTGGCACTGTAGTAGTGTTGTGACTTGTGAGTGCAGCACCAGGCTGGGCTGAGTTCTACAGGATTCTGATGTAATCAGTTTTTGTGTCGCCTGACCTCATTCCGGCCTAAATCTACAAGCATTTACATTTTTTGTGGCGGTTTAACTAGGATCTTTTGTAGTAGCGTGAATATTCGGGCTAAGCATGGGATTCTAGCCATTTGATTAAGCTATTGACACTCTAGATTTGAGGATTTGATCGTACTCAATTTGTGGTTTAAATTTATTATCCAATGGCCTGCGCAGTGTGAAGACTCTTAATGTGGATGAGGGTTTGGGAGGTGAGTGAGGGAGGTATAACTAGGATCTGTTACAATAGAGAAATGTTAAGAAATATAGTTGATTTTAGATGTGTAAACAAAGTCACGATTTAAAAAATCTTAATCATAGTTTATATGAAATGTTGACTCTTTTTATATCCAAGAGGATATAGGAGTAGGACGGCATATCTAACTCTAGTTCTTTTGAGAGGGGACTATGACTAGGGACTCATGTGAGTTTAACAGTTAGGTAGATAGGGTTTGGAGGTTTTCGTGAAAGAATTAGTTTGGGTCACCCAGTCTGATATATATATACGTGCATACCAATGCTCGTAGAGGATGACTACTATAAAAGGGGTGGAAGAGAATACTTGGGTCGCACACGCCGCGGACCATGCAGGTCGAGGCACGCAGCTAAGCTTTGCGTTGGGGCTAAGATTTGGGTGTTTCTTTCTCTTCTCCTTTTACCTGATTTGATGAGTTGGTTGGCTCGTGCATGCATGCATGCTTTAGACATATGTCCTTGGATTTATGCATGGAATAATGTTTGCTTCATTACTAGTTATGATCAAAATTCTTCTAAAACAATTACTCCCTCTGTTTCTCTATATATGTAATTTTTTTTTGAGATTAACTTGAGATATACTACGATGATAAGATTACCAATCAAATCATTAACAAATTTTAATATATATCGTGATCTTAAAAAAATTACAGATCGAGAGAAAAAACATGTGATAAAAAAATCTAATGTAAGAAACATTAACAGATTTGTTGTTCAACCTTCATCCTTTCCGTCTCCCACCACCACCACCTCCTCTTCCCCCTCACCTCCTGTTGCCACCCACCCCATCCTCGCCCCACCCATCAATTAGCTATTATTATTTTTATGGTAGCCACAAATGACAAGGAGGACATTGATGGTGCCCGCCTCCCCTTCCTCCCACTAATCATTACCGCTATGGATAATAGTAGCGTTACCACTCCTCACCACCAGCTGCTACCTCTTATCTCCCCTACCGCCACAACCACTCATTGCCGTCGCTCACGATCGGTTGTACTGCCGTTATTTTACCGTCTTGCCATCACTAATTGTTAGGTTATCATCGCCGATGACGTTAAAGAGCAGATGAGGTGAATTTTAAAGATCTTAAATTTAAGAGTGTAAGTTTTGATACAATTATAAAACAAATATACATGCAAAATTGAAAAAAATACATTGTCGTTAGCATGAAAAATCTGGCGAGAGAGCGGAAACAGATTCCCTTGTCTACGTGTCACATATCCCAACTTTTCCCGCGAAGAACCAAACGGACTATTTTGTCTGGTACTGGAGCGGCAGCTTTTGTCATTTTGCTCTTTCCACACCACACAAGCAGACAAAATAGTCGCCGTACATGCATGCTGAAGCAACCACCTCCTGGCCGTCCGATCTAGCCACGTGGCCATGCCTCGGGCGGTCCATCTGTTGCTAGAAGTCTCAAGCGGCAGGGGACCTACGCGAGCAGGGCCCCACCTTCAGCATGGCGACAACCCGGCCGGTTCGGAGCGCCGCCCGGCCCAGCTTTGACCTGGACCGACCGGACGCAGGCCTTTTTGGGAGCGGCTCGTTTTGTTTTGGTTCACACGTGTGTGTGTGCTTGTCGTGGCTCGGGTGATTTGTACGTGCGGTTGCTGCAGTATTTTGTTGCTTACATTGGACGCGACTGCGATGAGATGGTACTATATTGATTTCTCCCTCTGTTTTTTCTTCCGAAATTGGTACATGCCATCCATGAAACTTGAAAATTCAAAAAATATCATTAAAAATTGTGTACAGTGACAAGCCTAAGATTTCTTATAAATAAGATCAAATAAATAGTTCATAAGTTTAGTCAGTCAATCTTTTAGGTATCTTATAATGTTAAGGTTCTTATTGTAAATTTCAACAATTTTTTTTGCAAATAGTTTTGGGATCAAATTACCCACGTGCCCTTGTATGGATCAACTAACAATGGTGTGCCACCAGCGAAAAAAATTTCTAGAAGTGGCACTTTGACAAAGTTGTATAGTTTGGTTAAGATCAAAGTAACTCTTATATTCTTTTCGAAGTGTAAGTATTCAAGAAAATGTCATTATGGATGTTAGTTGTTCTAAATATTTTTTGAAACACGATGCTAGGAGTATTTTTTATATATTTTTTGAGAAAAATTAACCTAAGTGTGGCATACACAGAATCATTCTTGATTTCTAATAACATATAACCAACTAGTTAGCTTTCGACTGTAATTTTAGAATCTAGTATTTTCAAATGTCATGGAGTATGTTTTATTTAACTGAAAACAACTTGGTGCATATCTTTATGTACTTATATGGTTGTAGCCTTGTAGTATGACACTTGTGCATTTGGAAGCTAGACACACTCTATGATACCAAACATCGCCTAAGCCTCCTTAAGAAATAGCTTTTGCTATAATTAGGTACTGTTTGAAAATTGGAACACAGGAGTTTGCTATATACTCAGAAAGAAAATACTTGGTGAGATTAAATGAAAAAATTATTTAAAAAATTCTTTTGTTGCAAATAGAAACAATTCCTCTAAAATAGAAAAATTACTACAAATATATTTTCATCGTCCGATTATGAAATGGACTTTGAACATTGAATATTTTAAATATCTCAAAAATTAGAAGACACATTGAAAACATTAACTTTTTAAATTATAAGATCAATTATAACTGTTGTTACTTAATCCAATACATAAAAATACATTCATTATTTGTACTCCTCTACTTGAGAGGAACCCACTCCTTGGCATTTTATCAGGATTGCACTTTCTATAATTAATTTATTAGTTTGATCAATCTCCCATGCATGCACGTACATTCCGTTGGTCTAAACTTTGGAGCCAATTAAGCTTAAGCACTTAACCGGGCTACTACTCCTAGGAATTAATAAACCTTGCTTGGGATCTGAGACAACATCTACTACTAAAAATTCATAAGAAGAAGAAGGGATTTAGCTTAGCTGCACAGATAATTGTGCACAAGAGAAGGATGTTGCTTGACGCATTTGCATGTTTCGCGATCTCCTGCATGTATACTTGGGTTATTGTAAACCATTAATTAATCAGCTAGATTGTATTAGATTTAATGCCTGTTATACAAATCCAAAGGTAGGCTTCGCGTGTACGTACTACGTAGTTTAGTATGCAACTTTACGTGCATGCAAATTCGTTAAGGAGCAGTTAATCATGCATGCATGCATGCACGTACGAACGGGCTGACCAATTAATTAGCCTGGCGATAAAGTATGTAATTAAGTAGCTAATGCATGAGTCGGTACGTTGAGTTGCTAGCTTTCGCCCAGGCTTGCTTGTTCTGTCTTATATATTTCCTCCTTTGTTTTCTTCTCTGTTATGTATAAATGTTTACGTCTATGTATCATAGAGATTTCGAAGTGTCATGTTAATTAGGTTTAAGATGCAATTTACATTTTTTTTTCTTATGTTGTGCGAGTTTTCGTGCTAGTATTTCATCCTTAGGGGTTGTTTGCAAAGCTTCAACCATACCATGCTTAATAAATTAATATTTTCTCCATCTTTATTTCACATGTAGTTTTAGTTCTCTGAACAATTTTTAAGAGCTAGTGTAAAATTACAATTCTAATCATAATATTTGTGATGTATTGTTTGCATCTAGATAATTAGTGATTAAGTAGAGTAATAACTATAGGACAATTTAAGAAGATATGATCATATTTCACCTTAAAAAAAGCACAACGACATTATTCTAAGTACAAATTTCCCTTTATAAAAGTGGCAAATAAAAAAATGAGGTAATAAATCCTTTGTGAGATCCCAACTCATTGTTTGTTGGTCTGAGTGGTCAATGTGCAAGTTCTACCTTCAAAGTATAGTGTGAGGAAGAAATTTATATATGTTTGAATGTCTTTTTAAGATTTGTGTTTACTCGTATGTGTGGAATAGATTGAGTAAGACAGGTTGTTTGGTTAGTTACATTAAGTAATATAAGTTGAGGTGGGATATTGTTTAATTGATTCTATGAATGATATAAGTAAAAAACATGTAAGATAAAAAATATTATCAAAACCAATAATATGTCATATTCCACTATAATAATCTTTAGTATGCCTTAATAGTCCTTAATTAATATTAATCTATCCTAAAAATCATTAATACACATTAATCACTCTCTAATTATACAATTAGACCAGCTTAGCTTGGAGATACATTCGAAGTTTGCATTTCCTCGAGCCTAACTCGGACAAGAATCTTACATCCCGCGAGCTTGACTCATTTTTGCAAACACGCAACCAAACAACTAGGAATTGCATCTCGTAAACCAAGTTGGATGCTAGATGCAGCCAATCAAACACATTCATAATGTCTAGTATATCAAATATAGTAATTTCAGATTGACCTTTTTTTGTGAATATAAGACAAAAACACAAACAAGTTAGTGTCCGCACGCATAATTTATCCCGCTTGGAGGTTTGTGCTACATCTTTTTAGTGGCATAAAATAAATTGCCTCACTCACAATAGCCATGTCAGATTTTCCCCATCCTATTTGTAGATGAGAGGTGGGTTGGAGTATTAGGCTGTCTCCAACTCTAGCTCCTTCTTGACAGGCTCTCTAAGAGAATATTCTCTGTCATGTCAGCGAAGAGGCTCCATCAATAATTTTTTCCTCTCCAATGCATAGGCTCTTCGAGAGACTCTTCGCGAGCCCACTCCTCCAAAAGCCTCCCTCTCCAATGCAAAGGCTCTTGGAGATACTCTTGGGTGGACCCTACATATTAAATATATAATTTTGGTTTTACCATCATATTAATAATTACATAATTTATATAAATAAATTAAAAATTATATGACAATATTTCTAACATTTAAAAATTTAATTTGCAGATCAAAAATTCTGCATAACAAAATAAATATTTTTATTAAATTTGGTACAACGAAAATAAATATTTTTATTTAAATTCGGTAGTTGGACATAACATTAAACGTACGACATTGCATACATGCATCGGTTTTGAAACTTGAAATTTAACATCGACGTACAAATTAAAAATACTATAAAAGATACATACAACGACTAATTTCCGTGGACACCTCCAAAACGCTCCCAAATGTGTTCAATCAAATCTATTTTGAGTGCTGTATGCATCGGTTGAGCCCGAATGTTGGTGTTTCTCTGGATCACATCAGGAAACCGCCATGTTGGATATTAGACGGTGTTACGTTCGAAGTCCCTTGGTTGTCTTCAAAATCGTAGAGTGGCCCGCCAAAATCTCTCTCATCCTCAACAATCATATTGTGTAGTATGACACATGCCCTGATGATTTTAGCGAGAGTTGAGCGTTGCCAAAAGCAGGCGGGGCCATGCAGGATGGCAAAGCGGGATTGTAGAACTCCAAATGCTCGCTCCACATCTTTCCTCGCTCCTTCTTGATGCTGCGCAAACAATCTGTGTTTGTCTGTCTGCGGCAGGGGTACCATCTTCACGAAGGCAGCCCACTCTGGGTATATACCATCTGCTAGATAGTATCCCATGTTGTACTCGTGCCCATTGACGAAGTACTGCACTTGAGAAGCTCGTCCCTGCAAAACATCGGTGAACAAGGGGGATTGGTTCAACACATTTATATCATTGTTGGAGCCGGCAACACCGAAGAAGGCATGCCATATCCAAAGGTCCTGAGAGGCGACCGCTTCGAGTATAATGGTCGGGACTCTGTAATCGCCGCGAGTAAATTGTCCTTTCCATGCTACTGGGCAATTTCTCCATTCCAGTGTATGCAGTCTATGCTTCCAAGCATTCCCGGAAACCCGCGCGCCTCTCCTTGTTGCAATAGGCGCTGCATGTTTTCGACGGTCGGGCGTCGAAGATATTCCTCGCCGAAGTTGTCGATCACTCCGTCGACGAATTTCTTCAGGCATTCGATTGCTGTGGACTCACCAATCCGTACGTACTCGTCGACAGCATCGGCAGGAGAGCCGTAGGTCAACAAACGGATGGCCGCTGTGCACTTCTGTAATGGAGACAACCCTCGGCGGTTAACGGCATCTACTCTCTCAGTGAAAAAGGTGGACCACTCACCAAGAGATCCGACAATACGTAGAAAAAGGGGTCTGCTCATCCGGAACCTCCGACGAAACAGGTGGTCGGGGTACACCAGATCTTCGCAGAAGTAGTCCGCCATGAGACGGATATGGCCGGTTTCACGGTCCCTGTTGATGTATCGTCTACCACCGCGCCGATGACGGTGCGAGGTAGAAGCCTACAGCCTTGCTTGTATACCGGCAAGTACACGCTCTTCTAACTCCACCATGGCGGGATCTGGGTTGATGAATCCCACAAGGTGTAACATCCTGAGTTTTGGGGTGAAAAGTTCTTTCTTAAAAATCATGCATGCATATGTCTCTCCTAGATCAGCCAAATCAGCCTCAGCTTTATTCTGTTCTAGCCCTAAATTCCTTCAAATCTATCCTGTGACCCCAAGTCAAGATCTGACTTGCCAGATTTGATCTATCAGTTATCCTAAACCTAAAAGCCTTCAGAACCCAGATTCAATTCTATCTCTAACTTCCAGAATTATCAACTCTTTTCTGTTTTCGAAAACAGAATATCTGTTATTACCTTTTACCCTAAGTTTCAGAAATTCAGATTTAATCAAAATCTTAGCCAAGTTCAGACCAGATTATTCCTGGATTATGATCAAGGGTATGCCAATACCTTAATCCAAAAAGTTGACAGCCAGATTTCATCAGCTAGACCTTTTTCGCAAATCAGTCCAAGAGTTATTTCAAATTAGTCCTTATCTGATTTCTGAAGACCCAAAAAGACTAAAATCTCCAGATTAACTCCAAATTCAGAATTTCTTCGGCAAATCTTTTCTAGATGCTATTTGAAACAAGTTCTTCTTCTGTGCAGATTTCAAGATCTCATCCTAATTACCATAATTCGAAATCAATTGAAGCTCAGATTCAATTACCCTAAAAATACCCTATTTTCAGTCTGTATCAAAGACTATTCAAATGTGCCAAATTTTATCAAATGTTCTTGCCAAATATTCTGTTGAATATAATCTGCTATATCAGTGAAATCAAATTCAGTTTAAACCTTCCAAAACTCCAAATTCGCAGATCAGTCCTTTTTCCAGATTTTTTTTCCAAAAGCCAGAAAGGCAAAATGTTGCAAATCATCTCCAAATTCAAATCTGATTCAGGGAACACCTCCCAAATGCTTTTCAATACAAATTCTTCTTATATGAGTATCTCAAAATCAAACCCTAAATCCCAGAATTCGAGATCAATAAGTTTCAGACCTATTTTACCCTAATCTACTCTGTTTTCAGTTCATATCAAAAGATATCCAAATGTCTCAAATTTTATCTTCAATCTGTGCCAAATCATTTGTGGAATTAAGTATACCAAAACAGCAGAATCAATTTCAGATCAAACCTTCCAAATCTTCAGATTTACAATTCAGTCCAAATCAAGAATTGGAAATTGCAAATCAGCCCTATTCGACCAGGACAGCAGCTGCTGTGCACGACCAGAGATCGCCGTGCAATTGCGCCGCGCTTGCTCGCCGCCGGTGAGGCTTCGCCGCACTCGTGACCGTGCATGCTTGTGTGTACGTGTCCTTGCTTCAGCCGTGCCGTGGCAACGCCGTGGCAGCGCCGTTGAATAGCATGTGCTCCTGCGCGCGACCAGCAACAGGCTTTTGTCAGCATCGTCTTGCCACGTAGCTTGCCTTGCCAGCCGTTGTCGCCACCACCTTGCACCGCCCGACATGGTTGAGTCCCAATGTAGCACAGCTTCGCCTTGCCAGTGCACCGTCGCTTCACCACTCGCCGTTGTTGCAGCTGCGCCCGGCAAATCTTGTCATCTGGCACAAATTCAATGTTGTAAATCCTTGCAAGCTACGCCCACTGCTCTATTTAAACTACCAGAGCCTTGTATCATCTCCTCTTCACCAGGACTTAGCCAATTTTGCAAAATCTCTCGCTGCAGTCGTCTTCTCCGGCGAGCCATCGAGGAGCTTCACGGTGACAGCCTCAACCGCAGCCTCAACCACCAAATTGACAGCACCAGTGAGTTCCCCTTATCTCTCTCATCGTGCTGTATCACTTAATTGGATTTCCTTGCCTCCTATCGCCGTCGATCACCGGAATTACTGAAACTCGAAGAATGCCCTGTTCCGGCAATGCAGGCCAAATTACCTCGATTTAGCTCTCGATCCTGTGGAAGAAAATGATCAGTGACTCATTTCCAGCAAGCCTATGCATCAAGATCTCCCGATTGAGCTTCAATCGAAGCTTTCCCCAATTTTGAGCTCTCCAGAAACCGGCGATCGTCGCCAGGCTTCTCCGGCCATCCTCCGGCCCATCTAATTGTACCAGAAGCTTCCCTATACCTCCTAGATGCTCTCCAAGCTTGGAATCGAGTTCATTCGACCTGTAACAAAAACCCCCAAATGGCAGTGTTTCTTCTCCGGCGCAGTTCACCGGAAATCCTTTCCCGGCCGTTTCAGCTTCATCTACTTTGTCATTCAGGTGTGCTTCAACCTCCTGAACATATTTGTCTTCTAGCTCGATCTTTGAAACTGCCCAGAATTCAAGTTATAGCTTTGCCAAGTTTTTGTCCAGAACTGCTCCAGTGCAACTAGTTCACCTCAGTTCATCACTGAATTTCATCACCTTCTAGCCATCTTTTGCCCTAGATCCTGTTGAATGATTTGTTCCTGTTATCAATGCCTACCTCCTAGACAAAGTGGTGCATCATTTGGAGCTCTAGATCAAAAGTTATGCCAAGCCCTAGTTTCTGGCCATGTCAAGATCAATGCCAGACTATGTCAGTCAGTGGCATTAGCCCTTTTCACTCCCTTCCAGATGTGCATTTTGGGCATAACTTTGTCCCTTAGATTCCTGAGGTTGTGATCAACATTTTCTTCTTCTATCACAACTTGATTTGAGCTCTTGAATTATATTTGCCGCTAAACCCTAGTTTTTTTGACACTATCCCAGTGCATGCCAGCCAATGGCATTGGCCTTGTTCACCCACTTCTGATTGTGCTTTCTGAAAGCCACTTTGTCCACTGAATTTGTAGAGTTATGATCTACATTTTCTTCTACTGTCATAACTTGAGATAAGCTCTCTAGTTTTCCTTGAAGTTATGTCAGAATCTTGATCTGAATGTCAATCTGCTGACATTCGCTGTTTTTGATCAAACCAGCCACAAAACTGATGTTCTTATTGTAACCTTGAGATCCTAAGAGCATCTACCACCCATCCGTAGCCAAATCCTTGAAACCCTAGGTCTCAACTCAGTTCAGCTTGTAATCTCAATTATCTCCAGTATCGTTCAGTCACTCTTGTTAAGCATATCTGCATATAAATCCTAAATCATTTTAATATATAAGTAATATTTGTGTGTATTGTTTGTTTGTCGCCGAGCAGATTCAGAAGCTGAGATCGAGGACTTCGCTGTTGACCCGTCATCAACTGCTGTTTCTTACGACGCGGAAGGCAAGTCATATCCTTGGTCATCTTGAACCTATATTTTAAATGTTGCTAAAACATAACCTTGAATATAGGCAATATTGCATGTGAATGATTGAGAATGGTTGATTTATCAATTGGCAGTACTGGACTGGTTATCTGTAAAATGTGAAATAAACAAGTTTTGAGCCATGAACTATTATATGTATTTATATATTTATATTCATGAAATAAAACCCCTAGCCGTGACCAGAAAAATGGTATGGATGGCTGTAGCACTGGAGGTGCTAGACTGCAAAGGAATGCAGGCACTGAAGGTGCAGGGTTGTGGATGGTCTGGTCACTAGCATATAAGGACTAGAACCTTGTGTTGTGCGTCTAGTGGCATGAACAACGTGCTAACCGCAAGCCTGGTATGGGACAGGCCTGAACAAGTACTTATGTGGATCATACATGAAACCCCTGCATGAGTTGTGTTGTGATGTTTGACTTGGAGGCTGACTCCTACTATCACTGAAGGTGATCTGATATTTGACCCAGTAATGGGAAAATGAGGTGGGGTGGAGGTTATGATACAACCTACCACAACTGTGTTTCGCTGAGAGCCACAGGGTCAGGGGTGAATTGTAAGTGATGCATAACAAAAGTTCTTGTTATCTCCACCTTGCCACTCACACATGGTTGTGAGAAGGGGTCTAATCATTTTGATAGGATGGGCTTGAAAGTGGAATATCTTGCGGGTAAATTGGTACCTCTCTGCAGAGTTAAAAACGTATTCGAATACTCCGAGCTCCCGGGTTTTATAGGAGTCTGCTGCGGTGGATTAAATCCACGGGGTGTGACACAAGTATTATTTTCTAAATAAAATATGTTTTAATCAAGATTACCCAAATGACATGTGTTGTCATGATAAGGAGTGCTGCCGTGGGCTGTCGTGTGTCGACGTGTCGCGGTAGTGCTATAATCTAGTGAACTTGAATGATGATGTTATATTATGAAAAGTGCTGCCATGGGATGAGGTATGAAAGTAAAAGATTATTTTATAAACATCCATAATTCTTGACTAGTCTAGGTTCATGTCATCACTACTATATGTATCTACTCTTACCTATGACTTGCTGAGTACGTAAGTGCTCACCCTTGCAATCTACAAATCAATAGACGGAGAAATCAACAATCAAGATGAAGGCGTGGAGTACGTCGTGGATCCAGAAGGAGGAGCGTCAGTCCCGTCATTTCCCTGATGTGTGTTGTTCTGCTGTCCACTTCTCTTTGTGGGTGGGTCACCTATCTTCTGCTGTGTAGATGTTATTTTGCTAAACCATGTATGCCGTGAAGGCATTGTAATCTCCTTATGTAATATCAAGGCCAGCAGGCCACACTGCTTAACTATTTTGTAAGTTACTCTGTTGCAATGTGATATACTCCTGTGCTTGACTTATCCTGGGACGTCAAGGGTATGTATATGCTATGCATATATGGGACTAGCTGCAGCGAGCTAGGTCTCTACAGGAGTAGTCGTAGTCCCAGTCTCGGGGCGCGACAAGAAAAGTTGGTATCAGAGCAACATGAGAACTTGACTGTAGGACGACACATTTAGGTATTGGCCGTGCCAGGAAGACGTAATTTATTTAGAAAACTACTTGTTGAAAATTGTATTTTGATAAAAATAATGAGCTTTGTAGCTCTTGAAAACTTTTATTTCAAAATTTTATTTGGATTTTCTAAAATTCGGTAAGATTGTGAGAGTGTGTTCTGTTTTTTTTAGAGTGTCTTAGGGGTTGGTGTAGATAGAGCTAGTGATGCTCTTGATAGCTTTTTGATTCGCTGTTGCTTTTGCAATGGTTAACTTGTATATTATGGCTTGTAGCCTAAGTATTTCATGCACTAAAGTAGTTTGCATTATTTTCTGCATTGTTGTCTTAGTTGGCCCTAGATAGTTAGATCAGCCCAAACTTCTTTTTCAGAGCTACCATGGTTGATACAAGAGGAAGATCTCGAAGCAGTGGAGAAGACAGGGAACAGACTCCTCAGGAAGAAGATATTATGACAAGAAACCCCTTGTTTCAGCAAGGACCTCAGAGTTCCAATCCTCCACAGAAGGAAAATATAGAGAGAGAAGATCGGAAGAGAAGAATGCCTCAACAACTGCAACCACAACTAAACTCAACTAGAAGGAGAATCCCTACCAACTCTAGTTTTCAACCATCATACCAAACTCCCAGACCAATAAGAATGACGTGCCCCAATTGCAAAGGAAATCACCTTCAAAAGAACTGTCCTCACGCGAGTGTCAAATGTTTTCATTGCAAACAGCATGGGCATCGCAAAGAATTCTGTCCCTGGATTCAATTCCCTAGACCCATAGCCATATCTCAAGCAAAGATGCAGTCAGTAGAACCTAGATCATCACCACTGCAGAATCCCAAGAGAAATCTACAAAGAAGAGGAGCCATGTTTACCAGAAGCAAAGGAAATCCTTACATGAACACTCAATGCTATCACTGTTGGCAGCATGGACATCATAGAGAATTTTGTCCTTGGACTCAACTTCCACCATTTATTGCCAGATTACAGGCAGGAACACAACCAGAAGCACCCAGAGTACCAGTGTCACCAGCACCAAAGCCTAAAGGAGCTCCACCAGGAAGAGGAGGGAACATGGCTAATCGAGGAAGAGGAAGAGGTAGAGCACCAACCGCAACCCAAGGAGGAAGATTAAACTATACGTCAATCCAAGAAGCAGGCAACGCCACTGACATTCTTCTAGGTAGATTCCTGATTCAATCTGCATCTGCCTTAATATTATTTGATCCTGGTGCTACAAATTCATTTATGTCAAAAGCATTTGCATCTGAGGTTGAAATGCATATAGAGCAAGTACCATTAGAGTATTCTATGGTTATGCAAACTCCAGGGGCTAGATTATCTGTCTACTCGATCTGCCCAAATGTAATCTTCAGTATAGAAGGGGTAGAATTTGAAGCAAATCTACTAGTTCTAGAACTACAAGGTCTAGACATTATTTTGGGAATGGATTGGTTGTCCCAACATAAAGGTCTAGTAGATTGTGAAGAGAAAACCCTTAGTTTTGTCAATAGCCATGGGGAGCCCCAGTTTTGTTTGTGAGGAAGAAAGACGGAACTCTACGAATGTGTGTAGACTACCGAGCTTTGAACGAAGTCACTATTAAAAACAAGTATCCATTACCAAGAATTGATGACTTGTTCGATCAGCTTCGAAGAGCCAAAGTATTTTCTAAGATAGATTTGAAATCTGGATATCATCAGCTGAAGATCAAGAAAGAAGATATACCGAAGACTGCTTTCACTACCAGATATGGTTTATATGAGTTTACAGTAGTACCTTTTGGCTTGACCAATGCTCCGGCAGCCTTCATGAATGTCATGAACAACACATTTATGGATTTTCTTGACAAGTTTGTCATAGTATTCATAAATGACATTCTGATATATTCCAAGAGTACGGAAGAACATGAGCAACATTTACACCTAGTCTTGGAAAGGCTACGAGAGAGGCAATTTTATGCCAAGTTTGACAAATGTGAATTTTGGATGTCAAGAATTTCATTTCTTGGACATGTGTTGACAGCAGAAGGAATTTCAGTGGATTCAGCTAAAATCTCTGCAATCAAGGAGTGGAAGCAACCTACCTCAGTTTCAGAGATTAGAAGTTTCTTGGGATTAGCAGGGTATTATAGAAGATTCATTCTCCCAAATTGCCAAACCACTTACAAATCTACTAAAGAAGGATGTTGCATTTGAATGGACCACCAAGTGCGAGGAGAGTTTTCAGAAGCTGAAGCAGAAATTGATAACAACACCAGTCCTCACTTTACTGGACAGCAAAGAAGATTTCGTAGTTACTGTGATGCTTCAAAGCAAGGAATAGGCTGTGTGTTAATGCAGCAAGGTCAAGTAGTGGCTTATGCATCACGTCAATGGAGACCACATGAGGAAAATTATCCGACCCATGATTTGGAGTTAGCAGCAGTAGTTCATGCTTTAAAGATATGGCGGCATTATCTCATTGGACATAAGTGTGAGATCTTTACAGATCATAAGAGCCTCAAGTATATTTTCACACAGACAGAGCTCAACATGCGTCAACGACGATGGCTGGAATTGATCAAAGATTTTGATCTTAGTATTCAGTACCATCCAGGGAAAGCTAATGTAGTGGCTGATGCCCTAAGCAGAAAAGTTTACAACCTACAAGGAATGGTTATGTTGAAGAACCCTTACATACAACAAGAGTTGCAGAATCATCAAGTGGAAATAGTACCACAGGGAACGGTAGCTACTTTAACAATAAAATCTCAACTTGAAGAACAGATAGAAAATGCCCAGAAGAAAGATGAAGAAATTTGTAAGATCAAGAGTCGAATCAAGTTAGGAAAGGCTCAAGGCTTTACTGAAGATAACCAAAGGATTGTATGGTATCGAGAAAGAATCTGTGTACCTCAAAACGCAGATCTTAAGGAAATAATTCTCCATGAAGCACATAAAACTCCATACTCAATACACCCTGGTAACACAAAGATGTATCAAGATTTGAAGACCAGATTCTGGTGGGATAATATAAAGAGGGAGATTGCAGAGTATATTGCAAACTGTGATACATGTGACGAGTTAAAGCAGAACACCAGAAAATAGCAGGAAAGCTACAACCTCTACCAATACCATTATGGAAATGGGAAGAAATTGGTATAGATTTCATTACAGGATTACCTAAAACTCAAGGAGGATATGATTCCATATGGGTTATTGTGGACAGACTTACTAAAGTAGCTCATTTCATACCAGTCAAAAAGATTTATGATGACAGTAAATTAGCAGGAGTGCATGATGTGTTTCATGTCTCTCAGCTCCGGAAATGTTTGAAGGAACCTACTGACCAGATAGATGTACAAGATGTGCTTTTACAGAAGAATCTCACTTATCTTGAGCACCCAATCAGAATCCTAGCCACTGATGAATGTCAGCTCAGAAAGAAGAAAATCAGATTGTGTAAAGTTCAGAGAGAAAATCATTCATGACAAGAAGCCACTTGAAAGAAGGAAGAGAATTTTCAGCAAACCTATCTCTATTCTTATCTTTCCTTGCTTTAGGTAAATCTCGGGGTGAGATTTCTTTAAGGAGGGTAGATCTGTAACATCCTGAGTTTTGGGGTGAAAAGTTCTTTCTTAAAAATCATGCATGCATATGTCTCTCCTAGATCAGCCAAATCAGCCTCAGCTTTATTCTGTTCTAGCCCTAAATTCCTTCAAATCTATCCTGTGACCCCAAGTCAAGATCTGACTTGCCAGATTTGATCTATCAGTTATCCTAAACCTAAAAGTCTTCAGAACCCAGATTCAATTCTATCTCTAACTTCCAGAATTATCAACTCTTTTCTGTTTTTGAAAACAGAATATCTGTTATTACCTTTTACCCTAAGTTTCAGAAATTCAGATTTAATCAAAATCTTAGCCAAGTTCAGACCAGATTATTCCTGGATTATGATCAAGGGTATGCCAATACCTTAATCCAAAAAGTTGACAGCCAGATTTCATCAGCTAGACCTTTTTCGCAAATCAGTCCAAGAGTTATTTCAAATTAGTCCTTATCTGATTTCTGAAGACCCAAAAAGACTAAAATCTCCAGATTAACTCCAAATTCAGAATTTCTTCGGCAAATCTTTTCTAGATGCTATTTGAAACAAGTTCTTCTTCTGTGCAGATTTCAAGATCTCATCCTAATTACCATAATTCGAAATCAATTGAAGCTCAGATTCAATTACCCTAAAAATACCCTATTTTCAGTCTGTATCAAAGACTATTCAAATGTGCCAAATTTTATCAAATGTTCTTGCCAAATATTCTGTTGAATATAATCTGCTATATCAGTGAAATCAAATTCAGTTTAAACCTTCCAAAACTCCAAATTCGCAGATCAGTCCTTTTTCCAGATTTTTTTTCCAAAAGCCAGAAAGGCAAAATGTTGCAAATCATCTCCAAATTCAAATCTGATTCAGGGAACACCTCCCAAATGCTTTTCAATACAAATTCTTCTTATATGAGTATCTCAAAATCAAACCCTAAATCCCAGAATTCGAGATCAATAAGTTTCAGACCTATTTTACCCTAATCTACTCTGTTTTCAGTTCATATCAAAAGATATCCAAATGTCTCAAATTTTATCTTCAATCTGTGCCAAATCATTTGTGGAATTAAGTATACCAAAACAGCAGAATCAATTTCAGATCAAACCTTCCAAATCTTCAGATTTACAATTCAGTCCAAATCAAGAATTGGAAATTGCAAATCAGCCCTATTCGACCAGGACAGCAGCTGCTGTGCACGACCAGAGATCGCCGTGCAATTGCGCCGCGCTTGCTCGCCGCCGGTGAGGCTTCGCCGCACTCGTGACCGTGCATGCTTGTGTGTACGTGTCCTTGCTTCAGCCGTGCCGTGGCAACGCCGTGGCAGCGCCGTTGAATAGCATGTGCTCCTGCGCGCGACCAGCAACAGGCTTTTGTCAGCATCGTCTTGCCACGTAGCTTGCCTTGCCAGCCGTTGTCGCCACCACCTTGCACCGCCCGACATGGTTGAGTCCCAATGTAGCACAGCTTCGCCTTGCCAGTGCACCGTCGCTTCACCACTCGCCGTTGTTGCAGCTGCGCCCGGCAAATCTTGTCATCTGGCACAAATTCAATGTTGTAAATCCTTGCAAGCTACGCCCACTGCTCTATTTAAACTACCAGAGCCTTGTATCATCTCCTCTTCACCAGGACTTAGCCAATTTTGCAAAATCTCTCGCTGCAGTCGTCTTCTCCGGCGAGCCATCGAGGAGCTTCACGGTGACAGCCTCAACCGCAGCCTCAACCACCAAATTGACAGCACCAGTGAGTTCCCCTTATCTCTCTCATCGTGCTGTATCACTTAATTGGATTTCCTTGCCTCCTATCGCCGTCGATCACCGGAATTACTGAAACTCGAAGAATGCCCTGTTCCGGCAATGCAGGCCAAATTACCTCGATTTAGCTCTCGATCCTGTGGAAGAAAATGATCAGTGACTCATTTCCAGCAAGCCTATGCATCAAGATCTCCCGATTGAGCTTCAATCGAAGCTTTCCCCAATTTTGAGCTCTCCAGAAACCGGCGATCGTCGCCAGGCTTCTCCGGCCATCCTCCGGCCCATCTAATTGTACCAGAAGCTTCCCTATACCTCCTAGATGCTCTCCAAGCTTGGAATCGAGTTCATTCGACCTGTAACAAAAACCCCCAAATGGCAGTGTTTCTTCTCCGGCGCAGTTCACCGGAAATCCTTTCCCGGCCGTTTCAGCTTCATCTACTTTGTCATTCAGGTGTGCTTCAACCTCCTGAACATATTTGTCTTCTAGCTCGATCTTTGAAACTGCCCAGAATTCAAGTTATAGCTTTGCCAAGTTTTTGTCCAGAACTGCTCCAGTGCAACTAGTTCACCTCAGTTCATCACTGAATTTCATCACCTTCTAGCCATCTTTTGCCCTAGATCCTGTTGAATGATTTGTTCCTGTTATCAATGCCTACCTCCTAGACAAAGTGGTGCATCATTTGGAGCTCTAGATCAAAAGTTATGCCAAGCCCTAGTTTCTGGCCATGTCAAGATCAATGCCAGACTATGTCAGTCAGTGGCATTAGCCCTTTTCACTCCCTTCCAGATGTGCATTTTGGGCATAACTTTGTCCCTTAGATTCCTGAGGTTGTGATCAACATTTTCTTCTTCTATCACAACTTGATTTGAGCTCTTGAATTATATTTGCCGCTAAACCCTAGTTTTTTTGACACTATCCCAGTGCATGCCAGCCAATGGCATTGGCCTTGTTCACCCACTTCTGATTGTGCTTTCTGAAAGCCACTTTGTCCACTGAATTTGTAGAGTTATGATCTACATTTTCTTCTACTGTCATAACTTGAGATAAGCTCTCTAGTTTTCCTTGAAGTTATGTCAGAATCTTGATCTGAATGTCAATCTGCTGACATTCGCTGTTTTTGATCAAACCAGCCACAAAACTGATGTTCTTATTGTAACCTTGAGATCCTAAGAGCATCTACCACCCATCCGTAGCCAAATCCTTGAAACCCTAGGTCTCAACTCAGTTCAGCTTGTAATCTCAATTATCTCCAGTATCGTTCAGTCACTCTTGTTAAGCATATCTGCATATAAATCCTAAATCATTTTAATATATAAGTAATATTTGTGTGTATTGTTTGTTTGTCGCCGAGCAGATTCAGAAGCTGAGATCGAGGACTTCGCTGTTGACCCGTCATCAACTGCTGTTTCTTACGACGCGGAAGGCAAGTCATATCCTTGGTCATCTTGAACCTATATTTTAAATGTTGCTAAAACATAACCTTGAATATAGGCAATATTGCATGTGAATGATTGAGAATGGTTGATTTATCAATTGGCAGTACTGGACTGGTTATCTGTAAAATGTGAAATAAACAAGTTTTGAGCCATGAACTATTATATGTATTTATATATTTATATTCATGAAATAAAACCCCTAGCCGTGACCAGAAAAATGGTATGGATGGCTGTAGCACTGGAGGTGCTAGACTGCAAAGGAATGCAGGCACTGAAGGTGCAGGGTTGTGGATGGTCTGGTCACTAGCATATAAGGACTAGAACCTTGTGTTGTGCGTCTAGTGGCATGAACAACGTGCTAACCGCAAGCCTGGTATGGGACAGGCCTGAACAAGTACTTATGTGGATCATACATGAAACCCCTGCATGAGTTGTGTTGTGATGTTTGACTTGGAGGCTGACTCCTACTATCACTGAAGGTGATCTGATATTTGACCCAGTAATGGGAAAATGAGGTGGGGTGGAGGTTATGATACAACCTACCACAACTGTGTTTCGCTGAGAGCCACAGGGTCAGGGGTGAATTGTAAGTGATGCATAACAAAAGTTCTTGTTATCTCCACCTTGCCACTCACACATGGTTGTGAGAAGGGGTCTAATCATTTTGATAGGATGGGCTTGAAAGTGGAATATCTTGCGGGTAAATTGGTACCTCTCTGCAGAGTTAAAAACGTATTCGAATACTCCGAGCTCCCGGGTTTTATAGGAGTCTGCTGCGGTGGATTAAATCCACGGGGTGTGACACAAGTATTATTTTCTAAATAAAATATGTTTTAATCAAGATTACCCAAATGACATGTGTTGTCATGATAAGGAGTGCTGCCGTGGGCTGTCGTGTGTCGACGTGTCGCGGTAGTGCTATAATCTAGTGAACTTGAATGATGATGTTATATTATGAAAAGTGCTGCCATGGGATGAGGTATGAAAGTAAAAGATTATTTTATAAACATCCATAATTCTTGACTAGTCTAGGTTCATGTCATCACTACTATATGTATCTACTCTTACCTATGACTTGCTGAGTACGTAAGTGCTCACCCTTGCAATCTACAAATCAATAGACGGAGAAATCAACAATCAAGATGAAGGCGTGGAGTACGTCGTGGATCCAGAAGGAGGAGCGTCAGTCCCGTCATTTCCCTGATGTGTGTTGTTCTGCTGTCCACTTCTCTTTGTGGGTGGGTCACCTATCTTCTGCTGTGTAGATGTTATTTTGCTAAACCATGTATGCCGTGAAGGCATTGTAATCTCCTTATGTAATATCAAGGCCAGCAGGCCACACTGCTTAACTATTTTGTAAGTTACTCTGTTGCAATGTGATATACTCCTGTGCTTGACTTATCCTGGGACGTCAAGGGTATGTATATGCTATGCATATATGGGACTAGCTGCAGCGAGCTAGGTCTCTACAGGAGTAGTCGTAGTCCCAGTCTCGGGGCGCGACACAAGGACACTTCGTAAGGTATTTACGGACTCTTCATCTTCACTGTATGAGCTTGAACCAGAGCTGGACGACATATTTGAGGGAAAGGGATTTCGGAATGAGAGGGATTTGGCAGTGAGGAGTATTGGTGGGGATGAGAAATATGTGCACCGTCGATTCGGTTTATATAGGCCAGGTCGAATATCCCAACGGCTATTTTTCAAACTTCAACGGCTATTTTCCAAAAAGATGAGTGCAATGGCTATTTTTCGAACACATGAGTCGAACGGCTACTTTCAAAACAGATGAGTCCAACGGCTAGTTTTCAAACATATGAGTCAAATGACTAGTTTTCAAACACATGAGTCAAATGGCTATTTTTCAAACATGAGTCCAACCGATATTTTCCAAACATATTTCAATTGCAGAAAAGAAGGATACATATGTGTACAACGACACATGGAAAATAAAATGCTACACTACTCAGCCTTGTCTAGGTTGGCCTCCCGGATCAAATTTTTTACAAACTTCAACGCTTCCGCAAGATCCTTCATTTCCTCGTCGGTGAAGTTGGATTTGTCCGTGGTGACCAGTTTTGTGAAAGACCTTGCAAGGACCAGCTTCTGGTTGAGCTGGTCGTGTTTGCTCAGAGTGGAGGCCGCACGGTCTGTTGCCTCGACGGGCTCAGTATTAGCCTTGACGAAGGCTTGTAGGTCTTCTTGCACGGACGTGTTGCCCAAGGGAGATTTCTGTTTGCCTTTCCCCTTGCGCTTCTCCTTGGCGGTGTCGCGACCTTCTGGGCGCGTCTCCTCCACGAGCAGCTCATCTGGATTGGACGAGGATGATGTGTGCGCACCATCCTCGCTCAGCCATGCTCTTTTGCCAGTGTCGACATATGTTCGGTTCCATTTAGGTTGGTCTCGAACATTCGTCCACCAGTGGTCCAGAGTGAATGCTTGCCCCATCTCGCTCCTGTACAGCTCACGGGCTTGTGCCATTAGTAGGTCGTCTGAACGACCACTAGCATACACTTCCTTTAGCCTGCACCAACAACCATTAAACTGGACAACTTTTCTGTTAGTCCGGAGCCAGTGGCCTTTACAATGCTTGACCTCCCTTCTACGATTTCGTGGGCTGCTCGCATTGTATGCCGCAGCCACACTCGCCCAGTACGTATCGAACTTTTTGCTATTCCCGTCGACTGGGTCCAGCGAGTTGTTAAACCACGCACTTATCTGCGCAATCAAATTATAAAAGGTGTCATGTAACTTTCAAATAAAATCGAGCAAAATGTCAAAATAATTCCTTCCACAATATCTTAATGTCAAAACGGAATACTCACAAGTCGAACATCGTCGGCCGGTTGCCAAAGCAACCGCCTGCACCCAACCAGACTCGAGGGACCATGGTCATCGTCGTCGTCTGCTCCGAGCTCCGGCGTAGATTGTGGCGTACCCACGTCTGGGGGGATGGGGATCTGAGATTTTGCCCGAGGCCTGCCGGTGGCAAGGGAGGACCATACGAAGCTGGGCCACTGACAAAATGATAGTTCGGCCCGTACGGTATATATGGATGACCTTGTGGAAATGAGTGCGACGGTGCATATGCGGCGGGATGGGAATATGGAGGAGCATGTGCATACTGTGGGCCGGGGGGGTAGCGGGTGGATATGGTGGAGGATTTGAATTACCTGCTATTTTTGGATTTTCCCCAGCTGAACTAGGAGAGCTAAGCCAGTTTACGAAACCCTCAGGAGGATTACTATCCATATCGAAGATTAAAACCAATTTTAGTGCACAAAGTGTGTGAAAAGTATGTGTAAAATGAAGTAAGATGTGTGAAATGGGTGTGGAGAAGCAAGCATATGAAGTCTCTATTTATAGACAGCCATCTGTGAATTTTTGAGAATTTTTTACAATTTTTCTGAATTTTTCTGAATTTTCTAGGAATTTTTGGTAATTTTGTAATGCAAAAACAATTAAATAATGCATAACGGGAGAATTTCCAACGACTAAAAATTCAACGGCCGAAAATACAGCCACTGACAGGTGGGCCCGGGAACAAAACGACCGTTGGATTATTAAATAACGCGTAAAAACAAAAATCGGACCGTTGCATTGGAGAACAGCCACTTACAAGTGGGCACGACAAATATGGGACCCCACACGTCATTCGGTGAGTGCGCGTGCATGCGGTATCACGGGAAAAATCCAATTTTCAAAACGCGTTACTGTGGCGGGCCCCACAAACCACGTGCAATAAATGTGGCGCGCGACCACTTGTGCTCGCAACACGCCCGTTCGACCGGCGCGTGCTCGGTGGGGCCCACCACGACCACGACTGCGCCACGACCGCGTGCACGAGCTCCTCGTCACTGTTCCAAGCACCGCTCGCCCGTGGTCGACGGTGCCTTCGACCAGCGCGCGCCCGGTCGTCTGCGCGCGTTGCGGCCAACCTTAGTATGTAGTGTCTACGGCCAACTACAATGCGCAACTTTGAGAGGTGCTTGCATGCCACAAAGGAGAGAGAAGCGAAGAGGGAGGGTGACCGCAACTTCGAAAAAAGCAGCAGTGCCTCACTACATGCACAGCCCCACCATGTGCACGAGCCAGCAGAAAACATGCAAGACTAAAAAAAATTTGCAATAAAGTCTTGGAAATTTGCATACCAATTTTTTGCCCTTTCTGAAATTTATAAAAGATTCTTGGATGTTCAACAACTCATTATGCACCCTTGGAGTCTCTGATTTCATCGCGATCAATTTGTATGTGACCGTGTCCTTGCATACTTCAAGCCTAGATATTTTTTTGGGTCGTGAAAAATTATGAATTGCATCTGATTATCCAAAAACTAGAAAAATTCAGAAAAATTGTTTAAAAATTTTGTAAAAATGTTGAAAAGAGCAATTATGTAATAATAAAATTATTTAAAAATTGTATAAAATGAAGAAACATGTTAGAAAATTCAGAAAATTGTAGGAAAGTCACCAAAAATAAGATTTCTTTGTTAAAAACCCAAAAAAAATTTATATTTGAAGGAAACAAATTATTTTAATTGATTTTTTTTGGGGAAAAGATATTTGATTGATTTGTTTGTTCAAAAAAATTTTAATTTGAGTTTTTCATCAGAAGAAAAACAGCCATATGAGAATATAGACATTTGATATTATGCCCATTGGAGAATATAACTGTTAGAGAACATAAGCATTTGATGATATGTCCATTAGAGAATATAGCTATTGGAGAATATAGCCGTTTCATAATATGACAAGTAGAGAATATAGCCGTTGGAGAATATAACTATTGGTGATGAATCCTATAAATGTGCATCTCCATTCTTCAACCTCAGTTACCAAACTTGTCATTCTCATCACAACCATTCAAAATGGATCCCAATTAAAATCAATATGGCAGTTTCACGAATTAGTCCAATCCAACATTCCAAGTACTCAACATCCCCTTGAGAATTTTCCCCCTAGCACCCAATACTCTCAAAATTTCGATTATATCACCACCTTCGTAACCATGAAATATGTATCCACCTAGCTACCCTCTCTATTTTCCCAGTCAAAAAATTTCTCAAGTTCACAGAAGGTCCATACATTTCAGTCTTCCTCTGTGTCAGATTCAGGCACTCCGATGTCTGGGAGAGTCCCAACACTGCCCACAATTGTCGATATCACCGCGGGCAGCGGTGGCAGCGAAGACGAAGGAAATCCCTCAAAGCGCAAGGCCTGGTCAAAAGTCAACAACATGCGTTTAGTGAGTGCATGACTAGAAAATTCTATCGATGGGAACTCAAAGAAGGGTGAGAAGTATTGGAGCAAGGTTGCAGGAGTGTACAACAAGAATTGCCAAGCCCACCAATGAAGATCGGCCAAAACTACCAAGACCACTAGCGAAAGATGAAGAAGAAAATGGTCTTGTTCAACGATATCTAGTCTCTTGTGAGGGATATGCATACTAGTGGTCAGTTCAACAACCACTACTACAGAATTCATCATCACAGTCGGGTCAAAACATTCATCACAGACGGTTCTTACCCGTCAGTGATATTCGAGTCAGTGATAACCATGTACTATCACAGACGGTTTTTGATGTTTTCAACCGTCTGTGATCTATCCATTCACAGACTGTTATAAGGTCAGAACCGTCTGTGATAAGGTCAGAACCGTCTGTGATACTCATATTTCACAGTCTGTTATAAGGTCAGAACCGTCTGTGATAGTCATACTACCACAGAAGGTTCTTACCCGTCAGTGATATTCGAGTCAGTGATAATCTTGTACTATCACAGACGGTTTTTGATGTTTTCAACTGTCTGTGATCTATCCATTCACAGACTGTTATAAGGTCAGAACCGTCTGTGGTAAGGTCAGAACCGTCTGTGATACTCATATTTCACAGTCTGTTATAAGGTCAGAACCGTCTGTGATAGTCATACTACCACAGACGGTTCTTACCCGTCAGTGATATTCGTGTCAGTGATAATCTTGTACTATCACAGACGGTTTTTGATGTTTTCAACCGTCTGTGATCTATCCATTCACAGACTGTGATAAGGTCAGAACCGTCTGTGATACTCATATTTCACAGACTGTTATAAGGTCAGAACCGTCTGTGATAATTACACTATCACAGACGGTTCTGAGAACAGAACCGTCTGTGATACTTGAGTATACACAGACGATTTTGACATCAGAACCGTCTGTGTTAGTATGAGTATCACAGACGCCTTTGATGTCATAACAGACTGTGATACTCAGATTACCAGAGACGGTTTGGATATCAGAACCGTCTGTGGTACTCAGGATGACCAGAGATGGTTTGGATATCAACACAGGCGTTTTTGATCTCAGAACCGTCTGTGATACTCTTAACACAGACGGTTCTGAGATCAAAACCGTCTGTGATACTCATATTAAACCAATCTGCGATATCAGCGACGGTGTTAATCTTGAAACCGTCTGTGATAGTGTTATAATCTCAGAACCGTCTGTGATATTGATATCACAGACGGATCTGAGGTCCAAACCATCTGCGATGGGTTATTATCGGTGACTGTTATAATCTCAGACGGTTTGTAAGATCAAAACCGTCTGTGCATGCACAGACGGTTTTGATCTTACAAACCGTCTGAGATTATAACAGTCACAGATGTCCTCTGTACAAATTGCATTTTCATATATACAGTTCATGAATTTCATACATGCATAGTACTCAAATATATACAGTCTCATATATATTTGTACAATTGAACTCAGAATTATATTTGTACAGTACTCAAATATATACAGTTTCATATGCACAGTACTCAAATATATTTGTATAGCATTTCATATACACAGCACAGAACTCAGAAATATGTACAATTGAACAAATAAATGTAATCGACAATTAAAGTGTGTTAAATGTACAAATAAATGTAAGGCCGCACTAATACGAACCTTGCGGGTCCCTAAACTTCCCCTTGGGTGATATGACCTCCGAAAGGAAAAACTCAGCGAGCATCCCTCGGACATTACCAATCTGTCGAGGGTCAAGGCTTTCTGAAGGGAAGTCGACCCCCTGCAGCAAGAGTTGGTACATAAAAAATTAGCTGAAGTTGTAAATTCTGTCAAATCGAGACAAATTAAGGGGAGCAGTTGTATACCTCGGGGAAATCTGGCCGGTGAGCGGTGATGATCAGGTCATACATGTGGCGCATCACGTAGAACCCACATGTATTGTCGTCCGGCTGCTGATGGCACTGCCAATTTACAGACCGAGAGTTAGGTGGGGACAAGTTATAAAGTAAAACAGATGCCAGTTGAAATTTGTACCGAAAATTGTAATCACTAAAACTTATCGGCTCGCCGCTCGTGTTGTCTCCCTACCTCGGCAAAGTACTTCGTGAAAGCCCTGTAGATAGTCAAAATTGACAGTTTGAGGATAGCCGAAATTGACAATTTGAGGACAGTAAATCTAGATGCATGCAAGACAGGTCCACATCACCTTCCGAATACATCTCGTGCGCCGCAATACGAGTACCCTTTCCTCTGCAATGAGTCAAGGTAGAACACCTTGTTGCTTTTCGGAATAAGTAGCAGCAGGATCCAGTGGTAGCTACATATTACACGTAGAGAATTAAAAATTTAATCTAAATTTGGGGGTGTGCACATGGAGACACTAATCTACGGGTGAAGTACTGATGAAAGCACTCACCTCTGGTTGTAGGGTACAAGTATATACTCCTTGTCAACCTGAGCAAGTAACCCTCTTTTGATGTAGTCGACAACGAAGTCTGTGTCGATCCTAAACATCACCTCGGCGACCATCTGGGGGTCCAAGAAACCAACAGGTATGCCCTTGGATTTGGCATAGTTGGCCATGCAGCTGCACGGAAGTAACCAATTAATAAATGACATATATCCGTATATGCACGGATAGTAGGATACTTACAGCACCCAAGACAGTAGGATTGACAAGTCGAGCGCATCTTTGTTCAGTAAATTGTGCAGGTCTTCGAAGGTCACCGAGTAGGTCCCAACGTCGTTATGGAACTCTGCCACGGTGTACTTGACCATGATGTGTGTCGAACGCTGCGTCCTGGTCTGGTTTGTCCTCCTTATGTACCATGCATGCAGGCTCTGGCATGCTAACCCCATGCTCGAAATTGTGGTATCGGAGGCCATAGGCATCCCCAGAGAGAACGGCATGAGAGCTGGCGCACTCTTCTCGCTCTCCTTCGCCGGGCTCTTCTTTGCTTTTCCCCTCATAGCCAGCTTCTTGAATGGTTGCCTCTTACTCGGAGTCAGCTTCGTCATCGGAGGGGTATGCTGGCTAGTAGGCCGCGTGTTGGTCTGTGATGTCTGTGATGTAAGAACCTATGTATTATGACACTAACTCTGAGGGCTATTATTACAGTACAAATTATGAAACTGGGGGGGGAATCACCTCATACAGGACGATGTCTTTCTTGGGCCATTGCACGAACGTATGCACCGCATCCCCGCGAGTGGTAATCTCGTCGTTCGGCGGCTTCTCCAACGGAAAACCCTTGCAATGGTCAAAGACACTGTCCACCTGGACCCGTGCAAAACCCTCACATAGAGGGGCACCATGGATTGTGGCCCCCGCCATGCATGGTTGCGCCATCCCACGGGCAGCCTCGATCGGGAAGACACCGGCCAGCACCATAAGCTTACAGGAGGCGGGTTCCTACAAACAGTGCGCATTAACATGTTGAATTTCACCGCTTCTCACTTTCGAATGAATTAACATAGACAAACAGTGCGCATTAACGGTCATTACCTGCAGAGAGTCCACCGGATACTTTGGAGAGGGCTCTGTCTGCGAAGACCCCGGCGCAGATGCGCAGCTACTACGGTGGCCAAGAATGGGGGTCGGTACTTCCGCTGCTAGAACGGGGGTGCCCTGGGTCGCCTTTCTTAGCTCTTCATACATGGACCGCATCTCCGACAACTGCTGCAGGAGTGCTTTGTCCCGAACAGCGAACTCCGATCGCATCTCCTCCTTGAGCCGTTCATCGCGGGCTTGGAGGGATCTCTTTCTCCTTTTAGCCGCCTCCTCATCATCAGGGAAACCATACCTCCAAGGCACAGTGGCGCCGAGGCCGCGCACGCGGCCTGGATGCTCCTTTTTTCCTAGCGCCGCTGTGAGGATATCCCTGTCCCTCCTCGGGTTGAACTCTCCGGATGCCGCCTGCGCACTCAGCGTCACCTGCAACAGGAGAACTTAGCAATACAGCCCATTGCATGCGTGTTATGAGGATAGTACGTGATCGGACAATCTTACCAGCCGGTCGATCACTTCCTTGTCCGCAGGGTTACTCACGGAGATGCTTCCGGAGGAGTTCATCGTCGATCTTGCTCGGCACCAATTGCAGGCGCGCATGTCCGTTATGCCCGCATAAGGACTGCCGGCCGAAGACTGGGAAGCCTCCTCGTCCTGCTTCCTCCACAGCGCCTTCTTTCCCACATACCCACCGGTGCCTAGTCTGTGTAGGTGGGTGTTCTTGGCCTGGTTAGCCTGGCCCTTCGCACTAAGCTCCTGGAACTCAGGCTTGCCCTTCATCTCCACGAACTGCTGCCATGCCTCGGTAGTCACGAAAGGGTAGTCATCGAAGGGGGTCTTCGACTCCTTCACATAGTGCCTGACAAGTTCGCTCTTGAAGTTCCTCCACGCCTTGTTTATTGACATAAGTGTCCTCTGCAGACGGTGAACTGGCGATTCTCCGGAATGTGAAACACCGCCTGCACTTCTTCCCACAGCGCATCCTTGCACTCTGGGGGCACTTGACCCCAGTCGGAGGTGGTGATGGGCACCCGCTCCCTTGTCACTTTGCCGCATAGTAAACGGTACTGACCGACAAGTTTGTCCTGAGCTTTAGGCACACCATTGTCGTCGAACTGGACGTGCTGCTTTTCCCGCTTGTTCAGACGCGCGCATGTCGTTTGGCCTCGCCCCTTTCTCTTCTTCTGCGGGGTCACGGCGGACGAGGCGACCTCCGGCCCAGGCGTCTCATCGCCAGCGAGGTCACCCTGACTCCCCGAGTGGTGCATTTCGTCACCAGACATAGTTCCTAACATAAGTGAAAGAGAGAACAGTTTAAGTAAATCTGCAACTAATAATTCTATAACAAAACCCATATACTTATAATTAACCAAGAATGACAGAAACGGTGGGGAGGCGATGGAGGTGATCGTGTCGGAGGCGGGAGGGCGATGGAGCTGATCGCGCCTGACAGTGGAAAGGCGATGCAGGTGATCGCGACGGACGGAGAAGAGGACAAGGTGGGAGGCGATGGAGGTGATCGCGACGGACGGTGCGAGGGCGGAGAGAGCTAGGGCAAACAGTTGCGAACTGGAATGAGCGGGACAAACCCCGCCTTGAACTATTAACCGCGACGATATTATTACAGTCGGTTCTCGCATCAGAACCGTCTGTAATAATCGACAGAGTGATAGTCACCAGAGAGATTATCACAAACGGTTTTGAGTTGAGAGCCGACTGTGACTCTAATTGTCACAGACGGTTTGGAATTGAAAACCGACGGTGCACGTCAAGAACTCGAAGAGTCGGACACTGTTGAAAACATCACAGTCGGTTATATATACATAATCGTCTGTGATAGTAATATTATCACAGTCGGTTCTCAAATAAAAACCGTCTGTGGTAATCTACATAGAGGAGAGATTATCACAGACGGTTGTGAGTTGAGAACCGACTGTGACTGAGATTATCACAGTCGGTTCTAGAATCATACCCGTCTGTGCTAGGTCAAAACCGTCCTTGATAATCTCTCTATTGAACGTTAGTTTTACAACTTGAAACTGATCTGTAGCTTTCAACTCTGAATGCTCGAAAACTTGTTTTAAATAAACACTCAGATATTTCAAATGTAGTCCAAATGCTCTGTAAATTGGTTACTGTGTACGTAGATCCGATAATTGGTTACAATGTGGAGCATGCTCAAATAAATTTAACATACAATGTACGTGGAGCATGCTCAAGTTAATGTTACATACAAATGGGAACTTTCACCGACAATTTCCACGTACACAGCCATGTTATCCTCAACTTTCCACTTGCCGCGGCCCTGCAAAGATGAGAATTACAGGAGATATAAGCTATACCGATGGAAACAGAGAGATAAGACGTACAGTTCATTACCTTTAAAGTATAACCCTTCCTGGTGATCCATACACACATAACTGGTTTCGTCGGTGTCTTCAGTATCGACCTGTACGCCATCTCCAAATGGAGGAATCTCATCAAATTGATTGTATTCCTCCTCGTCTACGACATTTTCAACTCCAACAATCCTTCTCTTGCCATGAAGGACGATGTGCCACTTCTTATTGGCCGGGTCAGTGACATAAATGACCTGAATGGCTTGATTTGCAAGTATGAATGGCTCATCTTTATAAGCAACGCGATCCAGATCCACAGAAGTGAAACCGTAACTGTCAACCTTCACACCCTGTGGGATTTGGACCCATCGGCATCGAAACAGGGGAATCTTGAACAGTACGTAATCGAGCTCCCAAATTTCTTCAATGAACCCGTAGTACGAATTCAATCCACGTACTACCCTTGTTGGGCCTGTCTTGGTGAACCCCTCATGGAAAGCTTCTACGCTCACTCCACTATTTTGCACAGTGCTCTTTCGATCTTGATTTTTCGTGTAAAATGTGTAACCTTGATGTCGTATCCCTGCCATGTCTGTACAATAAACGTGGGCCCTTTTGCCAACTATTTAAGGTTCTCACTTGCGGACTCTCCGGTGATTCGCACCTTCATCCACGCGTTGAATCGACTGTTATGTTGTCCCGTGATCCAAACCTCGGATCGGCGAGGATTGTCTTGTCGTAGCATCTCCTTGTGCTCGTCGATGTACGGAGACACCTCCGTCATGTGTTACAAGACCCAAAAATGAGCTTTCAAGTACATATCGAAATCAGGAGTGATGGCTCTCCGTCCAATAGTGCCAACACCATCAAGCCTCCCCTCGTGACGAGACACAGGAACTCCTATTGCTTCTACCTCGGCCATGTAATCGACGCAGAACTCAACAACCTCTTCCGCTGCATAACCTTCGACAATGCTACCCTCGAGCCGGGACCGATTCCTCACGTAGGCTTTAAGTACACCCATGTATCTCTCGCATGGATACATATAACGTAGGAACACGGGTCCACATATCTTGATTTCTCTGACAAGGTGGACGGTGAGATGGACCATGATATCAAAAAACGATGGAGGAAAATACATCTCAAGCTGACAGAGAGTTCGAACCACCTCGCTCTGCAAAGAATCCAGTCCATCGGGATCAATGACCTTCGAAGAAATTGCATTGAAGAAAAAACATAGCCTCGTGATCGTCTCTCTGACCTTATGCCGCAGAATACTCCGAATGGCAACAGGAAGCATTTGTGTCATCAACACGTGACAATCATGAGACTTCATACCCAGCAATTTCAAATCGCCCATGGACACAAGCTTTTTCATATTTGCGGAGTAACCCGATGGAACTTTAACACCATACAGACACTTACAGAGTTCTGTCCTCTCAGCCTTGCACAAAGTGTAGCATGCGGGGGGGAGGTATATACGGCCTTTATCGTCCTCTCTCGGTGCTAGCTCGGGCCTGATTCTCATTTCGATCATGTCACGCCGCACATTGACGCCATCCTTTGTCTTCCCTGGAATGTTCAGCAATAGGCCGATTAAACTGTCACAAACATTCTTCTCTACATGCATGACATCAATGCAATGACGAACCTCTAAATGCTCCCAATACGGTAAGTCCCAAAATATCGATCTCTTCTTCCAAGTGTTTTTCGTGCGGGGTTTCAATTTACCACCCTTTCCAAACACAACGTCTATGTCCTTCACCCGTGAGTAAACATCTTTCCCGCGCGTAGGCTTCGGGGCTGAACCATCTTCCTTGTGGCCGTCAAATTCCCTCTTCCTCTTACGGTACGTGTCATTCTTCGGAAGAAACCTACGGTGACGCATGTACACTGTTTTCCTGCAATTCTTCAGCCACACGCTCTCAGTCTCATCTTCGCAGTGGGGGCAGGCTTTGGCTCCTTTCGTAGTACGGCCCGACAAATTTCCAAGGGCAGGGAAATCGTTGATGGTGCAGAATATCATAGCACGTAGGATGAAGTTCTCTCGTTTGTATGCGTCTCATACCTGCACCCCTTCGTTCCACATTGTTAGGAGATCCTCTATCAATGGTGCTAGGTACACATCAATATCGTTTCCGGGTTGTTTTGGTCCTGAGATAAGTAGAGACATCATGATGTACTTGCGCTTCATACACAACCAAGGAGGAAGGTTGTAGATACACAAAAGAAACGGCCAAGTGCTATGCCAACTGCTAATGTTACCAAAAGGATTAATTCCATCAGTACTCAACCCAAACCTTATATTCCTCAATTCTGCTCCGAAGTTAACAAATTCCCTGTCGATGTTTCTCCACTGCGAAGAATCAGCGGGGTGTCTCAGCTTTCCATCCTTCTTCCGGTCTTTCGAGTGCCAACGCAGTAATTTTGCCTCTTTACGGTTTGCAAACAAACGCTGTAAGCGGGGAATGACTGGCAAATACCACAACACCTTAGCAGGAGGTCCTTGCTTTATCTCCGCGCAGTCGCCGTCGTCTGTTCGGTCCTTAGTACGCTTATAGCGGGATGCGCCGCATACCGGACAAACATGCATATTCTTGTAGTCGTTACGGTAAATGATGCAATCATTAGGGCATGCGTGTATCCTTTCTACTTCCATTCCCAAAGGACACAACAGCTTTTTCACTTGGTAGGTGTTTTTTGGCAACTCGTTTCCTTCCGAGAGCATGTCCGCCAAAAGATCTAACAGTGCTGTGAAACTCTTGTCGGTCCAGCTGTTGCTTGCCTTCAATTTTAACAGTTCAAGCACAGAGGCCAACTTTGTGTACTTCGACTTGCAACCAGAGAACAACGGCTTTTCTGAGTCCTCAATCAAGCGCTTGAATTTGCCAAACTCCCTTTCACTGTAATTTCCTTCCACATCACGCAACATGTCATCTAAATGGTCATCCTCTGGCATTTCCTCGTCGAAGTCGTTGTTCGGATCCGACATGTCCTGTTCCTCAACCTGAGTGGCAGTTGTTTCTGCAGTTGGCTCTTCTCCATGGTGGACCCAACACGTGTACCCGTTTTTGAAACCACGTCGGATCAAGTGGGCGACAATTTGAGATGAGTTGGTGAACATCTTAATATTCTGGCAATCTACACAAGGACAGTACATATATGGTAAACCCTTCTTCGCCATGTCTTGCTCAGCAACCTTTTGGAAATCAAAAACACCTTTCATGTATTCCTCACCCACTCGGTTGTCATTATACATCCAGTCTCGGACCATCTGCAATTAATCAAATTCATACACATGCTAATTAGTAAATCAATGGAGATCAATATTGATGATGAAATCAAGTAATATGTATGCCTTGGGAGCAAGTACCAACTTTGGTTCGATCCTCAAATTTTTGCCCCCAAATGCTCCCCCGGCCTTTCGAGATTCGCTCTTCCTTGCCCCAAATCTCTTCGAACTGGACAGTGTAGGTCGAGGAAGAGAGTACGACTACCTCAAAACATCCGCCAAAAGACCTTTTATACCAGGTTCAATACAGACGGTTCTATATAATACCGTCGGTAATATCGGTGCATTATTGAAGAACAGAATATTACTGACAGGTTTCACTCTATTAACCGTCGATAATATCGGTGCAATTTGTGTAACTATGAAAGAAATATCACAGACGGTTATGAACTCCAAACCGTCCGCTTTATTATCACTGTCGGTTTTTAGCTCAGAACCGTCTGTGTATTTGATTATCACAGATGGTTTTAAGGTCCGAACCGTCTACGTGATTATCACAGTCGGTTTTTACCTCAGAACCGTCTGTGTTATCACAGACGGTTTTAAGGTCCGAACCGTCTATAATATCCCAGATTGTTTGTTTGCATTCGACTACTGGTCATCAGTTGTTCCACTTGTTTTTCATATTTGGTTCTATCTTATTTCAATGTTAGTATTTAAAAAAAATGAACGTTCAGAATATTTGGTTTTATCTTGTTTTTCATATTTGTTTTATATATATGTCTGAAATTAAAACCGTCAAAACCATCTTGATCGCAGCAGTATTTTCTTGTTAACATTTTTACACAGAACATCATTTGGTGATTATCAGTTACATAATCAATCGAAAGCCAGATATATAAGGAAAAGAAATTTCTTATTTCTTACAATCTTTCCATACATAAGAGATACTATTAATTAAGCGACCAATTGATTAGTGTCGACCTGTTCCGAAAGTAATTTACAAAGTTCTCCTAGGGACGTATTGGCATCAGTAGGATCTACACTGGCCGCCCCAGGAGAACTACCAATGCCTCTAAGACTATCAACATCATCTCTCACCAAAGGAGTGGATTTGGCATCAATAGGATCATCCAAGAAATTAAAGTTGATACAACAAAGGTGGAGATGAAGCTGCAACTCAAAGCATGCACTCTGCCAAGTGCAGAATGGCAAAAGACATCCCCTCAGAATGCTTCTCCAGCGCCTCTTTTTTTTTTTTGGAGAGTTCTGCACAAGGCAGCTTTCTCCTCCTGCACATATGCTTCTCCAGCTTCTCCTAGGGACGTATGCTGGGAGGGTGAAGATGATTGCCAAGCTTCGGAGTGGATTTGGACATGGAAGTGTGAGCCTTACCCCAGAAAAGCTGATGATACAAAGGTGTTGGAGAGGGGATATTGGAAGGATTATTGTGGATCTCCAAAGGTGGAGTGGATGCAACTGGAGGGGTTGCAAGGGGCAATGTGGCAACACAGGCCTCAGCACCCTCTAGAGTCTTCGCTGCAGCTCCACTGTACGATCTTTCATCATTTCTAAGTCTCTTCTTTGGAGGGAGCATTTCCTCAAGCACCTGTGGATTTCGAAATGCATTTGTTTCGAGGTAATCAAGTCATAAAAGAAAAATCTGCATTAGAGTTTCAGAGAGGACTTACTTTCTGAAGATCCTGATCGAGTTCATTCCTTATCTCTTCCTCATCACTCTGATCAATTTCAATAACCTCACTGGAATCTCGGCTCGCCATCAAGGTGGGAGTTGAGGAGGGAATAAAGACAGGGATTTAGGAGCCTCGCTATTTATAGAAACAGAAGGTGACGGTTCATATGCGCGGGTGCCTCAAGTTCTAAAAAGCGCACTACTGGTTTTCAAGGTCAATAAATTCGTGATATATAACTTCTCGGGAGATAAACTGCAACACGGCAAAGGAAGTTGAAGAGTCAGATTACATAATTCGATGCAAATTAAATTTGAAGTAAATAATTAAGTCTCTTCATCTGCTCAGTTATTATGTGCGGTTATCAACAATTGCATGTAGAGAATTGCACTGTTGGGACTATCACAGACGGTTGGGAGATCAAAACCGTCTGCTTTAATATTACAGACGGTTCTGATGTCCGAACCGTCTTTAATATGTCTGTTGAATATTGAACTGTTCGACTTCTACAAATACTTGTTCCCTCCCTGGAGTTTTGCTTCCAGTTGAACCGCTGAGAATTTGAAAGAAGTTAAGAATTTGAAGCGTCGATAACTGTTCTCCAATCACAGTCGGTTCTTACATAAAATCCGTCTGTAATATTACTATCATAGACGGTTTGGAGTTAAAAACCGTCTGTGATATTGATAGAGGTTAAGACGAGGCGAGGACACTGTTGGGACTATCACAGTCGGGCCTTATATAAAAACCGTCTCTAATGTGACTATCACAGATGTTTTTTACCTCAGAGCCGTTTGTGATATTCAAAGCACGTTGATATATAACTTCTATATTCTTTTTATATTATTTGCATGGGACCTACGACTTCTATATTGTTTCTATATTATTTCAAGGGCTCCGATCACAAGCCAAAGATCGCGATAGTCGTTCCTTGATCGCACACAGTGTACATACCTTTGTATGGTCGAATGTTCGACAAAAGCTAAAGAAAGATAAAGAAAGAGGGAAGATTGCATGCAGTCCAAGAATGTGCTGGAAAATTAGAAAGTTGACATAAGAATAAAGTTTTCAATAATTTGTTTCATCACTTACAAAAAAAAGTAAAAATACAGAATGCTAGGTCAAGGAGTGGTCTTAGCCCTGGCTGCATCTAGAATAAAGTCAGTTTGACTTGCAGCCAGGACGCAGGACTCCTCCAGCGACAAGTTGTCCTTCTCAGGATCAACTACTTCAGCGTCGAGAAGGCCTGCGACCTCCCTCAGCTTCGCGATGGAATCCTTCATTGTCAAACCGCAGCCAGCGATGGTCATATCCGCGGCTTTCTTCTCCTCGCGAAGACGCCTCGTCCTCGCCCTAGCATTGTCACCATCCGTCTTCATGCGCTGAATGCGCTGGAAGAGATCGTCAAGGTCAAGCCGTAGCCGAGTGTGCTTCTCCGTGAGGAGCTTGTGCTCCTCCTGGAGGGCCCTCAGCTCGGTCTTGACTTTGGCAGTGTCTTCCACGGCTCCCCTTCCCTGTGCAAATCAACAGGTCAAGAATGTATTGAACATGGATTAACAATACAGGGGTAAGTCCAAAAGATTGAGAGTTCATACCAGGGAGGGCGAGGCTGACGATGCCATCGAGGATGCCATTGGCGCAGAGAAGCTAAGGAGTCAAACAGTCTGAGAACTATAAAAACTTGTAAAGTAAATGACAATTTTTCCACTGTCAATTTATAGAACTTCCAAAGCGATGCTTCGTGTTCTCCTAGGCGCCGCGCGCGAAGATCGGAGACAGAAATGATCACAGTTGAGAATTCGAAGCGCCGGTACTTTTCCAGTCGGTTCATACATCAGAACCGTCTGTGATAACTACACTATCACAGACGCTTCGTTGTTTACAACCGACTGTATAAATCACAGTCGGTTCTGAGTTCCGAACCGTCTGTGATAGTCTAATTATCATAGACGGTTCAGAACTCAGAACCGTCTGTATATATCACAGTCGGGTTTTAGGTTAGAACCGTCTGTGATAATTAGACTATCACAGACGGTTCTTAGCTGGGAACCGATTGTATATATCACAGTCGGTTTTTAAGTTAGAGCCGTCTGTGATAAGTATACTATCACAGACGGTTTTGTGTTCAGAACCGTCTGGTTTACTGTCGCAGTTGTTTTTGACGTCAGAACCGTCTGTGATATCTGAACATATTCTCCCGACAGGCCTTCACAGATGGTTTTCCATTGAACAGTTCATACCCGTCTGTGATGTGCCATCCTGGATGTCTGTTTCTGTGGTAGTGAACCAATTAATGGACAAAACATGGGGGATATATTACAGCGAATGTAAGCAACACTTCTCACTGGACTATGTGTGGAAGGTGTTGCAGATACAGCCTAAATGGTCCCAATCCTATGTAGACAATGCCAACAATTGTTGAATCCTGAGCCCTAATTAGGATTTTGGTGATAAATGACATCCGGAATATACGCGACTAACTTTTATAATTGAGTTTTAGGTAAAGATATGATGGAAACAATACAAAAGCGATAAATGAAGACCATCAAAACCTCTTGAAGCATGGACGACGACGAGACTCGGATTGACGGCAAAATATTGAGTAGTACACATGTTTTTTTTTATACCTTCTAGTTTTTAGATGGTCGTACTATTAAGAGGGGTCTTAGCACGAGTATTTTGATCAAACACATTATTTTGAAACCAAAATTGCATTTGCATATAGCCTCAAATTGATTTTGAGTGAAATTATCTAGGTTCTGTTTTCATTTTGCACAGGCCGGACATTGTCTGTGATGAGCGGACATTGTCCGGCCAGTACAAAATTATTTTAGCATTGTGCAAAATGAAACCAGAGACAGATTGATCTGTCCGGCTGCATCTGTCCGAAACTGACCGGACATTGTTTGTGATGAGCGGACATTGTCCAGCCAGTACACAATTTTTAAGTGTTGAGCAAAAGTGAACCAGAGACAAATGGATTTGTCTGGGTGAATCTGTCCGGCACTGAGCGGACTTTGTCCGGTGTGAGCGGACAATGTCTGCCCTGTACAAATCCTGTTTTAGGGGCAAAATTATAAAAGTGAAACAGAGACATATACATCTGTCCGGGACTTTTGTCCGGACAAGAGACGATTTGTCCAGCCTTAACAAAAGTAGCTGAATAGTAATTGGCACGTTTGCAATGGTTACAATTGACTTACACTGGCCATGCCAGACATGGCCAGACAAAGTTTGGACTGTACAGTTTCCTGCAAATGGCTAGTTTCCTTGTGAAGGGTATATATACCTCGACTTGTCTTGTATTTTGTAACTTCAACAACTCAGAAATTCTTTGCAAAAGCTAGCCAAGCCTCTTACATTCCCTCTCTTGCGTCTAGAGCTAAGATTTGAGTCAAGTTTTTGAGAGCATTTGAGCCATTTGCACTTGCATAATTGCTTTTCAAGTTTTGTGTCTGATCAAGTGAAGTGCTAGGCTTGTTACTCTTGGTGATTGCTATCACCTAGACGACCCGGAAGGTTCGGCGATCTCTCCATCGACGGTGTGTGTCGGAGAGGCCCGGCGGTTGGGTGTAAAGGCTCAAAGCTCGCCTATTCGGAGAGAAGAAGGGCTACTCTTAGTGAAATCGAGGTGATACTCTTGTGTAGAATGCTTCACGAGGACTAGTGGAAATCGGCAAATTTCTGACACCTTGGGACAAATTCGATTGCTCTTGGCTATTTTTATTACTTGCTTTTCATTTCTAGAAGTTCTCATATTGTGAATTGTCACCCTAGGATTGCAAAACTTGATTTGTGCTATCATCTAGATAGATTGTGAGTTGATATTGCAAACTAGGACTTGAATTAGTCAAGCAAGATTAAACTTTGAAAAATCGCCTATTCACCCCCCTCTAGTCGGCATCCTTTGATCAACAGCAATAAGAGGACCAAGGTGGGGGATTCGGAGGCATACACCTCGTCCTCAAACCCTGAGTCCAAAAAGATGGCCTCCCATCATGAAAAGCGACCAATAGGTCAAAACGCTGCAAAAAGGAAATGAAAATCGAAGATGACTTTCTCCTCTTTTGGTGCCGTGTCACGTGAAGAAAGTGAAGAGTTCATGCACTATAATGCTGAGCATATGCTAAGTCTTGAAAAGATGTTTGATGTTCACATCAAATTGGCAGTCAAGACAGCGGAAGCATGGCGGCAAGCAGCAGAGATACGGATGGCTGCGATATAGACCCAAAAAGGAGGCAGCTGAAGTACGAGCACATGCAAAACAAGAAGTGGCGGAAGCCAGCAAGAAAGTGACCCGGGACAACATGATGTCCACATACATGAAATTTGTCACAACCGATACTTTTGGGTTTGACGATCTGCAGAGACGAGAACATCAAAGGGATGTTAAGTACTTTAGCTGTATGCTTTATGGAGAAGATTAGCACATTCAGAGTCATTATTTTATGTACTTTATAAATTGCATTAGTATTTTTATTTTATGTTGTTTAGTAAGATGTGTTTCTATTATTTTTTTTATGTATCGTTATCATGTTAAATGCATTTCTAGTATTATTTCTATTTGAAAACTAGTCGTTTGAAATTGAACCATTGGAGAATCTAACTATTGAAGAATATGAGTCTTGGAGAATATGTCCGTTAGAGAATTTGATCGTTAGAGAATTTGATTGTTGGAGAATTTGACCGTTTCGAAATATGACTGTTGGAGAATCTGACCATTGCCACGATATCTTTATATATAGACAAACAATCAAATAACTCTACACTCATCCCATATCTACCAAATAGTTAAATAACACACTTCTTCCACCATCTTCATGTACCATCGTTCTGCTTCATCGCCATCATCATCATCATCTTCTTCTTCTTCCATTTATTCCGATAGTCTCAACTATGATGTCGAAATTTCTAGCCAACCATCCAACATGTTCAACTCTATCTTTATATAGCAGAATGTTGTTGCTATTCAACTCCAGCACATAATGGATGCTGGAATCCAAGCTCACCTACATGATTCCTCGAGTAGGAGCAGACAAAGGCAATCTTAAGCATATATTGCAAGATGTCATGAGGATGGCACTTGCCAACTATATGCAGACTATTTCTCCAACAATCTAGTCTACTGCAATGACATGTTGTTCCACTAGAAGTTCCGAATGAGAAGAAATCTTTTTGAGCATATTGTGCAAACCCTTTATTAATGGTTACTCTACTTTACACAGAGAGTTGGTCTCACAAGTAGAAGGGGTCTTTCTCCCCTTCAAAACTACACTGTAGCTATGCGTATGTTAGCCTATGGCTCACTCGCCGATGTGGTTGATGAATATGCGCATATTAGTGAACTCACCACATTTTCTTCGCAGTGTTAATGAGAATTTTAATGAAAAATAACTTTGGCGGTCTATTCCACAAGATATTGACCGCCTACTACTACAAATGGGTAAGCATGAGGCTTCCCTGGCATGCTGGGAAGCGTCGATTTCATGTACTGGCAATGTAGGAACATCCCAGTTGCATGGAAAGGTCAATTTACTTGAGGCAATCAAGGAATCCTAAAAATCATGCTTGAAGTGGTCGCCTTCTAAGACTTATGGATATGGCATGCCTTCTTCGGTGTTGCTGGTTCAAAAAAATGACATCAATGTCTTGAACCAATCACCGTTGTTTACAGATGTGCTACAAGGAAATGCTTCCCCAGTTCAATTCGCCATCAACGGTAATGAGTACAACATGGAGTATTATCTAGTAGATGGGATCTACCAAGAGTGGGCGACGTTTGTGAAAATAATCCCATTAGGCTAGAATCCAAAGCATTGGTTATTTGCACAAGTTTAAGAAGGAACCCGAAAGGACATCGAGCGAGCATTCTGAGTTCTTCAAAATCATTTTCCTACTATACGTGGCCCAGCACGTGCTTGGTGATTCACTGAGAAAATCCACTCTCTTCTGGGTAAAATTTCTATATTGCGGCATCCTAGTATACATAAGTATACACGTAAAAAGAGAGAACACATAAACATGAGGGAAAAATACACTTTATTAATTGGTCTCAAATTACAAAATACAATTCTCCTTGGGATGTTTACATTGTTTATGTGCCTATAGAAATATATCTTGACATCAGAAGATTGCATGATTCATGATTCTAGGAGTTTTGTAAATCTCCTAGTTAATTACATTTGCAGATCGAATCCGCAGAAGATCTCCAATTAAGCCGCTGATGGTCGTCGTCTTCAAACTTCAATTCTGCATTCTATATATGGATGCGTATGTCTATGCATGTAACTATATAAACCCATAGCCTTTTTGATCTATGGTGCTATCAAAGAATGTGTGACCTCTACTTCGTCGATGCCTATCCTGGGTGTTGTTCGGCCTCGTCAGTCTCAAACAAATGGATGCATTCACTTCGTCAGTGCCTGGCATTAATAGTGTTCGGCCTTGTCAATCATGCACAATATGTCACCTTTGCTTCGTCAGTGTCTAGCAACATGACGTGGATAAATTGGGGTTGTAGTAGCATCTTGACTTCATCAATTTCTGGAGATACACATGGCATGGAGCAAACACACATCTTTCGGGGCTTCAATCATTACTCTAGACATGGATGGCTCAATGATTGATAGCTTGTAAATGGCTCACCTCAATAATCTTTTAGAAAAGATTTAAAGTGGAGAATCTTGCACATCTTTTAGATCAAATCCTTTGGCATGACTAGAATGAATTTGGGTGACACATCTTGCGTCTTCCGTAATTCAATTCATCGACACAATGAATTAGGCTCCTCTAATTCGACTGGATGAGAGCCTTTCTAACCTTTGATCGGCATGAAATTTGATGGCGCTGTTTCTGCATGGGTCTTTTGCCACTCATAAAAATTTACGGTCAATCAGACTTGTGGATCAGAAGTTCTCATCAATACATTACCTGCATGTTAGATTGGAATTTAGCAGGATACAACTCATTTTCCACAATCTTCTGGAAACATTATCGACATCTGATTGAGGTGAAACTTGTCGGAGTTATTTTATTACAAGTATACCATCCTTCCACAGAAATTTGGGGTTGATCAAACTTCTGGATCAGAAATTATCATCATCACATCACTATTATATAGGGCTGAAATTTAGCAAGATGCCTGCTATTTACCGGAACATCAGACAACTTTTGGATGATATGGTTTAGTAATCTCAAGATGGATATGAAGTGATGCGTCTTGTGCCTCCAGATCTGATCTTGTGGCATAATGAGAAGGGATTTGGAGTGATACGTTTTTCACCTTTTGTTATCCAATCTATTAGCCAATTGAACTAGCTCTCTTTTACTCGTGTGATTAGGACTTTCTTGTAGCGAACATCACAACTCCTCATAACATTGCTCCATACTCTTCTTCATCTTAATTAACTTGCTAGCACGAGTACCAACGAATGAGCATCTCCTCCATGCTCCATATTGGATGGTGTTTATACCGAGTTGTTGCTCGTGCACAGACCTTACATGCAATGCATGATGCATGATATGCAAATAGGAAACACTCACCCTTAATAATGGCTTCGATGGCACCAGATACTTGCTCATGGAAAGAGAGAAGAAGAAAGGAAGAACTCTTGTGAGACATTATTCAGTGAAGCTCTTCGTGGAGGGGGAGAAGGGAAGATCCAACCTTCAACAGGTAGAGATCAGTCTCTATTTATAGAGGGTGTGGGATGGTTCAAATCAACTAACATTAAGGAGATAATGTAGGGACTTCAATTTTGTAAAGAGGATATTCCAAAAATATGACTATTTCAAAAAGGTGAGAAGATAATTGTGAGAATAATCCTCTTTTATCTTTTAGTTCATAATTATGCATTAAATTAAAGTAGTTTTAGTATTTAATTTGAGCATAATTGATGTGACTCAGATTTTGTGAGTGGACTTGACTTAAGTCTAGTCTAACACATTATTCGGGTCCCAAAAATTTATCAACTATAAAAATAAAAATTTACATAGCCAAATTATGTACCTCTGCGGTTGTATCGATGAGAAGAATACGATAAAATATTTATTTGATTTATTTGGACATCGAATAAAAAGTTATGGCCATTTTTATCTTTCAGCCCCTATAAAACATTCAGGCAAGCTGTAAACCTCGAAATGTACCATTCAAGCCATAATGGATCATTATTTATATTTACCATCCTTAGAGGATTATAAGACATAATGGAACTACTCATTTTGTTAAAGGAACCAAAGTTATAATTGATTTACGATTAGATCTCTACATCAGTTTGACCAAAATAGATTGCATTATCTTCATGACCTTCATGCTATAACTTTGTAGAAAATATGTTCGCCACATCATAAAGTTTCTAAAATAATATAAAACACCTTATTTCAATGAGTGACGAAAAGATTAAGATGTGTTTACAAATAGGTCCTTAGCAGTCAGATTGTCACTTCATCGGTTATGATTTAATTTTATTTCCCATGAGGCAAATTATATATATTCGTATGTTCATATTAGAGCATAGAAAACACGCGTGCGCGTGCACACACACACACACACACACACAGATATATATATATATTATTTATTTATTTATTTGCTCCCTAAAACCTATACACATATATTTTTTTTACATTTTTTTCCCTTTGATCAAATGGGCCCATAAGTCATGTGACGAATTTATTACAAAATTTTGTTGAACTCTTGGAACAGGAGTATGCTTTCTGATTTTATGTTTGCTTGTATTATACTACACAACATGATAGTTGAGGATGAACGTAACTCATACCAAAGCTATATTGATGCCGGCTACGATGAGGGGTTATTGACCACACCAATAATTGGATTAGTTGATGGTATAATATCGGAGTTCGCCAAGATAATACAAAGAAATAATGTTATCTATGATCGACATGTGCATCACCATCTTAGAGCTGATCTTATCGAGTATATTTGGCAGCTTTTCGATGTTGATGAAAATTAGTTGTAATAAAATTATTTGTATTTCCTATCTATTTACATGCTATGTTCGATTAACTAAGTTGTATGGTTATTTCAATTAATTCACTTATATGGCTATTTCGATTAATTAAGTTGTATGCTTATTAATGATCATATTAATTAATTAATTTGATTTTGTTAATACTACTTAATTGGATTAACTAATCCAACTAATACTAATTTTACATCAATAATCCAGTCAATTAATCTCTTAAATACTAATTAATGTATGGTAATCATTCTCTAATTATGCAATTAGACAGGCCTAACTTGTGAGATATGCTCAAAGTCTGCGTTTCCAATAGTCTGGCTTAAAAAGGAATCTTGTATCTCGCGAGTCTGACTTCTCTTTGCTGTCAGGAGTTTATTTGAAACAATTGTCATTTCAGAACTAGAACAGGTAGCTCATTCTTCACACTGGCTGCAATCTTCTCATTGTAAGCCCATTATTCATACATCAATGGATGGTAAATCTTTGCTAGGAGTTTGAATCAAGGAGTTATTTTTATCTTATCAATAAGAGTTTAAGTCGAAATATAATTAGAATTCTGATTAATTTTAGTTTTTTAGTTTGTTTTTATTTCTAAGGCTTAGATCTATATAAACAGTAGAGATATTTGTAATTGTGTATTTCACTCTAAAATAAAGTCATTTTTATTCCTAATGCAAGGGATTTAGAAAGCACTAATTACTGAATAATAACAACTAAAACTGCAACAACTTTATTAAACAAATTAACAATGACATCAACATTCAACTGTCTCTCTATATACAAGGCATTGGATGTTCATAATTCTGATATCAAATGCCCACACTTAACATCAAACACATGAAATTGAATCCATGAAAGAAAGAATCATCAGTGAAGGAAGGGAAAAAAAAAAACAAAAGAACTATGCACATTGTCTCAGGGAACAAGATTGTTTCGATGCAATTGTTCGATTGTTTCGTGCCAATTTCATCCAAGTTTTTCTGTCCAATCTGACTTAGAAGCCAATTTCATCTTGTCTGATCCTGTGATAGGATGAACCCAGAGCCAGCTAACATCTGGTCTCTGAGGTTCTTGATTGCTTGGTATCTCTCTGCGTCTTGATCGAAATCGCGCGTGCCGTTGCTGCATCCCTCGTCCCATTCGCCTTCCAATTCATCATCCATTTCTTGAGATTTTCTGTCGAATCCCCACAAAATAGCACCTTCCATTCCATTGTCTGAAAATGAGCCATGCCTTGATGCATTTCTTTTCATATCCTTGGTGGAAGCAGTATAACTCCAGCTGTAGCTTTTGCTGTTTCCATCCATGTTCAATTCGATCGAGTGCGTGTCACTGCCCTCCGAATCGTTGATTTCGCACTTGTAGCCGCCATCCACTTCTCCGGCATTGTCGACAACGACACCAGCAGTGGCTACACCATCTTCAAACAACTGCATTTGATCATTAGCATAGTGCTCACTTGTATGTTCTTGCTCATTCTTAGTTTCCAAGAACACTTCAAGCTCATGGCGCAATTGATCGATGACCGCATTTTTCTCCTCGAACTGAAACCTTGCTTCCAACAGCTTCATCTGAACCCTTTCTTCTCGTAGCTCGTCGGCGAGGTGAAGCATCTCCCTCTCTTTCTCAAGCTCTTCTTGTGCCTTCTCAGTTTCCCTCCTCAGCTCCTCAATTTCAGCCTTGTCCACACCAATGCCCCTGATAAGCTCATTGCAAATCTTCTCCACTCTTTCCCTCGACCTCCTCTCCCTTTCGAGTTCTTTCGTTGCCGCCTTTAACGAGGACTCGGTGTCCGCCAACGCCTTTCCGAGCTTCTTGTTCACCCTCTCAGCTCTTCTCCTCGAATTCTTCTCGTTGTCGAGCTCTGAAACTATATGTTGGAGCGTAGTTGCCACCTTCTCCTTTTGCTTGCTCTTCCATGCTTCCATTTCTTCGACAAGTTGCTTCTTCATGCCCTCCACTTCACTTCCATGGCGTTTCTGTTCTTTGATAAGCTGTCTCACATGAACATGTGCATGATTGAGATCGGAGCGTAGTGCGGATAGGAGGGAAACTGTTGATGGATTCAGTTCTTCAGGTCCCCAAATGTTGGCTAGTACTTTCACAATCTCTTTAGATGCAATCAAGCTGTTGTACAGATCATGCAAGCTGATTGTTTTCTCTCCTCGACATGTCGATACGACATCTTGAGGGCAACTGCGCATCTGAAATAGGTTGAACAAATTCAGCAACTTCTTCAATTTTTAAGAAATGAGATGCAGATTGCCAGATTGTTGAATTGATATTATTGCTCTTTGATGAAAACGAAAACAAAGACATATATAAGAGATATAATCAAAGAGGGGCTGAGTCTGTCCAACTGAAAACTAGTTTCAACTAACTCGCAACAGCCGAAGAATCAAGATTGTTGAACTTTAAGTCCATATATTTATTGCTAATTAGACCTAAAAGCCAACAAACACTCAATGACTAATGCCGCCCCACCCCCCTCCCCCCTCCTAACAGCCTAGACATGAGGAAAGTAGTATTAGCAGACATATAAACAAGTCAAGTTGGTAGAAACCTAGCTCAGCCAGTTGCAGAAGTGGACAAGTTTGCATGTGCATATCAATGTTAGCCCTTGAAAAAAATGCAGCCTATCTAGTTCATTTTTGTACAAACCAACTAACACTTAATGGCAAACTGACTACCACCTAGCATGATTGCATGAGTTTTTTTGGGTCAAAATTAGCTGTACAATTAAGATTTATTAGAACTAAGAACCTCTTCAGAAATTAAGATCCACAATGTACTTACTATCATCAGGCTGCACATTTTCAACTCTTCAAGCAAAAGGATGAATTTTACAATGCTTGCTATCATAATGAGTGTCGATAAGATTGCCATTCTGAATGCACAAACCTGAAAATTGTGCTAATCATTAAAGTATAGAACAAGAAAGTTCAGATTTACCTCCATGGTGCTGCCAGTGCTCATCATATCTGAACACCACCTGCCATGGCCATTGTGCCATCTCCTCTCCCCATCAGCCTCAAAAGCCTTACACTTAGTTCTTGGCCTCTTGGAAAACTACACAAAAACAGAGTTTGAGCAAGGACAAGAAGCACATCATCAATGGCACGATTGAACATACAAGACTCACTTCCATTGACGTAGTGCGCCGAGGAACTAAACTCCGGTGCGCAGTCGCATCCCTCCTGATCTCCTCCTCAAACAACTTTTCCTTGTTCTGTTGCCACAGAGCACTGACAAGCTTCCGAGCCGACACCGTGGAGCGCATTTCGTCAGTGAGCTGGTCATAGGAATCCCGGTTCCATGACAATTCAGACATCCTCCTGCTCGAACACGGCGACACGCCGCCACCTCCCCTCCTCCCCAACAACACCCCTCTCTTGAGCCTCAGCTTCCTCAGTGGATTCGACGCGCCCGACGACGACAATGCGCACCGTTTGCGGATCTTGCTATAGGATTTTGTCAATTCTGCTTCATCAATGCCATCCACATTGTACCTCAGCATTGTACTCTTGGATTTGAGCTTGTGTTTGCTTCTTCTCAACAATGAGCAATGAGAGAAAATATGGAATCAATAATGTGAACAAGAAATGCCACAACAAACTGATCAAATATAAACAACAAAGAGCAGAAAGAGAAAAGAGAAGGATGGAGGCACCATTAATTATGTTCTTGGATTTGGATTTGCTTTTTTTTTTTTTTCTCAACAAGGACACAACAACAAATGTGGTCCTGGTATGGTATCAAGAAACAGTACTTGGATGAACCAGGTCACATCAAACTGATCAAAGGAAAAGGAAAGAAATAAAGGACAAAAGAGAGAAGGATGGAGGCAGCTTTAATGGAAGGAATAAGAAGCAAGAACTGGAAAAAGAGGATGTTGCAATCACACCTTTATAGAAACTAATAAAATTCAGATCTCTCTCTCTCCCCCCTCCTTTTAACAAAGATCACACTAATAGATGTGTTTAATTAGAATTCCAAAAATAAAAGATTGAAGCAACCAATAAAATGGATTAGTTAAAAGCGAGAGATATCTGCAGGTTACATAAGGACCACAGGTTCAGATAAGTTCAAACTGTCAAAAAGCCTAAAAGAAAATCAGACAGAGACTGCAAATAGTTCTAACAAGAACCAGAAAAAAAAAATGGAACTTGAGAGATCTGAACAACAACGTGAGCCAAGAGAATGCAAGAACATCAAAATGACAGCAAAAAAAAGATATGAACAAGGAATCAAAAGGTACCCATTACAGCAGAGGTTGCTGTGTTGTGCAGAGATGGATGGATGACACACGAGTGGGGATGAAGACAAGGTGATGTGTGTGTGTATGGATGGTTCTTTGTCTCGGTTTGCAAGCAACATGAGCTGTCTGTATGTTGCATATATGATTGGAGATTGGAAATGTGGTGTTTTTTCTTTCTTTCTTTATTATGTTCATGGGGAGAAGTTTACATGAGCCATGAGAGATGAAGCAGCTATTGTAGCAAGTCAAAAGTTTCTGCATGCTGCATTTTAGACTAGACATTTTCTTTAAGGAAAGGCTAGATATAAAATATTTGAGGAAATCTCACTACTAGTCCTCACCACAACCACAAAACTTTCAATTTTATTTCCTTTCTTTCAATTTTGCACCACAAGTCCCAATTATCTTGAAGAATTGCAATCAAATTCCTATCTGTCAAATTCCAAAAATAATATTAATAGAATATATTTTAAAAGGTACTTAAAATTAAGAAATCCATGAAAATTCATAAAAGATTATATATAAAAATAAATTCAGTAAAATACTACAAATTTACAAAGTTCATATAAAAAATAAAAACAACTTCGACATATTATAGAAAACTGGAATTCTCTTATAACTTAAGAAAAAAATTGTGAAGTACCATTCTGCAAAGTATATCCAAGAAATAAAGCCAATTTCATTTTCAATTTTGAATTTTTGATATAATTTATGAGTAATTCTGTAGTTCTTTTGTTCTATTTGGATTTATTTCTTTTTCAATTTTCACCATTTTATTTGAAGTTTTAATAGTTTTCATGGAATATATGATATTTGACAAGATGATTTTGAATTTTTCCTTTCTTTGTTTTATAATTATACATTTTCTTCTATATGTTTGTTGCTATTTTTAGTTTTATGATTTTTTTTATTTGCAATTTTCAAATGGTTTTACTAAGTTAATCTATTTTATATTATTTTTTCCTATAATCTTACAAATTTATTTATTTTTTGTAATTTTTAAGTATTTGCATTAACACTACTTTGAATTTTTAATATATAGGGAATTAAATCGTAATTTTTCAACGCAATGTGAGACTTTTAGTGTAAAATTGAAAAAAAATGAAATATAATTGAAATTCGTGTGCTATAGTGGAGATTGGTAATGAAATTTACTCTAAAATATTTTGTTAAAATAATTTTACAAATAGGGATCGACAAGTGTAATCCCTTAAATTTGGAAGCAATTTGACAAGGGCAGTAAGACTAAAACTAAATTTAAAACGATACTAGATAGTATTTCTTTTGCTAGTATTAGTAGTATAAACTTAATTTTCTACAGTTCAGATAAAGTTTATAAACTCAGTAAACCATCTTCTACTGGTTTAAGAGAGTATTTAGACACACTTAAATTTTAGCTTATAAACTTATAAGATAAAATTGTGGCGAAACAGACAAACACCTAATTTATTTTAGAGTTTATTATGTAAGAATAAACCCTCTTCAAACTAGAACTCCCTAAATAATTAAGTTACAGTTAGTGGAAGAGATTTATTGGGCTTATAAGTCAAAACTCCAATAAATCTTATTAGGAAAGTTTAAACTCGATCAAATACACTCTAAATTTATTTGAAAATCTACTTAAAGAAGGAATTCATCTTATACAATAAACACTAAACTTAAGCCCCCGTTTAACCATATTAGCTCATATGAACATCTAAAGTGCAAGTCAGGCAATGCGCATCCTTATCCTGTGGCACTAACAACATAAGTGAAGAAATTTATTGAAATATAAATATATTAATTAATTTTTTTCAACAATTTAAATTTTTTGTTGAACTAGATAATTCATAAAACTCAATATAATATTCAAATTCTGTCCTAAGTTGAATGAGATTTAATCTTGACAAATTTTAGACACGAAGGAGTGATGAAAAATTGACAATTTTTCTCAATAATTTAAAGTCAGAAAGGCTGCACATGGGGAAGAAACTTTATTTCTCTAGAGATCGAAGGCCAAGAACCAAATCAAAGATTACAGGTGGATAACGAAGCATGTGCTGTCTCAGATCTCAACAAAAAATATGCAAAAAAAAAAAAAAAAAAAAAAGGTCCAGTCAGCACAGCAGAGACGTTCTCGAGTCGTGCTCCTCACACACCGATCGATAAATCATAAAAACAATTAATCAATGAAAAATTAATTTTTTTGGCTGATTTTTTGTCCTGCATATATGGATCATACCATGTCGCCGGCCCCAGATCTGTCTCACTACTGCTGCATCATCCATGATGAATTCATGATTCAGATCTCGATGGAACCTTCCAATGCAACATACCAATGTGGCAATCATACAATGAGGTAATAATTGCAATTTATGGATTGTTAGATTTAAACATTTTGTCGGTCAGGCAAGGACACCATATAGTATAGTTGTTTTCGGATTAGTTGGGTTAATCATATCTGATATATTTTGATCTGATTAGACAATATATGTTTATGAAAAAAATAGATAAACCCAATCTATTTGTAAGATAATAGATTTAAGTGCTCCCAATAGAGCAAAGATAGGGGTGGAGACTAGAGAGTGAGTGCCACAACAATAAAATGACGAAGTGAGTTAAGGTTTGAAGAAATGTGAGAGTGGAGAACAGGGCTGCATGACTGGTGGGTTCCATGTCTTATGTAGTTATAAAAATTTCAAGGGAGTATTAATGGCAAGTATTTGTTAGTCAAATCGAAGGGAGTTAGTTTTCTAGACATGAACCAGAGAGGAGATTCGACTGGACTCGTTATTCTCCCTAAGCCGAACTCAAGCCGACCAAAAACTGAGATGGGCTCGAGTTGCTTGTCCGTGACCCTACAGTGCGGCGGATGGGATGGCAGAGTCAACACTACTGGTAACTTTGACCCTGGTTCAACTCTCAAACATACTTGGTAATGGCGATACTGATACCCTGGCCAGTTAAGATATCCCATGTGTAGTCCATGTCTTCTATTGTCATGTTTACTAATATGTTAAGAGTTTAGAGTGTACATGAAACTAGGGCTGCCCTTGAGTCCATCTCAAACCAGTTTGTCCAAACTCGGTTTGAGCTTGGCTGTAATATGGTTTTGAGCTCAAGATCAAATTTTAGCTCACCTCGAGAAAAGCTCCAACTCATTTGATCAAATTCAAACATGCTAATGAGATGTCATTATAACAGGTTGAGTCAAATTGAGCACAACTCAAATAGACTTGATAACATTATAAATTCACTATATACATATTCAAATCTAATCAAGCCGAGTTTTAGTTAAATTTGACCGAGTTCGAACTTAAATAGAATTAGGTCTTAAACTTGAGATCAGACTTAAACTCAACTCATTTTAGACAACCGAACTCAAATAACTCGCGAGCTCCATAATATTTTTTTTACAACCCTACATAAAACTAACACTACATTATATATAGATTCTAAAAGCAACTGCATGTGACTACTACATGCAGTTATATGTGTAAAATTGTAAATAGATCAAATCATATTAGTGTGTATGTACAGTATAAATCAATCAGTATATATATGTACAGTAACTAAATCCATGCAAGACCCACCATAAAATTATTATGCATGCATGACAAGACGACGAACAATCCAAGCACGCGACATCTCCATGCATGCATGCATGCTGTTCTTCGCTTGCAATCGTGCATCGCATTATCGTTTGATTACTTCAATCCATATATATGAGTTTTTTTTACTGTTAACCCAGAATTAAAAAATAATTTCGAAATTAACCCACAGTTTCAAAAATTTGCAAAAATGGCCTGCCACGTCAGCTTGTCGAGCTCTGTGAGCTCGACAAGCTGCTAGTCGCACGGGCAGCCTCTTGTCGTGCTCCAGGAACACGACTAGAGCTTGTCGTGCTCCCAGAGCTCGACAAGTCCTTGTCGTGTTCCTGGAGCACGACAAGCTCCCAGTTCAGCCATCTGCAGAATATTAAAATGTCCAGTGCTTATATAACAGATAAATGCCTTAGACCAACCGGCTCGCGCGCTCGCTCCTGAGTCCTCTGGCCCGGGTTCGAATCCCCGTTTCGGCAAATAAATGTTTTAACTTGTCGTGCTCGGGACCCGCGACAAACTGTTGTCGTGGTTGGGGAGCGCGACAAGTGGCTGTCCCGTGCGACTAGCAGCTTGTCGAGCTCCCAGAGCTCGACAAGCTGACGTGGCAGGCCATTTTTGCAAATTCTCGTAACTGTGGGTTAATTTCGAAATTATTTTTTAACTCTGGGTTAACAGTAAAAAAAACTCCATATATATTCGATCGATATTCGTCTCTTTTTTTTTTGTTGAACACGCATGGATCTTATATCTCATATAGGTTTTTGTGATATGAAAGAAACAAGTAAAGTTGATAGAGGTATTTGAGAAATCTGGTAATTTTGTGATTGCTGAAGTATTTTGGAGTTATTGATATAATAATCTATGTTATTCGCATATGGTGGATGATAATTCGCAAGGTATATTTTCAGTCACACAGTTTTATTGAGGTAGATCAAAAGCGAAGAGGTAGGAAGTAACTAAAACCTTTAAAAGACAAGTGGTGGTGACAAAAATGAAAGACACACAAATAGGATCTTATATAAGGATTTAAGAGGTAAGCGGACGAAAATTTTAAATGAGCACTATTTGAATAATAATGTAGATAAGAGACAAATACTCGCGACATGCTCATGTACATCCATCAACTAACACGCTCATTTCACACACCCATTTAATTTAGAAAAAAAAAACTCAGCAGAATTATTACCTTTTATTATTAGATTTATGCAAAATATACTTTCAGAATTGTCTAATTTTCTTCTAGTTTTGGCACTTTAAAGGTGTAAGTACCTCTTAAACCTAACATACAAAACTTCACTTCACAAGTGCAAAAACAAAAGGTACTACATGTCGCCTAACCATCACACAAACCTCTACAAATTCCTCTATTAGTGATCGGTAATTGCCAATTAATTGTTTTAGATAGACATTCCTACCGCCTACAGCAAAGTTTTGTGTTTCTGTATGAGGCACTATTATTTTGAGCTAATTAACTGGCAAAAGAACCCCAAATTTATCTATTTCCAGTAGTTTTCTCTTGCTGAGTGACAGGATGGTAAAAGAAGGGACACTTAGACAAGATAGCTACGCAGAAACAGTTATTTTGTTGTGAGGCTATCTCCAACGCGGGTTCCTCGACGCGCTGACAGGTGGGCCCCACCGGAAAAAATTATTAAAATATTCGCGACGGGAGAGAGAAGACGCCACGCGAGGATGCAGCGTGAAGCTCTGACAAGTGGGCCCGTCGACGCATACGTGGAGCGAGGCTGCGGCGTTGGAGCGCGCGTGGACGCATCGCCACGCGCTTTGCGGGGCCCACAGCGCGAGAAACGGAGGCTTCGTACCCTCCCGTGAAAGCAAACTGACAGGTGGGCCGAAATGCATCTGGGGGGCCACGTGACAGTGAGTGTGTGCGCGGTGTGCAGGTGCGGGACGAGGCGCGGTGGGCCCCACAAAGCGCGTGGGCTGGTGTGAACGCGCAGCGCGTGCGTGCGTGAGATGGGTCGCTGGCAAATGAGCCCGCGTTTGTGATGGGCCCGCATGTCAGTGTCTGTTTGGGGGGGAAAATAGCCGTTAGCACCTTTAATCCCGTCGGTCCCACCTGTCAGCGACTTAAAAAATAGCCGTTTAATTTGTGCCGTTTAAAAATAGCCGTTTGAGATATTTTAATCATTTCTGAGGTTAAAAATTCATAAAAAATCCAAAAAATTCTCAAAAAATTGCAAAAAATTCCTGAAAATTTGTGTGACCCCCTGCCTATAAATATGCCCAATTTTCAGCTCATTTACCCTCAAACAAACCAAAACTCACACACTTTGCACTCTCCTGTTCATCCAGTTTTTTCCGAAAAAATTTCCAATGGCCAATAATCCCCCCGGCGGTTATGTTAATTGGTTCGGCGAACCAAATTTAGATGAGGATAACTCCCAAGCGCCAAACAGTCAAAATCCGCCCAGTTTTCAGCCTCCTCCCCCACCATACCCGATGTGCTATCCACCGTATGGTGCACCCCCTCCGTACGGCCAACCACATCCATATGGACATCCGTACGCGCAATCCCCCTACGGCCCTTACGGCCAAAATCCTCATTACGTTGGAGCTCCGACCATGTCTGCAGGAATCTCGCCCCCTCAAGCACCGAGCAAAAATTCGCAGTCCACGTCTGTATCAGATACCGGGACTCCGCATAGCTCGGCCCCCGGAGTGATCGAGGCCGACGACAATGCTGGCAAAGGCGAACGAAGGGCTGGGGCACAGCGTAAACGAATGCTCTGGTCCCAACAGGACGACATGCGACTTGTGAGTGCTCGATCATCTAACTACTAAATTCCGCTATCGCAGACTTTGTTATTAAATTTGGATTTTTCGTGCTCCAGATCAGTGCATGGTTGAATAACTCCCTCGACCCGGTCGATGGGAACAATCAAAAATGCGACGAGTATTGGTCAAAGGTGGTTGCCGAGTACAACGAGAGCAGTCCGCCTGATCGCAGACGAGATCTGAGGCACTGCAAAGACCATTGGCAAAAGAGCAATAAAAAAATTGTTCAGTTCAATGGTATCTACTGCAAGTTGCGCGATGCCTATGCTAGTGGTCGTTCAGACGACCAATTGATTTCGCAAGCACGCGACATGTACAGGCAGGAGGTGGGTCAGGCCTTCATCATGGAGCACTGGTGGAGCGCCGTATGTGGCCAACCGAAATGGTGCCGCAGCTACTTGGATTCTTCGAAAAGAGCTCGCCTGAATGAAGAAGGTGCCCACACGTCGTCGTCGAACAACGACGATGAGCCCGTCGAGCTTCCACGACCTATAGGGCGAGACGCGGCAAAGCGGAAGGGTAAGAGCAAACTAGGCGGAACATCATCGGCGCGCGAGGAGACCCTAGGGCGCATCGACAAAGCCAACGCCGAGCTTAGTAGTATGGCCGACAAAGCCCTTGCTGTAGCCGAAAAATTGCAAGGGATGGCCAGAAGCAAAGAGAAGGCTTCATTGATGAAGTCGTTGACGAAGCTACTTGGAATGGATACATCCCATTTATCGGAGAACCGTAAGGCGACGCATGAGGCTGCAATAGAATACATCAACGAGCAGCTTAACGATCTGAAAAACAAATAGTAGACCAAACATTGTACTTTTCATTTAAACATTTGTACTCGCACTATTAATTTAAGTGGTTTTCGATTCACTTGTTTGTACTGTGGCATGTGATCGATGTCTTTGGATTTTAGCCGTTGGAGCTGACACATCTGTTCGATGCCTTTGGATTTTAGCCGTTGGAGCTGACACATCTGTTCGATGCCTTTGGATTTTAGCCGTTGGAGCTGACACATCTGTTCGATGCCTTTGGATTTTAGCCGTTGGACCTGACACATCTGTTCGATGCCTTTGGATTTTAGCCGTTGGACCCGACGCATGTGATCGATGCCTTCGGATTTTAGACCCCTATATATTTGGACCCCTCCATGCCCTCATCTTCACAACTCAGTTATCTCAACTTCACAACTCAGTTATCTGAACTTCACAACCGAGGCCTCCGCTCTTGGTGATATCAACTTCACAACCAACCCCAAAAAAATGTCGTCCAGCTCAACCACAAGTAGTGGTGACGACGAAGGCATTAACCAAATGGAAGAGTTCGTGGCTGGGTTAGCACAGACCTGTCTAACGGTCGAACCCCTTATGCGTCACGCTCTTCATGATGTTGAAGCCAGCATTGGTGCTGGTACCTCGCACCGCCGCCGACGAAGTAGCAGAAGGTACATCGAAAGAGATCGCGAAGACGGTCATAACCGTCTAGTCGCGGACTACTTCGCCGATGTTCCGGTCTACCCCGGCTACTTGTTTCGCAGAAGATTCCGCATGGGGAGACCTCTCTTTCTGCGAGTCGTCGGAGCTCTCGGGGAGTGGTCCCCGTACTTCACCGAGAGGAGAGATGCCCTCAACCGAAAGGGGCTATCTCCATTGCAGAAGTGCACTGCAGCTTTGCGCATGTTGTCGTACGGCTCACCCGCCGATGCTGTCGACGAGTACGTACGCATCGGAGAGTCGACGGCCATTCGGTGCCTGGAGAATTTCGTCGAAGGAATCGTTGATCGGTTCGCGTCGGAATATCTCCGTAAACCTACTATCGAAGACCTCCAGCGTCTGCTCCAGGAAGGAGAGGACCGAGGTTTCCCAGGGATGCTAGGAAGCATCGATTGCATGCACTGGGAATGGCGCAATTGCCCAGTTGCATGGAGGGGCCAATTCACCCGTGGTGATCAAGGAGTCCCTACAATAATGCTTGAAGCGGTCGCATCCAGAGACTTGTGGATATGGCATGCCTTCTTTGGTGTCGCCGGATCCAACAACGACATCAACGTGCTTAATCAATCCCCCCTTTTCACTGATGTGTTGCGCGGTGAAGCTCCTACGGTTCAGTACTCTGTTAATGGGACAGAGTACAATATGGGGTACTACCTGGCCGACGGTATTTACCCCGAGTGGGCTGTCTTCGTGAAGACCGCACCCTTGCCCCAAACGGATAAACTCAAGTTATTTGCACAACATCAAGAAGGGGCAAGAAAAGATGTGGAGCGAGCGTTTGGGGTGTTGCAAGCTCGATTTGCTATTGTCCGCGGCCCCGCTCGATTTTGGCAACGGTCAACTCTTGCCAATATCATGAAAGCGTGTGTCATCCTCCATAACATGATAATCGAGGATGAGCGCAACTCTCATGACCCGATCACTCAATTGTACGATACTCAAGGCACATCAACCGTAACACCGCCTACTATCCACAGCAATGCTCCGCCAATTTTTGAACATATGCTAGATCGAAATAATGCGATCCGTGCTCGCCCAACACATCGGCAACTGAAACGGGATCTTATCGAGCACATCTGGCAGCGTTTCGGGGCCGGCGGTACGGATGAGTAGTTGTTTGTGTGGTTGTTAAGAGCCGACTGTTGCTGAATTTTAATTTAGTATATGTCATATTTTTTCCCGTGTGCCATTTCAATAAAAATATTTTTAAATATTTTTTGTTATTTACAACAATTTTATTTTAATTTGTTGTCTTCGAATTATCTGAATTTTATTTTATCAATTTGTTAATGTGTAATAAATAATGTATGTGCGGGCCCCACGCGAAGCGCCAAGCGAAGCGCCGGTGGGTTGGAGAAGGGTGGTGCTTGAGAAGGTGCCTCGCGAAGCGCCAAGCGAAGCGCCGGTGGGTTGGAGAAGGGTGGTGCTTTAGATGGTGCTTCGCATACGTGGCATGGAATATACTGGAGAATATTCTGTTGAAGCGCCAAGCGAAGCGCCGGTGGGTTGGAGATAGCCTGAAAGACTACCTCCAGTTTAGGGCTCTCAATGAGTGGATTGGGATGGGTTTTCTGAAAATTCGCACCTCATTTGTTCTAAATCGGATTGTGTTTGATTAGTTAATAAGTATCTATCAGGTTGGGCTGGATTTTAAGATTTTATTTGATATTGACTTTGTATATTATTTTGTTGTAATTATAAATATATGATTTTTTTCTCTAGATCCATTTTATAATCTTGAGATTTTATAAAAATAGAAATAGCAACTTTATAGTCACCCACGAAAGCAGGGGTTGACGAAGCCCATACCTAGAACTCCAATTAAGAAAAACCAAAGCGAGAATGCCGGCTTAAGTAAAAAAAATATTGGTGAGAATCCAACGTTCTGTTCAAGATTTGTCCGTAGAGGATGAGTCCGGGCCTAAGATCAGGTCAAAAAGTGTAGTTGATGGACAATAGATCAATATTCCTGTTCTACCCCTTGATGTCATGAAGGAAGAAAAGAGACTAAGTAAAAAAAAATCAATTCGTGTTATAAATGATAGATATTTTGTTTTTTTCCATAAATAATTAGTTTCTTCGGACAACATCTACCAAACTATTTTCAAAATAAAAATGATTTTCTAATAACTAATTTTATGGAAGTATTACAAAATAAAGATATTTAGAAGCTAAATAGTAAAATCTATTTGATACTAATAATAATTGAATATAAAATACCACAAAACTAGTTAAAATGATATAATTATATTTATCATTTATACTCATACATAAAAAAAATATAATTATATATAATTGGGCTGGACAAGTTGAATTAAAACATTCGTCTACTCGCCCTTACTTCAGGTTGGGACAGGACATCTCGAGTCAAATTGGATCATCCGAGACAAGTGTGATTCGGGTTTAAATTGAGAATCCTACCTCCATTTTTCATAGTTATCACTTTTGACTTTTTGTGAATAATTTTGATCATAATATATTCATAAGTATTTATATTAGTCATATAGAAATGACATAAATAGATTTATTGTCAAAAATACTTTTATAATCTAATATTTTATATAACTTTTATTGATATAATATAATAAAAATTTATGATCAAAATTATCTATACAAAAATAAAAATAATAACTATTCCAGAACAGTGCAGTACGAACTAAATTAAGCAAGCCTAGCATTTACCCCTTGATCCAAGAAAGTATTTATTATTATAGTGATAATTCTTATAGTCTTAAAAACTGGACGCGGGAAAATGTGATTCGAAAATATTGTAAGGCACACGCTAAAACTATAGAGGAACTGATTCATGACGTGCGTATTAGGCGCAAGTAAATTTTGGTTCGCCCAAACTGACCCGACCGACCTATCTGAGTTTGGGCAAATTTGACCAGGTATAGGGATGGGTCTGGGGTGAATATCTCCCTACTGCTTGGTCTAAGATTCTTGAAAATTCAAAAAATATAATTTGAAACTAGCCCTATCCAATTTTTTGAATGAGAGCTAATAAAACCGACCTACCCAATATGTTTATTTGGCCGACTAAGTTAAACTAGACCGAGATCGAGACAGCTTAAAACTAACTCAAGCCTGAAAATACTAAAATCTAATATGCCTGACATGTGTGGTTGGTCTCTATAGGTAGTAAAGCTGATTTTTAGTTATGATCAAATATATGAAATAACCAAAAAATTGTTACTTAAGAGTTGTTTGATTTAAGGCTTGTTATGTAATATGGGGACATCATATGTAGATATACAACTCAGGAGTAAACTCCTACCCACGCACTGCCACGTCAACACTGCATTCTTGGCCGTTCAATCGGCGGTTTCAGCTCATCTACGCCGTCTGCGTGCAGCCCGCTGCTTTGCCCACATCGTCGCCACTTTTGTGGTCGTTTGATCGCTTTCTTCGCTTCATTTGAACCGGTCGTGTGGAATTCATTACCGGGTTTATGGGCTAATATTTGAAAGCTGGCTCCACGTTGAGTCACGTCGTCCCTTCATTCGTGGCTATTAGATCGGCGCGTTTACTTTATCTGAGCCGTCGAACGTGTGCTAGTTTGTTCAGCTATTTCCTACTGGTCAGCTGTTTCCCACGTTTGACCAAGACCATGCCTTCTGATTCGACCAGGAAAATATTCAACCAAACATATTGTCGAGCTGTTTGCCACATTCGACCACACACCATGACAAATGAATCGACTAGCAAACCAAAATGCGATCTCAATAAAAAAGCAAAACCGTTGCTCCGACCAGACACCACATTTGGCCACAACCAAAATTGCTTATTCGAACCAAAAGAATAAAATGCGACAAAAAAATTGCTCTTTCAACCAAAATCAATTGATCAAAGATTTTACAGGTGCGACCATTGTTTTCACTACCTCGACCAAATTTAAGTTTTGCAGAATTGAATAGATCTTATGCTGGTGCGATCAAGATTTATGCTGACGGACCCAAACTTGCGACCAATCTTTTTTTTCTACCCCAACCAGCTATTTGCCACATTTGATCACAAGTCATGACAGCTGATACAATCAAAAACAAAAAAAATATGATCATCTGCTCGACCAGAAAACCAAAATGCAACCAACATAAAAAAGCAAAACCGCTGCTGCGACAAGACACCACATTCGGCCAACACCAAGCCTGCTTATTCGACCAAAAAACAAAATACAACCAATAAAAATAATTTACTCTTTCGGCCAATATCAAATTAATGTTTTACTGAATCGGACATATCTTTTGTTTCATCTGGGCCATCGAATGTGCTCCCGATTGTCCAGCTATTCCCCACATTTGACCAAAACTAAAATGCGACCATCATAAAAAACAAAACCTCTCCTTCGACCAAGCACCACATTCAGACACAAACAAGCCTGCTGATTTGCCCAAAAAATAAAATGAGCACAAAAAAATAATTACTATTTTGATTTGACCAATTTTATGTTTTGTGGAATCTGGTCAAGATTTTGTTTTCTCCACGTTCGACCAAGACCAAGTCTTGCGATTTTCGACTTCGACAAAAAATCAACCAGGCACACTGTTCTATATTGTCGACCTGTTTGCCGCATTTTACCACAACCTGTGGACGATTTGGACTCGGGGTCCTTAGTCGATCTTATGCAGAATTTGTGAGTTGTGAGGCCTTTCAAGGTGTCCCTCCGGGAAGGGATGACGAGCAATATCTGTTGAGGCACAAAGAGATTTATATAGATTCGGGCTCTCGATGGTGGGAGTAATAGTCCTACGTCCTGTTGTGATTTCACTATATATGGAAAAAGGTTTACAAAGTTGGAGAAAAGATCATCACAGGCGAAGATCTTTTCTGTGTTGTTGTCTAAAAATGACTAAACTAACTTATGAAAGCTTGTGGTTGATCTGTCGTCATCTTCGATCTTTGTCCTCGTTTTGTATATTTGCTTACCCTTTTATACTGGTTAAAAGGGTGCCAATGCACAACGGTTTTGAACGGTTGTAGAAGTACAGTTTTGGTAACCGCACTTAACTCCTACGCAGGCTTAACACGTGCAATCAAGGGATAACCGCACATGTTAACCTCCTGGTAGTTGTCTTCATACGTGGAGGAATCATCACGATCCTAGGGATATGCCTGTTGCAGAGCTAAGCAATCCCGAGTTACTCTGGTCGAGGATAGTCAACGACCTTCTAACCGCGCATTGTATGCGGCCTCCTGATCGCGCAAAGCCTGCGACCATAAGTCATTCCTGTGTCTGCGCTTCTCAGGTCGTCTGAGACCATAACAGTGGACCTTCAAACACTCATCTGGTTCGAATCCGTCTTGAACCAAATGTGCATTATTTCGAACTAGCTCGGGTAACAATCCTAGTCACAACCCATGACATCTCATTTGCCCAAAAAACAAAAAACTGCGTAGAAACAAAATTCTACTCAAAAAATAATTAACTATTTCGGCCAAAATCAATCAACCGAAACCAATCGATCAAGATTTATGCTAATGAGCTCAACCTTACAGCCATATTTTTTTGATGCCATGACTACACTATTTCGTACTGTCGAGATATTTGTCGTGTTCGATAAGAAGCCACAACAACTGATATAACCAAAAAAACAAATGCGACAAAAAAAATTAACTCTGTAGCCAAAATTGATTAACCAAAAGTAATAGACTAGAGATTTCACAGGTGCGACCATTGTTTTTTACTTCCTTGATCACATTTATGTTTTGTTAAATCGATGAGTTCTTTTTTGTTGGTGGGACTAATATTTATGCTGACGGATCCAACTTTGCTACCACGAATTTGGTATCACATTCGACCAAAAATTTGCTAGCATGATCAAGGCAGCTAATTCGACAACAAACAAAGACTTCTGATTGTAGTCACGAGCAAAAAAAATAATATACTCTTTTGTCGTTGTGACCAAGATTTATGCTAACCAAAATTACGACCAAAATTTTTGCTGTCACGACCACAAAACAAAATGTGACCATCAAACAAAAGTAAAACCGTTGTTTTGATCAGAGATAGTTCCAGTGGATCTCTGACTCAACCATCATAACAAAAAACAAAACTGTTCGTATCAACACAAACTCTGTTTTGGTCGTAGTCTGTCAGGTTTAAAATTGATTGTACTAGCACAAGCGCTGTTTAGATTGTGGTCGTCTGGTTCAAAAGTGGACGTAGTCATACAGTTTAATAATCTCAACAGCCATAATTAATTTGTAAATTCAATAACTTATCATCTACAAATCTATTTCTTCAATACCTACAACATCACGAGAAGTTCCACCTAATATGTTATAGAGAAAGAAAAAGAGATTGATCATCCAAATGAATGGCACGCAAAAGAAGGCGTATGATTTGGAAAAGAAAGAAAAAAGAAAAATACAAGCAAAAGTAGTCAAAACTAGTGAAATTATAGTGAAAAATTCACTAACTAAACAATGAATAAATTAAATTAGTGAGAACTAAATTTAGCGGACAGCAAACAACATGATGTTGCACATACCTTGTGAGGGCAGAACGGAGAAATTGCCCGTTCGTGTTGGCCCATACTCAAAAGTCGTGGGCCTTCCAATTCTCCAAAATGCGCCCCAAAACACTTTACTCTTTTCCTTCTTCCATTTTATCTTTTTAAAATTTTGAGTGATAGATTATGTTGGGGGAACTCCCGGGGTCTTACCGGGAAAAACCCCAGAGGTTCGCCGGGGAGCAGGAGAGCCCCCGGAGGTGAAATCTGGAGAGTCATCGAGTCTTGGAGGTTCACCGGGGGTCTCGGAGAGTCACCGGGTCCCGAGAGTCACTGGCCCCCGGGGGCCTCAAAGGGTACCAGGTCCCGAAGGTTAACCGTGGACCCCGGAGGGTCACCGGGCCCTGGAGAGTTGAGAAGTCCCTAGAGGGTCACCGAGTCCCAGAGGTTCACTGGGAGCCCCGGAGGGTCCTCGGGCCCCGGAGGTTCATCGGGGCCCCAAAGGGGAAGCCACCAAGAGATTGGAGAGCTCCTAGAGGAGTCTCGGGCGCCTCGCGCGGTTGATCCCGGTAGCACGGGGTCACGTGTTGGTGGCCTGAGGAGCGCTTTGGGAACTGACCAAGACACTTGTTAAGCATCCAAGCCCTTCGACCGGTGAAATGGCGTCAACACCCCTCGATCCAATTGCCGTAGCTAGGACTTTTTGGTCTTTTGCATGTTTTGGGGTCTATATATGCTCTCTTGTATCTCATTTGTAACTAACTCTCAATTCATTTTTACACACTCAAAATAATAGACTCCCTTGGAGACCTCTCTCCCCGAGAGAGCACCTCCCCAGCGGGCTTACGTCCGAAAAGTGTCGACAGGACTAGGGCCCCCATTGGGACTAGAACCTGTATACAAATCCCATGTCAATCTCTGCGTTGCCCAGCAGGAGGTGACCAATCACTCGGTCAACTCACATAGTTGAACACGTGTTACGCACGTCCGAAGAAATCTGCTGGGGTATTCGTAATACCACGACAGATTAGATTTCGTATAAAAAAATTAAAATACCAAACACAAACACAAATGCAGTAGTTAATCCTGAATTCTGGAAGAGTAGAGCTTTCAAGTGGTATTTGCAATTGTAATTGTAGTAAGCCGACCTATGAAGATGATATTTAATTAGTTGTATTGGTTTTAATCTGATTATGAAATATAGTCTTTTACTGTACGGTGCGTTTTGGTTGTTTAACCTGCAAAGATGTTTGTTTGGAAGATGCAAAAAAGGGGTTCTTGGATTGGTGTGAAAATATGTAACTAGGATTGGTTTGGGTTAAGTACACAGTAAAACTTTTGGTAATATTTTCAGATCTCATTTTATATATTCAGTGTCTATTTGAATTGTGTATTTTACCAACTAAACAACATTATCACTTACGCCATATCACCTCTTCCACTTCAAGTGGGTGAAAAGAACATTACATCCAACCATAGATTGTCTAAGATATCATATAACTAGAACAGGCTCTCTGGAGTGATCGATCCATATGCCCATCTATTGCAGGCGGAGTTTGTTTTAGGTGACATATTTTGAGGGATAAATGAAAAGATTTACCAGAGTCTTTTGTGTACAAAAGAGAAGAAAATAATATTGACATTGTCAGAAAGTGAACAATGAAAAATGGACGGCCAATCTAAGAGAGAGATTTATTGGATTATCTTGTCGAGGGCCAATTGATTACAACTGGCATGCTAAAAGATGCCACAAAGAAAGGCATTAAGAAGCCCGTGCATAGCTGGAATTTTCCCATGCTTTGCAGAGACTAATATCTTGAAGAGACCAGGGGCAAATGATTGGTAGGGTTCTTTATTTTGTCCCGGACCTGTCCTATCCCAGAATATCTAATCCGACCCAGGATGCCCTCTTTTCTCCCAATACAAGTCTCTGTGTATATCTCCCTCTCATGCATACCTCCCTCTTGTTGTATGTCATCTTTTATATATATACATGTATTAGTGTAATAGATAATCATAATTATGTTAATTTGACTAGTTATGTTGCATTTTAAATTCATTTTATGAGACTATTAGCTCCATAAAACAAGTTACCTTAGAAATTTAGTAAAATACCATTAATTACTTTGTTAATATGTAAAAACAAACCCCACGTCTCGTACACACAATCAGACGTATTTTATTAAGTTGTACTTTTCAGTGATACAAAATTTATTATTATTATTATTATTATTATTATTATCATACACTTTTTTCATTGATTAGCATCTCCCTTCATAAATTTAGTTACTTGGTGGTTATTTTTTTAATTTGAAAAATCATGTTTCTCTACCAAACATTAGACCGGCCTGAATCTCGATAGAAACCCATGTCATGCTGGTTCGCGCTATGATCGGCTTGACTGGGGTGCATGAACTCCTAGAAGAAGCCAACACACACATGTCATTGTACCAAATGGCCATTGGAATTGCTTAAATTAAATTAAAGCCTTTTTTGTCCATTTGCTAGTACATTACTGTCGAGACTGAGGCAGTGTACGTTGGGCCAAAAGAGAAGTTGCTTCAAAGCACTATGTTCTGAAAAATTAAAGGGAAATTTGTCGTTTATGATTAACTTGAGCTACTTTTCTAGGGGCAATTAAGTGAGAAACTATGGCTCTATCTCGACATCGGACCAACACAGTGCTTATGTTTAGCACTCATTCTATAAACCGAAAATTTTTAAACTAGAATCTTCTAAATAGACGTAAATCGGTAAAAATGTAACTTTTTAGATTTATAAATTTTAAACTGGTTTATTTGGATAAGTTGAGTTAGCCAAACTTGCGTTACACATATGTTAATGATTCTAAAATCATGAAAATTGATCATTCAGTATGCAGCATATATAGATTGAGGAAAGAACACCATAAATTTCTCTACCCTCTTTTTTTTTCTTTTTTTCATAACGTGGCTCTCTCTCTATATTCTAATTTATTAAGATTTTTTTCTACAAACTTTTTATGTATAGTATACATAAACACTAGTGCTAAATACACATCCTAATAATATATCTGACTTATCCTATAACTTGCTTCTAGTTAGGGGTGAAAATGAATCAAAATTGGATTGGATATTGTCAAACTATATCCGCATCCATATTTTAATATTAGATTCGGATTCGAATTCAAATTCGGGTCGGATTTCAGATTCTATCTGATGCTACTAATATTTTTATTATTATTTTATTTGTACAAAATTTAAAATTAACTAATTAACTTTAAATCAAGAAAAAACATATTTGAATGACTTTGTATAATAATTTTATTATTTATGTAAGAATTTGATCATAAAATTTCTATGCCACAAATTTTAAAAAATATTTTTATAGAAATAACATTCCAATTTGAATTCAAATATATAAATATATCATTTTATCATATTTGGATATGGATACATATATTTTATTTTATCGGATTTAGGTACGGATCTGCATAGAAAAAATGTTATTCATATGCGAAATTCCATACCATATCCGTGCATCTTGTTGGACTTGATAATCGGATAATCCGTATTCGTATTTCAACCCTACTTCTAGTTGTTTTCCTCGGATGTCAAGTTATAGAGACGTCAAAGACATTCGACGAAAATTGTGTAGAGAGTTTTCTATGCATGAGAAGATTTTCAGAATCATCAGATTTTGTGTGAATGATTCCAGATGTATCCCACGGACCATCCAGACGAGATTGAACAATTCCAGAGATCATCCAATACACAGAACATTTTCTACACAATCTCTCTTAACAAAGGCAAAAAGGCTAAAAATTGGCATGAGGAGGCCACTCATTGAAGTGTTTCAATGTACCTAGGACTCTTAGGACTCCACTAGTGATGGTGGTGGATGCAAACTGGATCCCCTATTGCTCTTTATGTATCTGAGTAACAAAAGACATAGTGCTGCAGTGACTCTTTTTTTTTTTTTTCGTCTCCTTCAAACCATTTGAGTAACAAATCAAGATCTCAAATTATCAGCTACAACAGCTTTATTATGGTATCCTTGTTACATTACCATTGCTCCAATACACGTACTTTTTTATTCCTCGCAACTAATGTATGAACAAAACAATGCTTCGTACAGACGGCAGCTACAATGCTGTTACTACGGTGTTAGTCGTCACAGCACCCTTATATCGATCTATTGGTACTGTGCCTTTTATGTTGCATGTCACTACGGCTTTGTGTCTTTTATAATTGCAGTCCAGCTGATACGAATCTTGGTGGATGCTGCCATGGGAGGACCATATAAAAGTGCATATATGTGTCACTAGAGTTGCTAGGTTGTGAGTAAACAAGATTACATAGAGACGCGGCCAAGTGAGCAAACATTGTGAGCGCCTTTTTGGATGGCCTCCATGCAAATCCTTAGCGGCGAAGGCTTCCCTGAATCTCCCATTAGCTGCTCAGACATGCCCTTAACTCTCATTCCATCTTTTTTGTTTACACAAAAATGGACACTAATTATCAGATTAGGCTCTGACCTGCTCTTGCTCTCTTCAGTTTTTCTGCCCATGTTCCGCGTACCGAAATCATACTTGACATTTTTTCCCCCTTTTTCTTAAGCAATCACGTAGCGATATGTCATCATGTTTGAGTAATTTCAGCGCAAGAATTCTGGATGTATAACACATGCGTGCTTCAATTCTTTCTCAAAAAGTGGTTTTTACCTCTTTCACAACATATTATAGGTCTGATCTATAACTATCTACTACACCACTACTAAATACATTGTTTTAAGATTTATGTAATTTAATTTTTAGAAAAATATGAAAACACTACTCGTACAACTAAATGTCTCATTAATATTTAGATTTAGACCCCACATATCATACTCACAATCAATAGTATTTTACTATTTTAATATTTTTATAGTGATGGGGGACTAATTATTCCTAAAAATCTTTTTAAAAAAATTATTTCTAAAATGGATCATAAAACAAGATATTGAAACCTTGTAGTTCCTACAAAAGAATCTTAATGCACTTTCAGATGTCACTAACAAGAAAAAAATCTGCCTTAGTAAAGTAGAAAGTACCACCTCCATTCATTTTTATCAGTTAGAGTCTTCACGGCCTTCTAAATATAATTTCAATCATTAATTTTTATTACTGTATACAACTAAAATTATCAAATAATAATATTATGACAATAAATTTGATGATAAATCTATTAATATTATTTTCATACAATACAATGAATCTCAATGCATTTTTGTATATTAATCAGCAAAGTTTCAAATTTTGAACTTGCAGATTTATCTAATTATAAGTAAAAAAAGAAAAAGAAGTGACGGAGTATTGGATAATGACATGCATGTGGACAACCTCAAACTTATTTAATTGCACCTATAAGCAAGATATATTTTTTGCCATTAACTTGCAAGAGCACCAAGAGGCAAATCAACTCAATATGCATTTTGCCAATAATTGACAGCAGCAGTCAACGAAGAATCCTCCGAGCTGGGTCTAGTCTAGAGTCGGATACTTAAAATCCGGTCAATAAGACCTACTCCAACAGTACCCCCAAAGTACTGTTCATCTCTATATTTTCGGGTACGCGACGCCGCTTGAGTGATTTCGACGACTCCAACAGCGCTCCCAAACGCTGCCTCATTGATACAGAGAGGCGAGAGGATCCCCAAATCTCCACATCCTCTCTCCCCTCTGTATCCTCTCCCCGCGAGACGCCGCCCCCAACCGAACCACCTTCGCGCGGCGTTGCAGAGGCGAGGTCTCCCCTCCGACGCCGCTCCCCTGCGCCGGCACCTCCCCGCGCTATCGCTCCTCCCGCGCCGCCGCTTCATTGCCGCGCCGCCGCCACTCGGCCGCACCCCCACTACGCCGGTTCCTCGCGCCACCGCTCACCCGCGCCTCCGTTTGCTCGCGCCACCGCTCCTCCTTTGACGCCGCTTCCTCGCGCCACGCCTCCCCTCGACGCCGCCGCTCACCTGCGCCTCCGTTTGCTCGCGCCACCGCTTCCCCGCGCCGCGCCTCCCCTTGACGCCGGTTCCCTGCGCTGCCTCTACTCCACGCCGCCGCTCCCCCGTGCCTCTGTTTGCTCGCGCCGCCGCTCCCCGCGCCGCCGGTTGCCTGCTTGGACGCGCCTCCGCTCCCCCGCGCCAAAAGAGGATGACGGTTGATTTTTAGGAATTGGGAGTGAGATTTGGGGATTAACCATTGGAGTGAGATAAAATATAGGGATGTAATCTTTTTAGGTAAATATGTATATGGGAATATAAAAATCCATTTTTAGGTACTATTGTTGGAGAAGGTCTAAGGTGATTGGTTGGGTGTTATTTTATAAGAATGTATAAATTAATGAATATATAAGATTGAGAAAATACAAAGAAAAATACAACTGAAACAAAAAAATTTGAATAACCCGCCAGTTTCTTGTCTCCCGACCCAGTGTAGAAACCACCCAGAATCCGGAAATCCAAACCCGGCTCCAACTTATAGGATGCTTATTGCCATTGCCAATGGTGTTTCTGCCTCCCCTAACACAACTGTTACTTTTGCTTCCTTATAAATCATCTTTTGTTAGTTTTGCTTTTGCCAATTGCCAGCCTTTGTTACTTTCCCCTCTTCTTTCTTAATCAATTAGTGCCCCATCCTAATCCTAATCCTAGCTTGTAATTAACCTTTCATAGTACCATATATCCATCCATCCATGTGCTGCTGAAACTTCTTGGAAGAACCCCTCCTCTCACCACCACCCCTATATATACACTTCAACCCCACAACACAATTAAACACACACTGACACACACAGTAAATAGTACTACACTCTCTTGCTTCTTTGGAGTAGTCTAGCTTGGCAAGACAACATGAAGAACAAGGCATCTACATTCTTGAAGCAGGTGCTCGCCGCCATTGTCGCGGCGATGAAGGCCAAGTCGACGGCGGTGCGCGCCAAGACGAGCGCCATGAGAACGCGCCTCCTCGTCTTCAGACTCCTCCACAATAAGAAGCTCCTGATGAGCGCCATCAGCAGCAAAATCCACGCCATCATGGACAAGAACAAGAATGACGGTGAAGGCGACGGCGACGGCCATGACTGCGGTAAGAAGGCCGTCGTGCTCCGCAGCATGCCGAGCTTCCTCATGGAGCGGGAGGGCAGCGAGCAGTACTCGCTGTTCAGCAACATGGCCGCCGGCGCCGGCGCCGGCGAGGAGGACGAGGACGAGGACGACAAGATCGTGAACGCTTCGGGGTCGGTGATAGAGCTGGTGCGCGGCGCGACGGAGGGCGGCGGCGGAGTGTTCCGGCTGGAGGACGAGATCGACCACGTCGCCGACGTGTTCATCAGGAGGTTCCACAAGCAGATGAAGCTGCAGAAGCTCGAGTCCTTCAAGAGGTTCTATGAACTCGAGAGAAATGGGAATGCAGAGTAATTATAGAACAGTTTATGATGTTTGATCTAATCTAATTAAGGCATTAAGATTTGGGTTGTAATTAGGATGGCTTAATGAGTGACAAGAAATCAAATGTCTTTCTTCAAGTGTAGTAGTTTTAGAGAGTGTTAGTGAGACATGATGATGCATGCATGTACTCATGTTCTTTTTGGAGTGCATTGACGTACCGTGGTCTCATGGCAATAAAATATGTAGATCAAAAGAAATTATGTGTTTGTATCAGAAATGCTATCTTTTTCGGATTTTAATATCAAAATTATACTTACTTTTTAAACTAACATTGCATCTCGCGCCGCTGACGTTGCAAGGATATCAACAATTCTGTTGAGCTTCCTAGGGATATGAAAGATTTGATGGTTTGTGTGCCGCATCAAAGCCGAAATGTCGAATAGAATGTGTCTGACGTTCCAGTGACATCTTTGTGCTTTTGTTGTACCGGACCTGACATTGGTAACCTGGATTTGGTTGTCCCAGAGAATAGTTGCTAATTGGAGACCTTTGTTCCTCATGTACTGCATCGCCGTGAGCAACCCTAGGGCTTCGGCTTGGCGAGGAGAATATACATTGGAGGCCTTCGCTTGTATGTGAATTTTTAAAGATCAACTGGGATTTGGATTATAGAGTAACATTCCTATGCCTGCCACTTGTTGATTTATCCATGCCGCGTCGACGTAGCATCTGAGGAGATTACCTTGTTCTTGTGTGGGAGCCTGATCTGGTCCATCTTGAATTACCTGCATGTGGGCTTCCTGCAATGCTTGAGCCTGACAAATGGTTGTATGAACTGAAGTATTCTTTTCTCTCAAGATTAAAGATACATGAAAGAATGTTATAAAATAAAGGCATTTGATTCTCATCTGCAATGGTTTGCAAACACTTATGAATGATCTAAGAAATAGAAGTATGATTGAAGTGATGGTGATTAGTGCGAAGTGCAAATGGGGATTGGAACCAAGTTGCCCTAGCATAGGAACAAGTGAAGAAAAGGTGAACATTCGATTCTAATTGGTTGCATCTAGGGCAAAGACCTGGGATAGTTTGCAGCCTTCTTTTTACTCTTTCTCCCACTGGGAGTGCTTTAGCCAAGAGACACCAGACAAATGCTTGAACTCCAGGAATTATCATTTTGCAGTTCCAGAGAATTTTAATCAGTTTAGATGTGGTATCTTGTGAGTGTGTTTGCTGCGTGTGACTGGGTAGCTCAAGTTGTTGTATTTGCTTATGTGCAGTAGGTGCTGTCCAGGTTCCCAGTCGGCGTATGCTTCCAGCACATTCTGTCCTGATCATCTCTTTGGATAATGGTAGTTTTGGCAATTCGATGAGCTGCCTCTTGTCCAAAGAGTTGAGTGAGAAGAGGGATGTTCCATCTTTTTGGATTTTGAATCCATAATTGATTTGACTAGCTAAGGCATTTGTATAATTAGCTTCCTGGGGTTGAAGTAAATCATCAATTTGATTCCATTCTAAATGGGGCTATTACCTTGGGACAGGTGAATTTGACAAGATTGAGTGAGTTGTTGACGCACCTTAAACCCATGACTAGGTTGCTGTTTGTCAGAATGAGGTGTGAGGAAAATTCTTTGATTTTAGCATCTTGGCCCAATGATCCACAGGTTGTGTTACGAGTCTCCAAGCTGGACCTGTGACAACTGATTTGTTCAAAGTTGGCAAATCCCTAATGCTCAGACCTCCTATTGTTTTGGCCTTGCAAATTAGTCTTCCTGCATGTCAGAGAATATGTGATTTCCACTTGCCTAATTTTGCCATGAATTTATCTATTAGAGAATTATAAGCCGTGGATCGATGATTTTTAGCAATCAATAATTGGTAGCCTAACCACGCTGTGTTGAGCCAATTTTTATTATATTGATGATTGGTGATTAATAATAAATTGAATTGTAAAACTAATATATTTATTGAGAATATATATTTTAGTTTTAATCGGATTGAATTTTTGTGAACTATGATTTAGAGAGAACATTTGGTTTGCTATTTCTTAAAAACCACTATGTTTTAGTGTTTCCAAATTTTGGTTTAAAATTTGATATCCCTTATTGTGGTTTCACCTTTGGTGCATATACCCAGATCACTGGACGTCCCGTGGATTTCAACAATTAACTTCCAACAGTGGAAAACCAGTCGTTAGGAGGTGATCGAACGTCCTGTCCTCTAACAAACTACGTAACCCTCATAAAAATAAACATAATTTTTGATCTAGACACTAGATTTAAGTCTTGTTGACTTGTTAAAAAACTAACTTAAAATACTATAACTTTCTCAATTTAACAAAGACCTAGTTTGGCTTAAATCACTGAAAAATCACAAAATATTTTACAAATTAATCAACGATACCTTCACTAGCCATCCAAATCAACTAAAAATATTTTAATAATATAATAAGTAAACGATGCATACATTTGAATTTTTCACATAAGATATTATCAAACTATCTCTTTATAGTACGGTCAAAACTAATAAACAAGTCTTAACAACCTAATCGTCTCCAAAACACCAAAACTAATAAAATCCTAAAAAATAGATTTTAATATTCGGTACAAGTCATTCATATTTGAAAAAACTCGATCATACATCCTCTCTGAGATGATCTTCTTCACTATCATCTCGCAATCTAAATGAGAATTAAAGATATAAACCCAACAAATACATCAGTCTCACAATAAAAGTTATCTTTAATTATAAAAATAATCAACATAATAGAAGTTGACTCATACTGCATTATCATCCATGAGAGCAACAGGAAAGGGATTCAAAACCTATCTTGCTGCTTGGAGGGTAGTGTTTTGGCTGAAGAGGATACTTGATTGGGCACACTCTTTGCAGAAATCATCTAAAATATGCATCTGCTAATGTTAATCCATCTGCCTTTTATAGCAATGTTAACCAGAACAAGTAATTGAACTAAAGTGGTATAACAAAGAAAGTTAGGGACCTACTAAGGTAAAATTGAAGTTGTTAAACTAAACTGAGAGAAAGTTACAAGTTTAGAGACCTGCCGTGCTATTTACTCATTCTAAATCTTTATGGTGTGATACACTTCAAAAGATAGGTCATGCCGAACTTACAATGCCCTAAGATTAACCAACCTTAACCCAGAAGTGCAAAATGTTATAGAACATTAGCTGCTGCAATATTTCATTTGTACTGCAATAGTTCAAATTGATACAACAATGTTTCACATGTTATCAATAAGATGTTACAGTAATTCAAATAAAATGCTGCAACAATTGTAGACAAATATAAATACATTAATCAAATTGAATTTTAAGTCAATTTTGAGTTCAAAATGTAACATTAAGTTCAACTATTGCATCATGGTTCTAAACTATCATAAGATTAGCTAATCCTGAAAAATCCCAGGGATTACAAATCTGTAAAAGGATTGAAGTTTCTCATCCATAGGTTGTTTTAAAAGTTGGAAGGACTCAATCCACACTTTTGTATACTTGTAGAGTGACAACTATGCAGGTGAAACATATCAATAATCTCAGGCCAGATTCAGACTGTACCCAACCATGTATGATCCACGTCGACCCACCATGAACCTGGACAGATTAGATTGGTACAAGCCACATTTGATACTTCAACATCCACACACAGGCATACAATGGTAATCCAAATACGTAAAGAGCACATCAAGATCTGCAGGGGAAAATAAAAAAACCCATCAAGACAGCCTGACTCATACTATATTCATCGATAAACCGAGTATGAACCGCCAAAATCAGGTCATACACCTTATACATGGAAAATTATAACATAAATGCACTACCACAATATGTAATTTAAGTTTCCATACATGATGAGCTTTAGCTATCAGGACAACTCAAATCTATTTTGTTTCATTTCATGAACTAGAGCGGTAGCTTCAGAGCTTCGCTTATGTGCTTGCTTCCATTAGAAATACTAGACACAGGCAAGCATGGAATTTTTCACCTACAAACATGGAAATAAACAGAAATAGCTATGTATTCATCAAAGAAAATTCAGCTAGTTGAAAGTGAAGACCACTGCTTTTAGTAAAAGTAGATCATCATCACCAATATAGAACAAAACAGTCAACAAAATCTAATAGATGAAAGAGAGTAAAATGTGCAGGCTATACAGGAATTTAATGAAAAACCCAAGGAACAGAAGAACAATGCTGGATAGTACTAATCAAAAAGTAGCTGATCACTTTTGTACCATCAAAAAGATTTGGAGGAGACTGAATAAAGAGCCAATGAGTAATTTTAATGAACAGTTTAAACAAAAGTTTATTGTGCACTATATTCATCAACTTAAAATTTACCCTTTTTTTAAGTACAAAGTCTATCCCAGAGTAAGGAAAAATGAATGGCAGACAAAAAAAAAACACAATAATTTTCATATAGGGAAAAGGGTCCTTCAGAAACTCAGTTTTGCTGTAAAAAATGTTTCAGTTTAGAAGAAGAGCGACTAAAATGGACCAAATCCGGGCCTATTTGGCCTAGCTTCACCTTCAACTTATAGGCTTAAAAGATGAAGCTAGAGCAAAATGATCAGCTTATTTCAGTCTTATTCAATAAGTTTAAGTCCTACTACTAGAAACCTCTAAATAAGCTTAAAGCCAGTGGACGGGTTTGGGGCTTGTAAGCTAAAACCCTAATAAATTAGTTTATTAAAGAAATTTAAGCTAAGTCAACCAGATCCTAAAGCAAGCTTTTGTGATAGTCCCCATTTGCAGACTTTTCCAAGTCTTTAATTTATCGTGGACAAAAAAAAAAACTAACAGTTAAGATACATTATAATCAGAGAATCAATTAAAAGTTCCAGAGAAATTTACTGTCTTTTCCCTTATTTTCAATTTATCATTTATCAGGAACAATTTGATGCCCAGACCAGCTTGATTTGCAAGTTAGCACCAAATTGATGGTTTGCACTATGTATGCCCCCTACTATTGCATCAACACCACTACATATGTATGTCTGTTATAATAGAGTGAATAATGAAAGAGTTTACAAGGTGGAAGATTGGAAATGATATTTATTGTTTTTGCATGTAGTCGCAACCAACAATCTGCTGTCCTCAAGCATGCATAGCAACTGAAGCCCGCTTCACTGAGACATACTCCACAGCAAATCAGCCGTTGTGCTCTAGTTATTTACAAGCCTACAAATAATTGCAAACCATAGCCTCAACAAGTCATCTAGAGACAAAAATAGCACTACAGAACTGAAGAAGAACAGAGTAGCAAAATGTGCTGAATCAATTTAGCCACTTGCACTAATAGAAGAGAGTGGAAGTATTATTGAATTGCTTGGTATTTTTCTTGCATAAAAAGAAGGGCGTTCTTTTCTTCATCATCCAAAACCTCTTGTTTTGGTTTCATAAATGGTACAACATCTTTGCAAATGGTAGACAGGCAAGAATTATTGTAAATACAGAGACTTAGTCATGCATAAAATTACAAAGTTCAATCAGCAGAATTTCAAAAGTCGTGGAACTGTTAAAAAGTTCAGTGAGAAACAGATCAACAAGAGGGTATGCATATATTATTTAAAAAATACAGCCGTTTAAGGTTCATAGTAATGGAACGAGAAGGAAATTATAAAACCAGTATGGCAGAACAGAATTAACAGACTCTGCTATTCAATGAGAAGCTCAGCATTAACTTTGACTTAATCGAACTGAGAACAGAAGCAATCAGCCTTCCAAGTAATATATTATAACTACAACCAAAAAGCACAGTCAACAGAGGGAAAAATTACTGATAGAAGCATCCTTAAGAAAGCTCAAAGGGAATATAGCCACTTAAGACTGGTAAAGAACCAAACGGAGTGATAAAAGCATTTTCAGATGTGGAATATTTATAAAGTTTAAGATGTGATATGTCACCAATACAAACACCTAACATTCAAGACCTAATGAAGAAGAAAAGAGATTCTCCTGTGACACACATTTCCCACCCAGTGTTCACCTCAACATTTCAAGAAATGAATTGAATTTTCTTCAGCCTTGCCAAAGCATTCAGTTTTTGACACAGCACCTCAACATTGGCATCATAGCACAGTAGCATTTTTTATTTCAAGCTCCACTGCTATTCATTTCTTGCTCACACTTTCATCAAGTTCTCAGGTTTGGTCATTACTCCAAAATTTCACATAACAAGGCCAGACACACCCATGTTTTCTTTTGTCTAGAAATCGTTCGTTATGTGTACCATTCAGTTCTAAACACAGACCACATCATAAGCTCTCTTAATCCAATTTATACCAAAACTCAAGGCATTTGCAAAATTGGGGCAAAAATCAAAGAATGGCGAACTTGGGGCAATTCAAAAATTTAGGTCCCAACATGGAGAACCCAAACCCTCAGCTTCATTGCCCGAAAACTCAAAAGCACAGAAAAATTGTGGCAATAATTCCAAGTATTAATTGCCCCAAAACAAGAGAAAAAATAATAATAATGGCAGAAACACATTCCAAGGATTTGAGAGAAACTCACTTTGTAGGAATCATCTTGCCTCCTTAAGACTCCAATCTTGCTTCCAATCTCCACTTCACTCACATGATCATCAACCTTAAGATAACCAGTGCAATTTGTTGGGTTGGCTTTGCACCCAGAAGGGACGGAGGGGACAAGGTAGGGAAGGTGCATGCTAACAAGGGAGGGAGAGGAGCATGAACTAGCCACAGAGGGGCACAACAAAGCGGATTGGAGGGCATGCCAATTACCAGCTCCTTCCTTCCCCACCATTTTTTGGGGGTTTGCATTTCTATTGTTTAGTTACCTGCGACAGCTATTAACTGTTTAAATGAAACACAAGTTGATGGAGACTAGATGGAAGGGCTATTACTGATAGATATTGAGGTTTCTTGAGGTTTCTTGAAATTAGAGTGTAAATCTGTTCTTTTACAGGAGGACTTGCTGATTTTAGCCTTTTTTTTCTCTTTATGTACATCTCATAAGTCATACCACCATTCCTACTAATCGTTTATGTTTATTTTCTTTCTAGATCATCATGCCATTATTCCCGGTTTTTCATTCTTATAATCTCCAAATTTGAATTTGTGGGTCAGTTTTTGGTACATATTGTCTAACTTCTGGAAATTTTGCCAATTCAGTGAATCCTAGAGATTGACTTTGTCAATTTAAGCATGTAGTATGGCAGAATCTAAAGATTTTTTTCTCTAATTAACATAAATGGCTATACTTTCTTCCAATAGTAAGGAGTATTTAGATCATCCCATGCCTCTGATGTTCAAACTATGATCCAATGATGATTAGCTATATTAAGAGATGGTTTGAATATCAATTATCAAACAACTAGGGCAAGGTCATGGCCAGGACAAGACCCTTGTCAAACAGGGTTACAAAAGCATGTGTGGAATTTCCAGGTTAATATGAACATATATGCAGCCCACCATTGGATACATACTCAGTCTCACTGATCTTATTGGTTAGCATAGTGGAGGCACACATCTTGATGATGTTTAGCACCATAGTTCTACAAATGAATGAAGCCCCTTGACCTATTATGCTGACTTACAAACACAAACTCAACCTAACCAAAAGCCATGCTCAAGACATATTCTTGATATTGATCGAGTTGAAGATTACAGTAAACATTCCTTGTAAATCAGTAGTCACTCCAGTGATATTATGCCACCAAAGTATCATAGCATAATCCCAGCGAGGAAATGTCAAACACATAACCATGTCCGGATGAAGCAAGCAGCACAGAAGAGTCTTTTCAAGCACAAGAACATTTGGATGGAACGCTAACACTTAAATCAGGCATGCAGTTTTCAAATACCTGCCACCATAGATGTACAGAGATTCAAACAGTAAAGAAAGAGGAATGTACAGTATCCTTAGAATGCACTTTATTGTGCAAATATCTGAATAATATGATAGCGTTCTATCCAAATGTGTAGGAAGAATAGGACACAATAATTTGGGGGTCAAATTTTGACAAAAGTAGAAGTGCTAAATAATATTATCTACTACTGTTCTTAATGAGTAAGTGATCTGATACACACTTGAAAAAGCTCGCAGAATGACAATAGAAAGGGATATTCCCCTAGAAAATGTGCAACCACGTCCAGGAATAAACACAGGGAAAATAGGTAAATTATTATTTCTGAATTTTGCTAGTAAAAGAAATAGGATAGTACAGCCAATTCAGGTATGCAAATCGCACTTTATAAGGAAACCATATGGTGCCAACACCATTCTTATTGTTAGCCATAAGCTACAGTCAACCAACTCTTTTAAGTATCAAACAAGAACATATAGTTAATGTATAAGATCTTTCTAGGGAAGCCTTGAAACAATTATACCAAAGGTGATCAACTTGAGCACACAATATAAGCAAATAGACTTGAGCCTATTTGCACCAAATTCATATATCGTGCTGTTTGATGTTCCGACAAATTAGATAAGCATGCTAAATGTGTCTGCGGTGGTTATGTCATCTATAATGTCAGATGCCAAAATCAATATGCTGAGCACTTCAGAATCAATTCCTACGGATGTGTAGTTATGTCATATGTACTTTTCCTAAGTTCATGAGACACAATTCCTTACATAGTTTGTAATATTTACATATAATTAATAAGAAGCCATGATATTTGTTAGAAATTTAACTCGACCTCAAAGTCTCTTCATCACTATGTGAAAATCATATGATTTCGTCTCCATCAATTGGTTACTCCTACAGTAACACTGAATCCCTGGTTAATCTAATTCAACAAGTTATGAGGGTTACTCTACATCACATTACTAAATGGTTTAATAGAACGAAGACAATGTAGTGAACACTGGGAAAGAGTTCACATGCTCATAAACAATGCATGTATGTTATTTCTGGCACAAACCATACCACAGTAAACAACCAAAATATCCACTTGTATTACAGAATTGTAAGAACTATTAATGTATCAAACACGAATACATCTTCCACCTACTATAATTCAGAAATATATGGCCCCGTGCAGCAAAAGCATACCTGAAATGGTTGGCAGACCCTGTCAAGTATCATCTTCTCCTGGAATGGTTGGCAGACCCAGCTGAACCTTCAAATAAATCAGATAGCTGACTCTCCAAGTCCTCGGGGGTGTATTTTATGTATCTTCCTGAATTCCTTCCACCATCCACTTGACTACCATTTTTACCCAGAAAAGCACGATATGCTGGAATCACAATATCAGATATAGATATCTTCAGCTCTTCTCGGAGCTGCAGATCTGGAACTTTCCAAATTGTCTGGTTCCGGTATATTTCCTCAAAGACCAGGTTGAAGTTCTTGAACTTTTCCTTGATAGCCATCCTCGAGCTTGAGTTCCCACTTCCACTCCCACCCCCATGTCCATCATCCTTTAAATAAGATAGGGCCTTGGTCCAAGAAATCCTCAGATAGCTCTTTGAATATTGCCGAATCTTCCCACGACGCCTCTTTATCCAGTGATCACCTAAAATCCTCCCAAGCTCGGAATCCATGACCTTCTGAACGATGTAGAGCATATTGTTCATGGAAAATATGCACTGCAGTGCACCATCCTCATAAAGCTTAGATTTTTCCTCCAAATTGGCCTCTAAATAAGATATCAGCTTCAAAAGACGCCTTCCAAGAGGGGTCTTGCTCTCCAAATGCTCCTCAACCTCATCCTCACTTCTCCCCAAAACATTGTGATCATCACCTCCAGCCGCATCATCATCCAAGAGTGTCTCGAGTGTCTCACAGTAAACAACCAATAATCTGAAATAATTCATCACATAGCGTGTCATAGGATGGATCTCACCAGCCATTATAGGCCTCCGTGACGTCTCCTGCTGCAAAACCTTCCCAAACTCAAAAAGAGTGCCCCTCACAGCATCCCCGAGCCTATCAAGAATGGCCTCCACATCATGGATCAAACTGTCCCCAGAATTCCCCAAGAACAAATCCTTCAGCACAGGGACCACCTCCGCGAGTGCCTCATACATGTCAAGAATCCGGGAGAGCTTCTCCGGTGAGCGTGGGCACACAGCTACAGCATCCCCAAAGTTAAGAATCTGCATAATACAACCTTTGGTGCATTCAAGAAAGCACTCCTCCCTGAGCTTATCAGACATAGAGAGCACCTGGTCACAGAGCCGGCGCTCGCCAGAAAGCAGCAAACGCACGACCGTCTTGACCCCATGCACCCACTTCTTCATCTTGTCATTGAGCTGCTTCCACTCCACGCGCTGCACCTCGTCGATACTGAGGCGCTCAACGCCGAGCATAGCGAGGTACTCGTCGAGCAGGTCGCGCCGGATGCCACAGTACGCATCGGCGAGCTCACGCCCATACCCTGCTCTCGCCATGCGGTCCGCTATGGCGTGCAGGTCGTCCACGGCCTCGGGCCGCACCAGGTCGAATACCTGATCGTCAAACGGGTTCCCCAAGGCTCCGCCGCGGGCGGTCTCCGGAGCGGCGTCCTGGCTGTGCGGGGTGGTGGCGTCGAACTCGGAGCAGGTGTCGAGGTCCTCCATGAACTCCAGAGAGAGGCGGCGCAGCGAAAAGTACAGCCCGCCGGGTTCCAGCGGCACCGCGTGGCGGAGCATCAGGTGCCGGAGCTCCTCCTCGAGACGCGCCATCGCGAGCTGCACGGCGACGCCGGCGCGGCCCTCGGTGCCGCCGCCGGTGGCCAGACGCTCGACGGCGACGTCGACGGCTGCAAGGTACTGCGCGATGTCATCCTCCGACGCCTCGAACACGAGCACCTCCGGGGTGGCGTCCCACATTAGGATGAGCTGCTCCGCCGCATCGAACGCCGCCGCCACGGCGGCGGCGGCGGCGGCGGAGGACGAGGACGAGGAGATCTCGGGGGAGGGGAAGAGGTCGGACATGAGGGAGAGACGGTGGTCGAAGCCGGAGAGGATGCGGATCATGTCGTCGGCGGCGTTCTTGGAGGTGGCCAGTGACTTCACGATGTGCTGCGCGGCGGCGAGCACCTTGTCGCTGCCGGCGGCGGGGTTCTCCGGGGGCGGCGGCGGCGCCGCCGACATCGCCGGTCAAGGTGGGGGTGGGGATCGCGGAGGCGTGGGTTAACTTGGGAGTTACGCTTCTGTGTGTGTGTAATTGTTTGGCTGCTTCGGTTGTTACTACCATGTCAGTGTAGTACTGTAGTGTGGTGCTTGGGACAAGGACCCGAGAACTAGTCATTAGTCAAGAGCATTTTAATCTTAGATGCATCGTCATCAATAATACATTTCATTTGACTACCAAATTCAGCTAACTCCATAGTTGGAGTTTCGTTCGAATCGAATATCTTCGAGTTTTGTTTAAATCAAGTTTGAGTTTGACTTCAAACTTAAAAGTTAATTTATCATACTAAAACTTAACCGAGCTTTGATTTCATTTGAACATGAACCAAGTCTAATTGAATTTGCTTTAGTTTATAACGTTGACAACTCGAGTCACACAGCCAAAATATTAGCTATGAAAATATATTTAGTTCATTGCTAACCCACACAATGGTCAAAGTCAAATTTAATAATCAAAATATGATAGACAAATTATTCACCGCATATTTTGATTATGAATGGCATAAAAATTTAGTCAAATCTTGATCAAATCCTATTGATTAGCTAAATATTGATTATGAAATAAAGTAGAAAATGAAAGTCAAATTGCGTCGATACTGTCAAAATTTGACTTAACAAAAATTGGCTATCAACCAAACATACCCAAAAATTTCATATAGGATTATCTCTGATACGCCTTAGTTTTATGGAGGTCATCCCAATGATTTGGCTTTAAAGGAAAGAGTGGATGCTATGTATGGAATTTTTTTTATAAATAACCAAGCAATAAAAAAATTACAAAAATAACTCATAGTTGTAAAATTTTGTAAAAATATACTGCCACGTCAGCATTTTAAATTTTGGAAACTTGACAAGTGAGCTATCATGCGACGATTGGGTCAAGCGGCTTGTCGAAGACCCTCACTTTTTGATTTTGATGATTAATGACATTAAGTTTCTCGAACTAACATATTTTCTTTGAGTGTGATTAAAGGAATTAGATGAAAAGCCAAACGGAATCGATAATCGACAAAACATCAAACGGGGGATCGCGAAGACCTAAGATAAAATCAAAATTAAGGATCATTTTCTTTAGGATTTACCGGTCTCCGTGTTTGGAGATTGATCGGGCTTATATGATTGTTTTTTACTAGTTTGACCATACTATTAAAAGGGGTTGCGAGTCTTTTTTTTACTACTGAGAAACTCTTAGATCATGTGTTGCATATTCTCTCACACACACTTGTACATCACTTTGGCTAAATCTAGGTTAAAATGCGGATTTCAAAACTAAAACTTGACTTAAAAATTGAGGCGTATCAATTGTCAACCCATGTGGACAATTAGCATGCATGTCGACTTGAATGCAGACATTTGTCCAGTAGCTCAGGATTTCTTAGGCTGAAATTATTTATGCTATGCGGACAATAAGCACGAGTGTCCACTTGGATGAAGACATTTGTCCAATAACTCAAAATTTCTTATGTTGAAATTATTTATGCTATGCGGACAGCCAGCATGAATGTCCGCTTGGATACGAATATTTGTCTAGTAGCCTTTGCCAATTTGGAGAACACTTTTCTTGTTCCATGCTGACTGTCTGTCTGGGATGCGAACTATCTCCACACTATTCTGACACAGCTCCAACGGCACTTTGATTGCATCACAACTAGCCGTTTGACACAGACGCTGACTGTCCGACTTTAAGCAGATTGTCCACATGTACCGACTCTTTTTCTGATCGACCTAAACGGCTAGTTGGATGGTTTGGGCTATATATGTTGTGAGCATGTATTAGTTATCTCTCTGAGCTAGCATTCAATACACTTGAGCCCATACACTCTTGGCATTCAAGACTTGATCTTTTGATCAAAAAATCATTCACTTAGTTTGTGAGAGATCCTCCGAGGAGCATCATTTGCATCTTTAGAGTTTTTCAGTGTTTGTTTGCAGTTAAGTAAAAACCTCGGAGCTTGTTACTCTTGGTGATCGCCATCACCTATATGGTCTTCGAGGTGTGCCAATGATCCCTCCATAGATGGAGTTTGTCGGAGAGACTTGGGGTGATTGTGAGAGGTTCGGTGCTCATCTTTTCGGAGAGGAGAAGGAGCAAACCATAGTAGACATCGGAGTAACCATAGTCGACATCGGAGTTATACTCATCCATTGAGTGCTTCAACGAGAATTAAGGGAGACCGAATGAGTCTCCAAGACCTTGGGATACATCACTTGTGTTTAATTCTCGCTCTCTTTTTACTCTTGTTTCTCCTTGTTGGTTTGGTTGAGTTTTTAGTCGCACTCACTTAGTTCTTTTAAGCTTTGATTATTAAAAAACTGATTTGTTGTCCTCATTATTGCAAAAATTGTTTTCAACCAAAAATTTTAAATAGCTTCATATTCACCTCCTTCTAGTCGGCATCCTTGATCCAACACGTAGTATCATAGCATGGTCTCTCTTTTGAGTAGGCTTCACTACCTAGATAGAGGATGGCTTCCGATGAGGGATTTCACCTTGGTCACATCAAATGTGTGTCGATCTTTGGTGGGACTAACTATCCCTATTGGAATATATGCATGTTCGTCTTTCTTGAGACTATGGGATTTGATGTTTGGGATATCGTCAATATTGGGTTTACTCCTCTGGATGATCCGACAAGTCACTGCGATGATAATAGGAGAAAACTCCACTTGAATGCCCATGCCAAAAATGTACTCTTTGCCGGCTTGTCCTTAAATGAGTTCAACCATGTAAGCATCCTAATCACCGTTCATAAGGTTTGGACTACCCTCAAGGAGATCTATGAGGGCACCACTAGGGTCAAAGAAGCAAATGTAACGCCCCGGGATAAGGGTCTAGGAGATATGAGCATTTCACAGTACAGAATATAATCATAGAACACAATCACAGCGGATAAATAAAAATAACTCATTTGAATTAAAAACACTATTGTCTTACAAAAATATCTTTTAAGATAATAGACTGAAATTAGAATTAAATAAATAGAACAATAATCGCTAAGTAGTCACACAGTAAGATTCACTCATCCTCCTAGAAGGAATACCCTCCTTCGCTTGCATGGTCTTGAACGACATCATTGCCGAAGTCCAGTGCAGAGTCTAATCTCTCTGCACACACCACATGCAACTAGCCTATGAGTCTCAGAGACTCAGCAAACAGTGAACACAATCATAGAAACATGCATCAACATATCAACAAGTAACCATCATAATTGACCAGAGATTAATACAGATGCCTTTATAAAACAATTAAGTAAAATAGAAATCATGTTTTAAGACTTAAGTTTATATTGGTGAGACTATCATACTTGCTAGTGAATATTCACACTTAGTTTATCTCTGTAGAAGTGTTCCATACCATAGCATCCCTTAGGCACAACAGTCGGTGTCAAACGTGCGCTTCTGCGTTTCTTTTAACGCATGATTGGCACTAAGAAAACGGAGCTTTTGGTCTTATAACTAATAAAGAGCCCACCCAGAAATATACATTTGTACTGGTATGCAAAAGCCGTTGTAGTAAGCCGCACTTACTACGTCAACCATTTCTTTCACCAGCCATGTGGATTATATTAACCATAAAGTTACTTAACTCAATCCATTCCAATCTAGAACCATGGTGGTTACAGAACAAGCATTGGACACTCAACAATTTGGTTATTAATTAACACATTAAATCATGTTAACTCAACAATTGGAACAACTATTAGAGATTAAACTATTATTCAACAATAGATTTAAACCATGTAACAAATTAACTGTCTAGAACATGCATACTACTGATCAAATTAATAGATTAAAGCATGCAAAGTTTAGATATGGTAAATAAATAATAGATTACAAACAAAATAATGCATCAATAAACAAACATGCATCAAGATTGGTGTATGCAAGCTTGCTTTGCTCAAAGGTCGGATCTACTACCTCCTCTTCGTATGCTCCGGTGTTTGACGACAGATCTGACAATCGAATCAAAAGATAAAATATTTAATAAATATCTTAGAAATTACTTAATAAAATACGAAAGACTCTAATCTAGGGTTTCGGGCTTACTAAGGTTCAGATCTAAAGTCTAAACTGCAAATCTAATAGCCAGAAATTATTAAAACAGATCCAGGGATTGATCTATAATTAAAATAATTACTATCGGGTCCCTAGGGCCTTAAAACTAAACTCTAATAGGTCCAAAGACCTATTTGTAAATAAAATATAACAAACCTGTCCTCAGATCTAAAATGTAAAATCTAAACTCTCTCTCTCTCTCACCTCGGTAGATCCAGCAGCAATAGCTGTGGTGGCTTTGGCGACTTTGGCAGCAACGACGGCGGCGGCTACTGCTCCAGGGATGGTGGTGGCTCTCCAGAGAATAGGCTATAGTTTCTAAATTTGTATGGTTAGGCTTGGGTTTTCCTTCTCTATTTATAGCTTTCCCAAACACCATCTAAATTGGTTGAAACCACCGATTCTCCAAAAATTTGAGTTTATCTCTAAGGATTTACCCTCATCCTCAAAGATTTGGCTCTAACCAACTCAAAGAATGATTCAAGTAATGGTTCCTCTGATGAGGATCTAGCTCTTCTTGTGAAGAATACTCAAAGGCTTCATAAGTTGCACAAGACGGGAATCAACATTGACACAACACCAAATGGGTCAAAGCCATGAAACTTCAAGGACATCACATGCTATGAGTGTCATGAGAAGGGACATATTGCCTCAAGATGTTCAAATAAAAACAAATCTTGAGATAAGAATAAAGATCCCAAGAAGAAATTCTTCAAGAAAAACAATAGTGGAAACAAAGAAACTCCAACTCGGATTCCGATGACGAGGGAGGTTGCTCCAAGAGATTAGCCGAATTAGCTCTTGGTGACAACACATCATTACTCTCTTCTTTTTGTCTCATGTTTAAAAGTGATGAGAAGGTGTCTCCTCTTGACCCCTCATATAATGACCTAGTTGAGATGGTTCCTGAGCTAAATGACGCTATTGGCAAAACAATAAGGAAGTACAAAGCACTTAAGAAGGAGCACTCCTCCTTAATTACTCTCTACTCTGAGTTGAAAGACTCTCATGAAAGTCTACTTGTCAAGGACTTCACTAACTTACCAACCAAAGTAGATGTTGCCATCTCTTGCAACTTGATTGATGATATGCCATGTGTAGCATCTAAGATTGATATGTCAACTAGTTGTGATGATATAATTGACTCACCATGTTCATCTAGCTCTAGTCATCAAAAATTGCCATGTCATACATCATCTTCTAGCACAAATGAGATAATCCTAAATGAAAACAATGAACTAAAAGCTCAAATCAAGAAACTTCACAAAAGCTTAGAAAATTACTACAAAGGGAAAGTTTCTCTTGATCGCCTTCTTAGTGAGCAAAAATGCTCATTTAAGAATGAAGGACTTGGATACTTTCTGAAGAAAGGAAAGAAACAGAATACAAAAACTATTTTTTGTAAAAGCATGCAACTTGTTTTGTTATAGATGTCATGATGTAGGTCATTCACATGATGCTTGTCCTTTAATGACTTTTACTCACTTTGATGTATGCTACATGCTTAAGAGGTTTAGGAAAAAATTTATGTGTTAGCAAAATTCGTTGATGCACCCATGCTCAACAACAAGAAGAAATCTATTTGGGTGTCCAAAATTTTGATTGCTAACATTGAAGGACCCAAAAAGGTTTGGATACCTAAACATACTTGATTATTTATTTTGTAGGTAAACTACAAGATCGGTGAAAAACATTGGGTGTTAGATAGTGGATGCACCGAACACATGACCGGTAACAAGGAGTTGTTCACCTCATTGAAAAACAACTCAAGAGAAGACCAAAAGATCACCTTTGGCGACAATCACAAAGGAAATGTTGTAGGCTTGGGTAAAATTGCTATATCTAATGATCTCTTTATTTCAAATGTTTCTCATTGAATCATTGAATTTCAATTTGCTTTCTGTTGCAAAAATTTGTAATCTTGGATTTCATTGCATATTTTCTCCTAAAGATGTTTTAGTCGAAAGTTTAAAAGAAAATTCTCTGACATTCAAAGGCTTTCGATTTGAAATATCTATCTAGTTGATTTCAACTCAAAAGATACATCTCTTTCAACATGTCTTGTTTCTCAAACTTCAGAAAGTTGACTTTAACATAGTAGATTTGCACATGTTGGAATGTATCAACTTAAAAAGCTTTTAAAATGTTATTTGGTTATTGGCTTGATGTGAAGTTTGAAAAGGATAAACGTTGCAGCGCTTGTCAAGCGGGCAAGCAAGTAGTTACCTCACATCCGACCAAACACGTTCTTTCAACTTGCAAATCTTTGGAACTCTTGCATATAGATTTATTTGGACCTTCTGAGTTCCAAAGCATCGAGGGAAACAATTACGGTTTTGTGATTGTTGATGATTTTACTCACTATACTTGGGTTTTCCTTCTTTCCCAAAAATCTGAAACCCCCATTGTCTTTAAAACTTTTGCAAAACATGTTTCTACTGAATTCGAACTTTCCATCAAGAAAATATGTAGTGATCATGGTGGAGAATTTGTAAATTCAATTTTTTTTTATTTTTGTGACTCCTTGGGCATTAAACACGAATTTTCCACTTCCTACAACCCACAACAAAATAGGGTTGTAGAAAGGAAAAATTGAGCATTAATAGAAATGGCAAGAACAATGCTAAATAAGTATGATACTTCTACTCGTTTTTGGGCCGAAGCTGTGCATACCGTTTGCTATTTTATTAATCGGCTTTATTTGCATCCTCTCCTAAATTTGACTTCATGTGAGTTTCTCATTGGATGCAAGCCAAATGTTTCTTATTTCCTAGTTTTTGGATGTAATGTTATATTCTCAAAAAGAGAATGCAATCTGAAAATTTCAAAGAAGAGTTGATGAAGGATTCCTAGTTGGTTACTCCACCACTAGTAAAGTTTATCGAGTCTTTAACAAGAACACCAATTGTATTGAGAAATCTTGTGATATAGAATTCGATGAATCTAATGGCTCTTAAAAGGAGTAAGTGTCTTATAATGCTATAAGTGAAAACCTTCAAGAAGTAATGAAAAACATCATCATCGGAGATATCAAATCTAGTGATGATGATCAAGAGGATGATGAAGATAAGGAATTCAACAAACAACCTACATCACCACCGGTACTTCAAAGCGAAGGCTCAAATGATCACCTATCATTGATGAGCAACTGGATCCAAATCAAATAGAAGCATCACAAATTGAAATACCAAGACAACATCAAAATATTATAAAAAATCACCCATCAAATCAAGTCTTGGGTGATGTTAGCAAGAGTGTTCAAACTCATTCTTGTATTACTTCCTTTTGTGAACATTACTCTTTTATTTCTTCCTTGGAGCCTAAACGTGTAGATGAAGCACTTTGTTATCCTGATTGGGTAAATACTATGCATGAAGAGCTCAACAACTTCACACGAAATGAAGTGTGAACATTAGTAGAAAGATCCAAGAATCATAACGTAATTGGGACAAAATGGGTATATCGAAACAAACAAGACGAGAACGGAGTTGTGGTGCGAAACAAAACTCATCTAGTTGCACAAGGTTTTTCTCAAGTCAAAGGTTTGGATTTTGATGAAACCTTTGCTCCCTTAACTAGATTAGAGGCTATTTGCATACGTCTTGCATTTGATTCTAGTTTTAATATCAAATTTTTTCAAATGAATGTGAAAAATGCCTTTTTAAATGAAAAAATATCTGAACTTGTTTTTGTGGAACAACCTCTCGGCTTTTAAGATTCAAATTTTCCAAATCATGTGTACAAACTTCCTAAAGCTCTTTATGGACTTAAGCAAGCACCTCAAGCTTAGTATGAACGCCTTAGAGATTTTTTTATATTAAAATATTTTAAAATTGGGAAGGTGGACACAACACTTTTTACAAAAATAATTGAAAAAGATTTTTTTGTGTGTCAAATATATGTTGATGACATTATTTTTTGTTATACTAACAAATCTTTTTGTCATGAGTTTGGTGAGATGATATCTAGGGAATTTGAGATGTTAATGATTTGAGAGCTAAATTTCTTCCTTGGAATTCAAATCAAGCAACTCAAAAATGCAACCTTCATGAGTCAAACCAAGTATGTGAAGAACTTACCCCAGCGCTTTGGGATGAAGGATGCTAAAGCTATTATAACTCCCGTGGCTACAAATGGACATCTCGATATGGACAAAAATGGAAAAGCGGTTGATTCTAAACTATCGATCTATGATTGGTAGTTTGCTTTATCTTACCGCATCTATGCTCGACATTATGTTTAGTGTTTGCTTATGTGTTAGATTTCAATCATCTCCTAAGGAATGCCATTTTATTTCCATTAAAAGAATCCTTAGGTATTTAAAATGCTATCCTAGCATAGGTCTTTGGTATCCAAAAAATGTAAATTTTGAATTAATTGGTTATTCAGATTCAGATTATGCAGGTTGCAAGATTGATAGAAAAAGCACATCCAATAGTTATCAACTCTTGGATAGATCACTAGTTTCTTGGTCATGTAGGAAACAAAATTCGGTAGCCCTCTCGACCGCTGAAGCGGAATATGTTTTGGCTAGTAGTTGTTGTGCTCAAATTTTATGGATGAAACAAACTTTGTTGGATTATGGAATTGCCTTCGAAAAGGTACCACTCTTATGTGATAATGAAAGTGCCATAAAAATTGCAAACAATCTAATTCAACATTCTCTGACAAAACATATTGATATTCGGCGTCACTTTATAAGAGATCATGTGACAAAAGGAGATATAGAGATCAATCATGTAAAAACGGACATGCAACTAGTCGATATCTTACCAAACCTTTAGATGAGTCTAGATTTTGCTTGCTTAGAAGTGAATTAAATGTTATTGATATATCCAATGTGTGTTGATAGCTTATGCTATTCTTCCTTGGTTGTATTTTCCTATAAAATGCTCATAAATTTTCTTGAAACTTGTCAAAAATTAAGAAAATATGAGAGGATACACATTAAGAGGGAGTGAGATAATTATCTCTTAATTATCACATCTCCAAATGTGAGAATATAAAAAATCATGAGAATTGGCCATTAAATTTGGAAATAATTTCAAGAAAAATCAACATTTATTTGAAATTTGTCACATCATGTTTTTAGGACCCTTGTAGATAAAGTAACTCAAATGATTTTTATTTGAAAGTTTTACAAAATAATTTTTGATAAAAGTTATAAGAATTTAAAATTCGCTCCAAAATATTTTTGACCTACAATGGCTGGTGCTCAACTTGATAAGTTGTGCTATTGGAATAAGATTCGCTGCTACATCTCTATTCCTAATAGTTCATTGAACTCATACATGAAAAATTATGACTAGAACACTTCATACTCTTATATTCTTGACAAGATTAGAGAAATTCCCTTTGACATTTATTCTTATGTATATCTCTCTTATACTCACAATTTTTGAAAAATATTTTTCAAAAGGCCTTTGAAAAGTCTCTTGTTTTGCTGGCACATGCGGACAATCCGCTTGAAACGCGGACTGTCCACACATACTGACTATCAGAGACATAACTTTTCTTCTTATGTGGACTGTCCGCTTGTGACGTGGACTGTCCGCATGAACTTTTTATTTACAAAACATAGATCTACCCTCAGCGAATGATTGCTCACCTCTAAATCGTCGCCACTATCCGTTTCATCTCCCACCATCTTTTTCCCCTTCCTCGCCAGCGTTCTCGTTTCTCCTCATCACCCTCTCTCCTTTTTCTGCCGTAGCCATCACAGTTTTTATTCCAACTGCCGCAGCCGCCGCTATTGTCGATTGTTTTTCTCATGTCGCCACCACTTCTCCATCGGTTGCCGCCGCAATCGCCGCTCATTTTCATTTTATTTCTCCATCGCCGATGAACCATCGTTAAACCGCCTTTGTCTTTTCCCCTCTCCGCCACTTCATTTTTCGGGCCACACTGACTGTCAGTGCCTCTAGCAGACTGTCTGCATTGTCGCTGACTGTCCACTTGTGACGCGGATTGTCCGTTTGGTTGTTTTTCTTCAGCAACTGTGTTTCGCGTTACCTCCGGCCATGTCTTCTCAGCCTGAGTCATTGAGGCGTGTTGCACGTCAGAAGATTGCTTCCAACCATAGCCGCTTTACCAGTCGGCCCTCCTACTCTCGCTTGCCTTCGCCGCTTGAGCGCATTCCCATCGATTACTCTAGCTGGGGCGCCTTGCGCCTTCGCTCCCTTCATGCGAAGGATCCTTATTCCCCTCCTCACCCCACTGGCTGCGACACTTGCCCTGACTTATGTTTTCACACCCTCCTCCATTATGTTTTGTGGATGGGTATCTACAGTCGCGTGCCGATCTTTGTACATCGCGCCTTGTATTGGTATGGATTGGATCAGGATAGCTTCTCTGGAGGACCTGTATACCACTATTGGTCTTCGAGACCTTGTGGCAGACTCCTCCCTGCACTGGGATGACACTCCCATCCGCCAGTTCTACGCTACGCTCTTCATTGATCGCCAGCGCACCTTGCTATCCTTCATGGTTGGTCAGTAGCGCCACACCACTACGAAGGGGTAGCTTGAGGCCGCACTAGGACTAGTGCGACTTGCTTTTGGTCGGCAGCTGCATACTCTTCTTGATCTTGAGCGCCGCAATGTAGCTATGCTTTATTTTGATGTTTCTCATCTTAGGCACATTGTTGGCTTGCGCCACAACATGGATCTCGCCTTGAAGATCTTGCATCTTACCTTGTTTCCTGGGGCTGGAGATCGGTCCAAGGTCACTTATCTCACACTGCATGTCCTGCTCTAGCTCCATCTTTCAGGAAGAGACTTTTGCCATTGCTGATTTGCTCATCAGCGATATGTAGCACATTCTTTCTGCACCATACCGCCATCGGCTTTATGCTCCTTATATCATGGCATTGCTTCTGCACATATATGCACATGTTACAGATGAGCCTCTACCTAGGAGCACTTTGATCTTCTCTCCAGTCGCTCAGGCTAACCATGGCATCGGTGCCCGCCCTACTGCCGCACCAGCTCATGCTTCTGACTCTACTGCAAACACTGACGATGACGATGCAGAGGATTTGGTCAGAGATGAGGTAGCAGGAGGGGCTGACACTGCATGCACGAGAACTAGATCCTCCCGATCTATGTTCTTCGTTGCCAGGCTTCAGAGATCGGTGATTCAGCTGCTCTGAATGCAGCAACAGATTATTCAGACTCAGGCCAAGCACTACCACATCCTCAATCATCTCTTAGCTCAGCAGGAGCAGTTTCTGGCCCGTCTGCCCTCCTCATCCTCCCTTACCCCTCGTAAGAGGGCACAACCTGCTATATCCGGGAGCTCCTCTCCGGCAGTTGATCCAATCTTTGCTGATAATCCTCTTCATTCTCTGGCCATGGATCCAGGCCCTTTTGCTGACTCAGCTAGCTCTGGTGACATAGGGGTAGAACCTGATATCTGACAATCTCCGGCAGTTGATCCCGCATTGGCTGTTGACCCTGTTGCCTCTCCAGCAGGTTCCGGAGACATTGAGGTGTTAGGTTTTTGTATCGAGGAGTAGTAGTCTTATATTAGATTTTTTTTTTTGTATTTTTCTTTGGATGTTTTCTCCCACCTTTTTGTGCTAGATGTGAAAAGGGGAGAGATCATTGTATGCATGATGCCTACATTACTCTTATCTATATATGTGTTTATCTTTCGTATTCATCTGTGTCTATTTTTCATGAATGCGCTCATGTATGGCTCTTGTATGATTTCTGCTTTTCATACTACTCGATTTCTTGTATACATGCATTCAAGGGGAGTCACCTAACTTATATCACTTAGAGACTTATTGTCATCAATCATCAAAAAGGGAGAGATTGCTGCATCTAGGCCCTCACTTTTTTGATTTTGATAATTAATGATATTAAGTTTCTCGAACTAACGTATCTGCTTTAAGTGTGATTAGAGGAATCGGATGAAAAGCCAAACAGGATCATTAATCAACAAAACATCAAATGGGAGATCGTGAAAACCTAAGGTAAAATTAAAAATTAAGGATCATTTTCTTTAAGATTTTACCTGTCTCCGTGTTTGGAGATTGACCGGGCTTATATGATTCTTTTTTACTAATTTGACCGTACTATTAAGAGGAGTTGTGAGTCTTTCTTTTTTACTACTGACAAAAACAGAGAAACTCTTGGGTCATGTGTTGCATATTCCCTCTCACACGCTTGTATATCACTCTGGCTAAGTCTAGGTTAAAATGCGGATTTCAACACTAAAACTAGACTTAAAAACTGAGGCGTGTCAATTGTCAGCCCATGCAGACAGTCCGCATGCATGTTGATGTGCTAATCAGTACCCTGTCGATGGCGGTGCAAGGTACCAGCGTCTATGCTAGCTTGAATATTAGTGAGAATATGATGGTGTAACGATTGTATGACAAGCCCGCTCTCTATGAATCCCATCACGAAATTTTCAATTTGCTTAATGGCTTCCTCCTCCGCACTATTTGTACTTGAGCTTGAGTTAGACGACATTTTTGTGGGGAGTAGTAGAATAGGGTTCTGATGCTTGAAGAAGAGAGGATTGAGTTGTGAAGATGAGAGGATGAGCGGTCCGAATATATAAGGAGAGAATAGAATAATTGAATGCCTTAATTTCAACGACTAAATCCAAAAACATCGATTCCATGCCTCAGTTCCAACGGCTAAATCCAAAAACATCGATTCCATGCCTCAGCTCCAACGACTAAATCAAAAAGAACATATTCCAAGCATCAACTCCAACGGCTAAATCCAAAAGAAATTAAAACAAAAGTACGAGTACATTTCTTGAAATAAAAAATTACATGGTTTAAACTACTACTTATTCCTCATTTCGTTAATCATGTCATTCACATACTCTAATATGGCCACATGTGCAGCATTTTGTGTATCCAAGAAATTGGATGTCTCGATCATCACCAGTTTTGTTAACAACTTCATAAATGTGGGCTTTTATTTGCTTTTAGCCATGTCTTGCAAATTTGAAGACGCAACAATAGCTTGTTCAGCCACTTTAGCGAGATCGTCGCTTGCTTTGCCGATGATCTCTATGCTTTCCTTGACAGTCATCGACGTTCCTGAAGTTTGCTTTTCCCCTTCCACTTCTCCTTTGCCGCATCCCGCCCTTCCAGTCGTGTAAGCTCAACAGGGTCATCGTCTGTGTGCGATGATGATGTGTGGGCACCTTCTTCATTCAGTCTTGCTCTTTTGCTGGCATCGAAGTAGCTTCTACACCACTTCGGTTTACCCCAGATGGCATTCCACCAGTGCTCCGGGACAAAGAGATGACCCACCTCCTTCCTGTACATTTCACATGCCTGGGCCATCAATTAGTCTTCCGAACAACCACTAGCGTAGACATCTTTCAACCTACAGTAAATATCATTAAACTGAACAATTTTCTTGTTAGTTTTTTGCCAATGGTCTTTATAATGCTTCACGTCTCTTCCGCGACTAGTCGGACTGCTTGCGTTGTATGTCGCAATGACCTTTCCCTAATACATGTCGAATTTTTTGTTGTTGCCATCAATTGGGTCGAGAGAGTTATTCAACCATGCACTAATCTGGAAGACCAAAAATAAATTTCTAAGCTCCAGCAATTCCTTCATCATTGTCGCTGTCATCGTCATCGATGACAACCTCGGGCTCAGTTCATGGAGTGCTACTACTGATACCAATGTGGAGCGGGAATTTTTGGTAGATGCTTTTGGAGGCGAAAATTGATCAGGGTTGGTCGGCATTCCGACAAAATGAAAATTTTGGCCGTAGTGACTGTAAGGGAGTTGTGTATACGGAAGAGGTGGTGCATACAGAGGAGGCTATGCATATGGATGTGCTTGCCTATATGGAGGGGGTGGTGCGTAAGGTGGATAACACATCGGATATGGAGACAGGATGAAACTTGGGTGGATTTTGACTACTGACCCCTTCAGTGTTGTCTTCACTTAAATTAGACTAGCTAAACCAATTAACAAAACTGACGGGGGGATTGTTATCCATAGGAAAATTTTTTGGAAGTTTTTGAAGAATGAGAGAATGAATGGTGTGAGATTTGTGAGTGAGTATGAGAGAAAGTGAGCTCAACTATGCTCATATTTATAGGAAGAGAATGGTAGAATTTTTTACAATTTTTTCTGATTTTTCCTAATTTTTTAGCAATTTTTTAATATTTTCCCCAGAAATCATTAAAATAATTACAACGACTATTTTTAACTACTATATTACAACAGTATTTTTTTAGTCACTGACAAGTGGAACCCACAAAATAAATACCTCAGATGGCTAGTTTTAACCCTCACACAACATGACACGCTGTCATCCACACAGCTCTTCAAAATTGAGGTGCAAATAAAAATTTTCAATTAAACTTCAACGTCAACAAAAAAAAACAAAACTTCAATTGACATGTGGCCCCAATATCTGTTTGGGCCCACCTGTCAGTGACGTTGATTAGTTTCTTGTGCGATGCGTGCAAAATGCGAGGCGAGCGCACGCACACGGCATTCACGCACTTTGTGGAGGCCACCTCTGTTGCATTGCTTCGCGCCCGCGCCCTATTGACTTGCAGGCCCATTAATTTCCTGGTCCTACATATCAGTTTGATTTTCAGGGCTAATTCGCGAGGTGCAGTGGGCGAAAGGTGGGGCCATAAAATATGTTGTCATGCGCCATCAATTCATCCAACGCTGCCACTACGCGCATCCAGGTGCTGGTGGGACCCACTTGTTAGAACTTCACGCATTTATTGCTTGGCCATGCGTCGCCGTACAACTGGATCGCCCGCACGAGTCCGACGTGTCAGCCAGGCACCGTTGAAGCGGCTGGAGTGGACTTAGCCTAAAGCCGCCAAAGAGCCGATGTTGGAGCTCACCTAAAATAATTGTAGTTATTAATACAATCATATTTTGAATAAAACATATAAAAAATTTCCTAATAAATACATTTGTAAATAAATTTTATTTACTACAATTAATGAGTTTTTAACTTCAATTACACATGTATAGAAAATCTGATCACCCAATTTAATAGGACTAATGTGTGAAAATCTGTCTAAAACTAATAAAGTGTCAAGTTTTTGTAAAAAATAAGATTTTAGAAAATAATATATATTTGAAAAATGGGATAATAATATTTTTTTCAGAGCACAAAAAAACAACACATGCGCATGCTTCAGGCACTTTGCTTTTGGCCCGTTTACCTCGTGGACGGTGACATAGTGCATCAGTGATCAGTCACCCATCACCCATGACAATGAGATAGAATAGGCAGAGGATAAACATGATGGATTTTTTATGAGTTTTTGTGAACGGTAGGTCTCCCTAATTTTCTTATGTTACATATATTTTTTTTATTTTTAATCAAATTTTTTTTATATTTAATTCTCTAAAATTTACTTAGTGATTTCTTTAACTTCTTCGATAATAGACAGAGACAGAACAGTGAGGCAACGGTGAGACTGTCAGCCACAAGTGGAGATAGTGTGAGGTAGCGATTATGAGGGAATGAAAGAGATGACCAGCAGGGAAAAGGAGAAGGGGGAGAATGGGTGGCAGTGACAGAGATGAGGAGGAAGATGAAGATGAGGTATGGAGAGTGAAGAATGGAAATTGAAATTAGATTTTAAGTGTGTGATTTAGGTGTTATAAATTTTTTTATAAAAAACAAGTACCTTTTATATTTCTAAAATTAATAAGGAGGTCATCTCAATCCGATCACAAGAAATAGATAGTTAAAATACATCTAACCCAAACGTAAATAAAGTCGCTTAACATGTTAACATCAATCCGATCGTCTATTCCAGATAGTTGGATAAAACTTCCTATTTTCTTTGAGATAGAAAGCTTCTTAATTTTTGTACGTATTGAGGTGAATATTTTATACAAGTAACATTTTTAAAAAGAACAAAATAACAAATCTAATCTCTAGTTTATTGATTTTAAAATATAATCTGTTTCATATATGGTGGGAGGGTGCGCGTGAGCAAATAGACCTACCGCAGATCCCTTGTGCGACAGGGGAGCCATGCCATCTATGTCAACATGCTTACAACTTTTTGCATGTTGTATGTGCATGCCTGCATATTGTGTGTACATGTGCATTAAGTTTATCTACCCACACTTTGACTGTTTATTATACAAGAAAAGAGTTATTTTGTTAATTTTTTGAATTAAAAAATTGGATTTGTTATTTTCTTTTTTAAAAGGTTATTTGTAGAAAATATTCGCGTCAAGGTTAACTTATTAGTTGATACTACAAAATTAAACGTGTAGACTTATGTGGGTTGTCGAATTATTACTCTCTTTGTTATTTTTTTATTATGTATGGTATCTAAAATACAATTTTGATCATAATTTTATTATAATATGTTAGAAAAAATTATAAAATTATAATATTATGAAACTAATTTTTATGACGAAAACGTTTGTATAATTTTATTATGATAAATATAGATATTTATAAATATATTAGTGATCAAAATTAGAAAAATTTGAGCATAAATAGTTAAAAAAATGATAATTTTTTTTAATCGGAGGGAGGACTCGGAGGGCGAGGATGGGAGTGGCAGCGAGAGCTCCATCATCACGAAAACCGGAGGAAATTACGGTAACCTACAAAGCATGGTCATTGCATGAAAGTGACGAGTGTGCCAATTGCATTCAGATTAGACAATGAAATCCATCTCTAAAAATAAAATTAGACAACAAAAATTGCCAAATATTAGTAATAACATGAATTATTTAACTCCTCCCTCAGAGCGTGCTAACCATGGATGAAAAAATAGGAGCTAATTGCTCTATATCAATAAAAAAATGTTTTGAATTTAGCTAAAAATTTGTTGATTTGAGGTTCACAGCTAATATCATATAGTAAATTCCTAATTTTGTAGTGTCTTCTAGATAATTTTTTTTTTTAAAAAATACTAGTTTATGGCTTTCTGGTTTTGGTTAAGTAGAACTATAATTCCATTAAGTTACACCATGTTAGACCAAGTTATAGTCCATTTGGCTAATTTTGAGATTATACATCTAAGAAAATACATTACACCATTCCACCATCGTATCTTTTTTTTTAAAAAAAAAGCATAAACTGATGCTTTCATGAGTTCTTGTCTAGAAATCAACTAGTTTCCAGCCGAGTTCTATTTGAACTTTTACTAAAGAATTATTTGGGGAAAAGGAACCATACGCGTAAAGTCCGGATGTCTCTTTCTGTACCACAAAATTTAGCCCAAATTTCAGGAAAACATTTGAGCATACATATAATTTGGATTCTCATTTTGCAAATTGCAAAAAGGTACTTCGCCAAATTTTGCTCAAAAATGCTTGTAGGTAGATGGACTAATTGATAAGATGACATAAATTCCAATTCAATTTAGCATTTATCATGGCACAAGTACTAGCCACATCTCATAGGCCTGACCATACGATTATTACCTCATTTATGCAGCCAAATTAGGAAGAGCACACCCGCCCAACTGGCTCCTAAATTCCAATGTTTTCTTTGTTACAAAAATAAAAGATATATTTTAATCACATAAAAACAATCAAAGTTCACAAAATATTGAATAAAAATGACTAAACTAACATCATTGTTAAATACTTTAAAAATAAGGGATAAAGGGATATTAGTGTGAGATCAATCATAAATGATACAGAGTAGAGAAGTAAATAAGAGTAAATAAAAAGATAATAATAAATTTATATAGATATCTTATATTTTATAGTAAAATTAGAGAAACTATATATCATGTATTGTACAAGGAGAATATATGGTTTTAATCGGCAATAATCCCATTGGGAATTTGTGATTTGAAAAGTGACAGCATAAAAAACGAACGGTCAATTCTGACATTGCGAGGTTGGGTATGAGTTGGAAAATATCACCACCAAAGTACCGTCCAATCAATTATTAGTTTGGGATAACTTTGCTTTTGTTAACTCAATTAAAATGAGGATTGCAGTCGTACATTCATTTGAACAGCTAGAATAACAAAAAGAATTCTGTTTTAAGAATAAAAAATAGGTAGTGTTTTTTTAGAACCTCAACTATTCAATTAAAATTTGAATGATTTAAATTAACATAGAAGAAAAATTAAAGTGGTAAATCATCTCTTAAAAATCAAAATTCTCACCCATTTTATTATGGACCATCACTTTCCGATCTAACAAACCAAATATGGAGAAAAACATATATTTTTTATTCTCTAAAGCAGAGAATATGAATTTAGATGTATGAGACTAATAGAATAGATATTACTATTTAAAATTATCGTGTGATGACAATAATAATGGTAACAAAGTGCCTTAAAGAAATTTATTTCAAATTGCCATCATAAATAAAGTTCCACTGTAAAGTTAGTTTGTTGACCCATTGTTGTTTGGTGGCAGTTCAGTATGCCAAACATCATTCAGATTTATTGTTAGTTACATTGTAGTTAAGAAAAAATATATCATGATCTATTTTTATGGACCAATATTTTTTTTATCACTTTATAATAAACACATATAAAAAAATCTTCCAAACATAGATATGGGACAAAGCAGTTTAAAAAACCTGTGTATTCATAACAAAAAACACACCCAAATACAGCCTTAAAAAAAAACTAAAATGAGGGTCGCTTCGTGGACCACAAGCTTCAAGGCCACATAAAAATGACGAATTTGAATGGGCCGTCAAGATCATGGGCTTGGACCTCATGTGGGCCGTGCTCATCTGTGGAACCTTCGGCCCGACATCTATCTCCTTACCTATAAAATTGACTAAAAACCGTCATGATTTGTTGCTTCGTCTCTTATACTCATTCTAGGATATTTTGAAATTCAAGTGACAATGCAAACATTTTTAGAGCACAAAAAGTCATTTCTTTTGCTATATTATTCCTTAAAGTTTGATCTTAGAATTCCTTATTTTAACAATTTTTTTCAAATTATAATACATTTCGTTTGAGTTAGCTTCTACTAGACCAATACTATTTTTGAAAGGGCAAATTAAGTCCCTAATTATGAACAACATGCTAAAAGTGACTAGATCAGTCCGTTAACATAATCGTTTAAAAATCCCATGAGCGTCAAAAATACATACTTTCACCTTACATTATAAAATAAAACAAATAACATATAAAACAATGTACTCATTATTATTATCATGATAAAGAAATCTGTAGCAAAAATTGCAAATTTTCAGCTTAAATAACATATAAGAAAAATAGATAGAGAACACTAAAAATATAGAGTTTGTTATAAGACATTGATTGTGAAACTAAAATATGGGCACAAGGTCATATATGAATTAGACACTAGTATCTTATAGTTAAACTCAAAATTATTGTTGCAAGAAATTTGCAGCAACATGTAAACTCAATGATAATTATTATAGATGAGTTTGATCAAATTTTAACGTATAAACTCACGAAGAAATTGCAACGGGCACCCTTATTTTGAACAAAGTTTTAATGAGCCAAAAAAAACTTGTTTTTGTGTTAATCAACACCACTAACTAAAATATTATCACAATCAAATCTATTTGAGATCTAAAAAATATCTAGTGTTTAATTAAATTGTTGATGGATAATTATATATACATATCATCGTCCATATTAATGGAAGGTACAGATCACAATCCGTATTTGATATGTATCGAAGTCAAATCGATAATTTTATGCAATATTTGTGGAGTATTTTGGTAACCTAGGATGTAAAATGTACTCTCTGATAATATTGACGATGATATTTATCAATATTTATCAATTGTCAACTTAATTAAACGCCAAATACATTCTTTTAGGTCTCAAATAGGCTTGATTGCAATAATATTTTAGTTAGCAGATGGAGGTTGGGTTTTGAGAGGTCGATGAAACTTTAAAATAGAAGGTGCTCACTGCAATTTTCTCTAAGCCCATTAAATTTGTTTTCACTAGTTTTAACTTATATGAAACTTCTTGTTAGACCTGTATAAAAACGACCTAATCTAAGCATAGCCCAAATTTGGCTCAAGCTCGATGCCCATAATGGCAAGCCAAACCGGGTTTTAAATTTGAGGTTTGATGGGCAAATCTGGTTGAATGTAGCTTGATTCTGATCTGATTGTCTTTTATAGTGTAAAATATACTATTAGATTGGACTAGTACGAAGTGGTCTACTTGATATTTGTCTTGATCCAATTGCCTATATAGTTAGGTTTGGATAGAACCTGTCCAACGTAAATAAATTCGTGTTTTTTTGTTTGTGATCAGGACTAGTCGGACTCGGGATTTATAAAAGTCTATTTTTAATTTAAAATATATTTAAAAATGTGAAATAAATCTTGAAATAAGGAGAGGGATCTTCACCAAACAACCGCACACACAGAGGTCGCATTCGGACCAGTGAATGGGCCTTCAATGTTGGCTTAGACGTTAGCATCAGCCCACCAAATCTTCGACAATCTTTGACTCCACACAAAGTGCAAAAATCTCTTGGAATCTGAAAAAAAAAAAAGGAAGGCTTTTGAGTTTGGAGCTCTCCCTAGCTACAACCTTCCTCAGATAGATCGGTTATGGATGGATGGACTACAAATTTCCAATGACCTAATCCTGTGCTAGTGATCCATTGACCAGTCATTTTTTTTCTTTCATATAAGAACTGTAGAATTAGCTTAAGAGAATTAGAATAAGAGTTACTTATCATGCTCGCACCGCTGGTTAAAGATTGTTATTTTAGAGAGAACAAATTGATTTGCTAAATGATGCTATCCCACATAGTCTAGTTAATATTTTTCTTAAATTGCTATGAAACTTCCAAGTGTGACATTATCTAAATCAACAGTAACCTACACGCGAGGATAACCATGGAGAGAGATAATCACCATTGCTGGTGACTCAGAGAGTAGCAGGCACTTATCCTCTCCATGCAGAAAAGCATCCATGAATTCTGGGTCAAAAGTTTGGATAAAGTTTCTATCATTAAAAGTTGAAACTTGTGGGATGTCCATGCAAACTGCAAGCATTATCCTGGTGTTTTTGAACCATTATATCAAAACCTAATAATAAAAATCAAGGCACCTGAGAAATTTATAATTTTTAGACATGATTAATCACATCAGTTTTTTTTTATATTGATTTGGATCATTCAAACTCTATTAAGTAGTTGAGATTAAAATAAAGGATACAGATCATGTCTATTAAGTAGTTGAGATGGGTATGATGGAGATTATGAATACAAAGACAGTACAATGAGATAATAAGTCACCACCTGTCATAGGTGGTAGTGGTTGGTGACAAAAGAGGTAGATGAGAAGATGGGGGAGATGGAGCGTTGATTGTCAATAGGAGGGGGAGGGCGCTTGTGGGATTGGAGTGAGATTGCAGTGGGAGGAGGAGAAAGTGGAAGGGTGGGGGAGACGGAGATTAGGATTGAATTTAAATTTTAAATTAATGATGTAAATAATACAAATTTTTTAAAAGAAAAGAATAAGTTTTTTTTTTTATCTTTTTGGTGCTTCCGGCGGCACGTCCGTAGCTTATAAAATAAAATGAGATTTGACCTCATTTTTAAGTGTAAATTAAAGCTTTAGATAGCCCAAACACTTGTTAACAGCCGGGGACTCACTCGCTTAGATAAAAAAACCGGTATCTCTCTGTTAAAGAAACATCAAAAGGTCCCTATTTCCACAAATTTAGGAGGAAACGTGGTATCTATCTGTAAATATTTACCATAGATTATAATTTAGTTAAAAAAGAGGGTGCAAAAAGAGAATTTACATTTTCTTTTTTAAAAAATTCATAGATATAAGCTCTCTCTATATAGAGGTTTTTTTTTAAATAATTCAATAAAAAATAATTACAAAAATGATTCATAATAAATTTTTTGTATAAAAATAGATACCAATCGTTAGTTTTTTTTTTGGTCTTAGTAGCTATCTTGAATGGCTGCAAAGCTGAAAAATTGAAAAAAAAAATCAGCACAATTACTAGTCAAAATAGCTTCCGTTGCCATTTGGAACGGCCATTGGGCTGACATTCTGTTTTTTTTTTTTTGAAACTAATTCAATTCAATTGTGTTTGTACTACAATTTGATGATTTTTTCGGGATAAATATTTGATAATCTATAATTTTGATTAACGATTTGTTTGAATCAGTGGATTTGTGATATCAAAATGATTAGATCAATATTTTTGAATCTTACAATTCTTTCGACTACAATTGATGATTTATTTGTGTAATATAATTGTTTTGATTTCACAATGTCTATTGGCTCAAAAATTATTAATCGGAGTTATACATCATAAGATACTTGAAAAAATTGTAAGATTCAAAGACAATATTTTATAATCTATAATCCTGATTGATAATCTGTTTGTGTCGATATAATTGTTTTGACATTATAAATCTACTGATTCAAATAAATCGTCAATGAAATTATAGATAGTAAAATATTTATTTTGAAAAAACAATTAGAATTGAATTGAATTAGTTTAAAAAAAGAAACGTTTTGGTTCGTTGATTTTTCCGATTTTGCAATGGTATTGTCATTTAAGATGGCGATCGGACTAGAAAAGGTTCGGATGTCGTCCAAACTAACTACTATTGTTTATTTTTGCAAAAATTTTATACTACAGATATTTTTGCAATTTTTTATTGGATCATTTAAAGAAATTTCCTCCATATAAGCACCTAACGCTGCCTCGACTTCCTCCTCCCCTTTCCTCGCGTTTCTCAAGAAATCTTCAAATATTGGTATTTTTTACCCCAATTTGGAGATCTCGGATAGAATTCCTATTTCTGGTACCTTCTTTTTGCCTAAATCTACATGTTATACCTTTTCCTTGGTGTTTTCGGGCTTAATTTGGTGCAAAATTGGCGGTGCTTTCTGGATTGAAAAGCCGAATGCTACTGCTTGTGCGTAAAGATCAGAACTTTTTGTTGTAATAATGAACTTTTCTTGCTTCTTGCTATGGATTTTTCTTTCTTCACTTCTATTAGCATTGCTTGGTATGTAATAGAATCAATAGATGGCTATATGCCCATGCTCTTTTTGAGCCAAAGTCACAACATCTGGTATGAACTTTTCTTTGTTAAGTTGTGTTGTTTGATAACAGCTTATATTGGTCTACTTTTGTGCTTGTTTTTTTGCTCCTTTTGTTTTGTTATATTGTTGAGCTGTTGATGTTAATTAGATCTGTGATACACTGCTTTTTAAGATCTGTTTTTCTCCCACGGATTTGTGTGTTGAATTTGTTCGTATTTCATGCATTTGTTGTAAGGTTTATGCTGTTCTTTCAAAGGAGGGATTTTTGTTGCAAATGAGAGATTTCTGGTTGATTCGTAGGCCCTCAAGATGGTTGCTCATGTTCCATATGGTTCATCTTTTATTTTGATGTTTAGTTCACTTTCTTGGTCTGAGGTAGATCTGCACTGTGTTGCTATCTTCTTCCAGTAGGTGACATTTGTGATGCAAATGCCCAATTTCTTCAAGTTCTTGTTGTAAAGGACGGAGTTCTAGATTTCCACTTGTTTCCCAGGTTATATGAGCTGCAGCTTGTGTGACTTGTGGCTTTTGAGAATTCATGAAGGGAGAACTTAGCTTTCCATGTTTCAGATTTAAGCTAGACATACTTTCAAAAAAAAAAAAAGAAGAAAGATTTGATCTAAACATAGGGTCCTGCTAGCTGATATGTTGAGGTGACACAATTAAATTTGTGTGGCTTTAGGGTGTGTTTTGGTTGACTACCAAAAATCGCCAAGCGATGTTGTGGTTATGGGCAACATTGGGTACCAAGTGTGGCGGACAAATTAAGCACTATAGATCTGGCTATGGATGGTGTAAGAAAGTTGCCAAATTCTGGCTAAAGTTTGGCTTTTCAAATGCTGGTCGCCAAGCAAATGGAAGCCAAATGCACTACCAAGTTTTGGCTTGGTAAAAGTTGGATGCCAATCAAACATATTAGTTTGGCCACCTTCAGTTGCCATGTCTTGGCTTCTTCTTTAAGTGGTTTATGTGGATACAATTTGTTTTATTTAGTGTTTGAACTTTGAAGGCTATTGAAAACATGTATTATAGTAATAAATCCATTGATAGATTTTATATTTTTTTTCCTGTTGGGATTCCTTTATTCTTACTGAACCTTACTTTCTTTGCTTATAATTTTGTCTCTTGTACGATTAGTATTCTGGTTTTGCTTGTGGTGCCATTCAAATTTTGGTGCAGTCAAAGGTGTGTTTTGTGTAGTAACTCAATATAATGATCAAGACAATGTCAACATGCTATTTTGATGTACATATTATGTTAACTGAATTGAATAGAAGCAGATATTAGAAATAAATGAAATAACAAAAAGAACACAAATGCCAAGGAAAAGTGGCAAACTAAAAGTTAAACACAATATTCTTGGTGATTTGTGCATATACATGTATTGTTTTAAGATCAAAATAGTGCTCTAATGTGCAGGGTTATATCATTTTTCTAGTTCCAAGGTACAACACAGTGTTGTTTTAGTAGCATGATTGTGAACTGATGAAATATCACCAAACTCCTTAAGCTAAATGTAAAAGCGAATATCGTTTGAAAATTATATGGGCAGTATCAAGGAGAGAGATGGTGTGTTGTACAATAGTTGTTATGGCGAAATGAAGTGCATTCATCCAAAGAGCAACAAATAGCTTACACACACACAGTAACAAATGCCCCTATTTTCAAAGGATATGCACTTTTACATGTACTTGAGAAGCCTGATGATATTTGTCCAGTTTGGATCGTGCTATTGAAATGGCGACTCTTGTTTTGTAACTTGTACCTTGGAATCAGAATGTGGTCTACCTTGCACGTTAGGGTGTTATTTTGGTCTTAGTCAAGTGCTTGTCTATGCACACCTCATCAGGGATTTTTTTAACTTTCTTTTCTCAACTTCTCTATTGTATTTATATTCTAGTTATTATTAATTTTTTTCTAATATTTCAGTTTCATTAACATATTATAGATTCAAACTTTATGATGGCCATTTTCATATGAATCCATGGTTCTAAATACCGTTTATATCACCTGCTATATTGTCCGGTATATTGTTGCAAGGGACCAATTGGTATGGATTGATATGCACAATGCATCACTTGATATCTTGGTTGTAAAATTTGATATTTACTAATATGATTTTGATAAACTCATATTAAATTTGTTTTGTTTGAAATTTGCAATATTCAAACTAAAATGACTAACATAAATTATATCTAAACATATATCTATATTTCCTCCAAACTCTTAGCAATTTTTACTATTTTATGTAAAACAATAATGCATAAAAAAATACTGTAATTTAACTATATATGTGAAAGTAATTTAGATTTTTTGAAAACCTAACATAGGAATGTATTGTCCGACAATGTCGCGCAATATCCGAGAATCCAATATACATAGAGCCAACCGGTACAAACCCAACATTTGCTTTTTAGAACCTTGTATGAATCAAGTAATGTGTTTCTTTTGTTGAAAGGTAGTCTTGTGTTCTCTGCCAATTTTTTGTGTCAATGGTAACACCGTTGATATAATGAATGTTTTATTTTGTTGTTTAACTGGTATTACTTCTAAGCTTCCAGACGGTATCATGCATTTGCTTTGACTGATTGATGATAATTATGATATGGTGACTGCTTGATTGTGAACTAGTGATATCTGGTCATCAATTTAGTGTGCTCAGATCTCTTTGCAAATTGCAGGTAATTAGACTTGCAAAAATGGATGCTACTGGTGGCTAATAGCCATCAAATTCATATGGCCATAGGTACCATATTTCTCCCGTAATCGCGCTTGGATTGTTGTAGTGTTACTGATTTAGATAATATTGATATTACTGAACATTTATGTAGATATTGCGGCGATGTGTAAGGGAGGGAACTATTCCTACCTCATCAATAAGGAGACCAGTGCTGATTCTGTCAGGAGAAACCGTTCCAAAGCCACTCACTATCGGATGGCATTTGATACAGCAAGAATAACAAAAGCAGAGACATCAAAGTTGAAGAACCTCATTTCAGCATTCAAACCCTTGTCTCTGAAAATTCCCATAGGCGACGGATTCCATGAATCTTTCCATTTGAGCCACTGTTATTTATAGTGAATAAGGTCAATAAGTACGGCAGACATTTTCATTGTTTTTGGTTAACAACGGGAGGCATATATTGAGGTGTTTGCTGGCACATTTTACAATGCTTACACTTGTTGCGGCACAAGAACCTTTTGCTCAATCGCAATCGTGCCTTCGTGCTACAATGCAGCTCAAGCCTCCAACCCGGTCAAAACTTTCCTTGGAGTTTTTGCCCCTTGGGGAATGTGATTCGGACTGTGCTCTAATACCTGGCTTGCCTGAAGACCTGGCAAAGGTATGTCTTGCCCTTGTTCCTCGGGACCAGTTCCCTGTCATGGGTGCAGTGTCCAAGCGGTGGATGTCATTCCTTGAGAGCAAGGAGTTTATTGCTGTAAGGAGGGAGGTTGGGAAGCTTGAGGGGTGGGTCTATGTCTTGACCACTGATGCTGGAGCAAAGGGGTCTCGTTGGGAGGTGTTGGGGTACTCGGGGCAAAAGCACAGTATACTTCCACCTATGCCCGGGCCGACCAAAGCTGGGTTTGGTGTGGTTGTTCTTGATGGGAAGCTTTTCATCATTGCTGGCTATGCTTCTGACCATGGGAAGGAATGTGTTTCTGATGAGGTTTACCAATACGACTCTCGACTGAACAGGTATGTTTGGATCCTCATGCGCATCAAGAAAGCGCTTATACATGATTGTAATTTTGTTTGTTTTACTATCCCATTTGTAAATCTTGTAAACCCCAAACTTTAAACCCCAAATTAACATGTTCTGAAAATAATAGCAACTCATTGACACTGTTTAGTTTCAGGATGTAGAATAATCAACATTTCAGAATTTTGTAATTTTGAACTAATGTATTTCTGCTCTCATTGCCTAGGTGGACTGTACTTGCTAAGATGAATGTTGCTCGCTGTGACTTCGCCTGTGCAGAGGTCAATGGTGTAATATATGTCGCTGGCGGATTTGGTCTCAATGGTGATCGTTTATCTAGCGTTGAGGTTTATGATCCACAACAAAACAGATGGACACTGATTGAGAGCCTTCGCAGGCCAAGGTGGGGCTGCTTTGCATGTAGCTTTGAAGGCAAGCTCTACGTCATGGGTGGTCGTTCGAGCTTCACAATTGGGAATTCCCGTTTTGTTGACGTGTATAATCCTAAAAGCCATTCTTGGAGTGAGATCAAGAATGGCTGTGTGATGGTCACTGCTCATGCGGTTCTTGGCGAAAAGCTATTCTGCATTGAGTGGAAGAACCAGAGGTGCTTAACAATCTTCAATCCGGTAGATAATTCTTGGCAGAAGGTCCCAGTGCCACTTACAGGCAGTTCCAGCACTTGTTTTTGCTTCGGCATACTTGATGGGAAGCTGCTGCTTTTCTCACTGGAGGAAGACCCAGGATACCAGACACTGATGTACGATCCTACTGCACCGGCTGGATCTGAATGGTGCATGTCTAAGCTCAAGCCATCAAGTTTATGTTTGTGCAGTGTGACCATCACAGTGTGATGTTCTGAATGGTGTATACCCGAGCTCAAACCGACAGGTATCGGTTTGAGCAGTGGGATTATCAAAGTATGATGTGTGCTGGCTTTCGTGGCGGTTTTCTGCCTTCACCATGCTTGCTTGCCTCTTCCTTTAGACTCCAGATCAGATTGAGTTTGGTTTCATATTCACTCTTATTTGCAAGAATTTCGATTCGCTTTTGTACTCTCCAATAATGATTTCCGTGTTGTAGTTCATGCAATTGCTGAATATTGTCAGATTGTGATCTGAGTGAATTATTTTCTTTGTACTTATTTGTGCTGGGCTGCAGACCTGTATACCAGACACACTAGTTACCTGTATGTGGTCTACCGTATACTGTATGTATGCCTGAATTGATTATTACTCAGTAGTAACTGCTTGCCCAATGTTTACCCTGCAATTTTCAGGAGGTTTTCTGAATTCTGATCGAGTGTGCAAGTCTGAAAGAACTCAAGAGAAGCAATTATGGGTTATGGTCTGTTTGACCTGGCTTTAATTTGGGCTTCTCGCTAAGGTAAAGTAAAGTTGGGGTTTTAATTTAGGCTTCTCGGTAAGATAAGTTGAAGTTGGGGTTTGACAAACAGCTTTTAAGGATGGCTTGGCGACTTCTTGACTGGCTTTGGCTTATTTGAGGAAAGAAATCACAGCCCCCAGCCCCCCACACCTTGATTTCTTCCAACTTCTTGGGGCTTTATCATAAGTCTCCCAATCCGCAATTACTTAAATTATAAGTAAAATTATTTTTGCCAAACAGTTTCTTTAGAAGCCGGTTTATTGGAGAAGTCTCAAACGGTAACAGAATAGCATCAGAAGAATCTGAATACAATTGCAGGATGGTCAAGATTTCCATATTGAACTAGATAGTGTTAAATTTCGGTTCAACCTTTCCAAAACTGTTCAGCCCTTATGCAAAATTGCAGTGATTGCTACTTCTGATGCCTTGTTGTTTACATGATTTTTTGAGTTCTTTCAATTTTTGACCGTTTGATAATGTTGTCGGCCCTTTTAGGCTATATCCACTGTAGGAGCTTCACTCGGCGTCCTGCTGGCATGCAGGTCCTGCGCGGAGGCGTGAGTTGAACAGCGACACGTGGCAAGGCTGTTGTTGCTTTATGCTCTAACAAGTGGGTTCCACCGATGCCTGGTATGCATAGCAGCAACGTTGGAGGGTTTAATGGCATTTGACGACGTATTTTGTGGGTTTCATAGTTCGCAAACCGTGTCTGACGAATCTGTCGTGGAATTTTAGCTGATAGGGGGGGGGGGCAAAAAAATGGGGGCCTGCCAGTCGGCGAATGTGTGCGTAGTTACCGTGCACGGCACAGAGCGATGCGCCAATGGCGAGCCCACAAAACACGTGAAGACGCTATGTGTGCGCTCACTTTGCGTGCCGCGCGAATCGTGCAATAATTGTCCGAAGGTCATTGACAGTTGGGGCCAAGAAGATTTTGGGTCCACTTGTCAGTTTGAGAGTTAGTTTTTTTGTTTCGGTATAATTTGAATTGAACTATTTTCTTTTTATCGATTGACAGTGGGGCTAACATTCAACTGGATCCATATGTCAGTGTGTATTGCATTGTGTAGTTCAAAAATAGCCGTTGGGAGTAATTAATCAGTGGGACTCACATGTCAGTCACTAAAAAAAATTATTATTAGAATATAGTAGTTAAAAATAGCTGTTGCAATTATTTTAATACTTTATGCTGCAAAAAAATACTAAAAATTCAGAAAAAGTATAAATAATTTCAAATAAATTTCTAACATCCTTTCCATATAAATATAAGTATAGTTGAGCTCATTTTCTCTCATATTCACTCACAAACCTCAAACAATTCATTCTTCAAGCTCTCTTTAATTTCTAAAAAAGTTTCCTATAGATAATAATCCCCTCCTGGTTTTGTAAATTGGTTTAATGGGTCTAATTTAGAGGAAGAAAACACAGAAGGGGTCTGTAGTTAAAATCCACCCAAATTTTATTCTCACCATCCATATCCTATGTGTTATCTACTATACGCACCGTCTCTCCATATGGACAACCACATTTATATGCACAACCCCCTTCGTATGCACAGCCTCCCTATGCACAGCCCCCTTACGGCCAAACTTTTCGTTTCGTTAGAATGTCGATCAATTCTACACACTTTTCGCCTCCACAAGCACTTACCAAAAATTTCCACTATGCGTCAAATTTGGATAGCGATACTCCACGTACCGCACCCAAGGTTCTCATCGATGACGACAACGGTGACAATGATGAAGGAACCGCTGGAGCTCGGCCTAAGCGATTGTTTTGGTTGTAACAAGACGACATTCGACTTGTAAGTGTTAATTTTAATTTGAAATTTTGTCAATTTCAAATTTTTTCAGACCAGAAAATTTTCCAGCTTTGGCTTCTAAATTTGTAAACAATTTATTTTTTTTGTCTTCCAGATTAGTGCATGGTTGAATAACTTTTTCGATCTGGTCAATGGCAACAACAAAAAATTCAACATGTACTAAGGAAAGGTCACTGCAATGTATAACACGAGTAGTTTGAAAAGTCGCAGAAGAGATTGAAGACCATTGGTAAAAAACTAACAAGAAGATTATTCAATTTAATGATATTTACTACAGGTTGAGGGATATCTATGCTAGTGGTCATTCGGACGACCAATTGATAGCCCAGGCACTTGAAAATTACAGAAAGGAGGTGGGTCATCCCTTTGTCCTAGAGCACTGGCGAAATGCCGTTCAGGATCAATTGAAGTGATGTAGAACCTATACTGATGTCGGCAAAAGAGCAAGATTGAATGAAGATGGTGTCTATACATCGTGATGGAACACAAACGATGTCTCTGTCGAGCTTATACAACCGAAAGGTCGGGATGTGGTGAAGGAGAATTGGAAGGGGAAAAGCAATTTTCAGGAAACTTCGATGACTGTCAAAAAAAGCATTGAGAGTATCGGCAAAGAAAACATAGATCTCACAAAGGTGGTTGAACAACCAGTTGTTGCGTCTTCAAATTTTGTAGGACATGGCTAAAAGAAAAGAAAAGGCCACATTTGTCAAGTCGTTAACAAAACTGATGATGGCCAAGACATCCAATTTGATGGATGTGCAAAGGGCGACGCATGTAGCCGCATTGAACTATGTGAATGACATGTTCAATGAGATGAAGAATAAGTAGTAGGCTAAATCATGTATTTTTTATTTTAAGAAATGTACTCATAGTTTTCTTTTTATTCCTGTTGAATTTAGCTGTTGTAGAATATTTGTTGGAATATATTCTCTTAGATGTAGTCGTTGGAACTGAGACTTGAAATATATTCGTCTTGGATTTAGCCATTGGAACTGGAGCTTGGAATATATTTTCTTGGATGTAACTGTTGGAACTAGGTGATGGAATGTACTCGTCTTGGATTTAATTGTTGGAAAGGTTGCATTCAAATATTCTCTTCTTTGCCTATATATTCGGACTCCTTATCCCACCGATCACAATCCAAGCCTCCCATCTTCAAGCACCAAACCCCCTATACTACTACTATGCACAAAAATGTCGTTTAGTTCAAACTCAAGCATAAGTAGTGTGGAGGAGGAAACTATCAACAAAATTGAATATTTCATGACGTGATTCATAGAGAACGTGCTGGCCCTCAACTGTTACGACATCGCATTCTCACCGATACTCAAACTAGCATACAAGCTGGTACCTCGCGCCATCACTGATGAGATAGTAGAGGGTACATCGACAGAGATTGCGAAAACTGTCATAACTATCTAATGGCGAACTACTTCTCCGACGATTCGATCTACCCTACCTAGTTGTTTTGACAAAAGGTTCCGAATGGAGCGGCCCCTCTTTCTTTGAATTGTCAAAGCTCTGGGGGAGTGGTCTCCCTATTTCAATGAAAGGAGAGATGCTCTCTTTCGTATGGGGCTATGTCCATTATAGAAATGCACTACGACCATACGTATGTTGTCGTACGGCTCCCCCGCTGATGCCGTTGACGAATATGTACGTATAAGCAAGTCCATGACAATCCAGTGCTGGGAGCTTTTCATCGAGGTAATCATCGATAGGTTCATGGGAGAATATCTCCATAAACCTATTGTCGATAATATGCAGCGTCTACTCCAACAGGGGGTGGCTCGTGGTTTCCTAGGGATGCTGGAAAGCATTGATTGCATGGATTGAGAATGACGCAATTGCCAAGTTGCATAGAAGGGGCAATTCACCTGCGGTGATCATGGAGTCCCCACCATAATACTAGAAGTAGTCGCTGATAAGTGCTAACTTGGTAGTATTTTTACCCTAAGTTTAGTATCGAAAACATGCAAAATCATGCTTAAAACTCCTTTGATGTGACATTTTATGTGTAAAATTTGATATTTTCACAAATTGCTTTCACAATTGTGTTCATTATGTTTCAGGGTTTAAACCTGCCAAATTTGAGACAATTTCGACCACATTTGAGACAAAAACTATCAAGAAACCCAACTGGAGAAGCAAAAAGACCTGGTCGAAGTTGAATTTGCGGGCAAAAGATCCTACCCGTATGAATCTCGGGTAGAAAAAAGGCTTGTACTAGAAAAAGACTCCTGCTCGAAAAGGATACCTAGTCGAATACAACACAGTCGAAAAGATTCCCACTCGATTTCAGTTACGCCACGCGTCTGGTGGTAATTGCGCCACGTGTCCCAATTGTGTTCAATTCAGTTTCGGCCATGATGCGTGTATGGCCGCAATTGCGCCACGTGTCTTGGTCGTGTTCGAATTGGATTCCTTGGCTTTTTACTGGTCGGTTTTGATCAGTTTTGATCCAAACCGGTCGTGTTGAGTTGGGTTTGATCCAAACTAGTCGTTTGTGAGTCGTTTTGATCCAGTTTTGACTCAAACTGGTTGGGTTTGGTTGGTTTTAGTCGAATCTGGTCAGTTTTAGTCGTATTGGGTTAGTATTGGTCAAATCTGGTCGATTTAGACTCAGATTTATCCATTCTCACACCATTTGAAGCTAAACTTCATCGCCTACACGTCAAGGAGTTATTTTTGGACACGTTTACCTGTGTACTATAAATAGAGAAATTTTTGGCTCAATTAATCATCTTTTTTCTTAGGTTTAGAAGCCATTAGGGTTTTAGTCTTTAGTCTAGTTTTCTTAGAAGAGCCCCCTTCTCTATTTTTATTATTTTTGTAAGCCGGCAAGGATGTCAACTTCAATTTCCAAGCAATCAAGTGAGTTTTTATTTAATTGTTATTTTTATTTCTGCATTATTATAGCTTTTAGTGAGTAGGTCTCCTCTAGGGTTAGGGATGACATAATCTGGAAGGCGTGATTCTTTGTCGGTCTTTATTTTAAGTTTTGGAGTAATTTCATGATGTTTTCTTCCTCCAAACCCTAATTTCTTGTTTCGACAACAGACGTAGCAGTTGAGTCTTAACAAGAAATTAGGGGAGTTCTTGAATCCTTAGCGCTTTAATGCGGGATCCTGAACAAGAAAGAGGCTCTCGTCAAACATGACAGTGGAAGCGATTCTCTGACTGTTGACCCAGCACCCTGAACTGGAAACATAATTTATCTTGGAAAACAATTGAAATTAACTTACAATCCTTAGACCCTTGGATAGAATTATTCCAGATAGTTATAGAATTCTCGAACCCCTAGATTTCATTCCAACTTGCAAACCCTAGATTGATAGTTTAGTTGTAGAAAAACACACTCACAACTCGTTTAGACTTAATCAGTGACCCATTAAGCTAGAAAGAAGAATACGTTTGTTCCTCTTGGAATTCGACTCTCAAGTACTCAATGCTAGCTCAACAGTTCACTTGCAGTTATTATACAATCGTGCTCGACCGTTTCGGGTGCGATCAGTCGCCTCCTAAGATCTATGGATATGGTATGCCTTCTTTGGTGTTGCTAGATCCAATAACGACATCAATATGCTGAATCAGTCCCCCCTTTTCACTGGTGTGCTAAGACAAGCTCCTTATGTTTAGTACTTCGTAAATGGGATACAATATAATATGAGATACTACCTAGCCGACGGTGTGTATCTGAATGGGCTGTCTTTATGAAGACCATACTCTTTTTCTAAACGGAAAAATTCAGATTGTTGCACAACATCAAAAAGGTCAAAAAAAGATGTGGAGTGAGTGTTTGGGGTCTTACAATCTCGGTTTACTATTCTCCAGTCCCGGTCGATTTTGACAACGATCAATCCTTACTGAAATCATGCGAGCATGTGTCATCCTCCACAACATAATAATTGAGAATGAGCATGACTCTAATGGCTCGCTTACTGGTTCATGTGAGAGTCAAGGGATTTGTACCATAGCACCACCTATTTTTCGCAATGGTGATTTGCCAATTTTTGCCTATGTACTCGCTCAAAATGACACAATCCGTACTCGCCCATCACATGTCAGCCACACTGGAGGAATCTCTACCGTTGCACTGCTACATAGAGGCCATCTTTGTCGCACATTGGTTATGTGGCAGACTTCATTTTGCTCTCTGCTGCACACTGCTTGTGCGGCAGAGAGCCTGCTCCATTAACCTCACAGCAAAGGGCCACGTGTCAGCTCTAGATTTAACTACACGGTTGAACGGGGTTATTTTGTAAATTTTCAACCACTGAGTCATATTTGCATTTTTCTTTTTTTAAAGGATTATTTATATAAAAAATGCAAAAAATGTGATATTTTTTGTGTCAACAAGAGACGGGTGTCAGGGGATATCTCATCGAAACATTAGTTCTTTTTTAATGCTCCTGTTTTTATAGGCATTTAGAACTAAAAGAAGAAAAACAAAGAAAAAACTGGCCAATTAGAGGAGATAAGAGGTTGAGTATGAATGGTAAGACGGAACGGGATCTTATTAGGCATATTTGGCACTATTTCGGCGACAATCATATTGATTAGTAGTTAAATTAAATTTTAATTAGTATATTTATGTTGTTATTAATGATCGAATGTATCTGATTAATTTATATGTTTAATGTTATTTTTTTACTATGATTTAAGTATGAAAATTTATACTTTTTATCTTAAATTTTATTATTTTTTTTATTGTATTAGTTTTATTCAAAATTAATTTTGGTAATATTTTAACCATAACTAATCATATATTGCAACAAATTATAATATAAATATTTTATATGTGGGTCCCACATGAAATGCCATCCAAACACTAATACATTAGAGTGCTTGGCGTTTGTGAAGACCCTTCATATGTTGATCCGGCTGAGGAGTCTCCTTAAAATCTTTGCATTAGAGTGATAGATGTTTCGAGTGGTGTTTCACACACGTAACACAAAATATATACAAAATATTTCTCTGAAGAGCTTTTTCGAGAGTCCATACATTAGGCTTATCCTTATAATACATGTTGCTGACAAATTTATACGTAGTTCTAAGACCCCCAGTAAGCGGGGCCCCTCTACAATGCCACCAAGTGTGGAGCCCCAATGTTAGCAACTTAGCAAGTGATACAAATTAAACTGTCTTTTTTGGGTTCGAGCATACATTTATCGGACTAGATGGATTTCGCGCGATCTCAACCATTCTATTCGGATTCAATGCTTAGGACCTAACCATATCATTAGTGGGGATTTTTATTTAAAAAGCCATTGACCACGTCTAGTCACTTTGCCTTTGAGTTAGCCTACAAAATCTAGGAGACCTGGACTCGATTTAATAGCATTGACCATACGAAGACAAGTAAATATAAAAGTAGAAACATTTTGACATAATGTGTTCCCTTTGTGTTAAAATGTGATGGCGAAAGGTATGATTTATCTATTCACAAATGCTAAACTCTTATCGACTAATATGTAAGAAAATACTTCAGCTCATCCAATTAAAGAATGATTAGCCCAAATAGTTGTAGTATATAGGACGGTTCCAGATCCCTTCCTATCGTCTCTCTCTTTACGAAGAAAAACTACCTATTTATAATGTTTTAGCAAGACGGGTTCCAACAATGCAGGGACCATTATTTTGCAAAAAAAAAAGTAATTGTATTTATGACAATAGCATATAACATAAGAATTTACAAGCAAAGAGATCATCTAATCAAATCTCAGCCCGATACAAGTGACCCACACGCCTAAAAAACAAACTTCAATACAAAATCTGTAGACATTAGGGTGAACTGATTGCTACGTAAGCATATTGGTTGTCTCGGCAGGGGGGGCCACAGGTGGTTGGTTGGTCACGGAAGGTGTTGGTGCTGTAAACAAATTAAATTTTGATCCGATAGGTGCGTGTAGGGTACTGTTTACTAACCAAGCTGACGTCCACATCCACATGAATGCATGGATCTATCGATCGGACCACTATACTTACACAAGTTTGCACCTAATAAATTTTCTCCCTTGCGCAAGTATTCATATCTTTCCATGTACATCCACCTACTAGTACTAATAATGTAGGATACTAAACTCAAGCCATATCTTTTAGTATGCACTCTCTCCTCCTCCTCCTCCTCCTCCTCCTCTTCTTCTTCTTCTTCTTCTTCTTCTTCTTTGTACGTGTTGTTTTAGCTCTCAGCAAAATTTTTGATAATGTAAGTTTATAATTTCTACCATAATGTTTGTTATTAATTTGATACGTATTTTGCATCTAATTAATGGTCAAGTAAGGTATTTTATGATGAACCGATTCCTCTAAAATACAAGAGCTACTGTATAGAAAATACTGTGTACATTTTTATCTATTAGATAGAAAAATAATTGGTTTACATTTAGTGCTTTAAAAAATTCAAAAATTGGAAAGGACAGAAAAAATTAATTTTTTTATCAAAAGACTAATCATGACTATTTTTGTTTGATCCAATGAATGAAAATGTATATAGTATATGTGTAGTGCTCCTCTACTTTAGAATTGGTTTGATTTTACAATGATAGAGTCATATTTCACTTCAAAAATATAGAATGACATTCTTTTAAATACAAATTCTTTTTTCTAAAATAACAAGTAAAAAAAATAAAGTTAATGTGTGTGTTTTTGTGTGTATCAAGAAAAAAATCTATGTCTCAGATAGTGAGAGCAATTACTACCGGTAATAAAAGATATTTTTACCTATATAAGACACAAATTCTGTACTCATAATACTAATTACTTATGTCCAAAAGAAAATTTCATACTTGAATTGGTGAATATGCATACAAGTACAAAAATTTGACAGCATTCTCAATTTTCCATGCAATAGTATTAAATGTTTGTTTTCACTAAGACTTCACATCCAATTATTAAATGTCTGTTTCATTAAGAATTAAGACTTGAGTCATCCCAAATTGCATGTCTGTTTCTATTAAGACTTCAGTCATCCCAATTTTCCATGCAATAACATTAAATGTTCGGATGGCACATAGAAAAACTAAACTCATCCCATGGCAAAATGTACTTAAGAGAATTTACAAGAAATGTACATAGCATGATCTAAAAATGTACATGTTATATAAACAAAAATGTGCATATCACTTCAAACACTTAAAAACTCATTAACTCGCACTCTATTTAATATCTGCATCCACTAAGATAATTAGAAAATATTACCATTACAACACTCTCTTTAATGCCTGCATCCACTAAGAAATTAAAAAAATTACAACCACTACATTACTCTATTTAATGGCTGCATCCACTAAGATTGAGTATCATTATTATTATTACTTAACACACAATTATGAAACCTATTAACTACAATATGGTCATTTTTCTATTAACTAGAAAGAATTATACATCTATACAAAAAGAAAGTGTACATCAACATATGTGCAAATAAAAGACATACAGATTATTCGAAATGTACATAGAGTTAACTAAAAATATATATACAAGTAATTCAAAAGGTACATACCAGTGATTTGAAATATACATATAGTAACAGTAATGTAAACACATGGAATAAAAAATGTATATCCAAATATTTGAAAATTTTCGACTAATTGAAAATATAAGAACAGAAACTCTCCCAAGAATTTGCAATCTTAGTAACTAACTCCAGAAAAACTCTCACTACTCTCTAAACTTTAGATTTTGATCAAATCCGAAACTATAACAAAAATACAACCTACAACTCTAAACAAATAACAACCATAATGAGAAAAACCCTCATCAAAGTTCTTAACATAAACAGAAAAGGTAAAAAAAGAAGCACCGTGTGAGGCCGTTGTCGTGCACCACATGAGGCCGCCACTTTGTACTGTGAGCCTACCTTGTCAACCTCGGCATCGGTTCACATCTATCATCATCAACCTTTATGAGCACAACATAAGAAGATGTCTAAAGATTTGTAAACAATGATAAGAAAAAAGATTTATTCATGAGAAGAAGGATCGTGAGATTTTTGTGAGAGAATGAGAAGAGAGTGATGGATGAAGTATATACATAGATGATTTGAAGTGTACATATATTGACTAAAGTATATACAAATATAATCGAATATGAACACATATACTTGAAAAAAATGAATACATATAATCTCTATTCTTAAGTAACAAAAAAAATACAAGAACTCTTCCAAGAAGAGCTATTTTCATATCTTACATAACCAAATTTTATAGAGAAAAATAACAATAAAAACTAAAGCTAATCAAATCATCATCAACAAACTTATACCAAAACCAAATTAAACAAACAAGACAAATCAACAAAATAATACACAGCCAAATCAATAAAAGAAACTATAAGAGCATCATCACCCGCACAAAGTTGCTACCATGTATCGTGTGAGGCCGTGGGGTGCCACCATGCTCCACCGATGAGGCCGCGATGGAAGGTTGTGTGCCCCCACCCATGAGAACTCCGTCGCTACCATGAGCTACACAAGCATGTCATGAGGTGGCCAAAGATTTGATGATGAACGATAGAAAAACATGTATAATTGATAAGAAGAGAGGTGAGAAATTTTTGAGAAGGAAATGGAATGGGAGAGATGGATAAAGAATAAAGGTTAGAGAGAGTGGGTGGGAAGAGATGAAAAGGTAGGAAATCTCATGCATTGGGAAGATAAAAAGCTGTGTATACATTTGATAAGAATGTTACGTATATTAGATAAGAATACCGCATATGTTTCAAAACAATTTGAAAGTCTATATATGCAAAAATTTAATGTTCCGCAACTGTGTATAATTATTAATTAAAAAATTTCACTCATCATCCCACTAAACACATATTTCTAAACCACTCACCATCACACTACACACATATTTCTATATTGACAAGACAATGTGTCACAATATTAAATTCGTATAAAACTGAAAACAAGAAATATACACATCCTATTACATATGGCACCAATCTCGAGAAAAATAATCAATGGCTTAGATAGTGGGAGCAACTACTACTGGTGTGTGTGTGAGTAAAATATGGGTTACTTGTAGTAGTAATTACTCATAATAATGGGTTCGGTTATCTTCTAGTTCTTAAAAATTCTGAAAAAATTAAGATATATAGAGGATGTAATGTTATGGATACCTACAAAGTTTCATTACAAAATATGACCATATGTGGGAGTAAAAAAAAAAACTCAGTTTTGCAACTGGCAAATATATATCAGTTTGGACTTTTTTTTGTTTCTCCAACATATAGTTATATTTTTTTATGAAACTTTGCAGGGATCCATAACATTACATCCTCTATATACTCTAATATTTTCAGAATTTTTGAGAATTTGGAGATAACTAAACCGCTATTAAGAGTAACTACTCCTACTAGTAAAGCATCCATATGTGTGTGTGTGGGTGTATAATGAGGACTTTACTCCCAATTAATACTAGTTACTCTCACTATCATAGTCTTTCATCCTTTCTTGAGATTCGTGGATGCTAATAAATACGTCAAAAAATTCCCCTATTTCATTCGATATATTGGACATGACTCTTTAGTTTTCCATGCATTGGCACTAATTAAGTCCACAATCCTTTAGGAAAAATCATGGATTAAAAACTAGGCCATCAAATTGGATTGTCACTATAAGACGAACTCCAAAACCGGCACATCCAACCTCTGCATGTGGGCCTTGCCATTAAAAAATATTTTTTCGGCCGAAGGAAGAGAGAGAGGACGCCTGCTGAGGCATCGGGCATTTCAATCTGCATGTGGGCCCATCACCTTTTTTTTACCTCGGTTTACGTGCGATCAAATTGCATATAATCTTTATTTCTTAATTTATGATTAATCTAGTTCAAATTAGATGTTGATTATATTGAGAAAATTGTAGATCTTTAAATTACATATAGAGACAAAACATCGTATATATTCGATTTTTAATTAAAAGTTATTGATGTTTTATTAAAATCACTTAAATTAAATTTACTCGTAGGTCTGTACAAAGCGCCACGCGAAGCGCCTTGCATTGGAGCAAGGGGTGCTTCGGGTGATGCTTCGTGCACGTGACACATAATATATTGAAAAATATTCTGTTGAAGCGCCTCACGAAACGCCGATGGGTTGGAGATAACCTAATGACGACATAGATTCCATCACAGCACAAATAAAAATTTGAACAAAAGGATAAAAATACAGAGACAATTCTATGGCCAAATGCACATAACAGTAGATGTAAATGCATATATAATAAAATTTAAATATTCATATGGAGATATGAGTCAAAATGCACAATTTCATATAATCATAGACTGTCAAATATACGTCACATGATCTCAAAATATAGTTTCATACAAACGAACTGTGTATAGCATCTAAACCCCTGCTATTACATGAGTGCATCAGACATAGTTTGCTAGATATATCCATCACACAATATTTAAAAAATATTAGCACTAGAACACTCCATCTGGTAGTTGCATCTACTAAGACTTTAGTTATCATTGCTATTATGATTTAACATACAATTATGAAAATCACTAGAGGAGAAAGAGGTAGTGTTATTTTTTTGGAGTTTAATGTTGCTTTTCAAATTTGAATTTTTTAAGGAGGAATTTTTTTTAAGTAGGTAATCTAACATAGTTTATTCAAATTTGAATTTTTTTCATGGTTTAACAATTGCAAACCACAATCTAATACAAATATATGTGCAAATGATTTGAAATGTACATACAAATAATTCAAAATGCTCATACATATGATTGAAAATATACAAATTAGGAAAACTATGTATCTATTCACATCTATGTAGAATGAAAACATGGACTTCTTCTCTGTAGTTGATATGGACAATTCTTGTAGGGTAACATCAATTTTCTGGAGCCACACAAAGTCCAGATTATAGTACGAGTACTTTAGGGATGTTGTCATTTCATTTGCTTATAATATTTGCAAAAGTAGAGAGAGATGGATGCTAAAAAATTTGAAATTCAGACTTTCTTTAAGAGAGAAATTATACTAGAGAGAGTCATATTTCTGTGAACTAATGAAATGTACATTAGCACAACGAAAGTGTACATCAACATTTGTGCAAATGTATATAACATTAATTTCAATGGTTAATCTTCGAGTTTTCTTTAAAGGGAAGTTTGAATTTTTCTTAAGAGGGAAACTTTTCTTGGAGTTTGACATGGCTTACCAAATTCAAATTGGAAGTTTGATATATGACTCATTCAAATCTAATACAAATGTATACATGTATGATTTGAAATGTACAAACAGATGATTCAAAATGTACACATATATATAACTAAAACCGTACATATTTTTAAGTTGAAATGTACACACAGATCAATGAAATATGTACACAAATGATTCGAAATGTATATAGAGTTAAATTGAAAATGTACATACAAGTATTTCGAAATGTACATACTATTAACTGAAAATATGCATATAGGTATTTCAAAATGTATATATAGTAAACAGAAAATATAAACACATAAAAAATTGAAATTTTTCACTAATTAAAGACATACATACATACATACATACATACATAATCAATAACAAAGTGTTATAAGAATAGAAATTCTCCCAAGAATTTGCAATCTCGATAACTAACGCTAGAAAGAATATACACATATACTTGGAAATGTACACATAGTTAATTGAAAATGTATGTGCTTAGAGTTGAAAATATACACACTTATAACATAAAATGTACACATAATCTCAATAACAAACTCTCTCAAGAATTTGCAATGTTAGTAACAAATTCTAAAAAAAACCCTCACTACTCTCTAAACTTTAGACTTCAAGCAAAACCAAAACTATAACAAAAATACAATCTATGACTTCAAACAAATAATAGCCACAAATGACAAAAGAAAACCTCATCATTCTTAAAAGAAAAAGAAAAGAAAAAAAAAAGAGGTGCTGCGTGAGGCCGTTGCCATACACTTGAGGCCGTTATTGTGTCCCATGAGCCTACCTCGTCAACCTCGGCATCAATTCGCATCTATCATCATCAACCTTTGCAAGCACAACACAAGAAAATGTTTACATGTTTGTAAAGAAATGATAGAAATAATGATTTATTCATGAGAAGAAGGATTGTGAAATTTTTGTGAGAAATGGATGAAGTGTGCTGGAGATAGATGAAAGGTTAGAGAGAGATTTGTTGGAGTAGGGGAGGAAATGGTGGAAAGAAACTTGCATTTGAAAAAAAAATTGTTATAGAGATTAAATATGTTTCACCAACAATTAAACCAACTCTACTAAATGACATATGGCCGCACAACATGAGATCCCCAAGGTGCTATGCACTACATGAAGCATGTGTCATCTTTTCAAAAAAAAAAAAAAAAAAGATCAACCTCTGCACTTCCTCTCTCTTAGAATTTCCCTTCAACTAACAAACAAGGTGTAATGCATGCTTACATAATCCATTTTTCTCATATTTACATCATACTCTTTATTTGACATGATAATAGTATTGTATACATGCACAGCGGCACAAAGAAATACAAGAAATGCCATACATACATATAAATGTATAAAGCACACATATCTTGAGGAACTGTCAACGGTTTTGACTATTAGAGTAAACACTACTAAGAATAAATGATATATATGTATTTATATGTATATATACACATATACATATACAAAGAGATTGATGTTTCAAATCAGAATTTTCTCAGTGAGAACTCGTGAGAAGTCTCCTCTCGCGGTTTTCAAATATTCTCAAAAATTTGTGGTGATAGGAAGGAAATGATAGAAAATTTTATAAAATTTAATGATGTAACTTGATCTAGGTTGAGAGAAACAAAATGGACAAATCGTTAATGAATAATAATTTTTACTCTGTATATCACTATTTATTAACGATTTATCTTTTTTGTTTCTTCCAACCTAGATCGAGTTAGACAATAAATTTGTATTTTACTTAGCTACTTTTTATAAGGAATTAATATAATAGTTTGCAAGAAATAAAGAGAGAAATGATTACTTTAGAATTTGAAAATTTGAATTTTTTTAAGGGAGGGAAGTGGTACCAAAGAGAATACTTTTTCTGTTAAGTACACATAAATGTACATCTTTACAAATGGAAGTGTATATGGAAATGTACATTTATAGAAATGATTGTAGTTTATTATATTTAAATGCATATATAATAAAATTTAAATATACATAGGTAGATATGAGTTAAAATGCACAATCTCATATAATTATAGATTGTCAAATGTACATCGCATGATCCCGAAATATACTTGTTATACAAATGAAATGTGTGCAACGTCTAAACCCCCGCTATTACATGAGTGCATGTGACATGGTTTGTTAGATATATCGATCACATGACATTTAAAAAATATTAGCACTAGAGCATTCCATCTAGTAGCTGCATCCACTAAACTTGAGTCATCATTGTTATTATGACTTAACATATAATTATAAAACTCACTAGAGGAGAGTGAGGTAGTGTTCTTTTCTTGGACTTTGATGTGTATTTTCCAAACTTGAATTTTTTAACTGGGAAATATAATAGTTGCAAACCACAATCTAATATGAACATACGTGCAAATGATTCGAAATGTACATACAGATGATTCGAAATACACATTTATATGACTGAAAATGTACACATGTTTATATTGAGAATTACACATATAATCAAAATGTGCACATTTGGAATCACCTGTGGAAACAAGAATCTTTCTCTTAGAATGTTACATATATTTCAAAACAAGTTGAAAAGTCTGCATATGTAACAATTGAATGCTTTGCAACTATGTACAATTATTATTAAAAAATTTCATTCAATATCCAACTGGCTCACCTTTTTATGCCAAAAAGATATTGTGTCACAAAGCATTCAATATGTATACAAAGAAATACCATAATAATACAGATACTAGTATATACGGCACAAATCTATTCAACGTCTAAAATAGTGGGGGTAAATACTACTAGTAGTAAAGCGTATTTTTTTGTGTGTGTGTATGGGGAAGTATCGAGTGTATAAACTCCTTTGGTGCTTCTATGCATTTCTTCTCAAAACTCTATGTAAATGATCATAAAAAATTTTACAAAAATTTGAGATTGTAGATATAAATCAACTTATCATCTTAAAAAATTTTAAATCCAAATTCAATCTACACAAGAAGAAAAAAAAGAAAATTCAGATAAAAATAAATCTAAAAATAAAAAGATAAAAGAAATAGATAAAGTTACTATTCACTAAAATTAATTATTTTTTTCCTCCTAATATACATCAGATTTAGAGTTGAAATGTTGTATGTTACTTGGCCAACCTAATCTACACATTATATTTTTTTTATAAACTTTTTCATGGTTATTTACCTGATTTTCTAAGATGGGATGTATGGAAACATTGAAGAAATGAGATGCACTACTTCTAGTGGTAGTTAATCCTAATAGCAGGTTTGGCTATCTCAAAGTTCTAAAAAATTATGTAAAAATTAGGGTGGGTTTCATCACAAAATATGATCATATGTGGGAGAAACAAAAAAAAAACTCAATTTTGCAATCGGCAAATATATGTTCAGTTTGGACTTTTTTCTCACATATGGTCATATTTTGTGATGAAATTTTGTAAGGATCCATAACATTACATCCCTTACATACCATAATTTTTTCCGAATTTTTGAGAATTTGGAGATAACTGAATTGCTATTAGGGGTAACTACTAAGAGTAAAGTATTAGCGTCTATATATAGAGAGAGATGTCACTTTTTTAAAAAAAATTTCCACAAATACTTGTTGCTTTATAAATTTGAAGTAAAATTTCTTACACTACTTTTATTAAATTAGGTCGTTGGGTCTTTTGTGTATATGTAATGATGTTAAAAACTTATTTATTGTAGAAGATAAAGTTAATTTGTCCATGAGATATTCTTAGCATGTTTTATTAAAATAGGAGAAATTGATTATGTACCATTGTATTATGATTTCATTTGCTATTTACCATTATGAATTTGTGGTTTTGTTGAACATCATTGCTTTTATATGCTTATTTGTTTTATATTATTGATCTAATAAAATAATAATTTTTTAAAGAAAATGACCAAATTACCCAAGACCATACTTTTTAACATAAATAGTGTTGTGGCATCAGGGCGGTTGGACTCATGTAACTGCTGTGGACTCATTTGGCGGGCTTGTATGGTGGTGTTGTGGTCAGGCTCGCACAATGACAACTTACAAAAATAGCTCAAGCTCGAATTGGAGATAGTTTGGTCATAATCAAAAGAATCTCTCCGCTCATGTTTATAATGTGAAATAGCAAATACCACCATAATATGGTGTTACATAGCAAATTCTCTCTTAAACATATGATTATCTTGATAAACACAATTTGAAAAAAAGATACATATTTGAGAATAGAGATAGTATCATGAAAGTATAATAATATGTTAGTGAATACTATAAAATATGATATTATGAAAATATTTTTGTCAAAAAATCTCACTATCTTATTTTTATATGATAATATAAATGTTTATAAGTATATTAATGATGAATATTCAACGACATTGACGGAAGGAGCACGGACTATCAATAACAGCGTCGTGTACGGTCTAGATCATTAATTTTCTTTTTGATCCAATGGCTTGCAAAAATTAATTAACGTCTCATTTATTATTTCTTTTGTAAAGAGGGTTCGAATCCACCGACCCAGGACATAATCAACGCTTCGAGGAGCCTGTTCGAAGGAGCTTGAGATTTTGCCAGTTTTAAGGTTAAGGTTAAGCTCCTAAAATAGTTCTAGAGTTTAATGTGAAGCTTACCGCTGCTCTTTCTTGTGAATACGGCCATATAGGATAACTGCAAAGCATAGTTAGTTTCTCTTTATATGTTATTTTAAGGACAAGAATTTGTACCTAGAGAAATATCATTATACATTTTCAAAGAAAAATATGATCCTATTTTCTAAAATATTCTCATAATCATTATTTTACTTGACTATTAATTATTTTAATATAAATAATACACATTCTATATTAACCGCAAGTCTTTGAATAGAATTGTAATATTATATTATTATAATAAAAACTATGCAGAGAGTTGAGATTGTCAATAAAAAAAAAAAAAAAAGGCAACATCGGTGAAAACAGGAAGGAAAAAAAAAGTTATATTCTCTCCATTCTCTTGTCACTTTTTTTAAGTATTATAATCAAGGAACTCCGGAAAAATTAATTCTACCTTCCTCAATTAATTATTCTTAAGCATTGACCAAGTGCAAATCTTGTCAATCTGTACATAACTCAAGTATTGTTTTTAGTTCTGAAATAGTATAATTAATTAGGGAGAGACGTCGTTAGCTTATGATGTATGAAAATTACTAGAATTTTTTTGTATGGATAATGTTTAATAAAAAAAAGTTAGAAATAACACAGAATAAATAATAATTCCAGGATAATCCCTTCTAAATTTGCACTGTCACTAAAGTATTTTTGTTAATCTGTACATAACTCATCCAAATAATATTTATAAATAACTCAAAATAAAAAAATAATTATTAAAATGACCTAGAGTTTGTCGAAATTACAAAAATGATCTAGTTGGGTACGATAAGTCAATTATAGACAATGTGTCTGGTCATTTTTCGATTGGTCGAATCAGTAGATCTGGTTTTAGTCGAATGTGGGGAACAGCTGGTAGTTTTGATTGAATGTGGAAAATAGCTGGTGAGTGAAAAATAATTAAACAATCGGGAGCACGTTTAATGGCTCAGATGAAACAAACGCGCTGATCCAACAGGCACGAATGAAAGGATGACGTGGTTAAAAAGTGGATCAAGCGTTGAAACAGTAGGGCAGAAACGTGATGTCGACGTGGGCGGCCAGATGAAGCGAATCTTTCGATCCAAGGTGCACGAACGAAGGGACGATGACTCAATGTGGAGACAATATTCAAACAGTAATCCAAAACTCGGTAGTGGATTCCACGCGATCGACCCAGATGAAGCAAAGACAGCGATTGGACGGTCACAAACGTGACGACAATGTGGGTGAAGCAGACAGTTGCGCGTGGACGGCGCGGATGAGCTGAAGATGTTGATCGAACGGCGAGGAACACGAGATCGATGTGACACAGCATGGGGAAGAGTTTGCTGTCGGATTGTATATCTACACAGTACATAAAATTCTTCTTCGCAGTAGATTCTTTCTGTTTCCCAACTCCCCACGCGAGTACGTCATACACAGATGCCAGTGTCGTCCGATAACACCAAGCAAACACGGAGTCCGCACGAGTCGCACTGATTCTCACCGGCACAATAAAACCCGTCGAAGAGAACCTAAAAAAGAGGTTGAAGGTCTTGGTATTCTGCCACAAAAAAGGAAATTACTAAAAAAGGAAATGGGAATCGCAAGTCTCCATTTAATAGCCCACTGCCACCAACCTCCTCCCTCATAACACTACACATCTTGCAAATAGGGAAAGGAGAAGCCCAAAAAAAAAAAGCAAAAAACTTGCAAAAGTTCAAAGCAATCTCTGTAGCAAGAACTTCACATAAACAGTTGGTGGTGATCAAGTCTCTCATGGCGTCTGTTCTCCTATATTCTTACAGCAACTTCCATGCATCATCTTGCTACTCAAGGAGAGGAGCCAAAGCCAATGGAGTACTGGCCATGGCTTCCAACATCAGGTTATAGCTCCTCTGCACCTGCAAATCTTGCTTCTTGGTTGCCTCTCTCTTCTTCATCTTGCTACCCATCAGCTGGGGGACCTTTTGTAATACACAGCCTAGTTAGTAATTCTATATTGTAGGTTAACTTGAGCAAACACCTTATTAAGCCTCAAGAACCAATTATACTAGCTATATTAATTTTTTTTAGACGAAACGAAGTTGAGAGGCGTTTGTACGGGTGCGACGTACATAGGATGTTTTCTAGGGTCGGTGGTTTTTCTTAGGATTTGTGCATGTTTGTTTTCTTTATTGTGATTTTGTGTGTTCTTCATCCTTCATGTGGATTGAGGTTGGTGTGTTTTCTTGCCACTGGCGCTTCAAGTAAACTGGCTCATTTCAAGCAAAATAGTTTTTTCTATTATAAAAATTTGAATATTTTGTATTTATCATTGAATGTGAGACTATATGTGGATCTAACTCATCTTGTTAAATCTTACACATCATGTTACACATCATGTTACACATCATGATTTGAAACTTTTGTAGTGTATTGAAGACATTTTTTTTTTAGGTTTGATTTTGGTTTTGATGGTTTCTCCATTAGTACAGTTAACTGCATTTGTCATTAGTATACTTTTTTCTTGCAGATTTGAGTGACTTTTTCCATTAGAAAAAAAACTTATTTTGACTTATTTTATTTTTATTTTTGTTGTTGGTGGGATGATCTATTATTTTGTATGGGTTCATACTTAGAATTTTTTTGTATAATGCTGTTAGTCAGTTTGTGGAGGCAATATATTTGTGATAGTTGTTTGATTACGTCTTGGACTACACTTGCAACTTGTTAATTTGTTAATGTGGCTTAAGGCTTGACATACAAAAAGCATGAACGGAAGAGAATGTAACCAAATAATGTTCGCTATTACCTCGTAAAAATTTACTCAAAAATAACAGACAATAGCGCCACTATAACTTTGTGATAGTATTTGTAGGATATAGAAGCCACACTATGAGATAAAAAATCCACAAATTCAGTTGCGACCGCTATAACAATGATAGCAATTGCTATAACATATAATCCATAGCGACTATAGCAGTCTGCTACGTCATATCTGTCATGTAGATTGAATTTTGACCAGAAATTCTGAATAATTTAGCCTACTATAGTTATAGATTATTGCAAGCCCTCGTCGTGGCCGTGAACTGCGATATAAAATACTGTTCATATGTGATTAAATTGAAGTTACAATTGCTTAAAGATACAACGAAACATTAACATATAAACTGATGCAGAAGTTGGTTAATTGTTAACATCTGAATTTCTCTTTGTTCTGCTAATGCTTCAAGAATTTTTGAACTGTTTTTTTCCAGTCATATGCATATACTAAATCATCCATACTTAACCAGATGTTGCTTTGGTCCTGATGTTATGCATCTTTACATGGTTATGAAATAGAAGAATTTCTTTTCATGTTACTATAAAAATTTAGAAATTATGGTTTGTGAGACTGATAATGTAGAATCGCACCAACATATTAGTGAGACATCTAATAATAAACATAAAATTTAAAATTTTATAGTGACATAAAAAGTTATGAAATTAAAGATTTCCATTGCTATGGGGTGCAACTAAATGTATACGCTGATTTATAGTGTACTATCTAATTGTGGTATAGATTATAAGAAAGGGTCTTTGTACCACATTATTATCCTTTGGCTTAAGCCACATCATCAACCAAGCTATAGGCTTATACCTAACAAAATTTCAGAGATTCCTTATGGAAAAATTTTTCTTTTTGTTGCAAAATATAGAATATATTTATGTATGCGGATTAGGGGTGTTCTAATTTTAAGAGGACAACAAAGGAAAATCATTAGATTATTCTTACTGAAATTCTTTGGAAAGGAGAGATAATGTTTAGTATGAGAGATTGGTCATAAATAATAGAGAATATGGAGTGAGGAAATAAATAAGGTAGAATAAGAAAAATATTATTCCTTTCATTTCAAAATTAGTGTCTTTTTGATAACTAGCACATGAAATAAGACATTAAGTGAAATAACTATAGTAACTCTATTAAATACAATGTCTTTCCCAATTAGAGATTGATTGTATTGATATTAAAGGAAAAATATATAAAGAAAAGTTGTACAAATATATATCGAAATCGTAGAACAACATGTATTTGAAAAAAAAATAGAAAACTAAAATGATATTTATTTATAAATGGAGGGAGCAATAAATTGGCATGCAAACCTTATAGTTTGCAACAAAATAAGAGAAACTATACGTCTTGTATTATGAATTGAGGGAGTAGATGTAAGGAGCATATGCACGTCAATATTTCGACTTGTGCATAATGCGGGCCGGGTTGTGTGGTCAAAAAGACCAGATCCACTAGGACTAGATAGGTTTTGTCCAAACTCAACTCTATGAATGGTCAGATTGAGTTTAGTTGGTCTTCACTTGATTTGGTTATGGGACCTCAAATTCAAAGTCTAATCCAATCTAATCCTATGAGTTGTGGGCTGATACTGAAATCTAGATAGATCAGATCAAATTTGCTCAGGTCCGTCTGCAACTCAAGAGAGCATTTGCATAGCAACAATAATTGCTTCATAAAAGTAGTTTAGGTAATTGCAAACAGTGCTGCTTGTTTTGAGTCAAAGTGAGTGCAGACTTCAGAAGCCTCTCTACACCATCATGTTAATGTTAAAGGCAATCTCATCATTCTCAACATGATTTCTGAACACTTCAATCAAGTTTGCATTGCTCATGTATATTTGCTGGGAGAAAAACATCAAACTTTCACCTATCAAGATCCTTCCAAAGATGCTTCTTTTCTTATTTCAGTTTCATTAATTCAATCATTTTTGTTGAATCTACTGAATATATACCATTTTGCAGTACTCTTTTCCCAATCTTAACATTACTGATTGCATTCAATCATTTTGTTGAGTCTACTGAATAACTACCACTTTGCAAACAATGTGCATCTTCACACCTTTCACACCATTTGGCAGTACTCTTTCGCCAAGATTAATATTGGTCATTGCATATTCAAAGGGATGGAGCCACCAAGAGGCCTTGCGCATCTCCACGCGAGGTGAATCTTCAGGTAGCCCACTCCTTGCCACCTGAAAAGAAGGAAATCTTCGACTCGCTGCAGCGTTGGGTTGAGGACAACATTCTGGTCCTCCTGAAGCCGGTCGAGAAATCCTGGCAGCCACAGGACTTCCTGCCAGACCCTTCTTCCGAGAGGTTCAATGATGAAGTTAAAGAACTGAGGGAGCGGGCACGGGAAATCCCTGACGACTACTTCGTCACCTTGGTTGGCGACATGGTTACTGAGGAAGCACTTCCTACATATCAAACAATGCTCAATACCCTCGACGGCGGTTGTCGGGACGAGACTGGTGCGAGCCCGACCGCCTGGGCAATCTGGACAAGAGTGTGGACTGCTGAAGAGAACAGGCATGGCGATCTTATGAACAAGTATCTGTACCTTACTGGAAGGGTTGATATGAGACAGATTGAGAAGACTATACAGTATCTCATTGGCTCTGGAATGGTAAGCATTTAACTCTACTTTTTTTTTTTTTAATTGAAATTTCAAGTTCAAATCTTGAAATGATGATTGGGTGACAAGAATATTTTCAAGAATAACATTTAGAGTTGGCAATGGCTGTATAGTTATGCTGTAGTTTCAGATAGATGATGCTTCCATTGTGATAGTAATTGGTAAATTTATGGGCCTTCTTGATATGCTTCCATTGATTGATTCACCTGTTAGAAACATGCACAATGTGATAATTCATAAATTGTACTATGAATGTGTTGTGTTGGATGGATGTTTAAGGTTTTCGTTTTCGTCATGAGCCGATGCTGATGCTGTTCTTCCTCGTGTAGGATCCGAAAGCTGAGAACAATCCCTACATGGGTTTCGTTTACACATCGTTTCAAGAACGAGCGACATTCATATCGCATGGCAATACCGCAAGGCAAGCCAAGCAGTATGGGGACCTGAAGCTGGCTCAGATATGCGGTACCATAGCATCCGATGAAAAGCGCCACGAGACAGCCTACACCAAGATAGTGGAGAAGCTCTTTGAGATCGATCCCGACTATGCGGTGCTTGCCTTCGCAGACATGATGAAGAAGAAGATTGCAATGCCTGCTCATTTGATGTACGACGGGCAGGACGACAACCTGTTTGAGCACTTCAGTGCGGTGGCGCAGCGGTTGGGTGTCTACACTGTCAAAGACTACGCCGACATCCTCGAATTCTTGGTCAGGAGATGGAATGTTGCCAATCTTACCGGGCTATCCGGAAAAGGCAGAAGGGCACAAGATTATGTCTGTTCCCTGGCACCAAGATTCAGAAAGCTGGAGGAAAGAGCACATTCAAAGGCAAAGCAAGCTCCAGCTATTCCTTTCAGTTGGATTTATGGCAGGGAAGTGCAGCTTTGATCAAGAAAGACAAGTAAATTAGATTACATCCTATAGTATCTTGGTGATGCTGAGGTTCCTATGAAATAAAACACCTCATGTTGTGGGTGATATAACAGGATATAATGCAAGGATATGTACATCTCTCGCTCACATTTGAGGTATTATCCTCTTTTCAGATGCTTGCATGATTGATGATATGATGGAATTTGTGTGAACTATGAGTTTCAAGATAATGATGTAGAGTCTGTATGTAAAATTATGCATTCATTTGTACCCTTAATGATTGTAGTTGCATGTTTCTGTTGTCAAATTGTGTTCCATTAAGCTCTTTGATAGAAATCATACTTGAAATGCTTGCCTGTTTATACTGCATTGTTCTCCTCATGCGTTCGTTAGTTTCGTTGCCCTGTTGATATGATATGCTATTGAGTCATGCTTATACTAGTGGAGCATCCTAGTTATTTGGCTAAATGATTGGGTTTAAGTCCCATAAACCACATGCTGTGTGGATCATTTATGGATTTTCTGGGATTAAGTTCAATAATTTCTTGGGAAAAAATAGCAGTATGTCGTTAGCTCCCCGCATTACCTTTTAGTTTTTAGCAGTCTGTGAATTCTGAAGTTTTATAACATGTAATTGCTGCTCACTTCTCATTCAATCCTACACAATCCTAGAATTTCATCAATTTACTGAAACGGTTGCCTCTGAGACTTGAAATATCCAAAAACACTCTCCCACAGTAACAAATTAACTGATAGATTGCATACTAATTACAGATTACTCCAATAAACTGATGAAATATTTCATCCAAATCATGTTGCGTAGTAGTCCCAGATAACTTTCTCATCTCTCACACACTGCAGAGTTAACTGACTTTATCCATATATATTTCATAGACATCTATTTGAGAGAACAAAACATTGATATTGTACAGAACTGATAAAATATGCATACATACTGACAGCAACAAGAAGAAGAATGATATTAGCACATGACGAGGAAACAAATCAGTGCATTTTTCCTCCACAATAATAATTGTCTTTGGAGACTCGCAGGCTTGTCTGTTCCTTTTCTATTTGTGTTTCTATATTTTTTTTCTTTATGACACGTGGGCCATTGTGATCTATATTAACTTTTCTAGTCTATAATACAAACGAGCACATGAAAAAGGAACAGGCAAGTTGCTCTCCTTTGGAGATCCCATCCTCATCTCTTCATAGTATAGAGCATGGGCAGGTCTGAGAAAAAGAGATCAGTCAATAATGTTTCACTATAGTATCATATAGAAAATTATGCGGTCCTTTTTGACCATTCCAACAATTTATCCATGAATCTCCAGTTAAGTACTTAGTTTCGGTTATTGTGCAACTAGGAAGAAAATATGACCTATTTTTCATCAGGAACTAGTAGTATTTGCCAAGAAATAATCCTCTGGTGGACTAGTGATAGAAATGACTAGATTTCAATGAGCATAGTTGGTACTGTATATATCAGGAGTTTGGTTTATTGCTTGTTCTATTAGTGTGGTTTCTTAATCTAGTTCATTGCACTTGTTTTTCTAAAATGCTTAGTATAGTTTCAATAAAAAGCACTGAAAGTGTGCAAATGCTTTTGATCAACCACAAGAAATGTATTGTCTGATGTTGAACCTTAGTCTACAGATTGAATGCTTTTGATGTAATTGGTAATAGATTTAAATTTTCTTAACATTTGGAAAAGATTTACCAAGTTTGTGTTACATGACTTATCATCTTAATCTCACATTTGCAACATTGGCATTTAGTGTTACACTAGAGCAATTCTATCAAGAAGCTTAACTCTTTCAGCACTTAGGAGCAGTTTCTGCATACCTGTTGCACCTTATGCTCCTCCTGGTGGCTGCTGGTAGAGGGCTTTTGCCTGACCGAAGGGTTAGGCGAAAATCTATCCTTCATCACCTTGTCGAAAATGCCGGTATAATTTTCGCCTGACGCTGCATCAGAGTCGTTCCACCCGCCAAATGGCGGTACAGTTGCTTCGTCTTCAGGCTGGTTTCAGAATTGCAGCATATCACTCAACAGGAACTTAATTGCAAAACACATACATTCATAGGAAAACAAGAAACTGAGACAAGAGGGGTACAGCTTCATAGCCTTGGTCACTTCGCTTGCATCTGCTCCTTCCAGGAGCAGTGTATGGACCATGTCCTTCAGTTGATGCCTTCCCTTTTGGAGCCTGGATTCCAGCTGATCTTTGCTTAGACTTTGCTGGATTGGTTGGTTGCATTGCAGAAGCATTCCCAGTAGTTGCTCTGAAAGGTCTACTCTCTGAACTACGATACCCTCTTTGGTCTGGCTGTTGTTGGTGCATCGGATTAGCATTGCTCCGTAGTGCGGGCACACGGTGGAGAGCTGATCCGGTAGGCCGAGAGGGATCAGTTTCAGGCCTTCTGGCATGCGGTGGGTTCTTTGGTTTCCGGTCCGGAGGATCGGATGGTGTATATGTGGATGGTTGCAAAGGCGAACTGCGAGGAGGAGGTTCAGGGTTTCGTCCCGGATCGTTTGTACGGGAAGAAACACCTGCTTTCTTGATCCTTCGCGCGTTGTCGAACTTCTGTGTGTAGGGGGTGTCTTCAGTGGTCTCCCAGTCACCGAATGCAGGTATTTCAGATTGCTGTTTGGACCAAATTAGTCAGTAAACATGGTCAATATGTGTAGACAGTTTTGATTCAGAAGTAAACATAGAGTTGGTCCATTATCAGGCTAAAACCAACTAGCTTTGAAAAACATGATCTGATATACTTCACTGATTACTAGTAAAATACATTCTACTGCTAAAACATGCCCAAGCATGAAACAGTTCAGTGCAATCACCTAAACACTAGTCCAATCTTATTAAGATTAGACTGAGCATGATTCATTTATAAATTGATCACTTCAAAATTTGTCAATCGGCAATCAAGAAAGACAGAAACATCAAGTGCCATCAACAAAACTAAATTGCATTGTGCTACCTAAATGTCAATAACTTATAGCTCCTCCAGTTCTAGGAACACAATAAGTTAAGTTTTGATGGAAACAAACAACTCACCGCCATAAGAGGTGCCAAATTCTCTCGTAAAAGGATTAAACCTGCACTTTTTTCCTCAGAAAAGATTAAGTTCAATACTTCAACTAGAAGCAAACCAAAGTTGCCTCCTTTCACCAAATCCAAAAAAAAAGGGTCTCAAGGCAACTCTCTTCGCTCAAATTCCCCAAGGGACAAACCAAACAAATTGTTTCCAAGAAATCAAGAACCAAAATTAGCTCCTTTGAGCCGCACTCTTAAATCTTAAATTCTTGGATTAAAGCCAAAGAATCCTCCTCATCAAGAGTAAAACAATAAATTCTCAGAGAAAAAAAAAAGCAAAATTCTTCTAGAAATTAAAAAATAAACCACCAAAGAAACAGTCAAAATTTACTCCACCACCCTAATCCTCCAACAAAACAACCTAATTCCACTCAAAAATCATCTAAAGGCAACTCCTTTCACACAAATCCTCCAAGAAATCACAACAAATCCCCCCAAAAAGCCCATTTTCTTTAGTAAAACAATGCAAAAATCCTCCCAAGAAGCAGTTCAAAGGTGGCTCCTTTCTTCTCCATCCCCAACTCCCTAGTATGTATGTGTATATATACACATAACACTCAGAAGAAGAAGGGTAATTCAGAAGGGAGCAAGATGTTGCAGTAAATTCAGCACGTTTAACAAATAGAGAAATCCAAACTTAATCTCAAATTCTTGAAATGAGGCACCCATAAAAAAAATAAAGAAAAAAGAGAAGGCCATGAATTAAATTTTTTAGAAAGTAGTAACAATTAATTAGTAAATGATGTGACTGATGCTGAGAAAAAACCTCAGATTGTTAGTGACAGTTCGCGCCAATTCGTGCAGATATAGAATTTTTTTAAATAATCCAATATAAAAATAAAATAGTGAAATAAACCCACACCGAAACAAAATTGAAAATCTAACATGCCACATCAGTCTATCGCGGCTTAGACCCACGACAAACTGTTTATCGCGGTTCAGCGAGCTTGTCGTGACTTACAGTTGTGACAAACGACTTGGCGCACCTCTAAACCGCAACATTATCTCCCCTCCAATGTATAAAAAATAGTCTGTCGCGGTTCAGAGTCGTTACAAGTCTCGACTTGATTTGACTCGGCTCGGTTGTTTGCATGATAATGGTTGTGTATTTTTGTTAGTAATTGTTTGCATATGTATGATAACTGTTTGTATGTATATGTTAGTTATTGTTTGTATGTGCATACTAATGATTCCAAGCTGCGACAAGCCTCTGAACTGCCACTGAGCCGACGGCTTGTCGCTGTTTCAAGCCACAACAAGCTGACGTATCTTTTTTAATTTTTTTAATACACTCTTTTACTGGGAGATACTGTTGCGACTTAAAACTGAAATAAGACTCTTGTCACGGCTGAAAGCCGTGACTGACTTGCCGAGTCATGACAGACTGATGTGGTAGATTAGATTTACAATGTCGTTTCACTGTGGTTAGTTTCATTATTTTATATTTTTATTGGGTTATTTAAAAAAAATTGCACATACGCACATGATGCAAAGCTAAAGCAAATTACTGACGACATCATCATAATGTCCTGATGAGACGTTTAAACTTATATTTTTCCTACTACATAGATTTGATTGGCCCAAAATATAGGAACTAGGGCATATCTTGACATTTACCAGTGGAGGTCATCTGGGGTGAGTAGACTCCAATAATCTGTCTTTAAAATTAACATATATTGAAAATATGTTTGGAAGAGTTTTATCAATCACAAATTAATTATTGATAAAGATATGTGATATTTTGAGAGGTTCGCAGCATCTCTTTGAGAACACAAGATAAGGAAGTGCTTTAATACTTAAAAAAAAAAAGTGAAATGCATAATTTTTAAAACAAATTAAGAGTTTGATTTATAACAACTTATTACTCTGCTGCTAACTCTATTACTTCATGATTTGTGCATTTTAATTTTTAAAAAATACAGAATTATTACTCTGAAAGATATAATTTTACCTTTGTTTGGATTATTAGATCACTGATTATGGTAGGTGAGAACTTCAAAAGTTTTTAATAAGGTGATTAAGTACTCTGATTTTACCTCTATATCAATCTAAATTATTTGAATTTGGATGAATGATTGAGTAAGGAGAATAGCACATCTTTTCAATTGGATTAAAGGTTGATGACCAAACTTCGATTTTGAGATACTACAAATTGTTCATCAGATATTTGGACTTCTCTTGTTTCAGTCTCGTTTCAGTCTCAGCCATTCAAACTATGATAAAATGATTAACATATTGTTATGAGAGGTTCTCTCATGATTTTTAACTTGAAATACAAGGAACCCAAATGCCATGAGCATATGTAATTAAGTACAGTGGATCCAGACAAATCTATCTTCAACTTCACTGTCTGATGCATGCATAGATCATGAGCATATGTAATTAAGTACAGTGTATCCAGACAAATCTATCTTCAACTTCACTGTCTGATGCATGCATAGATCATGAGCAGGCTCTTTTACCAAGAGAGATGAATGTGATTTGTTTGACTTGTTTAATTACCATATATTTAGTTTAACATCTAAATTTGCACTTATATTCCGATGACGGGGGTGAATGGAGGCATGATGCATGTAAGCCACCTATTAGAAGATTACGTACTTTCGAGTATTAACCTCGAAAATGTCAAGAGTTCGGGTACATTGGAAATGCAGGAAACATAAGATATAATAATTAAAAAATATAAAAAAAATTTTACGTTCCATTAAATCCTATAAAAATTAGAATAATAGGAATAACTAATATAAAGTATTTGGAATATTTGTTCCATGTCACTAACAAAACAATGTATTTCTAAAAATATCATTGAAAATCAATTAATTAGTTATGTGCTATTAGAAAGTAAAGGTGATTTTGTATATGTCATTTTTCAATTTTTTTGAAAAATACCAGGGATACCGCTATCATTTTTGTTTCCTCACACTTTGTTGTAACACTAAATGACATTTATTACGTATATGTGCACTCTAATTTATTCACCACCAATTGGTGCACTTTGATGATATGGGAAGTGGTACTTGTGTGAAATTAGAAATTTTCAAAAGAGTATAAGAGTCATTTTGACTAAAATCAAATTCTTTGATCTTGCTAGGGTGGTATTTTCAGAAGAATTTTTATTTTGCAGAGGTACATAACTAATTATGTAAATTTCATTGGTATTTCCTAAATTTTTATTATCTCCAGTGGCATATAATGAAATCCCCAAAGTATTTTGTTGTATCACAGGGAAACATAGGAAATTTGAGAAATTAGGTTTGAACTAGTATTTTTATGTAGGATAGTAATCATCCTGAGGAACATTTCTTCATTGCAAACAGTTCCATAGGAAAGATTCCTTGGGGTTTAAAACTTATAATATTCCTGAAAAAATTCTCTTGAGGTCAAAAGTACACGGATCTTTTTGTGTGTCCCTTATTTCAAACCTGCCTAAAAATATTAACATATCCACTCCAAATAAAAATTTCAAACCAAATAAAACCTTAGTAGTGTAACGGTTCTAGTAGGTACTAAAATATTAGTTGATATGTCAACTAAGACGACAGCTATTTAGAGCACACAAAAAATTTATCGTTTATACCAATTGTGTTTGACTATTCTTTAGAAACATGCATTTGACTTGCCACTTTGTAGAGGTTATGTATATAGCAACGTGCAGATAAGTAGCTAACTTTGATTTCACTACAAGTAACCTAGGAGAGTGACAGCAGAAATGATATGGTCTTGGCTTGTACAATCACATGATAAATAATATAGGTCTTCATTCATCTTAAATTTGTTTTTTCTTTTGTTTTTTATACTATAGATTGATTTGAATTCGAAATTTTTCCACTGCATAAAATACCCCTTCATCAATTTGAAGTAATTTTTCTTAGAAATTTATAGGGGCTTGTAAGATCAGAGTTGCATGGCGGTTACATCAAAAGTAAGGGTGCACTAGATGGAGATGTATCTAGTAGAAACCAATATTGAAATAAAAGACTAACAAATAAGAGGATATCCCATACCACAAAGTGGAAAGGTAGGAAAATAAAAATAAAATGTTTCGGGTGTTTTTGAAAGATGATGGTCGTTTTTAGTGGATAATCGAAGTTGTTCATATCTAATTCAATTGTCAAAATTGTTGGCATTCTTTTATTTTAAGAGTGGTTTTGATTTTATATATTCTCATACCAGACATCTATACACTACAACAAATATCATTTTCTGTGACAAAAACTTTATGATGAAATATTTTATAATCATTCGTAGTTACTAATTTATGACAAAATTTGTTGTGTTATCATGACGTTGATGAGAGGGCCAATCCTATCCTAACTTTGTGACATTTTGAAAGTTATTGTCATAGATCGTTATAAGGCAATCATTACAAAAAAAAAGTTGTAAATAAGACTACTAGTAATGTAAATACAATCTATAACGAAAATTAACTTAGTATGATGATTTTAAATTTTCATAGAATATTGTACATTTTATGACGTCCATTTTTCTTTTCATATTTTGAGTTTATGTAATGATAACTGTAGATGAAAGGTTAAATATGTATTTTGTACTATATTGTTGTATGGTTGGTAATTTTGGAATGTAAAAAATTGTGATGAATATTTTCGTCACAAATGATACCATATGATAGCCAATTTCACTGATATACTATTTATGACAATTATATTCATCACATGTATTAGTGTCCTGAGTTGGCATATAAATCAATAGTGACAAAAGGTATAACATAGGTGGCATTTTTATAATAATGTGACAAAAGGCTTTGTCATAAATTAGAAATATAGTGACAATAACATTCTGTCATAGAATAACATGTCCAGACGGGTAGCCTTACTACAAAATTGTAATGATAGATAAAAATTATCACAAAATATATTTGTGACACATATACTATGATTATGGATATAAAAAAAATTTATGTCACAGAAAATAATGTAGGACAAAAATTCAACCTTTTGTGATGTTTATTCATCGTGTAATATTAAATTTGTTGTAGTGATGCAACCTGAGCATGAATAAATTTGTGAACTGAAAGTGCCACTTCCAAATTTTGGAGTAATTTTCGCTTCCAAGTTGAAGTTGGCACGATGTGCATTCTTAACTGTCAATCACTTTTTTCATTCTAGACAGGTGAGCACCAAATCTTTCATAATATTATCAGATCTCTTTGACAATCTTTATCGGTGAATAACTCACCGACCTTTCATGACCATCTAAAAGACAGCGATCACTAAGAGCAATAAGTTTAAAGTCTTTCCTTGACATCAATCAAGTGTTATGAAACTCAAAATATGTGAGGAGAAACTTACAAAAATTCTCAACTCACTAAATACTTAATGGATGCAAATGAGCTCATTAGATTTTTTACTCTAATAGAACAAATGAGAGTTGAATATTCTAAAGTGTGTTTGGACTATATGTCAATGAATTTTAGTATCGAAGCATGGAAATAACAGTCACATGTCATCCATTTATAGTGCCTATAAGAAAAATTAGTCATCGGAAAAAGTTGACAGTAATTTCAGCATTCCATTGGACATCCGACCGGAATTCAACGGCCACCTCTAATGGCCGGATTTATAACTGATACACCATTCGTACAGATGTCCGACAAAAATCTATTGCACATCCAACGAAATATCCAGCGGACGTCTGACGGGTTTTCTGACAAGTTGTGTAGCTCCCAGAAAAACGAACATAATCTTTAATTTAGATATTGGATTTAGGTGTTTTTTGACTTGTTAGAATGATAACTTCAAGATTACAACTTTCTCAATATAACAAAAATCTAATTCGGTCTAGATCACTTTAGAAATTATAAAATATGCCAAAGAATCATCGGGCGTTCAGTGATCCATCTGACAAATTGTGCAATACTCAGAAAAACGGGCATAACTTTTGATCTATTCATCGGATTTATGTGCTCATTGACTCGTTGGAGAGCTAACTCGAAGAGCTAGAATTTTTTTAATATATCAAAAACCTAATTCGATTTATATCACTGCAGAAATTATAATATATTTAGTGCAGCCACTTCAAAACCTCCACCTAAGACTTATTTTACAAATTTAATTTCCGATGTCTTTACTGATCATCCAAATCAACTCAAAATATTTTATGATCTAGTGAGTGAATGATGCATGCATTTGAGTTTCTCAAATAAAATATCATCAAACTACTAACTTTGAACCCCTCTTTATAGTACAGGCAAAACTAGGAAATAAAATCCTAACAACCTAGCTGTTTTTAAAACACCAAGACTAGTATAATCTTAAAAAAATAGATCTTTAATATTTGATTTTCTTTTTAGTGGAGCTCATTCATACTTAAGGAAACTCGATCATGCATCCTTTTTGAGATGATCTTTTACACCATCATCTCACAATCCGATTGAAACAAAAAGATATATTTTGAACAAACACACTAGCCTCACAATTAGGTTGTCATTAATCACCAAAATAATCAATATAATAGAGATTGACTCAACACAAGTTGACGTGGCTTGCTTTGATGAGGACTTCACACTAATTGTACTAAACTTTTCAATTTTTTTGGATCAATATTTGATGATTTATAACTCTGATTGACGATCTATTTAAACTGGTTAAATTGTAAGGTCAAAACGATCAGATTGACACAAATAGATCATACTAATATTTTGTGATCTGTAATACTGATTTATAATTTATTTGTGTTAATTAATCATTTTGACTTTATGATTTCATTGATTTAAATGGATTGTCAATTGAAATTATAAATTATATCCCAAAATAATCATGAAGTCTCAATATAGTTTGGATGAGTTAACTCATGCTTGCTGTGGTGGTTTGTTTGCTTGTCACGATTTGAAGTTGTGACATGTGTTTATCAACTGCAGCATATCCTTAACACGTCTTTCTGCGAGTTTGTCGTAATTTTGGGCCGTGATTAGCTAATGTAGCATGTCATATTTTTTATAAAAAACACGTAGTGTGAGTTAATTCTACAATTATTTTTTGAAGTGAGTTATTTATAAAAAGTTTTCATATTTTTTTAGACTTGAAGGAGTATTTTACAATCAACTACATATTTTCCTTTATCTTCTTTCACATGGAAGTTGAGAATATGCTTCAATTCATTGGAAAAACCTTTGACTTCGAAAGTTGCCTAGCTTAAATCATGTTTGAAATCTTCCTAGAAGTTGTTCAGATTTTATATTCTTTTCTGAGACATGCCTCATCGGCACCTCATACCAGGTATACCTAGGAGTTTTTTTTACTGTTAACCCAGAATTAAAAAAAAATTTCGAAATTAACCCACAGTTGCGAAAATTTACAAAAATGGCTTGCCACATCAGCTTGTCGAGCTCTGGGAGCTCGACAAGCTGCTAGTCGCACGGGGAGCCTCTTGTCGTGCTCCAGGAACACGACTATGAGCTTGTCGTGCTCCCAGAGCTCGACAAGTCCTTGTCGTGTTCCTGGAGCACGACAAGCTCCAGCAATTCAGCCATCTGCAGAAATAAAAGAATTAATTATTAAATTACGGATTGATTTGTAATCTGATTTCATAAATAAGTATAAACTTATACATTATACTCATCTAACAAGAGATTTGATAAAATATGAGTTGATTTGATGATTTTCGATATAAACTGAAAATATGGTACTTTAGGGTAAAATAAGATCTGAGTTTTGTCGATTTTGAATTATGGTCTTTAAAATGTGATTTTGTAATCTGCACAGAAGAGAAAATTGTATCAAATAGCATTTGAAAAAGATTTGCTGAAGAAATTTTGAATTTGGAATTAATCTGAAGATTTTAGCCTTTTTGGGTTTCTAGATATCAAATAAAGGACTAAATTACGATATAATTTGGACTGATATGTGAAAACGGCTTAGATGATACGATTTGGCTGCCAACTTTCTGGATTAAGGTATTGACATACCCATGATCATAATCCAAAAATAATCTGATCTGGATTAGGGCAAGATTTAGCTAAATCTGAGTTATGAGTATTTAGGGTAATTAGAATCCTGTTTTCGAAAACAGAATAGGATTGATAGATCTGAGATTTAGAGATGGAATTGAATCTGGCTTGTAAAGACTTTTATGTTTGGCAGTAACAAGATCAGTTCAACCCTAATCTATCTCAAACCCTAAAATATCAAAATTTATTCTGTGAACCCAAATCAAGATCAGTGGGGATTCGAACCCAGGTGGACAACGAGGTAGAAGAGAGTTCCCACCAGCTGGGCTAGGAGTTTTTCCCATCATACTGTACATACATAAATACATACATACTGTATAGATATATATATATATATATACACATGCACATATATATATGTATATGTATATGTATATGTATATATATCTATAGAAATATACGTAAGTATGTATCATATAATAAAAATATATAAAAAATCTAGTGAACTGCATGATTCATTTTGAATGTAACACACTGGAAAATAAAAGTGTTAGTACATGTTCGCTATGGGTTCGGACGACCCCTCTTATGCCCATGCCCATGTCTATCTCTCTGAAAAGGCGATGGTGAGTACGGATCAGGTGGCACATGTGATCGCTGTCTAGCCGCGGTAGAAGGACCATGCCGCTCAGTACCTGCATGACCCTGAGATGGCTGTGTCGGTGGAGGGTGATCTTCGAGTTCGCTAGGCGTCAACTGATCTGGTTGGTAGTACTGATGTGCATGAGGGTCGTGCAACCCGAACATGTGCGAGATCCACTCCTGGTTGTCCTGCTGTGGTGCCACCCCACTGGGGTCGGCCCCCTGCGGAGCGTAGTACTCACGATCGTCATCCACATGCATGTGGTCGTGGGCGGGATCCCCCCAAGGGACTGAGTATCTCTGTCCCTGGAGAGCCTGCTCAATATGAGCCTGGCCGCAATCCTCGTCAGCCGCAAACCGCTCTGCCAACGCTCTACTCGCATCGTCCCTGTCTTGACGACGAATGTTGTCCTCGTGTTGACGACGGATGCCGTTGTCATCATCAAAGTCATCTGAACCGGGAGTGCGATGTCTCGACGGGCCCCCAATATGCAGATCTCTGCGTCGAGCACTGTGCATTGACGAGGAACGATGAAGCCGAGACGGGCCGGCGGACGTCCCTGGTATGTCACCTCCCCAGGTCGGCGATGTGTCACGATGACTGCGCCGTGCTGACGAAGTGCTCTGTCGAGCACCACCCAGGCTAGGCCGGGCTGACATCGGGCTGGGCGGCCGGGCCCCTCTCCGGTGCGGAACCGATGCATCTGTCTTTCGGCCACAAGTAGCGTCGAACAAGATTCGTTGTGCTGCTACACGGATGGAATGTAGGACAGCACGCGCCATCGCCTTGAAGCGTGGAGGACCTTCCAAGCGAGACGACAGGTTTGCCGCTTGACTGTCGATGCCCAACGCTAAGTCACCCTGCACATGCGAAACTCATATGGGAACTATGGAAAAATAGATAAGATAAGAGACCAACATAAGTATCCAGTGAAGACGAACGTACCGAGCGATGTATCCGGCCTGGGAAATGAACATCAAGGCCGAGTCGAAGACTGTCTTGATGTGATAGTTCTGTCGGCGATGGGGGGGCCGCACGAGCGAGTCGCGTGCGGGTGCGCGGCACGTACCACTGAAGATAGGCCTGGGACGTCCCAGGGTCATACGGCCGCTCCTCCACAACAACATCCGTCGCCGCGTGGTTCTCCCACTCGTCGACCCATTTGGAATTCTTGATCTGCCAGTTGTCAGAGTGTTTTCCTCTACGTGTTTGTCTGCAAAAGGTGACGCGATGCACATAAAGCAAAGAAATAAACAAATATGAGTGTGTACATGAGATATAGAAAATGTTCGAGGCATACACGTGAATCTGCCGCGGGAGATGGCGTTGTCGATTTCTTTCCGGGGGCGGTATCTGCTGATGTAGGCCGAATTGGCGCATCACCCTCTCCGGAAAATACGGCTCCACCACATGTGAGAACACCATGTGCCGGCGTGTAAGCCAGCAGTCCTGGCCCGCGGTGCAATGTGAGGAAATGCCATGCGGTGCAACCTGCGAGATGTGCTCCGGTGTCCATGGCCGCCATATGACGCGCGCGTCCGATAGGAGATCAAACTCTCCCAGGTACGCCAAGTAACAGCGGTGAATCTGTGATGATGACCACCTCGGCCGACCTCCCAGCCAACGGGCTCCCATGGTCGGCCGGTCCACCCAATCATCATAGTCGGCTGGCGCAACGTACGGATGGATGGGCCGCTGTAAACGCGGTCGACCAACGGGGAAGTGCTCCCATGACCACAGTTGCAGCAGTACAGGGCATGCGGAAAGCAACGATCCAGCTGCGGTCCTGCAGCATGCCTCGCAAAGGCCCCTGTACGTCGCGCACAACACTGCCATCGCCCAGTTGTAACGCGGCATGGCCCCTGCGTCGGCATCGGCGATACTCTCGACCAGAGGAATGAACCACGTGTACACAGTGTCACCGTGCGTGGAAGGGAACAAAATATACTGCAGCGTCACCAGCAAGTACGCGAAGAGATGCTGGCGAAGTACATCGGCGGGGGCATCATCGGGGCACTCACGGTAGCGCGCCAGAAATCGGTGGGGGACACCACGCCTGGATGCCGGGATCTCGTCGGCGTGGTTAGCGATGTTGAATCGGAGGTGCATCTGTGCGCGCCAATCCAAGCGTGCTGGCCGGGGGACGATGGGATGTCCACTGGCAGGTAAACCAAGCAGCATGCTGACATCCTCCAGCGTGACTGTCATCTCCCCCCAGCGGAAGTGGAAAGTGTGGGTCTCCGGACGCCATCGATCTACCAATGCGGTGATCAACGACCTGTCCAGTGTGAGATGCTGACCTATCTGCAGCATACGGGCGAACGGCAATAAACCTGCAGCCCGCAGGATGGGGATATAGCCCTGATGCAGAGGCCAGTACTCCAAGGGAGCACGGACTACCAGCGGCTCCAAGTCCCCGCCCTCGGACAAGATGCGGTCGCGATGGCCACGATCACATGTACTGCTCAGTAGCTCTGGAAGATCTCTATCTCCGCCAGCCATGCCTGTCAAAACATAAAACATGAACCATTATTGAAAGTAACATAACATACATCGGGAACCGTTATTGAAAGTATCATACCCATGGATAGCACACGACATGAAAGTAACATAACATGAATCATATTACAAGGTTTCAAACAGATTACAACAATCCAATGCAAATGATAAGCGTATTACAAAGTTTATTACAAGGCTATGTCGATGGTCCGGGTGCATTCAAACAATCCTTCCTGCTATGTCCGGGCTGCCTACAGATCGAGCATTTCCTAGCTCGTGAGCTACCCCCCTGTGACTCATCCATGTCATTGTGTATTCGGCGTGTCTTCCGTCGCCCTGGACCCGTTCGCTTTAGATTTACATCTGGGATCCAGGTAGTCTCGCCAGCAGGAATAACTCTGTAGTCACCGAGCGTCATAAAAACTCTCCACATGCCACTCCACGTGTTTGAAAGGTTGTCAAGGCTGAAGTACTCCGAAAGGTAAGGCGCAGGGCTCACACCGAGCGCCGCACATGAAGCAAGGACATGAGAGCAGGGCTTGTGCAGTAGCTTCGGTTTGTTACATGAGCACTCAGCGACATCCCCAAGAATGACCTCGTGCACCCGTCCAGGTCTCAGTTGGCCGCTCACGTTCTTCTGCCGAAGGCGGACTTGAATGATTCGGTGCAGCCTGTTTATAACTGTCACCTCGTGCCGCTGGGCCTTGTCTATGCGGGCAGTCAAGTACGACTGCACAACATCTGGCAAGGTTCTCATGGGATCGTCGACTAGCGTTTTGGCGGCTACACTTCTGTTGTTGAAGTACTCGGCTATGCAGTACCATGTCATCTCCACTACAGTAGTCACCGGCAAACACCGGACTCCCTTCAACACATAATTGCACACCTCTGAAAGGTTCGTCGTCATTATCCCAAACCTTGCGCCATCTTCGTCGTGCAGCAAGGACCATTTCTCGATGTCCTTGTCCTGAATCCATTGCGAAAATTTGCTGACGTTCACATCATCGGCAGCATTACTGGCCCTCCTCGTGGAGTACTTCACTGTCAGCGCCTCCAATTTGTCGAACACAGCCTGGAACTTCCTCGGTTGATTTTGCATGCACAGCCGCTTGAACAGATCCATGATCTGTTTACTGCGGAAGTGTGTGAAAAGGTTTGCTGCAATGTGCCGCATGCACCAACGGCTGCGCACGTCCTCCCATTTGTACGGAGCATCTGGGGCCCCGCGCATTACCTCAATGGCATGGAGCAGCCCTTGGTGGCGGTCCGATATGATGCACACCTTCTCTCGATCACCAACAACCGCCCGCTTCACGTTGACCAGAAACCACAACCAACTTTCCGAGTTTTCAGACTCGACGATGGCGTACGCCAATGGAAGCAGTTGGTCGTTAGCATCCGCAGCAACTGCAATGAGGAGACAGCCCTTGTACTTTCCAGTCAGGAACGTACCATCCACGCATATGACTGGACGACAATAAGCAAATGTCTCGATGCACTGGCGGTATGACCAGAATAATCGACGGAGTACCCGAGTGTTCTGTATGGGGCTACCATCTCGACGTGTAGCTGACTGATCGAAGAAATCTAAAAATGTGCCTGGGTTGGTCTGAGCGATGTTGCGCAGCAACCGCATCACATTGTTGTAGCCGTGGTCGAATGTGCCAAACATGCCCTCAATTGCCTTCTGTTTTGCTCTCCAGGCCTTTCCATACCTTATAGTGTACCCACACCTATCGGCAACTTGCTTCATTATTTCTCTCGGCATTATCGAAATGTTCTCTCGCACAGCCGGCTGGATGATATTACCGACGTACGCTGACGTCAGGTTCCTGTGTCTATCCAGCGCCTCCGTGAGCAGGCATGTGTGTGCGGTAACCCTTGTCACCACAAAACCGATGTCGTCCTTCGGCCGCATCGCACGAATCTTCCATGGGCAGCCTGCTGTTACACAGGCTGCGACAAAAAGGTTGGGGTTTGACTTGACGACCTTATATTGCCGGTTAATTGCGAGGGACCAGCTCGCCACGGCATTCTTCAGATCTTCCTTGCTTTGAAACTCCTGCTCTACTTGTAAGCCACCGTGCTCGAAAGACCACCTCGAACCCTGATCCGTTGGCAACACAGCTTGACTGTATGCTGAGTGATCTAGCCACTCCTGCGGGGGACCAGGAGTATCGTCATCAGAGCCATCGGATGCCTCCGAGTCCGTCGAATCATCTTCGTCGGACACTGATGGAAGGCAATCCAGTACCTCGCACACATCTACGCGAGTATGGCAGAATACATCCGACCACTCGCTAGCCCTGAATCTCGCAGGACCGGGCATGACGCTTGGCTCACCCTCCACCGCACTCTCGGCTGCTCGTACGTTGCAGAACTGCACATACATCGCGAACTGGCCGAGCAGTCCGCCATGGGGGTCTTCCACTCTTCGAATAAAAGAACTCCAAGATTTGTCCCCTTTAATTTCGCGCAGCATCCAGTATGGCTCATTATCTACCTCACGAACGATGAGCCCTTCGATTAGAGCCATTTCATCGCGAGGCAGCTTCCCGAACATATTCAGGATCCACAAATCCAGGTCTAGAAATGATGTGTTATGTACACTCAGCTCGCCCGTCACATACTGGCAACGGCTCATATCAACCCCGCTTTGCCCCTCGCGAATTATGCCGTCACCATAAAATATGGAAATTTTGTTCGGACTATCCATTCCCTACACACATTCATCTCACGCGTAAATAACATGACACCATTACACACATGCACATAGATCCTAAAACCATACATACACATATACATTTGAAAAACATAATTTATAAACATAGAGCATGCATACATGCATGTAATTGAAAATAACCTATTTTCATAATTTCTAAATACATACACATATATATTTTACAAAACCTAATTCTTAAACATAGAGTATGCATGTGCACAATTAAAAATAACCTAATTTTAAAAAACATAATTTCTAAACATAGAGCATGCATGCATATAATTGAAAATAGCCTAGTTTCATAATTTCTAAATACATACACATATATGTCCAAAACCTAATTTTTAGACATACAGTATGCATGTGCACAATTAAAAATAACCTAATTTTATATTTTCTATTGTGTGCACATAGTTTCTAAAACGAAATACACATACATTTAAAAACCTTATTTTTCCAAACATACACACATATATTTCTAAACATACAAACATATATTTAAAAACCCTATTTTTCCAAACATACACACATATATTTAAAAAACCTATTTTTCCAAACATACACACATATATTTCTAAACATACAAACATATATTTAAAAACCCTATTTTTCCAAACATACACACATATATTTAAAAACCTTATTTTTCCAAACATATACACATATATTTCTAAACATACAAACATATATTTAAAAACCCTATTTTTCCAAACATACACACATATATTTAAAAAACCTATTTTTCCAAACATACACACATATATTTAAAAACCTTATTTTTCCAAACATACACACATATATTTAAAAACCCTATTTTTCCAAACATATACACATATATTTCTAAACATACAAACATATATTTAAAAACCCTATTTTTCCAAACATACACACATATATTTCTAAACATACACACATACATTTCAAAAACCTATTTTCCAAACATACAAACGTACATTTAAAAACCCTATTTTTCCAAACATACACACATATATTTCTAAAATCTATTTTTCAAACACACATACATTTATAAACCCCTATTTTCAAACATATACACATTCATTTCCAAACATACACACACACATACATTTAAAAAAATCTATTTTACAAACATACATACAAATGCACATATTTCCTAAACATATTCCTAAAAACAACATAATACCTACTCTTCTATACACATAAACATAAATATAAACCCTAATCACGTCATTAGCAACATAATTAACAGAATCTTAAATGCATTTCGAAAAAAATTACCTCTTTTCGAAGAACTCGCAATTCTCTACAACTTTCTCTTCTACACCAAACAAATTTATCGGACGGATTTTGCTAGATCTAGGGTTCAAAGTAAAATGTGTATGTGTGTGTTGTTGCTTATGCTACTGCTGTGTGTGTGAGTGAGTGAGTGAGTTACATGGCAGGCAGGGGACCAAATAAATGAGGGGGACCAGCAGCAACTTGTCGAGTTCTGGAAACTCGACAAGTTGCACAATATTACAATGTATATTGCCCTCATATCAAATAAACTTCGTAGCTCAGCTGGTGGGAGTTCTCAGCAGCAACCAGGTGGCTCAGGTTCGAATCCCCGTTGCAGCAAACATTATTTTTCCCTTGTCGCGGCTTCAACAAACGACAAGAGGTTGTCGCATCTTCAGGGAACGATAAGTAGTACATGAGACAAGACGTTGTCGCAACTTCAGGGCACGACAAGCAGAAGAAGCACAGTGCACGAGAGAAGAAGTTGTCGCATCTTCAGGGCACGACAAGTAGGAGGAAGCACAGTACACGAATTGTCGTGGTCGTGAGGCACGACAAGTCCTAGTCGTGGCTCTCGACCACGACTACTACGTGCCCGTGCGACTAGCAGCTTGTCGAGCTCTGGGAGCTCGAGCTCGACAAGCTGACGTGGAAGGCCATTTCTGTAATTTTTTACAACTGTGGATCAGTTCTGTAATTAATATTTAAATACGGGTTAACAGTAAAAAAAACTCGTATACCTAGAGTTCACAAGTACTCAAAATTGAGTTTCAGGTTCTTCCGGGCGTTTTTGGTAACCAAACAACCATATCCAAAGCATGTCTTCTTAGACAAAAATCTTAAATATTTTAGGTAAATCTCAAACATTTCTAGAAGCCAAATATATTTAGACCATGATAACTAAATAGCCTTTTAATTTTAGCAATACTACGTTATATAGCCTTTTAATTTTCTTATATTTTATTTCCCAGAAATACTGAATTTCTGTACCAAAATTGTATTGCATCTACTTTCTAAATTCACAATATGTGTTATTTTTGTCAGAGTTTTTTCCACTTATGAATCATTGGCAAAACTTTCTCACACTTTAATATTAAAAACTCATTAATTATTATAGTAGATATAATTAATTTACATATATATTTATTAGAGATATTTTTAATATAAAATGTGATTGCAGGGATAAAGGGTCAGTATCGTTTAAAAAATGACATATTTGAGAACGCAGGAAGTAGAATCGTATTTACAAACACTTTTTTCTTTTCTTTTATCCAAATGTATTGAGACGCGCTATTTTTAACAATTTTAATATTAGGGTCCGGTAAATATAGCATCTTTTTTCTAATCGAATATTGCAAAGACGGGACAAGCGTGTCAACTATGCGGAAAAATTTAACGCAATCTAGAAATCTTTGCATTAGAATTTATGAACACAAACACACGTGATAAAAAGATGTGGGTGGAAAAATCAAAGTCAAGGTCGATTTAGTAAATCCAACGTGAACACTTTAATTTAATTGCATATATACGTCTTGGCTTAGAACACCTCCCTAGAAGAATAATAGAATCAAGTGTATGTATGGAAATTTATTGCTGTAAAATCTACTTCATTGCACAGTACAAACAGATATGTGATTTTTTTCAATTATCTTATAAAATATAAGACATGTATTTATTACTATATTTCATATTTTACTCTATTTATTTCTATATTTTCTTTGTTATTTATGATTAATTTCTCACACTAGTATTCCCTTTCTTATTTTTAAGATATTTATAAATCTGAATAGTTTAGTCATTTCATCTCAATGTTCACTTAATTTTAGAGTTTTCTTAATTCGTGTACGTGATCATAAATCATCTTTTATATTACAATAGAAAGAATATATAAAATCTAGATTTATAAATGGATAAATGCAAATCAAGAGTAAGTTAGCATTCATTAAGTTTGAGTTATAATAGAGATTTATCAAATGCCTTTTAATTAGACCTATAAAAATGGGCCTAGCTTATTTTTGATCTGAAAGGGACCTGGATTTTTGACAACCTGATTTGAAAGAAACTGTGTTGTAAACCTAATTCTTTATATATATATATATACTATTCTACACTCATCTCTAGAATAGCTATTATATAACTAGTATAAGAATCGTCCGATCTAACTTACTAGAATAAATTATAACGGTTGGATAGAGATAACGGTTACCTCTGTTTAAGGAATTTAATATTATTTTATTCTGTAACGGCAGTAAATATTTGAAATATTTTATTGTTATTGATCGATATCCGCACTAATCGCTTCTTCATCTTCTCCACTAGACCAGTACATTCCCATGTTTTGTTCACATCCAATAAATTTATTGACAAAAATCTATAGTATACGACCAGTAAATTTATACTATACGAACAGTAAATTTACTAATAAAAATCTATAAAATATATCTATAGTATACGATCAGTAAATTTATAGTATGCGACTAGTAAATTTACTGGTCATATACTATACATTTACTGATCCGTCCAGTAAATCTGTAGTATATAATCAATAAATTTACTGACAAAAATCTATAGTATACGACCAATAAATTATAGTTTGTCGGATCAGTAAATCTATAGTATACGATCAAAAATAGAAAGACGTGGTATCTAATAAAACAGTAAAATGAAACTAATATGATAGTAAATGTATCATTATGATTAATAAATCCACGTGACTGAATATATTTTGATTATATATCGACCAGTGCAGATCGTAGACAAACTAATATGATAGTAAATGTATCATTATGACCAATAAATCCACGTGACTGAATATATTTTGATTATATATCGACCAGTATAGATCGTAGACAGTAAATCGATATGACTACGACCAGTAAATCTGTAATATTCGACTAGTAAATCTATAGTATTTGACTAATAAATTTCATTACGGCATGTAGACAGAAAAACGTAATACCTAATAAGACAGTAAAGTGAAACTAATATGACAATAAATGTATATATACAACCAGTAAATTCACAGGACTAAAAATATTTCATTTATATATTGACTAATGCAGATTGTGGACAATAAAATGATATTAATATGACAATAAACTAATATGATTTCGATTCTTATTTTTTAAACAATTTCTATTTTTTAAGAATAGTGTGCAGTTGTAACAAATTGTGATGTGGGTTCCTATTTTATAGGATAATGGAGTGGTTCGATCAATTTATTGTTGTTTATATTAGTTACTACCGTTAATAAAATTCTAATCTCGATGCACGATTCAACAATACAAAAGATGGATATAGAATAACTATTCTAAGAGTAAGAGTAAGTGTAGAACAGTCTCCTTATATATATATTTATATATATATATATATATATTTTACTATAATGTCTTTTCATATATTTTTAAATTTAATAACAGAATGAATATGGTTCAAACGCTTTTATGAACTTTCACTTTTTTATATGTAATAATTGTGAGTACTTTTATGTCCACCTAAATTTTTTTGAATGTAAGAAGAATACTGACCACATCCAAAATTTCTATATATACAAATTGTGAGTATTTTAGACACATCCATTTAAAAATGACCTATAACATGATTGAATTCACAATTGCATGAGATTACCGTCTAGCTCATGGAAACACAAACAAGAAAAAGGACTAAAAATTCAGGCACCTTTTCAGAGGTTACTTGGAAGCTTGTGTTAGCAATAAACAGAATAAATATCTGGAATTATATTTCAATACCTAGTCCAACTCACGAAATTGGACAACCAGAAAAAGGTACAGAAATCTATGGCTCTCTATGTAACACCATTGCACATGAAGCAAAAGCAAAACATAGAGATTTCAAGTATACAATGAATTTTTTATAATTCAAAGGACTCCAAAGAAGGGATTGGTGATAGCAGAATTCAGCTCGGCTCCAGCGGTGTTCAGGACAGCCATGTCAACCTTGTCTCTTGCCAAATAGAGGGACTCATTCTCATTGTCTTCAAGTTTCTCAAATCCGCATAGCTGAAGGAACTCTATACCTCCATGCAGACTCCCAACTCTCTCCTGTATGTATCGTATACAAACAAGTTAGTGATCTTGAGTTGTTTTATGCATTAATAATGGAATAGTTTATTAGCTTCAGGATCAGTGATATCACCTGAAATGTGGCATTGTTGAGCCTGATCTTCCTGAATTTCTCCTCGTTGGGATTTTTAGCAACATTTCCGATGTAAGTGAGCAGGGTTTGAAATGCCCTCTTCACTTTAGCATCATTATCCTGCCACAAAGGTCCACATATTAGGGGAAAAGATAGTCGAGTGATCTGACTAATTCAGCATGTCTCTCCTGTTAATTTTATGAAAGCCTATGCTGGATCTAATGCAGACATGGAGATTAATGCAGTATGTTTATAATGGCGTATGAACATGGGAAAGAAACTATGCCCTTGGTGCTGATCTGGTTGTTGTCAAATCAAATTGAGAATCAAAACTACAGGACAAGCAACAGCAGTTTTTGGTCTGCTAACACATGTTTATAAATGACTTGTATAGAACTAAACCATTCTTACAAAAGACATTGCTCTGTTGTTTTTCTTCTACATGTGCTACACCTCTAGAAGAAAAACTACAGGACAAGCAACATCAATTTTTGGTCTGCTACCATATGTTTATAAATGACTTGTATACTTGCAAGACACAAAATCACAGCCTAGCATTCTTTTATCTGAGCAGTGAATCCACACAATGTTCGAAAGAAATTAGATGAGACCAAATGATAAACATTTAAAACATGCAATTTTTCAGTTGTCAGTGCCAATATCCTTTAATAAGTGACTGAATTCTTGGGTTCCCTTACCCCATTAAATAATTCAGTTAAAACAATGGTGTTCCTATTCTTTACAACTACAATTATGTACATTCAAGGATAAGTTTGATGAGCGAAGCTGACACACTTGCATCCATCAGTGGACCACATTAAATGCTTGGAACTCCCAGATAATTGCAAACAACAACAAAAGGCACCATAATGCTTCAAATGAGTTAAAGAAAAAAAAAATAAACTACATGTGATACCTTGTTTTGCTGCTTAAGATTGCGTAGACAATCTCTCATGCGCTCTGCCTTTGTGGCAGGCCTGATAGGTAATGCACTCTGGAAATTGATACCACACATTTAAATAATAATAAATATAAAAAAAATACTTAAAAAATCAAATGGTTTGCATCCTCTGTCAGTTCAAATGTCACAAGTGCATCAGCCAGCCGTCCAGTCAGAAAGCAATTCTCAAGATGAAAGCAGATGAGAAATTACAGGCATCTGCCAAGAGGCTACAGAGTGCCTGAAAATCTCATCTGCCTAGCTGTCTGATTTCCTGATGGACAGCTCATGCACTCAAAACAGCATACTTGGTGCTGTTTTAACTGACAGCAAAGGATATGAATCTGGATCAACTGGCTATGATGGTAAGGCAATCCCAATTGAGAAGAAAATACCTTCTTCTCTTCAACAGGAGCTGGTGCACTTGGTTTTGTAGCAGCTGGGTCTTCTGGTGGCAAACCAAGTTTCCTTCTCCTTTCTGCCTGAAAAGTGAGAAATCCATCTTGTTAAACTCATTAACTAAAGTTTCCTTCATTGCTAATATTTTATTTTAAACCAACTTAGATGATAATGGATGTAGTTGGAGATCTTCGGACTATATAATAACAAAGACAGCAGCACATGTATGTGCAGTTGATTTTTGAAACAGTTAAGAGAAATTGTTCATAAAAGAGCCAAGCTACCAAAGCAATAAATGAATTCCCAAGGATGAGATGGAAAATCATCACAAACCTTATCCTCTTCAAGCTTCTGACGGATTTTTTCTCTAGCTTTTTTCTCCTCCTCTTTCTCAAGTCTACGCAGATCTATAATGCTGCAGATAGTGGAAAAACAATTAGCCAAAAATGATGAAATTCCTGATATTATCAAGTCATTGCAGAGTACAATAAAACTGAAGAGAATAAAGAACCAACCGCTTCCTTTCGTTTTCCTCCTCAATTCTTTTGGCTTCAAGAAGCTCTTTACCTATTCGAATCCTCTCCTAAAAAATGCCAACATATCAGACAATAATGCAAAAACAAATATGAAGGTAAGAATGATAAACAAATATGAAGGTAAGAATTATACCAAATGTGAAGGTTAGAGATGATAATATTGCTTTTAATGTTATTTTTTTTTAAAAAAAAAAGGTAATGTGTAACTGATAACCTCACATAAAATTCAGATCGCATCACACAAAATATAGAACTAGTAACAAGAAGGAATGCAATGAAATGTTAAGCTTTAGTATCATGAGTACCCTTAACCAAGCATAGCATGATTTACATTAAAGTTGTCTTAACAGATTTAATTGAAACAGCCAAACAGGACAAAAGATGAGGACTCCATCCAATATGAGACACAGAAACCCCTTCATATGTGTGATAACATTTAGGAACCCAAGTGAGAAAATAGAATGTCATATATCATCTAAACATCCAACTTATACCTATACAGTAACTACTGCCGTTATACATCTAAAGATTATTTTAATGGAAAAAACACACTCAAAATTTTCATCATTTTCACATAAACTTCGGCTAAATTTCATGAACACAAGAAATTTCATGGTGAGAAGTTTCATAAAATTAACAAAATTCACAGAATATTTCTGTTGAAGTTGTTATAAAGAGCTGTAAACCAACTAATCCAGAGAAGATTATTCCTGTGGGTTGGTCATTTTTGAGGAAAGATCCAAGCTGATCTGAAATATTGATTTAAAATCCACTTAAAGAAAAATGAGTATAAACTGAATGCAGAATTGTGATAGATTATATTGCTTATCTGGTGCTCTATATTTGCTTGTTACAAAACCTATACACATTACACATTTTTAATTACATATAGACAACATACCACCTAGCAGGAAGAGAGTAATAAAAATCAGATCATCAGTACCTTTTCCTTTTCTCTTTCCATTCTTCTCTCCTCTTCTTCTTTCTTTTTACGAGCACGCTCCCTACAAATGGAATGACCTCATTATATCAGTGTGTCTTGGGAAGAAAAATCCCATATTTCATTGATGACAGAATTCAAGTTCATGCACCAAATTTTTAAGGCAAAGCCATATGATTATAACCTCCACAATGATTGTGCAACATAATACAAGGACATGTTATTTTGCTCAACCATTCTGATTTCCGAAATCTATGCAATGAGGTGCAAATATTGATAATGTAGTTCTCCTTTAAAAGGAATGCAATCCGAAAAACATAATTTGACAATTAGGAACTACTGTTACCAATTGTAGGTGTTTAGAACATTGCATGTACATAAAATTATTAGGGATCCCTTATTTAAGCTTTAAGTTAGGGTCCTTAATCGAAGTTCAACTCCTAAACTAAACACTAGCAATAATTTAATTTCTAGTCAACTAGAACATGCAAATGTGATTTCTTGCCAAAAAAAAACAGAAAGAAATCATTTTTTTTGTGTTGAATAACTTATATTCAGAGAGAAAAGTTAAGCACCACTAGATAGCTTCCTCATGGAAAATAAATTTAACAAATATCAACTGATTCAGAATTGAGAAAAAACAGGACTAATAAATAAAGAACAAAACCCCCAATATACTATTTTCAACCATGAGTTTATAATACAAGAAACAGGAGTTCATAAAAGCACCTCAGCTCCTGCGCCTTAATCTTCATTTCTTCAGGAGTCAGAGAGGGTTTCTTGGCATCAATTTTTGTATTAGCTGGTACCTGAAAGAGGTTAAAGAAGGTAAATCACCTGCAGATGTTAGTGTGCTGGAAGAAACATTTTTCTTGGCAAGGCATTGGAACAACATAGAATATTTATCAATTCCAACTTAACAAATCACTGGAAATTATAATTGAAGCATAATATACTTGTTTCAGTTGGAATTTGATACATGTACTCCAAGAAGCAACTAAAAAATCAATGTCAAAACATAACTTGGGGAGCCTAGTCAAGTGTGCAAGTTGGACCTAATTGTAGTTCTGCACATGGACTTGTAAAGGAGCTTTACCCATGCAAACTAAATCTCAAGAAGGTAACTTTGGCAAAACAATGCATTACCAACTTTTAGTAACTTCTATAAACATGCAAATTACATGAAAAAACACACAAAAGAACCACGGTCAGAAAAATGCATAGTGGCCTTAACATGAAACAAAATGATTATTGGCAAATCTTCGAGTATAAAAGCTACAAGTGTAGCCAACTGTGATAAACCAATGAACTATGAATACCAAATAGAGAACCATTTATCACCAACAGAATAACCAAAAAAAAAAATCTGAATTTCTGATAACCATGCAAAAGATGATAGATGGTTCAATGTCATACCAGAGGCATTTCATCAATATCTGGATCATCCTGGTGCTCTGAAAGCCAGTTAATGGCACCTTCAATAGTGCTATTACCTAAGGTAAAAATAAGGGTGTAGCAAAGTTATAAACATGATACTGTTTTGCTTTACAATGAACTGAAGTTATATTAATAAAAAATACTCCAAACTACCACTGCATAAGGTAAAACATATTACACATGCATCGACATTGCAGGTGTATTCAGATTATTAGTTCTTTAGTGTCGCTACCATCTCCAATGCAGTTTATTTGGTAAAGATTAAGACCCCAACTTTAATGTGAGCTCTCAACAGAACACTCCTGATGCAGATACAATGCCCAGTTCAATTAAAATTTACATTTTAGTTCATGACCATTACAGTGCAGAACACATCCTTCTCATCTCTATTGTTCACTCGAGAGCATCCATTGTGCCACATCATCCTTTTTTTTTATAACCATTGGATTTTTCTCTCACAAAATCTTAACCTTTCAATCATGCCCTCCTCTCCATACATATTTCTTTATTAAATCCACAACTTAAACTCTACTTCAAACAAACAATCATTGAGATCCTCTTTATTTCTCACAAGACCAACCATTTTTATAGTTTCATCTAAGACAATATTTTCCCATCTTTGTCCCCAAAAATGGTTTTTTGCAGTCATATACACAGCAATGCACGGGACTTATGCTAGTTTGCACTATATGTTGGTACTTGTGCTCACTTTATAGGACGAGTCTCATGCAACATAGAGCTATTCATCCACCTAAAACATGATAAGCACTTGATGACCAAACCCATAAAATCAAGAGACTAAAAGACTTGAGTTTTTGTTGGTCGCTTACCCACTCTTCTTGCTAGAGTTGAATGCTCTATTGGATTTATTCTTGTTGTAAACTTTAGATACAATAAATACAACTTGATCCTTAGCTCAGATGCATTATTCTGCTTAAGCAGTCATCAGAGTTCTTGTATTCACAAAAGCTTGTTGTTTTACACATCCACCATCTAAAATTACAACACCAGAACCCTGACACAATAACAAAATCGTCAAATGTGTGAACAAACATACCAGAGAAATGAAGTGCCCTAGTGGCACGAGCCGTCCCGAATCCCATCGCCTCAAGGTCCACAAGCATCTCCTTGTTCACATCAGGCACTACCATCTCTGCCACAGAACCAAACATACTCCAATGACACTCTTACCACACAAAAGCTGCTTCACATCAACCTTTGCTCATCTCAAAACCTCACCTTGTGGTTCCTCACTGCCCGATCCGTCCACGTCCATGGCCTCCGTGGCCGGCTTCTGCGGCGCCTCGAGATCAATTGGCTTCGCCGCCTCCATAGTCTTGTCGGCGAATTCCGTGTGCCCGGTCCGCTTGGTGTGCAGGTCCACCTCCTGCAAATCGAATCAAGAACCACCAAACCAATTTAAGTCAAATCGATTCGAAATAAATCAAACCGAGAAAAAGCCACCAACTTATCAAAAGCCCACGAAAACACATCAAATCGAATCAAGAAACGGCCAAACCAACCAAACTAATCCAAGAACAAGATCAAATCGAGGAACCACCAACCCCCCACCACATTCGATCAAGAAACCACCATAGAGCACCAAATCGACGAGAGAAACGAGGGGAAGATGGAATCAAGTTTACGGTCTGGGAGCGGCAGGGCTTGCCGCAGGCGGAGCAGACGAGGGAGAGGACGGCGTCGGTGGACTCGGAGAAGTTGGTGTGGGAGGTTGCCTCGGCGTGCGCCTGCGCCTCCTCGACGCTCCGCAGCAGCACCCCGCAGTCGCCGCACCGCAGCGACACACCCGCCATTGCCGCCGACCGAAATCCGAGCAAGATTTGCTAAAAAAAAGTGCCTTTTTTTTTCTGAGTTTTGGAGTTCGGTGTGAGGAGACGAGACGATGCTTTGTATCTGTGCACAAGCTATCGCGAGCCGTTTCAAATTCGCAGACATAATTCGGATCAAATTCGGAATTCGTATCAACTTTGAATTATATTTAAATTGGATCATTACAGGATACATATTTGAATTGGATTGAATTTCAGCGCACATTAGATATTTCTATATATAATTTTTTTCAGTTACGTAATATAGAACTAAATTTTTTTTTATAATTTAAGTAAAGTTGCATGGATTTGTTTCTTAGTTTGTATACGAATTAAATCTCAGATTAAATTCGTGTTAAATTTCTATATAGATATATTGTTTTATCGTATTCAAATTTGAATACAGATATTAGGCCTCATCTTTGAATAAGGATTCACACAGAGAAAAATTTATTTAGAGGCAAAATGTTTATGAAATGTGGAATGTTAAGAGGGTGTAAGTGAAAAAGGAAGAAGTGTGTGCTCACGAATTTTTCTATAAATAACAAAAAAAAAACAATTACAGAAATGACTATAGTTGCGAAATTTTATAAAAATACACCACTACATTAGTCTGTCTAATTCTGAAAACTCAACAAACCGCTTATTGTGCCTTCAACACTCAACAAAACTGTTGGCCCTTATTTTAGCTAAATTATTTGATTTATAATTATAAGATTATGATTTAAATTAAGTGTTTGATTGATAATTGCAAGATTATGATAATGTCATACTATGATTAATGTATAATTTATTTTAATAACCGCGACAAGTCGCTGGCTCAGTTTCCCTTTTAAATAAATTATTTGATTTACAATTACAATATTAGAATTTAAATAAAGATTTTGATTGATAGTTATGTCATGCCCCAAAGTTTGACTAAGAACCAAAATCCTATACTTATATTAAATTGGACCGAATCGAACTCAATTGTATTTAATTTAACTCAAATTTAAACACAATTGAGTCAATCTAAGTTAGAAAAGAACAAATTTGGAATGAGATCCAAATTTGGAACAAAGAAAAGTGATCATGTTGCTGTGGAAACCAAGAATTGGAATGTAATTAGAAAAGGTTAATTTCATGAGGCTATAAATAAGAGGATTCAACCATTGAGAATATAAACAAGAAATTCGGGATGAACCGGGTGAGAGGAAGAGAAGCTGTCATCTGCCGGAGTGGAGTCGAGCTGAACCACTACCACCTCTTCTCCTTCCCGAATGTGTGTATTGTGTTTTACTCCCTAGAGAAAAATGAGAGTTAAATTAGTTTTAAGTGCTAGAGTTTTTTTAATTATTTTATTCGTAATTTTGTTTTTGGAGTGGTTTTTTATTAGTTTCTAAGCTTTTGATTAGCAGATTGAAACATAGATCTAATCCGTAGATTCTTGACAAACCTTAAAACCTTAGATTTAAACCTTTCATAATTTCGAAGAAGAGTTTCTAGATTCAACAACCAATCAAAGCAAGTTGTGTACACCACTCTTGATGCATATTTTACGTATATAATATGTTATATGTTTTGATTATAATCTATTATTATTTTATACACTAAGATTGCATGTTTTTGATGAAAAACAATTGGTAGTATGTATAGGTTGTTTTAGTGGCATTTACATGAGTAGTGATTTGGATATGTGATCAAGATCTGTTGTTGAGATCTATGGTCATGGAGATCTGTGGTTGAGGTATGTTGTTACAAATTGATATATGGTTGTTTTTGTTGTAGAAGGTTATTAAATTGGTTAAATTAATAACAACTTGGTGAGTGTCCAATACTTGTTTCGTAACCGCCATAGTTCTGAGATGGGATGAACTGAGTCAGTAACCCTATAGAAAATATAACTTGCATAGTTCTCTGGTAGTTGTAGTTGTGGTTGAAGTTGAAGTAGTGGAGTTGCGACTCACTATAATGGTTTATGCATAGTTAGTGTATGCACACATGTCCGGGCAGGCTCTATATTCCTCTATACGGCTAAAGGTTTTGTTTCTTTAGTACCAGTCATGCATTAAAAGAAACGCAGAAGGACGTGTATGATGTTGACTGTTGTGCCTAAGGGATGCTGTGGTATAGAACACCTCTACAGAGTAAACTAAGTTTGAATATGCGCCAACATATAAGACAGTCTCATCAATAGAAGTTTAAAATGTTAAAAGTGGTTTTTACATTACTTTACAGTTTTACAAAATTCATGTGAATCTTCAGTGATAGAAACTTGAACCTTTGTTGCATTGACTGTTCATGAGTTATTTTGTGTGTATAATTATAAATAAGTAAATATATTTTGTCTTGCTGGATCTCAAAGACTCACAGCTATAGTTGCATGGTGGTGTTTGCAAACACTTCAGAACTATATCAAGTGGTGAGACCAGATGATGACAGTTTTCAGGACCATGTCCACGAAGAGGGGGATCTTTTCTCAGAGGATACTTAGCATGAAGAGTATCGACGCTTAGTTTTTGGAATTTTATTTCTTTAATTCTTATTTCGATAATTTTGGTAAGACACTTTTAAGTTTTGAATAAAGAGCTTTTTATCCATTGTGTTTCTACTCTGTATCAGAATGCGTACGAGTATGACTCGAACATGTTCGGGAGATACTCAAATCTTCCAAACCCTGGTTTGGGGCATTACAAATCACAAGATTACCATAGTGATTTAGTATAATTAATGTATAATTTATGTTAATAGCATACATTTATAGTTTATGTGGCTAGATTTATATTAAGATTATGTTTGTAACTTTGTTCAAGTTGATTAATTTATTTTATTAACATGTATTTATATTTTATGTTAGCATTAGGGCAATAAAAGCACATAAAATGACGGTTCAGTTCAACTATATTTTATGAGACTTGTGTGTGTTCCTACTATTCGGTGATGAAATTTTTTGAAATAATCATGTTGCGGAAATATCTATAAACCCTAACTTACTCCTGCTTGCAAATCCTAACCCTAACTCTCCTCAATCCTAGCCCTAGCTCTAACTCTAAGCTCTAATTTTAACATCCTTAATCTCAGCACTAACCTGAAACCCGAACACTGACTCCGCCTGAACCCCCAACCATAACTAGAAGTAGTAAAAACCCTAACAAAGGGACAAGAGAGGTATCTATATGAGTTAGCTTCTGTCGTCGCGTTAGTGTGACTGATGAATAATTTATTATAATAATATACATTTATATTTTATGTGGCTACGTTTATATTAAGATTAGGTTAGCAACTTTATTCAAGTAATTATTATTATTCATTTTATTTTATTAATGCGCATTTATATTTTATGTTAGCGTTAGGGCAACAAAAGGACATAAATATTACATTTTTGAGTCATATCTTAATTCATATGAATGTAGTTAAATTGAGATATATTATTAAAAAAGGAGATGGTATATTTTTGAGTGAATAACACTCAAGAAAATTCACGACGGAAAGCATTTAGAAGGACCAATGATGGTCAAGACTCGGGCCCGGTTGTGGTTTTTTAATTATGATACGATTAGCTTCACTATGGCAAGCTAATCTTTTGTTCTTTGTCAGTTGGTATGGGGCTGAATGCCATTTGACCTCGCAGTAAGGATCGACATCGTCAAGATTCAGCTTCTCTGAGAGATCAAACATCATGTGGCAAGCCTTTATTTCTTCCATAAACTTTTGTGTGAATTAATTCTCTTGGACATCTCGTTATTGATCCACTAAATGAAATCACACTTGCGCTCATAATTATGAGGAACAAAGGTAATCACTCAATAAGTTAAATAGTATAGAAGAAAACGGTAAACATAATAGAGCACTCACATCTTTGTTCCTAGGAAACTTGAACATTGCGCAGCCATTGTACATTTGCCAAAGCATTTATGGACCTATGCTGGATGCATAACATGTTACAATGACGTAGCGGTGGTAGTTATTGATATGTTTCTTTGGGTTTTCCTCCAGATGACGAACTAGATGCAGCCATAAGTTTAGACGAAGAGGACGTGGCTTACAGTTTTTGATGCAGAAGTAGATAAGGTAAGGTGCACAACTGAGTAGAGAGAACATTCATATTTATAGACTGAAGTGATGGACGTATCAAACGGATTTGAAGCGAGTTTCATTCTGTAGCAAATTTGACAAATAGGGTAAGATTTTCTAATGGAAAGATGAAAAGTTGAAAAAGTTTACGTGACAACTTGGGTAGGCTTTTATGACGGAAAGTTGAAACGTTGGAAAAGTAAACTTGACAACTCGGGTAGACTTTTATGACGGCTTCATGTAAAATATATAATAAATTACTTTTTCAAATTCATGTATGATTCATCCGTTGTTAGTGTGAGGGTAATAAAAGCACATAAAATGAAGGCTCAACTAAGGTATATTGCAAATAATTTAAAATAATTATTTGATTGATGACTATATTAAGACTTAATTTGTTTGGTTAATGAGTAAGGATTAAAATTTTTTATTAACTTGCATTTATATCTTGGCTATTTTTTTTTATTAACATGCATGTAAAAAAATTATGTAATGTCTCTCTAAGATGTGTTGCATAAAAGCAGTAGAACTGAACATTACAGTTATGGTTTTCGGCTATGACACGATGCATTTGATAAAAGCAATAGCAGCGACCATTAAAAAAGAATAGATGTTTGTACATGTTCGATATACAAGATACAAAATACGCTAAGGATTAGGGCAGCCCCTTTTATGTGCCGGCCTATCTCTCTGAAAAGGCGAAGGCGAATATGGATCAAGCGGCACATGTGATCACTAACCAGTTGCTATAGAAGGACAGTATTGCTCCACGTGCCTATGCGCCTGGGATGCCTATGTCAGTGGAGGAGGATTTCTAAGTTGGCTCGACCCTAGCTCATTTGGTGAGTATTATTGATGCGCATGAGGGTTATGCATTTCTAGCATACTTGAGACCCAGTCGTCATTATCTCGCTGCTATGCTACCCATTAGGCCTCGTCCCCCCGCTGAAAACTCGGGTCGTCGAAGGCTGCCCCTAGCTCGGCTACAAAGGCCTCCAAGGTACTGTGTGCCTCTAGGCCATTTGCTCAAGCTGAGTTTGGTCTCAAGACTCATCAGCTGCTAGCCACTCCACTAATGCCCTACCAGCTGGGCTCGTCGGATGTCATCTCCATCGTCCAAGTCATCTGAATCATCTCCACCCGACGTGGGATGTCTAGTCAAGCTTCCTATTTATAGATCTCCCCATCAACAAGTATACATCGACGCTGAGCGTGGGAGACAAGATGGGGTAGCAGATGTACTCGTTACGTCACTTCCCCAAGTTGACAATGTGCTGTGTGGAGTGTGCCGCGCACCAGAGGTACTGGGGATGATGTGCTCTATACAGCAACAGTCATGCTAGGTCTAGTCGACATTGGGCTAGTTGGCCAACCTCCTCTCCTTTGTGCCACAAATGCGTCGGTTCTTTGACACAGCTCGAGTCTGAGATGAGTTGTCACGCTCCGATGTTGATGGAACATAAAGCGACACCCATCTCTATCTAACACCAACGTGGTAGTTGAGCAAGGCCGGATAATAAGGACCTCATTTGCCTCTTGATAGTCGTTGCTATGTCAACTCGGACATGCGAAATTACTGTGCATCAGCAAAAAGAGTTAAGAGTTTAACAAAAAGAGAAATATAACACGAACGTACCGAACAGTGCACCTAACTTGGCCACTCAACATCAAACCCTAATCGTACACTGTCTTGATGCGATAAATGTGCCAACATAGGTGCGGGTGCACGAGCAAGTCACGTACGGGTGTGCGGCACATACCAGTCAAGATAAGCCTGATATGTCGCGAGGTCATACGGTTGATCCGCCACAACAAAATCCATCTCTGCATGGTCCTCCAACTCTCACACCCATTTTGCATTCCTGTTCTACCAGTTATTGGAGTGCTTCCCTTTTCTTGTTTTCCTGCAAAAATTAATGTAATGTAGATAAATATGAAGAAATAAATTTACACTATGTAAATGAAATATGGTAAAATGTATGGACATACATGTGGATCTCCCGCAGAAGATGTCTCTGCCGATCTCTATCTGGAGGTGGTATCTCCTGATGTAACTAGAACTATCGCATCACCCTCTCCGGAAAATAAGACTCCACCATATGTGAGAAAACAAGATGGTTGCGCGTCACCCATCAATCGTGCCCCGCAGTGCACTATATTGAACTGTCGTGTGGTGCAACCTGTCCATGAGCTCCGATGTCCACAGTCTCCAACACATGTGTGCTGCAAAAGATCAAACTTTTCCTGGTACGACACGTAACACCGATGAACCTAAGATTTTGACTGTAGGATCGAGGATACCGACTAGAGGGGTGGTGAATAGGAGGCTTCAAAAACTATTTTTGCAAGATATGAATGAAAACCAAGTTTTCACAAGAGGGTCTAAAACAATCTAGGATCAAGTTGCATTCAATAGGGTAGAAGATGAAATGCAATATGTAATTAAGAGTAAGCAGAAGCAAATAAGTCAAGACAAATATAAAGAGTACAAAAGAGAAACCAAGTGATACAACATTTTTTTACCGAGGTCTCAGAGACTTGCCCGGTCTACTCCTCGTTGAAGCGCTCATGCATGAGCCTCGCTTCTATATCCACGAAGGATATCTCCACTCAGGTTGCTCCTTCTCCACTTCGGATAAGCGAGCGCCAATGCCTTTCAGAAGTCTTTATCGGTCTCTCCGACAAACTTCAATGGAGAGATCGCGATTCTTCTCCAATGACCGTCTAGACAGCGACAATCACCAAGAGTAATAAATCGTACACCTTTATTTGAATAAATCAAGTGCTAGAAGCTCAAATGATACAAATGAATGCTCACACTCCAACACTAGCTTGCACAATGATGGGTGATATGCAATAAGCACTCTTAGCCTCTCACAAATGCACAAGTCAAGCAATTTGGCTATTTCTTTTATGAATATAACTTGTATGTTCAAATACACAATGATCTTACTAGGGATATGAAACGTGGTGTCAAAGATCCTCTCTCAACCAGCAAAAAGGGTATATATAACCCCCCCCCCCCACCCACACACACACAAATCTAGCCGTTAGAAAGTTTCAAACAAAATTTGTACTAGCCGAATAAAGTCCGGCCAAATCAGACATTGTCCGGCCTATATATGTGAATAGTAACCGTTGGATAATTAATGCACTTGTCAGTGACTATTCGACACAAACTTGTGAAGGCCGGACGGATACATACTCGGTCGGACAAATAGTCCGGACAAATGTAAACATCTCTGGCTACATTCAGCTTAAAGACATTTGCTGCAATGGTATTTCTCAGACTTTGTCCGACCATTTCAGACAAAGTTCGATCAAGTCAGACAAATAGCCCAGACAAATGCATATGTCTTTGGTTTCATCTTTGCTAGAGCTAAATACGAACATATTATAACTCATATGACCAACTTTGTACAAATATGACTACGACCATGTCTAGTACTGATATGGCTAGTTTTGAGCTTATACGACCATGACCAGTTTCAAGACAAATACGACCAGTTTTGTACAGATACGACCACTACCAGGTCTAGTACTGATACGACTAGTTTTGAATTGATACGAACATGACCAGGTTCAAACTGATATGACCAGTTTTGCTTTACTGAATCGACCATGTCTATTACTGTGACGATCAAGATTTTTAGTATCACGACCAGTTTTTTTGTTTTACTAATTTGATCAGTTCTTTTACTGGTCCGACCAGGTCTATTACTGTCACGACCAAGTTTTGTACTGGACAAACATTGTCCGGTAGGACTTTGTCTAACCATATCAGACAATTTGTGGCCGGACAGATTCATTTGTCTCTGGTGAACTAATGTACAATTTTTATTTCTGAAATTCACACTCTGCCCTAATTTGCTCCTAGACTATATGAGTATGCATTTGAACTTCAAAGTATAAGATGAATTCAAGCTACTAGTTTCTGACCCCTTTTAATAATACGGTTAAACTAGTAAAAAAAATCATATCAACTCAGTCAATCTCCAAACACCGAGATCGATAAAATTTAAAAAAAAATGATCTTTAATCTTCGATTTTACCTTCTATGAAGCTTGACCTCACTCAAGGTGGCTCATATTAACATCATTGTCCATACATCCTTGCTTGCTTTCATCTCGCAATCCATTTTGAGACTGCAACATATATACTCATTAAACCACGTTAGTCTCATAGTTAGGTTGCATTAATTACCAAAATAATTACTCCCAAAGAAGTTGACTCAACAATCTCCCACTTTTTGGTGTTTGATGACAAATCCATTTTTGATAAAAACACAAAAGGATAAGAGATGAAATATACAGTCATATAGATCCATACATGATATGAAGTAAGCACAAGATCCATACTAGTCATGTCATGATAATAATTAGTACAAACTTGATACAATGTCATGACGATGCAAACATGGATGACTAATATGATGAGCTCCTCCTCAACATATGCATCAATATAAGACCACACAAAGGATACATCAACTTGAAATCCAAGATAAGGAAGCTCCAAATAAGGGTTTTACAAATAACATTTCAAATACTTCTGCTAAATCAAAGTTTATACAAATTGTCATTAATCATCGAAACCTAGATGCAACATTGAACACCTTGGCTGACCTCCCAACAAACAGGTTCCCATGGTGGGTCGGGCAACCCAATCTTGGAAATTTGTTGGCATAGCATATGGTTGAATGGGTCAATCTAAACGCGGCTGATCGACAGGCAAGTGCTCCCATGACCAAAGCTAGAGCAATACGAGGCATGCATATAGCAATGACCTCAGTGAGGTCCTCACATATGCGTCACACAGTTTCCTATAGGTGGTACATAACATTTCCATCGACCAATTTTATTGTGGGATGGCCGCTTGGTGTGCATTGACTATGCTCTCCACCAAGGGAATGAACCACGTGTAGGCTATGTCGCCGTGTGTAGATGGGAATAGAACGTACTGCAGTATGACAAGCAAGTACGTAAAAGATGGCACTGTACAACATCATTTGGGGCATCAGCTGGGCACTCACAGTACGTGTAAGATATCTGTGAAAGACACCACATTTTGATGCTGGGATCTCATCATCTTGGTGTTCAATGTTGAATTGGAGGTGCATGTGTGCATGCCAATCTGTAGGCCCCGGTGGGGGACGATGGGATGTCCACTAGCAAGTAGACCAAGGAGTATGGTCGCATCCTCCAATATGAATGTCATCTCCCCCATCCAAAATGGAATGCATGCGTCTCAGGATGCCATTGATCTACCAATGTAGTGATCAGTGATATATCTAGCGTGAGCCCATGACCGATCTATAGCATACGAGTAAACGACAATAAACTTGCATCCCTAAGAATGGGGATGTATCCCTGATGCAGAGGCCAGTTTTTAATGGGACCCCGCACTATAAGCGACTCAAGATCTCGTCCCTGTGATAACATACGGTCACGATGGCCATGATCATATTTGCCAGTAAGCAGCTTTGGAAGCTCTCTATCCTCGCCGATCATATCTGTTTGAACTCTTAACTATTAGTACAAAATTTAACCATTAACATGATAAAATAACATAAAATACCCCATGAAGATAACACACGATATGAAATGTTCGATATTACATATGAATTATAAATAACATGATATATTAACACACAATATAAAATGTTCGATACTACATATGAATAACATATAACATTGTAAACTAAGTCGATGGCCCGGATACATTTAGGCAGTTCTTGTTGGTATGGCCAGGTTGTTTGCAGATTGAGCATTTTCTAGCTCGGGTGCTCCCCTTTGCGACTCATCCATGTCGTTATGTATTCTACATGTCTTTTGGTGTCTAGGACCCTTTTGCCTAAGATTTCAATCTGGGATCCATGTGACCTCACCTGATGGGATAATTTTGTAGTCCCCAAACTACATGAAAACCCTCAATACACCACTCCATGTTTTTTGAAGGTTGTCAAGACTGAAGTACTCCGAAAGTTATGGTGTTGGGCTTACACCAAGCGCCGCACATGCAGCTAGGACATGAGAGCAAGGTTTGTGTAATAGTTTCGGTTTGTTGCATGTGTGTTTCACAAAAAATAGATCGCATCTATCTTCTAGGTGAAATTACCCCTTCCGTGTAGCGGGCATGCAAGTATACATAAGTATACACATAAAATAACATAGAGAATGCATAATCTTAGAGGAAATAATGTACTTTATTAATTCAAAAGAATTACAAGTTACAAGTCCTCTTGGGATTTTATATATTCTCATTGCGCTTATGGAAATACATCTTGACTTCAAGAGGTTGCACGATTCATGATTCCCAGGGCTTTTGAATAGATATGTGAATCAATTCAATGTGTGACTAAATTCAATTTGTTGAATGTGAATACATTCAGTTTGTTGAATGTTGCATGTGTATTTGTGAATGTACTTTTTTTGTATCTATACTGTTGAATGTGAATCTATTCTAACGGTTCACTAGTACTCTTCGTTAGAATTTAGTAAGATATTCTAACGGTTACTAATAACAATCGTTAGAATATAATAAAATATTCTAACGATACACTACATAAACCGTTAGAATATAGTACTCTATTCTAACGGTTTATTAATAATAACCATTAGCATATATTGCACTATTCTAACGGTGCACTACTAAGAACCATTAGAATATAGCACACTCTTCTAACGGTTTACTAATAATAATTGTTAGAATAGGAAAAAGCTATTCTAACGGTTCACTACTAAAAATCATTAGAATATAGTACACTATTCTAACGGTTTACTAAAAGTAACCGTTAGAATATAGTACACTAATCTAACGGTTTCAAACAGTTAGAGTAGTATTAGGTTTCTTCTATCGTGCTGATCACTAGTGTTTGGAGAACCGTCAGTATAGACATTTTCGAACCGTTAGTACTCACCATTTCTGTAGTAGTGTTGAGTTAAGAGATTGCTTTGATTCTTGAGCAACAGTTCTGTTGTGAGACTTCTTTAAAGAAGCGGCGTTCTTCCAGGTTTTGAGTCTTTCACCGCTAGACTGAGATTCGATTATAGAACTCAGTTTCTGTCAATCGTGTTTCAGTTGGTGAGGCACGTCGAGATGAACTGACTTCTACTCCTTGCATTTCGGTTTTTCCAATTCGATTTAGGTAGACACATTTCTCTCTGTTTTAGTCCCTCTGGAGAGAACGACATACTCGCCTACTACTACGACTCCATTCACTTGCGGAATCACATTTTAGGTGGTATCACTGTACTGGGCATATCTTCACTGGTATATGCCACGTACCCTCACATGACTCTCTCGTGTGCCTGAGGAATACGCTAGGGCCTATTCTACACTCAGCTAGTGTGCGATTAGGGTTCGATCTTGATTGGCCAGGGAGGATACATGTTTTGACAATAGTTCTTTTTTTTTTCCTATCATTTACTCATTTTAGTAACAAACTCAAACTTCTATTATACAGTATGACATCGCGGTTGGCATAAAGAGGTAGACTAGATCGATTCTAGGTGGCATAGCACACGGAGGTTGCTAGTGTCGTAATGAGATTACCAGCACCTTTCATGTAGTCAACATTGGTGTTTGACGACTCATGCATGACCTCAGTTGTGGGCGTGGAGTTGATGTACATCTGCCAAGACATACGGTGGGGGTCCCACCTAGCCCGAGATCTATGTTCGGTAGTATGACTAGTGCTCGAGATAGTCCATCCGCCACACATCCAATTACCCAGTGCACATCCTGCTTGACACAACACATCATATACATGGGGAACTAATGTAGCAGAGACGTCTACTGCCCCATCTTGCCTTCCACGCTTATCATCAATGTATACTCGTCGAGGTGGAGCACTTTGGATAGGAGGGTCACCAACATATGCAAGGCCAGGAGGTGATGATATTCCAATGATGCTAATGACTTAGAGGATATCAGCAAAGCTCAGGAAGCTGCTAGTAGAGCTTTGGCAGAGGAGCTGGCAGCCGATGAGCCATGGGTTAGGTAGAGTTGAAGCTGATCAGTCGACAGTACACAGATCCTTGGATGTCTCTGCTGCCAACACAACAGGGTAGAGAGGCTAATATCTATGGTATGTGAGCCCTCAGAGCAGACCATATATGCTCCACAAGGGGTAGAGATTGAGTGGGTGGCATAGCAGAAGGAGCATTAGGACTGCGTGTCTAATATGCTAGGAATGTCGGATCCCTACGCACATCAGTACTACTCACCTAGTAAGGTTCTATCAAGTCAGCTTCATGATACTCCGCCACCCACACAGCCATCTCAGCCATCAGGGCAACCAGATCGCCATAGACCTTCCACAACAGCTGGGCAAAGTGCACATGTCCTTCCTAATCCTTATTCACCTTCTCTTTTTCAAAGAGATAGGCTATGATACAAAAGAGGGAGGAAAAATAATTAGATTGTATGTGGTTTTTGGCTGATTTGTCATTTTTTTTATCTTTGGATTGGTTGATGATATGAAGAAATTTTCTTTAAGAAACTTCATTCTCTAATGTTGTTTTGCTATAATATTTTTTTTATCTCTAGAATATTTTTATCTAAAAACCTGAAATATGCAAAACATCATTTTTTTTATTTCTAGAATATCTATAAGTCATTGAAGGCCATTAATGTCCAAGAATGTTATGCTTATCAAATACATCACTTATTATGACAAGGTTCAATATGAAATATCATATTACATACCACAATACTATGTCGATGGTCCAAGTGCGTCCAAACGGTTCTTCCTGGTGTGGCTGACTTGTTTGCAGATCGAGCATTTCATAGTTCCTATGCTCCCCTTCTGTAACTCATCCATGTCATTGTGAAATCGATAATTCTTCTGATGACCAAGTCCCTTTCTCCTATGATTGAAATCTAGGAACCATCTAATTGCAAAAAGGACATACAGATAGAGCTTGTGCAGTAACATCGGCTTGTTGCATGTGCACTCCACGGCGTCACCCAAAATGACTTCATGTACCCTCCAAGACCTAAGATGTTCGTTCACTCTCTTCTGACGCAGTCGTACTTGAATTATCCTGTGCAATCAATTGATGACCTCCACCACATTCATCTGTGTCTTATTTCTTCAGAAATTCTTGTATTCCTGAACCATGTCTAGTAGGGTTCTCATTAGATCATCAACCAACTGCTTGGGTTGCAAGGCTTCTATTGTTGAAGTACTGTGCAGTATGGTACCATGTCATCTCCATAATCACAGTCGATGGTAATCATTGCACCCCCTTCAACACATAGTTGCAGACTTTTGATAGATTGGTTGTCATTATACCATACCTTGCCTCACCCTCGTCATGCAATAGAGACCACTTCTCTTTGTCTTTGTCGCTGATTCACTATGAGAATTTACTGACAGCATCCTCATCGCCAGCCTCGATGCCTCTTTTATAAGTGTATTTCAGTGTCATACTTTCTTGCTTGGTTCTACGAGCACAACCCCTTAAATAGCTCCATTATCTGTTTGCTTTTGAATTTGGTGAAAAGTTTCACAGCAAGGTGTCGCATGCACCAACGGCTCACCACGTCCTCCCACTTGTACAGTGGATTTGAAGCATTGTGCATAATTTCAATGGCCATGAGCAGGTCTTTGTTTCGATCTAAAATGATACAGACCTTCTCCTGATCCTTAACTACCGCCCACTTCAAGTTGACCAGAAACTACAACCAACTTTCCATGCTTTGCACTTCTACAATTACATATGCCAATGGAAGCAACTGGTTGTTAGCATCTATAGTAACTGCAATGAGAAGTATCCCTCTGTACCTCCCAGTCAAGAAGGTTCCATGCACGCATATCACCAAACAATAGTACATAAATGCCTCCATGCACTGTCAATATGCCCAGAACACATGACACAGGACTCTGCAGTTCTCTATGGGACTACCGTCTTGGCTGATAGCTTGCTGATCAAAAAAATCCACAAGCGTGCCTTGGTTCATAAGTGTGATGTTGCGAAGAAACCTCATCACAGTGTTGTACGCATTCTCGAATGTGCCGTATATGTCCTTAATCACATTATGTTTGCCTCGCCATGCTTTGTTGTAGCTAATACGGTAGCCACACCGATCAACCGCTTGCTTTATAATCTCCCTTTGCATTATCGATATGTTCTCCCGTACTAAAGGATGGATGAGGTTACTCACATATGTTGCACTCATGTTTCTGTAGCTTTCTAATGCCTTGGTAAGTATATAGGTGTGCGCAATAACTCTTGTCACTACAAAACCGATGTCATCCTTTGACTACATCGCACGAACCTTCTGCGAGCAACCAGGTGTTAGACATGTTACTACATATAAACTAGCGATCGACTTCACCACTCTGTATTGTCGATTGAGTGTAATAGACCATCTAGCAACTGCATTTTGCACATCTTCTTTGGTACGAACTTCTACTCCAACTGGATGCTATCCTGGTCAAAAAAAACCATCATGAATTCTAGTCCATTGGCAGCACCGCCGAATTGAACCCAGAATGATTGAGCCACTCCCTGGGTGGCCTCAAATAATCTTCATCAGAGTCATCAAATTTTTCTGTTTCTGTCAAGTCATCTTCGTCAGATACACTTCCAAGCCCCTCCAAGAACTCACACACATCAACACGTATGTGGCAAAACATTTCTGACCACTTACTAGCCTTGAATTTTGGCGGACTCGATGCATGCCTTTCTCTTGCCCACAAGCTACTACTGGTGCTGACTTTCATGTGACCCTCCGGTGATTGTAGGTCACAGAACCAGACATAAAGTACAAACCAGACGCCCAATCTACCTCGAGGGTGCTTCACTCTGGTCACAAACTAGCCCCATGAGTTGTTTCCCTTCAGTTCACGCAACACCAAGTACAGGATGTTTGTGGTCTCTTTGACAATGAGTCCCTCTACTTAAGCCGCCTCGTGATGTGGATTTTTGCCAAATATACTAAAGATCCATGACTTCAAATCTGAGAAATATGTGTACTATATATTTCAATTGGCCATGACATATTTGTAGCGACTCATATCTACACCTAATAGACCATCACGAATTAAACCGTCACCATAAAATATGTAAAAATTATTGAATTGCTCCATTCTCTACAAATCAACATAATTAACATAACTACCATAATTTTAAATCAATAACAGAACTAGATTAATGTAAATCTACATTAACTAACATCATTAGAATGAAATATAATTGCTACACCGAGTACATTCAGTGCATATAAAAATTGCTACATCGCTAACTAACTTTATGTTTTTCCAAATTACTATATAGCTTGTTCGCATTTTCTAACACTTGTTAGCAACTTTTTCCTCACTTTTATGATTTTTCAAACTATTCTACAACTTGTTTGCATTTCCTAGAACTTGTTTGCAAATTCAAAAAATTGCAACCATTTTCGACTCTTAAAATGCATTCGAGTCATCATTTTATGTTTTTTTTCCAATATATCGATGATCCACTTTGATGAGTGATTTTGTTATGTCTCAGGGGTCGAGTATACCAAATTTGAAGTGATTCTAACAAAAAATGAAGCTAAAACGATTCCTACATTGAGCACACCCTATTTTTAAAATTTATGTTTGCAATATTTAATTATTCCTCTAGACTTTAACTAATTTTCAAATTATATTTTAACATTTTAAATATTTTTCCTCATTTTCACAAATAATTTAAATATTTTTAAATATTTTTCCTTAAGGCATTATTAAATTATTTTTCTTCTCTGATTTTTAGTCAATTTCAAAGTCATCCCCTTCTTTAAATATAAAGTTTGTTACACTCAACTTACGACACATTATTAGTAACCGATTTCCTAATTGCATTAACAATATTAACAACTTGCTTTACTAACTACATTAATAACAATAACAATATTAATAAACACATGCAAACAGTTAGTAACAAAAACATTATTACTAACTATATTGTTAATGCAAACAGTTTTTAGCATTATTACTAACAAACATATGCAAATAGTTAGCAACAAAAACATGCAACCATTAGCAAAAAATTAACCCACATTGTTACTAACTACGTTAACAATAGATTAGCAAAAAAAATTTCGAATTTCAATAAAACTTATCTTGTTTGGAAGAGTGTCGCTTGATCTACAATTTTTTCAACTGCACCAACTCAAAATTACGACTAGATTTGAAGATATTTGGACTGCTGGAAAAATAAATGGTGAGGTGGAAAGATGAACTGAGTAGAGAAGAGCGAGGGATTGAAGAGAGTAATAATGAGGTAGATGCACAAGGGAGGGGAAGATATACTACCAGGGGTGGGGGGGCTAGGGGGTTGTTGGTGGAAGCCTGTCACGGCTTGGAGCCGCGACAACTTGAAGCTGAGTCATGCCTGGAGTTAAGCTGAGCCATGCCTAGATTTGTCACGGCTGGGAGCCGCAAACAATAGTTGTCTGATTGTTTTTCGGAGACCTGTGACAGTTGGGAGCTGTAAGAAGCTGACATGGAAGGTTACATTTGCAATTTTGTTTCACTGTGGATTAGTTTTGCTACTTTATTTTTGCATTGGGTTATTTAAAAACAAGTTCTAGTCCAAGCCATCCAACCCCAATCAATCTTGGAATGACTCGGCCTGAGATTAGAGTCAGTCTCAAGTTTTACGATATTCGACTTAATCCAGGGTCTAGATATTTGAATATGGCCCAATAAAATCAGATTGACCTAAACCCACTAGCCTGATATATGTGTTATGCGTGGACTGAGCCAACTTTAAACCAGCCCAATGCAACCGAGTTTTTTGATGACCTGGTCTAAACTTGGCTCGAGCTAAAGATGCTTAGGTCAAACTTAAACAACTATGGTATGGAATTTATCTCCAGTATGTTTGATTTTCATCATCGTATCGGCCTCGACTAGCCAGGCTTAGTGATGCACCAAAAAGAGAGACCGGCATGCATCTTTGGCTGCATAGATGCCGATTATCTATTTGTTTGTGCACCTTGTCACCCATTGCCATCATGCCTATCCACAGCCGTTGTCACTTGAGATCTATGTGTCATGGTTGCTTCGCTCAACCATCTTTTATCCATGACTCATTGTGGTTGCCATAGCCCGACCATCTCACATTTGTCGCCATCTCCGCTCCACTCGACTGTCTCCATGTCCATCACCATCGTCACTCCGCCTGGCCGCCACAGTAGGCCACCACCACAACTGTCAATCGTGCACTTACAATCCGTAAAAAAATGAGGCAATAAACTAGGTTACATAGTTTGAGAAGTTATTATTCATTCATCAAGACGTTTTTTTTTTGTTTTACACTCTCAAAAATGCATTTGTAAAGAAAAAATGTGTTCTCTAACTACAAAACATAAAAAATAGACAAAGTATAGAGAATGATAGAATTCTTTCTTTCCTCATGTATTTTCATTGTATCCTCATATGGTGCAGAGAGCCTCTATTTATAGGCCAATATGGTAGATGAAGAGGCTAAAAATTCTAATAGACTTGGGAGTTACATGGATTTGATGGCTTTCAGATACAAGATTTCATGGTATATAGGTTACAAAACTTGGTGCATGGGGTTACCACTTTGATGGTGTATGGATCATGGACATCGAAGAGAGAAAGATTTATCATAGTCCCCCTTAGATGTCTATTACCTGTGAATATGTATGCCTCATTAAAATCTTAACAAGGAAAAAAAATCTAGTGAAAAAACCATAGCTAAGAAAAAAGAGTATAGTACATATCCATTCACTTGATGATTAAATCAGTAAAGATTTTTAAATCTCTGTAACCCATTTTGAGCCAACTTCTTGAACGTTACCGTAGGAAGTGCCTTGATAGATGAATTCACCACATTCTCGCTTGAGCAAATATGTTGAGCTGATGAAATCATAATTTTGAAGATTATGAGTAGTGAAATATGTTTCTTGCTATCTTCTTTGAATATCCTTCTCTTCTCGCATTTGGGCGATGAATATAATATTGTCCTTATATAAGATTTTGGTGCTTCTTCACATAAATTAAACGACAAGTTCTTCCAATGTATTGTGCTAGATAATCAAATTTCTTAATCAAACAATTCTCCGCTAACTTCATAGATTATCAAAATTCCTGCATGATTATATGAGATTCTAGGAATAGTCTACTTCACCAAATACCATAAAATATTAATGTATCTGCATAAAGTGACCTTACAATATCATTGAGTACTCAATTATCAAAAATTTAGATCCAAATCTTTTTGTAAAAATATGTGGACACATAGAATTATTTTTATACCATTCCTTCGTTGAATACTAACTAAGTCAATAATCCCATTTTCGTTCAAATTGTTTTAATCCATACAGTGACTTATTCATTTGAACAAATGCTTCAAAGAATTATAAATATATGTCATTATTAAGCATACCAATAGGATAACATCCATTAGAATATTGGACAAATACCAAACTTATAAGATATAAAAAATATATTACATCCATCATGGGAGAGTATGTCTCTTCATAATCAATATTGAATCTTTGGAAAAACATGTGCAAATAATCATGCCATATATCTCATGATTTCTCCTTTTCATTTTTCATTTTCACACAAAGACCTATTAGATAGCCAACATGTTTTACAATTCAAGTGTAGGCTATTGGCCCCAAAACTTCTCTTTTGTAAGAAAATTCAAACTTGTTTCCATTGCATCTTTCTATTTTGACCAATCATTTCTATATTTGTATTCCTCGAGGTATCTAGGTTTTGGATCCTTGTTATCAATTATAATTTATATAACACTAGAATTGTACGCAAATGTATCATCGACGTCAATTTCATTATGGTTCCATAATTTTCAGATATGACATAATTTAATAAGATGTCATTTTATTAACTCAAGATATTTAATAAGTGATTTTAGTATGTCTTTTTTATATAAACATGTTAGAAAATGTTCAGCAAATATTTCAACCAACACATAATAATCACTAAAATTGTTTGAAGTAAACTCACCGGAATTATCAAAACATAATATGAAATTTATGCTCACAACGTTATTAGTTGAGTCATTAATCTCACAAACTCCAAATTGCAAGTTTATAACACGAAGATATGTGACCATCTATTGACTAGATGGTTTCATATATTTCCTTGTATCGTTCCAAAAATTCATGGAATTTAGTCCCAATTTTAACTGATAATAGTCACTTTTCTTAAGAGTAAGTCACACATGAGAGATTATTAAAATAAAGAATCTTCTAGTTCTTTCATGAATTTTCATATGAATTATCAACAATTTTTTTTTGCATTATTATTGATTGGGATGGTCTCATTGGTCATGCCAAAAAATAAAATTATCACGATTATTGTACTTATGATCAAACTATCACGGTCAGTAAACTTCTGATTTATGAGTAGATTATCACGATGATAAACTTCTAGTTTACAATCAAATTATCATAATCCATAAAGTTCTAGCTTATGAACATATGTGATTCAATATACAACAAATACAAAAAAAAAAAACCTAAGCATAAAAGTTTCATCCATAAAAAAAATCAAAATGGCATCTTACTGTGAAAAAGGATACCTTGATGAGTATAAATTCTTATGAAGCAAAACAATTACTTAACAATAATATTTAGAAACTTACCAAGAAAAACAATTAGTTGAAGGTAATCTCTAGAGACACTTGTACTAACAACGTCTTATGAAAAAAGAAATATTCTCTAAATACAAAATATAAAGAATAGACAAAGTATAGATAATTAGAGAATTCTTTCTTTTCTCATATATATTCATTGTATTCTCACATGATACAAAGGGCATATATTTATAGACTAACAAAGTAGATGAAGAGGCTAAGAATTCAAATAGATTTGGGAGTTATAAAGATTTGATGGCTTGAAGTTACAAAATTTCATGGCATATAGGTTACAAAACTTGATGGTGCATGGGGTTACCACTTTGATTGTGTATGGTTCGTGGACATCCACTAAGAGAGAATTATTCATAATAGTATTTTTCATTTTATTTTTTTAAAATATGTGAACAATATCAAACAGTACCTCATGTGTGTCTAGCAAAAACACTCAAAATTTCTAGAAATTCTATGGCATATTTGGAAGTCAAACATGTTGGTGCAGACACTAACCAATCAGCCTCTTAACCCTGCTCACAACATAATATACACACATATACATTGTAAGAAGTTGTTTGGTTTGCATCCTCAATAATATGTCTAGCTTACAAATATGCCTAAGATTTATTTTGAATATAGAGAATTTTTTGCCTTTATGTATTAAATGCTTTCTTTGGCTAGTGATGAGATAGCTAGGCATGCTTGATTATCTCAAACACTTGTTCTGAGTATCACGGACTTTTAGACATGCTTGAGCAAAGCTTCATGTGTTGTTTGTCTAGGCACAACGAGAACACGAATCAAATAACTTTCAGATAAATTTTAGAGGGATTCCAAATTTGTCATCTTTCAACTAAGTGAAACGAATAAGCTCTAATAACCAATGGAAAAGTTTTCCAAAACTTTTGTATTCCAAAAGGACCTTAAAGTACACAGCATATGTTACCCTAATTCTTAATATCCACTCTAAAGAAAAAATCAAAAAAATTTGTCCTGCATTTTGATTGGAAGAATCTAATCTCCTATGTCAAATTTTCCTTTGTTTATGTTAACTTTAGATTTAGGGGTGTTTGATCGTGCTTCAGCTCCTGGCTTCTGGAGAGAAGCTAGAGATGCTGGCTCAAATACCAATTTGAGTTTTTTTTTTTTTTGAGTTCGAGAAAAGTTTGAGCCAATATCTGTAGAATTTAATAAGTTATCTTTTTGTGGTTTCTCTAGTTCTAGAAACTCAAAATATAATATTACCTATAAAATAAAAAATAAATGGTTTTTCAATGATTAAACAATCAATACTATATTTTAGTAAAGTGTTACAAATGTTAATTATACATTTAAAATAGCAAAACTAGAGTTACAAGCCAAATAACTCTTTAACTTCAGTTTCTATTTAGTAGGAGTGCGAGCCAAAAATTTAGACAATTAGAACCACTTGTGATGGTTTTATCTTCTCATTTTTTTTTCTCTTCATATATCTTCTTCGGCCTCTCCATCCATCTAATCAAGGCTGAGCAGCAGTCCAAAATAAAAACTCCCAGCCCACACCAGTCTAATCATAATCTTTAACATAATTTGATAATTCTCACCAGTATCTCAAAACTGAGAGTCCAATAAAAGTATCTTTCGTACAAACAATTGTACGCCCCTTTGGAAGGTTAAAAAAAAAATCTTGCTTTCTTAAAACACACGCCTCCTTTCATATAGAGTATATTTGGTTCACTTTCACCATTTTTCTTATCTTAGAACCTGCACTTTTGGCCAACTTCCCCGCTACAGTCCCCCCATCTTAGAGAAGTATAAATATATATGTTTTTCTCTATTTAAATCATTTGATTAAAAATTAATATTTTAGATTAAAAAGAGAAAAATTTTCAATTTCTCACGAGATGAATAACCCTCAATTTCTCTTACTTATCAATCTAAATCAATTAAATTTTGATTGAATGATTAAAATTCTAAAGAAGATGCGCTCTATCTTTACTATTCGAGGGCAAAGGGCATCCCAACCACTTCATATTATCTTGATCAACTTCAAGTTCCAACTTCCAACAAGTAAACAGACACCGATAATTTAGGGATTCAAAAAAACTACAATTTATCCAAATGCTAATCCAACAAGGGATCAAAACAATGATCCCAGGAGCAAGTGCAGCATCAATGTAATGACATTTTACAGTCACCGAAGAACATCCGGCACAACCGCACAGCTGAGGCATTCCAAATGCTTACAGAGTGAAAAGAAGTTAAAGCAACCCATCTGGTCCATGCAGACCAGATAGAAAGAGACTAATATAGTTACAGCTACAAGCTTCATGACCATCCTCTGCCTAAATGTAATTAATCCATGCTTGCACATTACCATGACAGTACAGTTGTACCCGTCTTACAGTGACAGATGCCAAACATCGGAGCTCGTCAAACTTGCAGACGAGCACAAGATCTCCCGCCTTTCTACATTATACTCAATTGCCACTAGCATGTGCTCTTGATTCCAAGGAAAGAATAATCTTCTTCCTGGGACCCTGAAAAGACCACCAAGCATAGTTCACTTTTGTAGATCAAATTATAGAGGTAAGCACTCAACATTTGAAGAGAATGCACACAAACGAAAAGTTCAAATCACATTTCTGGGTTCTTGGTAGCACAGTTACTAAGCAAAAACAAAGGGGAAAAAGCGTAGTCGAACTTCAAATTATATGTCCTTGAAGTCCATGTGCATCCACTAAAATCATACAGCTATTGTAAGCATTTTGCTTACAGTGATGAAAATTCCGCCCAAAAAAGTAGGTAATAGATATCACCTAGGCCCATCATCCTGAAATTATCTACTTATTTACACTCAAAAACCTATAATGTATTTGCAACACAAGGAAAGGAAAATGCCCAGTATTTCTTATCAGTGAGGGGACTTTAACAGACAATAATTAATCAACTATAAGACAAAAGTGGCCATCAACAAACAAAAACTAAACCCTGAAAATTCATTCACTTACCATTGGAATTCCCAGAGCCTTGAGGTCATCATCTGTCATGTGCCGTAGTGCCGCCATATCAACCTACTAGGACAGAACATATTAACCAGATAGACACCAAAAAACAACAATAAAGAGATTTTGCAGATGGTTAAACCTCCTCTGCTTGGAAGGTAATTGAATACTTCTCAAGACCCAGGGACCTCAGGAAACTATCAACTGAACTTTCAGCCTGTGCACAGTTCAAAAGAAGATGTTCAACCTGAGCACAGAGTAACTCTGGCAGTTCACAAAAGAAAATATTAAACTTTGTTCTGCAAAATACACCACCTCCCAATAAACAAAATTGGCCAACCCCACAGTAAAAGGATTTCAAGTTTTCAACAATGCAATTCAAATGGCAACACTTAAAATTTGTAAAATACAAAATTGAGTATATGAGATCCAACAATGGCAACCGCAATCCAACTATGGAGCTGCTTAGTTCATTTGCCTATCTTGGTTATAGCCAAGCTAACAAAACTAGCTATATGAACCAAGCCACACTATCCTATTCTAACATCTAAGAACAAGATCTATCCCTATATCTTCGATAATTAATGAGATGTATGATAAGTTTCTAGAACATAATTAAGAAATTATTAATAAGATCACCAATACTATAAGAAAACTGTAACCTGAATCCTTCCATTTTCACCCACTAAAGCAACCTTGCATATTTGCTGAGCAAAGGATCTCCTCAATGAGCAAGTTTTTTCCAGCCTAAGCCATCTAGTTTGCTGGGCATGGCAAGATTTTTCGATTTTACTAACTCCATTTGGCAAAGAGTGTCATAAGCGGCGGATCCAGGAATTTACCAGTCGAGTTGACTATGGGATTTATTTATTTAGTGAGGTCAATTTCTTTAAAATCTTCACAACTAATGCATGCATCCACCACTGAGTGTCATGTAAGAATAGGGCACACATGACAATGTAACAACTTTTTTAACATGTAACAAAAGTACCCCCTAAATTCTCTCTCATTAAATGATTCATTCGAGGGAAGATTTAATTCTATCCAATATGTTGTAGTGACACAGGCACCCTTTGCCACAAAAAAAAAAAAAAAAAAAAAAAAAAAAAAAAAAAAAAACCTTCTTACATAAGACACTGTCAAATGTAGGTAGGTGGTATAATGTTTTAAATGGACTTGAAATTAGAGGGATCAGGGATACTAAAAGAGTACAACATAACAGCCTTACATGTATAATGCAATAACAGTAAAACAGATTCTTTTAAAAAAGTGCAAGTAAAACAAAGCTTAAAAAATAACAATTAATCCTTCATTAAAAAAAGATCAAACCTATGAGTTATAAAACTAAATAACTCAGCTGCTAAAATCACCAGGTGTTACATTTGTTCCACATGAAGCAGCAGAATATGGCAAACTTAACCAAAATAGCATCACAACACAAGTCTAAAAGGGTTGTCTAATTTCAAGCAGGTACTTCAGAGAATAATTCCAGTACCATCTATTCATGGCAAGTAACAACCAATGACTGAGGTCAAGATCCAAATGAAAATCTAACACACGAGAAAGCAAAAAACCTGGAAAATAAATTTTGCAACACCTACTTAAAAACAAAACACTACCTTTGGCTGAGATGTCTTCTTCGATGAAGTTGGTTTTGGTACTTTCTTACTTTGAGGTACATGCATTTCATTGGCAGGTTCATACTTTGGGGGTTTGACAACTCGTGATGATGGCTTAATCTTTGGACGGTCAACATTTGGTGGCTGTGCATGCATTGTCCCAGATAGCATTTCACGTAGATCGCGGACCCCTGAACCCTTTTGGCCGGCATAGCCATGTTGAAAGCTTTTCTTTTGAAGCTTTAATCGCAAATCTCGTGGATCAATGGATTCTTAAGACAAAGCACAGACAGATTATACATAAGCAACATTTTGGGAAAAAAGTTATCCCAGCAGCCCATAACTAAAAGTACATCAACAAACATACTTGAAGTTGGTTCATCATCTTCCCGATATAGATCGTGCTTCCATTTGTCATCAGTTTGCCGTTGCCTACAGATTACACAATAATGTTCAAGTATCTAGGCAAGAACTAAGTGAAATGTGGCAAAAGAGTGTACTTTAAGCTTCAAGTGCAGAACAGTTCAACTTTTGAACTCCTGTATTTAAAGTTGGACAAACTGAGATAAGAGAAAAATCATAGCTCAAGTTGACAAAACCCTCCACATTTTGAACTTGGGAGAAGGATAATTTCCTAGGTGCAAATACAAAACATGATGCAGATGTAGGTTTCTCAACGATCCATAACACATGCATTTTTAAAACTAAGCTATAAATTTATTCAATTTTCTTAATCTTCCACATAACTGCACTAAAATTTCAGGATGCCAGCTCAGTTTAGAGGGGGAGAAAAAGAAAATGGATCCCAAGGGGAGAAAAAGAAAATGGATCCCAAGCTATCAGGAAAGAAAAAGAATTGACTAACTCTCCAACATTTAACTGTTTAGATTTGTAAATTATCACCAGATAGGAAACAAAACAATATCCTCACAACCATAAAAGAAAAATAGTACACCTAAAGACCACCACAGCTCCAAAATTCCACTGTCCTCGCGATGAAAACAAATTCGAGCTTATGTCTGTAGTTCCTGCAATCCCACGGGGTGGGCGACAACAAACCACGTGAAACTATAAATGCTCATTACACACAAACCAACTACGACCAACAAACAAGATCTTCCAATTGCTCCACATCCATGTTATCAACATACGACAAACCACAGATTCTCAGGCAAAAGCAAGCTCACATCTTGCTTAAATGTCTCCAAAGGCAAAAATGCCAAGATTTAATCAACAGTTCTCCCATTGTTCAACAACGCTACCTTAGCCATGCACAGCATCACGAGACATCTTGACCAGCTCATTCTCACTAATCAAAACACCACATTTCCACATCTATCAACGTGAAGTTGTAAACTACAACACAAATTACACAACAAAACTTCTCCTAACCCACCAATCCGAATCAACCACAGTTCAGCAATTCTGAAGCCAAAACGAACCAAATCGACCAACCACGGGGTAAGGTTCGGGTAACCGTAGCTTCCGACAGTGCCCAAATTACCTCTTGGACTCGGTGGGCCGTTCGCGCGCGCGGCGGCCGGCGGGGGGGTCGGCGTCGAGGCGGTCGTGGATGGAGCGCTTGCGGCCGGTGGAGATCTGGTCCGCGTACATCTCTCTCTCTCTCTCTCTCTCTAGGGTTTTGGAAGCGATGGGAGGGAAGGAGAAGGTGGTGGTGGGATGGAAAGGGGCCTCCGCCGTGGAAATATTTGCATTTTCGTCCCTAAACTAAACTCGCAACTCGCAAATATTTGTATTTTGATTCCTAAACTTGCAAATATTTCCATTTGGGTCCATGAACTATGAAATCTTCCTTGTGAGTCTAACTCGCAAATATTTGCGCCATAGGTTCATCTGGCAGTTGACTTAAGAGAAATATGATCTCGTATACTACACGACACACTGTTACTGAAACTCTTTTTTTATGTGCGAGATGCCATGTCATTTCGTGATTTCTGTGTGTGTTTGTACTGTTTTCTAAAACTATTATTTTAGATCATTCCTTTTCCTCTAGGATTTCTTGGAATTTTTTTAATTATTTACTTTTTTATGTTTTTATGATTTTTTTAAATCCTTTATTGAATTTTTCAATACTTCTCACTTTATATTATTTTATACAAGTTGGTAGATTGACATGACTTGTCAAAATAACATGCCACACTATATTATGTTAAGTTACCTGATGAATAGACCTATAATACAAATTAACAATCGCAAGTTTAGAGTCTTTTTAAGAACATTTTAAAGTTCATTAATCTAAATGAGAAAGATTACCACCTAAAGGGCTTTATATGAAAATATTGCCTTAGCTTTTTGTTGCAAAACTAGAGTCTCGCTGAAAAGGTTTGTGAGAATTAGAACATTGTGTATATTATTTAGCAAAATTGCAATATTTTTGTAGCCAAGCGAGTGAAAATGGTCGGGATCCATGGTGCATCCATTATAGAAATATAGCATTTGCATAGACGAGTTTTCTCAGGCATTTTCTACACTTTTTCCTCCATCATACCTGTTGAACTGCACATAAAAAGAACACAAGTTTCATTCATTTGATGTATTAACTTATATACTAGAATTAGCTCAAACTCAGCAAAATAATTTTTGTGTATACACGATGTAATTTTTCTTTCGTAAAAACAAAGTTAAATTGGTGTAGATATTTGTTAAAAAATATTATATCAAAGTACCACTGAGGGGTGAAGCTTGATGGGGAATCCCACGATAGCACATAACGATTTTCCCATGCTTGCACGGTGAGGAGGACGAGGCGTTGAGAAGCTTTTCCACCATTTTTTTTTTCCCTTTGGGGGGAGTGTGCCAGCATGGTCCATATGAATAGCAAATACGGTTATAAGGCTGTCTCCAATCCATCGGCGCTTCACGAGGCGCTTCAACAGAATATTCTCCAGTATATTCTGTGCCATATATGCGAAGCACCATCTGAAGCACCGTCCTACTCCAACCCATCGGCGCTTCGCGAGGCACTTCGTACGGATCCACGAAAATTAAATTTAGGTGGTTTTAGTAAAACATCAATAACTTTTAATTTAAAAATCGAATATATGCGATGTTTGGTCTCTATATGAAGATAATTTAAAGATCTACAATTTTCTCAATATAATCAACATCTAATTTGAACTAGATTAATGTATAAATCAAGAAATAAAAGTATATACAATTTAGTTACACGGAAATCGAGATAATAAAAATAAAAAATTCCCGGCGTCGCGCAGCCTCAACAAGCGTCGTCTCTCTCCTCTCTCCAGCCAAAAAAAAATTTTTTAATCGAAGCGTCGGCCAGGCTTCAAGCGTTGGAGATGGCCTAAGAAGCATTGTTTCCTTCGGAATGGTGAACCTATTGACAGTGCAGTCAACGAATGCTTCATGAGGGAGAAGGAGCGGTGATGGTGGACATAGAAAAATGTCTCCATATAATGCAGTGAAGATACTAAAGCTTTGGGATGTCACTAGCCTCAATGTATGCGTTGGGGTTGTCTTATGCATGTGTCAATCTCACATGCCTTTATGCACTAATTTTCAATTGAGCCTTTCACATATTCAATATATAGGGATTGTTTTGTGCTAGCATATGTCCAATTAATTATATGATATATAAAAGTACATTCTTCCTTTATTTTTTTGGAATGGATCAACCATAAGCTGAAGTTTTGGATTAAGCTCATGCGCCACTCAACATGGAGACATAACTAATATTTTTTGTTTGTCGTTTTAGGTGAGATCACTTTTACACGATGATATTCCATTATATCTTAATAATTCACTCAGTTGTCCGTCTTAATTTTGTCCATATGATCTCATAAATCTTGTTATTTTAATCAAGTCCACCAAATAAGTGATATATATATATATATATATATATATATATATATATATATATATATATATATATATATATATATATATATTTATTCAGTTAATCTGATAATTTTCGTATATAAAAACAATATGGTGCATGAATTTCACCTATTTTGTAAAAAATGTTTAGTATACGAAGAATTGGGTGTCAAGGTAAAGATCTAAATATATGGCATAAATCAGTGGTAGGTGAGTACATATCACAGATAGTCTGCATAGATATAAATCTGAGGAATAATTGAAGATCTAAATCAATTTTTTTATAAAATTTTGTAAAAAGTTTTTACTACATGGAGTGTTTCCAGCTCTATTTTGATAATGGGCGACTTTGATCTCTCCTTAATTAATTACTTGTAGAAAGGACTGTCTTTATTGGGATGTTTGTTGCAAAGTACATGGCATCTTTTTTTTTTTAAGACTAAGTACATGGCATCTTGTGAGCATGTGAATGACGAAAAAATACTTGTAATTAAAATACCAGGAGATCAGAGACAGTCCAAGTGGATGGCAACATCAAGATGGGTTTTGTGTTCCTTATTATTGTTGTAATTATAATTAATTAGAAAGAGATACCATAAGTTTTAGGGTAAAGTGCACTTTTAGTTTTTTTATTTTTTTTCTTGGGTTTAACATTGTTCATCTACTTTAAAACAGTACAAATCAGTTTCTTTATTTTTAAAATTGGATCCTTTTATTTCCTAAGCAGTATTTTGAGTTGTTTTGATGACGTGGAGTATTGTATCTTACTGATGTATAAAAAAATATAACAAGTATGAGTTGACTAGGCATTCTAACAATACTCTAGGTATCGACATATGCAACGCAACACCTTCCGCAACATTCAAGTCAATGTACATGTTGATATATATTTGTATTACATACATGTTGAAAGAGGAATAAAAATGAGATGTTTAATATTACCAACCTAATTGAGTGGATAAAAACTATCACATTATCTATGCATTTAAAACCACATCATCAAAACTATCAATAAAATTGCTTATGGACCAAAATTATGTCTGATTTTAAAAATAGAGGAACTAATTTAAATTGTTTCAAAATAAAGAGTCAAATTGAGTCCAACAATAAAATAGAGGGACCAAAATATCTTTACCCTAAATTTTTTATGGCAAACTTGCACTACAGACTCCTCCATTGTTCATCTTGGTTCAACTAAGTCCTTTTACTTGAATTTGTCTGGTTAGGGCTCTCTAGAATTTACTTTTTCCAATTAAGGCCATAGCTGAATTTTAATTATATAATCAGACCACCTCTACTTTGCACGTTTGTTTAACGAGGCGCATGCATATGCACACACACCAAAATGGAACTCGAAGCCCATATTCTGTACCTATCCATCTTCAGACCACATCGCGATTAGTACTGAACTAGTGGGTAATAATGTTGACGGATATACCCACATACATGTATTGATTTAGTAATAATTGTTACCATGAAATTGCGATTAATTCGTAATTTTCAATTTGTGGCAACCTGCCATCTGCATAATGCTAATATTTACTTTAAAAAGTTTTGACAATAGTGAAAAAAATTGGCAATCTGCCTAAATATATGATAGCAAATTGTCGATCTTTGCATCCAAATAAAGAAACATGGATGGTTGCGATTTGGGTAATATTTTTGGCTGCCTAAGTATTCAATAGCCATAATCATGGTTAAAATGGCACCATATATGAGTCAGCTTGCCGGGGTAAGTTGGACATCTGGGTATGAGATGGTTGACTCAACAATTGTACATTGAAAAATAATGACTTGTTGCAGCTTTGTAATTAACTTTATCATACTTAGGCTATCTCCAATGCCGGCGCATGATGCGCTGACAAGAGGGGCCCACAGGAAAAAATATTAAACAATTCGCACGAGGAGAGAGACGACGCCACGTGAGACACCCGGGCGAAGCTCTGATACGTGGGGCCCACTGATGCCTGATTGGTCCAAGCGGCAGCGTTGGAGCGTGCGGGGATGCCTCGTCACGCGTTTTGTGGGGCCCACGTCGCGACAAACGGTGCGCTCGTACCCACCCGTTAAAACAACCTTACAGGTGGGCCCAAAATCCACTGCGGGCCACTTGACAGTGAGAGGGTGGCTGGTGTAGAGGTACGGGATGAGGCGCGGTGGGACCCACAAAGTGCGTGAAACGGTGTGAGTACATTTCGTGTGCGTGCACCCGAGGCGTGTGCTCCAGTGTCTCTGACAGGTGGCCCCGAGTGTGGAGAGGGCCCGCATGTAAGTGACAAATTCGAGTTGGAGTTGAAAAAAATTTGCGTTGGATTTTTTTTTACTCCGGTCCCACCTGTCAGTGACTAAAAAAATAACTGTTTAAATCTAGCCGTTTAAAATTAGCCGTTGGAGTTATTTTATTCATTTCTGAGGTTAAAAATTCGTAAAAAATCATAAAAATTCAAAAAAAATTACAGAAAATTGCTGAAAATTGCGTGATCCCTTGCCTATAAATATGACCATGTTTCATCTCATTTGCACTTAATCAAAATAAAAAATCACACACTTTGCACTCTCCTGTTCATCAAGTATTTTCCGAAAAATTTTCCGATGGCCAACAATCACCCCGGTGATTATGTTTTTTGGTTTGGCGAATCAAATTTAGATGAGGAGAACTCCCAAGCACCAAACAGTCAAAATCCACCCAATTTTCAGCCCCCTCCCCCACTATACTCGGTGTGCTATCTACCGTTCGCTCCAACCCCTCCATATGGCCAACCACATCTATATGCACATCCGTACGCGCAACCCCCATACGGCCCTTACAGCCAAAATCTTCATTTCGTCAGAGTTCCGACCATGTCTGCAGAAATGTCGCTTCCCCAACTACTGAGCAAAAATTCCCGCTCCACGTCCGTATCAGATACTGGCAGTCCGCATAGCACGGGCTGGTCGTGATCGAGGATGACGACAACGCTAGCAAAGGCGAAGGAATCGCTGGACCACGGTGTAAACGAATGCTCTGGTCCCAACAGGATGATATGTGACTTGTGAGTGTTCATCTAAATAGTAAATTCTATTATCGCAAACTTTGTTATTAAATTTGGATTTTTCGTGCTCCAGATCAGTGCATGGTTGAATAACTCTCTCGATCCGGTCGATGGGAACAATAAAAAATTCGACTAGTACTGGTCGAAGGTCGCTGCGTCGTACAACGCGAGCAGTCTGCCTGATCGCAGATGAGACTTCAGGCACTGCAAAGACCATTGGCAAAAGAGCAATAAGAAAATTGTTCAGTTCAATGGTATCTACAGCAAGTTGCGCGATGCCTACGTCAGTGGTCGTTCGGACGACCAGTTGATGTCGCAAGCACGCGACATGTACAGGCAGGAGGTGGGTCAGGCCTTTATCCTGAAGCACTGGTGGAGTGCCAATTTTGTCAACAGAAGTAAGACCTAGAAAGGTCTAGAAACTTCTAGAAAACTCAGAAACTTTCCTGCTGTCAAAATGTCCAATCCAAAAACCATCTCAAATGTAATTTTAGAGTATTTGCACATAAGGATTTGCCGTTTCTCGCGGATGTGATTTGTGTCACTTAGCAATGACCACGACCACACAGGTCTTGACATCCGATCGAAAACAGGTGGTCGATAGGGTTTGGTCGAGCGTACGCAAGCGAGTCGAAGACTGGTACGACCAATCCGAACTCCTACGACCATGCCCAAACCCTAAACAGAAAGTCGGCAAACAAGCGACACGACCACGACCACGTATCAACACTGATACGATCAAAATATGCAAATACGACCACGACCAGCTCTAGATAAATAAACCAATTTAAACAACTGACGATTACGACTAAGTGCAGTTTTCAAAACATTTAATCTAATGCACATGAACTACACTTAGATTCACTAGTAATGCAAGAGACTAGTGCAAGATGACATGAATGCATCTGAGCTTCCACACTAGATAAATTCAAACTACTAGTTTCCGACCTCTCTTAATAGTACGGCCAAACTAGTAAAAAGAAACCTATCAACCCGGTTTGTCTCCAAACACCGAGACCGATAAAACCCTAAGAAAACAATCCTTAATCTTGGATTTTACCTTAGGTGGAGTTTGACCTCGTGAAGCTCGATCGCTCGACGCTCGTCATCGCAAAGCTTGATCCTGCTAAGCCTGACCACGCGAAGCTCGACCGCTTGACGCCTGTCTTCGCAAAGCTCATCCTCGCTAAGCTTGACCTTGCTCGGGATGTCTCATATCATTTTCATCCTCTTCACGCCCTTGCTTGTTTTCATTCTGCAACCATTCTAAGACTAGAACATATACACTCAATGCGCAAACGTTAGGCTCATTTGCAGTTCGTCGTTAATCACCACCAGATAAATCACTCCACACAAGAGTTCACTCAACAATTTATTTCTTCGGTGAAATGACAAAACCAATTTCAATGAACAACAAATGAGTAATGGATGAATCTCACAATCATATAGATTCATATATGATACAAGAAATGCGCACACGATCCATACTACTCAAGTTATGATATCAATCAATATGGATGACTAATATCATGAGCTCTCTCTCAATCATACATAGAGATATCAAATTCAGAACACGGAGTCATCAACCTTTTGCACAAACATGGATAACTAATCATCTTGATCTCTCCCTCAACATGTGCATCGATATCAAATCCACAACTGAAGTCATCAACCTCAAGATTTAACATATAACATCTCGATCAATCAATTAGCACAAGCTTGATGCTACCACCGAGCTCATCCTCTACATATGCATCAATATCAAACCCGCAATCGAGAAAAACATCCAATTCAGGGTTTACCGATAATCAATTCAATTTACTTGTGCTAAATCAGGATTTATCTAAATTTTCATTTAATCATCAAATATAATATCTTCAGATTAACTTTAATCATCATGGATTTATCCAAAACGTCATTAATCATCAAAACCTAGATACTAAGATCTACCTAGATCCAACAGAATTTTGGTGTCTGGTCGAATTTGGATTGTTGGTCGAATCGTAAGACTTGATTTTGGTTGAATGTGGGAAACAATTGGCCTATGGGGGAGCACATTTGACCGTATAGATAAAGTGAACCGGCCGATCGAATAGTTACGAACGAGGGGATAACGTGGATCAACGTGAGCCGCGAACGAAGCAACGACGTGGCCCAACGTGAGCGCAGCGTTCAAACAATGCCGCACAAAACGAATAGTGCGGTCCATATGGCCAGCCCAGATGAAGCGGGAAGACCAATCGGGCAGACAAAAATGCAGCGACGACATGGGCGAGGCGGCGGGCTCCACGCGAACAACATAGATGAACCGAAGACGCCGATCGAACGGCGAGGAATGCGGTGTCAACGTGACCGCGTGTAGAGAAGAGTTAGTGCCCCAATTGTATATTTACATATAATATGGCAATATAGTTTGGGTATTACGGCGGAGGTGGCTTCAGATCTCTCTCTTTTTTTTTTGCGCTGGCAACTATTCTTTCCTTTCTTCTTTTATTTTTATCTTGAAAGATATATATATATATATATAACCTAATTCGGTTGCAAAATACAGAGATATTTGGCATTATCTAAAACTAATATAAATTTTTTTTCCTAGCAAGGGTGCAAGGAAAAACACTGGAAGTTGGGATGTGACAAAATATAAATTAATGAGGCAAGCCTGCAAAATTATTTAATCATGTTTATGTTATAGCACTGAAGCAAATTTGATATAAAGTTACCATTTAAACTCCTCATCCCATTATACTCGGCATTCAATTTTGGTGGATCTTTATTGCACCTTGAATACCCATAAGTGAAGAAATTTCATTCACTGTCCAATTACTCAATAAAAAATCATCGCCACAATTAACAATGGTCATGTCAATTGTAGTTTTGAATTTTGATTCATAGAACGCATGAAGGCATGAGTATATAAATGTTTCAATGTTAGCATTGAACAACACACTGAATGGACATCAACATTGCTCAGGGAGTATCACAAAACTCTGAAAATTCTTCATTAGATGGGGCGTCAAGTGTTAGCTAGTGTTTGAGGTATGTGAAACGTCATTTGTATATGTGCCTCTCTCTATTTTAAACAATTTCTAGTGCCCTTTGTCTGAACTAGTTATTTTGGTATATGTTAAACATGTAGTGAATACGATATGAGGCTTAGAGTAATTGATATCGATTGAAGAACCTGACGCCATACCTGAAGAATACTACAAACCAGAAATTCTTGAGCCATACGAAGGGAAAATTTTTCAGACTGAAACTGATGCTTACCACTTCTATAAGATGTATGCATTGAGAAAAGGATTTGGAATTAGAAAAGGGAAACACTTTAAAAAATGTAAGATTGATTTTGTGTGTTCATGTGAGGCATGTAACTTACTGAATTTTACTGAAAATTCACTTCTCTTGTATGGTACGCACTCATACCGAAACATATAATTAATTTGTAGGGAAGGCCAATGGTTGGCTCTCGGAAATCAGTGAAGAAAGGATGCAAAGCCAAGATTAGAATCCACAGAATAGATGGAGGTCGCATAACTTCATTGACGAAGGAACTAGAAGCATAATGAAAGATATAATGGAACATCAATCTAGTACCACACAAATGTATGGATTTGTTTCTGGTCTACATGGTGGAGCATCTATGTTGCCTTTTACAAGAAAGTATTTTGAAGGTCTTAAGTGTGCCATACGAGTTGATGAGAGCAATGGTGACATAACGAAGACACTAAATTTCTTTGCAGATTTGCAAAAGTCAAGAAAAAACTTCTTTTATGCCCGTTGACGTAGGCACTAATGGTAAAATCAGAAACATATTTTGGTCTTCATGGCCAAAGCTAAATTATGAGTTTTTTTTTTTTGACAATGTGGTTACATTTGATACCACGTACCAAACAAACTTCCATGGTATGCCTTCTTCACCTGTTGTGGGTGTCAACAAAATCACTACCAATGTGCTTTTTTTTTGGTTGCGCGCAAATTAGAGAGGAATCTGAAGAAGCATTCAAATGGTTATTTAGCACCTTTCTTCAGGCTGTATATGGGAAACATCCCGTTGCAATTCTAACAGGTACCTTATACTTTATCTGAGTTTGTTAAATTTACTAATTAATGTTAATGGTTTTATTCATTTATTTTCTTATGCAGATCAATGCAAGGCCTATCGTTGTTGCAAGTGGCATTCTCTTCGAAGGCAGAAGAACACCTGGGTACCATATAAAGATGGACAAGTTTCATACAGTGTTTGAATCATACCTTGACTTGAGATGACTTCGAAGATGGCTGGTTGTCACTAATTGATGAGTTTAACTTGCACAGCAACACATACCTCCAAAAGGTTTGGCAAGATCGCAAGCCTTGGGCATCACCTTATTTCAAAGATTTTAAGTTAGGGTTGTTTTTGTAAAAAGGGCTGAAATGCAAAGGTGTATTTTCTGCATACTTTTATTTATTTTGAATAAAATTTAATTTCTTTAAGGTATTTTTTTGAGTTCTTTTTATAGTGCATCTTTAATTTCCTAAATTCAAGCTTCTTACCAATAAATACTTTTAATTCATGAAAAATCTTGGATAAAGTTTTATAATTATTTTTATGACATGATAATTTGAAAATGCTATGAGTTTAAATCATGCAAGGTGTTGAGGCTAAAAATAAGTGGATTTGGGACTCAGCAGATAAAGATAGATAAAGAATTTAGCTAAAGGATAAGACTCAGATTTAGGAAAATGAGGTTGTTCCAGTGAATCATGGCAACTGATAAGTGTTTAATTCATATAGATTTGGTCTTTGAGTTTGAGCCTTTTTTCAACTCCAAAACTCATTCTACGCATCATTTTGTGTGCATTTTTGTAAGATATCGACAATCCTTTATCACATGGTTGTTCGTTATGTTTCAACGGAAAAACATGCCAAATTTAGAAGCATTTCAACGAAATTTGGATAGGAAATGAAGTGGGAGAAGAAATTTTTAAAAATCAGAACACAACAGGGGGGTTGAAACCATAAAAATACCCCAGCATGACCTGGAGCACGACATGTGCTTGGCTCTGTGCACAGTTGTGCCCAAGGGAGTGCTTCCTTCTGTCCCCTCTCATTCGCTGTGTTTCGAAGTTTGTTTCGTTTAATTTTTGGTTGGTTTCTTCTATAAACGTGTCAAGGGGTAGTAATCAGTTAATTTTTAGGACTTTTGTGCTATCAAAAGAAAGTTTATTAGGTTAGTTTGTCATCCATGATAGCATCCACAATCAATTTGTTCTTCGTCAATTGTAAGCCAACGTGGACGGCATTTCTTATTTTGTTAATCAATTTGGTATGTTTTTTTTAATTCTTTGCATTTTTACTGTTTTCATGGATATTAACGAGTATTTTTCCCTCTAGGGTTAAGATTGACCTAATCTGGAGGGCATGATTTTGGCTCTGATTTTATTTGAAAGTTTGTTGTCTTAATTTCCTAAATTTTACTCTCTAAACACTGGATTTTGTGCTTCATTCACAGTATCATTGACGATCGATATTCGCACGTTAGAGTAACACACGATCGCTATACTCTAATAATAAATCTAGGGTTTGGAAGAGATTTTTCACCCAACTGAATTAGAGTAGTGGGTGCGATCTTATGTGAGTATTGCTTGGATTTTAAGCCAACAACTTAATTCGTCTAGTCTAAAATGTTGAAAATTAATTTATTATTCAACTAATCTTTGCTACAAATTATGCATGATGGTTATGGAATTCTTGAAACCCTAAATTTTTTCTCTCAATTCTAAAACTCTAATTTCCGTAGTTTCTCGATTTTAAAACCTAGCTTTTATAGATTTTAGTTGTAATTCTTAGATTAGATCTCACAATCAATTATCGCTCTGATTTAACTAGCAATCTTAATCTGAAAAACAATAACCTTGTTCCCTATGGAGTCAACCCTCAAGTGCTCAACGAACAATCGTTCACTTGCAATTATTACTAAGTGCACCCTTTTTGGGCGAGTCACCAATCGACAGTCATACGATGAGAGTGAGCCACCGTGTCACCCTTACGACTATCTCGATGACTAAATCTATCACGGACCTAAAAGTCAAAGTCTGGTGTGTCGGCTATGACCACGTCAACGATGGACACGACTTCTAGAGGGAGGAAGTCGAGGCTATGACGCACACCCACGCGGCAGATAGGACGGGATGGTGAGGAGCAAGTAAGCAGACACTATAAATGACGGCGAGTGGCCAAGGAAGACACACACAAACACACACACCCGCAAGTGCACACACATACACGCACAAGAAAGAAGGAGGAGGGCTCAGGGAACTCCCTGGGATCTCTCGGCGGCGATCTCGATGTTGGTAGCCACCCATCGCTCCACACCAACACCCCTTCCAAGCTCTAGCAACCGCACACATAACATCCGCACCATGACCGCCACTAGGTACGGGTTAGGGTTTCAATTTGAGGGCAAATCAGGTCAAATTGGTGTGAGGATTGGGCCATAGGACATATGCTACAAGCCTCCAGCAATCGAAGGCAACGGGAGGAGGTGAATTTAGGGTAAACTAGGCTGCGTCCGCCGCTAAGGGTTGAGGCCGAGTGGAGGAACAGAGAGAAAGGAGAAATGCGGGGGGGGGGGGGTGGGGGGGGGGGGGGGGGCGGGCAAGAAATATAGAGAAAAGAGAGAAAAAGGAAGTGAGAGAAAAAGAAAATAAGAAAGAAAGAAAGCAAAGAGAAGGGAGAAAAATGTAGGAAATTGGCAGAACAATATTAGAAGAGGGGTTTGGTATAAATATTAAGGATAAGTAGTTTTCACTAACAAATGTGTGCACTAGCACTATCTCAACCATCCATCTTTTCGCCTTGAGATCTATGCCAATTATAGAAATAAAATTAATTTTTTTGAGGAATTTTGGCACAAAAAATGATGATTCAAAATATTTTTGGTTTTTTAATCAAATCCTTTCCCACCTCTTCAAAATGTTTTCATCTTTGAGAGAAGATAAATCATTCAAAATATTTTCCATTTCAGTGAATATCTTTAGAACTCAATAAATTTCTTTGAGATTTTAGAAAAATATAATACCTCATTGATATGAAGCTTTGTCCCACTTAATAATGATATAATAGCTCTTCTAAAGCCCTCTATCACTTCTAGATATGTTGCTAATATTTGCCTCTTCTATCCTTAAGTAAGAAAAATATTTTCTATTTTTAAATATGGTATGTGGTGTTGTATTATTCATGAGACATACATATTCACCATTCATTGCTAGTTTAGCAAAACGATTATCCATTAACTTTTAAAAGATATATATATTATCATAAAATTCATGAGATATTCAAAGTACAACTTTGAAGATTTATTCTAAATTTTATAGAAATAAATAAAATTTTATTCTAAGATAAATAAATTAATCAACAACATCTAAATAATTTATTTTTGGATAAAGGAATCAATAACATCTAAATTTGCTGCACCAATATGGACATCAGCTTCCAACTGATTTATGTCAAGAAAATTATCATCATTATTGCTATTATCACAACAAATTTTGTCTCTATCTTTTCTCTTTGTTTTTTAGTGATTGTTGGTAGAGTCTACAAAATATTTAATGAATACGACATGTACACAACTAGTGCTTTTCACCTCCACAATAATAATATATATTTTCTGCAACAGCTTTATAATTTTCTCCATTTTTTTATCTCTCTTTTCTTTCCTGTTCTGCAAGTCAATTATGTTTTTGAAATCGACACAATAATTACCTCAACCATGTCTATATCCAAATCAATGACTGGGGTATTGGTTGTGGCCCCAACATTTTCTTTCTTTATTATAGTTGTATGTTGCTACATTCACTTCATGGAATGGAGCAAGACCATTGGATGCTCTTCATGATTTTTCTTCAAAAGGTTATTATTTTGTTCAATCACTAGTAAATAGTAAATCAATTCAAAATATTTCTTAATGTTATTGCTGCTGCAAGAGCATAACCTTGATAAACTAGTTTTAAACATGTCTGAGTTATATTCACGTACAATTCTAAAATCTTGCAACCTCATGTGCATATAGCCATAATAAGATTTAGGGAGAATCACAAATTTTTTTTAATCATACATTTTTTGTATGTTGTTCTAAAGAACAAACAAATCTTTAATAGAAATGTATTCAATTTTTAATCTTTTATGAAGGTGATGGAAAATAAAAATCATTGCCTTAGCTTTATCTTTGTTAGATGCTCATTTCCTTCTTTTGTTGTATAACCATCCAAATAAATTTAAGCATATAACACTTACGAAAATTAGTTTTTGTTAGTAATATCTAAAGCCAAAAAAAAAATCAAACTCTAAGAAATTCTTCATAATAAACAAAAATAAACAACAAACCTAAAGTTATGAACATTGCATAAAAATTTTATCCAAAGAAACTAAAATGATGTCTTAAAAAAGATATTTTGATCAAAAGAAATTTTTACCAAACAAAACAATTATTTGAAAGTAATCTTTAGAGACTTACCGAAATAAACAATTACTTGATGATGATCTAGAGATGCGCTCATATTGATAATGTATTATGAAAAGATGTACTCTCTAACTATAAAGTATAGAGAGAATGCAGAGGGAATCGGAGAATTATTCTTTTTCTCATGTATCCTTATATATTCTTATTACCCTCCAATGTGTACAAAAGAGTCTATTTATAAGGCCAATATTGTATATGAAGAGATTAGAATACCAAAAACTTGTGAATACAAAAGAATTTGGAGTTACAAAAATTTGATGGTTTGAAATTAGAAAATTCATGACATAGGAGTTACACATTTTTATGACATCTTGGGATATAATTTTCTTGATAATATAAGGTGTTACAATATTTATGGTATTACTTGTAGACATCTAGATATAAGAGCATAGTTGTATAACAATTTGATTACTCAAGTATATTTCTTGGACACTTCGGATTTATTTAGTTGCACCTCCTAGATCATTCCATGCAGTATGAGAGGTGTGGATGTTTGATTGCCTCTATCCTGAATCATCCATAAAGATAAAAAAGGGGAGAATATTCACCTAATATTCTGGATCATTCAACCCTTTGTGTTATGTTGGATGACTTGTCCTCAAAATTCTCTGTGGCTTCAGCTTGCATGCCTGTGATAATGACTCCGACTTATTGCGTTCAATTATTTATGTTCATTTTTTATGTTCTATTGTACCAACTTCATCTCACTTTAATTAATTTTTTGTGTGTTTAATTAGATATTCATTCTTGACCTCGTTAACGACAATATCAAACAATTTCTCATTCTCATTAACTAAATAAAATTCTGAACTATCTCATTCCACATTAATTAAATAACAACTCTAAACCAAATCATGACATAACACATGTTACATCCCTTTTCATAGAGCACCAACCACAACTTTGTCCAAAACAAACAGGTTATCGGATCCACTTGCAGTCCCGTAACCCAACTCCATCTCGTCCCTCGTTGTCTCCGTCCAATTCATCTTCTCCTTCGGAGCTTCCAAAGCCTCTCCAAACCCCTCATCTCCTATAAATACCCCCACCACCTCACACGCCTCTCCCTCTGGCTTCCCATCTCTTCTCCAACCCCAGCCTCCTCTCCTCCTCCCTCCGCTCCTTCATGGCCGCCGCCTCCACCGCCGCCGCAGCCTTTGCCTCCCCGGCGGCCATCTCGCCGTCGCCAGCCGCCGCCCGGCGGAGCATCGTCAGCTTCGTCCCCGCAGTCGCCCGCGCGGCCGCCCTCCGATCCGGCCGCCGCTCCGCCGCTTTCTCCGGTACTGATTCATCTGTTGCAATCCCTAGCTCGGGTTTGGGGATCCGAGTTGTTTGTGTGCATCTCATATGCAATTCACAGTTTCGTGGTGTTTGGGGTGCTGAATTGGGCAGCCGATTCTGATCTGTTGTCAGAGAATTTGGCTCTCGGCTTGTAAGCTGCGTGCATTTTTGTAGTTGAGATTTGAATGCGTAAATCAGTGAGTCATAGTCTTCTAGTTCTGCCATTTAGAATTGTGTGTTGGATTCACATTAGTCATGGTCTCATGGATGTATCGTGCATAGACTTCTAGCTTAATTTTGACTTGTTTTGGAGTGATGTTGTGTACCACAAGTGCTGATTGGTTAGGAGAAATGTGTGGGGATTATGTGGGTCCATTTGAACAACATTCTGTTGGGGTTGTGCATTCGTGAAATAATTGTAGTTGGCTTGGAATTGGAAAGGTTTTGGATGATAGTAATGGATACTGGATAGGTTCTATTGGTTTTTCAAGAGTGGAAACCATACTGAAAATAGCTTTTTTTTTTTTTTGGTATGGGCTCTGTGGCAACCCGTTGCCCCCCTGAACAGACGAGTACCGGAGCAAGGTTTGAAATTTCATTATTAGGCTGGTTGCCGTAGGTGGGCTGGTACATGTTGCTGGCCGGTTGCCGGTGGGAACCAGTTAAAAACCATCCGAAATGCTTATTTGAAATCTTGTATTTGTTTCTAGTGCATAACCGGTAACCGTCCAAAATTAGGCAATTTCGGATGGTTACCATCCGGCAATTGCTGGTTACACTCTGAGATTATTACATGCATAGAAACAACTGATCTGAGGTTACGCATACCATGCATAGAAACAACTAATATGTGGTGATGGATGGTGGTGCTGGTGTCTGTTTGCCTTTTCACATTTTTGTATTACACTAATCCTAAACTGTGTTAATCAATTTGTGTTTAACTAACTGGTTTATGAAATAAAATCTACAGGAAAGGTAATGGTATGTGTATTTGTAACAGTCAGGAAAGTTTGAAGTGATATTTTAAACTTCTGCTTTGTAGGTGTAAATCAGGTGTTCTCTATGGGGGTATGCTGATTTCCCCTGATTTTTTGTATCCAAGCCCTTGTATGGTTGTTATGCCTTCATTCTATGACTATAAGCATTGGCTTGGCATGTCAATGCTGCTGGCAGATTTGTGAATTTTGAGAATATTAAATTTTGTTGATCCTTTTTTTTTGTACTGAAAAGCTTAAGTTTGGGTGAGGTACATGGTTTCAACTCCTTTTGTGGTGAACCAGCAAAGAACTGTCCACATTTTTCATGCTAGGAAATGGTATTTGCAGGTGTGAGAACTCATGTTGCAGCTGTTGAACAAGCAGTTGTAAAAGATGCTACAGAGCTGGAAGCTCCAGTTGTTGTTGTCACTGGTGCCTCCAGGGGCATTGGCAAAGCCACTGCATTGGCTCTCGGAAAAGCAGGCTGCAAGGTTAGCACTTAGAGTTCATTCTACATCCTGGTAGAGTGGTAGATGTTTCATGAATGTTGGAAGGACATGGTGCTCCTTGGAAAATCATGCTGCAATCTTAGCAGTTTAAGTAGTTGATTTCTACATCTTGGTTAGAATTTTTATGAATGTAAAAAGCACAAACTTCTTATCCAATAACTTAAGTTGTATGGAAAAATGATGTAAATGTACTTAGATTTGTTGAAATTGTTCTTTGACCATGGGACGGCATTATGAAATAGCGAATGGTGAAATCCATGCAAAGTAGCAAAAGGAACTTATCCTTTCATATAAGGCTCCATTGGCATTGTAGTGGATTTGAGAAAAGCTGATTCCTCTCAAAACCATGTTATTTGGAAGATTCTATCACTTTCTTTTATTACAACTCAATTCCAATCTTTTCATTGCCAAGAAATGGATGTCACTTATTCTTTAGATTGTGTTGGAACTAATGTGGTTGAGAAAATGAAAAATGAACATATTGCATAAATCTAAACAAGTGAAGTAAACTTCTCTTTTCTTTATCTAGGTTAAATTGCACGAGTAGTTCTCAAAAGTTGTCTAATTGTGCCACTTAAATTCTTAAACTTCAATTTTAGTCTGGTATGTCCTTGTACTTGTTTAATTATATCACTTATGTCCATTTGTCAATTCAATGATGGATAATTGACATGACAAGCCACAATAAGTCTCTAAACTTGCTTGATTATGACCCTTAGGTCCACGGACTTGCTTAAATGTGCCACTTAAGTCCTTGTCATAGTCATTTTTTGTGTCACTTAATTAAGGGAGGAACCTATGTAGTACAGTTAAACAAGTTCAGGTACTTGCTAGACTAAACTTCAACTTAAGGACCTAAGTGGACAAGATTAAGGATTTTACTCTTTTATCAAATAGGCCATGAACTTTCGCAAAGTAACTTCACAATGAAACACAGCACAGATCAGCACAGCATTGCCAAACTGACCTTGGTAGCATTACAAAGATCAATATAGATGGCCAAGAGGCATCAAACATAATATGCTTTCCTTACCACAACATGGATTTTAAATCTTCACAAACACTGTCTCTGATCTTCAAATTTTATTTTCTTGATTAGGACAATATTTTGTGTTTGGAAAGAGTAGACTAACATTCTTTTTGCTTCAATGATGATAAATATTTTTAGATATCTGTCTATTTATATGTTTTTTTAAGGTCATGTTTGTATGCATGCTTGCAAGTGCAGATGATTGCACCATTTTCTCATTTTTGTACTATTAAAAATGCCTCTCAGGAGTTGATAATAACTCGACTTTCAGGTCCTGGTGAATTATGCCCGGTCTTCGAAAGAGGCTGAGGAAGTCTCCAAAGAGGTATGGTTATTTCATTGGCAAGTGGATGCTTATGAGGAGATACTTTCTTTGTTCATAATTTGTCCACACCACACACTAGAGATTTGTGTGACGACTATCATGAAGGAAACAATCTGCAGCCAGCAATGACCATGGTTATATTTGAGGCAATCATATTTTATGATTTAGAATCATTGCTCTTGATAGTCTTCTTCGTAATCTACTTGATATTGTTAGGTTTGTATTTATGTACCAATTCTTCTCAAAGAATTAGCATGGGAATCCTAACTTTAACTATCTCTATCTTGCCATGCTGGCAGATGGAATTCTTTTTGGGATAAAACATGCTTAATGTACTGAGGATTTTAGGCAGTTCTCAGCCATGGTATTCCTTATAGAACACGAATTTCTTCTGTTGGCAGGACCACCGTTGATTGCTTTCTTGCAACTTTTTGCAAGCCTATTCTGTGGATCCTAGACAATTAGTTAAAAGGAACACCAGTTGAGTTTGGGTAATATGATGGAAAGCAGAAACATATGTCATGAGGGATCAGAGTCAACTGAAATCTTGGACCCGTTGTACTAAATTGATTGGATCAGACCTGCCACATTGGTGTTGCACTGTTGCAGGATAATAATATGGGGCCATGGGGGGCTCCAGGGCCATGTGAAAAAAATTTTAGAACAGGCTTTATGCTTACAAGGCATGGAGAAAATAAGACATGGTTGATCGTTCATTGGTGGATGGTATGCTTATTGCTATGAGATTGTGACACATTACTCCACACCATACTTGATACTGGAAAAGCTTTACCGTCACCAGAATATGATATATTTTATTTCTATTATGTGGTGATGACACTTAGTACCAAGATTAATATGATAAATTAACAAATGGTTATTTTCATTGCTGTTTATGTATCCACACTGGATGACTAGTGAGAAGATGTGCTGCTGGGTCATTCTTAGAGAAGAAATCAATCTGTTGACACAAGCATGAATTCCACTATGCAGCATGTAGAATTTTGCATGCGCCTACAGTATTTCCAAGTTATATTTGGTTGCACTGTATCTATTTGTACTTATACATGAGTAAGGGTTTAGGGTTTAGGTTTGAGGAGCGGGTTCTTTGCCCTAAGATCATATTTTATCAAGACAACAATGTTAACTTGCAAGAACTATTAGTTGCTTATTCAGTACTAACATGGGTTGTTTTATCAGTATGTATTAAACCATTAGCTTGAAAGGACTATTAGTTGCTTATTCAGTTCTAACATGGATTGTTTTGTCAGTATGTATTAAACCATTATCTTGCAAGAACTATTGAGGAAATAAGTAGATGATTTGTTGGATGTAGTTGATCCAAATATATTTCATATATTGTTGATGGACTGATTGGTGACACTGGATCAGCATTCATTGATAGGTGATACCAAGTAAGATATAGCTCACACCATTCAATGCACTTCTATGGTGCTTGGAGAAATCACATTTGGCTTTTTTTTTTTCCTTTTGTTGTTTTGTTTGTTTTCTTTCAACCTTAAACTAAGATCCAAATAGATGTCAACAGTGTAATATTTTTCAGATTGAAGGATCTGGTGGTCAGGCCATTACCTTCAGAGGAGATGTTTCCCAAGATGCTGATGTAGAATCTATGATGAAAGCAGTAAGTGAGGTTCATTTGTAGAAGGCAACCAGTTCTGACACTTCAACTTTTCTCTGTTTGAACTTTAACAACTTCAGTGTGTGAATCTTTCAGGCTGTTGATAAATGGGGAACAATTGATGTACTGGTAAACAATGCAGGTATTTTCCAATGATGTTTCACCTTTTTGCATTTTTTCTGATTCAATTTATTTCTCTCCACAATTGACATATCATACTTTTATCAGGAATCACACGAGATACATTGTTGATGAGGATGAAGAAATCACAGTGGCAAGATGTAATTGATCTGAATCTCACAGGAGTCTTCCTTTGTACACAGGTATGTTTTTGTCCTTTGTACACAGGTATGTTTTTCACCCTTTTTTCCACTTGAATCATTTTATGCATCTTACTGCAACATATTCTTTGTAGGCTGCCACAAAAGTAATGATGAAGAAGAAAAAGGTATTGAATGTTCTTTCGGTCAGATTGGTTGCTATGATAATTGACAATTGTTTATTATTATCATGCTTAGTGCTTGTTGGAATAGAACTCTCCATAAGCCGAAGTGAAAGTACTACAAACCTGTCATGCCCAGTGTGAGTTTATAACAGCAATTCTCTCATGAACAGCGGAGTCCTCTACTGGAGTCCCTATTAGTAGGTCCTTCGTCCAATCCCAGTAGCAGAAGTCATGGTTTTCTATTTAATATTACAGTAGACAATTATGTGAATGCCTCCTTGTGCTATTGATTTCTTCTTTGATTTCTATTTAATATTACAGTAGATGGTAGACAATTATGTGAATGCCTCCTTGTGCTGAGATTACATTAAGATGCCATGGAGCATTGCACAAGATTATGCCTCTATGGTAATGCATAAAACAAGAGTTGGGTAGAGGCTTGAGATTGATAGGCAAATTCTGATTTTATGTTATTCTTGATTAGGATGGTATTATTCATCTTGTACTTGGCCTTACAATAGGTTGTCAAACGTGCCTTGTGCACAGTGTACAGTGTACATCATGTGTAGTGGTGAAAACGGATTAGATATCGATCAAACCATATTCACATCCATATTTTTAAGTCGAATTCAGATATACTCGATTTCGGATCAGATAAATATCCAATACGGTCGGTTTGGATTATTTTTAATTTGGATCGGATTTCGGATTCTATTGCTAATATTCTTTACATTTCATTATTTTATTTGTACAAAATTTAAAATTAACTCATTTTAAATCAAGAAATAATATATTTGAATGAATTTGTATATTCATTCTATTATTCATGTAAGATTTTGATCACAAAGTTGCTATGCTATAAATTTAGATAAGTATTTCTATAGAAATAGTATTCATATTTGAATTCAAATATACAAGTATATCATTTTATCATATTCGGATACGGATCTGGATAAAGAAAAAAATGTTATTTGGACGCAAAATTCCTTACCATATCCGCATGTTATCGGATTCTATAATGGGATAATTCGGATAATCCGTATCCGTGTTTCACCCCTAATCATTTGTGCTGGTCTGCTTAGTTTAATGCTGTAATGCAGGGAAGAATTATCAACATAGCATCAGTAGTTGGTCTTACTGGTAATGCTGGCCAAGCTAATTACAGTGCTGCCAAGGCTGGGGTGATTGGATTCACAAAAACAGTTGCCAGGGAATATGCAAGCAGAAATATCAATGTGAGCCTCATTTAATTAATAGTTTGTGTAAATACTTTAGGCCATAGTCATTCAATTTTTGAAACAGTTCTGAATATTTACTCAGGTGAATGCTATTGCACCTGGATTTATTGCGTCAGATATGACTGCCGAACTTGGAGATGAGCTTGAGAAGAAAATCTTGGCAGCTATCCCCTTGGGTATGTAATAACACTTGCATGTGCATCAACTGTACTGTTGACTGAACAATCTTTCTTATACGATCAATGTTAGTTTAACAAAAAAAATCTGCTTGTCTGTCCTTTTCAGTTATTCTATGCTATGTTTAATAAAAACCTGCTTATAATTTTTATAGATGTCCAATGTGACCATTTGGTTATGTAGCTGCTAACACCAAGCCCATGTCCCCCTCCCCCACCGCGCGCCCCCCCCCCCCCCCCCCCCCCCCCCCCCCCCCGGGTACATTAATTGATCAGCATACAGATTTTTGCAAGAGGATATGAGTAAACATGCAGAATTGCACAGCAGCAAAAAGTAAAACCTGATTCAGATATTGCTTACTTACTGTAGTTACTTGCTTTAAGGGTTTAAAAATTCCATTCAACTAGCTCTTTGAGCTAGTGCCTTGTTGATCAGATTGTGATTCAACTGGCTAAGGCCTAGTCATGGTGTGCCACCAGAGAACAGAGGATGATCTGGAGAGGGCTGGACCACTTGATCCGTCTTGCCTTGATTATGGAGGTTATGTCAGTCATGACAGTGGGATGCCAGATGGTGTCACTGGTTTATGTTAACTCTGTGCTGACTGCATAGTACTTGGTTCTTCATTTGCCTTAGACGTGTTCCTGCATCTGTCAAATGAAGTTCATAGTGCAGTTTTCTATTTGGTGGATAAACTCATTTGGTAATGGGAAGAGAGGTTACAAAATTACTCTACAGAGTGGCTCTTTTTGATTGTTGGTCCTACTATCTCAATAGAAAGCAGAGACTACGGTTGTGTTCATGTCGGATCATTATTAAGTGATATGACCTCAATTTTCTGCCCCACCTTTAAGTATGTATCTCACTAACCCCCCATGCAACTTCTCAGGGAGATTCGGCCAGCCAGAGGAAGTTGCTGGCCTGGTGGAGTTCTTAGCCCTCAACCCTGCTGCAAGCTACATCACTGGACAGGTCTGACTGTAGTTTGTTTGTGCATCTTTCTGTAGGTTCTCTGAATGAATTCTTATTGACTATTTTTTTCTTCTGGTGTCAATGTGCAGGTCCTTACCATTGATGGTGGAATGGTAATGTAAGGCTTGAGAAATTTGCCCCCGCCCTAGAAGTTTTCTTTTTCTATCTCATGTATCTTCCAAATTTTGCACTGTCATAGAAACAATTTGTTTCTTGTACTGGCGTTTAATTGTTAGTAGGAATAAGTTAGATGTGGGAAATTTTGAATTTAGTAGTGCATGTTTGACTCATTGACTGTCATTATAAGAGGTTAGAGCTTTGCTTCCGTACTTCGATCTTCTATTGCTCCCTTAGTTAATAACTCTATTGATGTTCAAGGTTGTCAATGGAGTTTTGCATGTTACGATGACATATTTGATTTAATTATTATTTTTTTAAAAAACTATTTAACTGGTAGTGTATAGCTCTATGTTTCTCTGCTATCAATTATGTTATGATAATTTAAACAATTTATGACCTATAAAACAATTAGAGTTGTAAAATTTAAACATGACATGATTTGACACGTATTGAATATACGGCTTATGATATGAGAGCTAGCAAATTTAAAAAAAAAACACAATTCCATGTCACGGTTGATGTGATTTTGGGCTATGAATTGGACCACAAACGTATCTACTTTGTTCGGGTTTGTGTTTATCTGTTTTAACACAATACAAGACAACTAGAACACACGACACAACCGACAACGGTTCTACTTGTTGGCGCAGCTGCCTACTCTTATCCTCTCCGTTGCACCACCCCGATCAACTTTGCCCTTCTTTAGTAGCTCCTATGCATTTTCCTTGCGCATTGGCATGAAAGCAAACACATCTTTCATAAGTGATATTTTAGCCTTGCGCACAACTAATAAAAAACAAGATCAGTGAGATTTATACTTCGTTTGGCATAACAGTTTTATACAATATAATAGACAGTAAATATCAACACAACACAAAACCACACTTGCAATCCAAACTACACCTTCCTCAAAAAACCAATGCTGTATAGAATTGATGATAACAAACTTCATCTTAGATACTGAAACGTCCATAGGAACTGACACATACAAATAGAGCCACTGAGAATGGATATCTCCAGGAGTTTCACACGTCAGATCAAATAGTGCCTTTAAAGTATCAGCAAAAGGGCACCAAAATCATATCATTTGCAGCACTCAGCAGTCAATAGATATTATAATTCGTGATTTTTAAGAATACTACGGAAAACAACACTGGTTCGAAATAAGATGATATACTAGATTTCAACATCAAACAGCAAACCCTATTTTAACAAAACTAGGCATTTAACAGAACAGACCCAATACATTGTAGTACTTAAGACCACAAGGAATGTCCATACAAAGCATCAATATTTAAGTAACTTCCAAGCAAAAAAAAATTTGTTTGGTAATGTGCTGAAAATAACATGTCATGTTCCAACCTAGGCATTAACCTAGGCCTTGATAGCATACTTCCTCAATGGAAAATACTTCTCACGCTTCTTTTCCCTCTCCGTCTTCAGTGAAAGCTGTGAAATAAGAAAAAAGAAGACATCAAACCAAAGGTGAAAACCAGCCTGATAGACATATCAAGAAACTTCTATCACAAAATTTGGCAGTAAAACCGAAATTTTGATGTAAATTTAACACCTGCAAAAGATTCAACCAAATTCAACACCATAAAGAGGATATGCAACAAACCCACCAATGAACATCAGAAGTGACTGACACTCAATATAACATAATAAACATTGTATCACTACTAGATCATGCAGAGTAAGTGATACAAAAGTTCAGCATTAAAATTCTACCACTAAATCATGTAATCGACATCAAAATTTGCGACAAATTGTTGAATGTCCTTGTATTTTTCGGAGTTCATATTATGTACTTAGTGATTACAGCCAATTGTATGGACGAGAGAGACAATTGACAAGATAATCAAAGTAAATTGGTATTGCTAAGTACAGAGTCAGTAAGAACGAAGAAATTGACCAGCAAGCAAGCACTGTTGTCATCTTGAAACCAAAACCCAGAAAACATAATTATCCTCCATCTTGCAACAAAACCAACATGCAACGAGGATTTTAGTTTTATGTGAATGAAAGGTACATTACAGGTTTTTTTTTGAAAAAAAGAGAACCTTATAAGCACCCAACCCAGAAACATGATCCAATCACACAGTGACACAGGTGAGAATCACAAATACCATGTCCTAGAAGGAAACATAAATTTTCATATGAACTTGGAAGATTGCAGCCCTAGTTTTACCTGGTATTGAACAACTCACACTACTCAAAATATCAAAACACCCATTGCATAGCACCACACAAATGACAGACCACACAAACCATTAACAGAAGAACAAAAACTGCAGCCTGATAATTTTTCTTTCAAGAAAATGTGCTCATTTAACAAATGCTACCATGCTTATGCATTTGCGGCAATGCAAAAATACACAGCACACACCACAGCAAACACATTACATTCATTTGTTGATTTGCCTAATTGCAGCCCCTCAAAGCACTAGAGTTACTGAGTCATAACCATTAACACAACCAGTAAATACACGGCCTGATAACTCACTCACTCTCTCATCTCAGAAAAATGAGTCACAAATCTATCCATTGGAGTGATTAATGATAGTATGCTTAGACATCCACGGTGATTCAAAAATAGACATTTCACACGTCACATAAATTAGTCAATTTGCCTAATTGGAGCCCCTAAAACACTGGAGGTAATGAGTCTAAAGTCTGAACCAAACAAGAAGAGAAAAAGAGGGATTAGGAAAGGGAAAGGAAGAAAGCAAAGAAAGAGAGCACCAACCTGGTGCTTAGTGAGGCGGCGGCGGATGGCTCGGGTCTTCTTGGGGCGGAGGTCGAGGGGTAGCAGCTTCTTCTTCTTGTACGCCTCCCGCAGCGCCGCCTTCTGCTTCTGCGACACCACCGTCAGCACCCGCGCGATCGACGTCCGCACTACCTTGATCTTGGACAGCTTGTTCGGCGCGCCGCCGGTCACCTTCGCCACCCGCAGCAGCGACAGCTCCGCCTTCAGGTCCTTCAGCTGCGCCATCAGCTCCGACTTCGGCTTCCCCCGCAGCTCGTGCACCTTGATCCTGGCTGCGCCCGCATCACATTTCCCATAAAGACACACGAGTTAGATCTGATGCAAAGAAGCAAGGAAAGGAAAGGACGGTGCTTTAAGCATTAGGCTTTAGAGAGAGTTCTTGGCTTGGCTTACCCATGGCGGCTACGGCTGCGGTAGCGAGTGCTCGTGCGGTGCGGCCGCGGCGGAGGAGGAGTTGGGTGGTGGTGAGAAGCGAGAGGAGGCGGCAAAGGTGGGGTGTGTGGATCTATATATGTGTAAAACCCCAGTGGTGGTGATGAAACCCTAGTTCTGGGAATGGGCTTTTTGGGCCTTATTGACCCTAATGGATCATGCACTGGGCTTCTTTGATTTTCTGATTTTTTTTTTATTCTTTGGAGACTTTTTGGGAGGTCTCATCTCCGGGGAAGAACTTATAGGAGAACATCCTAATATAAGAACTCACTCCAACATCTCTGGTTTATTATTTTTTTCTTTGGAGTTTTTGGAAGGTGTTGTCTCCGGGAAAGAACTTATAGGAAGAACATCCTAATGTGAGGACTCGCTCCAACATTCCTGAATTCATATAACCTACACTAATCTGGCTATAAAATAAGTCTTCGTGTGGCATTGGGTTATCTTACTTAATTTGTCAGACAACACGACCCATCCATCATTTGTGCACAAAATCAATTTCCAGTCATGTGACAAAATCAATTTCCAGTTATGTGTGTTGGGTTGCAGTTGCCTACTCTAATGTCCCAACCCCCCAAAATTACCCTACAAATGATGGATGGGTCGTATTGTCTGACAAATTAGGTAAGATAACCCAATGCCACAAGTTACAATATTTTGTCCCCTATATGGAGTGAGATGGTTCTAGCTTAATGTCGTTTCATTCCACCAACCATTAGAACACAACTCTGCAGAATTGAATGATTCCATTCCACTTGCCAAAGACAACCTAGGATTGAATGATCCCAGATGAAGGCATTCCACAATCCAAATAGGCTTATCGAGAACAAAACTGATCCATATACACAATACACCTACAAAAAATCAACTTAATAAACATAAAACTGAAGCACATTTGCTAAGAAAAAAAATACCCACCTGGAACATCAAATTTGGAAGGAAAAAAAAAACACTTCAGGCTCTTAAACAAGAAAAGTATAAGAATTGACAGGGTTCATCAGGTGAATGCCACTCTAACCGTTTGCTTGAGATGATGTTAGAATGTGAACAAGTTACAACTACCAGCAACTAACACTTTCTCCAAACAAAACTGTGGTGGTTTCTTACAAGATGCAATGCTCTACAATCTCTAACAACTAGCCCATCACATGAACAACAGGTATAAATAGATGAAACAGGATAGCACAAGAGATAACAAAGAAACAGAAAGACGAGCTCCGGCATTGGAGTCGTTTGAGCCAAAGCCAGGCTCGTTCAACCCGGTGTCGCCGCCACCGATGCCCGGTGGCGATGGAATTCCCGAAGGCGTGGTGGAACCTGGTGGGCCTGAAGCCTCCCCAGCAGTGCTGCAACCAAGACATCACAAGATTAGCAATCTGTTACCCATTTTCCTGTGGGTAAACTTCTCTACATGGAAATATTTTCATACTAAGAGTTTCTCTGAAATTATAACTGAGTTGCAAATCACAAGCATCGTCGTGTCATCAAGTATAACATTCATGGTAATCAGTCGGATGTAACAATACAATAAAATTAATTGTGGCAAGACTATGATATATGCTGTTAAGTTGAGCTTGCAAGAAGTTAATTATGTAAGACCAATTGAGACTAGGAGTAAAATGCTATTAAGTTGAGCTTGCAAATGAGTGGGATCACAACTTATCATTTATAGTTTACATAGATTGATTAGTTGACAAGCCAATCAAAGTCATGGATTGAAGCGATCATTAGAAATTCTGCAACCATAGTTCGCATAGTTCATGCAAACTTGCAAAGGGAGACAATAAGTAAAATGTGATGCATACCTTGCAGAAGCAGGGTAGGTGCAGGATCCATAACCTGCAGGACAAAAGCAAATTGAATTAGTAGAAATACAAATATATGCAGATCCTAAGATGTAAATAGATCTGAAGAAGATAACCAAAAAATGCAGTCTGCTATGTAAACATCAAAAATAAAAAAATGGGAGAATGGGGGCTAACTACAGTGGTGGATCCAGAATTTCTTAGCTGTGCAATCAAGTATAGAATTTCTACATTTAGTGGGGTCAATTTTTTAAAAAATATTCATAGTATTATGGTTATTTAATTAAATTCCTGCTGGAATAGCCTTCTTTGACAAAAAAAAAATGAGGGTCATTTGACTCCGCAGATCTCTATATCCATCTGCCTCTGGGTGATTATATATATGGGCATAGACACAAGGTAGAAAACTTCAGAAGAACTCATATCTATCATACATTCATATTTACACCAGCCTTAAAATGCACTAGGCTACTAAAGAAAGAAATGTAAGGCATGGCCAATTGCAGAACTAAGTTGGCATCAGATCCATACATGGGGACAACACTGTTTGAGTTCATGTAGTTGGGTCATTACCGATGTGGCATGCACTGAAAATGCTGAAAAAAAAAACTAGAAGAGAAGAGATAATGCAAGTAGTTTGGATTAGAGGACATGTTTTAGTTTAGTTTAAATTTCTTAGTATAATTTTGTTGAAAAACTAAATTAAAGAATGAACTGAATGCACATAATTTTTCAAGTTTATTTTAAATATTTTTGTAAATTTAAACAAATGTAAAGTGATGCTGAGAATAGCTTCGTATTTATTTTAATTATTATGGTTTTAGTTAAACAAAAATAAAAATTCAATAGTTGAATTTCAAAGATTAGCATAAAAATTAAGGAGACTTCAATTGGTGACCTATTGGTTAAGGACAATACCACCTAACCAACTGTGTATTTGAACATTTATGGGTATTTGAACATTATGATTGTGATACGGATGTATTTGTGGGACGCATGTATAGGAGATGCGACAAGGCAACCAATTAGGAGTTCTATTTCTATTTCTGTTTCTGTTTCCTTAAATGTTATTTCCTTATGTAATCTAATCAGTTTCCTTTTCTGATGGGAACGTTTCTGGTTCTCCTTATTTAGACAAAGATGTTAGGCTATAAAGATGAGGGGATTATCTCCTCAAAGGGAGGGTAATAAGAAAAGTACTTCCTGGAATTATCTCTCTTCAATCGCAGCACAAGTCGGGCTATTGTACGCCACGCACGAGAGCTGCCCGCGCGACAGGCAGATCGCACGAGACAAGCATCTCACTGCGTATCCGACTAGCTGGCGCCCCCTTTTCCACACGGATACAACCTGCGCTCTCTCTCTTTTTCCTCTACAGCTGATGGCCATAACAATTTGGTATCAGAGCTCATGGCTGGGGGCCCACCACCTGCTGCCGTCGCTGCCGACACTATAGAGGAAATTCCGTCGATGCTGGCTGCCATAATAAGGCAACAAGAGGAGCAAGAAGCCGCAATAGCAACCCTCCAAAAGCATATAAAGAATAACAATGGCAAGGCAACCTCGCCGCGCATTGATCTCCCAGTCACGGAGGCCGATTCATCAATGGCAAACAAGGATGGCAACCTCGCTGCACACCATATCCATGCTACACAGCCAAATAGATTCCATCAGATAGATTTCCCCTTTTCTCTGGAGAAGAGGATCCCTTGGAGTGGCTCGCACGCTGCGAACTATATTATCGATTAAATCATGTTCTCGCTGAAGACATGCTTTTTCTCGCTACTTACCACATGACAGGAGTTGGTCAACAATGGTACTGTAAGTTTGAACGCAGTGAAGGAGTTCCTTCATGGGCAAGCTCCAAGAAGGCATGTTCACAACACTTCGGACCACCATGCTGCACGAACCCAGTCACCAAGCTCTCGCTCTTGAAGCAAACTGCCTCTGTGGATGAATATGTTAAAGAGTTTTATCGTTTGCTCAGTCGAGTTGACGACTTGAACCCCAATCATGAGATTGGGTTGTTCTTGGCAAGGCTCACTGAAGTCCTTTGAACCGATGTTGAGCTACAAAATCCGATGACACTCGAGAAACACTACCAAGTCTTGCAAGGCTCGGGTCTCCTCCCTCACCTGTCAACCGCCTTACCAACCTCATCACTCACACAAGCCTGAGCTACAACACGCCTCACATCGCTTCTATCAGGACTAGCCATGGCGGCGCTGCCAATTCAAATCTCGACTCTAGCTAAGACGCAACATCAGGCATCGACTGCACGCGTTTTCAGTCAACTTACATCCACCAAGATGGCTAACCGCCGCGACAAAGGACTTTGCTTTAACTGCGACGAGCAGTATAAGTGTGGTCACCGATGCAAAAGGCTATCCTGGCTTGAGGTAATGGATGAGGTCGACAAGATGGGGACACCGAACTCAACAGCTCCGAAGAACCACAAATTTCCCTAGACGCGCTCACTAGAAGAGGATACATTGAAGCTTCGGATATGTATTAAGAACTAGTACTTCGTCGCATTGGTAGACACCGGCTCGACGCACAATTTCACCAGCATCTCTGCAACTCGTGCGGCAGGTGTGGATTTGATGCAACAACCGGGTGTGCGAGTCCGAGTAGCCAATAGGGACCGGTTGCCTACATCCGGATTCAGTCCGGACCTTCAAATTCAAGTAGACATAGAACATCCAATGCTGCTATATCGATCTCGACGAATTCGATGTGGTTTTGGGGGTAAAGTGGTTGAAGCCTCTAGGGGCATTTACAATTGATCTAACACCGCTAACTGTCTATTGTCTGGGCTGGTCGAAGCATCACATGGAAAGGGCTCCAACCGACGTCCGATGCTCCGCCTCTCCTATTATTGATTACTACATTGGACTTACTTCAAACACCACTGGGAGAATTTAGGGAGCTCTTTGTACAATCGCATCCATTGTAGCCTTCCTCCTAGCCTTCCTCTTGAATGTCATTTGGACCATCACATCCATCTACACAATCAAGTCCAGTGGTGGTTCGCCCCTACTGTTACCCCCACATACAAAAAAAAGAGATCAAAAACCAATGCACAACCATGCTGCAACAAGGTATAATCAAACCCAGTTCATCTCCGTACAGCTCACCAGTCTTGTTGGTGAAAAAACAGGACAAAACATTGCGCTTTTGCATGGACTATCGAGTCCTGAATGCCCGAACAGTAAAGGATGCTTTTCCGATTCCCACAGTGGAAGAGTTGTTGGATGAGCTCAAAGGCGCACGATGTTTTTCCAAATTGGATCTCCGCTTAGGCTATCACCAAGTACGAATGCATTCTGACGACGTCTACAAGACCGCTTTCCTCACACACCCTGGCCACTTCGAATTCTTGGTAATGTCGTTTGGACTGACAAACGCGCAGCTACTTTTCAAGCAATTATGATTGAGGTGCTCCAAAAGTATTTCGAAAATTTGTCATTGTTTTCTTTGACGACATTCTAGTCTACAGTGCATCATGGTCCGAACATCTTCGTCATTTACGAGCAGTTTTCGTACTACTTCAATGCCATCATCTGTTCCTGAAGGAATCAAAATGCACTTTTGGAAATACATCTGTGGCTTATCCGGGTCATGTCATCATAGAGGATGGTGTCTCCATGGACCCGGGCAAGGTCCAAGTCGTTACAGATTGGTCAGTCCTACATTCGTTTCGAGCCCTCTGAGGATTTTTGGGATTAGCAAGTTACTACCGACATTTTATCCAAGATTTCGGCCACATTGCTATCCCCCTGACACAACTCTTTAAAAAAGACGCATTTCAGTGGCCATCAGCAGTAGAGGAGGCGTTCCAAGCTCTCAAAACAGCTCTCGTGCATGCTCCATCATTGTAGTTACCAGATTTTTGCATACTGTTCATAGTGGAATGTGATGCCTCGGGTTCAAGCATTGGTGCTGTATTGCATCAAGGGGATAGACCAATTGCAATTTTTAGCAGAGCTGTTCCCGCTCATCACGCCAAAAAGGCAGCATATGAGAGGGAGCTAATCGGATTGGTCAAAGCAGTACGGCACTGGAGGCCGTATTTGTGGGGCAGGACATTTGTGGTACATACAGACCACTATAGTTTGAAGTTTCTTCTCGATCAGCGTCTTTCAACAATTCCGCGACATCAGTGGGTCAGCAAGCTATGTGGGTTTGATTTTTCGGTAAAATATCGACCAGGGTGGTTCAATATAGGGGCAGATGCTCTATCTCGACGTGATGTAGATTCAGTGGCCGTACATATGCTGTCCACACTACACTTTGAACTATATGATGTAATTCGGTCAGAGGTTCCTCAATTGGAAGAATTCTCACAGCTTAGACAGCAAGCGGTTGAAGGTAACCTTCCTACTGGGTGGGATTTTCGTGACAGGTTGTTTCTTTACAACCGACGAGTGTTTGCTCCACCCTCCTCATCCACCTTGCACAAAATTATTGCTGCGGCCCACGGAATGGGACATGAAGGTGTCCAAAAAACGATGCATCGCATTAGAACGGATTTCTTCATACCTCGACTAAAGGCACTAGTGCAAGAGTTTGTAAAGAGCTGTCCACAGTGCCAAAGAAACAAGGTTGAACATTTGCACCCTGCAGAACTGTTACAGCCCCTTCCAGTTCCAATATTAGTTTGGTCTGATATTGCGATGGATTTCATCAACGGGTTTCCCAAGTCCACAGTAAAACTGTGATCCTTACTATAATTGATAGATTTTCCATGTTCGCCCACTTTATTCCACTGGCTCACCCGTATATAGTAAGTTCGGTGGCTCATGTCTTCTTCATGGACATTGTGCGGCTGCATGGTGTACCAAGTTCCATTGTCAGTGATAGGGACACTGTATTCACAAGTAATTTTTGGACGGAACTCTTCAGTTTGATGGGCACGAAGTTAAAATTTTCATCGGTTTTTCATCCACATACAGATGGCCAATCTGAGGTGGTAAATCATACAATTGAAATGTATCTTCGTTGTTTGGCTTGTGATCACCCGTGCAAGTGGCTTCAATGGTTATCTTGGGCTAAATATTGCTACAACTCTTCGTTCCACACGGATTTACAGGCTACACCCTTTGATGTTGTTTATGGTCGACCCTCACCGTCTTTAGTGCCTTATGAAGCGGGCTCGTCGGAGGTACAAGCTGTTGAAAACAACTTCAATAGCGTGATGCTTTCCTTCGCGATATTCGCAATCGTTTGATTGAGGCTCAACAGCGCATGAAGTCCACATATGACAGGCTACATCGAGATGTCAATTCCACCATTGGACAATGGGTTTGGCTTCGGCTCCGGCGCCGTCATGCCACGACAATCACGTCAAGTGCGCCAACAAAACTTTCTCCGAAATATTTTGGACCGTACAAGATTAGCGAGAAAATTGGTTCAGTTGCTTATCTTCTAGCTCTTCCAACGGGTGCTCACATTCACAATGTTTTTCATGTCGGTTTTCTCAAGCCATTCTTAGGAGAAGCGCCTAGGACAATTCCCCCTTTGTCGCCAATTTCTCAAGGGAAGACACTGCCCAGTCCATAAGCCATGTTGCGTTCCAGAGTCGCTCGAGGACAGCGGCAATTGCTGGTGCAGTGGGCTAACCAATCAGCAGGTGATGCCTCTTGGGTTCCATTGCATGACTTTGTGAACTACTATCTGGCGTTTCAGCTCGAGGACTAGCTGATTTCGAACGGAGGGGGAAATGATACGGACGGATTTGTGGGACGCGTGTATAGGAGACACGACAAGGCAACCAATTAGGAGTTCTATTTCAATTTCCGTTTCTCTTTCCTTAAATGTTATTTCCTTATGTAATCTAGTCAGTTTCCTTTTCTGATGAGAACCTTTCTGGTTCTCCTTGTTTAGACAAAGATGTTAGGCTATAAAGATGGGGGATTATCTCCTCAAAGGGAGGGTAATAAGAAAAGTATTTATTGGAATTATCTCTCTTCAATCGCAACACAAGTCAAGCTGAAGTACGCCGCGCACGAGCTGCGCGCGCAACAGGTAGATCGTGTGAGACGAACGTCTCGCTGCGTATCCGACTGGCTGGCTTTTCCACATAGGTACAACCTGTGCTCTCTCTCTTTTCCCTCTACAGCCGACGGTCGTAACAGATTGACATGTCCAATATAGCTAATTTTGTTAGCAATAAAGAAAATCCCTAACACATCAGCAACATTGAACCTTGTTGCTTAATCATTAATTGCATCTCCCATGTTAGGAGTAAATATGGAAAAAAATTAAAAATAGTGGGGTGTTTTGCAAATATATTCTTGTGCAATACTTTTTAAAAAATAATCATGTCTAGCTACACTCTACATGTTAATCCATTTTTAAAAATATCCATAATCCATATGTAGCTGTAATTTGAATGTAGACCAGAGATCTAGAAGTCGCTGATTGGCACATCAGCAGGCTGCATCCTACATAATGTTTGTCTTTTTTTTTCTTTCTGTTGATATTACTACACAATGTTTGTCTTAATCCAAAAAGCTACCACATTTTTGGGTGGCCGTTTGGATCAATGGGTGTATAGGAATAAAGTTTTGAATCTTTTCTAATATTATCTCATTTGGCTATTATAGCTAAAACAAAAAAGTAATAGAGAAATATAATTTGAGGAACACTCCCAAATTTTTAGAAAACTAAAAAACTATTTTTTTTCAGAAAATTGCGCAAGATAATTAATGTAAGGAACATTAAAACAACATATTATACAAAGCATTCCAAATAAAAACAACCCAAACATTTTTATAAGAATTCCACCAAAAAAAAAAAACTCTGTACCCTCAAGACTGCACATCAACAAACATTGCAAATTCCTTTAAAAAGAATCATTGCTCCATGCATCACAAACCATTTCAGCTCAATCAGATAGTTATACCTTACTCCATAGACAAACCATCTACGATTTCTCAATTGATGAGTGAAACGGATTACTCATTTAGCCTCTGTTTAACAAACTTATCTATGCACGAAGCTTTTAAGCTAGGCCAAATACGCTCTAGAGAGCGGAAAACCGTAACAGGACAGAGAACAAGTTACTAGAATCTGGAGGCTGTGACATGTGAAACACCATGGGCTACATATTTGGCTCCATGGAAAAAATGTTCAGGGGTTCCTCCAGCCAATAACATATCAATGCTGTTTTATACTAATCAATAAATTGCATTGTTCACATCTCTCTTTCTCCAAAATGTGTGCAGAGTCAGCAGATAGCACAGGATATCCTCTTGCAATTAATATGCAACTTGAAAGAAAAAATAGAAAAAAAAAAAAGATAAGAACATGTAGTGATGTTAAAGAAATATCAAGACAACTCAAATTAAATAGGAAAGCAAGCAATTTTCTACGTCAAAAGAAAAGAGAAAAATAGTATAAAGCATGGTAATAGCTTACCTTAATGCCAGATTACTAGTCTAAATTACTACTTGCACAGGACCCCTATTTTGAAAATTCCTAATCAATGTAAAAATCCAAAGAATTTTCCATCTTTACATGAAGAAAAAATGGAAAAGAAAAAAGTAAGGTAGGACTAGGAGTAACCAAATGAAGGCAAACTAGAAGAAACAAACAAAAAGATCCAAAAAGGAAAAGCAAGAAACTAACACTAGTAGTAAGCAATAGCAAAGCAAAAGAGGCCGTTTGAAGAATATAAGAAAAAGCAAAAGCCAATCACAATTCACAATAGAAAGAAGCAAAATCACAGTACGAAACATTAAACAAGACCCAAGAAAAAAAATGGACTGACTGGGGTCGGTGAGGGTGACGGTGGCGGTGCCGGCGAAGTCGCAGGCGCCGGGGGCGGCTCTGGAGCGCTGGAAGACGCTGTTGAAGGCGTAGGAGGCGTGAGCCGGGAGGGTGTTGGGAAGGTAGCACAGCCCGCTCGCCTGGATCGGCGCGCAGTCGGCGGCCCCCGCCGCGCCGCACGCGTAGTCCAGTGCCGCCTGCAGCGCCTTCTCCGACGCCCCGCTCCGCGCGATGCACCAGGTACCCCATACCACCGCCGGCCGCAGCGCCACCACAAGAACCGCCCACCACAGCGGCCGCCGCAGCATGGGCATGGGGGTCATGGCTATAGGTAGCTTAAGGAAGGTGGGAAAGAAGTAAAGGTGGTGGGAATGTGTGTGGGGAAGAGAGGGAGGGAAAAGGAATAAGAGGATCTCCATTCTCTCACCCAGTGTGCTTTCTTTCTTGGATTGTTTGTTTTGCTTTTTTTTTTCTTTTGCTTTTCTTGGATGGTTTGGTCTTTTTGTTTTGATAGCTGCTGCAGTGATGCACTCTGTTTCTTGTTCCTGCTGTGTTTTTCAAGTTCTTGCTTTTTTCCATTGCTTTCTCTTCGTTTTCGGATTTTGTGTTGCTTTTAAGGCATTGCTCTTGTTTTTTTTTAATAAATTGTACCGTAAATGCCAAAATTTCATTTGGATCCGTGGTCTAAGAACATATTTTTGGTGCATTAATTTGGATAAGTGATTTACTTGATAGTTTGATATATTTTCTCATTAGACGTGCTGATATAGTAGGGATCTGACAAGATTGGCGAGGAGATAATATGATTGGCGTGAAAAAGGCTCCAAGTGTCTCTTATTTTATAAAAAAGATTTTGTAGTTGGTTCATGGGTTTTTGAGAAATTACAATTTAGTCCTCTAAATTTTACTGTTCATTTTTGTTGGTTTTTTTTTTCAACGTGGAACCCACCTTTGGGCTTTTGAATTTGAGATCAGTCTAGTGTATAATTTCTTGCGCTATATTAAATAGAATCCTAATTATAAAGAGATGCATGCACAATTTTTTAAAAAAAATATACATTAGATGTTTATTTGATCTATGACCACAACTTATCACATCTAATTAGATTACTATTTAATTCACTATTATAGTCACATATATTAAACTCTAGAGAAATTTGATTCTATATCATTAAACTTTAATATCTAATACGATGTGACTGAAAATTTTCTTATTGAGTATATACCCTTATTTTTTAAAGCTTAATTCTGCATATCAGTGTAATTAGCTCTATTAAGGTTAGTCAACGTTAAATTTGAAACTCGGGTAAGACTTTGTCATATTTTTTCAAGTAATGACACTTTTGTCCCTACAGTTAGTGTATGTGTTAGCCTGGTCCAGTCCAAGGCGGTGATGGCTTCGTCCACGGAGGCATCCATCTGAACATCTGGCTTTGGTAGCGGCGCCTTGGTCTACAACAATGTCGATTTGAACATCCCGTGGCAGCTTGGGCACAACGGTGGTGGTTTGGCCCACGATGTTGTCCATCTAAACATTCAGTAGCGGCTTGGTCCATGATGGCGTCAATCTGAATGTTTGACGGTGGCAGCTTGCTCCACGGCGACCTCAGTGTTAACATTCGACGATGGCTTGGTTGACAGCATGTCGATCGAGTTTTTTTATTAATAATTCATATAAAATAATTATTTATAAAAATAACTCACAATTTAAAAATTTTACAGAAATATACCACTACATCAGTCTGTCGAGTGCTGGACACTCGACAAACTACCTATCGTGTGGAAAGAACTTGTCGAGTACCCAAAACTCAACAAGTTGCTTGTTATTATCTTGTACAGTGTCAATAAATTAACAAACAGCTCATAACCCAACTGGTTAAAACACCCCACTCTCACCGCCGCGACTTGAGTTCGAATATTGCTGATCACAATTAAAATTATTTTTGAGAGCTGAGCAAGAGACCTGTTGAGTGTCCAGCACTCGATATAACACTGTACAGGATAATAACAAGCAACTTGTCGAGTGCTGGGTACTCGATAAGCTCATGATTATGACGCCTCCACACGAGCACTCAACAGGCTGACGTGGCAGTCTATTTCTGTAAAATTTTTAAACTGTGGATTATTTTTGTAAATGTTTATTTTATATGTTATTAATAAAAAAAAAAACTCCATCTCGATCTGAATGACCGGCAGCAGCTTAGTCCATGATCTAAACGTCCGGCGGTGACAGACACCCAATTTGAACGGCATCCACTTCAGTATTTAGACGATAGTTAGCATCGATCTGAACGGCAGGAATGATTTGAACATCATCGATCTGGTTGTCCAGGCCGGTGGCGACGAAGACGTTGGGTTAGAAAAAAAAAAAGGGGAAAAAACGGAAGATTGAAACACTATGGTCTAAACCGATTTTTTTTAAATAATACAAATTAAAAATAAATTGTAATATCAAAATTACGAAACTAATCTGCCATATCAATTTGTCGCAACTCAGTGAGTCAGTCACGGTTTTAAATCACGACAAACCACAAGTTGCTTCAACTCGAACCAAACCACCGAACCACTATAAATGAGAGAAAATGATATATAAGATGGAATCAAAATTTGCACTCAAAACCTCTTGCTTTAAGAAGCTCATAATAACTAATCCAACTAAAACTTTAGTTGCTAGTTTTGGTGAATAAAATATTCTTCCATGTAGTCCAGAAATTAAGTAAATGTTTTCTCTTCTAAAAATTTAATACTACTATAATATAACATATCAAAGTATTCTACTACATTATGTTGAAATTTGAAATTCCAAATTTACATTTTAATTTCTAAATTTTAAATTCGAAATATGAAATTTGAAATTCAAAATTAACTTTAAGGTTTGAATTTCAATTTGAATTTTTGAATTTCTAAATTCAAAATCTCAAGTTTTGTATTTTGAGTATAGAAATTCAAAAATAAAAAATTTCTAATATCGAATCATAAACTAAAAAAATATAAGATATTAAATTCAAAATTTAAATATGAAATTACCAAATTTTATTTTCAAAATAAATTTGAAATTTGAAATTTGAAATTTGAAATATGAAATATGAAATTTGAAATATGAAATTTTAAATTCAAAATACAAAATTTGAACTTTGAAATTCAAAATATAAAGTTTGAAATTAAATATGAAAATTTAAAATTTAAAATTTGAATTTGATTTTTGAATTTATAAATTCGAAATTAAAAATTTAAAATTGAGATTTGTATTTTAAAATCGAAATTTGAATTTGAATTTGAATTGTTTAATTTTTTAAATTCAAATTTTAGAGTTAAATTTTGAATTGCAATTTTAAAATTAAAAAAATTCAAATTTAAATTTGAAATTTCAGTATAACATAGTAGAATACTTTTATATATTATATTATAGTAGTATGAAAATTTTAAAATAGAAAACATCAATTTAATATTTGGATTGTATCGAAGTCCTATTTGTTCACCAAAACTAGTAAATAAAAAACTTGGTTGGATTAGTGGTTATGAATTTTTTTTCCACTTTGTATATTATTTTTTCTCATTTTTAGTAGTGAATGGCTTAGTGGTTTGGTTCGTGACTTGTATGGCTCAGTAAATTGACTTGAACTTGCGATTTGTGAGTTGTGAGAGCAATTTGTCATAGTTCCAATTCTTGAGATGTTGACGTATTAGATTAGTTTTGTAATTTTGATCTACTGTGAGTAAATTTTGTAAATAATTTTTTAATCTGAATTATTTAAAAAAAATTCGTCTAAATGTCTTCCATTTGAGTGCTATCATCTCAATGATGTCCACATCAATGCTACTTGAACGTCATCGCCCACCAGCGGCAGCTTGACGATCAAGAAGGCAAGGGAACACTCTTTAGAGTTTTTGTGAAATTTTAAAAAATTTGCATTCCAGACGTTCTATTTCCTGAAAATTCAGTTACATCCAACTGATAGGCGACGGGCATAGATATTTTGATCTTCCACCCTGGACATCCCAATTAACTAACTTTCATTAGTTAAAAATAACATATAATATCAGACTTTAAAAAAATAATGACATATAGTCAAGAGACAAATTTTTTAATGATATATTGTATTGTACACCAAAATTTAATAACATAGAATTAACTTTTTCACAAATTTTATTATGCAACTTTTGGTATCTTTACCATATTTTTTCTCTAAAAAATATAATCACACTATTAGATATACTTTTATCACATTTCATCGTAAATATGATCATAAACTTAATAACTCTAATTTGTTACATAGTGTTATAGTGCTACATATATAATGCATAACCTAGACTAATATATAGTAACTTGTGAGATCCAATTAAACAAATACATCTTTAATCTCTTACCCTTTCACCTTCTAATAGCAATACACTTTCCCTGTCATATCGCTAACTACTCACAACAAATATTATCCGTTTATCCTTTATCTACACCCATCTATCATTGAACAACTCTCTCCAACTAAATATTATATTGTAAAAAGGTAGTTGTCGTGCCCTGGCTAATTTTTCTTTTTTCTGGGAACCCGAAACTTATTTTCTTTAATATGTAGTACTGTATATTTGTGAAGTGTTTATTATCAATGTTTTAAATGGCTCATTATTATTCCGTGATAGTTTTACTGTGATAGTTTTACTGTAGCTTTTTAACGTGTTATACAATTGAATAAAATTCTACAAACGCAGCTATGACTGTTATATGGACTGTTAAATTTGGTATTCTCATAGCCACGATAGACATATAACTGTCTGCTATACTATATGTGTCAATTCCTTTTCAATTTTCAAAACATTACTTGCATTTTTTCATGTTCTTCTTTAATTCTCATATTTGTTAGATTTAAATTTAATGAATTTGATTCCTACAAATATTAAATATCAATTAAACTTTAAATCTCTCCCCAAAATTTTTATAGTGATATAAATGAACCTCTTATATTTTGCATGACTCATCTATATGACTACAACATATACTCCAAGTTTTATTACTATATTTCATATATCTTATATAGTTGCATTTTATAATAATGTTTAATCGACATATCTCGTAAGTTATTTTAATTTAAATAATAAACATAATATTTTAGAACTCAGTATCAAATTGATCACTTTCTTATAAATAACTTGAATCAAAAACATATTAGCAACCGACATGATTATAAGTAGACATATGTATTACTCGATAATATTATTTACTATAATATTTTAAATCTCAATTAACTAGTGAAAAGTAGATATTGATTTTGTATGAACTCATACCTCTAAATATTAAAAAATAATATTTTATATTAAACGGCGACGTGTAAGATAGCTTCCACTGTAACGACTATAGCTTTTTTCTTCCCTTCACAGTGATGGACCGTGAACAGCGATTTAAAGCCTAGCTAATTATAGAGGATTATATAAGTTGCTTAATGTAGGGGATTCCATCCATTGGCTGTACTGGTAGAGCTTGGTAATTATGTAAATTTGCTCACACTAAAACTTTTCCTTCCTCAGCGAATTTTTTTACATTACCCAATAAAAAAACATTTAAAAAATAGACGAAAGAATTGCAAAAATAAACTTCAGTCGCTAACCCTGTGAGCGACTCAATTTCAATCACTAATTGGTCTAGTGACACAAACATAGCAGGATGACTGGACATGCAAACTACTAACTATACGTATAAAGTTGCTAATTGGATGCTGACGCGATTATTAGTCACGAACTGGGTTAGAGACTGAAACTTCATTATGATGTCACGTGGGTACATTGATTTTCATTTTTTTACAATTTTATGAACTTTTTATAGAAAAATCTATCACTCGTATTAAACAAGTTACAACATGAAAAATTATTTATATTTTACATTCTATCTTTTGAAATTTTTGTATAATTTTCAGAGAATTTTTTGAAATATTATATTTAGGAACTCATGAAATTTTGGTGATTTTTTCAATAACCCATAAAAATGAAATATGTATATACTTTTATAAAATTTACAACATAAAAATTATGCATACTTTATATTCTATCTTGTATAATTTCTGTACAATTTTTGAAGAATTTTTAGAATGTTTAGGATACTCTACATTTTATCTATTAATCTAGGAAAACATATCATCAAAAATTCTAAAAAATTTTACAAAAAAATCTCAAGATAGAACATGAATTTTAAATAATTTTTTATGTTGTAACTTTTTTAATATGAGTAACAATTTTTCTTTAAAAAAAATCACAATAACAAAAAAAATAAGAAAATCATTGGCCCGCATGATGTCACAAGGATATTTCAGTCTCTAATCTGATTCACGTATGAAAGTCACGGCAACACTCAATCAGTAACTTTGCATTTTGAGTCAACAGTTTACACACCCAATACCACGTTTCAGTCGTTAGCCCGATTAACGACCGAAGGACATTTCTATAATATTTTCACATAACGATGTATTTTGAAATTTGTTTTTTTTATTGGGTTATTCTCAAAAAAATTCTTCTTCTGGTCCCTCAAGAGTTAGGTGAGGAATCAGGTTCCTAATCACTCAAAAAGAATTATATCAAAGATATGAGCCAGAAATTTGAAAATATCTTAGTTATAGCGAAGAGAAAAAAAACCCAACTTTCCTAGTCTCTTAGGTTCAGTTTGTCATCATGGCTATTCTATACATATTGTTTGACACACTTATTTTTATATGATCATTTAGTTACTACTGAGATAACAATAATATATTATTAGATATTATAAATATTTTTCATAACTATCAAATTCTATAATATAGCACAAAATAGCATGGCAATCTCAAACTGATGCCTTAATGCAATAGCTTCGCCAAACATTAGCTGCTGATCACAGGCAATGATAATTCTATTTCCCTGGCACAGTTATACTCACTCTGTTCTCAAATATTAACTACAGTATTTCATGCAGTCACATTTTAGATATATGTCACTCTAAACATGCAGGTTTTGGAAAATAGAAAACGCTACAAATATCATGTCTTGAAAAATGCTGCTCTAAACATGTGGATATTTGATATATCTCACACTCTGATTAAAAAATTTGGTGATTCAAATCTAATAAATACCAAAAGATAATTGATAATAATTAAGTATCTGATTTTTTTTGTCTTACATATATTTTTCTCCACTCTTAGATCAAACTCATTTATTAAATCTAATCTTTTAGTATTCACCTAACTCTCTCCGTAGTTTCTCTAGTGAGAGCGACAAGGCGGCAGGTAGAGGCGGGGTGGTGATGGTGTCACCAATCGTGGGTGATGATAACGAGAGATAGCGGCCGCTAGAGGAGCTGGTAGTGAAGGAGAGAGAAGGCAGTACAATGAGGTGGCAATGGTGTCGCTAGATGCGGGCAATGGTGGTTGACAAGAAAGAAGGTGAGGAAGAGGCGACGGGGTGGACAAGTCGCAGAAACAGTAGGAGAGAGAGAGAGAGAAAGAGGAGAAAGATGAGAAGATATGAAAAATGGAGATTGAAGGTAGTTTTTAATGTGCAATCTAGACTATACATATTTTTTAAGAAAAAAATATACACATCCTCTTTAGGTGGGTCCATACCAAAAGTGACCCCTCACTTGATTTCAGGTGCTTAGCCTCCTCCACGCTTCTCGATAGCCGCAGAAAGATGAGAAGATATGAAAAATGGAGATTAAAGGTGATTTTTAACATGCAATCTAGGCTATACATATTTTTTAAGAAAAAAAATATGCACATCCTCTCTAGACGGGTCCATACCAGAAATGACCCCTCATTTGATTTCATCATGTGCTCAGCCTCCTCCACGCGCCTCTCCATGGTGCGCCTCGGCCGCCGCCTCCGCAGTTGTTGGGTCTATGTAATCTGACACCAGATTACATTGTGTGACACAATGTATCAAAAAATAATTGTCCAAGACTTCCCTAGGATAAAAGATATACCGGACTAGATACATGGCTAAGTAAATTTTGAGGCGAACCTTTTGAAAGATATACACAATTTGGAAATTGTTATACATGTTTGAACCCAAAATAAATTTGTTCCTATAATGGACCTGTAATTACCCCATGACATGCCACCTTATATTTTATAGGATGACATGATTTCTCTAACCTTTATTGAGCCTCCACAGGCCTTATGCACATGAAATTAATTATCAGGATAATATAGACCTAAGATACATGTACATCAATTGAAAATGACCCCAATGATTGGAAAAAAAGATAAGTGTTGGAAGACTCCATCAGGGTGGCCAAGCCCTCTGACAGTAATCTAAGAGGCCGACATATCGACGTCACCATCATCGGAGTGTGAAGAGCCGCCATTGGCCCTCTTGTTATCCCCATCACTTTGTCCCAGGAACAAGTCCATCTTGTTTCGCCTTTGGAAGCCCACCTTCCTTTGTTCTGGAACAGGGAATGGAACACAAATAATTTGCAATTACAGACTACTCTATCAGAAAGAAGAGTTAACTTCAAAAGCTTGCAAACTGTTCAATTTTGGGTCTTACTTTTGCTGGTTATGGAGTTGCGAGTCATCGACAAGAAGTCCTCCCAGGTATACTTCCTCAGTTCTTTCTTCTCTTCCTCAGAAAGCTCAAAGTTTGGTTCCCTTCCGCACATAAAAGCAGCCCTGCATGTATGACCGAATAAATGAGGATACATGAAAGATTTGAGTCTCACAATAAACAAGGAACCAATACTATAACACTATGTAATATCAAATCATTCAGATCAACATCATTAGTTGTGGGAAAACTATGTACCGTGCCATGAAGATAGTGATAAGTCATTAATCAAAATTCACCATCTTAAAATTACTTTGTGTTCATATGCAGGCAGATAGGATCTTATAACAACAACAAAACAATATCAGATGGCCACGACAGACATACAGGGTTAGTGCAATCTCAACCATGTCATTTGGATAAGCATTAATAACCAAGAGTATGGAAGTTTCAGTGAGAGCTATTGTTGTTTTTTCTTCTAGGATACGGATGGATATTGGCCAGGGCTAGTATCAATTTAAGGCATGTTTGGGGAACTTCTACGTCGACAACAAAGAGAAGCCAATTGCAAGTTTAATATTCAAGAATAAAGTTCCAGTCGTGTGCAAATGTAATTACAGAACAAAAAACACAATCAACAAATTGCACAAAGCTAGGCAGTACAATAAGCATTGCAGGCTTGATGCAAAGTGTCATCAACTAACTAACAGAAACCTATATCACTAGCTAAATGATTTTACCTTGGTAAAACAGGAGTTAGCTTACAGGTTGAATTGACAGTTGACTCATTTTACATTCTAACAGGATGCAATGTAACAAGCTCATCTCAAAGGAATGAGCTGATATATGTGTGGCGCAACCCCACCTCCTCATCCCTCCTATTTTCCTCTTTCCGTTTAGCTAGAGCGGTAGACAGCAATCTGTTTCCTACAGAATTTTATTAAAAACTACAGAGGATGCAATATTCATGCCATAGACATCAGATCGTGTTGGAATAAGTAAAATTAGATGAGAACAACGACTAGCCTGCTGGCAAACAAGAAAGTTAAGGGAAATATAGAACACAATAAATGGCAGACTGGAACCCATGCAAAAGACATTTTAAGGTACATGAGATGGAGATATCATGACCATATATAAATGTGCAATGATGTCCACTCCAGCATTACCTATCATACAGGCGAGCTGCTTCATCTTTTGTTCCAACTGTTCCCAAGTGAATTTGTTTCTTGTCAACCTTTATAGCAGCTTGCCATTTCATGTTTTTGAAATAGACTCCCCTCATATTGCATGGCTCTTGGTCCTCATACTGCTTTCTCCTATGTCGCTTTCTGCGCTTTATTTCCTTGCCTAAAACAAAACAAGAAGAGAAAAGGAATGTCCTGGTAAGCACAAACGTAAATAATGTACATTTTTAATAAATATAGCACATGGAAACAAATACAAAGTCAGTTTCCTACAAGACTATTATACCAAGACACGGTTCCTTACATGGAATTCTAACAGTAAAATTAGAGAAGAGGTCCCTGTACTTTTTAAGTGCGTTTATTTAGGTAATTTTACTCTCAATTTGCTCCTTCGAATCCATATACTTTGACAAATTGTTCATCTGTCCCTATACTACAAATTTGTTAAGGTAATTTTCTGCATTTTTTTACTTTTAGTCAATCTGGTCCTTCTCCCAGCTAAGAAAAAACAATGGAACGTTGTAAGATAAAATATACATAGAGTTGTCCCTCATCAAGTGTTCACAAGAACAGTTGAGCCATCTCAAGTTTTAAGCTTAACTAAACGCTTAACAAAACGAAGGAATAATTTGACTAAAAACTACCAAGTACAAAGACATAAGTTAGTAATATGAGAGTACAGGGGGATAGATGAACAATTCCTACAAGTACAGGGGCTTAGCTAACCAAATTATAAGAAAAGAAACCTACATGAACAATTTCTCAAAGTATAGACCTGAGATGCAATTTACCAACATGCTACAGGAAATACCAACAATACTCAGTTAAAATAAAGTACAGACCTGGGTAATATTGATTTTTTTCTTCTTTCAAGGGGTTGGGACCATTTGAGGATTCTGGGAGCACCTCAAAATTACTCGTCTGCAATAAAAGGTCCAATTCAATAAACAAAAGTATAAAACTATGGCAGCCACTCTAAGCAACATGCTTTCAGAAATGGAATCTCTACGAAGAATCACTAGCAAATTCATCAAGTAAATATATTACAAACAACAAATATGGTGAGAGCAGCTACTGTTAAAAAAGTAACTACAAATGAGTCAAGCAAGGTAATTTTGACCACAAAATGAAAGGGAAAGGGATTTAATAGACTTGGTGAAAAGGCACAGAGCAGAAAACAGGAAACACATCAAATGTGTGTTTTTTAAGATATGCTTAAAATTTTCAACCGGTTTCATTCTAAGTTTTTCCCACCATGCAACTACCAGCACTGGAAGATTCAACTTCAAAAAAGAAAAAACACCAATGATTTACTTCTCCAGAGACCTCGTACAGAATAAGATAAGAATAAGATGATAATGGAGTAGAGTAGATGATAGGGAAGAGCAGTCGAGCACACCATGTTATAGAACTCATCTTCTCTAACTAATCTGAAACAACAGCTAATCGGGGTCTGACATGTTAATTTGTGGAGGACAAGAAGTTCCATCATGTGTTATTAGACCCAGAAACATGAAGATTATTTCTGACAAGTTTCCGGCTCAGAGCAAAATTAGAGTTCCAACTAATCTCTAAAATCCCTGGTTTTGGCCAATGGAAATTTCGTGTTGTTTCAACTCAACAGCAAAGGTGGAATATCAATAAACCAAAGATCTCTATTGAAGAATTAACAGAGAAGTGATAACATCATTGAAACTAAGGTAAAAACATTTTCATCAAAAAAGGAAATGAAAGGATGAACCACAGTAAAATAAACCATGAAGTAAATAGTTACTCAATGTCAAACATTATGCCAACAATATAATGCTAGTAGTTCTACCAAAGTTAATGGAGACATGTCCTAATGTCGCTGAGAGTACTATCAAAGCAAAAATACTTTTGAGGCATGCAAACAGTTCTACCTCTCATATATGCAATTTTATTTGGCAGGATCCTACTTTTCAGTACCCACTTCCACAAAAAAAAAAAAAAATGGGGTGGGTGGGTTGGGGTGGGGGGCGGCGGCAGATGTGGGGGTAGTGCAGGAATACATATTTAGATATGGGGGTGCTTTAACTTCATACCAGGCTCCACACGTCAGTGACATGAAGATTTTTTGGGGTTTGAAATGGAAGTTGAGGGGCTTTTTGGGACCTTCGAAAAATTGAGGTTTTAAAAGAGACCAGAATCCAATGTTGGGAGACCAAAATAGGACCTTTTTTTATTTTGATTCAGATATCAAATGCAGGTTGGAAAGATGTAGTTTTGCAGCAACACATGATAAGACTAAAGTTGTGCTGCCATTCCAAGTTTAAAACTAACCGAAGGCAGAGGGTGCACGCTGAATGGTTTCACATTGGAATTTGCAACTTCCGCAGTTTTTTCATTCTCAATAGGCTTAGGAAGATCAACTGGCAATGAATCTTTCCCTGAAACAAAAACTAAATTGATGTCATTTGTTCAATAGAGTATGAAGTTCACTGATTTAGAGAGATGACTGGTAAATAAATAATCCTCAATAGTGCTTATATTCTTCCTAAATCTAATGATCCTATATTAGGTCATAATAATGGGTAGAAAAGTAAGGAGCAAAGGGCAGAATACTGTTGTCTAACATATCACATTTCCAGAACAACACTTAATTATTGGTCAAACCAACAATTCACAGTAAAAGTCATGTAACTTTCATCGGTAGCTTTAGCAAAGCAACAGAAATGTAATACTAAAACATTGACAACAGAATTCTTAAATAGATAGTTTTTTCCAATTTGTGAATAACAGCCTTTTATGTTTTGCTTTAAACAGAACCAATTCTTTATACCAGAGAAGAATACCTAAATACATCCTCGGAAGATGGTAGTCAAAGGAATGGAAAAAGAAGCATAATGGGGATAGAAAGCTTTGATTAATTAATTTCCATGCCCAATCAGTTCGGAAGACATTGCTGTTTTCAATAAGTAAAGCTGTTAATAAGCATGGTTTGCTAATTCCATCTATATATCCTCTCAAAAAAATTCATCTACATATGAACAAAATTATAAACAAGATAAACACTAAAAAATATTACTTATTTTCATGGGATAATTCTTACAAGAATTTTTTTCACAACATTTTGGCAAGACTTTTTAAAGTATTATAATGAATTTCTCTTACCAGAACAAAGCCCTAGATATCGACGTCTCCTCAAGCTAACCATACTTGAGATGCCACCTGCAATAGGGTCAGAAATATGGGGAAATAAGTAAATAATTTATAAAATTAACATTGAAAATGAACAGTGATAATATCAATAGAAGTCCTACAAATAATATCATGAGGTCTTCTAATGATGCTAGCTACTACTAACATGCTACAACACCTACTGATAATGCCAGCAACCCATAAATGCTCCACTCTTATTTGTAATAACTATTTCAGACAATGAATGATAGAACCATCAATGTTGTTTCCCATAACAACACTAGATTTGACTACTTGTTTAATCCCTCCATGGACATCAATAGATATCCTGTCATATGTAAAGTATAAAAACTAAGCCTGATGAATGATGATGCTCATGGTTAATCTGTACAACAGAGTATAGCAAAGTGACCTGATTGCAATTGGAAGGGCCCAACATAAAAGAACAATACAGATAAATGTACACTAGGAGGACTTAACATAATAACAAAATGTCAAGTATTGCTCAAAAATTAACAAAATTTCTGTTTCTAACCATAAAACGCATTAGTGACCTTTGTTGATCTTTGCTTCTCTTCAAATTACTCTTCTGTAGACCAAAAGAAAGCTTTATAAACAATGTACACGTGTTGAGAAAAGGAAGAATAAAGCGCATCCGACAAATTTCAGGTCTTTGAAAAAGAATATCTAAGGCTAACCCACAACAGAATGACCAACTGGCAGCGATATGTACTCTGCTCATACAGAAAGTAGCCACAATCAGGCTAGAAGCAAATTTTGTGCTCCAAATCAGCTAATTGGAGTAGCTCTTCAGTGTTTCTCGTCACTCCCCCAATGAAAGCACTCTACTATTATAAAGGTGCAAAGCGTTTTCTATTAATCACCTCAAACAAAAGAGCATGAAAAAAAAAAACATATTCATATCAAAGATGACACAAGCAGCCAATTGATAAGGAATGAAATCTACAAGGCCGCCAATTGATATCAAAATTTTTTGAATAGGAGGCACAATCTAATCAACTCTTATGACTATCTTTCATCCCTGAGCAGAAACCCCCACTTCTGCCACCTCTAATGAATGGTCTATTGCCACAACTTCCATTTTGGCAGTGCACAAGGATTACAAGAACAATGAACGCAAACTCAAAGGACCACAAAACAACAAAACTGCTGACAGTAGGTCAAACTTCCAACACATTCTCCAGCCCCATTTTCTGACACAAATCCCATCATGTGGAGGCAACACTCAGCTCAACTAAAACTGAATGCCAGAGCAGCTAAAATACAGTATCATCAGATGCACAATTAACACCACCCACCCCCCAAAAATAGAAAAAAAAAAATTCCTGGTGGTGTGATTCTCGTTGCCGCCAATTAGGATAAGCCGCCAAGCACACTCCAAGGTCTACAAAATCCTATTGGCTATTACACGTCCTAAAACAAATTCAGGTATATGGAGGCTTCTTTATTTCAACAGCAATGCAAAAGTGTAACCCGAGTTGAGCATATAGCACCTTAAACTACAATGAGACTCCAAGTCTCCAAACAAAAGCACAGCTAAAGAGGATTACAAATTCCAGCACTAACCCAAGAACACCAAAAACGAAAACTTTTTCCTCCAAACCCATCCCTTAAGCACAATTCAAATCATAACTACCATCACAATCCCAACCCAATTTCTTTGCCACAATTTCCATCACACCAATCACCATTAACAGAACAAAAACCCACAAATCAGCCATTAACACAAACAGAGTGGGGTGGCAAGATGCCTCACCCTACCACCCATTTTCACCCTCCAACACCAATCCCCACCACCCCATAACATAATCCCAACAATCCCAAGAACCCCTCAAGAACAGAAGAAAAAAAATCCTCCACCCCCACCCAACCACCACCACCATCCAATCCAAAGACTCCCCACTAAACACAAAACCCAAACCACAAGAACACAACACATATATAAACATAAACAAAACAAACAAGAAAACCAAAAACACACCAACCAACACATCAACCAAGCCAATCCTAGATGGCCGTAATTCAAGAACCAAGCGGTGGCGGTGGCGAAATCAATGCAGCGCGGCATTCAAGAACCGGGAGGCGGCCAAGAAGGACGCATACGTACCGGCAAAGCTGGCCGGAGGCAGGAGGACAGCAACGCAACAGCAGCCGTGAGGAGGAGGAGGAGGAGAGAGAGGAAAGAAGTTGGTAGGAGAAGTTGGCGAGGGATACAAGGAGGGTGGCTCACATCTACCACCTTTCTCTCTCTCTCTCTCTCTCCTGAGACTCTTATCTCTCTCCTCTCTCCTCCTGTTAATTACTTGGTGTTGTTGGAGGTTTCTTTAATTTATTTTTTTTGGTGTATTTTTTGTGAAGAGAGGCGAGATAGAGGGACGTATGAATATGATGCCTTGTTGTTTTGGCTGCGGATTAGGGTGAAATTACTATTTTGCCCTCAGTAGTTGGGGAGGGGCGGTAGAATGGACGCGCGGGGCGGGCGTGGACTTTTCAAGGTCAAGTGGGCAGTGTGGGACTATTTTTTATTATTGCGAAATTAGAACCTTGTGCTTATTTTTTAAAATAAACCTAGAGGGTGATTCAGTGAGACTACTTCGACTAGATATATTTTCGTTCGAGGACTTTAAAAGTATAGGATTTAAAAAAGAAATTTAGGGATTCTTGTGTTGAGTTATTTTTTAGAAATTGTTCAATCTAATTTCATATTTAGTTTATAGACTTATAAGTTGAAATCATGATCAAACATCAAATTTGTTCCTAAGTTTATTTTATAAATATTAACTTTTCTTTGAACCAAAAATATTAAATAAGTTGAAATGATAGTATTTGGTTTATAAGTTAAAATCTCAATAAATCAGTTTTTTAGAGTAGTTTAACTGGTCAAATACGCCTTTAATCTACTAAGACATAGACGCTTGTTTTGAGTGCAGAAAAAATAAGGAATAAAACAATACAAGAATTGAGTGATATATCAAATCAAATTCATAGGAATTCTAAACTACAAGAATTATTAAAAAGGTATTAGATGCTACATAGAAAAATACAAAAAAATTGGAAGAAATAGTTTAATTTGCTCTGAACAAGACATAAAGAAAAGTTTCCATAAGGTTGACCATCATTTTTAGTTTTCTCCAAAATTTCAATAAAATAAATCATTCCAAAAAATTTGATAGGAATTTTTTATGATCATTGTTTTGTTCAAAACACCTTATAAAAAGAAAAATCTGCACCGAGTTAGAGATGAATATGTGGCACATAAAATTACTGACTGGGTATGCTGGCTGTGCATAGAAAACTATTAACCAGACACTAATACAACTTTTAGTGGTGAATCAGGTAAAGATTTAAAACGTCATGTGACACCACATGAGCCCAGGGATTTTCTGTTTTTTTTTATTGCAGCTCTGTGATTTCTTGTAGAAAAATCAGTCACTCATATAAAAAAGATTACAACATAAAAAATCGTTTAACTTTACGTTTTATCTGTGAAATTTTAAAAAGTTTCTGGATAATATTTTTTATGTTGTATAGTACAAATTTTATGTTGGAGAATTTTTGTTCAGTATAAATATTTTTTTTATGTTGTAATATGAGCAATGAATATTTAAAAAAAAAAAATCAAAAAATCACTATGCCCACATGCCATTATACGACATTTCATGTCTTTACTTAGTTTGCAACTAAAAATTACATCAACACCCAGTCAACAATTTTGCATACCCACTCATGATGCCCAGTAGTTTGTGTGCCACATATTTATCATTAAGCAAAATTGAAGCAACTAAAGGCTAATTTTGAAATTTTTTACTATTTAAGTTTAAAAAAAATAAAAAACACATCGACATTTTTGAAATTTTCTTTATATTTTTAAAATAATTTAAATTTCTACAATAATCAAATATGTGCCCTCCATGCTTACAAAGACTAAAACATCAAAATTTTCTTATTTAAAAAACACATATTTTCCAGATACAAAGACACACCACCTTACATAAAAAATATATAGGAGCTTACCACTAGAAAACATACACTTGTAAGCTGAGTACGCATGAGTTTACAAGAATTGTTACTGAATTCAAGTAAGCATATAAACGTACAACTAAAAATCCTAAACATATATGCTCTTGCAAATACATATTAAAGTTTGTTATAACACTATATATATTTTTGGTTTAGTTATAAGATGCTGAGTGTTATTTATACGTGAATATTGAATCTACATATCACCATCACATTTAGTGTGCTCCAACTGATTTGTCCATAAAGTATATATCAATATACTATTGCTTTCTTTTGAAATACAAATAATAAAAACTTACAATCAAAATAAGTGTGACTATAACTAAATTATACAAACAAGAAAAAAAAAAGAAAAAGTACACAACTAAGAACTAACTATTAAGTATATGAACGTACAACATAATATCATGCATTCACAAGTAAAAGTAGATAGTGCATATAACTGCAAAATTATGATAAAAATAAAAAATACACAAGAGGAAATAATACAACATAAGAACTACCAAGATAGGAACTTAAAATAGTAAAAACATGAACCTACAAATAAAAATAAATGACATTACAATTGCAAGCATATGACAAGAACTGCATAGGCCACCCTCCTTGCGTTTTCGATGAGCATAGGCCACCCTCGCCGAACCACTACCCAACACGTGGGTGTCTGTTGGTTGGTGCAGGGCGAAGGCCCGCCAATTAGCGTGTTAAAAAAAATGCTACTTCAAAATTGAAATTTTAGCTTTAATTTGGGTTTTTACTAACTTTCCTTAGTACAATTCCTAATGGTCATTGTCTTGGTACCTTAGTTATCAAAGCTACAAGTCCTACACATTTAGAATCTAGACATCCCTCACCCTTTTCTGAATTTTTAGAATTTTACTTAGGATATGATGCAAACGTTATATCGAGCGAAGAGTTGTGCTTAAGTGATGCTTACGTATTGTAAAAAAAAAACAGAAAATTACATACAGGAACACATGACGCATAAGATCCACTTAACCTGCTCTCTCATTCACGTGTTTTTATACACATAGGCCACTCGTTCCGAACCACTGCCCACACTTTTCTCTCTGCTAGTTCGTGCGGGGGGAGCACAACCGGTTATTGTAGTAATGTAGTAGATGCCACATATTTAAACATTCATCTCCTCTTCCTAAATTTTTAGGATCTTATTTAGTATATGATACACATGCTATACCGAGAGAAGGATTGTATTGGTTAAACCCAGATGTTATAAAGAATAGCTAGAAAACTAGACATGGAAAAATTCCACTCAACCTTACTAAATTAGTGGGGTGCTCACGCGTTGCCGTGAGTATTGAGAAAATAGATTTGCACATGATAAATTGAATAATTATACACATGTCGTGTGCTGATGTGTCCAGTTTTGAAGTGTAGGATCATGAACAGCTTTTGGCCTGGCTTGATCAGTTTTGCACTCAACGACCAGCAACATGATTGTATTTTTTTGGGATTTTTTATGAATAAGACATTAAAAAAAGAAGTTCAAAACTAACCCGAAACTTTTTAAAATATCAAAAATGGCCTTCAAGCGCGAGCTCTTGTTCGCCACTGAACTTCAGTTGTTGGCCCAGTTTGCGATTGATTAGGTAGGACGGCACATGTATAGTTCACATGGTCTTTGTGGCTGGTGTGGTCATCGCGGAATGTTGTGGTCGCCGCGGTGTGGTCAGCGTAGAGTGGTCATTGAAGATGTCAGAGTGGACATCGTGGACGTAGGAGTGATCGTCGGAATGTCGAGTGGTCGGCGGAATGTCGAGTGGATCATGTTGGCTGTTTTGAAGATGTCGGTGCTAGGGTCTGGCGGTGGTGAGTGGCGGCGAGGTTGAGAGAGGCGGCGTGTGGCGACGGGACCTGATGAGGCGCGTAAATTGTCGAGGGAGGCGGTAGCTGAGGAGACCAGCGTGGAAATCGACGGTGTGGTGCAGCATGTGACGGTGCTAGTGCATAAGGGGCACCGGCAGCGCGGTGCGGTGGGCCCACCAGTTCGCGAGCTCCTGGGCCTTGCCACCTAACCAGTCGCGAACTGAGGTCGCGACTAAACTTTAGTACCGATCGGAAGCTCGCAACTGAAGGCCAATTCTGATATTTTAAAAAGTATGGGGTTAGTTTTGAAATTCTTTTTTTAATGGATTATTCTAAAAAAGTTCCTATTTTTTGAACTACTGGAGCACGACCAGGGTTTGGGCTGATAGGAGCAGTTTTGAAAAGGACGACGACAACGAGCAGACTTGTTCAGACACGGGCATTTTTTAGCTGGATGATCACGACCAGGGCTCTCAATTACACGACTAGTTCTAAACTGAACGACCATAAACAACTTTTGTAGTGCCAGTAAAAATCTTGGTCGCGACAGTAATGGGAAAAATAGTGGCGACAGCGTGGTCGTATCGCACAAGTGCTAATAGTAATTATCTTTTTGTGTTTGTAGTGATGTTCTGGCGTGCTCTTCGAGGTTCGCTAGTCGGTTTGTGTGGTTGGTCGAATCAGCAAATTTGCCTTTGTGGTGGATGGGCTTTGTATTAGTTGATGATCATATTTTGTGACTGGTCGCGTAATAGATCTGGTTGTGTTGGTCAGGTCTAGTTGTGGTCGAATGGGGAGATCTGTAAATTTCTGGGTTGATCTACAAGGTCCGCTACTTGTTTTTTAGGTGGTTGGTGTAATTCGTGGTTTTGTTTTTTTGTGATGGTTGCATTTTGGTTCTTTTGGTGGATGCACAGGCTAATTCGCTGATTGGGCTAAAAAACTAATGTTGTTTTTGCGGAAGTAGCTAATTTTGTTGTGGTCGAAGGAGGGAACAGGGTTGGAAAACGTGGTTGAATTAGAGTGGTGCATCCTGGGTGCGTGGAAAAACCGATCAAACACAGTGTTTTATAGTGGGTAGCTGTCTTGAGCATTAATGGATCACAAGGAACGCTGGTGATTGGTCGAAAAAATGAGGGGTTTGTTGTGCACTGTTTGCTGTGATCGTGTTTTTGACGGTGATGTCAACTGTTGTTTAGGGTGTTGAGTCTACTCTTGAACGGTAATCTGAATTGTTGTCGTGATTATGCCTTTTGCACAAATGAAGAATCAGAGCCTGATTTTGGTTGTCTTTTAATTGGTTGTAGGCAATCAGTGTTTAAATCATGAGTATATGAGCAGATCTAGTCACGAACCTAGTGGCGGCTGCGAAAGGTGTCTTTGAAGGGGTGGCTTCTGAAGGGTGCATTTTTTGAAGCCGTCGGTTCAAATTCAAGCATGAGGTTGCGTTATTGGAGAGGGGAGTCACTAATGCCACCAATTATTGAAATGTTCAATTGATATTGTGGGATTTGATGGGGGAAAGACATTGTTTTGTCCGATAGTTTGTTTGTTTCGTTCAAGGAGCTAAAAGACCTTGGGACAATGCAGAACGTTTCATCTTCTTGCACTTCCATTATTGCAAAAATTGATACTGGGTCTTTAGCTCTTTGGTCTCTCAGCTGGGGTGATTGCTTGAAAAATTGATATGGCCAATGTTTGGATTGATCCGGTTCCCTTTTTGAGAAATGGTTTGCAAGAGATCGTTGTCCTTGATAGACCTGCCAGAAGTTGCTGTATGGCCACAAGATGTCAATTGAATGAAGCGATGGCTATTGTGTCTCTTGCGCCGGAGGCGAACAACCCAATTGAGGTAGTGGCGCACTATTTCCAGCATGACAGAGGTATGGCAGTGCAAGTCACTCCTTCTGCTGTCAGGACTTCTTCTGTTATGTTTCATTTTGGTTGTACTCTAGATAGAGATTCTATGTTAGATGAGGGTCTACATGCCAGCGATGAATTCCTTATTTGTTTAGCTAGACATGATGAAGGTCCCAATCATAGAATGAAAATTTTTAATCATTTTGTTTGGTTAATGTTATTAAACTATCCAATGGATTTCTAATCTTTTGATAATTTGTCTAAAGTTGTTTCATTGTTTGGTGAACTTAAAGAATGGGATAAGGCCTTTGAGGATAATGGTCATAGATCTCATTAGGGGTGGAAACGAGCCGAGTTCGAGCGAGCTCACCCTGGCTCGGCTCGAGCTCGCCCTGGCTCGGCTCGAGCTCGATCAGGCTGACGAGTTGGCTTGGCTCGGCTCGGTTACCTCACCAAGCTGAATAGTCAGCTCGAACTCGGCTCGATCAAATTGGCGAGCTAGTCGGCCAGCTCGCAAGCTGCATCAACTTGGCACTTCTCGGGGCGGCAGAGGGAGCTTCGGGGGCGGCGGAGGAGGTGCGGGGCGGGGGTGGTGGAGGCGGAGGAGGCTCGGGCGGGGGCGGCAGCAAAGCTAAGAACCCTGGAGTTTAACAAGTGTGTAGGGTAATTTGGAAAACACTGTAAGGATTATTTTGTATAATATATATACCGAGCCGAGCCCAAGCGAGCTGGGGTCTAGCTAGGGCTCGGCTCGTTTTTGAACCGAGCTAAAAAGAGAGCTCGAACGCGGCTCGTTTGTTAATAAGTTGAGCCCGAGCCGAGCCGAGCCGAGCCAAATACTAAGCTGAGCCCGAGTTGTTCGCGAGCCTCGAGCTAAAGTTCCACCCCTAGATCTCATATGTTGATCAAGTGTTTAGTCACTGATCTAGTTGATATTCCTCAATATCTGGTAATCACCGAAGAAGACAAAAATCTTGGATCGAGTTGGACTGTCCAAGTTGTTATCTGTTACATACGTGATAATGGAGCACATAATGGCAATGAAGATGACCTCGACGATGGTGATGTTCCGGGAGATGATGATAACAATATTCTAATGGGTGGCGGTATTGATGGTGATGATGATGATAATAATGATAATGATGATGAGGATCATTATGATGGACACAGTGATGTGGAAGGAGACCCACCATGGGATGCTGTTGCAAGTGATCCTCCTTTGAATCAAGATTGGCCGCCATGGATTGCAGCAGCAGAGGAATCAATCGGCTCCTTATCTCCGCCAAGCAATTGTGGTTTTTCGATGGGTTGGGTGGGAAATTTTTGCTCTCATAATGATATTGGGAATTTGAAGCAGAAGAAGGGAGTTCTCTGTTCTTTGAAAAAGTCATTCATTGGTTAGACTCATGTTGAAAGATTATTAAGTTATTTTCTTTGTTCACGTGTACCTCGAACTATCTTCAATCGAACAGCTTTGAGATCGTCTGTTGGAAGTCAGGCATGGCTGCTGATGAAAAATGACAAGAAGTCTTTTTCGAGATGTCTGAGGACTAATCATCCACATGTGAAGAAGAAGTCTTTAGCCATTTGTGCAAAAGGTTTTCGAAGAAGTGGCAAATCAGTATTTAGATATAAAGAAGTTAAGGCCTTTGTTGGTGTAGTTTTATCTTTTCAATTCTTACAGAGCTTGGGAGAATTGTGCAAGATTTCGGGTAAGTTGGTGCCACCCAGGCAGCTTGAGGAAGCAATCATCAAAGAATTACATGACAAATTCTGTAGTATGAATGTGTATGAACACTTTTAGGTTTATTATGACTTTGGATGATGATATTATGAGCATGTATTATCTTTGTTCTTATTCGCTGAATGCTGGGCTGTTAAAGGTTGTTTGAGTTTTTATCTATCATAATATTTGTAATGCATCTTTTTTTGGTCAATGGTTTCTGAAATGGATAAACAGGTTGTGTTAATCTTTTGAGTTATTTCACAAAGTTTTTGCAAATTTATGGTTGGTACCTAACATGCATGCAACATGCAAGACGTGGGGGTGTTGGTCGAATCTTTAGGGTTCGGTTGTGGTCGTATGCTAGGTTATTGGGAGAATATGGGAAGAAGCTGGCAGGGGGGCACTACCGCTGGGTGGTTTTTTTTTTTTTTTTGGAAAATCAGCAAGGTTAGTCTTGGTCGAAGGGCAGGGTTTTGCTCTAATGAGGGAGTCAACCAGTGGGGGGACAGATCGGGTGGTCGAATGGGGGGGGGGGGGGGGTTGAGTTGAATCAGGAGCGTTAGTTTTTATCGTAGGGTTAGTCGTTGTTCGAATGTGCGAAACAGCTGGGCAGAGGCATCGGGGAACAATTGGACAGTGGGGGACCTGTGAGGTGGGACGATCACGGCTGCCAACGAAATAGATGGAATGGTGCACGAGTAGATCTGGCAGGACTTGGTGGTATCAGTGGAAAAACTGGTGTCGGCAGTAAAAGAACGGATTGATGATCTTAGCGACAACAGGAAAAGAAGCGAGCATTTCAGCAAAGAAAAAGCCAGTTGCATCAGTGTAAGCATTGTGTACAGTCGTATGATCCTAAGCTGGGATGTATGTGCAGAAGAAGCGATCGAATCACAAGATGTGGCTTGATGTCAATCGTGTTAGGATGGATGGTGCATTGGATGTTGCTGTGTTATCAGTATGGTTCGTAGTCTTCGCAGCAAAGATGCTGTATGGGGTCAAAAATGCGGGCTGTCAATTGATGGCCCAAACATAATGAACATAATATGGCTGATGTATCACAGACACAATATCAAGGCGGTATAGTGTTATAGGTGTAAGGGCATTGTCGACGATGGACGGACACAAGCTACACATTATGATTGGCATGTATGGGGGGCAAAAACTTTAGACATGCAGACTGCTACAAGCATAATAGTTTAGTTGATGGTAGCTGAGGAGCGCGATGCTACATCAGTCAATAACACATGTCTTTTGTACCTACAAGGAATGACCAGATCTATATATGGTTCATATGACAGTAGGAGCAGCATAGAATTGTTAGAAGGAAATTTCCTTAGAAGGCTGTGTCATGTCTGATCAGCAGGGCTCGTGTGGTCTAAAGAGTTGTCACAGTCTGAGTTGTCAGGGCTGCAGTCATAACATGTTGTCAATATAGTTTTGTCGCAGAATAGATGGTTGTGCATCACATAAGCAGGAGAGTAGGTACCCTTTTTTTGACGTTTAGCGTCATGGTCAAGGAAAAGAGCTCTTTTGATTAGATTTCTATTGTGATAGGAAAGGGTCTGTTCAGTCAAGCGATCACGAGCAGCAATAAATGATGTAGGGGTAGCAGCACAATACCGCAGTGTGACATCTCTGGGCGGAAAAATAACTTGTGTCATAGACGGGCTGTCGTAGGGGTGGAGTGAAGAGAGGTACTAGATGCTGCGGAATCAGATCACGACGGTTGTAACAGCTGAGCATCATCTGGAGGTAAGGGGCTGCAAGTAATTCATTGTAAATATGTGTAAGAGTGTACAATGGTGTAGTAACGAATGGATTGAATGAAAATGTATTGTGAGAAGCAATAAATGATACAAGGGTAGTAGCAAAATACCTCGGTGTGACATCTCTGGGCGGCAAAATAACTTGTTTCATATACGGGCTATCGTGAGAGGTGGAGTGAAGAGAGGTACTGGATGCTGTGAAATTAGATCACGGTGGCTGTAACAACTGGGCATCATCTGGAGGCAAGGGGCTGCAAGTAATTCATTGAAAATATGTGTAAGAGTGTACAATGGTGTAGTAACGAATGGATTGAATGAAATTGTATTGTGAGTAGCAATAAATGATGCAGGGGTAGCAGCACAATACTTCAGTGTGACATCTCTGGGTGGCAAAATAACTTCTGTCATAGACGGGCTGTCATGAGGGGTGGGGTGAAGAGAGGTACTAGATGCTGCGAAATCAGATCACGGCAGTTGTAACAGCTAGGCATCATCTGGAGGCAAGGGGCTGCAAGTAATTCGTTGAAAATATGTGTAAGAGTGTACAATGGTGTAGTAACGAATGGATTGAATGAAATTGTATGACCTCTGAGGTGTTTGGAAGGAAGGCATCAGGCAGGAAGGCGTGGAGGCTTCCGCTGTGCACATGGTGATGGTACATTGCTGCGGTGGGTGAGGCTGTGTGCTACATGGCTTTGCGGAGTCGATCACTATATGCATTTTGGAAGCTGTGATGGCCGATGGTGGTAGCAACAGTGGAGGTGTATTCTGCGGGAGCAGAGAGACTTTCCTGATGACTTATCTAATAGAGTAGTCCATATTTTATTTGTCACTGACTCCTATTTGGAAGGCGGTTAGTGCAGTCATTAACTGCGACAAGAGTGGAGGCACATGAAGTGGACTAATCTTCATTCCCTGTGATTCCTCACTAGCTGTGCGTCCCACGAGTTGTTCAGCTATGTAGGAAAAAGCAAGAGCATCGAGAGACCCGGTTTCATCGGTTAAAGTCAGGGGTAGTTTGTATCTGCAGTTTATAATAGGAAAAAAGTGAGATGTGGATATGAAGTCAAGGAGGAAGGCTCAACAAGATGAGGCAGGGTACTAATGTAGCAACAGTTTTCTAGGTCTACGGCATGCTGAGCACTGCGGCACAGATGGAACTGTATAGTACCCAACTCGGCAGCTATAGCATGCTGGGTACCACCAGCTGACTCCTGGAATCCTCCGCAAAACAGATGCAATGTAGCTGTACTTGGTCCTTCCCTTGATTTAAGATAATGACGATGAAATTTGTTGTGGTGCATAGGATGGATTGTTGAAGCGCAGTGTTGAAGAATTCATTGTCTGATACAGTAATGATACCTGGAAAGCTGACAGGGGCATGTTGGCAATGTCGGCAAGGGTATGCATCTTGTCAAGGATATCTGATGTATGGTGCTGTGGTGGTTGTGCCAACTGAAGTTGCAGGATTGGTCTCTCCCATTGATATCTTGTTAGATCAAGATGGTGCAAAAGTGCATGAGTTGATTGCAAGAAAGTGAGTAGTGATATGATGCACCAATTGTTTGATGCAAAGAGCAAAGCTAAATATGCAGCATAAAAGGTGCAAGGAATCGCAAAACCTTGAACAAAACTGAGCAAATTTGGGGATGTCGAGGTCAATGTATATTTGAGTGGCTGATGTCGATAAAACCTATAGCTAACTGAAAGAATTTATGTAATAACAATATAACTTTTATGGTTAACACATTAGCGTAGGGAAGTGGAAGGAGTAAGATTGCAAAGAATGGCTAACCCATTTATTGTTGCACGCGCAGGCCTGTAACTACTGCAAAAACAATACTGTTGTCGCTCTTTGTAATAACAAATTGCTCAACGAATCGTTCTCCGTGTTCTTCCCACAAAATTATTCTTTGTGATTGTTCCCTAGAAGTGATATATTAGAGCATGAGAATGAATTGTGAGTTATGAACATATATGATGCAAAGTAATGATGGGAATGAATAACAGAAGGGAAATTGTAAGGCAATAATACACACTCTTCATCTCGTATGTCAATCTCTCCACGCCTCTTGGTGGAGGAGCCTACATAGCTTATCACACCGGGCAAGTCTGCAGTCGCAAAAGCTGAAAATAAAAGTTAGCAAATTCAAAAATAATGAGTGACACAAATGGAGCACAAAATAAATACCTGGAAGAGGGTTGCTGGGTGCATCATAGGTCAAAATATTGTCAAAGGCACAAAAACTAAAACTGTATTGCAAAATATCTACTCCTATTGGATTGCAGGTGATGTACTTTCGTGGTGGCATTAAACTGGAGCATAAGCTGCCCACATGGGTAGATGTATGATTTGGTAGTTGCGCTAACAACATCAGCATTCGTTATCATGTACACAAGTCCCTGAGTAAGCTATCCACGAAGCTGAGCAGTGCATCTCTTAGGGATTGTTATGTGCATCTTGGTGCCCTGCATGATGAAGAGCAAGGTGATACAGTGAGCTCATGCATGAATATCAATGCTGGTGGTATTGGTGGTGGATACATTTTAGTTCGATCAATGAAATGCAAAGAGCTGTATATATGAATAGTAATGAGTAAAAAAATGAAGGAAGAAAAAGCCATGCACATCTTCATCAAGAAGGAGGCCATCGATGCTGATAAATGGATCAGACGCTATGGATCTGAGGTTTTTTGCTTCCCAGAAGCGAATGAGTCTGTCATAGACCTTGGAACCCTGCTACCCAAGCACCAAATTGTTCAACTTCGCCACTGTAGAGATGACCACCTGTTGGAAAATGTAGTAGATAGCAGGTAATGAGACAACAAATTTTTAGTAATAATACAGAGGATATTGTTGGATTTTTTTTGTTAGACAAGACAAAATAAAAAATAATTGTGAAAACAGCTGACAGTCTAGGGATCACAAAGTGAGGAAAATCTAACGGCATTTGGAGTTAGGTTTGCAATTTCAGGAGGAGCAGTTGGGATGGCACAAAACCAGTGGTGCGAGCGCGCCAAGTCGTAGCGAGCGTGCTCGAAGGCAGTCTTGGTGATATGTAATGGGAGGGGATCCCTTTTTTTCGGTGGTCGTGGGCGTGGGCGAGGGACTCAATCGAGCATCGATGGGTTCGACCAACTAAACTCTGACGACCACTTTGAGGTCGAGGCGTGATGGCCTGTACATGATTGTTCGACCACATTTCCCTGAAGAGTACTTTGACAACAATGGTCGTTGCTACAATTATTTATGCATAGTCGGTTATCTTAAAGAAATATCTAATATTCTCATAGATATATAGAAGAAAGTATGTGAGGAAATATGAGAAATGATAAGCAGAATGGCATACATGATTGTTGCAATTGCAGTACCAAGTAATGATGATAAGAATGTTGACCATGACAAGAAGCAGAGATACAAAATATGTTGATGCAGACTATGATATTGCCAAAGATATACAACGGAAAATTTCTGTGTACACAACATTGTGAATACAATTGGCATATTCAGATGAAACATTTTCAATAAGTACTCTCAAGCCCTTTGGTGATGTAACACGCGATAATGCAACATAGAGTTGGCCATGAGAATACACAGGCGAAGGCAAATAAACACCGACTCTCTGTAGCGTCTGCCCTTGTCTCTTATAATTGTCATACCATATGAAACACGAATTGGATACTGGCGGCGCTTCAATTTGAAAGGCCATTTTGAATCTGCAGATGTTGTGATTATTCTGGGAATGTAAGCTTTGGTGCCTTTTGCTTTTCTGTCATTATGTTTCCTTCAATGACACGACGTGTCAATTGCATGGTTATCAATTTGGTTCCATCACAAAGGCCACGGGATGGGTCCAAATTACACAGGAGCATTATAGGTATCCCTATTCTTAGATGGAGGTGATGTTCTGGTAATCCATTAAGAGATATTGTATTTAGGAATTCCGTAGGATACAACGACTCAATCTCTGAATAGTTAGTTGTCGTATCGTCAATGCAATTTGAGCTATAGTATGACATCTCTTGTGTAGAAAATTGAGCAATCATGTGGCCATTGATGGTGGTAACAATTTCATTTGTGGGTGCCAGAATGGCACGGCCACACAGATAAGATGCTACATCATACACAAAATAAATTAAGCCTTCAATATTTTTGTCTGATGGAGGTAGTACGAGATATTCTGGTATTTTGATCTAAGGATCATTGGTGGTATTCTGAACAGAAGCATAAGACATAGTACCATCACCAATAGTAAGCAACCAGTGCAAAAAATGTTTGAGTTCATCTCTATCTGCGACAGATAGATTGGCCGATGTGAGCCTCATGTTCGCAGTCAATTCGATGACAAAACAACGATGCCATAAATGTGAACAAATGATGGACGCAGCAACTATTTGATATGAATTATCGGAAGTGTTTGACGGAAATCGCCACCCAAGACCATTGTTGTACCACCAAACTGTTTGCGGTGAGAGTCAGGATTGATGTCAGACAATATGTCTCTAAGTGTTCGATCTAATACCTCAAATGAATGGCGATGACTCAAAGGAGTTTCATCCCAAATTATGAGAGACGTTTGTTGAATGAGTTCTGCCAATTGTGTGTTCTTTTTAATAGCACACACAAAATGAGTAGGTATCAATTGATATCTTGAACCGCGAATGTGGAGTCCGACCACCTGGGAGTAGGAGTGCTGCAATACCCGATGGTGCTACTACCAAAGTAATCTTCCCCTATGATCTAATAGTTTGCAGTAATATGGTCCATAAGAAGTTTTGGCAGTGCCTCCATAACCAGATATAAAGAAGGTCTAGCCAAGTTTACCAGAAACGGATGCAACAATAGCATCATGAATCTATTTCTGTGTACTATTAAGAGTGGAAGCATCAATTGGTGATTGGGGTCAGTTAGCATGCACTGCAAAGGCTAATTCATCAATTATGAGGCTGTTATCTATGGAAGGGCCTTGCTCATTTGGCAGTGGAAGGTTAAAGTGTGATAGTGAATAGCCAGAATGTGTGAGCAACCTATCTATCTCAATTAGGAGACTGTTCTTGCTATATTGATCTATGCAGCTACTGATCATGCTGCTGCCTGTGTGCCTCATGCGGTATGTTATATCTTCGGATATCACGAATGCATATTCTTTGAGAAGCCTTGGCGGGTTTGAAATCTCACAAAAAAACAGCAGTGTCACATAGAGTTGATGAAGTTGATAAGGGAGAGCCCAATGTGAGGCATCAGCAAGTGCACAAGACCATTCACGATCATCACCCAAAAGACCAAGGGCCTCACATGCAGCTCTATATGTTGGGTACTGATGCTCATTAACGGTGCATATGGCGTAGAACGATGAAGCACCCTTAATAATATGAAGCAGCATCCGCAGGTACTATAATTCACCCTGATTTGGAGCAATGTGTGCAAGGTGGGCAATTTTTCTGCATGCCTTGCAAGGAGCCCAAGACTTACTACTTGCATGCCATGTCCAATACTCCGGGAATTCAACATATCTCATCTGATGTGCCGCGGGATACTAACGATTCACATCAAACCACATGGTCAACTTTGTGACCGCATTGGCGGGGTTGTCGAGCAATTGCTCAAGGTCATTGTCTTCTGTAAAAACAATGCTATTTTCGAAAGGGAGATGAACAGGGAGACGCTCCACAGAAGGATTAGTGTGGTGTATGTCATACTGCAGCAATCGCCAAGTCGCCTCACTGGGAGTAACACAACGGCAATTCAAATAGTTGGTTATCTCATTAACAGGATGTGTTATGTCTACAGGAGCATTTTGACGAAATCCTATTCTAGCAAAATCAAAGCCTTTTGCAATATACTTAAAGAGGTACTTATGCATGCCATCATGGTTGACCCGCTCCACATTTATGTGCGCCTGGTATTTGACAAGTAGATGAACATTGTATGGCACAACGAATTGATTGTCAAGATGAATCCCATTGACCAAAACAGTGGCGCCATTATCTAAGCGAGCATACTGTGCATGGCCATGTTTTGGCAAGATCGTCTGTGGACAGAAAGCCTTAGGATAAGACTTAGAGCATTTGTCTTGAGACATGCAAGGTGACTGCAGGTTGGTAGATCTGCATGGTCCATGCATCATGAAAGAAGTGACGGCTCTGTGGCCAATCGGGTCAGCAATAGGGTCCGGTAGTTGAGCAGAGATGATGGAATCAATGTGCATAGCAGTCAATGCAACAGGTTTTTGGAGCCATACGATAATGTGGACATGTGGAAGGCCACACTTTTGGAATTCGACCATGTAAGCTACTGCGAGACATGAAAGAAAATAGAATAGTCAAATTTAGGTACTAACGGATGATAATCACTATTGCCACAAAAAATGCGGGCAAATTTCAGGGAAAAAGAATGAGGATAGAAAGAATACCGGCATTTATGGGTCCAAAGAAGTGATTCTTTTTTAGATCATCAATAAGCATATTGAGCTCCATCTTGAAAGCTCTATCAGTAAGGTCTGCTCTATCTAACGCATGCTGCCCTAGTATATGGCATAAAGCATCTACAATCTCTGGCCATGATGCATTACATGTAAACGTGATGAATAAATCAGGGCAGCCATATTTTGCACAGAGAGCCACACAATCCTGATAGTTTTGGTATAGGTAGCGAGGACCTCCAGTGAAGGATCTTGGAAGGATGACACGTTGCCCAGTGGATGAACCGGAAGTAAGGCCTCTATCAACGGAGTCAACTAACGATTTGTATGAGCTTGCCTTGTACTTGTCCTGGAAACTCTTCTTTTTATAGTGACTTAACTGGGCTGCTTCGACGCAACAATAGCTATCAACGTTGTAAGCCTGCATCAATGCTTTGCAATGCTAAGGTGTATTGAAGTCACAAACTCTGTCATGTAGTTTGTACGCATAGTATTCAGCCATGGTGACACTCTTCCATTGCATCAAAGCAGAACGACGAGAAGAGCAATATTTAAGATTTTGGTGGTAGCCATCCAGGAACAAAATAGGGTACTGCACAGACATGAATTTGCAATGCGTCTCGTTAATACGCTGTAATGTCGATGCTCGATCCTCAACCCATTACGGCGATGGCCAAGACCAATCAGACAGATCCTGCACAGTGCAAGAAGAGGCATCAAAAGAAATAAGGCAACCATGATCAGTAAGCTGACTAACAGATAGTAAGTTAACTAAGAGTTTAGGAATATGGAAGATAGAAGGAACAGTAAAGAGGGTTGGAAAGTGCCATTCGTTTAGTACGAGATCGCTTCACACCTCGTGGTGCTTAGACCTCTCGCCTATCAAAGTTCTATTCAAAAACATCGTACGAACGATGTCTCTCCCCATGTCCAAAACGTCTGCATTATCTATGAGTAGACCAATGACGTCAGACACGACCGGAGTGCTGTACACATCACCATGCGCATTTGGCTTTACAAATATTCTGACAGAATAGTGGTCAGTCGTTGTTGTAGGAAATCTATCACGAGCTATCCTAAATAATCGCACAATAGGGTTGTGAACATCTAGCATATCTATCAGAAGTCAAACCAAATACTCATTAGGGCTGAACCTGGTGTCCTCAAACGAAGAAGCAATGTCTACCCTATTAGCAAGCTCGTGGGTAGTATCAAAGATGTAAAGCTGTGCATACATCGGCTTGGCACCAACAGGAGGCAAAAGGGAACCAATGCGATGACATATCTGACCACTGACCTTAAACACATAAGGCCCACGGCCATCATTGACCGAAGTTATGACATTGGCTCCCATAGATGTCATGGCAACATAGAGTTGTACTGCTTGATGTTTTTGAAGAAGTGGGAAGAGAGGGAAGCATTTTCGCCTGTGAGTAAAGCCAGGATAGGTTCAAGAGAGAGTTGGTATGCAGGCAAGCTGATACTTCCACCTCTACAACATAAAGAATACTCTGGAGAAGATGTATGACGTTCTCTTCGAATTCGCTCCTCATCAAAATAGAGCACCACAATGCTGACAAGTATGAAGAGGACCACCAAGATACATAGGCGAGAAAACTGTACCTAAACTGAAGTAAAAATGCACCAACAAGGCAGTAATGTGAGGTACAAACATAGGTCAACAAACAGGGCAGCAGTGTAAGGTAGCAATGAGGGCAACTTACGTTGGTGAGTGTTGCGGGCAAGATCAGTGGCATGTATTGCCACAGAGAGAAGAAGCAAAAACACAAGTCAGGAACGTGCAAACAAAGGAGGCACGTATGCTAACGCAATGCACAAAACTAAAAACAATTCAATAGCTGACCGCTGTCATGAGTAGATGGAGGTAGAGGCACAGAAGGAGGTGATCATGACACAGCAGCGTGATCAAATGCAATAGAAGGGGAAACAACAAGTACTGGGTGAGGGCAAGAGAAAACGTTATAAAAGCAAGGAGGCAAAAAGGAGCAAATGTAAGTCGACAAGGCAACAATAATACATAGCTAGCACATGCCAAACAGAAAAGGTTGTGGGGAAACCTGGTCACGCGCCCCATTGGAAAGCCAGTCTACGGTGACGGCGGGAGTCCGCAGCCGACGTTGGATCTGGATGCGGAAAGTCAACAGGGGAAGAACGTGTAGGATTGAGGATGCCGACTAGGGGGGTGAATAGGAGGCTTTAAAACTTTTCAACAAAAATAATTTTTGCAAAGAAAAGACTAAGAGCAAATAAATTGAAACAATTTAATAATATTTTGCACTAAGAAAGAGTAAGAAAGACAAACACAGTGATTTATCTCGAGGTCTCGGAGACTCGCCCGGTCTCCCCTACTCCTCGTTGAAGCACTCAAATGAATGAGTCTTGCTTCAATATCCACGAAGGATATTTTTCACTAAGATTGCTCTTTCTCCACTCCGGATAGGCGAGCACCGATGCCTTTCACAAAATATGCCGAGCTTCTCTGACAATCTCCATTAATGGAAAGGTCAACGGCCACGTGTCCAAACAGTCTAGGTGAGGGCGTTCACCAAGAGTAACAAGTTGCAAGATCTTCTCTTGACCCCCAACAAATACCGAGAAACTTTTAAGGATGCAAATGAATGCTATTAGAAGATCTCTCTCAATCACAATGAATGATACTTGATCAAAAGATTAAGATTTTAGCACTTGGACTCAAGTATATATCAAAAATATATCTCTTGGTTCTTTAGAAAAACTGCTCAAAAAAATGTTTATAAACACTGATCAAAATCTGCTCGAAAAGTGTTTATGAAACTGATCAAAAATGTGAACAGAAGCTTCTCAAAAATCTGCCCAAACACTGCTCAAAAGTGTTTGTAAAACTGATCAAAAATCAGTTCCAAAATTGTTTATAAAATTGATCAAAAATCTGCTCGAAAAGTGTTTATAAAACTGATCAAAACAGTAGAGAAATCTGCTCAAAAAACTGTTTAAAAACTGCTTGAAAATGTGAACAGAAACTGCTCAAAAACTATTTATAAAAACTACTCAAAAATAGTAGAGAAAATATGCTAAAAGTGTTTTAAAACTGCTCAAAAATCAGCTCAAAAACTGCTCAAAACTTCTTCTAAAAACTACTCAAAACTTCTTCTGAAAATTGCTCAAAATGTATAAAAAAGATGCTCAAATGTGTGTATAGAGACTGTTCAAAAATGTGTATGAGAATGTAGCTTTGAGATGTGTGAAAATACTGCTCAAAACACCTATATTTATAGCCCAACATCTCAGCTAGCCGTTAGGTCGAATAAGAAAAGAAATCAGTACAGCTAACAACCAGCTACGACCTCTAACGACTAGTAAATAGCTATTGGAAAGTCTGGTCGAATGAACAGTACTCGTGTGACCACTGGTCGAATGAATAGTATCTGGTCAAATAAACAGCACTTGGATGACCAATTTCAGTTTCTCTTTGAGATTCTTGATCAAGATTGTGAATGAATGCGAATGCAACATATGACCTAAGAATTTCTCAGTTTTTGCTGGAACTAAAAGAGATTTTGCAACCCCTCTTAATAGTACGGTTTAAACTAAAAAAGAATTTCTTATAAAACCTGTCAAACTCCAAGCTCCAAGACTGGTACAATAAACAAGCATTTGCCTTAGGTCTTTGCAGCTTCCTTCTTGACGACATTGCATTTGCGACTTTGGCTCGCGTCCTTGGACTACGACCTCTGGTGACACTGTGACCTTGCACTTGCGACCTTGGCTTGCATCCTTGGACTGCGACCTCGAACGATACTGCGTACAAATAGCTCAAAGACACGATTAGTCCGAAACACTTAATGTCATCAATAATCAAAATCAACCCAAAAAGGGCCTAAATGCAATAGAACGGCCATGCGACAAACGGCCCAGGCGAACAGTGTTGCGCAATCGGCGATCCATAGGTAGCAAACGTAATTTATTCCATGACAGCATCTCTGGCGGCCTCTCGTGAATCCTTTCGCACCAACGTCCTCATAATAGCACTGGCATTGGTGGTGCAATGTTAGCTCACATAATTAAGTTAATAAAAGGCACAAAGAGTAGACCAAATTGCATGGGGTGTGTATAAGTTATATGGTGGCAAATAGAGGCAATGGTAGAGAACAGAACAATCTCTCCGATATTTTGCCGGCAAAAATAGATGGCCACACATATTCACAGTGTCATCTTTGTAAGCAAAACACCCCAGCGTCTAGTCCCCATAGGAAACGCAACAATACCAAAATACTATAGCGAAGCTCGTGATCGCACACACCAAAATGTGAGGAGGGAGCTGTGCCCTGCAACAAATCAGTGACAGCATTGTAAGGGAAAAACGCTTTTTCCTCTTAGAAATAGAGCAGACAAAAAATTAATCAGAAAATTAATTAACGGCACCTATCATGCGCAGTCAATGTGGCGCAGCCATGGGTCGCAGTGTGAAGGCACTAGACGAGCAAGCGTCGTGGAACAGTGGTGCGCAGGGCGGAGCAGGTCGAAGAGGAAGCGGCGACGGTGACTGCAGCGGTCAAGGGTGGCATTGGTGGAGATCAGCTAGGCGAGGATGAACAAAATCGGTTGAGTGCAATACATCGTGCTCGCTGGTAGGTCCCCCCCACGAAACACTGCACATCAAAAAAGAAATTCCAAAATTGATTGATCTGGGAGGATCTTCAGATCGAGTCGCATACGTCTTTGCGACCTTAACCGTGTTCGGAAAGGTTTCACGACCATGGATTGGTTCGCGACCATGAAAAGGAATTCATTCTCTGGTCGGAATTGTAATCCGATCCGAATATATATATAAAACTAAGCTTATTTGTTTAGGGTTAGTTAGTTAGATGAGTCTAATACGTTTAGGTTACTGAGTCTGATACGTACTCATACGATTGGACTATAAATACCTTGTAATAGGTCTAGTTTAAATCATCGAACATCATCAAATATTATTACAGCCTTGGATCATATATCCAGCTCATAGTTCCTTCGACGTAAGAAAGTGTGTCTAATGTTCGACATGTAAAACCCTCTTTGAAATAAAGAGTTGTGCAATTAGTTTGAACTATGTTGCGGTCATCCTTTGGGTTTCAGTACTTCCGAGTAAGATCCTGTTATTCTATATATTAGTATCTGGGTGAGCCTAGTGCGAAAATCAAGACTAGGTCTCAAACGGATCAAGTTGGTATCAGAGCAACTTTCCTATCCTGTGGATGGTGAATACTCGGTAGGTTTACAAAACCTCCGGCGAAACTCCAGGCGATCAATTGACGGTTCCTACAGCCACGTCTCTGACAATGTCTGACGATAGCTCCGTTCAAGCTAACCTAGCCGAACAAGTGGCTAAGCTCTTCACCGACATGGACACTATGCTTGCTTGGATTAAGCAGCAGGTCATGATTGTGCCTCCTAAAGTAGGGAAGGTTATGAGTGTGAAGACTGGTGAAGACTTGCACAGGGCAGATGAAGATGAAGACAAAGGCGACCATAAGACCGACGACCTCGCCAACACCTCCTTAGCTGTCGGATCTTTTAAGGTCGACGCTAAGATTGATATACCCATATATGATGGGGTGATCGATGCCGAGAAATTGGATTCTTGGATTGACCAGCTTGAGACCTACTTTGACTTGAAAGGGTTCAGTAGCGCTCAAAAGGTGAAGTTCGTACCTTTGAAGATGAAGAATCACATCAAGACTTGGTGGAAGACCCTTGTCGCCAGTGGTGAAGCTGACGACCTTGCGTGGGATCAATTCAAATGACCTATGCGAAAAGAATTCTATCCGATGGGTTACCTTGAGGAGAGATGGGAATGTTGGCACAGATTGTACCAATGGCACGACCAGACTGTCCAAGACTATACTATGGAGTTCTAGAGAAAAGCAATGGTCATCGACATATTGCTATCCGATCCTCAGGTATTTCAGAAATACACATCTAGACTTCAGAAATCGATTAATACTGAGCTAAGTCTGTTCGGCATCTAAGACATCGCGACCGCGAGCACAACTGCTATGGTGATCGAGAAGAAGAACAAATCCCCCAGCGACAAAGGCACGAAGGACAGTGCGACCTCGATAAAAAGAAAACCGAGTCCGAAGAAGAACATTTCGAAGCTGGGCACAGGTACTTTTTGCGACTATTTTCAAGTCGCGGGACATACCAAGGACAAATACTACAAGCTTCATCTTGAACTTCGACCAAAGAAAAACAGACCTGGGAAAAGAACAGCCACGGATACTGCGACTTCACCCGACGAAGAGGTTGTCCGAGTGAATTTGGTTGATGAGGCGGATACGACCTTGTCTCTGATGGCAATGCCAAACGAGAAGGGTTCAGATCCACCAAACGACTATCACCCAACGGAGGACTTGTTCACCATCAACATCCAAGTGAAGCACGAAGTGGTTGCAGCGATATTCAATTCCAGAAGTCAGAAGCATCTGGTCTCTGCTGGACTAGTTCGGTGACTTGGTTTGAAGACAACCATACACCCACGACCATATCCGCTGAGTTGGTGTACATCCGATGTGAACACACAGATCACGAGTCAGTGTGTACTGAAATTTGAAATCTCTACACAGTATATCGATAAGGTGCAATGTGATGTTGTCCCTATTGATATCTATCAGGTGATCTTTGGAAGTCCGTATCTATATGATCGAGACGCTCACTTCCATTGGCGTGCGCAAAAGTATGACCTCACTAAAGATGGAGTTAAGTTCATGATCAGTAGAGACATCTACGTCAACACTTCGAACTTGATTACCGCAAATCAAGCCAAACGAACTGTCAATGCATGTCACAAGTATGTACTTGTCATGATTCGACCCATTGGTCAAGGTGAGGGTACTCAACCAGCGTTTTCGTTGGCGTGCCGAGAGGATTTTGGTCGTTTGTCGGGACTGTTGGAGAAATACAGTGATTTGTGCGAGAGTCCCAGGGTTGTCCACCGAAACGTCCAGTCGAGCACGAAATTCAGCTTGTGTCCGATGCGACACTGCCCAATCTGAGTATGTATCGCAACTCAATATTGGAGAATGAAGAGACCAAGAGACAACTTGGTGAATTGCTGAACGATGGTGTCATTCAACTGAGTAGTTTACCTTGTGGATTTCCTGTGGTGTTATTGCCAAAAAAAGATGGGACTTGGTGTATGGGCATCGACTACCGAGCACTGAACAAGATCACCATCAAGAATCGGTATCCCCTTCCTCGTATTGACGACCTGCTAGACCAATTAAGGAATGTTGTTGTCTTTTCCAAATTGGATCTTAAGTCAGGATATCATCAAGTCAACATCCGAGAGGAGGATACATGGAAGACCGCATTCAAAACACGACAAGGTCTGTTTGAATGGCTGGTCATGCCGTTTGGTCTCTGCAACGCTTCGGCAACTTTCATGCGTCTTATGCATGATGTATTGAGACAGTTCATCGATGACTTTGTGATCGTTTACCTCGACGACATACTGGTTTATAGTCGTTCGTGGGATGAGCACCTCATTCATGTCAAAAAGGTGTTCGAACAGCTGCGGCAACATCGACTTCGCCTCAACCGTAAGAAGTGCGAGTTCGGCCAACAAACTCTACTTTACTTAGGATTCATGGTCGGCAATGGTACGTTGCAAATTGACCCGGATAAGGTAAAAATGATTCGCGAATTGACGCAACCACAAACAGTTACGGACGTGCACAGTTTTTTAGGAGCATGCCAATATCTTCAAAAGTTTATCCGATACTTCTCGATTGTGGCTTCTCCGTTGCATGCATTAACCAGGATCAATCAAAAGTTTGAGTAGACAGGGAAACATGAGGACATGTTTCTCTTGCTGAAGAGGAAGATCAGCGAGGCGTCTGTATTATTTTTGCCGAATGGGCGTAGTACTCATGCAAGAAGGTCGACCAGTGGCATATCACTACGAGTTATTCCAGGGAGCTCAGAAGAACTACCCGACGTACGATAAGGAGTTGTGCGCACTGCATCAGCCGTGAAACATTGGCGGTGTTACCTCTTGGGTAAAAAGACTGTTATCCACACCGACCACCAACCGTTGCAATATTTGCAAACTCAGTCCAAGCTACAGCAAGTTTGGCATATGAAGTGGATGTCGTATCTGCAACAATTTAATCTGGTGATTAAGTACAAGAAGGACATACACAACAAATTGGCGACATGTTGTCGCGACCACTGGTTATGACCCTCTGCTTATCAGCGTTCATGCAAATCAAGTCCTCATGTTATGATGACTATGCCACTATGTACAGTGAGGACCTTGATTTTCAAACAGCACTGACTGAGCTAGAAATAGGGAAACCTACAGAGTTCGTTTGTCGAGAAGGATTCTTGTACAAGGGCAATTTACTTTGCATACCTCATGGAGCACCTCGAATTCAATGGTTGTGAGAAGCGCACACATCAAAGGTAGCTGGTCACTTTGGGGTTACAAAGACGTTGCAAAATCTTCACCGACATGTGTTCTGGCCGTGTATGCAGCAGGATGTGGCTAGTTTTGTTCAAGGATGTGGTCTTTGCAACATCTCGAAACTGGCAAACAAAAAATTAGGTTTGTACACTCTTTTGCTAGTTCTATCGTAACCATGGGAGAGCATATCCATGGATTTCTTGGGAGGATTGTCTAAGATCCGACGTGGCAACAGCTATCTATTCATGGTCGTTGATCGGTTCTCCAAAATGATTATTCTTATACTTTGTCAAAAGACTATCACGGGAAAAGAAGCAGTTCGGGTATTCTTTCAACACATTTGGACACACTTCGGACTACCGACTTCTATTGTGTCTGATCGTGATACCCGGTTTCTTAGTCACTTTTGACGATCGCTCTAGACGATTATGGACACCAAGCTAAAGAGGAGTACTGCCTTTCATCCGCAAACTGATGTTCAAACTGAGGTGGTAAATCGCATAGTCGTTCATCTCTTGAGAGGATACTCGAAGCACCCGAAGACCTGGGATGAAAGCATACCGTACCTGCAGTTTGCTTTTAATTGAGCAGTGCATAGTTTGATTGGAAAATCGCCGTTTGAGGTCTGTTTGGGATTTCTACCGCAGAGTCCATTCGACATGGAGTTTGTGATTCCTACCTCAGCACATAACAGAAAGGAAGCATCTGATCAGGATCGAGCACAAAAGTTCCTGGAAGGTATTCAACAGCTCCATTGAGAAGTTGAACAGAACTTGCTGTGAGCTCAACTCAAGTACAAGGCGTGACATGATCGGCACCGAGTTGATGCTCAATTCGAAGAAGGTGATATGGTATGGTTACATCTGAGTAAGGAGAGACTTAAAGGTGAAGGTAAGAAGCTCAGACCCATTCGTTATGGTCCTTTTTGGATTTTGCTGAAAGTGGGTGATAATGTTTGTCAGCTCGAGTTACCTCCATACATGGATATTTACTCGGTTGTCAATGTCGAGCACCTCAAACTCTTTGAGCCTTCAATGCTAGATGATGAGCCAGATACCATAGTACCATCGGTTGAAGACTTCGTCTATCAACGAGACGAACCTCTACGCGAAGATGTAATTCTAGAGAAGAAGGTGACTACAACCCGCAGTGGCACAAATGAGACTTTTCGAATCGGTCGGAAAAGTCAACAAGTACATGCGGCAAAGTGGTACACCAGAGAACATGGACAAGTCCAATTTCTACATCTCCAGTTTGATCAAGAGGTTGCAACAGGAGTTGGCTTCTTCTCATTAAGGGAGTCATAATCCGAGAGAATCTTCAGGTCGAGTAGCATACGGCTTCATGACCTTAACCGTGTTCGGAAAGGTTTCGCGACCATGGATTGATTCGCGACCATGAAAAGAAATTTGTTCTCTGGTCGGAATTGTAATCCGATCCGAATATATATATATAACTAAGCTTATCTGTTTAGGGTTAGTTAGTTATATGAGTCTAATACGTTTATGTTACTGAGTCTGATACGTACTCATATGATTGGACTATAAATACCTTATAATAGGTCTAGTTTAAATCATCGAACATCATCGAATATTATTATAGTCTTGGTTCATATATCCAGCTCATAGTTCCTTCAACGTAGGCAAGTGTGTCTAACGTTCGACGTGTAAAACCCTCTTTGAAATAAAGAGTTGTGCAATTACTTTGAACTATGTTGCGGTCATCCTTTGAGTTTCAGTACTTCTGAGTAAGATCCCGTTATTCCATATATTAGTATCTGGGTAAGCCTAGTGAGAAAACCAAGACTAGGTCTCAAATGGATCATCGATGCAGCGCAAAGCTGGGATGGACTAGGCACCGACCTTCAACCAGGGGACAGCACGGACGCAAAATTAGCACAGGCACTGCACTGCGGCCTGTATGTGGGCGGTCCGGTCGAAGGAGACAAAGCAGAGATTGGTCGACGCGGACCGACCACGAACAAAATCATGCTTGCGGCAGTTATCGTGTTCGCGGCAAACTCGACCAGTAGTAGGTCGAAGTAGCGTAGATTCATAGATCTTGGTCTCCATGCAGCCCCAATGTAGAGCAAGCACTAGTCGGAGCACCGCAGAGGCCACAAGGATGTGCACCCGAAGCAACGACCATCCCTACGAGCACGTTGGAGGACAACCCCTTGAGGATGGTTGGGCAGCACGGCCGCGACGCGAACAGGTCCAGAAAGCATAGTCGGTGAGTATCAACCAGTGAAAAATAAATGGAAATAGAAGTTGTCTGTGGACAATAGGCGAACAAATCGCCGGAAAACATCCGATGACAGTCGCACCCCAACGAAGACCGCATGACACATGAAGCCGCCAAAATGAATAAATCGTGTAAACATCAAGCAGCATGGCCGACAGAAAATAGTAGATTAATGCATGTGTAAAATTTTTCAGAGCGAATCAGCAAGGTCGCAGAGCGCAACACGAGAAAATATAAGCAAGACAAACCACTCTAAAGTAAATAACGACAGGTAAAGAGGAACGCAGGGAAAATACTCATGTAATGAGTGGAACGGTCCAATCACCGCTAAGCAATCAAGGCAAACATTTGTTCGTGTGTAATGTAATAAGATGTTCAATGAATCAAGCACATGCACGATAGCAATCATAAAGCACCATAAATAGGAAGGCGGCATAAAAACTAATATGTTGTCAATCGAGAAATTCGGGAGGAACAACACTCTTGCATAGTAAAAACGAAGAGTAAGAAAGAGAAATGATACTAGGGACGGAAGCAACACCACAGGAGGTGCATGAGCAGGGATGCATGGAAACCTACAAAAGCAATAGATGAAAGCAAGAAAAAGTGATGGCAACAGATCGGCAGGAGATGAGACGAATAAATAGAGGAATGCACAAAAAAAAAAGAGAAAAGACAAGGGAAATAAGCCAACGAAATCGCACAAAAAAGAACAGTGCGGACGTGCATGAGGAAGCGGCGGGGAAGGAACAGGCGAAGAACTCACTAGAAGGCAAGGGGAAGCACACCGACCAACAACACAAAACGCAGCAATGACGCAGGTAGACCGGAGCAAAAGAGGGCAAACCACAAAGGTGACGAAGGCAACACAAACATGGCGGGCACATCAGCGAGCAAATCGGAGCGGCGCCTAGGGAATCGGGACGAAGGCACGTACGAAACCTACTCACATCCTCAACACAGATCGAGACTGTCAAAGCAAATGATCAACGAGGCAGAAGGAAGGCAGCAGTGCTAGCCAATCAGAAAGCAGCATCGTGCAGCTCACCTACCACCACGGATGGGCAAATCGCAGACACCAAAGGAGGCGATCAAACTGCCTAGCAAAAACGACGAAGTGGCGCAGGCAGGGAGAGCACATAACGAAAAGTGGCAAGTTAGTAGAGGGGAATAACGCTCAAACAGCCAGAACGAAGGCAACTACGACAACCAATTTGAAAGTAGGATCGTGCAGGTCACCTAGCAGGACGCGTGGACGGATCGCAAACGACAAAGCAGACGATCGGATGGACAGGAAAAACGATGACATGACGCAACCAAGGGGATGTAATGAATAGTGTCAAGTTAGTGAGGGAAAAACGCTCAAATCCAGACCGTCAAACTAAACGATCGAACAGCCAAAACGAAGGCAACTATGGAAACCAATCCGAAAGTAGGATCGTGCAGTTCACCTACCAGGACGCATAGACGAATCGCGGATGACAAAGCAGACGATCGGACGGACGAGAAAAATGATGATGTGGCGCAGTCAAGGAGGTGATATAATGAATAGTGTCGAGTTAGTGGGGATCACAATTATATCTGATATATATGGTTTTTCATATGCATAGGTCACACTAACTGAACCACTACTGAGCACAAGGATTTCTATTGGTTGGTGTGTGGTGAGCGGCCACCAACTAGTTTTCTTGAAAAAACTTCAAAATAAAAACATATGCCACGATTTATGTTTTAGCCAACTTTTCTAATACAATTCCTAACTATCGTCATGTCGTACAGTTCCTAACTACTATCGCTTGGTAGCCAGTTACCAAAGCTATAAGTCTTGAAATAGATCATGGATGCCATTGTGCTTTCTTATTTGGCATGAAGGTCGCCACCATGCGTATATATATGTATATTCTTCGTTTCAGAATAATGTTATTTAAAGAACATATATTTTTCTATATGATCAGGCACATTAGATCTCCCATTGAAATAATGTGCCTAAACCTCCGACTCTCTTAATTCCATAGATATACTTAATGCTTTTTTTTAGTCTCGTACGTACAACTTTCACCATTGATTTTTATGATTATATTTTACTAAAATTATAAAGATATAATATTGCGGAGGTAGTTTTGACAACATTTTTATTAATATCATTTTCATATAACGAATCTTAATATTTTTATGTATATTATAGGTCAAAATTAAAAAAAATAACACACCTATATTAAAACATTATTTTTTAGGAACGGAGAAAGTTACTTTCTCTATCTATAATGTGTTGGTAAGCATCTAAATTAGAAGTAAAACTTGGAGATAGAAGTGTTCTCTACAAATTTTGTTTTGAAATATATATCTATATCTATATTACTATATAATATATGAGTTTTGAAATTTTAAAAATTATTCTTTTATGATTGTTTGATCAGAACAGTATTATGATATTATCTATTGATTCGAGATATCTAATGGCCAATATTCTAAGTTAGTCTCGCCTCTACCACATAAAACTGCATAGTAAATCATCAACATACAAATTGGAAAAAACTTTCAACCATTACAGAAATACAAAGTTTTCTTGGCTTGGCGGGATATTATAGAAGATTTATAGAATGATTTACGCATCTTACAACACCACTAACGCAACTCACATGGAAAGGAACCAGATTTAATTGGAGTGAGAAACATGAAGAAAATTTTTAGAACTTAAATTGTCGGTTGATTATTGCCCTAGTTTTAACCTTACCAATCAACGGGATAGACTATACTATGTTTTGTGATGCTTCTAAGGTTGGACTAGGATGTATCCTCATGCAGAACAGGAAAGTAATTTCTTATGGTTCTTGACAATTCAAATCATACAAGCAAAACTACTTGATGCATGACTTAGAATTGGTTGCTGTTATCTTTACTCTAAAGATTTGGAGGTATTATTTATATGGGAGTATTGTGAAATTTTCACCGACCATTAGAGTCTAACATATATATTTACTCAAAAAGAATTGAGTATGTGCCAGAAGAGATGGCTTGAACTACTTAAGGATTATGACATTAATATGAACTACCACCCAAGCAAAGCTAATGCAGTGGCAAACGCACTTAGCAGAAAGGCCAATTGCAACTTAGTAGCCATGATCACCAATCAAGATCGGATCTTAAAAGATATAAAGAGGTTGCAGTTAGAAGTGTACATCTGAGACCCTTCAACAAACATTATGGCCCTACAAGTGCATCCTGAGTTGCAAGACAAGATTAAGATGATGCAAGTAGATGGATCTTTTCTTAACAAACTTAAGAAGAACTTAGCTATTGAGAAACCATCAGAATTTCAAGTACGAGAGGATGGCTCCATCTAACTCAAGAATCGTATTTGTGTACCCAATAATTCAGAATTGAGAAAAGAATTTTACAAGAAGCACACACAACACCATACAATGTGCACCTGGGAAGCACAAAAATGTATCGAGATCTAAAAGGCACATTTTGGTGGCCCAATATGAAGAGAGAAATAACAAGGTTTTGTTCTAGACTGTCTAGTTTGTCAACAAGTAAAGGTATTTCATTGTAAAATGGCTGGTACATTGCAACCATTATCTATTCCAACATGAAATGGGAAGGAACCAATATGGATTTTGTGACAGAACTACCAAGAACATCAATTGGTATGCAATTTGGCTTATAGTAGACAAGTTGACAAAGGTAGTGCATTTTACACTGATAAGGAAGAAGTATTCTCTTGAAAACTTAGCAAAATTGTACATCAAGGAAATAGTATTAACATATAGGATCCCCGTTAGTATTGTATTAGACTAAGACCGAAGATTTGTTTCAAGATTTTGGAGGAGCCTACATGAAGCATTAGGGGCAAAGTTAAATTTTAATATAGCATATCACCCCAATTAGATGGGCAATCAGAACGGGTCATTCAAATTTTAGAAGACATGCTACAAGCAAGTGCAATAGACCTTAAAGAAAGTTGGGATGAGACACTTTCTCTAGTTAAGTTTGCTTGTAATAATAGTTATCAATCGAGCATACAAATGGCCCCTTAGGCTTTATATGGTCAAAGATGTCGATCTCTAATTTGTTGGGAAGAAATTGGCGAAAGATTATTTAGGCCCCAAGCTGGTCCAACAAGTAGAAGAAAAAAATACATGCCATACATGAGCAATTAATGACAACATAAGATCGGCAAAAGAAACAAGTTTATGTCAGAAGTAGAGAACTTGAGTTTCAAGTAGGAGACTTTGTATACCTAAAAGTATCCACAGAGAACGATGTAAGACATTTCGGTTTGTGTGGGAATCTAAGCCCCAAGTATGTGGGACCATTCCAAATCACCAAGATCATAAGGATTGTAGTTGATCGCACACGAGGGTCGCGATGGTCGTGCGTGCGGATTGTGTGTAATAACCGCAAGTGAACAGTTGAACGTTGAGCACTACAGGGTTGAATTCTACGAGGAATAAGCGTATTCATCTTTCTAGGTTAATGGATCACTGGTTAAGTCTGAATGATTTGGGGGTCTGATTGTCTACAACTAAATCTACTACTAAAACTATCGATCTAGGTTTTAAAGCAATAAACATCAAATATGAAATTTATGGTTTATAAAGCAAGAAGGAAAACCTAGGGTTTCAGGAGTCCCATAACCATCAGGCATAATTCTATCTAAGGTCTGAGAATTGCAAGTTAATTTTAATTGTTTTCAAAGATAGATTAAGTTGCTAGTATGGTTGTTGGTACAACGGTCAGAGGATCGCTTCCACTGTTACATTTAGTGAGAGCCTCTCTCCTGTTTAGGATCCTGCGTCAAAGCACTAAGGACTCAAGAACTCCCCTAAATTCTTGCTAAGACTCAACTATTACGTATGTTGCCGAAACGAGAATTTAGGGTTTGGAGGAAGAAAAGATCCGGAAGTAACTTAAAAACTTGAGATCAAAACTGAGGAAGAATCACGCCTTCCGGATTAGGTCATCCCTAATCCCAAAAGTAAACTACTCGCAAAAAGCCATAAAAATACTGAAATAATAAGAATTAAATGAAAACTTACTTGATTGCTGAAAATTAAGTCTGCCGTCCTTGCTGGCTTACAAATGCAAGAAAAATAGAGAAGGGGCTCTATTAAGAAAACTAAACTAAAACCCTAAAAATAGCATAAAAGAGCATATGAGAGCATGTCTAATTGAGCTAAAAGCTTCTCTATTTATGCTACATGGGTTAGTATGCCCAAATATAACTCCTTGACATGCAGGCGATGAAATATAGCTTCAAACGTAGCGGGAATGGACAAATCCAAGTCAAAACCAACCGAATTTGACCACTTTAGCCCTTGGAAACAGAGCTGAGAATGACCTGGGGCATGGGTCGTGCTCCAGGCTGAACACAGGTTGTACCCGTGATCCTGCTCTGCTTGGCTAATAATCGACCAAGCGGTAGTTGTGTTCGATCGAGACTTTTTTCGACAATGTGTCTTCGTGTTCGATCAGGACTTGTTTTGAGCAGTGTCTTCGTGCTCGATCACAGCTCTTTTTCATCCAAATGTGTTCGATTATGGTTCTTTCTTGCTTAAGTGTGCTCGACTAGGTTGTTTCGATCGAGGAATATTCGATCAGGGTTCCTTTTTTGTCCAGTTTTGATATCTTTGTCGAAATTGGCCCAAATGAATTCGAAATCTCCTCAAATTTAATAGGTTTGGTCTCTAAAACATGGAAAACACAACCTTGAAAGAGATTTGTAAAAATAATACAAAAATATGCATAAAATGTTGCATCAAAAGAGTTTTTAGCATGTTTTTACACGTTTTCAATGACAAACTTAGGGTAAAAATACTACCAAGTTAGTACTTATCAAATTCCCCAAATCTAGCATTTTGCTTGTCCTCAAGGAAAAAATGCAAATGAGTTTTTCCAAAAATTGGAATGCTTTGATTAATCAGATTTTCAATAAACAACTTCCAGCAATTCACATCACATCTAAGCATATGAAACGATTGATCTAAGCAATTTAAACTCTCCAAATGTAAATATTCAACTTATCAAATTTCAACCTTAGAGAGCTTAATCAATTAAATCATCTTGACAAATTCTTTCATATAGGGTTTAGAACAAACACTAGATAAAGAAAACAATCATTATGCTACAATTTATACAAAGTTACTAGATTGCCCTTTTAGAGAGAAATTTAAACACTTTTATTTTTGATTTTTTTTATTATTCATTTTTTTTTCTTCGACTTTTTCGTGCTCTTGGCCAGAATGTTTTGAACTGGATCATTCCGTCACGGCTAGAGGAGACACAGTTGAAGATGCTTACTTAAGTGCACTTACAGAAAGGCAGTTTTGTCAGTTTCCTGAGCCCCTGTAACCAATCTCAATGTTCCGTATACCTTCCCTTCACCAGCTGGTTGATAATTCATCACCGCCTCCCCCCAGCGAGTCGCATATACGTTATAAGAGACTAGACAAAGCCACATCTTAAGTAATCGTCTTATTATAACAATGGAAAAAGTATTTTTTTTGTGTGCATAAGTTAAGTAAATCTTCCCTTCTCGAACTGGTCGACGATTCATCACCGCCTTCCCCAGTGGGTCGATTATACTTCACTATTACACGTTTTTATTTTATTTTAAAGAGAAGGGCAATTAACAATATAAGCATAAAAAGTGACATAAGAGAGTTAATTTTAGATAATAGTTTTTTGGGAATCTTCATTTTGGAAGAAATCTATAACAATCTAAAAAACAAATTCAAACTTTAATGGTTAATTTAAGAAAAAAATTAAACACAGGCAATTGAAAATTTTTAAGAGAGCTAAATTCAATGGATCATATGCAAAGTTGTGATAGAATAGTCATCTAATTGAATAAAGATCTTCAAAACCAGGTGTTCCAAGTTGACATATATTTTTTTTATTTTTTAGTTATGATGGCAATAGGGTGGAATGATGATTCACTGAAGACTAAGTAAACGGTTAAGTGATTACCCCCCAAGATAAATCAAACATTGCCCTCAATGCTTGGAGAGAGATATAGATTACCGTTTGTGGTAGTGGTGTCTGGAGGTGGATGTTGTTGAAGATGCCATGGTGAAAGAGGATGTTGTGGTCCACGTAGCTCCAATGAGTCAGTCCAAGGTGTCGCAAGTGAAAACATGAAAAAAACAAAAAGAAACAAAAAATAAAAGAATAAAAACTCGCGTACCTTGAAGATCAATAATCGGAGGGTGGTAGAGGTGGTTGGTGGTAAAATGGTGGAGGAAAGTATGGATAGGTAGGTGGTGGATAAGATTGTGGAGAAATGGTAGGGTTGTGAAGATGGTCCCCGTGGTGTGCACGTGCGCCTGGATTTGTGCCGTCCGGGAGAATGTGGCATGTGTGTACATGATAGTCATAGAGGCGATCCACGCGGCCAGTGAGGTGGTCCTAAAATCCATCGTAACCCTGTAATTTGCAAATTCCAGCCTAAAGTCGGAGAAACTAGTGCACAAGGACTCTTTGGAAGCATCCAAAGTAGCGTGTGAGGAACTAGAATCATGTGCTGCCGGATGGTCAAATTCAGCGGCATGTGAGGAACTAGAATCAGATGAGCTAGATGGGAGCGATTTTTAGTTTTGCTCATTAGATTAGCATGTCCGAGAAACATCAGGCAAAAGGATGGAGAGAATTCCATTAATAACCCAATAGAATGAATTCGCTTCCCTCCTGCAAAACCCCATTGTAAGAAATGAAGGTAGGTCAAGGGTGGTTGCGGGCACAGATTCCCATTGATCATTAGCATTAAACCCTAGAGAGGATGCTATGTGAGTGATTAAGCCATCTACGACTATGGGTGAAGTTTTGTATAATCCTTGTTGATAAGCTGAAGGCGACAGGCAAAATAGGCAACGGATGAGAGATGAATTTTGCTTAACATAGCCCAAATAAATTCGACCTCGGTTTCTAAAACTTTGTCCTAAAAACTGTCACAGCCCAAAATTATCCTGGCCATGAGACGCTGTAAATAGTGAAAGGAGGGATTGCAAATTTTGGCTGCTTTGATTCACCAAGTTGAAAAAGATGTTGCCCTTCCTCAATTATAGCATTCCAAATTTTACCGGGGGTGCAAATTATAGAACCATGAAAAGTGCCCAAGGGTTTTAACCCTAAAAGATTTGCAAATTCGTTAATTGAAAAATCATAATCCTCATTTTCAAACCTAAATCTCACACCTTCTGTTTGATCGGGAGGAACACGTAAGGTATTTTGCTCAAAGGAGGCTAGAATCTCCCAAACAACTTCGTGAAAAGTCAGAACAGGTACCTGTACAAGCGTATCCCAACCCACATTATGAATGAGGCGTAGCACATCATCTTCTATTCCTAGAGACCTAATGGTATGAACATCCAAAAATCTAGTTGGCCATAAGGTTCTCTTTTTCAAGTGCATAAAACGAGTTAGATGATCAGGATTAGTAAAATAGATGCTCAAAAAATCAAGATCAAAGAAGGTTTGTGGAGACATACCTCGTTGGCGCTTTGTGATATTCTTGATGTGCCGGGGCATCGTCATTGCCGTAGGAACTTCAGGTTCAGGGGTGTTGAGGTGCGAGGAGACAGAATCCGTAGTTGGATCAAAATTTTAACGGTGGGATGAAAAGATCTAGGGCTTGGTTTGTGGAGGTTTTGAGGAGTTTGGGAGCTCAACAATGGTGTTATGGTTGTTTGGAGAAGATGGGTGGTTTTATATGAGGTGGTAGGTAGGAGTTATGGTAGTATGGGAGAAGAAAAACACAAAAGAAACAAGTTTCAGCACAAACAGTCAAAAAACAGAGGAAACCAAGCTTGGCACGACGACGGGCACGGGTTGTGCTCGGCCCAGGGCACGGGTCGTGCTCGGCTCTGTTGGAAAATTTGTTTTTGAGTAGTTGGTCAAATCGAGCCCGGCATGACCACGAGCACCGGTCGTGCTCGGCTCTGTTAAAAACAGGAATTTTTATTGTTTTGAAATCAATCAAACCAAGCCCAACATTGGTCATGCCGCTGGTCGTGCTTAGTTCGGTGGTTTTCAAAAAAAATTATTTTTTGAAATCAATGAAACCCAGCCCAGCACTGGTCGTGCTCGGTTCGGCTAGTTTTGGAAAATTTTTATTTTTTTGGTTTTTTTCAAAAGTGTCAGCCCTAGTTTATGAAAAATAAGTTTTGGGTGGTCAAACAACATGGGAATTGTGATCTGGGAGGATCTTCAAGTCCTGATCGCATATAGATTCGCGACCAAGTCCTGATCGCATACGGATTCGCGACCTTAAACGTGTTCGGAAAGGTTTCGCGACCATGGATTGGTTCGCGACCAGGAAAAGGAATTCGTTCCCTGTTTGAAATTGTAATCCGATCCAAATATGTATAACTAAGCTTATCTGTTTAGGCTTAGTTAGTTATATGAGTCTAATACGTTTAGGTTATTGAGTCTGATACGTACTCATACGATTAGACTATAAATACCTTGTAATAGGTCTAGTTTAGATCATCGAAAAGTCATAGAACTTATTTGAGTTTTAAACACTTATAGTTCCTTCGACGTAGGCAAGTGTGTCTAACGTTCGACGTGTAAAGCCCTCTTTGAAATAAAGAGTTGTGCAATTACTTTGAGCGGTGTTTTCGATCAACCTTTGGGTTTCAGTATTTCCGAGTAAGATCCCGTTATTCCGCATATTAGAATCTGGGCGAGCCTAGTGCGAAAACCAAGGCTAGGTCTCAAACAGATCAAGTTGGTATCAGAGCAACTTTCCTATCCTGTGGACGGTGAAGACTCGCCAGGGTTACAAAACCTCCGGCGAAACTCCAGGCGATCAATTGACGGTTCCTACAGCCACATCTCCGACAATGTCTAACGATACTTCCGTTCAAGCTAACCTAACCGAACAAGTGGCTAAACTCTCCACCGACATGGAAACTGTGCTTTCTTGGATCAAGCAGCAGGCCATGATTGTACCTCCTGAAGTAGAGAAGGTTATGGTTGTGAAGACTGGTGAAGACTTGCGCAGGGCAGATGAAGATGAAGACGAAGGCGACCACAAAACCGACGACCTCGCCAACACCTTCGTAGCTGTCGGATCTTTTAAGGTCGACGCTAAGATTGTTATACCTATATATGATGGGGTGATCGATGCTGAGAAGCTGGATTCTTGGATCGACCAGCTTGAGACCTACTTTGACCTGAAAGGGTTCAGTAGCGCTCAAAAAGTCAAATTTGCACCTTTGAAGATGAAGGACCAGGCCAAGACATGGTGGAAGGCCCTTGTCGCTAGTGGTGAAGCTGATAACCTTGCGTAGGGTCAATTCAAACGACTTCTGCAACAAGAATTCTATCCGATGGGTTACCTTGAGGAGAGATGGGAGCGTTGGCACAGATTGTACCAACGGCATGACTAGACCGTCTAAGACTATACGGCAAAATTTCGGCGACAAGCAAAGGTCATTGGCATCTCACTATCCAACCCTCAGGTATTTCGAAAATACACATCTGGACTTCAAAAATCGATCAGTACTGAGCTAAGTCTATTCAGCGTCCAAGACATTGCGACCGCGAGCACAACTACTATGGCAATCGAGAAGATGAACAAATCCCGCAGTGACAAAAGCACGAAGGAAAGTGCAACCTCGACAAAGAAAAAGCCTAGTCTGAAGAAGAACGCTTCAAAATCGGGCACGGGTGCCTTTTGTGAACATTGTCAAGTCACGGGACATACTAAGGACAAATGCTACAAGCTTCATCCTGAACTTCGACTAAAGAAAAACGGACCAGGGAAAAGAACAACCATGGCCACTGCGACTTCACCCGACGAAGAAGTTGTCCGAGTGAATTCGGTTAATGAGGCGGATATGACCTTGTCTCTGATGGCAATGCCGAAGGAGAAGGGTTCGGATCCACCGAATGACCATCACCCGACGGAGGACTTGTTCACCATCAACATCCAGGTGAAGCACGAAGTGGTCGCAGCGATATTCGATCCTGGAAGTCAGAAGAATCTGGTCTCCGCTGGACTGGTTCGATGACTTGGTTTGAAGACAACCACACACCCACGACCATATCCGCTAGGTTGGTTTACATCCGACGTGAACCAACAGATTACGAGTCAGTGTGTGTTGAAGTTTGCGATATCCACACGATATATCGATGAGGTGCAATGCGATGTTGTCCCTATCGATATCTGTCAGGTGATCTTTGGGAGTCCGTATCTGTATGATCGAGACACTCACTTCCATCGGCGAGCGCAAGAGTACAACCTCACCAAAAGATGGAGTTAAGTTCGTGATCAGTAAAGACATCCACGTCAACACTTCGAACTTGATTACCGCAAATCAAGCCAAACGAATTGTTAATGCATGTCACAAGTATGTGCTTGTCATGATTCGACCCATTGGTCAAAGTGAGGGTACTCAACCAGCATTGTCATTGGCGTGTCAAGAGGATTCTGGTCGTTTGTCGGGATTGCTGGAGAAATACAGTGATATGTTCGAGACTACCCAGGGTCGTCCGCCGAAACTTCCAGTCGAGCACGAAATTCAGCTTGTGTCCGATGCGACACTGCCCAATTTGAGTATGTATCGCAACTCAGTATTGGAGAATGAAGAGATCAAGAGACAACTTGGTGAGTTGCTGAACGATGGTGTCATTCAACCGAGTAGTTCACCTTGTGGATCTCCTGTGGTGTTAGTGCCAAAGAAAGATGGGACTTGGCGTATGTGCATTGACTATCGAGCACTGAACAAGATCACCATCAAGAACCGGTACCCCCTTCCTCGTATTGATGACCTGCTAGACCAATTGAAGCATGCTGTTGTCTTCTCCAAATTGGATCTTAAGTCAGGATATCATCAAGTCAACATCCGAGAGGAGGATACGTGGAAGACCGCGTTCAAAACACGACAAGGTCTGTTTGACTGGCTGGTCATGCCGTTTGGTCTCTGCAACGCCCCGAAAACCTTCATGCGTCTTGTGAATGACGTATTGAGACAGTTCATCGACGACTTTGTGATCGTTTACCTCGACGATATACTGGTTTATAGTGGTTCATGGGATGAGCACCTCATTCATGTCAAAAAGGTGTTCGAACAGATTTAGCAACATCGACTTCGCCTCAACAGTAAGAAGTGCGAGTTCGGCCAACAAACTCTACTTTACCTCGGATTCATGGTTGGCAACGGTATGTTGCAAATCGATCAGGATAAGGTAAAAGTGATTCGCGAATGGCCACGACCGCGAATAGTTACGGATGTGCGTAGTTTTGTGGGAGCATGCCAATACCTTCGGAAGTTCATCCGACACTTCTCGATTATGGCTTCTCTATTGCATGCATTAACCAAGATCGATCAGAAGTTCGAGTGGACAGGGAAACATGAGGACACGTTTCTCTTGCTAAAAGGAAGATCAGCGAGGCGCCTGTGTTAGCTTTGCCGAATCTCCAGAAACCGTTCGAACTAGAAACTGATGCCTCAGGTTATGCGATGGGCGCAGTGCTCATGCAAGAAGGTGGACCAGTGGCATATCACTCCGAGTTATTCCAGAGAGCTCAGAAGAACTACCCGACTTATGATAAGGAGTTATGCGCACTGCATCAGGCCATGAAACATTGGTGGTGTTATCTCTTGGGTAAAGAGACGGTTGTCCACACCGACCATCAACCATTGCAATATTTGCAAACTCAATCCAAGCTACAGCAAGCTCGACACATGAAGTGGATGTCGTATCTGCAGCAGTTTAATCTTGTGATTAAGTACAAGAAGGGCGTACACAACAAATTGGCGGACATGTTGTCGCGACCACCAGTTACGACCCTCTGCTTATCAGCGTTCATGCAGATCGAGCCCTCCTGTCATGATGACTATACCGATATGTACAGTGAAGACCCTAATTTTCAAACAGCACTGGCTGAGCTCGAAACAGGGAAACCTACGGAGTTCGTTCGTCGAGAAGGACTCTTGTACAAGGGCAAATTACTTTGCATACCTCGTGGAGCACCTCGAATTCAATGGATGCGAGAAGCGCACACATCGAAGGTAGCTGGTCATTTTGGGGTTACAAAGACGTTGCAAAATCTTCACCGACATGTGTTCTGGCAGCGTATGCACCAAGATGTGGCTAGTTTTGTTCGAGGCTGTGGTCTCTGCAGCATCGGTTTGTAAGAAACTTACCGATATAAGAAGCAGTATGATTTACTCTAGCGGTGATGAACATAGTTGCCGTTAGAAGAGATGCATAAGTACTGACGGGAGAATGTTGTGCGCCGATAGAACTGGTCGACTTCTACAACTAGACTTATTCTATTGGTACTGTATGCGTCTATCGACAGAATATCTCAAAAATTCCTATCGGCAATATGTAGTGTGCCGATAGAACCGTTCGCCTTCTACAAATATTTTTATTTTCTTAGGAGGATTGCCAAAGATCCGACGTGGCAATGACTATCTATTCATGGTCGTTGATCGGTTCTCCAAAATGATTGTTCTTATACCTTGTCGAAAGACTATCACGGGAGAAGAAGCAGCTCGGGTATTCTTTCAACACGTTTGGACACACATCGGACTACCGACTTCTATTGTGTCTGATCGCGATACCCGGTTCCTTAGTCACTTTTGGCGATCGCTCTGGACGATGATGGACACCAAGCTAAAGAGGAGTACTGCTTTTCATCCGCAAACTGATGGTCAAACCGAGATGGTTAATCGCACAGTCGTTCATCTTTTGAGAGGATATAACTCGAAGCACCCGAAGACCTGGGATGAAAGCATACCGTACCTGCAGTTTGCTTTTAATTGAGCAGTGCATGGTTCGATTGGAAAATCACCGTTTGAGGTCTGTTTAGGGTTTCTACCACAGAGTCCATTCGACATGGAGTTTTTGATACCTACCTCAGCACAGAACAGCAAAGAAGCATCTGATCAGGATCGAGCACAAAATTTTCTAGAAGGTATTCAACGACTCCATCGTGAGGTTGAACAGAACTTGCTGAAAGCTTAACTCAAGTACAAGGTGCGACATGATCGACACCGAGTTGATGCGCAATTTCAAGAAGGTGATATGGTATGGTTACATCTGAGTAAGGAGAGACTTAAAGGTGAAGGTAAGAAACTCAAACCCATACATTATGGTCCTTTTCGGATTTTATGAAAAGTGGGTAATAATGCTTGTCAGCTCGAGTTACCTCCATACATGGATATTTACTCGGTTGTCAATGTTGAGCACCTCAAACTCTTCAAGCCTTCAATGCTGGATGATGAGCCAGATACCATAGTACCATCTGTTGAAGACTTGGTTTATCAACGAGACGAACCTCTACGTGAAGATGTGATTCTGGAGAAGAAAGTGACTACCACCCGCAGTGGCGCAAAGGAGACTTTTCGAATCGGTCGGAAAGGTCAAAGAGTACGTGCGGCAAAGTAGTACACCAAAGAACATGGACAAGCCCAATTTCCACATCTCCAGTTTGATCGAGAGGTCGCAACAGGGGTTGGCTCCTTCTCAACAAGGGAGTCATGATCCGGGAGGATCTTCAAGTCCTGATCGCATACAGATTCGCGACCAAGTCTTGATCGCATACGGCTTCGCGACCTTAACCGTGTTTGGAAAGGTTTCGCGACCATGGATTGGTTCGCGACCAGGAAAAGGAATTCGTTCCCTGTTTGGAATTGTAATCCGATCCAAATATGTATAATTAAGCTTATCTATTTAGACTTAGTTAGTTATATGAGTCTAATACGTTTAGGTTATTGAGTCTGATACGTGCTCATACGATTGGACTATAAATACCTTATAATAGGTCTAGTTTAGATCATCGAAAAGTCATAGAACTTATTTGAGCTTTAAACACTTATAGTTCCTTCGACGTAGGCAAGTGTGTCTAACGCTCGACGTGTAAAGCCCTCTTTGAAATAAAGAGTTGTGCAATTACTTTGAGCGGTGTTTTCGATCAACCTTTGGGTTTCAGTATTTCCGAGTAAGATCACGTTATTCCGCATATTAGAATCTGGACGAGCCTAGTGCGAAAACCAAGGCTAGGTCTCAAACGGATCAAATTGAGTGATTCTTGCGCCATTGTGTTCATAAAAGAGAAAACAACTTGTTAGTATACCGGGTTGCCTCCCGGCTAGTGTTGGTTTAACGTCTGACTCGACGGAACATTCTCCATCGTTCAGAAATATATAGAATTGAAAGAATCGATCAAGTTCAGCATACTTACCTGGTCTCCCGCATTGTATAACTTGATACGACACATGTTTACCATAAAGTAGTGCCGTCTTGCACTCGAAGCTCTACGGCACCATACGGGAAGACTAACTATCACATATGGCCCAGTCCATCGCGATTTCAATTTTCCTGGAAACAATCTCAACCGCATATTGAATAATAAAATCAAATCACCTGGTTTAAACTCACGGTTGAGGATTCGTTTGTCATGCCACTTCTTCGTGTTGTATTTGTAAATTAAGGCACTTTCGTAGGAGTTGTTCCGAATCTCTTCTAGTTCATACAATTCGAGGATTTGCCTTCGCCCCGCTTTGTCGAAGTCCCAATTGTGTTCTTTTAACGCCCATAATGCCCTATGTAACAATTCAATAGGCAAATAACAATTCATACCAAATACAATTTTGTAAGGCATCATACCTAGCGGAGTTTTGAATGTAGTGCGATATGCCCAAAGAACATCGGGAAGTTCGAGCACCCAATCCGTACATGGTGGTGCCACCACGTTATGCAAGATTATTTTGATTTCTCTGTTCGAGACTTCAACTTGTCTACTTGTTTGAGGGTGACATGCAAAAGCAACTTTATGAATAACCTCATATTTCATCAACAATTTATGAAATTGGTAATTAGTGAAATGCGCACTGCCATTACTAATTACTGCTCGTAGTACACCAAATCGGGGAAATATGACTATTTTGAAAAGCTTAATCACATGTTTTGATCCATTTGTTGGTGTTGCAACAGTCTGTACCCACTTTGAAACATAATCAACTGCAACTAAGATGTAGGAGTTGCCCATAGAAGATGAAAAATGTTCCATATAATTTGCTCACCATACATCAAAAAGTTCAATTTCAAGAATATTTATTAAGTGCATTTCATGTTTTTTACTCAAGTTTCTAGAATGTTGGCAAGGATCGCATTTTGCACAAAGTTATAAGCAACTTTAAATAAAGAAGGCCAAAACAAACCTGATTGCAATCCCTTTGTCGCTGTTTTTGAAACTCCGGCGTATCCACCACATGGAGATGAATGACAGTGTTTAAAAATGCTTTGGATTTCGTGGTTGGGCATGCATCGTCGAAAGATGTTGTCAACTCCCTTTTTGAAAAGGTTTGGATCGTCCCAGTAGTAGCGTCGAATGTCGTGGAGGAAGAGCTTTCGTTGTCTATTCGTCAACCCTGGAGGAAGTTCAAGGTTAAATAAATAATTTGCATAATCAGCATACCATGGTTCTTGTTGAATCAAGTACTGGTGCTCGTCTGGTAAAGCATCATTGATGTGAACGTCGGCAGTATCGGTGAAGAGTCATGAAAGATGATCAGCGACGATGTTCTCAGCACCTTTCTTATCTTTGATTTCCAAATCAAATTCCTATAGCAATAGGATCCATCGTATGAGCCGTGGCTTGGTTTCTATCTTGGTCAAAGATATTTAAGAGCAGCATGAACAGTATACACGATAACTTTTAAACCAATCAAATATGGACGAAATTTATCTAGAGTATACACTACATCAAGTAATTCTTTTTCAGTTGTGATGTAATCACTTTGAGCATCATCCAAAGTCTTGCTCACATAGTATATAGCATGTAAAACTTTATTTGTTATTTGCCTTAGAATAGTGCCAATTGCATAATCACTGGCATCACATCAATTCAAATGATTCATTCCAATTTTGGGGTTGTATGATGGGAGCAGTAGTTAATGCATATTTCAATTGATTAAAGGCATCAAGACATTTTTCATCAAAATCAAAAGGCACATCTTTTACCAAGCAATTGAGTGAGAGGTTTAGGGCCTGTTTGGAAACAAAGTTTCTTTGGAGTTTTTATCCAATTCTGTGGTTTTGAAAGAAATTGTGGTATTGAAAACCAAGACCCTGTTTGGTTACAAATTATTTTATGATTTTAAAACCCTGGTTTCCTCAAAACCATGATTTTTTCTCAGTTTTGAAAACTTGGCTTTGGTACAAAGTTTTTGCCAAAACTTTAACCACTAGCTCTCTCTCTCTCTCTCTCTCTCTCTCTCGTACTCTCTCTCTCTCTCTCTCTTCACAGTACTCTCTTTCTCTCCGATGAAGCACCGGCAATCGCGCACAGGGGAGTGCACGGCGGCCGCCGCCGGTTGCCCCTTCTTCCTCTCGTCGGCGGCCGCGCAAGGGGGTGCACGGAGGTCGAGGAGGCGGGCGGGGGGGGGGGGGGAGAGGATCTGCTCACGGATGTCGAGGAGACGGCCAGCGCCTCACCTCGCTTCCCGACGGCCCCAGCTGCCGGATCCCCTCCTTGCCGCCTCAGGCCATGCCGTGCTCCCCTCGACGCCGTGCCTGGCCGCCGAATCACCCCTCCCCGCCTCAGACCGTGCCGCCTCACCTCGCCTTCCCGACGCCCCCGGCCGTCGAATCCCCTCCTCGCCCATCAAGCCGTGCTCCCCTCACCGCTATGCCCTGCCACCGAATCACCCCACCCTGCCTCAGGCTGTGCCGCCTCACCGTGCCCACACTACCTCAAGCCGTGCTCCCCTCACCGTCGTGCCCTGCCGCCGAATCCCCCTCTCCTTTCCACGCCGCCTCGCCATGCCACGCCGCCGCGTGGATCCACTCAACCTACCACCCCTTGCCACAGTGTAGATCCACCCCCCACCACGCCGCCGTGCAGCTCTCCTCGCCACTTCCGGCCTCCTCCTTGTCACCCTCCGCCGCCTCACGCTGGCTCTCCAACACCCGAAGCCTCCCGTCGCCGAGCACCCACCCACCACCCCTCGCAGCCACCCCCTGCCCCCCGCGGCAGAGTGGTCCTGGATGTACACAACCGTTGTCATTGCGGCGAGCTAGCAAGCTCAGCTCAATTCCGATGAAGTAGAAGTTGAAGAAGCTCTGTGCGCGTCTCCGAGCAATGCTGGTGCCTATGCGCATGTGTTGCAGGCCGAGCAATCGCCGTTTGATTTAAATACAAATCTGTCTTGATCTTATCTGGTGTTCGATTTGGTTGAGGATTAGAGAGACGTTTTGCTATTCAGATACTTGCAAAACAAATCAATTCTAGTTATGTTTCAATCCGATACTTGCATGTGTAACGGTTATTTTAAAATTGTCATAACATCTAGTTTATTTAAACGTCAAACTGAAAACTTTGAAAAAAAACTGTGTATCCAAATATCTATAAAAACTGTAGTTTTCTCAAAAACTGTGGTTTTGTATACTACAAAATACTGTAGTTTTGGTTGCATGACAATTTCAAAACCATGGTTTTAAAATACTGCAGTTTTCAAATGCTGTGTTTCCAAACAAGGCCTTAGCAGTTTTAGAAAAATCTTTAATGAAACGACAGTAAAAACCTACATGTCCCAAGAAACTGCGTATGCCCTTCACGTTAGTTGGTAGTGGAACACTTGCTATGACTGCGATCTTTGCCTTGTCGACTTCAATTCCTCGTTCAAAAATCATGTGGCCAAGTACCACGCCTTCTTGAACCATGAATTGGCACTTTCCCCAATTAAGCACAAGGTTTACTTCTTCACACCTGCAGAAGACTCGAGAAATATTATATATATATAGGCATCGAAAGAGGAACCATAAACGCTGAAATCATCCATGAAGACTTCCATTATTTCTTCAATTAAATCTAAAAAGATGACCATCATACACATTAGAAAGGTTGCAGGCACGTTACATAATCCAAACAGCATTCGCCGATAAGCAAAATTACAAAAAGGACATGTAAACGTCATCTTATCTTGATCATCAGGATGAATTGGGATTTGAAAGAACCCCAAATACCCATCAAGAAAACAAAAATGTGAAGGTTTGACCAATCTTTCCAATATTTGATCAATGAAAGGTCATGAAAAGTGATCCTTCCTAGTGATGCTACTTAATTTGTGATAATCAATGTAGATGCGCCATCCAGTAGCAAGTCTAGTAGGGATCAATTCATTGTTAGCATTCTTAACCACAGTCATACCTCCTTTCTTTGGAACGACATGAACAGAACTAACCCAATTACTATTAGAAATAGAATATATGATACCCTCATCTAATAGTTTAGAAATTTCAGCTTTAACAATTTCAATCAAGTTTGGGTTTAGTCTATGTTGACACTCAACGGAGGTTTTAGTTTCATCAACTAGAGAGATCCTATGCATGCAAATTTTAGGGTAAATCCCCTTGATATCATCAATTGAATAACCTAGGACATTGTGATGCACATGAAGTAAAGAAATCAATTTTTCTAGTTGTGAATTGTCAAGTTTGCATTAACAATAACAGGTTGCATCTCATCATCATCCAAAAATACATATTTTAGTGAGGAAGGAAGAGTTTTAAGTGTAGGTTTACTTATCTTTTCCTTACCTGCGATGTCAGAGTCAGAGATGTCCTCTTTGGATGGGTCTTTTGTTGGTTTGTCTTCGTTTTGTTCGTCTTCTTTGTTGTTGTCCATTTTTTCGTTTTCGAATATTTCATCCATTCCTTCTCCCAAAGTGAGTCGAAGTGGTGACTCCTCTTTTAGGACTTCTTCTATATCATCCACGTTGCAAAGTTTTTCCTCATACATAGGGCAGTTAACAAGATTAGACATTTTAAACAAAATTTTCTCCTCCCCTATGTGACAAGTAATTTGTCCCTCACGAACATCAATGAGGGCACGTGCTGTCTGGAGTATTGGTTGTCCTAATATAATATGTATAGAAACATCTTCATCCATATCAAAAACGACAAAATCAACTAGAAGATTAAATTTACCGACTTGAAGAGGCACATCTTCTAGGATTCCTTCCGGATGTTTCACCGAGCGATCGGCAAGTTGCAGAACCATGTGTGTAGGCTTGATCTCACCCATGCTCAAACGTTGTGCGATGGTAAGAGGCATCACACTAACGCTTGCGCCTGGGTCACAAAGAGCTCAATTTATGTGTACCATACCTATGTTGCAAGGGATGGTGAAGCTCCCTTGATCCCGCAACTTTGCCATCATCCTGTTCTGAATCAAAGCACTACAATTCTCGGTCAAAGCAACAGTTTGAAATTCACTCAAATCGCTCTTTTTAGTAAGTATATCTTTCAAGAATTTTCCATTAGAAGGCATTTGAGTTACTAAATCAGTGAAAGGCACAGTCACATTAAGCTTTTTCAAGATTTCCATAAATTTTCCAAATTGCTTATCGAGATTCGTTTTAACATACCTTCCCAGGAAAGGTGGAGTTGGATTATAAACATGTGTTATCTGATTTTCTCCACTTTCTTTTTCTTTTGGTTCGGCGACCTTGTCGTCATCCTTTGCTGGTGGTAGTGGTACTTCCTTTATTTCTCTTGCCGACGTAGCTCGGTTGGTGGTGTTCGTTCCGGTAGTTTTGTTCCACTCCTTAGAATTACTGCATTAGAAATAAGAGGGTCAGAACAAGCTATAGAATTAATTTGTTCAAAATTACAAGGATTGATTGGTTGAGAAGGAAGAGAGTTATCGTTTTTTGGTGCAGAATTTGTCAATTATGCAATTTGAGTCTCGAGCATGCGGACGTGAGTCGATTTAGAGTCTATCTTTTGGCTCATGGGTGTCTTCTCTTTCTCTTGATTTGCTAGAAAGTTCTCTAGCATGCGCTCCATGTTCGACTGTTCGAGTTGTCGTTGTTGTGGCAATTGATAAGGTTGTTGATTTTGTTGTTGGTATGGTGGCCTTTGAGGTTGATATGGGGGATTTTGTTGGTGTGATTGTTGCTGTCCAAAATTTTGTTGTTGATGTTGAGGTTACTAATTTTGACCTAACCATGCAAAATTATGATTGTTGCGCCATCCAAAGTTATCAAAGTTAGGAAAGGCATTACCTTGCCATTGTTGCATACCCTGAAAAGTGTTTTCCTGCTCCATGGATGTGTTAAATTGGCATTCATGGTTATAGTGGCCTTGTATGCCGCACAGTTCACATACAAGTGTAATTACATTAACAGATGAAGTAGCAGATGATTCAAGAATAGCTAATTTATCAGTGAGAAGTGCTACATGTTCGACTAATTGCGACATTACACATACATCCATGTTGTTAGTCGGAGTTTGTTAAGTAGCTCGTTCAGTTCCCCATTGTGTGCAGTTTTGAGTTATACCTTCGATGAGGTCGTATGCTTCGTCTACACTTTTGTTCATCAGTGCGCCGCCAGCTGCGTCTACGGCCATCCGCGCATTGTAGTTCAGCCCGCTATAAAATGTTTGAACCACAAGCCACTTCTCTAGTCTGTGATATGGACATTTGATCAACAAGTCCTTGTATCATTCCCAAGCGTCGTAAAGTGATTCACTTACCTACTGTGAAAAAGATGCAATCTAGTTGTGAATATGAACAGTTTTAGCAGGAGGGAAAAACTTACTAAGAAAAGCTCATGAGAGTTCGTCCCATGTAGTGATTGACACAGGAGGAAGAGTGTATAGCCATGCCCTTGGCTTCTCGAACAGCGAGAAAGGAAAGAGCCTCAAACGAAATGCATCCTGTGTTACTACATGAATCTTGAAAGTATCACGATGCTCAAGAAACATATGCAAATGTAAAGATAGATTTTCGGCAGGAAGACCGCTAAATTAATTTTGTTGCACCAAATTCAAAAGTGTAGGTTTTATTTCAAAGTAGTTTGATTCAATCGGTGGTCTAAGAATACCTAATTGCAACCCCATGCTGAGCGAGATTGCATAATTCTTGAGTCTCTTTTGGTCCTCCATTGTTGGTTGCTCTTTGATCTCTTCAAAATTTTGTTGCGAATTTTCCTCCAATATCTTACATGTCTTGCCTCATACAGAAGTCGGCATGCGGTTTTGATAGGTTTGACTGAGCTATCCAGATTTACTCTACTTTCCTGAAAGGTTAGTGGTGCACAAAAAGAAGAAAAAAGAAAAAGAAAAATAGAAGCAAGATTGAGAAGTGAGATTCACTTATATCAGTAAAAGTTAATCTAAAAAGATGAATTACCGTTGTTCCTCGGCAATAGCGCTAAAAACTTGATCGCGTGCGTAGGTCGCGATGGTCGCTTGCATGGATTGTGTGTAATAACCACAAGTGAACGGTTGAACGTTGAGCACTTGAGGGTCGAATTCTATGAGAAACAGCCTTTCTAGGTTAATGGATCACTGATTAAGTCTGAATGATTTGGGGGTTTGTTTGTCTACAACTAAATCTACTACTAAATCTATCGATCTAGGGTTTAAAACAGTAAACAACAAGTATGAAATTTAGGGTTTATAAAGTAGGAAGGAAAATCTAGGGTTTTGGGAATTCCATAACCATCAGGCATAATTCTATCCAAGGTTTGAGAATTGCAAGTTAATTTTAATTGTTTTCCAAGACATATTAAGTTTTCAGTTCGGTCTTTGGTACAATGGTCAGACAATTGCTTTCATTGTTACGTTTGACGAGAGCCTCTCTCCTGTTCAGGATCCCGCGTCAAAGCGCTAAGGACTCAAGAACTCCCTATATTCTTGCTAAGGCTCAACTGTTACGTCTGTTGCCGAAATGAGAATTTAGGGTTTAGAGGAAGAAAACATCAGGAAATAACTTCAAAACTTGAGATCAAAACCGAAGAAGAATCACACCTTCTGGATTAGGTCATCCCTAACCCTAGAAGTGACACTACCACAGAAACAGACATCCAGGACAGCACATCACAGACGATTATGAACTTTTCAATGGAACACCGTCTGCGAAGGCCGGTCGAGAGAATATGTTAAGTTATCACAGTCGGTTCTGATGTCAAAACCAACTGTGATAGTCAATTAGAGGGTTTTGAACACAAAACCGTCTGTAATAGTCTACTTATTACAGACGGTTTTAAACTAAAACCCGACTGTGATAGATACAATCGGTTCTCAACTGAGAACTGTCTGTGATAACTAGAATATCACAGACGGTTTCATTATCAAAACCGACTGTGATATATACAATCGGTTCTGAACTCAAAACTGACTGTGATAGTGTAGTATTAGAGACGGTACTAATATCATAACCGATTGTTCTAAACAGTGCCAGCGCTTCGAATTCTCAATTGTGTTCATTTCGGTCTCCGATCTTCGAGCGGTGCCTAGGCGAACACGAAGCGTCGCCTTGGAAATTCTATAAATAGCTTGACAGTTGAATAATTGCCATTTACTTTACAAGTTTTTATAATTCTCAAACTTTTGACTCCTTAGCTTCTCTGCGCCAATGGCATCGTCAGCCTCACCCTCCCTGGTAAGAACTCTCAATCTTTTGGACTTACCCCTGTATTGTTAATCCCTGCTCAGTACATTCTTGACCTGTTTATTTGCATAGGGAAGGGGAGCTGTGGAAGACTCGGGCAAGGTGAAAGCCAAGCTGAGGGCCCTCCAGTAGGAGCACAAGCTCCTTACGAAGAAGCACACTCAGCTACGGCTTGACCTGGACGATCTCTTCCAGCGCATTCAGCGCATGAAGACGGATGGTGACAATGCTAGGGCGAGGACGAGGCGTCTTCGCGAGGAGAAGCAAGCCGCGGATATGACCATCGCTGGCTGTGGTTTGACTATGAAGGATACCATCACGAAGCTGAGGGAGGTTGCAGGCCTTCTCGACGCGGTACTAGTTGATCCTAAGAAGGACAACTTGTCGCTGGAGGAGTCCTGCGTCCTGGCTGCAAGTCAAACTGACTTTATTCTAGATGCAGCCAGGGCTAAGACCACTCCTTGACTAGCATTTTGTATTTTTACTTTTTTTTGCAAGTGATGAAAAAAATTAATGAAAAATTTGTTCTTATGTCAATTTTCCAAATTTTCAGCATGTTCTTGGACTGCATGCTATCTTCCCTCTTTCTTTATCTTTCTTTAGCTTTTGGTGAACATTCGACCATACAAAGGTATGTGCATTGTGTGCGATCAAGGAATGACTATCGCGATCATATACATAGAAGCGGCAACCTTTAGCGCGTGAGGGTAGTCCTTCGGAGCCCTGCAAATAATATAGAAACAATATAGAAGTCGAGGTCCCATGCAAATAATATAGAAAGAATATAGAAGTTGGGCTTATTTGGCTGGATGGCATTGTGGCATGCCAAACGCGAGTGTGGTGCAACAGATTTTTTATGGCGAACAAAAAAAATTTAGAAACAATATAGAAGTTGGGCCTATTTGGTGGATAGTCCCAAAAGTGTCCGACGCTTCGAGTTCTCAACGTGCTTTGAATATCACAGACGGTTCTGAGGTAAAAAAACGTCTGTGATAGTCACATTACAGACAGTTTTTATGTAAGGACCGACTGTGATAGTCCCAATAGTGACCGACGGTTTGAATTCTCAACGTTCTTTTAATATTGCAGACGGTTTTTAACTCAAAACCATCTGTGATAGTCACATTACAGACAGTTTTTATGTAAGGACTGACTGTGATAGTCCCAACAGTAATCGACGCTTCAAATTCTCAACGATGTGTTGTGCCATTTCTGGTTCTGATGTTCGCGCGGCGCCCTAGCCTGGGAACATGAAGCGTCGCCTTGGAAATTCTATAAATAGCTTGTTTTTCATTAATGATGAAAAAAATTAATTAAAAATTTGTTCTTATGTCAATTTTCCAATTTTCCAGCACGTTCTTGGAATATCACAGACGATTCTGATTTAAAAACCGCCTGTGATAGTTATATCACAAACGGTTTTGAGGTAAAAACCATATATTATATCACCATTTGAAGTCAGATGGTTCTGATTTAAAAATCGTCTGTGATAGTTCTATCACAGACGGTTTTCACCACAAAATCGTCTGTAATAGTGTTGTATCACACACGGTTCTGATATGATAAATGTCTGTGATATTTTTGCGATAGTTCTACACAAATACGCCAATTCACACATTGGAGTATATGTCTGAAACAACAATACAAATACACAAATATACACCAATACAAATATACAAATACACCAATTCACACATTCAAGTACATGTTCCAAATAGCAATACAAATACACAAATATACACCAATACAAATACACCAATTCACACATTCGATGTATATTACAAAAGTCACATCTGAAAGAGAACCTTTGCAATCAAACAACAAATGTAACTACCGACTATAAGTTAGACCTGATTCATCACAAATCCGTTCATCTGAAACAGCAAATGTATGAACCACGTTTGACTTAACCATATGAGTTCATTTCAGAGACGCCCGAAGAGCTGGAACTGGCATTGAGTTACATTTGTCTTGGTGATCTCTTATGGCTCAAACTCAACTCATCAATGTAAATCAACTCAACTCAGTTGAGTTGAGTTGAGTTGGAGCCTGAGAAAATCACTAATACAAATGTAAGATGCTTTCTATAGGTCCTGATTTGAGAAACACGCCGGGCTTGAGGATCTTCTCGACCGAGCCAACTAAGATCTCGCCCTTCACTAACTTCCAGCTCTCGATGGTGATCTTCACCTTTTCTTTCGCCAACAAGCCAACGTAGGCAGCATACTGTGATGAAGAACCATGAACTACGTTGCCCCTCGTGAACATCGTTCAAGGACCTGCACAGAATCATGTTGAAAAGAAGACATATAAAAATGGAAGATATAGGAATCGTAGGATAATTGCCATCATAGGATTAGGATAATCTAACAATGCCGAAATTTTATTTGCCTTACTTACAATGCCGAAATCTAGCCGAGGGAGTTGAAGCTACGATCTATTTTGGACTTGATTCACCAGAGAAACTAGTGGCTGTCGATGGAGGTGTGGCGGCCATCAATGGAGGTTACGGGTTAGGGCTTGTTATGCCCAAGGAGAAAAAGAAGTGGAACGGTTTGGCTGGAAGCAAAACTCCAAGGAGGGAACAAGTATTTTTAAAAGTCGAACGGTTCGAATTCAAGCAAAATTCTAGGCATATTACAGACGGTTCGGACATCAGAACCGTCTGTAATAGTAAAGCAGACAGTTTTGATCTCCTAACCGTCTGTGATAGTCTCAACAGTGTCCGACGCTTCGAATTCTCAACATGCAATCGTGGACACCGCACATGGATAACCGCACATGATAACTGCACAGATGAAGAGACTTAATTATTTACTTCAAATTTAATTTGCATCAAATTATGTAATATGATGCTTCAACTTCTTAAGTGGGCACTGTTCCGCCGTGTGGTAGTTTATCTCCCGAGAAATAATCATGAATTTATTGACCTTGAAAACCAGTAGTGTGCTTTTTAAAACTCGAGGCACCCGCGCATATGAACCGTCACCTTCTGGTTCTATAAATAGCGAGGCTCTTCAATCCTTAAGACTTACAAATTCTTGGCTAAGTCTTTTAGGAATTCTGCTCCTAAATCCCTATCTTTATTCCCTCCTCAACTCCCCACCTTGATGGCCAGCTGAGATTCCAATGAGGTTATTGAAATTGAGAGTGATGAGGAAGAGATAAGGAATGAACTCGATCAGGATCTTCAGAAAGTAAGTCCTCTCTGAAACTCTAATGCAGATCTTTGTTTTATGACTTGATTACCTCCAAACAAATGCATTTCGAAATCCACAGGTGCCTGAGGAAATGCTCCCTAAAAAGAAGAGATTCAGAAATGATGAAAGATCCTCCAGTGGAGTTGCAGCGAAGACTCTAGAGGGTGCTGAGGCCTGTGTTGCCACATTGCCTCTTGCAACCCCTCCAGTTGCATCGACTCCACCTTTGGAGATCCACAACAATCCTTCCAATATCCCCTCTTCAACACCTTTGGATCATCAACTTTTCTTGGATGACAAACTTTTTGGGGGTAAGTCGCACACTTCCACGTCCAAATCCACTCTGAAGCTTGGCAATCATCTTCACCCTCTCTGCTGGCCGTTATGTCTTTCAAAACTAACCCATGCATGTGTAGGAGGAGAAAGCTGCCTTGTGCAAAACTCTCCAAGAAGAAAAAGAGGTGCTAGAGAAGCGTTCTGAGGAGATGTCTTCTGCCATTCTGCACTTGGTAGAGTGCTATGAGGGTTCTCGCGAAGAAGCGCATAGGTTCCGGTCGGAGAGAGATTACGCTCGGCAGCAGCGAGAACTCTCTAATACAATAAGGAACAGCTGCGCTCCTTTGCTGAGAGATGATGTAGATAGGCTTAGAGCTATTGCTAGTTCTCTTGGGGCGGCCAGTGTAGATCCTACTAATGCCAATACGTCCCTAGGAGAACTTTGTAAATTACTTTCAGATCAGGTCGACGCTTTGGTCGCTTGTATCCCTTATGTATGTAAAGATTGTAAGCAATAAGAAATTTCTTTTCCTTATATATCTGGCTTTTCGAATGATTATGTATAACTGATAATCACCAAATGATGTTCTCTGTGTGAAAATGTTAACAAGAAAATACCTCTACGATCAAGACGGTTTTTAACTCAAAACCGTCTCTGATAGTAACATTACAGACGGTTTTAATATCAGGACCGACTGTAATAGTCTCAACGTTCTTTGAACATCCACGGACATATATATACACCATAACACCATAATATATCATTTTTTTAATACTAACATTGAAAATAAGATAAAACCAAATATGAAAAACATTTTATTCAATCATTTGGTCACGTTTCTAATATTATTGCTACCCGTCCGATTGGTATTGGTGGCTCTTACATGCAGATTCATCATCATATACTAATTCACTAGAGAAACTAGTGGCCGTTGATGGAGTTGCGGCGGCCATCAATGGAGGTTACAGGTTAGGGCTTGTCGTGCCCAAGGAGAAAAATAAGTGGAACAATTCAACTAGTCGAACGATTCGACTGCTAGCAAAATTCTAGGATATTATAGACAGTTCGGACCTTATCACCGTCTGTGATAGTAGAGCAGACTGTTGATTTTATAATTATCACATATGGTTATGAAGTAAACACTGACTGTGATAGTAAAGCAGACGGTTTTAAGCTCAGAACCGTCTGTGATATTCTAATTATCACCGACGGTTCAAATGTCAAAACCGTCTGTGATATTTCTGTCATAGTTCTACACAAATGCACCGATATTACCGACGGTTTAAAGTGAAACCCATCAGTAATAGTTTCTGTGATATTCTGTTCGACAAAAATGCACCGATATTACCGACGGTATTATATAGAACCGTCTGTATTGAACCTAGTATAAAAGGTCTTTTGGCGGATGTTTTGAGTTAGCCGTACACTCTTGCTCGACATACTATCCAGTTGGAAGAGATCTGGGGCAAGGAAGAGCAATATCTCAAAAGGGGAGCATTTGGGGGCAACAAATTTGAAGATCCAAGGTCGGTACTTGCTCATAAGGCATACACATTACTTGATTTCATCATCAATATCGATCTCCATTGATTGATCAAATTAGAGGGAGAGGGAGGGGAAGCTACAGTAGAAAATACTGGTTGTAACTCATTTTTGACCTGTACCTATTTAATTGCTTTATGATGTGTGTTATCCACGCCCCCAATTAATTGCTTGCAGTTCAAGTAGTAGTTAACTAGTTATACCGCAAACTCCACATCAAACACTAGCTAGCTAGATTTATAATTTATTGCGTGTCAACCGTACGTAGAGTATTACTAATTAGCATGTGTATGAATTTAATTAATTGCATATGGTCCATCGAGACTGGATGTATAATGACAACCAAGTGAGTGAGGAATACATGAAAGGTGTTTTAGATTTCCAAAAAGTTACTGAGCAAGACATGGCGAAGAAGGGTTTAACATATATGTACTGTCCTTGTGTAGACTGCCAGAATCTTAAGATGTTCAGCAACTCATCTCAAATTGTCGCTCACTTGATCCGACGTGGTTTCAAAAAGGGGTACACATGTTAGGTCCACCATGGAGAAGAGACAACTACAGAAACAAGTGCCACTCAGGTTGAGGAATAGGACATGTCGGATCCCAACAACTACTTCGATGAGGATATGCCAGAGGATAACAATTTAGATGACATGTTGCATGATGTGGAAGGAAATTACAGTGAAAGGGAGTTTGGCAAATTCAAGCGCTTGATTGAGGACTCAGAAAAGTCATTGTTCCCTAGTTGCAAGTCGAAGTACACAAAGTTGGCCTCCGTGTTTGAACTGTTAAAATTGAAGGCAAGTAACAGCTGGACCGACAAGAATTTCACGTCACTGTTAGATCTTTTGGCGGACATGCTTTCGGAAGGAAACGAGTTGCCAAAAAACACATACCAAGCGAAAAAGCTGTTGTGTCCTTTGGGAATGGAAGTAGAAAGGATACACGCATACCCTAATGATTGCATCCTTTACCGTAACGACTATAAGGATATGCATGTTTGTCCGATGTGCGGCGCATCCCGCTATAAGCGTAAGGACCGAACCGACGACGGCGACTGTGCTGAAATAAAACAAGGACCTCCTGCTAAGGTGTTGTGGTATTTGCCCGTCATTTCCCGCTTGCAGCGTTTGTTTGCAAACCGTAAAGAGGCAAAATTATTGCGTTGGCACTCGGAAGACCGGAAGAAAGATGGAAAACTGAGACACCCCGCTGATTCTTCGCAGTGGAGAAACATGACAGGGAATTTGTTAACTTCGGAGCGGAATTGAGGAATATAAGGTTCGGGTTGAGTACTGATGGAATTAATCCTTTTGGTAACTTGAGCAGTTGGCATAGCACTTGGCCAGTTCTTTTGTGTATCTACAACCTTACTCCTTGGTTGTGTATGAAGCGCAAGTACATCATGATGTCTCTACTTATCTCAGGACCAAAACAACCCGGAAACAATATTGATGTGTACCTAGCACCATTGATAGAGGATCTCCTAACAGTGTGGAACGAAGGGGTGCAGGTATGTGACGCATACAAACGAGAGACCTTCATCCTACGTGCTATGATATTCTGCACCATCAGTGATTTCCCTACCCTTGCAAATTTGTCAGGCCGTAGAACGAAAGGAGCCAAAGCCTGTCCCCGCTGCGAAGATGAGACTGAGAGCGTGTGGCTGACTTGTCAATCTTACGATCTTGGGTGCTGTAAGTATCCTACTATCCTATGCCTGTTCGTGCATATACGGATATATGTCATTTATTAATTGGTTATTTCCGTGCAGCTGCATGACCAGATATGCCAAAGCTAAGAGAGAACCTGTCGGTTTCTTGGACCCCCAGATGGTCGCCAAGGTGATGTTTAGAACCAACGTGGACTTCATTGTCGACTACATCAAAAAAGGGTTGCTTGCTCAGGTCGACAAGGAGTACATACTTGTACCCTACAACCAGAGGTGAGTGCTTTCATCAATACTTCACCCGTAGATTAGTGTCTCCATATGCACACCCCCAAACTTAGATTAAATTATTAATTCTTTACGTGTAACATTTAGCTACCACTGGATCCTGCTAGTACTTATTCCGAAAAGGAACAAGGTGTTCTACCTTGATTCATTGCAGAGAAAAGGGTACGAGTATTGCGGAGCACAAGATGTATTCGAAAGGTTATGATATTCATGTGGACCTGTCTTGCATCTAGATTTACTGTCCTCAAATTGCCAATTTCGACTATCCTCAAACTGTAAATTTTGACTATCTGCAGAGCTTTCACGAACTACTTTGCCGAGGGAGGGCGACAATACAAGCGGCGAGCTGAAAAGTTTCAGTGGTTACAATTTTCGGTACAAATTTCAACTGGCATCTGTTTTACTTTATAACGAGTCCCCAGCTAACTCTCGGTCTGTAAATTGGCAGTGCCATCAGTAGCCGGACGACAATACATGTGGGTTCTACATGATGCACCACATGTATGACCTGATCATCACCCCTCACCGGCCAGATTCCCCGAGGTATACAACTGCTCCCATTTGTATCGATTTGGCAGAATTCACAACTGCATTGAGCTAATTTTTTCTGTACCAACTCTTGCTGCAGGGGGACGACTTACCTTTGGAAAGTTTTGACCCTCGGCAGATTAGTATGGTCCGAGGGATGCTCGCTGAGTTTTTGCTTACGGAGGTCATATCAACAAAGGGAAAGTTTAGGGACCCGCAAGGTTCATATTAGTGCGGCCTTACTAATTGAGATTATCTGAAGGGCATCTAACTGAGAAATAGATACAGATAGTATAGTACATCTAACATACTGACTTTAATTATCAATTACATTTATTTGTTCAATCTCAATTGTACATATTTCTGAGTTCTGTGCTGTATATATGAAATGCATGCTATTGTATATGTTTCTAAGTTATGTGCATGTATGAGATGAACTGTATATATTTGAGTATTATGCATATATGAAATGCTATTGTACAGAGGGCATGGCTAGCATGATTCCTGAGGCTAGTCACAAAAAAAAGAAATTTATTAAAAAAATATTAATATGCACAGACGGTTTTGATCTTATAAACCGTCTGTGATAGATCAAACTATATACGTATCACAGAGTATCACAGACGGTTCTGAGCATATAACATACCGTTCTGAGCTAATAACTGTCTCCGATAATGAAACTATTCTAGATGGTTTTGACCTGAAAACCGTCTGTGATACTATGAGTATCACAAACTGTTATAAGATCAAAACCATCTGTGATACTCATACTATCACAGACAGTTCTGAGATTATAACTGTCGCCGATAATGACACTATCCCAGATGGTTTTGACCTCAAAACCGTCTGCGATACTCACACTATCACTGACGGTTCAGACATTATAACCGTTTGTGATTGTATGAGTATCACAGACTGTTATAAGATAAAAATTGTATGTGATACTCACACTATCACAAACGGTTCTGAGTTTATAACCCGTCGTCGATAATGACACTATCCCAGATGGTTTTCACCTCAAAACCATCTGCGATACTCATACTATTACTGACGGTTCTGAGCTTATAACCATCTGTGGTAATATGAGTATCACAGACGACTTTGATCTTATAACAGTCTGTGTAGTAAGAGTATCACAGACGGTTTTGATATTATAACAGTCTGTGTAGAATAAGTATCACAGACGGTTTTGATCTTATAACAGTCTGTGAAGGGAAAAATCAAAGACGGTTCAAAACCGTCAGTGATAGTACTCGATTACCATTGACTCGAATATCCCTGACGGGTCAGAACCGTCTGTGATGACTGTTTTGACCCGACTGTGATAATGAATTCTGTAGTAGTGTGATCTACTAGCAAAAGCCATAAAAATGCTGGAATAATAAGAATTAAATGAAAACTTACTTGATTGCTTGAAAATTAAGTTTGTCGTCCTTGCTGGCTTACAAACACAGGAAAAATAGAGAGGGGACTCTATTAAGAAAACTAAACTAAAACCCTAAAAATAGCATATGAGAGCATGTCTAATTGATCCAAAAGCTTCCCTATTTATGAAACATGGGTTAACGTGCTCAAATATAACTCCTTGACGTACAGGCGATGAAATCTAGTTTCAAACAGAGCGAGGACAGACAAATTCGAGTCAAAAGCGACCAAATTTGACCACTTTAGCCTTTGGAAACCGAGCCGAGCACAACCTGGGGCGCGGGTCGTGCTCCAGGCTGAACACAAGTCGTGCCCGTGATCGTGCTCCGCTCGGCCAAATAATCGACCAAACTATAGTCATGTTCGAGCGGGACTCTTTTTGACCAGAAGTGTTCGTGTTCTATCAGGACTCTTTTCGACCATGCATCTTCGTGTTCAATCGCGACTTGTTTCGAGCAGGTGTCTTCGTGTTTGATCACAACTCTTTTTCGTCTAGATGTTTTCGATTATGGTTCCTTCTTGCCTAAGTGTGCTCGTCAGGTTGTTTCGACTGAGGAATATGCGATCAGTATTCTTTTTTGTCTAGTTTTGGTAGCTTTGTCAAAATTGGCCCAAATGAAGTCGAATCTTCTCAAATTTGGTATGTTTGGTCACTGAAACATGGAAAACATAGCCTTGAAAGAGATTTGTAAAAATAATATAAAAATATGCATAAAATGTCGCATCAAAGGAGTTTTCAGCATGTTTTTGCACATTTTCAATGGCAAACTTAAGGTAAAAATACTACCAATTTAATAGTTATCAATATCCTACTGCTTAGAGCTGCCACCAAATTTGTTACAAGTGCACAATGTCTTTCATGTATCAATGTTGTGGAAATGTCTCCAAGAACCTTCAGAATTTGTAGAACTCCCATTACTAGAACTGCAAAATGACTTGTCTTATGAGGTGGACCGATCCGAATACTAGATATTAAGGAGAGAGTTATGCGTCAAAGGACAATTTGACATAGAAGATGAAGCAACTTGGGAGAAAGAAGACTTTCGAAAGCACTTTAATTCTTCCACATGTATTCAACTAACAGTATGACAAATTTCGAGGATGAAATTTTTTTTAAGGGGAGGAGGATGTAATATCCTGTACTAATACTAAAATATATTTATAGCTAAATGGTGTTGTTAGTCTGTCAACCAGAGCAACTAGAAGAAAAAACTCAGCACTAATAGGGAAATAATTTTATGAGAAATATTTTAATCTATTGTGTTGATGAATTTGGGAAAATTAGTAGATAGACACGACAAAAAGGGAATGTCGCGAAACAATAAATTGTGAGAATGATATATACTTCCAAGCCTCTAATGGCATTAAGCCACTAGTATTTTATAGCTAAACCAAAAACTTTTCAAGTGTTATAAAACAAATTACTTACTTATGGTTAAGAATAAGGATTTTTTTTCTGTTAGTAACTATACATGCCTAGATGTCATTGAGATAAAATTTGAGTCTTTGCTTCTTTTTGAAGAATAACAGTTCAAATTAACTTCTTACTAGAATAAACAATTACAATTATCAAAAAAAAAAAACACAAGCTTACTCACTTGTGGAAGAAGCGACGTGTCCACATCTTCCATTAGCTTTGATGTATGTACACCACGTTGGGGACTACATGGTGTGCTCTCTAAAGGTTAAAGTGTCTATAAATAGAGCCATGCTTTCAAATGCTTCCATAGTTCCTCACTAATTGCTTTCAGTACACTAGTTAATTGTAAAAGCGAATCAAGTGAGAGAGCTATCAATAAGTTGAAGTATATCAAAGTTAGGTCCTCAAATTAGGGTATCAAGACAAGAGAGAAATAAGTTGTGCATATACTATTATCATATTTTTTTCATTTAAAACTGCCTTGTCGCAACTATTTTGGGCTATATGCTATTCTATTATTAGCTCTTTTTATTATCTTAATATCGTTTTACACTGAATTTCTGCAAAAAAATAAAATGACTTTATTTTATCAAAAATGGAAAAAGGGTGAACTAACATCCCATTAGAGTATATGATGATGGATCTACAAGATCCACGAATGCCAATTATGCGAGTAGCAATAATACTAAAACCTTGACCAAATGATTGTAATAATATGCTTTTCATATGTTTTTCTTCTTCATTTTTTGTGTTAATATGAAAAACAATATGTGTATTATGATAAGTGCTTGAGAGGTATACACTTTTGCTCTGGGTTAGCTTTTTTTGTGTGCTGAAAACTCATTCAACACATCATTTTATGTAACTTTTTGTAAGATTTTTACAATTCGCTTTCACGAGTGTGTTCGTCATATTTCAGGAAACTCATTCGACACGTCATTTTATGTGACTTTTTGTAAGATTTTTACAATCTGCTTTCACGAGTGTGTTCATCATATTTTAGGAAACAAACGTACCAAACTGGAAGTATTTCGACATTGTTTAGATAGAAAATGAAGCAGAGGAAGAAAACCGGGAAAAACAATCAGCACGATGGGGGGTAAAACCCTAAACCAATTTGAGCACGAGCTGGGCACGACCGGTGCTCAACTCTAAGTACGGGCGTGCCCAAGCCCATGGTCCCCTCTGTCCCACACGTATTAGCCCTTGTTTGATGCAATTCAGAGTCCGTTACGAGTAGTTTTTGGATCGTGTTGTCAGATTTTGAGTTGGTTTCCTCTGTGAACACATCAAAGAGTTGTAATCGTTTAATCCTAGAACTTTTAGGGTATAAATAAAGAGACTTTTGGTTTGGTTTTTTATCCACGAATCAATTAGTTTTAGATTAGATTAGTTTTTAGGTTAGTTTAGAGCCTCTCCAAAATTTAGTCTAGTTTATTGTTCGTTCGTCAATGGTAAGCTAACTTGGATGGTGTTTTAATTTGTTTATGCAATTCGGTGAATTCTTCTTTATTATTTTCAATTTCTCTGTTCTTGTGGATTTTTCTAAGTAATTTCCCTCTAGGGTTAGGAATGACTTAATCCAGAGAGCATGATTTCGGTTTGACTCTATTTTAAGTTTGCATATTGATTTCTTAAATTTTCTTCTTCTAAGCCCTACTTTCTATGACTGAGCGAGATGTGTAATGACTGAGCTCTAATGAGAAATTTAATTAGGAGAGTTCTTAAGTTCTTTCGACCAAGTAATTACGCTCTGACGTGAAACTTAAGAACAAGAGAGAGGCTCTCACCAAACTTAATTTTGGAAGCGATCCTCTAACTGTTGCACCAGTAGCAACTTAATCTGTTTTGAAAAATTCTTGAAATTAATTTGTCTTTCATTGGCTTTTGCTAGAAATTACGGCATATGGTTTTGGAGTTCCCAAAACGCTAGATTCTTTTATCTAATTTTTAAAACCCTAATTTTATTGATTCTTGTTTCTAAAACCCTAGTTTTCATAATTTGCAGTCTTTTCGCTTTTAAAAACCTAGTTTCATAGATTTTAGTTGTAATTTTAGTTGCAGCTTTCAAAATTCAACATTCGCTCTGATTTAGTTGGCAAATCTTAATTTGAAAGATGAATACGCTTTTTTCTCATGGATTCGACTCTTAAGTGCTCAACGTTCAGCCGTTTACTTGCGATTATTACTCAAATGCACCCTTATTGGACACGTTATATTATTAATCTTATTTTCTTTCTATTAAAAGATCTACTATTGCAAGTTTATATTTTTATAGAAACTAATGCTACGATGGCACATATATCGATCGTACCGACCACAATTTAGGTATCTAACTATTTGAGCTCTCCTCCAGGAACGCCCTATCTCTGAACAGGATACACGGTGATGAATCTGTAAGAGCGATCGGTACTAATAACTCAAGAGTGGCAGTTCTCGGTAGACCAAAAGGTTTTGCTCTTATATGATAGAAATATTCTTAGAGAGACTGTAATGTCGAAGGATTCCTCTATAGAGTGTAAAAACGTGAAGTTTCACCCTGGTCTCCTAAGAGTGGGAAGTTTGTTGTCATGTGTGGCATTTAAAATTGTTTTATTTTTATTATTTTATCTATATATTTATCTATCGATTTATTTATTTTGTTTTACTTATTAGTAATGAAGTGAATATGACTTCAAAATTATAAATTATTTTGTAAGATAAATCCTTTGTAAAGGATAATAATTTATTTTCCTATCTATTATTGTGTATGCCGGTTTGCAAAGTATGACCTATGATACTCATCCTTGTGTTAATTTAATTTTTGCAGTTTCAAAAAGTGATGATTATGTTGTCGAAGTTTCATCAGGACATGAATTTGGACAGTAAACTAAATCAGTTGGGGAGGGATGTGACTAGTAATTTTATATTTTGCTCAGTTTCTATTTCTTCGAAACTAATATATCTTATCTATAAAATGAATAGTGAGTGATTTTAGCCTACTTTGCATAAAATCTTACATGGTTATAAACTCTATTCTATAAACGTATGGTGACTGGTACAGCTAGACCCTATTTGTGAGTGTGACAATTACAACATATACATCGCTCCTATAAAATATAGGGTATCTATTATTTTTACATGTCGTTTAGAAGAAAAAATTACACAAAGAATCTCATTATGTGCTTTTTAACTATGACATTGTATGATGCGGCCACTCCACTTGATAATGATATACATTGATTCAAATAACACATCTATCACATTAATTAATCTCAAACATTGAGTAGAATTATAATTTTACATCACCTCTTAAAAACTGTGAAAAGAGAGAAAAAGTGAAAAATAAAAAAGAACAAATGGAGTACATCATTTTCAGCAAAATATGCATATTAGTTATACAAAATGTGCATTATATTGTTATAAAAAAAATGCTGAACTGGAGTAAATACTCATTATAGTAGTAAGTATTTTCCAAAGATAATTTGTCAAAAGTTCACATAGGATTTTTATAAACAAAAGAGGAGGACAAAATAATTGCATGGCGAACAAGCTACCGTCATAAGTTAACTAACTGTGGAAATTCTATGTAAGAAACTTTCTGCATTCCAGCGGGTCCACAGAAGACTCCATTGATGTGTTTGACTACGGTATTGGCTTTAGCATGGTTTTTTTTTTTTCAATCTTTTGGAACAAATAAGGAGACCGTGCATGACATGCATGGGAAGACTTATTTACAGCAAATCTCTAATTATTTCTATACTGATATTGATTTAAAAATCCTTGCCCCTCCCATCAATTATTTCTGCTAAAAAATTTCAAACGCGTAGAGCAGAAGAACCCTAGAGAGGTTAAATAAAAGAAAATAAGAAAATAACATTCAAAAATGAAAGCCAATATGCGGCACGGCAATGATAACTGGATGACACTACTAGTGTCTCTCGCATTGATGTTATCTGCCAAATAGGAGAGGATATATGGGTACGTAAAAAATAACAAAAAATAATAATAAAAACAAGAATGAAACTTAGAAAGTTGTGCATTCTTCAAGCGTGATCGCCATTTCTGCTTTGTTATTCAAGTGTGTTCGCAATTTACACTTTGTCTATAAAGAAAACCTATTTAATTACTTTTTTAAGAGGACAATATGTTGTTTATTTGGGATTCCGTATATTGCATGAGCACTAAACTAGCAAGAATATGGTCATATGATACATGGTAGTATCATAAGGTAGATTTAATTAGAATTTACGCATTAATTTGAAGCTCCCACTCTACTGAAGCATGGCTTATTTGTGATGCATATATTTCTACCTTTTTTTGGCAGAATTATGTACTTTGTGTTCCATAATTCTATGATTTATTTATCTATAGTTACATGCATGCTAGGCTAACTAGTTAATTATAAAAGGTATATTTACAAATTAAAATTTTTTATCTTATACGGTTAAATTAAGAAAAGATTTTTATATCTACACCTCAAGGCATACAAAATGTGAAGACGAACCCGGAGTTTGGTGGGGTTCGGTTATTTAAAATCAAGCGATTTTTACTCATCCATGCCAGTATATGTATGTGTATGTGTAGATGTAAGCAAAAAGATTTTTTATATTGTATTGATATGTGTATTTAAAGATTTAAAACATGTGTCCATCAATAAAGAAGTCGTAAAATTTTATTTTTGATCATACTATTTTTATATATTTGTTTAATTAGTTGGACTGTTAGAGCATTATATTGACAAATTTGATAATAGTTCGGATAAAACAGAGAGTGAGATGTATATTATCAATATAACCGATATTATCACTTATAAGATTAAGTTTAAAAAAAATTCACATTTTTGTTGTTGGCCCTACATGCCGACAATGTTCAGTGTTGTGTGAGAGTGGTTTTTTTGGGTGCGAAGTTCGATAAGAAGGTAGTTGGCAAGGTGCAAAGCTTCGTAAAAAAAGTAATAAGAAGCATATTTTTAATTTTTTTTCAAAAATAAGTATCTCAAATTGATATCGGTAGGAAGACATGTTAAGTCTATATGCACTAATTTGAGTATCTTATGATGATGTATTTGGTGTTTATATATGTATATCTTGTATCAACATATCTTATATCTAGAATATTTATCAAATTGAATTAATCGTTTATGCACTATATTTACATCAATAGATGTGACAGCTCTCATTTATTAATAGTTCAACCAAATACAATCTCCTCATAGATGTGTGAATCCAATTATACTTTAATGCGTCTTTACATGCAAATATGTTATGAATGTTGCAAAAGAGGATAGAGGGTGCATATCAAAATAATATTCATATTGACGTCATTCGATGAAAAACTTATCTAAGAACCACTCATATGAAATATAAGCAGAATCTATTCAATCAACATATATTTGTTATACGAAACACGATGTGATGATTATTAAGTATTAATTGAATGATTATGTTTAATAACTTATATCTAAATATCATGTTTCGACGCATCTTACATCTTTAGAGTTAACCAAATTGGAAAGACCAATCCATGCAATATGGCTAGTCACTTTTGTACGTACTACATTTATATCAACAGATACAAATCCTCTAATTTCTTAATAGGTCAATCAAACACTTTCTCATCATAAATGCATGTTTGGATGCATTCATAGATATAACCGAAGTGTAGAGGGAGTGTAGCAAAATAATATTCATATTCTCCATTGGTGAAAAAATATGAAATAAAGTCAAATAGATAGAAGTTGACGAGTAGACTTTTTTGCCCCACAGTACAATATTTTTTGGGCCGGCTCTCCCCAGGAAATAATTAAACCCAATACACTTAGGTATAAATCAAATTTATAATCTCTCGTATAATCATAAATAATATATTTATCATTTGGATTATTACATGATTCGACCGTACTTGACTTCAGAAATTTGGTCGTTTGTGGAGTCATCCAAATAGCATGCCCACAATTGAGTGGTTTCCTTTGATCCGGAGCCATTTTTTTGTTTGCGTGTTAGTCTCCTTCAAATGTCACATCGACTCCACGTGAAGGGAAAATGATAGTTTAGAACTAGTTAACAACTCTTTAAGATTATATATGTTTAAAAATTTGGTGTAAAATATATAAATTGAAGTCCACAAAATTAAGAATTTTGTTTTTATATATGTAGTGTACAATAAGTTGGATTCATAGTTTTTTTTGGACTGACCAACTGAAAAACCTGAGTTTGAGATTTAGGATTGCAGGTGAGAGAATCATCAACAGTAGCCGGCGTGAGTGGTCGAGGAACAAGGAAAAAAAATGTAGCAGAGGAGAATGTGGTGAGGGTGTTGAGGTTTTACTCGTGAGATGTGACTGGTGTCGACGTCTTGTCTTATCTTATGTATCTCACATAGAATTATGATATGTACCATCAAAATTCTAATTAAATCATTGAGATTTTAAGAAAGGCATCTTCTATATTATTTTTCATATAAATTAGTAGAGCAAATTATTATTTGTATCCACAAAAAGACAAATATGATTTGTAGCAAAAAAAAAATAAAAAAAGGTTAGCATTGTTGTCACGACTCACGAGTTGTGATTGCTGAGAATCCCACGGCATGGGTATCAAATAGAAAGGAAATTGGACTGGCAACTAATTAATTTATCTGAACCAGATAGAATAACTTAATACATATATATCATATCATCATATCATATTATAACATTACAGTATTCGTATATATATGTGCAAACGATTAGAGTATGTACTAATGTAATATTAGATTTTGGGTCTGACTCTCACTCTCTTTTTTTTTTATGTGTGTGTTTAGTTAAATTATTTTGTATTAGCTTGTGCAAGGACACGAGCACGTGCATGTGTTAAGGGTAAAGTGGGGTGGAGACTGGAGAGTGTGTTACTAACATATTTTTTTTGGTCAAAAAAATTGTCATTTCTTGACCAGAGAAAATTAATTTTTTCTAATTTGATCATCAATATATTTATAAATATCTAAATTGAATATAAAAAATTATACAAACGTATTTTTCATAAAAAATAGTTTTTTAATTTTTTACCAATATATTATAATAAAAAATAATAATCAAAATTATACTTTAGAGATCATGAACGATAAAAACGACATTCTTTTAAATCAAAAGGAGTAATTAATATTACATCTTGTAAAAATAGAAAATCCCGCTATAACATAATTTACCGTACCTCAATCCCAAACCAAGCAACCAAAGGGAGCCGTTGTTAATTAATTGGGAGAGCAAAAACTTCACAGGCAAGTGTACATACGATTGCCACAAAGGATAACAAGCTGATGACTTTTTAGTCACTTTATTTGATCACGTGCAATTTTTGTAAGTCATCATCATGACTAGTTTTAAAATATGTTATGGTTAAGAGTAAAATGAATAAATATAAAATATATTTTGTACGAATAAGAAATAAAATGAGGTGAGATATTTTAAATATATCTATATGGGATATATTTGGAGAACATATAAGAATTTGCATACAAATTTTGTGAAATGTGTTTATGACGTAGTCTAATCAAATAATAAGTAATTTATTCGACCACAATAAAGAAAAAAATTTAAAAACTAAACATCACCCAAATGTTTGGATTTGTTTACATCGATACATAGTACAACTTGTCTGTTCTGATTTTGTATATTAGTTTATTTTTATGGTATATGGTTATATATCACAACGAGTCATTAAGTCGTTACAAAAACAGATAAGTACACATTTCCAAAAAAAAAAACGAAACAGAAGTTGTACAAGTCTTTTTCATTTAAGAGATGGTTGCCATCAATTAATTGTGTAACTTAACTGCTTAATATTAAAAGTTTAAACAATAATCACTGATTTGACCATAGACTGCCTAAACCTAAAGTCAGTGAATATTGTTTTTCAACATTATTTAATGTTAATCTGACAAATTAGACGGTCAACTCATGGCAAGAGCTGTTTTACATAGTCTTTTTTTTTTTAGAAATGGCTTTGTTTTACATACTCATACTTGTGGCTCTCGTCCACGACGGATCACATTGCATGTTTAGTATGTATATAACTTACATGCTCATCAAAACTACATGTATGGCATATTGTATTGCATACTGAATTTGTGCATAATTTACATAATCATCGATGTATATTGTATCCAACCTCTCTTTGCTGTTTTAAACTATCACGGATCTCAATGTTCATCGCAACTATAATTACGAATTTATGGTAGACTCTAGAGATGGTGAAGGGTGAGGTGTAAGGGTGCCCAAGCACTCACTGGTGGGTAAAAATACAAACTATGATTTATTTGGATCTTAGAATTGAAATTGATTCATGAAATATTAATTCCAATTCCAATCCAAATTTCAACAGTTGGATGGCACATGGATTTGTGAGCTAGGATCAAAATTTTCCTATTTGGCTTGTCGGAGAAAGAGGCAGGCGACATGTCAAAGAATGATGCTGCAAATCCAAATCCAAATCCAAATCCAGCCACTTGCGACTCTAAGGGATGCGGCAACAAGGTTGATCGGCTATGGTGATGGGCGCAAAAGGAGAAATATCAAAGTATGGCTCACCGCTGAAAAAAGGGGGAGAGGTGTATGCTCGACGAGGAGGAAGGAAAGGCTTGCCGAAGGAGGGAGGGTGCCTGATGGGAGCACAATTTGGTGGGGAGAGCAACTGCTGTTTTGCAGAGAAGGAGGGGATCACCAGAGCATCACTCACGATGGAGGGTGTGGTGGTTGGATGGACATCTATTAGGGAGAAGATGGGGGACTCGTCATAGATGAGAATGCAAATAATGCTTGCAGGTGAAGGTGGAGTAGAGAGGGCAATTCTAACGATTTCTGATAGTATGGACTCGGAATTCTCCATCTCTATTCTACTTATCCACCAATTCATGTGAAATTGGGTTAGAATTTCAATTGCAATTTTACAACCCATCCAAACAATCTGGATTACGAATTCTAATTTCAATTCAATAATTCTAAGACCAACTCCTGAATTCAAATGGGACCTTAGTGTTTTAGATATTATTGAACTATCCAAACAAACAAAATTCATTTATTAAAGCATTGACCATATCAGCAGTTGATAATTTTACAAGAGTGGTATATCTCCCTATATTCTAAGCAAAGTAAACCACTTCTAGGATTTTTTTTCCTAATAACTTGCTTGACTTCTCTAAATGGGTGTTTACCAAACTCTTTGTTGGGATATCTTCCGCGGCTCTTCGAGTAAAGGAGTCTTTTTTTATCAAGTATTTTTATTCGTCGCAAATCTATATAATGAAAAATTATACAAACTAATTGGCTAAAAATGCCAAAAAAAAAACAGTATTAAGTAGTATACGATAATATCAGATAGAATTGTGGTTGATGAATTTGATAAATACATGGATTCGAGAGAAATAGAATCATATTGCATCTCAAGTGGCTAAATATGAAAAATCAAAACTGCAAAAGTATTTTGATTCCGGTATGCCTAAAAAAAACTTTATTTTTTATATTCTTTGTTTCCACTTTTAATATCAACTAATAATCTTGATTTAATAATCATTAACTTGATCCAATAAATTTTAAATTACATATTTTTTAGGTTGTCATATTTTTTATTTTAAACTGTCGTATTTTTTAAGTCATTACATTTTTTTTATTATAGGTTGTCATTTTTTTTAAGTTTGTTATTTTTTTAGGTTATCAATTTTTTAGGTTGTTATATTTTCTTATTTTATGCTATCTATTATTTATTTAGATTGTCAAATTTTTTAGACTTATCGTATTTTCTTATTTTAAATTACCATAAGTTACCATATCTTCTTAGATTGTCGTATTTTCTTATTTTGGATCGCCGCAACTTTTAGATTGTCATATTTTTTTATTTTAGATCATCATATTTTAAGTGTTTACATTTTCTTTGATTATCACATTTATTTTACATAGGAAAATTATGTGCATCTTATGCACGCTTTTTTATTTTAATCAGGTCTCAAAATTGACCAGTGTCTGACTCGCTTTTGAGCGAAATTCTGGCATTAATGCACCAATACTCATGTCACTGTTGTGATCGCAGACTATGTGGCCAGGCCTGTGGCCTAACAGAGGGCATGCTTTAGCAGACCTTCAACTTCGATTTATTGTTTTGATAAATTCAAACTAGGGATGGCAACAGACCAGGTAATACCTGTTCCCCGCGGGTACCCGTACCCTCGGTGGCGGGTATGGGGAAAATTCAAAACCCGTGGGAGCGGAGACAGGGGAAATCTAATACCCGCGGGTAATTTTAGAGCGGATAAGCGAAATTAAAACCCAAACCCATAAACCCGCAGGGCCCCGAAATTTGAGTGTGTATATCAGTATGTGTATCAACATTCAACACTCAAACGGTCAAACCTGCTACCCACTCCTGCTGCCCACAAAATTCAGTTCACAAATCACAACTACAACCCTAGATCTATCTCCTCTAAAGTCCAGACTCCACACGCTGTCGCCACCATCACGGTCACAGCCTCGCCACCCTCGCCGGCTCGCCACCTTACCACCCTCGCGAGTCGCAGCCGCCGCCCTCGCCATCCTCGGCTTCACCGCTGCCGCCATCTTCATCGTCACCGCAGCCCTTGCCATCCTCGCCCTTGCCGCCGCTGCCGTCTTCATCACCGCCGCTGCCCTCGCCACTGCCGTCGTCTTCATTGTCACCATCCTCGCCCTCGCCGCCCTCGCCACCCTCACGGTCACGACCTCACCGCCCTCGCCGGCTCGCCACCTCACCACCCTCACGAGTCGTAGCCACCGCCCTCGCCATCCTCGCCATCGCCGCCGCCGCCATCTTCATCGTCGCCACCACCCTTGCCATCCTCGCCGTCGCCGCCGCCGCCATCTTCATTGTCGCCACCACCGTTGCCATCCTCGCCGTCGCCGCCGCCGCCGTCTTCATCGTTGCCGCCACCCTCGCCACCTCACCCTCGCCGCCTCGCCAACCTCGCGAGTCGCGGCCTCGCCGTCGCCGCCCTCACGGCCTCACCGCCCTCTTCATCGTCGCACTCGGGTATCAGGGCCCCGGCGGGTATTGGGGCCCCCGGCGGGGGTAGGGGTGGGGGCGGGGGTGCGAACTATACCCCTACTCTAAATCCGTCCCGTTGCCATCTCTGGTTCAAACTCTTGTTGAATATGTAATTTTTTTGTGTGGCTTCAACTTATTTAGCTTCTTAAGTTGCAACCACTAGAAAGCAATCTCTCTAACTTCTCCACCCCTTCTCTCTCACATTTGCTCAATGAGTTGCAAAATTACTAAACATCTTATAAACCTTTTTACTTATAAGACAATAAGCCGATCTTTTGGGTTTATAAGACAATAAACATATAAACAGACTTATCTGAGAAACTCAGTTAGACCAAATATAGTCAAATGATAGATAAAAATGTTTTTGATAGTTTTTTCTTTTTCTCCTTGATTGCTCAAATGAATATACTCAACTACGGTTTCTCCAAGAAACCAGTTTTTAGAGTTTCTGATGGAGGATCCTAAAAGATTGACTTTTCATGAAACTGATTGGTAGGAAGTTTGGTTTTTGATTTTATGAAGAGGTGTTCAGGTGAATAAGTGAGATTGAGAAATTATACAAACTATTTTATTTTGATTTCAATTTCTCTTCAATAAAGAAGACTTTAGTTTATAGGAGAAACGCCTAGAACAAGTTGCCTGTTTAGCTTGTCTTCGTCTTTTTTTTGGTAAAAATTGAAACAGAAATTTAGAATTTAATGATAGAAGCGCATACCCCTAGTGATGATGCCAGATCTAAAAATTAAATGATAAAATCGCAGGCCACTAAATATAGAAGCTCTTATGATTAGTGAATCATCATGTCATGTGCTCATGCCATGAAGTTGCTAAGCATCCATATACACAAAAGATAGTAGAATTATGATAATAGAGCTACAGTTTTTAAACTACATGGATGGCATTGAACATTAACCACCCCTTCTTAGTTACATAATCAATATATTAGTTTTAGAATGTTTAAACATTTAGAAAAGAATATGGGGTTGTCTAGCAATAAGTACCTTTTTTTTAGAAAAAAAATTGTATTATCTATATCACATATTTAAATTTAAATTCAATCTCTATCTTCTATCTCTCCTCATCTTCTTCCTCCTCTCTCCTTCACACTACACTGCTGTCTCGCTTTCACCTTGTACTCCTCCTTTCCCTCTACCCCACTAGCCAACGTTGCCCACGGCGCCGCAGCAATGCCACTTCACCACACTGCCTCTCTCTCTCCTCTGCCGTCACCTCCTTCTCCCTTGTAGTTGCCACCCCCACCGACTCTACCACGGCTAACAGCGCCACCACTACTCCGCCTCCAATAGACGTCGAGTTGCAATCATCGAAAAAGTTAAAGAAGGAGTTAGATGAATTCTAGAAAACTAGATCTAAAAAGAGAGTTTAATCTAAAGATGAAGAAATATATATTCAACATAAGAAAACAAATAAGTACCTACTTATTAACAAAACTCAATGAGTATACCTAAAAATCTATCATATAATAGTAGCATATGCAATTGGAGGCACCAATTTGCTGCGAGAGCTAAAAGTTCCATATTAATCCAAAAAAAAGAGAAATTTTTACTCATATATTTGGTGAAACTGACTTACAATGATGTAAATCAATTAGATAATTTTCAATATTCCATAATAAATACAACTCTAACCAAATGAATCAAGTGATTTTTATAACTCTACCATGATACAATTTGATTTTATATATAGAAATATTTATTCTAAAAGGTTACAACATTAATATTATCATATATCTATAAATTTAATGTTCTTTATAAAATTACTGCATAATTGTGCCGGGATGTACAATTTCGATATACAAATTCTGAACATATACGTAGGATGATAGTGTAAGTAAGAGACCCAGATGGAAACAGAGATTAGCCGGCGCAAAGGATCCTACTAAATGCAGTGCGGTGTTACCTGTGTGCTACTGCTACTGCTATTCCATCCGCCCAGTACCAGAATTCCGGCCACCTCGCACTTCACTTTTAATTAATCACTTCCTAATTCCCAATTAGTTAGTACTACTATTAATAATTATCAATATCACTGACATGTAGACTCATCCAGAATGCCAGCACATCAATCGGTACTTAACCATATTGCTACCGACTGAAACTGACAGGTGGGACCCGTATTTCTGTACCCCAGACGTCAGTGTATCTAAATTAGGGTGTCGGCGACACGATTAGTCCCGCCTAAACCCCGCGATCACCACTGATCCATTCACCATTAGCACTAACACTAATCCCTCTTCCCTAATTTAATCCCCCATCTCCTCTTCTTCCTCCACAAGCCGCCCCCCCCCCACACACTCACTCCAATGCGACGAGTTCTACAACCTTCCGAGCTCTGAAGCCATGGCCACCGCCACCGCCAACCCTAACCCTAGCACCCTCGTCCTCCTTGGGCTCCTCCTCCTCCTCGCCGCGGTACCCGCAGCCGGAGGAGGCGGCGGCGGCGCGAACGGCGACCGCCTCCGGACGGAGCAGATCCGGAAGCAGGCATCGGACGCGGCGGCCTCGGCGTCGGCGCTCGCCGCAGCGTCGCGCCGGCTCCACCTCGACCGCGCACGGCACCTCCGGCTCCTCTCCTCCCTCCACCGGAACTTCTCCGCTACCCTCGGGGCGCTCGCGGCGGCCTCCCCCGACGCACCCGCCGACGAGGTGCGCCTCCTCGACCTCCGCTCCAAGGACCTGATCCGCGCGGCGCGCGCTGCCATCGCCGAGGCGAAGCCGCTATTCGACCCGCAGCTCAAGATCCAGCGCCTCAAGGACGCCATCTTCGAGCGCAACGAGCTGCTCGCCCGTGCGAAGAAGCGCGGCGCCTTCGCGTCGCTGATCGCCGCCAAGTCCATCCCCAGGCCGCTCCACTGCCTCGCCGTCCGCCTCACAGCCGAGCGGATCGCGCGGCCTGAGAAGTACGCCGACCCGACGCCGCCGCCACCGGAGCTCGAGGAGCCCAGGCTGTTCCACTACGCCATCTTCTCCGACAACGTGCTCGCGGCCTCCGTGGTCGTGCGATCAGCCGTCGCCAACTCGCGGGAACCCTCTAGGCACGTCTTCCATGTCGTCACCGATCGCATGAACCTTGGCGCCATGCAGGTTTGCCGAATACTGTTCTCCTTCCTACTAAGTTTGTGTGACGTTATATGCTATACGATTGTTTCTTGCACTGGATTGGGAAAAAAGTGGTTGTTGCATTAATGTACATCCCCAATCTTAATTGAAGCAACCAAAAGGCAATAAGTATTTATTTACCATGATCTCCATGATAAAGGTGAGATTTTGATTTCATATAATTGCATTGGTGGTTATGGTAGTGGCGTAGTGCATGGGTGTTGCAGTACGAGTGTGCTTTCCATTTTAATGTCAATTATTATTAGTTTTAGCCTGTAGGTGATGGTATCTCGTAGTGTGTTGCAAAATAAATTGTCTTGCATGGCTTATCATTTCATTTCATGGCAAAACGGGACACAATTGCAAAGTTGTGGAAATTTGGCAGGTCAAAACTTGTGTGTTTGCTAAAAATCATGGAGACCTGCAATCTATTATGTCAGTTTGGTCATACTGGTCTAAACGTTTCAAGAGATTGATATTTTTTATAGTTATACAGTTGAATTTATAGGGAATGAGAGACTAATTGTATATTTGTACTGATCAGCAGGTCAATAGTAAATTTTTTAAGAGTTACCTGGCAGCTCAGCGATTCCATTGTGTTTTGCTAGTATTCTTGCAATGCATTACAAGGACTCAGCACTTCTTTTATAACAAACAAGGGGAAACAATTGCACAGCAATTAACATTGGTGTTTCTATCTATAACATGGTTGCCAGCTCGTTGGTGGAGTGATTCTGGTAAAATATTGCAAGAAGTTGGTATTGCAGAAGACATCTGATAGCTTTTACCAACAAGGACATTTATTGTTTTGAACTCTAATCTTGTATATTAATTATCTTGCATGTGAGATTGTTATGCATTCATATAGTCGGGGCACGAAGACTGCGAATAGTGGCAAATTCTTTGGCAACAAATTCATGGTTAAATAGTTGTCTTACATGGGTATCTGATAGTGACGTGTTTCAGTTTGAAGGTTACTTACAATAAGTGCATATGTTTGAGAACTAATATGTGAATATTATTACTTCACAGCTTGGTAAAGCACTGTAAAATAGGGTATAGATGTGTCTTAGTATTTCTCGTGAAACCTGGCTAAACTTAGTGAGCTCTGAATCATTCTTCCATTTTCTCAAAGAATGTTGTGAATTAGTGTGTGTACAACCAAAAATAACATCAAGCTTGGTAAACATCGGCAAATCACCCCCTAGGGAAGTCTTAACTCAGCATAAACCCAAACCTGTCTCTAAACTGACTGGATTTTATGAAACTGATCGTAGCAGATTAAAGGAGTTAATAACGGTGACTGGAACGCTACCGTTTGCTTTCCTGATGCTGATTTTTGGCCCTTCAAACACAGTAATTGGAATGAAAGGGGGCAAAAAGGAACTCTTCACTGTATGCCGGCTAGGGTTGTTAAATAAAAATTAAAGCAGCTTATGCGTCTAAAATGACACTGGGCATCAGCTAAAAAGGTGCTATGGTGGCAGAGCTATCATGCTAGACATTCTTGTAATCTGACTGACACCATCAAATCACAATTATGACTCCACAGTTGCCAATTTGTTTAGGTCTTCTTTCAGACATCGAGATTGCACCTCTTTAATCCTCTTACTCTTCATATCAGATCAACTTCTACACGTAATGGTTTGGTATTTTTCTGTTAAAGTGAGTTAAAATGTCATGTAACTTCAGGTGATAATCCGCCTTATGGACTTGAAAGGTGCACACTATGAGGTCAAAGCATTTGAGGAATACAAGTTTCTGAACTCATCGTATGTGCCTGTGCTCCGGCAATTGGAGTCAGCGAACCTCCAGAGATTCTATTTTGAGAACAAGCTTGAGAATGCCACCAAAGATGCTACCAATATGAAGTTTAGGAATCCGAAGTATCTCTCGATGCTTAATCACCTGCGATTCTACCTACCTGAGATGTACCCGAAGCTGCACAGGATTCTTTTCCTGGATGATGATGTTGTGGTACAGCAAGACCTTACAGGATTGTGGAAGATTGACATGGATGGGAAGGTGAATGGAGCAGTAGAGACTTGCTTTGGATCATTTCATCGGTATGCGCAGTATATGAACTTCTCACACCCCCTAATCAAAGAGAAGTTTAATCCTAATGCATGTGGATGGGCGTACGGCATGAATTTTTTTGATCTTGATGCGTGGAGGAAGGAGAAGTGTACTGAAGAGTACCATTACTGGCAGAATCTGGTAAGTTCCCTTTGATCTTCTAAATATACTTCAAACTCATTTGCGAAGTTCAAATTTTAGTAATAAAATTTGTGGCTCTAATAATACCTAGTAAGATATTACAATCTGCATTTTGTAAATTGATTGCCCTATGGATGCAGTTTGCGAATGATTTGCATAGTTTTATATACACTTTGATCACAAGTGATGATGATGGCTTATTTTTTTGAAGAAAATGATTGATTGAATTCTCATTACTCCTATCTTGATTTTGCTTGTGGGATGGCTTGTCAAAGAGTTGAGGTAACGATAGCAGCCTAACAGGATAGCAAGATATATTTTTGAAGTTTAGCATTCTACCATCCCTGAAGTGTGGAGCTGCGTGTCAACTCCCAAGCAGTTGCTTTTTAAGTCACTATCCATGTTTAGTTCTAGACATCTTAGTTTGGGTGACTTTGGGGGATCGTTTTGTTGATGCTCTTTTTACTCAATTGAATAGAACATGTGTGATTCATATATATGATTTCCTTCTGGTTGTGTTATCTTCAGAACGAGAACCGGACATTGTGGAAGCTAGGAACGCTACCCCCTGGTTTAATCACATTCTACTCTACCACAAAGCCTCTGGAAAAATCCTGGCATGTTCTTGGGCTTGGGTACAACCCAAGCATCAGCATGGAGGAGATTAGAAATGCTGCTGTTGTGCATTTCAATGGGAACATGAAGCCCTGGCTGGACATTGGTATGAACCAATTCAGGCACCTTTGGACAAAGTATGTGGATTATGATGACTCGTATATACGTCAATGCAATTTTGCACCGCCATAGAAGCAATATACATGTTCATTGCCCATTCTTCCATGAAAATCCAAGGAGTTTGGCAACTAGAACTAGAGACCACCATAGGAGGAATTTACATGCTTCAGCGCATGTTCTTCTATGAAAATCAAAGTTTGGCAGGTAGGACCATAGTGGTGGCAATTCTTTCTAGGCATTGTATGTTGTTCATTAGGTTATAAATGAAAATATTGTTCATGAAATGAACGTTATTTTCATCAGGCATGTAATAATCTTATACATATGTGCGCATAAAATCATGTATTATGCCCATCTGGATCTTAGAACCAAATTGTTGTGTTCATTCTTCATAACCAAAAGCATTTGTTACTGAAGACTCTCAATTCTTATAGAATTGGTGCAGTGTACAAGTTATCAATATGTTATCTTCTAATCTATCACTAGCGGTGGTTGTCTCTAAAATATCTTATTAAATTTAGTTCCTTTGGGGAAATTTTCCTGCTTTGCCGAACAAGAGTAAGTAACATCAGGATCAGTAATTTAGTTTATTTCCCTCCAATTTCTTGTAAACTGAGCATGACTGTCATACCTTCCACTGCTTTCCTTTCAGCCAAAGAGTCACAATAACTATCTAAGCAAACACATAGACGAGGGCTGGTTGGAGACTGGGGGGCTGACTTTGCAAGTGTATATGATGAGGTGGAGACGGTCAAGAGTTGGATGCCTGCGTCACGCATCTTCAGGTTGACAGCTGAGCTTCAGAACTTCCGCCATATAAAGACCACGCCAGTTAAACCATGGAGATAAAAATGTGTGTTGAAGTGTTTTTTCTTAACAATTTAGGGTTTAAAAGTGAACTAGTTAGTGTATAAAATCTAACATGATAACAAAGAAAAAGGTTTAGAGTTTGAGAACAGGTTGATGCGTTTATGAATAAAAAAAAATTATAGTAGTTGAAGATTTAAAGGATAAGGAGTGAGACCAAAGTATTAAATTACGATGTGGGTCTCTAAGTTTGCGTGTTTGTGTTACTTAGGTTTTTAAATTTGAAATTTAATTTGTCATGCTCTTAAACTTACTCAGTTGTTTCATTAAGGTTCGTCATCCATCATTCAAACTAATAGAAAATGATATAGTTCCGTGTCATAGTACTTTAAGTTGATTTGATATATCATATCAATTTTTTTAGTATAATATTATATCACATGATATATCACATCAATTTCTTTGATGACATAGTACGTGAAATAGAAATTAAAAATATGTCATTATTTTGATTACATACACATAAAATTTAGTATAAAAGAGATTAAAAGTTCATAAGTAAAACATATGTTGCACTAAAAATGCAAACTTTGCATTTAATTCTAATTTTTAAGTGATGGAATGACAAATTTGCTTGATATTGACAAATTTGATTGATCAAAATGACTCAGACAATTTTAAGGAACCTATCAAACTAAATTTTAAATTTAAAGATCTAAGTGACTACCATATAAATTTAGAGACTAGATGATTGGATTTTCCTTGGCCCAATGAGTTTTTTTAGCAGCTTGGTTTTGGATTGAATTGGCCGGTTTAAAATTCAACACTATGAACTCCACAGTGGTGCCAATGGGAGGGTATACTGATTTACTCTTTGCTAAACTTTTGCTTCTTTTCTCTCCTCTGAAGTCTTGCTTGGAATGTGGGAAGTTCACAAGAATTTTCTCATCCAGTGAGAACAAATGAAAATTTTCCTCCAAACTTTCTGTGCTCTAAACAGGGCCTTATTGTTTTGCAATCAGCCTTATCTAACCTGAATCCTGAGCTGCGTTAAAATTTACATTGAGATGAATCCATAGCAATAAGACATGAACAAAGAAGGGCAAACATGCTTCTCACATTCTAGTCAAATGTGAACTAGAAAACATATTTCATCATTAACCGAAAACCCCAATTGTGAACCTCAACAACATCATTTCATTGACAATCTGGGATTCAAAAAAGGAAGAGGAAAAAATTGCAGCAAAACCAAGTTAACATCAGCACAACATCAGACCAATTAACACTAAAATTAACAATATTTAATAAGTCTTGGTATCCATCTTATCATTAGTGGAAAGATCACATGTAAATAAAAGAGGTTGATGTAATGACACAATCCAAGATTTTATAATAGATCTCCATAAATTCAAAGTCCTACATTTTCAAGTTTCTGTTTGCATATACCTTTGTTGTACAGAAAGAATAAAACTTCATCACTATATACTATTAAAACGGTCCTCAGTCCTTCAAATGTCTGAAAACAAGTCCAATTTTTCTGCATGATATTGTAGTTACCATTGATGTAAATCCACAAGTAATCCAGAATGAAGTCTTCCAAAAAGCATAAAACTCTGCCTGTATCCTCGGATGCCAAGGTGCTAGGTTAATATCAAGTTCAATCAACTTCCACATGCGTGTTCACTTGAGATGTTAAATGTTTTGGTATATGTTAGGTGTTCAAGAGAAGTGAGTAGTTAATGATTCTGTAGCTCATTTTCTCCTAGACAAATTTGATTGGGGGGTGGCGGTGCATTCCCCATATCCTTAGTCTTGTGCAGTAGAAAAGTTCCTGCAACAATGGTTACAAACCCACATAGCTGTGTGGCTATCTGTGTTGCATTCTGTGAGTCCCAGTCCTGGAATGGACAAAATGGTGTTAACCAGATGTTTATGCCTGTCTCCATAAAGTGATATCAACAAAAATGCGTATTAAATGATAGATCAGTGATATCTAGAATACGAATGCTTGATAATAGATACTTCAGTTACTACAAGAAGGATTCTTGCAACAGCAGCAAAAGAGAATAGTTTGATAGGAGCACAAAAGATAGAGCATGTTTTCATGGATCAAATCAGTATCTGCTACTATCAGAAAACACGGCACTCCAAAAGAAAAGAAAGGACAGCCATACTAACTATATGCCTTTAAAAATATTCTTATTCTACTAGGAGAACGCATGAACACTACAGAATCATAACTGATGGGGTCTAGATCAAACTTCACCAATTCAGTCCCTAACAACCAAACAATATGGTCTCACTGATTAAGTGCCCACAAATGACTAATGTTTATCAAACCCCCGAATTAGCAAGATATTGGGGCTGAACATCAACAGATCAACCCTTGGACTGGATCATGAAAATGCCTAACTCCCAATAAAACAAACATATTTGGGTGAGGGGAATTCTTTTTAAGATATTAGCAAAATATTGTAACCCACACTATATTTTTTCAAAAGCTTGCTCTAGCATCTTATATTCTCAGAGCATATTATTTTGCCACATTAGAATATAACTTGTAATACATAATTTGATCTGATTTGTATTAGCCATGTTGGCTGTTCCAGCTATTTATGTTCATGGAACTGCATCAGGTCTCGTTCAATTGATAGGTTGTATCACTCTGTAATATTCACAAGTAACATTTTCTGTGCAAGATTTGTTGCTCTGTAGTCCATGTATGGGAAGATAGCATGACTTGTGTGATCCTGGAGAGGGCAGCATTAGATGTAGTTTGAAAAAAATGAACAAGTAATGGGATGCTTTAGCTTTAGACTATAGCTTGACTTAAGATCCCCACATTATCATCCCTATCATTGGTACAATTGCCTCAGATCTCCCTGTTCATCTCTGGCGTAAACTAGGTAGCTTTCTATTAATATAAAGAATGTACTTTGCAAACTACAAAAAATACAGATTTAGTCTGCAGATTATTCTACTCCAAAAAAAATGTTATAAATTTGTAGCTTCATGAGGAATGGCTGTTTCTTGGCTTTATACTGCAGAAGAGACAAATACCATAACAGGTAACCAGGATTTTTTTTTGGGTACATGATGAAGGTACAGGAAATTCATGTCCAGGTATAATCGAATGCAAAAGTTTGCCTCAAAATCCCTATAATCTCAAAAAAAGGATGAGTATTATCTCAACAAATGGACGAGCTCATATCCGAAAGGCATTTGAATATGACTAGTACTGCTGAGGCAATGAAATCCAAGCAGTTTGCTGGTAAAAATTTTAAGAGGTGGTAAACAAGAGTCAAGTTTTGGTTCATGTCATTGAATGTATTTTGGGTGATTGTGTCAGCTCCACATGAGTGGCCTCTTCTGAAAAGGGGCAAGAGTGTGAGGACACTAACACCAAATTTCTAGGATGCGTTTTGACCATGCTCTCTAACCAGCTTTATGACATCTATATGCAATAGAAGTATGCCTTGGAATTGTGGGAGGCACTCGAATAAAAGTTCATGGTGTCTGATGCCGGCTGGAAGTTGAGTAAATGAGCAGCATCATGACAATCAAATGATTGATAGCTGTTTGGTGGCCTAGCGGGCTCATGAGATATAGCTTCTGGTAGCGAAGATCGCGTACTTCGATTGTCCTATGCCCAACAAATTTGTGACCTATGGCATTATATTGCCAGATTACCTCCATCATGGAAGGACTTTGCCACAACTTGGAAGCATAAGAGGGGAAGATTCCGTTGATACTTGATCACAAATCTTGATGTGGAGGAGAAATCTTGGGCAAATTATGTGTTGTGAGATGCAAGAGGGACAACCAAGTGCCAATAATTTTGAATCCAAATTTGATGGCAAAAGTAACAAGAGCAAAAGCTCTAAGCCTAAGCAAACCACCAACATTAAGAACAAAGAAGACATGACCTGCTTCGTGTGTGATGAGATTGATCATATGGCCAAATATGCCGCAATTGTAAATATGAGCTCCACTGTCAATCCACCAAACAGCAGATTGACAAATCATAAGAACAACGGGCAATATACCACACCCAAATGTTTCAACCTCACTGATCACCACATGGTAGTTTATTTGGCTCTATTGACCACCATGTTTCAGGTCTTTCCGTTTGTGGCACTTTTTGGCTATATGATTAGTCTCGCCGCACATGAAGCAGATGATGTCTTCCATTTTCATTTTCTTAAAGTTGGTAGTTTGCTTAGGCTAAGAATTTTTGCTCTTGTCCCTTTTGCCACTAGAAATGGATTCAACATAATTGGCACTTGTTGGCCTTCTTACACCATACGTGACACATCTTTTGCCAAAGTTTTCTCCTCAACATAAAGAGTTGCGATCAAGTCTTCAACAAACATGTTCCTCTCTTGTGTTTCAGAGTTGATGAAAAGTTTGTACAGGATGTAGGTTACTTCACTATAGTGCTACCAACCACAAATTTACCAGGCAAAAGACAATTGAAATGCACAAGCTCCTCCACCAGAAACTGGATCTCATAAGCCTGGTGGACCATCAAACAGTTATCAACCATTTGATTTCATGATACTGCTCATTTACATATAACTATCAGCTGAGACACTATGAATTTGCATTCAAGTACTTCCCACAATTCTGAGGCATGTTTCTATAGTATAAAGATGTCATATAGCCGGTCCGAGAACACCATCAAAATGCATCTCATGCATTTGGTAAAACTATCCTCATACTCTCGCCTTTTCAGAACTAAGAAGCCTCTGGAGTGGAGGTGATGCAATAACCCATAATACATTCAATGACACGAGCTAACACTTGACTCTTGTTTGCCACCTCTTAAAATTCTCACCAGCAAACAATTCAGGTTTCATTGCCTCAGCAATACCAAATATATTCAAATGCCTATATGGATTGGTTCCTTAGAAATCTTAAGGCTTTTCCTGAATAATGAATGTTTTTTGTTCCAAAAAAAAAATAAATCAAGATTGCTTAAAGATAGCTAATTGTTACATGTTTCAACACTTTTCCTTTGGGCGACACAAGTCATTTTCTCCCTCATACATCAACTACAGAGTGATAGCTTTTTGACACAAAAGTTACTTGTGAACAATTTCCGATGTTGTTCAATCCATCTATCAAACATTCAAAAATTCATGTAGCTGAGGGCATTGCATTTCCATGGATATAAATAAGTAAACAGAAATAGCCTACATGGCTAAACTAATAATAACATCATGTTAGCATAAATAGACTATGTGAAGTAAAACAAGCAAAAACTATTGGCAGGAAAGCATGAATGCGATCCACTCTCTTTTTCCCAGCAAGTAAGTCCAGTTCACCTTGATCCTTGAAAACCAGTGAAGTACAAGAAAAGGGTAGGGACTAGGGATCAAGTGTACCTTCATCAATACTACTATATAAAGTATCAGTTTGAACTTTATATTTTCTTTCTTTATGAGCTAGGCAGATCTAATCACTATTAGCCATTGGTCTACTTTATCCAACGACTTATTGCAAGTTGGGTCTACCCATAGAGTCTACTTAGGCTCTCTCCAACGGCGGCGTGATCGTCGGCGTGCGTTGACGGAGGCCGGCGCGTACTCGACACCTCCTTGATGTGATGGGACGTGCGCATGCTTCGAGCGGAGGCGAGCGAATGACGACCGTACAGCGATGGGAGCGTTGCCGTTGGAAATGAAGAAGACACTCCGTCACGCGTTTTTGCAGGCCCCACCAAAATTAAAACCGTCTAACGTTACTCATGAATTTTTAAATCTAATAAGTGGGTCCACGGAACAAAAGATCCCATTGTCAGTGAAAGGTGTTTATAGTGCTCGCATGAAACAAAACAGGAGGTGTGAGGCCCACAACTGGCGTAGTGTGTGTTGTTAATAAATGCGACACTAATCCACACATTAGCAACTATCACTGGCATTTGGGTTCCACAATCAGCGTCCCCACATGTCAGTTAAAGGGTTAGATCTGTTTCCATCGCACACGAGTGAGGCGCGTGGGCCCCACTGACGCGTAAACCGCGTAAGTGCGCCAGCCTTGGTTTGTTCGCGCACGCGTATGATATCAAATGTGTCGCTGACGTGTGGACCCAGTGACGCTTGACCCCACTTGTAAGTGACATAATTTTTTGTTTACGTGTTTAGAAATACGAAATTTTTTGTGAGGTCCACTTGTCAGTGATATGAAATTTTTAATAGATTTTAATATTTATTTGTCACATCATTAAGAGCCAAATAAGAGAAGTTATTAGAGGCTTGACTCTTACTTGATTATCTGAGATTGTCCTCGTACGCGTGGTAGAGAATATTCTGTTTAAGAGTCAAGCAAGAGTCAAATCTGTTGGAGACAGCCTCACCAAACAATCTCTTAAATGCTTCTCATACCATGCCTCCTCCTCCGACACCAACACACACAAGCAAGCCACCGCACATACACCAAAGGTTGTAGAGTCAAAGTCAAGTGCCAGTTGATCGCTAACTATTGACAGCCATTGTAGAAGTAGAGATAGTGGTAGGAGGTAGGAGGGGGCTAGAGAGAGAGGAGGCAAAAGGCGGCAAGGCTCGCTGGTGTTGAGATCACTGGTAGAGCCTTGGCAGTGTAGTAGAGAGAGAAAGGGGGGAGGAGAGGGAGCGGAGTAAGAGACGAATGAGGACAACTAGAGCCCAGTCGTCATCAGGGAGGTTGGGACAGCCATGGTGTAGGGAGATGGATGGAGATATGTCAGTGGAGAAGAAATGGAGAGAGAAACAAGGGAAAATTATGAGCCTTGCATCGACCAGAGAAGAGAAGGGGGTGAGGAAAAGTAAGAGATAGAAAAAAGAGAGGAGGGGAGAAAAAGAAAAAGAAAAAGGAAAGAGAAGAGAAAAGGAAGAATTTTGAGGCATATTTGGGTTGTGTTTTTTCTAAAGATTATGGTTCTTTGTTAAGTCAAGACTATAATGCTAAAATGACCATTTGGGTGTAATATTTTAGTTTGTTTGATTTAAATTTCAAATATTGCAAGGACCAGGGCAATAGAGCTTCAGCAACACCACATGTAGTTTCTTAATTACAACAAGGAACCTGCGTCGCCCAATTATATTGCACTAAAAAATTATGATCGATGGTTGTTCTAAAAAAAATTATGATTGATCTTGTTTTTAAGGGTAATAACCAATTGTGTATTATTTTACTTGAGTTGTACTGTAAAGTATGAAAATTGATTGTAATACACTATATAATAAATTTGATGAGACATGAATTTAACGTGCATGCTTACTAGTTAGTGAAAACGTGGTAGATCTATAAAATTCTAATAATACTGGATGGATTATGGTTCTTCTATTTATATGTGCAATATTTTAAAAAATACTCTTTGGTAGTGTTATTGACAATCAGAATAAAGCACGCATCTCCAACCTCAGCATTTCCTATTCTGATTTTGTTTTACAAAATAAAATATCTAAAGTTCATTCTAACAAGAACTTTTAAAAAATTCAAAACTCTAATGTTTGTCCAAACAAATTTAAAAGAACTAGCTAGTCTAAATTAAAACAATGGCAAACCTTTGCAAGGCAAATGAGGTGATTGAAAAGCCATGATGAATGCTAATTGCTATATCCATAATGTTGAGACGACTCAAGCAGATGGATAGTTCTCAAATTGCATCTAAAAACACTATGAATTGAGAAATTAATTGGGTCTTCTTGATATGTAGGAAATGAAGTAATAATTCTTGATTCACCATAATCATTCACCACTGAAGCACCCAATGGGGATCTAGAATTTGTTGCCTATGGGGTCAAAATATAATATAATAGAATTATGGTGAAATTCCTTATTGAAACTATGCCTATACAAAAGAAATGTTAAGGATTTCATCCACAATGCAACCATTCAGACTTCTGTCATAGTTTTGTAGTGAGTAAAGTCTCGAACCATCATGCACATGAAATTTTCACATCTTTGATTCGTCGAATGGTAAACTAGCTTATGAGCAAAAGACTAAACAGGTAAGCATTTATAAAAAGAGAAAATTAGATACATACCACTGCAAAATTGGGTGTTTTGTTAAATACCACTAATTGTGAGAATGGAAAATAGGACTGAGACTCATATTTCAATAAAACACTAATGATATTTAGCAAAATGCTCAATTTTTGCAGTGGTACGGAGCAAATTGCCCCTTATAAAAATCACATCGATTAGAACCATGAAAAGATATTGGCAATTAAACATGTAGATCACCTTGTACATAATCATGTTAGCAAGAATGGTAAGGATGGTGAACATCACATAGTATACAGGAGAGACCACAGCTGTGTTGAACGAGTCCAAAGCCTACAACAAATTAGAGAAAAAGAAATCAATCATCATGACAAGCTGGTTGAAATAGGCTTCAAAATTCAAGATTTTCCCTTCCTTTACATCTAACCCTCTAGCCCCATTCTTGCAACTAACACGAAAATGTAACTTACTAAAATTAAAGCTAGAAGAAATAAACTATCTCTGTATAAATCACTAAACCCAGCTGATTTTTTTATGGTCTTTGCCAGTTAAGATTGGATAAATGATTTGGCAAGGATTACTAGGAGGGTCAAATTGTTCCCAGTTAGGTTACAAATTCATACCCTAAAGCAAACAAAGCCTCTGCAGCAGTCATTTGAATCAATGCTCGCCAAGATATATTAGATCAAGAATGTGCTTCACTCAGAATATCAGTTAAATAGATACAAAGAAAGAGTTATCGTTCAGGAAATGTAAGTCTCGAGCAAGTCAAAAGCTCAGTGGTTCCTAGTTCTTGTAATTGTGCTCAGCAAGCTATGATGACATTGGACAACTACAAGATTAAAATTTCAATATAAAATAGATAGTCATGCCTCATGCATCACCAAAATATGTACTCAAGATAGCAGAGGGAATTTATGCATAACATCTACATGATAACTCTGCTGGAGACAGAAGAGGGAACTTATGCATAACATTCACATGATAACCCTGCTAAAGGACGATGGTAGAACTAAAATCAAAATTTTCCCACAGTTAGTAAAGAGAACAAGGACAAACACTTCAATATCTCAGTGTTCTCAAACTTCTCATCAAGCTGTATTGCTATATAATGTGTGGCTCTTCATGTCATGATTAAGAGATGTGAATAATGTTCATATTCTATCTTGGACCCATGAAAGCAGTTCCCCATTCAATCCAAAGCAAGACAAGATCATAGGATATTCCTAGTTATGTGTTAAGTTATCTTCAAATCTTAGTTGTGAAGCTAATACTCAATCTTCATAACCCTTTCAGCACATATATTGGGCATCAATAATTCCAATAAAATACTAGATATTGAAATTTGAAAATAAAAAATTATAATTTACCTAATTTCTCAATAAAAATAAATCAATACCAAAAACCTTGACATTATAATTGATTACCTTGTTTAAGTAGTTCAATTGCACTAGACAACAGATAGTGACAACAACTATGAAGAACCAGGTCTGGATGTAGATGAATTGATTTAATCCACTAAATGAAAGCTTTAAGGCAATGGCGACTGCTTTTACACTGATAACCTGCCCCAATTGCAAAACCCAGTTGATCAGCAAGCACTAACTCAATTTGATTGAATAATTGAACTTGAGGACAATGTGCTTTGAATGTACCGTGAGAGATCCCATTAATGAACAGATTGCAATATACGCAAGCATTTTCCTGTGCTCACATCGTGGAACAACCCAGAAAATTAAAAGAAGAACGACAGCCACAGCCACACATGAATAGACAATAAAACCTGTTAGCCAGCATTTGTCCCAAACGTCAATATGGAGTGTGCCATCTCGGATAGCACTAATGTAATCAGGAAGATAGAAAAAACTCAGCACAAAGAATACTTTTCGATTGAAAAAGCTATGAAAATAGACTAATTTGCCAGATACTCAGTCCCTTTGGTCAGCATTTCCTGAAATGTACCATGGCCAGGACCAAGTTGGAGCACAACAAAGTGGTCAAGGAAAATTTCAAAATACCAACTACACAATACAAAAAAATTTTACCAAAAGCTGCAAATTTTTTTACCATGACTGTTGTTTACCAATTTACAGTAGGATTAGATTTGATGGCCAAGCTAGGAAAACACCAAATGATCATGTTAAAAACACCACCCTACATTAAGCACTACTAAACAAAAAAATACTAAACTTTGTATCGACAAGACCAAGTAATCAAGTAGAACCTGGTTCAGTTGCAAGATGCCATATTTCCTTCATTGAATCAATCCTTCTCTCCTTTGGGGCATGCAAAACTATACCAACGGAACCAACAACACACAAGATGCAACCAACAACACCAAAAATATGCAATCTCTCATGCAGAATGAAGTGAGCGAACACTGCACTGCATGAACAAAAGATCAATATGAAACAATTGTACATTTGTACTACAAGGAACAGATGGATAAAGAGAATGATATGCATGCTACCTGACTATGATGCTCAAAGCTCCTAAAGGAGTAACAAGTATTGCCGGGGCAAATGCATATGCTGCAAAGTTGGCTATCTCACCCAGAATCACTGCAATGTAAAATAAGATGAGAAGCAACGGTGGCTGAACATCCATTGCACCTTTATAAGTATCATAAATGTTGATTTGAAATTTAGTGGTATTTAGCTAGGTGGTGACTCTGTCCTTTTCAAGCTGAAAAGAAACTATGAAGGCCAACTGAGGACTAAAAAAAATCACTATTACACCCTAGACTTGCAGGAGATGATGCACAAGTTCTTTTAATCCTTCATCTGATGGAATAAACCCCATTTCATTTCTCTAAATATCTACAATGCTAGCAGATAAACTCCTACCATGCATGTTAAATTTTTAATAACACACTGGCGACAAAAAATGGGTGATGGGAATTTTATAGGCATAGTGCCTCTCCATGGGAGTGGTTGCTCAAAAAGTGATCACTCCCCCATTCTTCAGTCCTTAGTAAAACCTACCTATCTTTTATATTCTATCCAAACAAAACAAAATTTGTAACTCTAAACTAGGTTGTCTCTAAAACAAAATAAAAAAAATCTACCATAAACTAAGTTTTACTACTTCTTGTCTTTATGTCCATGCTTTATCAGGTCTTCTCTTCTTGCTCTCTCCTTTTGTAACTTGGCTAATAATTATTATCCATCATTTTCCTCAAAAAAAAAAATTACCATCCATTACACATCTAATCTACCTGAGTGCACTTTCCTTAGTCAGGCTCTTTAGCTCACATTAGAAAAACACATCATCAAAGCTCAAAGATATGAGATCCAATTATTAATAAGTAAAAGGGACTTCTATAAAATTTTGCACTAGTTTGAATCTTCTGATAGGCTGATCAAAGCCACATAAGATTAAAGGTATGGAGTAATCATAGAATCACTCTAAGTAGGAGGATTACACAATTTTGACCGTACCAATGGTTAATTGTAGGATAGCTTGATCCAAAACAACATACAACATTTTCATTGTTCCAAGATTAGTGTGGTAAAGATGAATAGACAAGTGGAAGCATTAATACACTTGAATCAACTTGGGACTTATACTTCTATGAAACAAGTTAATAGGTTGTAAAATCATTCAGTTGATGAGGCATATCAATTAGATACAAAGGCAAAATCTATATTAGAACATAAATAAATAGAACTCTGGTAAGCCACAAAAATTGGCAGTACGACTAATTTTGAAATGTAATAGGCAATTTTTGAACACCTCCAAAGCATAATCTTAGTCCATACTTACTAGTAACCATTCCTAGCCACCACAACGGCTCATACAAGTACGAGTAACCTCCAGAACCTACAGCACGCAGGTAACAAAGATTGAGAATATCAAAAGGTATATATAAAAATAAGCCAAAACCATGTATAAAAACATCTTGATACATCACTTCTACCCTTTTAAGTGTGACAAGCATTAGAATCTTTATTTACAACAATTTTTGTGCACTATCAAAAATTCATTCTGATTAAATAGCTGAGAAGAGGCACAACCTGCTCTTACCCCAGAACTCCCAGCCCTCTTCAGTCCAACCTTCTTGATCACAAAGCTTGACCCAATGAATGCACTTGATGACATGGCTAATGTGAAACCTCTCACATTGTCTAAAGACATCACCATCTCCAACAAACTATTTGATCTCAAGAACTAAAATAACTTGAGAACTAATCCCTACCATCCAAAGCAGGAAAAAGAAACAAAAAAAAAACCCATGTAAGAATAAGAAAGAAAGATAGTTCACAATTAGCTAACATTGTTTATGAGAAACCACAACCTTGGGTTGCTTTAACTTGAACACCTGAAAGCCAGTCGCAATCTTCGATTGTTTAAAATTGCAATGCTGGGGTGATTCAAGTTCAATACAAGAAGAAACCCAATTGGAAATCAAGAAAAACACTCAAGTGAAATATTGCCCTGATTTCCTATGCTAACAACAATATAGAAAGAACTGTGGACTTCAGATCTCCCCAATCATAGCCCCATTGAAGAATTCCTATACGCAAAAGAAAAGATGCACTTAGAGCAAAAAAACAAACAATTCTACAAAGGTGAAATGATGATCAATTTGAACAACAAAGGAATGACTCAACATTTAATACCCAACAAGTTATAAACCTAGGGAAGAAATGTTAACATAATGCCAAAAGAACATTAACTTCCTTAACTTGTCTATTGGGGAAAAAGAAAAGAAACTTGAGCAAGCTAACTAAGATAACCATCTTCAAGACGAAAAACCAAACCTTTACACAAGACAGAAAAAGACCCAAGGATATAACATATATCAGTGTCCTACAAGAACGTTATCTTTCAATAAAAATGCAAGAAAGCTGCTGTGGCAACGGTGCAAGGAGAAGATATACAAACGAGGAAGATAACACCAGGGCAAGGTCACTTAGCCCAGCAGCTACGATGAGAAGTACAAAATCCTAAGAGTGCTGTTTACTCCTCCCCACTTGCTTTACTCCACCCCAAGATTTCTTCCTCGGAGAAAAGCATAAACTTGCAACATTTTTCCGTGGAGTAACAAATAAACTTTGGACTACCGGACAAGGAGAACTCAGTGTATGAAATGATGCATGTGAGACAACCAGACAAGTATAGATGATCAGACCAATTGAGATGACCGCAAACATGAATATGACTCAATTTATCCATAGGAAAGAAGGCCAAAATTAGTACGAAAAGGTTATGTACATATCTGCTAAGAACGTTGAGATGGTATGCCCAAAGAACACGAGAATTCCCTGATAATCAATTCAACAAAGCAAAGCAAAAGAGAAACATGAATCCCATGCACAGTATCAATACAAACATTATTGAAAGGACAAGAACAATAAAACAGGGAAACAATCCAATCAATAATCATCCATAGAAAAGAGTACCAATGCCATCATCCAATTTTGAGTTCCTGCGCCTCAAAATTTAACAAGACAGGATGCCCCACAATCAAAAACAAGAAAATGTAGATGAGAAGAAAGTATCAATTCACAACAAACAAAACGAATAATTTTTTCCGGCACTAGAACACATTCTTTAAACTTCTTTAAATTGCTCCTGTACAGCAGGAAAAAAAAAGAAAAACAAATGGCTGCTCCTATGAACAATGCGTAAAGAAATGAAGAGCACATACAAATAATCAATTAACACAACAATTCCGTGCCAAATTAAAGGTGACCAAGAATTTTCATAATTTCTTAAAGGGTAAAACAGAATAAACAAAGGAAACCACCTCCAGGAGCAGCCACATATCTCGCAAAACCAAAACTTCCACCCCAAAAAAGGGCTAATTTATCGTCAAAAAATTTAAAAAAATGAACAAAATTTAAATAAACCGGGAAATAATAAAATTCGTCCGATTCTTTAATTAACCTATTACGCTATTAAAAGCTAAAGATTAAAAAAACAATGCTATTGTATGTAGAACAACATGTAATCAATTAATACGTACAAGAAGAGTTTTGTGGGAAAAAAAATTACACAAAAATAAGAATAAAGAATGAATGCTCCAAGAAATGAGGAGCATTGGGAAAAACTATTTGAAAAGAAAAGATCAAAGAAAGAAAACAAGGAGAGAAAAAATAGCATGCACTTGGACTTGATTCATCAGGCAATGTATATATCCAAGAAAAGAAACACCACCCATCAATCACCTCTTAATTTCTTAACCCATTGGTCGGATCCTTTCGATGGAAACGGTGGAAACTTCACACGGAGACCAGCCACCGACCACCGCCTTTGGAGAGAGAGAGAGAGAGAGATCGGTCGTGACGGCGTCGAAGGAGAGGAATGGGAGGCGATGGAATGGGAGGAGGGAGGGCGAGATGGAAACGTGGTGCGGAAAGAGGAGACCAGAACAGGGCAACGGCTTTTCCGTTACCACGGGACCTCTTCTTTCAATGTTACCATATTAACTAATACTAAATCATCTTAAAAATTTCTCAAAAAAAATTAGAAGGTAATTCTACAATTCATTTACAACTCTACAAAAGTTCAAGTCGAAATTTTATCACTGTAATGAAAACAAAAAAGAGAGATATAGGTCATTATTCATTGCAAATTTATCTTTTTTTTTTCTCTCATTTTTATGGAGTTTAGATTTGAAATTATATGGGGTACCAGATTATTTCAAATAATATCTACAGAAATTTTTTGAAATTTTTTTTGTGATATTTATGTGACCTAATCAGTATAATTAATATGTTAGCATTTAAATAAGAATTTAGACTAGATATGTCCCCTTTCATATTTATCCCTATGAACCAAGAAATGTTACAAATGTCCCTCAAAAGCATAGCTATTTAATTGTCATGTCCCTATAGGTAGTTTAACCATTTTTAATGTAAGATTTAGTAATAACAACACAATTAAGTAATCTGATTAAGCCGTATAAGTTTGTTTTGGAAAAAATATATGTAATTCATGCCAATTTTCCTTCAATGGGTGCATACCAGATCTATCTTCAATAATAATAGCTTTATTGTATCTTGTGGAATGGATGTAGTGATGGAAAAATGATGGATATTTTATCTATTTTTCACAAAATTAACTTAAGTGATTTAATTAAAATACTTAATGGTGCTATCATTATGAAATCTCAATTTTAAAATGGTTAAATTAGTTGCAGTGGCATGGAAACCCAATATTGTTCCTTTCCAAGGGTATTTGTAATATTTATTCTTTCGTAAGGGCAAACATGACATATGCTTCTTTTATGAGGGCATGGACTCAATTCTTTCAAATAGAATGGCTAAATTTCGTATATTCCTTTACAAAACTCTCTTATATCAATATTATCTATTATATAATAAATTCTAGTGATATTAAAAACACCCCATTAATTCTAATCCATATAAAAATACTCAAAATTCTCACATTAATTCAAAAAAATTGCTAAAATTTACCACATTAATCGGAAAAAAGAAAAGATTTATATCATTCATTATATTTATAACGGTATAGATTCATCGTCTGAAAAATTATATTAAAAATTAATTATATCTCTATTATGATACAAATTCATATGAAAAATTGTATCTAAAATAAACTTTATCTTTATTATATTATTAAAAAAGTACATCTCTTTCTGTATAGATAAAATTTTAAATCATATAAAGATTAATCATGCAATTATGTATGATTTCAACTAGTTCCTAGAAAAATAGAAATACCACAATTGTCCTATATGACTATAATTTCCCACAGTGAAATTAACAATAAAATCTTTATTCCAAAGTACCTTTACCACATTAGATTACCACCAAACCAAGGTCGAACTAACAACAACATTGAATTTACCAAATGGATAAAATTTTATTTGCAAATATTTCTACAAATGCTTTTACAACAATTCTAGTGAATTCTATCAAAACATTCCCAAAAAATTCTACAAATAAATATTAAGATAGAATGTAAAATATAAATAAATTTTCATGTTGTAATTCTTTTAATATAAGTGACAGATTTTTGTAAAAAATTAGAAAATTATTGGACCCACATGTTGGCTAAGTTCAACCCAGTTTAAGACTTCAAAGTCCTGTCCATGTCTAGTTAGCAATTTAAAATGCATAGTCAGCAATTTTGCATGCTCAATTAATAGTTTTACGTGTCATATATTGATTGTTAACTCAGTGTAGATTTGGTGCTGAAGACGTGTTTTGAAAATTTTGAACTGGTCTATTTTTTTATTTTCTTAGTTATTTCAAAAAAATTAGAAAAAATATGATTATTTTCCATGTACAATGTTGAAAATTATGTGCAAAAGTAATGTTTCAGTTGTTTGCTAAAAAAAAAAATCTGAAATTCGATTATGTGATTGTTTCAAGTAGCACGAACACAAATATGAATCATAGCTAATTAATTATTAATGTTATACGATTAGTTCGTACATAGTGTATGAAAATTAGTTTAAAATATTATACAATTCTCAATAGTGCATTTGCTGATATATTTGAATTTAAAAAAAAAATTTGAATGGCTAAATTCTATATGATATGCCAGCTAGCAATTTGAATGGCAAAGTTCCTTCCAGTGCTACAGCTGGAGATAAACTTTTGTAGGTCAAGAAAAAGTCAAGTTTTAACAATTGTACTATTGCTGGCAATGCTTTTTCCCGCAGCATACAAAACCAAATTCTCACCAAACGAGCAATTTTAATAAACTTGTTTCCAAGCCAGTCTACAACTTGTGCTAAGGTGTTATATTGTAGTGTTTGGTCAGTTTTTTTACACCCTAGAAGATGACACCATGTCTCTTGAAATCTAATGAGGTATGAACCCTCTTCTGGAATGACGCTATACAGCTCGCCATTGCATCTTTAGTAGGACATGGCTACTAGCATACCAACTAGGCCAAATGCTACACCATGGTTAGGTTAAGAATATGTTTGGTTTATAGTCAACAATTATTAAATATTGTAAATCAAAAGAAATTTTGCCACTTTAACAAGATTTAGGTTATTATTTGATATACGAAAAAAAATATCCAAATATTCCATTAATACTAGCCCCTTTTGACCACGTTGGCTCATTTCCTAGTTAAAATATACTCAAAATAGAAGCGGGTGGAGCGATAAGTGAGGTATAATTAGACACAAACCAAATATAACTTCTCATATAATGCGATGACTAGATGAATTGGTGAGAATTAGACACTCCTAGCCCTAGCAACCAGTTTAGAACATTTTCAACTTCCACCATCTATTCCACATCCGGATGCTACAATTCCTTGATTTTTTTTTGTTTCTTTGTTTTTAAATTAAAAATTCTAAAATAGTTCATATTCATATTCAAACATTCTTTTTATATAAAAAGCCCGGTTTTTTCTGAGGGGGGCAGAGGGGATAGCGTCTCAACAAAGAGCATTAAGATGTAAAGCTAATCTCAAAGGATAAGATATTAACCTCTTTTATCGCTGACGAAGATTAGAATACTTTCTCTTGATTAAAAGATTAATTAATAGATGTCATATGTGCCTATTAATTAATCTATAATTGTGCTGACACAATTAATATGGAGTCTATGATTGTGATAAGATCTAATCAATACATATAGCTGCATCCGACTTAAAATAAGATATACGACTACGATCAATTCTAGTCGAAATACTACTTGATCAAAGATAATGTGTACGGAGACTCTTAATTGAAGTACCAATTGTTTGCGATCATAGACACATCATTTTCCCATGTGTTTAGCGACAGGACAGTTAACACAGTTTCCTAACCAGCGCCAAAACAACTACCTCAAGAAAATTTATCGACAACTGTTGATAACCGACTACGGTTTCCTGACAAGAACAATTGCTCTTATGAAACTATAAAAGGGCAAAAATGTGGGATATGACAAGAGAGATCAGAACAACAAGAATTAAATAGTAGAATAGTAATGAGAAACATTTATCTCCAGTTTTCTCCTTTTGTAATTGATAAGTCTTAATTTAGTAGAATTTTATCCTAAATTTAGTATTGAAAATGTGCAAAAATGATACTTAAAATTTCTTTGATACATCATTTTATGTGATTTTTTGTAATATTTTTACAATCCGCTTTTTATGAGTGTGTTCGTCATGTTTCAAGGAACAAACGTATCAAATTTGGAGTTATTTCGATATCGTTTGGATAGGAAACGAAGTGGAGAAAGAAGATGCTGAAAATCTTAAAAAACACAAAAATCCGACCCGAAATTGACCCGAATCCAACCTAAAATCCGATTTCCAAATCCAAAACAGACCCGTTAGTCTGTTTAAAGTCCGAATCTGAGACAATTTCCTTCCTAAATAAGTTTTGAGTTGTAATTGGTTAACTCTAAGACTCATGTACTATAAATAGAGAAATTTTTGACTCAATTAGACATGCTTTTTTACATACTAGCTATTAGGGTTTAGTTTAGTTTTAGTTTAGTAGAGACTCCTTCTCTATTTTATTGCTTTTGTAAGCCGGGAAGGACGACAACTTCAATTCTCAAGCAATCAAGTAAGTTTTTATTTATTTCTTATTATTATTGCTGTATTTTTATGACTTTTTGCGAGTAGATCCCTTTTAGGGTTACGGATGACCTAATCAGGAAAGCATGATTCTTTCTTGGTTTTGATCTCAAGTTTTAGAGTTATTTTCTAATGTTTTCCTTTAAACCTTAAATTCTCGTTTCGGCAACAGACGTAACAGTTGAGCCTTAGCTAGAATTTAGGATAATTCTTGAGTCTTAGCGCTTTGACGCGGGACCTTGAACAGGAAAGAGACTCTCGCCAAACGTGACAGTGGAAACGATCCTCTGACTATTGACTCAGCACCTCGAACTGGAAACTTAATTTGTCTTGGAAAACAATGAAAATTAACTCATAATTCTCGGATCTTAGATAGAATTACGCCGCATGGTTATAGAATTCCCAAAGCCCTAAGTTTTAATTCCTGCTTTATAAATTCAGATTTCATACCTGCAATTTACTATTTTAAAACTCTAGATTGATAGTTTTAGTAGTAGAATTAGTTATAGAAAAACAACCCCAAAACTCGTTTAGACTTAATCAGTGATCCATTAGACTAGAACGACGAATACGCTTGTTCATCGTGGAATTCGACTCTCAAGTACTCAACGTTCAACCGTCCACTTACAGTATTACAAAGTCACACTATTTTAGATGCGATTAGTAATCACACTCCTTAAACAAATCATATCATACATAATGTAAAGTTATTATTTAATAATTTGAGAATTTAAACCTGTCTTAAAAATACATGTGTCATCTTCGTGTTCAATTATCTTTATTGTTCGCAACTTCATTTGTTTCGTAAGACCGAAGATCACTCACCGATCGTCTCAATCCCTTTTCGCATCTTTTGTATTCGACGGACTAGCAGGCCAATAATACTTATGGCATGGTAGCCCCTAGAGCAAAACATGCGCCTATTCTCAGAAAAATGTGGTTAGTGTGCAATTTCAAACTTTTAATAAAGATAATTATTTAACATAAAAAAACTTGAATCCTCTCTAATAAAATGCATATAGAATGAAAATTCTTGTCTAGTGACAATGATTGAAATTGAGTTGTTTTTTTTGTCCTAATTTTTAAAGTATTTAAGATCATTATAACTGTGAGTGGTTAGGCATTTCTCAATGACATGTCACCTGACAATAATTCCTCCCCAATAGTGCTACAACAAGGAATAAAACATTTCTAGGTGAAAAAAAAGTCAAGTTTTAACAATTGTACTATTATTGGCAATGTTTTTCAGCCACCACATTTATAGTTGGGGGAAGTTTCCGATTCTTTTTTCTGCACTCATAGGAAACCAAATCCTCAACAAACAAACAAACTGCGGTTAATATCCACATTTCCAAATTGGTCTACAACTTGTGTTGAGATGTCATGTACTTATGTTGTAGTGTTTGCTCGATTTTTACATATTCTAGAAGATGAAAGGCAACAATATTTGGAATGGCGCTATAAAACTCATCATGATAGGTTCAGCAAAATATGACTACGAGGACATCAAAGAGAGGCAATGTTATGTGATAGCTAGATAAGTGTATTTTTGGTTTATAGGCAACAGTTATTAAATACTTTAATCGACTTTAACCATGGTTTAGTTCCGATAAAAGTGTTGAAAGATTCCATTGACACTAGCACTCTTTGGTCACATTAGTTCATTTCTTAGCTAAAATCACTCAAAATAGAGGCAAGTGGAGTGAAATTTGGGATAATATTAGCACAATCCGAATAAACCATATCAAATAATGCGATGGCATGATGAATTAGTGAAAATTAGGCAGTTCTAGCCATAGCAATCAAATTAGGACATTTTCAACTTCCATCATCTATTCCACAGCTAGAGGTTCTATTTTCTTGTTTTTTTAATACTTTGTTATTTTTATTAAAGTTTAAAATAGATCATATTCATATCCAAACATGTTTTTAGAAAAAAAAAACTAGGTTTTTTCTATGGGACGCGGAGGGGATGGCGTATTAACCAGAAGCATTAAGGCGTAAAGCTAACTTTGGAGGACAAGCTAACTTTCCGCGTGACGGGCTAACACGCCAATGAGACCTATGGCGCATGGGCTCTAAATAAAAATATAGGCCCATTCTTTGTGAAAACTGTGGTTAGAATTTAATTTTAAACTTTTAATAAAAAATAACATCATTTGCCCGCCTGAGCCAAGCAACATGGCATGTACGACTCACTCGAGTGCCGATTGAAGCAGTAGTATTGAATTCAATTTTAGACGTATAAGATCTGGGCTGACGACTTAAAAGAGAGGGTGAATATGTCATTTAAAATCTTTTGACTAAAATGAGTTTTTTGCTCTTATAAAAATAAAGCTTTTATTGTAACCACCCTAAATGAAAATTAGTGGTTTGCGACAACAAAATCAAATGCGTAAACTAGAACAAGTGTAATAAGTAAAATAGAGTAAGAGAATAAATCAAGATGACAAAAAATTTTCCAAGATCCCAAAGACTCGTTGTGTCTGTCCTACTACTCGTTGAAGCTCTCACTCGTGAGTCTTGTTTCAGCATCTATTTGGGTTGCTTCTTCTCCACTCCGGATAGACGAGAACCAAATCTTTTACAATACCACCGAGTCTGTCTGATGAGGACATCACGACCACACACTCACATGCTTTAACACGAGCGCATGCACGTCACCTTGGACAACAGGTGAATTTCTTTCTTGGGTGAATTAATTATTTAATTATAGAACAAATGATATTACCTAATGATTGGTCTTTGCTTATTGTTACATGTGAGGGAGTTATGGACGAAGTTGTTAATCCAATTCTTAGTCAAGGAAGAATGAACACTTTTTTGGCAATTTCAACCAACAATCACTTCGACCTCATTGATCAGAAGAACTCTGTGCTCGATCAGAAAGGCTCAAGGTCGCAGTACCGTCCATGGTCGGAAGCACATGCTCGCAGCCTGAGAACCATACAATCTGCCGACCAAGTATGATTGTTCAGTGATTTCGACCAAGCGCCAATTCAGCATAGATGTTCGAGTCAGTCGTATGAGTACTTTTTGGAAAGATATTCGAAAGAACTTTCCAACGCATCAAGAATCATCGAAATCCGACGTCGTATGCAACCAGGAGACTCGAAAGAATGACAAGTGCACGAAAGGAAAGAGTCCCGTCTGAGCCTGTGAAAGATAGTTCCGGATTTTATCTCTTATAGTATGTTAGGATTCTATTCTGTTTCGAGCTAGATTACGATTAGAATTCTAGTTTAAGTATTCTATTTTTTGTAGACACCATCCTCTATAAAAGAGAAGGCATTGTCTTAGCTTTAGGTAGACTTCGTTGAATATTGTACTCTCATGCCATGATTGCTGACTTGTACAATTCGGGGTCTTAAAGTTCAACTCATAATTCAGGTTATTGAGTGTTGAAATCCTTCCACTGTTTCTCTTACTTTTCTTTATTGATTTGCTTAAATTGTTCTTCATGAACAGGTTAATCTAGTTTTGCTCGATTGATAACCAATTGAAGAGTGGTTTAGCGATTGTGAGGTTGTTGGTCGCGTTCTTGGATCGTGGTTAGCCGCCCCTTCGTCAAGGTCACAACTAGCATTTATCCACAGATTTCTCCTACGACGGAAGATCGAGACCAATCTGCATGCACGCATCTTAAGGCGACGCGTGTGCATATCAGTTGGTATCAGAGCTCACGTTGCCGGTAGGAATTCATTTATCCCTAGTTTAGTAGTTTGATTTTTTTTACCTAGAGTCTAGAAAAATTGCTCGTCAAAAAGAGTTTCTTAGCCCGTTGTTGCTTTCAATCTGTTAATTTCAGTTTGCTTAATTAAGTTTTCATTCCGTTGAGTTATGTCCAGTTTCTGGTCTTAATCTTGTTGGCCGAAAATACAAAGTTAGATTGAGCTCTGGCTGTTGAGTTAGTAGATCGCATCTTGCCGTGAATCCTATAACAAAAATACCAAAAGGAGGCAAGAAAGTATAAAAAAAGAGAGTATTCAGTCAAAGTGAGGAAAAAGAAAATATTTTGAAGTACTTTAACCTGTTTCTAGACACCAAGCCTTTCATTGATTGATCAGCAATTAGGACTAGTACTCGTGTGAACTATTATTCAATTTCGCGATTTCTGGAAGAACTGATTGCTTTTCCTTGATACACATAATTTTTCCCTATCTACAACTCCATATATTTCACCACTGGTCCGCGGGTACCTCACATTGCAATTATTGTACTTCTCTCCTTTTCTGGTTATCACGATCTAGCAAGCAAACATTAAGAGGGGTAAGAGTTTCGGTTAGTAAGGTTGGTGAGGTTGAGAGTTCCACATATATTCAATAGTTTGGTAAGAGATTTTTGTGTTTCTTGTTTTCACTAACCATGGCAGGGCCGAAAAGTTCTCGTGGTACGTTGCATGATAGTGATGCTGATGTTGAGGACAGCGTAGATTGACCACCAGTGATCCTGTCGTCCCCTCCCGCATGGCTAGAACAATTCAGATGCAACATCGAACACAACATCGAACACAAATTCGAGCGGATGCTGAACAAACAAGTGGTTGTTCAATTGGACAGTTTGGAGAATCGTCTTGATAGAATGGAAGTTCGACTTGAGCAAATTGAGCAAACTCCTCCACGACAGCATCCACCACCTCGAGTTCCCCGAGGTCCAATTGAAGCAAATAATCATAGTGTGGCTGTCGTTCCACTTCAACCAAGGGTGAACTTGAATGCTGCGTTCCAGGAAGCCGCCAATAAAGAGAGAGATGATAATTATGTGGCTGATAATGAGGAAGTCATTTTGGATCCTGATCAACAACGACTTGCACGAAACCGTCGAGGCATGGGAGGATATGCACGTCACCGCAATGAAGACAGAAGGGATGATACTTTGGGAAAGATCAAATTTACTATCCCCAGCTTTGATGGGAAGTTTAATCCAGAAGCATATCTCAATTGGGAGTTGCTCGTCAAGCAAAAGTTCAGTTGTCATCTTTATCTAGAAGATCGTCGAGTATGTGCTGCCATCAGTGAGTTTGTTGATTATGCTTCTATTTGGTGGAGTCAAATCTGCCAAAGAGATAGAGCTCCTCACACTTGGGAAGATTTGAAGAGCTTGATGAGGTCTAGATTCATACCCGCTTATTTTGAGAGAGATTTGCTTAATAAATTTCAGAGATTGAACCAAGGTTGCAAATCTGTGGAAGACTACTATCAAGAACCGCAAGTAGGCATGCTTCGTGCTAATGTGCACGAAGAAGAGAATGCAAATATGGCTAGATTCTTAGATGGATTGAATCGTGAGATACAAGACATCCTTGATTTTCAGACTTATGCTTCTTTGGACCAGCTTTTTCGTTATGCATGCAAAGCTGAGAGGCAAGTGCAAGGGAAACGACCAAGCTACAACAAAATTGGTCGAAACTACCCCAGTTCGACCATGCCTTAGAAGAGCACTAATTCGCAGCAAAAGAGTGTGACCTGCGCTGGTGGAGCTGCTGCATCAACTGGTTGAGTGCAGTCCGCGAGCCGCCCTACCACTTCAACATCCAAGCACTAGTACAAAAAAGTTTTCTTCTAATGGTAAAAAACACACTTTTACTAACGGTTTTTGTACCGTTAGAGATAGACACGATAGAACAAGATAGGTCATTTTCTAACAGTAAATAACCGTTAGAAGAAATGCACTATTCTAACGGCATTTTCGGTGACATCCGGTAGAAAAACCATTATAGTCTGACGGTTATGAATGAGTTTGTCGACAGAAATACTATACTCCTCTAACGGTTAATTAAGAGTGTACCGTGAGAACAAAAGATAGTATTCTCACGGTTGTGTACGAGTTTACCGTCTCATGGTTGTGTAAGTTTTTCTGACAGTAAACTACCATAAAACCGTGAGAATATTAATGTTTTTTCTGACGGTACACACTTACTTTACCGTTAGAAGAGTGTAACTACGGCTAATGAGGAGAATACCATTAGAAAATGTTGTTATTTTCTAACTCTGTTTGCTATTTAGCCGTTAGAAGAGTACATTCACAATACAGTACATTCACATATACAGTACAGATGCAAAGAAGGGTACATTCACATATACATTGAACAGATTGACACATTAGATAGTTATTCACATTTATTCACATATATACAAACCAATACAAATTGCAATCCAATATGGACAAATACTAACTAATAAGACTATATATAAACAATCGATGCACAAAGTACACGAAAAAGAGAAAATTGACAACAAGTGAGCGAAAAGTTTGTCATGGCGGTTGGTTGGGCGCAACTTCCTCCATAACATATTGAGCCCAGATTTGTCGGAGTTCTCTAATCTTTGCATTGTCGTATTGGTCTTTGGATATGGTGATCTGCAAGCATGTGTCAATACTGAGTAACTAACTTCCTAATTTTGAATGTGACACCCAATTTTCAAATTTGAGTTAGCTATCGATGCTTACCTGGGGGAATTGGGCAAAGTTTGTCTGCACTATGTCGTACATGTAGCACAGCACATAAAACCCGCATTCCCACGATTGCGACTGCTGATGGCACTGAGATAATTGCATATGCGAAGACATGTTAGCTATTGTTTAAATAAACTAATTAAGCATAAACAAAAAGTCTCGTGAGTACCTCATATTCTTTCCAAGCTATTCGGGAGCCCTGTGGTGCGGCATGCCTCCCTCCAGTGGACACATATTTCTCAAAAGCCCTGCATTTCAGTTAGCATTGCCGGTTAATGTATTATCATTAGCTAGTGAGGTCAAATTTTAAATCAAACATGTTACTTACGCCTCCATATTCTCCTTGACCACATATTCGTTCGATAATCTGTCGTGCATCGAATCGAGGTATTACACCTCGTTCCTCAACGGACAGATCACGATGAGGATCCAGTGGCCCCTACATTGTACGTAAAAGAGGACCACTAACTCAAAGTATATTTCAGGTGTAACATACAAGATTGAGTTAAATTAGTACGAAATGCACTAACCTTTGGTGGTACGGCACCAGAATGAACTCCAGGTCCAGCTGCACCATCAGCGCCTTGGATATGTAGTGCTCAGCGTGCGCGGCGTCGTGCTCTAGCATCGTGAGGCTTATTTTCTCTGGGTCGAGGAAACCCACCTTGTCACACGCAGCCTCCGATGCTAGCCTGTACATGCACCTGCATGCAAAGAACGACATTAGTATTGCACAAAAAGTTACTACATTTCAAATGAACTACAACAATACAGAGTTAGCAAACAGAGTTAGAAAACAACAATATATAGGATCAGCAAACTCACAGAACTCCAGTCCGTATGATGGACATATCGAGCTCCCGCGAGTTGTAGAGGTCAAACAGATCCTCGTGTGCCACGGATATACTCCCGGGCTCACGGTGGAACTGCCCAGGCCTGTAGGGAACTAAGAAGTTCAGGTTGCGCCGAGCTCGGTGTAGGTACCACTCGTGGAGGTCTCTGGTTGATCAATTCAATTTGCGCAAAGCTGCCTCTGACACGAGTGGGAACTCGTTCTTGAACCTCTCCGGCTGTTCCTTTCGCCCTTTGCCCTTGCCTTTTGCCGGGGACTGAGCATGTACTTTCGAAGGCAAGGGCGAGGTGATGGCGGCTTTCTTCTGAGGTGAGACCATGTATCCACTGGCTGGGGTCGAGGCCGTATTTGCTGTGTTCAGGTCCGTAGGAGATCCCTCATGCCCTGCGCTGGGGGCGCATTCCCCTGATAGTATGCTGGCAGGCCACTTCAATTAATGAACACGTATGTTAGATTTTACAAGTTGAGTGTACTTAGTAGGATGTAATCTAAAATGTGTAGGATTTACCTGCTGTATTACAACACACTTCTTGGGCCACTGTACGTAGGAGCCCACTGTCTCAGCAAGTGTCTGCATTTCCTCCGTTGGGACTGGCAACGGAGAATCATTGTAGCCCGGCATGGCCATGTCCACCTCTACCTTTGCGAACCCCAACCTCAGAGGTACGCAGTAGATCCGGACTTCCTCCCCAGAAGGATATACGAACCCGTGGGCAACTACTACCTGCCGGTCGCCTAGGTGAGTCAGTAGGCTGCATCTCTCCGACTTCTGCAAATTTGTAACAATTAAAACAGGTTAGCGAAACAATTCTAACATAACTTAAGTGCACAGCTGAAGCCTTACAATACCTCAAGTAGATCAACTGGATCCGCGAGGACCTTCGAAGAGCAACTGCTCATCCGACCCCGTGGGGTACCGTCGCCCTGGGGATCTGCATCTGCACTCTTGGCTAGCAATGCTTGTTTCAGCTGTGCAAACTCTTCTCTCATATGTGCGACTGAGGACTCGACCTCAGCCTGCACCTCAGCCCGTATCTCCGCCCGTACCTCAACACGTACCTCAGCCTGTATCTTCTCGGAGAGCTCCACTTCCTTCTCCTTCCAAGAGCGGGTCTTCTTCCTCAGTGGAGCCGGGTCTGCGAAATCGGCCTTCCACGACACAATGACTCACAAGGTTCGTGTCTGCCCGGGATGCTCCTTATTTCCTAGAGCCCTGGTGAGGATGTCATTCTCCCTCTGCGGGGTAAACAATCCCTCCATTGCCTCCTTCTCAAAACAGATCTGAAACATTTAAAGCTACCTTGTGAGACAAATACATATATACACTTGTGCGCACACAGTTTACGAGGTTAGCCAACTTACCGTTCGCTTCACAACCTCGGCGTCCCTAGGGTTTGGGAACTCCACAGACCCCGTGGACGACACGTGTAAGATCGAGGATGCCGACTAGAGGGGGGTGATTAGGAGGTTTTTAAATTTTCTCCCCCACTAATTAATTTCAACAAGATAATTGATTGAACTAGATTATACAATGAGGGTTAAAACAATTTAATCAACTAATTGCATTCAACTATATGAAATATTTAACAATACATGCAATAATAGTGATATAAGCAATTGTGTCAAGATGAATATAAAGCAAATAAGAATTATGCAATTGACATAATATTTTTACCGAGGTCTCGGAGACTCGCCCGGTTTCCCTTACTCCTCGTTGAAGCGCTCGCTCGGAGCCTCGCTTCTATATCCACGAAGGATATCTCACTAGGGTTGCTCCTTCTCCACACCGGATAGGCGAGCACCACACCTTTCACATTCTTCTGCCGGCCTCTCCGACAAACTTCAATTGGAGAGATCGCGACTCTCCTTCGGCACCGTCTAGCGAAGGCAATCGCCAATAGTAACAAGCCGGACACGCTCACTTGAACAAATCGAGTGCTAGAAGCTCAAATATGCAAATGATATGCTTAACACTCTAGCACTAGCAAGCAAATGGTGATTCAAATGCACTAAGCACTCTTAACTTCACACACTTTGCTTTCTCTCACAAATCACTCTAGATTTGGGCTCAATTCTAGCCTCTAAATGCAATAACACATATACAACTCAATTGGCTAGGTTTTCAACTGAAGAATGAAATCTTTGAGCACACACAAATGAAGGCAAACATGATGTATTTATAGCCCTCAAAGAAAACTAGCCGTTTGCAACCAGATGCGTCATTTTTGTATAGGCCGGACAATGTCCGGCCACTTCGGACACTATCCGGCCAGTATATAAAAAAATACGCCCGTTGCACAACGTGTCAAAGACCGTTGGGGGCATTTTTTGTAAAGGCCGGACATTGTCCGGCATGGCCGGACAATGTCCGGCCACTTCGGACAGATAGCCCCGGATAGATGCATTTGTCTCTGTTTCATTTCTCGGCTCAAAAAAAAATTGTACAGGCCGGACAAAGTCTGGCCATTTCGGACAAAGTCTGGCCCACTGCACACTGACAGTAAAATAAGCATAACTTTTGATCTAGAGATTCGATTGAGGTGATTTTTGGCTTGTTGGAAAGATAACTTAGAGCTCTACTATTTTGTCAACTGGAGAAAGACCTAGAAAGGTCTAAAAACTTCTAGAAAACTCAGAAACTTTCCTGCTGTCAAAATGTTCAATCCAAAAATCATTTCAAATGCAATTTGGGGTATTTGCACATACGGATTTTGCCGTTTTCTCGCGGATGTGATTGCTGTCACTTAGCAACGACCACGACCACACAGGTCTGACATCCGATCAAAAACAGGTGGTCGATAGGGTTTGATCGAGCATACGTAAGTGAGCCGAAGACTAGTACGACCAGTCCGAACTCCTACGACCACGCCCAAACCCTAAACAGAAAACCGCCAAACAAGTGACACAACCACGACCACATATCAACACTGATACGATCAGAATATGCAAATACGACCACGACCAGCTCTAGATAAATAAACCAATTTAAACAGCTGGCGATCACGACTAAGTGCAGTTTTCAAAACATTTAATCTAATGCACATGAACTACATTTAGATTCACTAGCAATGCAAGACACTAGTGCAAGATGATATGAATGCATTTGAACTTCCGCACTAGATAGATTCAAGCTACTAGTTTCCGACCCCTCTTAATAGTACGGTCAAACTAGTAAAAAGAAACCTATCAACCTAGTCTGTCTCCAAACACCGAGACCGGTAAAACCCTAAGAAAACAATCCTTAATCTTGGATTTTACCTTAGGTGGAGTTTGACCTCGTGAAGGTCGATCGCTCGACGCTCGTCATTGCAAAGCTCGTCCTTGCTAAGCTTGACCTTGCTTGGGATGTCTCATATCGTCTTCATCCTCCTCACGTCCTTGCTCACTTTTGTCCTGCAATCAAACTGAGACTACAATACGTACACTCAATACACAATATTAGTCTCAAATATAGGTCGTCATTAATCACCACTAGAGAAACTACTCCACACAGGAGTTAGCTCGACAGTTTCTCTTTCCAGTGAAATAACGCAACCATATTCAACGAGTAGTAAATGAGTATGAGGTAGAATACAATCATATAGATCGTAGATGATAAACACATACGCACACGATCTATACTACTCATGTCAAGATATCAATCAACCTAGATGACCAAAGTGATGAGCTCCCCCTCAACATGTGTATCGATATCAAATCCACAACTGGAGTCATCAACCTCAGGGTTTGTCATATAACATCTTGATCGATCAATTTGCACAAGCTTGATGCAACCACCGAGCTCCCTCTCTACGTATGCATCAATATCAAACCCGCAACTGAGGAAACATTCAATTCAGGGTTTACCGATAATCAATTCAATATACTTGTGCTAAATCAAGATTTATCTAATTTGTCATTTGATCATCAAAACTGACATCTTCAGATTAACTTTAATCACAATGGATATATCCAAATCGTCATTAATCATCAAAAGCTAGATACTAAGATCTACCTAGATCCAACAACACGGACCCTCTCTCCCTCCACCACCGCTTGCACCTCGCATCTCGGATCTCGGAGAGCGGCAACTCAGGGGAGTCGACGACAGAATTTTGCTCGTCTTCCTTCCTCCACTGCTCCTCCTTCCCCGCATAGCCCCAGGATCCGAGCCGATGCAGGTGGTCGTTCCTCTTCTGGATTGCCTTATTCTTCTCGCTAAGGGTCTTGAACTCGTCGGTCCCCTTCTGCTTGGTGAATTCCTCCCATACCTCCTCTGATATGAAGGAGTACTTCTTGCAAAGAGCTTTCCCGCAGCAAGGAAGGTACTGACGAGCCAGCTCTTAAAGGTTTTGCATGTTCCGTTCATGTCCTTCAAGCAGGCCGTCCTAGGTTTATCGTCGGGGATGTTCCACTTAGCCTGTTTTGAAACAATGCATATAAGTACGAGTTAGTTAAACTTTAGGATAAGCCAAGAGAACGTGATTATGAAATAGTTTAGCGATTTTGGTTAATTTAACTTTCACTTTCGCCCACAACCTATCCCTCTCGTCCACTATCACGTCCTTCCAGCTCTGGATGGTGATCTTCACTCTTTCTTTCACCAACAGCCCAACGTAGGCCGCGTACTTCCCAGCATTCTTTTCGATCGGCCTCCCAAATTGGTTGAACTGACAAGAAAGGTCGGTGCATTTGGCCAAACTGCCCAACGTCGTCGTGCCTCACCCCACCCTCTTGCGCTGGGATGAACCAGCATCTTCAGTTACGTTGGCCCTAGTTGAACCACTACTATCATCCGATGAAGACGACGACATGTCTTTCCCAAAAAAACCATCAACAAACCATCACAAATTTAATGGAAACAGAAACCAGATCGTTTTACAAAGCAAAAGGACCAATTTTAAATATTTTTTCTATCGGTAAACACAGCAACTACCGATAGAAGATGTTTATGAACACCAGTACCAACATATAAAGTACATTATATGGCAATTGGATACAATTGATCACACATACAGCAGTATAGGTAATTTCAAATCTCAAAATAGGTTCATATGGCAATTAATTCTTCTTGGAGTTCCATTACTTAGTTGAGGATTAATTGGAGACTAATTCTTCTTGGTTTCAATGAGAGTGTAAAAAACTGAAAGTATTCTCTCTAGGTGACATTGCATGGTTCATGTCCTTCCAGATCCTAAGTTTTAAGACTTGTTGAACTTGTATAACAAAATGAACACACATAGAAAATAGGGTACTGGTTGTTTCTTGGCCTGTGTAATATAGCAGGCCAGATTGACACAATTAGATGGCATGGAACAAGAAGATATGAACCATAACAAAAAAAAATAGTACTAAAATTGTTGAAGTGTTCAGAAATTTTTTCTATCAGTAAACACATGATCTACCGATAGAATATAACAATTTTTTCTATCGGCAAATAGATGAGATACCGATAGAAGATGTTTAAGAACCTCCAACATATAAAGTACATTACATGGCAATTGGATACAATTGATCACACATACAATAGTATAGATAATTTCAAATCTCAAAATAGGTTCATTACAGTACTGGAACATATCATAGTTACTCACCACAATATATATAGGAGAATACCAGGCACAGGTCTGGTCTATCTTGACAATGTAAGACTAATATAATGATTCTAATATAGCAATGGAGATATAGGAAGTACTATAGCTATTTTTAAAAACTAAGGACAAAGATGAAAACTTAAAACAATGCAAAGAAAGAAAGCAAGAGAATAGTAAAAATGCAATGTAAAAGAAGAATATAAACAGTAAATCATATAAGAAGATGAACAAAATAATAATATAGAAACAGTAAACTAGAAAAATAAAATAAATAGATAATAGGAACAAAAATATACAAAAGAAACAATCATATTAAGAAAGTATAATACTTACAAAGGCAGAAGATGAGTCCTTCTGCTACATTCACTCACGTACAAGTTTAAGTTCAGTACATGCGTTCAAGTTTAGTACAAATCTTACACATTATGACTTTTTATATAGAGTCTTTATTTAGTGCAAATCTATTTACAATACTATTTAGATTTTATTTACAAATGAAGTGGAATGGAATGACAGTGGAATGAAAGTGTTGTTGATGTTGCTCAAGTGTTTGTGTGCGTGTCTCCCTCTTGAGAGACTCCTCTTTTTATAGAGTTCTTGAATATATCCTCACCATATATTGCGGAGATGTATGAGAGGGATTTCTCCTTATCTCCTTCAATAGTTTCTCCCATATAATTTGTCATTTTCAATAGTTTTTATCATATAATTTATTTTTCTTGTCTTCAAAAGAAGTGCATCTTCTCCTTTTGTTTCTTTCTTCTTTGGATGAAGCATATTGAAAACTTTCTTGGGTTTTGTCTTCAAGTAGAGTGTCTTTTGACTCTTATTTCTTGTCTTCTGTTTTCTTTAATCTTTTAAGGAGGTAATATATTTTGATGTCTCCTCCTGATTTTCTTACTTTAATGAGGAAAAATAATTAAACTTTTGGGAAGATGAGGTACCAGAGTCACTGGCTTGTGAAAAATTTTCTTCTAGGCTTCGACATGGAGCCCTTGAATCTAACGGCTATGAACTTTCTTGTATCATCTTGAACATTGTTTCATAAACCTGAAGTTGCAGCTCAGCTTCTGATAATCCTGGTTTCTTTAAGAATAATTCTTTTGCAACCTTTTCTTTTAGTTTGACCATGCTAGATCTGTGGGGCTTTGTTATGTTCCCCCTTCCTTATATGATTGGTTTTATGTCAAATTTATCCTACCATTTCACCTAATATTTTCTTCTCATGGTGACCGGAAACTGATTGTGGCACAAGTCTAATTCCCACTTCATAATCCAAGGCATCTCTATCTCCGAATAGAATTGCATCAGAGCAAAAGGATATTCCTTGAGATCTCTGGTAGATTCTTGGGCCACCTTTTTGATAATTCCTGCTGGAAGAATTTCTGGAATAACTCCTATTTTAAGCCAGCAGTTCTTAAAGAATCATAGTGGTATATTGGATAATTTTTCTTTGAAGCAGATAAACCATGAATGCTTCATTTGAATATTTTGAAGGAGGAGAACATTTTGCCAAGCATCTTGATAGTCCCAATAATTATATTTGTTATGACTATGTGAATAAAGTGATTTAGATACATATGGGTTGGAAGAGATATCTTATTCTTCCAAATCTATAATTTTGTTGATAAGTAATTTTGTATGTGTTGTTTCCTTATCATTCCCCATGGTGTGATAAATTTGAGCGCTCCTAGATTCAAACAAAATTGCTTCATAATATTTTTTATCTTTGCCTGGAGATTTAGGCACAAAATAAGATTGTTTTGGGAAATACTAGGTCATAATATTTTTGAGACCAAGATTCATATCATTGAATTCCATAAGCAATATATTTTCCTCCGTTTTAAGAATATATGGAGATGCATGCCCAAAATCTTGTGGCAACAATGGAGGTTTTTAAGTTGACTCTCAAGATAAATACTTGAGAGTTTTTGTTTGCTTGGGGAGTGCTCAACCGCCTTCCCATTAGTCGAGACAGGAAATCTGGGAGTGAATTATTTTCTCCCTTAATACGTTCAAGTTGAAAGTCAAAACATGATAATATTACTTGCCATCTAACCAATATTTTTTTTGAAACTAGATTCTCTACATCCTTTTGAAGGACATCTTTTGCTACTTTACAATCAATTTGCAGTAGGAATTGTTGATTTAGAAGTTCTCCTTGAAATTTTGAGATAACCTTGACAATCGCCAAGATTTCTTTCTTGATAGTAGAATAAATTTTCTGAACACGATTCCAGGTTCCCGAAGTGAATTTGACTAATTGCTCAAAGGATCCCATCTTTTGTTTTAAGATACCTCCAAAGCCTATATCTGAGACATCTGTTTCAATAATTTTGAAAGTATCTTGATCTAATATGTGTAAACAAGGTAATATTGTTCTTAACTGTCTAATTGCCTAAGTATGACTCGAGGTCCAGATAGGAGGATCTTTCTTCAATCTATTTTTTTAAGATTTTCCTGTCTTTAGCAAGATCTTCATAAAAATCTAAAACATAATTTAAACAACCAAAAAAAAATTGTAGTTGCTTTTTATCTTTTATTTCATTTGGGAATTTATCAGCAAAGTCAATAACTCGACCAATGGGTAAGACCTGATCAAAACAAATTCTATAGCCCAGAAATTGAATATTAATTTGAAAAAGCTTCATTTTTTTGTGCAGAAACTACAAGACCAATATGAATAATAGTTTCGTGAAAAATATTTAGATGTTTCCAATGTTGATCAATATTTTGAGAGCACACCAATACATCATCTATGTAGACAATGATAAAAGATGTGTAGGGTAAGAAAATTTCGTTCATTATTAATTCTCTGAAACTTAGAAGGTGCATTTTTTAAACCAAAAGGCGTGATATTCCACTCATAGTGCCCAAAATGAGTGATAAAAGCAGTTTTATACCTATATTCTTTTATCTGAATTTGTCAAAACCCTGATTTCATATCAAATTTTGAATAAATCTTAGCTCCTTGAATTCTTCTAGTCAGGTCTTGTTTATTAGGAATGGGATATCTAATCCATTGAAGAACTTTATCCAGAGGTCTACAATTAATTACTAATCTAGGCACACCCCTTTCTTTTTTAGCAGCATTTCAACATAAAAAGCAACACAACTCCAAGGAGAAGAGCTTCTTCTAATCAAATTTTTTTGCAAAAGACTTTCAATTTCCTTTTTGCAAATTTCAAGCAGCCTTTTATTCATTTGTATAGGCCTTGCTTTAGTGGGATTATTTTCTTCATTGAAACTAGAAATATAAGGCAAGCCCACAACATATTTTTTCTATGCTAGAGAGTAGAAGGGAAATCAGAACAAATTTCTTTAATAAATTTTTCATGCAAAGTTTTCTTCTTTCTTTGGAAATCAACATCATCAAGAGTTTTATCTATTCTAATATTTTGAATCTCTAAAGAGATCTGCTGAACAAATTGCTCCTTGTAACATACAATTTCTCTAAGTATGTTTGACAGAGTCTCTCTAGGTTTTGAACAAAATTTGACAGTAACATTCTTACCTTTAGTCTTGAATTGGATACCATGAGTAGTCACAAAAAAAGGTCTAATAAGAGAAAGAAATGGTATTCCCAAGATCCTCCTTATTTAAGATTGTTTACTAATAGAAAACAGGTTTTGATACAAACTCCAGAAATGCAAACATGAATTTTAGGGATTTTGCACTTCACTTTTAAAGGATTACCATCAGCTGCATTAATTTTATGAGTAGTTTTTTGAAAATATTTTAGAGGGACTATGCCTTCTCTAATACAATTAACATCAGCTCCTGAATCAAGAAGAGTTTTGTGTTTAAACATATGACCATCAGGAAACTTATGTAAAACCTCAGCATGCCATCTTTGCTTGAAATATTTTTCTATTGAACCAACAAAATCTTCAGAATTTTCTTTCAAGCGAAAGTCATTTTGAAAAGCATTTTCAGCAATACTAGATTTAAGGAAGTCCATAATATGAGTTTTCCTTTTGAAATCTTGCAACTCTTTCTTTATAATATTTTGTTCTCTCTTCATATCATCAAGCAAAAATTGCTTTTCTTTAGAATCTACAGTCTTCTGGATGTCTTTTTCTAAGCTGGGAACTGGATGTCTTTTTCTAAGCTGGGAAAACCTTTATTATGGATGATTTTTTTATCGAATTCCTTAGAGACCTGAATCATGGAGATGCATCTTTCCAGTTGATTTCTCTTTTCTCCTGGATCTTGAATTGAAGCAATTGTATCCAAAATAAATTATTCAAGATTTGTAAGTACCAAAATATCCTCGTCAAGGACTTCTTCTAGTGTAATAAAGAACCATAGTCGATCACAAGTACCAGCAACTTCTAAAATGGTTTTCCAATTATTTGAATCCAAACACAACAGAGATTGGTCTTCAAGATTAAAACATATGTCATTTTTATGCTCTATATCTTTGTTTCTCTTTTTCCTAGAATCATACCAATCTTTTTGGGCTCTAAAGCAAAGATAAAAATCTCTCAAGAAGTTTTGCTTCCCAGAGTTTAATTTAGGGATAATATAAATCTTATCATTATTATCGCCAAAATCTAGTTTGATTGCACATCTTATATCGATTAATGTTTTACATCAATCAATTGTTTATTCTTTCTTTCATAATTTTCTCTACAATTGCTAACATTGTCATCAAACCAAGGAGTAGCCATAGTGGGGTTTTTTAAAAGAGAATTAACTCTTTGGTCAGGATCATGATCCATCTTTTTAGGATGGCTAACTAGGCTATTGGATAGAATCATGAGATTTTTCTGCCACAAGTCTTTATTCACCACATCTAAAATTCCCAAATGTTCATTACTTCTAGACTCAAATTGTTGGTTTTCTTGATTCTTCCCTCTAGCATTAGTCTCAAGATGATGAAGGCTTGGGAGGGGATCTATTTTGACCACATCAGTTTGGTTGACAAGAGTGTTTGAGGAGATTTCCTCAAGATCTTGATGATTTATGAGATGATTTGTATGTTTGGGTTTATTAAGGGTACTCTCATCGAACTCTTCTAAAGCACAAGCTTCCTTAAGGATCTGAACAGGCTCAGAAGAAAGACGATCTTCAAGAGGGATGTTTTGAACAGGTTAAGAAACAAGATGATCAAGGTTTTTTACTTCCTTTTTGGGAGTATGATCTGGCTTTTCATATAAATAATCTTCAACATGAACCTTGATCCATTTGAGACCTAGCCTTGGTTTTCGCACAAGGCTCGCCCAGATTTTAATATACGGAATAACGGGATCTTACTTGGAATTACCGAAACCCAAAGGATGATAAAAAACACAGCTCAAAGCAATTGCACAACTCTTTATTTCAAAGAGGGCTTTACACGTTGAACGTTAGACAAACTTGCCTACGTCGAAGGAACTATAAGCTGGATATATGATCCAAGGCTGTAATAATATTCGATGATCTAAACTCTACCTATTACAAGGTATTTATAGTCCAATGGTATGAATACGTATCAAACTCAGTAACCTAAACGTATTAGACTCATATAACTAACTAACTAACTAACTAATCCTAAACGGATAAGCTTAGTTATATATATATTCAGATCGGATTATAATTTCGAACAGGGAACGAATTCCTTTTATGGTCGCGAACCAATCCATGGTCTTGAAACCTTTTCGAATACGGTTATGATCGCAGAGCCTTATGCGATCAAGACCTAAAGGTCCTCCCAGATCATGACTCCCTTGTTGAGAAGGAGCCAACCTCTATTGCGAACTCTCGATCAAACTGGAGATGTGGAAATTGAGCTTGTCCATCTTCTCTGGTGTACCACTTTACCGCACATACTTGTTGATCCTTCCGACCGATTCGAAAAGTCTCCTTTGTGCCATTGCTGGTGGTAGTCACCTTCTTCTCCAGAATCACATCTTCAAGTAGAGGTTCATCTCGTTGATAGACCAAGTCTTCAACAGATGGTACTATGGTATCTGGCTCATCATCCAGCATTGAAGGCTTGAAGAGTTTGAGGTGCTCGACATTGACAACTGAGTAAATATCCATGTATGGAGGTAACTCGAGCTGACAAGCATTATTACCCGCTTTCCGCAAAATCCGAAAAAGACCATAACAAATGGGTTTGAGTTTCTTACCTTTACCTTTAAGTCTCTCCTTACTCAGATGTAACCATACCATATCACCTTCTTCGAATTGAGCATCAACTCGGTGCCGATCATGTCGCGTCTTGTACTTGAGTTGAGCTCGCAGCAAGTTCTGTTCAACTTCTCGATGAAGCCGTTGAATACCTTCTAGGAACTTTTGTGCTCGATCCTGATCAGATGCTTCCTTGCTATTCTGTGCTGAGGTAGGGATCACAAACTCCATGTCGAATGGACTCTATGGTAGAAATCCTAAACAGACCTCAAACGGCGATTTTTCAGTCGAACCATGCACTGCTCGATTAAATGCAAACTACAGGTACGGTATGCTTTCATCCCAGATCTTCGGGTGCTTCGAGTTATATCCTCTCAAGGGATGAACAACTGTGTGATTTACCACCTCGGTTTGACCATCAGTTTACGGATGAAAAGCAGTACTCCTCTTTAGCTTGGTGTCCATCATCGTCCAGAGCGATCGCCAAAAGTGAGTAAGGAACCGGGTATCGCGATCAAACACGATAGAAGTCGGCAGTCCGAAGTGCATCCAAACATGTTGAAAGAATACCCGAGCTACTTCTTCTCCCGTGATAGTCTTTCGACAAGGTATAAGAATAATCATTTTAGAGAACCGATCAACGATCACGAATAGATATTCTTTGCCACGTCGGGTCTTAGGCAATCATCCCAAGAAATCCATAGATATGCTCTCCCATGGTCGCGATGGAACTGGCAAAGGAGTGTACAAACCTAATTTCCAATTTGCCAGTTTCGAGATGCTGTAGAGACCATAGCCTCGAACAAAACTAGCCACATCTTGTTGCATACGCTGCCAGAACACATGTCGGTGAATATTTTCCAAAGTCTTCGTAACCCCAAAGTGGCCAGCTACCTTCGAAGTATGTGCTTCTCGCATCCACTGGATTCGAGGTGCTCCCCGAGATATACAAAGTAAATTACCTTTGTACAAGAGTCCTTCTCGCCGAACGAACTCTGTAGGTTTCCCTATTTCGAGTTCAATCAATGCTGACAAAAAATCAAGATCTTCACTGTACATTATGGCATAGTAATCATGACATGAGGGCTCGATCTACATGAACACTGATAAGCAGAGGGTCGTAACCGGTGGTCGCGACAACATGTCCGCCAAATTGTTGTGTACGCCCTTCTTGTACTTAATCACCAGATTAAACTGTTGCAGATACGACATCCACTACATGTGCCAAGTTTACTGTAGCTTGGACTGAGTTTGCAAATATTGCAACGGTTGATGGTCGGTTTGGACAATAGTCTCTTTACCCAAGAGATAACACAGCCAATGTTTCACGGCCTAATGCAGTGCACACAATTCCTTATCGTACATTGGGTAGTTCTTCTGAGCTCCCTGGAATAACTTAGAGTGATATGCCACTAGTTGACCTTCTTGCATGAGTACTGTGCCCATCGCATAACCTGAGGCATCGGTTTTTAGCTCGAATGGTTTCTGTAGATTCGACAAAGCTAACACAGGCGCCTCGCTGATCTTCCTCTTCAGCAAGAGAAATGTATCCTCATGTTTCTTTGTTCACTCGAACTTCTGATCGATCTTGGTTAATGCACGCAACAGAGAAGCCACAATCGAGAAGTGTCGGATAAACTTCCAAAGATATTGGCATGCTCCCAAAAAACTGTGCACGTTCGTAACTATTTGTGGTCGTGGCCACTCGCGAATCACTTTTACCTTATCCAGGTCGATTTGCAACATACCATTGCCAACCATGAATTTAAGGTAAAGTAGAGTTTGTTGGCCGAACTCGCACTTCTTACGGTTGAGGCGAAGTCGATGTTGCCGCAGCTGTTCGAACACCTTTTCGACATGAATGAGGTACTCATCCCACGAACGACTATAAACCAGTATGTCGTCAAGGTAAACGACCACAAAGTCATCGATGAACTATCTCAATACGTCATTCATAAGACGAATAAAAGTTGCCGGAGCGTTGCAGAGACCAAACGGCATGACCAGCCATTCGAACAGACCTTGTTGTGTTTTGAACGCGGTCTTCCACGTATCCTCCTCTCAGATGCTGACTTGATGATACCCTGACTTAAGATCCAATTTGGAGAAGACAACAGCATGCTTCAATTGGTCTAGTAGGTCGTCAATACGAGGAAGGGTGTGTCGGTTCTTGATGGTGATCTTGTTCAGTGCTCGGTAGTTGATGCACATACGCCAAGTCCCATCTTTCTTTGGCACTAACACCACAGGAGATCCACAAGGTGAACTACTTGGTTGAATGACACCATCGTTCAGCAACTCACCAAGTTGTCTTTTGATCTTTTCATTCTCCAATACTGAGTTGCGATACATACTCAGATTGGGTGGTGTCGCATCGGACACAAACTGAATTTCGTGCTTGACTGGACGTTTCGGTGGACGACCTTGGGTACTCTCGAACAGATCACTGTATTCTCCAACAGTCCCGACAACCGACCAGAATTCTCTCGGCACGCCAACGACAACGCTGGTCGAGTACCCTCACCTTGACCAATGGGTCGAATCATGACAAGCATGTATTTGTGACATGCATTGACAATTCGTTTGGTTTGATTTGCGATAATTAAGTTAGAAGTGTTGACGTGGATGTCTGTACTGATCACGAACTTAACTCCGTCTTTGGTGAGGTCATACTCTTGCGCACGCCGATGGAAGTGAGCTTCTTGATCATACAGATACAGACTCCCAAAGATCACCTGACAGATATCGATATGGACAACATCGCATTGCACCTCATCGATATACCGTGCAGAGATTACAAACTTCAACACACACGGACTCATAATCTATTGGTTCACGTTGGATGTAAACCGCCTCAGTGGATATGGTCGCGGGTGTGTGGTTGTCTTCAAACCAAGTCGTCGAACCAGTTCAGCGGAGACCAAATTCTTCTGACTTCCGAGATCGAATATCGCTGCGACCACTTCGTGCTTCACCTGGATGTTGATGATGAACAAGTCCTCCGTTGAGTGATGGTTGTTCGGTGGATCCGAACCCTTCTCCTTTGGCATTGCCATCAGATATAAGGTCGTATCCGCCTCAGCAACCGAATTCACTCGGACAACTTCTTCGTCGGGTGAAGTTGTAGTCGTCGTGACTGCTCTTTTCCCTGGTCCATTTTCTTTCGTCGAAGTTCTGGATGAAGCTTGTAGCATTTGTCCTTGGTATGTCTCACAACTTGACAATGGTCGCAAAAAGTACCCATGCTCGGCTTCGAAGCGTTTTTCTTCGGACTCGGTTTTCTTTTTGTCGAGGTCGCACTGTCCTTCGTGCCTTTGTCACTGCGGGATTTGTTCTTCTTTTCAATCGCCATAGCAGTTGTGCTTGCGGTCGCGATGTCTTGGACTCCGAATAGACTTAGCTCAGTACTGATCGATTTCTGAAGTCAGATGTGTATTTTCGAAACACTTGAGGATCAGACACTGAGATGCCGATGACCATTGCTTGTCACCAAAACTCCGTCGTATAGTTCTGAACAAATTGGTCACGCTGTTGGTACAATCTCTGCCAACGTTCCCATCTCTCCTCAAGATAACCCATCGGATAGAATTCTTTTCATAGAAGTCATTTGAATTGACCCTACGCAAGGTCGTCAGTTTCACCACTGGCGACAAGGGCCTTCCACCAAGTCTTGGCGTGGTCCTTCATCTTCAAAGGTGCGAACTTCACCTTTTGAGCCTTACTGAACCCTTTCAGGTCAAAGTAGGTCTCAAGCTGGTCGATCCAAGAATCCAATTTCTTGGCATCGATCACTCCATCATATATGGGTATATCAATCTTAGCGTCGACCTTAAAAGATCTGACAGCTAAGGAGGTGTTGGCGAGGTCGTCAGTTTTATGGTCGCCTTCGTATTTATCTTCGTCTGCCCTGCACAAGTCTTCACCAGTCTTCACACCCATAACCTTCCCTACTTCAGGAGGTACAATCATGGCCTGCTGCTTAATCCAAGCAAGCACGGTTTTCATGTCGGTGGAGAACTTAGCCACTTGTTCGGCTACGTTAGCTTGAACGGAGGTATCGTCAGACATTGTCAGAGACGCGGCTGTAGGAACCGTCAATTGATTGCTTGGAGTTTCGCCGGAGATTTTGTAACCCTGGCGAGTCTTCACCATCCACAGGATAGGAAAGTTGCTCTGATACCAACTTGATCCGTTTGAGACCTAGTCTTGGTTTTCATACTAGGCTCGCCCAGATTCTAATATACGGAATAAAGGGATCTTACTCGGAATTACCGAAACCCAAAGGATGATCGAAAACACAGTTCATAGAAATTGCACAACTCTTTATTTCAAAGAGAGCTTTACACATCGAACGTTAGATACACTTGCCTACGTCGAAAGAACTATAAGCTAGATATATGATCCAAGGCTGTAATAATACTCGATGATCTAAACTAAACCTATTACAAGGTATTTATAGTCCAATCGTATGAGTTCGTATCAGACTCAGTAACCTAAACGTATTAAACTCATATAACTAACTAACTAACTAATCTTAAACGGATAAGCTTAGTTATATATATATTCAGATCGGATTACAATTCTGAACAGGGAACGAATTCCTTTTCATGGTCACGAACCAATCCATGGTCGTGAAACCTCTCCGAACACGATTATGATCGTAGAGCCTTATGCGATCAAGACCTAAAGATCCTCCCGGATCAAACCCAAAGGAATCCTTCTACCAATCAAAGAAAAAGATATTTCTTTTTTCTCTTCTCATATCATCATACCAAAGATCTAAAGGGTTTTTTGATCTAATTGAAAAATCTTTCTTTTTTCATTTTGTTTTTAGGAAGACCGAACTCAAGTCTAAGAAGAGGTTTATGTATTTTAAAATCAGATTTAATAATAGTTTCCTTGAGTATCTTCTAAGTTTCAATATTTTTCTCTATATCTACAAAACATATAGAAGAACCATTCTTAACAGACATTTTCTTAATGGACCTTTCCTTACTGCTTGAGGCTACAGCCTGATCAACAGTGCTCAGAGTCCTGATTATCCAAGACGTCTTTTAGTACAAAAGAGGGATTAATGGATAGTTTCCAGTCAACGGCAGGGACATTTCCCGCAATTAAGATCAACCTAGTTCCTTTGCAGTGTTCCTATCAAGCTATTTATGCCCACCAAATGCCTTTCACATGGCTAAAAAGGCGACGCGACCTTGGAACCCTCGGCACAGTCAACAGGGATCTCTGATCGTACCTGGAGGGGCGTGGTTGAGTAATAACACCGCAAGCGAACGGTTGAACGTTGAACACTTGAAGGTTGAATTCCATGAGGAACAAGCGTATTCATCTTTTAGGCTAACATATTACTACTTAAGTTTGAATGATTTGGGGGTTGTTTTTTACCACTAAATCTACTACTAAGGCTGTCAATCTAGGGTTTAAAGTAGTAAAGAGCAAGCACTACTACAGAATTGCTTTTCACTATCGGTTTAAAATCGTCTCTACTATCGGTTCTCTTACCGCTAGTGATCGGCACGATAGAAAAAACGTAGCACAACTCTATCGGTTGCAAACCGATAGTAAAATACCTATATTCCAACATTCACTAATCGTGAATGATAATTTCTTCTATCGGCTCAGTGAACTCAACCGATAGTGATGTTAGATTTCTTGTAACGGTTCTACACTGGAAACCGATAGTACTGTTAGTTTTCCTATCGGTTAGTTACTCGACACGGTTAGTACTGGAAACTTTTTTCTATCGGTTGTAGGATATGAACCGATAGTATTACAAAGGATTATTAACAGATACAACAATACAGAGAGACACACATTGGACAGATTGAATCTAATTATTCAGAGATTGAATTTATTCACAAATACACTAATACAAAGATATACACATGCATTGGACAGATTGGATCTAATTATTCACATATTAGGTTTATTCACAAATACACCAATACAAGTACACACATACACCAATTAACACATTCAATGTATATTACACAAGTCATTTACGATCGATCGTTGATAGCCACTTCATCCATCATATATTGAGCCCAAATTTGTCGCATCTGCTCCAATTGAGGCAACTCGTATTGGTCTTTCAACATGGCGCTCTGCATTCTTGTATGAAGTTAGGAAACTGATTTCATTTCAATTACTCTTTCCTAAAGAATACCTGGTTCTAATCGCGTTCAGTATCAATTTAAGAAACTGACACGAGGGGCAAGAACAATTTTAATCGGGTTGGTCAAGAATACTTACAGTTCGTGGAGTGGCCTACGATGGCGCGATGCAGTGACTGGCGGCGGTGGAGAACCCAAATGCGAGCGGCAATGGTGGTGCAGGAGCGAAAAAGGGGACGTCGGGGAGGCTAGGGTTTTCCGCGTGCGAGTAGAGACTTATTTGGAAATGTGTTTGGTTGGACTGGAGGGAAAACTCCCGCGCGTTTAACCCATTATAAGGAAGTTTATCTTTACTATCGGTTCGTACACTAATAACCGATAGTAAAAATGTAATTTTACTATCGGTTTAAAAACACAACCGTTAGTGAACTTTCCTCTCTTCTAAAGGTCCCCATTGTTTCTTTTACTATATTTACTATCGGTTCGTACACTAATAACAGATAGTAAAAATATAATTTTACTATCGGTTCAAAAACACAACCGTTAGTGAACTTTCCTCTCTTCTAAAGGTCCTCATTGTTTCTTTTACTATCGGTTGAATAAACAAACCGATAGTAAAAATTCATCTTTACTATAGGTTCGTACACTAATAACCGATAGTAAAAATGTAATTTTACTATCGGTTCAAAAACACAACCGTTAGTGAACTTTCCTCTCTTCTAAAGGTCCCCATTGTTTCTTTTACTATCGGTTGAATAAACAAACCGATAGTAAAAGTTCATCTTTACTATCGGTTCGTACACTAATAACCGATAGTAAAGATGAACTTTTACTATCGGTTCAAAAACACAACCGTTAGTGAACTTTCCTCTCTTCTAAAGACCCCCATTGTTTCTTTTACTATCGGTTGAATAAACAAACCGATAGTAAAAGTTCTTCTTTACTATCGGTTCGTACACTAATAACCGATAGTAAAAGTTTATCTTTTATATCGGTTGGTACAGTACGAACCGATAGTATAAAGTGGGTAATTTTACTATCTGTTACGAATGAAAAATCGATAGTACTATTTTAATATATTATATCGGTTGGTACAGTAATAACCGATAGTATAAAGTGCGTAATTTTACTATCAGTTAAAAATCAAAAACCGATAGTACTATTTAATATATTATATTGGTTTGAACAGTCATAACCGATAGTATAAAGTGCGTAATTTTACTATCAGTTAAAAATGGAAAACCGATAGTACTATTTAATATATTATATCGGTTTGTACAGTAATGACCGATAGTAAAAAGTTTTTGCATTTCACTAACGTTGGACTAGTGTGTAACCGATAGTAAAATGCTTCTTTTCCGCCGCTGTCGTCCTATTCTATCGGATTTTTCCCAGATTGCTTATAACCGTTAGAAAATATGGGTTAGTGGAATGCACTTCTGTAGTAGTGAAGTATGAAAACAAGGGTTTAAGGAATAGAAAGGAAAACCTAGGGATTCAGAATTCCATAACCATCAGGCGTAATTCTATCCAAGATTTGAGAATTGCAAGTTAGTTTCAATTGTTTTTCAAGACAGATTAAGTTGCTAGTACCATCACTGGTACAATGGTTAGAGGATCCGTTGCACAGTTAAGTTTGGCAAGAGCCTCTCTCCTAATCAGGATCCCGCGTCAAAGTGCTAAGGACTCAATAACTCCTCTAAATTCTAGTTAAGGCTCAACTGTTATGTCTGTTGCTGGAACGAGAATTTAGAGTTTAGAGAAAGAAACATAAGGAACTAACTGCAAAACTTAAGATCGAGGCTGGAGAGGAATTACGCCTTCTAGATTATATCATCTCTAACCCTAGAAGTGAATTACTAGCAAAAAGGCATAAAAATACATAAACAATAAGAAATAAAATAAAACTTACTTGATTGTATCAAATAGTTAAGTCTGTCATCCTTGTCGGTTACAAACATGGAGACTAGAATAAAAATAGAGAAGGGGGCTCTACTAAACTAAACTAAACTAAAACCCTAGAAAACAGCATCTAAAGCATCTAAGAAAACATCTATCTAAAAGCTCTCTTAATTGAACCAAAAGCTTCTTTATTTATCATACGATGGGTTTACATTCTCAAATATAACTCTTGACGTGCAGGCAACAAAATCCGTCTTCAAACAGCGCGAGAAACAGATAAATCTGAGTTAAAACCACCAAAATCGAACAAAATAGTCTTGGAAACCAAGCCGAGCACGACCTGTGGCACGGGTCGTGCTCCAGGCCGAGCACGGGTCGTGCCTGCAGTTGTGCTGGGCTCGGTCAAGTGGTGACACGACCAGGCGACCAAGCGTGTTCGATAGGGACTTGTTCGACCGAGACGTGTTCGATCAGGCAATTAATTGCGTTCAACCAGGACTCTTGGACTATGGCATATTTGATCATGGCTCTTCCTCATTCAAGTGTATTTGACCAGGTGATTTCGACCGTGGCATGTTCGATCAGAGTTCCTTTTTGTCCTATTTTGGTGTCTTTTGTCGAAACTGGTCCAAACAAACTCGAAATGTCCTGAAATTTTGTAGGTTTGATCCCTAGAACATGGCAAACACAACCGTGAAAGTGGATTGTAAAAATGATACAAAAATATACATAGAATGTTGCATCAAAGGAGTTTTTAGTATGTTTTTAGCACATTTTTATTAGCGAACCTAGGATAAAAGCACTATCAATTTAGCACTTATCAATCTCCGCCTAGACCTACTATACCAACTCCTCCCTCCCTTCGGGCGAAAAGATGGTGGGGCTAATTGGGACGACTGGGCTCTGATACCAGGGCAATACCCAGGCACAGGTCTAGTCTATCTCAATAAGGTAAGACTAATATAATGGTTCTAATATAGCAGTGGAGATATAGGAAGTACTATTGCTATTTTTAGAAATCAAGGACAAATATGAAAGCTTCAAACAATGCAAAGAAAGAAAGCAAAGGAATAGTAAACATGTAATGCAAAAGAAAGAAGACAAACAATAAATTACATAAGAAGATGAACAAAGTAATAATCTAGAAACTATAAACTAGAAAGACAAAATAAATAGATAATAAGAACATAAATATACAAAAGGAACAATCATATTAAGAAATCATAATACTTACAAAGGCAGAAGACGAGTCCTTCTGCTACGTTCACGCACGTACAAATTCAAGTTCAGTACAAACCTTACACACTATGACTCTCTATATAGAGTCTTTATTTAGTTCAAATCTATCTACAATACTACTTAGATTTTATTTACAAATGAAGTGGAATGGAGTGGAAGTGGAAGTGGAAGGGAAATGGGAATGGAAGAGTGTTGTGGATGTTGCTCAAGTGTTTTCATGTGTGTGTGTGTGTGTTTTGTAGATGTTATATGCTTTATGCCATTATTATTTGCTAATCTATCTAAATGTTCTAGTCGTATATAGGGGAATGCTTGAATAGGTGTATGAGATAACTGATCTATAAAATTTTTTTGTGATCTAGATGCATGATCTTCTGAGCTATATTCTCTACATGTAGATGCAAAATAATATGCCGATGCAGTTGATTCTAAACTTTATAGGTCTATGCTTGGTAGCCTGCTATATCTTACTGCATCTAGGCCTGACATCATGTTTAGCGTTTACTTATGTGCTAGATTTCAGTCAATCCCTAAGGAATGTCACCTGATTGCTATTAAAAGAATCCTTAGGTACTTGAAATGCTATCCTAACTTAGGCCTTTGGTATCCAAAAAATGCAAATTTTGAATTAATTGGTTATTCGGATTCAGATTATGCGGGTTGCAAAATTGATAGAAAAAGCACATCTGGTAGTTGTCAACTTTTGAGGAGATCACTAATGTCTTAGTCATCTAAGAAACAAAACTCGGTTGCTCTCTCCACCGTCGAAATGAAATATGTTTCGGCAGGTAGTTGTTGTGCACAAATTTTATAGATGAAGCAAACATTTTTGAATTATGGAATTACTTTTGAAAAAGTGCCACTCTTGTGTGGTAATGAAAGTGCCATTAAAATTGCAAATAATTCTGTTCAACACTCTAAAACAAAGAATATTGAAATACGGCACCATTTTATAAGAGATCATGTGGCAAAAGGGATATAGATGTAAGTTATATCAGAACTGACATGCAACTGGCAGATATTTTCACCAAACCCCTAGATGAGAGTAGATTTTGCTTTCTCAGAAGTGAATTAAATATAATTGATATTTCAAATGCTAGTTGAACTGTTAAAAGTATTTAAATATCTATTTATTCTCTCTCTGGTCGAAATCTTCTGTCTGGTCGAAGTCGTTGTCCATGTTGACAGTCAGCATCCCACATTGACTGTCAATCCTTTGCTTAGGAGCCTGGTCGTAGCCTCTGGTCGAAGTGGTGACCCACACTGACTGTTAGTTTCAAAACCCAGTTCCTTGTGCTAATTGTTAGTGTTTTACACTGACTGTCAGTATCAAATCCCTGGTATTTGTGCTGACTGTCAGTATATTACACTGACTGTCAGTATATTACACTGACTGTCAGTGTGTGTCCCCGAAACCCTAGCACAGTTTTCTTTTTCCCGTGTCTCTTCGCCTCCTCTCTCCCCACCGCTGTCTCCTCTTGCCTCGCGCATCTCACTGTGCCACGCCTCGCCCCACCATGCCGCACTGTGCCTCACCACATCGTGCCTTCGCTGCACCTCCTCTCGTCGCTGCCGCCTTCCCTCGTCGCGCCACACCTCATCGTGCCTTGTTGTGCAACACCTCGCCGTGCCACTGCCTCGCTGTGTCTCACCTATCTCTCGCCGGCCGTTCTCACCGGCCCTGCTCACCACTGTCATTGCTTCGACGTTTGCGGGCTCCCCTCGTTTGGTTCTCCACAGAGGTTTCTTCTTCACTTCTCGGTTTTTGCGTCATGTCATCGCAGCCTTCTTCATCCCGTCGTGTTGCCCGTCGGAAGAACGCTGCAAACAGCAGTCGTTCAACGGGTCAACCATCTAGGACCCGTTCTCCTTCTCCACCTGAGAATGTCCCTGTTGATTATTCCAGGTGGCACGCTAGTCGCCTTTGCACCCTTCGCTCTACAAACCCTTACCTATCCCCTCGTCCCACTGGCCGAGACTCCTGCCATGTTCTCACTTTCTACACCAACCTTCACCTTGATCTGCGGACCAGCATCTACTGCAGTGTCCTCATTTTCGTTCATCACTCCCTTTCCTGGCAGACGATCGCTTCCCGCACAGACATAGTCTCCTTGGCCGACTCCTTCGCTTCCGTAGGGCTCAGAGATATCATCTCTAACTCCTCTCTCCACTGGGCTGAGTAGCCTATTCACCAGTTCTACGCCACTATCTTCATTTCTCCTCAGTGCGACTCACTGACCTTCATGACAGGCCTCTAGGTCCACACTGTTACGAAGGAGCAGTTTGAGGCCGCTCTTGGTCTCATTCGCCCTGCTTCTGTCCGCCAGCTCCACACTCTTCTGGATCTTGAGCATCGCGAGGTAGCCATGCTCTACTCTGGCCCCTTTCAGCTCCGCCACATCGTTGCCCTACGCCGCGATGTTGATCTTGCCCTTAGGATCCTCCATCTCACCTTGCTCCCGATGACTGGAGACAGGGCCAGGGTTACCTATCTCGCTCTTCACGCCTTGATTTCCATCTTTCAAGAGGAGCCCTTCGACATCGCTGATCTGCTTATTAGAGAGATTCAGCACGTTCTATTTGCCCCGCGTCGCCATTTGCTTTATGCTCCCTACATTATGGCGCTACTTCTTCACATTAGGGCAGTTGATGCGGAGCTTCCTCAGCCTCACCACCCTCTGGTTTTCTATCCACTGGGTTAGGCTGATCGCCGTCTTGGTGCTCTCCCTACGCTGCACCTAAGCCTGCCTCTCCCGCATCTGATGATGATGTGCTGGTGAGTCGGGAGATGAGGCTCCAGGTCAGGTGGCTAGTCAGGCACCTACTTGGGACACTAGCACCGGATCCTCTTCTTTTGCTCAGCTCCAGCATTCCTTGGATCAGGTGCTTTAGACTCAGCAGCAGATTCTTCGCACCTAGGAGGAGCATCACCAGATCTTGGTCCGACTTCTAGCTCAGCAGGAGCAGCTCTTGGGCCGTCTGCCATCGTCAGCCACTCCTATCCCTCGCAAGAGGGCCCGCCCAGCTGCCTCCTCGCCTGGCTCAGCTTCCGGTGCTACACCAGCCTCAGTTGCTCCAGCTTCCCCAGCGGTTGATCCGACTGGTTCTCCTGCAGGCTCGGGAGACTCAGCTGTCTTAGGCTTTTCCTCTAGTGATTAGTCTTAGGCTGTAGGTGCCTTTGGTTGTTTTTGAGTCGACTCCCGCCTTTTTGTGCTAGATGACAAATGGAGAGAATTATGTTATGACATTCTTGTGTTTGATATTTTGCTGTATGGATGTTTGATATTTTGCTGTATGGAGATATTTGGTCTTTACTGCTTATTATATGAGGTTGATTGGATTGGTCTTTACTATTTATTGATTAGCAATATGATCTTCTTGTTATTTTTTGATACATATCATATATTGTTTAAATCAAAAATATTATTTGTAATCTCATGCATACACTCAGGGGGAGTCATTGATTTTATTATTATCGAACACTTGTTGTCATCAATCATAAAAAAGGAGGAGATTGTTGCATCTAGGCCCTTATACCTGATTTTGATGATTAATAAAAATAAGCATTTCAGACTAATTGTGTTTTTGATTTATTGGATAAAAAGCTCTTTGGCACAGATATGCAAGATGATCAAGAAAGAAGACATAAGAACCCAGGTAAAAAGATGAGACGCAAGTCGCAAGATTCAAGTTCCAAAGGACCTAAGGTAAAATGAGTTTTTACCGATCTTGGTGTTTGGAGTTTGATCGGTTTATAGAAATTTGTTTCTTAGTTTAAACCGTACTATTAAGAGGGGTTGCAACTTCTCTCTATAATTCCAGCATAAACCGAAAAACTCTTAGGTCATTGCACTCATTCATCTCGGTTGGCTTTGTGTTTCTAAAAGATTTGGTTTTCAGATATTTTGGCAACATGAACTTTTTTTTGAAGTTCACAGATTTATCTAGGCCGATCTAGGTCTTACTCCTGTTGACAAAAATATAGCCCTTCCAATTATCTTTCACACAAGCCCTAAAACTCTTAAATTGGATCTCTGGATGAAAAGTTATAACTATTTTTACTCATGTTGACAGTCAGTATGTGATGTTGACAGTCAACTTGAATGTCATTTTTGTTACTGCCATTTGTCCAGAGAGCATGTCTTTTTGAGCTGAAACTTTTTGACTTATGCTGATTATCAGCATGAGTTTCGACCACATTTGCTTTGTTTCTGAGTTTTTTTAACTGGACGTTTTTGTGGTCGTTGCTGACTGTCAGCATATGAGATTGACTGTCAACATGAGTAATTTCTTTCCATATACGACCACAAACGGCTAACTAAGTTTTATCCGTGATTTTTGTCGAGCTGTTGAGGTAGATGCTGACTGTCAGCATGTGCTGTTTTGTTTTCGTTTTTGACCACAACGGCTAGCTGAGTTTTCTCCGAGATTTGCTTGTTACTGCTCGTGGTCTATGTTGACTGTTAGCATGCTATGCTGACTGTCAGCGTGTACTGTCTTTTTCCAGCTCGAGCACAACGGCTCTTTTCTTCTTTTGGGCTATAAATAGAGGCTTTGAGCCATTGTTTCTTACACCAAGTAGCCTCATTCTCTGATACACATTTGATTATTTGTTTTTAAGCTAAAATCTTGATCTTTTGGTCAAGTCTTGAGCTAAGTGATCCACCGACTGCTTTATTCACCTCATTTGCATACTTAGAGTTTCTCGGTGCTTGTTGGATGTCTAGAAAAGACCTTGCAGCTTATTATTCTTGGTGAACGCCCTCACCTAGACGGTTTGGTGGCGTGGTCGTTGATCTCTTCATTTCGGAGGTTGTCGGAGAGGCTCGGCGTGATTGTAAAAGGCATCGGTGCTCGCCTTTCCGGAGTGGAAAAGGAGCAACCATTAGTGAGAAATATCCTTTGTGGATATTGAAGCAAGACTCATTCATTTGAGTGCTTCAACGAGGAGTAGGGGAGACCGGGCGAGTCTCCGAAACCTCATGATAAATCTTCGCGTTTGTTTTCTCTTCCTCTTTCTTTTGATTGTGCAATATATTATTCAATTATTTTAGTTCTTGTTATCTTTCTTTGCAAAAGTTGTTTCATTTGAAAAGTTTTAAAGCCTCCTATTCACCCCCCTCTAGTCGGCATCCTTGATCCTATAGTTGCCGCCACTCGCCAGACCTGTGTTGATCCATCACCTCATCGTCGGATCTCACAAGCCCTTTGCTCTCTCTCTCTCTCTCTCTCTCTCTCTCTCTCTCTCTCTCTCTCTCTATTTTACCACTGACGCCTAGATCCACTCCATCGCCCACGCCGCCGCCGCTTCCCTCCAAATCTACGCTGCACCACCGTCTCATGCCGCGACAACCATGACCAGGGTGTTTCTTCGGGCTTTTTGATGACCACGACCTCAACTTCGACGACCACTCTCCTCCACGGCCATCTTCTTCGACCACTAGACATCAACAACGACCCACAACCACTCCATCAGCCTCAACCATTCTGACCACCACTCCAATCCATTCCTTTGACTAGACATCGGCAACCTCAACTAACTCCCTCTACCAGTGACAACCGCTACTTCACTCCGCCGATGATGACCAACTCCCTCCTAGGGCTACGACCACTCCATCGCCGACGACCTTGACCTTCGACCACTTCCTTCACGATCACAACTTCCCCTTGACCACTCTAGCAGCTCCAATGGTCCAACAACCTCGGCAGCAAGCAACAAGCAACAAATGTGGTTCAATCCTTGTCCCTTGCTTCTCAGTACTCGAATTGTGATGAACTGATGAATACTCTTGTATGAGATTAAGTAATGTTGTAGCTATGGTATTCTGAATTAATTTGTTAATCAACTGAACTAAATGTGAGTTTGAGTCCATAACTCTAGTGTTTGTGAGATTCATTTGATCGGTAGTGAGCTTATCCAAAAATTGCTGTAGCAGTAGTCAGTTTTTCTTGATTCACATATCATCCCAGTGATTTGCATTATGTTTTAGTCTCTGAATTCATTTGTTTTTTAAGTAATTACAATATCTATTGTGATTTGAACCTCCAGTAGTCTTCTTTTGAGCTCCTCTATAATGTCTCTTTGTTGTGTTCATCCTTGATTGAGCTGAATTCTTCTGTGAACTTGTGGGATGTTAGAAGATTGAATTTGAGGAGTATCAATTCTAGTGAATGCTATTCAATTGCAATTTTCCTCTGTGGTGTTTTGTGTGTTTGGTGATCAGATGACCAAGAGGCTGGAGATTCAATTCCAGTACTCTTGCAATTTTGTGAATACAATGTTTACTGTTTGTGAGCTTTATTTGAATCTCTGCCTTCTCAAGTGATGGTACTTTATGGTTTTGAATGCATTAATTAATTGCCATGTCTTATTGTTTCTCAGTGCTGATGCTCAAAAGTCTATTATGTTATTGAAGAGGTGCTGAAGAGTATAGTAGTCTCCAATGAGTTGCAGTTGTGCTTGCTGTTGAGCTGTGGTTGTGTTGAGGAGTTGGGGAACTGTAGATGATTGGTGTTTGCTTTTTACTTGTGATTCGTCGATACTCGCCGTAGATTGCGATTGTTGATAGTTGTTGATCGAAGGATGCCGACTAGAGGGGGGTGAATAGGCGGTTTTTCAATTTTTACTTCTAATCTAGTGATTAACAACCTAAATTGCAATATCAATACTCAAATGATATGAATGACAATACAAAGCAAGTTTTGCAATTACTAAAGAGTCAAAAGCAACAATTCAATCTCTAGAAGTATAAAGCAAGTAATAAAAGTAACCGAAGAGATCGAATTTTTCTCGAGGTCTCAAAAATTTACCGATTTCCACTAATCCTCGTTGAAGCGCTCTTCACTAGAGTTTTTGCTTCGATTCCACTAGGGGTAGCCCTTCTCCTCTCCGGATAGGCGAGCTCCGAGCCTTTACAACCAATCCCCGGGCCTCTCCGACACACACACCGTCGATGGAGAGATCACCGGACCTCCCGGGTCGTCTAGGTGACGGCAATCACCAAGAGTAATGAGCCTAGCACCTTGCTTGATCAACCTCAAAGCTTGAAGAACAAATATGCAAATGCAAATGGCTCAATTTCAACTTCTCTCAACTAGCACTCAATGTTTTGCTAAAGATTTGGCTTCAAATGTAAGAGAATGAGTGTAAGAGGCTTTGCAAGCTGTTTCACTAAGGTTGAGAGATGAATTTCGTGTATATGCAGCTTCTACAAACAGTAGGGTTTATATAGTCTCAACAAAACGGTCGTTTTCAAGAAAATTGGGCGAAAGTTGTACTGGCCGGACATTGTCCGGTCACTTCGGACAATGTCCGGTCAGTACAAGTAAAATGACCGTTGCTCATGAGATTGTCGAGTGTCAGTAGCCGTTTGAGATTTTTTTGTGAAGGCCGGACGGATGGATTTGTCCGGACAAAACGTCCGGACAAATGTATATGTCTCTGTTAACATTCATGTTTAACAGCACATATACACGCCAGACAATTACGATTTGTCTGGACAATGTTGACATTTGGCTTAATACTTCACAAAAATTCATAGGCCGGACAAATGTGATTTGTCCGGACAAAATATCCGGACAAATGCATACGTCTCTGTTAACACTTGTATTTTCAACTTCTCAGAAATTGTATAGGCCGGACATTGTCCGGTCACTTCGGACAATGTCCGGTGCATTTCGGACAAATGCCTCCGGACAAATTCATTTATCTCAACTTAAACTTGTCATATAAAATGTACTGGCCGGATATTGTCTGGTCATTTCAGACAATGTCCGGCCTAAATCGGACAAAAGCTCCGGACAAGTTTATTTGTCTCTATTTATCGTTTTGCAATTTTCAGAAGGCATTTGTATTGGTTGGACATTGTCTGGCCATTTCAGACACTGTCCGGCCAGTTCAAAACGAAAACAGAATTGCTGAATTTTACCCAATTTCAATTAGGGGCTAGATGCATATGTAAATATGTTTCCAAAAACCTCAAGGTTGATTAAATGACTTGTGCTAAAACCCCTCTTAATAGTACGACTACCTAAACTAGAAATTTTCAAAAATAAAAGCGCTCGGTTTATATACTTGTACTTTTGTCGGAGTTTTCCGTTCATTCTTACTTCATGAAGTTTTGATGGTCTTGATTTGCACTTTTGTGATACTTTCTCCTCTGATTAACCTGAATCTCAAATACATAGGTAGTCGCATATTTTACGGATGTCATTAATCACCGAAACCCTAATCAGAGTTCAAGATTCAACAATAGTCATCTGCGCTGTCTTGAGCATAATCACTACACAATTCCTCCTTATTGCTCGTATTAATGAAACGATAGTCCAAATCAAACACTAGTTAGGTCGTGAGTTTTTCAACTCTTTCTTTCTCTGTATTTCTTCTGACATTTTCTCACATTTTCTCTCGTCTAATTTATTTTTATTTTCCATCGATTTAGTTTAGTTCTACGCATTTTGTTTCTCTAGTCCCTGTAAAAAGAACGACAAAATACTCATCTTTACTGCACCGATCTCATCCTCTTGTGAGACAATTTAGGCTAGTATCACTAATTCACACAACACCTTTTTATTGAATCTATTCACTCTTGAAAGAGTTAATCTATCTATAGACAGAGGGTCATCTATCAAATAATTCAAACAAGCGCTTGCTATCACGCAAGCCCACCGATCCAAATTCTGTTGCGCTAGTAATATATCATAAAGATGCAATATTTTGGTATTGTGATCTCCGAGGAAGCTAGTCGTTTAAGAATGACTACTAGTCTGCGATGATTTTTGAAAGCCGTGATGACTTAGTCCATACCATGCAAAGACTTACAGCAATAAAGGAAAAATTCTATGCATGCATGTTACACTTTCATGTTGGTGACACTCGAGTTCTCACCAATATTGATGATGATGATGATGCCTATTCCATATTGGAAGGGAGTAGTTAAATTAGATGTCTGTCCGTTCTGCAAATAATTAAGCACATAGCTTATATTCTTATCATTTGTGTTTTTAGTTCTGTTGGAACCCCTACATATCTCAACGATCTAAGTCAAGTATCACGTTTTTTTTTTGTTTATTTAGAAAATTACAGTCACCACCTCTTATTTTGAATAAAGTTCTACTGAGCCCAAAAAACTATTTTGTGCTAATTAGCCCCTTGATTTAATTATTGTTACAATCAAATCTATTTGAAACCAAAAAAATATTAGCATTCAATTAAGTTGATAATAAATAATTATAAGTACATATCACTGTCCATATTAATGGAGAACAAATTCAAAGTCCCCCTAGTATGTATCGAAGTCATATAAATAATCTGATATGTATAAAGATACAAGTACATAGTGTGAAATATTTGTACAACCTAAGAGATGACATGTTCTCTTTGATAATATAGACGATGATATATACACATACTTATCCATTGTTAGGTTAATTAAACATAAAATTTTTTTTAGGCCTCAAATAACTTGATCAATGTAACATTATTTTAGTTAGCGGAGACTGTTGACAATAAAAAATTGGGGGCTCGATAAAAATTTATTAAAAATAGGGAGAATCTTCTTGGTTTATTGTAGCGAGTTGTCTTCTTTGTAGTGTAATGGTGTATACACCAGGAGGATACCAAACAGTTGTTTTTTTTTTTCCAAGTTTTGAGAAGGCTGATCCTAAGGACGCGGAGTTTAAATTTATCAAATAAATAGATTTATTAATATTTCAGTTTATAATCCTAATAAGCCATATTTCATCAGCTTTAACTTATTTAAAGACTTCTAGTTCAAATAGAGATTATACTAATATAATAAGTTCTAAAATAAATTGAGTGTTTGACTACAACTTCAATTTATAAACTCATAAATTAAAATTGAAACTCAACTAAACATCCATAATAATTTATGTACAATATAGGTGTACACCTCACCAAATTAATAATTCATAGTCTTGGATGAAAATGTATTTTCCTCTTGCCAAGCACTTGTAGATCCGATCATGCTCGGGGCGAAATCAAAAAATTATCATAAGAGAGTCAATTAATAAATAATGAATAATTAGAGGACCAAGTAAAGATGTTATATATTTTATATGATAAAAATATATATAACAAAAAAATACACGTCTGGCATGATGGGGCTAGATGCCTAGTTGTCCTCTCTATCCGCCCCTGATTATCCTTATCTACGATAGAAATGCGACCTACTAAAGGGAAAGACTTCATGTACAAAATTTTTTTAACAAATTTATTAAAAATACAAATCCACGTACTCAATGACAACTCATACATAATTATACCGTTGAATGCAACTTGATTTTGAAAGAATTTTATAAAAAAAAAAAAATTGTTGTAAATACAGTACTGCTCCATAGAAAATCGAGAAGGCACTCACCACACACATAATTAAGTGCATAATTGAAAGAAAAATGTTCATATTATCCTTTTATTTTCAAATAGCCGGAATAAATCTTCCTACTTTAAAATCAGATATTCTACGTCATATTTTTCAAAATAAATATAGCCCACGACCATGCATATAAACCCGTTTGTGGGCTACTCAACATCTGAGCACCACGATGCAATCAAAATTCAATGTTTTGTTACCGCACTTAGATCATCTAACACACTAGCTAAGTTTTTTTGTGATTGACTAAACAAACTATACAGTGTCTAAAATAAATAAGAAATTAACTTGTGGGATGAAATTGTAAAAAATTTCCATCCAAAACCAGTCAACAAATAGTCAAAAGTTGATTTTGGATCAAATTTGCACTAGTTTTGAAGTATATGGTGTAGAATGTCTGATTTTAAAATATAGAGATTGCCTGGTATTTTTTAAAAATACAAGAATAATATGGAGTTTTTCCTAATTGAAACAACATTGCATCAACTAGGAACAAGCACAACTTGGGTGATGCAACCCAAAAAAAAGCCATAGGCTTTGCTAATCAAATTGTTTATGCACTTGATAACTACACAATCATGCAATGTAACTAAGTTACAAGTTAAAGCCAAAATAAAAGTACTTGAAAATATTGTTTATAAACCACCACCGAAATCAACCCAAATGCCATAAACCATGCTCTCAGTGTTCCAAAACACTCGTCCTTCTTTTTGCCCCAATTCATAGCAGCACGTGCCTTCATCACCCTCCCCCGCTTTCTTGTTATCGGAATGCCGAGAGGCTGTTACGAAAACCAATTCTCCATTATGGTTGACAAGCTCTACTTGGATAGTCTCAGGCCAATCATATGACCTTGGGAGGAAGATCTTGTTTTTCATGCTTTTCAAACCTGTCTTCTTCATAATTGTTGTGAGCACACTAGTGAACAACGCCTGCCCCTCCAAGTTCTCTACTTCCTCCCACTCCATTGACTCATCGTTGAGCTTAACGACGTGCACAGGCGTCCCGTGGTGACCGATGAGGACTGCCATCAACTCCTCCGCTTCAGAGACAACCAGGTAGCAATACTCGCATTCGTATCCGAAGCTCTTATGACTTTTCAAGAACCTGCCATCCTTTCTCGTGCTCCTCTTCGTCATACCTTGCTGGCCTCCCTTCTTCTCCCAACAAGTAAAGAAACACGCCACGGAATACTGGATTAGAGTCCGATGAAGTTGTGAACTTCGATGTGTTGATGTGCTATTCCCGTCTGAGAACTGTCACTCAAACCACCTCTTACCAATGAGGGGAGAGACGGTAATGCTGATGAGCCCGGCCCACATATGCACCAGCAACACCAAACATGTTGTGCATGCCGTCATAGATGTCATAGATAGTGAAACAAAAGTCTATTAAGGGATTGGACAGCAGCTGCTTGAGGGAGCCCGTGACGAGGTTGGCCAACAGCACTTCATTTTGCCGCAGAGCGTTAGGTGCTCGCCTGACGCACAACACAACTTGGCATTGGGGGCTCCCAGCGTGTTGGTGACCTCCAAGTTTTTATGGAAGTAAGGGCCATAGAACCAAACGTGGTCAGTGCCGATGCTGGCGGTGCTGAGAAGCACAAGTGTTATCCATGCAGGGTAGAAAGGAGACACGACAGAGTTCCAGTGCTTGCAGACCATGGAGAATCTTGCTTGATCTAACCAATTTCGTGACAATGTCAGACGAAGAATGTCCACCAGGAGAGATGACCATGAACTTTCATTTGATAATCCTTCTTCCATCTGCGATGCGATAAACAATAAACCAGTGATGCTATGAACGCAAAGAAAAAAGACGAAAAGAGAAATCTTATTATATATGTCCAGACTTGGTAGCCTCTTATCTTTACTTGCTGCATGCCACCTCGTGGTCGTGCTTGCTTAGGACAAGAGGTGTCAAACGCACTGGCCAAAAGCACGACATTTCAGTTCAACACGGAAGATAACGGGCCGTGCTGGCCCGACACCGGTTACCAGGCCATAGCGGATCGCAAAATTCGGTTCACGGGTGGCATGGCACGCTAACAAGGGTCGTGTTCGGGCTGACACGGCACGTTAAATCGCAGGCCAGCCTGGCATGGCACAGCACGGCACGGCACGGCATGGAGTGGACCGTTTAGCACGCAGGGCGGCCCGGCACACAGAGCGCAGTAGCAGAGCGGGGGTGCAGGACGCGAGGCAAGTGCAGGAAGCGAGGTGACACACGGGTGACGCAACAGGCGGGCGCAGGCGCGGGTGCGGGAAGCGAGGCAACACGCGGCAAGGTGCAGGACGCGAGGAACGGGCGGATTTTTTTGGAATTTGAATTGACGGCTTGATTTCTCACACGCGGACGCGATCAATGATCAGATTTCACACACGCGAGCAACAGTCTGATTTGGATTTGAATAGCCATTCTGATTTCTGACGCGTGCACGGTGCACCGATGCACAATTTGGATTTTGAAGTGAACGGTTGGATTTCGAAACAACGGATTTTTGGCTATAAATATCCCCAAACACACACAAAAATTCACAATTGATTATAATCTCTCACATTTCAATCAAATTTCCCACTCTCTATTAAATACTCTCATTCTTACAATTTACACAGTTTTTTTTTTTATTTTAGGAAATTTTTTATTTTTACAAAAACATTTTTTATTGCTAAAAAGAGTAACTTATTTTTAAAAAACTATTTTCTACTTTTCAAATTTTTGATTTGCTCTCTAAAAATCATGGGTGCTCTTAAGAAAATAATTTTTATCCTCCAAAAATTGTGTTTTCCTTAAAAGGTATTTTGTGCTCTATAATTATTTTTTCTCTTTTGAGAAATTACTTTTGCTATTATATGGATTTCAACACTGTTAATTTTGAGAATTTCAGTTCAGAAGAAAATAATATTGAGAATTTTGGTGCCGTTGAGGAGACCGTTGAATCTAATCCGATATCATCTCCTTCAACGGCGAGCTCTGCCTCTATGCCATCAATGACATCAACCTCAGTAGCGAGTAAAAGAGCAAAAAATCGGAATGTTAGCAATATTTTGATTTATCCGAGTCTGACGATCCAAGTGGAAAAAGATACAAACTGCTACTGGTAAATTTGGCAAAAATATCTTATCAGATGCATCTGTAAGTGGGACCGGACATTTACTCCGTCACGGAAAGAGCTGCCCAAAAAAACAACTACGTCCTCACGGTCATCAAACCTAGTTAAGTTTCGCCTTTGATAGCACTATAAATACGTGGAATTATGACCTTATGGTAGGTACAGAAGACTCATTAAATTTATTGTTTATGAAGATTTGCCAATTAGGATAGGTGAAAGTGCTACTTTCAAAAATACTTCAGCGAATACAAAGACCATGGACATATTGACTCCAACACTTAAGGCATATGTTGGAGGGTATGTTCTCCATCAAAGGTGCATCTATCATATCATCAACCTCATCGTCCAAACATGTATGAAACAAATGGCCGCATCTTTAGATACTATTCACTCGACCATTGTTTACATTACTTTCTCAAATGTAAGTGTAGTTGAGTTTAAAAACTATTGTAAGGACAATAATATGAGGCCTCGAAAATTTTGTACCGATATAAAGGTAAGATGAAATTCCACTTATCTCATGTTAAAACAAGTATTACCATACAAAAATATTTTAACTTTATTTATTAATGTTCGATTAAATAGTGAGTTTATTTCTGACTATATTTGGTATATAGCAAAGAGATTTTATAAATTTTTAGAGTTATTTTATGATTCTACTAAAATATTGTCTGGTATTTATTATCCTACATTTTGTTTAATTTTGCATCATCTTTTTGATATTGTAAAATTATTTGAATCATATAGAGAAGACCCCGATTTTTTGTTGTCATACAAAAAAGGAACAAAATTTTTTTAAATATTTCAACCATATCACATCTTTATTGTTTTGCTTTTATTTTAGATCTAAGACTAAAATTAATTGGTTTGCAATCTTCTTTGAAGCAATTAGGTGTAGCCTTAAAAATTGATTATTCTGAGAGTTATTCACATGTTACTGATGATATTTTTTGAGTTTTTCGTTTATTTTATACGAATCTAAGTTTGTCAGTACACACTGAAGACCAGTAGTACTGGCAATGCAACAATCGGAAACGCGGAGGAAGATTGGCGGTTTGTTATGGAAGTCACTACAAGGAGGCGAAGGCGGAGGTGAATCATCTTCGCAAAGTTTTAGCCAAGGCGAAGCACCTTCAACACTACCACCTATGAGTTCACAAGCGGAGCTCAACTTCTATCTCGACATTGATCATTCTGTGGATCCTGATTTTGCAAATGATCATGACGACTCCAACAATGTTCTGTTGTGGTGGAAGAACAACCAACAACAATATCCTGTGTTGTCTCAGTTGGTGCGGGATGTCTTAGTTGTTCCAATATCAACAGTTTCTTCTGAATCTACTTTTAGTTTGACCGGAAGAATAGTTGAAGACAGAAGATCAATGTTAGCACCTGAGATAGTGGAGGCAATCACTTGCCTTAAAGACTGGGAAAACGCTGCCACAAGAGAACAACATAGTTTGGAGGACACTTAGTTCACTAGCGAGTTAGAATGGCTAAATATTAATTCAGAATAATTTGTAATTAGTTACTGCACTCTTTTTTCCTTACTAAGATTTTATCCTATCAGGTTTTACTTAGTAAGGTTTTTAACGAGGCAGTAATATTTCCATATAAGTAATAAAATTGTTCTCATATGATTTTGCTATCATATTTATTATTAGACTATTTCTATGATTTTTCAAATTTTCTAAATTTTGTTTGCAATTTTGTACTCATGTATGATTTTTTTAATTTGTAATAATTTGTTTGAATTTGTAAAAAAAATATTTGTATAATTGTATCAAAACATTGTGCCACTGCCACACTGCCACTGTGGGCCAACTGGCCAAGGCCAAGGCCCAAGGGCCCACTTACCAATTTAGGTTTAGGCGTCTGCGCTTAGCACGCCGCGTCGCCGGCTCACCGCCACGGCCTCCTCTCGCGTGCTCGCGCCGCGCAGCCGTAGATCTGTGGCCTGGGCCACATGCTGCATGCGCCACTCGTCACTGGCGCCGTCGCTAAGACAGCACAAATTAAGCCCGAAGTTTTAACATGTTGCCTTCGCCATGTCATCGATGCCGATGAGCAGGCCGCCGGCTGCTGCTCATTTGCTTCGTCGTGTTCTTCCTCTCCCTACAAGCGCAGGTCCAGGCCATGGTGCACCACCACAATTGGGACGTCTCGTACCAATTCAAGTCCCCGGAGGCCCAGAGTCTTGGACTGATTCAAGAAGCTTGCCGTCACCATCAACAGCCAGACGCCTGGCTCCACGGCCTCACCATCCGTGACACGCTCGGTGACACCGTCATCTTCACCATCAAGAACAACCTGTTTAGAGTCTCAGACTCGCGTTAGCATGCCGCGTTGCTAGCTTGCTGCCACGCCCTCCTGACCTCCTCTCACGTGCTCGCGTCGCGCCACCACAGAACATGTCACGCCGCTCGTTGCCAGATCGCACGGCATGGCACGGCACAAGCCACCGGCCCAACAGGCCCGTGCTGTGCCGGCCCGACACGACCCAATTGACACCTCTAGTTAGGACTTGCTCGGGTTTAGGTTCTGGCCTGAACAAATTGCTATCGAATCCGACATGAACTAGCAATTTGCTGTGAATCTGAAATACCAAACAGATTAACTACAAATCTGTAAAGCCAACTTAGGTACAGAATCATAATCTGACACAGAATAGGTTGGTTTTTAATAGATTGAAATATGTTGAGAAATAAAAAAAATTGGGTTGAGTTGGATCTAAAATAGGGTTGAATTGGATTGAGTTACGGTGAAAAAAACCCAATTTGAAATGGGTGCAACCCAGGGACCCTTGAATCTACGAAACAATTAGGGGTGTAATAAAGGGGAAATGGTTGTGTTTTTAATAAAGCTGTCCTTATAAGTGTTATATCTGTTATGCTGACAACACACTTCCCACTCACCCCTTACCTCCATTCCCCTCATAGGTACACATGCCAACATAATATTTCTACTAAACACACACATGAAAATAAAAAGGATGGGGAGTCGAATCCACAACTTCCTTTGTGTGGGCTCAGACTCTAACAGTCAGGGTGCACATGTTATTACTGGTTGGATTTGGTTTCGTTATAAGATATAGTTTTGTTTGGGTTGGGCTTCGCTTTTAGGTACAATTAAAATCATATAGAGACTAGATTTTTAGCAGGTTGAAACATGTTAGAGAAATAAAATAAAATTGGGTGGGTTGGATTTAAAATAGGGCAAAGGTTACTGTGAAAAAACTTAGTCTGAAATAGGTGCAACCCAAGGACCCTTGAACCTACAAAAACAATTAGGGGTGCTAACTGCTAATGCCTGGAATGGTTGGGTTTTCTTATAAAGTTTTCATTACAACTTATAGTATTTATTATGTTGGTAACACATATCTCACCTCACCCCCTGCCCCTACCTCTATCCCCACTCTTCTAACACGCGCACATGCCAACATAATACACCAACTAAGTACACATATGAAAAATAAAAAGAAAGGGAAGTCAAACCCACAACTTCCCTTTGCATGGGCACAAATTGTAATGGTCCAGTTGCACATGTAAATTTTGGTTGTAGTTAGGTTGGGTTGGTTTAGGTTAGGTTTTAAAATATACGGTGTTGTTTGGGTTGGGATTCTCTTTAGTTTTATTAAAAAGGATTGAGTCGGGTTTATGTTGAGTCAGGTTTGAACCATACCAAGCCCAATTGTCCTCACACATCTTGGAGTACTTGACACTCCTTATTTATACTAGATCAAAATAGCACTACTACAGAAATGCTTTTCACTATCGGTTTAAAATCCACTCTACTATCGGTTCTCTTACCACTAGTGATCGGCACGATAGAAGAAACGTAGCACACTTCTATCGGTTGAAAACCGTTAGTAAAATATCTACATTTCCAACGTTCACTAATCGCTAACGACTATTTCTTCTATCGGCTCGGATCTAAACCGATAGTATTGTGTAGGTTTTTTCTATCGGTTAGATACTCGACACAGTTAGTACTGGAAACTTTATTCTATCGGTTGTAGTATATGAACCGATATTACTGGAATATTTATTATATCGGTTGTAGTATATAACCGATAGTACTGTGTAGTTTTTCCTATTGGTTATGTACTCGACACGATTAGTACTGGAATCTTTCACAAATACAGCAATACAGAGATACATTGGATCATTCACAAATACACCAATATTTACAAATACACCAAGATTCACATATTGAGTATATTCACAAATACACCAATACAAGTACACACATACACCAATTAATACATTAGACAGATTGAATCTAATTATTCAGAGATTGAATTTGTTCACAAATACACTAATACAGTAATATACAAATGCATTGGACAGATTGAATTTATTCACATATTGATCGAGTTTATTCACAAATACACCAATGAATCTATTCACATATTGAGTTTATTCACAAATACAGGAATCAACACATTCAATATATATTACACAAGTCAGTTACAATCGATCGTTGATAGCCACTTCTGCCATGATATATTGAGCCCAAATTATTCGCAGCTCCTTCAATTGAGGCAACTCATATTGGTCTTTCAACATAGCGCTCTGCATATATGCGTGTATGAAGTTAGGAACGTACGTCACATCCAATTAATGTTTGACTTTGAGTCAGGAAAAATGGTTACCTTAGGGAATTGGGTAAAGTTTCTCCTGATCAGGTCATACATAAATCTCATGACATAGAAGCCACATTCCCACGATTGTGACTACTGATGGCACTGGGATAATTGCATATGCAAAGACATAAACCCACATTAACTCGAAAGAACTAATTAAGCTTAAATTAAAAAACTCATCATGAGTACTTCCATCCGTATTAATTACCTCATATTCTTTCGAAGAAATTGTTCTGCCCTTCGACGCGTCATGCCTCCCTCCAGCAATAACATAATTTTTGAAAGCCCTGTATTTAATTTAGTATTGCCGGTTAATATGTTATTATTAATTAGCTAGTCAGAGAAAAATTTAAAACAACTGTGTTACTTACGCGTCTATGTGCCACGTGAGGGTGAAAACATGCGCCACCCTGTCGCTCATCAAATCGAGGTAATAGACTTCATTCATCCATGGGCAAATGACGGCGAGGACCCAGTGGCCCCTACATTGCATATATAAGCGAACCGTTTCATACATATGTTAGGCGTAACATACAAGAATGAGTTAAATTAGTAGGAAATGCACTAATCTTTGGTGGTACGACGCAAGAATGAACTCTCGGTCCTGCTGCGCTAGTAGTGCCCTTGATATGTATTCCTCCGCATGTGCTTGGTCGTGCTCTAGCATCTTGAGGCTTATTTTGTCTGGGTCGAGGAAACCCACCTTGTCACATGCCCTCATCGACGCCAGCCTATACATGCACCTGGATGCAAAGTAGACATTAGTAAGTAGTGCATACAAAGTGATTAGATTTATGAAATGAACTGCATGTGATAACTTAATTCAGACAACAGCAAACTCACAGAACTCCAGTTCGTATGATGGACATATCAAGCTCCCGCCAATTGAGGAGGTCGAATAAATCCTCGTGGGCCACCGATATGCTCCCGGCCTCACGGTGAAAATGACCTGGCCTGAAGTGAACCAAGAAGTTGATGTGGCGCCTAGACCGAGTCAGGTACCACTCGTGGAGACTTCTGGTTATTTGATCCATATTACGCAGAAGGTACTCCGACATGAGTGGGAACCCGTTCTTGAACATACCCGGCTGGCTTTATTTGGCCTTGCCTTTGGCCTTGCCCTTGCCTTTGGGCGGGGAGCCAGTGTATACCTTCGAAGGTTGGGGCGCGGTGCCGCCGGCCTCATTTGATGGCGAAGGGTTTGAGGCCGTCGGAGGAGGCATGGGGGCCGAAGGAGCTCGGTCATGCGTTGTGCTGGGGGTGGTGTCCTCAGGAAGTGAGCTGGTATCTATCGTCCACTTTAAGTTATGAACACATAAGTTAGATTTTGCAAATTGAATATATTAACTGAGTTGTAAGCTAGAATGGCTAGGGTTTACCTCCTGTAGTCTAACACCCTTCTTGGGCCACTGTATGTACGAGCCCAATGCCTCATCAATTGTCCGCATTTCGTCCGTTGGGACGGGCAACGGAAAAGAGCTGTAGCCCGGGAGGGTCATGTCCACCTGTACCTTTGCGAATCTAGGCTCCAGAGGTACGCAGTGGATCCGAACATCCTCCAAAGACTGATATACGACCCCGTTTGCAACCACCACAGGTTTGTCACCTATGTTGATCAATAGGCTACAGCTCTTCGGCTTCTGCAATTTGCAACAATTATAACAGGTTAGCGAAACAGTTCTAACGTAACGGGAGTGGCATCAACCGAACTGCATATATAGCTCAAGAGTTGCAATACCTCAATCAGGTCCACCAGATCCACGTGAACCTTCGAGCCGCAACTACTCGGCCTAGCAGCGTCGACCTCGGTAACTGGATCTAAACCCTTGGACTGCACAACTCGGCTGAGGCGTTCATACTTCTTGTTCATTTGAGCGAACATGTCCGCGAATTGTGCAGTCACATCTGACCGTATCTTCTGAGACAGCTCCAATTCCCTTTCCTTCCAGCTGTGAGCCTTTTTCGCCTTTTGCCCAGGCTCCGAGAAGCCTTCCTTCCATGGCACCACAACCCCCACGGTTCACATCCGCCTTGGATGCTCCTTATTCCCTAGAGCCCGGGTAAGGATGTCGTTCTCCCTATGGGGAGTGAACAATCCCTCGGTCGCCTCCTTCGAGCAAGAGATCTGTTACATTCAAAGCTCTCCATTGTGAGGAAAAAATATATACAAACTTGTGCGCACACTAGTGATCATAGTTTTTTCTACCACACTCTGATTCCAACCAGGAAGTTAGCCAACTTACGAGTCGCTGCACGACCTCGACGTCCCTGGGGTTTGGGAACTCCACAGTCCCTGTGGTCGACACGGTCCCTCTGGCCAGCCACCAGCGCTTGCATCGCGGATCGCGGATCTCGGAGAGTTGTAGGTCAGGGGAGTCGACGAAATTCGACGCCTCGTCTTCAGCCTTCTTCCACTGCTCCTCCTTCCCCGCATAGCTGTGAGAGCCGAGCCGGTGTGGGTGGTCGTTCCTCCTCTGGATTGCCTTGTTCTTCTCGCTAAGGGCCTTCGTACCAGAAACAAGAAAATTAATGCACCATTGGTTACTGCATACAATGGTGTAACCAAGCAAAGGAACCATACATACCTTGAACTCAGGGGTCCCCTTCTGTTGGGTAAATTGCTCCCATACCTCCTCCGTTATGAAGGGGTACTTCTCGCATGGAGATTTGCCTTTAGCGAGGAAGGTACTGACGAGAACGCTCTTGAAGGTTTTCCACGTGTTGTTCATGTCCTTCAAGCAAGCTATCTTGGGACCATCCTTGGGGATGTTCCACTTGGCCTGTTTCAAATGGTGCATATAAGCAGGACTTACCTAATCTCTGGGATAAACCAAGGGAATGTGATTACTCAAGAGTTCAGTGATTTTGATTAATTTTACCTTCACTTCCGCCCACAGCCTATCCCTCTCATCGGCCTTAACGTCCTTCCAGCTCTAGACGGTGATCTTCACCATTTCCTTCGCCAACAAACCAACATAGGCAGCGTACTGGCCAGCGTTCTTCCCGATTGGCCTCCCGAACTGATTGAACTCACATGAAAGATCCGTGCGTTTGCCCAAACGGCACAACATCGTCGCGCCTCGTGCCTTCCTCTTGCGCTGGGACGAGGCAGCGTCATCTATGTTCGCCCTTGCCGAATCACTACTATCAGCCCAGGAAGATGCCGACATGGCTTTACCTAAAATTCCATGAGCAGACCATCAATTGATATGAAGAAAGGTACAAGACAAAGTTCATAACTAAAATGAAATGGCAATGATGAACCACCTCTTTTTGTTAAAATGTCAAATTTTCATTCAAAAGGCCAAAAATCAACAATTCCTATCAACATGGTCTTCAAAATAGATTTAAAATGGATTTGTAAACTCAATTTACAAAGGGTTGTCGAACTGATACCTTCTTGCTTAACATAAAGATCATTTGATAACTTTTGATTGTAAAATTAATCCTATTTGGAAAAAAATTTCAGAAAAATATATTTCATGCAATGAAAATCATTTCTTTAAATTTTCATTTCAAATGTATTTGATTTGAGCAATAGTTGATTCTTTTCACAAATGAAATATGAACAGATCTGCAAAATTCAGACTTTTCAATGTACTATCGGTTGACAATAACAAACCGATATGACATACTCTATTTCCTATCGGTTTGACAATTAAAACCGATAGTAATTAAGTTTGTATTCAAGAAAACATATAAGATTAGCAGTGCAAACTATACTAGTCTCTACTATCAAGTTTGTATGGTCTTATCAACAGTGAACGTCAGCTCTTATCAACAGTGCAAACTATGCTAGCCTTAATTCAGATTATGGTCTTTATTATCGGTTCTCAATAAGAAACCGATAGTGGACGACACTGTACGACAAATTGCTAGTGATTTTCATCAAGTCAGTAATTCTCATAGCTATCAAGTTTGTAATTCATGAATTTTCATCTAGTTTTATATTTGTAATCCATTGAACCACATATGAACTATTGCATATAAATTTAAGCAATTGACGCGAGCGGTTTGGTTAAGAACACTTACAGTCGTTCATGGAGTGGCCGGAGGCGGTGGCGCAATGCAGTGGCCAGAGGCGGTGGAGAACCCAATTGCGATCTGCAATGGTGGCCCAGAGGAGCGAAAAAGAGAACGTCGAGGAGGCTAGGGTTTTCCGCGCGTGAGTATTTGGAATGTGATCAGTTGCACTGGAGGGAAAATCGTGTGAGGTTAACCTAATATATGAATCTTTACTATCGGTTCATAATCACCAAACCGATAGTAAATACAATGGAAGTTAGGGTTTGGAGTGTTGGCATTGTTCACTATCGATTTTATGATTACTAACCGATAGTAAATTAAGAACAGGGTCTCATAACATAAAATGAATCACTATCGGTTATGAACAATAAACCGATAGTAGAGTTTAATTTCATATCGGTTTGGAAATTGAAACCGATAGTAGAATACAATGTTATTGACCCTAAAGGATTTCCCTGAGAACAATTACAGATGATCTCAGTACATCATTTTGCACTTGTAAATACACCTGAAACTCCATGCAAATGACTTCCAATAATTTTGAAATAAATTAACAGTACAGACCAATCATGGAATGAAAATTTGCAGTTTTCATATTGATTTGTGAAAAGAATCAATTATTACTCAAATCAACTCCAATTAAAATGAAAATTTACAGAAATGATTTTCATTGCATGAAATATATTTTTCTGAAAAATTTTCCAAATAGGATTTTACAATCAAAAGTTATGTTCAAATGATCTTTATTGCATTGTATTTCACTATCGGTTTTATGATTATTAACCGATAGTAAATTAATCCACTGTACAAGAGCAAACCAAAATGTAGAACAGGGTCTCATAACACAATATGAAATACTATCGGTTATGAATAATAAACCGATAGTAGAGATTAATTTCATATCAGTTTGGAAATTGAAACTGATAGTAGAATACATTGTTATTGACCCTAAAGGGTTTTCCTGAGAACAATTACAGATGGGTCTCAGTACATCATTTTGCACTTGTAAAGACACCTGAAACCACACGAAAATGACTCCCAATAATTTTGAAAATAAATTAACAGTAAAGACCAATCATGGAATGAAAATTTGCAGTTTTCATATTGATTTGTGAAAAGAATCAATTATTGCTCCAATCAAGTACTCCAACTGAAATGAAAATTTGCATAAATGATTCTCAATGCATCACGTATGTTTTCCCAAAGAATTTTTGAAAAATGATTTGAAGAATTCTTCGATTAAAGATCCAAGTAATATACGTCACTTACATATTGCAAATTAGTCAAGAATGGTTGTCCACCCATAATCCTTCTTCGTGGTCGTCTCGCAGGTAACTTGTTTCGTCAATATCTTTGGTAGGGACAGATTGAAGAATTCCATCTAAAAATGGAAGTAGTTCGTCGAACTGATCATACTCTTCTTCATCCACAACGTCTTCGACCCCAACAATACGTCTCTTACTGTGAAGGACAACGTGCACCTTTGGGTCGGCTGGGTCAACGATGTAGAACACCTGTGTGGCTTGCTCAGCAAGTATAAATGGATCATCTTGGTGTGCGACTCTACTGAGATCGACGAGAGTAAACCCATAATTGTCGACTTCAACACCTCGAGAGATTTCGACCCATTAGCATCGAAACAGAAGATCTTAAGTAATACATAATCGAGCTCCCATATTTCCTCAATAACACCGTAATATGAGTCGAGTGCCCTTACTGCCCTGGCATCCTCCAAAATAGCAAGTAGTGTCACTCCACTACATTGCATAGTACTCTTCTTGTCCTGAGTTCTTGTGTAAAATGAATAGCCGTTGATGTCATACCCCTGCCAAGTCCCTACAGTAAATCTAGGCCCTCTAGCCAACCATGTAACAACTTCATCTACGTTGCCCTCAGAAACTTGTAGGACTCTATTTTCGATCCACCCAGCAAACTTCCTGTTATGTTCTCTGGTGACCCAAATCTCTGGCTTCGAAGGATTCTGTTTCCGTAACATTTCCTTGTGCTCGTGTATGTATGGCTCCACCCCCGTCATGTGCTGTAAGACCTAAAAACGAGTTTTTGCATACAGATCACTAGAGGGGACGACTGCTTTAAATCCAATCGTTCCAATGCCCTGAAACCTGCCCTCATGCCAGGACGTAAGAACGCCAATTGGGTCAACCCCGACCATATAGTTGGTGCAAAATTCGATCACCTCCTCAGCGGCATAATCTTCAATGATACTGCCCTCAGGCCGATGTCGATTCCTTACATATCCCTTCAAGATACCCATAAATCTCTCAAATGGATACATGTAGCGCAGGAACACGGGTCCACAAAACTTAATTTCTCTGACAAGGTGAACAATTAGATGGACCATAACATCAAAAAAAGATGGAGGAAAATACATCTCCAGCTGACAAAGAGTTGTAGTCACATCGTGTTGCAAATCGTCCAGTCCATCCAGATCAATTACCTATAAGGACACAGTTGCAGCAAATATTCAGATCCAAAAAATCTGACAAGTTCCACGAATGGAGCTAATTAACTTGCTAGAAGTACACGCTTACCTTACCAGATATTGTGTTGAAGAAATAACATAGCTTTGTAATTGTCTCTCTGACTTTGACTGGGAGAATGCCTCTAATAGCAATGGGAAGCATTTGTGACATCAGTACATGACAATCATGAGACTTCATACCAACCAGTTTTAAGTCTTTCATGGACACAAATTTTTTCAAGTTCGCAGAATACCTGCATGAAACTTTGACACCATATAGGCACTAACAGAGTTCTGTTTTTTCTCTTTTTGACAAAGTATAGCAGGCCGGGGGGAGGTATGTCCGCTTTCCCTTCTCCAATGGTGCAAGCTCAGTCCTTATGCCCATGTCGAGCATGTCACGGCGAACGTTGATGCCATCTTTCGTCTTTCCTGGAATGTTCAACAACAAACCAATCAAACTGTCACAAACATTTTTCTCTACGTGCATGACATCAATGCAATGTCGAACTTGTAAGTGCTCCCAATATGGTAGATCCCAAAGAATCGATCTCTTCTTCCAAACATTTTTTCCTGTTGGTTTAGAACATTTACCGAACTCAACTTTGATGTCATTCACGCACAAGTAAAGCTCCTTACCAGTTATAAACACTGGGGCTGATCCTTTCTCAGACTTCCCATTAAATGACTTCCTCTTTTTACGGTAGGCGTGATGCATCAAAAGGAATCTTCAGTGACCCATGTACACTGTTTGTCTACAGTTCGATAACCACATGCTTTCAGTTTCATCCAGGCAAATAGGATAAGTCTTGCCTCCTTTCGTACTATACCCCGACAAATTTCCATAGGCCGGGAAATCATTTATGGTGCAAAATATCATGGCCCGCAACATGAAATTCTCTCGCTTATGTGCATCTTACACCCGCACCCCTTCGCTCCACAATTTATGTAAGTCCTCGACTAACGGTGATAAAAACACGTCAATATCATTCCCGGGTTGTCTGGGTCCTGAAATTAGTAACAACATCATGATGTACTTGCGCTTCATACATAACCAAGGAGAAAGATTGTAGATGCATAAAAGAATCGGCCAAGTGCTATGTCGACTGCTCATATTTCCATGTGGATTCATACCATCCGTACTCAACCCAAACCTTATATTCCTCACTTCGCCGCCAAACTCACCGAATGTTCTGTTAATGTTTCTCCATTGAATAGAATCAGCTGAATGTCTTAGTTTTCCATCTTGTTTCCGACTTTCAACATGCCAACGTAAGTACTTCGCATCTTTCGGATTTGCAAACAGCCGTTTCAATCTAGGAATCACAGGCAAATACCACACAGTTTTAGCCGAAAGCCCTTTCTTTACCTCATCACATCCATTGTGATAAATTCTGTCCCCATGCTTATACTGCGATACACCGCATCTTGGACAAACATGCAAATCCTCGTACTCGTTACGTACAGAACACAATCATTTTGGCATGCATGTATTCTTTTGATTTCCATTCCCAACGGACACAATAGTTTTTTGGCCTGGTAAACCGATCTTGGCAACTCATTTCCCTCTGGAAGCATGTCCGCTAACAGATCTAATAGCGCCGTGAAACTCTTATCGCTCCAACCGTTGCTTGCCTTTAAGTTATATAATCTCAACACAGAAGACAACTTTGTAAATTTTGCACATTCGGGGAACAAAGGCTTCTCAGAATCAACAATTAATTTCTCAAATTTAGCTAAATCGTTTTTGTTGTAATCTTCTTCTACATCACGTAACATTTCATCTAAATTGTTGTTATCTACATGGACTTCCGAATGAACATTACTAATGTTCTGATCATGATCATCATTACTGCAATCCACTTCTGGGTGCTGCTGAGTGGTAGCAGTGCTCGTTTCCTCAAGATCTTCACCATGCCATATCCAACGGGTATAGCGTGCGTTAAAACCACGACGAATCAAATGACTCCTAATCTGATCAGAGTTGCCGAACCTTTTTAAGTTCATACAATCTATACAAGGACAATGCATATCTTTCTCTCCCTTCTTCGCCTTTTCTTGCTCAGCAAATTTAATAAACCCATTCACACCCTCCAAATACTCAACAGTAGTACGTTTTATTCCATACATCCAATATTCTCGGTCCATCTACAATTATTTCACAAAATTGACAAATTGAAATAAATAATTCTAAACTAGCTAGACCATATGTGTGTACAGCTGCTTAATTACATTAAATGGATATGTATGAAACCCTAATTAACGTGGTGCATTAATTAGAAGAGCCAGCTAGCTAGCTGCTTAACTTCAACAAGCTATAGCTAGTTAGTTAACCTAGCCTTCTAGCTAGTTTGGAGCTATATGTATCTAGTTTAATGAATTGCAAGTAGAGAAAGAGAGGAAGAGTGTGAAAGAGTGATCGAGAGAGAGGAAGAGGTAATGAGAAGATGACAATACTGAGGGGGATCGAATTATCAACCTCTCAGCTAGTTTCTCTAGATCACTCTAGCTTGGAGCGTGGATGCACGTACGGTAGAAATGAATCAAGGATGCAGAGCGCAGAGCAGGGGTCGAGATAAGTTGTACAATTTTACTATCGGTTCAAAAAACACAACCGATAGTAAACTAAGATCCCCACTATCATAACCATTAGTTTATATGATGTCATTTTACTATCGGTTTGTTTTATAGAACCGATAGTAAAATTTACTCTATTATATCGGTTTGTACAGTAATAACCAATAGTAAAAAGTCCATAATTTCACTATCAGTTACGAACGAAAAACTGATAGTACTATTTCATCTATTATATCGGTTGGTACAGTACGAACTGTAGTATAAAATTCGTAATTTCACTATCAGTTACGAAGAAAAATTGATAGTACTATTTCATCTATTATATCGGTTAGTACAGTACGAACCGATAGTATAAAGTCCGTAATTTCACTATCAGTTACGAAAGAAAAACTGATAGTACTATTTCATCTATTATATCGGTTGGTACAGTAATGACTGATAGTAAAAAATGTTTGCATTTCACTAATGGTGTACCAGTATACAACCGATAGTAAAAAGCCTCTTCTCCACCGCTGTCGTCCTATTCTATCGGATTTTTTTCAGATTCCTTATAATCGATAGAAGATAGGGGTTAGTAGACTGCATTTCTGTACTAGTGTAGGATGAACAGGGGAGGTAGGAAACGGTATACTAGATTCTAATCTAAATGTGAAAAAGATGTTTGTGGTAGACTATTAAGACTTGTGGAACATTCCAACCTCATCTTACGAATGTGTCATGCAAAATATTATTGACTAATTACTGTCGTAGAAGCGTAGTGTATGCCCGATAATTTAGGATATGTATGATCGAGCTCAAAATTATCAAGGAAGTCTAGTTTAGAAGACTTATAGCTTATAAGTATAGTACGGTAGGGGTGCACGAGCTAAATTTTAGTGAGCTAACTTGGCTCAGCTTGTAAAATAAAACGAGTCTTTTAGATTTGGCTCATCAAGCTACGCTCACAACATTTCAAGCCTAAACTTTCAACTGGGCTGCGCAAGTTGTGGCTAGTCTCACATTGTATATATATATAGGATACTACTAAAACTAATGAGATATGAGTGGTGGCTAACAAAATCAAAGCTAAGTATGTATTTATGGAGCAAACAACCATCGGCAATTTGAATATTATTGAATCGATATAGCCATATACTCTGCATCATCTAAAAAAAAGTACAATAGAAAATTAAACAAAATCCTAAGTATCTTGTCATATGTGATGAAATATCAAACATTTTCTGTAATTTTCTCAAAAATAAATGTGGATAACATATGTTCACTATGTTCAAAAAGTGCTAGGTTAAATTTAATACACAAGCATCAGCCATTCAGGTTCAACATAATCAAGTAGTTCTGGGCCAGGATTGTATAAAGTAGTAGTTCTTCGTTCCATGTTGTAAATATATAATCCCTTGTCTCTAGGTATCACAAAACAAATGCAATTTCCTTTAAAACCGACTTCTTCATTAGAGATGCTCCAAAGCAGAGTAGACTCATAAAATATAATCTGATGTCAATATTGTCTACCTTCACCCAAGCTCTTCTTGAGAAATCTAGCTTGTGAACCACAATCTGCACAATCTTTCGACAGCATGATATCTGATGACAGAATAACAAGCTGAACAACTCCCCATAAGATTTTAGCAAGCTTCTAGTTGACCAGCCATATCTTGCAGGCTATTGTGTTTCATCCATTGGAGTCGTTGTTGTTGAATATAAACCTGGTTAAGGTTTATAGTGTTTTAGTGATTAATGACAAAGAACAGAATTAATGACAACTAACAGAGCTAACCTGTTTACTATAAGTGTTGTCAGCCTTTTAGATCAAGCTTGATGAAGCAAAATGCTAAGAACCCTGGAGACACAAGGAAGATGACCAAAATCAATGACTGCGACATCTATGATCAAAGTAACCAAGGTCACAGCATCTATGGTCTCAAGATCGAGAAAAACGACCTCTATGATCAAAGTATTCATAGTGATGACCGACGATAAAGAATGAAGTTCTTATAACAGTCATCTGCAATAAAGACTGAGGCTTATCTATCCTTCTTCCATGGTATCTTCTAAAGACTATTCTTGGTATAGTTGACCTTGTTTAATCTTTTCGACTTTAGATTTTGTGGTTATACTATTAAGAGGAGTATAACCTGCTTGATTTATCTTATGCTCCTTGAAGCTCAAAATGCATATCTTATAGCTTAGATGCTAGCTTAAAGTTTATCTGCATTTTTTCTGAGCATTTGCTGCACAATCTTTGCTTTCTCTGTCCATAGTCGCACTGCCTATGTTTTCATTGTCCATGGTTGCACAGTCTATGATCGGTTTATAACCTTAGTGTTCTAAGGGACCGTGTCTGCGACCTTCATGGTCTCAGTGACTGTGCTGGCCATCTTTGTGATGCTAGCAACCATGGATGCGATCTTAGTGGTCTCACGACTATTCTTGCGATCTTGGAGGTCTTAGTGACCGACCATGAGACCTTCGTGGTTCTTAGACTGTGTTTGTGACCTTAGTGGTCTTAGGCTATGTGAGTGACCTTAGTGGTCGAAAAGACTGTGTATGCGACCTTTGTGGTCTCGTGGCTACATCTTTGATTCTCACGGTCGCAGCGACTATGTGTGCGGCCTGAGTGGTTGTGGTGTCGATCTTGGGGCTGGTGTGGTCCCACTACCTTCGGTAACTGTGTCCATGGTCGAATCAAGACTTAGTAATGATTGTATGGTACTAAGAACGTCATAACAATAGTGAACTTGATCGATGTTGTATCAGCTCATACTGGTTATGGTCGCGCTTGTACCAAAAACTGCGTGTGGTCGAATATGAACAAGTTGGTTCTTGGTCATGTCTTACTAAACTCTATCGTGTTTGCACCACATGGTTCTGGCTGTCGTTCAATTCAGCAAGATTGTGATAAGAAAACATTCTCTTGTACCGACCGCAGTTCATCAGAGTTTGCACCAAGCTTCTTCAGCAAGTTTGAGTTCAAACGGTCACTGACAAATGCATTTAATGCTAGCAGCTGGTGGACGTCTTGTCAAGTTTGGACAAACGGCTAGTGTGTGTTTTGCCGGAGAGAGGCAAACGGCTAGTTTCCAATTGAGGGCTTTAAATACAGCTTGTGTGGCTTTCACCAAGAGTGCGGATGCCAGACGAATGTTGTTGCATTCAAGTGCTTAGTTGCATTCACTCTAAATCATTTGAGAGCATTCATTTGCCGCTAGTTGTTGCTAGCAGAGGACATTTACTTTGCTGCTAGTTATTGCTAACAGAGTGCAAAGAGTTTGGAGTAGTCACTTTGCCGCTAGTTGTTGCTAGCAAAGACAAAGAGCTCAGATCATTTACTTTGCTGCTAGTCATTGCTAACAGAGAGCAAAGAGCTCAGAGTAGTTTTGTTGCCGCTAGTTGTTGCTAGCATAGAGCAAAAGACTTAGAGCATTGTGAGAGTACATTTGCATAGCATCTTAAGCTTCGGGTGTACGAAGTAGATCAAGAGATTGTGCTATACTTATTACTCTTGGTAATTGCTGTCACCTAGACGACCAGTAGAGACTAGCGATCTCTTTACAAATGGACTTGTCGAAGAGGCGTGGTATACGGTTGTGAAGGTTTGGTGCTAAGCCTATCTGGGGAGGAGAAAAGCAACCATTAGTAGAATCGAGGCCATACTCTTGTGTGGAATACTTCAACGAGAACTAGTGGAAGTTGGCAAGCTTCCGATACCTCAGGGAAAATTATCTGTGTCATCAGTTATCTCTTTCTACTCTGTTTTACTTGTTATTTTATTTCCGCTACTGAGCCTTCTGTCGATCATATCTTTTGTTGTAATTGATTCTCGAATAGTATATTTGTTTTCAGTACTTGTACTTAAATTTGTTCATTGTGGTCGAATCTGGTGATTATTTTTGAATCTGTCATTTGGGGGTTAGAATTTAATATCTCCTATTCACCCCCCTCTAGTCGACATCTTTCGACCAACAGTTGTGAAGGTTGAATTTGGTGAGAACTCGAGTGTGACCAATGTATAAATAAAATTTGTATAGAATTTGCCCCCTACCTTTGATAACGAAACCATGTATTTCATGAAGCATATCATACTGGTATTCATGCTTAACCCAATGACTTTCTCCAAGACGACAATAACAAAATATTGTATTTGTAAGGTCTATCACCAACACAACACAATTTGGATCAGTGGGCTTATGTGATAATAAGCACCTACTTGAATTGTTGGCAAGATAACCCTCTTTCTAGAGTGAATGGATTCAATAAAAAAAGTATGATGCGAATAAGGGTGCATCATAAGCAACCAGTCCATAGGTGTTATCCAGTATAAGTGATCTCTCATGTCAACTAATGTCCTGGTCAATAGTTGCCTTTTGGGTACACTGTACAAGAAGAATTTGCTATCACTTGTTCCCAGACTGTCCTTACTATCATAATCGAATAATAATATTAAAGCAAGCTGAGGATCTATTATAGATAAATTTTCACTTTCTATTACCTCTATATGATCCAATATTAGTGTTTCCCTTCCAAGAAATTGAGGTTTCTCTTATAAAATTGGAACCACTGTAAATTAGTAGAAGGTGAAAACATATAAATTAGTAAAGTAGTGTTCTATATTTTTCATAAACTAAAATGCATAAATCCTAAAACAATACAAATAGTAGTGGAATAGTGGGTTATTGCAAATCATGCTCTTAATTTTCTTTAAAAATCGTGCAAATTATTTTTCTGAAAAGCATTGAAACAATTTTTACTCAAAATTCGAATATCTAAATCAGTAACAAGTAATTATCCCTACTTCCTATCAAAATTGCAGTAAAAGCTGATTTACTATTTAATAACAATTTACTTTTGTTTAATCAAACCCTGCCGCTTAAATTTTATTTAATCAATAGTTCACTATTTTAAATTAAACCCCTGGTTTAAATTTTGATCAAATCCTCTACTTTTTGCTCATTTGCATAATTAGAATTTTTTTTGTTTGACATATTGAAATAAAAAACATGTTTATAGATTCTTGCCCATAGAAACAGCTATGCTCGGATATAAACGTATAATCATACATGTAGACAACTAAAAGGATTTTATTAGACAATCATGCAAAGTAAGAGGGTCTGATTAGATAAAATTTAAGTAGACAAGTCTAATCGATTATTGTAAATCAGAAGAACCAGATTAAACAGAATTAAGGTGAAACTCAATTGTAAAAAATTGAATAATAGAAAGATATGTAGTGCAATTTTACCTTAAAAATTGGTTGCAACTACGTATTTGTGTAAATACTGCTATGAAAAAAACGAATTCGTCCGAAAAACACACGTATATGTGTAAGACACTGTTAGCTATAATTGGTTCGGTAGTTTGCTTATAAAGTTTTAATGGGGCATGGAATTTGTGCTGGATTTCAAATATAAACCTTTATATTTTATGTATGGCAATTTACTAGTTTGTTTGTGTTGGATTCTAAATTCAAAAACAACGTAAAGCCAAGTTCTTTCCAAACACGATCACAAAGTGCCGAGTGAGGATAAGAAGTTACCAAGTCTGGGCATCTAGATAAGAAACGATCAAGTCTAATCGATCATGTAATCATATCAACAACAAAAAAATACAAATGATCAATTCATACACATATTATATTTTCAACTGTCGCACGCTATAGCTGAAACCATATCAGCAATAAAGTCTCACTCGAGTTTGACTAAATTTAATTCACACTTCATACATCCATTATATTTGCAACTCGTCTTCGAAAGATATACAAAATCTCGATTCATACACATAGCGACAAAGATTCGGTCGAGTTTGACCCAAATTCAGTTCATGCTTTGTACACGCATTATACTTTTAAACTCGTATTCGAGAACAATACCGGAAATACAAATCCGTATACGACAAGTACATACATTATACATACACACGATATAGAAATCGTACGTATAAACCCCCCACCGTCGCCTCCTCCAGCCCCCACTGTCTCCGTCTCCGATTTTGCCCGAAGCACGAAACACAGCACACCTCCGCGCGACACCTCTCCAAAACCCTAGCCTCCCCGATGGCCGCGCCGCAGCCCGCCGCCGCAGAAGCAGTACAGTCCGCTGGATCGCAGCCGCCGGCGCAAGTGGTAAGCTCTGGGATTCGCGGGGTTCTAGCCGTGGCTGCTCGGGGGGATGAGCTGATCTGATGCGTGTTTTTTTTGGTGTGTGTGCAGGTGGGCAACGCGTTCGTGCACCAGTACTACCACATCCTGCACCAGTCACCGGATCTGGTGTACCGGTTCTACCAGGAGGCGAGCCGCCTCGGCCGCCCTGCAGAGCACGGCGGCGACATGGACTCCGTCACCACCATGGAGGTAGGTGTTCGTGCGTGCGTGCGTGCTTTCTTGCTTCCAGATCTGGTAGTGTGGTAGATAAAGTAGGGGCTTCAGGGAGAGTTTTGTGAGGGTTTTTGGGATCTGGGTGTGTTTCTGCAGGCGATCAATGAGAAGATCATGGCGATGGACATGGTGCGCGCGGAGATCAGGACGGTGGACGCGCAGGAGTCGCTGGGCGGCGGCGTGACGGTGCTCGTCACAGGCCACCTGACGGGGCGCGACGCTGTGCGCCGCGAGTTCGCGCAGTCCTTCTTCCTCGCTCCGCAGGAGAAGGGGTACTTTGTGCTAAACGACATGTTTCGCTATGTCGGGCAAGCCGAGCACGGCACCACCGGTGCCGGTGCCGAGTCGCACCCACAGCCACAGCCAGAGGTGGATGCCGCGGTCCCAGCAGTCTCGTCAGCAGCTGCTGTTGCGAATGGCACAGCCGAACGGGTGGTGGAACAAGCCCCTCTTGAACAGGGTGTGTTTTCTGAAGTGTATATAAGCTGTCAGGTTTTTGTGAAGCATGTAGTCATGTTGCTTGTCTTTGCCTGTTTGTAGATGCTGCGCCACAGCAGGAGAAGCTTGCTGCGGAGCATGCACCGGTGCAGCCCCAGGAGGTGGAGGAGGAGGAAAACGAGGAGGAGGTTTACAACCCGCCAGAGGATGTGGAGGGGGCTGTTGTGGAGGAGGAACAGCCAGTTCCTGAGGTGATAGATGAAGTGCCGAACAATGTGCCGACTGTAGCGGCGGCTACACCAGTCTCGCATGAGGAGGCACCAAAGAAGTCGTACGCCTCAATTGTAAGTTTTCCAAAGGAACCTCCTTTACAATTATTCAACAATGCCACTGTCTTGAATTACATTTATTTCTCAAGCATTTACACCTTATCATAGACAATGCATTTGCAGTTGTTATCTTTGCTGCATATGCTTTGCGATATTGGAATGTGCACCATGTAAGCTAACTGCAAGGAAAAGGGTTTTTTGGGAGGTGTCAATGCCAAACGTTATATACCCTTACCATCATTAAGTACTATTCTGCAGTTTCGTGCGAAGCTCATAATTTAAGTGTTGATGTTGCATCAGCCATACCTGTATTGTGTGTGAATCAAAATTTTAATACAACATAGCTTGGGAGCCTTTGTTTATTGACTGGGAAATGTGGGAAATATGAATGGTAGTCTTCCAAGGATGTTTTGTTATTGGGTGGTGTGGTGCCTTTGATGAAATACTTTAAGCGTTTTGGTGTTAATGGTAGTGCCTTTGTTTGGTAATCAGTAGTAACATTAGCCATGCCCCCATGCACATTGTTGCTCTTGATTAACTGAATTCATTATGCAGATCATTGAATGTGCTTTAGGTTCATGATTATTACCATCATTTTATTTCTTTTCTGCTGTAGGTCAAAGTGACGAAGGAAGCTCCATTGCCAGCTCCCTCACTTCCTGCTAGGCCTGCACCGCCAAAACCAGAGAAACAAGCTCCCACTCCTCCTGCTGCTGCTCCAGTGGCTGATGTTCCAGCTTTTAGTTCAAACCCGGAGAGCAGCAATGTCCAAGAGCCAGAAGGTATTTGTTAAATCAACGGTTTCAGCTAAAGCTTGTTTATTTCATTATCCTCCATCTGAAATTTACAATCTTCTTTTAAGTCGATGGTCATGCGATATACATAAGAAATTTGCCTTTAAGTGCCACACCTGCACAACTGGAGGATGAGTTCAAGAGGTTTGGCACTATCAAGCGCAATGGCATTCAAGTCAGAAGCCATAAGGTACCTCATTTTTCTCTTGTCTTGGAAAAATGTATTTAACAACCCTGACTCCAAAAGTTGATATAACTTTGTTTCAATATAAAATGCAGATTCAAGGGTTTTGCTATGGGTTTGTAGAGTTCGAAGAGGCTAGCGCAGTCCAAAGTGCAATAGAGGTAATTTACTAATTTGAGTTGTGACCAATCAACTCATCAGCTTGTTCTGTATATTGATTCATTCGCCTTATGTTCAATTAAAAAATGTAAACATGATTGAATCACTGTCAGTATGTCTGTATAGTCTTGATTCCTATATGTGAATCATTACACCTAGTTTTTTTTTATAGCTTATTATTCCATATCATTTGGTGATTGTCACATAATTTATGCATTCTTGAAGAGCTCGATTTCAGTGAGTTTCTTATGGTGTGAATCTGGGGGCTGTGTTAGGTGTTGACCATTAACTCCCTACAATCCTTCCTTCTGTTCCTTTCAACCCAATGTGACTGTGACATGTGTTGACCATAAACACCCTATAATCCTTCCTCTGGCTTCTTTTGATCCTCTAGCAGCAATGAAAACAAGTTCAGGATGCTTATTATGCTTTTTGCTGTGCTGATGACTAGATCATGAAATAAAAACATTATTCTAGAGTATCTATACCTCTCTCTCTCTCTACACACTAGCAGAAACATTGCAAAAAAAAAGTTGCAAATCCCCCTGTTTTCTTGCACCATGATAAGATTCCTCTGGTTTAGGGCCAAAGTCCAGAAAGGACAGAATGGGGAAAAATGATTGATTTGGCCCAATCTTTTTGAAGTTATCATCGCAAAATCTGTCCTTTTGCTGAAATTCATACCGGTTGCTTTGGGTAATCTTATTCTACTAGTACAGCCCATCTGCCCTTGTGATGTTGTCCCATTTTATCAGCACTTGTTTAAATATGCTTGTTCAATATTGGTTGCTTGAATAATTTACTATCTGGGTTCCTTAGTTTCTTGAGTGTATGCCTAATCAGGTGGTGTGCTTTTCAAAGATCTGTTGAGATCTAATATGATGTTCTAAATACAAATCTTATGAATGCTGTGTATTTTGTTCTGTTGCTGATATCATCGGCGAGGTGCCTTTGAGGTGGTTTTCGTACTGTTAGGGAGCAGTGTTGGCAACTGGTCAATTGAGTGTTGCAAGATTGCTTGATAAATTTCAGACAAGGTTATCAATTTCTTTAACTGATACCTCTAACTTTGCAGGCATGTCCTGTAAACATTGGTGGTCGTCAATGTTATGTAGAGGAAAAGAGGACCACTGGTTCACGGGGTAAGTTTATTAAACTTTAACACATCCTCAGCCAAATGTTCTTTCTTTGAAATATTTGTTATAATATGTGATTATGAAGACATTCCCGTATCTTACATTCATTAGGATTCTTAACAATACATGAGTTCCTTTTTTCTGGGCTGCTCACAGATAGGAAGATTTCATGTGATGGTTGTATATCAGAGAAGATTTATGTCATCTTCATATCACTATTAATCATTCCATTGAAAATAGCACTAAGTTATGAAAAGCATTAGAGTCAATTTCTGTGACCCCTGAATCCTAATAGAAAATATGTGTGTCCTTTTTGTGGGACACATGAGGGCATCATTTCATCTAAAGCCATGAAAAGGTACAGAATATACTTGCCTATATCTAGGGTTTTAGAATCTAAGATGAACCCTTGCCTATAGAAAAGCTGCATCAGCTTGTAGTTGTTATATAAACATTCTTGTACGTCGACACTTGAGGAAAAAGTTGAGTTTTTTTTTTTTTTGCTTTTCAATAGATGATTTCCTCCTTTCTTGCTTCAGGCCCCAGCAGAGGAAGGTTTGCACCAGGTAGGGGCAATAACTTCCGAAGTGAAGGAATGAGAGGCCGTGGAAGCTATGGTGGAGGAAGGAGCTACGGAAGGGGCGAGTTCAGTTACAGAGTTGATTATGGGGGCAGGGGTGGCGGTAGAGGTGGCTCCACAACTCGTGGGCCTGATGTTGGCTACCAGAGGGTTGACCATACTGGACCTGCTGGTGGTCGTGGCGGTCGTGCACCATCAGCCACCAATGCAGCCGCAAAATGATGGATAAGGTAGCTGCACACCCTCTAGGAGTTTGTTATTTCTTGGTCCACCTCAAGAGTATTCATGCTTCACGCAAAGAGTGCTTCATTGGATGGTCACATGCGAGATTCTCAGAAGTTCAGTTATAAGTCATGAGGTTTTTTCTTCTTGTTCTTGACCACTATTTTTTGCAGGGAAAAAACGAAAAAAAAATTGATGGTGAAGATGGTTACTAATTGTAGAATATACACCTATTCACTTGTAGTCCTAGTATGTTTGGCCTCTGACGAGCAGCTGATGTGTTATTTTTTTTTCTCTTTTTCCTTTTAAATTCGGTGGATTCATTAGTGGTGTCCATTTGAGTTATAATTTTTACAGACTGTTGTGGAATAAGTGATAATCTAGAGTTCCTAGCAACTAGGGCGAGAATTTTCTTTGATTTTGTTATATCAGTTGATAATCTTCTCATTGATATCGGCTGTTTCTTGAGTTGCTCTTGATGTAGAATTATTATTATTGTTATTATTATTATTTAGTTGTATGATTGCTAATGTTTTGATGCTATTGTTGGAAGGAGAAACAATGAACAAGACGAATTTGCAAGCACTCTCGCTGTATGCCTTTCACTGTCTTCTTGAATAGTTTGGTAGTAATTTTTTATTTTTGTGCAGACAGCTTTGATGATAAATTTTTATTGTCATATATGATAAATTTACTCATATCAATTATATGTGGTCAATGTGGATATTTATGAATATATCAATGATCAAAGTTGTCCATAAAAATCAAAAGCTACAACTAACATGAAAGCTTCCAAGCGGGGGAGATTCAATTTAATTCATTGGGGGTGGCATGGATACAGTGAAATGAGAGCTACAGAATAAGCATGAAGATGCATCTCATTTGCTAAGAAAATGTAGCATGGGAAGCAAAATTTGTCTTGTAAGATTATAATTGCCCATGATGTGTGAATCATGTAAGCTCACACGCACTATCATGAACGCCTGCATGGCGACATGCAAAGGCCGAAACAACTGCACTTCCATTCCATGGATCTAGCAAGCTTGCACTCGATCGATGACATATATACAAACATCCGGCCAATTGACGTCATCCAAAAAAGCGAAACAGACCAGACATTTTTTTACCTTTTTATGTACAGCTCTCTTCTACGACAATGGAATATTTTTTTAAAATAATCTATTTAAAAAAAGAGATACAGAAATAATCTATAATCAAAAAAAATTTGTAAAACTAATACCCAGTAGCCATCTTAAACGGCGGTAGGACTGAAAAACCAAAAAAATCAATGTAATCCCAATCAAAATGGCGATCGGGCTAAAAGTATGGAATCTAATGCATCTGAAATGACATTCAATTTTCTTATAAACTAATTCAATTTAATTGTATTGTAATTCGATGTTTTTTTGGATAAATATGTTATGATATATAACTCTGATTGAACCAGTAGATTTGTGATGTCAAAATGATCAGATCAATGTAAAATCAGAATTCTTAATTACAAGATATCATCTTTGAATCTTATAATTTTTTTAAGATCAATATTTTATAATTTATAATTTTAATTGATGATTCGCTTGAACTAATAAATTTATAAAATCAAAACGATCAGATTGGCATATTTGAATCAATTAGGGTTTAGGTTGGATGTATCTTATGAAAATAAAATAATATAGCCCACAATTTTTCAATTTTTTTTTAAAATTGAATATTCAATTAAAAAATTCCTCCCAATCCCTAAAACCCCACCCCCCACCCCCCCCCCCCCCCCCCCCCATGTCCCATTTCTCCCACCATTCCCTCCTCCCAACTCCTCTCATTCGTGGCGGACCAATAGATGCATACATAGCCAGCTGCATATGCACCGAGTACCCATAGGAGAAGAAGAAGGGCCAAGAAAGCAAAGCAAAGGGGAGAAGGGGCAAGATGAGCACGGTGGACAAGATGCTGATAAAGGGGATACGGAGCTTCGACCCGGAGAACAAGAACGTCATCACCTTCTTCAAACCCCTCACCCTCATCGTCGGCCCCAACGGCGCCGGCAAAACCGTACTACACACACACAGATGGATGTATCATGTATGCATGCTTTGATTTGATGCATTCTTGGTTGGTTTGCAGACGATCATCGAGTGCCTCAAGCTGTCTTGCACCGGCGAGCTGCCGCCCAACTCCCGCTCCGGCCACACCTTCGTCCACGACCCCAAGGTGGTGGTGCTTTCTTGGCTACTATTTTTAGGGGGTGTTATGGTTGGGTGGCCGCTAAAATTTTTCCCTTTTGCTGCTTTTGGAGTTGAGGTGCCCTGAATTGAGACGGGTTTTCTTGGATTTGAGAATGGTGGCGTCTCTTGGTTGTCTGTGTGCCGGTAGTTCTTGCCCTTGAATTTTGTCAGTACTGGTTTTTACTTTTGGGTGTGCTGCTGTTTGTGGCCTCGTCGGGCTTCATCGTTCTTGTGAATTTGTGTTGTGGTCTGGATAAAAGTGATAAGGGGGGATTGTTGCATTTGGGAATTTTTGAGTTCATGTGGTGTGTACTGTTGGTGTCAGCTGTCAGGAAATGAGCTTTGCTGAGGTTCAGAATGGTGGAGAATTTTCGGTTGTTTAGTCCTTTTGGTATTTTGATTGTAGGTGGCAGGTGAGACAGAGACGAAAGGTCAGATTAAGCTGCGGTTCAAGACTGCAGCGGGAAAGGATGTCGTCTGCATTCGTTCTTTCCAACTTACACAGAAAGCATCAAAGATGGAGTTCAAGGCAATCGAGAGTGTCCTGCAGACTATCAATCCACACACTGGCGAGGTCCTTCTTTTCCCTGTGGATGTCAACTATCAAATTACTTCATACGTGCTTTTTCATTTCAAATTTATTAGTTTTGTTACACCGATAGCCTTTGTAATGCCTAATTCATGTCAAAATGACAAAAAATTGAGTACTAAAAATTCCGCATGACAAGCAAAACTTTCTCATGCCTGCTCTTTCCATTGGTATATTCACAGCCTCTTGGAAGTAAACAATATTTGCTTATGATGCTACAGTGTAACCCATGAAAAAAAAAATCATGCTTCAATTGCTTCTTCTAAACTAAATGAGAGGATAATATTTGAAAACTTATCAATCCCCTCTCGTAGTTCTCTATTTGCATGTTCCTTCTAAAACTATAATTGAGCAATGCTGCCCCCTGGGGTAACATACAGAATTGCTCATGCATGTCCGGAGTATTTTCCATTTGTTTGGTGTGTCAAGTATGCAAGTGTGGGCCTTTTGCAATTACATACATATTAGGTATGAATTTTCTTGATCAGTTATGACTTTAGATGGGGATTGACACATTTTTCATGCTTGCAAGTGTTTATTAACCATAGTTGCTCAAAGTGGATACGTTCTGAGAAACTTTAGATCCCATTATTACATATATTCACGTATACCAAAAGAGAGACAAAAAATACTCTTTTTAAAAAAGAATTTTCTTATATTGCTTAGTTTCAAAAGATTTCGCAATAACAAAAAGAAAAAAAAAAAGAATATCTTTCTGGATCATGTGAAGTTTCTGATATATAAAAGAATGCATATAACTTCCTTAGTTGCTTGATGTGTTCCAGTCTGGTCATAGACAATCTTTTATAGCACATATTTCTACTATATATTCATAAACAGCTCCAAAATAATTCACTTGACCATATAAAAAATATGAAATTTTATGTCACACCCATTGTTTGGTTGAATTATAAGTTGGTACCATTATACAAGAAGGAATTGCATTTGTATCACTAGAAGGGAGTTAACGTTTGGATTAAATATTCTGACTTAAGTATTCATTGGTTTTTATTGGGTTATTGTTGAGTTCAGAAGGTCTGCCTCAGCTACAGATGTGCTGACATGGATAGAGAGATTCCAGCTCTAATGGGTGTTTCAAAGGCTATACTGGAGAATGTTATATTTGTGCACCAAGATGAGTCCAATTGGCCGCTGCAGGATCCATCAACACTTAAAAAGAAGTTTGATGACATCTTTTCTGCCACCCGGTACATTTGATTGCATTACTATTTAGTGCTTAGTTGGTTATAAAGACGCTTTGGTCAAGACCATAAATTTTCTTGTTCAAAATGTTATGATCTACTCAAGATATTATCCTCTCAAGGTGTTAATTTTTACTTTGAAATCCTTGAGCTCATGTACATTACAAGGTTCTGACTTTCTTACCATCTTCAATATACAGCTATACTAAAGCTCTAGAAGTCATAAAGAAACTTCACAAGGATCAAGCACAAGAAATCAAGACTTTCAAGTTAAAGTTGGAGAACCTTCAGACTCTAAAAGACCAGGCATATAAGGTGCTATAATCTTACTGCATCCTATATATGGAAATTTGGTTTATACCACTGCAGAACAGGCGACTTGTGATTCCGCCATCAAACTTTCTCCACTTCCTAATTCGCCACTGGCAATTTGCGTTGTTGATGAATTTTCCATTCTGTTAGGGTTTGACTGTTATTTCTAATGGAACCTATTAGGAAATATTAATATTGAAAAGTTTAAAAACCTTTTACAAAATCAACAAAAATTAAGAAATTTTTTTAAAAAAACTCTGGTGACTTGTGAGTGGTAGCCAACAGTGCTTGAGCACCCGCAGTAGACATCATCAATAAGTGGCAATCAGAGGCTGGCAATGCGTGGCAGTCATCTACTGCATCTGATATTTATTGAACTTCCCTTATTTTTTGAATCAAGTTTAGGGTCTTCTTGAGTACATGGAAAAAAATTCACCCTGAAAACTGATTCAATTGCAAAATTTGTAATCCAAATGTAAACTTCCAGTCCAACTCTGTGGAGATTCCCTTGTTATCAAAAATGAAACTTGTTTGGATAAAAGAACAGATTTAAAACAAATAAAAGAAGCAGCATGTAGAGGAAGAAATCCTGTTTGGTTAGATTCAATTGTAGAAGTAGAATGAGATGATGGCCAGTGTGGCTACAACAGTGATATGCTTGCCGGCAAGTGTGGCTGAGGCAGCATTCTTGCCGGAGAGGGGAGGTTGCTGAGGCTTGCTCATCAGTGAGCGGCAGATGAGATGATGTGCTTGCCGGCGAGTGGCAAGTGAGATGGCACACTAACCGAGGAGAAGAGGCCACAGAGGTGTGCTTGCCAGTGATTGATAGATGAGATGACATGCTTGCCTAGGAGTAGAGGCTGCAGGAATGTGCTTGCCAGCGAGTGGCTGTGGCGGAAGCGGCAGGCTTTTGGGGTTGTGGAAATGGCGGTGGTGTCGAGATCATTGTGCACTATTGCGGCATCTCTCATTGGGGGCCAGAAAAAGCTTTCAAATTACCTGAAATGGGCCAAACCATTTGTTTTGGCCTTGTGACATAATTTTTCACAGGCTCATCCAAACACCAACCCGGCCTGCCTACACTTTTTTATCTGGTTGTAATTTACATCTGTATCTGGACAGAAATAGGGCTTCCAAACACGCCATTAATGTTTAGTAATTTTTTTTTTATCATTTTTGAATTTTGGGTGAGTTTTACTGATGATAACGGTCAAAATATGATGGTGAAGGCATACTCAAAAACAATATACATTTTGCAGTGGCAAATAAAAAAGTGTCAAATGTTCAACAGCAGATCCCTAATTCCTAAACTTTTAGGGGCAAATAATTGATTGACACATACTATATTGTGTGGTACATAGTAAATTGAAGCTGAATTCTTCTATGCATATTCTGTTGTACACAGTATTACCTGGACATCGATGCTGGTGTTGGAATCCGACGCAGACGTGGATGTCTGATTCGGCATTCTCCAAAAAATAGGATTCAGGGACACGTCTAATACAACTTGTACATTTTCAAAACAAACATCATTTTCTATATAAATTGTAAGTAATTACAATTGCATAGCCTTGGTAAATCAGTGTAGTTATTGACTTGTTTCAATGTTTTCATACTTGTGCTTGCCTTTGTTTGCTCTTGTGGCCCTATTCCATTATTGAGGTATTTGCTATGGTGGGAAAAGGTTAAGTAGCAGCAGACCTTTGTCTTTTTTTTCTTCCATCATAGTTCTCTCTTTTCCAGCTTTCATTTTTGCATTGTTGTCACATGCTGACATGTGTTTTCCATGCCTTAATATGCAGCTCATGGAGAATTTCAAAACTATAATATTTAAAATTACAAGGACCAGAACAAAAAATTATTGCAACTGCAATGATTAAAATCGTTTGGCACCTAATTTGCAATTTGGTAACATATACGAATATTCTCTTGTATTAGAATGTCATTTGCTGTGCATTTCCTCACCTCCAATGATTAAGAGGCTATTTTGTTGGTATCCACACCTAGAAACGTTTGGCTTGCAACCTGCCTGGAAGTTGTCTAGAGTGTGTTTGGTTTGTGTCCTCATAATGGCTTGGAGGAGCTAGGTTTGGTGGTGAGTCGGGACGAGTGGTTTGAGCCAGGCGGTCAAAAACCAATGCTGGGGTCAGGCATGCTCATCCCTTGCTGTATTGCTTTGCTTGGCTGTCGCCCATCCATGCTGTGGCCATCTGCTACCTATTTGTGTTGCGGATGCTCCGCCGATCCCTGCTTCGCGCAACTATGGCCATTACTCGCTGTAGGCCACTGCTGTTGCGATTCCACACAGCCGCCGCGCCGCCTGCCTCGGTCGCCTCCTTCACTGGAGAGAGAGAGAGAGAGAGAGTTTAGATTAGAATATTTTGAGGAGTTGCTATTCATTCCCCAAAACGTATTTTTGGTTTACGTTTTGTGTATTGTCAAAATGTATTTTCATTTTACGTATTTTTATTTAATTTTTTTAGAAGATGTGAACAATAACCAAATAATACGTCATGTGTGCCTGGTTAGGCAAAAGCACTCAAAATTCTAGGCAACTCTCAAGCATGCTAGAAAATTAGGCATGTTGGTGTGGACACTAACCAAATAGCCTTTAAAACCCTGAAGGTTGAAGATAATCCCAAGAAAAAGACATGACAATCTATAAACTTTAGTATTGACATAGAAAAAGAAAAAGATAAAAGAAAACAAAGGTAATTATATGAGTTTAATGAATTTTCCTTTGTGCTATTGTTGAGTTTACCACTTCAAGCTCATAATACTAAAAGAATCTACCTTCTTGAAAGGTGGTGATGATCAATGATCCTTCTAGAGGATAGACTTTTTCTTCTAGGTAACAAAGGTGGTCATGTGGAGCTTGTTGAATGATGTGTACTGAATCTGGATGAGTACGTTTTTATTATTATGTCATACTGTAGTAGGTAATAGAACTTGAACATGCCATAATATTGGTTGGTTTCTTCTTAATTTCAACCAGAAGTATCCCATGACACCTCATGACAATGCTTTAATCTTGGCTTAGTGAATGCTAGTCTTGATGAACCTTCTTATTGTGTTGTTGCATTTGACAACTCATGTCTGTGTTCACATGGAAAAGTTAAGCAGCTCGAAGAAGTTAATGTGTCAACTTTTTCTTCTTTTTTTCGGAATGGCTAAAAAAAATGTTATTTTTTAGCAACTCAGTTTCCATTTTTGATGCCAACCATTATTTGATCCAATATATTGCAGATTGTAGCATTTTTTCGTATTTCTTATATTAGGTTGTTGTATTTTTTTAGTTGTCGTATTTTTTTTTCATATTGTCTAATTTTTTTATTTTAGTTTGTTGTATTTTTTTAAGTTGTCATATCTTTTTAAGTTGTTATATTTTCTTATTTTAGGTTGTCGTATTTTTATGTTGTCAAATTTTTTTATTTTAGGTCGTCGCATTTTCTTTTTTTAAGTTGTTGTATTTTTTTAGGTTGTTGCATTTTTTTATTTTAGGTTACATTTTTTTATTTTAGATTGTCGCTTTTTTTACTTTAGATTGTCACTTTTTTTTATTTTAAGTTGTCGCATTTTTTTAGATTGTCGTATTTTATTATTTTAAGTTATTGTATTTTCTTATTTTTGGTAGTCACATTTATTTTAGGTCATCGCATTTTTTTCTAGAAAATTTTTGTATGTAAAAGGTGTAGTATCATAGCCATGCTCCTTTTTTTTTTCTTTGATATTAATAATGATAAATCAACTTTATGTGGTTCATTGTACAATGAATTTTAATTTAGAGAGTATGCTGTTCATGGTGCTATTTTAATTCTCATTAGTTTTACAGCTTCGTGACAATATTGCTCAAGATCAAGAGAAGTCAGAATCCTTGAGAACTCAAATGAAGGAACTGGAAATAAACATTCAAGGTGTTGAAAACAAAATTCTATCCACAGAAGGAAGTTTGAAAGAATCAAGGAAACTTCAGGAGCAAATTGCCACTAGCACAACCACTAGAAGTACATTATTTAAGCTTCAGCAGACGCAGTATGCTGCTCTTTCTGAGGAAAATGAAGGTAAATATCCCCTCATTATGCCTTCCAGCCAAAGTAATGGTAGTTTTTACTAGGGGTGAAAAATGGATATGGATTATCTAATTACCAAATTTGACAATATGCGGATATGGTTGGGAATGTTGCATCTGAATAACTTTTTTTTCTCTATCCAGATTCGTATTTGAATTTGACAAAAAAAATCCATTTTTGTATCCAAATCTGAATTCGATAAAATCTGACAAAACGATATACTTGCATATTTGATTTCGAATTTGAATGCTATTTCTATAAAAATACTTGTCTAAATTTGCGGCATAGCAACTTTGTAATCAAATTCTTACATGAATAAAAATAATTATTGTACACATTTATTCAAATATGTTATTTCTTGATTTAAAATGAGTTAATTTTAAATTTTGTACAAATAAAATAATGAAATCAAGAATATCAGTAGTATCGGATAGAATCCAAAATCCAATCTGAATTAAAAATAATCCGAATTGAATCTGTATCTGATATTTATCCGGTCCGAATTTGAGCATATTTGAATTTGAATTTGAATCCGAATCCAACTTAACAATATGGATGTGGATATGGTTTGCCCAATATCTAATCCGTTTTCACCCCTAGTTTTTTACCCTAGAAATAATGCCAATTGACCCTTTTGTCATATAGATGCTGATGAGGAACTAAAGGAATGGCAAACAAAATTTCAAGAAAGGATTGCATTACTGGAAACAAAAATCAGTAAACTAGAAAGAGAGATGAATGACGAAGAGACAGAAAGTTCCTTGCTATCCCAGAAGATCAGCGATTTAACACATGAAATAGGAAAGCTCCATGGGGAAGCTGATGTAATCTTTTTTTGACTGATTTCACTTTTCTTATTTAACAGGTGTGTAATATGAGCTTAACTCCTAGTATATGTTTTCAGGCGCACATGTCATTGAGGCATGAACGAGACTCAGCCATCCAAAAGATATTCGTGAAACATAATCTTGGGCCACTTCCTGATGTTCCTTTTACTAATGATGCTGCTGTGAACCTTACTAACAGAACTAAAGCAAGACTATTGAATCTTGAGAATGATTTGCAGGACAAGAAGGTTAGAATATTGGTTGTCTGTACTCTAGAATTTAGTTGCAATCATGAACACTTTTTAAGAGAATTACTCCAAATTTTATATTTTCATGGAATTAATTCAAAAACTAATATTTCTGTGTAACTATATTGACTACATGTGTGCTTCATCTTGTGCCCCTTTATTGTATATTTTTTTTTCTTTTTTTTGGTTTGGTATCTAAGTGGATGCATGAATTTCTGTCATGCCCTAAAGGTTTTTAGTTAGAGGAAGGTGTGTCACTGTACACTGTTGAATTGCAAATTCAGGAACTTAGATATGCAAGGGCTAAAGCTACTAGGTTCTATTCTCTGTTGTGTGCCTGCATTGTTGACAAATAGTGCAAATAGTGTATGCTCAAAATGTTTTATTTTTCTTGAACAGAAATCTAATGAGACGCAACTGAAGTGTCTGTGGGATCACTATCTTGAAGTAAATCGTCGTTGCTCTGAAATTGAAGGCCAGAAAAAGTCTAAGATTGAATCTAAGGTCAGTAGAATAAAGAGCATGGGATTTAATTCCATGATGGTGATCCTCTGTTACTTGTATGTACGATACCATTTCCTAATTCATTAAGCTCTTTTCAGTTAAGTATTTCAAGGCGCATGAAAGATAAAGAGAATGAACGTGATGCTGCAGAAATGGAGCTTTCAAGCTATAATGTGTTCCATATTGACGAAAGGGAGAAACATCTGGTATTTGTTCTACCCAGTGCTTAAAATGGTGGATTGTGGATGCTCATGGTGGATATTTTTACAACAGATGGTGTATAGCGAGAATATAGATGATACAGCACACTAGGCTATGTTTTTAACTAGTTCTGAAATTATATGTGTGGAAGAATGGAGAAAATGGACGAAAAGTTGAATTAGAAGAGAAAAAAATAATGAACTACATTAAAAAGATGAAACTTGTTTCTAGGGGTTGTAGTCATGAGCGCTGATCTGGTTTAGATGCTGATGCTTCACAGGTGTGGATTTTGGACAATCAATATCACTTGATGAGAACATCATTAGTAGAGGAGAGGAATATAGAAGGTCCCATGGCATATCTAGTATAATAGTGTTATGTATTAATTTCCTGTGGAAAGTCAAGTAGAAGGTGTACAATACATAGCCAGTTCTATATTCTAGTGTCTGTGTTAGCCAGTTCCATATGCAACTGTTCAAAACTGTGCTATGGCAAGGCTATCCTGCCTCTTGTTTTTCCTGATGTTCTTTAATTTTGGTTTTTACAGTGTGATATTCATAATTTAAAACAAATAATTTGTGTTTTCTTAATTTTTATAGCAAATTGAAGTTGAGAGGAAGACAGCTCTCCTGAGTGAAAGAGAATATGACTCTATTATTAATAAGAAACGCACAGAGATATTTTGCTTGGATCAGGAGATCAAGGTGCTTGCACGGGAGCGAAGCATTCTAACTAGTGATTCCGAGGACAGAGTAAAACTAAACTTGAAGAAGGAAGAGCTGGAAAGCAGCAAGAGGAAACTTAAGAAGTTGTAAGTTCCTTTCCTTTCACCTTTTAGTGTTTGCTATGTTAGACTTGCTCTATTCCAAGATCTTAAACTACTTCTTGTGTACTATGTAACAAACTTCTTGTAATATGCAGAGTTGATGAGCATAAGGACAGAATCAGAAGTGTTCTTAAGGGGAGGCTTCCTTCTGACAAGGACCTCAAGAAGGAGATTACTCAAGCCTTTGGGTTTCTGCTACCACACTTTCTTTAATGTTTAGAAAACCTTTCACTTGATGACCTTCTTGCAAATAACAAGTCTTCTTTTAGGGTTGATATATCCATCTTAATTTTACTTTGTAAAGTTGCAGTTTACATACTATTTCTCCCAGGCAGTAAATTCTCGTTCCAGCCTTCTTTTTGTTTGTGGACAACTGGATGGGTAGCATTAATAATGTGTGCACTCTGATCAGTGATATGCATAATCATGAGTGTGGATTCAACATAAGCACAAGCTGGATATGAACATAAGCATGTATTTATAGATCTGTCGTCTACTGGTTGGTTGATTAATGCGTGCATGACTAGGGCTTCACACATTGAACTTGTTCTTTTGCTGTTGTTCCATGACAGATGCAAAGAATAAAGCATTTCCTAATTTGCATTTGCTATTTCTGCATTTATTAATGTCACTGCAAAACTCCTTTGTGCTCGAATCAGGTCTATAAAGAATGAATATGATGAATTGAACTCAAAAACCCAGGAAGCGGAGCAAGAGTTGAAATTGGTACGGATGAAAATAGGTGATGCTAAAGGCCACGTATCAAAGCTTCAAAAAGATTTGGATGGTAAATTCTGCTCTTGTTTACTTTACTACTAAGTTGAAGTTCTCTTTGGCATCATTTGATATCTAAAAGCACCATTATGGTTTGGTGTTTCGACTGGAATAATATGCCATTCTTTTATTTGGAGAGCTAAGCTGGAGAGGAGTGGGGCAAACTCTCTCTTCTTTCCTTTCCTATTGTTGATGAGTTATCCTGCACTGCTATGTTTGTATAGTGATAAATTCCTTGACAGTTCAGTACTGTGTATACAATTGAAAACCTTACCTCAAACTAATTGTAGGCTAACCTGCGAGTAGCCCCCTGTAGAGAAGTGCATTGCTATATATTGAAAGGAAAGATCCATTTTTATTAGCATAGCCGTGTAGTGTGTTGAGGAAAAGATATGGTGATAGTTGTATGAAAGCTGTAACAACGTCATTCCATAGTCATAAACTCATAATTGAAACTTTCTAGCAAAACTGTATGGAAGAGTATTTTATGTGATGACCTGGTGTTTTGTATGGTATATTATTCTCTTATTCCTTACATCCTGTGCTGTTTCTCTTGACAAAATGCCATATATAATTAGTTTTTGTTTACAGCAAAGAGAAGGTTTTTGGACTCGAAACTTCAATCCATTATTCAGATTTCTACTGAAATTGACTCATTTCCCAAAGTTCTGCTAGAGGCCATGGAGAAAAGAGATGCACAGAAACGGTTGATATCCATCATTTCAGCTGCTTTTGATTAAGTTGCTTTATATCCTCATAGACACTTCATTTAAATGCTTTCCAACTTCATGCAGAAATTACAATATTGCAAGTGGAATGCGACTAATGTTCGAGCCTTTTGAAGAAGTGGCTCGTGAGCAGCATAAATGCCCTTGTTGTGAGCGTGCTTTCACACCTGATGAAGAGGATCAGTTCGTAAAGAAAGTAAGTGATTGGCTGATCGCATCATTCACTAAATGTTGCCTCTTGCTTGCCAGAGTTCGTTTGTACTTATGATGGAGGAGCTTTCTGATGTTTCTCTCTTCTGTACCTCTCAGCAAAGGACACAGAGCACAAGTTCTGCAGAGCGTGTGAAAGTGCTGGCAATGGAATGCTCAAATGCTGAAACATTTTTTCAGCAATTGGATAAGCTCCGTATGATCTATGAAGATTATGTGAAACTGGGAAAAGAGACTATACCTTTAGCAGAGAAGAATTTGAATCAACTTATTGAGGATGAAAGTCAGAAGGCACAGACGTATGATGATGTTAGTTTCTGTTATAAAACAATTTCTGTTTCTTATTATCATACATAAGCTACACATGTTATGCTGTATTTTCCAACTAGCGAAGTTCATGGAAGCAAATAGGTAAACTGCGGAGTCTTCTGTCATAGCTGGCCTATGTTTCCCTGGACTAAAACTACTCCAAATCAGAATATCTGAGCCCTGCTATGAGTTCTCATAATGGCCTCCAACTCATGAGGCATAGTTTTATCAATACCTTCTTCATGTCTAGTAGTTCTAGTTAATTATAAAATTTACTTGTGAACAGTAAGTAACTGACTGTCTATGAGAGACTTGAGCTCTTTAAAACTAGGAGCAAATTGTTATGCCATTACAAAGTTTTCATATTTTGCGTATGTTATTGGATGTCTCACTCATATGTGGTTCTGAACCCTCCTTGTTAGCCTCAAACCATTTTGAACTTCGTAGTGGCACGGAAGAAATTTTCCCTTAAAACTATTTTGGCGGAATGCTATGTCATTGCGTAATTTACTGAGTTATCTGTTGACAATTCCTTTGGCTGATGCCTTATTGCAGCTTGTGGCTGTTCTTGCCCATGTTGAAACAGACAAGGATGCAGTGGAAGTCTTGTTACAACCAATTGATGCTGCTCACAGGCAATTACAAGAAATCCAGCAGTTAGAACCACAAGTCGAAGATCTTGAGTATCAGCTTGATTCTCGTGGCCAAGGTGTTAAATCTTCAGAGGAAATTCAGTCAGAGCTGGATTCTTTGCAGAGCAAAAGGTACTTAACTCTCCAAGATAAAAAAAACTAACCAGTGACATGCTAGCTATATAAACCACTATGCCCTGTTTGGTTACTTTAGAAAAATTTTCCTCAAGGAACTGAATCCACTAGGATATTTGGAGCACAACCAGTTCAAGGGGATTAGAATAATGATCTCTTTACATCATTTACCCAATTCACTTTACTTCAGTGCACTTTTTTTTTAGTTGGGTGGTGGGTAAACTTGTGGTAGATTTGGATTCTAATCCTTGGGCTAAATTGCAGCGAGTAAAATCCATCCAGTCCAAATGGGGCCTAAATCTTTTGTTAACTGCTCCTTTGAGTTTGTTTCCTTTTATCTTTTCTGGGCATGAATGCATGCGTACGTGCCTGTGTAGCATGCCAGTTTTGCTTCAGCAGCATTACATCTCACTCTGTTGGCTTTGGTGCTACCAAAGGGAATTATAGAAGAAATGCTTTACCACTGCAGTAAATGGTTCATAATCATATTGTTAAACCTTCAATGATTATATTTAAAAAGATTGTTCCTGTTTGATATTTGAATTCAGGTTCACATGTTGGGCCTGCAAAAATCTTCAGAGCTGAAACATGCTATGGTGGACAAGAAAGGAATAAATTTTCTAATTTTTTTTGAATTTAAACTGTCATTTTTCAAATAAAAACTACAATGTCTTCAACTTAGTGACAGACATGATCCATGATTTCATAATATGGACACACTTTATTTTGCAAAATCTGGTCAAAAGCAGAGGTTACACACATACCTGAAATGACAGTTGATGTTGATAACACTAATTTGTACAATAGTATGTTCTATTCTGGTGCTGTACCGAAACCAATACACAGTTGGTCCGTGTAACTGTCACTATAAAATTTTCGGAACTTGACTAAGCAGTTACTGGGCCCATGTTTGGTGAAGGATGCAGTGATTCACTAATACCCTTATCATAGATAATGCTATTCTATAACACAGAGGCAAATCTCTGTTACATATTTGCATCTAAGGATCCTCATTCCTGACGAGTCAACTACACAAATCCATACTTGAATTGGAGTGTTAGAGTTATGATGCTTTGGCTTACACATGTTGCAAAATAGGTGTATGGATATTGTCTTACAATTCTGCAAAGTATCTACCTTGAAGTGATTGACTAAAGTAGCCTGCTCGAGTGCTCTCTAGTCTCTACTTCATTTGCTAGTTGCTACTTATTGATGGAAGCTACAATATGCTGATGTTTCCATCTATCTAACAGGGATGCACTGAGTACTGAAGTAGATAATCTCAGGGATCAGCAAAGAGTGCTTACTGATGATCTGTCAAATGTTCAGATGCGATGGCATGCTCTTAGGGAGGATAAGCTAAAAGCTTCAGGCGTAGTACACAAATTGAAAAAAGCAGAAGAGGATTTAGTACTTCTAGCTGAGGAAAAAGAACAACTAAGCCTAGATGAGAAGGTATTCCCGTGAATTTGTTTTCTTTTGCACTATTGGTTTATTGGTTGCTTAATATTGTTCATATCATTATATAGTTCCTTAATAAGAAGGCTTATATTTTTCACATTTGTTCAGAAAAGTTCTCTTTTCTGAGTTTGATGTTATGATAAATTTGCACTTAAATACTTGGCTAATATTTTAAAAGTGGTTCCATTGTATCTTATTTTCAGGGTTACTCAAATTTATTTGAAGCTATCACTACTTAGTGTTGGTATAAGGATTTCTGTAAAGCTTGTCTTGTGAAATCAGGATGAGTGCTATATTTTAGCTTCCTGTTTACTCTGTGAATACTTTGTTAAGGTCTACCTATCCATTTCTTTATCTTCTTTTTTTTCTCTCGTGGACTATGACCTTAAATTTGATTGTGGGAATACTCTATAGCAATCTCCTCAAGCTGAAAGTTGATTAACCTAATATCTTTTTTCCTTATATGGTTTGTGGATCAGATCATTCACTTTGTGTTCACTATTAGCTTAGAATGCCTTTTTTTTTCTCAAACATGCTAACTTGTAGTTTGTTGATTATAAGGTATTGAGAAACGTCTCACTTTGTTTAAGCTTTAGTAATTGGTTGGTTATTTACTTACTGCCACTTACCAGCCAACTGACTTAGATCATCCTCTGGTGTGATCAGTTTCCTGTTATGCATATGTGATCCACTTAGGGTGTGTTTGGTTGTCCATCTTGAATCAATCCATAATGCATGCGAGAGGTAGGATTGTTTGATTGTCTCATACTGGACCAAATTCTAGATGAGAAATCTCAAAAAAGGAAATATTTTCTTAAAATGTTGAACTGGATGACTTGTCCTAGTTGAGAAAAAAAACACGCGAGCCAGAAAAACACTATTTCATCTCATCCTAGACTAACTCATCCCACCAATCAAATAAAATCTTGGATTATCTCATTCTCCACCAACCAAATACATCTCTTGGACCAACCTGTGACATACCACCTATCCCATTCCATTTTGTCCCCATATTGAATGGTTAGTCCAAATAATCAAACACATCCTTAATATTTGTTGGTTTATTTTTTAGAGGTAATGGTAGTTTAATATCATACTAGTGGCATTTGGTAAAGTTTTTGCCCTGAGAGGCATGTTCTTATAAACACTATAATTATTCTTTGTGATAAACTTGTATTTTGTGCATCTACTACATTGTAATTCTTGTACCTATTAACATTTATTTTGCACAGGCTAACTAGTCTATTTTGCAATGTTGCAGTGTTTAGAAGAGGCTCTTGGTCGCTCAATGAAAGAAAGACAAAAATTGATGCATGACTATGAAGTTTTGAAGGAAAGATTTGATCAGGAGTATGATGAGCTAGCAGAAAGAAAAAGGAGCTTCCAACAAGAAATCAATGCACTCGAAACACTTAACTCACGCATCAAAGAGTATATTTCTTCGACCTAAACTCTATTTTTTTTTGTCTTTGTAGAGGAAACTACAGAAAGCTCCAAATGTGTTTACTCTATTGTCACAAAACCTCAAGTTTTAGAAATGTTGACACATAACATGACTATCTTTGCCTTCTTTTGCACGTCACCCATTTCTGTCAAACAATCGTTAGAAACTACAAAAAACTGATAGGAGGAAGCCCACCTGTCAGTTGGAAACTGCTGTGCCTCCTCCACTACTCAGATTGGGCGCGTGCCGACGTCGGCGAATTAGTTGGCTGCCGTGATGTCTACTTTCTCTTCCCCTTTCCTTGTTCTGCTCCCATGCGCAGGTGGTACTAACAGCTTAGATCTAGTATTGTTGTGTTGCTGGCGCCATTGTGCTATCCCAAGTGCGCCACGCATCCCCCTCTCCGGCACAGCCTCACGTGTGATCAACCTTTAAGCCAGTGGCCATATCTGCTGTTGCTCCAGCGATGTGCTTCGGTTTAGGGTTTTGGTGACTGCATCTGACGGCCGGAGGGTCACGAGGGTGCGCACGGAGGTGGTGGGCCCCAATTGACAGATGGTGGTGAGTTGGTGGCGCTCTCACCGCCGTATCAATTGCCACCGAGCGGAGACGAGAGTGTAACCTTCACGGTGGTCGTTGTTTTCTGCAGTCGCCTCCCCGGCTGTGAAGCCACTGGACACGATCATTGACTTTTCTGATCACCGGACGTGGTCATCATCTTCTCAGACCATGCGGTTGTCTTCTGCGGCGTCGTTTTTTCTAGCCAGCTAGACACAGTGTCTTCGGTTGACATGTGGGCCCTAGCTAACAGGTGAGTCCCGCTTGTCAGTTTTTTGTTGCTTCTAATGGTTGTTTGATGAAAATAGGTGAAGTGCAAAAAAAAGGCAAAAATAACCTGTGTTATATGCCAGCATCTCTATAACCTAGAGTTTTGTTACAATAGGGTATGAATAGCTAGGTCTTTTTGTAATTTCCTCATCTTTGTATTTTGTACTGTTTACATATACTACAAAACATCCTTAGGTACATAGATTCAAAGAAAGCAGAGAGGCTTAATGACATGCAGGAAAGGCATACTCTGTCACAGTCTCAATTACAGAAATGCCAGGCAAGAAAGCAGGAAATATCTTCTGAATTAAGCAAGAGCAAGGAACTATTACGGAGCCAAGATCAGTTGAAAAGAAACATTGATGACAACCTGAACTACAGGAAAACAAAGGCTGAAGTGGATCAACTTACTCGTCATATAGAGTCACTAGAAGAAAAGGTGCCTTCTATTGGCAGTATGTCTACCATAGAAGCTGATCTTAAGCGACATTTGCAAGAAAAAGAGAGGCTTCTTTCAGAGGTAATGTGCTTTTCATTTATAAGATGAAGTTCGCTTCTAGTACACTTTCTGTATAATCATGAGGATAAATTTGGTTTAATTAATCATGTTTCTTTGTACATGTAGCTTACATGCTTGAATTTAAATGAAATTGCACTTGCATCAGGGTGATCATCATGAAATTGATTTGTGTTGGTACTCTTGCAGTTAAATAGATGTCAAGGAACACTTGCTGTTTATCAAAGTAATATTTCAAAGCACAAGCTGGAACTCAAACAAACACAATACAAGGATATCGAGAAGCGATATTTTAATCAACTTCTTCAACTTAAGGTAGATGGCATGAGTTTTACCTGGTTGAGTTTCTCTTGACTTTGTAATCTTGTTGCTGTTGCCCTAAAAACTAATGCGGTTTCAGACAAGTGAGATGGCAAATAAGGACTTGGACCGATATTATGCTGCTTTGGATAAGTGAGTACCTACACTTATCAATTTTTGGTATCATCAATTTTTCTCCCTTAATTACTGAACTGATTGTACTATCCAGTATTTCATTCTCACCTCCGTCTTAATTACTCTTAAATGATTGTGCTAACGGCATAAACATTGTTCTCTTCATTGAAATAAAAGCTCTGGTGTTCCTTGCATTAAAAGTCTCATATTTGCTTTTCTGTATTCCTTGTGCAAAGTATTTCAGATTTGATTTTCTGCAAGGTAGCAGTAAGCCGAAAATATTCATAATGGTATTTTAAATAGCTGGCTATAGTGGCACTACAGCTACGCTATAGTGCCGCTATATCGAGGTATGAGCCATGGCTACTACAAGGTGGCCGTTGTGGTGGTAGGGTTCCAAAAACTGTTTTTTGAACAAATCTCGATTAGAACTGGTAAGCCAGTAGCCGGCTAGTTACTGATGGGTTTTCCGATGATTACTGGCCAACTTTCTTTTTTGGAAAAATTGCATATATGCCACTAGTTTTATGGGCGTTTCCAAAAATGCTACCATGAATTTTCAACTTGCAAATAATAAACCAATCTGTTTTCAAAAACACCACTATTTTTTTTTTAAAAAAAGCCAATTTCATCAAATTGTTATTTCTAAATTTCTAAACTATGCTCCCTTTGCCCTAAGTGATTGATCAAGTCATGTTACTCGGTCTCCTCTTCCTGGGGCTTTGCACGGCGGTGGCACAAAGGTTGCGAGAATCGTGTGTCGATAAGCTAACTGCTATAGTGATCATCTTGTGTCATAGTCGTGTGATGTGGGTCCCGGAGGGCCTGTTGCTGTATGGGCATAACTTTGTTCTTTATTTGGTTTTTTATAGAACCAAAGTGATAAATGTGCACTTGGTTCTTATTTCTTACCATATGTCAAATGCAACTAATAAGAGACATATTTCTGGTGATTTCCCGGAACACCCTTTTGCTTGCAGTGAGTTGTTCGAATCAGGGTTCGGGTTCCCAACAGGAATTGGTCATCCTGGCTTATATTGGGAGATATGATACCGATTCTAAATGTTTTAGGGTGCTATATTAGAAGATTGCATAAACTAATGACTATACAAGTTGGAGAAATACAAAAACTTGATAAAAACTACCAAGCAAAATCAAAAGTGAGTAGGAATCACTAGGAAACCACCTGGTTGCTGGCTTCTTGGCTTGGTCCGAGAATTGGTGTGAAAATGGGAGCCTGAACCTGGTCTGAGAATAGATTGGTTTATGAGTGGCATACTTACAAGCTAGAACTTTGTTGTGGCATTTTTGCAAGCGCCCATAGAATTAGTGGCATATATGCAGTTTTCCCTTCTTTCTTTTGTATTTAAAGTTTTTATGCTTCATCAACCATGGATTATCTAAAGTTTTTACATTTCTTTCAAGTAGCACAAAACTACCATTAATATTGGTCAATACCGGCCATACCAAGAAATCAAACCTTGGTGTTGAGTATGTGGAGCTGCGGTGCTACAGCAGGCCTCAACAACTGCTATAATGGATGGCATGTAACGGGTGTTTTTTTTTACCTTTCTTTGACAGTCATACATTGCCTATCAATTTTTCAAAATTTTTTTATTGCACCCCTTAATTTACATTTCCCAAGAATATTTTCCCATTGGTAAAGAATAGGAATAAATTAATACAAAATATTATTATATTAAAAATGCCATGGATTCTTCCATATTCCTTTTATCTGCCTACTAAAAGTACTCATGATTTTATCATCTAGTCATCTTTATGTCCAAGATTTGCACCTGTAAAACACTTAACACTTAACGGTCTAAACTGGATCTGATTATGAACCACAGCTCCTAGATTAAGCTTCATCTTTCTCATATAGTTCATTACTCTGTCTTTGATCTCCTCCATCTTTTCATTCAATTTTTTTCCTATTCTTTCATGCATATAATTTCGGAATTTGTTAAGAATACAGCCGATCGTGTTATGCCCGCTATGTTGCGGCTATATGCTATCCTCTGAAAAAAAAAAAATCTGCCACTGCCCGTCTGCAATCCACTATTTACTGGACTCGTAGTCATTTCACCTAATCTTATTCCTTTGGGTGTCCTAATATTGGTTAATTTATCAAATTTTGTTGTTGAATCTTTGCGGTTAAATATTGGGTGTCCTCTACTTTATAATCCATTTTTACTAGTCCATCTTAAACATTGTTTTATGATACCATGCTAGTTTCTTTTTTTTTAAATGATGCACAACTCATGAATTTTCTGCTATAGGGCTCTTATGCGATTCCATACCATGAAAATGGAGGAGATAAATAAAATAATCAAGGAATTGTGGCAGCAGACATACAGAGGTCAAGATATCGATTACATAAGCATCAATTCTGACTCTGAGGGTGCTGGGACTCGATCATACAGCTACCGTGTAAGTTAAAAGTATAAATCCTTTAATTAAATAACTAGATTGCTTACTAATTGAGGTTGTATTTACCCTTTTCCTCCATTTGTAGGTCGTGATGCAAACAGGTGATGCTGAGCTGGAAATGCGAGGGCGTTGTAGTGCTGGTCAGAAGGTAAATTTTCTTGTGTTTGCTTGTCTTCGTTAACTTGAACTGATTGGCAGCTGGTATGAGATCAGCTTTTCATCACAAATCTTTGTTGGATAAATTCTTGTATAGGTTTTTTAAAAACCTGCCTGGTATACTTTTTTTTCCTATTTTATTGTCATCAATGTGTAGTTTTTGCTCCAAGAACTGTGGTATCTAACAAGGCGTTACTTCTCTGCTGTTCAGGTTCTTGCTTCTCTTATAATCAGACTGGCACTGGCAGAAACATTCTGTCTGAACTGCGGTATATTAGCTTTAGATGAACCAACCACCAATCTAGATGGGCCAAATGCTGAGAGCCTTGCAGCTGCGCTGCTGAGGTACTCTTTCAGGCAATTAATTACTGGATGTTCATTGTAGACGGAGTGTTCATTATAACTGAACCTCTCTCTCTCTCTCTCTCTCTCTATGTGGCACAGAATTATGGAGGGCAGGAAAGGCCAGGAGAACTTTCAGTTGATTGTAATTACTCATGATGAGAGGTTTGCTCAGCTTATCGGTCAGAGGCAGCTCGCTGAGAAGTATTATCGCGTCTCTAAAGATGAACAGTAAGTTCACAACCTTCGTCCTTTTTTACCTGCATGCATATCTGAAGCATAACTGAAGCCCGAACCATGCAGCCAACATAGCATAATTGAAGCCCAAGAGATATTTGACTGAACATGGTTGCTGGAGCAAACATGGAATGCACTTGTTTGTTGTTCATCTTACTGGTGAATCGGGCAGTTCAGCACCAAACATGGCTAGGACAGTAGCAACTAACAGTGGGAGGAAGGTTTGCTAATTTGCTTGGTTTGGTTTCTGCGATTTTATTTGCTGACCATGATGGATGGATCACTTGTTACGGCTTCTTGTTGTATATAATTCAGAGTTTAATTCTATTGACAAACACTTGGTTTAAATTTATCTAGTCTCAATCTGAGATATTTTTTTTGGGCGGGTGGATACATGGGATTAGCTCCATACCACCGTAAAGCTGTGATTTGTGAATTTAGTAAAATACTATTGTCTCATTAACATATAAATCCAGATCTTAAATATCATAATCACAACCATAATTCTAAATATAGTCTCTATAGTCTGATATATCGTCTAGTATACTGTTGTAGGGGATCAATCGGTATAGATCATGTACTATCTGATATTTAGATTGTAAAATTTAATATCTATAAATATGATTTTGACAAGCTAATATGGAATTTATTTTGTTCAAAATTTGATATATTTAAACTAAAATGACTAATATAAATATCATATACTAAACATATGTATATAGTTCGTCCAAAATATTTTAGCAATTTATATTATTTTGGATCGTTATAGTTATAAGATATTTAAGTAAAATAATAATAAACAAAAAAATGTTGTAATTTAACTCTAGATGCGAAAGTAATTTAGATTTTTGAAAATCTGACTTGGAATGTATCGTCTAATATATTGTCTGATATACAATATACAAAGAGTCAACCGGTATGAATGCAATATCTATTTTTTAGAATATAACTAACAATTAATGGTATTTTTGTTAGTTTGATATTTTTATAGTGGTATAGAGTTAATTATTCCTTTCATATATATGGATGTAGGTTTGGCACTACGCGTACTATACATAATGGATTCACATATCTTGAAAAATTATGATAAAATTAGAGAACATAGAAAAATATATATTATAAAAATTCAAAATTTTATTAGTAAATAAGATCATATATAGGAAAAATAAAAAATAAAGGCTCATACTAACATGTATATATTCGCTGGACGCTTGTTTTTTTCCCCCCTCAAATGATCATTTTTTCTTATGAAATTTTGTGGAATGAGGATATGCATTCTTCTATATATTCTATTGTTTTTTAAAATTTTTGAGAACTTCGAGATATATTAATTTATTTATATATAATATTTACTAACTTTGTGTAAAATAATTATCTCATTTATATCCCCTGCAAAATCAACTTATTTTAGAATTGCATAAGGCTCCGTTTGAATCTCAGGAATTGAAATTGAAATATGGAATTCAATTCTAATTTTATTTTCAATGAAATTGGAATTAGACTAAATTGACTCAATTCCAAATGTTTGAATGACCATTAATTAAAACTGAATATAATTCAATTTCATGTGTATATTACAAAAAATTTAATCTCAAATTTCAAATATGACTTTTCAAATTTCAAGTTTAGAGTTTCCAATTTTAAATTTTAAATCTAGTGTGAAATTGAATTCTGAATTATGGATTGTGGATTTTGAATTTTGATCTGAAATTTTGAGTTTTTAAAATTTTAAACTTGAAATTTTCTTATTTGAGATTTCAAATTCAGAATTCAAATTTGAGATTTGAATTTCAAAATTTTAAACTTCAAATTTAAATATTATATGTTTTTTAAAAAATTGTATTTAGAGATCAAATCCAAATTCTAATTTGCAATTAAATTTTAAATAACTTTATGATTGATGAAATGAAAGAATTCTATTGAATCCTTAGGGTTTGGAGTAAGAATTTGTTTATCCCATTTGTAATTGTAATTGAATTCTACGAAATTGAGTGTGAAATTGCATAGCAATTTCTAGTGTGCAGCTAAAAACGAGAATTTTGAAATTGAATTTCAATTTTTGAATTCTATATCCAATTCTTGAGGTCCAAATGAGATGTCAGAGATTTTCAATATTGGTTTCAGTGAGTTCATTGGTAATCAACCAGTAACTGGCCATGACCAGTAAAACCTGTGATCGGTGCATAGGGTGAAATAGGATCAGATCCAGATATTATGGATTTAAATATGGTATGGACATGTGTAGAATATGGATACAGTTAAATATGGTAATCGAATATTATGCATAACACAATTTTAATAATTAATTCTTGCCTTTTTTTTTCTCTTTTTTTAAGCGAAATTTACATGAGCAATCATCATTCATATCATTATGACGTATCATAAAGAGCAGTGTGGTCTGCAAAGCTCATTTGGCAGAGAATACATGCAAAAAGTATCTCTTCAACTAAATGCATGGAATAAATAGGAAGAAAATAAAATAGTAGGTATATTGCATGGGCAATTATATACGTAACTGGGTTAATTTGAATGGTCCAGTGCAAATTACAATTGGATCAGGTTTTTCTTTTTTGACAATAATTTGTGTCGGGAGAGTTAGATTGCCCGTTATCTTGAGTCCCATTTCCATATTGGTATCACAGCATAGGTTCTCCAAAACATTCTATTTCTCAAATCTAGCCCGGAGGCCAGAAATGAAACCGATCGGTTTTTCGATGATTTTGACCCATCGATATTGTTTCTTTATTTTCTTTCTATTTTTCTTAATTTTTTTGTATTTCTTTAATTCTATAATATCATTAGTTTATACACAATAATATAATAACACATAATTTCCCCTGATTCCTATCTGTTTGAACTCTACCGATATGGGCCGGATGTTGGGTCCCGCCGAACCTGAACTCTGATCCTGCCCAGTGTGTATATCAAAAGTGTAAAACGCGTTTGACGAAGAAAATATTCTAATCTTTCGTGGCATCCCCTCCCACATTCTAAGATGAAAAGTTTACATTGCCTTGCAGCCAATTCAAAAGCAAGTCTCATGCACGTTACCCTACTAAGCTAAGACCGTTTACCATTTTGTAAAAATGCACAGAATTAAACAAAACAAAAACATCTACCTATGTTTCCTCAACAAAAGCATCTAACTACGTTTCTACACAAACGCAGAAGAAAAAACATATGAGGCTCAACACTATCTATATGAGAGTATTTGTTGCAGGTCACAGAGATATATGAGTTATAGAAAAAAAAAATTTAAAAAGACACACAAAAGAAGAATATGCAAGACTCAGATCATATCTACAAAGTGCAATTTATCTACTATTTTTATTTCTGCTTATATTCTTTTTTGTATGATGTATGAATCAAAATATTTTGATGTAAATCATGAAATCCTATATATCATAAAGAAAAAAAGCATAATTAGTTAAAAAAAAAAAAAAGAATATACAAGACTCAATCCCGACCTATGTTTATATGTATATACACACATGCATGCTGTTGCATCAGTTGAGGTTCTCCACGATGAGCCCTAGAGCATCTCTATAGTTCTCCCACAGAGCCCCCAACACCTTCCCCACCGCCTCCAACACCTCCGGCACGGCCTTCGCCGCCCCCTCGCCGCCGGCCCTCGCCTTCTCGAGTACCTCCACCACCGCCGACGCCGCTAGCTCCACCGCGCCGGCCAACACTTTCCCAATAAACTCAAGAAACGCCGAGGCGACGGCCACGGCGATTTCCTGGACAAGGCCGAACAAGAACTCGCCGGCAATGGCGATTGCGTCCGCCGCCGCCTCGAGCACTGCGTTCGCCGCCTGCCCCGGCAGCCTGACCAGCTGGACGGCGCCGACGACGAGGAGGGCCAGGCCCCTGAAGACCACAAACGTGGCGAGCTCCATGCATGAGCATAGAAGCCATATGGCTAGCTTTACGAGCACAAGAGCCATGGTGACTTAGTAGCTACAATTAAACACAAGCTAATCAATAAGGTTTATAATTTTTGGTGTGAATTGCTTGGAGTGGAAGGATGGCTGTTTAGGTGTTTCTTGTGAGGTTTTAATTCTACATGGGATAAAAAAATTGAAGTTAAAACAAGTCGTTGCTTCTACGGTTTACTTTGGAGAAGTCTTTGCTTATGGTGCAATATTGTAATTTAATTGTTTTAATTGTATAAGGTGATGGTGGCTGAATGAGACGTTGGTATGTATTTACTAGCACGCAATAGTGATCAAGTATATACAATGTAGAGCTAGTAAGGGTACGTCTAGTCTAATTATAAGGTGCAACCCACCCACACCCACCCCCACCCCCCACCCCAAGCGTAAAAAATTTTTTTTTTGGTGAAACAGGAGAGGGAAGACACCACGCAAAGTAGTGGACGCTCGGAATCTGACAGGTGGGGCCCACCGGCGCCTGGCCCAGCGAAGTGTTCGCACTTCGTGTTGGAGTGGTCGCTAGCGCTCGAGGACGGGGTTTTTGGGCCCCTATGTTTCGTTCGCCATGCCTTCTGTACTCGTATCGGAATTAAAACTGACAAGTGAGACTAAGAAAAACACGAGCCCGCAAATCAGTGAGTAGGTGAAGACTAGAAGAGTGCGGTGCACGAAACACAGCGTCAAATGCGGGCCCCATACAACACGTGAACACATGTGGGTGCGCTCACCTTGTGTATCGCGCGCACCGCACAGTTAATTATCTACTTTCAATGACAGGTGGGCCCGAACAGTTCTAAGGGCCACATGTTAGGGACTGATTTGGCTTTTTTTTTGTATAGCAAGAGTTTTACTAATGGACTTTATTTCCACTGCATTAATAGTCGTTGTATGGCTGGTAGTGGGCCCAAAGATGAACTAGGCTTACATGTCATTGAAAGTGCTTGTGAGTGTTCTGAAAATAACAGTTGGAGAAATTATTTCACCGGTCCCACCTATCAGTGACTCAAAAAAATTACCGTTGCAATATAGCCGTTAAAAATAGATGTTGCAATTATTTTAATTATTTATGAGGCAAAAAAATTGTAAAACATTGCTAAAAATTCAAGAAAAATAAAGAAGAATTCCAAAAAATTTCTACCATCCTCTCTCTATAAATATGAATATGGTTTAGCTCATTTTCACTCAAACTCAATCACAAACCATACACTTTTCATTCTCCCATTCTTCAAAATTTTTCAAAAATTCTTTCTATAGATAACAATCCCCTGGCGGTTTTGTTAATTAGTTTAGCGAGCCTAATTTAGATGAGGAGAACACCGTGTTGCATCTAGACTCTTATTATTGTGGATTTTGATTATTGATGACATTAAATGTTTTTGATCTAATCATGTTTTTGAGTTATATGTATGCAGAAACCTAAGAGTTATTTCCCCTAAGGTTGCAGTATTTCCAAAGTCGCAAGCACAAGGTCGGCAAGTAGAAAATCGCAGAGACCTAAGCTATCTGGAGGATCTGCAGGTCGCAGGCACAAGGTCGCCAGCCGAGGTCGAAAGCACAAGGTCGCAGTGTCGTCCGAGGTTGCAAGTCCAAGGTCGCGAGCTATGAGCGCAAGCGCAAGGTCGCCAAAAATGAAGTTATAAAAGACTTAAGGTAAAATGCGTATTTGTTTTTACCGATCTCGGTGTTTGGAGATTGATCGGTTTAGGAAATTATTCTTAGTTTTAACCATACTATAAAGAGGGGTTGCAAGTCCTCTCTACATTTCCAACATAAACCGAGAAACTCTTAGATCACTGCATTGCATTCTTTTTGTTTGGATTTGTTTTGAAAAGATTTGGCTTTCAGATAAGTTTTTGACAGTAGAATATTTTCTACTTTTTCTAGAAAGATCTAGGTAGACCTGGCTTTTGGTTTTGTTGACAAAAATATAGCCCTTTAAATTATCTTTCAAACGAGCTATTAAACTCTTAAATCGGATTTCTGGATTAAAAGTTATGGCTATTTTTATTCATGTTCACTATCAGTTTGTTATGCTGAGTGTCAGTTTGAATTATCAGTTTTGTTAACTGACAGTTGTCCAGAGAAGGTGTTTTTTGAGCCAAAATTTTTTTGAACTAAACTGACTGTCAATATGAGGTTCTACCTCGAGCTGTTTGTTTTGAGTTTCTGTTTTAATTGGTCGTTTTTGTGGTCGAAACTGACTGTCAGTTTGTGATACTGACTATCAGTTTGAGGTGTCAGTTTCCATATACAACCACAAACGGCTAGCAAAATTTTATCCGTGATTTTTGTCAGCCGTTGAGGTAGAAACTTACTGTCAATTTGTACTATTTTATTTCCATATACGACCTCAAACGGCTCGCTGAGTTTTCTCCAGATTTTACTTCTTTCTGGTCGTGACCTAAACTGACTGTCAGTTTCATAAATTGACTGTCAGTTTGTACTGTTGATTTTCAGTTCGAGCTTCAACGGCTCTTTTGATTGTTGAGGCTATAAATAGAGGTTTTGAGCTATTGTTTTAAACACTAAGCAGTCCTCTCTTCTCTCTTATACACTTGAACATTTGTTTTGGAATTTAAAAATCTTGATCTGTTGATCAAGTCGAGAGTTTTTGTGATCCACCGAGTGTTCTGTTCGCATCATCTGCATACTTTTAGTTTCTCGGTGCGTGTTGGAGGTCTAGAAGTGGCCTTGTTGCTCATTACTCTTGGTGAACGCCCTCACCTAGACGGTTTGGTGGCGTGGCCGTTGATCTCTCCGTTCGAAGATTGTTGGAGAAACTCAGCGTATTTGTAAAAGGCATCGGTACTCGCCTTTCCGAAGTGGACAAGGAGCAACCACTAGTGAGAAATATCTTTTGTGGATATTGAAGCAAGACTCAATTCATTTGAGTGCTTCAACAAGAATTATGAGAGACCGAGCGAATCTCCAAGACCTCGGAAAAATTCTCTGTGTTTGTTCTCTTTCTATTCTATTTAATCTTGCAATATTTTGTTCAATTGCTTTTGATTCTTCTCTTTGCAAAAGTTGCTTTAAATTGAAAAATTTTTAAGTCTCCTATTCACCCCCCTCTAGTTGGCATCATCGATCCTACACACCGAAGGGGCCAGTAGCCAAAATCCGTCCAACTTTCATCCCCCATATCTGATATGTTATCCATCGTTCACACTGCCCCCTCCATATAGGCATCCACATCCGTACAAACAGCTTGGTCTGTATCCACCGGCTCATCCGTACGCACAGCCTCCCTACGGCCCTTACGGCCAAAATTATCATTTCGTCGGAATGCCGACCATCCCAGCACAAGTTTGGCCTCCACAACCACCGACTAAAAATTCCCGCTCTGCATTGGTATCGGATAGCGGCACTCTGCATAGCGCACCCCAGGTTGTGATCGATGACGACGGTGACAATGACGAAGGAACCGCTGGAGCTCGGCCTAAATGATTGCTTTGGTCGCAACAAGACGACATTCGGCTTATGAGTGTTCATTTCAATTTAAAATTTGTAGACCCGAAATTTTTTCTGGTTTTAGTTTAAAAATTTTTGAACAATTTTATTTTTGTTCTTCTAGATCAGTGCATGATTGAGTAACTTCCTCGACCTGATTGATGGGAACAATAAAAAATTCGACATATATTGGGGGAAGGTCATTGCGATGTATAATGCAAGCAACCTGAGCAGTCGCAGAAGAGACATGAGGCACTGCAACGACCATTGGCAAAAAACTAACAAGAAAATTGTTTAATTCAATGGTATTTACTGCAGGTTAAGGGATGTCTATGCGAGTGGTCGTTCGGACGACCAGTGGATGGACCAGGCACGCGAAATGTACAGGAAGAAGGTGGGTCATCCCTTCGTCCTGGAGCACTAGTGAAATGCCGTCCGAGGTCAACCAAAGTGGTGCCACCTAGCAAAAGAGCACGACTCAATGAAGAATGTGGTCACACGTCGCCATCGAACAACGACGATGTTCTTGCCGAGCTTCCACGACTGGAAGGGCGAGATGTGGCAAAGCATAAGCGGAAGGGGAAGAGCAAACTCCAAGAAACATCGGTGACTGTCCAGGAAAGCATAGAGAGCATCGACAAAGCAAACGCCGATCTCGCTAAGGTGGTTGAGCAAGCTGTTGTTGCATCTTCAAATTTGTAGGGTATGGCCAAAAGCAAAGAAAATGCCACTTTTATAAAATCGTTAACAAAACTGGTGATGGCTGAGACATCCCATTTCTCGGATGCCCAAAAGGCGGCGCATGCGGCCGCATTAGAGTATGTGAACGACATGATTAACGAAATGAGGAATAAGTAGTACCCTAAGCCATATAATTTTCTATTTCAAAAAATGTACTCATACTTTTATTTTAATTTTTCTTGAGCAATTATCCATTGGAATTGATTCTTGGGATAGATGCTTTTGGATGTAGTTATTGGAATTTAGGCATCGAATCGATGCTTTTGAACCGTTTAATGGTGAACTACTTCTATGATGCTCCGATCAACCCCGGCTACTTGTTCCGCAAATGGTTCTGAATGGGGAGACTCCTCTTTCTTCGATTCGTCGAAGCTTTGGGGGAGTGGTCTCCGTACTTCAACAAGAGCATATATGCTCTCCTTCGTAAGAGCTATCTCCTTTGTAGAAGTGCACTACGGGAATGCGCATGTTGTCGTACGGCTCCCCCGCTGATGTTTTCGACGAGTACGTACGTATAGGAAAGTCGATGGCAATCGAATGCCTGGAGCATTTCGTCAACAGCATCATTGACTGGTTTGCAGGAGAATATCTCCGTAAACCTACTGTCGACTGTTGATCGAAGGAAGCTGACTAGAAGGGGGTTGAATAGGCGGTTTTTCAACTTTTGATCTTGCTTGACAAACTCAAGTCCTAGTTTGCAATATTAATATACAATTAATTTAGATGATGGCACAAATGAAATTTTACAATCCTAGGGTGACAATTCACAATACAAGAACTTCTAGGAATGAAAAGCAATTAATAGAAACAACCGAGAGTGATCGAATTTTATCCCGAAGTGTCGGAAATTTGCCGATTTTCACTAGTCCTCGTTGAAACACTCTACACAAGAGTATCGCCTCGATTCCACTAAGGGCAACCCTTCTCCTCTCCGGATAGGAGAGCTTCGAGCCTTTAGACTCAACCGTCGGGCTTCTCCGACACACACCATCGATGGAGAGATTGTCAGACCTTCTGGGTCATCTGGGTGACAGCAATCACCAAGAGTAACAAGCCTAGCACTTCATTTAATCAAACACAAAGCTTGAAAACACAATGATGCAAGTGCAAATGGCTCAATCACTTCTCTTCTCAAATGCTCTTAAGAATTTGAGTCAAATCTTAGCTCTAGATGCAAGAGAGTGAAAGCAAGAGGCTTGACTAGCTTTTGCAAAGAATTTTTAAGTTGTTAACATCTAAAATGCTGGCCAAATCGAGGTATATATAGTCCACACAAGGAAACTAGCTGTTTGCAAGAAACTGAGCAATTTTTGTACAGACCGGATTTTGTCTGGCCATGCCGGACAATGTCCAGGCAGTGTAAGTCAATAGTAACCGTTGCAAATGTGTCCGTTACCGTTCAACTACTTTTGTTGAGGCCGGACATATTGCCTCTTGTCCGGACAAAAGTCCCATACAGATGTATATGTCTCTGGTTCACTTCCAGAATTTTACCCCAAGACAGGATTTGTACATGGCGGACAATGTCCGCTCACACCCGACAAAGTCCGCCAGCTCCGGACAGATGCAGCCAGACGAATCCATTTGTCTCTGGTTTCATTTTTCTCAATGCTTAAAGAATTTTGTACTAACCGGACAATGTCCGCTCATCACAAACAATGTCCGGTCAACTCCGGACGGATACAGCCAGACAGATCCATTTGTCTCTAGTTTCATTTTGCACAATATTAAAAGACTTTTGTACTGACTGGACAATGTCCGCTCATCACAGACAATATCTGGCCTGTGCAAAACGAAAACAGGACTTAGAAATTTTCACTCAGAAACAATTTAGGGCTATATGCAAATGCAATTTTGGTTTTAAAACAATATGTTTGATCAAAATACTCGTGCTAAGATCGCTCTTAATAGTACGACCATATAAAATTAGAAAATATGAAAAATAAGCGTGCGTACTACTCAATATTTTGCCCTCATTCTGAGTTTCGTCATTGTCCATGCTTCGAGAGGTTTTGACGGTCTTCATTTTTCGCATTTGTACTATTTCCACCACACATTTGCCTAAATCTCAATTAGAAGGGTTAGTCGCGTGTATTTCGGGTGTCATTGATCACCAAAACCCTAATTATGGCTCAAGATTCAACATCGACAACATGCAGCGTCTACTCCAGTAAGGAGAGACTCGTGGTTTCTCAGGGATGTTGAAAAGTATCGATTGCATGCACTGGGAATGGCGCAATTGCCCAGTTGTATGGAAAGGGCAATTCACCGTCGTGATCACGGAGTCCCTACAATAATACTTGAAACAGTCACATCCCAAGGCCTATGGATATAGTATGCCTTCTTTGGTGTCGCCGGATCCACCAATGATATCAACGTGCTGAATCAATCCCCCCTTTTCACTGATGTGTTGAGCGGCTAAACTTCTAATGTTCAATACTCCATGAATGGGACAGAGCACAATATGAGATACTACTTCGCAGACGATATTTACCCCGAATGGGCTATCTTTGTGAAGATCATATCCTTGTCCCAAACGAAGAAATTCAGGTTGTTCGCACAACAATAAGAAAGTGTACGAAAAGATATCGAGCGAGTTTTTTGGGTCTTGCAATCTCAATTTGCTATTCTCCACAACCCCAGTCGATTTTGGCGACAATCAACCATTGCCAATATTATGCAAGCATGTGTCATCCTCCACAACATAATAATCGAGGATGAGCGATACTCTAATGACCCGCTCACTGTTTCGTATGAGAGTCAAGGGACATCTACCGTACCACCGTCTACTTTCCACAGTAGTGCTCCGCCATTTTTTGCCGATGTACTCGCTCGAAATGATGCGATCCGTACTCACCCAACGCATATGCAACTCAAACAGGATCTTGTCGAACACATTTGGCAGTGTTTCGGAGGCAACAATACCAATTAGTAGGTTAATTGATTTTTAACCAATGCGTTTGTGTGGTTATTAATGGCTGAATATGTCTGAATTTTAATTAATATGTTTTATGTTATTTTCTATGTGTGATTTAAATAAGAAAATTTAAAATTTTTATCTTGTTTTTGTTGTATTTGAATTATCCGAATTTAATTTTGATAATATTTTAATCATTATTAATTATACAATGCAACATATTACTATATAGATATTTTATAACACGAATCCTACGTGAAGCGCCAACCAAACATCAATATATTGGAGTGCTTGGCGTTTGGGGAGACCCTTCGCACGGCCTGTGCGAAGCGCCTCCTCCCCGAGCGCCTTTGCATTGGATTGGCGGGTGTTTTTTGTGATAAGTCGCACACATAACACAGAATATATCAAAAAATATTATTTTGGAGCACATGTCCTAGTACTGGTGTATTAGACTCAATCTAAGACACACAGGATTTTATCTAATCTCCATTACTATTAGATAAGAGTACTTCGAGTCCCGACATCTACAGATTCTCAGTTGAAGTTTTATATTGCACGTATATTGGTTATTAATGAGTTGAAGTTCCATATTTCACTTGTGTTGGTTATTAAGATGTCTTCGTATGTATTGATCTAGCCAACTCCCACTCTCAAAGAAACATAATCCCTCCATCCAAAAAAATAACCTTCTTTTGACTTTTCGCGTATCCAAGATGCACCTTTTCACCATCAACCTTTATAATTACATATTAGTAAAACTATAAAAAAATAGAATCATAAAAGATTTTGATAACAGATATATTAAAATCATTTTTTTGTAATCAATCTTGATATTTTTACTTATATTAAGGATCAACATTAACACCGTTTGACTGTACACATTATAAAACACAATTTTCTTTTAGACGGGGGAGTATAGAGTCAGCCATGTTATTATGCCATGTTTTGACTGGAAGATAATATATATAGATGCTTAATTACCCAGTGGTGTTCTTTATTGGTTTTTTTTTTTGGAAAGTGCTATAGAAAAAAGACTCAAGCTAGCGCATGACAGATACCTACTAGGGCGGAGCTCCGATGCTGCTGTTGTCATCATGACGTCATCTGAATTTTTTGAATAATCAATTTTAAAGAAAAATTCAAAAGAAATTGTATTCTAAACCATTTTATTTCTGTGAAATGAACTCGAACTGAATAGACAGTCTCATATCACAACCAAAATATTAGATTAAATAGGATAATACTATAACCTATGATGTTATCATTGAAGACACTACCATATAGAAAAGACGAACTACCTACATTGGTAGTCTGGTAATATCACAACTCATGATATTATTGGGATAAGATCTAGCACTACTGATTACAGTGTTATGGTTCCACACTTAGTGATTTTCGTCAGATTTTTAAACATCATAAGCAATGGACATCAAACACCCAAAAGTAGCACCATAATCAGTAGTGCTACCCATTGAAATCTAATGGAATAAGTAAAATGGTTTAAATAATTATCATTACTTCCACAAAAATTTGATTGAAATGACTAAGTATGTGAGGTAATACCATAACCCATAGTGCTAGATCTTGCCCTAATAACACTATGGATTATCTTGTTACTGGACTGTTAATGTGATCATCATATATTTCTTATATGACAGTGTGAGATTCGATAATAGTGTTACAACATAATGTTTAACTCCTTGGCCCATGTGTTAGAGACTGTCTATCCAGTATGAGTTTATTCTAGAAAAATAAAATGGTTTAGGGTTCATCTTTCAAAATTTTCTTTAATATTGATTATTTAAGAAAAAAAAAATGCTTTCCTTTAGTTGTTTATAGCAAAAAAAAAAAGGTTATGTATTTTTGGCAAATTACTTAACTTAGGTCCTGTTCTTTGAAAACTTGTTCACTTAAAAGTCCCTTGCTGCCAAAAGCATCATCTTTATTTATTGAAGTCCTTGTGCATTTCTCCTTTTCTTTTTGTCTTTCATCATTAAACCACAACAATGTATAAGGAAAAATTGTCCCCAACCCAACCAAAAAAAATTTGATTCTATATCTCTAAAATTTTGTGTCTAATGTAATATACCACTAGTTTTTAGACTCATTGTTATATGCTACTAGATTTTTTTTGTCTAACATTATATGACATTTCTGATAAGTTAACTTGATAAAATGATTAAAATACTCTATCAATTGCTCTTTAGTTAGATCTAATCATGATTTTAAATAAATAGAAAGATTGTAACACCAAATTTCCAATTTTTGAAAGACTAGAATGTGAAATCATGATTTTTGAAATTTTGTGTTATAGTTCTTCTACATTTTGTCCCAATAACAAAGGAACAAATTGATAACAATCCTTGAAACACAATACTCCCACTATTTATAAAAAACTGTCACTATAGTATGCGTGCTAATTTGTTTAATTTTGATCACTAAAATATTTATAAATATTTAAATTGATCATGTGAAAATGACATCATCAAAAATACTTTTATAATTTGATATTCTTATAATTTATTACTAAATATTATAATAGAAATAAGTGGTCAAAATTATTTATTGGAGACCGTAACAAATCAAACACAACAAATTTTTGTTAACAGTGGGAGCAGCATTTATTTTAGATAAATGTGCATCGCTTTGTTATAGGCCCATTATTCCTTTTCAAAATTTTGAGCTACATGGTTGAGCTCTAACTTTATTAAAAAAAAACACACTGAAGTATTTCTTGTTCTTGCTAGAATGTTTTTCCTTAATCCTCATGATTTTAAAAGTATAGCATTCTATAACGAAATGAAGAATACATAACTCAAAATGGCAAACGGACTTAAAATCATTGTAGTCTTCGATTCAGAGCTGCAAACAAGAATTCCTCAAAAAAATGCAGAAAAATTGGACTTCAATCTAATAGAACCGTAAAAAGAAATTTATGCGAGACACTCATTTCTTAACCATTGATTTACGTGATCTATGAGTGAGATGTATATAAATTAACATAGGACTACTTGATATGAATCTCCTTATGAAATGGAGCATGGATCCTTATGAAATGGAGTATGGAACGGAGCCACTATGAATAAATTCCGAGAGTTACGAAGGAAGTTTCGGACTCATATTGTTTGTGGGTTGAGAGGACCTCTGTCTATTCTCTAATTTACCCGATCCGATAGTACTCATTTTTAGAACGTCCAGTGCCAAAGTCAATTGCTAATTCCGATCTTCCTCCACAATCTGATATTATAGTCCTAGTATCTAATATGATATATGAAATATATGACAAAGGTGGAATCTCAATTGCATCTCAACTACCTCTTGATACAATCCAACAGACAAGAAGTAGATCTATGTTTCTTATTTGAGAACGGGTGTCATAGAATTTGCTTCAAATAGAAACCTGAAGCCAAATGGCATGAACATAGAATAACTGTACCAGTAGATAACACACGATAGGAAAAATAGCCGCAAACAAGAGCTCTTATCCACTATGTACTGTTGCCCTTAATTAGTAGAGTGTTCCATCTACATCTCCTAATTATTAGCTCAGCAATGTTCGAGATAAATATTTGAACACAATTAATTAATATCAAGTGACATATTTCCAGTTCGCCGGAGATGCTTTCTCATGGATCCCCCCCCTCCCCCAGTGATGTCTTGGTCCTCTTTCTGGGGGTTTTGCCGCCTTCTTTATTTTCATTGTTGACATGTAATGTGGGGCATAATCGCCGCGGACATCTTGTTTTCCTATCGAATGCTCTTACACAAATATATCCTGCAAAAAAATATAACACAACTATGAGATGACAAAAGATCAGAAAAAGAATTGAAAACTGATCCTCAATTATAAGCATTTTCATTCCTTTAATAGTTCATAATCATATACTAAGACCCTGTTTGAGAGAATTTAGTTTCTGACAAAAATTGTTTTTTAGAGAAGCTGGAAGAGAGGGATTTAAACTTTTCAATTCAAAATAGATTTAAACTTCTCTAAAAAATCCCTTACAACACCCTATTTGAGAGGACTTAAACTTATGACAGTTTTAAATTGAAACTGAAACTCTCTCAAACAGACCTAAATAACTCACTCTAAGCTTAACTCATGATTTTGCAAAGTAACTTCTATTAATGTGCTCTCGTCCCCGATGATGGTAGAAAAAAGTCTGTTGATAAGCAGTGCCAGCGATTGATTACTTCTGGTTAACAGCCAGATAATAGTTGCAATTAATATTTTTCATGAACTGGATTGATCTTCCGAATACCATTTTTTACTTTATATGATCAGAAAAGAACAATTCTACTTGAACAGATTTGCATCGATTACAAAGATTGATCCAAGAATGTAATTTTATATAAAATTTATGCTTAAGCATTTTCAAAAAATATTAAGAGGCCAGGACTAGGGGTGGAACCGAGCTGAACTTCAAGCTGAGCTTGGCTCGGCTCGGCTCGGCTTGCTTCCTCAATGAGCCAAGTCAGTTCAGATCATTAAGAGTCATGAGCCAAAGAACAAGCTTGACTCAGCTTATATGTGAGCTGAGCCAAGACTAAGTCGTTCGTGAGTTATTGAATTTGTGCAAATAGATTTTATACATCATTTTGAGATGGATTAAGCCGAATATCTAGTGTTTGAAGAAGGGGAGTGAAATCTTTGATGGACCAAATTGCATACGAGCCTAAATGAGCTGGGTCCGAGCAAACTAGCTGTGACTTGACTTAGCTCGTTAACTTAAATGAACTGAAAACGAAGCTTAGTGAGGCTTGTTATCTCCTTTGAGCTGAGCTAAAACCAAACCAAGCCCGAATTGTTCACAAGCTTCAAGTTTTTGCTCTAGCCCTAACCAGGACCACCTAACTAAATTCCATTTACCTAGGGCCCGCTAAAGTGAAGTATGGTTAATGTGAAAATTTGTCATATCAATATCTCAAACTATCAAGTACAAAAGAAATGAAGGAAACAAAGAAACATTAACGATTACTTGATACCTTTTTTAAAGCAGTCCTCAATGCTTTGTTTTGATTGACCTAATTGATGAATATTTCGGTTAGTACCACTTGGTAGCAATTATTTCATGACTTTCAGATTTACTTTTCAATGATAAGATACCTTTGGTGATGGAGTGTATTGATGAGCCAAAATATACAATGCGCCTTTCTAGGTTCCAGATACATTCTCTAGGGATAGTTAATGGAGAACGGCTAGATGAGTGATCTGCAAAAACCTACAAGGGTACATGGATTAGTGTTTAGCCAAGTTGGTTTGACATCCAAGTGAAGGAAATTTATATCGTATATATAAATTGATAGAAAAAAAACCATAAAAGAATGCCTACCTCATGTTCCTGAAAATAGGTACCATTCAATGGAAAGCGTCCTCGAGTTGCTGTTCGACAAGGTATCTGCTTGTTCATGTATATAATATTGAACGCAAGGAGTTAACTTTCATCATAATGTCGGAACTTGACATTCTAATATCAATCTGTAACATTGTAAAATACCATTATCTAGCAAAAATACTCAAGTGCAACATCAGGAAAAGGCATTGTGATCAAAATGAATGAAGGTTGTGGATCTGTTCATACAAATTTTCTACATGACTGACAGACGATTGGCAAGAATGTGCTAAAAATTTCGTATCATTTCATCAATTTTGATATGAAATATATGCAATTCAAGAACCTTCCCGTTTCTACTTGGTCAGAAATGGCTACTCTTTTAAAATTTTCCCAAAGTTCTTTGTTAGTCAATCACATGTGGTTGGTCAAACAAATTCAATTGAAAAAAATGCTGTCTGTAGTTTTTAGACAAGTCATGTACTAGGACTTTTTCCCTCCAATGATCAGTAAAGCATCTGATCTAGGATAATAAATATACTTTAGATACTTTTTGTTTATTGCTATCATTTGTGTTTTGCAACACAATTAATTGCATAGCTTGAACATTTCTAAGCGTGTTTAATCAAATAGTGTTCTTTGACAAAGTTTAATTATCTTAACCATCACATTTACAATTTTCACAGAAGTAAACTACTTTCCAAGTTACTCACCAGAATTGCACCATTCACTGTGTACTCATCAGGACATGAAATAATAATGAGGAGATAAGGGCATGGATCTTCAGGAACTCTTCTGTCAAACTAATGGACATGGAAAATCAATCACTAAAAATGATCAATGTCATTACAAAAGTAGGATATACCTTGAGATTTTAAGAAGTTGACAAAAACATACCTTTTCCTTTTCCAAAATAGGATGATCATCTGGGAGTACATATCTGCAATAACAATAAAGCAAACTTAACAAGTTACTACTCATTTCTTAGGAGCATTTATCGATATACCAAGACAGCATGACATACGCATTGTATTCTGTTCGAAGACGGGCTATGTTTTTCAACTTTCGATTTTGAGCAGTACATCGTGAATTAGTCAAAACCAAGTCTTTTCCATAGTCTGGCCTCCAAGAACCATTGTTCGTCATAAGCTTCGTTGAGCATAGATCTATTTCAACATCATATTGTACTTCTTGAGGCACAATATCCTCAAGATCACCACAGAGAACATCTTCATAGAGATCTTGATCACAAGGTGCTTCTGCATAGTCATGCTGTGGACTTGGAGGCATCTCAATAATGGGCTCGTTGTTATGCATCGTGTGCCTTTCTGCAGTCCTACTTATCTCGATTTGATGTTGATGCATCAGCTGAAAACTTGACGGATCAATACTATTTGACAAAAAGTGTCTTCTATCATCAACCATGCTTGTTTGTTCTAGACCATGTTCCTGTTCATGCTTCCCAGGAGGAAGTGCCATTCTGGGTAAGAACCAAATGTCATTGTTTTGTATTTTTGTTAAAAAGAATGCAAAGCAATAAAATAATCATAATACCACTCATCTTTTACATCACGGCCAATGAGCGAAGTTATACTGCTGCTTTGTTTCACTACTATTTGATGTGCTTCTGCCAACAAGTTTTACTTATATTATACTTTTGTAATCTTCTATTGAAGGCAATATCAATAAATCATGTATCTAGCTAAAACCAACTATATTAGTGACTTTAAGGAGGTGAAATCCATACTCACACTGTTAGCAGCTTACTACTTGAAAGGACCTATGTAATTGAATAATTGACAACTTCAATGCAAAACCATAACAAGAATATGTAAGTGCATTACACAATCAATTGTAGTAAATATTTAACAGCTTCTGAAACAAACCTGGCATGTGAGCTATTGTAGTACTTGCATTTTGCACTGAAAGGGCAAGCACTGCAATTTGGATTTACTTTTGTACAAATTATCTGCATTGCAGAAGCAACCCACCATCAACACTGACAAAGCATGTTCCTATCTGAAAGGTTATAGCTCCCATTGATCAGAGTAGTGTAATGCATACCTTTCCAAAAGTTATCATGAGACAATGCAGCTCATACCTATGTGTTTACAGGAGTGTCAGACGGGTTTGCTAAAGTTTACAAATCGATGCCAATATTTTTACAAGATCAATAACACTCACAATTTTTCCTTTTTGATGGTACACAATCGAGGCCATAGATACCTCTGTACATCAGCCATGATAGGATATCTTTAACAAAAAGATAGAAGAAATAAGCAAAGAATTGTTATCACAATGTTTGCAAATTAAGGTGCAAGCAATCTTACAGTTCAACTGAATGAAACTCTGCAGAAGATGGTAAGGATTGAAGTTGCACCCATCCTAGCCTTGTGACTATACGAGCTACATTTGTATCAACCTGAAAGGAGCATGGAGTGTCATCAACAGTTTTAATTCAAAAAGTATTTTCACTTGACGAGATTTGATTTCTTAAAATATAGCTTACTGCTCTCAAAAAAAAAAGTTAACTTACTGGGAATGCTTTATGCCTCAATGACAAAAGACGAATGCAATCAACACTTTTATCCCCAAGCCCCAGTATACTGAGCAGGTAGTTTCTAACACCCAACAAAAAGAAGAAGTAAAATATTTGTGATATAACTCCACTAAGCATATATTTATTATTTATGACTAGTAGAGAAGTTAGACTTGCATATTTTATCTAACCTACCAACAATTTTCTATTACTAAATAATAGGAGGTGCAATATTCCTAAAGTAGTGTTTTTAGTTTTAAACAAACAATTTACTAAAGTTCTATATATATGTAATTAGAATGTATAATGTCTTAATATGCATGACAGCAAGAAAATTAAAGAACTATAAACAGTTCTCCATTCTTTCTTGCACTTGTTCATCTTTTTGCTCATTTTCCCATTCTTTTTTAATATAATTTCAGAACTTACTACTTGTTAGTTCTCTGGTTTGAGAACAAGAAAGCACCACAAACTAGATTTTAGCTTCTAGGTTGAAATCTTATCCAACACCACAAACTCATTTTGGATCAAAGAAGTAGTGCAGATAAAAAAATCATGGTAGAGTTTTATACTTATGTTACTTCTGTAGTTTCAACAAATCAAACAAATTGCGATGTTTAACAAGTGGCAGTTAACACTATATTAGATTAAGTATTTCCATATGTTGGATGTTTTTATAGCTGAGCGTGTTGCGCCTGCTATATCGCTGATGTCTGCTATCATCTATAAAAGCACTCCACCGCAACACTTCCGCTATCCTCTATTTAAAACATCGCATAGAAATAACATTGCCTAGTGGTTTCCTGGCAGTGCAACATCAAATAACAGTAAAATTGTAAAGTAATACTCTTAGTATTTTGTGAGATATGGCCATACTTCGCACTTGCACGTGATACATGTCTAAGCCATTCCAGGTCAATGCTACCATGGTCTTCCTTTACACGCTTTAAAAAAGCCTGTAAAAAGTAAGTAGAACAGATGAAATAATACTATTAGTGCTTGCATCAAAGGTAGAAACAAGAGAAGCAATATGTTGAATGTGTCAAGAATAGGGAACTCTATTTTAGAGATAACATTGATGTTTCAATCACTTTTTTGTTAGATCACCTCAATCAATTTAAGAGAAACTTTGTCAGTCTTCTATATTCACAAATTTAACATGTCAATTAAAAAATCAACAATATATCCAAGAATGTAATTTTATATACAATTTAAGAGAAATTTTGTCAGTCTTCTTTATTCATAAATTTCACATGTCAATTAAAAAATCAACAATATATCCAAGAATATAATTTTATATACAATTTATGCCTAAGCACTTTGCTGTAGTGTCTAAGATAACATTCAATTTTGCCAGTGGTAATATTATTATGATGCTCTTGCAACATTCATCTCGGTGAAGGTATTGCATTCTTGCTTTAACTTATGACTTGATAACCAATACCATCACTTGCCTGGCAACCTTAGAAATGGATAAAGCATGTTCAGTTAAATAAAGAACTTTAAGAAAGAAATTTGTAGACAAGTAGATTTCGGTAAACACCACAATGAATGTGTTTTTGGATTGCAGAAAGTAAATGTCCTGTCTTGCTTCTGTTCATACAAACCAATATAATATATCTGCTGTATAACAAAGAAAAATATGTTCATAGTGGCATTCCTGAGAAAGAACAGAATAAGATTTCTTGATTCTATCCCTTTGACGCTTAAGTAAAAGCCGCACACAAATGGATATGCACCACAAAATAGCCATTGCTAATTAACAAAACACTAGTCTAGACATATTGCAATGAAACCTCATTCCATTCTGATACACATAAAAACACAAAACTTATTTTGTCTACAAGTTAGATCAAATGAAATCAGACATTGCACATAGTGACTGAAATGTTTCTTAAGTTGCAACAATGCATTTGGTTCTCCATTTTCATCTAGAATGACATCATTTGGTAAACAAAACAAAGAACTTACTATTTGCAAGTGTTAATTAGGTATTAAATTAAAATTAAAAACATCAAGTTTGAACATTTACTTGCTCATCACATATGTATACACTAGTGAATGTTAGGAAAGAATATTAGAAATAGCAGTGTGTGTGTGTGTGTTGTGGTTGTAGACCTGTATCCTGCTAGCCATAAGGTAGTGTTGTCCTCTGACTGCAATGTGATCTGCAACCTCAGTAATTGGTGCATGTAGTACAGCTTCCCAATCTACTGAATCACTTGTTTCAATGCTATTTTTGTCCTCATAGCCATTTCTGTATGCTTCCGTCCGTAAGTTGTCCCAGTGAGATGTGTCTTTCACTTTCTGAGTAGCTATGAACTTCTTTATGGTTATTTCACTGTATACTGGAATTCCACGTTTATTCTTCAACATATCCATGAGATGATCATTGTCCAACTTAGAGAGGTCTTCCTGTTGCATAGTAGCTATGAAGTTCTCTATAATTCTTTTGTCATCCCCTTTGAGATCAGGAGCCCCTTGCACCTCCTCATCATTACCAGAACCCTCTTTATCAATCGAATCAGCAGCATCAGTTGTTTCATTCAAATTCAAGTTTTCTTTACCACCATCTATTAATAAAGGCAGACTTGAGCACTCTTCAGCATTACTGCACCTCTTACTTGGAGGAAACTTTGCCACCAGGTTCATGAAAGCATCACTGTGTGTTTATCCCAAAAAAAAGAGGAAATAAAGAATGCAAAGAAATTGTAAAAGATGGATATAAGCTCCAACACATGACAATAATGACATGCAAAGTGGGCGGCCTCAAAGATTGTTTTTGCTGCTTCTTGTTTTACCTTGATAAATTGTCCGCGACATTCTGTGTAAGGAAAGTGCCAACCACAGAATCAATTACGGATCCTCCCCATTGAGAGAATTTTCTGGGCCCTAACAAAGAACCAATTCAAATATTAGATTCCAATTTAAATTTGTATGCTTCACAGAACAGAGGAGGCCCACTGATCTGTGTGATCCATATGTGTGCCATAAATATGAGGCACTACTCTACTGCACCTTTTCAAATAAACTAATTTTGGAAGTTCTTTCTCACATTTCATAAACAGTCACTGCTGTATATATATTAGTGAATCAATCAGGCACCACTCTTGCTTTTATCATACAAAATGCTACTGAATATAAGTTTCGCCTTCTCAAAAAAAATATATAAACTTGAATTGAAAGAAGATTAAGGAAACAAAATTTATTATATATATGCATGGTTCTTTTCGTTGCTTATTTTGTTTCTCCAGCAAGAAACTCAATGACATGTTGACACATACTTGCAAGTTTGCTAACAAAGAATACACTAGCACTTTTTGCATTTTTTATTCCAAAACAGAAGCTAAAAGAGGGAAAGAGAACAGAACAATGCCATCCAAAAAAACACTTCTAAGGAACTTGTCTGAGAATATTTAAGAGATTGCAAACCATGAGGTTTGATAAAAGACATTGCAATGTTGCTCAGTTTGCATGGTTTTGACTATTGATCCCAATGCAATAGTTAAAGATGATATTTTATAGTTTCATTTACACATACCAAATTATAAGTACTTTTCGGCCATGATGCACCATATTTCTCATATTTGCGTGAATTAAGACATACAATAGAATCAAAAGTTTCAAGATCTCAGGACCATTACCCACAAGATCATGCAAGGTAGCAATAAATTCATCAGCGAACAATTCAAAACATCGCCGGCTTTCTTCCCATTCAGGGCCACTGCCGATATCCAACCCTTCGAAACTCTCACTGTCACGCTCATCCCACTCCCTCAAGACATTATACACTTGTATCGTCTTCTCATCAAGACCTAGCACCTTGGTCCGCAATCGTTTCCCATGATTTCCATGAGGCACAATAGCAAGCTGTGTAACACCGCAACCTGGAACCAATGCCAAGGATGAGGCATCAGTTTGAGTATTCTGGTAATGCACTAGTGCCAATATGTCACAATCCTGATGCTTTACCATCCTTGTTTTCCTTTTCTTTCCTTTCTTGATCCTCCTGCCTGCACTCAGATCATCAGACAAGCCATGATTCTTTGCAAGACACCTCATATTATCCATCAGCATGGCTCTACTAAAACAAGCTGCATTACTTGCAGATGACTCCACCAATGAACTTGGGCATGTGGCGGACATCTCACCGCCAAAATCCAATTTCCGCCTCGCTGACTTAATCCCGCTGATAGGAACAGGTCCATCTCCATGTCCCTCTGCTTTCCGCTTCTTTCTGACTTTACTTGGCGTGGCCTGCTTCGGGGTCACCGCTGCCTTCCGCCATTTGTCTTTCATCACTTTGAAGCGGACCCTACCCTTTGTTGACCTCTTCCTCCATCTCCTAGGAGAGGGCTCCACCTTCTGAGGGGTAGGTATAGGGGTAACATTAGCAGCATGGGCAGAATTTGCATTGGCAACACCTTCTTGTTGCGCAATTCCGTCAGTGGATTCACGCATTTGGGGCAAGACATGCAATTCTTGTGTGGTGCTAGCAGCGTATCCTGCTGCTTCCCCTTTCTCCGTTGTATTTTGCTCCACAGTGGGCAATGGAACTGAATCCACACCGTCACTCCCCACCTTGTCGAGGCCGACCGCCGCGGCATCACCGGACAGAGGAGAACAAGAAGATCCATCCTCGCCCATTTGGACCGGCCGCGCCGGCTTCCGGCCAATGTCGGGGGTCGCCGGCGACAACCCCGACCGGATTTCTGGTCAACATAAAGAAACAAACAGTAACAATTACAATGCATACATACATACCAAGATTGACAAGAAAGGACCTCCGATTTTCCAACATTCAATATGCATTAATCAAAAAGAACTAGACCACATCGAGCAAATCTCACATGAGAAAAAATTGGGGGAAACAGGAGCGGTTGTTACTGAACAGTAATTGGTACATGACCAAGTAAAGAAACATAAAAATTTGACAGAAACCAATCCAATCCAAGAACTGAACTGTTCTTGATGGACTATTTCCATCTCAGAAAGACTTGATTGCTCACAAATTATAGAAGGTGAAAAAACCGAAGCTTACCAAGAAACATCAGTTCAGATCAGATCTCCAAATTGGAAGGAGGAGGAGGAGTAGAGTAGACTAGGCGTTGGACTGGAGGAGATCGAGCTCGTTTGGTGGAGGCAGTTGTGCAACAGATAGAGAGAGGAGATAAAAATGAGATTTTTTTTAAAAAAAAAGTGTGGATGATTTGTACTATCCGTACTGAGTTGGATTGCTCAAATCCGCTATTAAAATTTGAATTACTCCGCTATTTAACTTTATCTATATTCTCAGTGTATTTTTAACATATCTTTCCGTATTTATCCTCACTAATACTCAATTAATACCACTCACTTTTAATTTTTATTTAATAAATACTTTATAATCTATTATAATTTTTTTCTCTTATATCGTGTATTTTAATTCTCATACACATAATAAGTGGGGTTATATTGTAAAATAGAGAAAATAATAAATTATTATACCGAAACATGATTTGTAAAAAATTAGTTAGTTTTAGGACATTATTGATCCGTACAAATTGCTAGACTAATAGCACGCTAAAGAAATTTTTTTAAATAAGCCACTTAAAAAAAAATAGTAATAGCAGTAACTGGTTGGAGGTGATTATAAAGAAATTTTTTTTGGCTTGCTGCCGGTTGGTTTGAACATTGGAGATGCTCTAAGGCCTTTTTTGAACTGTGACTTTTGCTACTCGAAGAGGCTACATCATCTCCGGGTTAGTTTGGCTTGGCATGATGAGTTAGTGGTTAGTTCGTAGATGCATGTGGGTGCACCAGGTGTCATTGGACAGATATTTGGACCCCCTACAGTTGCACCAAACCTCGAGCCACTTCAGGTTGCAATGGAGCTACCTAAACTCTAGCACATGTTTTTTTTTTTTCTCCGTGTGCCTCCTACTATCTCAACAAATCTACACCTATTCGATGCACCACTATTAATATGATTGACAAATAGAGCACATCTGTTTTGAGTACACACACTAGTGAGAAGAATAGAGACTACAGTTAGGTGTGTGACGTAAAGTGCATTGACCCACAAAGTGTTTTGTGCATACGCAAGAGGGTAACCTCACACTCCATATCCATTTGATAGTTTTATAATCACTGTTGTTGACATGTGGCTCCGGTCATAAAAGAACCCACATATCAGTATTACATGTTTTGTGGCCTTTTCTATGCATTTTTTTCAGTTTTTTGGAAAAAAATTGAAAAGAAAATACATAGTTCTTTGAATGATGTGGCAACACTTTCTCTCTTCTAAAATATGTATGTTAGAATAAGTTATTACTGGTTGATTTGTAAGAAGATTTTAGATAATGTGATACATACTCTTTCCTCTAAAATTTTGTTGAATTAGAGATAACTTATTATAAGAGGGGATGTGGGTAATGTGGCACCGAGCAGGATGGTGGAGATAGTCGTGGAGGTGGAAAGAGAGAATAAACTAAGTGATTTTTTAAATAAAATATAGATGATTTGTATTGTCCGTTACTTGAATAGCTAAAATCCACGTAATATATGGATTAATAATTAATAGATTATTACATGCAAACCTAGATCTGCAACAGCCAACAAGTTAGTTTATGGGCCATGTTAACCGTACAAATTGGGTAGTCATTTTTTTTAAAAAAAAAAAAAGAATAGCATTGATAAAACTGTAAGTGTAAATGGTATTTTTATCCCTTTATTCTACTTCAAATTTTATTTTGATATTTTCAAAAAGGCCCAATTAATCCTTCTATTTTGTAAATTGGGTTAAAATATTTTTTAATTTAAAAATATGACGTGAAATGTTGTGTGCTAACTGAAATGACACATAAGATACTATATCAACTAAACTTTTTTATTTAAATAATTTTTCAAAAATTATTGGTGTTACAGGAACTTATTCTTGAGTCACTTTGCCAAACATTTGTAGTAGTGTGAGAACATAAATGGTTCAATTCCACTATGTTAACATAGGCACATGTCACATTATATTTTTAAATTAGATTTTTAATAAAAAAGATTATTTTAACCCAATTCACAAAATAGAGGGACTAATATAATTCTTTTGAAAGTAGATAGATCAAAATGATTTTTGAAGTAAAATAGAGGGGTTGAAATGCTATTTACTCAAATTGTAAAGAGTAAAGGTGTACAAGGATCAGATATTAGTTAAATTATATCTGTATTTATATTTTTTGTAAGATAGATTTAGATTTGAATTTGGATATGTTAGTGTTTTTTAGGTTTAGAAAACGTTAACTTGATAGTGAAGTTTTGAACTTCTTAAGAAGAGTGAGGAGAGAGGTTTGAAAAGGACGACATCCTGTGCCAGAGGCTTGTATCTTTAATTTATAATATTTTGTCCCCCACTAATTTTGTCACTATTCATTATCTCCTCTCCTTGGTTGCGCCACGTCACTCTTCTCGCTGGGCCATTCGATCTGTTTCGTTGCCGTTCGTGATTGTGCCACCTCACCGCGTTGTTGCCTTACACGTCCGTCATTCCTGGGTCGGCCACGTCGTTCTTTTCCCTGGTTCGTTCGTCTGCGATTCGTCCGCATGTGCTAGTAGGTGAACTGCACGATGCTGCTTTCAGATAGGTCGGCGTCGTTGTCTTCGTGCTGGCTATTCAATCATTTGGTTTGACGGAGTGGATTTCCTTCTGTACGGATTTGTGTGGCTTTCGTACCTGCCTTCGTCCCGATTCCCGATGCAAACGCCTCGGATTTACTCACTCATATCGCCGCCGTGCTTGTGCTGCCTTCGTCACCTTTGTGCTTTGCTTTCTTTTGCTCTGCTCTACCTCTGCCTCCGTCACTGCCGCGTTCTGCATTGTCGGCTCCTGCCGTTACCCCTGCCTTCTGGTGATTTCTTCATCTACTCCTTGCGCGATCCGTGCTCATGCACGTCCCTGTTGGATCAAGGATGCCGACTAGGAGGGGGGGTGAATAGGAGGCTTTTAAAAACTTTAAAACTTAAAGCAAATAAAGAACAAATCAAGAACAAATAATATAAGCAAGGGAAAGAGAACGAACACAACGATTTTTACCGAGGTATCGGAGACTCGCCCAGTCTCCACTAATCCTCGTTGAAGCACTCAAATCACTTGAGTCTTGCCTCAATATCCACAAAGGATATTATCACTAGTGGTTGCTCCTTGTCCACTCCGGAAAGGAGAGCACCGATGCCTTGTACACACTTGCCGAGTCTCTCCGACAATCTCCGAACGGAGAGATCAACGGCCACGCCTCCGAACCGTCTAGGTGAGGGCGCTCACCAAAAGTAAAAGGCAGCGATGTCTTCTTTAGACCTCCAAACACGCACCGAGAAGCTAAGTGAATGCAAAATGCAAAGAACTGAAATGCTCGGTGGATCGGAAAAACACTCAACTTGATCAAAGATCAAAATTCTATGTAGAAAACTAAAGCTTAAGAGTGTATAAGAAATGCTGCTGCTTGTTGTTGAAAACTTATGCCCAAAGCCCCTTTTTATAGCCTCAAGAATCAAATGAACCGTTGGAGTTAGGGCTGAAAATCAACAACCCAAACTGACAGTCAGTTTGCCTAACTGACAGTCAGTTCAGTGCACAACGGCCGACAAAATTTACGGATAAAACTTTGCTAGCCGTTCGTGGTCGTTTATGGAAAACTGAAACCCACAACTGACAGTCAGTTACAAAAACTGACAGTTAGTTCGACCACAAACTCGATCAAAAACAAATAGAAACTCAGTTAAAATCTCTGTGGTCGAAATCCCAACTGACAGTCAGTATAGACAAACTGACAGCCAGTTTAGTTAAAAATTTTGAGCCCAAAATACACCCTCTCTGGACAAATGTCAGTTAACACGAACTGACATTCAAACTGACAGTCAGCCTGAACAAAAACAGAGATAACTTTAAATCCAGAAATCCAAAAGAGGTGTTTAATAGCTCGTTGGAAAGATAATTTCAAGGGCTACATTTTTGTCAACAGAAGCAAAAATCAGATCTGCCTAGATCTTTTTAGAAACACGAAAAACTCTTCTGCTGTCAAAAACTGAACTGAAAAACCAGATTTTCACATTAAGTTCAAACCAAATCCAACTCAAAAAGATGCAATGCAATGACCTAGATTTCTCGGTTTGTGTTAGAGATAAAGAGAGGACTTTCACCACCCCTCTTTATAGTACGGTTAAAATTAGAAAATAATTTCCCTAACCGATCATCTCCAAACGCCGAGATCGGTAAAAATAAAAACTCGTAATACCTTAGGTCTTTCGCATCTTCATGATTTGCGTCTTGTATTTTGCTCTTTTGCATCTTGTGCTTCACTTCAAGTCGGGTTCATCTTGATCATCTCGCATTTCTTCCCAACTGATCCCTGTATCAAACAATCTCAAAAATACGATTAGTCCAGAACACTTTGTTTTCATTAATCATCAAAATTAGGGTAGGCATGAAGGCCTAGATGCAACAGTCCTCGCTCTTTCCTTTTCTACTTTTTCGTTGGGTTATTTTCATTCTCTTTTGTCTTTTTTTTTTTGCGCATTCCTCTTTTTCGTCGACTCTTCTACTATCGATCTGTTCCCATCCTTTTTCCATGTCTTTCATGTATTGCTTTTGTAGGCTTCCACGCGATCTTGTTTGCGCGCAAGCCGTGCTGTTGCTTCCGTGTTCCTAGTATGATTGCTCTTTGTTACTGTTTGTTTTGGCTATGGATGAGTGTTGTTCGTTCTGAGTTTGTTGATTGGTCATATGTTATTGTTTCACCGAGAAATCTCTCTTTCGGGAAATTGGCCCATTTTTATGGTGCAGGCGTGCCAGTATGCATAAGTATACACATAAAAGAACATGGAGAACACATAATCTTAGAGAAACATGTACTTTATTAATTTTCAAATGAATTATAAGTTACAAGTCTCCTTGGGATTTACATATTCTCACTATGCCTTATAGAAATACATCTTGACTTCAGGAGATTGTGTGATTCATGGTTCCTCGGAGCTTTTGAAAAGCAACTCGTTAATTACATATGTAGAACAAGTCCACAGAAAACCTCTGATTAAACTGTGCTGATGGCCGTCGTCTTCAAGTCTCAAAATAATTTTGCCCTCTAATGAATGAATGCAATGTGGATGCCCATGCATGCAAATAAGCAATCCATAACTTTGTTAATCTATGGTGCTATCACAAAAATGTGGTGAATAATGGGATATCCATCAATGTCCAATCAGTAGGTTGTTCAGTCTCGTCAGTCACGAAAAAATAGATGCTTTCGCCTCATCAGTACCCGGTATAAATGGAGTCCGGCTTCATCAGTCATGGAACTGGGTTGTTCGGCCTCGTTAGTACCCGAACAAATGTCGCCTTGCCTTATCAGTACCCAACAACATGAAAAGTATGGATGGAAATATTGTGATAACATCTGACTTCTTTAGCTTCAGAAAATGCACATTACATGGTAGGCAACACATCGGAATATTCATCAATGGCTTAGAAATAAATTGACTTGTCTTGACAACTTCAGACATAATTGAACATATTGGCTCCCCTTCGACTAATTGGATGGGTGTCTTTTTAGCCTCTGATCGGCATGAAACTTGATAGCATAGCTTCTAGACAAATCTTTTATTGGTCTTCAAAAATTGAGATCAATCGGACAGTCAGATTAAAAATTATCTTCAATGCATTGCTCGTACATCAATCTGGAATTCAGTAAGATAGAACTTGTTTGCATTGGTCTTCTAGAGCTCTTGTTGACTTTGGATTGAGGTGAAACTTAGAGGAGTTGCTTCACCATGAGCCTACTGTTCTCCATAAAAGTTTGGATTAATCGAATTTCTGGATGAGAAATTATCATCGATCATTTTTCCCGCATATCAGGCTGGAACTTAGCTCTGATCAAAATGTATCTTCGAGACTTCTAATTGACTTAGACTTGGTGGAATTCTTCACTTCAAGTCTTCTTTACACCATAAAACTTTGGGGTTGATCAGACTTTTAGATGAGAAATTATCGTCGATCTTCTCCAATAGGACAAGCTTATCTTCAACTGGACAGAGCCTTCCCCTTAGTCGAATTGCAACTTGGAGGCCTCTGGTTGAACTGGCACAACTGATCTTGATCAAATTGGCACAACTGGTCAAATGCAGCCTTCTGATCGTGATTGAAGTGCATTTTGGTTTTTCCCCAAAAGTAACTTGAGGTTTCGACCACAAATACAACTCCTGATCGTGATCAAAGTGTGTTTTAGTCTCTCCCCGAAAGTGACTTAAGGTTTCAACCGAAAATAATACTTTTGATCGTGATCGAAGTGTATTTTGGTGTCTGCTCGAAAGTACTTGGGTTTTGACCGAAAATACCACTTTTGATCATGATCGAGATGGCGCAACTGGTCAGATGCTACCTTCTAGTCTTGGTTGAATAGCCGCATCTGGTCTTGGTCGAATTGCCGCAACTGGTCATGATCGAAAACACAACTCATTTTGATCAAATTGCTGTTTTCAAGTCTACCCAAAATATTTATCGGTTTCGACCGAAAACGCAATTGATTTTGATCAAGTTGCTGTTTTCTGGTCTCTGTCTGAAAATACTCATCGGTTTCAACCGAAAATGCAAGTGATTTTGATCAGATTGTTATTTTCAAGTCTCTACCCAAAAATATTTGTCGGTTTCGATCGAAAATGCCATTGATTTCGATCAAATTGTTGTTTTCAAGTCTCTGCCCAAAAGTACTTGTCGGTTTTGACCAAAAACATAATTGATTTTGATTAAGTTGTTGTTTTCTGGTCTCTGGCCGAAAATACTTATCGGTTTTGACTGAAAATGCGATTGAGAATCAGATCGAATGCTGATGCGATCTATTGCTCGAAAGTACATTCAAGGAACTTCAATCGAACAACAATGTTGATCTTGATCGAATGTCAATTTCTAGTCGAAATGAAAGTATGGATCAGATCGAATGCTGATGTGATCTACTACTTGAAAGTACATTTGAGGAACTTTGATCGAACAACAATGTGGATCTTGATTGAATGTCAATTTCTAGTCGAAATGACACTATGGATCAGATCGAATGCTAATGCGATCCATTGCTCGAAAGTACATTCGAGGAACTTCGATCGAACAACAATGTGAATCTTGATCGAATATCAAGTTTTGGTCCAAATGACACTATGGATTAGATTGAATGCTCATGCGATCTACTGTTTGACAATACATTCGAGGAACTTCGATCGAACAGCAATGTGGATCTAATTGAATGTCAATTTCTGGTCGAAATGACACTATGGATCAAATCGAATGCTAATGCGATCTACTGTTCGAAAGTACATTCGAGGAATTTCGATCAAACAACAATGTGGATCTGACCCCTCTTGGGGCACTTCATTGATTCAGAACTCTCTTGTGCAATTGATCGTGATCTTCAATACCGCTTCGAACTGATCTTTATCTTCACAGTCGGGCTCAGACAGGCACCAACAAACAGGACTCCACCTTTGACGTGATGCATGATAAATGCTATGCTTATGATAAGCACTCACCCATGATCATCTTCAGAGGGGACAAGAGGAAGGGCTTCTGGTCGAACAGAGAGGCTCCCTCTTCGTCTTGTCTTCGTTGTCTAGTCTTCATGTCGTCTTCTGGTCCGCCTACGTTCACCTGGAAAAAGTGTGCACCACTCTCTATTTATAGAGGCTTTGGGTTAGTTGCAACCATCCAACAACCAAAGATATTTGGTGATTTGAATTCGAATAGGTGATAAACACTGTTATTTAAATAATTAAGAAATAATGTTAGTGTTTATCCATATCCTGTTTGAGTTCAGGCTGAAAGTCGGTGCGACTAGACCCAATCCGAGTCGAATTCGACCAGACCTGAGTCTGATTCGAATCCGAGTAGGACTTGATTCGACCAGACCTAGTCAATTTGATCAAACCCAAGTTTAATTCTAATCTGACCAGGATCTGACTCAACCAGACCTAGTTTGAGTCTGACTCGACCAAACCCAGTCCAAATCTAATTTGACCAAATCTAATCAGGGTTTGACTCGACCAGGTGGGTTTTGACCAGGTTTTACTCACTTTCAAAATTGTATTTATTTTTGCCCTTTTGATCATATGGGATTCTAGATTAATTTTATTACAAAACTTCGTTGAACAATTAGTTTTTATGTAGCCCTATTGTTTGTGCTGCTTTCCGATTGGACTCATGCATGTGGCCGCTTCATTGAACAACTCATTACATTACCACACAAACAGTTGTTTTCCTTGATTGGTCATTTGGGGGGGGGGGGGGGGGGGGGGGCATTCTGCTCATTCCATGAGTGCTTTTGTTGCCTTTACTCCTTACTTGCCGTTATTTGCTTTGGACTGGTCGGTGTTACTTATATTTTCTTGTGTTGCGTTCTGCGGTCCTACTGATTGGAACTGAAAAAAATTACGCGTGCATTAGGCTACTATTTTCTTTCGTCCATCGTCCTCAGCATTTAGACGATTCCTTCGTTTTATTAGCTTACTATTCGCTATGGTTGGACTGTCATCAAATGTTTTGCCGTGGTTCATTGGCCTGTTGTCCATGCACAGCTTCTGTTTCCCTGATTCCTCACTGATTGTTACTCACTGATTATGCTTGCTAGAGCTATTGCAGTCCTGCCAATGGCAGCGACCTATCCTCGAGGAGATGTCCTCCAAGGTGCTCATGGCAATGGTCGTTGCTTCGAGTGGCCGTTCTCGTGCCGTCTGGAGTGTTGGAACAGATGCTTGGTCGACGTCAGGGCCCCATGCCGACCAAGATCCATGAATTTACACTCCCTTCGAGTTGTTGTGGCTTAGCTCCAACCACGACCACGATTGCTCCACAGACACCTCTTCGATCGCTCCAACTGCAATTCCTATGTTAGTCGTATGTCCATCTTGATCCATGCTCGGAGGGCGGTGTGCACGACGTGGTACTGCATGGGTTTTCGAATTCATTTTTTAGTCTACATTGTTTCGGAAAAAATAAACTTGATGGCGACCACGCCGTCTGCCGCTCGACTGATTTGGGTTGTCCTCTCCCCCCGCTCTCGACCAACCATGTCCTCGACCACTCCAGCCACCACGACCGCCTCGTCTTCGACCTTCCACGCCCTGCACCCCGACATTCGACCTCGACCACTCTGGTCACCACGACCGCCTCATCTTCGACATGCCATGTGCTGCACACTGATCTTCGACCACGTCTCCTCCGTTGCTCTCACAACAAGTCCCATGGCTACAGCACCTTGACCAAGTATGATAGGTGCAGTGGATTAATTTTTGGATTAATTTTTTTACTATTCTATTTCTAAAAGAAAAGAAAATTTTTTTTTCTTAGAATGCAGTAACTAATCTGCTGGCGGTAACAGCTCCCTCCTAACCTTTTGGTTTCTGCGACCAAGGCCTTCATTTGAAAACCCAGTTTATGTTTGGCTAATTCGATTAGATATATCCCCCACTAACTTTGCTACTGTTCATCTACCCTCTCCCTGGCTGCGCCACCTCATCGTTTTCCCAGGGCTGTTTGATCTATTTCGTTGGCGGTCGTGATCAAGCCACCTCAGAAGTCCTCATTGTACAGCTGTTTCCCACATTCGACCACAATCAATCCTTCTGATTCGACCAAAACCCCAAATTCTACCACCCACACTGTTTCCCATTGTCCAGCTATTTCTCACATTCGATCCCAACCAAGCCTGTTGATTCGACAAAAAAAGCAAAGTGCGACCATCTAAAGAAAACAAAACCGCTGCTCGACCAACATAAACAAGAAGAGCCATTGATTCCACCAAAGATTTTACTGGTGCCACTACTGTTTTTAATTATATCTACCAAGTTTATGTTTTGCTGATTTGATCAGATCTTTTACTGCTGCGACCAAGATTTATGTTGACACGTTCAACATTCCGACCAAGATTTTACTATCACGACCAACTTTTTGTATGACCTCGACATTGGCCGCTAACATCAGGCTTTGTCGGTCTATACTGTTCGATCATGCCCAAGTTTGTTTACTAGTCGAATATTTTCTGGTAACATCATATTTTGCTCGGCCATCCTGATGCAACCAATTTTGAACTGAACGACCATCAACAGTAGTGGGCCTGTTACAACCAATTTTGAACTAAATGACCATCAACAGTAGTTGGGCTCACACTCTGCCCTAATTAGCTCCTAGACTATATAAATATGCACTTGAGCTCCAAAGCATAAGATGGATCAGTACAAGAACTGATCATCGTCGTTCAATTCAAAACTTGTCCTATCAGTACAAACTTTGTTCACGGTCGTTCAATTCAAAATTGCTCCTATCAACACAAAAAACTAGCGTGGTCAACCAATTCAAAAATGGTCATATCAGCACAACCCTAGTCGTGGACGTCCAATTCAAAACTGGTTGTACCAGCACAACCTTGAACCTGGTCATCCAATTCAAAACTGCTCGTATCAGCTCAAGTCTTGTTCTGGTCGTGATCGTCCACTTTAAAATTGATCGTATAAGCACAAACCCTACACTTAAAATATAATACAGTATGATATCTTCTCATATATAATGCCAATTAACAATCCATTTATGCCAATCAAATTGTTTTGACTCTATAATCTCAGTACTTAAAACAAATTTATAGATACAATATCTTATCATCTATAAATCTATTTTCTCAATATCCGCAGCAATACGCAGGCATTCACCTAGTTACAGAAGATTTCCATACATGATCAAGAGTATTTAACAAAAAAAAATTGTGATTTGTAAAAAAAAATACATAGCCGGCACAACACTGAATTAGAGTCGTTGGAAGTGACACGACAGAACTATAAACAGATTTGTTATAATGAATTTGATTATGCCATAAATTGCATTTTGGTCATAACCAGGATGACACAATTAACACAATACATTAATATATTAAAGGTGCCTAAACACAACACCAACCCGATTTGACACTACTCATTGACAGCTATAAGGCTGAAGTGAATGGTCAACAGGGATAAGACCTGGTCAAATGTAAGAAACTAAAATCCACTTATTGTCCGTTAGATTATATTAATGAGTGATTGAGATGCAACTGTAATCCATATCAAATAAATATACTCAAATTCTAATCATAAATCACACGAGTTAACAGTCAAGAAGTATGTCTCGTGTATTACATGGGATCGGGTTATCTCATAATTTTTTGATAACTTTTTACAAAAGAAAATATTACTAATACAATATGACTAAGTCTCATGGTAACTTTTTAAACATAATACGATTATAATAAAAGATATTCCCAACAATTATATTTAAATTCCAACAAATAACTAACTTATGATTATTTAGCCTGCACTAGATTTGGTGTTTCTTATAATCTCAATGTACCATCTTAATGAATGATTCAGGTTGATATTCAAAGGAAATTAGATATTTAATCTTTTCGTGAGAAATTTCACCTTAACATGTATTGTTAATTTTTAATCTATCAGACCAAATACAAAGAAAGACACATGTTTTTTTAAAAAAGAGGATACATATTCATCATCTTAAATGATTAATTTATCAGAAAATTTGCTGTATACTATCGGATTATGCTGTCATTTGCTATTTATTATTACGATTGTAAAGTTTTATCTAATACCATCGTGTTTACATGTTCATTTATTATTTACCACCATTCCGATAAAATAATAATTTTCAGAATATTTGTTGAGAGATTCTTTTATAATGCCCAAAATACCCCTGTAGGCATAAGACAGATTACTCACTACACACTTACAACCTGGAAGTTTCTGATGGTTTGGCCTGTTGTTTGCCGAAGACGATCGGGACCACGGCGACCGGCACCGACGACCATCACAGCGCATGGCCCGTCGTCTGCCATGTTGTCAAACGAGGCTGCCTGCTGTGTTGTCGCCAAAACTCGTCGCTGTCGCACAGGCCGCTGCCCGAGCCTAAACACCTCAAGACACCACAGGGGCGATTCGATCACAAACAAGCTCTGGGCGCCACTTTCTTGCCAAGGCCCCAGTAACCATTTCTCTAGCTCTAATGGGCATTTCGTCAAACACCTCCCAGGTGCCAAGACGAGGCGGCCCTGCAAAGCTCGGTGCCACCACAAGACACCCATCTTTCTCTCCGGCATTTCGTCTAACGTCTCATGGTCATACAAATGCATGTATGCCTAAGCAGGCAATTCGTTGCATGATCGAAAGAAGAAAAATAAAAACATGGATTTGATGGAACTACAGAAGTCCAAAGATCAAATCCATTTAAAGTGGAAGGATCAAATAATGGAAGACTGTGAGGTAACCTTGGTGGGCGTCGCCTTCGCCGTCAACGGACGGTGGCGGCCTGAGGTGGTAGTCTCTTTCATGCCATCGGGACAAGGAATGACTTGTGATAAATAAGCTAAGTAGGCGTACAAGGGTGTTTTTGCTTGAGTCCGAACCACCTGCCGTCGCATGACGCTCACCGACGTTGCACGAGCCCGAGCCTGCCACATTGTTTGCACGAGCCGCCCGAGGTCAAGCCCAAGCCGCCCACCACGCCATCCCACGAGACTGCCGGATTGACACCAACGTATGGCTCCACCCCACACGGCCTGGTATTCGTCGGCTTGGCGCTCGGCTGCTCGCGTTCAGGGCGTGGTCCGAGCGGACGAAGCCGACGCCTTAGGTGAAGAGATCGCCTCGGTGCCGTTGTGGTTGCGCACCGGCGCGCCCGTGTTGTCGCGGGTGCGCGCGCGGTCATGATGGCGGAGCGCATAGCGGCGGGGCTCCACTTTGGGCCCGCCGCGGACACAAGGGCGACCACACCGGAGACGTACGAGCACAACATGAACCTCGGTGTTTCCGCGGATGCCGGTCTCCTCGAGGGCCTCGCGGTGGGCTGCGTCGTCCATGGACTCGTCGAGCTCCCAACCACCCTTAGGGAACACGGACACCATGCTGTGGCCCTTCTGCGAGGTGATGACCAGGACATCCAGCTCGCCGTCCCCGTGGACACGCTAAGGGATGCAGCCAACGACGATGCGGCCGCCAGTGCTCGCATTGTACCTCTGCCGCTCCCGCCCCTGCCTCGCCACCATCATGGACATTGCCTAATTTGGTTTCTTGAATTGGGAATTGCTTGCCGACGTGCTTGGTATTTAAGGTAGGTTGGACGGATCATGAACGGGGTGAAAAGAAATGATGAGGCGAAGATGGATTTGGGAGGGGATGAGCACGAGCTTTGTCTCGGTAGGGAACATGAGGCCTGAATTGTAATTTATCGAAAAATCCAAGGACCAAACGACAAAATAGGGCACACTTTTTGTATCTTTTAAAAAATACAAGTACCAAAATGATCTCTCGAATAACATAAAAGCACCACAACTGACTTCTATTTTTTTTTTACCCCATAATGTCAAATGAATCATTTATGTGAGTTTATGGACCTAAATATAGAATTCTTAAATTTTTGGACTTAAGTGAAATTTTGGTATACGATGTAATTTACTCTAATACTTATAGTGAAGATGGATAGAACTAATGACAAAATAATTGGGTCAACATGATCAATACGATGAATAAATAGGTCAAATTTGTTTAAACATGATATGAACTTGATCGGACACATACTAGTATGTATGGATAGCTCTAATTTTTTCGTATGGACAAACGAGTGGGTATCCAAGAAAATGATTGATGGGTGTCTTGGGACATGCAACCAACACATGATTTGCTCAGATGTGACTTGGGATGATGTCTGTGTATTGGGTAGGTGTGGTATGTTTCTTACATGGTTCGATTGCGCACAACGATAGCTAGACACACCCTAAACACTTCGTCGACATGTGGGAGAGGCAATGTGCACACTGTCATGTGTGCAGGCGGATGAGGCTAACGGCATGTGAAGTACAGGTGTATAATATGTGACAAAAATGGCGTAGGGTATAACAATTGTGGCAATGTGAGATGCGGACAGACGAACTAGGTGAGATGTAGACAAGAGCATCGAGTTGCATGTATTTTTGACTACTCGATCATGCAATGATTTCTTATCAAAAGATTAATAAAAAATTGTTATTATTTGATTTAATAGGTAAAAATATATATTGTAACTCTTTTTATTTTAGATAAGTTGAATTTGATTGAGGCACAGCGTGGGGGCGTAGGTGCCCAGTTGCATCCTGCTGCAAGGTGGAGCTTAGAAGATGCAAGATGGCAACGTTAAAACTAAAGCAACTCGTAGGTTATTTGGCTTTGCTAGTCGCTGATGAGAGAGGGTAATAGATGCTTTATGAAGGGGTGTATAAACAAGGTTAGTACGGGCTTTTAGCCCAATATACTATAAAATTTTGTATTACATAGTTTTCCATGGCATTTCCCCTTTTCCCCATCCACTTATCTCCACAGTTCTTTATGTCAATCCCCATCTCTCTCTCTCTCTCTCTCTCTCTCTCTCTCTCTCTCTCTCTCTCTCTCTCATTCGTGGTTTTCATTATTTTAATCAAAAGTTTTGTGTTATATGTTGTTTTTTCCTATTGTTCTTATATCCTTTGGTGATTATTTTGATAGTTTTGTTCATTTGGAAAAGTCGATGCTAAGATCTATCCTTTTTGATTTTGTTTTGATCCGTCAATTATAGGTAAATAGTATTGTCACTCACAACCTCAGATCTCTTATTCAATTCCTATCTCAAATATTTTTCAACATTTGCATTTGTTGAGATACAACAGAATAGTAAATTACTTTTCTAGTTTGAAATAAACTACATTTTGTAAAATAGAAATTACATTGTTTGTCTTATTTTAAGTTCTCGTTTTGGATTTTTTTCCCACAAAGAAGTTAAAATAAATTATGTGTGATGATGTCAAACATTACATATTTACCATTCTATTATGTGCTTTTTTATGTATATGATGTCACTTAAATTATCTTTTAGATATCAGTAGTTTTTTTTACTTTTTGCATTTGATCTAATTTCTTCCTTACTATTCTAAATTGCACCTTAAGTTATATTAAGTCTATAAATACTATTTTATAATAATATATTTATACAAAAAAAACGTTGATTTAGGTTCTTTATGAAAACGGCAGTTTGATTTATCAGATGTGGTGCTATTCTTCAGTCATTTTTGTTGATATCTGATTTTTTTATTCTCGCATCTATTATACGTGAGTGAGAACAAAATTGCTTCCTCTTATTTTGCATTAAATTATGAATTCACTATTATAAGTGCACATTGCTAAATCAAATGAATAAATGTTGATGAAGTTGTATGCTTTTTTAATGGCGTCATCTATCTCATGGGAGCACTGTAGCAGTCTTTTTTTAGAAATATATCCTTATAAATGTAGTATTTATTATATCAGCAACACATACCTCATTCCACTCGCCCCTTACCCCTAATCCTAATTATAACCCATCACCCACCCTCTAATCCTAACTCACCCCATACACACTAACACAATATTCCAATTAAACAAACACATGAAAATAGAAGGGATCAAGATTCAACCATGATTTCCTTTTGTGTGAGCACATGTTGTAATCATCTGAGTAGACAGTCACCTATTTCTTCATGCATATTGTGATATAGAGGTTTATAATAGGAAAGCTTACAACATAGTAAAAGGGGAAATTAGAGTTGCGCAAATATTAAGGTAAGCATCCCTCATTTGATGGCCAACACATTACTTTTTATTTAAGCCATTTTTTTTGCATTTTGTTTGAGGTGATAAACTTTGTAATGTTCATTGCCAATGGCAAACCCTAACCCCCACCTCCCTCACCTTCCAAGTGTATGAGCTTTGCCCTAGCCTCTTCTACATCACTTACAACACTCTCATAACATTGTAACATCGATCTGACATTCTTGATCCCTTTCTTGAAGACCAATTCGTAACCGCCCCCGCCCCCCCCCCCCCCCCCCCCCCCGCCCGAAAACCCATCCACCATCGAGCTATGTCATCCTTTCTTATTGTAACTCCCCGCAGAAATCCTTGAAGGAAGAAAATCGCCGCGCATTAAAAAAAAAAAAAGGTATATACATAGTTCTAAATAGCGAATATTGAGTTTGTACCATTTGGGTTCCAAGTATCGATTATCAAATAACAGATAATATATCAGGTGGTATGTTCTCATATTAGAATTGATAAATATATTTAAATTTAACTTCAAATGTGGGTTTCAATATTAATATGTTCTATAATATAATTTGAATATGTATTATGACTATGATGTTTTCACGCACTGACAATAGACAACCAGAAGATACATGCACTCATAAGTTTATTAAGAAGTTGAAATGAAGTTCAAATATTTAATTCTTTCAACATAAATAATAAAAGTAAAACACTTGATTTTGTACGGTTAAGAGTTATAATATGAACTTTTATATTTTGACCAAATAATTATCAAAAGTATTTACCAATATTCCTAAAGGGATATATCAACCATATCAAAGTGGTGTGTATCAGTTGTATCAAATGATATATTGGGCGATCGATGCACTCTGGACTAATAAACTGAAATGATATATAATATCAACACTGTTTTGTGGCTGGTACCGATATATTGGATGGTACTACCGATATTTAGTTCATTGGATGCATATTTCTTGAAAATATTTATAATTTTTTGGAATTTTTTCTTAATACATTTAGATTGAATTAATTTGTGTCTTTTTGTTGCTAGTCATGAACCTGCATCGGCATGCACCTGCACAAGCTAGCTAATTTAGTTGTTTTATCTCTGTATCAACTTGAAATAAGTTCATAATACACATGCATAAGCACAAAGATAATTTGAATACGATTCGATTGACAACTTTTCTCAACAAAAAATAATTTGATGTAATTTATCTTGTTGACATAAGCTAGCTCAAATAATGCCCCTCGGATAAGCTTCCTATGTGTAATCCAATTCTCTTATAGTAGAATAAACATGCTATCTTAGACCACCTTAAGGACCCTTGTGTCTTAGGCACACCTACATGATAGGTTGCCATCCTATTTGCAATATATATATATATATATATATATATATATATATATATATATATATATATATATATATATAGATAGAGATAGAGGTAGAGAGAGAGAGTATGCTATATTGCTATATGCATAGAATTTGATGAAATAGTTGTTTTGTGGTTAGAATTTTGGAATAGATTAGCTTTTTATTAAAAAAAACAAGTGGTTTGATATACCAGGTTTCATGCTATTGTTGAAATTGATTTTGCCAATATCTAATTGTTTTTCGTTCTTACATCTTGGGTGACAAGAACTAAATCATATTTCTTTTGTTCTTAGTGCGTATTGCATAAAAAAATTGGACCAATTTCAATGAATTTGTAGACTCGTTAATAATATTATCATGTGCCACTTGAGGCTAACGATGATCATTTTTTTTCGCATACATATTTTGTCTACAACAGGAAATGTTGTGGTATGCTAGGCGTGGAAGACAAAGCTCGCCAAATGTTAAGGTAACATATTTATATTTGATAGATAGTGGCTTATTTCTTTTTCTAAATAAGATTTTTCTATCAGCTATTTGGAAATTAGAAGTGATGAACTTTGTGAAGTCAACCACACAAAAATACCTCAATAATCTCTAGTTGATACCACATTCTCCCCTTTCCTGAGATTGACCTCTAATCCTCCCAGATCTTCCCAACTCTAAGAAGTTTGTTTAAAAAAAATAGAAAGTGAAAAGGTATATGCTCTTTAGTTTTAGAAAAAAATACATTTTTGATATATTTTCTATTAGTATATAATAAATTATGGTGATATTAGAGACATCTTATTACTTCTGACCCCACATAAAAAAATACTCTAAGTTCTCACATAAATCCTAGTGGTTTGATTTTTTTCTCTAATTTTAATGTTTGTGGATTTCTTCAAAAATTTTCTCTCATATGACGTTTGCTTAACCTATTAAGACAGAAAAATAATGTAGAGAGAGAGAGGGGCGGGCGGGGGGCAAAGGGTGAGAGAGTGAGAGGGTGGGGGTTGGGGTTAGGTACATCCACAAGTTTTGATTTGGTGGTCTTGAACTCCTCACAAATTTAGAAAAGTCTAGAAAATATCACACATATATTTGAAGCAACTAATAGATTCTATCTGATATAACAAAAGCAACAAATCCGAACTCCATGAAAATATAAGTTCAAATTTAGATCTATTTGTCATCAAGAGTCTTCAGTAAGTGGAGTATTTTGTGCTATTTGTGATGCTTTATTTGTTCCGTAACTTTTTTCCTGAACTCCTTGTATATATTTGAGCAATGTGTTTGATTTGTCGAAGATAAATTAGTGTAGGCTATATATGAACTTTTATCCACTTACCAAAATTCAGCCTATCTATTATATACTAAAAACTAATATAATTAGAGACACTACGTTTACACTAGAATTAGAGACACTACGTTTACACTAGAGGCCTGCAAATTGCTTTAAAGTCTTATCTACTATATAATAAAAATAGGTGAAAATTAGAGATATTACATTCACTTAGGAGGCCTACAAACTCCCATAAGAACCGGAAAAATAAAAATTAATCAAGCTACAACACTAAGATTTTGTCAATAGTGTCATTTAACAAAAGCCTGCAAAAACTCAAATCGCATAAGAGTAGCCTCCCAATCTTAAGCTACAAATTATAGAAAGTTTCTTTGTTTGAACTTAATCTTATTTTGCAAAATGAAGGATTGGTCATCCTACTAGTAGGAGCTCAGATCACAAGCATCAACCATCCAATTATAGCCCTACCTAACTAGACTTTTTTCTTTGGTTTTGCTAAGATGAAAGTAAATATTTTTTTCTTATCTTGTGTAACATCTTAGACACATCCAACACATACCAACACTTAGGATTATATCATCGCTTCATCTAAAAGAGTTAACCCAGTTAATATTGTTAGTTCTTTCAGATTTATATACAATGATATCTCAATTTAAACTATTAATATAAGACCAAAGCTATGTATAATTAGTCCTCTTAGACTTGAATTGGGCCAGAGTGTTACATCCCCCCCTAAAGGACTAACGCCCTTGTCACTCATGCCGGTCTCTTGAGTGATTTGTGCGTTTGATCAGTGCTCATGGCACAGCACGCAATATGATTAGACTACATAACCAAAAACAATCCCCCCGAGTGATTTGTTACTGGACGAATCCAAGGTGTTACATCCTGCTTACATCATTCTCTACTGTTAGATCAAAACCCCTCTTTTAGATCTAGTTTCTTCAAGGTTCACCTAGTCCTCCTCTTTAGCATTTCCGGCGACGATGGTTTAGCAGTGAGTGATGGTGGGGGAAACGAGCAGCAGAGAAAGTAGTGGTCGTGGTGGTAGTGGGTGGTGGCATTGGAGGCACCACTAACCATGGGTGGCATGGTTGACTAGGGAGAAGAGATGGGACAGGAAGATAGGTAGCATCAACGAGGGAGGAGAAGAATATGACGCTGTTAGCCGTGTGAGTGACGGGCAATGCCAAAGAACTCATCAATAGCCGCTGAGGGGTGGAGGCACGTGGGAGTGGGGTAGAGTTGGGGTGGCGGCGGCGGTAGCAGACAGGGGAAGGGGAGGAGGAGGGGGAAAAAGGAGAAGAAGTAGTAGTGTGGGGGAAGAGAAGGATGAAGATTGAATCTAAATTTTAAATATGTGGTGTAGATGATGCAAAAATAGATATCTACTCCTTAGACATCTTTTTTTTCAAAATTTATTGAAAGGTGGTAAAAGAGCATTTTTGTTATGATAGATGATGGCTATATCTTGATTCTAGATTTAGTTTCATGTTTTGCGTAATTGTGCTTTATTGGCATTCTTTACTGTAACATAAATTATTTTAAACCTAGCCGCACGATTGTGCAGGCTTTCAGCTAGATCTAAATACAGATTGATTTAAGTAATTTGGCTTTTCTTTCATGTGGTGGGAGCAACCAGTTTTACATGTACAACCATCTATGCACATAACAATTGAAATGCCACCCTGGGGATACTAGAGATCAGCTGCACTGAAATTCATCCTAGTATTGTAGCATTAGCTTTCATCACTTTGAAAGAATGCTTACACCATCCAAATGACATTCATTACATGGATAAATGTTTTGTTGGCAACACCAGCCAAGACAACCTGATTCCACTGTTTTGTAGTTTAAATCATCAGCTATTTTTCGCAAAGTTCTAGCTGTTGCAAGAACACATTCTATATTCCTCTATTTGTCATATGCAATGTGATACAACTTGAACAATAGGATGCAGTTTTCGCCAGTGCAGATATGTGACCATGATTCAACAAAAACATGAATAAATTATACATGTTTTCGCCACCAAATTGCTTGCAATTGACATCTCCACCGTTCATGTAGCTGTAGCTCTGAACAGCATGAGTTGGAAGCGAATTTTCCTTACCAATGAAACAATCAAATAACTGATGAATAATTAAACTGACGATGTTTATGTGAATTGTCAAACAACATGAATATTCATTACACAAGCCGGTCGATTCTTCTCATGTACAACAAATTGATCCCATCCACAGTACAGCTACAATAGCTGGATTATGTTTTGATTTGGTGTATTGAATAACAAATGTACCACTGTAATGAGAAGAACAGCTCGGCTGGTACCATGCATAGAATCTAAAATAATGGATCATGTCGCCACATAACATCAGAATCACAGGTTCACAAGCTGTTGACATTCATCACAGCTAATAGTTCTTCAGTTAGAAACGATTCAATTGGCTTAGGCAACTTATTAGTCAGCGATCCATTTTCAGGTTATCCATCCTCTGGTTAGGTCCTTAATGTATATAATTTTTTCCCTTCAATGGCTATTGTTCAACTCTTGCCGCAGCCGAAGCTGCAGACTTTTTATTTCTTGTAACTCTGCTTGCTGGAAAGTGCAACCTCGGATAAAGTGGTCTTGGTGCCCTTGATGTCCTATCAAAGCCCCTCACACATACGAACCCTGCAGATATTTTAAGAAAGAAACAATAATAAGGAAGTTCTAGATCATAAGACAATCTATAGATCATAAACACTAAAGAGGAAGCTATATCTATTCCTGTTAATTTGGCAAAAGAGGCTAAAAGTTTAGGATTTGCTGACAGAAGCTATATTTCTCATTTTAAGCTTGAGATCCGCATAAGTCAATTGCAAAACTGAGACTAAGTGTTCTTTTGAGTTTCATACATTAACTAGTTCAACTAAATACTTAAGCAAATAAGGAAAGTCAGTCAATCTACTTATACTTTAACATTCCCCTCACATTTAGACTCTATCAAACTTACGATGTGGACTCAACGTGGGCCAGAACCTAGTTCACCCTTAGGACTCTTTTGGTCTCACCACTGAACTCTTAAATTATTATTTTCTCATAAATTGTCACAATCAGGTATCGAATTCAAGACCTCTGAACTCTGATATCATGTTGAGTTTCATGTTCTGACCAGTTCACTCAAAAACTTAAGCTAATGAGGAAATACAGTCAATATACTCATACTTCAACACTTTCCCTCAGGTCTAGACTCCATTAGACTTAGTGAACTCAATTTGGGTCGAGAGCAGGTCCACCTCTGGGACCCTCTTAGTCTCAACACCAAACCCTTTACTTATTTTATTTTCATAGATTCTGCCACAGTCAAATTTCAAACTCAAGATTTTTAGGCTCTAATACCATGTTGAGTTTCATGTATTAACTAGTTCATCCAAAAACTTAGACTAATGAGGAAAGAAAATAAATCTACTCATACTTTAACATTCTCTCTCATGCCTAGACTTCATTAAATCTATGATATGGATTCAATTTGAACCAGTACCCAATTCACTCTTGGGGCTCTTAATCTCACCATCGAACTCTTCAATAATTTTTTCTCATGAACTACCACAACTAGGTCTTAAACTCGAGATTTCTGGACTCTGATACTATGTTAAGTTTTATCTACTGACTAATTCATTCAAAAGCTTAACCTAATAAGAAAAGACAATCAATTTACTCATACTTCAATATATTCTATCAAGTATATGGTATTGAATCTACTAAACCCTTATTTTCAGAATAATCAAGAACTTTGAAACACCTTGTTCATTTTCTTTTGTTTGCCAAACCTACTTCGTTTGAATACTCCATATTAAAAACTTATGGATTTGAGAGGCAGCACAAATATAGGACAACATCTGCAGTATTTATATAAGAAAAGAGGAATATGTACTCAAATAACAAAAAAAATAACAAATTGCAGATTTACTGAAGCTCTACATAATTCCACTCTTTGTTCCATTGAATGGTGCAGAGAAATTACAGTATACTTTTTGGCCTTAGTGGCAATAGATACCTAGTGATTGGATCAAAGAACTATGTCATAGCATTTGTCACATTTTCGCCTAAGAGAACTTCAAATAACTTGGCCCATTGTCTCTGATAATCTGAGCTTTGAGTCAAGTGTCGGGTTTAGTCCCTTATTCGAAGTTGATAATGACATGCCTAGTATGTGTCAAATTATGTGGTAATTTTTGAGAATATATGGGTCAAATAGTGATAGTTTATTTTGATGTGAGATTACTATGGTAGGTGGGTTTCAGCATGATGGCAATATATGAGTAACAACCATCAACCTCTGGTAAGTTATCTATTATATAATAAATTTTATTGTATTGAAAACACCACATTAATTCTGATTCCACATAAAAATACTCAAAATTTCCACATTAATCCTCAAAAAAGAAAAATTGATAGAATTCCCACATTAATAAGAAAAAAAGAAAAAATCTATTTCATTCATTATATTAATAACAATATCGATTCATCATCTAAAAAATTATGTCCAAAACTAACACTATCTCTATTATGAATACAAATTCCTGTGAAAAATCGTATCAATACGAATTCTATCTCTATTATAGTATTAAAAAGTTATAAAATATAGATAAAATTTTAAATTATATAAAGACTAGCCACACAATTGCGTAGTATTTTGGCTAGTTAGATTAAAGAGCCAAAACCCAAAATGAGTTGACCAGTAATCCGACGAAACATAGTTCCTGTTTGGATTTTGAAGGGGCTTTAAGAATGAGCCACAAGTTTAAGCCCCATAAACATATCAGCTTGGCGGCTTATCAAATAACAAAACCCTACTTATAAATGATGAGTATAAACACTACTCCTGAGCCTCTCCGAGAAGTCCAGCTTATATGCTTTCTATGGTGGCAGGGTCAAAATTTCGAATGGATGAATAGATTCACTGATTATAGATTATAAAATAGACATTAATCACTTGATTTAAAAAAACTAGATTAGTGCACTTCTTTTTTTTTTTTAACTCGGACCAAACCAATTCCCCTAAGAATATCAAAACTTTAGTAATGCAAGCGCTTGTTTACATATTGAATATAAGATTATAGTTTAACAAGGACTTCCATTAAAATTCCTATTGTTGCGAGTTATATTGCCAAATCTAGTGAGGTTACTCTCGCTCACAAAGGATGTTATAGCAAAATAAATAGCGGTGTCGTGTGTGTGACCCCAAACATGACATTAGGTGGTTCACCAGTAGGCTTCTAGGAGAATATAAGCTCCTCAAAACAGGGATACTAGTAGATATCCTACCAGTGGTGGAGGGGCTAAGGGGAAAATCGTGGCCCCCTATGCTGTCTATAACTTTGAACATTACAAATAGAAAGATCCTTGCAATAATTAGCAGAACTAAACACTAGCTTTATTGTAACCACAAATCATAAACAAGCAGTTAAATTAATACCTCTCCAAAAGCAGTGCTGTATCTCTTCAGTTGTTAAACCTGTAAGCGGGAAAAAAACATGTAAAACTTAGTCAGTGACCCCTTGATTAAAAAAAAATGAAACTTGGTCCCTAGATATATTGTTGTTTTAACCATAAAGTCTTATGCCAACTAACAATTACATTGTAACAAGAAAAATGGTTAACATCATTCTGACCGTACTTTAGTCAGTTTTGGCCTCGTCATAATTGATAAACAATAAAAATTAGTCCCTAGATATAATGTGTAGCATCATACACAAATTATTGCCGATATTCCAAATTTCGGTTTTTTTTTTGACAAAATGAAGCAATAGGCACACAAAGTCCGAATGCAATTTTCACAGGGTACAAACATGCTCTCCCTAGTGCATTCTCCTAACCCTAGCGCATTCTCCTTAGTCTAAGCCACCTCTACTCTAGGTTGAGCTCCTCTCCATTGATTCTTCCCGCTCCACACCAAGCTCTGCTGCCTCTCCATTGGTATCTCTCCATCGGCTCATCATTTAGTTTGTGTCATTTGTGTTGTTGAACTTGATGCTGTATCTAAACAATTATCATGACTATTTGATAATGACAACTTCATGTATTAGTATCATATATTCATAGTAGAGTGTATTTTATGCTGCTAAAATTAGAGCTATATTGTGTTATTGTATAGGAAAAAGTCCATATTACTCCATTGTACTTCCAAAAAACTCCAGATATAAACCCACTGTATTTTAAAATCGGATATCTTACATCCTATACTTAAAAAACTTGTACGGAATTCATCTTATATCAACCTTTGACTGGTTTTGGTGCTGAGGTTGGCAGAAACCTTTGCAATTGCACCCCTCAAGCCTTTCAAAATCACACAGGAAGTGGTTTTGGTCTAGCCCGACCTGCAAAACCCTAACCCTAGCAGTCAGTGGCACTCATGCAGGCAGTAGCTACTGAATTGAAGAAACCTGAAGAGATGAAGGTCAGTTGGACAGATCAGAATGAGGACGCTGAGAACAAGGATGATTTATAGTGCAGATTACAGTGGGTATCCATGCATTCCCATTCTCCACCATGCATGAGCATCTGAAACCATACGCTGGTTTTGTGTTATAAATCTACCTGCTTTTAACTTGTCACTGAATTGCCAAGTCACTTCTCATGCAGCACATTGAATTACTACAGGAGTGCATAATCTTGTGCTTTTTCTGCTTTTGTTTTTTTCTTTGTTCGTTGTAACCTCCATCCTAGCCAACAACTAACAAGATCAGCAGCCGGGATACTTTTCTGGATCACCCATGCACCGACCAATTTGTGGAAGACAACTAGATAGTTAAATACGAGGATGGGCACACATGACCGCGGTGAGCTTGGTCTTCTCTTCCAGCTCACCCTCTCCCCCCTCATGCAAGCCGAGTTCGGTGCTCTCTTCGCTAACCACCACTTTCGACAACAACAGCCATGTTCAAGAACTAAAGTTTACTTCATGCATGTAACAATTTGTGGGAGTTTTTGATGTTGTAACTTTTGGTTTGGTTTGGCATGTTGGAATGGTAAATGAGAGGTTGATTTGGTGAAAAGAGTATTTGGGATTGCTATGTTTAGGTCATTTCTAAAGTCCTTTTCTTTGGTGAGATAGAATATGGATGGAGAATTCAAACATGATAGCTTGGCACAGCAAAACCGCCCAGCCTTACCGTCATAAGACCAAATTTACACTGGTTTTTAAAATATAGGGTGTAAGATGTCCAATTTCAAATTATTAGGGATTACATGGATTTTTCTAAAAGTACAGGGGTAATAAAGAATTTTTCCAATTGTACATAATATGTGCTATTCATAATTTGAACTCTAACATTTAATGGCCTTTCCACTATTCATAATATTTCCAATTGTACTACGAAATATTAATTCCACAAATTTGCCAATTTTGACATTTAATGGCCAAGATGTCGTTAAATGATCCTCTTGTTGCTAAATGCCGATACAACTATTTACAACCTTGCTTAATATTTAAAATATCATTTACAAATATGGAAAATTAAAAAAAAGGAAAATCAAGCTGCTAGAGTGGTCAATTTCCAAAGAACATTGATTGGTTTTCATTGAATCATGGCTTCAAATTAATTTACATTGAATTTAAAATAATAAAACCACATTGGCGGAGATCTACAGAACCCTAACCCTAACAAATCTACAAGGTATCATAACACTACTCCAAAATCCACAAACCCACGTTGCTGGAGATCCTCGTCCATATCGCCACCCTCACACTTTGTGTCATCGACAACTGTCACCTATGCTAGTCTGCGCCATTGGCAATTGTGGGCCATAGCTCCATGCCACCATGTGCCTCCTTGTGCATTGCTGACCACACTGCCAGCACATCTCTGTGTGTTGGCCATCACCGCCACTGCTCATGACCACTACGTTTATCGCCATTGCCCACACCACCCACCACCCACTTGTGCCCATGCTGTCATCGCCTATTTGATATGTGCTTCTATGTTGCCGATCTACAACTGATCTACTCACCATTTTTGTTAATGGCTACTAAAGATGTGCTACTTGTCTAAAGTCATTGTATTTGATTAGATGGGCAAAACTTGGGGTTTGCAACCACCGATTTGTTAGGTGTTTTAGGTCCTTGACTTCTTATTATGGGGTGACTAGATGGAAACTCTAATTACGACTACAGACATGTAGGAGCTTCTTGGCGAGTTATCGAAGCTCATCTCTGGGCTCGTGAGGGTTAACCTAGTTTGGAGTTGAGGTGTTAGTTGAGTGGGAGGAGTTGTCATTATCAAGGAACTTGTCATTGCCGCAACCATTGAAGTGATTGTTGGGTCCATCCTAATACCAATTGTGGGAGGAATAGTTGGTTGCCAAGGTGAGCGCACTAGTGTTCAAGGGAGAATGGTGACTGTTGAGGAGGTTGGTGTTTAGGGGGAGAAAAATGATGCTCCAGAATTGCGAGTATATCAGAGAAAGAATCTAAAGGATACCAAGATAGAAGACAAGCAGGACGAACCATCTGTATTTCTAGATAAGTAGGGTGAACAATCCATTGTGTCATTTCCAAATACCAATGCTCAACCTATCCCAACTCCTAAAAAACTTCCTCATTTCCTTACAAGGCGAGTGGTATGGATAATCTCTCTTCACTTGATAATCTATATTTATCTATTGCACAACGGAGGCAACCTCATAACAATGCAATGAATCCTCCAATTATATTTGGATATGAAAGTGAACATGATATAGCTAATTTCATATCTTACTCCACCATCTCTTCTGCATATAGAGCATGTATTGCATCATTGAACACAATATCATTACCAAAGGATTCGAAAGCACCAAATAGGATTCCAATTAGCAAGCAGCAATGCTTGAAGAACTTGGTGCACTAGAGAAGAACAAAACATGGGAGATTGTATCACTTTATGAAGGCAATCATGTGGTTGGCTACAAGTGGGTTTTTACTGCAAAACATACACCACAAGGAAAAGTTGAGCGATACAAGGATCGGTTGGTAGCAAAAGGGTACAATCAAACATATGAATTGTTTGTGATGAGAGATGTTTGCACCAACTGACAAGATGAACATAATGAGGACACTTGTGTCACTTGCTACAAATTGTAAATAGGAGATATATCAGATGGTGATGTGAATAATGCATTGCTCCACAGAGATTTGCATGAGGTGTGCATGGAGATATTCCTTGGCTTTGGCACAAAATAGGCCAAGGGTAAAGTATGTCGACTGAGGAAGTCACTTTGTAGCTTGAAACAATCTCTCAAGACATGGTTTGATAGGTCAGGAAAGCTGTATGTAGCATGGGATATTGTCAAAATAACGTTGATCACTCAATGTTTTTAGGCATTAAGACAGACACAACCATCCTTGTGGTGTATGTGGATGATATGTTATTATTAGTGATGATGAAAGGGAGATAATTGAAACAAAGATTAGCGAAAGAGTTTGAAGTGAAAGATCTTGATCTGCTAAGGTACTTTCTAGGAATTGAAGTTACTCAATCACCAAAAGGTATTGTTCTCTCAACAGAGAAATGTTCTGGATTTGCTCACAAAGATTGATATGTTGGGATGTCATCCAATAGTTACTCTTTATCAAGCATAATCATAAGACTTCTACTAGTAATATGGAGTCGGTTGACAAGGAGAGATACCAAATATTAGTCAGACGGTTGATCTACTTGTGTCACACTCACCTAGATATCACATGTGTAGTGAGCATCGTAAACTGATACATGAATGATCACATAAAAGGCACATGAAAAAATGTGTGGTTCAAAGCCAATGGGCATCAGAATATCGAAGGCTACATTCATGTAGATTGTGCGAGTTGTGTAGATAACATGGTCTACCTCCGAATATTGTGTGTTGTTGAAGGCAATCTAGTATCATAGAGGACCAAGAAACAATTAGTGGTAGCACATTCTATAGTAGATGCGGAATATCGAGCGATAACACTTGGGTTGAGTGAGATGATTTGACTATAGGTTCTCATGATGGAACTCAAGGTGTTGCCACCTACTTCTCTAAAGTTGTTCAGCATTGCACAGTGCAAACATCTAGTGCAGCATGATAGAATGAAGCATATAAAGATCGATCGCTTTTTCATTAAAGAGAAGTTGGATAATCAGATTCTAGAGTTGAGTCATATCCAAACGACAAAGCAAGTTTTGTAACTCTAGAGAGTTTTTGTAGTAAGATGTGCATGATTGACATAGTCCGCCATCTTGAGGGGAGTGTTGAGAGATACGGAATGTCCCTATCTTTTAGGGGGCTCATCTATTAAAATTGATATAACAAAAGGGGAGGACGGTCACTATTTCCTCTCACTAGTTTCTTTTCCAAGCTATTCTTTCTCCTCTCCAAAAACTCTAACCCTAATAAATCTATATGGGTAAGCGTGGTTGGGCATAAGTTTTATGGTTTTGAATGAGCATCCATCTTGGGTATGCGGTATACACTTACCGTTCCAATTGGAAACTCTACTCAACGAATAGAAAACATCCTCTCTTTCAACAAAATAGCACAAAACCCTTGTTTGGAATATTCCTACTTTTTTTTGTAGAAAAGATTTTGCGTGAGCTAGAATACACGCTAATAAACTTAAAATGATTTGACAGGCTGGTAATTCCAAGACAATAAATCCAATTTGGTAAACAGATAACATGGAACAAGTAGGCAACTCTGTCTGATGGTAGCCAATTAGTGGTTTAACCAACAACATGAACCTAAGTGTTCTTTTTTTTTAAAAAAAAATTACTCCCTCTTTCGAATCATCTTGGTTATCCTCCTTACTGTGTGAAATTATGGAAACAGGTACCACCACTAAGGAACAATTTTGATGCACTAAGTTCTGTCGAATCCAAAATTTTGGTTATCATTATTAAAAATAATACCTCGGAATATTGTAGGAATTGAAGTTCCAAAGTAAACTGTTCTTCTTGGAAGCCTCCATATCCAATCGCGTGGAACATCAATAGGGTGTTGGCTTGTATAATGGTCAGCAAATACCTGCATCACAACATTTGTACCACACATAAATCTTGTGGGCTAAAAAATCTATAGTTTTCTATTACCAAAAATGGTAAAAATTAAGGGAAAATCAACTCCACAGTTTCAATTCTTACCTCATTAACTTGAAAATAAGTCCCATTAAGTGGGAAGCTTCCTCTCATTGCAGTTCGGCATGGTATCTGTTTGAGTTTAATCAAACAGTTGAAAAAAATGGCTTATCAATATATAGAATTTAATATCTAGATATTTACATGATCCATTTGAAACTTACCAAAAGTGTTCCTCTGACTTTCTGTGCCTGCACTTCCCGTATACTGTTGCAACTGAAGCATGTTAGAGTTTCACATAGTTCACCGTTCTCCTGAGAGTTGCAGAATGTCTTTGGTGCATCAGTTGATTGTGCTGTTTCACCTGTTTTATGTTTAAGCATCAGGAAACTGTATCAGAATAAGGTTGCAAGCTAATGTTCTTGCCTGGGGTCCATATAGAAAGCAGATATGGACAAGGATCATCTGGCTGTCTTTGGTCAAACTGCGCATAAAGAAGCAAACAAGAATCATTATTTACACAATTAATACAGAAATAGTCTGGATTTATATGATCTGCTAGGAACTTACTCCTTCCAGAAGAGGGTGTGAGTCTGGCAGTTCATAGCTGCAATCAGGTAGAAATTAAACATGTAAAAAAAGATAATCAACAGGTCATATAAATAGATTATATATGTGTCTACATCACTGAAACTACAAAATAAAGCACTGAAGGGAGCTTTAGTTATCATGGACAAGATCATACACTTGGTGCTCTGTCCTCAGGCGACTGATATTCTTCAGCTTGGGAGTTGGGATAGAAGCAGCTTCAGGATTTATAGCAACCAAGGCCATTGACATGTCAGCATCTTCAATCTCAATGTTATTTGCTTGCATATAACTCTTCAAGTTTTGTGTAAACTCCTCAAAATTGAGCTTGATAGAAGGAATTTCGTCAGGATCTTCAACAAAAAGATCCTCAATTGCGCCCTCTTTTATCTCTGCTCTTTCAGGTTCAGGTTCTGGGCTCGGTGGTTCCTCAATGATTGGCTGGCGGTCACTAAAACCAGCATGCTCACGAGAGTGTGCATTCCACTCAAATTGATCCACAGGCCTTGAATTTATGTATGTTTGGTGGCAGCTCTCTGCTGCAATTGGAGTTCCAGACATAACCAAACCCTTCTCTTCAGGTCCAGGAAGAGCGAGCCTTGCACTGTATCATAGCATGATTATTATCAATTGCCTATCTAGATAAAATGTGCATGCCACTAAATTTCAAGATTCACATAAAACATACTGGTTTGACTGCTCCAACTAGTACAAATGTATGAAGGCCAAGACAGCAAATGCAATGATTATTAATTTTTCAGTAAATTGAGTATGATACATTTGATCAAAGCTTGAATTGGAGTTGAACAAGACTCACATGCTGGTTTGACTGCTCCAAGAAGTACAAATGTTGAAGGACAAGACAGCAAATGCAATGATTATTTGTTTTTCAATTGAGTATGATACATTTGATCAAATCTTGAATTAGAGTTGAACAAGACTCACATGCAACCATCAAATCTCAAGTTGGAGGGTCGAAACTTGTCTACAATTATGCAATCTTTATAGCAAAAATATATCCCAATCGTTGCATTTGTTACTTAAAGATGGTATTATAACTTAAAACTAAGAATAATGCTAATAAAGATAGTCATATACTCCTATCATAGTATTGTGTTACTAAGAATATGAATGTATTGCAAGAAACACTGAATGGTATCTGGTAAACAGTAGGATGCAGCATGTCCTGAGTTCAAGTAACCTCTCAGATAAAAAATCAAGACATTCTGAATCTTCAGAAATTACCTAGCAAATGCACTAGCGAAGTGCTTACATTCAGCTCTCATTGGACATGAGTTGCAGTTTGGCTTATTTTTTGAACAAAAAACCTAAAAAGAAGAAAAAAGCAAAACGATTCATCAGTTTGCAATAAGTCAGGCTCTTGTCAGATCATTAAATTCGTTCTCATGTTGTCATGATTGTCACCTTTCCAAAAGTTATCATTTGATAGTGAAGCTCATACCTGCATATTGAGAAGTGTCATTCAATGTTGCCAGATAAGAATCTTTTCTCATGCATTGTTTGAACCAGGTTTTGTAAACTTACAATGTCAGTTGATCAAGCTTGCATAGTCGAGGCCAAAGATATTTCTGTATGTTCTCCAGCATGGGATACCTTCAATAATAGAATATCAGATTTGGCAGTCACAACACATGTCTTTCTAATCTCTGTACTCTGGTTGATCATATATCATAAAGGCGACCCTAAGGAACGAAGATACTTACAGTTCCAACAGGTGCAATTGAAGAGACTCGGGTAGGGGCTGAAGTGGCACCCATCCAAGTCTCACACATATCCGACCAACATTTGTGTCCACCTAAGGTATTAAAAAACAGAGCTCAAGAATGCAAGAATACTTGAAAAGCCTCTAAGGAAGGAAATGAACAACCTACAGGAAAAGCCATATGATGTAGTGTCAAAAGACGAATACACTCTACACTTTTGAGTCCAAGCCCTCTGATGCTTAAGAGATAGTCCCTGTAAGTTACAAAAACATTTTGATTTACAGGTTAAAAATTTGTAAGACGTATTTAAGCATGGGAAATGCTTCTTTTTTATTTTTTGACAAGTAGCATGGGAAATGCTTCTTTACTCCACAAAAAAGAAAACTTCACAAATTCTAAAGAAAATGGAGAGCTGAGGGGGTGCTCTGCGCCCACACATAACTCATAACCATGGGTGCTTTATAATTTGTGAATTTTTTTGGTGGAATACCAAATCACTCCTCTTTAAGTACTTAACTATTGCTAGTACTATAAAAGCTGATGATGATGCATGTTTCACTATTGACTTTTCAGTGCACACTGTCCCATCAACGGTATGGCAAGGTTTTAATAATCTACACCATCCTGGACACAATATAGTCACTGGATGGGTGACAAGATCAGAAAATTTGCATAAAGAGCACATTATAGACATTTTCGCGCAGCTATATTTTCAATAGTGCCTTGTTAAGCTTTTCAGACTTATTTGAAAGGAAAAATAAGTTCAACAAAAAGCAATACTACCAGGCAGCTTATAAGATGAGCAACCCAACTATTCGGACTGTTTGCTCTAAATGTATTCCATCTGACTTACTTTGCTTTGTCTGGTTGAACATCTCTCAGCCATTCAAGATCAATGCTCCCATGATCCCTCACCAATCGGTTTAGAAAGTCCTGCACAGAAATGGTCAAAAGATGAAAATGGGCAATAGGATGTTGGAATTCCAATATGCATATAAGTTGAATAGCAGGCTTGCTTAAATAAATAGAGTTCTTCAATTGTGGTCATTTTGTTCAAAGAGCAGCTTTATGCCAGACTTACTTTTATACGTTCTGCTAGCATGTTATTCATTCCTCGCTCTTTAATAGCGTCAGATATTTCCCTCACATCTGCTTGCCTTACTGCCTCCCAATCAATAGTGTCCTTTGCGTTATGACCTCTTTGTTTATCCCCACCATTGCAAAACACTTCTTTTCTTAAACTATCCCAGTCATAAGCTTTCTTTTTAGCAGCTCCAGCCCTTACCTTCTTTGCTTTTGGTCCATCAATAGGAATTTCCAATGGACCCTCTTGAGCATCTTTAGATTTCTCCATCAAGTTTGAAGTAACTCCACGTAAGACCTCTGAATCAGCTTTTTGGTTTTCATGTAAGTTTGAAGAACCATGCTTTTCACATATCGTTCTTTGAACTCTGGCATCAGTGTTATGTTTGCTGCATCCTGACTGAAACTTTTGACCTCCTATTTGCTCCATCCTTGTGGTACATTCCTCTTGAAAATTTGAATTTTCATGCTGTTTCACAAATGGAGCTTCATTTGTGTTCCTTGAAAGACTCTTTTCAGAAAATGAGCGCTCCCTAGAAAAGGTCACTATCTCTGAACTTGTTGGTTGAAAATATTGCTTAATTATTGGTGAAACTAGATCAGCATCTTGTGAAGGCTCAGGAGGGAAAGGAGACTTCTCCTGACTTAATGGCTCATCTATACAATATAGAAAGCTGCTTAAAGAATCAGTCATTGTGGGTTTATTTTTATCAGCCAGGACAGTAGTAGATGGAAGCTGATGAAAACAAGACTCAGACTGTGTAACATTGGAATCATTCACTCCATCAAGGCTTGTGTAGAATGATTTATCCACATGTTTGTCATACGGAGCACCTCTGAAATCAACTTGGCCATTCTGGAGATAGGATGCAGAAGTATGTATTGGATGATATCCATTGTTTAGACTGTGCAGCACCCCTTTGTCCACACCTGGGACCTGAAGCAGATTAACTCCACTATATTCTGATAGTCCAATCTTTTCATTGGACTTGCTATGTTGATCTTGCATCAGTAGAACTTCAGTATATGTAGTTGAACTGCCCATACTGCGGGACCTATTTCTCACAAGGAAATCCTCTGATGCAAAATTTGGCATTAAGCTAGAACCCATATGATCTGTTGGGTGAAACAGATAATCTGGGGAACTTTGACAAGAAACAGCGGAATTTTGTGACGAAACAACATCCTCCAATGGCCCATCCTCAGCTTCTATAACACCTGCAGTTCCAATTTCTGTGACGATGGTGCTTGGTGGGTCATTTTTATTCAATCCAATTAGTGACTTCCTATAAGAATTAGAATGCACTCCTGCTGAACAGTCCACTCCATCTCCAGAAGCACTTCCAAACAATTCATTACTGTTACTTCCTTCATTTTCTTCTGTAGTGACGAGTGAGCCTATGCCACTTATCTCTTCAATAAAGAACTTCCCTCGCAACTTGTTAGCAGCACCAAATGGCCCAGAACAACTATCATTCCATCCTGGAGGTTTATGAGACATCCCTTCTGCAGGTTTTTCAGGGGTTTCTGACTTTGCTGGAAATTTTGCAGCAAGTGCCATGAAGGCAGAGCTGGAAAAATTAGAAGACAGCTATCAGACTAACAATGAAACACCAAAAATGATGACTACAAGAAGTTTTCTTATTTTAAATTGGCTAAAAAGTCTTATTTACCTGGAAAGATGGTCTGAAACATTCTGAGTGAGAAATACTCCCACAACTGAGTCCACAACTGATCCTTTCCAAGGAGAGAAACGCCGATCACCTGCAAAGAAATTGAAGCACACTGAAAGTTAAGGTGCTGTTGTGCACACCCTATTGCAACACCCAATACACACTGTATGTGCATAGACACGGTGATTATGTGCATGCAGTAAATATGCAAGATCCCTTATTGTCCCATCAACATGAACACACAATTGCTATGATGGCCCAGATTAGGTTGTGAGACACTGTTCATATGCATCGGGTACTATTAAATCATGTACAGAAGCTAGAGAACCAAACATTGAAATGGCAGTCATACCCTGAACCAGATGCATACGAGCAATAAATGAGTCAACCCGTCCTCGGAATATTCTTCTTTCTTCATCTAGCCACTTCTCTTTATTCTCATCCATCCCTTCAGCTTCATCACTCACATCTGGTCCCATTAATAACTTCCACATCAAAGTGGTTACTGGATCAAGGTTCACTTTAGCCCTAGAACGCCTTTTCTTCACTTTTCCTTCAAATGGAACCATTGCACCAAGTTCTCCTTTGTAAGGAACAAGAGCATTCTGTGGTTCAGCCACCACAATCTCATTTGATTTGTTTATGTCTAAGGACTTTAACTTTTGAATTACGCCATCTAATAGATTCACCAATGGTGCTATAACTTCAGAGATGCTTTCAGCATGAGTCTGCTTAGAACTAGCACAACTGTAGTTATCATGATCAGAGGCTGTCAAAATACATGATGTTATCTCCCTGTTTCTTTCTGACTGTGCTGTTGTCACCCCAGGGGTCGTTCCTGCAGAACATTCAGAGACACAAGAAATACCCTCATTTTTAAGTAGATTGGTACGGCTACCTTTTGATGATGTAAGTTTCTGTAGACCAATCCTTTCTTTCCTTGGACGACCTCTGACCTTTGGCTTCTCATTGGAGTTTGCTTCTTTCCTTGGACGACCTCTGACCTTTGGCTTCTCATTGGAGTTTGCTTCTTTCCTTGGACGGCCTCTGACTTTTGGTTTCTCACTGGGTTTTGCTGCCGTGTTTTCTCTGGAAGCCTCTAGCTGACTATTCTCAATTATCAGAATTTTGTTATTTGTTGGAGGGTTTATTGGTGGGACAGGGGAGCTAACAAGTTCATCATTATTGTCTCTGATCTGCTTATCAGGAGTAGCAATGCCGTACTTGTTCGCAGTATCATGTTGAGGGGAAGTGCTGTGCAGTTCACCCAAAAAGTCTAGTCCCTTAACCAAGCTGTTTTCCAAAGACTGAAATTGATGGCTTCCATTCCTCTGAATACTGTTTTCTCTCAATGGGTTCATTGTACTGCTAGGCAATTGTGCATGCTCTGCAGTCATGTATAACTGTTTGTCAGGTGAAGCAATACAATCCTTGCCAGTAGTGTCAAGCAGAGTAGGTTTGATATGGTGTTGGACCATGTTTGGTTTGTTAACCATGCTGTTTTCTGACATTCCAAGACCAAACATTCCTTGGGAAGCTCGTGATTTCTGAAAGTCCAGCAACCTTTGTACATCAGCTAAGGTACACACTCCAGAGTTGACTGCTGAAATCCCATTAGCATTCCAATTACTGGGTAAATATGACAACGAGGAAGAAAAACTGCCCGCAACTCCATTCAGCCGGTTCCTATGATCCTCTGACCTCATCTTTTTGTAATTTTCAGGAAAATAAGATGTTTGAGAGCTTGTGGAATGGGAATCATTACAAAACAGCCTTGCAATGTTTGCATGATCAAAGTTCATGCCTAATGAAATATGAGGACCACTGACAGCACTATGTTCTCTTTTTTTACCTATTGGAAGAACATCCGAGAAGTTGAAGGAATCATGAAGACCCAAAGCATCTCCAATATGGTTGTTAGGATTGGCAGCAAACTTCAAGTAGTCATGATTTGTAGCAAGTTCATTCAAATTTCCCCTCAATGAATCCCTTTCAGTGCAATTGGGAGGTGCAATTGGACTTTCTGGGATTCTATAACCTTGGAGCGTTTGGTTGGCTATTACTGCTTCTCTTGTACAAGTTTTAGGATTCAAATTTCCCATCACTGAGGGCCTTTCAATATGATGCAGTGCTGTGATTGGATCTTCGGGCATTATATAACCATGAAATATTTGATCAGCTGTAGGTGTTTTTTCTCTAGAAGTTTGGGATGCAAGTAAGTACTGATGAAAGTCAGTTGACCCATTCTGCACTTGATTGACTGAGCTGTTGAGATCAGGCACACTTTTATCTAGTGTGCCAGCACAGAAATCCAGTAACTGATTTGTGTTTACTGTTTCTCTTGTGGCAGACTGAAAAAATTGGCCAGAGCTGTCCATGAGATTAGCACACGCACTATGTACTTGATTGATAGAGCTGTTGAGGTCAAAAGTTACTCCATTTGGCACGTAATATGTGTGTAGTTTTTGCACATTGTCCATTGGATCAGCAGAACCACAAATTGAGGTGGTGGTGGCACCCAAATGGCATGGCACCTGCACATCAGCACCTCTTTGACCCACAGACATCGATGGTTGAGAATTTCTTGAACCAGTAGGTATCTCTGCCAACTGAGCTCGAGATCCCAGATGTGCATTTTCCTGCAGATGTTCTCCATCAAAGCTCAAATATTGTCTGGCTGAATTTGGATCAACTCTATTGTGTGTATCAGCATCTTCTGTTGATGGTTGTTTTGTTGGTGTATTTAGTCCCTTCCTTCGAACATACTTTCTCTTGCCAGATGGCTGATCCCCTTTTTCCTTGGGAGGCTTTGGAGTTGTAGATTTCTGTGGCTTTGCTGATGTTCCTTCCTTTATGACTTTTGGCCTGTGTTTTTTCCTCTTAGGTTTTTGAACCGGTTTCCTGTTCAAGTCAATACCTTCTTGTGGTCCAGCGTCATTATCAGCAACCAGTGAATTAACAGATTCTTTTTCAGTTGATACGGGTCCACTATTTCTAGTCTGTGGCTCTATGGAAGAATCGATCTGAGATGACATAAAAGAACCTGAGAAACATAGATTGACTACGTCCTGTGATTGAGGTAGCCATTGCCCAAACTCCTCCTGCATATTTACTTTGTGTATAGCATCTCCACAGTTGATCAACATCAGTATGTCATACGGTGATATCTTTTTCTGCAGAGGTACAAGGTCAGATGAAGAACAATCCTCCTACCTGGCCTCCCAGTCCTCTCCACCTGTGGAAAATCATGGAGGCACCATACCAAAGGTCATATGAGGCATGATCTGCTAAAACATAGATATTAAGCACAATATGCTGTAAACAATACATAAGCCAATTGCATCCAACTCTAATGGAACTTGTCAATATAATAAACAAGACATGATTAATCATATCTAAGCTTGTTACTTAAAACCTATATAAGCAACCTTTCTTGTAACTTATATAATTAAGATGAAGAATCCCAAAAAGACTTATTTACCTGATTTTTCATTTCAGTAGATCAGCATCGCTATAACTTGCCTTAAGGGCAAACTTTTGGTCCTGAGGAAGTATCCCAAAATTTGTTGAGCTACCTATTAAATATGGAGGTAACCAAAGGTCTGCTAAGCACAACTCTCATGGCGATTTCGGGTGTAAATTTAGTACAACAATTTTGCAAATTTTTAAGTCTTTAGTTGTATATATAGTATTTAGAAAGAACTATACATTAAATTAAACTTTTTAGGTATATATTCAACTTAAGTGTAGAAAAATTAGAAAAATTAAGAAGATGTATACTTTTATATGCTAACTTATTTGTTAATGTACCACTCTATTGTACTGAATTTTCACATTAAACACTATAATAGTTGTGCTTAGTAAGCGCTATAGCATGTTCCGTTAAATATAACCATTTATTAGGAAAAAGCAAAACAGGCGATCAAATATTTACAACAAATAATCTCCACTGGCATGTAAACAGTGTTTGGCAGATGTGTTTGTTAGCATTTTAGAATGTATTGAACCCTTTGACAATCTCGCACCAACCACATGTCATGGGCCCACCTGTTTCTCAACATCATTAGCTGACAAGATATCTCTACTAATATGCACACAATATCTCGAAGCATATGGTAGATGACAAACGAACATGTTGGCATTTTGACATATACCAAGCACTTGGCAATCCATAACACTAGTTGCATGCCCTAGGCCCACCGGCTTCCCAACAACGCTAGCTGACAAGATATCTCTACTAGCACGCACAGAGTGCCTTGAAGTAGGTAGATGATGAACAGGTGTGTTGGCATTTTGGAATGTGCTAAGCACCTATGAAATGTGTGACGCTAGTCACAAACCCTGGGCCCACCCACTTCTCAACAATGCTAGCTGACAAAATATCTCTACTGGCACGCACACAGTGTCATGAAACATATGGTGTGATGACGAATAGGCTTGTTGGCGTTTTGAAATATACCGAGCATCTTAGCAATCCGCGATGCCAGGTGCATGCCCTAGGCCCACCCACGTTTCAACAACACAAGCTAACAAGATATCTCTACTGGCATTCACATAATATCTTGAAGCATATGATGGATGATGGATGGGTTTGTTGGCATTTTGGAACTTATCAAGCCCCATGGCAATTTGAGGCGTGAGTTGCAGGCTCGGGCCCACTTGCTTTTCAACAACTCTAATCAACAAGATATCTCTACTGGCACGCACATAGTGCTTGAAACATATTGTGGATGATGGATGGGTTTGATGGCATTATGTAATGTAGCGAACTCGATGGCAACCCGAGGCACAAGACACATGCCTCAGGCCCACCTGCTTCTCAACAACTCTAGTCAACAAGACATCTCTACTGGCACGCGCACACACAATGCTTGAAACATATAGTGGATGATGGATGTTGGTAATTTGGAATGTAGTGAGCTCGATGGCAATCTGCGGCACCAGCCGCGTGCCTCGGGCCCACCCGCTTTTCAACAACTCCAACCGACAAAATATCTCTACTGGCACGCACAATGCTTGAAAAGTATGGTGGATGACGGATGGGTTTGTTGGCATTTTGGAATGTAGTGAGCCGGATGGAAATCCGCAGCACCAAGCACATGCCTCGGACCACCCTCTTCTCGGCAACACCTGCAGTATGCTCCCCAGACTTTGCTTTGCAAGGAAGAATTCTACTAGCTCCTAATTCCTCAATACTCAATTCCCAAAGAGATAGAACACCACTATAATCCCTACCTTCTAACTCCTCAATACTCCAATTTCAACTAGATAAAACACCATGATAGCCTCACGCAATCAGTATACTGTTATCTCCTCTGAATCCTGCCTAAGCAACAGCACCATGCATCCACATTTGATCACCAACATAACCCAAACTTTCATCAAGCTCCAAAAGGGGAACACTCTGTTCACACCCACCTCTAAACAAAATCTATACAGCACCTCACCATCTCAATCCAAACAACACATTCTAACCTGGAAACATCAAACTAAACCACGATTTCTCCAGCCAGATCCTATCCGAAGCAACAAAAACAGCACCAAAAAAGTTTTCTTAAAAAAACACCTTCTCCTAAAGGCAAAATTACCCACAAAGCAGCACCACAAAAGCAACCACATTTGACAACTCCTAAGAGCAAACCACAGCCGCAGAACAATCACGACATGCGTTTACCTGAATCCTAAAGGAGATCGGCTCTTCCACGAGGAGATCTTATTGGCACCCCAAAAAACACAAAATACTTCGCAAAATGGAGGCTTAGGATGGTTTTTTACCTCCGAGGCAAGCCTCCGGCGACCAGAGGTGGCGGCGGCGGCGGCCCCAAAGCTCCCCTCGCCGGAGCCGGGAAGGAGAGGGAAACTAAAGTTTTCGTTGGGTTGGGTTGCAGTGACCTCCAGAGAGCAGAATAGAAGAGGAGTACCCCCAAGTGGTTGTGGGCCACTTATATATAAACTAGTTACAGCTTGTCCGATACGTACATGTATACTGTAGACGTAACCCATTGCACATATGTTTCTCACTGATAAAAATTTAATAGGAAACTTTTTATCTACAGTTTTATAAGATGATATTATTGACCGTTAGATTTTAATTGATCAGGGATATCTATTATTGTTAAATAGTTCACAAAATTTTCTCATATATGTTATTATAGGAAATTTTGTATTGAAATTTTTATCCGGCTTACCGCCGACGAATTATAGTAAGAGGGGAAAGCGAGGCGGGTCACTGGCAGGTGGGCCCCGCGGCAGTTGGGGCGGACAGTGACACCTGTCGTCGCACCCCCCGCAGGCTTTTAATTCGTGACGAGGAGGTAATAACCGCGTGCGGGCTGGCGGTAAAAAAAAAAAATGTGACTTGCCTGCCCAAATTGCCCCGCACGGAAGTTAAAGCTGTCTATTTCTGCGGGCTTAACTAATAATTACCAATTACTGGTACTACTCTTACTTACTTTGGTTGGTGATGCAAATGCAAATCTAGTCACATTAAGGCAGGAGCTGCAAATATCGGGGCTCTTTAAGGCTCGAATCTGCCGGGCTTTAAAAAGGTTAACAAAAAATATAAAAGTAAAAAAAAATATAAAAGGGAGAGAGAAGGATGAGAAGGCTCGAATCTCCCGCCTTTGGTAACAGCTAACTGAAAGGGGGACCCACAAGTGGTACTTTATTATTTTAAGATGCCAAACTGGATGTGAAACATATAAAAAACGACTCTGTAGACGCCTTTTTACCTTTAAGTGGCAAATCTCCCGCCTTTATTTAAAGTTGACTGTCTGTTTTTATGTCTGCTTACCATTAGTTATCCCACTATTTTATAATATAAGACCTTATAATATTTTACAGTCAATTTTTATAGACTTTGATAGAAAATATATTAAAAAAAGTTAAAAGTAGTTATCACTAATATACATGCAATAATTAGTTTCATACTATTAAAAAAGTGTAAAATTAGTAAAATAATACTGATTGTAAGTATGATATGTGAGATTTAGTTCTACATGTTAATGAGACATTCAATGATATTTTGTTAAATTCACAACTTTAATAGTGGTATAGAACTAATTATCCCAATATACATGTTGTGATATAAAATAATGCTCATAATAGAAAAAAATGAATCTTATATTTTTTAAGAAATTATCCTTGCTTAGCAATGCTATGGAGCTAATATTTGTTATGTTAAAAACATACACGTCCCATCTTTTACTCCTACCCACTCTTAGACGCATGTCTACACAGTATTTCAAGTTTCCAACTAAGTACACATGAAAAATAATCAAACCCACGACTCTCTTTGCATGAACACACTGTAACTATCTGGATATATAAGCAACTATAAATGGGTGAGAATAATGTATAATGTCTTTGCAAACACAAATATATATATATATATATATATATATATAACGGCCTACTTATCTATAGATATTTAAACTACATAAAGACACCTTTACAAACATCTTACACTTTAAGATACAAATTCCCTGTGTCTACTAATGTTAGTTCATAATATATATCTAGTAACAATTAATTAGTAATATAGCAGATAAGCAAACATTTCAATATACAAATCTCCCACCTTGATTAATTAGCATATATTGATAAATAGCGACTCTTTAAACACTCTGTCGCCTTAACATATAATGTTCTGTCTCAATTGATGCATATAATAAATCTACTGATGTCCTATCAATCAAAGATATAAATCTCTCACCTCTATCTACAGATACAAGGGTAACCACCTCAATACTGTTGCATCGGTTCTTTTTTATTTATCATATCAGAAAGAAGATTTTATATTTAAAAAATATTATTTTATATTTTTGAGATGAAATTTGATATTATCTTTTAAAAATATCTTTATAATCATTACTTCACTTGACCATTACTTATTTAGATATAAATAACACATCTATTATATTAATCATAAATACTAGATATATAATTGGTACTCTTATTTTGCTTTTGAAAACTGTGCATCGATATATAACAGTTCTATAATTGTTCTGCCACTCAAATTCAGATTTCCCACATCTTAGATTTACACAACCACCTCAATACTAGTAGCCATACAATGACTCTACAAATGCTTTGTCACACAGATATTTATTCCCTTTTATCAATAAATGTAAATAAGGGTAACTTTGTAAAAGATCCAATCACACTATAAGATGCAAATCTCCTACCTCTATTGATAGATATATAAAAAAAACACCTCCTTATTCATAGTTAATTGATATATAATGGTTCTACAAAACACCCTATGATTTTGAGATACAGATCTCTTAATAACATTGATAGATATAAAAATGATCACCACTTAACAGATATAATATTTTTGCAAATGCCTTATAAGTCTAAGATACAAATCTCACAAAATCCATTGTTCATGAATAGACATAAAAATGAATGGCTCTATTCATTTTAAATGAAATATAACAGCTCTACAAATGTCCTATCACTATAATAACGGACACCTCGCTGTTGATAGTTAATGGATCACAAGTGATATGCAAATGCCTCATCTCCCTAAATACAAATATCATCAATCCATTGATAGACAAAAAAATACCGCTGTATTAATACTTATTGATATATAGCGTCTCCACAAATGTGACATCACTAAGATTTAGATTTCCAATCTCTGTTGATAGATAAAAAAAACAGCCACTTTGATCTCTATTGACAATGTTGCTAACTCTTTGTGACTCTAAGTTACAAATGTCGTGAACCTATTGGTAGATATACATATGAATGCATCTCTATTAATAGTTAAATAATATATAATGGCTTCCCAAATACCTTCTCACTCTAAAATATAGATCTACACCCTCCGTCGATGAATATAGAAGCGACCACTTCTCTATAGATAGTTAACAAACGTCTTTTCCTTCTAAGATACTTATATCACAAATTATTAATAGATATAAAAATGGATGTCTCATGCTTTTTTGGAATCAAATAGACTATAGCAGTAAAATTTCAAAAATTCTACCTATTCAATAAACATGATCCATATATATTATAGATCTAGGATTAGGGTTTACCACTAGACATATTGAGAAGTTGAAGAATATGAAGATGAGTTAGATTAAATTCTTCTCACGCCCATAGACTCTTTGAAACAATGTAGCACTTGCAGCCACACTTCTATGACAATACACATCGAAGGAGGGAGCACTAACGCACACGATTAGGGTTTTCTCTCGAGCACTTGGAGTGGGGGAGGTGGCGGCTGTTATGCACAGCCAGGGTTTTCTCTAGAGTGCTTGGAGTGGAGGAGGTGACGGCTGTTAGGTGGAAGCCCACCCAAACCATCTGTTATATAGAGTACATGAGGTGGATTGTTGCTACATCGTTCCAATATGGTACTAAACCTGCAATCATATCTCATTCAAATTAATGAAGCAGATGATTATATATCAATCTATCATAAATATGTAATAATATAGCTAGGTTCACACATCCTTGGCCGCAGCTTGGGGACACTTGTCCAAACTAAAAAGCCACTATTGACTCCTCGCAAAACATAATAAATACATAATTGTGTAAGAATATTGTCCTATCTAATAAAGATAAACAATAGTTTCAAGATAGTTGCTTTAGCACAATTTGAACCCTTGTATGATTTGATCTGGTTTCTCAACCTCATAGCTAGACTAACCTTCTAGTAGCCAATTTTCAACCGCAGAAGTATGGCCATGCACTTCTCTCAATCTAACTCCATCAAGGAGCATAAAAATATCTTTTTCGTTACATGAGAGGGGACAATCTGACCTTGATCACTCATATTCCTCCACGTGATCAATTGCATATCTGAATACCGCTTTTATGACTATCTAATAAAGAGCAATGTTTAATAGCATGAAAACACACTAATAAACATGTTGGACACCATGGTGATCTTAGATCAAAGAACTGATGTCAGTCTCAAGTATATGGTGTTAATGGTAGTCTTTGATGAGTAAGAATGTCAATAGCACGAGGATGAAGATAACTTGCACCAAACTTATGGGCAACGTAGATCTTAATAATAAAATAAGTAAAAGATATATTCCACAATTTATGAAAAGACATGATCATAGATTTATTTCCTAACTAGGGCTCACTACTTAAATATGAGATCATGAGTTGTGTACGTTTACTATTTTTATTCTCCTAATTTGAAGGTTGTACATCCTAATATGAGAATGCCGTTGGCTTAAACTACACATGCCCCTATTAACCCACACTATCTTGTTTATAGGTGCCCGTTTACGCAATTTAAAAACATTTGCCAAGGGTTTACGTCAACGCCTTAGGTTGTATGATGCCTATGTTTCCTCAAATTAAACCAACTAGAAAGATTATGCCATACAGTCCCTATAGGGTCTATTCTAATTGGAATATTTAATATGAAAATTTAGAACTCGGAGTTCTACAAGAACTAAGCATTAAGTACAACAATTAATAGATTAAGATCAGCAGAAATTGCAACATGTAATGAACTTATTGCTTAACATTAAATAGACCCCTTACATCAGGAATTAAGAGTTCATACCGCAAGTACAAAGCCATGAAAAACTTAATTACAAAAGTGAAGAAGGCTTCCTTGACTTAGTCACTTAGCCTTGTGCATTGGGATTACTCGTCGATATCTTTTCTTAACACAATTTGTGGTGCCATCCTCTATGAAAGAGAAAACTAATAGTTTATTGGAAATAAAATACATGAACTAGGTACATGATGATTTTGAAGAGGAAGCTAGCCAATCTAGGGCTAACTGCCTTTTATGCCTTCTATGTTCTTCTCCCCCCTCTAGATAATAAATGATCAAATGTTGCATTTGGGAAGAGAATTTATTGGATAGAATCCTTTTTTGGAATCTCAAATCTCGTTGAATCACCTCCTGGGTTGTTGAGCAGCTTGTGAACTTCGAAGCTTCATTGATATATAAACCCCAGAAAACGTTCCAAAATAACCTAGCTACAAAGAGAGTTCAAAACCGCAAAGTTCAGATTAATTTTATTGTGAATAGAGAGCTATACAGTTAATCATACGGTCGACCTTGATCATATTAGTGATCGTATTTGTTTCTGTCTCAGTTTTTTGCACAGCTTTTATTTCGAGAGCCATAATTTTCTTCTCCGAAATTCAAATATAGCAAATTATATACGAGAAGAGTTCTACAATTTTATAGTTATATGTTTTTCCGTTTGAGCCTATCTTCTATTCCAAAATTGCATCTAAAGTCTAGGCGATAAATTTTAGCTCCCGTTTTCACTTCAGTTTGGCTCAAACTTGACTTCTTTTGAGTTGTCCATACATTTTGGTTTTAGTGAGACAATGTAAGTATGAAACAAATAAATAAGCATAATTTTATTTATATATGAAGGAAATAAAAAAGGCAAAATACAAGTTTTTCTACAAAATATAGTAGCATGCATATGACAACAAAGACTAATAAAATCAATAAAGTCTTATCTATGAGTGTGTAAAAATCTACTCATCACGAACTAAACAAGTCAGTTGACCAATTAATGATATGTATATTACAATCACTACAACATTTTGTAACAAGATTAGTTCAATAACATGTTTTACAACCTGTATCTATGCGATTAACTCAATATCTCATATCTATGATTTTTGAAACATACTCGCCCAACAATTCACATGTTGATCCATAAAACAGTAGTGTCCTAACTAATGATCAAAGGTCAAGGGCACTTTAAAATAAAACCACAAAAAGAAATTAGGAACAAATCATATTCTTGATTCGTGATGATTCCACATTTTATATATATAATAATAATAATAATAATAATAATAATAATAATAAAAGCCACGTTTAAAATTTGTGAAACTTAGTTTTTCATCACGAATATATATAGTTACATATTTACTTTCAGTCACGTTTAAAATTTGTGAAACTTAGTGTTTCATTTTATAGAAAAATGATGTAATAAAAGCCAACGTACATAAATATAATGATCTAAGCTGAGATTGGGTAGCAGAAACGAAACCCAAAATCTGTTGCTAAGAATTCGGACGCAGGCCACAACATGGGCTTAAATGGACAAACTATAAGTACAAAGTTCTGTGCTCATCACAATGATCAAATTGGATAACTTATTCTCCATACGAGATTAGACAAGAAAATAATAGCTCGTGAAAGTAAAGTTACGCAGAAGATATATAGAAGCTATATGTAACATGGTTGAATGGACAACTCTGTATCCTAACTTAGCTTAACTCTAATACGTTGGCTTAATCTCTTAAAAAGGTGTTTGTCTGTGTTTTAGTTTTAATTTATGGCTTCATAAATTGAAATTGTATTGAGACACTCAATTTTTTTAGGATTAATAACTTATTTTGTTTGAAATAGAAAATTTTAAATAAATTGGATAATGTGAAAAAAAATCCCCGTTGACTTATGACCTGAAGTCTCAATAAGAAACTTATTTGAGAAATTTAAACTCACTAAAATACACCCTAAATTTAATAAGCTGTTGGAATAAATTTATTTATAATTTCTTTCAAAAAGAATTTTAACCTTAAATTTAAGTACCTATTTCGATCAATTTTAATTTATATGAGAAACAAAAATTCAGATCGTCATACAATAGTTAAGGTAGCGCATGAATACATTTCAGTTTTAAGTAAGGGGCGTAATTTGAAAAAGGGGACAGTTGACGGGTATCCACTCTCCGGTGCAAATTTGCAAAAAAAAGGAAACCAAAAAAAGAAGGGGGAGACCTAGAAGGGTAGTGGGTGGCAAGAGAAGAGAGGCGGCGGCGACGAAGGAGGGGTGGAGATGTCGATCCTGTGGGAGAAGAGCGCGGCGTGGCGGTGGCTGGTGCGGCGGACGCGCGAGTCCAAACCCTTCTTCTTCACCTTCGCGGCGCTCTGCGGCGTCGTCCCGGGCGTCCTCGGCTACGGCGTCATGCAGCTCACGAGCTCCCGCAACGACCAGCTCGAGGCCCATCTCCGCTCCACCGCTCGCCCCGAAACCACGGTACTACCTACACACACATCCAAGCCTCTTCTCACATCCAAACCATCTAATTAACTAGTCATGCATGTCCGTTTCTCGATAAGAATCTTGCAGAGACTTATCTTTGTTCTTTTCCATGTAACACGGTGATACGAGGTGTCTATTTTGAGGCAAAATTGAGTTGAGCATGTGTATATTGGCATAGAATTGATTAGAGAGTTATCGTGAGAGAGAAATTGTAAGTTTCTGGATATTGATCACTAGAGTGTACAAAATAAATTAGTCCAATTATTACAGTAGAAACAAATCTATAGTTGTATCCGGGGGTGTAGATCGTGCAATTTAGGCACTGCCTGGATGTGAGTTTTGGTTGTTATTGAAGAACGGTGAGATCTTTGCTATTTGTGAAATTGTGAATCTTTGTTGCCTTGTTGGTTTAGGTGCTTCATCATATGCGAAAACTGACTTGTTTCCCTGGGTTTTTTTAACGGGGAGATGTTGCTAAGTTTTAACATTCTGATGTCTAGTGAAGATTGGTCAAGTTGCTTGACTTTCAGGTGATTGATTAGCTCCAGTGCTCCACACATCAAAGATGAATGGGATTTCAATCTTCAGCTTTGGTTGATTAAAAATGCAGCTGCGGTGATGCATTCAGGTAGCTTTTTAAGAAATTTTTCATGGGCACTATCTTTGTGCGCATCAGGTTTAGGTATCGGTATTGTGGCAAGAACTAAATAACCTTGTGTTTGGGATTCTGGGAAGGGTTGATGAACAGGACCATTGGTGTAACAACCACAAACCATCTGGTTATTGGTGGCACATGGTCCAAGACATTCCATTTCCAGCTCAAACTAAGGATAAATACTCTAGTCAGCCAAAACATGGCCAATAATCAGCTAAAAACAAGCCAAACCTGATCAATCTGAGTTCTTTTCTTTTTGTTTTCTAATTCAAGAAAATATTAGCGAAGTTCTATTGAAACATAAATATACTTAAACTCAGCCTAAATTTGCCAGTGGCATAAAATCACCCTAAATTGCTTTAGACTTGCTATAAAATAGTGAGATTACTGTCGAGTATTCCATCCTAGCGCTGACTAGTCACTAGCAGTTGGGCCCATATTGTCACCAGTAACTTGTAACTATGGCACAAAGTGATGGGGCTGAGTGCTAACTGTGACGTTGCTGTTAGAGAGGCTAAAGTGATCTTATGTGTATTAGAGACTTAGAGTCCAAAATGATCTTATGTGATCTGTTCCTGAGTGATGATGGTATTCAGCTGTATGTTCTCAGATTAGTATCAGCTTTTAATAAGATATGCTAGAGGCAGTCCTTGGGATCAGATCAAAGGTGATCAGATCAAGAAACATGTTCTGCAAACTATAAGTTAATAAGCATCATCATATAGATGGAATTCTGCAAGGCTCACGATGTGGACTATTAATACTATAAGAGGTTCTAAAGGTATTATATTATGTCGCCACACATTACTAACTGCATCAGAAATTGATGCTTGGTTAGAGTGGTCATGCGGTCAGAGTTACCTACCTATGCACGGGTATGGAAGAAATGAAGATATTGGTGCTTGATTGAAGATTAAATTAATACATTGCATGCTGTCTGTTGTCAGATGATGTTTCTTCTGCTACAGGCCAAGTCCTTTAATCAGTCGTTATTATTTAGCTTATTATTTCGTTGGGCAGGTAGGCCATCATTCAGTCATTGGTGCCAACTTTGTTCAGTTGTTGATGGTGAACGTGTAACATTTAAGTAGCTTAAATACATGTAGTTGATATCAGAGTTCAGTTTGCATTAGGTATCATTTAATTGTAGCCCTGGGTCTTTACTTTATCAAACCAACACATCTTTTGTGCATGGTTTTTGATGCACAATCAAGTGGAAACTAATTCTTTTGGGTAAATAAGGTGGCAAGCTTTGAAGAAACATGTCCAGCATTGTAAAGTATACAGTATATGAGCAACATGCACAACGTGCAGTATTACTACAGTAACTTAGTTAAGTAGTTTAAACAGTATGTGAAAAACCTTTGTTGTTGGTCTGTTGGCTGGGCATACTTCTTCTAATACCTCATGCAGAGAAAGTAATTTGTAGTTATCTGAAGGATCTGAGCCCTTTGAAAAGGACCTAGAGATAGTTGTAAATTATTTTCAGTCTAGTATTAATTTAGATTGGGGTTGCGTGGGTTCATCTGTTTTGTATATAAGAAGGTAAATTAAGAAGACTAGATTGATAGGGGGTGTTTGGCCGAGTTTCAGCTTCAGCTTATGGACTTATGAACTGACGTTGTCGCTAAACAGTAAACACCCAACTTATTTCAGAATTTATTCTTCAAGCATAAGCCTACTTGGAACTAGAAGTTTCCCCATAAGTTGAAGTTGGTGGAAGAGAATTTATTGAGCTTATAAGCTGAAACCCCAATAAATCAGTTTATTGGAGAAACTTAAGTTCGGCTAAACATGTCTTATATATGGGTGACTTGAAGTGACCTGTTGGTTGGTAGTCATGGTGGCTATGACTATGGTTATGGTCACCAGTTACTATGATTGAAGTACTTGTTACCCATTTGAAACTTGTTACTAAAAAAATGGTGATTTACAATAATCTGTTACTCATTTGACAAGCTCCTAGATATAAAACTGGCATGCTAAATAGTAAAACTCATGTAAGATAATTTTGGGAAAAAAAAAACACTGCATAAATGATTACATATTACCTTATTCCATTGTTAGTTTAGATTAAATTGAGGGACCTTTGAGATTTGGGCTGAGAAATTGCATGTATTTCTTGTACATGAGGCAGACAGGCAGTACGCATAACTGAATGGTGGAACTATAGGCAAGAGTTACTAATTATTTTCAACTTATTATATGAATTTATTGCATCGGCAAATGATGTATGACATATGCTCTCTTTTTATTGATTCAGACATGCCTAATCTGATGCTGAAAAATTTCATCACATGATCTGCATGTGTGGTCGGTTTTGTGAAGAGAACTCTTATCACAAATGGGCAGTTCTTTGGATTAACAGTATGCTTCTTAAAAGGATTTCTATCTAGAATTTATCTCCTTATAATACATAATTTGACATAAATTCCTATTTTCTTCTGCACTCTGTGTTGGTGATTGAATATTATATACTCGTTTGGTGGTAACACTATTTCGGTCCCAATTATTTAGAGCCAGTTGGTACTTCACAACTTGTGTACAAGCAACCAAAAATAAGAAAAAAATAAATGACATTACTAAATCGATATGTAGTTTTGAAGTGCAGCACGTTTGAATCATATCAACAGAGAAGGGATTGTGACAGTACAAAACTCATTTACAATACCCAAAATGCATCTGAACCTTAACATGCTTAGTTTCAGTCTGTCACTTGAGAGGAGAAAAAGGGGAATATTAGAGGAAAAGGCAGTTTCTTTTTTTCTTTGTTAGGTTTGATTTTTCTTTTCTGTCGAAATACTCCTGATTCTGGAGAGAAGGTATTAGCGATTTTGCATGAAATGTTTGTTGTCTCATCTATCTATCTTGGTTTCTTTTTTTTGGAAAGAAAAATAGTGTTTCCGCCCAGTTTCTGTTATCTTTGCCTAATCTGTCCTCCTGCCAAAGTATGAATGCAAGTAGATACTGCCAAAATATGTCCTTAGTGGAATCTTCATAGGTACTGCAATTGCATATATGCTACCCTTTGGAACATTCAGATTAATACATTTTCTGTTACATATGCTACAAATGGTGTTCTAAAAATCGGCCTAGGAGGCACCTAGGCGTTAGACATTGCCCAGCCGCTGTGGTTTTTTGCAAAATCGGATGTTTAGGCGTTACGTTGTCCCAAGGTGGGTGCCACGTGGTTCCAAGGCGGAGTTAGGCAAGCTGTTTTTTTTTATTTTGTGGCTTAATTATGATGTTAATAAATTGTTAATTGTAAGTTTGTGGTTTAGGTTTGAGGTGATAAATTGTTAATTCTGACTTTGTGATTTATGTTTGATGTGATAAGTTATTAAGGATGCATTTTTCCATGACACAGAGACAAATTTGTTATGTTCTGCAATTATAATTCAAGGCGCCGTTTAGGCCAGGCGGTCTTGGTACTATGTGCCAGGCAACCACCAGCCTAGTGCCTAGTGCCTAGCACCTTCTTGAACACTGACTACATAAATTTCCTGCAAATTCACATGCTCCTCTTCTACTGTCTGAAGTGGCTCTATTGTTGGATATTTGCTTTAGAAGTTGCCAAGGACGTCAAAGTTGGTAATTAGCCAGCATCAGCCTATAATTCTCTTCACTAGCAGAAAAATTGTTTAGTAGCTACTTGCCTTTAGTTGGAAAGGCACAGACCCTACTTGCATGATAGATGTTTACATTCCCTTGCCAACAGACTTTACGAAATTTGGTTATGCGTCTTCCTTGGCCCCCTAATCATTAGATTTTTTTGCCTGCCATTGTTTCTGCACAATTTAATCTTGCTTTGTTGTCTTGTTTATTTGGACATTTGATTTTTTCCTTGCAATTATTAATCTTGTGATTTCATTCTCACTAAATCATGAACATGTGAAAAAACAGATGATGGGGCAAGTGAACAGGGAGAGATTGGCAGAATTTCTTGGTGAGCTGCAAAGGAAAGAGGACACAAATGATCGATATGTCGCTGCTCTTAAAGGGGAGACACTGACAAGGAAACGTTACGAACGAATTCAACCTGTCAGTGAGCAAGCTACCCAAGAGAACACAAAGGAGAAATGATTTGGGATCGATTTCCTCAGCAAGATATGCTTTTACTACAAATGTGCTTTGACTATAATAGCTTCATGAATAGAAAAAGTTTGTAAGCACCACCTAGTCTTGTCTTAATTTGAGTACTTGTGTCTTGATCTCTGGGAACTTTAGTTGCTGTTGGAGTTAACATGTACAAGTTTTTGATCAGTGTGTCTATAATTAATTTTTTTAGCTGATGCACAGTACACTATCTATTCAGCTGAGATGTTCTGTGTATGTGACTACATTTTTTGCTATGGTAAACTTGTTATATTTTCTTATCTGGCCTATCAGATGAGAACTTTGCTATGTTGTATAAAGCTGATCAATCGGGGTAATCCTTTTTGTTTGGCAGAAAGTGGTAAAACTTGTGTGTTGTGACTCCCTTAACTGCCTTCTATGTATGCATTTGCATGCGCGCTTGTTACTGAGAGGATTTCTGTTCCTTAGCAAAGTAGAAGCTGCAGTCACATCGTTTACGACACTCAAGTTTGTAAAATGTACATAAAATTGAAACTGGAGTATATCGTTTGTTATTGATTAAAATTAAAATTATATTCTATTTATATACTATAAATATCATTTGAATGATTAAAATAGAGAAGTTAGAGTTTTTGTTAAATACTTTCAAAATTCTGACTTCTAACATTTAGAGTTAGAGTCATATGATTCAAATAAATTAAAGCCGGAGCTAGAACATAATATATCCTATTCATATCATATTAATGTCAATTGAAATATTAAAGTAGAGAAACAAAAATATTTGTTGAACGGTTCTAAATTTTAACTTCTAATTTATGGTCAAAATTTCTTAATTACAAAAAAAAAAAAAAATGAAGTTGGAACTTGGCTAAGCTTATATCGAGAAGGGAAAATTGATTCTATGTCATTGAATTTTGATATCTAATACAATATATCACTGATTTGTGGATTTTTTGTTAAATATTATTGAATTTTTTCTAATATTATGTCATTTTTGACTTATTAACTAAAAAAAAAAAAGACTAAAATACTCTCCCGATTGCTCTTTTAGTTAGACCTAATTATAATTTTAAATAAATAGAAACTGAAATGCAAATTTTCGATTCTTGAAAATGATAATGCAAAATTTCAAATATTTCAAAAATTGAAAATTTTGCATTCTTTTCTTTTTATTTATTTAAAATCTTGATTAAATTTAAGTAAAGTACAACTAATAAGGATGTTTTGATTATTTTTTTGAGTTAATTAGTTAAAAATAACATATAATATTAAAAAAAAAATCCAATAACATATAATAAAGAATCTAAAATTCAATATCATTATGTTAGATACCAAATTTATGATATAGAATCAATTTTCTGTATCGTGAACCCACACGATTTTTGTCCTTTCCCAAAATTCTCCCTGTCCCCGCAGAACAAATAATTCCAGAAGCACACCAAAATTATTTAAAAAAACAAAACAAAACAAAAAGTAAAAGTAAAAAAAAAAAAATCAAACCCACGTTACCCACCCCACGCCCAAAATACGACGACGACTAGTCACACTGGACGACTTCTCACCATACTCCCTTCCCTTACACCGTTCCCACCACGACAACACATGGAAGTCTCCGGTGGGGCCCACATCACCGGAGTTGCCGGCCGCTGCGGCGGCGGCGTCGGCGGCGTCGGCGGCGGAGGAGGAGGAGGCGGGGGAGGGGCTGGCCCGGCGCCGTTCCTGGTGAAGACGTACGAGATGGTGGAGGACCCGGCGACGGACGCGGTGGTGTCGTGGAGCGACGCGACGGACGCGAGCTTCGTGGTGTGGAACCCCCCGGAGTTCGCCGCGCGGCTGCTCCCCACCTACTTCAAGCACAACAACTTCTCCAGCTTCATCCGCCAGCTCAACACCTACGTACGCTACCACTCCTTCCTCCTCTTTCCTTTGAGTGTGGTTGCTGCTGGAATTTGGCGTCAAGTTGTGATCTTGGGGTGTTACTTTGGCGTCAAGAGTCGCAGATGTGAGGAATCGGCAGAAATTTAGCTGAATTCTCTCTGTTTTGGTTATTGGAGTGTGGTTAATTCTAGATTTGGCATCAAATGTGATTTTGGGGTGTTAATTTTGGTGTGAATGTTGTAGATGTGAGGAATCTACAGAAGTTGAGTCGGATTGGATTCTTTCTGTTTTAGTTCTTGGGGTATGGTTGGTTCTGCATTTGGCATCAAGATGTGATATTTGGGGTGTTGTTTTGGTGGGCTAATAGGACCTCATGACCTCAAACTTGTGTAGAATAGTTAGGTAGTTTGGGATGTGAGTTTCTGTTTATTGTAGTTGGTTTGGTTAGAACTTAATTAGGAAAAAAAATGATCTTGATGCGGTGTTGTTGAAATCATGTCAAAATTTTCATATATATATGTGCAGTGGTGGGAGATTATTGGAGTTAATGCATTCTCCAAACATATTATGTTGAGGCTGAAACGATCTTGTTATATTCAGAACTGGAATATGGTTTACACTCTCAGTTGCATTGATGACAAGCTAGTTTGAGATTGATCTTGATGCATGGAGCTCTGGATTTGCTGCTGAGATAGTCTTTTAGGTGGATAATTTGAACAGCTGTGAATTGTGTGGGGTAAAAGATCATTTGTGTCAAACATGAAGAGCTGTGAATTGTTGAGGTCAAAACTTGAGCTTAATGCATTAAGCAGGTCCCTGTGTTCAATAATTGAGTTCATTTGCACTTTTCTGATTCATTCATTTAGCATTATTTGATGTCACTAAATTCAGAATTGGGTTTGAATGTCGGCATTTGTGGTGAGAGCAATTGGGGTTTGGTGTGAAGATCTGATCTTGATGGGGAGGTCACATGATGCACTTCTCATTTCTATTTACTGATTATCCTTTTCAACATAATCAGTGGAAAATGTAAGTCCTAAAATTTTTGTGATTGGTCTACTTGTGATTTTGTACCTTTTGTGGGTTTTGGGGTAGGAGTGAACAGAGATTGAGTTCTATAGATTTTTCTCTTACAAATGGATGGAATGCTAATCTGTTTACTGTTCAAGATCTGGACCTTAGCTTTCATGGTATGTTTGATTTTTAGATAGATTCAAAACTTGATCCTAATTTGCCAAAATCCATGGCTCTGTTCATTAGATTTCGTCAATTATTTTGTGAATTGCTGGGAATCATAATTCACACTAGGGATCTTGTTCAATTTAAAATCTGGGATCTTAAATTTGTAAATTTTACATATTAGCAATTTTGTCAAGTTACTTTCAACCAATTTCTGCCTTTCAACTAGCATGTTCAGTTGATTCTTGGTTCTGCACTTCGGTTCTGTGGGGTTGATTTCAATTTAAGAATGAAGTTTGGTCTTGGTGGAAGAATGCAAGCTGTCTACATGGTCCCTAAGCCTGCAATACTTCAGTTTGCCTCTTTGGAGTCTTTTGGGAATGTGGAGGTGGGAGTTTTTCTTTATCATGTAGAAATACTTGACTTCTTGAACTTTCATGTCCTGGTCTTTTGGCTAGATCCACAGGAGTTTGAAACAAAGAAAAAAAAATGATTTTTTGTGTAGAGAGAAGTATATTGGGAAATGGTTTTCTGTTTTGTTTCTTGCGAGGTAATAGGCTGCTTCTAAAATTTGATCTCAGGGTATGATGTTCTTCATCTGGACTGTTTCTTTTAGTGTGGGTTAATTGAAATCTTCGTAAGACATCCATCAAACTGGGGTTGTTGGGCCTTAGGACGTAATGGTATTTTGGTTGGCTTGTAAGGAACCACAGAATTTGTTGCAAGATTTTTAGTTTGATGTTTGATTGGGTTCCTGCAAATGGACCATTTATTTAATTCCTTATAACCAATAAAAATTTGATGAATTTGTTGATGTTGCAGGGATTTCGTAAAATAGATCCAGAGCGCTGGGAATTTGCAAATGAGCACTTTGTTAAGGGACAAAAGCACCTACTGAAAAATATCCACCGGCGAAAGCCTATTCACAGCCACAGCCATCAACCAGGTGCATTTCCTGATAATGAGCGAGCAATATTTCAGGATGAGATTGATCAGCTCCAACGAGAGAAGATTGCCCTCCAGGCCGACCTCTGGAAATTCAAGCAGCAGCAGTCAGGGGCGATGATCCAGATTGAAGATCTTGAGCGACGGGTGCTCAACATGGAGCAGCGGCAGCTCAGGATGGTTGCCTTCTTGCAGCAGGCTGGCAAGAACCCTCATTTTGTTAATAAGCTTGTTAAGATGGCAGAGGCCTCCTCGGCCTTTGCAGATGCCTTTCACAAGAAGAGAAGGTTCCCTGGGGTGGATTACTGCAATGAGACCACAGAGACTGGCTTTTACGATGACCATAGCAGCACTTCTAAGCCAGAAATGGGCAACCTTCTCAATCAGCACTTCTGTGATAAGCTTCAGTTGGGACTTTGTCCCACAATGGCAGAGAGTAATCTCATAACTCTCAGCACTCATAGCTCCCATGAAGATAATGGGAGTCCTCATGGCAAGCATCCTGGGTGTGAGAGAATGGGGATGGAATGCCTTCCGTTGGTGCCACAAATGATGGAACTCTCTGATACCGGGACATCCATCTGCCCCTCCAAGAGCGATTGTTTTGCACCAGCAGTTAATGATGAAGGGCTCCTACCATGCCATCTGAGTCTTACTCTCTCATCATGCCCAATGGACATGGACAGGAGTCAAATCTCCAATGCCAACGGGAGCACCATTGATCAGGGAAGAGACAACCCGATAGAAGTGACAACAGCTGCCATGGAGAAGGATGATGATTTAGGCAGACATCTTGCTGATAACCAAAAAGCTTCAGGTGATCCCAGAACGGTGGATGTTACAACTTCACAAGGAGGGGATGCGCAAGTTTCCACCGAGACTCCTGCAGCTCCTCCTGCAGTAGTGAATGACAAGTTCTGGGAGCAGTTCCTAACTGAGAGACCAGGCTGTTCTGACACAGAAGAAGCAAGCTCTAGCCGGAGGAGAGATCCTTCCAGGGAGCAAATGGAAGACAACCACAAGCAGACATATGGAGACACAAGGAGTGATAGAAAAGATATGGAACAATTAAAACTGTGACTCATACCTGTACCATTTCTAATGTGAGAATTATATAGGCACACTTGTAAGATTTTAAAATTAGGAATCTGCCATTATTGAACTTGGTACAGGTGTATGTTTCTGTAGATAGTTTCCAGGATTTCTCAAGAGTAATGGTTATAATATGGAGATGCATTATGCATGCATGGTTTGTTACAGGCATTACTTTGCCCATGTGTTTGACATTCATTCACATGCTTGTTCTCTGTCTCTGGTTTGCAATTTTGCATTGAAATTTTTCTGCTATGCCTGAGTCCAATCCAAGCCAAACATAGCCATCTGAAACTGAGACTTGATGCCACTTAAATTGACTGTTGGAGATAAAATCCACGGGCTTTAAGCACATTATTTTCTAAGTACATTAGTTGGCAAGGTTGGGCCTTTAGTACCATATTGCTATCGCTAGAGGTCATTGACAACGTAAAAAGGAAATTGCAGAATTCATGTAACAAATTATTGTATGATTTGGCAAAAGGTCATGGCTTAAGTCACATATGCGTGTGTTGTCGCGATTTTTTGGCCAACACAGTTTCATGCAATGTGCAGAATGAAACAGTCGATTGTTAGGGCAATGTGTGTTTTTTTTTCCCTGTGTTGTCTCGTGACTTGTTGCAACAGATCCTCAACAAATATTTGCCTGCCTATTTGCAACGTCGTTGCTAATTGGATAAGAGCAATTCCTCGTCCCGTTTGAATTTGAGAGAATGCTGAGATAGTTCATGCAACGTGTAGAATGTGTGCGGTTGCCAATGAATCAAGAAAACTGGTGCACAAGTTATTGCTATTTCTGGGGCGGTTCCCATAATATGTCTTTTTGATTTGTCTTTTTAAGGATGGGGAGATGTCTCTGGAAAATTAAATGGATTAAGACCCGCCTCCTTCCTTTGTTTGTTCTCTTCCACTGTATTCTATATGTTCTGCTTCTTCTTTATCGCGTTGATCTTGATCATAGTGTGCAGTATGGTAAGATTGTGCAATATCTCCAAAATCATGGATCATATCCTACATAGGACGAGGCGAGTAGATTTTTAAATAGTACTTCTTAAGTGTGATTGTTTGAGGTGACTTGCACATGTGTGCATAGTGTGCAATTTGTATCGACAACTGTCTTCAATAAGACAAATCCACGAGTTCTTTTTTAACTCCTGTTTATAAGAGATCAGGATTTTAATGCATTTATAGCATTATTATATCTACCGTTTAAACTGTTGATTTATAAATTTACAGTAGTAATTGCTAATTTTTAGTACGTCATAATTCTTGGATTAAAGCTTTATTCAAATGCCTAAATTTCTAACATTGACATGGTAAGAAATGAATAGAGCTGGTTGAAATTCTGTTTTGTTTTGGTGAGTTCAGCAGTAGTGTTCTCTTTATTTTATAATATAGGTCCACTATTAAGATAAAATGAGTTATTTTCAAAACAAAGTATATAAAATTATAAAGACATCAACAATTTTTTTGTTGTTGATCTCCCTCTTCGACTGACACTATCCACTATCATCTCACCACATCACTTTCACCTGTCATTGGATCATTATTGGAGAGAAATTAAGGAGGGGCCTATGTGAATTTTAAACGACTATATCTAAGAAGGATTTGATATATAAAGATTTAGAAAAATGCATATAAAATAAAAAAAATAAATACCTAACCAACAACAAAACCTAAAAAAATATTGTGCCTATTTGAACAATTTGCAAATGTGCGATCGTTTTTCAAGCTTTAGGAGTCCGATACCACATACAAATTGCTTTATCAAAAATATCAACTTTACCGAATAGATTCGTAGTTTTCACCCATGTCCTTACAATGAAAACCACCCTACGCGCTTGTTTGGCGAGGTTTAAGCTTGGGGCTTTCCGCTTTCAGCTTAAAATTGGAAAAAGCTGAATCTCCCACGGCCGGAGTCTCTTTTTAGTGGTGTTTGACAGTTTGAGGGAGAAGCTGAAGCCCCATTACAAGTTACAAATAGAAGACCAAAGCTGGGGTAGCTCAGCGTCCAAAACTTCTGCAGAATAAAGTAGACAATAAATTACCAAAGTTTTGAATATTTACGAAATATGCTGCCTGCATGACAGAGATTAGGAGAGAGAAAGGGAAGAGAAGCATTTGAGTCATAATATTTTTTACAATTACTAATAACAAAATTCGCCAAACAACTTTATGACTCTTTGAAAAAAACTATTGTTCTAAGAAACTGTAGCCTTTCCTTTAGTAACCGACAACGATATGTTTGCATGGGCAATCAACCAACCAAACAAAGTTTTTTTTACGATCTACACTAATATTTGACTGTTAAAAATATTGTATCATCTATTTTTAAGAATATTAGTTTGGTCAATTTAGTATTCACCAAACTAAACCGAATTTGATTTGGTATTTATCAATATCAAGTTGAATAATATTTTAGTTAATTTGATATTGATATTGCACAACCAAAGTTTGAGAAAACCAAAAAAAAAAAACCCCTAAAAATACACCCCTAAATTGTGCGGGCATGCAAATGCATGGTGTTATTTTTATGAATCTAGCCACGATTTTAAAAAACCTGCCCCCAACGGGAGAAGTTCGTCTTCCCAAGTATTTGAATGATGAGTTCTTTTACAATGCAATCAGGGGTGTGTTTTTTTTTATCTAGGCGAATGGTTGCAACTTTTCGATGAGTGCTGTTATGTTCTCAGCATCTTAAGGAAAGTTATCACGTCATTGCCAAATGCCTAAATGGACTAATAGTCTGATAATTGACTTTGTTTTGTAGTTTGATAGCATTTCCTAAACATTCTTTAAATAAAATGAAAATTTTTACGTCGAGTACACTGTGTTCAGTGAAACGCGAGGATGTCCAGCTCAGGGTGGCGCCACCATGCGTCAGATGGCGAGGCGGCCTAGCCAGTGTCCACCTCCGGGCACCATCACCCCGACCGCTTCATTCCCCGCCTCTTCCTTGATTCATCTACAACGAAGATTCCCTCAGCCGGTCACCGCTGCAGTTCTGCCGCCACCTCTGACAACTTCCCTGGCACTGCTAATTGGCGTTGTTCTTCGGGCTTCTCTTCGTTCATACTGAGTGCCATCGGCGCCGACACAGACATGCACCGACGGAAGCCCCCTGACGAGACATCCTCCTCCTCCAACTCAGTAGAAAGCATGATCTTTAATTTGGCTCCATACTATTACAAAAATGTGAAATTAACAAAATATTACGAACTGTGAGTATATATGCGGGACTCAGATCTACATATCAAATTTTGTAATTTTGATAATAATATAGAACTAATTCTTCCAATTAGAATTTGTAACCCCACGACTGGTGATTGCTTGTTGCTCCCCATGCCAATGCTCCTTGCACACACCTATGTCTCACCGACCCGGCCCCAACTCCTTCAAGATACTCGCTTTGATAGACAATTTCAAATATGGCTTGACCCACCGGGTCTTCTTCTCTGGTGTTAGCTCATGGTAGCTCTAGATGTGCACATAAGTAGAGCTGAAAAAAAAAACTTGAATCTTGTGAACAACTCAGATTTGACTTGAAGGGATAATGAGCTAGGCTGAGCTTTATTCACATATTGTTACTTTTAACGAGTCGAGCCAAAGCCAATTCATTCAAATTTAACTCATTTAGACTCATTTTATCCTAAAGTAGAGGCCATCCCCTACCCATCCACACGACCACAACAGATTCCATCTCCAATCTAGACCCCATCCCTTACCTCTCAAAAACCGTCTATCCCCTCCCTTGCCTTCGAACAACTATTGTGCTGCTCGCCTCCCAATCGTACGGATCTACTATTTGTTGGAGAACGAGTAGACTACACTAGTAGAATTTTAAAAATTTTTACTCAAAAACTACAAGTACTAGACCATAGGTTATATTGTTATAGGAAATGGAAGGAGAGTTGGTGAAGCGACTCATCTAACAATGTGCACAGCGACTACTCGTGGAATAGGAACCTCTCATGACTCACTATGACTGCTCGTGGATCGTTTGGATCAGCACAACAATTACAGCAGTGTCTCTACCAATATCTACATGTTCTGGGATAAAACGTTGTATGTTGGTGTGTTAGCACCAACACACATGACAAGGATTTAAGAGTTCTTGCTATGGTGGCGGTGGCAGTTAGGGTTTTCTTGATGTTTATGAAAGCCCACTGTGCCTTCTATTATATAGATTCATGCAGGAGAAGTCCTACGACATTAGGCTTCTTGATGTGACACGAAAATACATAATGAATCCTATCTGAACTGCAGGAGAAGCCCTATATTAGGTCCTCTAAAATGATACGAAAACTCCATAATAGATCTAATACGAATTGAGTTGTTCCAACCCATTAAGTGTGTGATCCTGTAGATTCATACATACTTGATTGTGACGCGGGAACATTTACTCAAATTGTGAGTCGATAATGGCCCCAGTAGGATATAACAACTACCTGAATATACACGAAGATTATATTCAATGAATCTATATAATGTACTTGATAAGTCTTAATTTGGTAGAATTTTACCCTTGGCTTAGTATTGAAAATGTGCAAAAATGATACTTAAAATTCCTTTTGATATGTCATTTTATATGACTTTTTGTAACATTTTTACAATCCGCTTTCACGAGTGTGTTCTTTATGTTTCAAGGAACAAACATATCAAATTGGAGTTATTTCAACATCGTTTGGATAGGAAATGAAGTGGAGAAAGAAGATGCTGAAAATCTGGGAAAAAATCAGCAATCCGACCCGAAATTGGACCCGAATCCGACCGGAAACCCGATTTCCAAATCCAAAACAGACCCGTTAGTCGGTTTAAAGTCCGAATCTGAGACATTTTCTTTCCTAAATAAGTCTTGAGTTGTAATTGGTTAATTCTAGGACTTATGTACTATAAATAGAGAAACTTTTGGCTCAATTAGACATACTTTTTTACATACTAGCCATTAGGGTTTAGTTTAGTAGAGCCCCCTTCTCTATTTTATTGTTTTTGTAAGTCGGCAAGGATGGCAACTTCAATTCTCAAGCAATCAAGTAAGTTTTTATTTATTTCTTATTATTATTTTTGCATTCTTATGGTTTTTTGCGAGTAGATTCCTTTTAGGGTTAGGGATGACCTAATCCGGAAGGCATGATTCTTCTTTGGTTTTGACCTCAAGTTTTGGAGTTATTTTCTAATATTTCTTCCTCTAAACCCTAAATTCTCATTTCGGCAACAGACGTAACAGTTGAGCCTTAACTAGAATTTAGGGGAGTTCTTAAGTCCTTAGCACTTTGACGCGGGACCCTGAAGAAGAGAGAGGCTCTGGCCAAACGTGACAGTGGAAGCAATCCTCTGACTGTTGACCCAGCACTCCAAACTGGAAACTTAATTTGTCTTGAAAAACAATGGAAGTTAACTCACAATCCTCAGACCTTGGATAGAATTACCCCAAATGGTTATGGAATTCCCAAAACCCTAGGTTTTAATTCCTGCTTTATAAATTCAGATTTCATACCTGAATTTACTGCTTTAAAACCCTAGATTGATAGCTTTAGTAGTAGAATTAGTTATAGAAAAACAACCCAAAAACTCGTTTAGACTTAATCAGTGATCCATTAAGCTAGAAAGACGAATATACTTGTTCCTCATGGAATTCGACCCTCAAGTGCTCAACGTTCAACCATCCACTGCGGTATTACAAAATCACACCATTTTAGGTGCGATCAAGTTTTTGGCGCCATTTCCGGGGAACAACAGTAATTCATTTTTTTAGATTAATTTTCGCTGATATAAGTCAATCTCACTTCACAATCTTGCTTCTATTTTTCTTTTGTTTGCACCACTAACCTTTCAGGGACAGTAGTGCAAAGCTGGATAGCTCGAACGAACCTATCAAAACCGTGCGCCAACTTTGGTACGAGGCAAGACAGGTAAGATCGGAGGAAAACTCGTAGCTTTTCGAGACATCGAACAAAAACTAACAATGGAGGACCAAAAAAGACTCAAGGATTATGCAACTCCACCCAGCATGGGATTGCAATCAGGTATTCTTAGACCACCGATTGAGTCAAACAATTTTGAGATAAAACCTGCAGTTTTGAATTTGGTTCAACAAAACCAATTCAGCGGTTTTCCCGCTAAAGATCCATCACTACATTTACATATGTTTCTTGAGCATTGTGATACTTTCAAGATTCATGGAATAACATAGGATGCACTTCGTTTGAGACTTTTTCCTTTCTCGCTTTGCGAGAAGGCGAGGGCATGGTTATACACTCTTCCTCCTATGTCAATCACTACTTGGGACGAACTCTCACGGGTTTTTCTTGGTAAGTTTTTCCCTCCTGCTAAAACTGTTCAAATTCACAACCAGATTGCATCTTTTTCTCAGCAGGTAGGTGATTCACTTTATGACGCTTGGGAACGGTACAAGGACTTGCTGATCAAATGTCCGCATCACAGACTAGAGAAGTGGCTTGTAGTTCAAACATTCTACAATGGATTGAACTACAATGCACAGATGGCCATAGACGCCGCAGCTGGCGGCGCACTAATGAACAAAAGTGTAGACGAAGCATACGACCTCATTGAAGGAATCACTTAAAACTACACTCAATGGGGAACCGAACGAGCTGTTCAACAAGCTTCGACCAACAACATGGAGGTAAGTGTAATGTTGCAATTAGCCAAGCAAGAACCACACCAAGTTTAGAGATGAACTTTTTAATCCAAACAGCTTCTTTAGAAACTTTAGAAGCAGCAATGTACTTTGTTTCTATGTAGAATCAGCGATAGTTTCTTACTTGGAGCTCTTCCAACTTACAACTCCTCCATTAAGGCAAAACACAAAATCAGATTGTGATTTAAAATCATCTTTGTCAGTTTGGAAGCTAGCTGTTTCATCAAAAGATGTCTTCCGGGTGAAATTATCCCTTCCATGTTGCGGGCGTGCCAGTATATATAAGTATACACATAAAAGAATATAGAGAATGCAGAATCTTAAAGGAAAAAATGTACTTTATTAATTAACAATGAATTATAAGTTACAAGTCCCCTTGGGATTTTACATATTCTTTGGCGCATATGAAGCTGCATCTTAACATACAGGAGATTGCACAGTTCATGATTCTTGGGGATTTTGAAAAGCTCCTGGTTAATTACATATGCAGAATGAATTCATAGAAAACCTCCAATTAAGCTGTGTGGATGGTCGTCATCTTAAAAACTTCAAATTTGCCCTTGATGAATGCAATGTGTATGCCCATGCATGCAATTATGTAAATCCATAGCTTCGTCAGTCTATGGTGCTATCACAAAAATGTGGTCTTCGCCTCGTCGATGCCCGGCCAGGGGTTGTTCGGCCTCGTTGGTTGCAAACAAATGGATGCCTTCACCTCATCAGTATTCGGCATGAATGGTGCCCAGCTTCGTCAGTCACGGATGGAATGTTGCCTTCGCTTCATCAGTACCCAGCGACATGAAAGGTATGAATGGGAACAAATTGTGATATCTTGAATTTTTGAGCTTTTGGATATGCACATTGCATGGTATTGCAGCCACATTGGAATATCCATCAAGGGCTCTAATTGTTTTGACAAGTTCTAGCATGATTAGAATATACTGGCTCCCCTTCGCCTGACTGGATGGGGTAGGGGTGGAAACAGGTTGGGTTTGGGTCAGATAGTACTTAAACCCATATCCGCATCCGCATCTTTCTTCTAGGTACGGATGCGGATGCGGATACAGATATGAAGGAATTAGATATGGATACAGAGCGGATATTTTGCCGACATGGACACGAATATTAAATGGATTCGGAGCCGATACAGACACGGATATTTGCAAAATGAATATGATTATAATACAAAAACAAACAAGAATAACATAATAAAAGGTTTTTTTTATTTTCTTCAGTTTATTTCACAGTTTTGAAGAGCAATAAAATGAACTAATTTATGCTTGTGTCAAAGTCAAGCAAACAATTGAAGCCAATGAACACACTGTAGGGGCTCAGAAGCAAACAATTGAAGCCTGTGTATCAACAGGTAAAGCATTCATTGAAGCAACACTCCACCCAATAGGTTTTTTGTTTGATTTTTGTATTAGAAGAAAAATGCTTGTCCAGTAAAAAATTAATAAGATGTCTAAAATTTTCTGCATAAAGAACAAAAATAATGCAGGCCTATTCAAAACATTCACAAACAATGCAACACTCTTTCGCATCTTCTTGTTCCTTGAAGATGCAGTGAGGGTGCAGGCCGGGGACATGCTGCCCTTGGCGATCAGGCACACAAGCCTGATATTCTTGATGCTTTTTGTTGCGTCGTTGATGTACCTGATGCGGCAGTGGCAGGAGAAGATTCACTTGTTGACGCCACTCCACGTGGTGGGTCTCGCCAAGATCTTGGTCTTCTTTGGCCTTGCCACCTCACTCATCTACCTTCTCAGCTTCTTCGGCATTGCCTTTGTTTAGTCCATCGTGTCCTCCAATGATGAGGATGAGGACTTTATCATCAAGGCTGGCCAAGGCGCGGGCGCGTCAGCCTCGGCGCACGCACTAGCCCAATGCGTGCTGTTGGGGAGCCTCGACGCGACGCCGGAGAAAATGTCGGAGGCGGACGAGGAGATTGTGGCCTCGGTAGTGGCCGGGAAGATCCTGCCCTACGTGGTTGAGATGAAGCTTGGTGATTGCCGGAGGGCCGCTGGGATCCGGCGGAAGGCGCTGTGATGGATCATGGGGAGGCAGATCAAGGGCCTCCCGCTCGATGGGTTCGACTATGCGTCGATTCTAGGGTAGTGCTGCGAGTTGCCGGTGGGGGTACGTGCAGCTACCAATGGGCGTCACTTGGCTGCTCCTGCTTGACGGCCACAGGTTCTGATCCGATTGAGTACTAGACCCGATTGGACGTGAAAACTGGATTTTACTCGAAAGTCGAAACCCTGATGGTCAAACATGGAATTAAAGGAAAAAGACCCTTTAATAAAAAGAAGAAGAACTTATACAAATCGAGTAGATCCGACAATTGATCGATCTCAAGCTCTGTCTATGAGTTCTACAATTAAGTTCGATAAAGTATCTATCCTATTACAGAATATTTATAGCCAACTGCTAATACATGATGATTCGATATTGTATCGGACTCGACTACATATCGTATTGGACTCGACAACTGACAACTGACCGAGTCGTATCGTACTAGTATACAGACAACCCGAGATCATCCCGGATTATGACTCCCCTATTGAAGGAGGAGCCAACTCCCGTTGGTGATCAAAATTGAAGATGTGGAAACTGAGACTGACTGTCCTCGCGTGTATTCCACTTTGTTGTACGTGCACATTAGTTTTTCCGTCCAATCCGAAACGTCTCCCGTGTGCCGCTATGAGCAGTTGTCATCTTCTTTTCCAAAATCACATCCTCAGTAAGAGGTGCTTCCCGTTGATAAACGAAATCTTCAACAAATGGCACTGTTATCTTGGGCTCATCATCCAACATTGAGGGCTCAAAGAGTTTGAGGTGCTCGACATTGACCACCGAGTAAATATCCATATACGGAGGTAATTCGAGCTGACAAGCATTATTACCAATTTTTCACAAGATTCTGAATGGACCATAATGGATTGGTTTAAGCTTTTTATGTTCACCCTTGAGCCTCTCCTTGCTCAAATGCAGCCAGTTCATATCACCTTGGTGGAATTGGTCTTCAACTCTGTGCCGATCATGTCGCGCTTTGTACTTAAGTTGAGCTTTGTGCAAGTTCTGTTCGACCTCACCATGAAGTCGTTGAATGCCTTCCAAGACTCATTGAGCTCAATCCTGGTCAGACTCCTCTTTGGTGTTCTATGCTGAGGTAGGGATTGCAAACTCCAGGTTGAATGGACTTTGTGGCAGAAATCCCAAACATAACTCAAAAGGGGATTTTTCAATCTACCCATGCACTGCTCAATTAAAAGTAAATTGTAAATACAATATGCTTTCATCCCAAGTTTTTGGATGCTTTGAGTTATAATCCCTCAGTAGATAAACAATTGTATGGTTTACCACTTTGGTTTGACTGTCAATTTGTGGATGAAAAGCAGTACTTTTCTTCAGCTTAGTGTCCATCATCAACCAGAGCGATCGTCAAAAGTGGATGAGGAATTGGGTATCTCAATTAGACACGATAGAGTTTGGGAGCCCAAAATGTGTTCAAACGTGCTGAAAGAATACCCGATCTGCTTTTTCTTCCATAATGGTCTTTTTACATGGTATAAGAACCACCATCTTGGAGAATCGATCAACGACCACGAAAAGATAGTTGTTGCCACGTTGGGTCTTGGGTTATCCACCCAAGAAATCCATGGAATATACTTTCCCATGGTTGTGACAGAATTGGGTAAGGAGTATACAAACCCAACTTCTGATTTGCCGGTTTGGAGATGCTACAGAGACCACACCCTCTAACAAAACTAGCCACGTCCTGCTGCATACGTGGCCAGAACACATATCGATGAAGGTTTTGGAGTGTTTTTGTTACCCCAAGATGTCCAACAACCTTCGATGTATGCGCCTCTCATAGCCACTGTACTCGAGGTGCTCCACATGGTATACGAAGCAAATTGCCCTTATACAGGAGTCCTCCTTGATGAGCAAACTTAGATGGTCGTCCTGTTTCGAGCTCAGCTAAAACTGGTCAAAAATCCAGATCCTCCCCATACATTGTAGCATAGTCCTCATGGCATGATGGTTTGATTTGCACGAACACTGATAAGCAAAGGGAAACAACTGGTGGTCATGAAAACATGTCAGCCAACTTATTACGTTCGCCCTTTTTGTACTTAATCACCAAGTTGAATTGTTGCAGATACGACATTCACTTCATGTGACGGGCTTGCTTCCCAAACTCGCAGTTTTTATTGTTGAGACGGAGCTGATGCTGCCTCAACTGATTGAACACTTGTTTCATGTGGATTAGGTGCTCCTCCCATGAATGACTATAGACAAGTATGTCGTTGAGGTAAATGTTCACGAAGTCATCGATGAACTGTCATAGAATATCATTCATGAGGTGCATGAACGTGGCCGCTGTTGGATCAAGGATGCCGACTAGAGGGGGGGTGAATATGAGGCTTTTAAAAACTTTAAAACTTAAAACAACTAAAGAACAAATCAAAACAAATAATATAAGCAAGGGGAAAAGAGAACGAACACAACGATTTTTACCGAGGTATCGGAGACTCGCCCAGTCTCCACTAATCCTCGTTGAAGCACTCAAATCACTTGAGTCTTGCCTCAATATCCACAAAGGATATTATCACTAGTGGTTGCTCCTTGTCCACTCCGGAAAGGCGAGCACCGATGCCTTGTACAAACTTGCCGAGCCTCTCCAACAATCTCCGTTCTGGAGAGGTCAACGGCCACGTCTCCGAACCGTCTAGGTGAGGGCGCTCACCAAGAGTAAAAGGCAGCGAGGTCTTCTCAAGACCTCCAAACACGCACTGAGAAGCTAAGTGAATGCGAAATGCAAAGAACTGAAACTCTCAGTGGATCGAAAATCACTCGACTTGATCAAAAGATCAAGATTTTATATAAGAAACTAATGCTCAAGAGTGTATATGAAATGCTGCTGCTTGTTCTATGAAACTTATGCCCAAAGCCCCTTTTTATAGCCTCAAGAATCAAATGAACCGTTGGAGCTAGGGCTGAAAATCAGCAACTCAAACTGACAGTCAGTTCACCAAACTGACAGTCAGTTACATACACAACGGCCGACAAAATTTACGGATAAAAAATAGCTAGCCGTTTGTGGTCGTTTAAGGAAACTTGAAACCCCCAACTGACAGTCAGTTCGACCAAAACATCGACCAGATCAAATAGAAACTCAGATAAAAACAACTATGGTCGAAACCCAAACTGACAGTCAGCATGGGCATACTGACAGTCAGTTTAGTACAAAAATTTTTGGCCCGAAAAACACACTCTCTGGACAATTGTCAGTTAACACAAACTGACATTCGAACTGACAGTCAGTTCAGCAAACTGACAGTCAGCTTGAACAAAAATAGCTATAACTTTAAATCCAGAAATCCAAAAGAGATGTTTAATAGCTCATTTGAAAGATATTTTAAAGGACTATCTTTTTGTCAACAGAAGAAAAAGCCAGATCTGCCTAGATCTTTCCATAAAATGCAAAAACTCTTCTGCTGTCAAAAACTAAACTGAAAAACCAAATAACTGACAGTCCGTTAAAAACATCCATAACTTTTGATCCAGAAATCCAAATTGATAGTTTAATAGCTCGTTTGAAAGATAATTTTAAGGGTTACATTTTTGTCAACGGAAGAAAAAACCAGATCTACCTAGATCTTTCTAGAAAATAGAAATACTCTTCTGCTGTCAAAAACTCAACTGAAAATCCAAATAACTCAATTTAAGTTCAAATCAAATCCAACCAAAAAGATGCAATGCAATGACCTAAGTTTCTCGGTTTATGTTGGAGATAAAAAGAGGACTTTCTCCACCCCTCTTTATAGTACGGTTAAAACTAAGAAATAATTTCCTAAACAGATCAAACTTCAAACACCGAGATCGGTCAAAATAAAACAAATATTACCTTAGGTCCTTTGCATCTTTAATCCTTGCAACTTTCGTTTTGGTGACCTTGCACTTGCAACCTTGACTTCCAACCTTTAACTGCGACCACAGCCAACATTGCGACCTTGCGCTTGCGACTTTGGACCTGTGACCTGCAGATCTTCCCGGATCACTTGCAGACTTTACAGAAATCGCTCTGCATAGAAATAGCTCACACTAGTACAGAAATGCAGTCTACTAACCCCTATCTTCTATCGGTTATTAGCGAAACAGCACAAAACCGATAGAAAATGTGCCTCGCGGTCATAAAAGCCCGACGGATGTATTTTCCCTATCGGTTTCTAAGAAACTTACCGATAGAATAAATAGTATGATTTACTCTAGCGGTGATGAACATATTTGCCGTTAGAAGAGATGCATAAGTACTGACGGAAGAATGTTGTGCGCCGATAGGACTGGTCGACTTCAACAACTAGACTTATTCTATCGCTACTGTATGAATATACCGATAGAGTATATTAAAAATTCCTATCAGCAATATGTAGTTCGCCGATAGAATAGTTGACCTTCTACAAATATTTTTATTCTATCGGTAATGGATTCTTTTACCGTTAGAATATATAGAAAATTGCTTAGAACTGTTCGTCTTCTAATAGTTTTATTCTATCGGTAATGAATATTTATACCGGTAGAATATTGCACAAAATATCTTAGAACTGTTGGCCTTCTACAACTAGTAATATTCTATCGGTAATGTACGTACACACCGATAGAGTATGTACAAAAATTCCTATTGGTAATATTTATTGTGCCGATAGAACCATTCGGCTTCTACAGATGTTTTTATTACTAACGGTATTCTGTTTTCTTACCGATAGAAAATATATAATTGTATAAATACACGGGTATGTCTCTTTCATTCTCACAGTTCATCTGGGGCTCGTAGTCCTAACCCGTAAGTTCCATGGACGGCCGGCGCACCTCTACAGGGGACCGCTGCACCTCCGCACCTCCATCGACGCCCTCTAGACGTCGGCATCCCAAGGAAGGTACGTAAAATTTCTGCAATATTGTTAGATTATTCTAATCCGATTATGGCAATAATTCTGCTTTTTTTGTATCCTTCATTTTGATGTGTCTTCTTTTCAATATGATTATGATCTGTTCAGGTCCTTGGATGATGCTCGTGAGGGGCAACGTATTTCACGGTTCTTCATCGCAGTACGCTGCCTACGTTGGCTTGTTGGCGAAAGAAATGGTGAAGATCATCGTCGAGAGCTGGAAGGACGTGAAGGGCGAGATCTTGGTTGGCTCGGTCGAAAAGATGCTTAAGCCCGGCGTGTTTCTCAAATCAGGACCTATAGAAAGCATCTTACATGTTTTTGCATGCACCAGCTTGTGGCCAGATGCTTACCTGCTTGGAGAAGAAGAATTGTTGTTATTTGCACAGCCATTCTACACCATCACTACACAGAACAACATCTTGGAAGGTAGGTTCTTTTTGTTAATGGAATTGAGTTGAGTTGAGTTGAGTTGATCGAGTTTGAGTCCGAGGAAATCACCAATACGTACAAATGTATGTCGACGGCAGTTCCAGCTCCTCGGGCGTCTTCGAACTGAACTCCTATGGTTAAGTCCAATGTGGTTCAGACATTTGCTGTTTTGGATGAATGGATTTGTGATGTATCAGGTCTAACTTGTAGTCGGTAGTTGCATTGTGGCAACCTGCAAAGGTTCCCTTTTATGTAAAATGCATGTATGGGCCACTGGGTCCTCGTCGTGATCTGTTGTTAATTTCAGACGTGGCTTTTGTAATATACATCGAATGTGTGAATTGTTGTATTTGTATATTGTTGTATATTTGTGTATCATGTATTGCTAATTGGGACATGAACTTGAATGTGCAGGGAGCATTTGTGTATTTAATTGTATTGGTAGGTAGGTGTGTATTTGTACTGCTGTTTCAGACATGCACTTCAATTTGTGAACTGGCATGTGTATGTTTGTACCTGAATTTGTATTGGTGAACTGGCATGTGTATGTTTGTACCTGAATTTGTGAACTGGCATCTGTAATTTCTTTGGCAAGATGAAGTCCCAACTACCTACGAAAAGTATTTTTGTGTCTCCTAGTTAATCCACAAATTAGCATTTCTTGAAATATATTGCTTTATCTTCTAGTTAAGATCCGTTTGATGTAAGATCTGTTTGATGTTACATTGATATGATTCCTTGAATGTGAGAAATGGCATGTGCATGTTTGTCCCAGTTTGGTAATAGTACCTCCTCTAACGGTAAGTACACATATTTACTGATTGGAAAACACATATATTTGTTCAGTCATGCATATTCTAACGGTGAATACACATATTTACCGATAGGAAGCACATATATTTGTTCAGTCATGCATATTCTAACGGTAAATGCACATATTTACCGATAGAAAAATACATATATTTGCTCAGTCATGCATATTCTAACGGTAAATACACATATTGACCGATAGGAAGCACATATATTTGTTTAGTCATGCATATTCTAACGGTAAATGCACATATTTACCGATAGAAAAATACATATATTTGTTCAGTCATGCATATTCTAACGGTAAGTACACATATTTACCGATAGAAAAATACATATATTTGCTCAGTCATGCATAGTCTAACGGTAAATGCACATATTTACCGATACAAAAACTAATGCTCGAGTGTCATGCATCATCTAACGGTAAGTACACATATATACCGATAGAAAAACTCATGTGCGTGCTGTGTCATGCATGATCTAACGGTAAGTACACATATTTACCGATAGGAAAACACATATATTTGCTCAGTAATGTATATTCTCTAACGGTATGTGTGTGTTTTTACCGATAGAATATGTGAGCGGCAAATTACCTAAGTTAGTCTGACGGTTATTTCATGTATTTACCGTTAGAAAAATGTCCATTATAAGGAAAACCCCACTCGACCATTGCTGAGCTGCTCTTTAATTTGTTCTGTTGCACTCTGTGTCCCTCTGTTTGTGACGAAAGTTCCAGCTACACTGCTAGGGTGATCAGCGCAGGCTGGAGGGAAGTTGATTGCGCCCCTCTCTTTAAGGTATGCTTAATCGTCGACACTTATCTCTCTCTCCCTCTAGATCTCCCTTCCTCTCTACTTGCAAGCTAGCTGTATTGTGTAGTTCCAAGTTTGTAGCTCTAAGCTTGGGAGCTTGGTAGCTGGAAATGCGTCATGTTTTAGGAGCTAACTAGCTTGTATTGTGTAGTTAGCTAGGTTAATTAGTGTTAATTTCGTCAGGCTAGGGTTCAACACATGTATCTGTTGTAAGAGGCTGTACATGTACATATACATAACTTAATCGGGCAGGTTTCATGCATGGCTTACTCGTTAAATTTTGTTAATTGTAGATGGACAGGAAATATTGGATGTATGGAATAAAACGTACTACTCTTGAATATTTGGATGGTGTGAATGAGTTTATTAAATTTGCTGAGCAACAAAAGGAGAGGAAGGGAGAGAAAAATATGCTCTGTCCTTGTACAGATTGTATGAACTTGAAGTGGTTTAGCAACTCTGATCAAATTAAGAGTCATTTGATTCGTCGTGGTTTTAACGCGCGATACACCCGTTGGATATGGCATGGCGAAGATCTTGAGGAAACAAGCACCACTACTACCAATCAGCACGACTCGGATGTGGATTGCAATAATATCGATGATCATCCCAATTTTGGTAATGTTCATTCCGATGTGCACGTAGATGATGATGATGACAATCTAGATGAGATGTTACGTGATGTAGAGGAAGATTACAACGAAAATGACTTCTGTGAATTTGAGAAACTGATTGCTGACTCTGAGAAGCCTCTGTTCCCTGGATGTGCAACATTTACAAAACTGTCTTCTGTGCTGAGATTATATAACTTGAAGGCAGGAAACGGTTGGAGTGATAAGAGTTTCACGGCACTATTAGATCTTCTAGCGGACATGCTTCCAGAGGGAAATGAGTTGCCAAGATCTACTTACCAAGCCAAAAAACTGTTGTGTCCGTTGGGAGTGGAAATCGAAAGAATACACGCATGCCCAAATGATTGTGTGTTGTACCGTAACGAGTACTCCAGTTTGCATGTTTGTCCAAGATGCGGCGCATCGAGGTATACGCGTAGGGACCGGATTGACAGTGAACGTCACGAGGTAAGGAAAGGGCCCCCGGCAAAAACTGTGTGGTACTTGCCTGTGATACCTAGATTGAGGCGGCTGTTTGCAAATCCGAAAGTCGCGAAGCACTTGCGTTGGCATGCTGAAGCCCGGAAACAAGACGGAAAACTGAGACACCCAGCTGATTCTATTCAATGGAGAAACATCAACAGAACATTTGCTGAGTTCGGCGGCGAACTTAGGAATGTAAGGTTCGGGCTGAGTACAGATGGTATGAACCCACATGGTAATATGAGCAGCCGGCACAGCACTTGGCCGGTTCTTTTATGCATCTACAATCTTCCTCCTTGGTTATGCATGAAGCGCAAGTACATCATGATGGCGTTACTAATCTCAGGACCCAGACAACCCGGAAATGATATTGACGTGTTTCTAGCGCCTTTAATCGAGGACTTACAGAAATTGTGGAGCGAGGGTGTGCAGGTGTGGGATGCATACAAGAAAGAGAATTTCATCTTGCGGGCCCTGATATTTTGCACCATAAATGATTTTCCTGCCTACGGCAATTTGTCGGGGTATAGTACGAAAGGAGCCAAGGCTTGCCCTATTTGCCTAGATGAAACTGAGTGCATGTGGCTGCGAAACTGCCGGAAAACAGTGTACATGGGTCACCGCAGGTTTCTTCCGGTGCATCACACGTACCGTAAGAAGAGGAAATCATTTAACGGGAAGCCTGAGAAGGGATCAGCTCCAGTGTTTCTGACCGGTAAGGAGATTTACTCACGCGTGAACGACATCAAAGTTGAGTTCGGTAAGCATTCTAAACCTCGAGAAAAAAATGTTTGGAAGAAGAGATCGATTCTCTGGGATCTACCGTACTGGGAGCACTTACAAGTTCGACATTGCATTGACGTCATGCATGTAGAGAAAAATGTCTGTGACAGTTTGATTGGTTTGTTGTTGAACATTCCGGGAAAGACAAAGGATGGTGTGAAAGCTCGTCGTGACATGGTGGAAATGGGGATAAGGACTGAGCTTGCACCTTTAGAGAATGGAAAGCGTACATACCTCCCCCCGGCCTGCTACACGTTGTCCAAGAGCGAAAAAACAGAACTCTGTTGGTGCCTGCACGGTGTTAAAGTTCCATGTGGGTACTCCGCGAACTTGAAAAAACTTGTGTCTATGAAGGACCTAAGACTGGTTGGCATGAAGTCCCACGACTATCATGTCTTGATGTCACAGATGCTTCCCATTGCTATCAGAGGTATTCTCCCAGTTAAAGTCAGAGAGACAATCACAAACCTATGTTATTTCTTCAACGCAATATCTTGCAAGGTAAGTACGTGCACTCGTACTATAAGTTCACTACCTCCATTTGTGGAGCTTAATTAGAAGATTTTTCTGATATAAATATTTGGCGCAACTGTGTCCTCGTAGGTAATTGATCCCGATGGACTGGACGCTTTGCAACGCGACGTGGTTACAACTCTTTGTCAGCTCGAGATGTATTTCCCTCCATCCTTTTTTGATGTTATGGTCCATCTGATTGTTCACCTTATCAGAGAAATTAAGTTTTGTGGACCTGTGTGCCTGCGCTACATGTATCCATTTGAGAGATTTATGGGTGTATTGAAGGGATACGTAAGGACTCGTCGTCGACCCGAGGGGAGTATCATGGAAGGTTATGCTGCCGAGGAGGTGATTGAATTTTGCACAGATTATATGGCCGGGGTTGACCCAATTGGTGTTCCTAGGTCCCGACACGAAGATAGGCTTGAGGGAATTGGAACGATTGGATTCAAAGCTATCGACCCCTCTCGTGATGTGTACGCAAAATCACATTTTTGGGTCTTACAACACATGATGGAGGTCGAGCCATACATACACGAGCACAAGGTAATGTTACGGTCACAGAATCCTTCGAAGTCAGACGTTTGGGTAAGCAGAGAACATAACAGGAAATTTGCTGAGTGGATCCAAGAAAGAGTCACGCGAGCTGCCGAGGGCTCCGTAAGTGAAACTGTGACATGGTTGGCTAGAGGCCCAAGATTCACTGTAGGGACTTGGCAGGGGTACGAAATCAATGGGTATTCATTTTACACAAGAGCTCAAGACGCCAAGAGTAGCACGCAATGTAGCGGAGTGACACTGTTTGCTATTTTCGAGGATGCCAGGTCAGTAAGGGCGCTAAACTCATATTACGGTGTTATTGACGAAATATGGGAGCTCGATTACGGATTACTTAAGATTCCCCTGTTTCGATGCCAATGGGTCGAAATGCCTCGAGGTGTTCAAGTTGACAGTTACGGGTTTACTCTCGTCGATCTTGGTAGAGTCAGACACCAAGACGATCCATTCATACTTGCAAAGCAAGCCACACAGGTATTCTACATCGTTGACCCGGCCAATCCAAACTTGCATGTTGTCCTCCACAGCAAGAGACGTATTGTTGGGGTCGAAGATGTTGTCGACGAAGAGGAGTATAACCAATTCGATGAAATACCTCCATTTTTAGAGGACATTCAATCTATCCGTACTGAAGATATCGACGAAACAACGTATCTGCGAGATGACCACGAAGAAGGATTATGGGTTGAGAACCATTGATGATTAATTTCTATTTCAGGGATAAATGCCAAGCAAACAGCCCACAAGTTCTGCAGCAAGGTGAGGAACTTATCATTAATACATCAGGCAGTACATTTTTCTTTAGAATTTAATGATAAGCTAGTTCACAGCATTAATACATCTCAATTTTACTCCACAGCATGAGTTCTAACATGTACAGTACCTTTATCCTGTAAATATTTAATTCTTCCCTTCAAATAGCACTTGCAAAAATCTCATCGCAGCCTCTTCAAATTAAGTTCAGCAAAAATCCCTTTTTTCTGACGGTATTTTGTTATTTATACTGATAGAGAAGGACATCTTCTCTCAGGCACTTCAAAACATTTTCTATCGGTATTGTTCTATTTTACCGTTAGAATAAATTCGTTTGTCTCACGGTATTTTTTGTCTGACGGTTTTTTCCTGTTTTTACCGATAGAAGAAGACTCTGCCGCTTTGAATTCTCAAACGTGTCGCCATGCGTCGCCTTGGAAACTCTATAAGTACCTCGCCATGCGTCGCGGTATTTTGTTGTTTTTCTAATTCTCGAACGGTTCGACTCCTCATCTTCTCTTTCACAATGGCAACCTCCATGGGATCGTCATCCACGGCCTCCCCGGTAAGAACTCTAAATCTCCTCGGTTTACCCCTGTATTGTTAATCCATGTTCAGTTCATTCTTGACCTGTTGATTTGCACAGGGAATGGTAGCCGTGGAAGACACTGCCAAAGTGAAGGCTGACTTGAGGGCCCTCCAGGAGGAGCACAAGCTCCTTACAGACAAGCACACTCAGCTACGGCTTGACCTTGACGATCTCTTCCAGCGCATTAAGCGCATGAAGACGGATGGTGACAATGCTAGGGCGAGGACGAGGCGTCTTCGCGAGGAGAAGAAAGCCGCGGATATGACCATCGCTGGCTGCGGTTTGACTATGAAGGATACCATAGCGAAGCTGAGGGAGGTCGCAGGCCTTCTTGACGCGGTAGTAGTTGATCCTAGGGACAACTTGTCGCTAGAGGAGTCTTGCGTCCTGGCTGCAAGTCTAACTGACTCTATTCTACATGCAGCCAGGGCTAAGACCACCCCTTGACCTAGCATTTTGGGTTTTATTTTTTTTTGTAAGTGATAAAACAACAATGAATGAACAATTTCTTTTTATGTCAATTTTCCAATTTTCCGGCTATCTTCCCTCTTTCTTTAACATTCTGCAGTTTTCAACCACGGTCTGTTTGATGTTAAATTGTGTACCTTTTCATTACTCTGACGGTATTTTGTTGTTTTTACCGATAGAAAAATGGTACACAAATCTCACGCACTTAATCAAAAAAATTTTCTGGGGAAAATTGGGCTCACGGGATTTTTTTGTTTATACCGATAGAAAAGGGCACCTTTTCATTACTCTCACGGTATTTTGTTGTTTTTACCGATAGAAAAATGGCACCCAATCTCAAGCACTTTAAAAAATTTTTCTGTGGAAAATTGGTCTCACGGGATTTTATTGTTTATACCGATAGAAAAATGCATCCACTAATTCAAATATTTTTCCGGGAAATTTACTTTTTCTATCGGTATTATTTTGTTGTTTCGATAGAAAATTACATAAGTCTATCGGTATCATTTTGTTATACCGATAGAAAATTTCCTCCGTTACTTTATTACTCGTACGCGGCCCTTTAGTTTCCCTCCACTCGAACAGTTCCACCTTAGAGCACTGCGTCTCTTCAAGAGCGAAGAAAACCCCAACCTCCGCCGTGAGCACTCACTTCCTCTCTCCCACACGACGATCGTCGGCTGGACACTGGTTCGTCACTGCCACCGGTTCTTATTTTCGTCCTTCGCCCGCCGCTGCTGCGTTCTACACCGCCTCTCCATCACCAGAACTGATTGCCGCCGTAAATACCCTAATTCGTCGTTCTATTTCCAGCATCTTCTTTATTTGATCCTAGTCTTTTGCACGTACTAATTCTTCGAGTTTTGCAATTACACTAGGGTTCCCTATTGTGTTGGCTTATGTACATTCCGCAGGCAATGTTGATTTTAATTAGGGTTTATATAATATGTTCCAGTGCTGTAATGAACCTGTTTTGAGATTTTAACTTCTCTATACTGCTGTATGTGTGATCAATTGTATCCAACTGCCATGTAATGCAGATTATATGTTGGAGGTGTTCTTACACATATTCTATCGGCAGCTCATGTGTTTACCGATAGAAGATTTTTCTGCACAAGTAGTAAAACTTAATTTGGATCTGGAAGGACATGAGCCATGCAATGTACTAGTTTGGTTGGGAATTTTTACTCACTTCGTATGAATATATGGCAATGTGGATGGGTCTTCGATGTATATGTTTCAAATGCCTATATACATGACTTTTCCCAACCTAATAGCTGTGAAGTCCTGATGACTCACATACAGGCTAGGCTAAAGATTATGCACAGTGGCACTTAGATGCTTGTGTGCATATTTACGTGTGAAATAATAATGCTGGCCCATGAATATTAGTGTAGCAAATCATCGAGAATGTTATGTGATGACAGTGAATGGTGGCTTGTCAACAAAATTCCATATGTAGAGAACATTGTTATGTTCTATCGGTATCTCACGTGTTTGCCGATAGAAAAATTGTCTTGTGTGGAGGTAATTGTTATGGTCTATCGGCAGCTCATGTGTTTACCGATAGAAAATATTTCTGAAGAGTTCAGTAAGTAATTTATGCATGTCTTTCTTTTTGTATTATTTTCCCTTTTGCCGCCCTAGTTAGTCTCCAGTCCTGGGCTGAGTTATGGAACTCCAAGGCGAATTAATTGCCATATATATGGTTTGTTGAAGGTTTTGTAGGGGAAGACATGTCGTCGTCTTCATCGGATGGTACTAGTGGTTCGACTAGGGCCAACCCCATCGTAACTACTGAAGATGGGGCTATTACATCCCAGCGCAAGAGGGTGGGGCGAGGCGCGACGACGTTGGGGCGTTTGGCCAAACGCACTGATCTTTCTTGTGAGTTCAACCAATTTGGGAGGCCGATTGGAAAGAATGCTGGGAGGTACGCGGCCTACGTTGGGCTGTTGGCGAAAGAAAGGGTGAAGATCACCGTCCAGAGCTGGAAGGACGTGACGGCGGACGAGAGGGATAGGTTGTGGGCGGAAGTGAAGGTTAAATGAACTGAAATCGCTGAACTCTTTCGTAATCACGTTCTCTTGGCTTATACTAAAGTTTAACTAACTCGTGATTAATTGTATGCATTTTTCGGAAACAGGCTAAGTGGAACATCCCCGACGATACACCTAGGACTGCCTGCTTGAAGGACATGAACGGAACATGGAAAACCTTTAAGAGCTGGCTCGTCAGTAACTTCCTAGCTGCGGGGAAATCTCCTTGCGAGAAGTACCCCTTCATATAGGAGGAGGTATGGGAGGAATTCACTAAGCAGAAGGGGACTGAGGAGTTCAAGGCCCTTAGCGAGAAGAATAGGGCGATCCAGAAGAGGAACGACCACCGGCATCGGCTCGGATCCCGGGGCTATGCGGGGAAGGAGGAACAGTGGAAGAAGGAAGACGAACAAAATCCTGTCATCGACACCCCTGAGTTGCCGCTCTCCGAGATCCGGGATGAGAGGTGCAAGCGATGGTGGAGGGGGAGGGGGTCCGTGTCGTCCACGGGGTCTGTGCAGTTCGCAACCCCTGGGGACGCCGACGTTGTGAGGCGAATGGTAAGTTGGCTAACCTCGTAAACTGTGTGCGCACAAGTGTATATAAGGCAATTTGTCTCACAAGGTACCTTCAAATGTAACAGATCTCTTTTGAGAAGGAGGCAGTGGAGGGATTGTTTACCCCGCAGAGGGAGAACGACATCCTCACCCGGGCTCTAGGAAATAAGGAGCATCCCGGGCGGACATGGGTCGTGGGAGCCATTGTGTCGTGGAAGGCCGGTTTCGTAGATCCGGCTCCACCGAGGAAGAAGGTCCGCACCTGGAAGGAAAAGGAAGCTGACCTCTCCGATAAGATACGGGCTGAGGTACGGGAGGAGATACGGGCGGAGATGCGGGCTGAGATACGGGCTGAGGTACAGTCTGAGGTGTAGACCGAGGTCGCACAAATGAGGGAAGAGTTTGCACGGTTGAGACAAGCATTGCTGGCCAAGAGTGCAGATGCGGATCCCCAGGATGACGGTACCCCGCGGGGTCAGATAAGCAGTTGCGCTTCGAAAGCACTCGCGGATCCAGTGGATCTACTTGAGGTACTGCAAGCCTTCATCTGTGCACTTAAGTTGATGCAAGCCTTCATCTGTGCACTTAATTGTTACAAATTTGCAGGGGCCGGAGGGCTGCATCCTACAGAATCACGTAGGCGCCGGGCAGGAAGTGGTTGGACACGGCTTCGTATATCCGTTTGGGCCGGATGTCCGGGTCCACTGTGTACCTCTGCGGTTGGGTTTCGCAAAGGTACAGGTGGACATGGCCATGCCGGGCTACAACGATTCTCCGTTGCCAGTCCCAACAGAGGAACTGCTGACACTTGCTGAGGCAGTGGGCTCCTACGTACAGTGGTCCAAGAAGTGTCTTGTAATACAACCGATAAATCCTACACATTTTAGATTACATCCTACTCAGTACACTCAACTTGCATAATCTAACATACGTGCTCATTAATTGAAGTGGCCTGCCGCGGGGCTACCAGGGGACTGCGCCCCCAGCTCGGGGCATGAGGGCCGATCTCGTGCGAACCTGGACACATCAAAGACGGCCTCGACCCCACCCAGCGCATCCACGCCTCCACCTCGGAAGAAAGCCGCCATCACCTCGCCCTTGCCTTCGAAGGTACGCGCTCAGTCCCCGGCAAAAGGCAAGGGCTGCAAAGGCAAGGGCAAAGGGCGACAGGGACTGCCGCGGACGTTCACGAACGCGCTCCCACTCCTGTCGGAGGCATTTTTGCGGAAATTGGATCGATCAACCAGAGACCTCCACAACTGGTACCTACATCGAGCTCGGCGCAGCCTGAACTTCTTAGTTCCCTACGGGCCTGGGCAGTTCCACCGTGAGCCCGGGACTATATCCGTGGCACACGAGGATCTGTTCGACCTCTACAACTGGCAGGAGCTCGATATGTCCATCATACGGACTGGAGTCCTGTGAGTTTGCTGATGCTATGTATTGCTGTTTTCTAACTCTGTTTGCTAACTCTGCATTAATGTTGCAGTTCATTTGAATACTGAGTAACTTTCTGTGAAATTAATATTAATCTCGTCCTTCGCATGCAGGTGCATGTACAGGCTAGCATCGGAGGCTGCGTGTGACAAGGTGGGTTTCCTCGACCCAGAGAAAATAAGCCTCACGATGCTAGAGCAGGACGCCGCGCACGCTGAGCAGTACATATCCAGCGCGCTGATGGCGCAGCAGGACAGGGACTTCATTCTGGTGCCGTACCACCAAAGGTTAGTGCATTTCGTACTAATTTAACTCAATCTTGTATGTTACACCTGAGATGTACTTTGAGCTAGCGGTCCTCTTTTACGTACAATGCAGGGGCCACTGGATCCTCATCGTGATCTGTCCGCCGAGGAACGAGGTGTACTACCTTGATTCGATGCGTGACAGATTATCGATGGAATATGTGCTCAAGGGGAATATGGAGGCGTAAGTAACTTATATGTTTGATTTATATTTTGACCTCACTAGCTAATGATAATACATTAACTGGCAATACTAACTGAAATGCAGGGCTTTTGATAAATATGTGTCCGCTGGAGGGAGGCATGCCGCACCGCAGGGCTCCGTACTAGCTTGGATAGAATATGAGGTACTCACGAGACTTTTTGTTTATGCTTAATTAGTTTATGGAAACAATATATAGCTAACATGTCTTCGCATATGCAATTATCTCAGTGCCATCAGCAGCCGCAATCGTGGGAATGCGGGTTTTATGTGCTGCGCTACATGTACGACCTAGTGCGGACAAACTTTTCCCGATTCCCCCAGGTAAGCATCGATAGCTAACTCAAATTTCAAAAATGGGTGTCACGTTCTAAATTAGGATCGAAGTTAGTTACTCAGTATGCACACATGCTTGCAGATCGCCATGTCGAAAGACCAATATGAAAATGCAAAGATTATATATCTTCGACAAATCTAGGCACAATATGTCATGGAGGAAGTAGCGCCCAACCATCCAGCATGACAATTTTCTCCTTTTTGTGTACTCTGCATAGACTGTTCATATACATGTGAATAAATATATATATGTGAATAAATGTCCACATTGGATTGCAATCTGTATTTGTCCATACATATGTGAATAAATGTGAATAACTGCCTAATGTGTCAATTTGTTCTGTGAATTTACCTTGCATCTGTACTGTATTGTGTATCCAATCTATACTGTATTGCATCTGTACTGTATATGTGAATGTACTGTATTGTGAATGCAAATAAAGTACTGTATATGTGAATGCTCTATCGGTAAATTCATCAACAACCGAGAGACTACTGTACTTTTTTCTATCGGTACAATCAAAATTAACCGTTAGAAGAGTGTGACCTTTCCTGCCGGTGAACTCATACATATCCGATAGAGTACTAAGCTTTTTTTTGTCGGTAATATTGTAATTAACCGTTAGAATAGTGGTACTTTTCCAACCGCTGACGACGAGTTTTCTATCGGTACACTCCTAATATGCCGATAGAATAGTATGATTTTTTCTGTCGGTAATCTTGTAGTTAACCGTTAGAATAGTGGTACTTTTCAATCCGCTAGCGACGAGTTTTCTATCGGTAAACTTGTAAGATGCCGATAGAATAGTATGATTTTTCCTATCGGTAAACTTATAATTAGCCGTTAGAATAGTGGTACTTTTCCAACCGTTGACGACGAGTTTTCTATCGGTACACTCCAAATATACCGATAGAATATTATGCTTTTTTCTGTCGGTAAACTTGTAATTAACCGTTAGAATAGTGGTACTTTTCTAACCGCTAACGACGAGTTTTCTATCGGTACACTCCTAATATGCCGATAGAATATTATGATTTTTTCTGTCGGTAATCTTGTAATTAACCGTTAGAATAATGGTACTTTCCCTGCCGCTGGACGTAAGACTACGACGGGTTTTCTATCGGTATATTCATAATATGCCGATAGAATAGTGAACTTCTTCTATCGGTTATTTACCGATAGAAAATGTCCAGTCTTGTTCTATCGTGTCTATCTCTATCGGTACAAAAACCGATAGTAGAAGGGTGTTTTTTACCGATAGAAGACTGCATTTCTGTACTAGTGTCAAAGACAAGGTTAGTCCAAAATACTTAATGTCATCAATAATCAAAATCAACCTAAAAGGGCCTAGATGCAACAGCCGCGGCATTGCATAATCCAAAAGGCATGACTAGCCATTCGAACAGACCTTGTCGAGTGTTGAATGCGGTCTTCCACGTATCCTCCCCCCGGATGCACACCTGATGATACCAGACTTTAGATCTAGTTTCAACAAGACTGCAACATGCTTGGTCCAACAGATCATCAATACGAGGAAGAGGGTATCAATTCTTGATGGTGATCTTGTTTAGTGCTCGATAGTCCATGCACATTCGCCAAGATCCATCCTACTTCAGTACCAGTACCACAGGGGATTGACAAGCCGAATTACTTGGTTGGATCATGATAAGTGTTAAATTGGTAACATTTTTATCCTAAGTTTGCTACTGAAAACGTGTAAAATCATGCTAAAACTCCTTTGATGCGACATTTTATATGTAATTTTATATTATTTTTAGAAAATGTTTAACGACTATGATTGCCATGTTTCAGTGATCAAGCCTACCAAATTTGAGAAGATTTTGACTTCATTTGGGCCCAATTCAACTAAGAAACTGAAACTGGACAGCGAAAGACACTAGTACAGAAATGCAGTCCACTAACGCCTATCTTCTAACGGTTGTTCGCGATCTAGAAGAAAACTGTTAGTGTACATGGTGCATAGTGGAGAACGGCATTTTGTAGGTATTTGTACTAATGGTTGCGATGTAAGTTACCGTTAGGAAAAATGACATGATTTTTTGTAACGGTTTGGAATATGTTAACCATTAGAAGAAATACACAAGTATTAACGGTAGTATTTTGGGAACCGTTAGAATAAACCACATGATTTATTCTAACAGTGCTTCATATATTGACCGTTAGAAAAGAGGAAATTGTACTAACGAACTAATTTGTCAAACTGTTAGAAAAAGGCCTCCCTCTACAAATACATGTGCCCTAGAATTTTGCTTCCAGTCGAACCATTCCACTTCTTTTTCTCGAGTGTGACAAGCCCTACCTGAAACCTCCATCGCCGGCCATAGCACATTTCTGCACTGTTAGGCACTTCATTGTGGTTCATTGCACCATCGTCGGCCGCCACACCTTTCTCCACCGCCGTCGGCCACTAGGGTTTCTGGTGAATGAAGTCCAAGGACCTCACAGATTCATCTCCCTCGACTAAATTTGGAGTGAGTAAACTAAGATCTAGTAATTTTGAGTGACTAAATTTCGGCTGATTTGCAAACTGACTATTGTATTTCATCTGACAAAGAAGAGTAGGAAAATTTCTAATTAGACTTATGAACAAAGTTATTTGTTTTGTCAGTTTCTTGTATAAAATTCTTAAATTAAGATGCAGGTTAATAGAACTTGTGATTGAATGACAAACAAAGTTATTTGTTTTGTTTTTTCCTTGTATACCATTCTTAGCTTGAGATACATGTTAAGAGGATTTGTGGTTGAATGACAATCAAATACCATAATTAAATGGATAGAATTTGTTTTGATTGGTTCGCAGGAGAAGTTCACACATAAAGTTTTTGTGTTTATTCAGATATTTCTTTCTTCTGCACCAAATAAGTGAAATTCTCTATCCAAAAGATCTAAGTTTTCTATTTAGAAAAAATGACAAAACTTGGTTTCAATAGATAGGTCTTATTTTCTGTGATTGTCTTTTGAGGGGTAAAAGGAATTCGATACCACATAATTTTTATCTTGGTAATTCTTTTCAGACAGGGAGCCATTTAGGTAGCAGTAAACAATCTTAATTTTCTCTAGAATGCCTATTGATTATGTGCAGGTCCTTGGACGATGTTCATGAGGGGCAACATAGTTCACAGTTCTTCATCCTAGTACGCTGCCTACGTTGGCTTGTTGGCGAAAGAAAGGGTGAAGATCACCGTCGAGAGCTGGAAGGATGTGAAGGGCAAGATCTTAGTTAGCTCGGTCGAGAAGATCCTCAAGCTCGGCGTGTTTCTTAACTCAGAACCTATAGAAAGCATCTTACATTGTATTGGTGATTTCCTCGAGCTCAAACTCAACTCAACTCAAGTTGAGTTGAATTGAGTTTGGGTTCAAGGAAATCACCAATACAAATGTAACTCCATACCAGTTCCAGTTGCTCGGGCGTCTTTGAACTGAACTCCTATAGTTAAGTCAAACGTGGTTCATACATTTGCTGTTTTAGATGAATGGATTTGTGATGTATCAGGTCTAACTTGTAGTCGATAGTTACATTGTAGCAATGCGCCATGCTTGGTGTACCAACACTAGCTTACAACTGACTTAATATACTCTACTTGCAACGCTTCTCTTTTATGTACAATATGGTGGGCCACTGGTTCCTCATCATGATCTGCTGTTTCAGACGTGACTTTTGTAATATACATTGAATGTGTGAATTGGTGTTTTTGTGCATTTGTATTAATTGGTGTATATTTGTGTATTTGTATTGCTGTTTCAGACATGTACTTGCTTGTTTCTATTTGAGACCTATACTTGAATGTGTGAATTGGTGCATATTTGTGTATTTGTATTGCTGTTTGAGAAATGTACTTGAATGTGTGAATTGGTGTATTTGTGTATTTGTATTGCTGTTTCAGACATGTACCAACTTCGCTTCTATTTCAGACATGTACTTGTACTAACGGTTGGTTTGTTACAAACCGTTAGTGATGAGGACATCGCGACCACACATTCACATGTATTAACATGAGCACATGCGCGTTGCCTTGGACATCAGGTGAATTCTTTTCTTGGGCGAATTGATTATTTGATTACAGAACAAATGATATTACCTAATGATTGTTCTTTGTTTGTTGTTACATGTGAAGGAGTTCTGGACGAAGTTGTTAATCCAATTCTTAGCCAAGAAAGAATGAACATTTTTCTGGTAACTTCGACCAACGATCACTTCGACCTCATTGATCAGAAGATTTCTGCGCTCAGACAAGAAGGCTCAAGGTTGTAGCTCATGGTCGGAAGCACAAGGTTGCAGCTCATGGTCAGAAGCACAAGGTCGCAGCTCATGGTCGGAAACACATGGTCGCAGGCTGAGGATCAGACAGTCTGCCGACCAAGCATGATTGTTCAGTGACTTCGACCAAGCGCCAATTTCAGCACAGATTTCCAAGTAGGTCATGTGAGCATTTTTTGGAAATATAATTGAAAGAGCTTTCCAACGCATCAAAAATCATGAAAATCCGACATCGTATGCAACCAGGAGACCCGAAAGAATAGCAAGTGCATGAGAGGAAAGAATCTTGTTCGAATCCGCGAAAATTAGTTATGGATTTTCTTTTTATAGTTTGTTAGGATTCTATTATGTTTTGAATTAGTTTAAGATTAGAATTCTGGTTTTAAACCTTCTATCTTTTGTAGACACCATCCTCTATAAAAGAGAAGACATGGTCTTAGTTTTAGGTAGACATCGTTGATATATAGATTGTATTTTCATGCCTTTGCCGACTTGTACAATTCGGAGTCTCAATATTCAACTCATAATTCAGATTGTTGAGTGTTATCCTTCCGCTGTTGTTGTTGCTTTTCTTTATTGATTCGCTTGAGTTGTTTTTCGTGAACAGGTCAATCTAGCTTTGCTCAGTTGATAACCAATTGAGCAGTGGTTTAGCGATTGTGAGGTTGTTGGTTGCGTTCTTGGATCGTGGTTAGCCACACCTTCGTCAAGGTTACAACTCGCATTTATCCACGAATTTCTCCTACGATGGAAGATCGGGACCAAACTACATGCACGCATCTTAAGGCGGGGCGTGTGCATATCAGTTAGTTGTATTTTTTCTAACAGCTCGTAATAGATTTACCGTTAGAAGAAACATATTTACACTAACGGTTCTTCAAAATATAACCATTATCTTCTAATGGTGTTAGTGTTGTAAACCATTAGAAAATGTTCTACTATAAGTAAAACCCACTCGACCCTTGTTGAGCTGCTGTTTTGTTCTGTTCCACGCTCTGTCTCTCTCTATTTCCAGTAAGAGTTCCACGCTTCAAGCTATACTGCTAGAGTGATCAGGGCAAGCTGGAAGGAAGTTAATTCGATCCCTCTCTTTAATGTAAGCTTGTCATCACCTCTCTCTGTCTACTTGCAAGCTAGTTGTAGCGCCAAGCTAGGGAGCTAGCTAGCTGGCTGGCTCTTACAATGTATCATGATTTGTGAGCTCATTAGCTTGTGTTGTGTAATTAGGTTAATTAGTGTTTCATCAGGTTAGGGTTTCTATATTTTATATATATATATACATACATATATATATATACATACATATATATATACATACATATATATATATATATATATATATATATATATATACAAACATATATATATATATATATATAGAGTTTAATTGGCCAGGTTTCATGCATGCCTGACTCATTGTGTTGTGCAATTTGTCAATTTTTTGAATTGTAGATGGACCAGAAATATTGGTTGTATGGAATAAAACATACCACTCTTGAGTGTTCGTAGGGTGTGAATGGGTTTATTAGATTTGCAAAGCAAGAAAATGCGAAGAAGGGAGAGAAATATATGCTTTGTCCTTGTACAGATTGTATAAACTTAAAGAGGTTTAGTAACTCTGATCAGATTAAGAGCCATTTGATTCATCGTGGTAACGCACGATACAGCCGTTGGATATGGCATGGAGAAGATCTTGAGGAAACAAGCACTGCTATCAATCAGTAGGACCCAGAAGTGGATTGTAGTAATATCAATGATCATCCGAATTTTGATAATGTTCATTCCGATGTGCATGTAGATTATGAAAATCTAGATGAGATGTTACGTGATGTGGAAGAAGATTACAGCGAAAACGACTTTGGTAAATTTGAGAAACTGATTGCTGATTCTAAGAAGCCTCTGTTCTCTGGATGTGCAAAATTTACAAAGCTATCTTCTGTGCTGAGATTATATAACTTGAAGGCAAGCAACAGTTGGAGAGATAAGATTTTCACGGCACTATTAGATCTTTTAGTGGACATGCTTCTAGGGGGAAATGAGTTGCCAAGATCAGTTTAGCAAGCCAAAAAACTGTTGTGTCCATTGGGAATGGAAATCGAAAGAATACACGCATGCCCAAATGATTGTGTGTTGTGCCGTAACGAGTATTCGGATTTGCATGTTTGTCCAAGATGCGGTGCATCATGGTATAAGCGTAGGGACCGAATTGACAGTGGATGTCACGAGGTAAAGAAAGGACTTCCGCCAAAACTGTATGGTATTTTCCTTTGATCTCTAGATTGAAACGGCTGTTTGCAAATCTGAAAGACGCAAAGTACTTGCATTGGCATACTGAAGGTCGGAAACAAGATGGGAAACTGAGACACCCAGCTAATTCTATGCAATGGAGAAACATCAGCAGAACATTTGATGAGTTCGGCGGCAAAGTTAGGAATATAAGGTTCGGGCTGAGTACCGATGGTATGAATCCACACAGAAATACGAGCAGTCGGCATAGCACTTGGTCTGTTCTTTTATGCATCGACAATCTTCCTCCTTGATTATGTATGAAGTGCAAGTACATTATGATGTCGTTACTAATCTCAGGACCCAGACAACCCGGAAATGATATTGATGTGTTCCTAGCTTATTTAATCGAGGACTCACAGAAATTGTGGAGCGAAGGGGTGCAGATGTGGGATGCATACAAGCAATCAAATTGCATCTTATGGGCCATGATATTTTGCACCATAAATGACTTCCCGACCTATGGAAATTTGTCAGGCTATAGTACGAAAGCAGCGAAGGCTTGCCCTATTTGCCTAGATGAAACTGAGAGCATGTGGTTGTGGAACTGCAAGAAAACAGTGTACATGGGTCACCGCAGGTTTCTTCCGATGCATCATGCCTACCATAAGAAGAGGAAATCATTTAATGGGAAGCCTAAGAAAGGATCAGCCCCAGTGTTTTTGATCGGTAAGGAGCTTTACTCGTGCGTGAAGGACATCAAAGCTAAGTTCGGTAAATGTTGTAAACCTTGAGAAAAAAATGTTTGGAAGAAGAGATCGAGTCTTTGGGATCTACCATAGTGGGAGCACTTACAAGTTTGACATTGCATGGACGTCATGCATGTAGAAAAAAATGTTTGTGACAGTTTGATTGGGTTGTTGTTGAACATTCCAGGAAAGACAAATGATGGTATAAAAGTTCACCGTGACATGGTGGAAATGTGGATAAGGACTGGGCTCGCACCGTTGGAGAAGGGAAAGCGTACATACCTCCCCCCTGCCTGCTATACTTTGTCCAAAAGCGAAAAAACAAAACTCTGTTGGTGCCTGCACGGTGTTAAAGTTCCATGTGGGTATTCCGCGAACTTGAAAAAACTTGTGTCCATGAAGGACTTGAAACTGGTTGGTATGAAGTCCTATGATTGTTATATGCTGATGTCACAAATACTTCCCATAGCTATAAGAAGTATTCTCCCAATTAAAGTTAGAGAGACAATCACAAAGCTATGTTATTTCTTCAACACAATATCTTGCAAGGTAAGTGCATTCCTACTATAAGTTAATTAGCTCCATTAATGGAACTTCATTGCCAGATTTTTCTAATATGAATATTTGGCGCAACTGTGTTCTCGCAAGTAATTGATCTGGATGAATTGGATGATTTGCAACGCAATGTGATTACAACTCTTTGTTAGCTCAAGATGTATTTCTCTCCATCTTTTTGGATATTATGGTCCATCTAATTGTTCACCTTATCAGAAAAATTAAGTTTTGTGGACCCGTCACTACTACAGAAGTGCATTCCACTAACCCTTATTTTCTAACGGTTGTAAGCAATCTAGGAAAAATCCGATAGAATAGGACGACAGCGGCGGAAAACCATCATTTTACTATCGGTTATACACTAATCCAACGTTAGTGAAATGCAAATACTTTTTACTATCGGTTATTACTGTACAAACCGATATAATATATTAAATAGTACTATCGGTTTTCCATTTTTAACTGATAGTGAAATTACTGACTTTTTACTATCGGTTATTACTGTACCAACCGATATAATATATTACAATAGTACTATCGGTTTTTCGTTCGTAACAGATAGTAAAATTACTCACTTTATACTATCGGTTGGTACTGTATTAACCGATATAATATATTGAATAGTACTATCGGTTTTTCTCGGGTAACTGATAGTGAAATTACTGACTTTTTACTATCGGTTATTATTGTACTAACCGATACAATATACTACATAGTACTATCGGTTCAACAACACAAACCGATAGTAAAATGACTTCATATACACTAATGGTTATGGCAGTGGGGACCTTATTTTACTATCGGTTAGTGTTGTTGAACCGATAGTAAAATTGGACAACTTAATTAGGTCGACCCCTGCTCTGCGCTCTACATGTTGGAATCATTTCAGCCGCGCACAACTCCAAGCTAGAGTGATCTGGAGAAGCTAGCTGAGAGGTTGATCATATTTCCATCCCCCTCGGTATTGTCATCTTCTCATCACCTCTCTCTCTCTCGATCACTCTTTCACACTCTCCCTCTCTCTCTCTACTTGCAATTCATTAAACTAGATACATGTATCTCCAAGCTAGCTAGAAGGCTGGGTTGGCTAGCTAGCTATAGCTTGCTGAATTTAAGCAGCTAGCTAGCTGGCTCTTCCAATTAATGCATGCATCAAGTTAATTAGGGTTTCATATATACAAATCCATTTAATGTAATTAAACAGCTCATGCATGTACACACATATGGCCTAGCTAATTATGTTTCATTCATATATGCATGCCCTGAGTCATTAATTATTTATTTGAATTTGTCAATTTTGTGAAATAATTGTAGATGGACCGAGAATATTGGATGTATGGAATAAAACGTACTACTGTTGAGTATTTGGAGGGTGTGAATGGATTTATTAAATTTGCTGAGCAAGAGAAGGCGAAGAAGGGAGAGAAAGATATGCATTGTCCTTGTATAGATTGTATGAACTTAAAAAGGTTCGGCAACTCTAATCAGATTAGGAGTCATTTGATTCGTCGTGGTTTTAACGCACGCTATACCCGTTGGATATGGCATGGTGAAGATCTTGAGGAAACGAGCACTACCGCTACCACTCAGAAGCACGCGGAAGTGGATTGCAGTAATGATGATCATGATCAAAACATTGATAATGTTCATTCGGAAGTCCATGTAGATGACGACAATTTAGATGAAATGTTACGTGATGTAGAAGAGGACTACAGCGAAAACGATTTAGCTAAATTTCAGAAATTAATTGTTGATTCTGAGAAGCCTTTGTTCCCCGGATGTGAAGCATTTACAAAGTTGTCTTCTGTGTTGAGATTATATAACTTGAAGGCAAGCAACGGTTGGAGCGATAAGAGTTTCACGGCGCTATTGGATCTGTTAGCGGACATGCTTCCAGAGGGAAATGAGTTGCCAAGATCGGTTTACCAGGCAAAAAAACTATTGTGTCCGTTGGGAATGGAAATCGAAAGAATACATGCATGCCCAAATGATTGTGTTCTATACCGTAACGAGTACGAGGATTTGCATGTTTGTCCAAGATGGCATCAACGTTCACCGTGACATGCTCGACATGGGCATAAGGACTGAGCTTGCACCGTTGGAGAAGGGAAAGCGGACATACCTCCCCCCGGCCTACTATACTTTGTTAAAAAGAGAAAAAACAGAACTCTGTCAGTGCCTACATGGTGTCAAAGTTCCATGCGGTTATTCTGCGAACTTGAAAAAACTTGTGTCCATGAAAGACTTGAAACTGGTTGGTATGAAGTCCCATGATTGTCATGTACTGATGTCACAAATGCTTCCCATTGCTATCAGAGGCATTCTCCCAGTCAAAGTCAGAGAGACAATTACAAAGCTATGTTATTTCTTCAACACAATATCTGGCAAGGTACGTAAGCGTGTACTCCTAGCAAGTTAATTAGCTCCATTCGCGGAACTTGTCAGATTTTTTGGATCTGAATATTTGCTGCAACTGTGTCCTTGCAGGTAATTGATATGGATGGACTGGACGATTTGCAATGCGATGTGACTACCACTCTTTGTCAACTGGAGATGTATTTCCCTCCATCCTTTTTTGATGTTATGGTCCATCTAATTGTTCACCTTGTCAGAGAAATTAAGTTTTGTGGACCCGTGTTCCTGCGCTACATGTATCCATTTGAGAGATTTATGGGTATCTTGAAGGAATATGTAAGGAATCGATATCGGCCTGAGGGCAGTATTATTGAAGGTTATGCCGCGGAGGAGGTGATCGAATTTTGCACCAACTATATGGCCGGGGTTGACCCAATTGGCGTTCCTACGTCTCGGCATGAGGGCAGGCTTCAGGGCATTGGAACGATTGGATTTAAAGTAGTCGTCCCCTCTAGTGATCTGTATGCAAAAGCCCATTTTTGGGTCTTACAGCACATGACGGGGGTGGAGCCATACATACACGAGCACAAGGAAATGTTACGGAAACAGAATCCCTCGAAGCCAGAGATTTGGGTCACCAGAGAACATAATAGGAAGTTTGCTGGGTGGATCGAAAATAGAGTCCTGCAAGCTTCTGAGGGCGATGTAGATGAAGATGTTACATGGTTGGCCAGAGGGCCTAGATTTACTGTAGGGACTTGGCAGGGGTATGACATCAACGGCTATTCATTTTACACAAAAACTCAGGACGAGAAGAGTGCTATGCAATGTAGTGGAGTGACACTACTTGCTATTTCGGAGGATGCCAGGGCAGTAAGAGCACTCGACTCATATTACGGTGTTATTGAGGAAATATGGGAGCTCGATTATGTATTACTTAAGATTCCTCTGTTTCGATGCCAATGGGTCGAAATCCCTCGAGGTGTTAAAGTCGACAATTATGGGTTTACTCTAGTCGATCTCAGTAGAGTCGCACACAAAGATGATCCATTTATACTTGCTGAGCAAGCCACACAGGTGTTCTACATCATTGACCCGGCCAACCCAAAGTTGCACGTTGTCCTTCACAGTAAGAGACGTATTGTTGGGGTCGAAGACGTTGTGGATGAAGAAGAGTACGATCAGTTCGACGAACTACCTCCATTTTTAGATGGAATCCTTCAATCTGTCCCTACCGAAGATATTGACGAAACAAGTTACCTGCGAGACGACCACGAAGAAGGATTATGGGTGGACAACCATTCTTGACTAATTTGCAATATGTAAGTGACGTATATTACTTGGATCGAAGAATGTTCAAATCAATTTTCAAAAATTCTTTGGGAAAACATACGTGATGCATTGAGAATCATTTCTGCAAATTTTCATTTCAATTGGAGTATATACTTGATTTGAGCAATAATTGATTCTTTTCACAAATATATATGAAAACTGCTAATTTTCATTCCATGATTGGTCTTTATTGTTATTTTATTTCAAAATTATTGCAAGCCATTTGCATGGGGTTTCAGGTGTCTTTACAAGTGCAAAATGATGTACTGAGACCCATCTGTATTTGTTCTCAGGAAATACCTTTAGATCAACTTAACAGTATTATACTATCGGTTTCAACCTCCAAACCGATATGAAATTAACATATACTATCGGTTTATTGTCATAACCGATAGTAAATACAATACAAAATGATGTACTGAGATCCTCTGTAATTCTTCTAAGGGAAATCCTTTAGGGTCAATAGCATTGTATTTTACTATCGGTTATAACTGTGAAACCGATATGAAATTAAACTATACTATCGGTTTATCGTTCACAACCGATAGTGATTTACACTGTGTTATGATCCCCTGTTCTTAGTTTACTATCGGTTTACTGTTCACAACCGATAGTGATTTACACTGTGTTATGATCCCCTGTACTTAGTTTACTATCGGTTTAGTGTTCACAACCGATAGTGATTTACACTGTGTTACGAAAACCCTAACTTACATGTTTTAACTATCGGTTTTGTGGTGATGAACTGATAGTAAATATTTATTTATTAGGTTATAACCTGCATGATTTTCCCTCCAGTGCAACTGATCACATTCCAAATCGAAAAATACTCGCGCGGAAAACCCTAGAATCGCCGACGTTCGCTTCTTCGCTCCTCTGCGCCACTGGTTCTCCACCGCCTCCGGCATTGCATTGCGCCACCGCCTCCGGCCACTCCACGATCCACTGTAAGTGTTCTTGACCAAATCGCTCGCGTGTATTGCTTAATTTTGTATGCAATGGTTCATATCCCGTTCCATGGATTACAAATAGAAACCTAGAGTAAAATTCATGAACTACAAACTTGATAGCTATGAGAATGACAGAATTGATGAAAATCATAACAATTTGTCATACAGTGTAGTTCACTATCGGTTTCTTACTCAGAACCGATAGTAAATACCATAAACTGATTTTTTCTGTTAATTATATCCCATTTCTAATTTTCATCTGAAATTTTGGTTCATTTATATTTTAACATACCTTATGTTCCTGCTGAGCAATTTTGGAAATTTTTTCTAATTCAGACTTGATTACTATCGGTTTGACTTGGAAAACCAATAGTAAATAGTAGTGCCATCATAGTTTGCACAGCTAATATGAATTTTCTGTGAATTACTTCCCATTTTCTAATTTTCATCTCAAATTTAGGTTCATTTATTTTTTAACATACCTTATGTTCCTGCTGAGCAATTACTTTATGTTCCTGCTGAGCAATTTTGGAAATTTTTCCTAATGCTGACTTGATTACTATCGGTTTGACTTGGAAAACCGATAGTAAATAGTAGTGCCATCATAGTTTGCACAGCTAATATGAATTTTCTGTGAATTACTTCCCATTTTCTAATTTTCATCTCAAATTTAGGTTCATTTATTTTTTAACATACCTTATGTTCCTGCTGAGCAATTACTTTATGTTCCTGCTGAGCAATTTTTGAAATTTTTCCTAATGCTGACTTGATTACTATCGGTTTGACTTGGAAAACCGATAGTAAATAGTAGTGCCATCATAGTTTGCACAGCTAATTTGAATTTTCTGTGAATTACTTCCCATTTTCTAATTTTCATCTCAAATTTAGGTTCATTTAAATTTTAACAGACTTTATTTTCCAGCAGAGAGATTAGCATAGTTTCCACTGCTAATCTTTTAAATTTTCCTGAATATAGACCTTAGTACTATCAGTTTTCCTTTTAAAACTGATAGGAAATATAGTATTTGTTAGTTTGCACTGCTCATCTGAATATTCTGTGAATTACTTTGTCATGTACCTTTCTTCATATCAATTGGATGGTTTGTTTATGGTATTTTAGGTAAAGCCATGTCGGCATCTTCCTCGGCTGATACTAGTGATTTGGCAAGGGCGAACGTAGATGGCGCTGCCTCGTCCCAGCGCAAGAGGAAGGCGCGAGGCGCGACGATGTTGGGTCGTTTGGCCAAACGCGCGGATCTTTCCTGTGAGTTCAACCAGTTCGGGAGACCGATCGGGAAGAACGCTGGGCACTATGCTGCCTATGTTGGCTTGTTGGCGAAGGAAAGGACCGTCCAGAGCTGGAAGGACGTCAAGGCCGACGAGAGGGATAGACTGTGGGCGGAAGTGAAGGTAAAATTAATCAAAATCACTGAACTCTTGAGTAATCACATTCCCTTGGTTTATCTTAGAGATTAGGTAAGTCCTACTTATATGCATCATTTGAAACAGGCCAAGTGGAACATCCCGGACGATGGTCCCAAGATAGCTTGCTTGAAGGACATGAACAACACGTGGAAAACCTTCAAGAGCGTCTTCGTCAGTACCTTCCTCGCTAAAGGCGAATCTCCATGCGAGAAGTACCCCTTCATAACGGAGGAGGTATGGGAGCAATTCGCCCAACAGAAGGGGACTCCTGAGTTCAAGGTATGAATGGTTCCTTTGCTTGGTTACACCATTGTATGCAGTAAGCAGTGGTGCATTAATTTTCTTGTTTCTGGTACGAAGGCCCTCAGCGAGAAGAATAGGGCAATCCAGAGGAGGAACGACCACCCACACCGGCTCGGTTCTCGCGGCTATGTGGGGAAGGAGGAGCAGTGGAAGAAGGGTGAAGACGACGCGTCGCATTTCGTCGACTCCCCTGACCTACCACTCTCCGAGATCCGCGATCAACGATGCAAGCGCTGGTGGCTGGCCAGAGGGACCGTGTCGGCCACGGGGACTGTGGCGTTCCCAAACCCCAGGGACGTCGAGGTCGTGCAACGACTCGTAAGTTGGCTAACTATGATCACTAGTGTGCGCACAACTTTGTATATATTTCTTCCTCACAATGGAGAGCTTTCAATGTAACAGATCTCTTGCTCGAAGGAGGCGACCGAGGGATTGTTCAGTCCCCATAGGGAGAACGACATCCTTACCCGGGCTCTAGGGAACAAGGAGCATCCAGGGCGGACGCGAACCGTGGGGGCTGTGGTGCCATGGAAGGAAGGCTTCTCGGACCCCGGGCAAAAGGCGAAGAAGCCTGGCAGCTGGAAGGAAAGGGAAGTGGAGCTATCTCAGAAGATAAGGGCAGATGTGACTGCACAATTCGCGGACATGTTCGCTCAAATGAACGAGAAATATGAACGCCTAAGCCGAGTTGTGCAGTCCAAGGGTTTAGATCCAGCTGCCGAGGTCGACGCTGCCAGGCCGAGTAGTGTTGGCTCGAAGGTTCACGTGGATCCGGTGGACCTGATCGAGGTATTGCAACTCTTGAGCTATATATGCAGTTCGGCTGATGCCACTCCCGTTACGTTAGAATTGTTTCGCTAACCTGTTATAATTGTTGCAAATTGCAGAAGCCGGAGAGCTGTACCCTATTGATCAACATAGGCGACAAACCTGTTGCGGTTGCAAACGGGGTCGTATACCAGTCTTGGGAGGATGTCCGGATCCACTGCGTACCTCTGGAGCCTGGATTCGCAAAGGTACAGGTGGACATGGCCCTCCCGGGCTACAGCTCTTTTCTGTTGCCCGTCCCAACGGACGAAATGCGGACAATTGGCGAGGCATTGGGCTCGTACATACAGTGGCCCAAGAAGGGTGTTAGACTACAGGAGGTAAACCCTAGCCATTCTAGCTTACAACTCAGTTAATATACTTAATTTTCAAAATCTAATTTAAGCGTTTGTACTTAAAGTGGACGATGGATACCAGCACACTTCCTGAGGACACCAGCCCCGCCACAACGCATGAGCGAACTCCTTCGGCCCCCATGCCTCCTCCGACGGCCTCAAACCCTTCGCCATCAAATGAGGCCGACAGCACCACACCCCAACCTTCGAAGGTATACACTCGCTCCCCGCCCAAAGGCAAGGGCAAGGCCAAAGGCAAGGCCAAACAAAGCCAGCCGGGTACGTTCAAGAACGGGTCCCCACTCGTGTCGGAGTACCTTCTGCGCAATATGGATCAAATAACCAGAGTCTCCACGAGTGGTACCTGACCCGGTCTAGGCGCCACATCAACTTCTTGGTTCACTTCAGGCCAGCCCATTTTCACCGTGAGCCCGGGAGCATATCGGTGGCCCACGAGGATTTGTTCAACCTCCTCAACTGGCGGGAGCTTGATATGTCCATCATACGGACTGGAGTCCTGTGAGTGTGCTGTTGTCTGAAGTTATCACAGTTCGTTTCATAAATCTAATCACTTTTTGTATGCACTACTTACTAATGTCTACTTTGCATCCAGGTGCATGTATAGGCTGGCGTCGATGAGGGCATGTGACAAGGTGGGTTTCCTCGACCCAGAGAAAATAAGCCTCACGATGCTAGAGCACGACCAAGCACATGCGGAGGAATACATATCAAGGGCACTACTAGCGCAGCAGGACCGAGAGTTCATCCTTGCGCCGTACCACCAAAGGTTAGTGCATTTCCTACTAATTTAACTCATTCTTGTATGTTACGCCTAACATATGTATGAAACGGTTCGCTTATATATGCAATGTAGGGGCCACTGGGTCCTCGCCGTCATTTGCCCATGGATGAATGAGGTCTATTACCTCGATTCGATGAGCGACAAGGTGGCGCATGTTTTCACCCTCACATGGCACATAGACGCTTAAGTAACATAGTTGTCTTAAATTTTTCTCTGACTAGCTAATTAATGATAAGATATTAATCGACAATGCTAAATTAAATACAGGGCTTTCAAAAATTATGCTAGTGCTGGAGGGAGGCATGACGCGTCGAAGGGCACAACAATTTCTTGGAAAGAATATGAGGTAATTAATACGGATGGAAGTACTCATGATGAGTCTTTTAATTTAAGCTTAATTAGTTCTTTCGAGTTAATGTGGGTTTATGTCTTTGCATATGCAATTTTTCCAGTGCCATCAGCAGCCACAATCATGGGAATGTGGCTTCTATGTCATGAGATTCATGTATGACCTGATCAGGAGAAACTTTGCCCAATTCCCTAAGGTAACTATTTTTGCTGACTCAAAGTCGAACTTTAATTTGATGTGACGTACGATCCTAACTTCATACACGCATATATGCAGAGCACCATGTTGAAAGAGCAATATGAGTTGCCTCAATTGAAGGAGCTGCGAACAATTTGGGCTCAATATGTCATGGAAGAAGTGGCTATCAACGATCGATAGTAACTGACTTGTGTTGATTGTTGTATTTGTGAATATATATTGAATGTGTTGATTCATTGATTTGTGAATATATGTGAATATATGTGAATAGATTCATTGATGTATTTGTGAAAAAACTCGATCAATATGTGCATAAATTCAGTCTGTCCAATGCATGTGTATATTACTGTATTAGTGTATTTGTGAACAAATTCAATATGTGAATATTGGTGAATATTTGTAAATATTGGTGTATTTGTGAATGATCCAATGTATCTCTGTATTGCTGTATGTATATTGCTGTATGTATCTCTGTATTGCTGTATGTATATTTGTAAATATTTAGTACTAACCGTGCCACTACATAACCGATAGGAAAAACTAATATTACTATCGGTTATATACTACAACCGATAGAATAAAGTTTCCAGTACTAACTGTGTTCACACAATACTATTGGTTCATATTTAGAAACCGATAGAATACAGTTTCCTGTACTAAACGAGTCTACAAAATACTATCGGTTATATAATATAACCGATAGAATAAATTTTCCAGTACTGACTGTGTCCACACAATACTATCGGTTTATATATAACAACCGATAGAATAAAGTTTTCAGTACTAAATGTGTCGACAAAATACTATCGGTTTATATAAGAGCCGATAGAAAAAAATGTTTAGATTACTATCGGTTTAGATCCTAGCCGATACAAAAGGCCTAAACAATACTATCGGTTTTTATACGAGCCGATAGAAAAAACTTATACAATACTATCGGTTTAAAACCGAGCCGATAGAAGAAATAGTCGATAGCGATTAGTGAACGTTGGGATTGTAGATGTTTTACTAACGGTTTTTGAACCGATAGAAGTGTGCTGCCCTCTACTATCGTGCCGACCACTATCGGTAAGAGAATCGATAGTAGAGTGGATTTTTAACCGATAGTGAAAAGCATTTCTGTAGTAGTGCGTGTTCCTGCACTATATGTATTGATTTGAGAGATTTATGGGTATCTTGAAGGGATACATAAGGGCTCGTCATCGGCCTGAGGGGAGCATCATCGAAGGTTATGCCGCCGAGGAGGTGATTGAATTTGCACAAATTATATGGTCGGGGTTGACTCAATTGGCGTCCTAAGTCCTGGCATGAGGGTAGGCTTCAGGGCATCGGAACGATTGGATGAAAGCAGTTGTTCCTGCCAGTGATACCTACGCGGAAGCACATTTTTGGGTCTTACAACACATGACAGAGGTCGATCCATACATACACGAGCACAAGGAAATGTTATGGTCACAGAATCCTTCGAAGCTAGAGATTTGGGTCACCAGAGAACATAACAGGAAATTTACTGGATAGATTGAAAAAAGAGTCCTGCGATCTACCGCGGGCTCCATAAGTGAAACTGTAACATGGTTGGCTAGAGGCCTAAGATTTACTGTAGGGACTTGGCACGGGTACGACATCAACGGGTATTCATTTTATATAAGAAGTCGGGACGAGAAGAGCACTACGTAATGTAGTGGAGTGACACTATTTACTATTTTGGAGGATGCCAGAGCAATAAGGGCACTGAACTCATATTACAGTGTTATTAATGAAATATGGGGGCTCAATTATTGATTATTTAAGATTCCTTTGTTTCGATGCCAATGGGTCAAAATCATTTGAGGTGTTAAAGTTGACAATTACGGGTTTACTCTCGTTGATCTCGATAGAGTTGCACACCAAGGCGATCCATTCATACTTGTTGAGCAATCCACATAGGTATTCTACATCGTTGACTCGGTCAATCCAAAGTTGCACATTGTTCTTCATAGCAAGAGACGTAATGTTGGGGTTGAAGATGTTGTCGACGAAGAAGAATATAACCAGTTTGATGAAATACCTCCATTTTTAGATGACATTCAATCTGCCCCTATAGAAGATATTGATGAAACAAGTTACCTGCGAGACGATCACGAAGAAGGATTATGGGTTGACAACCATTCTTGACTATTTTGTAATTGGAGAAAAAAAATCCCACACTAACCACAAGTTGTAGGATTAAGGTGAGGAACTTATCATTACATCAGGCTATCCATTTTTGTTTACAACTTACTTAATGATAAGTTCACAACAATACCTCCATTTTAGTTCACAGCAAGAGTTCTAACATTACAGTACACTCTTACAATCCTAAGAACTTCTAAAGAAACTTTCCTGTTAAAATCCCTTATGCGGTCTTTTGTTTCTTCAACAGGCCTGAAAAATCATTTTCTAGTGCAATGCACAACTACATAAATGCAGTCCTGAAAGAAATTCTACTCTACTATTCTAATGGTTAATTTCGTTGTCCCGTTAGAAGATAGTATATGGTCTGACGGTTATTTTGGTAAACCATTAGAAGAATGGTGCTACAGAAAGTTAACTTAGAAAAATCCTTTTCTAGTGCTCTGCACAACTGCAGAAATGCAGGCCTAAAAGAAATTGTACTTTTCTAATGGTTAATTTCCTTCTTCCGTTAGAACAAATCACATGGTCTGACGGTTTCTTTTAACCATTAGAAGAAGTGTAGCACAGAAATATAACTTACAAAAATCCTTTTCGAGTGCCCTGCACTACTGCAGAAATGCAGGCTTGAACTTTTCTAATGGTTAATTTCCTATATCGATTAGAATAAAACATGTGGTCTGACGGTTTTTTTGTCTAACTGTTAGAAGAAGGGTAGTATAGAAAATACAAGTCTTAAATAAATCGTACTTTTCTAATGGTTTACCTTTTTCGAACCGTTAGAAAAAGCACTCACTAATTTAATAAACTCCGCCCGGGAATTTCCCTCTAGTCAACCGTTCCAACTCTATCTCTCTGTCTCCTCGAGCACGAAAAGCCCTACCCTTGCCAACAACCACTTCCTCACTGCCGGACCACCATCGCCGCATTTTTTACACTAGGGTTTGCTATTTTTTCTTGCTCTTGTGTAGAAATTAAACTAGGATTCGCTATTGTTTAGGATTTAATAAACTCCGCCGGGCACTGTTGAGACTAGGATTTAAACTAGGGTTTACATAATATGTTTCAGTGATCTCATGATCCTCTTTTGAGATTTGAAATTAGCTGTTCAGAAGTATGTGTGATCATTTGTATTGAATGTCCATGTACTGTAGTTTATGTATTTCTTAATGTTCAGAACTATATTTTAAAGGTAGTTTATGTATTAACCGTTAGAAGAAAGCATATCTTCTAACGGTAGTTCATGTGCTAACCGTTAGAAGAAGTGGGATAAATTTTGTTCATAGGCATTTGTTGAATTTTGCAAAAATTTTGTTCAGAAGCATGTGTGTTCATTTGTAATGAACGGCCATGTATTGTTCTAACTGTATTTTATGTATTATCCATTAGAAGAAAGCACATCTTCTAACGATAGTTCATGTATTAACTGTTAGAAGAAATTGCTGATCCTAGAATTCTTTATCTTCAACAATTGCTGATCCTTCTATGTTTTTTTGCTTTCTCTTTCCATTCAGTGTGTCATTTTGTGTTGTTATTCCTTAGATGGCATGTTTCTAATAGACAGTTATAACACCATCATTGATCCGGGAGGATCTTCGGGTCCTTCGGGTTGAATATTTCCAGGTTGAATTCGCCAAGGCTTCGCGACCTATTCGAGTTCGGAAAGGATTCATGACCTCGGAAAGATTCGCGACCTCGATTCGTTCCTTGGTCGAGAATGTATTCTGATCCACATACATATAACTGAGTCCTATCTATTTAGGGTTAGTTAGTGTCTGAGTCTAATACATTTAGTTATTGAGTCTGATACGTATTCATACGATTGGACTATAAATACCTTGTAATAGGATCGATAGATTATCTACCTGGTTATCTATCTTGATATAGATCAGATTGAGTCTAGATTGAAGTCTTAGACCTCATAGTTCATTGATGTAGGTGAGTGCGTCCTAACGTTCAGCGTTTACAAGATCCCTCTTTGAAAAAAAGAGCGTGCTATTATTTGAAATATGTTTTCGATCAACTTGGGTTTCGGTATTTCGGAGTAAGATCCCGTTATTCCACATATTAGCATCTGATCGAGTATAGTCGAAGCCCATCTATACTTCAATCAGAACAAAGCAGTATTTGGTCGAGGCTAGATCGAAACCCGGTCCAGCCCGTAATCATATTAATCATCAAGTGTAAATAGTAGTTTAGCTTAACATACTTAAACATGGTGTGCTTCGAAATGTACTTTTTGTAAATAATGTACATGATTTGTTTAGAATTTGCGGTGGTCAGGCTATGAATACTCTTTTTTGCTTTGTTCTTGTTCACTAATATAATACTGACTTCTAGTTTAGCTAGAATTGCATTATAGGATCAAAATCTCTTGATGTATATGTACTTAGCCTTTTTGATGGTTTGTTGATGGAATTTTAGGCAAAGTCATGTCGGCGTCTTCCTCGGTTGATACTAGTGGTTCAACGAGGGGCAATGTAACTGATGTTGCTTCGTCCCAGCGCAAGAGGATGGCGCGAGGCATGACGACATTGGGCCGTTTGGAGAAACGCACCGTCCTTTCTTATGAGTTCAACTAGTTTGGGAGGCCGATCGGAAAGAACACTGGGAAGTACGCTGCCCACGTTCGGCTGTTGATGAAAGAAATGGTGAGGATCACCGTCGAGAGCTAGAAGGACGTGAAGACGGACGGGAGGGATAGGTTGTGGGCATAAATGATGGTAAAATTAATCAAAATTCTTGAACTCTTTCGTAATTACATTCCCTTGGCTTATCTTAAAGTTTAACTAACTCCTGCTTATATGCATTGTTTGAAAACAGGCTAAGTGGAACATCCCGACGATGGACCTAAGATGGCTTGCTTGAAGGACATGAACAACACATGAAAAACCTTCAAGAGCTGACTCATTAGTACCGTCCTCGCTGAGGGGCTCTTTGTGAGAAGTACCCCTTCATAACGGAGGAGGTATGGGAGGAATTCACCTAGCAGAAGGGGACCGATGAGTTGAAGGCCCTTAGCGAGAAGAACAAGGCGATCTAGAGAAACGACCACCCGCATCAGCTCAGATCTCGGGGCTATGCGGGGAAGGAGGGGCAGAGGAAGAAAGACGACGAAAATGCTCTCGTCAACTCCCCTGACTTGCCGCTCTTTGTGATCTGCAATGCGAGGTGCAAGCGGTGGTGGCGGGGGAGAGGATCCGTGTTTTCCATAGGGTCTGTAGAGTTCCCAAACCCTAAGGACGCCGAGGTCATGCAGCGAATGGTAAGTTGGCTAACCTCGTAAACTATGTGTGCACAAGTGTATATATGTATTTGTCTCACAATGTAGCTTTAAATATAATAGATCTCTGCCGATGAGGCAACACAGGGATTGTTTACCCCATAGAGGGAGAATGACATCCTCACCCGGGCTCTAGGAAATAAGGAGCATCCTGGGCAGACACGGACTGTGGGAGTCATCGTGCTGTGGAAGGCCGGCTTCGAAGATCCAGCTCCACCGAGGAAGAAGGCACGCTCTTGGAAGGAGAAGGAATCGGAGTTGGCCGACAAGATATGGGCAGAGGTACGGGCAGACATGTATGCAGAATTCGAGGCCACGTTTGGTGAAATGAGCCAACAGTTAGGATAGCTGAGAGAAATGATGCAGTCCAAGGCATAGATCTAGCTCCCGAGGCTGACGGTACCCCACGGAGTCGACCGAGCAATTGCTCTTTGAAGGTCCTCGTGGATGCGGTGGATCTGCTAGAAGTACTGCAAGCCTTGAACTGTGCACTTAAATTGATGCCACTCCCGTTCCATTATAATTGTTTCGCTAACCTATTTTAAAAAAAATACAGAAGCCGGAGAACTGCAGCCTAGTGACTCACCTAGGCGACGAGAATGTAGTGATTTCCCAAGGGTTCGTATATCCATCTGGGGAGGATGTCCAGATGTACTGCGTACCTCTAAAGTCGGGGTTTGCAAAGGTATAGGTGGACATGGCCGCCCTAGACTACACCACTTTTGCGTTGCCCGTCCAAACGAAGGAAATGCAGATAGTTGCTGAGGTAGTGGGCTCCTACATATAGTGGCCCAAGAAGTGTGTTATAATACAACAGGTAAATCCTACCTATTTTAGTTTACAACCTACTTAATACACTCAACTAGCAAAATCTAACATATGTGTTCATAAATTGAAGTGGCCTGCCGGCGTACTATCTGAGGACCCCACCACCAGCGCAGGGCATGAGGGTTCTCCTCTGGCCCTCAACCCTCAAAAGACGACCTCTACCCCAGCCAAAGGATCCACGCCTCCTAGGAAAGCCCCTTCGTATGCAAAGAAAGCCGTCAGCACCCCGCCCTTGCCTTCGAAGGTATGCGCTCACTCCCCGGCAAAAGGCAAGGACAAAAGCAAGGGCAAAGGAAAAGGGACAGCCGGATAGGTTCAGAAACAGGTTCCCACTTGTGGCGGAGGCAATTTTGCGTAAATTGGATGGCACAACTAGAGACCTTCACGAGTGGTACCTACACCGGGCCCGGCACAACTTGAACTTCCAAGTTCCCTTCAGACCTGGACAGTTCCACCGTGAGCCCGAGAGCATATCCATAGCGCACGAGGATCTGTTCGACCTCTTTAACTGGTGGGAACTTGATATGTCCATTCTACAGACTGGAGTCTTGTGAGTTTGCTGATCCTACATATTGTTGTACTTCATTTAATGAATGTAGTAACTTTCTATGCAATACTAATGTCGTCCTTTGTATGCAGGTGCATGTACAGGCTGGCGTCGACGAGGGCGTGTGACAAGGTGGGTTTCCTCGACCCAGAGAAAATAAGTCTCACGATGCTAGAGCAGGATGCAGCACACGCGGAGAAGTACATATCGAGGGCACTGCTAGCGCAGTAGGACATGGAGTTCATTCTTGAGCCGTACCACCAAACATTAGTGTATTTCCTACTAATTTAACTCATTCTTGTATGTTACACCTGACATATACTTTAAGCGGTTCTCTTTTATGTACAATGTAGGGGCCATTGGATCCTCCTCATGATCTGTCCGTGGAGGAATGAGGTGTACTACCTCGATTCGATGCGCGACAGGTTACCGAAGGAATACGTGATCAAGGGGAATATGAACGCATAAGTAACATGTTTGATTTAAATTTTGACCTCACTAGATAATGATAACATATTAACCGGCAATGCTAAATTAAATGCAAGGCTTTCGAAAATTATGTGTCCACTAGAGGGAGGCATGACGCATCGGAGGGCGACCAAATTTCTTGGAAAGAATATGAGGTAATTAGTAAGGATTGAACTACTCATGCGTCTTTTAGTTTATGTTTAATTAGTTTATGGAAAGAATAGCTAACATGTCTTCACATATGCAATTATCTCAGTGCCATCAGCAACTAGAATCATGGGAATGTGGGTTTTATGTGCTGCGGTATATGTATGATCTAGTCAGGACAAACTTTGCCCAATTCCCTCAGATAAGCATTTTAGCTAACTCAAATTTGAAAATTGGATGTGACGTTCAAAACTAGGAAGTTAATTATTGACTATTCACACATGCATGCAGAGCACCATATCCAAAGACAAATACGAGAATGCAAAGATTAGAGAGTTGCGACAAATTTGGGCTCAACATGTGATGGACGAAGTGGCTGTCAACTAGCCGCCATGACTGGCTTAGCTCACTTGTTGTAATTTTTCTTTTTTTTTCTTTGCATTCGTCTACTCTCTGTGAATTGGTGTTTTTTGTATTTGTATTGGTCTATATGTGAATAAATTCAGTCTGTTGAATGTTGAATGTGTATTTGTGAATGCACCTTTTTTGTATTTGTACTGTATTGTGTATCTAAGCTTATTCTAACGGCTAAAGAACAAAGAAAGTTAGAAGAGAATAACATATTCTAATGGTTTACTAGTACTATCCGATAGAATAATATAACATAGTCTAACGGTTCACTAGTACTATCCGTTAGAATATAGCAAGATATCCTAACGGTTCACTACAACTATCCGATAGAATACTATACCATGTTCTAATAGTTCACTAATATTGACCATTAGAAGATGGTAAGATTTTCTAATGGTATACTACAAACAACCGTTATAATATAGTGTAATATTCTAACGGATAGTACTAGTTAACCATTAGACTATAGCAAACAATTCTAACAGTTAATCTAAAAGAATCGTAAGAATATTAGAGACTCTTCTAACAGTTCACTAATATTGACTGTTAGAAGATGTAAGATTTTCTAATGGTATATTACGAACAACCCTTAGAATATAGTGTAATGTTCTAACATATAGTACTAGTTAACTGTTAGACTGTAGTAAACTAGTCTTATGGTTAACCTTAAAGAACTGTAAGAATATTGTAGATTCTTCTAATGGTTCACTAAGAAAACCCGTTAGAATATCATAAGCTATTCTAACATTTCGAAACCATTAAAGTAGTGCTAGTCTTGTTCTATCGTGCCGATCACTAGCGGTATGAAAACCATTAGTAAAGTTGTGTTTTGAACCGTTAGTAGAAAGTATTTTTGTACTAGTGAGAGACCTGGTCGAATATTCTTCAGAGAAAACACCTAGCCGAACACAATTTTTGGGGAAAATTCCTGAGCCATACACAGCTGGACGAAAAAGAGATCTGATCGAACACGAACAGGTGGTCGAAAAGAGTCCCGGTCGAATACGAACACATGGTTGAAAATATGTCCTAATCAAATTCGATCACGGCACGTGTTAGGCCAGAAACACCCCACGTGTCCTGGTCATGTTCGATTCGGTTTCAGTGGCTTGTACTGGTAGAGTTTGGTTGGTTTTAATCAGATTTGATCAGAACTGGTCGGTTTTGGTCGGGTTTGATCAGGATTGATCGGATTTGGTCAGTTTTAGTTGGGTTTGATCAGAACTGGTCGAATTTGGTCGGTTTTGACTCAGATTTATCCGTTCTCGCGCCGTTTGAAGCCAGACTTCATCGCCTACATGTCGAGGAGTTATTTTTGGGCACGTTAACCCATTTACTATAAATAGAGAAGCTTTTGGCTCAATTAGGATCATCTTTTTTACAGGTTCTCTTAGGCTTTAGAAGCCTTTAGGACTTAGTTTTTAGTCTAATTTTCTTAGAAAAGCACTCTTCTCTATTTTTCTTGATTTTGTAAGTCGACAAGGATGACAACTTTAATTCTCAAGCAATCAAGTAAGTTTCTATTTAATTCTTATTGTTATTTCTGCATTATTATGATTTTTTGCGAGTAGATCCCTTTTAGGGTTACGTATGACCTAATCCAGAAGGCGTGATTCTTCCTCAGTCTTGATTTCAAGTTTTGGAGTTATTTCTTGATGATTTCTTCCTCCAAACCCTAAATTATTGTTTCGGCAACAGATGTAACAATTAAGCCTTAGCAAGAATTTAGGGGAGTTCTTGAGTTCTTAGCGCTTTGACGCGGGATCCTGAATAGGATAGAGGCTCTTACCAAACGTAATAGTGCAAGCGATCCTCTGACCATTGTACCAGTGACCTTACTGACAACTTAATCTGTCTTGAAAAATATTTGAAATTAACTTACAATCCTCGGACCTTGGATAGAATTACACCGGATGGTTATGGAACTTCCGAAAACCTAGATTTTCATTCCTGCTTTACAAACCCTATATTTCATACTTGCTCTTTACTTCTTTAAAACCCTAGATTGATAGCTTTAGTAGTAGATTTAGTTGTAGAAAAATAAACCCCCAACTCGTTTAGACATAATTAGTGATCCATAAGCTAGAAATACGAATACACTTGTTCCTCGTGGAATCCAACCCTCAAGTGCTCAACGTTCAACCGTTCACTTGCGGTTATTACACAATCACGCCCCGTTGGCCACGATCAAATCACACCATCATTCAACAATTCACCAAGTTGTCTTTTGATCTCTTCGTTCTCTCATACTGAGTTACGATATTTAGTTAGATTGGGAAGTGGTGCATTTGAAACAAGTTGAATATCGTGTTTGACTGGTCGTTTTGGTGGTTGACCATGAGTATCTTCGAATAGATCGCTATATTCTTCTAGTAGTCCCGACAAACGACCACCATTCTCCCTACAAGCTAATGATAGTGTCACCACCTTGGCTAACTAGACGAATCATAATCAACACACATTTTTAGCATGCGTGGATGACTCGTTTGGCCTGATTTGCGGTTATCAAGTTCGTGGTGTCGACATGGTCGTCTCTATTGATGATGAACTTGACCCCGTTCTTGGTGAGCTCGTACTCTTCCTCCCTCCGGTAGAAATGAGCGTCCCGATCATATAAGAACGGACTTCGAATGATCACCTGACAAATATTGATAGGAACAACATCGCATTGTACCTCATCGATATAGCGAGCAGAGATAACAAATTTCAACATACACTCACTCGTGATTTGCTAGCTCACGCCAGATGTGAACAATCCCAAGGGATACTGTCGTGGGTGCTTGGTTGTCTTTAGATCAAGTCGTTGTACCAGTCTAGTGGAGACTAGATTCTTTGGTCTTCTGGGGTCAAATATGGCTGCGACCACCTCGTGCTTCACCTGTATGTTGATAGTGAACAATTCCTCCATTGGGTGATGGTCTATAGCTGACCCCGAGCTTGTCTCCTTTGGCATTGCCATTAGAGACAATGTCGTATCTGCCTTTTCGACCGAATTCACTTGAAAAACTTCTTCGGGTGGAGCTGTGGTAGCCATGGCTGTTCTCTTTCCTGGTCCATTCTTCCTTGGTCTCTTACGTCGAAGCTCGGGATGGAGCTGATAAACTTCTCTTTTGTGTGTCCTGCAACCTGACAATGCTCACAAGAGATACCCATGCTCAATTTGGGAGTGCTTTTCTTTGGACTCGTCTTTCTATTCGACAAGGTTGAACTCTCTCTTGCGTTCTTGTCGTTGCGGGACTTGTTCTTTTTCTCAATTGCCATAGCAGTCATGCTCGCAGTCACGATGTCATGTACGCCGAACAGGTTTAACTCAGCACTGATCGTTTTCTGTAGTCTTGAGGTGTACTTTTATAACACTTGGGGGTCGAAAAGCGAGATGCCAATGACCATCACTGGTCTCCGAAATTCCGTCATGTAGTCCTGAATAATCTGGTCACGCCGCTGATATAATCGGTGCTACTGATCCCATCACTCTTCGAGATACCCCATCGGATAGAATTCTTGCTGTAGGAACCATTTGAATTGGCTCCACGCGCGATCGTCTGCTTCCTCGTTGGTGACAAGAGCCTTCCACCACGTCTTGGCGTGATCCTTCATCTTCAAAAGTGCGAACTTCACCTTTTGAGCACTATTAAAACCTCACAAGTCAAAGTAGGTCTCAAGGCGGCATATCATCACAAGTAAATGTACTCGAGGGCATAGCACAAAAATCACTAGATGAGTTAGGCATATCAAATGAGGAGCTACTAGAACTAACACCATGGCATAAAGATAAATTATTAGACGAATCATGGTATGAGTTATTAGTATCATCCATACAATCATGTGAATCAATAATTAAATCATTTGACATGTTATCACATGAAGTACTAGTATCTACAAAGCTAGCATTTGAATCTAACCACGAATTAATAATTGAATTATCGCTAGCATGTGGAGTAGAAGTGTGTGACTCTAAAGATGGATCAATATAGGAGTCACAAGCAACTCTAACATCTAATATACATGTTGAGCTAATAGTATTCTTGGCAAGCAAAGAATCATAAGAATTTTTCAATTCTTGATGTTGCACTTTCTAAGATGAGTAATTATTTTTTAAAGTGCTAAAGTTTTGAGTCAAATTGCCAAGCAAATCTTTTAACTCTACAATTATGTCCATTAGCTCATTCTTAGAGAGGTTAGAGTTTGATACCGTCGAGTCGCATGCCGTAGGGCATAAAGAATTGTCTTGAGATGAAGACTTTGACTCCGATGCTTTCTTTCCAGCTTTCCTTGAGCTCTTCTTGCAAGGTTTAGCCTTGGTCTTGCTTAGGCAAACCTCATCGTTTACGTCCTTGAGCTCGCTCGAAAGCTCCCAATCCTCCGCATTGAAATTGTCGTCCTTGATATGCTCGGAGGTGGAACACATGTCCTTTTCTTTGGATATTGCCTCATTTGACATAAGCATGTCAATGAACTCTCCCGGTGAAGTGTTGGAAAGATCACCATTCACAAGAGTAGTAGTGAAGTCATTATAGTGATCCTCCGGCAACACCTGGAGTAATTTCCTGCAAATGTCTAGATCGGAAATATTAGCACCAAGGGCTTTGAGCTCATTTGTGATGTTGATCAAGCGATCATATGTGGTGGAGAGTGAATCATGCTCCAACATCACAAATGCCTCATAGTCCCGCAATAATAAGCGCATCTTAGCATGTGCAAAGCTAGATGTGCCCACAAATAAGGACTCGAGAGTAATCCAAACATCGTGAGCGGTCGAGCACTTACTCACTAGTTCGAGCATATCATGACTAAGTGAATCAAGAAGCACATTTTTAGCTTTTGTATATAATAGAAGAGTATGTTTATCTGAAGATAATGAGTTATCCATACCCTTTTGCACTAATCTCCATAATTTCAAATTCAATGCCTCAAGATGAGTACTCATCATAATTTTCCAACGTGTATAATTTGAGCCATCAAATTGAGGAGCAATCAATCCAAATTTCTCTAGCGAATTCATCCTTTCTCTCTAGCGGTTAAGCCGATAAATGAGAGACCTTGCTCTGATACCAATTGTAAGATCGATGATGCCGACTAGAGGGGGGTGATTAGGAGGCTTTTTAAATTTTCTTCCCCGCTAAGCAATTTTAATCACGATAATTGTTTGAGCTAAATTATACAATGAGGCTTAAAGGTAATTTAAACAATTTGTTGCATTCAACTAAATGAACTATTCAATATGACAAGCAAGAATGGTAAATTTAGCAATTGTGTCAAGATGAAAGTAAAGCAAGTATAAAATACGCAATTGACACAATATTTTTTACCGAGGTCTCAGAGACTCACCCGGTTTCCCCTACTCCTCGTTGAAGCGCTCGCTCGGAGCCTCGCTTCTATATCCACGAAGGATATCTCACTAGGGTTGCTCCTTCTCCACACCGGATAGGCGAGCACCACACCTTTCACAATCTTTTGCCGGCCTCTCCGACAAGCTTCAATTGGAGAGATCGCGACTCTCCTCCGGCACCGTCTAGGCGAAGGCGATCGCCAAGAGTAACAAGCCGGACATGCTCACTTGAACAAATCAAGTGCTAGAAGCTCAAATATGCAAATGATATGCTCAACACTCTAGCACTAGCAAGCAAATGGTGATTCAAATGCACTAAGCACTCTTAACTTCACACACTTTGCTCTCTCTCTCAAATCACTCAAGATTTGGGCTCAAATCTAGCCTCTAAATGCAAAATATCAAAATGCAAACTCTTGGCTAGTTTATCAGCTAAATAATGAACTCCTTGAGCACCCACAAATGATGCCATACATGAAGTATTTATAGCCTCAAAGAAAAACTAGCCGTTTGCAACAAACTGAACCAGATTTGTATAGGCCAGACATTGTCCGGCCACTTCAGACAGTGTCTGGTCAGTTCAACGAAAAACAGCCGTTGCAACATGTCAGTTACCGTTGGGTAAAATTTGTGAAGGCCGGACGAATACTATTTGTCTGGACAAAAAGTCCGGACAAAAAGTCCGGACAAATGGATATGTCTCTATTAACTCTCGGTTCAAATAACTTGTACAGGCCGGACAATGTTCGGCCATTTCGGACAAAATCCGCCCATGACGGATAAATGCCCCGGATGGATGCATTTGTCTCTGTTTCATTTCTCAGCTCAAAAAATTTGTACAGGCCGGACAATGTCCGGCCATTTTGGACAAAGTCTGGCCACTTCGGACAGATAGCCCCGGACGGATGCATTTGTCCTGCCACTGCACACTGATAGTAAAACAAGCATAAATTTTGATCCAGAGATCCGATTGAGGTAATTATTGGCTTGTTAGAAAGATAACTCAGAGCTCTACAATTTTGTCGACGAGAGCAAGACCTAGAAAGGTCTAGAAACTTCTAGAAAACTCAGAAACGTTCCTACTGCCAAAATGTTCAATCCAAAAATCATCTCAAATGCAATTTGGGGTATTTGCACATACGGATTTTGTCGTTTTCTCGCGGATGTGATTGCTGTCACTCAGCAACGACCAAGACCACACAGGTCTAACGTCCAATCGAAAACAGGTGGTCGATAGGGTTTGATCGAGCGTATGCAAGCGAGCCGAAAACTGGTACGACCAGTCCGAACTCCTACGACCACGCCCAAACCCTAAACATAAAACCGCCAAACAAGCGACACGATCACGACCACGTATCAACACTGATACGATCAGAATATGCAAATACGACCACGACTAGCTCTAGATAAATAAACTAATTCAAATAGCTGGCGATCACGACTAAGTGCAGTTTTCAAAATATTTTCTCTAATTTACACAAACTACACTTAGATTCTCTAGCAATGCAAAAGCAATAAATATACTAGTGCAAGATGATATGAATGCATTTGAGCTTCCGCACTAGATAGATTCAAGCTACTAGTTTCTGACCCCTCTTAATACTACGGTCAAACTAGTAAAAAGAATCCTATCAACCCGGTCTGCCTCCAAACACCGAGACTGGTAAAATCCTAAGAAAACAATCCTTAATCTTGGATTTTACCTTAGGTGAAGTTTGACCTTGTGAAGGTCGACTGCTCGACACTTGTCCTCGCAATGCTTGACTTTGCTAAGCTTGACCTCGCTCGAGATATCTCATATCGACTTCATCCTCTTCACGCCCTTGCTCGCTTTTATCCTGCAATCAATCTGAGACTACAACGCATACACTTAATGCACAAACGTTAGTCTCATTTACAATTCGTTATTAATCACCACCAAAGAAATCACTCCACACAGTATTTAACTCAGCGATTTCTTTCCTTGGTGAAATGACAAAACCAATTCCAATAAACGATGGATGAGTGAGATATGAAATCCACAATCATATAGATCCACATATGATACAAGAAATACGCACACGATCCATACTACTCAAATCATGATATCCATCAATATAGATGACTACTATGATGAGCTCCCCTCAATCATACATATAGATATCAATTCCAGAACAAGGAGTCATCAAACTTTTGCACAAACATAGATGACTAATCAACTTCAGCTCTCCCTCAACATGTGCATCGATATCTAGACTTTAACAAGATGTCATCAACTTCAGGATTTATGTACGTTGTCATTTGATCAACAAAACTGACATTCTCTAGATTAAATTTGATCATCATGGATTTATCCAAATCGTCATTAATCATCAAAACCTAGATACTTAGATCTACCTAAATCCAACAATCTTCCCCTTTTTGATGATTGATGACAACACCTTTTATAATATTAATAAATCCAAAACAGATTATTCAGCTCCCCCTCAATATATGCAAAAATATATCGGAACTGAGTACAACATCTAATTATAAGAGTTGAGAGATATAAATGACAATTGAGCACAAGTTCAATCAAGTCATCTTCCAAATATCAACTATCTCAATTTTCTCTAACTCAAATATCTCTCCCAAATAATGATATCAAATAATATTTCTCCCCAAATGTTATTATCAATCTCACTTTTCTTCTATCATCTTTCTCAGATATCAATATCAAATCTATCAAATACCAATTGTACCAATTTGATATCTATCTCTCCACCTTTGTCAATTAACTCAACTGACTCTAATTCTCCCAAATTCTCTCAAAATCTCTTCCCCTAAAGCTTTCTCTAAAGCTTATTTCTGAAACATTCTCTCTCAAATACTATCTCTCCCCCTTTGTCATCAAGCACAAAAAGGAAGGGTTGAGAACTTAAATTTTGAGAAACAATATTTTCTAGGGCATGAGATTTTATATGAAATGGTTTTTATGCAAAAGCATGATTTCAAGAAGGTTTGTTTCAAGGAATTTTGAAAGTCACATTGAAAATATGGAGAAGATATGAAAACAATCAACATATAAAAAATGTATCGACGACATTTAATCCACTTTTAGTCATTCAAAAACTAGATGCATCTAATTTGATGTGAACATATTCTCTAGATGCATATGTGCCATATCTTGATTGAGCTCAAGATCCTCTTTATGCCACAAGGTCTATTATACAATTATGTCGCATATCAATATATTCTAATCAAGAGTTTTGAAACAACTTACTCATCATTTTTACGACATGTTCAATATTCCATAAGAGTGGCATCTATTCGAAAGCGATTTGATAATCCAATGTTTCATCCATACGAATTTAAGCATAACAGCTATCGGATGTGTTCTTTCGATCTATCCTTCAAGTCGTAAGATCCAAATCCAAATAATCAAGTAATTCAAAATTTGTATTTTGGGTATCAAAGATCTATCTAGGATTGCATTTCAATTACCTAAGAATGCATTTAATGGAAATGATATGACATTTCTTAGGAGATAATCGAATTCTAGCATATTTGCAATCACTAAATATGATGACGAGTCTAAATGCGGTAAAAGAAAGCAAAACTATCAATCAAGGATCGATAGAGTTTAGAATGGACCGCTTTTTCGTGGTTGTCCATGTCGAGATGTTCATTTGTAGGTTTGAGAGTTGTAATAGCTTCATCATCTTGCATCTCGAAGCTTTTGAGCGATTGCTTCACATGCTTGAATTTACTCTTGAACATCGCGTTCTTGAGTTGCTTGTTTTGTCGTGCATGGAAGTGACGTAGCTCTTGAATTATCTCGCTTTCCCTAAACATCATCTCACAAAAATTCTTGATAGAGGGATTCATTAGTATAATCAAAAGTCATGTCATCAATATGTATTTGACACACAAGAATATAATGTTTCGATTGATTGGTTGATGATGATTGTGTCAAATTTCTCATTTTGAAAATCATTTGATATAAGAAAGGATTTTGAGCTTTTAAAACCACTCAATTGGAAACAATAGATTCAATCCTCAAAAATTCACTTCTTTTGGCATTTAACTCAAAAAGAACATACAAATGAAGGATATATGCCAAAAAGAGGTTTGTCGAAATATGTTTGGGTCACAAGGTTAAGAGAAGGACATATGACCTCTTGAAATATTCAAATTTTCAAAAGAAACTCAAATTTCAAATTTATACAATCATGCTCCAAAATCATGAAGATATATATATGTTTTATAACTAAAAAACATATTCAAACATATTCCAAATATCGATAAACCAATCATGAAGAATTGCAAGATGAGACCATTGGAACCAAAGATGTGATGTAATCAGGAAACAGAGAAAGCAGCAGAGAAAAATTCAGAAGCTCTCCAAATTCACACAGGTCGGACAATGTTTGCCAGGGCCAGACAATGTCTGGTTTGGGTGGACAGAGTCCGGCTCCGGGCGGACAATGTCCGGACAGTTCAGAATTGCGCCTGAAACTTTTGAAATTTTGTGATTTTTGCAATTTCGCTTCAAACATTGATTTAAGTTCCATAATAGATTTGAATAACAAGTCAGGAACTTAGTTGAATACCAATTAATTGAACTTTATTTGAAGGAGATCATGAAATCAATGCACAAAAAGTGATTTTTGGGTAAAAGGGTAAAACAAAAGTTATTTTCTCGAAAAACTTCAATTCTTGAAGAAACTCGGATTTTTCTGAAGTTTTGGACTTAGAAGAGTTTGAAATACCATTTCAAACCAAGACATGGAAGAAAGTTTGGTCCAAATAGTCAAAATCACAAAAATGCACTTTTGGGTATTTTCGGGTCTATAGCCGTTTTCGGGCGACCTAGGATATGTGATAATTTGAAAACTATAGGCCTTTTGAGAATAAGTTCAATACGAACTATCTTCGGGTGAGTGAGTTCTAAATGTTTCGTGTAGAAAGTTTTTATCAAATCTCAACCCATCTTGTTTTATGGAAATAAATCGTTTTGGGCCAAAACAAGATCCCGAAGACTTCAAATTTGTCGAAATTTTGCATTTTAGCTCGAAACTCTTTTGTTTCACTTTAAAAACCTTTGAAATCATATTTGAAACGTATTTATGAAGGTTTTGTGGTAATTTTGAACATTTTGAAAGTTTTGAACTCTTTTTACCTTTTTGCTCGAAAATGACCCTTTTTACAAAACATATGCATAAAAGTTCAAAAAATTCCAAAATAAATTTTGGTGATAGATACTGCAATGAGGAACAAGATTTCCTTTTATAGTGAAGCCAAAATATGATCTAACAATGAGATATGAAAAAGACAAATGTTGATCAGATTTAAAGATTCAGATTTCAGGTTTCAGAAATTCATTTTACACTTTTAAATACATCTGAAAATCTATGCAAATGACTTCCAATAATTTTAAAATAAATTATCAAGAAAGAAAAATCATAGAGGATAAAATTTTATATAGAAACTTTCTTCAAATAGTCAACCAATAAAGAGATATGAAAAAGACAAATGTTGGTCAGGTTTAAAGTTTCAGATTTCAGGTTTTCAGATATTCATTTTACACTTTTAAACGCACCTGGAAATCTATGCAAATGATTTCCAATAATTTTGAAATAACTTATAAAGAAAGAGAAATCATAGAGGATAAAATGTCATATAGAAACTTTCTTCAAATAGTCAAGAAATAAAGAGATATGAAAATGACAAATCAGCCCAAAACTACGAGAAAACTGAATTTTGCAGATTTCATTTTCAATTTGTGAAAAGAGTCAATTTTGCCCAAATCAAGTTCAAATGAGATGAAAATTTGCAGATATGATTTTCAATGCATCAAGTACATTTTCCAAAAAGAATTTTCCAAAAAAGATTTTTCAAACAAAAGTTATGGTCAAATGAATCTTGTGTTAAGCAAGAAGGTTGAAAATCAACAAACTTTTACAAATTGAGTTCAAATTTGATTTTCATTGGATTTTTGACCTGAAAGGGCTTACATGAGTTGTTCAAGTCATTTTGAGCCAAAATTCACAAATAAAGACCATAGAAATGGTCAAACTCATGTTTTGCATATTTGGGGTATTTCGGGTCAAAGCAAGTTTTTCGGTGAGATTCAAATACCCATAACTTTCAAATGAGAACTCTTTTGAGAAAGTTTTCAATTTCAAACTTCTTTGGATTAAGAGTATCTAGGAGTTTTGTAAAGCAAGTTTTGGCAAAAACCAAATATATTTTGATTTGTGTTCGAAAACGATTTTTTTTTAAAAACAAGATACTTGAAGATCCTTTTAAGGCTAATTTTCAATAGAAATACTTTTTAACATCATTTCTTCATCCAAAGCCTCTAAAAACCTTTTAAATACGTTTTGAAGACCATTTAGATAGAAAATGACGATTCTGGGCCTTTTGAATGGAAATTTGCCATTTTGACCAATTAAACTCATTTTTGAAAACATCTGCTTGCAATTTTGAAAAGTCTTACATATGGGGTGCAATAGACACCGGAAGCATTTTAAATTATAACCCCCAAATGATACAACACATTAGATTTAAATTTTCATACTTTTGAAAAATTAGGCATATGGATTTAAAATAACCAAGAATAAGAGGAGAATATGCAATGCAAATGTTTTAGTTTAACACATCAAAAAGATTTAAGCTCTTTTCGGTTCCCAAATCATACGATGCCTTCTAGCCTTGTCGCATAGGTCTTTTGGTACCCAAATAGCTCTATCTTTAGGTTTTTGAAAATGAAAATAAATAGGTTTTGCAAATAAACCCTTTTTAGAGCAATAAATTAAATAAGAGTCAAAAGATACATTTCTAAAAGAGCTAGATGCATACTCAAACGAATGTTTCCCTTTCAGATGATATGAAGAACATGAAGTTCGAGAGGGCTTTTTAAAAGAGTTTGTATGAGTGTAATGAGGAATTTGATACCACTTACTAGTTGAGTATGCATGATTTAATTTTCCCTTTCTAAATGATTTTTTATTATCTAAAGGGGGTTTTGCAAGCATGGCACAACTCAAACGATTTCTAGTAAGATTTTTACTCAATCTATTTACTTTACTCCTAAGTTCATCATTTTGAGTTTTAGAAAATCAAATGAATGCAGAATACCATATTTTAGAAATTCCATCATGCATTTCTCATTTATATGGTTTAAACGACAATGCTAGATAAACGTGGGATTCAAATCATTAGGCCTAAACCTCTTAGTGCATATGTTACAGGCAAGTAATTCAAGATTTAGTTAATAAAACCTATTCTTCAAGGAAGCATTTCCATAAAACATATTATTCAAATAAAAGGAACAATAGTGGTTCTCTATTCTGAATTCATAACCCAGCGTATCCAAGCACAAATGAGAAACTATGTTTTTTCTTATGACAGGAACATAATAACAATTATTAAGTTCTAAAACTAATCCTGAAGGTAAAGATAATATAAAAGTTCCAACAGCTAAAGCAGCAACTCTTGTTCCATTGCTAATGAGAAATTGAACCTCGCCCTTCGCCAAATTTCTACTCCTTTTGAACCCCTGCATCAAAGTGCAAATATAAGCAACCGATCTGATATCAACTACCTAAGAGTCAGAAGGAGAAGTAGCAAGATGAACTTCTATAACATATACACTTGAAGGAGTCTCACTTTCCTTCTTTTTCTTTAGATCCTCCAGGTACTTCTTGCAATAGAAGCATTTAGAAGTAGAGGTAGCATCTGACTTGGACTTTCTTTTGGACTTAGATTGACCGCTTGAGAACCCTTATAGTGCTTTGCCTTTGCCCTTAGCTTTTTCCTTACCCTTCTTCTTAAAAATTTTTTCCTTTTTGAACTATCATCACATTATTTAGATTTTTCTTAATGTTTTATTCCACTATTTTGAGCATCCCCTGCAATTTGGTCAATTATTTCTCCAAATTATTCATGTTATAGTTCATGACAAATTGGTCATAACTTGGAGGGAGCGACTCGAGAATCATATCAATAGCTAACTCTTGGCTAAGGGAAAAACCAAATTTTTTCAAGTTTTTACTGCAGCCAATCATCTTGATCGCATGAGGGCTGACTGAGCTCTCTTTTGCCAACTTGAAATCATGTAAATTCTGGGTGGTTTCATATCTTTCCACCCTGGCCTGCTGCTTGAACAAGTTTCTAAGAGACATGACCATAACGTAAGCTGTCATGTTGTCATATTGCTTTTGAAGCTCAGAATTCATTGTGATTAGCATTAGACAACTGGCATTAAATGTGTCATCGGTATGCTTTTTGTAACCATCCTTCTAAGCACATGGAGTTTTAGCGGCCAATTCATTTGGAATAGGAGTCTCTAGAACATAGTCCTTTTTCTCTTGCTTGATAACAATTCTCAAGTTTCTATACCAATCAATAAAATTCGTTCCATTAAGCTTCTCTTTATTAAGAACATACCACAAACTAAAATTGTTTGAGGAGCTACCACTATTCATGATCTACAATAGTATAGAAATGCAATGTTTTAGCATTATTTTTATGAAAAATCTTTTATTAAACAATTCAACAAAATATATACCAACTATAAATTTTAAAACAAATATCACTCAAGTAATATATAGCAAATCAAGATCCATATTTCATTAAGTTCTAGTGAGTTTTGGCATCACTGCTAAAAATCTTGTTATTTAGGTAAGCAACTCTTTACTAATTATATCACATATACCACTTGTTTGTTGGGTGGCATCCCATACCTAGCTCTCAATACCATACCTCAAAGTCCAAAACTGTTAGCTTTGCTAGGTTAAACCAATCTATGTTCATGAGTGTCAACACCTATCTTGCCTTATTAAGATAATAGATGGTGCCCTGATTTGTCAGGCTCACCAAACAACAATCAAAATCTTGATTGGTACAGCAATTGGAAAGGCATAATAAACACTTAATTTTTATGAGGGATTAAAATCATGGAAAAACAATAATGTGCAGGAAAATAAACATCATAGATAATCCAATAAAGCTGTGATATAATATGACCATAAAAAATGGTGATCTTCATCGCCACTTATCCTATTTGCCATGCCTAGATCCTATGTCAATATATGTACTGAAATATTACCCTAACAACTAGTAATGAATTACATAGGATCAAAGCATCACATGTTGCCACACAAACCGTTATACAATAATTGAATGACTCATTGGTTGCAATAACATGAGGTGCAGGTCATGAGAAAAATAAACTATAAACATAAGGGGCCATAGTAAGCACATAATTCCCTGCAAAAATAAGTGACACATAAAATCTAATTCCAGAAGAACACAAACTAGACAATCTAATAGGGGCAACTATGACTTTACAGCGATATAGAGATCCAACCTATGAAAACCTAAATGGTATATAGATCCAACATATGGAAACCGTTATGGAAAATTTTTCCGGATTTACCATAATAATCCAATTTCCACACCAATCCGATGGGTTCATACCCCCTTATATCAATCATATTGACTCCCAATAAAAGTATCCTGAATAGGCAGCTAATGTCATATGTAGATCCAATCAGTAAACATATGGTTTTTGAAGATCTAATATGTAAACATATGGTTTTTGAAGATCTAATCTATAATTATATGTCTCTGCCAATTCTATTGTTGTCATATAAACCCTAACATCACTTCCCTCTCGCCAATTATAGGATCATGAGACAGCAATTTATACCTCTTTCGACCACCAATTCGAAATTTAAAATGGTTGAGCACATCAACCACATATCAAAACAAACACATATAATAAAATTTTTATATATGTTATACAAGATCTAGATTGATAACAAACACATATAATACAAGATATCAAAACAACTGCATATATCACATATATGTTATCAATCTAGATCTTGTATTACATAGGATGGCTCTAATACTACTTTTGGAGAATGAGTAGGCTACGCTAGTAGAATTTCAAAAAAATTTATTCAAAAATTGTAAGTACCAGACCATAGATTATATTGTTACCGACAATCGAATAAGAATTAGTGAAGCAAACGATCCAACAAAGTGCACAACAACTGCTTGTGGAACAAGAACCTCTCGTGGCTCACTACAACCACTTGTGGATCATCTTGATCAGTGTAGCAATTGCAGGAGCGTCTCTATTGGTATCCACACGTTTCAGGATGAAATGTTATACATTGGTGTACTAGCACCAACACACATGAAAAGCGTTTAGTTCTCGTTGTGGTGGAGGTGGGGGCTAGGGTTTTCTTGATATCTCTGAAAGCCCACCGTGTCTCCCTTTATATCGAGCCCCGCAGAAGGAATCCTACTACATTATGCTTCCTGATGTGATACGAAATCATATAACAAATCCTATTCGAAACAGCTGGAGGAGCTCTACGTTAGGTCTCCTAATATGATATGAAAACCCCATAACAAATCTAATCCGAATTGAATTGTTCCAACCCGTTAAGTGTGTGATCTTGGAAGTTCATGCATACTTGGTCGTGACCCGGGAACACTTACTCGTACTGTGAATCAATAGTAGCCCCTAGCAGGATATAACGACTACCCGAATATACACGAAGATCATATTCAAGGAACCTATATAATGTACTCATGTTGATTCTTTTATTATATGATACCAGATTAAATCTAAGACAAGAAATGTATCACCCTTGCATGGTGCAATCTTTTCTCGATCTCATAGTGAATTGACCTCCTCGTAGTTGACACTCAACTATAAATGGTATAGCCATGCACTTCTCAGTTCATTTATATCGAGGGGGCCAAAGATATCTCTCATATTATATGAAAAAAAGTAAATTCCATCTTAACTTTTCTTATTTCTCCGCATAGTTTATAGCACACCCGAATACTATCTTTATTACCACTTAATTAAAGTAGCATCATGTAAAATCAAAATATACTACATGTGCAAAAAAACTATGACAGTTTCATGTTTAAGAATCAATCATAAATATTATTTGAGACCAACTGATGACATTTATATGAAAATTTCAAATAGTGTCTCAAAATGGGTTAATTTAACATTATATTCTCTAATATATGTCAACATTATTGATTTGATATCTCATATTCATAGTCCGTAAAATATAATCATCAATTAATGTATATGTTAATCCATTAATTAATAATGTCTTATTTAATGATAGTGGAACAGAGATTTAATAGAATAATATCATCAAATAAATTAAGAGTTTCATGAATAAGTCATGTACTTGCAGATCAAACAACGATAATAATTATTTAGAAACAGAATAACATATTATTCAACTGTTCATAACATAAACATAACAATGATAAAACATTTTTGTGATTTATTTTAGGACATACCACTAACACTACTCCCCTCCCCATCCCCCGCACAATCACTGGTCACAACTGTGCCGATGACCTCCCCCAATTCGTCAAGGGGCAACTGCTGGTTTTGTCCTCGTCTCCCCACTCCAAGATAAGATCTTTGTTATTTTCATGTATTAGTGTTTAGGACTAGTTCAATCTAGTTGGTTTAGGCAAAAAATATGACTGTTTTGTGCGTGCTTCATAATACTAGATCTAGTACATCACTATGTTGCATATCTATTGTTCTTTTGTGTTATTATTAGAGTTGATAAGTTCTTGATCAAGAAAATAAGAGGAAATTCATCATTATGAATTGTCCAAATTTTGTTACTCTATATATTTGTTTTTTTTTACATAAAAATCTGTCCTCCTCATCAAACAGGGCCTCAGAGAACAATCTGCACCAACAGTTGCAGGTTTCAGCTCCCGCTCCAACTGCTATGTAAGGATCTTGACATATTTTTTTGTGCAATTGAATATTCATGGTTCATTGAGTTAATCTTCTGCACTTTTCCAATGTTGTAGGGCACGAAAGGGAGCAAGAAGTGAAGGTTTGATATGAAGCTTTAGCTTTCTAAGTGGTAGCAATGAAGGATTAGCCTAAGTGGCTCTCGGCCAACATTTAACTTAAATTTATGAGCTTTTGTTTAAGTGCTCAATATATGTTTCTTGAGCTGAGCTATGAGCAGTGTTGGGTGCTTGTGTATGTTTCTTGATACATGTGATTCAATTATTTTCGTTTCCTTCTACTGGTGGCTTGCATATTGCAAAGTTCGATTCGACTCGGTTTGGCTTGGCTCGAGTTAGATCGAAATATGCTGTAAAATCTGTTTGAACATTTAATTGAACTAGCTTGTGAGCAGTTCGGACTCACCTATGAGCCAAGCCGAGCTTGCTTCCTAACTCATGACTCTTAATAAGCCGAATTGACTCAACTTGTTAAGAGAACTGAGCCAACCAGAATCAACTCACTTAAACTCCACTGGTAATACACCTACTCACGGGGTGCACGAGGACGACCGAGTTGCGGGTGCATTGCCGGGTGAGCTTTTTGTCATGGCAATGCCACACTACCAAATCTCAGTCTGGCAACTACAGAAAGAAATAAACCTATCAGGATCAAAATTTTAGTGTGGCAGTTGGGTTCATGTGCCAGATTTGTGCCGGATAATCTACAGCATTTTAGTTGGTTCACACTTGTTTTCTCTGAAATTTTGTCATATTTCTTACATTCGTTCTGTGTCTAGGTGTGCAACTTCCTCAGCTCGTCGCAATTCAGAAATCACTAAAAGAATGGAGGATGAAGTCTATTCAGAAATCTGTTGACCAACTTTTTCTTATCATTTGAGCAAAGCAGTACTACTTCTCCTAGACACTTTACTAATCAGTACCAATTCTCCAACAGATTATCTCGTCAACAGATTGGCTGTTGGCAGTACTAACTCTTAGCTCTTCGTTTTACAAGTTCATCTTTTGAGAAAGCAGTATGCATGCCATGCAATACATTGACTGATTCTTCCAAATGGAGAAAACAAGCATCACTTATTCGTTCACAACTTTGTTCAAAGAACATTTTTATCCATAACATGAGTATTAGTGCAGATGACTCACAATAACTAACATTTTTCCAACACTTTATAAGCTGAAGCAACACTAAGAAATAAATGACGACTTAAAAATACAATGGGGCTGTAATAATCGTATGCCTATTTTGCAATTTTTGTCACAACTTTCCAGCATAAACATTTGGAATAACATGCATTTCATTCATAGGGTTGATTAGTACAGAAACAGATACTTCTTTCAGCAGTACTACTTCTAGACACTTTGTTTCATTCAGTAAAGAAACAGACGTTTTGCTGATCTCAAACTAAACTATGAACACCACAACATCAAAATGCTGGGGAAAAGACATAACTGTTCCAAGAACTGTAGTTTAAGGACTGATCATTGCAACAGTGTATATGCATTACACAGTAGCAATTCAGAAGTCAAGCATCAAAATGAAAATCTGACAAACAACATGCTCAAAACGAGAATTCACAATATCCCCCAAAAACAGAAGGAATACATGAATCACCAATACATCATGAACACATCCATGAATCAATATGATGTACAACTCTTGCCATGAACAGTTTCACAAACTCACCAAGAACCAATCTACGAAGTAAGCTGAAGCAAACATTACATGCAAAATCTTCAGAAGTCAACTCATCACGGTACATTTGCTTGCTCTCTGGGTAAAACAACAAGCAAATAATGCAGCAGTGTAGCAGTAGCAGGGCTATTAATAGGCAGACATCACCAAGTTCATGGCGCAAACAATTTCACACCAATTCTTGTACTGAAACACAAATAACTGATAAGGGAGCAACCAAGCAGTAAAGATTCTTCAAAGAACCAATCCAAGAACTAACCAAAACTTCATCTGATCAGTTCATCACAGTTAAAGCAACACAGCTCTGACCAAAAGAAACAAGAAAGTAACAACAGAAATGTAAAGACAACCTAAAGAACTCTACAGAAGTTCCAAGAAACCTAAGAAAGAAGACCCACAAGAATCCTGCGAAGCCACCAAGAAAGCCACCAACAGAAAATAACAAACTATCTCCAAGGACCTGTCCTCAATTCCTCATCAGGCAAGACGCGCCGCCCCGCTCAAGAAGCATCCGCGAGCGGCTATGGCCATGAACTAGTCGACAGCGGCGACAGCAGCAGCCTCGGCGGAATCGAAATGTTCTGAACCACCCGCGGCTGGCGACCATGCGGACCGGGAATTGGAATCGGCGCGCTGGGCCCGGCGGGCAGGTCGACGGGCGGGCCGGCGTGCTGGCGGCAGATCGGGCAGCGCGTGTAGTCGTCGATGCAGGCCTGGTGGAAGCTGTGGTTGCAGCCCAGCGTGCGGACCGTCTCGTCCCCGGTCATGCTCCCGTGGCAGATGGTGCAGCCATCCTCCTCCTTTTGGCGCCGCCGCAGCAGGCCCGCGACGCCGCCCATCAGCGGCTGGCACCCCCACGCCAGCCAGGCGCAGCAGAAGCCGCAGCCGTCGGAGGCGAGATCAGCACGGGACATGGCTGCCCTCCCTCTCTCTCTCTCTCTCTCTCTCTCTCTCTCTAAATGTTTGTTGCTTCTCTCCTGATCTGTTTCTTTGCTTCTCTGTTTGCTCGCAATAATGGAAGCGGAGCGGGAGTTACAGTCACTTATATAGGCTGTGTGGGTCCGAGTGAGCCGGTGGGATTAGAGATCGTACGGTTGGATGTGTTTCTAGATGCAATGGGCGGTCGAGATGGGTTTTGTTTTGTGTTTGCTAAGCATGGTCATCTATAGCGTAACTGTCGACAAGAGAAGAACCAGTTCTAATTTCTCAATTAGCATCACTACTAATTATTCAGGGGTCTGCAAAAGTAGACCGAACCAAACTAATCGATCTGAACCAAACATTTAGTTTGGTACTTCTGAAAACCAAAATTTTGCCAAACCAAAACTATCGAACAGAGAAAACCAAAAACAGAACTTATCAAATTATCTTTCGTAATCCATTAGACTTCATATTATTTTAAGGACGTGTCTAGCACACACGTAGCTATTTTTTTTTGTTAAAAAACAATCACCTTTTTAACAGGTTCGCAAAAAAGATTTCGATCCACAAAATTCTAATGGCTCATAAAAATCTAATGGGTCCGCAAAAATTAATGGATTACTTTAGACTAACGGTCAAAAAAATTTAACGAATTAGGTGAAAAATTACAACAGGTTCACAAGACTTAACGGGTCTGCACACAAGATTACATAAAATAGTACGTTTTGGAACCCTAGCCGCCATATTAGGATGAGGTACACATAAAAACTTGTAAAAATATTTTGTGATGGATCTAGGTGGAGAATCACATCTATAAGAAAAGAAAAAGAAGTTAGTATCATCATAACTCCTTCAAATCAAGTTTATAGCTCTAAATTATTAATATTGATTACATCTAAACATTCCTTGACACCAAAACTAATGACTTGTCATCAAATTTGTAATCTATGCAGCAATAAATTGAACAAAAAAAATTATAAAAAATGGACAACAATCTGGATGTGCCTCAATTTGGAGAAAAAAAGTAAAATTTTTTGTGTACTTCACAAATAGTTAAACTTCTAACATCCCATGTCAGATCATGCTACAAATTTTTTATTTAGAGATATAATTACAGAAAAATTTTAAATAATTTACATAGTTTGCATTTATGTAAAAAATGTTCATGCCAGTTGTAATTTTGATTTCCTGTAAAAAGTGTTTTGAATTGTTGTAAATAAAAAAATTTGTAGTGTGTTCTGATTGCTTGATGCTACAAATTTTTATTTAGAAAAAGATAATTACAAGAAATTTTAATAATTTACATATTTTTCATTTATGTAAAAATGATCATGTTAGTTATAATATCTAGACTTTTTTTCCAACGATTTAAAAAAATGTTTGTTTATTTAAGAAAATTACAAGTAGAAATAATAAAAATTACTTATAGAAAAAATTCAATCATGAAGGAAAGGAATATTATTTGTGATGTAGAAAAAAATATTTGTCTATTTAAGAAAATTACATGTAGAAGTGAAACATTATACATATAAAACACTAATATATCTGTAGAAGGAAAGGAATATGCCCAATAGTCATAGATTTTTGCTATTAGTAGTAATAACCTCTGCAAACGTTGATTCATCTTTTCTGAAATTTTTTTTAGAATCTCTTTTTCTATTTCAAAAATTATTTTCCGGGCAAAACATTACCTCTTTAGATATATTACTGTTTCCAAAAAAATAATTTTTTAGAATGTCTTGGGTTTATGCAAACCCTAGACGTTCAAAAAACTTATTTTTGCCTAGAAAATAAAAAACAAATTGAAATTATATGTATTAACACTATTGCATGTGAAAAAAGTGCGTAACATCCATATATGTCTGTTGCATATTTATTTATACTGTAGGTACAACGAAAAGAAGAATGCAAGCGGTGAAATTTGTGATGAAGGATATTTGACTAAATCATTAATATTCGGCAACTAGGTTGTTTATAATGAAACATTATAAAAAAATTACTATCATATCTAATATATGTCTCCAGATTACAAAATGAAAAAGAAATTTGTTTTGTTAAAAAAAATTTTGTAGGTTGATTTTTTTTGTTCAAGAATCATCTTCTAGTAAGATAAGATTTCAAAACGATGTGAGCTCTCAAGCAAATCAACACGAGCTTGAGGTAGATAATTTACTATCATATCAAGTATATCTACACTGTTGCATTACATGGTGCTACTTATTGCATAACTCAGTAATTTGAAGGAAAAAACTGTAATGTATGCACATTAATTTACCAAAAAAAACTTTGTTATCGTTTTTCATGTTCCTATAAATTTAGTGTAGATGATATGATATATATACATTTTATGAGTGCCAAAAAAATCTACTATTTTGATGGTATGTATGCAATAATATATATAGAATCCATGATTAAATTATTATTATTTGTGCGAATATGCAGATTTACTATGATGGTACATTATTAAAATGTAATATCAATTATTATATATGTTTCTATATTGTAGTTTGAAAAATAATGATTGCTTTCTAAAACAAACATGCAGGCTGGGTCTTCTATGTAGGGTGTATGTTGTGATGACAAAACACCTCAAAATGATGAAAGATTTACTATAAATAAAAATGAGATTATAATAAGTAAAAATATTGGATACAATACATGATGTCCTTTTTTACTAATTTTTAGTTTTGTTATGCTTTTTTGACAACCCTATGAAATTTATTATAGATGATACCGTCTCTTAACACTTTGCTGAGAGGAAAATCATATTGAATTAAAAGAATAATATCATAGTTTATGAGAACAACCGGCTAGTTTAAAACTTAGTATCAATTATCATTTGTGTTTTCTATACTATAATTTGAAAATAATGATTTATTTCTGAAATAAATATGTTATACTGACAAAACACTTCAAAATGATGGAAGTTTTTTTGCAAATGAAACTGAGATTATGGTGAAGGCAAACATCGGATATTGCCAAACAAAAAAATGACTCTTATGTTGCAATATATGTTGTCCCTTTTTACTGACGTTAGTTTTGTTATTTTTTTTTATAGTCCTATGAATTCACCACAGGTAATATAGTGTCTACACATTTGGTGAGAGACAAAACTTGATATTGAATTAGAAAGATAAAGCTGTAGTTTAAGACTACAATATTATTCTTTTAAAACTTAGTATCAATTATTATATGTATTTCTATATTACAATTAGAAAGTAATGATTTATTTTTAAAACAAATATGTAGGCTGGATCTTCTGTTCAGGGTGCATGTTATACTGACAAAACACATCAAAATGATTGAAGCTTTATTTCAAATGCAAATGAGATTATGGTAAAAGCAGAACATTGGGTATTTTCAGAAAAAAAAAAAGAACTATCTGTTGCAATACATGCTATCTTTTTTACTAATGCTAGTTTTATTATGCTTTTTTGACAACTCTATGAATTCACTACAGATGATATAATGTCTACATTTGGTGAGAGAAAAAACTTGATATTGAATTAAAAGGATAAAATCATAGTTATATTGCTTTAGTTTATTATTTTCTTTTGAGGGACAAATTCGCCATTGAAAAAAGTTTTAGTCAGAGCAATATTCAAACTAATGTAAGAACAGAAGTGTCGTGGTGTCATGAACCCCACGGCAAGTTTGATGGCATGGAATACGCATACGGTGACGCGAGCAGACCGTGCGATGGGTCGCCCTGTGTCGCGCAATCACAGAGAGTGACACGAATGATTTATATAGGTTCAGGTTCCAGTGGGGACTCTAGTCCTATCGACGTGCCCCCGATGTAAGTTGGCTGGGGAGGCTCTCTCGCAGGGAGAGGGCTCCTAGACACGCCTATTTCTTTGAATGTATTGGATGTAAACGAGAGTGTTATGTTACAAGAGAGGGGTACAAGGGTGTATATAGACCCCAAAAGACGCAAATTACTAAACTACCCTAGTTGCAACCGTCGGATCAAGGATGTAGTGGTGTTTTTACAGGATGTGAGGTCTAGATCTTTGACATGTGGCTACACCAGTTTTCGGGTTGCCCGAGGAAGAGGGAACCTCTTACTCGGAGAAACATCTGGAGAAGAGAGTCTCTTACCCGGAGAACCGTCCGGGGAGGGGAGGGTCCCTACCTGGAGAACTGCCCAGGGAAGGGAGGGCCCCCTTCTCGGAGAGATCACCCCACTCCTAGAGGCACCATTTAGGGAAGCGCATCTCAACCGGAGAAGCTCTGTCTACAACTACTATTTTTCCCCAACAGTAACCCCCCACACCCCCAAGGACATTTGATGGAGTCGGGGGGTGCACCAGATGGCATCAGGGGAGAAGACATCCCATTCCCAGAGAGCCATCCGGGGAATAGCGACTCTCTTACCTAGAGAACCATCCGGGAAAGGGAAGGTCTCTTACCTAAGAAACCGTCTAGGGAAGGAAATGTCCTACTCCCGGAGAAATGAGGCAATTTATACTTGTCACGCGTTGCTTCGTTTCTCGTGCTCCTCTTCGAATTCGACGGTCCATATCGCCCTTTTGTGACATGTGGCGACCATCCAAGCTACCTTCGCTTTCTATAAAAAAGGGGGGCTGGTGTTGATAATTCAATCCCATTTCCGAACTATGAACTCCCGACCCATTAGCGTTAGCGTCCTCCCGGTGAGAGGCCTTTCCGGAAACGAGACGAGAGTATGGCACCGAAGGTGTGAGGGAAGGTCGTTGAGGTGGCTCCAGAGGAAGTGACTTTCAATTTCCTCGGAGCCAGCGAGCTCACATCCAAGGACCGGGAGGCCCTCATGTCCCAGAGGGTCCTCTTGGATGGGGACATCCGAGTCCTGGGTGAGGAGGAGGTCACCCCTAGCCCCTGATGGGGAGGTGGTGGCCTTCGAGACCTTCATAGAGGCGGGCCTTCGTCTCCCAGTGCACCCCATGCTTTGGGACTTACTTCGGGAATATTGGGTGGCACTCAACCACTTGACTCCGAACGTCCTCGTTTCGGATGGGATTGTTCCTTTGGTTGTGTGAGACCACAACTGGGACGGAGGGTACATTTTTCCTCTTCCAATACTTCTACAAAGCCACCACGAGGAGCTCGCTGGTGGTGAGGAACGGGCCGAAATCTACCTTCGGCTCCGTGATGGTGAAGATCCTCCCCTCCCAGGTCGACGAATACCCGGTCGCATCCTCTTGGGACCACTGGGAAGGTTGGGCCCTGAGATGGTTCTATCTCCGGGTGGGGAATCCGGAGTTAGTTTACTCCTTGGGCCCCCTTACCCTTGGGGGATCTTCGGGTCCTCTGCTCCCGAGGTGGACCGTGGACGAGATGACCTTGATCGCCAAGATGGCGGAGGCTCGATCCTGGAGGAGCATGAGGGATCTGGCTGAGGAGTTACTTCTCCTACAGCTTAGCCCCTTCAGCCGGAACAGGAGGGGTTTTGGGCTTGGCCCGGAGTACCCGCAGTTTCTGATATCGCGACGTAAGTGTTCGAATGCTCGAAACGTCCTACTCTCGGAGAAAACGAGACAATCTATCTTCTGACCTTGGATTTGATTTTGCAGTGAGGTCGTATGAGTCCTCTCGGGAGAAGGCTGAGCATCTCCTTGGGAGGTATTTTGAAGACGAGCACGCCCAGTGCTGCATGATCATCGGGGAGGGCACTCCCTGGAACTTGGTGGCAGAGGCCTTTAGGATAACCCGCCCTTCCTGGGTACCGCTTCCCACTCTAGGCTCACATAAGAAAAGGGAGGCATATATCCTCCTGGAGGCGAAGCGCACTAAGGTAATGCGAGCTCTGGGTGAAAGTTTTGGGAAGGCTCGAGCCAAGTCCTCGGTGCCGATCCCAAGGCTGGTGAGGACGCCCGCAAGGTCTCCCCCAACGCGGGAAACTCCCGCGAGGGTGAGGGCACCGTCTCCGGCTTCCGGGCTCTTCTTGCAAGAGTTCTCTTTTGTCTTTCTTAGGCGAACCAAGTCGATGACATCTTTGAGCTTTCTAGAAAGTTCCTGATCCTCCGCAATGAAATCATCATTCTTAATATGCTCGGAAGTGGAATGTATGTCCTTCTCCTTGGACATAGCCTCATTTGATATAAGCATATCAATGAGCTTTCTCGGTGAAGTGTCGGAGAGGTCACCGTTTGCAAGAGTGGTAATGAAGTCTCCGTAGCGATCCTCCGGTAACACCTTAAGCAATTTCCTACAAATGTCTAGATTTGAAATATTAGCACCATGGGCTTTGAGCTCATTTGTGATGTTGATCAAGAGATCATATATGGTAGAGAGTTTATCATGCTCCAACATCACAAATGCCTCATAATGTTGCATCAAGAAATGCACCTTAGCATGCTCAAAGCTAGATGTGCCCTCAAAGATAGACTCAAGGGTGGTCCAAACATCGTGAGCGATCGAACGATCACTCACTAGTTCGAGCATATCATGGCTAAGAGATCTAAGAAGCACATCTTTAACCTTTGTATTTAAGAGGAGAATATCCTTATCTCAAATCAACGGATAAGTCACACCCTTCTCCACTAATCTCCATAAATCCAAACTCAATATCTCAAAATAAGTGCTCATAATAATCTTCCAACGAAAGTAATGTGAGCCATCAAAGTGATGAGCAATCAAACCAAAATCCTCTGTCTAGTCCATCCTTTCTCTCTAGGCGGTAAAGCCTATAAATGAGATATCTTGCTCTGATACCACGTGTAGGATCAAGGATGCCGACTAGAGGGGGTGAATAGGAGGGTTTAAAACTTTTCAAATAAAACAACTTTTACAAAGAAAAGAACCAAAAAAAATTTAAAAATATATTGAAAAATTAAAAGGAAGAGAAGGAGAGAACAAACACAGAGATTTTTCCCGAGGTCTCAGAGACTCGCCCGGTCTCCCCTACTCCTCGTTGAAGCACTCAAATGAATGAGTATTGCTTCAATATCCATGAAGGATATTTCTCACTAGTGGTTGCTCCTTGTCCACTCCGGAAAGGCGAGCACCGATGCCTTTTACAATCACGCCGAGTCTCTCCAACAATCTTCGAACAGGAGAGATCAACGGCCACGCCAGCAAACCATCTAGGTGAGGGCGTTCATCAAGAGTAATAAGTTGCAAGGTCTTATCTAGACCTTCAACAATCAACGAAAAACTCTAAATATGCAAGAATGACGCGAACAAAAAACTTGGTGGATCATTAAACTCACGACTTGATAAAAAGATCAAGATTTTGTGTTAAGAACTAAAGCTCAAATGTGTATATGAATATGAGGCTGCTTGGTGTATAAAACAACTGCTCAATACCTCAATTTATAGCCCAAAACACCAAAAGAGCCATTGTGCACAAGCTGTAAAAGTGACAGTGCATGCTGACAGTCATCATAGGTCACGACCAGAAAGAAGTAAAAACCGGAGAAAACTTAACTAGCCGTTTGAGGTCGAAAAAGGAAACAAAACAACACATACTGACAATCAGCATCTATCTCAACGACTAACAAAAATTACGGATAAAACTTTTCTAGTCGTTTGTGATCACATATGGAAATTGTCAGCTCATACTGACAGTCAGCATCACATGCTGACAATCAGTATCGACCCAAAAAACGACCAATTGAAACAAAAACTCAAAACAATCAGCTCAAGGTCAAAACTCATACTGACAGTCAGCAACACATGCTGACAATCAGCATAGGTCAAAAAATTTCAGCTCAAAAAACACGTTCTCTGGACAAATGTCAGTAAACAAAACTGACAATTCATACTGACAGTCAGCATGGATACAAATAGCTATAAATTTTGATCCAGAAATCCGATTAAACTGTTTTATGGCTCATTTGAAAGATAATTTAAAGGGCTATAGTTTTGTCAACAAAAGCAAAACCCAGGTCTGCCTAGATCTTTCTATAAAATGCAAAAACGCTTCTACTGTCAAAAAATTCATCTGAAAAACCAAATATTTTCAAAACAAATCCAATCGAAAAAAATGCAATGCAGTGACCTAATAGTTTCTCGGTTTATGCTGGAAATATAGAGAAGACTTGCAACCCCTCTTTATAGTACGGTTGAAACTAAGAAACAAATTTCTAAACCGATCAACCTCCAAACACCAAGATCGGTAAAAATAAAACTCATTTTATCTAAAGTCTTTTGTAGCTTCATTCTTGCTGTTTGCGTCTCGACTTTGTACCTTGCGACTTGTGCTTTATGCTTTATCTCTTTTTCACGTTGGGTTCATCTTGATCATCTTGCATGTCTTCCCAACACAGCTCTGTATCAAATAGCTCAAAAATACAATTAGTCTGAAACGCTTGTATTCATTAATCATCAAAATCCGGTTAGGCATAAAGGCCTAGATACAACACTCAAGAGTACCCTCTGCTTCTCCTTCTCCGATTTCGGTATGGTTGTGGTTCTGGTGTCTTGGGTGCTGATTTGGGGTTCAATTGAGGCGTGGTGAGAGTGCTGGATAGTGGGAGGGGCCGCCTAAGGAAGGCGGTTGTGGCGGCGAGGGACCACAGCTTTGGCACACTGCACGTCGCCACTACCTGAGAGGAGTTGCTGATGTGCAGGTACCTGGTTGAGGAGTTGAGGGTGGATGTCAATGCCGTCGACCTGGGAGGTCTCTCTCGCTCCCATAACCCAAATTTTTATACATTGGAGTCTAGTTGAATCTGCAGGGTTATACATTGGAGCGAGACGGTCTATGCCAGTATCAACGGTGTGCACCATAGCGGTGGTCTATCGCCGGAGACGAAAGGTTAGTGATTTTCAAACGAACAAAGCAAGTCCTCGGGTGAGGGTCCTTAACTGGGAGAGAGAGGGAGATGACATCCCCGTACCGATCGTTGATCCCCCATTCCTAAACGTAGGCTTGGATCTTGAGGGTGACAAGGTTCAATGAGAGCTTCTGTGTCTCCTCGATAGAGAAAAGCGGTGTCTCCCTCTCGGAGGCGTCAGTGTCGCCCTTGGTCTCTCGGGTCCCTTGGGTGACGCCCTCCTCTGGGAGGCCATCCTCCTCCAGCCGCGACCTCCGGCGGGTGGGATCGTTTGCACCTACACACTGTTCGAGGGGTCGCCCTCTCCAGACGCGGCACCATCGGATCGTTACCCCTACCCAGTGTCCGAGGAGTCGCCCTTTCCAGACGCAGCGCCAACGGACCGTTTCCCCTACCCGATGTCCAGGGGGTCGCCCTCTCCGGACGCGGCATCACCGGAGGGTCGGCCTCAGAAGCAAAAATGGTGTCTAGCCGAGGAGGAGCGCCGACTCCCCAAAAACGCACAATTGATTAACCCCTAGCGCGCGGGGATTCCTCCTGGGGGGCCTGCTCCGGAGAAGGGGTTGGGGCATAGTCCGCCAAATCGTACTCCCCTTCCCCGATCTCCACGTCGGAAAACACCTGATGCACCCAAGGCATCGAGTTGTCTAACGGTTTGTACAGTATTAACAGATAGTAAAAGTTATGTGCTATTCACTAACGGTTTCTCAGACCATAACCGTTAGTACAAAACCTTTTCTCCACTGCAGTCGTCGTACACTAACGGTTTTTTCCCGGATTACTTATAACCGTTAGAAGATAGGAGTTAGTGGACTGTAATTCTGTAGTAGTGAAACTCGATCTCGTATTGCTTCTTTTTGTTAACATCATTTTTCTGTATCATCCTTAGAACCTAAACATGTAGATGAAACTCTAAATGATCCTGATTGGGTAAATGCTATGCATGATGAACTTAATAATTTTTCTAGGAATAAAGTTTGGACTTTAGTAGAGAGACCCAAAGATCATAATGTAATTGGAACAAAATGGGTTTTTAGAAATAAGAAAGATAAAAATGGTGTAGTAATTAGAAACAAAGTTTGTCTGGTTGCACAAGGTTTTACTCAAGTGGAAGGTTTAGATTTGGTGAAACCTTTGCACCGGTAGTAAAACTTGAAGCTATTCGTATACTTCTTGCTTATGCATCAAACTTAAATATCAAGTTATTTCAAATGGATGTAAAAAGTGTCTTTTTAAATGATGAGATATCTGAATTAGTTTTTGTGGAACAACCTCCCGGTTTCAAAGATGCTAAATTTTCAAACCATGTGTTTAAAGTGTCTAAAGCTCTCTATGGTCGCAAGCAAACTCCTCAAGCTTCGTATGAACGACTTAAGGACTTTTTTTTATCAAAAGGTTTTAAAATTGGGAAGGTTGACACAACGCTTTTTACAAAAATGATTGATAAAGACTTGTTCATATGTCAGATATATGTTGATGATATTATTTTTGGATCTACTAATGAATATTTTTGTCATGAGTTTGGAGAAATGATGTCTAGAGAATTTGAGATGTCAATGATTTGCGAGCTAAGCATCTTCCTTGGACTACAAATCAAGCAACTCAAGAACGGTACGTTCGTCAGTCAAACGAAATATGTGAAGGACTTGCTCAAGCACTTTGGGATAGAAGATTGTAAAGCAGTCAAAACCCCAATGGCCACAAATGGACATCTGGATATAGACAACAATAGAAAATCGATCGATTTTAAACTCTATAAGTCTATGATTGGTAGCTTGTTATATCTTACTGCATCTAGGCCTAATATCATGTTTAGTGTTTGCTTATGTGCTAGATTTCAGTCAGCCCCTAAGGAATGTCATTTGATTGCTATTAAAAGAATCCTTAGGTACTTAAAATGCTACCCCAACTTAGGTCTTTGGTATTCAAAAAATGCAAACTTTGAATTAATTGGATATTCGAATTCAGATTATGTGGGTTGCAAGATTGATAGAAAGAGTACTTCTGGCAGTTATGAACTTTTGGGGAGATCATTAGTGTCTTGGTCTTCTAAGAAACAAAATTCCGTTGCTCTCTCCACCGCTGAAGCGGAATATGTTTCGGCAGGTAGTTGTTGTGCTCAAATTTTGTGGATGAAGCAAAAATTTTTGGATTATGGAATTATATTTAAAAAAGTGCCACTCTTGTGTGATAATAAAAGCGCCACTAAAATTTGCAAATAATTCTATTCAACACTCTATAACTAAACATATTGAAATACGGCACCATTTTATAAGAGATCATGTGGAAAAAGGGGATATAGATATAAGTTATATCAGAACTGACATGCAGCTGACAGATATTTTCACCAAACCTTTAGATGAGACTAGATTTTGCTTTCTAAGAAATGAATTGAATATTATTAATATATCAAATGCTAGTTGATCTAAGATAAATGTCTGATTTTTCTGTCCTCCCGCCTTTTGTGCTTGATGTCAAAGGGGGAGAGATTCTTGAGTTTCTTGCTTCATTAAAGACATTGTTTATGTTTGGGGAGAGATTGGGGAGAAAGATTCTTGAGATATGTCCTCTCGCCTTTTTGTGCTTGATGCCACAGGGGGGAGAATTTTGTATGACTTTTTGTTTTGTTATGGATGGATATATTTATGCTTATGTTTATTGTTATATAGTTGATGGTTGTTATGACCGGATGATTTGTTGTATGGTTGTTTGACCATATTTATATATATGATGATTTGGTCTTTATTATATGATGTTGATTGATCTTTATGTTTTATGATCTGGTCTTATAATTATGATGATACATATCATATATTAATTGAGATCTCATGCATACACTCATGGGGAGTTATTCTTTTTTTTTATTACCAAACACTTGTTATCATCAATCATCAAAAAGGGGGAGATTGTTGCATCTAGGCCTTTATGCCTAACCGGATTTTGATGATTAATGAAAACAAGCGTTTCAGACTAATTGTGTTTTGAGCTATTTGTACAGAGCTGTGTTGGGAAGACATGCAAGATGATCAAGATGAACCCAATGTGAAAAAGAGATAAAGCATAAAGCACAAGTCGCAAGGTACAAAGACGAGATGCAAACAGTAAGAATGAAGCTACAAAAGACTTAAGGTAAAATGAATTATTTTTACCGATCTTGGTGTTCAAAGGTTGATCGGTTTAGAAATTTGTTTCTTAGTTTCAACCGTACTATAAAGATGGGTTGCAAGTCCTCTCTATATTTCCAGCATAAACCGAGAAACTATTAGGTCACTGCATTGCATTCTTTTCGGTTGAATTTGTTTTGAAAAGATTTGGTTTTTCAGATGAATTTTTTGATAGTAGAAGAGTTTTTTCATTTTCTAGAAAGATCTATAAAGATCTGGGTTTTTCTTCTGTTGACAAAAATATAACCCTTTAAATTATCTTTCAAACGAGCCATAAAACACTTTAATCGGATTTTTGATCAAAAGTTATGGCTGTTTTTATCCATACTGACTGTCAGTATGCTATATATGTTGACTGTCAATATGAATTGTCAGTTTTGTTTACTGACATTTGTCCAGAGAGCGTGTTTTTTGAGCTGAAATTTTTTTGACCTATGCTGACTGTCAGCATGTGTTGCTGATTGTCAGTATGAGTTTCGACCTCGAGCTGATTGTTTTTGTTTTTGTTTCAACTGGATGTTTTTGTGGTCGATACTGACTGTCAGTATGTGATGCTGACTGTATGAGCTGACAATTTCCATATGTGATCACAAATGGCTAGAAAAGTTTTATCCGTAATTTTTGTTAGTCGTTGAGATAGATGCTGACTGTCAAGTATGTGCTGTTTTGTTTCCTTTTTCGACCTCAAACGGCTGGCTGAGTTTTCTCTGGTTTTTACTTCTTTCTGGTCGTGACCTATGCTGACTGTCAGCATGCACCGTCACTTTTACAACTCGTGCACAACGGCTTTTTTGGTGTTTTGGGCTATAAATAGAGGTATTGAGCAGTTGTTTTATACACCAAGCAGCCTCATATTCATATACACACTTGAGCTTTAGTTCTTAACACAAAATCTTGATCTTTTTGATCAAGTCGTGAGTTTAGTGATCCACCTATGCTATATATGTTTTCTGTTCGCATCATTCTTGCATATCTAGAGTTTCTCGGTGATTGTTAGAGGTCTAGATAAGACCTTGCAACTTATTACTCTTGGTGAACACCCTCACCTAGACGGTTTGGTGGCGTAGCCGTTGATCTCTCCTGTTCGAAGATTGTTGGAGAGGCTCGGCGTGATTGTAAAAGGCATCGGTGCTCGCCTTTCTGGAGTGGACAAGGAGCAACCACTAGTGAGAAATATCCTTCGTGGATATTGAAGCAAGAATCATTCATTTGAGTGCTTCAACGAGGAGTAGGGGAAACGAGCGAGTCTCCGAGACCTCGGGAAAAATCTCTGTGTTTGTTCTCTCCTTCTCTTCCTTTTAATTTTGCAATATATTGTTAAATTGTTTTTGGTTCTTTTCTTAGCAAAAGTTGGTTTATTTGAAAAGTTTTAAAGCCTCCTATTCACCTCCTCTAGTCGGCATCCTTGATCCTACATTGAGGAGGTGGAGGGTGCTGTCGGCCACCTCCTGGAGGAGCATCTCCTGAGGTGGACTGGAGGCTGCGGAAGGAGAAGGAGGCATCGTTGGGGAGGGGCTAAGGTTTAGGTTTTTGGGTGGGGGAGGCACTTATCGAAAACCAAAGAGGAGGTAGGCGGCGCCATATTGATGGGGTGGTGGTGCTTGCTAGGGTTTTGGGGGTGGGGATAGGAGAGGTTTGGCATGGGAGTGGGCTTGGGAAGGAAGGAGGTACAAGCGGGAAGACAAGACGTGGATGGGGCGAAGAGATGTGGATAGGGCTGGAAACTAGATGAGCTCGAGTGAGCCCAGGCAAGCTCAGTTTGGGCTCGATAGTGTATTGGGCTTGGCTCGAAATATCACGAGCTTAGAACCAGGATTGGGCTCGGCTTGAAGTAAGCTCGATAGGGCTTAAGCTCGGGTCGATAAGTAAATAGATGCAGTTCAAATTTTCCTTTCTTGTGAGGTTTGATTGGGCTCGCTCGACCTCGAATAGTCTCAGCTCGAAAATGTGTATTACAATTTAATTCGAATTTTAACGAGCCGAGCTCGAGCGAGCTTGGGAAGGCTCGGGCTCGGCTTGAATTTTCACTCAAGCTTCACCTCAGGCTCGAGCTCGGCTAGTTAAAGGCTCGAGCTGATCCCGAACCGATCCTAAATAGCTCGCGAGTTTCGATCTTTTTGTCTAGCCTTAGATGTGGACGACCCTGAATGCAACAGTAGAAACAGCGCACATATAATCATAACTATTTAATTGTGTTTGGCTAAGGAGTTTTTTTTTATGAATAACCAATTAAAAAATAATTTCAAAAATAAGCTAAAACTTTTTAAAATATCAAAAATGCCTTCAGGCGCAAATTGCCATTCGCAACTAAACTTGAATCGCGATCTGGGCACATGATTGAACAGGTGGCACAGCCCATATGCACGCTGGCCTAGCTGAGTTCGAGCAAGAGTGTTTCAACCAAGGGTGTTTCGACCAGTGTGAGTTCGACCATGTGTGTTTCGACCAGAGTGTTTCGACTAGGGTGAGTTTGACTAGTTTGTTTCGACCAGGATTCCTTTTCAGAGGGCCCTGGGCCAGTGATGCATATGGATTGTGCCACGTGTTCAGTCACGAACTGAGCTCACGACTGAAGTTCAATCGCGAATAGCAGCTCGCGACTGAAGGCTATTTCTGACATTTCAAAAAGTTTTAGATTATTTTTGAAATTATTTTTTCAATGGGTTATTCGTGAAAAAAATTCTTGGCTAAGCCACTTTACTTTGTATTTTTCTAATTATAACTCTTTACTTTCCACGTTTGTCTAATAGGAAATCTATGTTTTTTTTCAAAATTTCAGATGTAGGGCTTAAGGTAATAAAAGTGAATCCTATATTCGTAGAGGGTCTGATTAGATAGGATTAATTAAAGTAGAGGGGTTCAATTGCACTCATAATGTTAGAAGTTCTATTTATGAAATATTAGAATTTAGAAGGTTTGTTGTGCAATTTTGCTAATCTATTTCTTTCTTTAGTCCAACGAGTTTGGGTTGTTACGTCATGGCCATTTTGGATGCGCACGTGCGTTTGAATGCATGCAGTGCACGTGAACGGGCTGGCGTGCAAGGACACCGGCGCCGTGGTGGCCGACCACTTCTACTTCGCAGGCGAGACGGCAAACAGTCTCGGGTTCTCCACGACACCTGTGCAGGTCCCCGGCCTCAGCACCCTCGGCCTCGGCAAGCTCCGCTTCGACTTCGCGCCGGCAGGCCTCAACCGGCCGCACCTCCACCCGCGCGGCTCCGAGATCCTGACTGTGCTGGAGGGCTCGCTCTGCGTCGGCTGTCTCACATCCAACCCAGAGAACAAGCTATTCGCCAAGTTCTTAACAAGGGGGACGTATTCGTGTTCCCCTAGGGCCTCATCCATTTCCAGTACTACAACGAGAGCGCGGCCGCGGCGGCCGTCGTTGTTCGGGTCGGTGCCGGATAACATCCTCGCGAAGGCGCTGCCGGTGCCCGGTGGACAAGAGGATCGTGGATGCATAAGTAAATGCGTGGTTTTGTCTCAACTCACACGCACGCTTTGGCGCATATCAATACTCCTTCGATCGGTTTGGGGTTGCACAGGAATGCAGTGTTCATAAATCATAACTAGACCTGTACAAAAGCTTCTGATATTCATACAACAGTGTATGCATTACACAGTAGCAATTCAGAAGTCAAACATCAAAATGCAAATTTGACTAACAACATGCTCACAACGAGCACAATATCCCCCGAAACAGAAGGAATACATCAAGAACCCATGTTACCCATCCACGAATCAACATGATGTGCAATTCTTGCCAGGAATAGGCTCACAAACTCATCAAGAACCAAACTAAGAAGTAAACTGAAGCAAACATTATCTGAAAAATCATCAGAAGTCAACTCATCACAGTACATTTGATTGTACTCTGAGCAAAACAACAAGCAAATAATGCAGCAGTGTAGCAGAGCTATTAAGAGGCAGACATCACCAAGTTCTATTGCGCAAGATATACTATCTGCACGGGCACAAACAATTCACACCAATCTATAATTGATTAATTCAAATAATTAATAAGATTACCGAGTGATCAGTACCAATTCTTGACAATGAAACCCAAATAACTGATATGAGAGTGTGATGTCCCCAAAATTAGGAAAGAATAAATTTGAAATGGGATCCAAATTTGAAAGAAAGGAAAGTGATCATGTTTATATGTAAACTAAGAATTGAAATATTATTTGAAAAGATTGATTCCATGAGACTATAAATAAGAGAAATTTCAATCATTGAGAACACAAGAAATTCGAGATGAACCTGATGAGAGAAAGGGAAGCCGTCATCTGCCACCTCTTCTTCTTCCTGAAGGTGTATGTTGTGTTTTGCTCTCTTGAGAAAGATGAGGGTTAAATTAGTATTAAGGACCAAAGATCTTTTGTAATTATTTTATTTGCAATTTAGTCTCTGAAGTGGTTTCTTATTATTTTCTAGACTTTAAATCTGTAGATTGAGCCATAGATTTAAACCGTAGATTTCTAGTAAGCCTTGAAATTTTAGATTGAAGTATTGCGTAATTTTTATTTAATTATTTATTAGTTATTTATTTATTTTTGTTTGAAATCGTTAGATCCATCGTCGTACGTCGGAGCAGCTTTCGAGGAATAATTTCTGGATTCAATAACCAATCAAGACAAGCTGTGTACACCCCCTTAATGCATATTTTATCTATTATGCATTATTTATTTTGATTATAATATATTATTATTTCATACATTGAAATTACATATTTTTGATGAAAAATAATTGAAAGTATATATAGGTTGATTTAATGACATTTACATGAGTAGTGGTTTGGATCTGTGGTTAAGATTTGTTGTTAGGATCTGTGGTCAAGATCTGTTGTTGTAAGTTGATCTATGGTTGTTGTTGTCGTAGAAGATTATAAAATTTTTTAAGTTAATAACAACTTGGTGAGTGACCAATACTTGTTCAGTAACTGTCATAGTTTTGGGATGGGGCAAGACTGAGTTCACTAACTCTATAGGAAATATAACCTGCATGGTTCTCTGTTAGTTGTGGTGGAAGTTGAAGTAGTGGGCTACGGCTTACTACAATGGCTTGTGCGTAGTCAGTGTATGCGCACATGTCCGGACGGGTTCTATATTCCCTTATATAGCTAAAGACTTTGTTTCCTCAGTGTCAATCATGCGTTAAAAGAAACGCAGAAGGGCGCATATGACGTCGACTGTTGTGTCTAAGGGGTGTTGTAGTATGGAACATCTTTGTAGAGTAAACTAAGTGTGAATTTTCGCCAACAAGTATGATAGTCTCACAATAAAAGTTTCAAACTGTTAAAAGTTAGTTTTTATATTATTTTACTGTTTTACAAAATTCATGTGCATCTTCAGTTATGGAAACATGATCCTTTGTTGTATTGATTGCTCATGAGTTGTTCTATATGTATAATTATAAGTAAGTAAATATATATTTTGTCTTGTTGAGTCTCAAAGACTCACAGCTATAGTTGCATGGTGGTGTATGCAGACGCTTCAAAACCATACCAAGTGGTGGAACCAGACGATGATAGTTTTAAAGACCACAAAGGAGGGGATGTATTCTCGGAGGATACTTAGTTCGAAGAGCATTAACGTTTAGTTTGAGAATTTTATTTTTTAAATTTTATTTCAATAATTTTTGTAAGATGATTTTAAGTTTTAAATAAAAAGTTTCTTTATTCGTTATGCCAATGCATTTGTGTTTCCACTCTGTATCAGAATGCGTACAAGTATGACTCAAACATGTTTAAAAGATATTAAAATCTCCCAAACCCCAGGCGTTAGAGAGAGCAACCAAACAGAAACACAAGAAAGCCACAAACAGGAAAGAGTCTTCAAAGAACTGAAACTTCATCTGATTAGTTTATCGTAGGTAAAGCAACACTGGTCTGACCAAAAGAAACAACAAAGTAACAACTGAAATGTAAAATAAACTGTCGATTCCAAGAAAACTAACCAAGAAGAGCCCCAAGAGTCCTGCGAGGTTACCAAGAAAGATACCAACAGAAAGTAACAAATTCTCTCCAAAAACCGGTCCTGATCAGACAACACGCGGCGCCCCGCTCAAGGAGCATTCGAGCCCAGCCATGAACTCGACCGACGCTGTGGCAGAGGCACTAGCCTCAGCGGAAACCCAATGTGCTCCACCGGAGGCAGGGGAGCATGCGAGCCCGGAATCGGTATCGGCGAGCTGGGCGCGTCGGGTAGGTCGGCGGACGTCTCAGCGGGCTGGCGGCAGATCGGGCAGCGCGTATCGTGGCCAATGTAGGCCTAGTGGAAGCTGTGGTCGCAGCCCAGCGTGCGGACCGTCTCGTCGCCGGTCATACTCCCGTGGCAGATGGTCCAGCCGTCCTCCTCCTTTTGGCGCCGCCGCAGTAGGCTGCGACGCCGTCCATCAGTCGCTGGCACCCCACGCCAGCCAGGCGCAACAGAAGCCGCAGCCATCGGAGGCGAGATCAGCACGGGACATGCTGCCTTCTCTCTCTCTCTCTCTCTCTCTCGTGATGTATTTGGATGTGGGTATGGATTTGAGCTCCGTTATAAATTGAGTAAAATAAATTGTATAGATATAATGTGATGATGTTTGGATATCAATAAAGTAGATTTGGATGAAATATTGTTAAATTAGTAATATGGATGATGTAAATAGAAAATATATAAAATAAAAAAATATTATCAAATTCATTTGTATGTTATATTCTATTTTAATAATCTTTATTGTACCTTAATAATTCTTAATCAAACTTTAATCCATATTAATCATTTTTTGTTACACAATTAGACGGGCTAGACCGCGGAGGAACAGTGGAGTGAGTGTATCCACTGGATCAGACTCAACCACTTTTTTTATCTGCTCAGCTAACCCAAAATAGCATGCAAGTAACCAAATAAAGAGTGAATTGCATCTCGCGAGCCAACCTCAGCATGATGCAAGCAAACAAATGCATGTGTTTCTCCTCTATTTTCTGCTTCTTATCTCTTTGCTTGCAAGAATGAAATTGGCGCGGTGAGAGTTACAGTTACTTAAGGTTGTCTCCAATGCAAGCACGAAGAAGAGATGCTCTTCGGAGGAGAGAGTGTGTCATGCGTGTAAACAGCCTCTCTAGGAACCAAGCACTCTCATGCATCGGTTATTAAGAATAGATAGTATGACACATCATTAAATACGACACCTCATTTTTACTTAAATTTTTCATTCAAAAAATAATCAAATAAACTGGTCAAAACAACTCACAAACTCTACACAGACTAACAAGTGAACCAAACAAACCTTGGACCTATCTGTTAGGCACTATGTGCACTATGTACACGGTGAACGCTGAAGGCGAGGCATTTTATGGGGTCCACCACCCTCGCCTTGCCGAATTGCGTCAAATCTAATCATACAATTGGCATGCAGGTCCCGCCAGTTTAGCCCCACCTATCAACTTCTTGGTGTAGGTACACACGGTGAATATGAAAGGCGAGGTGTCTGCAGCGCACATGGCCTTATGTGTTTTGTGAGACCCACCATCCTCGTCTCACCAAACTACATGAAATCCAACCGTGCAACTGACACACGGGTCCTACTCAATTTAGTCCTACCTATTAGTGTTTGTTTGTGAGGGTGTGCACATATGGCCAGACAGGACACAGTGAGACCTCCAAAATGCGTCGCCAAGAGTCACGGTGCACTCCAATGAAGCTGTGGCACGCTTCTCATGAGGCCCACAAAAAGTAAGACATGCTATGGTTGCCTCGCCACGCATCTCTGTCTCGTTAGCGCACTCGCATGAGCGAAGTTGACAACTAAGCTAGGCACCATGTGTCTCCTCGAGTGCTGATGTTGGAGACAGCCTTATATAGGCTGGGTGAGTCAGAATGAGTCAATGGGATAAGAGATCAGACAGTGGAATGTGTTTCTAGATGCAATGGACGGTCGAGGTGGGTTTTGTTTAAGGATTGTTCCAATCTTCTCGATCGGTTTGTGTTTGGTAAGCATGTACAAATTTTTAGACCAGGCTTCAAACTTGAATCTATGCCAAAATGTCGAAACTGGAAGATAGGCGTGCCGCATGCCACCTGAAAACACACCCAACACACACGGGGGAGCTCGATGCGGCGGCATTTTTCAACTTGAAAAGGCACCCGATACGCTGGGGAGAGCTCCGCATGGCGGAACTAAAGGCCGCCGTGCCCCCTTTTGGCCCTACAAGTGGAAACAACTCATCTAGAATAGATAAACTACTACATAGAAAAAATCACATGTATTTTTGATCATCTTATTGTGCAATGGATACACAGATCTAGTGCTTAAAAATTAAAAGGCACAAAAAATATTAATTTTCTGTTAAAACATCAATCATGACTATTGTTTATTCGAACAATACCTGTATATCAGCTCCTCTATTTTAGAGTTCTGATTTAGATTGGTTGTCTTGCGTCTATCATATGAAACACTTCTAATCTCAAGTGTCATAGACTTCATGTTGTGTACAGCTTAATTGGCAACAGCATGTATCATAGGTTTTTTTATCACATTATGTAGATTGAGCTAGATATCGTAATTTTATAGCTTAATAGAACAATCTTGTATGCCTTTTATAATTTTTTTTCAACTTTTTGAAATGATTTAGAAGATATTTGAAAAATTTTGCACATGTTTATACCAAAAGAGGTGTTTGGTTGATAAATTTACTCTGTAATTTGATTACGTGTAGAAGAGAAATACCTCAACTGCTAATTGATTAAACCATTTTGTAATCACAATATCAATATTCAAAATACATTATAATACATCAAAATGTTCAAACCACATCGTAATCCATAAAGACAACATAGATTCCAAAACACCAAAACAATCAAGTGGTTAGTTCATCATGCCACTTCCGACTCCGATAAATTATACATCTCCTTATGATTATAATTACAATTTCCGATAAATTGTACATCTCATTATGATTACAATTACGATTTTAACCAAGCCCCGCCACCACCTAACATTGTCTCGGATGATATTACATTGGTATTGGAGCAATTAATCCTAAACAACACTTTTTTGACCAAACAGTCAAGGCAGGGTTATAGTGTAAATTATCAAAGCAACATGATTTTTATTCCTCATTGCAGAGGACCCCCTGTTGAATGGTAGTACCTGGGTTTGCAAATGATCCCACAATATTAAGTTTGGCAATATACGCCTACCAACTCTCCATCATATAGTACCTAAGTGTGCAAATGATCGTACAAAATCTCCATCATATATTGCAAAACGCTCTTACCACCAAGCTTTACATTCCTAAGACATATATGCATGCTGGAACTATATAGATGTAAGCTCCAATACAACATCCACCCACTATGCACTAGTGCTAATATGTGTACAATTCATTCTACGGTGTCAGTAGTATTTCCAGGATAGGAACCAGCATTCCACAAATTCTTCACAGAAGACTATGGACAAAACATAGGAACAAGCATTCCAGTAAAAGTCTAGCAACTCTCAGAGCCTATATATTCAGTCAAGTCTTATTAGCACCACGAGAAATCTTCAACGACTCCAAAGCCACCCTGCATATTTCAATTAGAAAAATTAGTAGTGCCTAAACATTAAGCCTCCATACATGGCTTTATGTGTTAATAATGAAAAACCCAGGACCAAAGGAAGGACAAATCATCTGTAAGATTCAATGTTTTCCATGTCTATTTTGAGACTAATTTAATCCATGTCGTAATTCACCATATGAAAGTTTCAGTATAATACTAGATGAGATATATGGAAATATGAAGTTGATGACAAACAGCACAAGGATATCACAGAAACTAGAATGTATAACCAAAGGGATAGATAAGCTACCGTAATGCATTCTCGATCTCAATGTTTGCTGGATCCAATTTGAAACCATATAAAAGTGCATCACATGCCTTTTCATAATCCTGAAGATACAAAGTCGAGCACATGATCAACAAGGATTTGGTCCAAGAAAATGAAGAAATGGCAAACAACACCCTTGATCTCACCTTCAGTAACATTAGAGCTGCTCCCATCCGATAGTGCGCCTCTGGCCAATCAGGTCTGATCATTCTGCAAGTTTGAGCATCACTTGAAGCTTTGTCTCCATCACCGATGTGAAGAAAGCAAAGGCTCCTATTTGCGAACAAGGTTGCATCATTGCGGTCAAGGCACATTGCCTACATCCAAACAAATTAAAACAACAATTACCACATCTGGTAACACTTAAAACACAACTTCACACATTGCAAAACTCAGATCAATATAAAAGAATTAGGTGGTTAGTTCAGATATAGAACAAAGACTCATTGCAGTTCAATAAAGCAAGCAGAACCCTAGGTCATGGATCATGCAATCAACTAAATATGAGCATGTCTGGAGAACAATAGGTTAGCCAAGTCAAAAGTTGTCCGTCGAAACAGATAATCAATATAGCATCAGGTTAAAGTGAATTCATTGGCAAATATAAAACTGGCTCAGATGAAACATGCCTAATAAAAAATACACTTAAACAAGCAAGCACAAGTGGTGTCAGGTCAAGCTAAATCCTTTAACTGCCTCAATGAAAGATGGTACCAGAGGTTTGGAAACACACACTGGAAGCTAGAACAGTAACATGAGGAGACTTTTCAGTTTGGGTTCGGAAAACAAAAGCTAATATTTTGTCTCAAAAAAAGCTACCCTAATTTAATGCTTCTGTACCTTTGGCTCAAAAATTTAATGCCTTTCTATTAGATATTAGTGGATGGAGCCGCCCAATGTCCCGCGGGTTGGAGGAAATTATTGCTTGATGTCGTCAGTTTATTTGGGTTTTAAAAATTAGCCAAATATGTATATCAATAAGCAAACACCTTGATTTTAATTCGTGTGAGTACCATACAAGGGCTAATTAAGGGCTTGTTTGGAACAAAGAAATTTTAAGAAATTTTGTAGAAAATAAATCATTTGACAAGAGCTCATGAAAATTTTATCCTAAAATTTCTATGTTCCAAACCAGGCATAAACACAAGGAAATTTTACTTGAATATATGGACTGAGGTGTGCAATAGGAATTTGGAAACGTAAGTACGTCTGAACTTCATCCAAATTTAAGAGTGGATCTTTGAACAACACTTACTGCTTATTAAATATAGTATCTTGCTGATCGCAGCCTTATAGTGGGTACAATATCAAAATAAAAACAGTTTGCATTGTGCTACAAATCAAAAGTTTATTTGTTATTCTTCGAAAGTTTCATGCAAATAGATAGCACTTTTGAGGACAGATAGGCAGTGTTCCCTTTGTCTACAACATAGGCCTGCTTTTCCTTTTCTTGCCCCTCTGACAATATAAACTTATATGTAATACTAATGCACTATTTTTTTCAACTATATACTTCATAATTTCATATGTTAATGGTCATACAAAAAGGCATCCAAAGTTAATCACTTATTTAGTAGGGTAGCATGGTCTACTATGTTTTATTTTACCAAAATTGTGCGTCATCTTTATCTCAGTGCATAGAGAAGTAGGTCTATACTCCATTATGAAACATAGGGGACAATATGTTAAGTACATGTATATATATATATATATATTAATTTACTTGTACATATAGGACTTGAGTCTTGGGCCATATTTTACTTTAGATTTGTATTCTAGACCTATACTATATATATAAATACAGGATACTCTCCCCTTAATTGATTGAGAGAGATCATTCTATTCAAACTCTAACATGGTATCAGAACCTCCTCTCCTGATGAATGCCGCTGTGCATCATTCTCCTCGCTGTTGAGTTCTCCGGCAGCTTCTCTCCACGAGTCGTCGTTCGACTGTTGTCACAGACCTCCTCCGTGCCTTCCGCTCGCCACGCGCCACCTCCGGAGGTTCCGCCGCCGGGTCATCGCTCGCCTGCCATTGCGAGCAACCTCTGTGCCCTCCGCTCGTCGTGGATCGTTCCACCACCGCCGCTTGCTTCCGCGGCCTTCCTGCCTCTCCGTAGTCTCCGCTACCAACGCGGGCAACTCCATACCCTCCCCTCGTTGCGGATCTCCTCCGGAGGTTCCGCCGCAACAGCCACTCGCTCGTGTGCCCTAGCGCTGCCACTTGCCCTTGTGCGCTATCTTTACTGCTAAAAACCCTAGAGCCAGCACCTTAAATCGAGCAGAAGGAGCCAAGCTGACCAGCCGAGCCAATCCTTCCGAGCCATTTTTTGAGACGTCTCTGAGCCATGACCTCTTTGACGAGTCTTCCCGTTGCTGACATCAAGCTCAATGGGCAGAACTACCGCGAGTGGGCCACTACAGTTCGTCTTCTATTGATGGGAGCTGATCTGAAGTCTCATCTCACTAATTCCCCTCCTGCCACGGGGGCCGATGAGAAGATACTTGCTACCTAGCATTGAGCAGACAACCGAGTCGAAGTGTATCATTTGTCATAGTGCTGAGGTGTCGATTCGGATGCACATTGCTGAGCTTCCGACGGCACGCCAGATGTTGGAGTGTCTTCAACGACGCTTCGTTTAGAGCAGCTCGGCGCATGAGTTCTCTCTCTTACAGCATCTTCAGAGCCTGCATCAGTAGGACGCATCTTTTGGAGAGTTCTATAGCACTTACATGGGCATATCTAGCCAGTTGACAACCATGGCGCCTCCCTCTTCCTGTGCCACGTGCACTCACTGTGCTACCAGGACGAGACATTAGGAGCGACGCACTGTTTTCGACTTTATCATGCGTCTTCGTCCGGAGTTCGAGCCCATTCGAGCTCAGCTGCTCAGCCGTGCCACTTCACCTACCATGGATGAGACTCTTGCTGCCCTCTATGCTGAGGAGACTCGTCTTCGCTCGCTCTCGACTACATTGTAGATTTCTTCACATACAATCTTGGCAACCACTCAGCCCCCTAATCCTCATTCACCTGTCATTGCTAAGACGGCATCAGATGTTGTCCCCACAGTAACTCCAGTGGCTTCTGGTCTTGTTGTTTGCTCTCACTGCAAGAAACCAGGACACTATTCTGAGGTGCTACAAGCTCCATCTAGAGTTGAGGCCTCCTCGTAGACAGTCACGTGGTCGTGCTGCTGCTTCTATTGTACCTGTGATTAACTTTACTTCCACTGCTCTCCTAGCCCAATTTCAGGCCAATTCAGATAGCTACAGGCTCTTCTTCAGCATCGGACCTCCTCTAGTGGGTCAGCGAGCCTTGCCGCTACTTCTACTTCTACGATAGGTATTGCCAGTCACCCCTGGATTCTTGACTCAAGGGCCTCTTTTCACATGACCTCTAACAGCTCTCAGCTAAGCTCATGTCGGCCTTTGTCAGATAGCACATATGTCCAGACAGCTGATGGTACCTCTCTGCCAGTTACCCAGTAAGGTACCCTTTCCACTGCACAGCTTACAGTACCAGATGTTTCTCTTGTTCCCAGACTTTCTATGAGCCTTATGTCTGTTGGTCAGTTGACAGATATGCATTGCTTTGTGGGGTTTGATGATTCTCATTGTTTTTTGCAGGATCGTCGGACAGAGACACTCGATACTAGCCATCGCCGTAGAGGCTCTAAGGGTCTCTATGTTCTTGATCACCTGCTACTTCCAGTACGCTCCACCACTACCATCCCTTCCGCCTTGGCGTCTACTCCTGCATTTTCAGCTAACTTTCCACAGTGGCATCATCGACTGGGTCATCTTTGGGGTGCTCGTCTGTCCACTCTAGCTCATCAAGGTGTCCATGGTCATGTGTCTGTCGACACCAGTTTTGTCTGTCCGAGTTAGCTGGGTAAACGGCTACAACTCCCATACTCTTCTAGTACTTCTAGGTCTAGTCATACTTTTGCTTTAGTATATTCTGATGTACGGCGTCCAGCTCCCTTTGTGTCTAAAGAAGGCCATAAGTATTATGTCATTTTTATAGATGATTACTCTCACTATACTTGGGTCTATTTTATGACATCGATCACAGCTTCTTTCTATATATCAGTCCTTTGCTCGCATGATTCAGACACAATTTTCCACTGCTATTCAGGTTTTTCGTTCTGACTCTGGAGGCGCGTACTTATGTACTGCTTTTTGTCAGTTCCTTAGCACTCAAGGGACTCTTCCACAGTTTTCTTGCCCTGGTGCTCATGCTCAGAATGGTGTTGCTGAACACAAACACCGTCACATTATTGAGACTGCGCGCACTCTCTTGATCGCATCTCATGTTCCTCGTCATTTTTGGGCTGAGGCTATCTCCACAGCCGTATATCTTATCAACATTCAGCCTTCTCGCCTTCATGGAAAGTGTCCTAGAGAGGTTCTATTCTCTACTCCTCCTGGATACGATCACCTTCGAGTCTTCCGTTGTATGTGCTATGCCCTTCTTGCACCTCGAAAGCACACTAAACTGACTGCTCAGTCTGTTGAGTGTGTTTTTCTCGGTTACAGTCTTGAGCATAAGAGATATCGCTACTATGATCGCTCTGCTCGCCGTATTTGTTTTTCTTGAGATATTACCTTCCTTGAGGATCGGCCCTTCTTTCACTCTTCCATTCCTCGCACCACAAATCCTCCTGATTCGATCTCCTTCCTATCTTTACCTGATATGTCCTCCTTTGATGCATCTCCTCTTCCCACTTCTGATGCATCCTCTCCTGATTCCTCACATATCTCGCCTTTTCCGTTTTACTACACTCGTCGTCCTCGGGTCCCTACTGACACTCAACCTACCTCTGCTACCCCTTCTGATACTGTCCCTACTGACACACCCTACATCTATTACTCCTGATAGTCCGGCCAGTATTGATGGTGCTCTTACTGATGATCCACCAGCTCCACCCCATCAGTATGCTCTTCGTGATCACCAGACTATTATTGCTTCTGATTGCTATGGTTTTGCTACTTCAAATGTTGTTTGTGAGCCACATACTTACAAGAGGTTGTTTTCATTTCCTAAGTGGCAGTTGACTATGACTGAAGAGCTTGCTGTTTTAGATCATACTGGCACTTGGGAGTTTGTTCTCTTACCTGCTCATATATCACTCCTATCACATGCAAGTGGTTATTCAGAGTCAAGACCAAGTCTGATGATTCTGTAGAGCGTTACAAAGCTCGTTTGGTTGCCCGGGGTTTTCAGCAGGAGTATGGCAGAGATTATGATGAGACTTTTGCGCCTATTGCTCATATGACTACTGTTCGCACATTGGTTGCTGTGGCTGCTATTCGTCACTGGACTATTTCTCAGCTGGATGTAAAGAATGCTTTTCTTCACAGAGATATTCAGGACAAGGTTTATATACAGCCACCTCCCGGTGTCTCAACTCTTGCCATCATGTCTATCATCTTCGTTGTGCTCTATATGATCTCAAACAAGCTCCTCGAGCCTGGTTTGAGCACTTCCGATCGGTGGTTCTTGTAGCTGGTTTCTTTGCTAGTGATCATGATCCTGCTTTGTTTATTCACTGCTCAGCTCGTAGTCAAACCTTGATTCTCTTATATGTGGATGACATGCTGATCACTGGGGATGATATGGAGTATGTTGCCTTCATCAAACAACGTCTGAGTGAGCAGTTTCTCATGTCTGACTTGGGACCCCTCAGCTACTTCTTGGGTATTGAGATCACTTCTACTGAGGATTACTACTTGTCTCAGCAGCGGTATACTCAAGATCTTGGTCGCTCTGGTCTCACTGATACACAGATTGCTACCACTCCCATGGAGCTCCATCTTCAGTTACGTCCCACCAATGATACTCTACTTCCTGATCCCTCCCGTTATCATCATATCGTTGGGAGCCTTGTGTATCTTACTGTCACTCGGCCAGACATTGCTCATGCAGTTCATGTGCTCAATCAGTTTGTCAGTGCTCCTACGTCGGTTCACTACAATCACTTGCTGTGTATGCTCCGTTATCTTCATGGAACAGCCTCGCATCGGTTATTCTACGCTCGTTCGAGTCAGCTCCAGCTCTACACTTACTCTGATTCTACTTGGGCGAGTGATCCTGTTGATCGGCGTTCTCTCACTGATTATTGTCTCTTTCTTGGTACTTCTCTACTTGCATGAAAGTCCAAGAAACAAACGACTGTCTCCCGCTCCAGTACTAAGGCTGAGCTCCATGCTTTGGTTGCTACTACTGCTGAGATTATCTGACTTCGTTAGCTATGAGCTGATTTTGATGTTCCGTATACTACTCCTACATCTCTCTTCTGTGACAACACCAATGCCATTCAGACTACCAATGATCCAGTGAAGTATAAGTTGACGAAACACATTGGTGTAGATACCTTCTTCCTGCTATCTCATTCTCAGCAGGATACCATTGCTCTCCAGTATGTACCTAGTGAACTTCAGATTGCTGACTTCTTCACCAAAGCTCAGACTAGCGAGCAACATCGTTTTCATCTTTCCACACTCAACACGTCTGATCAGTCTTGAGTTTGAAAGAGGTGTTAAGTACATGTATATATATATTAGTTTACTTGTACATATAGGACTTGGGCCTTAGGACATATCTTACTCTAGATCTGTACTCTAGACCTGTACTATATATATAGATGCAGGGCACTCCCCTCAATTGATTGAGAGAAATCATTCTATTCAAACTCTAACACAATGTACATGTACTTCATATGACAATGATAGGTATGTTATAATAGCCATAAAAATGAATCCGGAGTTTTTTTTTCATGATAATTTAAAGATTTATTAAGAAAATTCCCAAAAGGATGTCCACACATGGGGTTACAAACGTGGTGAAGTTTTTTAAACAGATGAACAGCGTAGATGTGTTGTTGCTTTGAGTAGAACTTTAATTACTTTAATATGATCCAATGGTCGCCTGAAATAGGGGATAGCCCCTGTCAGTCCACAACTAGTAACAATAAATTACAGTAGCAATTTCTTAAATAACCCTCCACCACAAGGATATTATCTTTACTAGCTGACCAATGAGCCAAATGTCAAGGGGCAAAGGAGCTCGTGGACACCATGATACTGCCATTGGTCAGTGCATCCGCCAAAACTGTTGGCATCGTCGACGATCCTTCCAACGCTATCGGTCACTTAAGGGAGAGAAGTAATGAGAGCAGGGAGAAAGAACCAGGGAGAAAGTGGGGAGAGGAGAAGAGAAAAAGAATACAAAAGAAAGTACATTCACGGATATTTGTGCCTTAAATGTCAGTGACTATATTTTTTCAAATATTTTAATATTTCCCGTTAAATATTCTACATGTCAGTGACTATATTTTTTCAAATATTTTAATATTTCCCGTTTAAATTTACCATAAACCCAACGGGTGTGAGAGGGCTCTATGGGGGAAGGGGCTCCTTTTTATAATAGAATAAAAGTTTTCTATAATTACATTTTCTTGTTCGTCTATAAAAGTGCATATCTTAAATTGCTTTTGATACCATTTCACTCTCATTTTTTCTAGAGTTTAACCTAGACTTAAATCAACTCTACAGCACAGTTCTATCGTAGTTTTATGATAGTAATAATAGCATTCCTTACTGTCATAAAACTTGACGTGAAATGATTACCAATGCGTCATTATCAACTCTCCGAACAGGATGGTTTTATATTAAATGGCCTGGTCCATGACTTCTGGTTACAACTGGTAACTGGCAGGTGATTGAAGGGGATTAGAACCCTCCCTGCTACAACTATAAAGCAATGTTTCCATTAAAAAAAACAATAAAGCTCTGCAAGCATTCCAACTGATGCAGTGAAACACAATGTAAATATGTAATATAGACTATTTGCGATAATATACCATGCTGTAGAGTACTGCTGCAGCAAAATAATCTTTTTTCTTGACTGCCTCACTTCCTTGCAATTTCAAATCAGCTATTGTCTTTTCACATACACTGTCATCCTGAACCATCAAGACAACTCAAATGAGTGAAGACAATTGAAATGATATAGTAATGTAAACTAAGTACTTTGAGATGGGAGTTGAAAAGATTTCGAAAAAGAAACAGAATTAATTTTACACAAGTACATTATTTCTCATCATTTCTATGATTGCACAAAATATCTTTATTTTTACACACAATTATCTCCCAGCCCCAATGCTCAGTAGCACCAAGCCACAAACCAACAACTACTTGCTATATAAAACATTACAAGCTGTCAATTACAATATCAACATAGCACATTCAACATATAGGCCACCTCACCAGCCCCATCAGTCTTCCGAAGTTCCACCACCTCCAAACAGAAAGCATGAGAGTTCATTAGTAGAAGACAGTAACACTGTTTCCTCCTATATTGTCTCCCATGCATACTTCTAGTGTACTTCAACTCGCATTCTGTAATCTACTATTGCATTGCCACCATTTCAAAAGTTACTTTGAAAAAGATGTCTATGTGCTTTTTCATGTATTTGCACATTTCAACAACTCTACTATCACATTTCAACAATTTCCTTCAGAAAGAAGAAGCAAATGTGTGTTTTCATCCAGGAGCATGAATGGAAGAAAATATAGATTAAGAAATTTTTTATAGAGCCAATTCATTGGTCAACTTGCAGTCAAGTTATTATCTTAAAAGTTAAATATGACAATGATGCCAGAGTCCCCCGGTTGCCCTAGCATTGACTTTACATGACAAATTATTCCATCAGCGCTCCAATTATGCAGTCAGAATATGAGAAGATACAGAAAATAGTATCTCAACATCTTCCCATCTACCATTTTGTGCAGCAATTTGTATTGGCATTCTATCTAACTTTTAATAATGAAGAAAAGAGGAGACTCAGAAAAGAATTTTCGATAAAAGAAAGTGAAACTAAAGGAGGCATAGCCAACCACATGAAAGGTACATGTGTTATCCACTAGCATATGCTAGGATAATAATTTTGGGCCTATGGTAAAACAATGTGAATTAGTTAAGTAGTGGCAGTTCAAAAATAGGGAAGAAATATAAGTGCAAGCAACATCAAGACAACAGTAAAATATAATTTAACAACTAACTGATAAAACATCTACAGATTTCAAGAACTCACCTAAACCACCCAAAAAGGCTTTCTCATGATTGAATTATCGAATCATTACAAGATAAAAGGGGCGTTACCCTTTGGTGTTTTTTTCTCTCAAAAAAAGGATAAAAGGACTTCATACTATTCCAGAAGTAAACAACTAGAGATGATTAATAACACAGATAGATATATAATAGATATTAGATGCATTAGTCCGTTCCAATAAGCTCTCATTTTCCCCTCTGCTTCTCAATATTGCAAATTGCTCTTGCTATCTTTCTTCCAGTAGCTAGGTTTCACCAATACCAACCCCTCATCACCATAAAATGTGATGCAAACATGGCAATGCAAACTTCTCCAAAAAGTTGTAAGAAAAAATCATAGGTGTGCACCAAAAACTTAACACGCCGAAAAGGGATGTCTTTGAGTAATAACTGCAAGTGAACGGTTGAACAATGAACACTTGAGAATCAAATCCACAAGAAACAAGCGTATTCATCTTTGAGATTAAGAATTTGCCAACTAAATCAAAACGAGAATTAGTTTTCTAAAGCTACAACTAAAACTATAACTAAAATCTATTAAACTACGGTTTTGAAAGCAGGAAAATTGAAAAAATTGAAAAGCTACGATTTTAGAAACAGGAAATAACAAAATTAGGGTTTCAGAAATTGAGAAAGAAAGCTTAAGAGTTTTGGGGATTCTATAATCATCGAACGTAATTCTAACCAAGAGTAGTGAATTGTGAATCAATTTTAAGTGTTTTCTAAAACAGATTAAGTTATTGGTACAATTGCCGGTACAATGGTCAAAAAATCACTTCCACGATTAAGTCTAGTGAGAGTCTCTGTCTTGTTTAGGAGTTCAACATTAGAGTGCAATTATTCGGTCGAAAAAACTCGACAACTCCCCTAAATTCTCGTCTAGGCTCAGCAATTACACCTATTTTCTAGGCAAGAAATTAGGGTTTCGAAGAAGAAAACTCGAGAAACTAAGTCATAAAACTTGAAAACAGAGTCAAGAAAGAATTACACCCTCCAAATTAGGTCATCTCTAACCCTTAATCCTAGAGGGAAATTACTTGAAGCAAGCTATAAGAACAAAGCAATTGCAAATAATTAAGAAAAACTTACTGAATTGCATAGAAATAACGAAGTTGCCATCCATGTCGATTTACAAGAGCAAAAACTAAAACAAATAGAGAATAGGGCTAAACTAATCTAAATTAAAACTAATTGAACAGTGGATCCGAGGTTCACTTGACATTGTATTACTAATAGTTACTCCATTGACATGTAAAGCTTGGTTTTACCAACCAAATTCATAGGGTTCAGAATGTTAAGGGTTTGCAACCATCTCTAGTGTTATCTTTTGACACAAGGAATACATAAGGTTCAAAAGTTGAAGCTATTTAACAATATTGTATAAAAAAAAGATTTAATGTTGTGTCAGTATTGTGTCAGCACTATGTATATGTTATGTAGGTGCCATTGTTGTGCCAATGTTTTGTCAAGAAAAGTTAATAATTTTTAGATAAAAACATTTAGCATTTCAATACTTGTCAAACAGTCTGTCATCACATGACAGAATCATCAATACGACCTAGCCATCCATACAAGCCAGTCCAACACAAGCTGCAAGGGACAACTGGACAACTGGACAAGGCCTGCTAATTTAGTAGTCCCTAAGACATGTTCCTTTCTACATGATACATGTCCCAAAACCAATGTACAGATCCCGAAATAATCTAAACTAGCAATTCAGCATTCCAAGATAACAAACCATGTGAGGCCTGTGAGTAGACCAGGGTTCGGAAAACCGATTTGCCTCGGTTCGTGCTTTGTGGGCCAGTACCAGTACCTACTTCCGGCCAGTTAACAGTAGGAACCGGAGAAAAAACGACAGGGAAGACAATTCAAAATTGCCATTTAATTTTAAATGACGCCAGTAACCGGGAAACCGAACAAGAACAGGGGACATTTAACATGTATACATTTGTGTTGTTTGATATCTAAAAAGATTATGTGTTGATCAAAGATGAAGAGCTTCAGAACTTGAGATGGAATAATTGCAACTTGAGATTCAAAATTTTGAAACAAAATCAAAACTTGAATTCAAATAGCAACTTTTGAATTTGTTTTCAAACCGGCTGGTATTTGGTTTCACAGTTTAGGCCAGTAAGCCCAATTACCAGCCAGTTACCACTGGTTTTCCGAACCCTCGAGCAGACCTCTTGCTAAAACATAATTGAGACTAAAAATTAGAGATAGTTATTCAGAAAATATACCAGCATTTCAAAAAAAAAAAACAGTAATCTGAGCCCCTCTTTCACATTAATGATAGATCTATATGTGCACACAGACAAAAGACATCAAATAGTTTAAATTCTTGGAGCCACCCGCACATAAACCTGGCGACGTGAGATAGCTCCATGCTAATTAGTATTCATATCATAGAAAGAAATGGTCGTAGCGCCTTCTTTTTGTGTTTGTGTGTCCTTTGGGTGGGGGAGGGGGGATAAGGTCATAGTGCTTTTTTTTTTGTACTATGGTAACAAGCAGGGCCCTTACATCTCTGCAGATTAATCTAGATCTAGCTATCAAAAAGAAAGGCACAATAGTGGCATGCATCTATTGATCAAATGGTTAGTGTCCCCAAAGTTTGACAAGTGACAGTGTTCAGTAGTTCAATAGAATATCTCCCATATGTAAATAAAGCTACAAGGTATGACGAACGACAAACATGCATGTAGTGGCAAATCAAAAAGCACGGGGAAGAAAATTTACAAGGAAAAAGCTTACATCAGGAACACTAGGGTCTGCACCAGCCTCCAATAAGCACTCCATGCACTCAGTTAAACCACCAAAAGCAGCAGCCATAAAGGGGGTTATAGGACCAACACCATTCACATCAGCACCAGCCTAACATAAAAAAAATGTTGTGGATGACTCCTCTAAATAGCACAAATCATAACAAATTTCAGTAATGAAATAAGGGCAAATGCATCCTGTCCTCACAAAATTTTAATATTGCATATATGTCCCAATCAAAAGTGAAATATCTTAAATACCCCTCAAAAAATTCAATACGTCATATATCCCCAAAAGAGACAATAATGCCTCTCTCCTTGCTCTTTTTCCTTTCTATTGCCTCCTCAACCAGTGGTGATTGGGATAGTGGCAGATGAGCAATGATGGCACGGTGTAGGTTGGCGACACGTATGAGCTGAAGCCAACAACCGATGGCTAGAGGAGAAAGACAAAGGGTATTTTGGTCTCTTTGGAATTTATGTGGAATGGTCATTGGTTTGTTAGGATAGTTTGATATTTCATTTTTAATAGGGGCATAAATGAAATTGTGTTGTTTTCTAGGGACAGAAATAGAATCCCCCACCCCCACCCACCAAAAAAGAAAAAAAAAATTGAAATAACCATCTCAAGGTCACTGCCTCTACATGAAAGTAACTCTAAGTCTGCCAAAGCTCGGAAGGTACTGTACACCCGTACCTCAATCAGTAGCTTCACACATTTTAGTGAGGGAGCATAAATAGCCAGAAGGAGAGGTGTGAAGATGCCACGTGCTATCTTGTTGCACTAGCAAGCAACATAAAGTAAATTAGTTCCTATCCTTAAATAATCGCAATTACCAAATACAGGGCAAAAGAACAAATATAGATAGAATGATAAGTAAATAGAACCATATTGCTCTGCCTACAGGCATCAGAGATTAGAGAGAGTTATCTCTACTGTGCATGTTAACTATCAATGCTCACGATTGTGTTCTAACTTTTCATGATCTCAAAAACAAAATTAGTAAAACACCCTGGGAGCACCAATCTACCCAGCACCAATGAAACAAATGGAACATGAGAAGACTAAAACAATGAGGAGCAAATAAACAGTCTAAATAATGTGAATTTGATTGGTCTAGACAACAATTGAAGAAGAAAAATGTATGTGATGACTTACATCAGCTTTATGGTCCAACAAAATCTTCAGAGTACCAGCTTGCCCCTTCATAGCAGCACTGTGCAGCGGTGTCCCACCAAGAGCTACTGGGTCAACATAAGCTCCTTTCGCAAGCAAGAGCTCTACTATTTCGCAATGTCCTGGATCAAAAATAAGAAATTTGAACAGTTCATTATTACATAAGAGGACAATTATTTCTATGATAATTTCTTTTCTTGGCAAAATTTGGCAACTCTCCGTTTGTCCTGAACATATACTAGAGACAAGTCTGGTAAAGAAAAAAGTAACTTTATAGTACAAAATCTATGCTTAGCCAGCAAAATGACAGGATCAACAATTGTCAGAATTTGTGAAATTGGCACAATTTGGATATGCAGGCATCAGGAAATTACCAAATAACACAAACAAGCACTGAAATAAAAAAAGACAGCTTACTAGCTCTTACTGTATTTAGAACATGAAATTTGTGAAAAAGGAACTTCTAGAATATATACACCACCTATAGTATGAAGAGCCACATTTAGGATGTTTGGCATGATTATGGTGTTCATCATTAACTACCAAATTTAAAAATGCATTCAGTTTCCTTTTTTATTAACAAAGGAAAAGAATCACAATGGAACAAAGACAAAAAAAAAAATTCAATGAGAAAATAATAGGATTGGTCACAGAACAATCAACCATCATGAAAATTGTTAAATATATGTGTATATGTGTATATGTATTTGAGTCATGTCTAAGTCAGATCTTAGTCCTTTAGGTTGTACCTATATATACTGGACTTTAGATCCTAATACAACTTGAGATTAATCTTAACATAGTATCAGAGCTTGGTTTCTAAACCCTAACCTCTCGTGATCCTCGACGTCCACGCCGCCGTGCACCGTTTTGTGCCTCGTCATCGCCGTTTCTCGTCGGGCCGCCTCCCGCACCGCTTGTGTCGAGCTGCCTGCGCGTCGGCCTCCCCGCCGGCCTCGCCTCCCCCGCGAATCCGGTGTCTACCGCACCTCCGCCGAGTCGGCCTCTCCGCCGGCCTCGGCCTCCCCGCATCGGCCTCCCCAGGCGTCAACTCCCGCGCTCCCCGCCGGCATCGCCTCCCCCGCGTTGGGCTCCCCGCGGAGCCGCCTCCCGCGCCGGTATCCCTGCAGCGCGGCCTCCCGCCGGCCTCTCCCGCCGGGCTCGCCTCCCGCGAATCCGGTGTCTCCGGGATTAACGGTTCCCATCCGTTACCTTGTTCAATTTATTAAAAAAAAAAAACAGCAGCCCCTGTGTTTTTCTCTGTTGATGCCTTCTGCCTCCTCGGATCTTACAGTCCCTTTCTCCGACGTTATAGCTTCTTCAGGTTCTTCAGGTGGTTTCTCCATGCCGCTCTGTGATGTGAAACTCAAAGGCACCCCTGAATACAGGGAGTGGTCTATTCTCATAGCCTCTCTCCTCGATGGTTTTGGCCTGTGTGGACATGTGAACGGCACAAGTCCGAAGCCACTCACCAGTGATCCTACTTTGCCCACTTGGCTACGCGATGAAGCCAGGGTCAAGTATGTTATTATGCAGAGCACTTTGTCGGACATTCGGTTGAGCATCGATTCTCTCCCCACCTGCCAAGACATGGTATTTTCTTGCATCTCGCTACCGGCAGGCGAGTCATGCACTTCGTTGGTCTCTCTGGCAGCAGCTTTCTGCCTCCCAGCAAGGCGATCAGACTGTTGAGGAGTTCTACAGTTAGCTCTGCGCGATTTGGCGTCAGCTGGACTCTATGGCACCCACCGATGCAGAGCCACTCACTCTCCGGCATAGGGAGGAGCGTGTTTTTCACTTTATGATGCGTCTCCGCTTAGAGTTTGAGATGGTTCAATCTCAGCTTTTAAATCGTGAGACCCTCTGCACTCTGGAAGAGGCTGTCAGGGACCTCGTTGCTGAGGAGACTCGACTGCATTCCTCTTCGGCGTCTCAATTCTCACCATCACCCTCTATAGTGTTGGCTACGTCGTGGCCTAGTTCGACTACTCTGCGCACTGATGTGCGTGCCCTTGCTGTCTGCTCACACTGCAAGAAGACAGGCCATACTGTTCAGTGCTACTTCAGTCTTCATCCAAAGATGAAGGCCCAATTTGAGCGTGATCGGGCTGCTTGCCAAGGACGTTCTTCTGGAGCTGTGCCTTCTCGCACACCTTCGGACCAGTTGGCTCCTCTCACTGCTGCAGAGCTGCGATAGCTCCATACCCTTCTCCAGCACTAGGCTGCTGCATCCTCCTCGTCCTCTGCCGAGGCTGCTGTTCACTCTACACCACCATCAGGTACAGCTAGTCCTTGGGTTCTGGATTTAGGAGCCTCTTTCCAGATGACATCTGATTGTTCAGCCTTACGGTCATGTCGGCCGTCCGAGGATCATCTCTCTGTTCAGACTACTGGTGGCACTACCTTATCAGTCACACATCAGGGCACCATTTCTACCACTCAGTTTACTGTTTCTGATGTCTCTTATGTACCGCAGCTCAACCTGTGCCTTATGTCTGTACCTCAGCGTGCTAGGCTGAAGTGTTTTATTGGGTTTGATGATTCTTTTTGCTATGTGCAGGATCGTCGGACGGGAGCTCTCATTGGACGTGGTTGACTTCACAACAGCCCAAAGAATCTCTACCAGCTTGAATACCTACATCTTCCGGTCTCTTCTTCGACCACTGCTCCTTCAGTCTCCACTTCTTCAGCCTTCATGTTTGTCCCTACGTCGTCTATCAGCTTCCACCAGTGGCATCATCGTTTGGGTCACCTTTCTAACCCTCACTTATCTAGTTTAGTGCGTCAGGGTGTTTTAGGTCATGCCACCTTTATCTTCTGAGCTGGAGAGAACGACTCTGTAGCACGACCGACTCTGGTCGTGGCGCGAGCAACTGCACGACCGGATCTGGTCGTCGAGGCGAGGTGCAAGCAACTACGTCGCTAGCAGCTCCGAGCATCCAACGGCGATGGCGCATTTGTGTCCAACGACTCCACCTCCAGGGTGATCGTCTTCCACGTCAGAGCCTTCATGCAGATTTGCATCTTCGCGCTCCTTCTCCGCCAGCGGCTGCCGTGTCGATCGGGTTCTCCTTCTTCTCCTCCGGCGGTGGCGCGTTCCTCCTACGGTTTATTCCTCTCGCGCCGCCACTTCGCCCAAATCTCACACATCATGATCCTGAAGAGAGGCACGAAGGCCCCAATGCCGGCGAGGAGGGCGGCGCAGGTGGCAGTGGCGGGCGGCGACGAAGAGGAAAAGGACGATGAATGGTGGTACGAGGTTTGTTTTAGTAGCTCTAATACCAAATTGAAAGATTGGGCTCAAAGGGATTGATTTCTTCCATTAGCTTTGCTGTATATGTATGGAGTACAAGGATGTTTTACACATCACCCCCTAATATATAGACTTATTTCCTAACATATACACACATATAAAGAGAGAGATACATATTCATAGAGGAGGACCTTCTTCAGCTGCATAATGGAGAGGGACAAATCCTTTAGTGTCGGCTTTATCTGGATTAGCGCCATGGTCAAGAAGATACCTCACAGTAGCCACACTAGCACTATGTACAGCATAAGCCAGAGATGTTTCACCTGTCAAAACATCACAAAACAACAGGATCTTATCAAACCCAAAGCAGATTTGGATGACAAATGGAGTCATTTGTTATCTCAGCATGCTTTTATCTCAAAAATATACAATTGCAAAATTATCATAGTAGTACCCTTAGGACTCTGAGAGGATCATATTTATAAATAATAAGCCTCCCCCCAAGAGTAAACACATCATATATTTGACATGCGCCACTGTTTTCTTTATCCACTTTGAACAGCTCCAAAATAAAAATAATCAAAGTGCATCCTCTAGATTTGAGAAAGGTAAACAACACAAGGTGAAATTCAGGTATTATCCAAATAATAGAATGACAAAGTAAAAGGAAAAATATTTTGCACATCGTACTGATATTTTTTCCAATTTGAACTGCCCAATATATGCAGAATCAAGTGCATATTCCAGATTTGGGCTAGGTAAACACCACAGGCGAAAATTTAAAAATTAATTAAAAATTAGGATGGCGGGGTATATGTCAAAATGAACAAACAATCAAGGAGTAATTCACCCTTCACAATATACCTATTTGTTCGAGGCACTCTTATGGGGATGCTGGGATGTCACTGTGGTTCTATCAAACAAAAGTAAGGTGCATGGCAGTTGTTTTCTCTCCTACATACCAAATCTCAAATATCAGATGATATATTAGAAAGTAAACAACCGCATTGAGCTTTGAAAATGTTAATCAATTTTCACATCTATAACTAAATTTAGTTTTTTTTTTTTTTTTTTTTTTTACTTTTTTGTTTGGACATGTTATAGCTATGATAATTCAAAATAGTACATATTGCCCGAAATTTGGGTAAGATCTAATGATACATTTTTGTATTGACTATTTTAGTATGCAGGGGCGAACCTACAAGAGAGGCGGCCAGCATCACCCCCCCCCCCCCCACCCACCCACCCACTTACTTTTTTTTGTGATTTTCTGGGTCTGCCACCTTTAGAGTATCGAAAATTTTATTCAATTTTGTATGTTGTACATAAATCTTGCTTACACGTGTTGGTCTTCCAACCAATATATCAAGTGGTGCTTGTAGCATATTGGTGTTGTACTGATTGACCCCCATAAAGACATAGCAAAACATATACTATGTGGCATAAATGTTTTCAACCATTAATATTGCATTCAATATCGTTTAAACAACTGAACATTGCCTACTTCGGATGAAGCAAGCACACAAGAATTAGTCAATACAGCATTAAGCAAGAAATCATCCTTAGAGCCCTCAAAATTGATTCATCTGAATTTACTTGCCTCAATCCAACAAAGATCTCTGGTAGTGTGAAGTGACAAACTAAATAAGCCAAGAAACAGGTTGCTACTGAAAAGCAAAAATGTAACACGTGGGATTGCATTACTGTATGTCATCAAACAATAGAAAATCAATCCAAATGGTCAGTTTCATGCATGCAAAGTCACATGTCCCCATAATCAAGCAAGCAATCCATCACATTTTACAACAGTACAGTAGCTCACTACACAATAAATTCTAAAAAAAAACAAAAAACAAAAAAAAAACTCACTACACAAATAGATGAAACCAACCTCAAATCATATAAACAGTAAACATATGGTGCCTGGAAAACACTGCTTCACACAATTCCATAATCAGAAATCAATTCAAACATGGCCACCCACAATCATACTGAATGCAAACCGAGTACCACAAACTCAAAATTGAGACATACAAATCAGCACCCAAGCAATCACTCGCAACAACAAAGCATACCATGCAACAGCCTTAGCTACTCAACACATACATCCACATACAGGCAAACCGCATCAGGCAACTAAAAGCCGACCCAAACACTGGCCCCACAATGACCCACCACCACAAATCAGTTTTACTACAACTCCCCTGCATACCCACCATGTACAAGCCTAGCAGATGCAACTAGAGTCCGACGTATAAAAATTAGGGTTATCGGAGACAGAGACCTTCCAGGTCAGCGGCATCGACATCCACCCGCAGCTCCTCAACCAGGTACCTGCACACACACAGCGTTTCACAGCAAGCAGAAACGTGCAGCGCGCCGGCACCGTGGTCCCTCGCCGCCTCAACCGCCTCCCTTAGGCGGCCCCTCCCGTTGTCCAGCGCCCTCGCCCTGCCTGCAGCACACACAGATCAATCGAACCCCAAATCAGCACCCCCAAACACCAAAACCGCAACCAAATCGAAATCGGAGAAGAATAAGCAGATAGTACTCTTGAGGAGGTGGAGGTCGCCGTCGGCCGCCGCCTGGAGGAGCATCTCCTGCAGTGAGCTGGGCGCTGCAGAAGTAGGAGTTAGGGAGGGGTTAGGATTAGGGTTTGAGATGAGGGTAGGAGCTTACCGGAGGCCGAAGAGGAGGTAGGCGGGGCCATGGCGATAGGGTGGTGGTGCTTGCTAGGGTTTTGGAGGTGCGGGGAGCAAAGGTTTGAAATGGGGAGTGGGCTTGGGGAGGAAGGAGCTCTAGGCGGGAAGACGAGACGTGGATGGGGCGAAGAGATGTGGACGAACTCGCGGACCCGATATAAAATGGTGGCTGTCCATTAAAGAAAATGGTACTCTCAATTGATCACAGGGAAATAATAAAATATGAGCATCAACTCCCAATTTTTACATACAAATATTTTCTAAAAAAATACGATAACCTAAAAAAATTCCACACAATAATCTAAAATAAAAAATACAACAATATAAAAAATGACAACTTAAAATAAAGAAATATGATAATCTAAAATAAAGAAATGATAACCCAAAATAAAAAAATAAAATAACCTAAAATAAGAAAATACAACAACCTAAAAAAATATGACAATTTAAAATTAAAATATGCAATAGTCTAAAATAAAAAAATACAACAACATAAAAAATATAATAGCCTAAAATAAGAAAATATAACAACCTAAAAATATATAAAAAATAAAAAAATGCGTCAACCTAAAAAGAGAAAATGCAACAACATAAAAAAAAATGTGACAACCAAAAAATGCAATAGGACAAAAAAAATCCTAATTCATGACAAAGAGTCAAATTTTCTCTCTCAGATACACAACCATCATTTTCTGAACTAAAATCACTTTTCTTGTCTATAATATTTTGACATGTGGTGTAAATTAAAAAGCAATAAAATATTTTATGAAATTATTATTAATTATTGAAAGTATATTTATATTTTATACTTTTTGACAAACAAATCGAACACTACTTTTACTGTAGCAACTTGCCCATATAAGTAATAATTCAAAGTGACAAAGAAACCAAACGGACGCTTGCTCTTGCAAATTTTCAACTTGGCATCATTGAGTGGACATCATGCTCCCATTTCTTTCTCATTCCGTGATGACAACATCAAGAAACTTTATCTTTGCACACATATAGCTCTTTCAAAAGAGCTGCACAATTGAGCACTTAAAAAGAAACTGGCATTTCCACGTCCTTTTTAGTATTTAGCGTCCAGTTCCATCTTCTACACCAAAAGACCCACATAACAATTCATCTCCACATGAGAACATTCTAGTACGCATAAAAGAAGACGCATTACCTGTAAGGAATACCAGTTAATTATCCATAGAACATTAATTAAAGATAATTAACCGTCCAATATGCCCCAAGTACCGGAAGCATGTTTTTTTTGTTTATTTTTGATAAATTATTCGATCTTTGAGATTGTAAACCTCGTATGATTGTTTAATTTTGAGTGATATATGTTTTGACAATATTTTGAATTGTTTATGTTCGTTTATATTGTTATTATGTGTGAACAGTGCTATGTGATGGGTTTGTTTGATTTTGGTGCATATTGCAGGTATACCGGAGTTATAATACACTTGCGGTAAGAATGGGACATCGGAGTAATGCTAAGGGAGGAGCCAGAGACTCGACTGGTCCAAGAGATGCCGGAGGTACTAGAGACTTGCGGGAACACTTTACATGACTAATCCTACACCGGGATATGGCGTTGCATCGAGATTGTTGAAGTAGTTCGAGCCGCTAGAAGTGTGGAGGTTGCCGATCGGGGTCCGGAATGGGAGAGACTTCCCTGCATGTGGCGAGCTATTCAACATCGAGGTGGACTTGTGATGATATTATGGCGAGCACAAGTGGTGCTCATGATGCTCGAGAAATTATCAAGATGGTTTATGGACTCCGAGTGGAAGTTTATGCAAAAAGTTCTGTTGGAGAGCTAATTTTGTATTGATCTAGACTTGTTCTGAGAAAGGTGTTAATAGAAAAGTTGTAGAGCTAGAAGTTAACGTATCCAAGAACATTAAAATCAGAGTTCAGATGATGAAGTTATGACTGTTTTAGTGTCTGTTGTTCAGAAAATGCTGCAATTCTGAAATTGTAAATCCGAAAATTGTAAAAATGATTGTTGAGAGTTGGGAATTGGGCTTCGGGCCCAACCTCCACCAGCTGTTAGTTTAGTCCCACATTGGTTGTGGAGACTACTCTAAGTGGAGGTTAGCTCTATATAAGAAGGGGGAGTGTTAGGGAGAAGACTTGTCCTTTTGAGAGAGAGTTTTTGGATATTATGTTTAGCCTTTGAAACTTTTGTATTCTTGATCCTTTTCTTAGTTCTTGAATATTTTTAAGTTGTTAAATCTTCTCTCTCTTTCTTGCTTGTTTAAATACTCGCAATTGATTGTTTAAATATTCGTAATTTAAATATTCGCAATTGATTTTTTAAATATTCGCAATTTAAATACTCGCAATTGGTTATTTAAATACTTGCAATTGATTGTTTCTTGTTTTCTTTTTATTTTTCCTTTTCTTTTTTTGGTATGGAGATTTTTGAGTCACTGACAGTCTACATAACAAAAAAAATAGACAAGCCACAACACATTAGCACAATCCACAATCCATGGAACAATTCATGTATCACAATTCAACACAAAATATTCAGAAGAAAAATGTGTTCAACATATAGAAGTTCCCTGGTCTTTTTGGCATCAAAAGGAACATCTACGGCAAGAACAAATTATAATATTAAAAATGCATATCAAATTACCGATGTAATGTGCAATCAAGCTTAAAAAAACTTACCAACTCACGGTTGATCACATGAGTAAATACTTGTTGCAATAGATTCTAATTGAGGACTTGTCAAGCCTGCATGACACAAAAATATGATAATCACAAGGTGAAACAATTAAACAATTTAACTATTGTAAGTTTATAACATGAAGCTGAAACACAATAGTTATAATTTAATACCTTCTTCAAAACAAGTTAATTCAACTAAATCCTCTTCAATATTGATGCAATTGGAACACCGTATCGAATCTTATGCACATAACAAGCATTGCACCATAAATGGTGTCAACGAGCTTCTAAAATCATCAAGAACATGGCCACTAGTACTAAAAGCTGACTCAGAAGCAACTGTCGATATAGGAATTGCTAACACATCACGAGCCATGCCTGAAAGTATAGGAAAACGAGGAGAGTTACATTTCCACCAAGTGAGAATGTCAAAATATTCTCGATATTCTTCTGTATCTTCACCAACATACTTATCTAATTCAGTTTTGCTATACGCACCAGCTTCACAAGAAAATTTCATTTTCTTGCTGTACAAAGACCTCATCAAATTTGATGTATTTACTTGAGGTTCAGGACTAGAATTTGATGCTCATTGTTGTTTATCACTTTAGCTTCCACCTTGAGCATACATGCTCTTGTATTCTTCAAAAAAAGAACGAAATGCATATTTACCTTTATCCATACTTGTCTTCTTTGATTGGACCATACATCTCTAAAATTGTAAACTTCACATAATCAGATAGTTTGTACCTTGCATGGAGGAAAACAAGAAAATTTTAGCCGAACTATATATACTTAAATAGAAGAAAAAATAATAAATTTGGTTATACCTGGGATCAAGAATAGCAGCAACAAATATCAACATGTTCATCTTCTCAGGATACCCCCAATACTTATCATACTTCTCCTTCATCTTAATAGCCATTTCAGATAGGTTTTCATTTGGCCTATCGCACCAATCTCGCAACAAAATATTCATAGCAGCTATCTTTTCAAAGAAAAATGTTGGAAGTGACATACTGAGTGTCCGAAACACGAAGTGTGAGATCATAAAAATGTTTTAGAAATTGTGCAAAATGACGAGCATTGTCCCAATCTTGATTTTGTGGAGGTCCTTCATCACCCACCTCTGACATGTAATAAGTGTCTTGGAATGCAAACGTATCAAATGCCTTCTCGAATTTTTGAGCCGATTCTAACATAAGGTATGTTGAATTTCATCTAGTGCACACATCAAGACATACAGAAGCCTTACTTTCTATCTTAGTGAATTCAACACATTGCTTAAAATTATTCATTCTTGAAGTGGAGCTTCTCACATATCTTACAGCATTACAAACACAGGAGATGGAATTAGACATCCTCTTCACCCCATCTTGAACCACAAGATTAATAATATGAGCTGCACATCTCATGTGAAGATATTTGCCTTGTGCAATACTACCTCCCCAGGTCTCCTCATGTAGCCTACAACAACATCACTTGCACTAGCATTATCTACTGTGATAGTAAACACATTTACAATTCCCTATTCAAGCAAGCATTTCTCTAGTGCTTTACCAATGTCTTCTCCTTTGTGAGTGTTTACTAAATAAAAACTTAGGATTTTTTTGTTTAGTTTCCACTCATTATCAATGAAATGTGCTGTTAGACACATATAATTCTGAAGTCTTGAAGAAGTCCATGTGTCTGTGGTGAGGCAAACTCTTTGACAAGAATCATTGAAAAACTTTTTTAACATAACTTTCTCATTTGCAGAAATTTGAACAATATCTGTTTGCATTGTCCGCCTAGATGGAACATGAAAACAAGGACAAACTTTTGATATGAACTATTTAAAACCTTCACATTCTGGAAAACTCAACAGCAGCTCATATATAATTATAATGCGAGCAAACCCTTCCCTAATCTCTTTAGGATTGTATTGCCAATTAGAAAGAGAACTACTTCTATCCGCACTAGATTGCAAATTTAGTAAAGTTTGCTTACTGCCCTTATTTCTATCAGGATGCTTTTACAAGTTTTTGCATGAGAGATTAGCGATGAAGTACCATTCTTAGTTGAATCACATGCAAGTACTCTTGAACAATGCTTGCATGCAGCTTTCTTCTCACCTTCCAGTACTGTGTAATTGTTCCATATTTCTGCTCTATGGCTCATTTGTTTTCTTCTATTATTTGAAGGTGCATTGCCCCCAGTTGCTACTGTTTCATCACTGCCTAGTGATCCACCAATGTTTTGGATATCATCTGCTTCCAACATCTAAAATGGAAAATAAAACTAGTGTAAGTACTATCAGTGCCATTTCAGGAACCTCTGAGCTGATGTAGCTTCTAGGCCCCTAAAGAGTGTTTTAGTAATTAATGACAACTACAAATGCTATACTAACGATACCTGCTAAGTTGTGTCAAGAAGAAACTTAAAAGACAGGTTAATGAAAGGCAAAGAAAGAGCCTCATGATGAAGAAAGGGCATTGATCAAAAGGGCAAAGGTACGAAATAGGGTCTTTTCCATTTTTACCGGTCTAAGGTGATTAGAGAAGAATTTTGACCGGATTTTAGGATAAACGCGTACTATTAAGAGGAGCATGTGGTATATCACGAAATACTTCATCTATGAGCCACAAATCATAAAATCAACTTGCATTGCATACTAGAAGGTCACATACCTTAAAAATGCTTGTTTCAGCTCATTTCTGCTCAGCACTGTCTCAGTCGGTCTGACCGTTTGTTTGATCGGTCTGACCAAATACACGGACTGACCGAATAGGATCTCGGACTGACCGACGTTATGTCTAAGTGTAGTTTATTCCTTTAAAAGATTGGTCTGTTCGTAGGTAAAAACCTAGGTCAGTCTCCTGATACTTCATGTCCTATCTTTTTGTGGTATTGTGCTATTACGGTCTGACCGTTTGATTAGACCGGTCTGACCGAGAAATCGGTCTGACCGTGTTTTTGAACTACGGTCTGACCGTATGGCCGGTCTGTCCGTATTTATCGGCCTGACCGTATAATGTGTCCAGAAACTGTGTCGTCTCTGGACAGTTTCATGGTCTGACCAAAATTGTCTCCGGTCTGACCGTGTGTGTGCCTGACAGGGGCAGTTGAGCATTTATTGCGCCTGTTTAATGCCGTTGCAATTGCGGCGGTCTGACCGGGCATATAACTGCAGTCTGACCGCCAAGTGATCTTTTTCTCCCAACGGCCTGTAATGGCTATATTTATTGTGGGGGGTATATATACTCCCATGCACGGCCCTGTTCACAACTTTTGGCATAATTTTGAGCATTGTCATCATCCTTGAGAGCTTAAGCTAGTTTCATACACTCTAGGGTTCAAATTCTCGAATTTGTGAGAGTGTGCATTTGAGATCTTCTAGTGCATTGCATTTAGATCATTAAATCAATCTTGTGGCACTAGAAGAAGGCTAAGTGATCATCACCGGCTTGTTACTCTTGGAGTTTGCCGGCTCCTTGACGGCTAGGAGAAAGGTTTTGGAGAGCTCTTCAAGGAAGATTGTGAAGAAGCCTCAAAACGTCTTGTGAAAGGGTTGAGCACGCCTTGCCGGAGCGGTAAAGTGCATCCTTAGTGAAATCGAGGTTTGGATAACTTATCACACTAATCCGGCTCAAGATCTAGGTCACTTCTCGAGAGAAGGTTGACTAGATAGAGGAGCGGTTAGAGATTTGAGTTTGCCTCAACGTGGATTAGGGGTGATCGGCAAATCACCGAGACCACGGGATATATCCTTGTGTTGAAATTGTTCATTGTTCATCTTGTGTTATTTATTTGCTCTCTTTTACTAAATTATTTGATTTATTGATAATTTGTTAAAATCGCCTATTCACCCCCCTCTAGTCGATATCCTAGATCCCTTTCAGCTGAGACTGAGAGACCATGTTCAGTCAGTACAACAAGTTGTAGATATTAACAACTAGAGAAATGCACCACTAAAAATGCTAGTATACTACACTTAAAGGAAAGATACACAGAATCTAAAGTAAAATGAAGAGCTAGGGTGCTAATATGCAACTGCAACAGCCTATATATTACCACTACTAGTAACTAAACTTATATTTAATATACCTTAAATAAATGGAAATCATGCCTCAAAGGAAAGCTAAAAATCATAATAAGGCAACAGGTGAAAACAATCAATTAAGCCGAATTACAGTCCTGAACAAGAACAAAAACTGAATTACAAGATCTAATCAACTGATCCTCACTCAGGCCTCAAAACCAAGCACAGACAATCAGACAGCATTAATTAAGAAGATTCGAACATATAGGGAACCCTAAAAGTCATGATCTCATCTAAATTCTTTATTCACAAAACAAAACGAATGACTGAGTCTGACTGTCTTACATTGCACAATCTTGTGGTTGACTCCGTTGTTGCTAGCTTGCTGGCTTGCTGCAAATCGAGGCGGCACGGGGAGCTCGAGGGGGCACAGGGAGGCAGCGGACACCGGAGGAGGCGGCACGAACCACGGGGAGGCAGCGGACAGTGGAGGAGGCAGCACGGGGAGGTGGCGGACGCCGGAGGAGGCGGCACAGGAGGCGGCGGAGGCGGGAGGAGGCAGTAGATCTGGGAAACTGGGAGTGGGAGGCGGCACGGGGAGCTCAAGGCGGCATGGGGAGGCGGCGGAGGCCGGAGGAGGCGGCACAGGCACGAGCACGGAGAGGAGGAGCCGAGGAGCGGAGGAGGCGAGGCGGGTACTAGGGGAGTAACGGCCACGGGAGAATCGGACTTAGAGTTAGAGAGTTAGGGTTAGGAGCAAATCAGTTTTTCCCGAATTTTTTGGTTTTTTACCGAACCAAACCGAATACCAAATATAGCTTATTTTGCCTACCGAACCAGATACCAAATACCAAAAAAAACCACTATTTTCAGTTCGGTTCAGTTTTGTGGTTCAGTTGAAACTTGCCCAACCCTAACACCAACCCTGATCCTTTCTTGCTTGTTGATTTGGAAAACCTAGAGTGTGTTTGGTTGTCTGTATGAGACATAAGCCGGCTCGTATCAGTGGGACAGATTGGATGAAACAGGCTGTGAGATACAGTAGAGATGTTGTTTGGTTAGCTGAATTTCTGAATCCTGGATGGATGTTGAGTTTGTTTGACTGACTATATTAGAGAATGGTTCTGGTTCATGGACGAATGAGACACTGTTTGGTTGGTTATATGGGTTTGTATGTGGTTACCCTAGTTGTAGGATATGGTGAGATTACCCCTCTTCATTTGAAGAAAGAGAATGAAGATTTTGTTAAGTGTTGGATGAGAGTAGTGTGTGAGTGTATTGTAACACAAAATTTTTTTTGGAATATTTAAATTTGATTATGAAATAACAATGTGAAAACAGTGATAGGAAAGATTGCAATATTCAGGGATCAATTCTATAATTCCACTAACCTTAATCAACACAGTCAATGTTCAACACGTATTACAAATTGAATTAGAGATAGATTGAAATGAACCTTCAATTCCTCTGATTTTTCTTCACACATATATCTCCCATAAATTGTTTTTGAATCACAGGCTCAACACAGGTAAGAAAAATAATCAAATTAAACTTTTATAAAAGCACAAGAGATTCGAGTTTATCTACATCATAAGCACACAAAAATTTCTCATAATTTCACATTAGTTCAACAGTGAATTAAGCAATCAAATCAGCTTCACAACACAGTTCCACACTCAACAATCAACAGAGGATTAGTTCAATAGATAAAACATAGGGAACAGATAACTGGAATTGATATACTTAGCATCACAATTTCATTGGTGTAATGCAATCTATCATCAAACAATTATGCATTCAACTCACACTTGAACTCAATTCATCCCAAATTGACCCACTTCAGCACAATAAAAAAGGAAACAAAGATAAAATGAAATTTAAACCTGACAACAACATTGGACCAATGCAAGAATTCATAATGATCACTGACTTGATTCACAGATGAATGAGGATACTAGAATTGAAAAGAACCTCTAACATCTCATTTCTTCCATAGCATTTCAGCTCCTCAAACACGCACAAAGTAACCCTGAAGATTGATTTGAACACTGGAGACAAAACAATAACACAACATGCAAATTTATTTGATCAATTGCTTCACAAAGCTAAGGAACACAAAGATAACTAAAATTGATCCTCCAGTATCTCATCTTTTAATCAATGCAATGATGATAACAGGAAGCGAAGACCAACAAGAGTTAAACTCGTACTAATATGTTTACTCAACTCCATGCCTAGATCATTATGAACACAGAGGAGCTCAAAAGCATACTAAACCATGGTATTCATAATCAAATATCATACAAGTCAACAAAGAGTTACAAAGATCATTACACCTCATACATCATAGTGTCCCAGTTCATCAAGCATTGAAGAACAGGGGAGTGAGAAGAGTTTGTCACCAATTCTTGCTGCGGGAGCTCCCTAGAATTGAGGTCGATGTCACCAAGTCGAGGAAGCTGGCTGGGTTTGTTGTCGAGGTTGGGGAAGATGGCTGTGGTCGACAACGAGGATGAGGGTGGTGTGGTGGTCGTCGTTGAGGTCAAAGAAGCAAGCTAGAGTGGTCGTGGTCGTCGCCAGATGAAGTGGAGGTGATCATTGTGGGTGGAGTGAGTGGTGGTCGAGGTCATCGACGAGGATTGTCTTAGTGGTCGTCATGGTGGTGACGCGGAGACGGAGAACTGGAGGCGGAGGCGAAGGCAGAGACGGAGACGGAGGCGAAGATGAAAAAAAAAAACCAAATGTTACCAAAAATCGTTCAACTAAAGAATAAAACATGAAAATCTGATTACCTCGTTCACGGTCTCTATTGTGCGTCACTAATGATGAGATCCAACTGGCGGAGAAGATGGCGATGAGGTTTGGGGCGGGGCGGCGTGACATTTGAGGGGAAGAGGTGGAGGTGCACGACGCGATGGCTGACGCGGAGGTGCGGAGGGAGACGCAGAGGCGGTGGTAAGCGACGAAGAGCCGGAGGCAGAGGTGGAGGAGGAGATGGAGATAGAGGAGGGAGGTAACCCTAACGTGTGCAACCAAGTGACGGAGGACGCGAGGAACTGAGGAAACGAATACCTCTCACGTCTCTGTGGGCCAGGCTGAGGAAAACGAGCGGCTCTAAGGCTAGGCTCGGGGGGAGAAATTGCACCGCATGGGTCAGGCCCAAATTGCGTGTACGAGCATCCAAACACAAGAAAAGAGCATCTCAGGGCTAGGGTGACCCCTCATATAGCCATCCAAACACACCACTAGTGATTGGCTTTCCTGGTTCCAAATCTTCCTGCCCTTCCAAGCTACAAGAGCAGCACAACTGAACAGATGGACTAATCATATTAGGTTTTAAAAAAGAAAGCAAAGAAATATTCTTGAGTTCATACTTTGCTAAGATCATTAAGCTTCCTCCTGACATCTTTTAGCACATGTACAGGGTGTCACCATTAGTATTTGACAACATCTCTAGGGTAGTACACCAAACAGGCATGAAGGTCACAAGCTACAGTACATGTGTAGTGCAAAAAATTACATGCTATGGCATAGAAACAATTGCAGTGTAGTTAGAACACAAGTGGAACAACAAATATCACTTCAATGGTTAAAATTGCATGGTTCATCTTTTACTATATATACACAGAGAGAGAGAGAGACACTATTCTACACCCATCGCTAAGATAGCTATTATATACCTACCTTCTACATGGTTGGATCGTGCATCAAGATTTGAATTTTACTGACGGTAGCAACTAACGTACACGGCAGTAACTTCCAGTTAAACTGAACAAACCGCACCAATATTCATAAAAAATAGGAACCCACAGGTGGTTTGTTACAACTGTACACTATCCCTAAAAAATAGGAACCAAAATCATATATCGACCAGTAAAAAAATAATAAAAACCACTTTCATACCTCCCATTATCATATACCAAAACCCACAATATTTGATCACCACTTATTATGGTCGATATATCTTCAATATATTCGACCACAATCAACACTGTTCCATATATCTTCAGAAATATATAATAGAAATATCTTCAAACTCATAGATTTACTCTTATTAGAGTCACTTTACTGTCTTATTAGATACCACGTCTTGCTTTAATCCAAATACCTTCAAACCTCATATATTCGATCACTACGATAAATTATTATTCATAAGACAGTAAATTGTGATTGTTCATACAGTAAATTGATTATTTGCAACATCAACATATGTACAGTTGGTATAGTGAATATTATTTAGTATTAGGTTAGAAGGTATTTGGACCAAATCATCCCTTGCTATCGAGCAATGTACTAAAGTTACTATTGTTTGATGAATTTTGTAATAAAATTCATCAAGAAAAGTCCCATATAACCATAAGGACTAAAATAAAAATACACATATAGTAAAAAAAACTCCACTAGTCAAAAAACTTGGTCGAAAATCCCTTTGGTCAAAATCTGATTCAAAATAGGCCTGGTCGAAATCTGATTCGGACTCGGGTTGGTCAAAATAGACTCGGACTCGGACTGGTCGAAACGTGTTTGGTCAAATTTGAATCGAACTCAGACTGGTCGAATCAGGTCTGGTCGAATTTGAATCGGGCTCGGACTGATGAAATCGGGTCTGATTGAATTCGAATCAGACTCGGACTGGTCGAATTCGAATTAGACTCAGGTCTAGTCAAATTTGACTTGGTTTTAGCTTGTTCGCACTAACATTCAGGCTGAACTCGAACAAGATAAAGATAAGTATTGATATTATCTTTTAATTATTTAAATAACATTATTTATCTCCTATTCAAATTCAAATCCCCCAAAATCTCTGGTTGTTGGATGGTTGCAACCGACTTGGAGCCTCTATAAATAGAGAGGGGGTGCTAGCTTTTGACAGGTAAGTGGAGGAGCACGGAAGGTGAACGAAGGCTGACAGAAGACCGGCGCCAGGCGAACGCAAGACCAAGAGATTAAAGAAGGCCTTATCTATTCGGCTAGAGACCTTTTTTCTTCCTCATGGCCCGTTCATAAAGGAGGAGAAAAACATGGAGCAAAGGGAGCCTCGATGAATTTCTATTTTTGCATGTCTAAGAGGGTCCAATTTCAACCTCGAACAGATCTTATTTGCTAATTCGATCATTCTTTCTAGGTTTGGTCCAATTCGCAATTCGATCAGAGAGTCCAATTTCGACCACAACCAGATCGCATTGATCATTTCTTCTGGGTTTGATCCAATTCGCAATTTGATGAGAGGTCCAATTTTGACCACGACCATATCATAATTTGCCAATTCGATCATTCCTTCTGGGTTTGGTCCAATTCGCAATTCGATCAGAGGGTTCAATTTCAACCATGACCAGATCGCAATTTGCCAATTCGGTCATTCCTTCTAGGTTTGGTCCAATTCGCAAATCAAACAGAGTGTTAGAAGACCATCAAGACCATTGCAAATAGCTCTGTCTCGCTGAATTCCAGCTTGACGTAGGAGCAATGCAATAAAGATAGTTTCTAATCTGACAGTCTGATTCATCTCAAATTTTGATGAACAATCGAGGATCTATCCAGAAACTATTCCACCAAGTTTCACCTCGATCAGAGGGTAAGAAGATCATCAAGACCACTGCAAATAGTTGTCTCGCTGAATTCGAGCTTGATGTATGAGCAATGTAATAATCTGACGGTACGATTGATCTCAAATTTTGATGAACAATCGAGGATCTATCCAGAAACTATTCCTTCAAGTTTCACCTCGATCAGAGGGCCAGAAGATCATCAAGACCATTGCAAATAGTTCTGTCTCGCTAAATTCCAGCTTAATATATGAGCAATGCAATGAAGATAGTTTGTAATCTAACAGTCCGATTGATCTCAAATTTTGATGAAAAATCAAGGATCTATCCAGAAACTATTCCTTCATGTTTCACCTCGATCAGAGGGCAAAAAGATCATCAAGATCATTGCAAACAGCTTTGTCTTGCTGAATTCCAGTTTGACGTACGAGCAATGCAATGAAGATAGTTTCTAATCCGACAGTACGATTGATCTCAAATTTTGATGAACAATCGAGGATCTACCCAAAAATATTCCTCCAAGTTTCACCATGATCAGAAGGCAAGAAGATCATCAAGACGATAACAAACAGCTCTGTCTCGCTGAATTCCAGCTTGACGTATGAGCAATGCAATGAAAATAGTTTCTAATCCGACGGTCCGATTGGTCTCGAATTTTGACGAAAAATTGAGGATCTATCCAGAAACTGATTCTCTAAGTTTCACCTCGATCAAAGGGAGAGAGATTATCAAGACCATTGCAAATAGCTATGTTTTACTGAATTACAGTTTGACATATGAGCAATGCAATGAAGATAGTTTCTAATCCGATGGTTCGATTGATCTCAAATTTTGAATAACAATTGAGGATATATCCAAAAACTATTCCTCTAAGTTTCACCTCGATCAGAGGGCAATAAGATCATTAAGACCATTGCAAACAGCTCTGTCTCGCTGAATCTCAGCTTGATGTACAAGCAATGCAATGAAAATAGTTTCTAACCTGACGGTCCGATTGATCTCAAATTTTGATGAACAATTGAAAACCTGTCCAGAAACTATTCCTCCAAGTTTTAAGCTGATCAAAGGCTAGAAAAGCTCTCATCCAGTTAGTCGATGGAGAGCTAACGTCCAATCATGTTCGAAGATGACAAATCAAGTCAAAATATTACTAAGTCCTTGATGGATATTTCAATGAGCTTCCTACCATTCAATATGCTTTTCCTAAAGCTAAGGAAGTTGAAGATATTATCACAATTCATTATCATCCACACTTTTCCATATTGCTGGGTATTGATGAGGCGAAAGTGACATGCTTTTTGTCCGTGATTGACGAAGCCGGACACCATTCATGCCGGGTATTGATGAGGCGAAAGCACCCATTTGTTCACGATCGACGAGGCCGAACAACCCCTGGCTGGGCACTGATGAGGCGAAGGCCACATTTTTTTCAGAGCACCATAGACTGACAATGTTATGGATTTGCATATTTGCATGCATAGACATCCGCATTGCATTCATTCATTAGAGGGCAAAGTTACTTTGAAACTTGAAGACAACGACCATCAGCACAGCTTGATCAGAGGTTTTCTACGGACTTGTTCTGCAGATGTAATTAACCAGGAGCTTTTCAAAGGACCTGAGGAACTATGAACCATGCAATCCCCTGAAGCCAAGATGTACTTTTTTGGCGCAATGAGAGATTGTAAATCCCAAAGAAACTTGTAACTTGTAATTTTTTTCAGAATTAATAAAGTTCATTGTTTCCCTTAAGATTGTGCATTCTCTATCCTTGTATTTGTATACTTATGTATACTGGCATGCCCGCACCACGAAAAGGAGCCAATTTCCCGGAAGAGAGATCTTCTCAGTGAAACAACTGTAATAGTAATTGAAATTTACTGTACTAATATGTTTGAAGTAGAAGTTGATCATAAAACTTTGTGGGACTTAATAATATACAATCCTCTACATCTATTAATTTTTCCATTATTTAGTATGTCTAATAAAATGATAGTTTTATGACAGTAATTGTTCTCTTATTTTATAGTCAGATATTATACTAGTTGTGGGAATAAGTTTTCAAACTAAATAAGAAGCATATGATCATTACAACAGATACTCGTACTATGCTAGTTTTGGTATTTGAAAGGGCAAAAAGATTCCATCAATACCACCCATGAATATTGTTGCACAAGACAGGAAAATCATTGCTCGAAAGCAGGGGATGATCGTCAACGAAATAAGACAACTAGGAGAAATAATCGTAAGGTGACGATGAAAATAAAGAAAGATATAAACACTGAAATATGGACAATTGTTTTCCACCCGCTTGATTTGTCACCCTTGAAAGTTGATTTCTACAGATCACACAAGACTTATGACGAATCAATATTGAGCTTCGTAAATAAATAGAAACATAGTTTTGATTCAATTTGAGTTTAGTTGAAGTGAGCAAACAAACCTAAGTGAATGTCATTTTTATGTACAAATACTCTAGTAGTTTATGTACAAATACAAAATTTTAGTATTTCAATTAACAGTTATCAATGTGTGGCTATTAATCTTGTAGTGACACTTGCAAACTTTTGTTTATCATATTGTGGTGACGATCTATTTTTTTAATTGTTTGCCACACATTTCGTGCTCGACTGGACGTTTCGGCAGATGACCCTGGGTAGTCTCAAGCAGATCACTGTATTTCTCCAGCAGTCCCGACAAACGACTAGAATCCTCTCGGCACGCCAATGACAACACTGGTTGAGTACCCTCACCTTGACCTGTGGGTCGAATCATGACAAGCACGTACTTGTGACATGCATTGACAATTCATTTGGTTTGATTTGCGGTAATTAAGTTCGAGGTGTTGATGTGGATGTCTCTACTGATCACAAACTTAACTCCGTCTTTGGTGAGGTCATACTCTTGCGCACGCTAATGGAAGTGAGCGTCTCGATCATACAGATACGAACTCCCAAAGATCACCTGACAGATATCGATAAGGACAACATCGCAGTGCACCTCATCGATATATCGTGCAGAGATTGCAAACTTCAACACGCACTGACTCGTAATCTGTTAGTTCACGTCGGATGTAAACCAACCCAGCGGATATGGTCGTGGGTATGTGGTTGTCTTCAAACCAAGTCGCCGAACCAGTCTAGCGGAGACTAGATTCTTCTAACTTCCGGGATCGAATACCGCTGCGACCACTTTGTGCTTCACTTGGATGTGGATGGTGAACAAGTCCTCTGTTGGGTGATAGTCGTTCGGTGGATCCGAACCCTTCTCCTTCGGCATTGCCATCAGAGACAATGTTGTATCCACCTCAGCAACCAAATTCACTCGGACAACTTATTCGTCGGGTGAAGTCGCAGCAGCCGTGGCTGTTCTTTTCCCTGGTCCATTTTTCTTCGGCCGAAGTTCAGGATGAAGCTTGTTGCATTTGTCCTTGGTATGTCCCGCGACTTGACAATGGTCGCAAAAAGTACATGTGCTCGGCTTCGAAGTGTTTTTCTTTGGAATCGGTTTTCTTTTTGTCGAGGTCGCACTGTTCTTCGTGCCTTTGTCGCTGCAGGATTTTTTCTTCTCGATCGCCATATTAGTTGTGCTCGTGGTCGCGATGTCTTGGATGCCGAACAGACTTAGCTCAGTACTAATCTATTTCTAAAGTCTAGATGTGTATTTCTGAAATACCTAAGGATCGGATAGCGATATGCTAATGATCATTGCTTGTCTCTGGAACTCCGTAGTATAGTATTGGACGGTCTGGTCGTGCCATTGGTACAATTTGTGCCAACGTTCTCATCTCTTCTCAAGGTAACCCATCGGATAGAATTCTTGGCACAGATGTCGTTTGAGTTGACCCCACGCAAGGTCGTCAGCCTCACCACTGGCGACAAGGGCCTTCCACCAAGTCTTGGCGTGGTCTTTCATCTTCAAAGGTGCTAACGTCACCTTTTGAGCGCTACTGAACCCTTTCAGGTCAAAGTAGGTCTCAAGTTGGTCGATCCAAGAATCCAATTTCTCGGCATCGATCACCCCATCATATATGGGTATATCAATCTTAGCATCGACCTTAAAAGATCCGACAGCTAAGGAGGTGCTGGCGAGGTCGTCGATCTTATGGTCGCCTTCGTCTTCATCTTCATCTGCCCTGCGCAAGTCTTCACCAGTCTTCACATCCATAACCTTCCCTACTTTAGGAGGTACAATCATGGCCTGTTGCTTAATCCAAGCAAGTACAGATTCCATGTCGGTGGAGAGCTTAGCCACTTGTTCGGCTAGGTTATCTTGAATGGAGGTATCGTCAGACATTGTCGGAGACGCGGCTGTAGGAACCGTCAATTGATCGCCAGAAGTTTCACCAGAAGTTTTGTAACCCTGACAAGTCTTCACCATCCACAAGATAGGAAAGTTTCTCTGGTACCAACTTGATCCGTTTGAGACCTAGTCTTGGTTTTCGCACTAGACTGGCCAAGATTCTAATATGCAGAATAACAGGATCTTACTCGGAAGTACCGAAACTCAAAGGATGACCGAAACACAGTTCAAATTAATTGCACAACTTTTTATTTCAAAGAGGGCTTTACACGTCGAACGTTAGACACACTTGCCTACGTCGATGGAACTATATGCTAGATATATGATCAAAGGCTGTAATAATATTTGATGATCTAAACTAGACCTATTACAATTCATTTATAGTCCAATCATATGAGTATGTATCAGACTTAGTAACCTAAACGTATTAGACCATATAACTAACTAACCCTAAACAGATAAGCTTAGTTATATATATTCGGATCGGATTACAATTTCGACCAGAGGACGTATTCCTTTTCATGGTTGCGAACCAATCCTATGGTCGCGAAACCTTTCCGAACACGGTTAAGGTCGCGAAGCCGTATGCGACTCGACCTGAAGATCCTCGCGGATCATGACTCCCTTATTGAGAAGGAGCCAACCCCTGTTGCGACCTCTCGATTAAACTGGATATGTGGAAATTGGGCTTGTCCATCTTCTCTGGTGTACCACTTTAGCGCACGTGCTCGTTGATCCTTCCAACTGATTCAAAAAGTCTCCGTTGTGCCACTGCGGGTGGTAGTCACCTTCTCTAGAATCACATCTTCTCATAGAGGTTCGTCTCGTTGATAGACCAAGTCTTCAATAGATGGTACTATGGTATCTGGCTCATCATCCAGCATTGAAGGCTCGAAGAGTTTAAGGTGCTCAACATTGACAACTGAGTAAATATCCATGTATGAAAGTAACTCGAGCTGACAAGCATTATTACCCACTTTCCGCAAAATCCGAAAAGGACCATAACGAATGGGTTTGAGTTTCTTACCTTCACCTTTATGTCTCTCCTTACTTAGATGTAACCATATCATATTACCTTCTTTGAATTGAGCATCAACTCGGTGCCGATCATGTTGCGCCTTGTACTTGAGTTGAGCTTTCAGCAAGTTCTGTTCAACTTCTCGATGGAGTCGTTGAATACCTTCTAGGAACTTTTGTGCTCGATCCTAATTAGATGCTTCCTTGCTGTTCTATGCTGAGGTAGGAATCACAAACTCCATGTTGAATGGACTCTGCAGTAGAAATCCTAAACAGACCTCAAATAGCGACTTTCCAGTCGAACCATGCACAGCTCGATTAAAAGCAAACTGCAGGTACGGTATGATGACATGTGACATGTGTTCGACAACACAAGCTGACCGTGTGACGGGTCACCCTGTGTTGGACAATCATAGAGATTGACACAAAGGTTTATACAGATTCGGGCCTCAGTGGAGACCCTAATCCTGTCGACGTGCTCCCAACACGAGTCGGCTAGGGGGGCTCTTTCCCGGGGAGAGGGCTCCTAAGCACGCCTATTGGTTTTTATGTATTGAGTGCAAATGAAGAGTCTTAGTTTACAAGAGAGGGGTACAAGGGTATATATAGATCCCAAAAGACGCAAATTACTAAACTACCCTAACTGCGACCGTCAGATCGAGGGCGTTGTGGTCTTTTGGCGAGGGCACGGGGCACTGATCTTGGACACGTGGCTGCCCTCGACTTTAGTGCCCCCAATCCGGCGGACCGGAGGAGGAAGGTTCCTATCCCGAGCCCGAAGGACCGGACGAGGGAGGCTCCCACCTCCTCTCTCAGAGGACCGGAGGACCGGAGGAGGGAGGCTCCTACCTCCTCTCCCGAAGAACCAGAGGACTGGAGGAGGAAGGCCCCCATCTCGGATCTGGAGGACTGGAGGATTGGAGGAGGGAGGCTCCCACCTCTTCTCTTGGAGGACCGAAGGACCGAAGGAGGAAGGCCCCCATCCCGGATCTAGAGGACCGGAGGACCAGAGGAGGGAGGCTCCTACCTCATCTCATGGAGGACCGAACGAGGGATGCCCCTATCTCGGACCTGGAGGACCGGAGGAGGGATATCAACTATGGCTAATATTTTCCCCCAACAGCAGCCTCCTGCACCCCAGAGGATATTTGATTTCGTTGGTGGGTGCGACAAGCTACCTCTTCTGGAGAAGCATGCCTCTCCCAGAGAGCCCTTCGTGGGGTGAAACGCCCCTCTCCCGGGAGAGGGGAAACACTATTTAAGTTGGTGGCGCGTCGCTTCAATTCTCGTGTGCCTCCTTGTATTCATGGCTTGGATTTCTTGGATTGACACGTGGCGGCCATTGGGGCCGCCTTGATCGTCTATATAAAGGGGGGCCCGTCACTGGAGAGGGCAAGCCTCCTCCCCGACTCTCATTTCCCAACTAACATCTTCTTGAGTGACTTCTCCCCCGGCCAAGAAACCTCTCCGGGGAAGGGATGGGAGATGGCGTTGAAGGCGCGAGGGAAAGTGGCGGACATTCCCCTGAAGGAGGTGACCTCCGATATCCTTGGGGTTACAAAGTTCACTATGGAGGACTGGGACACCCTCGTCTCCCGGAGGGTCTTTGTGGATGGGGACATCCACATCTCGGGAGCAGAGGAGGTTACTCCAAGTCCCTGGGATGGGGAGGTAGTGGCTTTCGTGGAGGCAGGCCTCCGGGTCCCTATCCACCCCGTGCTCTGAGACTTTCTCCACGAACACAGGATAGCACTTAACCACTTGACGCCCAACGTCCTTGTCCGGATGGGGCTATTCTTGTGGTTATGCTGGACCGCTGCTGGGGTGGAGGGGACCCTCCCCTCTTCCATTGCTACTATTGAGTGATGGTGAAGAGTTCCCCGGTTGTGAAGCATGGGCCAAAGTCGACTTGCGGCTCAGTGATGCTGAAGAACGTCCAATCCTGGGCGAAGGAGTACCCGATCGTGGCCTCCTAGGATCATTGGGAGGGCTGGACCCGGAGGTGGTTCTACATCCGGGTGCGAGATCCGAAGGTGACCTATTCCTCGCGGCTCGCCACCCTTGGCTGCTCCTGCGGCCCTCCGGCCTTGACCGTGGATGAGATGACTTCTGTCACCAAGATGGCGGAGGCCCTCTCCCGGAGGAGCATGAGGGACCTAGAGGAGGAGCTGCTTCTCCTCCGGCTCAACCCCTTCAGCCAGAATCGGAGGGGCTGGGACTTGGCCCAGAGTACTGACCCCCAAACTTCCCAGTGTCGCGATGTAAGTTTCTTCTTCTCCATGAAATGGGGTGGTGCCTTTGGGTGGAAGTCCGGGGATGAAAACGATCCCCGTTCCCCGTTCCCATGGCCTCTGGGATGAAAAAGGTCCCTATCCCGGGGGTGCTCGGCGTTAGCGGGAATTTGCCTTACCGAACTTGCCTTCACATTTTGCAGTTAGGTAATACGAGTCAACTTGGGAGAAGGTGGAGCACCTCCTCGGGAGGTATTATGAGGACGAGCATGCTCGGTGTCTCGCCGTCATCGGGGAGGGCCCTCCCCGGAACCTGGTGGGCGAGGCCTTCGGGATGACTCTCCTGGTCTGGGTTCCTCTCCTGACCTCGGGTTCCCACAGGCAAAAGGAGGCGGGGCCCTCTCGGAGGAGAAGCGCGCCAAGACGGTGCAAACTCTGGGCGGGAGTTCTGGTTAAGCCCGCGCCAAATCCCCAGTGTTGGCACGGTGGCCAATGGAGACACCACATGCCCTAGAGAAGGCGAGGCCTCCCCACGGTGGGCTGCGGGGGTGCCTCAGTCCCCGACGGGGGCGAGGCTTTCCTCCACTCGAGCGAATCCCACGGGGGCGTCTCAGACCCTAGTAGGGGCGAGGCTCTCTCCGGTGCAGGCAACTCCGGCGGGAACACCTCGGGCACCAAAGGGACCGAGGCCTTCCTCGACGTGGGCGATTCCCGCGGGACGCCTTCGCCCCCTGAGCCGGGGCAGGTCGAGAGACCGACAGACACGACCACGTTGGTCACACAGCTCGATGCCTTGGGGGCATCGGGCATGTATGACCATGTGGAGATTGAGGAGGACGAGCCTGCCTCCGAGGACCACGGCTCAACCCCTTCTTCGGAGAAAGCTCCGGGAGTATCCCCCGATCGTTTATTTCTGGGGGATGGCGCTCCTCTACGTTTGGACGCGCTCTTCGCCCCTGATGCCACCCCCTCACCCACACCGTTCCCTGAGGGAGCGACCTCTCGGGCCCCAGCCGGGGGTAGTAGCTCGACGACGCCGCACCTGGAGAGTGGGACTCCGCGGACCCCCCCGTCGCCTACTCCCGGTAGGGGACGATGGCACAACAATGGGTGGCGCCCCCGATTCCCCTACGAGGGGGGTGTCTCTCTTCTCCCTGGAGGAGATGTGCAAGCTCTCCTTGAGCCTCGTCACCCCCAAGTTCTGGGCTCATGTCTGGGAGGGTGATATTGACGAGCGCTACGAGGAGGTTATCTCCCTTGCCTTGCAGTAAGGATATCTATCTCCTGCGAACTTACCCCGTTCATTTGATCTCCGCTAACCATCACCTTTGGTTTTAGACAACTGCCGTAGTGCGCATCATCCAGGCGCGCCTTGTTGGGGACAACGAGGACACCAACTCGGCCATGGCCGCCCTCGAAGCCGAACGGGACATGGCGGTTCAGGAGCGGGACGCGGCCGTTCGCGATTGGGAGGAGTCCATCCGGGAGAGGGATGCGGCCATCCAGGAGTTGGAGCGCGTCTGCTCAGAGCGGCTAGCTCCCACGGAGTTCGAGCGGGAGGCCACCATCTGGGAGTTGGGGTGCTTCTGGGCACAACTGGCCGCCTCCGAGGACGCCCACTCCGGGCACTCCAGGAGACGAAGTTGGCGGGCACCCGGGCTCTCGTCTCGGCTGGGAACCGGCTCCGGGCCACGTTGATCGGACTCGGGATTGAGTTCAGTATGGAGGAGAGCCCCCAGAACCTGTTGCTGTCCTTGGCGGAGGCCCGCCGCTTCATCACCCGGCACATCGCCGTGATCCCAAAGGCAGCGGATGTTCGGGCCTGGGCCTTGGCGACCACCACCATCGCGGTCACCACCTCCTTAGTTGAGTACCAGGGGGTCAGAGCCCGAGCGATCGAGAGCCTTGTCCCGCGAGGCTTCCGCAAATTCTACAAACCCCGCCGGAGGCCACTTGAGGAGCGAGCTGGGGCGTTCTTAGACTGGGTGATTGGACGTCCAAGGGCGAAACGCCCCTGAGGAGCGGCCGAGGGGACTCTGGGTGACGCCTTCTCAGGGGGGGGGGGGGTGGTGGGATGACGGGCACGTATGAGCCTCCTGTCCTCCCTGAATAATAGTCTTCTGGCCTTTTTTGTTTATAGGATATTTTTGCTCCCGGTAGTTCCGTAGGGGGAACCTGGTGACATGTAAATTATTGAATCTTAAATGGAAAGAACTCCTTTTTGCTAAGTCCTTATGTGTCATCATGAACAGGTGTCCGGGATAGGGGTCCCGAGAGAGGGCATGAGGGGCCTTTCCATCTCCGGGACTCCCAATCCCGAGGGCCCCCCGGGGGGTGGGGGGCGAGCTTTTCTTAGGTGGTTGCTAGATTGGCACTTAGTACATTTTGACAACTGCCGCGCGGAGTTGCCCGAGCCTGAGCCGGGAGTTTGGGAGGTTTTTCCGGTGCGAATCCGACCACTAGCTGGGTATGAGTACTAGCCGGAGGAAGCGTTGAATGCGGCGAATCGGAGAATCCAGAGTTTGTATAGGGACTTGTGGCGAGAGCTTGATGAGGAACTCGAGGAACATTAGTTTTGTTCGGCTGTTTCTGCCATAGGAGGTTGTCCTCCAAATTAGTCTCCTGAGGGAGCTTAACTCTCCCGGTTATGCATGCCCTTTGCCTACCAGGGGAGGCTGTCTCCCGACTCATTTCGCCTACCAGGGGAGGCTGTCTCCTGGCTTGTTTCGCCTACCGGGGGGGTGTCTCTCGGCTCGTTTTCATTAATAAAACGTGTCACTAGGTGCCTTTTCTTTTTCTAATTTGGCTAACACCCTCTCCCAGGAAAGGAATCCCTCAGAAGAGAAAGAAGTTCGCGCCTAGTCCGGAGAAGCCCTCTCCCGGGAAATGACCATCCTGGAGAGAAAAGTCTATGTCCGGGTGGCGTTAAGCCCCCGGATCAGAGAAGCCCTCTCCCGGGAAACAACCATTCGGGAGAGAAAAGTTTGGGTCGGCGTGGCGTGGAGCCCCCGGACCGGAGAAGCCCTCTCTCAGGAAATGACCATCTGGGAGAGAAAAAGTCCGCGTCCGGTTGGTGTGGAGTCCCCGGACCAGAGAAGCCCTCTCTCGGGAAACGACCATCTGATAGAGAAAAGACACCCGTGTCAGGTCAAGAAATCCCGACACGTCTCTACTCGAATTTTTCTCGGTTGCGGTCGATCGAGGCCTGGTTGAGAATTATGAAACGCATTTGGATCTGGCCCAGACTTGGTCATGAAAATTCTAGATGCTGTTTATCGGAGCCCGCAGGGCATTTTACTCGGGTAGTGGCCCAGCTTGTCTCTCCCTCCCGCAGTGGGGGGGGGTGTGGCTCAATTAGGCACCTCTGCACTGGTGTTACAAGAGGAATCCAGGCAACTTCCTTGAGGGAGAGAGCACCCGCGGGGGGTTGAAAATAGGCCTTAGAAGATGTTCTCATGTGAACGAGTAAGGGAATTCGATTAGAATTCCGCTGGTCAAATGTGACCTAAATCGCTCCCGGAGGAGGAAGAGCACAAGAGTGAGCTCTGGAGTGTATGGGAGGGACTAGTCTCCCAAAGTGACTCGTTACCACTGTTATTTGAGAATCTGGTTGCCGCTTACGCCCTTAGTCCACGAGGGGATATTGTAAGCTGCCCTAGGGGAGCGGGGCTGCCATCGGGACTTTCAAGGGCTATGCGGGAGCCCGTAACAACCTCATAGAGAGGGCATCCTCGAAATGAGGGCGTCGTCGCAGGGGAGATTAGAAATAATACTCTGCAAAAGAAGACATAGTAGGGGAAACCTTTTTCATTGATCTGAATAAGCTGGTATAATGCCCCCTCCATTGAGAAGTCACGAAAGGGAGAAGGAAAGGCCCTAGGGCCAATGTTAGGCTCGCCGCGCCTTCCCCTGCGAAGTCACAAGGGGGGAATACAAAGGCCCGGAGGCTAAGTGTAGAACTTGCTAAGCAAGTCCGCGTTCCACGTGTGCTTCAGCTCTTGGTCTTCGAGAGTGGAGAGCTTGTAAGCTCCTGAGCCAAGGATTGTGGTGATCCTGTATGACCCTTCCCACTTTGGGCTGAGTTTACCTTAGACTTGAGGGCAGTGACGCGTTTGAAGACAAGGTCCCCCAAGCAAAAAGCTCTTTCACGGACACACTTGTTGTGAACGCGTGCCATTTCACGCTAATAAATGGCATTGCGGAGGAGGGCTTTGTCCTGTTCTTCTTCGAAAAGGTCCACTTCCAGCCTGCGGATTTCTTCATTGGCTTGGGATGCGACGGTAGAAACTCCCTCGAGGAGTTTGACTCACAGCGATAGGAAACTGATCTCCGGGGGGAGCATCGCCTCAGCCCCATAGACGACTGAGAAAGGAGCGCGTCCTGTCGCTCGACTTGGGGTCGTGCGCATGGAGCAGAGAATGCTCGGGAGCTCGTCTACCCATGCTTTGCGCCTGGAAGCGCTTTGCTCTAGGCGGCAACGAAGCCCCTGGAGGATGACCCCATTGACAAGCTAGACCACCCCGTCGTTTTTGGGGTAAGCCACAAAAACAAAATGGGGGGTTGTTCCCAAGTTTTTGCAAAATTCGCAGAAGACCGCGGAGTCGAACTAGGTTCCATTGTCCTCAGTGATCTTTCGGGGGACCCTGAAGCGGCACACTATATTCTTCCAAAAGAACCTTTGCACCGCCTGGGATGTAATGCTCGCTAGGGGTTCCGCCTCTACCTATTTGGAGAAGTAGTGATGAGGACATCACTAGCTCGGATATGAACAAGGCTCCATCCACTCCTTCCACTACTTCCACTACTTCCTCACCGCCACGAGAAGATCAAGGAGAAAGGCGAGTCAGCATGAATCCATGTGCCGAGCCATTCACTACGCCTACATCGGAGGATCAGCGAGCTACATCAAAGGTGGGGCAACCCACGATGCATCAAGCCCAGCCCAAGATCAAGCCCAACTTGTCCGCGAGTCCAGCTTGGCCATCCAACAGCAGTCCAACTTCAAACAGATGCCTTGGCCACGTGCGGAGTCCGTTTGGGGCAAATGAGTACTTCACGGAGAAGCCCACGATGACACCTTTCCAATGGGATTCATCCGCAATCAACAAATAATCCACGGATAGAACCTGCAGGGTGCCACATCACCTCCACCTTGGGCCCATACCCCTAGGGTTTCACGTCCACCTCCTTGGCCGCCACCCTTGTTACATATGTCCATCACACTTCCCGTTCTTCCTCAGGTTTTGTTTAGATTAGTTTTCCCCATGTCAATCTTCATCCTTGTGTTCTTGTGTCGGCTAGACCAACAACTACAAGTTACACAACCTCAAATTTATCGTGTGCTTCATCCATATTTGAAATTTCAGATTGCTTTTATCTTGTTCTTGCTTGTTCTTCGGTTGCTTGCAAGAATCGATCCTCACGATCAGGTCAGCCACATCTTGGCACGGTTGATAACGACTCGTGAGTGTGGTTTAGCGATTGTCGGGGCATCCAGTCTTGTTTGGTTGGTAGCCAGATCGCCAAGGTCACTCTCCATCAAATAAAAGATATCCCTCTCACCAAAAGATCGGGCATACGTGTCTTCATCAGTTGGTATCAGAGCTTCATGTTGATTGGTGAGAATTTATCTATCTTAGTTTACTAGATTGATTTCATACATAGAGTCCAGAAAATTGCCGTACAAAAAGATTTATTTTTTTTGTCCAAACCATCGTCATTAGCCTTGCATTGTTCTTGTCAGTTTGCATCTTTGAATTTTCGTCCATCGTTGTCGAGTGCTAGTTCTTAGTTTTAGTCTTGGTCTAGTTTTAGTCTTGCATCTCGTCGTGGAGTCGAATTCCACGTCGATCTCCTCGTCGTAGCGTCCAATTCTAATCTGCCGTTGTCCAATTTGTTGTTTTCATCATATGTTCTTCATACGAACTCTGATTTTCACATTCTTGTACTTTAACTACTACAGAAATGCAATCCACTAACCCATATCTTCTAACGGTTATAAGCAATCTGGGAAAAATCCGTTAGGGTACGACGACAGCGATGGACAAGAGGCTTTGTACTAACGGTTATGTTCTGGTGTACCATTAGTGAATAGAAAACAATTTTTACTATCGGTTATTACTGTACCAACCGATATAATAGAGGAAATTGTACAATCGGCTTGACTTTCGTAGTTGATAGTGAAATTATGGAATTTTTACTATCGGTTACTACTGTACCAATTGATATAAGAGAGTAAATTTTACTTACGGTTTGTTTTATATAAACGATAGTAAAATGACGTCATATAAACTAATGGTTATGACAGTGGGGACCTTTAGAAGAGTTAAAAGTTTACTATCGGTTATGGTTTTGAACGGATAGTAAAATTGTACAACTTATCTCGACCCTTGCTCTGCATCCTCGATCATTTCTACCGTTCGTGCATCCACGCTCCAAGCTAGAGTGATATGGAGAAGCTAGTTGGGAGGTTGATAATTCGATCCCCCTCGGTATTGTCATCTTCTCATCACCTCTCTCTCTCTCTCTCGATCACTCTTTCACACTCTCCCTCTCTCTCTACTTCCAATTCATTAAACTAGATACATGTAGCTCCAAACTAGGAGGCTAGGTTGGCTAGCTAGCTATAACTTGCTGAAGTTAAGCTAGGAATGATTATGGCTGAAGTTAATAAGCTAGCTAGCTGGCTCTTCCAATTAATGCATCAAGTTAGGGTTTCGTATATCCATTAATGTAATTAAGTAGCTTATACATATGGCTTAATTGATGATGTTTCATGCATGCATTCCCTGAGTCATTAATTATTTATTTCAATTTATCAATTTTGTGAAATAATTGTAGATAGACCGAGAATATTGGATGTATGGAATAAAATGTATTACTATTGAGTATTTGGAGGGTGTGAATGGGTTTATTAAATTTTCTGAGCAAGAAAAGGCGAAGAAGGGAGAGAAAGATATGTATTGTCCTTGTATAGATTGTATGAACTTAAAGAGGTTCGGCAACTCTGATTAGATTAGGAGTCATTTGATTCGTCGTGGTTTTAACGCACGCTATACCCGTTGGATATGGCATGGTGAGATCTTGAGGAAACGAGCACCGCTACCACTCAGCAGGACCCAGAAGTGGATTGCAGTAATGATGATCATCAAAACATTGATAATGTTCATTCGGATGTGCAAGTAGATAACTACAATTTAGATGAAATGTTTCGTGATGTAGAAGAATATTACAGTGAAAATGATTTTGGTAAATTTGAGAAATTAATTGTTGATTCTGAGAAGCCTTTGTTCCCCGGATGTGCAAAATTTACAAAGTTGTCTTCTATGTTGAGATTATATAACTTGAAGGCAAGCAATGGTTGGAGCGATAAGAGTTTCGCGGCGCTATTAGATCTTTTAGCGGACATGCTTCTAGAGGGAAATGAGTTGCCAAGATCGGTTTACCAGGCCAAAAAACTATTGTGTCCGTTGAGAATGGAAATCGAAAGAATACATGCATGCCCAAATGATTATGCTCTGTACCGTAACGAGTATGAGGATTTGCATGTTTGTCCAAGATGCGGTGCATCGCGGTATAAGCATGGGGATCGAATTTATCACAATGGATATGATGAGGTAAAGAAAGGGCCTCCGGCCAAAATTGTGTGGTATTTGCCTGTGATTCCTAGATTGAAAAGACTGTTTGCAAATCCGAAAGATGCGAAGTACTTGCGTTGGCATGTTGAAGGTCAGAAACAAGACGGAAAACTAAGACATCCAGCTGATTCTATTCAATGGAGAAACATTAACAGAACATTCGGTGAGTTTGGCGGCGAAGTGAGGAATATAAGGTTTGGGCTAAGTATAGATGGTATGAATCTACACGGAAATATGAGCAGTCGGCATAGCACTTGGCCGGTTCTTTTATGCATCTACAATCTTTCTCCTTGGTTATGTATGAAGCGCAAGTACATCATGATGTCGTTACTAATTTCATGACCCAGACAACCCGGGAATGATATTGATGTGTTTCTATCACTGTTAGTGGAGGACTTACATAAATTGTGGAGTGAAGGGGTGCGGGTGTGGATGCACATAAGCGAGAGAATTTCATGTTGCGGGCCATGATATTTTGCACCATAAATGATTTCCCGGCCTACGGAAATTTGTCGGGGTATAGTACGAAAGGAGGCAAGACTTGTCCTATTTGCCTGGATGAAACTGAAAGCATGTGGTTACCAAACTGCAGAAAAACAGTATACATGGGTCACCGCAGATTCCTTCTGATGCATCACGCCTACCGTAAGAAGAGGAAGTCATTTAATGGAAAGCTTGAGAAAGGATCAGCCCCAGTGTTTGTGATTGGTAAGGAGCTTTACTTGCGCGTGAAGGACATCAAAGTTGAGTTCGGTAAATGTTCTAAACCTCCAGGAAAAATGTTTGGAAGAAGAGATCGATTCTTTGGGATGTGCCATATTGGGAGCACTTACAAGTTCGACATTGCAGGGATGTCATGCACGTAGAGAAAAATGTTTGTGACAGTTTGATTGGTTTGTTGTTGAACATTCCGGGAAAGATGAAAGATGGCATCAACGTTCACCGTGACATGCTCGAAATGGGCATAAGGACTGAGCTTGCATCATTGGAGAAGGGAAAGTGTACATACCTCCCCCCTGCTTGCTATACTTTGTCAAAAAGAGAAAAAACAGAACTCTGTCAGTGCCTATATAGTGTCAAAGTTCCATGCGGGTATTCTGCGAACTTGAAAAAACTTGTGTCCATGAAGGACTTGAAACTGGTTGGTATGAAGTCCCATGATTGTCGTGTATTGATGTCACAAATGCTTCCCATTGTTATCCGAAGCATTCTCCCAGTCAAAGTCAGAGAGACAATTACAAAGCTATGTTATTTCTTCAACACAATATCTGGCAAGGTAAGTGTGTACTCCTAGCAAGTTAATTAGCTCCATTCATGGAACTTGCCAGATTTTTTGGATCTGAATATTTGCTGCAATTGTGTCCTTGCAAGTAATTGATCTGGATGGACTGGATGATTTGCAACGCGATGTGACTACAACTCTTTGTCAGCTGGAGATGTATTTCCCTCCCTCTTTTTTTGATGTTATGGTCCATCTAATTGTTGACCTTTTCAGAGAAATTAAATTTTGTGGACCCATGTTCCTGCGCTACATGTATCCATTTGAGAGATTTATGGGTATCTTGAAGGGATATGTAAGAAATAGACATCGGCCTGAGGGCAGTATCATTGAAGGTTATGCCGCTGAGGAGGTGATTGAATTTTGCACCAACTATATGGCCGGGGTTGACCCAATTGGCGTTCCGACGTCCCGGCATGAGGGCAGGCTTCAGGGCATTGGAACGATTGGATTTAAAGCAGTTGTCCCCTCTAATGATCTGTATGCAAAAGCTCATTTTTGGGTCTTACAGGACATGACGGGGGTGGAGCCATACTTACACGAGCACAAGGAAATGTTACGAAAACAGAATCCTTCGAAGCCAGAGATTTGGGTCACCAGAGAACATAATAGGAAGTTTGCTGGGTGGATTAAAAATAGAGTCCTGCAAGCTTCTGAGGGCAACGTAGATGAAGTTGTTACATGGTTAGCCAGAGGGCCTAGATTTACTGTAGGGACTTGACAGGGGTATGACATCAACGGCTATTCATTTTACACAAGAACTCAGAATGAGAAGGGTACTATGCAATGTAGTGGAGTGACACTGCTTGCTATTTCAGAGGATGCCAGAGCAGTAAGGGCACTCAACTCATATTACGGTGTTATTGAGGAAATATGGGAGCTCGATTATGTATTACTTAAGATTCTTTTATTCGATGCCAATTGGTCGAAATCCCTCGAGGTGTTAAAGTCGACAATTATGGGTTTACTCTCGTTGATCTCAGTAGAGTCGCACAATAAGACGATCCATTTATACTTGCTGAGCAAGCCACACAGGTGTTCTACATCGTTGACCTGGCCAATCCAAAGTTGCACATTGTCCTTCACAGTAAGATACGTATTGTTGGGGTCGAAGACGTTGTGGATGAAGAAGAGTATCATCAATTTGACGAACTACCACCATTTTTAGATGGAATTCTTCAATCTGTCCCTACTGAAGATATTGAGGAAACAAGTTACCTGCGAGACGACCACGAAGAAGGATTATGGGTGGACAACCATTCTTGACTAATTTGCAATATGTAAGTGACGTATATTACTTGGAGCTTTAATTGAAGAATTAATATAAATACTGATCATGTTGTGAAAATTGTGATTACTGTGGTTATGCACCCAGTCATGTGCCTGTTCATTGTCAAATCATTTTTCAAAAATTGTTTGGGAAAAATACGTGAGGCATTGAGAATCATTTTTGCAAATTTTCATTTCAATTGGACTTGATTTTAGCAATAATTGATTCTTTTCACAAATCAATATGAAAACTGCAAAGTTTAGATTCCTCGTGGTTTTTGGCTGATTTGTCATTTTCATATCTCCATCTTGATTGGCTATTCGAAGAAAGTTTCTATATGCATGATTCTTTTTGTTCCATGATTTGTCTTTATTGTTAATTTATTTCAAAATTATTGGAAGTCAATTGCATGGATTTTCAGGTGTCTTTACAAGTGCAAAATGATTTATTGAAACACACCTGTAACTGTTCTTAGGGAAAACCCTAAGTACTAGTGCCATTGTATTGTACTATCGGTTTTAATTGCCAAACCGATAGGTAATTGATGACTTATATCAGTTTCTTTTTTCCAACCGATAGTACTAGACTGCCATTGTGTTGTTTATGCATGATTCTTTTATCTTCCATGAATAATTTACTATCGGTTTATATTAACAAACCGATAGGAATTTTAATATCTGATATCGGTTACTTAATTTTAACCGATCGGAATATCAATACTCTGATATCGGTTACTTAATATTTACCGATAGTGAAACACAATGGCAGTACTCCAAACCCTAACTGTAATTTTATTTTACTATCGATTTTAGTTGTCAAACCGATAGGAACCTTAGTGTCTTATATCGGTTTCTTATTTTTAACCGATAGTACAGACCTCTATAATAGGTTAAACCCACGGGATTTTCCCTCCAGTCCAACTGAACACATTTCCAACTAAGTGTGTACTCGCGTGCGGAAAACCTTAGCCTCCCCGACGTTCCCTTTTTCGCTCCTGCACCACCATTGCCGCTCGCATTTGGGTTCTCCACCGCGCCGGCCACTGCATCGCGCCATCTTAGGCCACTCCACGAATTGTAAGTGTTCTTGACCAACCCGATTAGAATTGATCTTGCCGCTCGCGTCAATTTCTTAAATTGATATCGAACTGTTCATATGTGATTCAATATATAACAAATATAAAACTAGATGAAAAGTGCATGAATTACAAACTTGATAGATATGAGAATTACAGACTTGATGAACATCACTAAGAATATTTCGTTACATAGTCGTCCACTATCAGTTTTAATTGTCGAATCGATAAGAAAATCATATCTTGGAGCGCACGATCCCTATATTGGTTTCTTATTTTGAACAGATAGAACAAGACCCTAATCAGTCACAAAACCATGAGAAGTCTGAATTTTCTATTAATTATTTCCCATTTTCTAATTTTCATCTGAAATTTTGGTTCATTTAAATTTCCTAAAAAATTCTTTATTTTTCTTGGCTATGACATTAGATTTGCTTAGAGTCTTAAGAGATTTGCCTGAATGTTAAAGATTGACTTGTTTAGTTTGTGATGAGCTAATAAGACATTGATGCTTATAAAAACTTATAAAAAACTTGCAAAACAATGATCAGTAATTCCTCAGGCTCAATCCTACCATTGATGCTTGATCTAAAACCTATCTACTTCTAAACTGCACCATCGATTGTATGGGTTTTGCATAAAGAAAAATTTATGCATAGTGTTGCTCATTACAGTGGTGCATTCATGGCCCCTCCTGCAGAGAGATTAGCATAGTTTGCACTGCTAATCTTATCTATTATCCAATTTTGTGTAAAAAGTAGTGGCTCTTTCTTATTTTTCTTAGGTACTTTGTGTTGCATCTAGGCCTTCATGCCTAACCCTAATTTTGATGATTAATGAAAACTAAGTGTTTCAGACTGACTGTGTTTTTGAGATTGTTTGATACAGAGCTCCGTTGGGAAGATAGTCGAGATGAACAAGACAAACCCAACACAAAAGAAGTAAAAGCACAAGTCGCAAGGAATGAAGTCGAGACGCAAGTCGCACAAGAGCAATAGACCTAAGGTAATATTGTCTTTATTTTTTACCGATCTCAGTGTTTGGAGTTGATCGGTTTAGGAAAATTGTTTTTAGTTTTTAACCGTACTATAAAGAGGGGTGGAAAAAGTCCTCTCTACATATTCTACATAAACCGAGAAACTTAGGTCATTGCATTGCATCTTTTTGGTTGGATTTGAGTTGAATTTGATTTGAAAGATTTGGATTTTCAGTTGAGTTTTTGACAGCAGAAGAGATTTTCAAATTTCTAGAAAGATCTAGGCAGATCTGGTTTTTGCTTCTGTTGACAAAAATGTAGTCCTTAAAATTATCTTTCAAACAAGCTATTAAACACCTCTTTTGGATTTCTGGTTTTAAAGTTATAGCTGCTTTTGTTCAGGCTGACTGTCAGTTTACTAAACTGACTGTCAGTTTACTAAACTGACTGTCAGTTTGAATTTCAGTTCAGTTAAACTGACAATTGTCCAGAGAGGGTGTATTTTGGGCTGAAAACTTTTGAACTAAACTGACTGTCAGTCTGGAGTTCGACCTCAGTTGTGTTTATTTGAGTTCCTATTTGATCTGGTCGCTTTGTGGTCGAACTGACTGTCAGTTTGTGAGACTGATTGTCAGTTGGGGGTTTCAAGTTTCCATATACGACCACAAACGGCTAGCTATTTTTTATCCGCAAATTTTGTCAGCCGTTGGTTCTGGAATTGATTGTCAGTTCCTCATACTGACTGTCAGTTTGTACTGATTTGTTTCCTTTTTCGACCGCCAACGGCTAGCACTGTTTTCTCCGGATTTTCTTCTCTCTGGTCGTGACCTAAACTGACTGTCAGTTTGAACTGCTGATTTTCAGCTCGAGCTCCAACGTCTCTTTTGAGACTTGAGGCTATAAATAAAGGGCTTGAGCATTTGTTTTATACAACAAGCAGCATCATTCTCTTATACACTCTTGAGCCTTAGTTTTCTACATAAAAATCTTGATCTGTTGATCAAGTTGAGTGTTTTCTGATCCAGCGAGAGTTTCAGTTCTTTGCATTTGCATACTCATAGTTTCTCGGTGTGTGTTTGGAGGTCTAGAGAAGACCTCGCTGCCTATTATTCTTGGTGAGCGCCCTCACTTAGACGGTTCGGAGGCGTGGCCGTTGACCTCTCCAGTTTGGAGATTGTTGGAGAGGCTCGGCAAAAGTGTACAAGGCATCGGTGCTCGCCTTTCTGGAGTGGACAAGGAGCAACCACTAGTTGATAATACCCTTCGTGGGTATTGAGGCAAAGCTCAAGTGACTTGAGTGCTTCAACGAGGGTTAGTGGAGACTGGGCGAGTCTCCGATACCTCGGTAAAAATCGCTGTGTTCGTTCTCTTCTCTTCTTATTCATATTATTATTTGTTCTTGATCTCTTCATTTGCAAATATTTGTTTTAAATTTAAAGTTTTTAAAGCCTCCTATTCACCCCCCTGTAGTCGACATCCTTGATCCTATACGTGGTATCAGAGCAAGGTCTCTCGATTCATTAGGCTTAACCGCCTAGAGAGGATGTCGTCTACAGATGGTTTCTCTCTTGGTCATACCAGTCGTGCGCCTATCTTTGATGGGACAAATTATCCCTATTGGAAAGTGCGCATGTTGGTATTCCTAGAGGCCATGGGGCTTGACGTATGGGATATTGTTAAACTCAGTTTTACTCCTCCGAATGATCCGGCAAGCCACTCTGAGGACGACAGGATAAAACTGCATTTAAATGCCCGTGCGAAAAATGCACTCTTTGTGGGTTTGTCTCTAAACGAGTTCAACCGTGTAAGCAATCTCACGACTGCTTACAAGGTTTGGACCACCCTCGAAGAAATTTACGAGTAGGAGTATGTTGGTGCACCCATGTTAAATAAAAAGAAGAAATCTATTTGGGTGTCCAATGCTTTGATTGCTAACATTGAAGGACCTAAAAAGATTTGGGTACCTAAAAGGACTTAATTCTTTTTATGCAGGTGAACGACAAGACCAGTGGGAGGCATTGGGTGCTAGATAGCGGATGCTCCAAACATATGACCAGCAACAAGAAGTTGTTCACCTCACTTGAAGACAACTCAAGCGAGAATCAAAAGATTACCTTTGGTGACAACCTTCAAGGAAATGTGGTAGGCTTGGGTAAAATTGCAATTTCTAACGATCTCTCAATTTCAAATGTTTTATTGGTTGAATCTCTGAACTTTAATTTGCTTTCCGTTGCACAAATTTGCGATTTTGGTTTTCGTTGCACATTTTATCCCAAAGAAGTTTTAGTTGAAAGTTTAAAAGATAATTCCTTGATTTTTAAAGGCTTTCGTTTTGGAAATCTTTATTTGGTTGATTTTCACTCAAAAGATGCATTTCTTTCAATATGTCTTGTCTCTCAAACCTCAAAAGGTTGGCTATGGCATAGACGACTTGCACATGTTGGAATGCATCAATTGAGAAAACTTTTAAAACGTGATTTGGTTGTTGGCTTAAAGGATGTGAATTTTAAAAAGGACAAACCTTGTAGCGCCTGTCAAGCTGGCAAGCAAGTAGCTACTTCACATCCAACTAAGCGCATTTTTTCAACTTGCAAACCTTTGGAACTATTGCATATGGATCTATTTGGACCTTCTGAGTTCCAAAGTATCGGGGGTAGCAATTATGGGTTTGTGATTGTTGACGATTTTACTCGCTACACTTGGGTTTTCTTTATTTCTCAAAAATCTGAAACCCCCGATGTTTTCAAAAGTTTTGCAAAACGTGTTTCCACGGAATTCGAACTTTCCATCAAGAAAATCCGTAGTGATCATGGTAGAGAGTTTGTTAATTCAACTCTATTTGATTTTTGTGACTCTCTTGGAATCAAGCACGAATTTTCTACTTCTTACACTCCACAGCAAAATGGAGTCGTTGAAAGGAAAAATCGAACACTCATAGAAATGGCATGGACTATGCTAAGTGAGTATGATACTCCTACTCGCTTTTGGGTTGAAGCCGTGCATACCGCTTACTATTCTATAAATCGGTTTTATTTGCATCCTCTTCTTAATTTGACTCCTTACGAACTTCTTATTGGGCGCAAGCCAAATATTTCTTATTTTCGAGTTTTTGGATGCAAATGCTATATTCTTAAGAAAAAAAATTTTGGTGGTAAGTTTCAAAGAAAAGTAGATGAAGGCTTTCTAGTCGGATACTCCACCACTAGCAAAGCTTATCCCATTTTTAATAAAAATACTGGTTGTATTGAAGAATCTTGTGGTGTCGAATTTGATGAAACTAATGGCTCACAAAAGGAGCAAGTTTCTTGTGAAGTTTTAGGTGAAGATCTTCAAGAAGCCATGAAGAACATAATCATTGGAGACATCAAGCCAAGAGAAGAAGATCAAGAAGATGATGTCAACCTTGAAAATGTTGATCAAAGTGTACAACCACCTCACATTGATCCTCCAGAACCAAGTCAAGAAGACGCAGCACAAGAAGAAGCACCAAGACAACACCAAACGATCACCAAGGATCACCCTCTAGACCAAATTTTGGGTGACGTCAGTAAGGGTTTCAAACTCGCTCTCGTATTGCTGCATTCTGTGAACATCACTCATTTGTGTCTTCTTTAGAACCTAAACATGTAAATGAAGCTTTAAATGATCCTGATTGGGTTAATGCCATGCATGAGGAACTTAATAACTTTTCTAGAAATGAAGTTTGGACTTTAGTAGAAAGACCCAAGGATCATAATGTAATTGGAACAAAATGGGTTTTTAGAAATAAGCAAGATGAAAATGGTGTAGTAATTAGAAATAAAACTCGTCTTGTTGCTCAAGGTTTCACTCAAGTCGAAGGTTTAGACTTTGACGAAACTTTTGCACCTGTAGCAAGACTTGAAGCTATTCATATTCTTCTTGCTTAAGCATCATGTTTCAATATCAAAATTTTTCAAATGGATGTTAAAAGTGCTTTCTTAAATGGTGAAATTTCTGAACTTTTTTGTTGAACAACCTCCTGGATTTGAAGATTCAAAATTTCCAAACCATGTATTTAAATTGTCTAAAGCTCTCTATGGCCTCAAGCAAGCTCCTAGAGCTTGGTATGAGCGACTTAGAGACTTTCTTCTATCAAAAGGTTTTAAAATTGGGAAGGTTGATACAACTCTATTTACAAAGAAAATTGAAAAAGATTTGTTCATTTGCCAGATATATGTTGATGATATTATTTTTGGATTTACTAATGAACATTTCTGTCATGAGTTTGGAGAGATGATGTCTAGGGAATTCGAGATGTCCATGATCGGTGAGCTGAGCTTCTTCCTTGGACTTCAAATTAAGCAACTCAAGAATGGTACATTCGTGAGTCAAACAAAGTACGTAAAGGACCTGCTTAAGCGCTTTGGGATGGAAGACGCTAAGACAATCAAAACTCCCATGGCGACAAATGGACATCTGGACATGGACAAAAGCGGAAAATCGGTCGACTCTAAACTTTATAGGTCTATGATTGGTAGTCTTTTGTATCTTACTGCATCTAGGCCTGATATCATGTTCAGTGTGTGCTTATGTGCTAGATTTCAATCAGATCATAAGGAATGTCATTTAATTGCTCTCAGAAGAATCCTTAGGTATTTAAAATGTTATCCCAGTTTAGGTCTTTGGTATCCTTAGGTATCTAGAGAAGACCTCTCTGCCTATTATTCTTGGTGAGCGATCTCACCTAGACGGTTCGGAGGCGTGGCTGTTGACCTCTCCAGTTTGGAGATTGTTGGAGAGACTCGGCAAAAGTGTACAAGGCATCAGTGCTCGCTGAAAGGGATCTAGGATATCGACTAGAGGGGGGTGAATAGGAGATTTTGACAATTTAAGTACTAATCAAGCAATTAACAATAAATGAGAGCAAATAGCTAAAACAAGATGAACAACAAGCAATTTAACACAAGGATATATCCCGTGGTCTCGGTGATTTGCCGATCACCCCTAATCCACGTTGAGGCAAACTCAAATCTCTAACTGCTCCTCTATTTAATCGACTTCCTCTCAAGAAGTGACTTAGATCTCGAGCCGGATTAGTATGATGAGTTATCCAAACCTCGATTCCACTATTGATGCACTTTACCGCTCCGGCAAGGCGTGCTCGACCCTTTCACAAGATGTTTTGAGGCTTCTTCACAATCTTCCTTGAAGAGCTCTCCAAAACCTTCTCCTAGCCGTCTAGGAGCCGGCAAGCTCCAAGAGTAATAAGCCGATGATGATCACTTAATGCTCTTCTAGTGCCACAAGGTTGATTTAGTGATCTAAATGCAATGCACTAGAAGATCTCAAATGCACACTCTCTCAAATTCAAGAAATTGAACACTAGAGTGTATGAAACTTGTTTTTGCTCTTAAGAATGATGGCAATGATCACAAATAAGCGAAGAGTTATAAACAGGACCATGCATGGGAGTATATATACCCCCACAATAAATATAGCCGTTACAAGCCGTTGGAAGAAAAAGATCACTTGGCGGTCAGACCGCAGGTATAAGCCCGGTCAGACCGCCGCAATTGCAACGGCATTAAACAGGTGCAATAAATGCTCACCTGCCCTTGTCGGGCACTCTCACGGTTAGACCGGAGCCAATGGCGGTCAGACCGTGAAACCTTCCAGAGATGACATTGTTTCTGGACACGATTTACGGTCAGGCCGAAAACTTCGGACAAACCGGCCACACGGTTAGACCGTAGTACAAAATCTCGGTCAGACTGTTTTAACGGTCAGACCGGACCAACAATCGATCAGACCGACTCAACATAAAATGTGATCATGAAGCTCCAGGAGTCTGACTTAGGGTTTAACCACGGACAGACCGACCTTTTTAAGAAAATAAACACACTTTAACACAACTGTCGGTCAGTCCAAAACAACATTCGGTCAGACCGATTATGCGGTCAGACCGGCTAACAATCGGTCAGACCGACAGAGACTAAACTTGGCTGTTTTGAATGGATAAAAGCATTTTCAAAGGATATGACCTTCTAGTATGCAATGCAAGTTGTTTTTATGACTTGTGGCACATAGATGAACTATTAGTGATACACCACATGCTCCTCTTAATAGTACGGCGACTATTCTATAATCTGGTCAAAATTCTTCTCTAATCACCTTAGATCGGTAAAAAGAAAAAGACCATATTCCGTACCTTTGCCTCTTTGCTCAATGTCCTTTCTTCATCATGTAGCTCTTCTTTGCCTTTCATTATCCTGTCTTTTGAGTTTGTTCTTGACACAACTTAACAGGTAACGTTAGTTCAATATTTGTAATTGTCATTAATTACCAAAATACTCTTTAGGGGCCTAGAAGCTACACTCGCCTTTTCGGAGCTGACAAGGAGCAACCACTAGTTGATAATACCCTTCGTGGGTACCGAGGCAAAACTCAAGTGACTTGAGTGCTTCAACGAGGATTAGTGGAGACTGGGCGAGTCTCTGATACCTCGGTAAAAATCGCTATGTTCGTTTTCTTCTCTTCTTGTTCATATTATTATTTGTTCTTGATCTCTTCATTGGCAAATATTTGTTTTAAATTTAAAGTTTTTAAAGCCTCCTATTCACCCCCCTCTAGTCGGCATCCTTGATCCTACACTCTGTAGCATGTTGGGAGTTTTTGTTGTATGAACTTTAACCCAGTATACCCCTTTTTCTTTCAATGAAAATATGTAGTTCTACTGCATGTTCTAAAAAAAATTTCTATTATCCAATCTATGCAAGTATGGCTTTGTGAAAGAGCCAAATGTTTTTCGGGTCAAAGCAAGTTTTCCGGTGAGATTCAAACACCCATAAGTTTCAAATTGCAATTCTTTTGAGAAAGTTTTCAATTTCGAACTTCTTTGGGGTAATAATATCTAGGACTTTTGTAAAACAAGTTTTGGCATAATTCAAATAGATTTTGATTAGCACTCAAAACTGATTTGGTTAAAAAACAAGATAGTCGAAAGCCTCTAAAAACCTTTTAAATACATTTTGAAGACCATGTTCATAGAAATTGATGATTTTTGGTCTTTTGAATGAAAATTTGAAATTTTAACAAAAAGAGGTTGTTCATCATTGCCATTCCATTTTAGTTATGAACTTTGTCATGTACCTTTCTTCATATCAATTGATGGTTTGTTCGTGGAATTTTAGGTAAAGCCATGTCGGCATATTCCTCATCTGATAGTAGTGATTCGAGGAGGGCCAACGTAGATGATGCTGCTTCGTCCCAGCGCAAGAGGAAGGCGCGAGGCGCGATGATGTTGTGTCGTTTGGCCAAACGCGCGGATCTTTCATGTGAGTTCAACCAGTTTGGGAGACCGATCGGGAAGAACGCCGGCCAGTATGCTGCCTATGTTGGTTTGTTGGCGAAGGAAAGGGTGAAGATCACCGTCCAGAGCTGGAAGGACGTTAAGGCTGACAAGAGGGATAGGCTGTGGGAGAAAGTGAAGGTAAAATTAATCAAAATCTCTGAACTCTTGAGTAATCACATTCCCTTGGTTTATCCCGGAGATTAAGTAAATCCTGCTTTATGCACCATTTGAAACAGGCCAAGTGAAACATCCTCGACGATGGTCCCAAGATAGCTTGCTTGAAGGACATGAACAACACGTGGAAAACCTTCAAGATCGTCCTCGTCAATACCTTCCTCGCTAAAGGCAAATCTCCATGCGAGAAGTACCCCTTCATAACGGAGGAGGTATGGGAGCAATTCACCCAACAAAAGGGGACCGCTGAGTTCAAGGTATATAAGTTTCCTTTGCTTGGTTACACCATTGTATGGAGTAACCAACGGTGCTTTAATTTTCTTGTTTATGATACGAAGGCCCTTAGCGAGAAGAACAAGGCAATCCAGAGGAGGAACGACCACCCGCACCGGCTCGGCTCTCGCTGCTATGCGGGGAAGGAGGAGCAGTGGAAGAAGGCTTAAGACGAGGCGTCGAATTTCGTCGACTCCCTTGACCTGCCGCTCTCCGAGATCCGCGATCCGCGATGCAAGCACTGGTGGCTGGCCAGAGGGACCGTGTCGTCCACGGGGACTATGGAGTTCCCAAACCCCAGGGACGTCTGTCGACGATTCGGACTCAGGGTCCTCAGCCGAACTTATGCATAATTTGTAATTGTGAGACCTTTCAAGATGACCCTCCGGAAGGTATGCTGAACAATGGTGAACAGGAGCACAGAGAGATTTATACAGGTTCGGGCCCTCGATGGTGGGAGTAAAAGCCCTACGTCCTGTTAGGATTTCACTATATGAGATAAAGCTTTGCAAACTAGCCGGGAGAAAACTTTCACAGACGAAAGTTTTCCCTATATAAGTGTACAGAAAGAAGCTATAGGAGATTTGTAAGTGTTGTCTAATTTAAGCCGTAGTCTTGGCTGTTTGAGTGATCGAGATCTCTCGTATCTCGCTTATCTTAGGAGTTTTATTCTTTCGAAAAATGTCTTGGCCTCCCGTTCGATGTACTTTGCCCCCTTTTTATATTGGTCGAAAGGGTGTCATATGAAGAAAACTGCATCAAACGGTTGGATGCAGTTGTTGAAGAACCGCTATTAACTTCCACGGAGGTTATTAACACGTGTTAATTATGAATAACCGCATATAATAACCTCTGACGGTTGGTCTTCAACGTGGAGGAATCTTCGGGATGCCTGGAATATCCTGGTATGAAGATAACCGAATAAATTCCATGCACCTTGGTCGAGAATGTGCTGACCGCGGAGTGTGGGCTGACCGCGCAACATCTTAGATATTCCGTACAGTCCGCGTATAGCATACGAACTTCTGACCGCACAAGGCTGTCGGCCTGATCGCACGAAACCCGCGACCTGATCGCGTAAAGCTTGCGACCTCATGGTGATTCCCCTCAGAAGTAACTTGAGTTCGCATCGCCAGACACATGTCTGGTTCGAACCTGTCTTGAACCAAAAGTTTATTAGAAGTGACCCGGGTGTCAATCTTCGTCAGCTAGCCCCCAAATTCGAAGAAAACGAAGAGACGTGTTTATTTCGAATTTTAAAACCATGCATTGGATTTTTAACCTGACTCTTCAATTTTTCCACTTAGTGGCGCACTAAGTGAAAACGGTTGGTTTCCCAAGACGGGTTCTGACATTACGTGACGGGCAATGATAGCGCCGTAGAATTGTTTTTATCTCGAGGTAAAATTGTAAATGCTTTGACGAAACCCGAGGCGCCTGGAATGTAAACCGTCACCTAGGCGGCTATAAATACCAGGTTCTTGGATTTGTAAAACTCCACAATTTCCCTCCACGCCTAAAGTCCTTTTCTTGTTATCCTGCCTCCTTCCTTTTCACATACTCCTCCCAATGGCAGATCATGAAATCATCGAGATCGAGAGCGATGAAGGGGAAATTGTCGAACAAAGGCCTCAAACGATTGAAGTCTTGTCTCCCTTAAGGAAGAAACCCAAGGTTGATGAAGGATCTTCTAGTGGAACAAAGGTGAAGAATGTAGCAAGTTTCTTTCTTCCTTCAGTTCCTTTGACCCTCCCCGTTCATGCCTCTCGGCAAGTTAGGTCTTTATCTTTAGAGAAAGATCCCATCACATTCAATTCTCCCATTCTTTTGGGTGATCAACATCCTGGTCGGCAAGCGGTGACTATCCCTGGATCAAATGATCGTCATATTGGGTTGGCGAAGCAATCTTCTGATGGGAAGGTTGCTCTTCCACCATATGATGATCTTCCTCCCAAGATGGGTGTATTAACGGGTTATGCACCGGGACAGGTAACAATTCTTCTCCCCTTTTGCTGATAATTTTTTGTTAGTATGACTAACTTTTGCAAAAATGCAGGAGGTAGGAGGCTCTCGCGGTCAGCCTTCTGCTGCTCCATCTCTTCCTCCCGGACGGACTCTTCTGGAAGAGAAGAATGCCCTGGAGAAGAAGACCGAGGAGATGGCCTCGAAGATTCTGCGTTTAGCAAAATGTTTTGATCAATCCCGAGAAGAGGCGCACCATTTCCGTCGAGAGAGGGACTTCGCTCAGCAACAGCGAGAACTCTCTGACTTGATTAGGGACAATAGTGCGTCTGTTGTTAGGGATGATATAGATAGACTTAGGGTAGTTGCTAGTTCCCTGGGAGTTGCCAGTGTAAATCCTACTGACAACAACATGTCCCTTGGGGAACTTTGTAAACTTCTTTCGGAGCAAGTCGATGTTTTGATCGACTGCATCCCTTTTGTATGTAAAGAATGTAAGAAATAAAAGTTCTTTATTTCTCATGAAATATTCTCCACATCTTCTGTGCTAAAATATAGCCGTGAACTTTATGTTCGCGACCATTCATACACAGGAAACTTTAGTTCTGCGATCAAAATCACTTTTAAGAAAAAAGCACCGCGACCTGCCCTGATTCCGCGATCAGTTTCAAAGCCGCGGTCAAAACTAAAGTTCGACCAGAGTTGGGACTCGGTCAGGTTGTCACTTCGATTAGAATTGAAGTTTTAGCCTAAAACATGATTTCGATAAAACCATAACCCAATTAGAAACACTCCAGTACGTTAAAAATTGAGTTACATGATTTTTTCGAATAAAATGTTCAAAGTATAAAAAGGAAAAACGTCCTCTGAAAAGTACTGAAAATTTTTCAGTCCTTTTACACTTTCAGTTTCCAAAACAAAGAAGTCTTTTTGTTTCAGATCCGACGCCTGAGTACTTTATCGGGTCCATCAGAGACAGTATCCATTATGGGAAATGAATAAAGCATTCAATGGAACGTTTGAAATGAGCCGTTTACTCATTAATGCGTCGCCTTGGGTCTATAAAAAGAGCAGATGTCTTCTCAAAGAAGCCACACAGCTAAAACCCTCATTATTCCCGCCGCTCAAAACCCTCATTTTCTTTAGCCTTCATCTTCCCCAAATCGCCAGCTTCCCCTTTGATTCTACACCAAAGATGGCGTCCTGGAGCAGATCCATCCACCATTCTGAGGAGAGCCTGATAGCGTTAGAGAAGGAGGAGATCCTTTCTCCGCGGCTGCTCATTAACTGGCGACCTGCGGAGAAGGACCAAGAAACCTCAACTGTCCAAGAAGGCGAGTTGGTGGTTTTTGAGGAGTATCTGCGTTGCGGGTTCCGATTCCCTGAGAGTCGGTTCCTTAAGGATGTCCTTGAACATTACGGGTGGGAACTGATCAACCTCCACCCCAACGCGATGCTGATCCTTGCAGTATTCCAGCATCTTTGTGAAGCCTTCGTCGGAATATATCCCAGCGTGGATCTTTTCCGACGATTCTACTTTTCGGCGTGGTCGAAGAGCACCAACGCCGCCGGATGCATCTACTTCCGGCTGAGGGATAAAAAGGAGTATCCCTCCCCACCCCTGCGAGATTCTGTGCATGGGTGGCACCAAAGGTGGTTTTACTGCTCTCCACCATCCGAAAGCGGTTTATGGTTTGAAAACTCGCGACCAGAGAAGTCGAGCGAGTTAGACATTCCCCCGGCAATGAACTCGGAGCTTTCGAAGCATGCCGAGGTGATTCTTCACTTGGTCAATCAAGGATTGACGGCTCGAGATATCATTCGAGACTTCGTGAAGAACCGGGTGAGTCCTCTGCGTGAAAGGGCTCATCCAGCGTGGGAGATTAGGTCCATGGCTGATAGCACCCTGGACTACAGTCAAGGTATTTATTCCTTTGGCGCTGAGCTTTGCCATTCTTGAATTGTGCAAATTCGGACTCGAATTTGGGAACAGTCCTGCCTTCATCTGAAATTGAGAGGCGGACCAACTCCCTCCTTAGGGCCTACAATGTCGATGTAGAGGGCCCTAAGGGATCGCCTCACCCACAGAGCCTGATTCATGCCGGCGACGACCTTAAACAGGAACGCCGAAAGGTACATTCTTTATCTGGCTTCCGTTTTTCAGGTCTTATGCATGTCCAGCGCTAAACAATTCCATCGGAAATGTGAATCAGCTCCTAGGAAGGTTTGCCGAGGCGACTTTCCCGAGTGAGAACGTAGGCTCTCATGGGAAGCCAACGGTGAAAAACGTGAAGAAGGTCTCCCAAAGACCCAGGACAAAGAGTCCTGCCCCCAAGAAGGCCAGGCCAAATCCCGGGGAGGGGTCTTCACGGAGCATTCCTCCTATCGCAAGAAAGACGGCGGTAAGATATCACGTCCCTTCTGTTTTACCAGGCGCAGATTGGAATCACTTCTTCGTTGTACAGGGAGAGGGGAGCGAGGAGGAAGAGGATGATATTCCTCTGGTCCTTCGGAGGAGGAAGATCGCGGACCTCCCATCCGGTGATACTTCAAACTGCCCCGCAGAGACCACTGCTACCGAAGAGGTGGTCGTGGCAGATCCTGCCACTGCGGAAAATATTGGGATCACGGATGACCTCCCAGTTCCTGAAGCCCCCGAGGCTTCAGGGTTGATTGTCTCCGCTTCCCTAGTCGAAAGGACGACCTCGGTAAGGATTCCTTACGGTCATACTTTCTTCAATTCCTTCTGTATATTTTGACAAGTCAATGTTTATACAGAGAGAAGAGCTTCTCCCTGCGACTACCGTGAGTCCTAGGGAGGAAAATCCTCCTCCTCCGCGGATAGAGGGGGAGGTAGTTGAACAAAGGCCGGCTGCGGTGGCTCCATCGACCCAAGAGTCGCCAAGGCCTTTGGATGTAGCCTCACCAGCCAGTACGGTAGCCCAGGTAAAGACCTTGCTTTTTGTCTCTATCTGTTCTTTAGAAATATGCTCATAGCTAAACATATCCAGGGGGGAGCTACCTTGTTTGCTATGAGGAAGGCAAGAAACGATGATGGTTCTTCTTCCCAAGGGGAACCTTCCCAGAAATCCCAGGAGCGAATGGGATTTCAAATAAGGTAAGAACCTTAAATTTGGCAATAATCTTAAATAAAAACTGCTCAAATTGTCCTTCATGTCAGGCAAAGAAAGACGGCGCCCAGCTCTTCAATCGCCTCCGGAGAGGTTGAAGCCGCAGCTGGTGCAGGAGCTTCCAACGAAGAACGCTCCACCCCTGTGGTCCAGGAAGTCGTCCAGACCGCAGGGGAAAGAATAAATGTAGGGACCCAGTCACCACCGATGACTACTGGGGGTGGCGCCCAGCCGGCACTCCCACCAACTGTCCCTGTAGTGAGCGCGTCGGGGGCTCTAGCGAGGATTCCCGCTGAACTGAATGATGCTGTCTTACAAAAGTTTATGAAGGTATAATAAAACTCTGCTCTCGTGCCTGAATTGTACTTAGGACACCTTTGATCCTCTTCCTTTGCATCACAGGGGTTATCCTGGCTAACAGGCCAGTCGCATGCTGTGATGGCCAGTACAGAAGCCATTCAGAAAGAACGCGACAGCTTGCGCAGGTGAGGATCATTACCCTTTGGTTAGTATGGGTGCTTTTTGGTTGTGACTGCCTTGATTTCGCTGCAGAGAGGTTACATTTTTGAAGAGAGAGGTGGCCAAAATGAGGCTCAATTCAGTCTCGATGTTTAAGAAACAAGAGACCGAAATCAACAAACTTCGATCAGAAAATGCTGGTAAGCCAATTCCTGATTAAGAAGACTTGATCCATAACATGCAAATAATCTCCTCTCTCTGTACAGCGCAAGCAGGTCGAATTACACAGCTTAGTCGGGACAAGGGGATTCTTGAATCCTCGATTTGCCACACCGATCGGGCGATCAAAGAGCTGAGCCTCCTGGTCTTCGAAAAATTCAAGGACATGGCTGATCTTCTGAAAACCGATGTGGTGGAACCAAAGAAAGACAACCTCAGCGTAAGCGACTGGACATCGCTGCTCACTGCCCAGGCAGAATCACTGCTTGAGTATCTCCCTGGAGATGTACGGCGACGCGAAGAGGTGATCAGAACCAGGGTTCGATCAGCCGCAGCAGCCGTACTCAGCCGGGTTCGACTTCACCATGGCCCAGATGCAGATCTGAGCGCATTGGTGGGTCCGGTTGAGGTCGAGAGTGAAGAGCTGCTCGATGCAGTCATAGAGGAAGTCAAGCCCCTAGTAGATAGACTCCTGACTGAGCTGGGGATCGAATGATCCTTATTTTTGTACTTAGAAACTTGTGTATAATGCAATGTATGTAAAAAATTATTTTTGACAAGAAAATATATATTTCGTATTTTCGTAATATGAATTCCATATTATGAGCACATCCCCCCTAGCCCCCGCCTCTGCTTATGAACACTAAAGCCTTAGTGTTATAAGCAGAGGAGAAAATATAAGCGTAACGACCAGGGATATGCATATTAAACCAACGACCAGGATCAATATAACATCTAATCTTATTGCGAACTGGTAGCCACTCGGATGACCAAGGACTTATCAGATAACCCCGTATGCGTTGAGAAACGGCTTATTTAGGAATGACTTATCTGTAAGTGATCATGAGATCGACCAGCGAATCCGATTAGATTGTTGTAATGATCTGACCGTCGGCGATCAGCCCCCAGGTCGAATGCATATGATACGGGCTTAAAGAGAAAAACTTATTGTATGAAAGCAAAACATTTTTTGTTTTGGCAAAAGATGCTAATTGAACAGGAAAAAAGTGATTGGAATACTTACACGTAAAACTTGCGAAGTTGATCGATGTTCCAAGTATTGGACAAAATCCGACCGTCCTCCATAGCTAACCGCGCCGATCCTGTCCGCGGCACTGAGACAACAGTATAAGGACCTTCCCATTTTGGGGAGAATTTGTTGCGATTAGACTGGTCTTGAATTTTTCGTAAAACCAAGTCGCCCACGTTGAGATCGCGTGGTCGCGCCTTTTTACTGTGATACCTACGTAAAGCTTGCAAGTATGCCGCGGACTTAACCATGGTGAGATCATGCCATTCTTCTAAGAGGATGAGATCTTGTGCCCGTTGTTCGGACTGATTAATCTGTTCGAACTGATCTGTCCGAATAGAACCAATACTTACTTCCATGGGCAATACCGCCTCGGCCCCATAGACCAAATGGAAGGGCGTCTCACCGGTGGCGCGACTAGAAGTAGTTCGTAATGCCCATAGAACAGTATAGAGCTCATCTGCCCAAGCCCCCGAGCGGGTCCTAAGGCGATCAAAAACGCGCTTTTAATGCATTGCAGTATTTGCCCATTGGCTCGTTCTACGGCACCATTGCTTTGTGGATGTGCCACAGAAGCAAAGCACACCTTGGTCCCAACTTGATCGCAGTAGTCCAGGAAAAGACCGCTGGCGAACTGAGAACCATTGTCTGTGATGAGACGGTTTGGAACACCAAATCGTGCCACAATGTTCTTATGGAAGAACTTTTGTGCGGCTGATGCAGTAATATTTCGTACCGGTTCGGCCTCAATCCGCTTTGTAAATGTGTCAATGGCTACGAACAGAAACTTGTACCCATTGACCGCTTGTGGCATAGGACTGACGATATCCATTCCCCAGATCGCGAATGGCCATGCAAGAGGAATGGTTTGCAACGCATAGGCAGGTTGATGAACTTGCCTTGCGTGGAACTGACACTGGGGACACTTCTTGACCATATGTTTGGCATCATCAAGTGCCGAAGGCCAGCAGAATCCTTGTCGAAAAGCCTTTCCGACCAGTGTACGATATGACGAGTGCGCACCGCATACACCGTCATGTATTTCTCTCAAGAGGGACTTTCCTTCCTCCTGAGATATACAACGCATGAATACTCCTTGAGTACCCTTTCTGTACAAAATCCCATCTATGAGTTTGTACAGACGCGCTTTTCGAATTAACCGATCACTTTCGGTTTCGTCCTCGGGTAGGGTCCCATGTTCAAGATAGACTCTCAATGGATGAGCCCAATCTTGTTCCTGACCGAGGTTGGTAACGAAGGCTATTACCGGATCATCCTCGACCGAAGTCATGATCGAAGGATGGTCCAAGTGTTCAATGAACACTCCTGCCGGAGTGGATGAGTGTGAGGACCCAATTTTGGATAATTGGTCTGCGAGAATGTTGTCCTTTCGCGGGATGTATTGGACTTCGAAATGACTTAAGTGTTTTTCCAATCTCCTTACTTCCCCCAGGTAATGAGCCATTGTCTCATCGGAGGTGCTGTACTCCTTGTTTACCTGGTTTACGACCAGTTGTGAGTCTCCCCTCACCACTAATCGACGGACTCCGAGGGATTTTGCTGCCCGGAGCCCTGCAAGAAGACCTTCATACTCTGCTGCGTTGTTGGTTGCAACAAAGTGTAGTTGAATGACATACTTAAGCTGTTCGCCCTGGGGCGTAACTAAGACTATTCCAGCCCCCGAGTGTTGAAAACTACGGGAGCCGTCAAAGTACATTGTCCAATAATCAGGGCACTCCAGTTCCTCTGCCAACTGCACCGGTGGCTCAGGGTTGGTCCATTCGACCACAAAGTTGGCCAAAACCTGAGACTTAACCGCCGTGCGAGGGGTGAAATGGATCTCGAAGGCACCGAGTTCGACCACCCATTTGGCGATTCGACCAGATTTTTCTGGATTTCGGACAATATCCCTTAAAGGAAAAGAGGAGGGTACTGTGATCTTGTGTGCTTGAAAGTAATGTCGTAGCTTACGGGAAGCCATCAGTAGCGCGTAAAGTATCTTCTGGACCTCAGGGTAGCGCTCCTTAGGACCATGAAGTACTTCGCTCACATAGTAGACGGGTCTATGTATTCCTCCTCTATCCGCGATCAGAACGGCGCTGACCGCGTGTGGTGTGGCCGCCAGGTAAAGAAGCAACGGTTCTCCTTTGTCAGGAGACACCAATACTGGCGGACTGGATAGATATGTTTTTACCTCCTGGAATGCTTTTTCGGCCTCATCCGACCATGTAAAGTTATGATGCTTCCGCAAGGCTTTGAAGAAAGGTAATCCCCTTTCGCCTAATCGCGATATAAAGCGACTTAAAGCCGCCATGCGACCAGCCAGGCGTTGAACATCCTTCATGGTCGAGGGCGACCTCATTTGTTCAATAGCCCTGATTTTCTCAGGATTAACTTCAATGCCTCTAGAACACACAAGGAAACCAAAGGAGTTTTCCTGAAGAAACCCCGAAAGAGCATTTCTCTGGGTTTAATTTTATTCCAAAGTGATTCAAATTACAGAAGGTTTCAGCGAGATCGTCCAAATGAGACAACCTCTTGGCACTTTTTACAACCAAATCGTCTACATATGCTTCAAGATTACGCCCTATCTGGGAAAGAAAGGTCTTTTGCATCAAGCGCTGGTACGTGGAACCTGCGTTCTTGAGACCGAACGGCATTCTGACGTAGCAGTATGTGCCGAACAGGGTGATGAAGGCAGTTTTTCTCTTCATCATCTTCTGCCATGCTAATTTGATGATATCCTGAGTAGGCATCCAGAAAACTCATCAGTTCGCAACCCGCAGTGGAGTCGACCAGCTGATCGATGCGGGGAAGGGGAAAGTCATCCTTCGGACAGGCAGAGTTGAGGCTAGTGTAGTCAACACACATGCGCCACTTGCCATTTGACTTGTGGACCATGACCGGATTGGCGAGCCAGTCCGGGTGATTCACTTCGCGGATAAACCCGGCTTGTAAGAGTTTGTCTAACTCTTCTCGGATGGCTTCCTGTCGGTCGGTGGCAAAATGCCTGAGCTTTTGCTTTATTGGTCGTTGTCCAGGTCGAATTGCTAACCTGTGCTCAATTACTTCCCTTGGGACACCGGGCATGTCGGACGGTTTCCACGCAAACACGTCTGCGTTAGCCCGGAGGAAAGCAACGAGGTCGAGTTCCTATTTGTCATCCAGGGCTGACCCAACCCGAATTGTCTTGGATGGGTCATCTGGGTACAAAGGAACTTGTTTGAGTTTCTCATCTGGTCGAGGAGCAGCCCTGATCGCATCGGTGGCAATGGTGGCGACCTGAGCGTCCCGGAGGGGAAGTTGATCGACCATCTCCAAAGATAGCCGGTCGCACGTGAGCGCCACGTTGTGACTACCTCGGACCGAAATGACACCTTTGGGGCCAGGCAATTTCCCGCACTGATAAGCATAGTGTGTTGCCATCATGAACTTAGCAAGAGTCGGCCTGCCAAAGATTGCATTATAAGCTGAATCACAATCGATTACATCGAAAGTAACCAATTCTGTTCGGAAGTTGTCTGGTTCTCCCAGAGTGACCGGGAGGACCACTTGTCCCAATGGCATCATGGAGGGGCCTGGGATTATCCCATAAAACGAATGGATTATGGGCTTGATCTTCGAACGAGGAATTTGCATCTCGTCGAGTGTCTTGACCAATAAAAGATCAAGGGAACTTCCCCCATCAATCAGGACCCTTTCGACTCTCGCGTTACTGATGATTGGGGTAATAACCAGAGGTAGCCTCAATGGTCGGGTTAGCCCCACAGGACAGTCAGCGCGATCGAACGTCAAAGGCATATCCGACCAACGGGGATATTGAGGTTCGCCAAGGGATGTCTCCGTTTGGTTAACCTCTCGGCAAAAGGTTTTAAACTGCCTTTTGGAAGCGAAAGAGGAGGAACCTCCGAAAATGACATTAACATGATTTTGAGGTACCTGGTAAGCCATTTCTTCGTCTCCGTCGACGTCTCTAATCCCGCACGCCTGCTCTTTAGGCGGTAAGGTTGGCATTGGCCCAGCTCCTTGGTAGAAATCATCCAGCTATTTCAACCAACTCCTGCAGTTTTTGAGGTCGTGGCCTGCGGAGTTGTGGAGTGGACACCACCTCTTGCCCTCCTGCGGATTAGTTGATTTTTCTGGCTGGTCGGAATCCCGGCAACCAGAGGCAGTTTTACTTTTCAAAGAAGACTTATTACCTTTGGTCGAAGGTGGTTTCTCCGCGACTGCGACCTCACGGTACTGTCCAGAGCGGTTCCTCTTCGACTTCTTTGACTTCCCACCTGGTGAAGACTCCGGCTTTTTGCTTAAATCTTCTTTCCTGGCGTCCTTGAAGCCTGGTTGGGGCGGTAGGTCCCCCTTGTCAACCATTCGGTTCCATTCGACTGCCTCGGCTGCATCGGAATATCGATCAGCCATATCGAACAGATCGGCCACTGATCGAGGAGGGTGGATAAGCAAGTCTCCAGTGAATCTCCGGTATCGAATGGCATGCTTAAATGCCCTGATTACGGAGCCATCAGATATGTTCGGGATGGTATTCCTTACCCCGACAAACCTCTTGACAAACTGCCGAAGTGTTTCGGTCGAAGTTTGCCGCAGTCTATGCAGGTCGTCCTCCTTACCTGGCTTTTGGTAACAGTTTTGGAAATTGTTGAGGATGGCATCGCATAGCATTTCTGATGAGACCATGTACATCATGGTTATGACCAAGACGACATCAACATGGTCGTCATCAAGATGTCATCATCCGCCACCTTGGCCAGGACGCGAAAGCTGGCAGCACGTACGTCGTCTGGATTTTGTGCTGTCATCCGCCACAAGTTCGGCCTCCACCTTGGCCACCTCCCCAAACACAAGACGTGCTCAAGAAAGGCGCATCTACACCTCATAGGTCGCACAAGCCACGTCGCTCCAAGGCCAGCCCACAAGTGAGCTCAATTCATCCGCGAGTCCGGTTCGGCCATCTGCGCGTAGTCCAACTTCAAACGGATGTACAGGCCACATACAAAGTCTGTTTTCGACGTTCTTGGACTCTACGGACAAGAGAACGACGAGAGCTTTCCAACGGATCCAGTCTCATGTCCAAATTCCTTACGGATCAACAGAAATCGTCAAAACAAGATTACGACCAGAAGCTGACGTGCGCTGCGACGCTCCACTTTGGGCCCAAGGCCCATGTACCCCTAGGGTTTCCTCCTCCACCCTATGGCCGCCCCATACAGTATATATATGGCTGCCATAGCTGCCGTTTAGACTTGGGTTTTGCTTAGATCAATTCTGTCTTTGAACAGTATCGCCGTTCATCGGTTTGTGAGACCCCAACTCGTGAGCTTCATCCTCAATTGCAAATTCAGTTGCATCTTTCTCGTTCTTGCTTGTGTTCTTGTGTTCTCGATTGGTGGAGACTCGACGTTGACGATCCGGCTTCCGATCAGAACCGATCCGAACCCAGCAATCACTACACCACGGCTCCGTTGGTTATCAACCATGCACAAACACGATTGACCTCGCCAAGAAGGCTTATCCCTGCATGCGAATCGAGAACACAAGCAAGAACGAGAAAGATGCAACTGAATTTGCAATTGAGGATGAAGCTCACGAGTTGGGGTCTCACAAACCGATGAACGGCGATACTGTTCAAAGACAGAATTGATCTAAGCAAAACCCAAGTCTAAACGGCAGCTATGGCGGCCATATATATACTGTATGGGGCGGCCATAGGGTGGAGGAGGAAACCCTAGGGGTACATGGGCCTTGGGCCCAAAGTGGAGCGTCGCAGCGCACGTCAGCTTCTGGTCGTAATCTTGTTTTGACTATTTCTGTTGATCCGTAAGGAATTTAGACATGAGACTGGATCCGTTGGAAAGCTCTCGTCGTTCTCTTGTCTGTAGAGTCCAAGAACGTCGAAAACGGACTTCGTATGTGGCCTGTACGTCCGTTTGAAGTTGGACTACGCGCAGATGGCCGAACCGGACTCGCGGATGAATTGAGCTCACTTGTGGGCTGGCCTTGGAGCGACGTGGCTTGTGCGACCTATGAGGTGTAGAGGCGCCTTTCTTGAGCACGTCTTGTGCTTGGGGAGGTGGCCAAGGTGGAGGCCGAACTTGTGGCGGATGACAGCACAAAATCCAGACGACGTACGTGCTGCCAGCTTTCGCGTCCTGGCCAAGGTGGCGGATGATGACATCTTGATGACGACCATGTTGATGTCGTCTTGGTCATAACCATGATGTACATGGTCTCATCAATTTCCCAATTGTAGATGGAACCCTCAGGCTGATTAAACAACCAGGTTCTAGCCGGTCCTGCGAGGACTGTTGGCAGGTAGTTGGCCATGACCTTGTCATCGCCTCCTGCTGCTTGGATGGCAGTAATATAGATCTGAAGGAACTCGGATGGGTTCTGAGTTCCATCAAACCTCTCAATGGCCCCTGGTCGAAACTTATCGGGCCAAACGACTGCTCGTAGGCCAGGCGAGAAAGCTTTGCAACCAACGTAAGGACCGTGAACCGTCCTGTGACTTTCGGTTGGGTTTTGAGCAATCTCACGCAATGGCGAGGTTACTCGTGGTCCCAAACGAGAGTGAACGGGAACTCGATCCCTACTACGAGAGTCCTGCATTCGCCGATATTTGTCCTGTCGGGACGGTACAGGCGGCGGGTAACTCCGCCGGCCAAAGCCAAAATGAGGACCATCCCGTTCACGGGAATGTGTTACTGAGCGGGAAGAGGCTGTTGGGGTCGCCTCGGATGCGACCTCGTCCAGTCTTTCCACCAGGATCCTGAAAAAGGCCGGTCTCTGCGCATCTGTGACCGTAGGAGGAAAATTGCGCATGACTTCCGCGATAGATCGCAGTTGACCATGGGTACTTCTCCTAGGGGCACCAGGTGTTATTGTTTCTTCGTCCACTGGGAAATGCTCCGGTGGTAAAGAAGGAGTCTGGTCACGTCTACGACCACGCGACCGTCGAAAAGAACTCGGGGCAGCATCGTAACGAGCCTGCGCATCTTGAAGAGCCTCTAGGGCAGTTCTGCGTAGTTCGTTGTTCTGTTGCTCGAGATCTTGCTCCTCCTTCTGTTTGCGATCTTGTTCTTCCCTGGCAGCCTGTTGATCGGGAGTTTCTTCCGACAACGCAGCAAACTGCCTAGGGAGAGAGGTCGCTGATGGGGAAAACATCTCGGTTTGTTCCGAGTCAGACTCGAAATCAAAGAGACGGTGGAGGTTATCAGGGTCGAACCTTCCTGGGCTAATTTCAGGGTCACCATCATATTTTCCCTCAGCGGGGTCGTATGACGGGCCGGATTCATCACCTAGCACATTAAGAACCTCTGTGGGTTCTGACCTTGTGCCAGTTACCTCCTGGTCGATTGACATGACTTGGGGAGATGATTTAACCTGTGGAAGATTCTGGCCTTCGACCTCTTCCATCGGAACAGGATCGCTTGGAGAAGGCATTGGTATATGGGCATAATCCTCGAGATCGAAATCATTCTCGGAATCATATGCTCCAGCCATGTTCCGGCGAACCTCCGAATTTCAATTAGGACGCCTTGAGAAAGGCCCCACGGTGGGCGCCAGCTGTCGACGATTCGGACTCAGGGTCCTCAGCCGAACTTATGCAGAATTTATAATTGTGAGACCTTTCAAGATGACCCTCCGGGAAGGTATGCTGAACAATGGTGAACAGGAGCACAGAGAGATTTATACAGGTTCGGGCCCTCGATGGTGGGAGTAAAAGCCCTACGTCCTGTTAGGATTTCACTATATGAGATAAAGCTTTACAAACTAGCCGGGAGAAAACTTTCACAGACGAAAGTTTTCCCTATATAAGTGTACAGAAAGAAGCTATAGGAGATTTATAAGTGTTGTCTAATTTAAGCCGTAGTCTTGGCTGTTTGAGTGATCGAGATCTCTCGTATCTCGCTTATCTTAGGAGTTTTATTCTTCCGAAAAATGTCTTGGCCTCCCGTTCGATGTACTTTGCCCCCTTTTTATATTGGTCGAAAGGGTGTCATATGAAGAAAACTGCATCAAACGGTTGGATGCAGTTGTTGAAGAACCGCTATTAACTTCCACGGAGGTTATTAACACGTGTTAATTATGAATAACCGCATATAATAACCTCTGACGGTTGGTCTTCAACGTGGAGGAATCTTCGGGATGCCTGGAATATCCTGGTATGAAGATAACCGAATAAATTCCATGCACCTTGGTCGAGAATGTGCTGACCGCGGAGTGTGGGCTGACCGCGCAACATCTTAGATATTCCGTACAGTCCGCGTATAGCATACGAACTTCTGACCGCACAAGGCTGTCGGCCTGATCGCACGAAACCCACGACCTGATCGCGTAAAACTTGCGACCTCATGGTGATTCCCCTCAGAAGTAACTTGAGTTCGCATCGCCAGACACATGTCTGGTTCGAACCTGTCTTGAACCAAAAGTTTATTAGAAGTGATCCGGGTGTCAATCTTCGTCAACGTCGAGGTCGTGCAGTGAATCGTAAGTTGGCTAACTTCCTGGTTGGAATCATAGAGTGTGGTAGAAAAAACTATTATCACTCATGTGTGCACAAGTTTGTATTTTTTCCTCACAATGTAGAGTTTTGAATGTAACAGATCTCTTGCTCGAAGGAGGCGACCCAGGGATTGTTCACTCCCCATAGGGAGAACGACATCCTAACCCGGGCTCTAGGGAACAAGGAGCATCCAAGGCGGACGCGAACCGTGGGGGGTGTGGTGCCATGGAAGGAAGGCTTCTCGGAGCTCGGGCAAAAGGCGAAGAAGGCTCGCAGCTGGAAGGAAAGGGAATCAGAGCTGTCTGAGAAGATATGGTCAGATGTGAATGCAAAATTCGCGGACATGTTCTCTCAACTGAATGAGAAGTATGAATGCCTCAGCCTAATTGTGCAGTCCAAGGGTTTAGATCCAGCTGCCGAGGTCGACGCTGGTAGGCCGAGTAGTTGCGGCTCGAAGGTTCACGTGGATCCGGTGGACCTGATTGAGGTATTGCAACTCTTGAGCTATATATGCAATTTGGTTGATGCCACTCCCGTTACGTTAGAACTGTTTCGCTAACCTGTTATAATTGTTGCAAATTGTAGAAGCCAGAGAGCTGTAGCCTATTGATCAACATAGGCGACAACCCTGTGGTGGTTGCACACGGGGTCGTATATCAGTCTTGGGAGGATGTCTGGATCCACTGCATACCTCTGAAGCCTGGGTTTGCAAAGGTACAGGTGGACATGGCCCTCCCGGGCTACAGCACTTTTCCGTCGCCCGTCCCAACGGACGAAATGTGGACAATTGACGAGGCCTTGGGCTCGTACATATAGTGGCCCAAGAAGGGTGTTAGACTACAGGAGGTAAACCCTACCCATTCTAGCTTACAACTCAGTTAATATACTCAATTTGCAAAATCTAACTTACGCTTTCGTAACTTAAAGTGGACGATGGATGCTAGCGCACTTCCTGAGGACCCCAACCCCAACACAACGCATGACCGAGCTCCTTCGGCCCCCATGCCTCCTCCGACGGCCTCGAACCCACCCAAAGGATGCATGCCTCCTCGGAAAGCCCCTTCGCCATCAAATGAGGCCGGCGGCACCGCACCCCAACCTTCGAAGGTATACACTTGCTCCCCGACCAAAGGCAAGGCCAAAGGTAAGGCGAAACAAAGCCAGCTGGGTACGTTCAAGAACGGGTTCCCACTCGTGTCAGAGTACCTTCTGCGCAATATGGATCAGGCAACCAGAAGTCTCCACGAGTGGTACCTGACTCGGTCTAGGCACCACATCAACTTCTTAGTTCACTTCAGACCAGGTCATTTTCACCGTGAGGCCGGGAGCATATCGGTGGCCCACGAGGATTTGTTCGACCTCTTCAACTGACAGGAGCTTGATATGTCCATCATACGGACTGGAGTCCTGTGAGTTTGCTGATCCTATATGTTGTCGCAGTTCATTTCATAAATGTAATCACTTTGCATGCACTACTTACTAATGTCTACTTTGCATCCAGGTGCATGTATAGGCTGGCGTCGATGAGGGCATGTGATAGGGTGGGTTTCCTCGACTCAGACAAAATAAGCCTCACGATGATAGAGCACGACCAAGCACATGCAGAGGAATACATATCAAGGGCACTATTGGTGCAGCAGGACCGGGAGTTCATTCTTGCGCCCTACCACCAAAGGTTATGCATTTCTTACTAATTTAACTCATTCTTGTATGTTAGGCCTAACATATACATGAAACGGTTCGCTTTTATATACAATGTAGGCACCACTGGGTCCTCGTCATCATTTGCCCATGGATGAATGAGGTCTATTACCTCGATTCGATGAGCGACAAGGTAGCGCTTGTTTTCACCCTCATGTGGCACATAGATGCGTAAGTTACACAGTTGATTTAAATTTTGCTCTGACTAGCTAATTAATGATAACATATTAACCGGCAATGCTAAATTGAATACAGGGCTTTCAAAAATTATGTTACTGCTGGAGGGAGGCATGACGCGTCGAAGGGCACAACAATTTCTTGGAAAGAATATGAGGTAATTAATTATAAGGATGGAACTACTCATGATGAGTCTTTTGATTTATGCTTAATTAGTTATTTTGAGTTAATGTGGGTTTATGTCTTTGCATATGTAATTATCCCAGTGTCATCAGCAGCCACAATCGTGGGAATGTGGGTTCTATGTCATGAGATTTATGTATGACCTGATCAGGACAAACTTTGCCCAATTCCCTAAGGTAAGCATTTTTCCAGACTCAAAGTCGAACATTGTATGTGACGTACGTTCCTAACTTCATACAAGCATGCAGAGCGCCATGTTGAAAGACCAATACGAGCTGCCTCAGTTGAAGGAGCTGCGACAAATTTGGGCTCAATATGTGATGGATGAAGTGGCTTTCAACGATCGATCGTAAATGACTTGTGCAATATACATTGAATGTGTTAATTGGTGTATGTGTGTACTTGTATTGGTGTATTTTTGAATAAACTCAATATGTGAATAATTAGATTCAATATGTCCAATGCATGTGTGTATCTTTGTATTAGTGTATTTGTGAATAAATTCAATCGCTGAATAATTAGATTCAATCTGTCCAATGTGTGTATCTCTGTATCGCTGTATCTGTTAATGATCATTTGTAATACTATCGGTTCATATCCTACAACCGACAGAAGAAAATTTCTAGTACTAACTGTGTCGAGTACCTAACCGATAGAAAAAACTATACAGTACTATCTGTTTCCAGTGTAGAACCGTTACAAGAAATCTAACATCACTATTGGTTGAGTTCACTGAGCCGATAGAAGAAATTATCATTCGTGATTAGTGAACATTGGAAATGTAGGTATTTTACTAACGGTTTACAACCGATAGAGTTGTGCTACGTTTCTTCTATCGTGCCGATCACTAGTGGTAAGAGAACCGATAGTAGAGGCGATTTTAAACCGATAGTGAAAAACAATTCTGTAGTAGTGAATTTATGGAAACCTCAGATCGTGCTCTACAACTTTGCTGTTGAGGTCGAAGTCAGATTCGGCTTCCATCTACAAGATATTGGGCCGTTAATGTTGATGGCGTAGAGTTTGAATCTAATAGATCTGTTTCATTATTTTTCATTATAATTCTTTCATCCAAACTCGGATTAGGATAAATTTATACTTTCTGGAATCGTTGCGAGAAATCCCACAAAAAGTTAGTTGGGGTAATCTTCAAATTCAGCTATTTTCATCACGCTAAAATTTGGGCAAACACTAGTCCAATTCGGATTTGAATTGCTCAATCTGAGATAGCTTCGGTAAAATTTCCATACCTTTTGATTTCCAACACCATTTTTTGACGTTCTTATACTTGTTAGAAAGATAAAACAATCCTCTACAACTGTGGTGTTGATCAGATCCTCTAATTCGGAGTTCTTGGGGCTCGAAAGGGCTAAACAACGTTTCTGTCCTAGTTGTGCAGCCAAAAAGAAAAGGCAAAGTACAACAAAAGCCACACTGTTCATAAAAAGAAAAGAAGTAAGAAAAAGGCAAGCGCAAAAAAAAAAGATCCGCACAAAAAAAGAAATAAAATCAGGGAAGAAAAATGTGTGTAGCAAAAGAGGAGAATTTTTTGTGGTGCATCTTTTGGTTCTAGTCCTTTGTGTTGCTAGTTGCTTGCTTGAGTTAGGTCTGAGTCTAGGCTAGTTCTAGCACATTGACTATTACTTTGGACTAATTTTCAATCTTGCATTATTGATCTTGAATTGTTGCTACACATATAATAGCCTATCCAAACTCCACCATCTACTAACCATATAGGTACGGCACCTTGCAATCGCTTTGCTCACACTCGAGTTTAAGTTATCACGAACCAGCCACCGATTGCACCGCCCGCCTGTTTGCTTCGGTAAGAACTTGTAAGAGCTAGGTAAGAAGCTTGAGCAAGAGTGACTTTTGTTCCTTGTCCGCCACCTAGTAGTTGATAGGGAAATATACTCTTGTGTGTTTGTTGTTTTCTACTAATAATGGCAGGTGATGAATTTATGGAGATTGAAAGACAAATTGATATGTTCCGCCACAGGGAGAGATTGCAAAAGAGCCAGACCACCATTGCTGCATCTTTCCCCACGAGTAAGGGTAAAATCATTCCAACCCATCTTTCTTATAACGGATTTCGTTCTGATGCATATATTGATTGGGAAATAGCGGTAGACAAAATTTTTGCTCGATATAAAATCTTTGATAAAAGAAAGATTAGGAGTGTCGCTAGTGCTTTAACTATTTTTGTATCAATATGGTGGAAGAATTTGTGTGCATGTAATAAGTTACCTTAAACTTGGAAAGATATGAAAAGGCTTATGAGAGATAGATTTGTCAGTAAACCCTATGTTGAATTTTTTGTTTGAGAAACTACAACATGTAAAACAGGGTAATAACACTGTAAAAGGATACTACCAAGAATTAGAAACATGCTTGTTGCATTGTGGTTTAGAGGAAACCAAGGTAGCTAAGGAGATTAGATTCATAGGTGGGCTTGATAAGGGGATTCAGGACATTCTTGTTGATAAGGAACATAATTCTTTGTCTCAATTGTTTAATCTTGCTTGTGAGGCTAAAAATCAAATTGAACATGAAAGACATATATCTGAAATTAATGTCTATAATTGCAAGGGTGAAGAATTTTCTTTGGAAAAATGGTCTCTTGCCGTGTCTCCACTTGTGACTAATCTTTTGCAAGAAAATGATAACAAGAAAGAGGAGGAGGATGAGATGGAGAGAGAAGTACTTGTTCCATGTGTAATTCAAAATCCAACAATGGATAAAGCCCTACATCAATTGAAGAGGAATTAAAAGGTATTGAGAATGGTGCTACACTTACTCATGGTGAGAATAATTTTGATGTGTTGAAACTTTCCACCAATCATGCTATTGTAGAGCAACCATTAATGGAACCCATTGATGATTTTCCTTTGTCACAAGATGATTTACTTGCTATTTCTTGTGAGAAAGAAGAGTCGTGTGATAATGCTTCAGTTATTTCCATGCCAACCCTAGTGAATGAACATGATATTGTTTTTGAACCAAACTTTGTGCTGAAAATAAACATGTTCTTCACATTGCTAGTGAAAAAGATGAGCTGAAATTGTTGTCTTCTTTAAATACTTTGGGTTATATTGAATTTGATGTTCTGTGTGATCTAAATAGTTTAGAGGAGAGACTTTTTGTCCATTCTGATTTGCCATGGCTATCTACAAATAATTTTCATGTCATTGGCAAACCTAGTGATAAAGGAGAGTATATGGTGCATCGAGTTTACATATGTTCAAATCTGAAACATCCTTTTGTTGTGCAACAATGTGATCAACTAGAGGATTGCAATAGCACTAATCATTTCACGCCAAGTTCCTCTAGTTTTCCTTTGAACCTACAGGATATATAGCTTTCAAGAAGGGGAGTATATGCATGTTGCTTTGTCTCGTGTTGGCACTAACCTTTTGTAGGAGATTATGCTTGAGTCGAGGATGACTCAAATTCAAGAAGGGGAGAATGATGAGGACATTACTAGCTCGGATATGAACAAGACTCCATCCACTTCTTCCACTACTTCCACTACTTCCTCGCCACCACAAGAAGATCAAGGAGAACGGCGAGTCGGCATGAATCCATGTGCCGAGTCCTTCACTATGCCCACACCGGAGGATCAGCGAGCTACATCAAAGATGGAGCAACCCACGACGCATCAAGCCTAGCCCAAGATCAAGCCCAACTCGTCCACGAGTCCAGCTCGGCCATCCAGCAGTAGTCCAACTTCAAACGGATGCCCAGGCCACGTACGAAGTCCGTTTGGGGCAAATAAGTACTTCACAGAGAAGCCCACGACAACACCTTTCCAATGGGATTAGTCCCACAGCAAAATTCCTTCTGGATCATCCGCAGTCAATGAAATAATCCACGGACAGAACCTGTCGGGTGCCACGTCACCTCCACCTTGGGCCCGTACCCCTAGGGTTTCACGTCCACCTCCTTGGCCGCCACCCCTGTAACATATGTCCATCACCCTTCCCGTTCTTCCTCAAGTTTTGTTTAGATTAGTTTTCCCCATGTATGAAACTTCATCCTTGTGTTCTTGTGTTGGCTAGACCAACAACTACAAGTTACACAACCTCAAATTTATCGTGTGCTTCATCCATATTTTCAATTTCAGATTGCTTTTATCTTGTTCTTGCTTGTTCTTCGGTTGCTTGCAGGAATCGATCCTCATGATCAGGTCAGCCATGTCTTGGCACGGTTGATAACGAATCGTGAGTGTGGTTTAGTGATTGCCGGGGCGTCCAGTCTTGTTTGGTTGGTAGCTAGATCGCCAAGGTCACTCTCCATCAAATCGAAGATATCCCTCTCACCAGAAGATCGGGCATACGTGTCTTCATCAAGTAGTCCACAGCCAAGGCCGCATATTTGTATCCCCGGGCACTGGGGGGAACGGCCCTAAGAGGTCTATCCCCCATCGCGCGAAAGGCCAGGTGATTGGGATGGACTTCAATGCGGCGGAAGGTAGATTGGAACCCTTTGCCATGTTTTGGCAGGCTTCGCATGCGGAGACAAGGTCTCTCGCGTCACGTGCCTTTGTAGGCCAGTAGAAGCCTTGCCGAATAGCCTTTGTGGCGATGGCCCGCTGGCCAAGGTGGGAACCGCAGCACCCGAGATGAATGTCCTCGAGGAGTTTGATCCTCTCCTCCCGTGGAAGGTAGTGAAGTTGTGTGAGGCCCCCCGCTTGTACAACACCCCTTCTACCAGAACGTATGCTCGCACTTTGGCGCGAAGGCGCTTAGCTTCAGCGTCGCTAGAAGGCTTCCCCTCCCCTTTAATGCAGGAGACGAGGGGGTCCATCCACAATGTAGCCCGAACGATCTCCGTGATGTGAGGGTCATCGGGCCTGAAGTCCGGGTTGGGGGCCACCACGGAAGGCTTTGAGATGATATCCAGGAGGGACCCCTCGGGGAGGGGCCCTTGGGCACTTGCCGCCCGTGCAAGGGTGTTGGCACGGTTGTTGTCCCTACCTGGGATACACTGTGCCTCGAGGCCTTCGAAGTGATTGTCCATCTTCCGGACCTCCTTGAGGTAGAGGGTCAGGTTCGCATCATGGCACAAGTAGGACTTATCCATTTGGCAGACCACGAGTTGAGAGTCCCCCTTGACAAGGAGGCGCCGGATTCCCAAGGAGCGGGCAAGACGCAGCCTTAGGAGGAGGGCCTCACACTCCGCGACATTGTTCATCGTGGGGAATTCGAGCCTTGCGGCATACTTGAGGGTTCTCCCCTCGGGGCTTCAGAGGACCACCCCTGCACCGGCACCCGCTAGGCACAGGGAGTCATCGAAGAAAAGGGTCTAGTGGTAGTTGTGCGGTGGTGGCACGATGCTCACTTCCTCCTTCAGTCCGGGGACCGGAGCCCATTCAGCTACAAAGTCTGCAAGAACTTGTGACTTGATTGCGGACAGTCCGGTTAGGGAGAGGTAGAAAGGGGCTAGTTCAGTCCCCCACTTCCCTATTTGGCCAGTGGTTTCCTTGTTCCGAAGCACTTCTCCCAAGGGGAGAGAGGACGGCACCGTGATGGAGTGGCCCAAGAAGTAATGACGAAGTTTCTTGATGCCATCTGGAGAGTGTAACAAATCTTCTCCATCTTGATGTATCTTGTTTTGGTGCCTTGATGAGAACCGCGCTGACGGCAATCGGGATGGCCACGAGGTAAAAAAGTAGGGGCTCCCCTTGGCGCAGATTCATGAGCATTGGAGGGCTCGTGAGATACTTTTTCAGGTCTTCAAATGCAGCCTGTGCCTTGGGGGTCCATTGGAACCCCTCAAGGCCGTGGAGGATCTTGAAGAATTGGAGGCCACGCTCTCCCGAGTGCGAGGCAAAACGGCTCAGCGCGGCTAAGCGGCCGGTGAGCCGTTGTACGTCCTTGACAGAATGCGGCTGAGGCATGTCGAGGGGGGCCCAAATTTTTTTGGGATTGGCTTCAATACCCCGTTGGGACACAAGGAAATTGAGAAGTTTCCCTCCGTGAACACCAAAGGTGCATTTCTCTGGGTTAAGTTTAAACTCGTACTTGCAGAGGTTGTGGAAAGTTTCCGCTAAGTCTTCGAGGTGAGTGGTCAAGCGTAGGCTCTTGACGACCACGTCATCGACATATATCTCCATGTTGCGGCCGATTTGATCCTTTAGGACCAAACACATGAGGCATTGGAAGGTGGCCCCAGTATTTTTTAGCCCAAAGGGCATATGGACGTAGTAGAAGGTGCCGAGGGGAGTTATGAAACTTGTCTTTTCCTTGTCCTCCGTAGACATCCTAACCTGGTGATAGCCCGAATAGGCATCCAGGAAGCTCATCAGTTCGCACCCCACGGTCGAGTCCACCAATTGGTCGATCCGTGAGAGCAAGAAGTTGTCTTTTGGGCAGGCTTTATTGAGTTAGGTGAAGTCGACACACATCCTTCATTTTCCACTTGCGTTCTTAACGAGAACGGGGTTTGCTAGCCACTTAGGGTGAAGGACCTCCCGAATGAACCCCGCCTCTCGAAGTTTCGCGATTTGCGCCTTGATGGCTTCCTGGCGCTCAAGGAGAGCTTCCTCAGCTTTTGCTTCACCAGGGGGTGGCCAGGCGTCACTACAAGCTTGTGCTCGATAACGTCCCTAGAAACCCCCCCATGTCTGCGGGCTTCCACGTGAAGACATTAGCATTTTCACGAAGGAAGGCGATAAGCTGCACTGCGTGCTCCTTGGGGAGATCGGCCCTGATCTTGATGGTCTTCCCCTTGCTTTCCCAGGAGACCCTCAGGGCGCGGCTTGGGAAGAAAGTTCCTAGGGAGCGCAACTGGCAAGTTCGAGGTTGGGGAGGAGCTCCCTTCCCCCGGGGCCTTGATCAAGTTCACATCTCCGATCACAACGGTGGCGCGCTCGTAAAGGGAGCGGGCGACATCCTAGTCACCCCAAGCAGTGATCACCCCGCTTGGCCTGGGGATCTTCATGCACAGCTAGCTTTGGTGAACCGTAGCCCCTAGGCGATTGATCGTGGTTCTCCTCATTATGGCATTGTAGGAGGAGGGGAGATCCACTACGTCAAACCGGACCATCTCCGTCTGGTAATTGTCTGGGGTGCCGAACATTACTCAGAGATCGACCTTCCCCATGGGATATATGGTTTTCCCCAGGACAAAGCCTTGCAGAGGCCCGGCCGCGGGTTGTAGAAGCTTCTCGTCCACCTACATTTCCTTGAAAGCCTTTAGGTAAAGGTCGTCCGTGGCACTTCCACCATCAATGAGGATTCGGGCGAAGTGGCAATTAACACAGTGGCGGAGATGATCAACGCATCATCGTGGGGGAAGCGAACCCCACATGCATCTTCCGCGGTGAAAGTAAGGGGGTCATCCGACCATTTTCGTGGCCGAGCCATGTTGAGGACCCCTATTGCCTTTACTTCCCACGCATACTCCTTGCGCTGGTGTTTGGAGTCTCGCTCGGAGGCGAATCTCCCCAAGATGACATTAACATGTCTCTGGGAGGTCTGGAAAGGGAGTTCGTCACTCGAGCACCTTTCTTGGCCTTGCCTTTGATATCCATCCGAGGGAGCGGGGAGTGCCGCCAGGGTTGGCGCCGGAGGGGGTAAGGAGGTAGGGCTCCCTCCCCCCGGCTCATGCTGCTCAGGAAATGTTGCGAAGTGTTGAAGAAGCACGTGGCATTCTTGAGTGGTGTGGGAGGTAGACTTATGGAAAGCACACCACAAGGCGGCTCCGGCCTCCTTGTCCCTAGCTTAGGAGCCTCTCTCGCGTAGGAGGATTGGCCTCCTCCGCCGCTTTTCGGCTTGGAGAAGGATCGTTGCCCCCGGTTAGGATCCCAGGAGCCGTCTCCGCCTTCGAGGACGAAAGCGTCCCGAGGCCTTGGCTGTTATGGGGTCCCCTCTTGGGGCGCTTATGTGTGGGGGGGGGGGGGGGAGGGTCCCTGGAGTCCCTCTCCCCAGGGCCAGAGGTCCCCTAGTTCTTCTTTCAAAGGTCGTCTTCCTCCGCTCTTGTGTATTTCTCGAGTACGTTGAGGAGCTCATCCGCGGAGGAGCGACAACTCTGAGAGAGCCTCCGGTGGAGCTCTCCTGGCAAGATTCCGCTCTTGCACGCCTCGATCACTGTCAAGTCGGGGACATGAGCCACCTTGCTCTTGATTTTGGTAAAGCGCTTGAAGAAGCTTCGTATCGTCTCCCCCGATCGTTGCCGGACAGTGTACAGCTGTGACGAATCTAGGGGGTGGACGTAATTCCCCTGTAAATTGGCGCATAACTCACGCTTGAGTTGCGCAAAGGACTTAATGGAGCCCGCCTTGAGATTGTAGAACCATGATCGGGCTATCCCCGAAAGGTAGAGGGGGAAGATGTTGCATTGAATGCTCTCATCCCCCCAACTGCCAAGATGGCTGTGGAGTAAACCTGCACGAACTCATAGAGGTCGGCCTCCCCGTTGTAGTGCTCAATGTGCGGTGGCCGATATGGCTTTGGCCATCAGATACACCGGAGGTGGTGGCAAAGGGGTTGATTGGCCCCCTCCACCTCATTTGGGGAGCCCGTGTTTCTGTCCCCCTTCACGGGGGAAGTGTGTTCATTGTCCGAGTCGAGGAGGGGTCCTAATGGACCGCCAGCTTTTCAGTAACACCTCGCTTCTTCGGGGTTGGTGGAGCTAACCTCCTGTACCTCAGGGAGGTCCCCAGAGGTGACAGTGGCTTCTTGCATGTGCCTCTTTCCCTTGTCCGTTGGGACACGGTGGCAGAGCCCATGCTTCGGGAGTAATTCTGGGCGACGGTGGGAAGGGGCTCCCCCTGACCTTGTTGTGCGCATTCGCTCGACCTCCTCCGAGGTGAATCGGGTTTGATCCACTGGGGGAACTCGGGGAGGGGGCCCTGGGGGAGGGAGCTGATGCGTGTCAACGGCGGGCAAGGGGGAAAACTCGCGCTCCGGGGAGGTTCCCACAACAGAGACGGCCCTTAGTGTGGGAAAGGTTCCCATCGAAGGGACAGCCTGTACGGCGGGGACCATGCCAGTACGGGAAGAGTCTCGGGGACGGTGGCGTCTCTTGGGATGGCACAGGCCTTGGAGGTAGGAGCGCCTCCCCGGAAAGGGAAAGCCTCGGGGGCGGGGGTGCCTCCTGGGATGGGGTGTCCCCCAAAGACAGGAGCACCTCCCGGGAGGGGGTGTCCCTCGGAAACGGGAGCACCTCTCAGGAAGAGGAAAGTCCCCGGCGTGAAGAAGGTGCCCGGGTGCCCCATCATGAACGGCGGTGGCAATCGCATAAACGGGAACGGAGGTGGGTATGCAGGGGCTGGAAGCCGCGCTATGGCGGGCAACAACTCCTCGAGAGTACGTTGCGCGCGAAGCTGGCCTTCGACAAGCGCCCCGAGTAACGGGTCTCTGGAGGCCAGAGGTATTGCCTGGGGGGCACTTGGTCCCGCCAACACGGTTGCGTTGGGTTGGCTCAAAGGAGCCCTGCTCCCACCGGGGGCGGCGAGAGAAGGAAGCACTGCCTCCTCCCGAGAATCCCTAAGAGGGGGCGCTGCGACGACGGCCCCTTGCGTCGACGGCACAGGGTTGCTAGGGCCGGTGTCGTTGGAGAGGGAGGCCAAGTGTCTCGTTCTTCTTGGAGGAGCCATGAAAATTCATCACGAATCCCCACAGACGGCGTTGGTATTAAAAATACCTCGGCAAGTTTGATGACATGTATGACACATGTTCGAAAACACGAGCTAACCATGTGACGGGTCACCCCGTGTTGGACAATCACAGAGATAGATACAAGGGTTTATATAGGTTCGGGCCTCAGTGGAGACCCTAATCCTGTTGACGTGCTCCCGACACGAGTCGGCTAGGGGGGCTCTCTCCCGGGGAGAGGGCACCTAAGCACGCCTATTGGTTTTTATGTATTGAGTGCAAATGAAGAGTCTTAGCTTACAAGACAGGGGTAGAAGGGTATATATAGACCCCAAAAGACACAAATTACTAAACTACCCTAACTACGATCGTCGGATCGAGGGCATTGTGGTCTTTTGGAGGGGCACGGGGCACTGATCTCGAACATGTGGCCGCCCTCAACTTTAGTGCCCCCAATCCCGGTGGACCAGAGGAGGGAGGTTCCTATCCCGAGCCCGGAGCACCGGAGGATGGAGGCTCCCACCTCCTCTCTCAGAGGACCGGAGGAGGAAGGCCCCCATCCCAGATTTGGAGGAGGGAGGCTCCCACCTCCTCTCTTAGAGGACCGGAGGAGGGAGGCTCCTCTCTCGAGCCCGAAGGACTGGAGGAGGGAGGCTCCTACCTCCTCTCCTAGAGGACCAGAGGAGGGAGGCTCTTCTCCCAAGCCCAGAGGATAGGATGAGGAAGGCCCCCATCCCGTATCTGGAGGACCGGAGGACCTGAGGAGGGAGGTTCCCACCTCCTCTCTCGGAGGACCAGAGGAGGGAGGCCCCTATCCTGGACCCGAAGGACAGGAGGAGGGATATCAGCTATGGCTAATATTTTCCCCCAACATATATATATATATATATATATATATATATGTATATATATATAATCTTTTTTTTATCACAAACTGTTCAAAACTTGTAAATTATTCGTGTTGTAATCATTAATTGAATAAAAATATTGCCGGAAAGTGTTTCGATTTGTTTCAGGGCAGAACACTGTGATTTGGATGAATATGAGTTGAATACTCGAAGAAAATAGGATCAAAATGGACTCTAAAACCACAAATCAGAATGGCACAAAAAACTCTCAACTACGACACATGTTTTCCTTAGCTGCAGCATGCATGCAGTAGAGCATGTGCCTAGTCAAGACTCTTCTCGACTGCAACTAGAAAGATTCTCTACCACGGCAATGGTTTTCTTCGAACGTGGTAGTAAAAACTCTCAATAGCAGCAATGAACAACATGAAGGTGGGTGCTCTTAGTTGAATATCGCCTATGCTACACAATTTTTGTGATTTTCCTAAGTTTCTTATCACTAAAGATAAGAATAGCATGAGATTATGCAACTAGGTAAACTATGCCAAAAAATGATAACCAACAATTGCACCATAAAATCCCAAAACAACAAGTTCACTTCACGTTCTCCCTTCTTTTCCTCTCTTTCTTTCTTTTTCTTTTTTTTTGGATTATATATATATATAACTTCTCATAAACTAAATCAAAGGATCAAAAGTGGAAACACACAATTGGAAAGGAAAACATAAAAAAAAATGAATCAACAATGATCGATGTGCTGAAATTGCGGATGTTGAAACTTGCAAGGCCCTAAACAGGATGAAAATGATGGAATTTGAGTTCCAAAATAGATGATTGCATTTAAGTTGTCAGATTTTTTAGATTGGCCTCGAAGTAAGCTTTCCAACGGCTATTAGAACACCTAAATCAAAGTTTGTATGAAAAAATTATGGCAGTTTTACTAAAGATTGCACAGATTGAAAATTCAACAAACCTTAGTAGATCGAAACTCGGCTAAAACTTGATCAACAACAAAACACTCTAGACCAAGAATTAAAACTCGACAACACAATCTAAATTAATATATTAAATCAAAAGGCTAGATTTTGTTTTGGTTTTTAGACTCTAGGATGAGAAATTTAAAGAACTAATCTACTAACTACGAGAAAGTGGAAAGATCCTACCGTGGCAACTGATGCTTTGATGCCAATTAATATGCACACACCCGAAGATGAATGTGCACACAATGTTATCCCGATCTTCATGTTCACGGCGTAGGTTTCCAAAAATGGATCAATAGTGTGATTTGACAAAGACTAGATTGCCAACTACAAACCAGTGCAAGGACCTACAATCATTGTAATTGTCCAACTACACTGTAAATTTCCAATCCATATGATCACGCACGAAGTTGATGCACGAATTGGTCATTCTCGAAAACTACCTTTCCAATCACTGAAGAAAATCACAAGATCAATGGAAGAAAAATATTTTCATTCTCAAACAGCAACTAGGGGTTTTGTTCAAATCTAACTTGACTTAATAAGGCCAGCGGCCTAGGTTTATATGGCACCTAGTGCGCACAAACAAAAATGAAAAAAGAATTTCTAAACCTAAAACAACTTCTATCCATGGATCTTTAATCCAAATGCTTCTCCTCTTGGACCTTGCATTGGACTGACCTTGAATTCAGAATGCTTGAATTCAGGGTGCTTTTGGGCTGGGCCGACCTCCCTCTCCTCCCACTAGTCCATCTCAACATGTATGGCAACAACAACTAAACATCTTCCTCTAGCGAGCTCCCCTCCTCAATATACCTAAAAATAATCAAGGTGGAAGATTTGGTAGTGACATATTCTCATGTAAATCAACAAGAAACTCAGTAAGGAGAGAATGCACCTATACTTAGAGTTTCTTAGCACGGTTTCTTGTAATTGGACCCTTATAATCTGACTATGACAGGGAAGTGCTAAAGCTAGGGATGTCCTCATCACTAGTCAACCTACCTGAAGAAGGTTCTAGATAGGTTCAACATGGATAAGTCTTATCCTCTCAACACACCAATGATCATTTGATTCCTAAAAGCAGAAAAGGATCCATTCAGACTAAGAGAAAATAACAAGGAGATATTGGGACCGGAAGTTTTTTATTTGAGTTCCATAGGAGTACTGTTGTACCTCATGAATTGCATGAGACCTGTTATTGTATTCATTGTAAGCTTGTAATCAAGGTACAATGTGACGAGGATTATTGCCCGAGTTATTTGCTTATTCCTTTCCATGGTCACATGAGACCACAGAGAGAGAGCCAAGCTATTTGTTTATACCTTTCCATGATTGTAGGAGACCACAGAGAGAGATCCTGGGATAGTCCAAGATATTCTAGACATAACCCAGCCCATCTTGTCAATTAGACACAAAGGCTCATCACAGATGACTATTACTTGTGGTTTTAATAGATTATGGCCGCGGACCTCTGTGGTCACAATCACAATTGTCACAGGGTCTGTGATCTCACATATTAAACTCCCCGCGACCACTCTGGTCATGGAGATATTTGCCCACAGTCATCTTGGTCGCGGAGATATAATAATTCCCAATATGTGTTCGTAGCTCGTGTGCGACCACGAAATAACACTACTACAGAAGTGCATTCCACTAACCCTTATTTTCTAACAGTTGTAAGCAATCTAGGAAAAATCCGATAGAATAGGACGACAGCGGCGGAAAACCATCATTTTACTATCGGTTACACACTAATCCAACGTTAGTGAAATGCAAATACTTTTTACTATCGGTCATTACTGTACAAACCGATATAATATATTAAATAGTACTATCGGTTTTCCTTTTGTAACTGATAGTGAAATTATTGACTTTATACTATCGGTTATTACTGTACAAACCGATATAATATATTAAATAGTATTATCGGTTTTCTATTTTTAACTGATAGTGAAATTACTGACTTTTTACTATCGGTTATTACTGTACCAACCGATATAATATATTAAAATAGTACTATCGGTTTTTCGTTCGTAACAGATAGTAAAATTACTCACTTTATACTATCAGTTCATACTGTATTAACCGATATAATATATTGAATAGTACTATCGGTTTTTCTCGGGTAATTGATAGTGAAATTACTGACTTTTTACTATCGGTTATTACTGTACTAACCGATACAATATATGAAATAGTACTATCGGTTATATAAAACAAACCGATAGTAAAATGACTTCATATACACTAATGGTTATGACAGTGGGGACCTTATTTTACTATCGATTTGTGTTGTTGAACCGATAGTAAAATTGGACAACTTAATTAGGTCGACCCCTGCTCTGCGCTCTACATGTTGGAATCATTTCAGCCGCGCACAACTCCAAGCTAGAGTGATCTGGAGAAGCTAGCTGAGAGGTTGATCATATTTCCATCCCCCTCGGTATTGTCATCTTCTCATCACCTCTCTCTCTCTCTCGATCACTCTTTCACACTCTCCCTCTCTCTCTACTTGCAATTCATTAAACTAGATACACGTATCTCCAAACTAGCTAGAAGGCTGGGTTGGCTAGCTAGCTATAGCTTGCTGAATTTAAGCAGCTAGCTAGCTGGCTCTTCCAATTAATGCATGCATCAAGTTAATTAGGGTTTCATATATACAAATCTATTTAATGTAATTAAACAGCTCATGTACACACATATGGCCTAGCTAATTATGTTTCATTCATATATGCTTGCCCTGAGTCATTAATTATTTAATTGAATTTGTCAATTTTGTGAAATAATTGTAGATGGACCGAGAATATTGGATGTATGGAATAAAACGTAGTACTGTTGAGTATTTGGAGGGTGTGAATGGATTTATTAAATTTGCTGAGCAAGAAAAGGCGAAGAAGGGAGAGAAAGATATGCATTGTCCTTGTATAGATTGTATGAACTTAAAAAGGTTCGGCAACTCTGATAAGATTAGGAGTCATTTGATTCGTCGTGGTTTTAACGCACACTATACCCGTTGGATATGGCATGGTGAAGATCTTGAGGAAACGAGCACTACCGCTACCACTCAGCAGCACCCGGAAGTGGATTGCAGTAATGATGATCATGATCAAAACATTGATAATGTTCATTCGGAAGTCCATGTAGATGACGACAATTTAGATGAAATGTTACGTCATGTAGAAGAGGACTACAGCGAAAACGATTTAGCTAAATTTCAGAAATTAATTGTTGATTCTGAGAAGCCTTTGTTCCCCGGATGTGAAACATTTACAAAGTTGTCTTCTGTGTTGAGATTATATAACTTGAAGGCAAGCAACGGTTGGAGCGATAAGAGTTTCACGGCGCTATTGGATCTGTTAGCGGACATGCTTCCAGAGGGAAATGAGTTGCCAAGATCGGTTTACTAGGCCAAAAAACTATTGTGTCCGTTGGGAATGGAAATCGAAAGAATACATGCATGCCCAAATGATTGTGTTCTGTACCGTAACGAGTACGAGGATTTGCATGTTTGTCCAAGATGCGGTGCATCGCGGTATAATTATGGGGACAGAATTTATCACAATGGATGTGATGAGGTAAAGAAAGGGCCTCCGGCCAAAACTGTGTGGTATTTGCCTGTGATTCCCAGATTGAAACGGCTGTTTGCAAATCCGAAAGATGCGAAGTACTTGCGTTGGCATGTTGAAGGTCGGAAACAAGACGGAAAACTAAGACATCCAGCTGATTCCATTCAATGGAGAAACATTAACAGAACATTCGGTGAGTTTGGCGGCGAAGTGAGGAATATAAGGTTTGGGCTGAGTACGGATGGTATGAATCCACACGGAAATATGAGCAGTCGGCATAGCACTTGGCCGGTTCTTTTATGCATCTACAATCTTCCTCCTTGGTTATGTATGAAGCGCAAGTACATCATGATGTCGTTACTAATTTCAGGACCCAGACAACCCGGGAATGATATTGACGTGTTTCTATCACCGTTAGTCGAGGACTTACATAAATTGTGGAGCGAAGGGGTGCGGGTGTGGGATGCACATAAGCGAGAGAATTTCATGTTGCGGGCCATGATATTTTGCACCATAAATGATTTCCCGGCCTATGAAAATTTGTCGGGGTATAGTACGAAAGGAGTCAAGGCTTGTCCTATTTGCCTGGATGAAACTGAAAGCATGTGGTTATCGAACTGCAGAAAAACAGTGTACATGGGTCACCGCAGATTCCTTCCGATGCATCACGCCTACCGTAAGAAGAGGAAGTCATTCAATGGGAAGCCTGAGAAAGGATCAGCCCCAGTGTTTGTGACTGGTAAGGAGCTTTACTTGCGTGTGAAGGACATCAAAGTTGAGTTCGGTAAATGTTCTAAACCTCCAGGAAAAAATGTTTGGAAGAAGAGATCAATTCTTTGGGATCTGCCATATTGGGAGCACTTACAAGTTCGACATTGCATTGATGTCATGCACGTAGAGAAAAATGTTTGTGACAGTTTGATTGGTTTGTTGTTGAACATTCCAGGAAAGACGAAAGATGGCATCAACGTTCGCCGTGACATGCTCGACATGGGCATAAGGACTGAGCTTGCACCGTTGGAGAAGGGAAAGCGGACATACCTCCCCCCGGCCTGCTATACTTTGTCAAAAAGAGAAAAAACAGAACTCTGTCAGTGCCTACATGGTGTCAAAGTTCCATGCGGGTATTCTGCGAACTTGAAAAAACTTGTGTCCATGAAAGACTTGAAACTGGTTGGTATGAAGTCCCATGATTGTCATGTACTGATGTCACAAATGCTTCCCATTGCTATCAGAGGCATTCTCCCAGTCAAAGTCAGAGAGACAATTACAAAGCTATGTTATTTCTTCAACACAATATCTGGCAAGGTACGTAAGCGTGTACTCCTAGCAAGTTAATTAGATCCATTCGTGGAACTTGTCAGATTTTTTGGATCTGAATATTTGCTGCAACTGTGTCCTTGCAGGTAATTGATATGGATGGACTGGATGATTTGCAACGCGATGTGACTACCACTCTTTGTCAGCTGGAGATGTATTTCCCTCCATCCTTTTTTGATGTTATGGTCCATCTAATTGTTCACCTTGTCAGAGAAATTAAGTTTTGTGGACCCGTGTTCCTGCGCTACATGTATCCATTTGAGAGATTTATGGGTATCTTGAAGGGATATGTAAGGAATCGACATCGGCCTGAGGGCAGTATCATTGAAGGTTATGCCGCCGAGGAGGTGATCGAATTTTGCACCAACTATATGGCCGGGGTTGACCCAATTGGCGTTCCTACGTCTCGGCATGAGGGCAGGCTTCAGGGCATTGGAACGATTGGATTTAAAGCAGTCGTCCCCTCTAGTGATCTGTATGCAAAAGCCCATTTTTGGGTCTTACAGCACATGACGGGGGTGGAGCCATACTTACACGAGCACAAGGAAATGTTACGGAAACAGAATCCCTCGAAGCCAGAGATTTGGGTCACCAGAGAACATAATAGGAAGTTTGCTGGGTGGATCGAAAATAGAGTCCTGCAAGCTTCTGAGGGCGACGTAGATGAAGATGTTACATGGTTGGCCAGAGGGCCTAGATTTACTGTAGGGACTTGGCAGGGGTATGACATCAACGGCTATTCATTTTACACAAGAACTCAGGACGAGAAGAGTGCTATGCAATGTAGTGGAGTGACACTACTTGCTATTTCGGAGGATGCCAGGGCAGTAAGGGCACTTGACTCATATTACGGTGTTATTGAGGAAATATGGGAGCTCGATTATGTATTACTTAAGATTCCTCTGTTTTGATGCCAATGGGTCGAAATCCCTCGAGGTGTTAAAGTCGACAATAATGGGTTTACTCTCGTCGATCTCAGTAGAGTCGCACACAAAGATGATCCATTTATACTTGCTGAGCAAGCCACACAGGTGTTCTACATCGTTGACCCGGCCAACCCAAAGTTGCACGTTGTCCTTCACAGTAAGAGACGTATTGTTGGGGTCGAAGACGTTGTGGATGAAGAAGAGTACGATCAGTTCGACGAACTACCTCCATTTTTAGATGGAATCCTTCAATCTGTCCCTACCGAAGATATTGACGAAACAAGTTACCTGCGAGACGACCACGAAGAAGAATTATGGGTGGACAACCATTCTTGACTAATTTGCAATATGTAAGTGACGTATATTACTTGGATCGAAGAATTCTTCAAATGATTTTTCAAAAATTCTTTGGGAAAACATACGTGATGCATTGAGAATCATTTCTGCAAATTTTCATTTCAATTGGAGTATATACTTGATTTGAGCAATAATTGATTCTTTTCACAAATATATATGAAAACTGCAAATTTTCATTCCATGATTGGTCTTTACTGTTAATTTATTTCAAAATTATTGCAAGCCATTTGCATGGGGTTTCAGGTGTCTTTACAAGTGCAAAATGATGTACTGAGACCCATCTGTAATTGTTCTCAGGAAATACCTTTAGATCAATATAACAGTATTATACTATCGGTTTCAACCTCCAAACCGATATGAAATTAACATATACTATCGGTTTATTGTCATAACCGATAGTAAAATACAATACAAAATGATGTACTGAGATCCTCTGTAATTCTTCTAAGGGAAATCCTTTAGGGTCAATAGCATTGTATTTTACTATCGGTTATAACTGTGAAACCGATATGAAATTAAACTATACTATCGGTTTATAGTTCACAACTGATAGTGATTTACACTGTGTTATGAGCCCCTGTTCTTAGTTTACTATCGGTTTACTGTTCACAACTGATAGTGATTTACACTGTGTTACGAAAACCCTAACTTACATGTTTTTACTATCGGTTTTGCGGTGATGAACCGATAGTAAATATTCATTTATTAGGTTATAACCTTGCACGATTTTCCCTCCAGTGCAACTGATCACATTCCAATTTCCAAATACTCGCGCGGAAAACCCTAGATTCGCCGACGTTCGCTTCTTCGCTCCTCTGTGCCACTGGTTCTCCACCGCCTCCGGCATTGCATTGCGCCACCGCCTCCGGCCACTCCACGATCGACTGTAAGTGTTCTTGACCAAATCGCTCGCGTGTATTGCTTAATTTTGTATGCAATGGTTCATATCCCGTTCAATGCATTACAAATATAAATCTAGAGTATAATTCATGAACTACAAACTTGATAGCTATGAGAATGACAGAATTGATGAAAATCACTAGCAATTTGTCATACAGTGTAGTTCACTATCGGTTTCTTATTCAGAACAGATAGTAAATACCTTAAACTGAATTTTCTGTTAATTATTTCCCATTTTCTAATTTTCATCTGAAATTTTGGTTCATTTATATTTTAACATACCTTATGTTCCTGCTGAGCAATTACTTTATGTTCCTGCTGAGCAATTTTGGAAATTTTTCCTAATTCAGACTTGATTACTATCGGTTTGACTTGGAGAACCGATAGGAAATAGTAGTGCCATCATAGTTTGCACTGCTAATTTGAATTTTCTGTGAATTACTTCCCATTTTCTAATTTTCATCTCAAATTTAGGTTCATTTAAATTTTAACAGACTTTATTTTCCAGCAGAGAGATTAGCATAGTTTGCACTGCTAATCTTTTAAATTTTCCTGAATACAGACCTTAGTACTATCGGTTTTCCTTTCAAAACCGATAGGAAATAGAGTATGTGTTAGTTTGCACTGCTCATCTGAATATTCTATGAATTACTTCCCATTTTCTAATGTTCATCTCAAATTTAGGTTCATTTAAATTTTAACATACTTTATTTTCCAGCAGAGAGATTAGCATAGTTTGCACTGCTAATCTTTTAAATTTTCCTAAATACAGACCTTAGTACTATCGGTTTTCCTTTCAAAACCGATAGGAAATAATGTATGTGTTAGTTTGCACTGCTCATATGAATATTCTGTGAATTACTTCCCATTTTCTAATGTTCATCTCAAATTTAGGTTCATTTAAATTTTAACAGACTTTATTTTCCTGCAGAGAAATTAGCATAGTTTGCACTGCTAATCTTTTAAATTTTCCTGAATACAAACCTTAGTACTATCGGTTTTCCTTTCAAAACCGATAGGAAATAGAGTATGTGTTAGTTTGCACTGCTCATCTGAATTTTCTGCGAATTACTTCCCATTTTCTAATGTTCATCTCAAATTTAGGTTCATTTAAATTTTAACAGACTTTATTTTCATGCAGAGAGATTAGCACAACAATTTTAGTTATGAACTTTGTCATGTACCTTTCTTCATATCAATTGGATGGTTTGTTCATGGTATTTTAGGTAAAGCCATGTCGGCATCTTCCTCGGCTGATACTAGTGATTCGGCGAGGGCGAACGTAGATGGCGCTGCCTCGTCCCAGCGCAAGAGGAAGGCGCGAGGCGCGACGATGTTGGGTCGTTTGGCCAAACGCGCGGATCTTTCCTGTGAGTTCAACCAGTTCGGGAGACCGATCGGGAAGAACGCCGGGCACTATGCTGCATATGTTGGCTTGTTGGCGAAGGAAAGGGTGAAGATCATCGTCCAGAGCTGGAAGGACGTCAAGGTTGACGAGAGGGATAGGCTGTGGGCGGAAGTGAAGGTAAAATTAATCAAAATCACTGAACTCTTGAGTAATCACATTCCCTTGGTTTATCCTAGAGATTAGGTAAGTTCTACTTATATGCACCATTTGAAACAGGCCAAGTGGAACATCCCGGACGATGGTCCCAAGATAGCTTGCTTGAAGGACATGAACAACACGTGGAAAACCTTCAAGAGCGTCCTCGTCAGTACCTTCCTCGCTAAAGGCGAATCTCCATGCGAGAAGTACCCCTTCATAACGGAGGAGGTATGGGAGCAATTCGCCCAACAGAAGGGGACTCCTGAGTTCAAGGTATGAATGGTTCCTTTGCTTGGTTACACCATTGTATGCAGTAAGCAGTGGTGCATTAATTTTCTTGTTTCTGGTACGAAGGCCCTCAGCGAGAAGAACAGGGCAATCCAGAGGAGGAACGACCACCCACATCGGCTCGGCTCTCGCGGCTATGCGGGGAAGGAGGAGCAGTGGAAGAAGGCTGAAGACGAGGCGTCGCATTTCGTCGACTCCCCTGACCTACCACTCTCCGAGATCCGTGATCAGCGATGCAAGCGCTGGTGGCTGGCCAGAGGGACCGTGTCGGCCACGGGGACTGTGGCGTTCCCAAACCCCAGGGACGTCGAGGTCGTGCAGCGACTCGTAAGTTGGCTAACTATGATCACTAGTGTGCGTACAAGTTTGTATATATTTCTTCCTCACAATGGAGAGTTTTCAATGTAACAGATCTCTTGCTCAAAGGAGGCGACCGAGGGATTGTTCAGTCCCCATAGGGAGAACGACATCCTTACCCGGGCTCTAGGGAACAAGGAGCATCCAGGGCGGACGCGAACCGTGGGGGCTGTGGTGCCATGGAAGGAAGGCTTCTCGGAGCCCGGGCAAAAGGCGAAGAAGCCTGGCAGCTGGAAGGAAAGGGAAGTGGAGCTATCTCAGAAGATACGGGCAGATGTGACTGCACAATTCGCGGACATGTTCGCTCAAATGAACGAGAAATCTGAACGCCTCAACCGAGTTGTGCAGTCCAAGGGTTTAGATCCAGCTGCCGAGGTCGACACTGCCAGGCCGAGTAGTGTTGGCTCGAAGGTTCACGTGGATCCGGTGGACCTGATTGAGGTATTGCAACTCTTGAGCTATATATGCAGTTCGGCTGATGCCACTCCCGTTACGTTAGAATTGTTTCGCTAACCTGTTATAATTGTTGCAAATTGCAGAAGCCGGAGAGCTGTAGCCTATTGATCAACATAGGTGACAAACCTGTTGCAGTTGCAAACGGGGTCGTATACCAGTCTTGGGAGGATGTCCGGATCCATTGCGTACCCTGGAGCCTGGATTCGCAAAGGTACAGGTGGACATGGCCCTCCCAGGCTACAGCTCTTTTCCGTTGCCCGTCCCAACGGACGAAATGCGGACAATTGGCAAGGCATTGGGCTCGTACATACAGTGGCCCAAGAAGGGTGTTAGACTACAGGAGGTAAACCCTAGCCATTCTAGCTTACAACTCAGTTAATATACTCAATTTGCAAAATCTAATTTAAGCGTTTGTACTTAAAGTGGACGATGGATACCAGCACACTTCCTGAGGACACCACCCCCGCCACAACGCATGAGCGAACTCCTTCGGCCCCCATGCCTCCTCCGACGGCCTCAAACCCTTCGCCATCAAATGAGGCCGACGGCACCACACCCCAACCTTCGAAGGTATACACTCGCTCCCCGCCCAAAGGCAAGGGCAAGGCCAAAGGCAAGGCCAAACAAAGCCAGCCGGGTACGTTCAAGAACGGGTCCCCACTCGTGTCGGAGTACCTTCTGCGCAATATGGATCAAATAACCAGAAGTCTCCACGAGTGGTACCTAACCCGGTCTAGGCGCCACATCAACTTCTTGGTTCACTTCAGGCCAGCCCATTTTCACCGTGAGCCCGGGAGCATATCGGTGGCCCACGAGGATTTGTTCGACCTCCTCAACTGGCGGGAGCTTGATATGTCCATCATACGGACTGGAGTCCTGTGAGTGTGCTGTTGTCTGAAGTTATCACAGTTCGTTTCATAAATCTAATCACTTTTTGTATGCACTACTTACTAATGTCTACTTTGCATCCAGGTGCATGTATAGGCTGGCGTCGATGAGGGCATGTGACAAGGTGGGTTTCCTCGACCCAGAGAAAATAAGCCTCATGATGCTAGAGCACGACCAAGCACATGCGGAGGAATACATATCAAGGGCACTACTAGCGCAGCAGGACCGAGAGTTTATCCTTGCGCCGTACCACCAAAGGTTAGTGCATTTCCTACTAATTTAACTCATTCTTGTATGTTACGCCTAACATATGTATGAAACAGTTCGCTTATATATGCAATGTAGGGGCCACTGGGTCCTCGCCGTCATTTGCCCATGGATGAATGAGGTCTATTACCTCGATTCAATGAGCGACAGGGTGGCGCATGTTTTTACCCTCACATGGCACATAGACGCGTAAGTAACATAGTTGTCTTAAATTTTTCTCTGACTAGCTAATTAATGATAAGATATTAGTCGGCAATGTTAAATTAAATACAGGGCTTTCAAAAATTATGCTAGTGCTGGAGGGAGGCATGACGCGTCGAAGGGCACAACAATTTCTTGGAAAGAATATGAGGTAATTAATACGGATGAAAGTACTCATGATGAGTCTTTTAATTTAAGCTTAATTAGTTCTTTCGAGTTAATGTGGGTTTATGTCTTTGCATATGCAATTTTTCCAGTGCCATCAGCAGCCACAATCGTGGGAATGTGGCTTCTATGTCATGAGATTCATGTATGACCTGATCAGGAGAAACTTTGCCCAATTCCCTAAGGTAACCATTTTTCCTGACTCAAAGTCGAACTTTAATTGGATGTGACGTACGATCCTAACTTCATACACGCATATATGCAGAGCACCATGTTGAAAGAGCAATATGAGTTGCCTCAATTGAAGGAGCTGCGAACAATTTGGGCTCAATATGTCATGGAAGAAGTGGTTATCAACGATCGATAGTAACTGACTTGTGTTGATTGCTGTATTTGTGAATATATTGAATGTGTTGATTGCTGTATTTGTGAATAAACTCAATATGTGAATAGATTCATTGATGTATTTGTGAATAAACTCAATCAATATGTGCATAAATTCAATCTGTCCAATTTGTGAACAATATGTGAATATGTGAATATTGCTGAATTAGTGTATTTGTGAACAAATTGATCAATATGTGAATATTGCTGAATATTTGTAAATATTGATGTATTTGTGAATGATCCAATGTATCTCTGTATAGCTGTATGTATATGTGCATGATTCCAGTACTAACCGTGCCAGTACATAACCGATAGGAAAAACTAATATTACTATCGGTTATATAACACAACCGATAGAATAAATATTACATTACTATCGGTTCAGATGCAACAACCGATAGAATAAAGTTTTCAGTACTAAACGTGTCTACAAATTACTATCGGTTATATACTACAACCGATAGAATAAATATATCAGTGCTATCGGTTCATATACAACAACCGATAGAATAAAGTTTTCAGTTCTAAACGTGTCTACAGAATACTATCGGTTATATAATATAACTGATAGAATAAAGTTTCCCGTACTAACTGTGTCTAGACAATACTATCGGTTTAGATAATACCCGATAGAAAAAAATATTAACATTACTATCGGTTTAGATTCTAGCCGATAGAAAAATACTAAACAATACTATCGGTTTATATATGAGCCGATAGAAAAAATGTATATAATACTATCAGTTTAAATTTGAGCCGATAGAAGAAATAGTTGATAGCGATTAGTGAACGTTGGGAATGTAGGTGTTTTACTAATGGTTTTTGAACCGATAGAAGTGTTCTGCTCCTCTACTATCGTGCCGACCACTATCGGTAAGAGAACCGATAGTAGAGTGGATTTTTAACCGATAGTGAAAAGCATTTCTATAGTAGTGTAAGAGAATTATTAGAACTAGAAGTACTTATGAATCAAGAAGGTTTGGTTGAGACTTGCCGACCATGATCTAAGAGTTAAGTGGTTACACCATAACCGCACTCTGGCCAATATTCCTAGTATATAAAACTCTCTTTACTGACAAGATAAGGATAATTGTATAGTTGCCCATGGCAATGCAATTATCCATAAACCGTCACAAGATAAAGATGAGTGTGTGGTTACTCCTAACCGCACATCATAACCAGCGAGCATAAACCGCTGGAAACCGCAAGCATAAACCGTTGGAAACCGCAAGCAACTGTCAAGTGTCCCTCTGATGAAGCAACTGATGCCCTTTGACGAACTATAAAAAGGGGTTGAGAGTTAGATAAGGGGCATCTTGATCATCATCGATCAACCGAGAGACAATACTGAAATTGTATTTCTTATAATCCATTATTCTGAACCTGTATAAACAATATGTCTATACGTCCATATTTACAGTGATTCTCTTTGGTGATTGATAGATACTGTCTCCCTGCTAAACAAATCAAATTCGTGTAAGTTCGGCTTGGGATATGGTCCCAATTGTTAACACAATGCATCTCCAACTAGAAGACATTGGAATGACATCAAACATATCATTAAGTACCTCCATGGTACAAAAGATATTGGTTTATATTATTAGAAAAAATCATGAAATGACTTTGGTGGGCTATACAGATGCTGATTATTTATCTAACCCACATAATGCCATATTCTAGATTGGTTATGTTTATCTCTATGGTGATACAACCACCTCTTGGAGGTTTTTCAAACAAACTTTCGTGTCAACTTTAACAAATCATTCAGAGATAATCGCGCTATATGAAGCCTCACGTGAATGTGTATGGTTTAGACGGTTGATACCATATCCAACTGTCGTGCAGTGTTATAACTGAGAGTACCCCACTATCTTATACGAGGACAACACCACTTGTGATATGCACACACCTCGCCTTAAGATGCGTGCATGTAGTTTGGTCCCAATCTTCCGTCGTAGGAGAAATCCGTGGATAAATGCGAGTTGTGACCTTGACGAAGGGGCGGCTAACCACGATCAAACACGCAGTCAGAAACCTCAAAATCGCTAAGCCACTCCTCAATTGGTTATCAACTGAGCAAACCTTGATTGACCTGTTCATGAAGAACAACTCAAGCAAATCAATAAAAAAAGCAAGAGCAACAGCGGAAGGATAACACTCAATAATCTGAATTATGAGTTGAACATTGAGACTCCGAATTGTATAAGTCGGCAAAGGCACGAGTATACAATCTGTATTCAATGAAGTCTATCTAAAACTAAGACCATGCCTTCTCTTTTATAGAGAATGGTGTCTACAAATATAGAAAGTTTAAAACCAGAATTATAAACTAATTTGAAACAAAGTAAAATCCTAACAAACTATAAAAAGAAAATTCTCGAGCTACTTTTCACGGATCCGAACAGGACTCATCCCCCTCGAGCACTTGCCATTGTTTTGGGTCTCCTGGTTGCATATGATTTTGGCATTCAATGATTCTTGATGCGTTGGAAAGATATTTTGATTATCTTTCCAAAAAGTACTCCAACAACTGTCTTGGACATCTATGCTAAAATTGGGGTTTGATTGAAGTTGCTGTTTCTCACGGATCTGAACAGGACTCTTTCCTCTTGTGCACTTGACATTCTTTCGAGACTCCTGGTTGTATACGATGTTTGATTTTGTTGATTCTTGATGTGTTGGAAAGCTCTTTCAAGTACCTTTCCAGAAAGTACTCATATGACCAATTTGGACATCTGTGCTGAATTTGGCACCTAGTCGAATTCTTTGAACAAACATCCGATCATCGCTTGGTCGCCAGGCTGTTTGGTCCTCTGTTTGGTCCTCAGGCTGCGACCATGTGCTTCTGACCATCGGCAGCGACCTTGTGTGGTGCTGTGGCCTCGAGCCTTTTTAGTCGAGCGTAGAGTTCTTCTGATCGATTGCTCGTGATAAGGATGTCCCCATCAACTTGTATTGCACAAATAAGTAGTGACTATGTTAAAAGAAATATGACTTAACACAATGCTCTAAAATTCTTTTATTATCCTCACGATGTTCAGAAGAGTTGTGAGTTGATAGTTTAGAAGACTAGATCTTGTGAAAATCTAGTAGATTTATTCACTAAGTCCTTATCTACATCCACTTTGAAAAACTTGTATATGGTATCAGAATGCATAGACTTGGAAAATTGTTGTTTTTAGGAGAAGCAGAATAAGTCACACACTAATTCTATTACTCAATATATTTAAGGTCCAAAGAACTGATATGTATTTTTTTTCTTAATTAAAATTTTCTATTAGGTTTTTTAATGGAAGGTTTTTAATGAAGTAGTATATGCCACGCAACAATACACGTGTGTTATATACTCTTTTCTCCAGCCATTTCTTCCCACTATATTTTTTTGTGGAGTTTTTAACGAGTCATACGCATATCATAGTAATTTCAAAGGGGAGTGCTGCGAATAGAATATTCTGCTAACATTACTGAATATATGTTGGAAAACAGGCTGCTACTCTAGCAATAATTTCAAAGATTTTAACCCGAAAACCCAAAAAACATGCAAGAATAAAATCATAGATCAAGAGGTTTACCACTAAACGCGCGGATGCGACAACGTATCAGCGGAAGAAGAGTCAATGTTGTTGATCGAAGGATGCCGACTAGAGGGGGGTGAATAGGCGGTTTTTAAATTTTTACTTCTAAACTAGTGATTAACAATCTAAATTGCAATAACAAGTCTCTAAAGATATGAATGACAATTCAATACAAGTTTTGCAATTTCTAAAATATTAAGAGCAACAATTCAATCACTAAGAAAATGAAGCAAGTAGTAGAGATAACCGAAGAGATCGAATTTTTTCCGAGGTCTCGGAAATTTGCTGATTTCCACTAATCCTCGTTGAAGCGCTCTTCGCTAGAGCTTATGCTTCGATTTCACTATGGGTAGCCCTTCTCCTCTCCGGATAGGCGAGCTCTGAGCCTTTACAATCAATCGCCGGGCCTCTCCGACACCCACCGTCGATGGAGAGATCGCCGGACCTCCCGGGTCGTCTAGGTGACGGCAATCACCAAGAGTAACAAGCCTAGCACCTTGCTTGATCAACCTCAAAGCTTGAAGAACAACTATGCAAATGCAAAAGGCTTGAAATCAACTTCACTCAACTAGCACTCAAGGTTTTCTCAAGTTTTGACTTCAATTGCTAGAGAATGGGTGTGAGAGAGTTTACACACTGTTGCACAAGGGTTTAGAGATATATTTCGTGTGTTTTTAACATCTACAAACAGTGGTCTATTTATACTCTCAGCAAAACAGTCATTTCAAGAAAATTGGGCGAAAGTGTACTGGCCGGACATTGTCTGGTCACTTCGGACATTGTCCGGTCAATACAAAAAACTTGACCGTTACTCATGTGTAATTCGAGTGTCAGTAGCTGTTTGAACATATTTGTGAAGGCCGGACAAATGGATTTGTCTGGACAAAATGTCCGGACAGATGCATTTGTCTTTGTTAACACCCATGTTCAACAATACTTATACACACCGGACAAATGTATTTGTCTCTGTTGACACTCGAATTAAAACACTCCAACTATTTGTATAGGCCGGACATATGGGATTTGTCCGGACAAAATGTCGGGACAAATACATATGTCTCTGTTAACACATGCATTTTCAATTGCTCAGAAGTTGTATTGGCCGGACATTATCCAGTCACTTCGGACAATGTCCGGTCACTTCAGACAAAAGCCTCCGGTCAAATACATTTGTCTTAACTTAACGTGCCGTGAAAATTTGTATTGACCGGACATTGTCCGGTCACTTCGGACAATGTCCGGCCTTCATCAGACAGATGCACCGGACAAATGTATATGTTTTTGTTTCAAGTTTTGCAATGTTCAGAAGTTATTTGTATTGGCCGGACATTGTCCGGTCACTTCAGACATTGTCCGGTCAGTACAAAACGAAAACAGTAATGCTGAATTTTTACTCAATTTCAATTTGAGGGAAAATGCAAATGCAAATGTGCTTCTAAAGACTTCAAGGTTGATCAAGATACTTGTGCTAAGACCTCTCTTAATAGTACGACCATCTAACCTAGAAATTTTCAAAACAAGAAAGCGCTAGGTTTAGATATTTGTACTCTTGTCTAGATTTTCGTCGTTTTTGCTTCATGGAGTCTTGATAGCCTTGCTTTGCTCTTTCTTGATGCTTTCTCCTCTGCTTAACCTACGTCTCACACGCAAAGGTTAGTCGCAAATTTTACGGGTGTCATTAATCACCAAAACCCTAATTAGGGCTCAAGATTCAACAAATGTCACAACCGGATCGTGACCAGTAGTGCAGCAGTAGCAGCTGCACCTCTACGGAAGTCCACACGTCCGAGAAAGGAGCATCGCATGTTCGTGTGCCAGCACCAACACACGCTGCTAGGGTTTTACGAGATTTATTTCGTGAATGGTGGTGGCAGCCAGAATAAATCAGATAATTTTGCATGCCCACCTCGCCTCCTTTTATAAGGCCTTGCAGATAAGTCCTACTTAAATGCGAACTCTAATCCCAATGATAAACCTATTACCAATAGGGGACCCATTTCGGATCCATCCGAATTAATACTCCAACCGATTAAGTGTGTGACCCTGTAGGTTCGTGTATATTTGGCCGCGACCGGGAACAACTTCCTGAATCATAAGTCATAAGTGGTCCCTAGAAAGACATTATGACTACCTGCATATACACAAAAATCATATCCGACGAACTTATACAACTTATCATGGATTATCTCTTTGCCTCACGATACCAAATCGAATTCAAGGTGAGAAACGTGTCATTCTTGAATAGCTCACTTCTTTCTCGATCTTGTAATGGACTAACCCTTTTCCATAGTTGATTCTCAACTATATTTGGCACGGCCATGCACTTTCTTAGTCCAATTACATCAAGAGGCCCAGAGATATCTCTCTCAAGATATGAGAGGGGAAATTTCATCTCGACTATTCACTTTCAACCACATGGTTCATAACATATCTGTATGTCACGTTTATGACTACTTGGTTAAAAGCAGCGGTTGATGACACCAAGGTATGCTATTACGCATGTATGAAACCGTGATGATCTCAGGTCTAAAGATAAATCAAAATAACTGTTTAGAAACAAACTGATGACACATAATAATCTCAACAATGTCTCAAAATAGGTCAATCCGACCAACATGTTCTCCAACATGTGTCCACGACATTGAGTTGTTATCTCATATCCATGACCCGTGAAACTTAACTATCAATCAATAATCGTGCTAACTTATCTTACATTATTGTTTCATGTAATGCCGAAAGTCAGAGATATTTAGAATAAGTATCACTGATAATGTCATAACTAAATTGAGACAATTCATATATTATTATAAAGAGTTTTACGAACAAGTCACATATTTGTTGATCGATAAAAATGATACTTTATTCAAGAATACAATAAAAATTCATAAACATGACATGATACAATCATATCCATGATTGACTCTAGGACATATCTCTATCAATATACTCTTAAGACAACCCCAACTCTCCTTTATATATACTTCTATTTTGTAAAGAAAGAAGACGAAGTTAATAAAGAGTTCAGTTATTCTCTCTATTTCTTTCCCTATGTGTGATTGTTGTGATTTATTGGGCAAAATCGGCACCGTGACAACAATAAATTACAACAATTTGGACTTTTTCTTAATCAGAGAGGGCATATGGATTTCCTTTTTTAGAAAAAAAAAATGCGTTGCAGCAAAAGGTGGATTTTGCAGCACAAGCATGCATTCCTAACTTGTTCTCTGTGTGCAAGACAAGCATATATGTCTCCATGCGGCTCAGCTGTAACCTTTTTAATTTGCAACCAAACGGCTCCATGCGTACATATTCCATTAATTCACGGATATATAGTCGACAGATATAGATACTACTCTACTTGATCGGATTGCCATGCCAAGGCAAACGCCGAGCAGCGGCAGTCGTTGGGGGACACGGCGAGCCCTGAACGCGCTGTGCTCCGTCTTCCTGTGCCTCCTCCTGGTGGCCGGCGTGGTGCTCTTCGTCATCTGGCTCGGCCTCCGCCCGCACCGCCCGCGCTTTCACCTCTCCTCCTTCTCCATCCACGGCGGCCCACTGGCCGGCCGGACGCTGGCCTTCGACGTGTCGGCCAGCAACCCGAACCGCAAGATGGCCATCTACTACGTCGACGCCGTGCAGGCGTCGGTGCGCTACTACGACACGCTGGTGGCGTCCGGCCAGGCCATCTCGCCGTGGTACCAGCCCAACATGACCACCGCGTCCATCGCCGCCGTCCTCGACGTGGTGGGGCCCACCCCCAGAGACGCCTCCTGGCCGTCCTTCTCGGAAGCCGCGCAGGCCGGCCGGGTGCCGCTGCGGCTGCACCTCAGCACGGCCATCCGTTTCAGGGCCAGTGTCTTTCACTCTGCCCGCCAGAAGATGTACGTCGACTGTGACCTCGCCGTCGGCGCCGACGGCAACCTTTTGTTCGACTATGTCAACGCCCCATGCGATAGATATTTCTAGGCTCTGGATATATAGCTAGCTAGCTACTACAACATTTTGTTTTTAGTTTTGCCTATTCGAGAGGGGCTAAATAGTAAAAATTGGGACAATTGAAAATTTATATGGACTTTATATGATCAAAACTTATGTAGTTCTAATATGTAAGCCTGTCATGAGAGGTCATGCATCCTACCTCCGTCACTAACTATATTTATGATCTGTTTGAAATATAAAAATTTTAGAAAAATTTTATTGAGAACTCTATATCTAATAAGAGTGTGTTATATGTGGTAAATTTACAATTACATCTATTCAATCTGTTACAAAATACTATATGATGTTTTTTAGTAAATATTTGTTCAAACGCGCATAAAAAAATTCATTATGGCAAATTGGGTCAAATTTGATAGACGTGCGAGCTCGTTATTTATAGGTGTCCTAAGCTCATGCTAGGTTTAGGAAAGGAGAAGGTGCTATATGAACTAAGAGCAGCAAAGATAATAACAAAAACACGCACTTAATATAATCACCAACACCTCCAGAATGCCGTTGGTCTATATCCCTTATTACAAAGCCCAAATATATAAGTTATAAATCGGCAATACCCAAATTAATCTGAACACCTCCTACTCTAGTTAGGGTTCACATTTTACTCATTAACCCATTTATTTGTGAACAATTACTCTAATAAAGATGGATATGTTCTAATTTTTGTGTTTGTGGGCGTGTTCAGGGTGAAATTTTAAACCCGACTCAGATAGTGGGCATGAGTATGTTCCCCATCCCTGTGTTCGTTTACCCGTCGAGTACCTGTGAAATAGTCCCATGTATATATGCAATATAATCCGGTTGTAACATTTTTCATATTTGTATTTGTGCACTTGTGCTATTTTGTTGTCATTACTGCACTCTTAAAATTTATTCTTTGACTAGTGATGATAATTTGTTGGTTACATTATGTAGTAGTTTATAATAGTTATAGTTTAACAAAGATGTTTATTGAATGTGAAGCATGTAAATTTTTCGGGTAACAAATATTAAGCGGGAGGTGGCATAGGCGAAATATATACCAGAAATGGGTGGTGGGCGTGGATGACAAGTAAGAATACCAGATGGTTTATCTATTTGTCTCTTTTGTATATTTTTAAATGTATTAATCTCTTCATCTACAAAGATTTGTCGTGTTTGATTTTTTATGATCTCCAATAAACATTTTTGACCACTATTTTTTATTATGATATGTTAGTAAAAATTATAAATATATAATAATATGAAAGCATTTTCATGACAAATCTAACCATATTATTTCCATATAACCAATCTAAATATATATAAATATATTAACGATTAAAGTTAGACAATTTGACTATATGTGAAAGATAATTGTGCTTTTTAATATTGACTACACTACAAAGATATACATAGAAACAAGGCAAATTCAATACGACTTGTATTTTTAGCCTTATTTAACTCTCCATCTCCCCGGGGCATCAAAGGAAGAGCATCTAACATCTAACATCTAACATTACTAACATTTTGGAACCCACTAACCTCGTCACTGTTCATTATCCCCCCTTACTTGCGCTACGTTTTCTTTTTTGTTTTGGTCGTCTGATCGCCTCCGTTCCCCGTTCAGATCGTGCCGCGCCCGCTATGATCATGCCGCGTCACCCACCACGCGCCCCCGTTCCTGGGTCGGCCACATCTCGGTTTTTTTTGGTTCGTCCGATGTTGTCGTTCCACGCTTGGGATTGCTCCAGGTGTCCTGGTAGGTGAGGTGCACGACGCTTCCCTTTGATTGGTCCGCGTGGTCACCTTTGTTGTTGCCGTTGGATCGTTTGCTTTCGCGGCATCGATTTGTTCCTGTCTACTAGTAGGTGGGTTCCGTACCCGCCCTCGAATTGCGCGTCGTTTCCGTTGGGTTTTCTCCGCCGTCCTTTGCTTGTGTTAATCATGTTTGTGTTTTCATTTTCTCGCCTTCTTTTTCCCTTCACCGGTGGTTGCATTGCTGTTTGTTGCTGCTTCGCCGTTGTTGCGGTGAGTTTTTTCTCTGGTGCTTGCCTCTCCTGTGTGTTTCGCCATTTTTGTGTTTTTTCCGTCTTCTCATTGCGCCTTTTTCATTCCTCTTTGTTTTTTTGCGGATTTCTTATTTCGACTCTTAATCTGAATCTGTTGCCGTCGTCTCACTTTGTCTTTTGTGTGTTTATTTTGCAGGTTTAGGCGTCGCGTCGTGTTGCTTCTCTGCTCCTGGTGCGATCCCTCTTTCTTGCTGTTGCTTTTGTCTGCGCATTCCTTTTTCTTTCTGTTCGTTTTGTCTGCGGATTGCTATTTGTTGTTTGTTATTTTTTTTCTCCGCTGCTTTGCTACTTTTGTTGGTTTGTCATTTGCGTCTCCCGTGCTGTTTATCATTGAACGACTGCTTCTTCATTTGCTGTTTGCAATTGTTTGTCATGTTTAGTTAATATTAATATTAATACTGGCTCACATGTTGTTTGCGACCTCTGTTTTGCTTGCTTCGTTAGGTTGTATGTCTATACTGGGCATATTGTTCTCCGCATCTTGGTGCCATCTCTGCCTGATTGCTATGTGTATGCCCTGTCTTAGCTTTGCCCACGACCAGCTCGCAGCGTTTCTCGACCAGCTTTTCTCCTCGACATCCAACATGTGATGCTTTTGCCCTGCTCGCCCCCTGTTTTCGACCAGCCGCGTCCCTGGCCTCAATTGCTATATGTATGCGCTATCTTCGCTTTGACTACGACCGCGTCCCACCTTACGTTGACCAGTTTTTGTCCTCGAAGATTTGTTTTCGACCAGTGCTGTGCTGCGCTCTTCACATCGGGTTTTGGTCGGCGAGTCCGTGCCTTTCGACCACGCCAACTTTGCACCACTACCGTTGCTGCTTCGCCTGTTTTCGACCAGTGCTGTGCCGCGCTGTTTGCGCTAGGTTTTGGTCGGCGAGTCCATGCCTTTCGACCACACCAGCTTTGCACCACTACCATTGCTGCTTCGCCGCTGGTCGCCATTGCTTTCGCCTTCGACCACCGGTCCCTGCTCTGACATGTCGACCACTTTGCTATGAGGAGAAATTTTTGGCTAGGATGCTGCGATTATCAACCTGGGTGATGTAAGCTGTATCAATTGCATCAAAGTCCTACAAGAGTTCAAATTGAGCTTTTCATTGGCTCAACCTCTCTTAATCACATCATTACGAGGGTGATTAACTCATATTAAGAGTTTTTAGGGTGGTTTGACATAATTTATAAATGATTCAGGTAAATTCAGATATATTAATAATAAAAATAGATTAATAACTTTCGATAATATTTTTCATCTTATATGTTCTCATTTCCACAACTCAAGTGAAGGCCTGCGACAAAAAAATGGTTATTGTCCTGTCTTTTTTGTACATGTCCATGATCCATTGTCGAAGTAAACACTCACTGCATCTCTTCTGATAATAAATGAGTAGGATATATCGGATAAGACTGTATTCTTCTCGTAAAAAATATATATTACTACTATTCATTAAACTATGTAATTAAGAACTAATGCCTCGTAAGATTTTCGTATAAAGCTAAACATAGAAAACTTCCTATCAGATCTTTGTCCTTTTCAAGGATGATAATTTTGTGAGGATGATGCTATATAAGGATTTGCATTCTTTTTTTACTTGTCATTTGATGTATGTGCAAGTAAAATTTCCCCAATTTTGACCACAAATATAAAAAAGTATTAAGATATATAATATGAAAATAATATTTTAGTAGTGTTATCAAATTTACTTTAGTATGATAATAATTTTGGAAATTTGTATCGATATATAAATATAGAAATTAACGATGCAGGTTACATTTTGGAGACTGTACAGAATTTAAAACAACAAATAAAAGAAACAAAAAGAATATTTTTTTACCATGGGATCAATGCAGACCACAATACCGCAAAAGTGAAGGAGGGTTGTCACCTAAGGAAGGCATTCGGTATATAGGTTTTTTCTCCCGCTTCAAAAGTTTTTTTCTATTTGTTGCTATCAAAGTCATGTAAAGCCCATGTAATTTGATCGAACTTGTATTCGTTGTATCCGTTTTATTCGCCAGATTAACTTTTTCCCAATCGTGCCGATGCAGTTCTTCAAACATTTGTACCCAAAAACTCTGTCACCTTATCACGTATTATCCGCCCATGAATGCCTTCTGTTGATTATGGAACGTCGATGCCTCAACAATCTTCGTGTCCAGCATTCGTGCCGTGTGCATTCTTCGCCTATCGAACTTCCTCGGCCAAGTTCAGCTTTGGCTGCAGAGTCCCGTCATCATCGTAGGGATGCATTGCTGCAGTGTCGTCATCCAGGTTTTATATCATCGTTTCCTGTTCACTGTGTTGTTCTCTTGTATCGCACCTACACATCATAACATTTCCTCCCATCATGATGCAGCAGTTGATATCGCGCAATCTATTTCATTTCATGATGCTTCTGCGTCATCATCGTCGCCTGCTGCATCCATTCCTCCCTTCAGCAGTGGTTCCGGTATGGCGTAGAATTATTATTGGTTTATTGCCGCCTCCATAGTTTATGTGTCTTTTAGTTACTACCCCTTTTTTTCATTTTGCATCCATTCATAGATCCTCCTGATTCTGCGCAGCCGAGACACACTCGTAAGTTCATCTGACTACTTACGATTCGTGTCTTCCATTTTCCGCTGCCCTATGCTTCTAGCGTGTTTGCCGTCGTATGTCCCTACCTCATATTTTTGCCTCTTTCCTAAATCTCCACTTCTGTTTAGGTACCATTTTTTCGGCTGTATATCTTGGTGCTCCTGTTCATAGTTGCCAATATTGTGGTGCTCTCTTTTGGTACGAAGAGCGGATTCAGAGGCAGCGTCATACATCTTCTCCACAAAATTCTTTATGTTGTAAAGGCGGCAGCATCAGGCTACCCTCGTATCGATTGCCTCCCCAACCTCTCTTGGATCTACTTACATTCACTGATGGTTCATTGTCGTCCTATTTCTTCAAAAACATCAGACAGTACAACTCTATGTTTGCCATGACATCTATGGGAGCCAATATTGTCAATTCGATTAATGATGGTCGTGGTCCTTACGTGTTTAAGATCAGTGGTCAAATATGTCATTGCATTGGTTCGCTTCTGCCTACTGTGTCACGCCAATATATGCACAACTTTACATTTTTGACACTGCACGTGAGGTTGCCAACAGGATCGGTGTCGCTTCTTCGTTTGAGGATGGCCGCTTTTGACCAAATGAGGATTTAGTTCAGCTTTTCATTCGTATCACTAGTACAGAAAAGTTTTCTTCTATCTGTAAAAAACACACTTCTACTAGCGGTTTTTGTACCGTTAGAGATAGACACGATAGAACAAGACAGGTCATTTTCTAATGGTAAATAACCGTTAGAAGAAGTGCACTATTCTAACGGCATTTTCAGCGACAACCGGTAGAAAAACCGTTCTAGTCTGACGGTTGTGAATGAGTTTACCAATAGAAATATTTACACTCTTCTAACGGTTAAATGAGAGTGTATCATGAGAAAAAGGATAGTACTCTCACGGTTGTGTATGAGTTTATCAGCAGGAAAAGTTACACTCTTCTAACGGTTAATTAAGAGTGTACCGTGAGAACAAAAGATAGTATTCTCATGGTTATGAATAAGTTTACCGATAGAAATACTTACAATCTTCTAACAGTTAATTAAGAGTTTACTGTGAGACAAAATCATAGTACTCTCACCGTTGTGTATGAGTTTACCGACAGAAAAAGTTACACTCTTCTAACGGTTAAGTAAGTGTGTACCGATAGAAAAAATGTTACACTCTTCTCACGGTTGTATGGTAGTGTACCGTCAGAAAAACTTACATTCTTCTGACGACTAGTGAGGAGAATACCATTAGAAAATGTTGTTGTTTTCTAACTCTGTTTGCTATTTAGCCGTTAGAAGAGTACATTCACAATACAGTACATTCACATATACAGTACAGATGTAATACAGTACAAATTGGATACACAATACAGTACAGATGCAAAGAATGGTACATTCACATATACAATTTATTCACATATATACGAACCAATACAAATTGCAATCCAATATGGACAAATCTATGCACAGAGTATATATAAACCAATACTAACCAATAAGACTACATATAAACAATCTATGCACAGAGTACACGAAAAAGAGAAAATGACAACAAGTGAGCGAAAAGCTTGTCTGGCGGTTGGTTGGGCGCAACTTCCTCCATAATATATTGAGCCCAGATTTGTCGGAGATCTCTAATCTTTGCATTGTCGTATTGGTCTTTGGACATGATGATCTACAAGCATGTGTGAATACTGAGTAACTAATTTCCTAATTTTGAACGTGACACCCAATTTTCAAATTTGAGTTAGCTATCGATGCTTACCTGGGGGAATTGGGCAAAGTTTGTCCGCACTAGGTCGTACATGTAGCGCAGCACATAAAACCCGCATTCCCACGATTGCGGCTGCTGATGGCATTGAGATAATTGCATATGCGAAGACAAGTTAGCTATTGTTTCCATAAACTAATTAAGCATAAACAAAAAGTCTCGTGAGTACCTCATATTCTTTCCAATCTATTAGGGAGCCCTGCGGTGCGGCATGTCTCCCTCCAGCAGACACATATTTCTCAAAACCCCTACATTTCAGTTTGCATTGCCGGTTAATGTATTATCATTAGCTAGTGAGGTCAAAATTTAAATCAAACATGTTACTTACGCCTCCATATTCCCCTTGACCACATATTTGTTCGATAATCTGTCGCGCATCGAATCGAGGTAGTACACCTCGTTCCTCCACGGACAGATCACGATAAGGATCCAGTGGCCCCTACATTGTACGTAAAAGAGGACCGCTAGCTCAAAGTATATCTCAGGTGTAACATACAAGATTGAGTTAAATTAGTACGAAATGCACTAACCTTTGGTGGTACGCCACCAGAATGAACTCCCTATCCAGCTGCGCCATCAACGCCTTGGATATGTAGTCACTACTACAGAAATGCTTTTCACTATCGGTTAAAAATCCACTCTACTATCGGTTTTCTTACCGATAGTGATCGGCACGATAGTAGAAACGTAGCACACTTCTATCGGTTGAAAACCGTTAGTAAAACATCTACATTCCCAACGTTCAGTAATTGCTATCAACTATTTCTTCTATCGGTTCGGATTTAAACCGATAGTATTGTGTGCATTTTTTCTATCGGCTCGTATATAAACCGATAGTATTGTGTAGGTTTTTTCTATCGGCTAGGATCTAAACCGATAGTAATTTGTATGTTTTTTCTATCGGCTGGGATTTAAACCGATAGTATTGTGTAGACACAGTTAGTACTGGAAACTTTATTCTATCAGTTGTTGTATATGAACCCGATAGTATTGTGTAGACACAGTAATACTGGAAACTTTATTCTATCGGTTGTTGTATATGAACCGATAGTACTGGAATATTTATTCTATCAGTTGTAGTATATAACCGATAGTACTGTGTAGTTTTTCCTATCGGTTATGTACTCACACGGTTAGTACTGGAATCTTGCACATATACATACAGCAATACATAGATACATTGGATCATTCACAAATACACCAATATTTACAAATATACACCAATATTCACATATTGAATTTGTTCACAAATACACTAATACAGTAATATACACATGCATTGGACAGATTGAATTTATTCACATATTGATCGAGTTTATTCACAAATACATCAATGAATCTATTCACATATTGAGTTTATTCACAAATACAGCAATCAACACATTCAATATATATTACACAAGTCAGCTACTATTGATCGTTGATAGCCACTTCTTCCATGACATATTGAGCCCAAATTGTTCGCAGCTCCTTCAATTGACCCAACTCATATTGCTCTTTCAACATGGCGCTCTGCATATATGCGTGTATGAAGTTAGGATCGTATGTCACATCCAATTAAAGTTTGACTTTGAGTCAGGAAAAATGGTTACCTTAGGGAATTGGGCAAAGTTTCTCCTGATCAGGTCATACATGAATCTCATGACATAAAAGCCACATTCCCACGATTGTGGCTGCTGATGGCACTGGAAAAATTGCATATGCAAAGACATAAACCCACATTAACTCAAAAGAACTAATTAAACTTAAATTAAAAGACTCATCATGAGTACTTCCATCCGTATTAATTACCTCATATTCTTTCCAAGAAATTGTTGTGCCCTTCGATGCGTCATGCCTCCCTCCAGCACTAGCATAATTTTTGAAAGCCCTGTATTTAATTTAGCATTGCCGGTTAATATGTTATCATTAATTAGCTAGTCAGAGAAAAATTTAAAACAACTATGTTACTTACGCGTCTATGTGCCATGTGAGGGTGAAAACATGCGCCACCTTGTCGCTCATCGAATCGAGGTAATAGACCTCATTCATCCATGAGCAAATGACGGCGAGGACCCAGTGGCCCCTACATTGCATATATAAGCAAACCGTTTCATACATATGTTAGGCGTAACATACAAGAATGAGTTAAATTAGTAGGAAATGCACTAACCTTTGGTGGTACGGCGCAAGGATGAACTCTCGGTCCTGCTGCGCTAGTAGTGCCCTTGATATGTATTCCTCCGCATGTGCTTGGTCGTGCTCTAGCATCGTGAGGCTTATTTTCTCTGGGTCGAGGAAACCCACCTTGTCACATGCCCTCATCGACGCCAGCCTATAGATGCACCTGGATGCAAAGTAGACATTAGTAAGTAGTGCATACAAAGTGATTAGATTTATGAAACGAACTGTGATAACTTCAGACAACAGCAAACTCACAGGACTCTAGTCCGTATGATGGACATATCAAGCTCCCGCCAGTTGAGGAGGTCGAACAAATCCTCGTGGGCCACCGATATGCTCCCGGCCTCACGGTGAAAATGACCTGGCCTGAAGTGAACTAAGAAGTTGATGTGGCGCCTAGACCGGGTCAGGTACCACTCGTGGAGACTTCTGGTTATTTGATCCATATTGCGCAGAAGGTACTCCGACACGAGTGGGGACCCGTTCTTGAACGTACCCGGCTGGCTTTGTTTGGCCTTGCCTTTGGCCTTGCCCTTGCCTTTGGGCGGGGAGCGAGTGTATACCTTCGAAGGTTGGGGTGTGGTGCCGCCGGCCTCATTTGATGGTGAAGGGTTTGAGGCCGTCGGAGGAGGCATGGGGGCCGAAGGAGCTCGCTCATGCGTTGTGGCGGGGGTGGTGTCCTCAGGAAGTGAGCTGGTATCCATCGTCCACTTTAAGTACAAACGCATAACTTAGATTTTGTAAATTGAGTATATTAACTGAGTTGTAAGTTAGAATGGCTAGGGTTTACCTCATGTAGTCTAACACCCTTCTTGGGCCATTGTATGTACGAGCCCAATACCTCGCCAATTGTCTGCATTTCGTCCGTTGGAACGGGCAACGGAAAAGAGCTGTAGCCCGGGAGGGCCATGTCCATCTGTACCTTTGCGAATCCAGGCTCCAGAGGTACGCAGTGGATCCGGACATCCTCCCAAGACTGGTATACGACCCCGTTTGCAACCACTACAGGTTTGTCGCCTATGTTGATCAATAGGCTACAGCTCTCTGGCTTCTGCAATTTGCAACAATTATAACAGGTTAGCGAAAAAATTCTAACGTAACGGGAGTGGCATCAACCGAACTGCATATATAGCTCAAGAGTTGCAATACCTCGATCAGGTCCACCGGATCCACGTGAACCTTCGAACCGCAACTACTCGGCCTGGCAGCGTCGACCTCGGCAGCTGAATCTAAACCCTTGGACTACACAACTCGGCTGAGGCGTTCATACTTCTCGTTCATTTGAGCGAACAAGTCCGCGAATTGTGCAGTCGCATCTGCCCTTATCTTCTGAGATAGCTCCACTTCCCTTTCCTTCCAGCTGCCAGCCTTCTTCACCTTTTGCCCGGGCTCCGAGAAGCCTTCCTTCCATGGCACCACACCCCCCATGGTTTGCGTCCGCCCTGGATGCTCCTTGTTCCCTAGAGCCCGGGTAAGGATGTCGTTCTCCCTATGGGGAGTGAACAATCCCTCGGTCGCCTCCTTCAAGAAAGAGATCTGTTACATCCAAAGCTCTCCATTGTGAGGAAGAAATATATACAAACTTGTGCGCACACTAGTGATCATAGTTTTTTCTACCACACTCTATGATTCAAACCAGGAAGTTAGCCAACTTACGAGTCGCTGCATGACCTCGACGTCCCTGGGGTTTTGGAACGCCACAGTCCCCGTGGCCAACACGGTCCCTCTGGCCAGCCACCAGCGCTTGCATCGCTGATCACGGATCTCGGAGAGTGGTAGGTCAAGGGAGTCGACGAAATTCGACACCTCGTCTTCAGCCTTCTTCCACTGCTCCTCCTTGCCCGCATAGCCGCGAGAGCCGAGCCGGTGTGGGTGGTCGTTCCTCCTCTGGATTGCCTTGTTCTTCTCGCTGAGGGCCTTCATACCAGAAACAAGAAAATTAATGCACCGTTGCTTACTGCATACAATGGTGTAACCAAGTAAAGGAACCATACATACCTTGAACTTAGGAGTCCCCTTCTGTTGGGTGAATTGCTCCCATACCTCCTCCGTTATGAAGGGGTACTTCTCGTATGGAGATTTGCCTTTAGCAAGGAAGGTACTGACGAGGACGCTCTTGAAGGTTTTCCACGTGTTGTTCATGTCCTTCAAGCAAGCTATCATGGGACCATCGTCGGGGATATTCCACTTGGCCTGTTTCAAATGGTGCATATAAGCAGGACTTACCTAATCTCTGGGATAAACCAAGGGAATGTGATTACTCAAAAGTTCAGTGATTTTGATTAATTTTACCTTCACTTCCGCCCACAGCCTATCCCTCTCGTTGGCCTTGACGTCCTTCCAACTCTGGACGGTGATCTTCACCCTTTCCTTCGCCAACAAGCCAACATAGGTAGCATAGTGGCCGGCGTTCTTCCCGATCGGTCTCCGAACTGGTTGAACTCACATGAAAGATCCGCGCGTTTGGCCAAACGGCCCAACATCGTCGCGCCTCGCGCCTTCCTCTTGCGCTGGGACGAGGCAGCGCTATCTACGTTCGCCCTCGCCGGATCACTACTATCAGCCGAGGAAGATGCCGACATGGCTTTACCTAAAATTCCATGAACAAACCATCAATTGATATGAAGAAAGGTACATGACAAAGTTCATAACTAAAATTGTTGTGCCCTACGCTAGTCTCTCTGCATGAACATAAAGTCTGTTAAAATTTAAATGAACCAAAATTTCAGATGAACATTAGAAAATGGGAAGTAATTAACAGAAAATTCAGATTAGCAGTGCAAACTATGACATACTCTATTTCCTATCGGTTTTCCAAGTAAAACCGATAGTAATCAAGTTTGTAATGAGGAAAATTTAAAAGATTAGCAGTGCAAACTATGCTAGTCTCTCTGCAGGAATATAAAGTCTGTTAAAATTTAAATGAACTAAAATTTCAGATGAACATTAAAAAATGGGAAGTAATTAACAGAAAATTCAGATTAGCAGTGCAAACTATGACATACTCTATTTCCTATCGGTTTTCTAAGTAAAACCGATAGTAATCAAGTTTGTATTCAGAAAAATTTAAAAGATTAGCAGTGCAAACTGTGCTAATCTCTCTACAGGAACATAAAGTCTGTTAAAATTTAAATGAACCAAAATTTCAGATGAACATTAGAAAATGGGAAGTAATTAACAGAAAATTCAGATTAGCAGTGCAAACTATGACATACTCTATTTCGTATCGGTTTTCCAAGTAAAACCGATAGTAATCAAGTTTGTATTCAGTAAAATATATAAGATTAGCAGTGCAAATTATGCTAGTCTCTCTGCAGGAACATAAAGTCTGTTAAAATTTAAATGAACCAAAATTTCAGATGAAAATTAGAAAATGGGAAATAATTAACAGAAAATTCAGTCTAAGGTATTTACTATCGGTTCTAAATAAGAAACCGATAGTGGACTACACTGTATGACAAATTGCTAGTGATTTTCATTAATTCTGTCATTCTCATAGCTATCAAGTTTGTAGTTCATGAATTTTGCTCTAGTTTTATATTTGTAATCCATGAACCACATATGAACCATTGCATACAAATTTAAGCAATTGACGTGAGCGATTTGGTCAAGAACACTTACAATCGTTCGTGGAGTGGCCGGAGGCGGTGGCGCAATGCAGTGGCCGGAGGCGGTGGAGAACCAGATTGCGATCGGCAATGGTGGCGCAGAGGAGCGAAGAAGCGAACGTCGGGGAAGCTAGGGTTTTCCGCGCGTGAGTATTTGGAATGTGATCAGTTGCACTGGAGGGAAAATCGTGCGAGGTTATAACCTAATATATGAATCTTTACTATCGGTTCATAACCACCAAACCGATAGTAAAAACATGTAAGTTAGGGTTTGCAGTGTTGGCATTGTTCACTATCGGTTTTATTATTCCAAATCGATAGTAAACTAAGAACAGGGGCTCATAACACAGTATAAATCACTATCGGTTATGAACAATAAACCGATAGTATAGTTTAATTTCATATCGGTTTGGAAGTTGAAACCGATAGTAAAATACAATGTTATTGACCCTAAAGAATTTCCCTTAGAACAATTACAGATGATCTCAGTACATCATTTTACATTGTATTTTACTATCGGTTTTATGACAATAAACCGATAGTATAGGTTAATTTCATATCGGTTTGGAAGTTGAAACCGATAGTAGAATACTGTTAAATTGATCTAAAGGGATTTCCTGAGAACAATTACAGATGGGTCTCAGTACATCATTTTTCACTTGTAAAGACACCTGAAACCCCATGCAAATGACTTCCAATAATTTTGAAATAAATTAACAGTAAAGACCAATCATGGAATGAAAATTTGCAGTTTTCATATTGATTTGTGAAAAGAATCAATTATTGCTCAAATCAAGTATATACTCCAATTGAAATGAAAATTTGCATAAATGATTCTCAATGCATCACGTATGTTTTCCCAAAGAATTTTTGAAAAATGATTTGAAGAATTCTTCGATTAAAGATCCAAGTAATATATGTCACTTACATATTGCAAATTAGTCAAGAATGGTTGTCCACCCATAATCCTTCTTCGTGGTCGTCTCGCAGGTAACTTGTTTCGTCAATATCTTCGGTAGGGACAGATTGAAGAATTCCATCTAAAAATGGAGGTAGTTCGTCGAACTGATCATACTCTTCTTCATCCACAATGTCTTCGACCCCAACAATACGTCTCTTACTGTGAAGGACAACGTCCAACTTTGGGTTGGCCCGGTCAACGATGTAGAACACCTGTGTGGCTTGCTCAGCAAGTATAAATGGATCATCTTGGTGTGCGACTCTACTGAGATCGACGAGAGTAAACCCATAATTGTCGACTTTAACACCTCGAGGGATTTCGACCCATTGGCATCAAAACAGAGGAATCTTAAGTAATACATAATCGAGCTCCCATATTTCCTCAATAACACCGTAATATGAGTCGAGTGCCCTTACTGCCCTGGCATCCTCCGAAATAGCAAGTAGTGTCACTCCACTACATTGCATAGTACTCTTCTCGTCCTGTGTTCTTGTGTAAAATGAATAGCCGTTGATGTCATACCCCTGCCAAGTCTCTACAGTAAATCTAGGCCCTTTGGCCAACCATGTAATAACTTCATCTACGTCGCCCTCAGAAGCTTGCAGGACTCTTTTCGATCCACCCAGCAAACTTCATATTATGTTCTCTGGTGACCCAAATCTCTGGCTTCGAGGGATTCTGTTTCCGTAACATTTCCTTGTGCTCGTGTATGTATGGCTCCACCCCCGTCATGTGCTGTAAGACCCAAAAATGGGCTTTTGCATACAGATCACTAGAGGGGACGACTGCTTTAAATCCAATCGTTCGAATGCCCTGAAGCTTGCCCTCATGCCGGGACGTAGGAATGCCAATTGGGTCAACCCCGGCCATATAGTTGGTGCAAAATTCGATCACCTCCTCGGCGTCATAACCTTCAATGATACTGCCCTCAGGCCGATGTCGATTCCTTTCATATCCCTTCAAGATACCCATAAATCTCTCAAATGGATACATGTAGCGCAGGAACACAGGTCCACAAAATTTAATTTCTCTGACAAGGTGAACAATTAGATGGACCATAGCATCAAAAAAGGATGGAGAGAAATACATCTCCAGCTGACAAAGAGTTGTAGTCACATCGCGTTGTAAATCGTCCAGTCCATCCAGATCAATTACCTGCAAGGACACAGTTGCAGCAAATATTCAGATCCAAAAAATCTAACAAGCTCCACGAATGGAGCTAATTAACTTGCTAGAAGTACACGCTTATGTACCTTGTCAGATACTGTGTTGAAGAAATAACATAGCTTTGTAATTGTCTCTCTGACTTTGACTGGGAGAATGCCTCTGATAGTAATGGGAAGCATTTGTGACATCAGTACATGACAATCATGGGACTTCATACCAACCAGTTTCAAGTCTTTCATGGACACAAGTTTTTTCAAGTTCGCAGAATACCCGCATGGAACTTTGACACCATGTAGGCACTGACAGAGTTCTGTTTTTTCTCTTTTTGACAAAGTATAGCAGGCCGGGGGGAGATATGTTCGCTTTCCCTTCTCCAACGGTGCAAGCTCAGTCCTTATGCCCATGTCGAGCATGTCACGGCGAACGTTGATGCCATCTTTCGTCTTTCCTGGAATGTTCAACAACAAACCAGTCAAACTGTCACAAACATTTTTCTCTACGTGCATGACATCAATGCAATGTCGAACTTGTAAGTGCTCCCAATATGGCAAATCCCAAAGAATCGATCTCTTCTTCCAAACATTTTTTCCTGGAGGTTTAGAACATTTACCGAACTCAACTTTGATGTCCTTCACGCGCAAGTAAAGCTCCTTACCAGTCACAAACACTGGGGCTGATCCTTTCTCAGGCTTCCCATTGAATGACTTCCTCTTCTTACGGTAGGCGTGATGCATCGGAAGGAATCTGCGGTGACCCATGTACACTATTTTTTTGCAGTTCGATAACCACATGCTTTCAGTTTCATCCAGGCAAATAGGACAAGCCTTGCCTCTTTTCGTACTATACCCCGACAAATTTCCATAGGCCGGGAAATAATTTATGGTGCAAAATATCATGGCCCGCAACATGAAATTCTCTCGCTTATGTGCATCCCACACCCGCACCCCTTCGCTCCACAATTTATGTAAGTCCTCGACTAACGGTGATAGAAACACGTCAATATCATTCCCAGGTTGTCTGGGTCCTGAAATTAGTAATGACATCATGATGTACTTGCGCTTCATACATAACCAAGGAGGAAGATTGTAGATGCATAAAAGAACCGGCCAAGTGCTATGTCGACTGCTCATATTTCCGTGTAGATTCATACCATCCGTACTCAGCCCAAACCTTATATTCCTCACTTCGCCGCCAAACTCACCGAATGTTCTGTTAATGTTTCTCCATTGAATGGAATCAGCTGGATGTCTTAGTTTTCCGTCTTGTTTCCGACCTTCAACATGCCAATGCAAGTACTTCGCATCTTTCGGATTTGCAAACAGCCATTTCAATCTAGGAATCACAGGCAAATACCACACAGTTTTGGCCGGAGGCCCTTTCTTTACCTCATCACATGCATTGTGATAAATTCTGTCCCCATGCTTATACCGCGATGCGCCACATCTTGGACAAACATGCAAATCCTCCTACTCGTTACGGTACAGAACACAATCATTTGGGCATGCATGTATTCTTTCGATTTCCATTCCCAACAGACACAATAGTTTTTTGGCCTGGTAAACCGATCTTGGCAACTCATTTCCCTCTGGAAGCATGTCCGCTAACAGATCCAATAGCGCCGTGAAACTCTTATCGCTCCAACCGTTGCTTGCCTTCAAGTTATATAATCTCAACACAGAAGACAACTTTGTAAATTTTGCACATCCGAGGAACAAAGGCTTCTCAGAATCAACAATTAATTTCTCAAATTTAGCTAAATCGTTTTCGCTGTAGTCTTCTTCTACATCACGTAACATTTCATCTAAATTGTCGTCATCTACATGGACTTCCGAATGAACATTACCAATGTTCTGATCATGATCATCATTACTGCAATCCACTTCCGGGTGCTGCTGACTGGTAGCGGTGCTCGTTTCCTCAAGATCTTCACCATGCCATATCCAACGGGTATAGCGTGCGTTAAAACCACGAAGAATCAAATGACTCCTAATCTGATCAGAGTTGCCGAACCTTTTTAAATTCATACAATCTATACAAGGACAATGCATATCTTTCTCTCCCTTCTTCGCCTTTTCTTGCTCAGTAAATTTAATAAACCCATTCACACCCTCCAATACTCAATAGTAGTACGTTTTATTCCATACATCCAATATTCTCGGTCCATCTATAATTATTTCACAAAATTGACAAATTGAAATAAATAATTAATGACTCAGGGCATGCATATATGCATGAAACATAATTAGCTAGGCCATATGTGTGTACAGCTGCTTAATTACATTAAATGGATTTGTATATATGAAACCCTAATTAACTTGATGCATTAATTGGAAGAGCCAGCTAGCTAGCTGTTTAACTTCAGCAAGCTATAGCTAGCTAGCCAACCTAGCCTTCTAGCTAGTTTGGAGCTACATGTATCTAGTTTAATGAATTGCAAGTAGAGAGAGAGAGGGAGCGTCTGAAAGAGTGATAGAGAGAGAGGTGATGAGAAGATGGCAATACCGAGGGGGATGGAATTATCAACCTCTCAGATAGCTTCTCCAGATCACTCTAGCTTGGAGTGTTGATGCACGTACGGTAGAAATGATTCCAACATGCAGAGCGCAGAGCAGGGGTCGACCTAATTAAGTTGTACAATTTTACTATCGGTTCAAAAACACAAACCGATAGTAAAATAAGGTCTCCGCTGTCATAACAATTAGTTTATATGACGTCATTTTACTATCGGTTTGTTTTATATAACCGATAGTAAACTTTACTATATTATATCGGTTAGTACAATAAGAACCAATAGTAAAAAGTCAGTAATTTTACTATCACACTAGTACAGAAATGCAGTCTTCTATCGGTAAAAAACACCCTTCTACTATCGGTTTTTGTACCGATAGAGATAGACACGATAGAACAAGACTGGACATTTTCTATCGGTAAATAACCGACAGAAGAAGTTCACTATTCTATCGGCATATTATGAATCTACCGATAGAAAACCCGTCGTAGTCTTACATCCAGCGGCAGGGAAAGTACCATTATTCTAACGGTTAATTACAAGATTACCGACAGAAAAAATCATAATATTCTATCGGCATACTAGGAGTGTACCGATAGAAAACTCGTCGTTAGCGGTTGGAAAAGTACCACTATTCTAACGGTTAATTACAAGTTTACTGACAGAAAAAAGCATAATATTCTATCGGTATATTTGGAGTGTACCAATAGAAAACTCGTCGTCAGCGGTTGGAAAAGTACCACTATTCTAACGGCTAATTATAAGTTTACCGATAGGAAAAATCATACTATTCTATCGGCATCTTACAAGTTTACCGATAGAAAACTCGTCGCTAGCGGTTGGAAAAGTACCACTATTCTAACGGTTAACTACAAGATTACCGACAGAAAAAATCATACTATTCTATCGGCATATTATGAGTGTACCGATAGAAAACTCGTCGTCAGCGATTGGAAAAGTACCACTATTCTAAAGGTTAATTACAATATTACCGACAGAAAAAAGCTTAGTACTATATCGGATATGTATGAGTTCACCGGCAGGAAAGGTCACACTCTTCTAACGGTTAATTTTGATTGTACCGATAGAAAAAAGTACAGTAGTCTCTCGGTTGTTGATGAATTTACCGATAGAGCATTCACATATACAGTACTTTATTTGCATTCACAATACAGTACATTCACATATACAGTACAGATGCAATACAGTATAGATTGGATACACAATACAATACAGATGCAAGGTAAATTCACAGAACAAATTGACACATTAGGCAGTTATTCACATTTATTCACATATGTATGGACAAATACAGATTGCAATCCAATGTGGACATTTATTCACATATATATATTTATTCACATGTATATGAGCAGTCTATGCAGAGTACACGAAAAGGAGAAAATTGTCATGCTGGATGGTTGGGCGCTACTTCCTCCATGACATATTGTGCCCAGATTTGTCGAAGATATATAATCTTTGCATTTTCATATTGGTCTTTCGACATGGCGATCTGCAAGCATGTGTGCATACTGAGTAACTAACTTCGATCCTAATTTAGAACGTGACACCCATTTTTGAAATTTGAGTTAGCTATCGATGCTTACCTGGGGGAATCGGGAAAAGTTTGTCCGCACTAGGTCGTACATGTAGCGCAGCACATAAAACCCGCATTCCCACGATTGCGGCTGCTGATGGCACTAAGATAATTGCATATGCGAAGACATGTTAGCTATATATTGTTTCCATAAACTAATTAAGCATAAACAAAAAGTCTCGTGACTACCTCATATTCTTTCCAAGCTAGTACGGAGCCCTGCGGTGCGGCATGCCTCCCTCCAGCGGACACATATTTATCAAAAGCCCTGCATTTCAGTTAGTATTGCCAGTTAATGTATTATCATTAGCTAGTGAGGTCAAAATATAAATCAAACATATAAGTTACTTACGCCTCCATATTCCCCTTGAGCACATATTCCATCGATAATCTGTCACGCATCGAATCGAGGTAGTACACCTCGTTCCTCGGCGGACAGATCACGATGAGGATCCAGTGGCCCCTGCATTGTACGTAAAAGAGGACCGCTAGCTCAAAGTACATCTCAGGTGTAACATACAAGATTGAGTTAAATTAGTACGAAATGCACTAACCTTTGGTGGTACGGCACCAGAATGAAGTCCCTGTCTTGCTGCGCCATCAGCGCGCTGGATATGTACTGCTCAGCGTGCGCGGCGTCCTGCTCTAGCATCGTGAGGCTTATTTTCTCTGGGTCGAGGAAACCCACCTTGTCACACGCAGCCTCCGATGCTAGCCTGTACATGCACCTGCATGCGAAGGACGAGATTAATATTAATTTCACAGAAAGTTACTCAGTATTCAAATGAACTGCAACATTAATGCAGAGTTAGCAAACAGAGTTAGAAAACAGCAATACATAGCATCAGCAAACTCACAGGACTCCAGTCCGTATGATGGACATATCGAGCTCCCGCCAGTTGTAGAGGTCGAACAGATCCTCGTGTGCCACGGATATAGTCCCGGGCTCACGGTGGAACTGCCCAGGCCTGTAGGGAACTAAGAAGTTCAGGCTGCGCCGAGCTCGATGTAGGTACCAGTCGTGGAGGTCTCTGGTTGATCGATCCAATTTTCGCAAAGATGCCTCCGACAGGAGTGGGAGCGCGTTCGTGAACGTCCGCGGCAGTCCCTGTCGCCCTTTGCCCTTGCCTTTGCCACCCTTGCCTTTTGCCGGGGACTGAGCGCGTACCTTCGAAGGCAAGGGCGAGGTGATGGCGGCTTTCTTCCGAGGTGGAGGCGTGGATGCGCTGGGTGCGGTCGAGGCCGTCTTTGATGTGTCCAGGTTCGCACGAGATCGGCCCTCATGCCCCGAGCTGGGGGCGCAGTCCCCTGGTAGCCCCGCGGCAGGCCACTTCAACTAATGAGCACGTATGTTAGATTATGCAAGTTGAGTGTACTGAGTAGGATGTAATCTAAAATGTGTAGAATTTACCGGTTGTATTACAAGACACTTCTTGGGCCACTGTACGTAGGAGCCCACTGCCTCAGCAAGTGTCTGCAGTTCCTCTGTTGGGACTGGCAACGGAGAATCGTTGTAGCCCGGCATGGCCATGTCCACCTGTACCTTTGCGAAACCCAACCGCAGAGGTACACAGTGGACCCGGACATCCGGCCCAGACGGATATACGAAGCCGTGTCCAACCACTTCCTGCCCGGTGCCTACGTGATTCTGTAGGATGCAGCCCTCCGGCCCCTGCAAATTTGTAACAATTAAGTGCACAGATGAAGGCTTGCATCAACTTAAGTGCACAGATGAAGGCTTGCAGTACCTCAAGTAGATCCACTGGATCCGTGAGTACCTTCGAAGCGCAACTGCTTATCCGACCCCGCGGGGTACCGTCGTCCTGGGGATCCGCATTTGCACTCTTGGCCAGCAATGCTTGTCTCAACCGTGCAAACTCTTCCCTCATTTGTGCGACCTCGGTCTGCACCTCAGACTGTACCTCAGCCCGTATCTCAGCCCGCATCTCCGCCCGTATCTCCTCCCGTACCTCAGCCCGTATCTTATCGGAGAGGTCAGCTTCCTTTTCCTTCCAGGTGCGGGCCTTCTTCCTCGGTGGAGCCGGATCTACGAAACCGGCCTTCCACGACACAATGGCTCCCACGGCCCGTGTCCGCCCAGGATGCTCCTTATTTCCTAGAGCCCGGGTGAGGATGTCGTTCTCCCTCTGCGGGGTAAACAATCCCTCCGCTGCCTCCTTCTCAAAAGAGATCTGTTACATTTGAAGGTACCTTGTGAGACAAATTGCCTTATATACACTTGTGCGCACACAGTTTACGAGGTTAGCCAACTTACCATTCGCCTCACAACGTCGGCGTCCCTAGGGGTTGCGAACTGCACAGACCCCGTGGACGACACGGACCCCCTCCCCCTCCACCATCGCTTGCACCTCTCATCCCGGATCTCGGAGAGCGGCAACTCAGGGGTGTCGATGACAGGATTTTGTTCGTCTTCCTTCTTCCACTGTTCCTCCTTCCCCGCATAGCCCCAGGATCCGAGCTGATGCGGGTGGTCGTTCCTCTTCTGGATCGCCCTATTCTTCTCGCTAAGGGCCTTGAACTCCTCAGTCCCCTTCTGCTTGGTGAATTCCTCCCCTACCTCCTCCGATATGAAGGGGTACTTCTCGCAAGGAGATTTCCCCGCAGCTAGGAAGTTACTGACGAGCCAGCTCTTAAAGGTTTTCCATGTTCCGTTCATGTCCTTCAAGCAGGCAGTCCTAGGTGTATCGTCGGGGATGTTCCACTTAGCCTGTTTCCGAAAAATGCATACAATTAATCACAAGTTAGTTAAACTTTAGTATAAGCCAAGAGAACGTGATTACGAAAGAGTTCAGCGATTTCAGTTCATTTAACCTTCACTTCCGCCCACAACCTATCCCTCTCGTCCGCCGTCACGTCCTTCCAGCTCTGGACGGTGATCTTCACCCTTTCTTTCGCCAACAGCCCAACGTAGGCCGCGTACCTCCCAGCATTCTTTCCAATCGGCCTCCCAAATTGGTTGAACTCACAAGAAAGATCCGTGCGTTTGGCCAAACGCCCCAACGTCGTCGCGCCTCGCCCCACCCTCTTGCGCTGGGATGTAACAGCCCCATCTTCAGTAGTTACGATGGGGTTGGCCCTAGTCGAACCACTAGTACCATCCGATGAAGACAACGACATGTCTTCCCCTACAAAACCTTCAACAAACCATATATATGGCAATTAATTCGCCTTGGAGTTCCATAACTCAGCCCAGGACTGGAGACTAACTAGGGCGGCAAAAGGGAAAATAATACAAAAAGAAAGACATGCATAAATTACTTACTGAACTCTTCAGAAATATTTTCTATCGGTAAACACATGAGCTGCCGATAGACCATAACAATTACCTCCACACAAGACAATTTTTCTATCGGCAAACACGTGAGATACCGATAGAACATAACAATGTTCTCTACATATGGAATTTTGTTGACAAGCCACCATTCACTGTCATCACATAACATTCTCGATGATTTGCTACACTAATATTCATTGGCCAGCATTATTATTTCACACGTAAATATGCACACAAGCATCTAAGTGCCACTGTGCATAATCTTTAGCCTAGCCTGTATGTGAGTCATCAGGACTTCACAGCTATTAGGTTGAGAAAAGTCATGTATATAGGCATTTGAAACATATACATCGAAGACCCATCCACATTGCCATATATTCATACGAAGTGAGTAAAAATTCCCAACCAAACTAGTACATTGCATGGCTCATGTCCTTCCAGATCCAAATTAAGTTTTACTACTTATGCAGAAAAATTTTCTATCGGTAAACACATGAGCTGCCGATAGAATATGTGTAAGAACACCTCCAACATATAATCTGCATTACATGGCAGTTGGATACAATTGATCACACATACAGCAGTATAGAGAAGTTAAAATCTCAAAACAGGTTCATTACAGCGCTGGAACATATTATGTAAACCCTAATTAAAATCAACATTGCCTGCGGAATGTACATAAGCCAACACAATAGGGAACCCTAGTGTAATTGCAAAACTCGAAGAATTAGTACGTGCAAAACACTAAGATCAAATAAAGAAGATGCTGGAAATAGAACGACGAATTAGGATATTTACGGCGGCGATCAGTTCTGGTGATGGAGAGGCGGTGTAGAACGCAGCAGCGGCGGGCGAAGGACGAAAATAAGAACCGGTGGCAGTGACGAACCAGTGTCCAGCCGGCGATTGTCGTGTGGGAGAGAGGAAGTGAGTGCTCACGGCGGAGGTTGGGGTTTTCTTCGCTCTCGAAGAGACGCAGTGCTCTAAGGTGGAACTGTTCGAGTGGAGGGAAACTAAAGGGCCGTGTACGAGTAATAAAGTAGCGGAGGAACTTTTCTATCGGTATAACAAAATGATACCGATAGACTTATGTAATTTTCTATCGAAACAACAAAATAATACCGATAGAAAAAGTAAATTTCCCGGAAAAATATTTGAATTAGTGGATGCATTTTTCTATCGGTATAAACAATAAAATCCCGTGAGACCAATTTTCCACAGAAAATTTTTTTAAAGTGCTTGAGATTGGGTGCCATTTTTCTATGGATAAAAACAAAAAAATACCGTGAGAGTAATGAAAAGGTGCCCTTTTCTATCGGTATAAACAAAAAAATCCCGTGAGCCCAATTTTCCCCAGAAAATTTTTTTGATTAAGTGCTTGAGATTTGTGTGCCCTTTTTCTATCGGTAAAAACAACAAAATACCGTCAGAGTAATGAAAAGGTACACAATTTAACATCAAACAGACCGTGGTTGAAAGCTGCAGAATGTTAAAGAAAGAGGGAAGATAGCCGGAAAATTGGAAAATTGACATAAAAAGAAATTGTTCATTTATTGTTGTTTTATCACTTACAAAAAAAAAATAAAACCCAAAATGCTAGGTCAAGGGGTGGTCTTAGCCCTGGCTGCATGTAGAATAGAGTCAGTTAGATTTGCAGTCAGGACGCAGGACTCCTCTAGCGACAAGTTGTCCCTAGGATCAACTACTACCGCGTCGAGAAGGCCTGCGACCTCCCTCAGCTTCGCTATGGTATCCTTCATAGTCAAACCGCAGCCAGCGATGGTCATATCCGCGGCTTTCTTCTCCTCGCGAAGACGCCTCGTCCTCGCCCTAGCATTGTCACCATCCGTCTTCATGCGCTTAATGCGCTGGAAGAGATCGTCAAGGTCAAGCCGTAGCTGAGTGTGCTTGTCTGTAAGGAGCTTGTGCTCCTCCTGGAGGGCCCTCAGGTCAGCCTTCACTTTGGCAGTGTCTTCCACGGCTACCATTCCCTGTGCAAATCAACAGGTCAAGAATGAACTGAACATGGATTAACAATACAGGGGTAAACCGAGGAGATTTAGAGTTCTTACCGGGGAGGGCGTGGATGACGATCCCATGGAGGTTGCCATTGTGAAAGAGAAGATGAGGAGTCGAACCGTTCGAGAATTAGAAAAACAACAAAATACCGCGACGCATGGCGAGGTACTTATAGAGTTTCCAAGGCGACGCATGGCGACACGTTTGAGAATTCAAAGCGGCAGAGTCTTCTTCTATCGGTAAAAACAGGGAAAAACCGTCAGACAACAAATACCATGAGACAAACGAATTTATTCTAACGGTAAAATAGAACAATACCGATAGAAAACGTTTTGAAGTGCCTGAGAGAAGATGTCCTTCTCTATTGGTATAAATAACAAAATACCGTCAGAAAAAAGGGATTTTTGCAGAACTTAATTTGAAGAGGCTGCGATGAGATTTTTGCAAGTGCTATTTGAAGGGAAGAATTAAATATTTACAGGATAAAGGTACTGTACATGTTAGAACTCATGCTGTGGAGTAAAATTGAGATGTATTAATGCTGTGAACTAGCTTATCATTAAATTCTAAAGAAAAATGTACTGCCTGATGTATTAATGTAAGTTCCTCACCTTGCTGCAGAACTTGTGGGCTGTTTGCTTGGCATTTATCCCTGAAATAGAAATTAATCATCAATGGTTCTCAACACATAATCCTTCTTCGTGGTCATCTCGCAGATACGTTGTTTCGTCGATATCTTCAGTACGGATAGATTGAATGTCCTCTAAAAATAGAGGTATTTCATCGAATTGGTTATACTCCTCTTCGTCGACAACATCTTCGACCCCAACAATACGTCTCTTGCTGTGGAGGACAACATGCAAGTTTGGATTGGCCGGGTCAACGATGTAGAATACCTGTGTGGCTTGCTTTGCAAGTATGAATGGATGGATTGTCTTGGTGTCCGACTCTACCAAGATCGACGAGAGTAAACCCGTAACTGTCAACTTGAACACCTCGAGGGATTTCGACCCATTGGCATCGAAACAGGGGAATCTTAAGTAATCCGTAATCGAGCTCCCATATTTCGTCAATAACACCGTAATATGAGTTCAGCGCCCTTACTGACCTGGCATCATCGGAAATAGCAAACAGTGTCACTCCGCTACATTGCGTGCTACTCTTGGCGTCTTGAGCTCTTGTGTAAAATGAATACCCATTGATGTCGTACCCCTGCCAAGTCCCTACAGTGAATCTTGGGCCTCTAGCCAACCATGTCACAGTTTCACTTACGGAGCCCTCGGCAGCTCGCGTGACTCTGTCTTGGATCCACTCAGCAAATTTCCTGTTATGTTCTCTGCTTACCCAAACGTCTGACTTCGAAGGATTCTGTGACCGTAACATTACCTTGTGCTCGTGTATGTATGGCTCAACCTCCGTCATGTGTTGTAAGACCCAAAAATGTGATTTTGCGTACACATCACGAGCGGGGACGATAGCTTTGAATCCAATCGTTCCAATTCCCTCAAGCCTACCCTCGTGTCGGGACCTAGGAACACCAATTGGGTCAACCCCGGCCATATAATCTGTGCAAAATTCAATCACCTCCTCGGCAGCATAACCTTCCATGATATTCCCCTCGGGTCGACGACGAGTCCTTACGTATCCCTTCAATACACCCATAAATCTCTCAAATGGATACATGTAGCGCAGGCACACAGGTCCACAAAACTTAATTTCTCTGATAAGGTGAACAATCAGATGGACCATAACATCAAAAAAGGATGGAGGGAAATACATCTCGAGCTGACAAAGAGTTGTAACCACGTCGCGTTGCAAAGCGTCCAGTCCATCGGGATCAATTACCTACGAGGACACAGTTGCGCCAAATATTCATATCAGAAAAATCTTCTAATTAAGCTCCACAAATGGAGGTAGTGAACTTATAGTACGAGTGCACGTACTTACCTTGCAAGATATTGCGTTGAAGAAATAACATAGGTTTGTGATTGTCTCTCTGACTTTAACTGGGAGAATGCCTTTGATAGCAATGGGAAGCATCTGTGACATCAAGACATGACAGTCGTGGGACTTCATGCCAACCAGTCTTAGGTCCTTCATAGACACAAGTTTTTTCAAGTTCGCGGAGTACCCACATGGAACTTTAACACCGTGCAGGCACCGACAGAGTTCTGTTTTTTCGCTCTTGGACAACGTGTAGCAGGCCGGGGGGAGGTATGTACGCTTTCCATTCTCTAAAGGTGCAAGCTCAGTCCTTATCCCCATTTCCACCATGTCACGACGAGCTTTCACACCATCCTTTGTCTTTCCCGGAATGTTCAACAACAAACCAATCAAACTGTCACAGACATTTTTCTCTACATGCATGACGTCAATGCAATGTCGAACTTGTAAGTGCTCCCAGTACGGTAGATCCCAGAGAATCAATCTCTTCTTCCAAACATTTTTTTCTCGAGGTTTAGAATGCTTACCGAACTCAACTTTGATGTCGTTCACGCGTGAGTAAATCTCCTTACCGGTCAGAAACACTGGAGCTGATCCCTTCTCAGGCTTCCCGTTAAATGATTTCCTCTTCTTACGGTACGTGTGATGCACCGGAAGAAACCTGCGGTGACCCATGTACACTGTTTTCCGGCAGTTTCGCAGCCACATGCTCTCAGTTTCATCTAGGCAAATAGGGCAAGCCTTGGCTCCTTTCGTACTATACCCCGACAAATTGCCGTAGGCAGGAAAATCATTTATGGTGCAAAATATCAGGGCCCGCAAGATGAAATTCTCTTTCTTGTATGCATCCCACACCTGCACACCCTCACTCCACAATTTCTGTAAGTCCTCGATTAAAGGCGCTAGAAACACGTCAATATCATTTCCGAGTTGTCTGGGTCCTGAGATTAGTAACGCCATCATGATGTACTTGCGCTTCATGCATAACCAAGGAGGAAGATTGTAGATGCATAAAAGAACCGGCCAAGTGCTGTGCCGGCTGCTCATATTACCATGTGGGTTCATATCATCTGTACTCAGCCCGAACCTTACATTCCTAAGTTCGCCGCCGAACTCAGCAAATGTTCTGTTGATGTTTCTCCATTGAATAGAATCAGCTGGGTGTCTCAGTTTTCCGTCTTGTTTCCGGGCTTCAGCATGCCAACGCAAGTGCTTCGCGACTTTCGGATTTGCAAACAGCCGCTTCAATCTAGGTATCACAGGCAAGTACCACACAGTTTTTGCCGGGGGCCCTTTCCTTACCTCGTGACGTTCACTGTCAATCCGGTCCCTACGCGTATACCTTGATGCGCCGCATCTTGGACAAACATGCAAACTGGAGTACTCGTTACGGTACAACACACAATCATTTGGGCATGCGTGTATTCTTTCGATTTCCATTCCCAACGGACACAACAGTTTTTTGGCTTGGTAAGTAGATCTTGGCAACTCATTTCCCTCTGGAAGCATGTCCGCTAGAAGATCTAATAGTGCCGTGAAACTCTTATCACTCCAACCGTTTCCTGCCTTCAAGTTATATAATCTCAGCACAGAAGACAGTTTTGTAAATGTTGCACATCCAGGGAACAGAGGCTTCTCAGAGTCAGCAATCAGTTTCTCAAATTCACAGAAGTCATTTTCGTTGTAATCTTCCTCTACATCACGTAACATCTCATCTAGATTGTCATCATCATCATCTACATGCACATCGGAATGAACATTACCAAAATTGGGATGATCATCGATATTATTGCAATCCACATCCGAGTCGTGCGGATTGGTAGTAGTGGTGCTTGTTTCCTCAAGATCTTCGCCATGCCATATCCAACGGGTGTATCGCGCGTTAAAACCACGACGAATCAAATGACTCTTAATTTGATCAGAGTTGCTAAACCTCTTCAAGTTCATACAATCTGTACAAGGACAGAGCATATTTTTCTCTCCCTTCCTCTCCTTTTGTTGCTCAGCAAATTTAATAAACTCATTCACACCATCCAAATATTCAAGAGTAGTACGTTTTATTCCATACATCCAATATTTCCTGTCCATCTACAATTAACAAAATTTAACGAGTAAGCCATGCATGAAACCTGCCCGATTAAGTTATGTATATGTACATGTACAGCCTCTTACAACAGATACATGTGTTGAACCCTAGCCTGACGAAATTAACACTAATTAACCTAGCTAACTACACAATACAAGCTAGTTAGCTCCTAAAACATGACGCATTTCCAGCTACCAAGCTCCCAAGCTTAGAGCTACAAACTTGGAACTACACAATACAGCTAGCTTGCAAGTAGAGAGGAAGGGAGATCTAGAGGGAGAGAGAGATAAGTGTCGACGATTAAGCGTACCTTAAAGAGAGGAGCGCAATCAACTTCCCTCCAGCCTGCGCTGATCACCCTAGCAGTGTAGCTGGAACTTTCATCACAAACAGAGGGACACAGAGTGCAACAGAACAAATTAAAGAGCAGCTCAGCAATGGTCGAGTGGGGTTTTCCTTATAATGGACATTTTTCTAACGCTAAATACATGAAATAACCGTCAGACTAACTTAGGTAATTTGCCGCTCACATATTCTATCGGTAAAACCACACACATACCGTTAGAGAATATACATTACTGAGCAAATATATGTGTTTTCCTATCGGTAAATATGTGTACTTATCGTTAGATCATGCATGACACAGCAAGCACATGAGTTTTTCTATCGGTATATATGTGTACTTACCGTTAGATGATGCATGACACTCGAGCATTAGTTTTTGTATCGGTAAATATGTGCATTTACCGTTAGACTATGCATGACTGAGCAAATATGTATTTTTCTATCGGTAAAAACACATATTTACCGTTAGAATATGCATGACTGAACAAATATTTGTGCTTCCTATCGGTAAATATGTGTATTTACCGTTAGAATATGCATGACTGAACAAATATATGTGTTTTCCTATCGGTAAATATGTGTACTTACCGTTAGAGGAGGTACTGTTACCAAACTGGGACAAACATGCACATGTCATTTCTCACATTCAAGGAATCATATCAATGTAACATCAAACAGATCTTACATCAAACGGATCTTAACTAGAAGATAAAGCAATATATTTCAAGAAATGCTAATTTGTGGATTAACTAGGAGACACAAAAATACTTTTCGTAGGTAGTTGGGACTTCATCTTGCCAAAGAAATTACAGATGCCAGTTCACAAATTCAGGTACAAAGATACACATGCCAGTTCACCAATACAAATTCAGGTACAAACATACACATGCCAGTTCACAAATTGAAGTGCATGTCTGAAACAGCAGTACAAATACACACCTACCTACCAATACAATTAAATACACAAATGCTCCCTGCACATTCAAGTTCATGTCCCAATTAGCAATACATGATACACAAATATACAACAATATACAAATACAACAATTCACACATTCGATGTATATTACAAAAGCCACGTCTGAAATTAACAACAGATCACGACGAGGACCCAGTGGCCCATACATGCATTTTACATAAAAGGGAACCTTTGCAGGTTGCCACAATGCAACTACCGACTACAAGTTAGACCGAATACATCACAAATCCATTCATCCAAAACAGCAAATGTCTGAACCACATTGGACTTAACCATAGGAGTTCAGTTCGAAGACGCCCGAGGAGCTGGAACTGCCGTCGACATACATTTGTACGTATTGGTGATTTCCTCGGACTCAAACTCGATCAACTCAACTCAACTCAACTCAACTCCATTAACAAAAAGAACCTACCTTCCAAGATGTTGTTCTGTGTAGTGATGGTGTAGAATGGCTGTGCAAATAACAACAATTCTTCTTCTCCAAGCAGGTAAGCATCTGGCCACAAGCTGGTGCATGCAAAAAAATGTAAGATGCTTTCTATAGGTCCTGATTTGAGAAACACGCCGGGCTTAAGCATCTTCTCGACCGAGCCAACCAAGATCTCGCCCTTCACGTCCTTCCAGCTCTCGACGGTGATCTTCACCGTTTCTTTCGCCAACAAGCCAACGTAGGCAGCGTACTGCGATGAAGAACCGTGAAATACGTTGCCCCTCATGAGCATCATCCAAGGACTTGAACAGATCATAATCATATTGAAAAGAAGACACATCAAAATGAAGGATACAAAAAAAGCAGAATTATTGCCATAATCGGATTAGAATAATCTAACAATATTGCAGAAATTTTACGTACCTTCCTTGGGATGCCGAAGTCTAGAGGGCGTCGATGGAGGTGCGGAGGTGCAGCGGTCCCCTGTAGAGGTGCGCCGGCCGTCCATGGAGCTTACGGGTTAGGACTACGAGCCCCAGATGAACTGTGAGAATGAAAGAGACATACCCGTGTATTTATACAACTACATATTTTCTATCGGTACAAAAACATCATACCGTTAGTAATAAAAACATCTGTAGAAGGCGAATGGTTCTATCGGTACAATACATATTACCGATAGGAATTTTTGTACATACTTTATCGGTGTGTACGTACATTCCCGATAGAATATTACAAGTTGTAGAAGGCCAACAGTTCTAAGATATTTTTTCTATATTCTAACGGTATAAACATTCATTACCGATAGAATATTACAAGTTGTAGAAGGCCAATAGTTCTAAGATATTTTTGCTATATTCTAACGGTATAAACATTCATTACTGATAGAATAAAACTATTTCAGACGAACAGTTCTAAGCAATTTTCTATATATTCTAACGGTACAAGAATCCATTACCGATAGAATAAAAAATTTGTAGAAGGCCAACGGTTCTATCGGCGCATTACATATTGCTGATAGGAATTTTTAATATACTCTGTCGGTATATTCATACAGTACCGATCGAATAAGTCTAGTTGTAGAAGTCGACCAGTCCTATCGGCGCACAACATTCTCCCGTCAGTACTTATGCATCTCTTCTAACGGCAAATTTGTTCATCACCGCTAGAGTAAATCATACTGCTTTTTCTATCGGGAAGTTTCTTACAAACCGATAGGAAAAATACACCCGATGGCCTTTTATGACCTCGAGGCACATTTTCTATCGGTTTTCAACTAAATCGCTAATAACCGATAGAAGATAGGGAGAATGTACAAGGACCTGAACAGATCATAATCATATTGAAAAGAAGACACATCAAAATGAAGGATACAAAAAAAGCAGAATTATTGCCATAATCGGATTAGAATAATCTAACAATATTGCAGAAATTTTACGTACCTTCCTTGGGATGCCGACGTCTAGAGGGCGTCGATGGAGGTGCGGAGGTGCAGCGGTCCCCTGTAGAGGTGCGCCGGCCGTCCATGGAGCTTACGGGTTAGGACTACGAGCCCCAGATGAACTGTGAGAATGAAAGAGACATACCCGTGTATTTATACAATTATATATTTTCTATCGGTAAGAAAACAGAATACCGTTAGTAATAAAAACATCTGTAGAAGCCGAATGGTTCTATCGGCACAATAAATATTACCGATAGGAATTTTTGTACATACTCTATCAATGTGTACGTACATTGCCGATAGAATATTACTAGTTGTAGAAGGCCAACAGTTCTAAGATATTTTTTGCAATATTCTACCGGTATAAACATTCATTACCGATAGAATAAAACTATTAGAAGACGAACAGTTCTAAGAAATTTTCTATATATTCTAACGGTAAAAGAATCCATTGCCGATAGAATAAAAATATTTGTAGAAGGTCAACTATTCTATCGGCGAACTACATATTGCCGATAGGAATTTTTAATATACTCTGTCAGTATATTCATACAGTAGCGATAGAATAAGTCTAGTTGTTGAAGTTGACCAGTCCTATCGGCGCACAACATTCTTCCGTCAGTACTTATGCATCTCTTCTAACGGCAAATATGTTCATCACCGCTAGAGTAAATCATACTATTTATTCTATCAGTAAGTTTCTTAGAAACCGATAGGGAAAATACATCCGTCGGGCTTATATGACCGCGAGGCACATTTTCTATCGGTTTTGTGCTGTTTCGCTAATAACCAATAGAAGATAGGGGTTAGTAGACTGTATTTCTGTACTAGTGTCAGTTACTGATGAAAAACCGATAGTACTATTTAATATATTATATCGGTTGGTACAGTACTAACCGATAGTATAAAGTGCGTAATTTTACTATCAGTTATGGATGAAAAACCGATAGTACTACTTAATATATTATATCGGTTGGTACATTACTAACCGATAGTATAAAGTGAGTAATTTTACTATCAGTTATGAATGAAAAACCGATAGTACTATTTCATATATTATATCAGTTTGTACAGTAATGATCGATAGTAAAAAATATTTGCATTTCACTAACTGTGGACCAGTGTGTAACCGATAGTAAAAATCCTCTTCTCCGCCGCTGTGGTCCTATTCTATCGGATTTTTCCCAGATTGCTTATAACCGTTAGAAGATATGGGTTAGTGGAATGCATTTCTGTAGTAGTGAGTGCTCAGCGTGCACGGCGTCGTGCTCTAGGATTGTGAGGCTTATTTTCTCTGGGTTGAGGAAACCCACCTTGTCATATGCAGCCTCCGATGCTAGCCTGTACATGCACCTGCATGCAAAGGACGACATTAGTATTGCACAGAAAGTTACTACATTTCAAATGAACTACAGCAATACAGAGTTAGCAAACATAGTTAGAAAACAGCAATATATAGGATCAGCAAACTCACAGGACTCCAGTCCGCATGATGGACATATCGAGCTCCCGCCAGTTATAGAGGTCGAACAGATCCTCGTGTGCCATAGATATACTCCCGGGCTCACGGTGGAACTGCCTAGGCCTGTAGGGAACTAAGAAGTTCAGGTTGCGTCGAGCTCGGTGGAGGTACCACTCGTGGAGGTCTCTGGTTGATCGATCCAATTTGTTCAAAGCTGTCTCCGACACAAGTGGGAACCCATTCCTGAACCTCTCCGGCTGTTCCTTTCGCCCTTTGCCCTTGCCTTTTGCCGGGGACTGAGCGCGTACCTTCGAAGGCAAGGGCGAGGTGATGGCGGCTTTCTTCCGAGGTGAAGGTGTGGATGCACTGGCTGGGGTCGAGGCCGTCTTTGCTGTGTTCAGATTCTCACGAGATCCCTCATGCCCCGAGTTGGGGGCGCAGTCCCCTGGTAGTATGCCGGCAGGCCACTTCAATTAATGAACACTATATGCTAGATGCCCACAACCCTATTGTCAGGTTGTTTAGGATAGCTCGTGATAGATTTCCTGTGACAACAAATGACCACTATTCTATTAGAATCTATGCGAACCCAAATGCCCATAGTCAATTGTACAGCGCTCCAGTTGTACCTGAAGTGGTTGGCCTGCTCATAGATGATGCAGACGTTACAAATACTGGTAGAGACATCATTATTGAAGACCGAGCATAAACGCTGCAGCGCATTAGTGAGACGCATTGTAGATTCATGTCTATGCAGTACCCTATTCTATTTCCATATGGAGAAGATGGATACCATCAGGATCTTACATATCGCCCTTCCATCCGATCTGCGTCAATAAGGAGAAAAATGGTTACAATGGCAGAATATTATGCATATAGATTACATGACAGAATTGCTGACTTCAATACACCTCAGCACTGCAAAGCATTGACGCAGGCTTACATTGTTGATAGCTATTGTTGTGTTGAAGAAGCTCACTTGAGTCACTATAGGAAGAACACTTTTTAGCAAAAGTATAGGGCAAGCTCATACAAATGTTTAGTTGATTCTCTTGGCAGAGGCGTTACTTCTGCTTCATCTACTGGGCAGCGTATCATTCTTCCAGCATCATTCACTGGTGGGCCTCACTACCTATATCAAAAATACCAAGATTGTGTTGTTGTTTGTGGGAAATATGGGTGTCCTGATTTATTCATCACATTTACATGCAATGCATCATGGCCAGAAATTGCCGATGCTTTGCGCCATATACCACGGCAGCATGCATCTAATAGAGCTGACCTTACCGATAGAGTTTTCAAGATGAAACTCAACATGCTTCTTGACGATATTACCAAAAAACACTTCTTTGGGGATATAAATGCATGTTATTCTTCTGTCTATACATTCCCCTCCTTACCAATTTTTCACCATTATTTGTATCTCTAGTAATTTCGATTGTTTTCTCACTAGATTTGCCTTGCTTCCTCTATTTTTGTATGTGCTCATTGTAGTGCTCTACACTGTTGAATTCCAAAAGCGTGGGCTTCCCCACGTCCACATTATCATATGGCTTAGCAAATCTGCTGCCTTGACTGTTGCGCAGATTGATTCTATGATATCTGCTCAATTGCCAGACCCTATCACTGACCTCCATTGGATATGAAGCTGTTACTTCTTTCATGATGCATGGCCCATGTGGAGCTGCAAATCCACAATCACCCTGTATGTCTCAAGGCAGGTGTTCGAAATCTTATCCTAAAGCCTTTTGTAGCAAAACAGTTTTGTTAGACCATGGTCACGCACAATACAGCCACCCAGACAATGGTGCCAATGTTCTGATTAATGGTATACATCTGGACAACCGATTTGTTGTTCCACACAATGTTGACCTTCTTGTCAAATACCAGGCCCACATAAATGTCGAACGGGTCAACCATGATGGCATGCATAAATACCTCTTCAAATATATCGCGAAAGGTTTTGATTGTGCTAAAATAGGATTTCGTCGGGGTGCTTCTGCCGCTACCATAGAAAATCTTAATGAGATCACAAACTACCTAAATTGCCATTGTGTTAGTCCCAGTGAAGCAGCTTGGCACTTGTTGTAGTATGACATACATTACACTAACCCTTCTGTTGAGCGACTCCCTGTTCATCTCCCTTTCTTTAATAATGTTGTTTTCACAGAGGATGATGATCTTGAACAGCTGCTTGACAACCCCGCAAATGCCATCACAAAATTGACTACGTGGTTTGATGCAAATCATCAATATCCAACAGCGCGCCAAAAACCTATGTTCAGTTCCCAGAATATTGGACATGGCATCCAGATGGTAAATCTTGGGCTCCTCAGAAGGCATCTAGAAAGATTGGGCGCCTTGCACATGTTGCTCCAAATCAGGGTGAGCTATATTATCTGCGAATGTTACTCTATATTGTGAAGGGGGCTACATCTTTTAATGCAATGCGTACTATCCAAGGACATGAATACCCGACCTATAGAGCTGCATGTGAGACCCTTGGGCTTTTGGGTGATGACCGTGAGTGGTTTCATGCACTTACCGACGCTTCTACCTGGGCTCTCCCTTACCAACTCCGGCAACTTTATGTGACACTACCACTTTTCTGTGAGATTTCTGACCCAACAAAGCTCTTCGAAGAATTCGCGTCTATGATGTCTGAGGACATAGCGCACCACATCAGTCAATCAACGACCGCATATGCCACCAGTCTCATAGGTCAACATATCAAGAACAATCTTCTCCTTGAAATAGATAAGTTACTTGCACATTCTGGTTATTCTCTTTCACACTTTCGGTTGCCGCTTCCAGATGAACAACCACCTTTGACAGATAACAGCCTCATAATGGATGAATTATCTTTTGCGATGGATGTTGATTCTTCGCAGCCAACAATTAACTCTTCTAATCTTAATGTTTGCCAGAAACAGATTTATGATGCTGTCATTACATCTATTGACAGTCATCTTGGTCATACTTTCTTTGTGTCTGGTCATGGTGGCACTGGGAAAACCTTTTTGTGGACTGCTTTATTGGGTGCTATCAGATCACAAGGCAAGATCGCTTTAGCAGTGGCATCATCGGGTATTACAGCGCTCCTTTTACGCTCCTTTTACCTGGTGGTCAAACATCACACTCGCGCTTTAAAATACCCATTGATATACACAGTAATTCTATGTGTGCTATAAAAAAAAACACACAATTGTCTGAACTGCTTCAACAAACATCTCTCATAGTCTGGGATGAGGCTCCTATGAGTCATCGGTACTCATTTGAAGCGTTGGATAGGACACTTAGAGATATATTGTCTGATGTCTATGCAGACTCTCAAAATAAACAAATTGGTGGTGCAACCATAGTTTTAGGAGGTGATTTCCGTCAAACACTTCCAGTCATACATAAAGGAACAAAAGATCAAATAGTCGCTGCATCCATTGTTTGCTCACATTTATGGCATCACTGTTCTGTCTTTGAATTGACTAAGAATATGAGACTCAAATCGAGCAATCTCTCTGCAGCAAACAGAGATGAGCTTAACCATTTCTCCCAATGGTTACTCGCTGTTGGTGATGGCACCATGCCTTCTGTTTCTACTCAAGATGGCGTTGATGATCCTTGGATTCAGATACCCACATATCTTTTGTTGCCTCCATCAGAGAGACGTATTGAAGGCCTGATTTCTTTCGTATATGATTCATTCCTCAATTCACATGATGCACCATCCTACCTCTGTGATCGAGCTATATTGGCGCCGACAAATGATATCGTTGCCACCATCAATGAATGCATGATTAATCGACTGTCTACAGAAGAGATGTCGTACTACAGCTCAGATTCTATAGATAATGCGATAAGCAATTACTCAGAGCTTGAATCACTTTATCCTCCAGAATTCCAGAATACAATATCTCTTGGTGGATTACCCGAACACCACCTCCGTCTCAAGATAGGCATCCCCATTATGCTGCTTCGAAATTTGGATTCATCACGTGGCATTTGTAATGGCACCAGATTAATAATCACGCAATTGACGCACCGTGTGATTGAAGGAGCTATAATCACTGGAAAAGCAAAGGGCAGCAAGGCTTACATTCCCAGAATAATAGCTACATCTGCAGATTCAAAATGGCCATTCAAATTGAAGCGTCAATAATTTCCAGTTCGTGTTTCATATGCTATGACCATTAATAAAAGCCAAGGCCAGACCCTGCATAGAGTCGGTGTTTATTTGCCTTTGTCTGTATTTTCTCATGGCCAACGTTATGTTGCATTATCACGTGTTACATTGCCAAAAGGCCTGAAAATACTGATTGAAAATGTTCCCTCCGAATATGCTAATTGTACCCAAAATGTTGCCTACAAGGAAATCTTTCATCGTATAACTGCAGCCATACCTTCATAGCTGCCAATCTGTATTATATTACTCCTTGTAATAGACAGCAATTAACTTACTATCTTTACTCATCTACATGTTTGCGTAACTGATGAATATATTCCTCTTTATTCTTGGTCATACCGTTACACATCATTACTTTTGTGTGCTTCTGCTAATACTACAGTTTACTCAACAATAACTACATGAAAGTAATGCTTCTGACCATGTCATGCAATAACTTTCTACGCATAATCTTACTATTTTTCTACATCGTTACCTCCATATAACTCTAAAAACAACATCCTTTTGATCAGAATAATTTGAAAAAATGATTATCAAAACAATATGATACATGATGTTTCAACACTCTTTGTTCATACATTGTCAGACTGTTTACTATCTTTTACTATTAGTTTTTTCGTATCCTTTTTCTCCCAATTCTTGCTATTCCACACTGCTAGCTAGCATTTATTCGGTGCCTACTCACATTTGTTTCTCTTGTTGTAATTCTACCTATTATTGATTTTGTTGCAGATTTTTCTTCAATGTTACCTTGCTTTGTTTCCGTTTCCATACTTTGATTTTTTTACCCACCATTTTATACTGGCATTTGAGCTGTTGATTTGTATATTGTGCATACAATTAAATTTTGATATCACATTTTGATTTCTAACTAAATTTTATTAATCTTCCTAACTATCTGTTTTTTTATTATATTCAAATTTTTTGGCCCTTTTTCTATTAATCATCAGATTCATTTCTCTGTTTCGGTCATCTTGATAATTTCTTAAAGGACTGAATACATCAGTTTCTCTTCCTCGGATATGTTTCCCATACCCTGATTCTACTTATTGTCAATTTCATTGCACATTTTTGTTTGATGTACTTCGCTTTCTCGCGGTTTACATACTTTGATTTTTTTTACTGGTATTCCCTACTGCTGTTCCAGTTCTTGATTTGTATATTATGTGTGCAGCTGAAATTGAATGTCACATTTTGATTTCTAACTAAATCTTACTAATCTTCTTAACCATCTGATTTTTTATTATGTTCAGATTGTTTGCCTTTTTTGCCATCGACTATCAGATTGATTTTTCTGTTTCAGCCATCTTGATAATTCCTTCACAAACTAAGCCCATTAATGTTGGTTGTCTTCAGAAGTTTACATTTTTTCAGCTTCAAATTTTCAACTTTATTTCGCCATCTCTTACTGAATGAACTGAATAAACTGCCCCCTGTTTCATCCCAAATTTCATCTGCCTTACTACATTAAATTTAAATAAATAGCGGTGGTTATTTCATTTGACACTGCCTGATTTGAAGACCAATAGTCTAACACATCAATTACAGCTTATTGATGCGTTTATTAGTTGCAATAGATTACATTCATCCGCTGCCCTTTTAGAATCTGTGTAATCTCAAATCAGTACATCATGATTTATTATCTATGTTATGTTGATATCTATTTTTATTTTCAAATAAAATATATCGGTCTATGACACAATATCTTTTCTAATGCGACACAATGATCATATCTTCTCTGCTGTCTTCTGCAGATGATAAATCTTCACACGACACTTTTTTACAGTTACAAATTATGTGTCAGCAATAATTTCCCCAATGATCTTTTTTATTTCATTCATTTTTTTCTATCATTACCTACTTTCTCTTATATTGTTCAACAGGTGGCTATGGCTGCAGTTTCCACTCTAAAAGATTTAGTGATTGGCCAACAAGATTGCAAAGTATATGGCAGAATCATTTCCCTCTGGGAAGCAAAAAATCTGAAATCAATAGCATCTGATCTACTAATCAGCATCGATGGTCTCCTTCTTGATGAAGATATGTGTTAGTTTTTCTCCCTTTATTTGGCCATTTGTTATTGTTACTCCTGCTGTTATTTCTATTGATGTATGCTTCTCTTGTATAATTTTGTTGTCCATTGTGTAGGGTACCAAAATGCAACTGACAATTCCTAAAAGATGTGCTGCTCACTTTCGCGGACAACTTACTCAGGGATTTGTCTACATGATAACGAATGCTGACATAGTTAATACATCTGGCAAATCATACATCTATCCATGCACAAAACATATGCTTCAATTTAGCCTTGCAACAAAGGTGCATCAACTCCAATCCAGAGGAGCAGATATCTCGCATCACAGTTTTACTTTTTGCAGCTTTGATGATATCTTAAGCTATGAAACACCTATGAATCCTCTAATAGGTATCTCTTTTTGTTAGCATATATCATTCTTTACTTCTCTGCCTCCTAAGTTTTGTTTTTCCATTTTTATATTATAGATTTACTTGGTGCCATAAGCTACGTTGGTCCTCATGACTATGTTGGGTCATCAACAAAGAAACATAGATAAATAGACATACGAGATGAGAAGTTTGTGTATTTGCATACAACCTGTATTCTATTGTTTATCCGCTTCTGCTACCAACTTTGAATTAACTGATATTTCTTATATTTTCATCACCGACTTGTAGCGAACAATCACAACGGATAATCTTGTGAGAAGAACATGGAGAACAATTTGATGAAGAATCGGTTGTTGCAAAAAGTCGTAACAACATTGTTGTTGCGATATTTGCAGGACTCCGCATCTGATGATACATGGGTTGATTATGCTTTTAGTCATTACTACTTTTTACTTACTATATATTTATCTCAAACATAAAACTTAGATTTTGCTTATGTACACTCTTTAGGTCAATCGCAAGCGTTGTCAACATCAGCTACTCAAATATATATCGACCTTGATACGCCTGAAGTGACCGAATTCCGTTCAAGGTTTTTCTCTTTGCAGCTCCTTCTTTTAGACATATGTATTATTTCTATTTATATAAATGCATTGCTGTCGACAATATTTCCTTATCCTATTTCGATGAACTGATGGACTTTTTGCTGTGTTCTCTCTACCAAGATATCAATGGCAAAAACCAACCCTCTAACTCCAATTACCTCAACCATTGCAGCACCATACATCAGATATTGTTGCCAAAGTACACATACTTGGTGAGATTGCCAACATGCCATTGTCAGATTTTCAGGTATCATTCCTAGATACTGTATTGAACCCTGATGCAGTCCATTCTGAAGATCTATTGTATGCATTATATATGATTTCCCAATTATTATTTGTTCTGACTTACTTTAAACAAATCAAGGGAGGAACTAGATACAGCTGCATTGCATCTATCTCGCGCATGGTTCCAGCCATCAGCTGGTGGTATCCAGCATGCTACAGCTGCAAAGTCACTTACTACACAGTCCCATCTGTTCCACAGTGCCCAACTTGCCATAGACTTGGCAAACCTATAGCTGCGTTAGTTGCCCATCTCATGTTATTTAAATTTCATCATTGATTTCATATATATTTCTCATATTGTTCCTATCTAATAATACAGGTACAAACTTCCGCTAACTTTAACTGATGGAGCCACTTCTCTAGATACTCTCGCATTCTCTTACATTGCCGAACAGCTTGTGGGCCGTACAGCTGGCGAGGCATCGTAGGGAATGAAAATTAGCCCACATCATGTGCCTCCCCTCTTATCACAATTCAGAAGTAGACCAGCGGTCTTCCATATAGGACTCAATGAGAAGTGTAGCATGGATTATTCTATTAGACATGTTATCAGGAAAGTATCTCCCATTCCACAAAGTCAGCCTCCACTATTACTGACATCCTCAAATATTGCACCTACTCCACCCATCGAACGAATGCACACAGCTCACACAAAACCTCATACACCACAACCCATACTTCAATCCTCAAGCATCACACCCACTACACCGCATCCAGTTATGCAAACAATTAAAATAGCTGATGAAGAACTTGACACACCGCAATAATCTATCATCACTGCTGATCCAGAGAACTCATCCACAGATATGTCACTCATGACTTCATTGGAGAGGTTTCACAATTGTATTTACTACATTTATAGGCACATCGTTGTTCAGATTTATACATTGATTCCACCTATCTTTTACAGCATATTGCCTCCACATGCTACACAACCCCCGCAGCCAACATTACTTGAGTCAACTTCATCTGTGATGCAGGATATATTGTCGGGCAAAGATGGCGCACCAAGGTATTCCATTTTTTTTACTCCAACATCTGTTACTAAATATGATTACTTGGCTAAACAGAACCTTCCTGGTGGCAGTGCACATCCAGTTAAGCGGGTTCTTTTTCCCGACCATGATTCTAAACGTCAAAAAAGGAGGTACCTTCTTCCTTGCTTCTACCCTACACAACCATGCTTCTGCGACTGGAAACATATTAACAACATCTTGTCTTTACAGTCCTCCAGGCTCACCATCTCACACTACTATGCTCTGGAAGCCCCACCAACGATAGAAGATATAACTTTTTGAGGTGATTTGCTTACAAAAAACACATGTTACCTCTTATGTTCCACCATATATATATTCGTTTGCTCATCAGTTGCATCCATTGTACAAGTGTCTCAGGTCACCAACTTTTTGCTTAGTGCATGCCTTGTCTTCGTCCCTGGTCCACACTTTACTGCAATCTCCAACACTATCTCTGGTTTCAGACCATACTCATGCTGCGTCTGCTGTCATATGCACATGATGCTGCTACCTCTTCTGCTTTTTGGTCAAAAACAATATCTTAACTGTTAAACTTGCAAAACTCTACTAACTATTATGTGATGAATGCAGTATCGGATGTCTTCTTCAAATCATGTAGCAAACCATACTGACATAAACACAACACCCATCATTTAATTCCATCGTGCCATAGATATAGATAACGTCCAAATCTGCTTGAAAGTAACATAGATACTCATCTCCATAACACAGTCAATTTACATTGAAATATGCTGCTCGACAAAAAACCGATACGACCACATAGTAAGACGCTGCTTGTCCACCTAAGTACAATCATCGACATCCAATTCTAGATATTCCATCCAAAGAACATAATCAAACAGAAAACATTCACAATTATCCACATAATTCATCAATTAGAACAGATCAGCTACATATCTTACCCCCCCCCCCCAAAGCATTCTTTTCCTTTTGTATTGACTGCCTTAAGCTACTGGCAAAATCAGCTTTCTGTTTTCTGAAATGATTCATTTGTTCAAGCAAGATCAACCACCAAAAAACACAATTTCTTTTTTACCCACAGACACTTCTCAACATGAATCTTGCCAATCTTTTGGTTACCTAGCTACAAAACAAGATGCAACCAAACAATAGCTTACTGATTCGTATATTCAACAAAGACATTTGCTGATGATAACATATTCTATTAGAAACTAGATAATTGTTCCCAACACATACCTTCATTCCACTGCCCATACACTAACCAATCATTAACAAACCCTACACTGCTGAAACCACCACCACATTTTCTAAAGATACACCCAATTTTTCTGCGTGCAACCATAAACACAAATAGGCCGCTGCATCACCTTATCGACTTGTGAGAACTCCACCATTCAGCTGTTAGCCTGGATGACACTCGACCACTGCTCGTTGAGTTCCCACGCCTCAACAAATACTGCCCTCGACCAGATGCCCCCAACAACACTTCTCCACAAGTTTTGCCCAGTCGACCAGCTGATTGAGATGCACTCAAAGTCCACCAGCAAAAAATATTTTGTATAACAGCACCAATGTTCGAACCTGAATCAAAGGCTAAAACACCAGCAGCTTAACCAGCTAGGCTACAATACGCTACTGAAAGTTGTTGCAATTCAACATACTAATACTTTAACTTTTGTAGGTCATTTGTCAAAAAAATCCTTAACTTTATCCCCATTAGGTTGTGATCAGATCAAGTGAATCCAATCAATTAAGTGGCAGTTAATTCGGTTGAACTATTTGAATATACTGTGCAGATGTAAACACTGGCCTACATTTTAGCTAATGAGCCTAAATAATTGCAGTATCCCACATCCAACCATTTCATCAAATTAGTCAAACAAGATGGATTTGACATTGAAAACGGAATATAAACCACCATCACATCTGCAAAAATGCGCCACAAAATTTAAACTGCATTGCAGTCAATTAGCACAGATAACTTTATAAAAAAAATCACAACAACAGGAGCGATACAACAGAATAGCACTACTGCTTCCATCATGCATCGCTGCCATTTTCTTCCAACAACCTAAAATATACTATCTGCCAATGTGATTTACTGCAAAACTACTTAGTCAGGGCAACAAAAAACGGTTACCCTTCTACACTTCAAAACTAATAAACCAATACAATGACAAACATATACTCGACCACTCACTTAAATGGTCACCTATGCTTCATGCTTCAAAATTTTTTGCACGACATTTTATGAACAAATTTTAATCGTTTCTACAAAATTATTTCGCAAATGTGTTCTATGTCTTCCAGCGATCGAGCACACAAAATTTGAGGCAATTTGGGATTCATTCCCCCTATTTTACCACATTTAAAAATTGAATAGACAAAACTATATGCTGGTCAAAATTACAGCAACAACAGTGTCCTCCGGGGAAACAATTGGTCGAATAAATTGCTTCCTAAACATGCTCGAGTCCAAGCTTTCCACCACAGTTGACTCCTTTACCCACCAATCAGATTGCTATTCAAATGTGAACAAAATACGACCACGCATGGCTCACTGGTATTATTCGAAAGGCATTCAACCACAACCAGTATTTACGTTCTGACCAGACCTTCAATTCGACCACTTCCCCTTCGACCAGCCTACTGTGACCCTAATATTGCCTAGTAGATAACTTTCTCTGTGCAATTTTTAGCTGTGATCACATAACAGTCAAGTGAATTCCAAATTGCCTCAAAATTTGTATGCTTCATCCCTCGAACAAATAAAACACAATTGTGAAATAAATGTTTACAAATCATCCAAATTTGCGCATAAAATGTCTTGCCAAAAAATTTATGTTGTTGCAGATTTTGGTCAAATTATTTGACATAACATTTTATGTACGAATTTTAATCATTTCTGCAAAATTTTTCGCAATTGTGTTCTATGTGTTTCAGTGATCAAACACACAAAATTTGACACAATTTGGGATTCATTTCCCCCATTTTGACCACATTTAAAAATTGAACAGAGAACTATGTGCTGATCAAGATTAGAGCAACAATAGTGTGGTCGAATGAGAGGATTGGTCAAATGAATTGCGTGTTGCACATAGTCAAGTCCAAGCTTTCCACCACGCTTGCCTCCTTCGACCACCCAAGTAAACTACAACCACGGATGACTAAATAGTAATGTTCGAAACACATTCAGCCACGACCAGCATCACCCTTCCGACCAGACTTTCACATTCGACCAATACTTCTCCTTCGACTAGACCGCTGTACTACTAATATTGACCACTAGATAACTTTCTCTGTGCAATTTTTAGATGTGGTCAAATAAGCCTCAAATAAATTCCAAATTGGCTTAGAATTCCTACAGTTGATCCCTCAAACACATAAAACACAATTGTGAAATAAATTTGTACGTATTATGAAAAATTGTAGATAAAATGTCTTGGGAAAAATTTTATGCTATAGCTGATTTTGCTCAAATTATTTGACACGACATTTTATGTACAAATTTTTATCATTTTTTGCAAAATTATTTGGCAACTGTGTACTATGTGCTTCAGCAATCAAGCACATAAGATTTGAACCAATTTAAAATTGAATTGGCTCAAATTTTCTATGCTTGATCCCTCAAACACATAAAACACAATTATCAAATAAATTTTTACAAATCATCAAAATTTGCACATAAAATGTCTTGCCACAAAAAGTATGTTGCGGCCGATTTTGTTCAAATTATTTGACACAGCATTTTATGTACAAATTTTAATCGTTTATACAAAATTATTTTTGCAATTATGTTCTATGTGTTTCAGCAATCAAGCGCACAAAATCTGACCCAATTTCACGTTCATTTCCTCCATGTTTGACCACATTTCAAAATTGAACAGAGAAAACTATGTGCTGATAAAAATTACAGCAACAACAATGTGATTCAATTAGAGTCAACCACTGATCATATTCCTGATCAAATCCGGCTAAAATATGATCACAAATGACTAAATGGTAGTGTTCGGATCAGATTCAACCACAGCCAGCATGTCCCTTCCGACCACACCTTCACATTGAACCAATGCTTCGTATGTGTTTCAGCGATCAACCACACAAATTTGAGCCAATTTGGAATTCATTTGCCCCTTATTTAACCAAATTTAAAAATTGAAAAGAGAAAAGTATGTGTTAGTAAAAATTAGAGCAACAACAGTGTCGTCAACCCAGAGCATTCCTCACATTAATTGAGCCCTAAACATGATTGTTCAAATCGGACTAAAATACGACCACCGATAACTAAATCGTAGTGTTCGGACCGCATTCAACCACAACCAGCATTTCCGTTCCGACCACACCTTCGCATTCGACCAACTAGCCATGACCCTAATATTGACCAGTAGATAACTTTCTCTATGCATTTTTTAGTCGTGGTCAAATAAGCATGAAATGAATTCCAAATTGCCTCAAAATTTGTATACTTCATCCCTCAAACACATAGAACACAATTGTGAAACAGAGTTTTACAAATCATCAAAATTTGTGCATAAAATTTATATTCTGATCGATTTTGCTCAAATTATTTGACATGATGTTTTATGTACAAATTTTAATCATTTCTGCAAAATTATTTCGCAATTCTCTTCTATGTGTTTCACCAATCAACCACACAAAATTTGAGCCAATTCAGCATTCATTTCGTCCCTATTTGACCACATTTAAAGACTAAATAGAGAAAACTATGTGTTGGTCAAAATTGAAGCAACAGCAATGTAATAGTGTTCGGACCACATTCAACCACAACAACCATTTCACACACCTTCATATTCGACCAATGCATCACCTTCCACCAACGCGTTGTAGCCCTAATATTGACCAGCAGCTCTGTCCAATTTTTAGATGTCATCAGATGAGGCTCAGATCAATTCCAAATTGACAAAATGTCATGCCAAAAAATTTATGTACTACAAGTTTTAATCATTTCTACAAAATTATTCCACAATTGTGTTCTATGTGTTTCGGCAATCAAGTACACAAAATTTGAAGCAATTTGCGCTTCATTTGACTCCTATTTGACCACATTTAAAATTTAAACCCAGAAAATGCCAATCGTTCTCTTGTTCAAATTCCAGTCAGATATGACCACGCACTGCATTCGAGCACGACCTGCATTACTCCTCCCAGCAGTCCTTCTCATTCGACCAATACTTTTTCTTCTACCACACCACTACAGCCCTAATTTTGACCACTAGATAATTTTCCTTGTGCAACTTTTACATATAATCAAACAAGTATCAAATTAACTCCAAATTGACTCAAATTTTGTATACTCACAATTATACCCATCCTTCTAAAACAAATAAAATACAATTGTGAAATAAATTTTTACAAATCATCAACATTTGCACATAAATATCTTGCCAAAAAATTTATGTTGTCGCCAATTTTGCTCAAATTATTTGACATAACATTTTATGTACGAATTTTAATCATTTCTACAAAATTGTTTCGCAATTGTGTTCTATGTGTCTTGGCGATCAAACACACAAAATTTGGACCAATTTGGGGTTCATTTCCGCCCTATTTCACCACATTTAAAAATTAAACAAAGAAAACTATGTACTGATCAAGATTAGAGCAACAGTAGTGTGGTCCAATGAGAGAATTGGTCGAATGAATTGCGTGCTACACATAATCAAGTCCAAGCTTTCAACTACACTTGGCTCCTTCGACCACCAATCGTGTTCATGTTCAAATCCGACTAAACTACGACCACGGATCACTAAATGTAGTGTTCGAAACACATTCAGACACGACCGGCATCTCCCTTCCGACCAGACCTTCACATTCGACCAATCCTTCTCCTTCGACCAGACCGCTGTACTATTAATATTGACCACTAGATAACTTTCTCTGTGCAATTATTAGATGTGGTCAATAAGCCTCAAATAAATTCCAAATTGCCTCAAAATTTCTATGCTTGTTCCCTCAAACACATAAAACACAATTGTGAAATAAATTTTTACAAATGATCAAAATTTGCGCATAAAATGTCTTGGAAAAAATTTTATGTTGTGGCTAATTTTGCCCAAATTATTTGACACGACATTTTGTATACAAATTTTAATCATTTCTTCAAAATTATTTCACAATTGTGTTCTATGTGTTTCAGCGATCAAACACACAAAATTTGAACCAATTTAAAATTGAATTGACTCAAAATTTCTATGCTTGATCCCTCAAACACATAAAACACAATTGTCAAATAAATTTTTACAAATCATCACAATTTGCGCATAAAATGTCTTGCCAAAAAAATTATGTTGTGACCGATTTTGCTCAAATTATTTGGCATGACATTTTATGTACAAATTTTAATCGTTTCTACTAAATTATTTAACAATTGTGTTCTATGTGTTTCAACAATCAACTACACAAAATCTGACCCAATTTGGGGTTCATTTCCGCCATATTTGACCACATTCCAAAATTGAACAGAGAAAACCATGTGCTAATCAAAATTAGAGCAACAACAATGTGATTCGACTAGAGTCAACCACTGATCGTGTTTCTATTCAAATCCGACTAAAACATTGGATTCAATGACGACTAGCATTTCCCTTCCAACCACACCTTCACATTGAACCAATGCTTCTCCTTCGACCAACCAGCTATGGCCCTAATATTGACCAATACATAACTTTGTTTGTGCAATTTCTAGATGTCGTAAAATAAGAATCGAATGAATCCCAGATTGCCTCAAACTTTGTGCGCTTAATGCTTCAAATACATAGAACACAATTCTGAAATAAATTTTCACATAAAATCTCTTGCCAAAATATTTATGTTCTACAAATTTTAATCAGTTGTACAAAATTATTTCGCGATTGTGTTCTATATGTTTCAGCAATCAACCACACAAAATTTAAAGCCAATTTGGGATTCACTTCGCCTCTATTTGACCAAATTTAAAAATTGAACAGAGAAAAGTATGTGTTAGTACAAATTACAACAACAACAGTGTCATCGGCCCAGAGCATTGGTCGAATTAATTGAGTCCTAAACATGGTCATTCACATTAGACTAAAATAAGACCACCAATAACTAAATCCTAATGTTCGGACCGCAGACCAACCAGCTATAACCCTAATATTGACCAGTAGATAACTTTCTCTGAGCATTTTTTAGATGTCGTCAAATAAGCGTCAAATGAATTCCAAATTGCCTCAAAATTTGTATACTTGATCCCTCAAACACATATAACACAATTGTGAAATATTTTTTTACAAATCATCAAAATTTGTGCATAAAATGTCTTGACAAAAAAATTATGTTCTGGTCGATTTTGCTCAAATTATTTGACACGATATTTTATGCACAAATTTTAATCATTTCTGCAAAATTATTTGGCGATTCTCTTCTATGTGTTTTACCAATCAACCACACAAAATTTGAGCCACTTTGGGATTCATTTTGTCCCTATTTCACTACATTTAAAAATTAAACAGAGAAGTATGTGTTGGTCAAAATTAAAGCAACAATAGTGTAGTAGTGTTCCGACCGCATTCAACCACGACAACCATTTCACACACCTGCATATTCGACCAACGCATCACCTTCCACCAACCAGCTGTGGCCCTAATGTTGACCAGCAGGTAACTTCCTCTCCAATTTTTAGATGTGGTCAGATGAGGGTCACATGAATTCCAAATTGGCTCAAAATTTGTATACTTAATCCCTCAAACACATAGAACAAAATTGTGAAATAAATTTTTACAAATCATCAAAATTTGCACATAAAATGTCATGCCAAAAAAATTATATACTACAAATTTTAATCATTTCTACAAAATTATTTCACAATTGTATTCTATGTGTTTCAGCAATCAAGCACACAAAATTTGAGGTAATTTGCGATTCATTTGACCCCTATTTGACCACATTTAAAAATTAAACAAAGAGAAGTATCTGTTGGTAAAAATTAAAGCAACAACAGTATAGTAGTGTTCTGACCACATTCATCCATGACAACCATTTCACACACCTTCATATTCGACCAACACATCACCTTGGACCAACCCGTTGTGGCCCTAATATTGACCAGCAAGTAACTTTCTCTGTCCAATATATAGATGTGGTCACATGGGGGTCACATGAATTCCAAATTGGCTCAAAATTTGCATACTTAATCCCTCAAACACATACAACACAATTATGAAATAACTTTTTACAAATCATCAAAATTTGCGCATAAAATGTCACGCCAACAAAATTATGTGCTACAAATTTTAATCATTTCTACAAAATTATTTCACAATTGTCTTCTATGTATTTCAGCAATCAAGTACACAAATTTTGAGGCAATTTGCGATTCATTTGACCTCTATTTAACCACATTTAAAATCACCTACGACCACACACTGCATTCGAGCACGACCTGCATTACTCCTCCCAGTAGCCCTTCTCATTCGACCAATGCTTCTCCTTCTACCACACCATTACAGCCCTAATTTTGACCACTACATAAGTTTCTTTGAGCAATTTTTACACATAGCCAAATAAGCATCAAATGAACTCCAAATCAACTCAAATTTTGTATGCTCACAATAATACCCATCCTTCTAAAATGTGCTCATACCCAAATAAAACCTACCTCCGCTCATCCAATTCAAAAATATACAACTTCTGTTCATGATCCTCAACAACATACCTCCTCCAATCTCACCAAACTCTGATCATAAACATCTAATTTCAAACTAACTAATACAGCAACTAATCATAACCATACTATTCATGCCTGCACACAGCCAACCATGGCAAAACTAACCAGACCTCAATAATCTGTAAACATCACCATCTGATTCAGCAGCACAACTCCACATATCTGTTTGTGTTGGTAAAAATTTGAGCAACAGCAGTGTCGTCAACCCATAGCATTAGTCGAATTAATTGAGCTCCAAACATGGTCATTCACATCAGCCTAAAATACGACCACCGATCACTAAATCGTAGTGTTCATACCACATTCAACCACAACCAGCATTTCCGTTCAGACCACACCTTCGCATTCAACCAACCAGCTATGAGCCTAATATTGACCAATAGATAACTTTGACTGTGCATTTTTCAAACGTGGTCAAATAAGCATCAGATGAATTCCAAATTGCCTCAAAATTTGTATACTTGATCCCTCAAACACATAGAACACAATTGTGAAATAAAGTTTTACAAATCATCAAAATTTGTGCATAAAACATCTTGACAAAAAAAATTATATTCTTCTCAATTTTGCTCAAATTATTTGACACGATATTTTATGTACAAATTTTAATCATTCCTGCAAAATTATTTCGCGATTCTCTTCTGTGTTTCACCAATCAACCACACAAAATTTGATCCAATATGGAATTTATTTCGTCCCTATTTGACCACATTTAAAAATTAAACAGAGAAAAGTATGTGTTGTTCAAAATTAAAGCAACAACAGTGTAATAGTGTTCGGACCACATTCAACGACGACAACCATTTCACACACCTTCATATTCGACCAATGCATCACCTTTGACCAACCCACTCTGGCCCTAATATTGACCAGTAGATAACTTTCTCTGTCCAAGTTTTAGATGTGGTCAGATGAGGGCCAAATGAATTTGATATTGGCTCAAAATTTGTATACTTAATCCCTCAAACACATAGAACACAACTGTGAAATAAATTTTTACAAATCATCAAAGTTTACACATAAAATGCCATGCCAAAAAAATTATGTACTACAAATTTGAATCATTTCTACAAAATTATTTCACAATTGTGTCCTATGTGTTTCAGCAATCAAGTACACAAAATTTGAGGCAATTTGCGATTCATTTGACCCATATTTCACCACATTTAAAATTTAAATACAGAAAATGCCAATCGTGTTCCTGTTCAAATCCCAATCAGATACGACCACGCACTGCATTCAAGCACGGCACTGCATTCAAGCACGACCTGCATTACACCTCCCAGCAGCCCTTCTCATTTGACTAATGCTTCTCCTTCTACCACACCACTGCAACCCTAATTTTGACCACTAAATAACTTTCTCTGTGCAATTCTTACATATAGTCAAATAAGCATCGAATTAACTCCAAATTGACTCAAATTTTGTATACTCACGATAATACCCATCCTTCTAAAAGAAATAAAACACAATTGTGAAATAAATTTGTGCAAATCATCAAAATTTGCACATAAAATATCTTGCCAGAAAATTTATGTTGTCGCCGATTTTGGTCAAATTATTTGACAAAACATTTTATGTACAAATTTTAATCATTTCCACAAAATTGTTTCGCAATTGTGCTCTATGTGTCTCAGCAATCAAACACACAAAATTTGAACCGATTTGGGGTTCATTTCCCCCCTATTTCACCACATTTAAAAATTGAACAGAGAAAACGATGTGCTGATCAAGATTAGAGCAACAATAGTGTGCTCCAATGAGAGGATTGGTCGAATGAATTGCGTGCTACACATAGTCAAGTGCAAGCTTTCGACCACACATGACTGCTTCGACCATCAATCGTAATCCTGTTCAAATCCGAGTAAACTACGACCACGGATGACTAAATGAATCCTACCTCTGTTCATCCAATTCAAAAAAATACAGCCTCTGGTCATCCTCCTCAACAGCATACCTGATCGAATCCAACCAAAACCTAATCATAAACATCTAATTCTGAACTAACCAATACAACAACTAATCGTACGCATTCCATTTATGTCTGCACACAATCCACCCTACCAAGACCACCCAAACCTCAACAACCTGTAGACATAACCATCTAATTCAGCAGTACTTCAAAACTAATTCTAACCATTCACTAAAATATTCCAACCCAAGCAAATCTCGTCATGATTGACATTTAAAAACTAGTCATCCTAACCCACAACTGTTTTTACTCTCCCAGTTGTAAACGCTCTCACTTCTGTTGATAGTAATTTGAAAACAAAAAAAAAACCGCAAAATAATCAGTACTACCACCTCTGTTCATACTAATTTCCAAACAAAATAACAAAACCACAAAATAATCACTACCCATCCCCTGCTCAAATTTGCCAACATGTCAAACACCTGGCCGACCAGACACAACTTGTCGAGACGCCTTACTCCACCAATCAGTCGAATGCAGCACTTATCCAATCCTGACGACTCAATGAAGGCTTGTCGACAACTGTTAGATTCCCAGAGAAAGTCCAAACTTTTACTAGACAAAATAAAACAGCTACTCATCATCAACTATATTCCGACCAATTCTTTTTGTTACTATTCGACCGCAACCACACAACACCACGAACGTATCTTTGGCCTCAACAACCAGCAACCCCAAACCACATAGCCTCTTTGTTCAAGACTCATTATAGAAGACACCAAAAAACAATACTCAAATATAATGATCTGATGATTAATATTAAAATAACAATATATTACTACATTTAACAATTATCTTTATCACATACCGCATCTGATACTCTGACAATATGATATTGTGTTGTAATCTCAATTATTGGTTGACTCAAATTTAACCTGAAAACATTTTCACAAAAAACAGCCAACTTTAAATCCAACAATCTTGCAATCATTTTTTTTTTTGTGTTCATCTCAGAATCACACCATTCTGAACAAAACAAAACTTATTATCTTTACAAAACACCCACTTCAAGCTGTCATAATTTTGTTCAGCGAAAATCAACCACCAAAAAAACACAATTTTTTTTGCCCACAAACACTTATCGTCATCAAACTTCCCAATCTTTTACTCAACTAACCACAATGCAAAATGCAATCACAAAATACCTCACTATTTCGTATATTTAAAAAAGATATTTGCCAATGATAACATATTCTATCATAAAGCAGTGCACGGTTGTAAGAAAACTCCACATGAGGAAGACACTCTTCCCACAGCTTCAGGTTCTTCTTCAAAATAGCCCGCAACATCGTGGACAATGTGCGGTTCACAACCTCCATTTAGCCATCAGTTTGGGGATGACATGTAGTAGAAAACAACAATTTGGTCCCCAATTTGTTCCATAAAGTTCTCCAAAAGTGGCCCAAGAATTTTGTGTCACGATCTGAAACAATAGTAGAAGGCATACCATGCAAGCGAACAATTTCTTTGAAAAATAAATCGGCAATATGAGTAGCATCGTCGCTTTTATGTCATGGAAGAAAATGCACCATCTTGGAAAACCTATTCGCCACAACAAAAATGCTATCCCTCCCCCTCTTTGTCCTAGGCAGTCCTAAAACAAAATCCATTGAAATATCCTCCCACGGAGCACTAGGAGTAGGAAGAGGCATGTACAAACCGTGTGGATTTGATCGTGACTTCGCCCCTTGACATGTGGTGCAACACGCCACAAAGCGTTCAACGTCACGCCTCAGCTTTGGCCGAAAAAGTGTGTGGCCAGAACATCCTCCGTCTTTTTAACACCAAAGTGACCCATTAAGCCTCCTGCACGAGCTTCCTGCAGCAACAAAAGATGAACGGAGTCAACTGGAATGCATAGGCGGTTAGCTCTAAACAAGAACCCATCATTGAGTACAAATTTATTCCAGGCCCTTCCCTCCTTACAATTCAACAAGACATCTTTGAAATCAGCATCTTGAGCATATTGTTCTTTTATAGTTTCTAGTCCAAAAATTCAACAATCAAGTTGAGACAACATGGTATATCTTCTAGACAAAGCATCAGCAATTACATTGTCTTTCCCTTTCTTGTGTTTAATGATGTAAGGAAAAGACTCAATGAATTCAACCCATTTAGCATGTCTACGGTTCAGTTTGTTTTGACTGTGAATATGCTTCAGTGATTCATGATCAGAGTGTATAACGAACTCCTTAGGCCATAAATAATGTTGCCACGTCTCTAAAGATCGCACAAGAGCATACAATTCTTATCATATGTGGAATAATTCAAAACAGGCCCACTCAATTTCTCACTAAAATAAGCAACAGGTTTACCTTCTTTCATCAACACACCACCAATTCCAACTGCACTAGCATCACATTCAAGTTCAAAAGTCTTACCAAAGTTTGGAAGCTGGAGCAATGGTGCGTTTGTGAGAGTCTCTTTCAAAAGGTTGAAGGCATCTTCTTGTGGTTGTCCCCAGTGGAATGCAACACCCTTCTTTGTCAGTTCATTCAACGGTGCGGCTATGGAGCTGAAATCCTTCACGAAGCGGCGATAGAAGCCCGCAAGTCCATGGAAGCTCCGCACTTGTGAGACCGTTTTAGGAGTCGGCCATCTATTGATAGCTTCAATCTTAGCTTCATCCACCTCAATTCCCTGTGGGGTCACAACATAGCCAAGAAACAAGGCTCAATCGATGCAAAAGGTGCACTTCTCGAGGTTACCAAACAAACGTGCATCTCTCAAAGCAGTGAAAACAGCACGTAGATGATCAAGATGGTCAGAAAGTGACTTACTGTAGATCAAGATATCATCAAAATAAACTACCACAAATTTTCCAATGAATGGGCGTAAGACCTCGTTCATCAAGCGCATGAAAGTACTAGGTGCATTGGTCAATCCAAAAGGCATAACTAACCAGTCATATAAACCAAACTTAGTCTTAAAAGCAGTTTTCCATTCATCACCCAATTTCATTCTAATTTGGTGGTAGCCACTACGCAAGTCAACCTTAGAGAAGATAAGAGAACCACTTAACTCATCAAGCATGTCGTCTAACCTAGGAATAGGATGATGATACCTTATTGTTATGTTGTTAATGGCTCTACAATCCACACACATACGCCAACTACCGTCTTTCTTAGGAACCAAAAGAACAGGAACGGCACAAGGGCTAAGGCTTTCTCGTACATACCCACGACCCAAAAGTTCTTGGACTTGTCGTTGAATTTCCTTAGTCTCTTCCGGGTTGGTCCTATATGCAGCACAGTTTGGCAATGTCGCTACTGGCATTAAATCGATTTGGTGCTCAATACCTCGAATAGGTGGTAGTCCCGGGGGTATCTCAGTTGGAAACACATCCTCAAACTCTTGCAAAAGGTTAATAACAGCAGGGGGCAAAGAGCTAGGAATATTATCAAATGAAAATAAAGCCTCTTTGCAAACCAAAGCGTAGCACAAAGCATCTTCATCATTAATTTCAGCAATATCAGATTTTGTAGCAAGCATAACACCACCCTTTAATTTAATTCCCGCTGACCTAGAACTCGTGTTCTTATCTTTTCTAGGTGGAAAAACAGTTTTAGCTACTTGCTGATTTTCAGATTCAAGCATGTTTTCTTTCTTCTCATTTTCAGCTCTCTCCCTATCACTTTGAACAATTTCAGCAGGGGTCATAGGAAGCAAAGTGATTTTCTTTCCTTTATGCACAAGAGTGTATCTATTACTTCTACCAAGATGGGTTGCATCAGTATCAAATTCCCATGGACGGCCTAACAACAGTGAACAAGCTTGCATAGGCACTACATCGAAATCAACGGAATCATGGTATGATCCAATTGAAAAGTGAATTTTTGCAGTTTGTGTTACCTTTACCTTACTGCTGTTGTTCAACCATTGAATATGGTAAGGATGAGGATGATCACGTGTAGTCAAGCTAAGCTTCTTGACCATATCTGAACTTACCAAGTTGTTGCAACTTCCTCCATCAATAATAACACGAACACGTCGATCATTGACAACAAGATACGTTGGAAAAAATTGTTGCGTTGTATCTTCTCAGCCTGCTCCATTTGGGTGCTCAACACCCGCTGTACAATGAGGGTCCTGTGATCTTCCGTGGCGTCAATCCCAAGAAAGTCCTCCGCATTGTTGTCCGTATCAAGATCGCTACCTACATAGTTAGTTGCAAGAAGAAATTCTTCTTCTACATCAGATGCACTAACGTACCCACCGTCGATCGTCGCGATGTAGGCTTGCTGACTTGGGCAATCCTTCATGACATGGCCCATTCCTTTGCAATGGTGGCACACTATACTTGTAGATCGTCCCATGGAGGCTACAGAAGAAGCCGACTTTGCTAGTGTCTGCCATTAGAAGATTTGCTAACATCAGATGCTCGCAGTGGTGGTGACGGTGCTACTGAACGCGCCCTACTCACCGAGGGGGCAGTAGACCGAAAAGCAGGAGCTGGTGTTGAGTTGGTTGGCGCCGACGTCTGCCTCTAAGTGAAGGAGTTACCAAAGCTGTTCCTTGACCGTTGTTGCCGTCCCTGCAATTCTTTTTCTGCCAAAACAGCAAGTTGGAACAACCTATTCACATTGTTATAGTCCTTGTAATCAACAATATCCTGGATTTCACGTCTTAACCCAGCATAGAAGCAAGCCATTTTATCCTCCTTACCCTCTATTACCTCACAACGCAACATGCCTTTCTGAAGCTCTTGATAGTACTCCTCTACCGACTTGCTACCTTGTTCTAGGCGCTGTAATTTTTTACGCAAGTCACGCTTAAAGGAAGGAGGAACAAATCTATTGCACATATGTCTCTTAAGCATCTCCCAAGTTTCAGGTTGTATGCCAGCATTTACTAGTTCGTTCCACCAGATAATTTGCAAAGTCTTTGAACTCACTAGTCGCTTGTCTAACTCAATGAATTTCAGGAACTAAATGGGAGTTAAATTTTTGTTCCACGGTCATTTCCCAATCTAGGTATGTTTCAGCATCATATAAACCAGAAAAAGAAGGTATGGTGAACTTAACCTTAGCGAAAGAATCATCATTGCGAATGTGATTGTTACCATTATTATCTCGCATACCTTGATGATTGGGGCTCAGTCGCTCCTGTAATTGTGTATCTCGTGCAACTCGTCGCATGGCAGCGTCGTTGCGGTGAACCCCCACGTTGGACTCCTCATCGACTTCATTGTCTTATTGGATCATTGTTCCATTAGAAGGTTGTCGTTTCTCCACATTCTCCACCCTGCCAGCAAGATCAGAGATACGATGATCTAGCCTCTCGATACTGTTCTGATTGTCTTGTTTGTCCTTCGTGAACTTGTCCGTGAGCTCTTGGATGCTCTTCTTGAGGGCCTCGTTCATATCAAGAATGAGCTTACGAAGATCATACTCCTCAGCAGCAGCTCTAGCTCTGGTTTGTGGTCCTGTAATGGTTAGTAGGAACAAAGATAACATAAAATATTATCCCTATAAACTACTAGGTGGTGGTATGTGGATTCACTCACCCTCAAGCGTCTTAATTACCACGCTCTTGCAAGGATCTTACCAACACTGCAGAAGGTACAACCGGTGGCTGGTTCATGATACCGTGGGGCGTGAGTGAGGCGATTGCAAGGCTGAATCCTGTTCTGATAAGAAGAAGGTAGAGTTCGGAAGGCAATTGTATATAAGCAAAGGATTAGCAATAACTGAAATCAGATAACAAAATTGAATAAATGTCCAAAGTACGTGTCACAGTTGCTGGCCTAAACGCGTTCGTAAAATTAGTTCAAGCAAGTAAAGTGATCGGTATAGGCGATGGACATGAAAGGATGCAAGGACTTCTGATCTTTTTTTTTTTTGTTAATCTTTCTTTTCGTGCGGCTCTTTTTTATGCACTTGCCTTTTTCTTTTTTTTCTTTTTTTTCACAAGAGTGCTGCAAAGGATGGATTACAACTCAAAATTTAAGAATTACACACAAATCCTATCACAATACTCTCGGCAGTTTAGCAAAGATGCTCTATAGAAACTTCCAATAATAATTTGGGGCTCTTAGAGACCTCAAACGCAAACACTTATAACTAGGACGTTGTAGCTCTTTTCTTTCTCATCAATTTGAATATATGGAACACCCAATTTGGGGTTTGGAACTAGGAGATATGGACCCCCGAAATACAGGCTGTACAGATTACTCCGAGATGAAACAGATTAACTTCCAACGCGATTTTGGCCACAAATATGGCGTTTCTGGAATTTGGTGCAATGAACAAATTGTAGATCTCTTCGAGAGATACAACTTAGACTATTTAATTGCCCAAATTGGTGTTCAGACGACTAAGATATTGTCTTTAGAAAAACAGCAACGCAAAAGGGAAATCCGAACCGATTGCGACTCGAATTTGGTTTCGGTTTAGGATTGGGATTTGAGATTCGACACTAGAGAAGAACACGAATTGACCAGCAATACGACGATGACCACGGACACAAATTCAACAACGCAAAACTGAAAACGAAAATTGCGAAAGGCTCTAAATGGTTTGGACAGCGGAAGATTATGATCACAAATTTTTTTTTGGCTTTTTTTGGACTCTAGGTAGAAGATGAACGATGAACAGAGGGGATACCTGACTGGCAACCTTAGCTCTGATACCACTTGATGAAACACGGGGTGCCCGATCTTCCGTCAGGTAGATGATAAGTCGATTTGGTGGAGATCTCGACGTTGACGATCCGGCTTCCGATCAAAACTGATCGAACCCAGCAATCGCTACACCACTGCTCCATTGGTTATCAACCGTGCCAAGACGCGGTTGACCTTGCCAAGAAAGCTAATTTCTGCAAGCGAATCGAGAGCACAAGCAAAAACGTAGAAGAAGCAATCTGAAAATTGCAAATCAAATTGAATTAAGCTCACAAGTTGGGGTTCCACAAACCGATTTACAGCAAAACTGCAAAGGCAGAATAATCTAAGCAAAACCCAAGTCTCCCTGTGACGGCTACGGAGTATGTATATGAGAGAGAGAGGCGGCGGCTAAGGTTTAGGTTGTAGCCTAACTAAAATACATGGGCCGAAGGCCCAAAAAGAGGTGACGCAGCACCAATCCGACTCTGTCTCGCGCGCACTGTTTGGACGATTCCTGGTGACTTGGAAAGATTTTGGTGGCGGGACCAGATGCGTTGGAAAGCTTATCTCCTAAGCTTTCCGTGAAGTAGTAGAACGTCAAAAACGGACTTCGTATGTGGCCTGGGCGTCCGTTTGAATACAGATGTGTCGCTGCAGTCCGAACCGGCGTCCATCTCGGGATCAACTCGAACCTTAGCTCGTCTCGGTGCGTCGTGAAATCCTCGCTGATCCAAACCATGATTCCTAAGTACAAGAATAATATCATTAGGTAGTAAATCGCCCTCTACGGTAGTTTCACATAAACTTAGGAACAAGCATACCTGGTAATTTAGCTGACATGCGTGTGCCCTTGTAATTGGTCCTTGCACAAGCGGTGTTGGAGAAGTTGATGCATCCATAGGAGTGATGTCCTCATCAACATCACACCTTATACTTGTCCATTTCTTGCTCAAACAGTCAAAACACATGATCGTTCCATTATTTTGTTTTTATTGGTCAAACAAACCAGATTGGTCCTTGTCGTGTGCATTATCCAGCCAAATAATCCGGGAGGATCTTCAAGTCCTGATCGCATACGGCTTCGTGACCAAGTCCTGATCACATACGGCTTCGCGACCTTAACCGTGTTCGGAAAGGTTTCGCGACCATGGGTTGGTTTGCGACCAGGAAAAGAAATTTGTTCCCTGTTCAGAATTGTAATCCGATCCGTATATGTATAACTAAGCTTATCCGTTTTAGGATTAGTTAGCTAGTTAGTTATATGAGTCTAATACGTTTAGGTTACTGAGTCTGATACATACTCTTACGATTGGACTATAAATACCTTGTAATAGGTCTAGTTTAAATCATCGAATATTATTAGAGTCTTGGATCATATATCTAGTTTATAGTTCCTTCGACGTAGGCAAGTGTGTCTAACGTTCGACGTGTAAAGCCCTCTTTGAAATAAAGAGTTGTGCAATTACTTTGAGCTGTGTTTTCGATCAACTTTTAGGTTTCAGTATTTCCGAGTTAGATCCCGTTATTCCGCATATTAAAATCTGGGCGAGCCTAGTACGAAAACCAAGGCTAGGTCTCAAACTGATCAAGTTGGTATCAGAGCAACTTTCCTATCCTGTAGATGGTGAAGACTCGCCAGGGTTACAAAACTTCCGGTGAAACTCCAGGCGATAAATTGATGGTTCCTACAGCCGCATCTCTGACAATGTCTGACGATACCTCCGTTCAAGCTAACCTAGCCGAACAAGCGGCTAAGCTCTCCACCGACAAGGAAACTGTGCTTGCTTGGATTAAACAGCAGGCCATGATTGTACCTCCTGAAGTAGGAAAGGTTATGGGTGTGAAGACTAGTTAAGACTTGCGCAGGGCGGACAAAGATGAAGACGAAGGCAAGACCGGCGACCTCGCCAACACCTCCTTAGCTGTCGGATCTTTTAAGGTCGACGCTAAGATTGATATACCCATATATGATGGGGTGATTGATGCCGAGAAACTGAATTCTTGGATCGACCAACTTGAGACCTACTTTGACCTAAAAGGGTTTAGTAGTGCTCAAAAGGTGAAGTTCGCACCTTTGAAGATGAAGGATCATGCCAAGACTTGGTGGAAGACCCTTGTCGCCAGTGGTGAAGCTGACAACCTTGCGTGGGATCAATTCAAACGACTTCTGCAACAAGAATTCTATTCGATGGGTTACCTTGAGGAGAGATGGGAGCGTTGGCACAGATTGTACCAAAGGCGCGACCAGACCGTCCAAGACTATACGACAGAGTTTCGGCAATAAGCAATGGTCATCGGCATCTCACTGTCCGATCCTCAGGTATTTCGGAAGTACACATCTGGACTTCAGAAATCGATCAGTACTGAGCTAAGTCTGTTCGGCGTCCAAGACATCGCGACCACGAACACAACTACTATGGCGATCGAGAAGAATAACAAATCCCGCAGCGACAAAAGCACGAAGGAAAGTGTGACCTCGACAAAGAAAAAGCCGAGTCCGAAGAAGAACACTTCAAAATCGGGCACAGGTGCCTTTTGCGAACATTGTCACGTCGCGGGACATACCAAGGACAAATGCTACAAGCTTCATCCTGAACTTCGACCAAAGAAAAACGGACCAGGGAAAAGAACAGCCACGGCTACTGCGACTCCACCCGACGAAGAAGTTGTATGAGTGAATTTAGTTAATGAGGCGGATATGACCTTGTCTCCGATGGCAATGCCGAAGGAGAAGGGTTCCAATCCACCGAACGACCATCACCCAACGGAGGATTTGTTCACTATCAACATCCAGGTGAAGCACGAAGTGGTCGCAGTGATATTCGATCCCAGAAGTCAGAAGAATCCGGTCTCCGCTGGACTAGTTCGGCGACTTGGTTTGAAGACATCCACACACCCGCGACCATATCTGCTGGGTTGGTTTACATCCGACGTGAACCAACAGATCACGAGTCAGTGTGTGTTGAAGTTTGCGATCTCTGCACGATATATCGATGAGGTGCAATGCGATGTTGTCCCTATCGATATCTGTCAAGTGATCTTTGGGAGTCCATATATGTATGATCGAGACGCTCACTTCCATCGGCGAGCGCAAGAGTACGACCTCACCAAAAATGGAGTGAAGTTCGTGATCAATAGAGACATCCACGTCCACACTTCGAACTTGATTACCGCAAATCAAGCCAAACGAATTGTTAATGCATGTCACAAGTATGTGCTTGTCATGATTCGACCCATTGGTCAAGTTGAGGGTACTCGACCAGCATTGTCGTTGGCATGCCGAGAGGATTCTAGTCGTTTGTCGGGATTGTTGGAAAAATACAGTGATCTGTTTCGAGACTACCCAGGGTCGTCCGCTGAAACGTCCAGTCGAGCACAAAATTCAGCTTGTGTCCGATGCGACACTGCCCAATCTAAGTATGTATCGCAACTCAGTAATGGAGAATGAAGAGATCAAGAGACAACTTGGTGAGCTGCTGAACGATGGTGTCATTCAACCGAGTAGTTCACCTTGTGGATCTCCTGTAGTGTTAGTGCCAAAGAAAGATGGGACCTGGCGTATGTGCATCTCTACCAAGCACTGAACAAGATCACCATCAAGAACCAGTACCCCCTTCCTCGTATTGACGACCTGCTAGACCAATTGAAGCATGCTGTTGTCTTCTCCAAATTGGATCTTAAGTCAGGTTATCATCAAGTCAGCATCCGAGAGGAGGATACGTGGAAGACCGCGTTCAAAACACGACAAGGTCTATTCGAATGGCTGGTCATGTCGTTTGGTCTCTGCAACGCCCCAGCAACTTTCATGCGTCTTATGAATGATGTATTGAGACTGTTCGTCGACGACATACTAGTTTATAGTCGTTCGTGGGATGAGCACCTCATTCATGTCGAAAAGGTGTTCAACCAGCTTCGGCAACATCGACTTCGCCTCAACCGTAAGAAGTGCGAGTTCGGCCAACAAACTCTACTTTACCTCGGATTCATGGTCGGCAACGGTACGTTGCAAATCGACCCGGATAAGGTAAAAGTGATTCGCGAATGTCCGCGACCGCGAACAGTTATGGACGTGCGTAGTTTTGTGGGAGCATGTCAATATCTTCGGAAGTTCATCCGACACTTCTCAATTGTGGCTTCTCCATTGCATGCATTAACCAGGATCTATCAAAAGTTCAAGTGGATAGGGAAACATGAGGACACGTTTCTCTTGTTGAAGAGGAAGATCAGCGAGGCACCTGTGTTAGCTTTGCCGAATCTCCAGAAACCATTCGAACTAGAAACCGATGCCTCAGGTTATGCGATGGGCGCAGTGCTCATGCAAGAAGGTCGACCAGTGGCATATCACTCCGAGTTATTCCAGGGAGCTCAGAAGAACTATCCGACTTATGACAAAGAGTTGTGTGCACTACATCAGGCCGTGAAACATTGGCGGTGTTATCTCTTGGGTAAAGAGACTGTTGTCCACACCGACCATCAACCGTTGCAATATTTGCAAACTCAGTCCAAGCTACAGCAAGCTCGACACATGAAGTGGATGTCGTATCTGCAGCAGTTTAATCTGATCATTAAGTACAAGAAGGGCGTACACAACAAATTGGCGGACATGTTGTCGCGACCACCAGTTACGACCCTCTATTTATCAGCGTTCATGCAGATCAAACCCTCATGTCATGATGACTATGCCAATATGTATAGTGAAGACCCTGATTTTCAAGCAGCACTGACTGAGCTTGAAACAGGGAAACCTACAAAGTTCGTTCGGCGAGAAGGACTCTTGTACAAGGGCAAATTACTTTGCATACCTCATGGAGTACCTCGAATTCAATGGATGTGAGAAGCGCACACATCGAAGGTAGCTGGTCACTTTGGGGTTACAAAGACGCTGCAAAATCTTCACCGACATGTGTTCTGGCCTCGTATACAGCAAGATGTGACTAGTTTTGTTCGAGGCTGTGGTCTCTGCAGCATCTCAAAACCGACAAACCGAAAATTAGGTTTGTACACTCCTTTGCCAGTTCCATCGCAATCATGGGAGAGCATATCCATGGATTTCTTGGGAGGATTGCCTAAGACCCGACGTGGCGACGACTATCTATTCGTGGTTGTTGATCGATTCTCCAAAATGATTATTCTTATACCTTGTCAAAAGACTATCACGGGAGAAGAAGCAGCTCAGGTATTCTTTCAACATGTTTGGACACACTTCGGACTGCCGACTTCTATTGTGTTTGTTCGCGATACCCGGTTCCTTAGTCACTTTTGGCGATCGCTCTGGACGATGATGGACACCAAGCTAAAGAGGAGTACTGCCTTTCATCCGCAAACTGATGGTCAAATTGAGGTGGTAAATCGCACAGTCGTTCATCTCTTGAGAGGATATAACTCGAAGCACCCGAAGACCTGGGATGAAAGCATTACGTACCTGCAGTTTGCTTTTAATCGAGCAGTGCATGGTTCGACTGGAAAGTCGCCGTTTGAGGTCTGTTTATGATTTCTACCACAGAGTCCATTCGACATGGAGTTTATGATTCCTACCTCAGCACAAAACAGCAAGGAAGCATCTGATCAGGATCGAGCACAAAGTTCCTGGAAGGTATTCAACGACTCCATCGTGAGGTTGAACAGAACTTGCTGAAAGCTCAACTCAAGTACAAGGCGCGACATGATCGGCACCGAGTTGATGCGCAATTTCAAGAAGGTGATATGGTATTGTTACATCTGAGTAAGGAGAGACTTAAAGGTGAAGGTAAGAAACTCAAACCCTTTCGTTATGGTCCTTTTCGGATTTTGTGAAAAGTGGGTAATAATGCTTGTCAACTCGAGTTACCTCCATACATGGATATTTACTCAGTTGTCAATGTTGAGCACCTCAAACTCTTCGAACCTTCAATGCTGGATGATGAGCCAGATACCATAGTACCATCTGTTGAAGACTTGGTCTATCAACGAGATGAACCTCTACGTGAAGATGTGATTCTGGAGAAGAAGGTGACTACCACCCGCAGTGGCACAAAGGAGACTTTTTGAATCGGTCGAAAAGGTCAACGAGTACGTGCGGCAAAGTGGTACACCAGAGAAGATGGACAGGCCCAATTTCCACATCTCCAGTTTGATCGAAAGGTCACAACAGGGGTTGGCTCCTTCTCAACAAGGGAGTCATGATCCGGGAGGATCTTCAAGTCCTGATCGCATACGGCTTCGCGACCTTAATCGTGTTCGGAAAGGTTTTGCGACCATGGGTTGGTTCGCGACCAGGAAAAGAAATTTGTTCCCTGTTCGGAATTGTAATCTGATCCGTATATGTATAACTAAACTTATCCGTTTTAGGATTAGTTAGCTAGTTAGTTATATGAGTCTAATACGTTTAGGTTACTGAGTCTGATACGTACTCTTACGATTGAACTATAAATACCTTGTAATAGGTCTAGTTTAGATCATCGAATATTATTAGAGTCTTGGATCATATATCCAGCTTATAGTTCCTTCGACGTAGGCAAGTGTGTCTAACGTTCGACGTGTAAAGCCCTCTTTGAAATAAGGAGTTGCGCAGTTACTTTGAGCTGTGTTTTCGATCAACCTTTGGGTTTCGATATTTTTGAGTTAGATCCCGTTATTCCGCATATTAGAATCTGGGTGAGTCTAGTGTGAAAACCAAGGCTAGGTCTCAAACGGATCACCAAACCATAGGTTTTTGGTTTTTTACTTCAAGCCCATTTCCCCCTGGTCGAACCACCCCGCCATACTCTATGGTCGAATCCCGTCACCTAGTCGCCAATATCAAAAGGGATACCTGGCCGATTTTCTCCACTGATCGAATTCTGGGCCACCTTTCTTGGTCGAATACGGCAAACATCTTGTCAAATAATTAATTATTTCTTTGACCATACTTTTATTTTCATTACTCCAATAAACCAGATTGCTCCTTGTCAAATACGTTACCTGCTCAAACCAGTTCCTTAGAGGCCATTTTTTCCCCTGCTCGAACCGACTTCCTGTGTACATGGTCGAATCCATTCACTTAGTTGACTATATCAAAACATCTGCTGCAATAATTAATTATTCCCTTAATCGTTATTTTCTTTTCCTTGCTTGAATAACCCAAATTTCTCCTTGTCGTACGCCTTACCCAGTCGAAGCATAGATTTTTGAAATTTTTTACTTCGCACCCATTTTTTATTTGCTACTCGGATGACCTCGCTATGCTTTTTGATCGAAGCCATTACACTGGTCAGTCCGAGAAACATCTGGCCGTTTGCGGCCACAAACAAAATTACCACCTGTCACAGCCTCGACCAACTGCTCAAACAGCCGCCAAATTGAGTAGACACCATTTCGACCAACCGCCACACTTTCGAACAGTCGACCAAACAACTAGCCTGCTCCTTATTCGACCAACCACCCCGTGTTCTTCTTTCTTATAATGTCCACTTTATGAACTGACTAATATTAGTCAGCTGATTTGCACACAACCACAGTTTATTATGAACTCACATTTTTTTGACAAATCAGCACGCTGCGTGCCATATTTACCATCCATAGCTGCAATAAAACATCTACCACAATGTTTCCTTCCCATCTCAACCTTGCTCATCTTCGACCAATATAAAACTCCTTGTATCGACCATATCTTGAAACTTCCTTACACCGCGCCGACCACTGCTCGACGCCGCTCCTTCGCCCACACATCTTTCACACCAAACCTATGACTCGACCGACAAAACTGTTCGACTTCAAAACTAATCGTCACACAATAACACCACTCCACTGCATCCCTTATTCCCACCTATATCATATTGTCTGTATATATTAGATGGCAATTTAATCTTATACATTACCTAATTACAACATATGAATTAAATTAAACAATATAGTTTTTACACATAGCCACAAAACTTTAGTTATTCAGCATACTATTGCAACCAAAAATTACACACATAGTACTAACTAATTTTTTCCAATATTTTATCATCTATAGATATATTTTCTCAATACCCGTAGCAATGCGCAGGTCCCACCTAGTTAACTGCATTAGCCGCGCACCCATTGACTTTTTCCCCTTTCTGAGTAAAGATAATTTGGTCTTTTGCTATTGCTATCTTGTTAATTTTTTGTCCTCCTTAATCTATATACCGAGTGAAATATGCCTTATAATCAGTAACGGTGATGTTCTATACTTCTATGCAGAGAGAAATGCATGTGCAAAGCTTATATTGAGATTAATTAAGTAGTACGAGTTGTCCCTTAAAAAATATAGCATGAGTTATGATCCGTATATACCAACCTTGATTCATTTGGCCATCAAAAGTGGGCAGCAAGACTGAAATAAGAAATGCATGCATATACTAACGTCGTGTTGCCAAGTAAAGTAAAACCTAAAGTTAATTGAGGAATGCAACGCAAGGAAGGAATAATGCATATGCTCCTGCTTTCACCTACATCATAATTAAAAGTAGTGAAAAAGTTCATTTTCGTTTCGAATTTTGATACTAAATCCATTTAAATCCTCCGGACTTTACAAAGAATTAAAATAAACTATAAATTTAGAAGTTCGATACAAAACATGCCATCAATTACAACTTTGATACAGGAAAGCTGAAGGGAATAATTTTGTAATTTTTATACTTTATATCATTGAGTTGGATAATAATCCAGGTAAACTAGTTTTTCCTTTCTATTATATTCTCAATGGATAATAATCCAGGTAAACTAGTTTTTTCTTTCTATTATATTGTAAACCTTAGAATTGGGGGCTCCCTGATTCTTTCTCCTAGAATCTTGTCTATATACAACAGATCTGGCGGATATTTTGCTAAGGAAAGGAGTTGGTGACTTGGGTTACGATCCAACTCAACTAATATGGTGTAAAAAAACCTATCCATTTCAACCTTTTCATCTTGTAGTTTAATTGAAAACTTTTTTTACCGGTCTTCAATGTTCAAGAAATTTTTAAACCATTGCGAAACTGAAAGGTTGTAACAAACTTGCACCTAAAATTATAGAAACAAAAATAAACTTTCCCCTTAATAGATTCTTTTGATGTTGTGTTATAATAATGGATTTTTGATTAAAAGGAGGAGCCCGATCCCTTTCATTTCGTGCTTTCTTTATTACTATTATTTGTGGTTTTAAAAATTATTATAACACCAAATAAATTGTGCTTCAATTTGACTACACCGCTCCCTTTTTTACTATAATATGGATAAAGGAGCATACATGTTATGTCTCCCTCTTTTGCAGGAATATTTTTTGGGTGTTCAAGTAGTAGTAGTAGTAGTAGTGAGTATTCGGTTAGTTCGTTCTTTTTATAAAATTTTATAACTAAATTATTAATATTGGTTTCGGAATTTTTAGAACCATTTAGTCAATTCAATTTTAATTTTTTTATAAAATAATATTTTTAATGATATCAGCCAATAAGTTTATCATTTAGTAATACATATATCAAAGAGTATATATATGTACTATGTTATTGGTGCACTATATTATTTAAAGTTAGACTTAATGAAATTTTAATAACTATAATTTATGATTTTTGTCAACATGAATGTTTTATATATTTTTACAATATACTAAATCTTGAATAAATTATTCAATATCTATATATTAATTGGTTATTTCAGCTATTTTGGTTTTCAAAGTCAAAAACCGAACAAACCGAATTAGCATTTTGGTTATTTTGGTTCAGTTATCTCGGTCGATATGGATAGATTATTCAGATTTGAACATTTTTCTCACCCCTAAGTGGGTGGGTTACCTTGATATGTGCAAAATGGGGGCCAGGTTGGGCCGCTAAAGAGCCTGATTTTATTTATGTTAGGTGGGCTCAGTTCAAGAAGGCCCGGCCTATGAATAGTCAGATTGGGTCTTTTGTTGGACTAGACTGTCTCAGGCCAAGTCAGGCGGTACATTTTGTAGTGCGGAACATAGACCAAGCCGGCCCAAAGTTGCCCCTCGTTTTAGTCATTAGGCTGTGTAAACCCAATGCCTGGTTACCCATAGGGCTCTAGTCAGGCAAGTTAGGCCAATCGGCAACCGAGCTAATTGAACATATATAGAACATTGACTTGGTATCATATACCAACTGCATTAGGCTGAGTCTAATGTATTAGTTTTTTGGCAGACTTTTCAAAAAAATATTCTTGGCATATTTTGTGCTACACGTACGAAGCACCACCAGAAGCACCCACCACTCCAATGCAAAGGCGCCTGAGAAGACTTCTCGTACATATCCACGAGTAAATCAGAAATTTATTAGAATTTAGGTGATTTTAGTAAAATATAAATAACTTTTAATTCTAAAATCGAATATACGTGATGTTTAGTCTCTATACGAAGATATTTCAAACATCTACAACTTTCTAAATATAATTAAGAACTAATTTGAATTAGATTAATACATAAATCAAGAAACAAAAATTATATATAATTTGGTCACACAGAAATCGAGGAAAAAAATTAAAAACCCGAGCGCCTACTACCTCCGAAGGCGTCTTCTCTCTCCGATTAACAAAAAATTTTATTTTTTATTGCAGGTGCCCGTGTTGGACTTCGTCTTAGTCGAGGTTGCAGTGAGTGTGGAACGGTTTTTAACTTGTTCTGAAACAGTTTTACAACAATAAGATGAGGAACCACAAACAAGCTTGATTCCAGATACTCCTGCTCTCAAAACATTTTTGTTTTTTTTATAAAGTCAAAAAAAATTTCTAATTTTGATCATTAATATATTTATAAATATCTGAATTGACCTAAAAAAATATATAAGCATATCTGTCATAAAAAATAATTTCATAATATTGTAATTTATAATTTCTTTCCAATATATTATAATAAAAAATAATAGCCAAATTGTATTTTTGAAGACCATATATAATCAAAAAATGATAACCTTTTTCATTGGAGGGAGTAGCATGGTACTTAGCAGGGTGAAAAGGGAAATGATAGTTGAGTAGTAGACTCTAAGAGTCGTGAGTGGCGATCGGCGGCTTTGGTGACGACCAACCGGGTAGAGCGATAATGGAGACAAACACGAGACAATCTAGTGGAGCAAAAATAACGACAAACGTGAAATGACTAAACTGCGACAACAGCAACGGATCACAAACACGAGACGGCGAAGCAGCCATGGCACATGGAGTGCCCATGACGATAGCAGTGGATGGGCGTGATAACAATAAATGACCACACACTTTTGACAACAACCCCTCCCCCCCTCAAGACAAGTCACTAAACCTAGCTAGTCTAGACTAATGCAAGGGGCAAACCAAACAAACTTCAGATAAAATAGCAGATTAGATTTATTTAGACATATAGATGGCAACCAAATAGCCTCTAAATTATGAAAGTTTTGATTTAAAGACATTCACACTAAACTTTCCAGCACCAATAAAGGTGGAAACTCGATGGATTCAGCTTGAAATCAGCTCACTTCCAAGCTCAAGCTGGCTCAGTAAGGCTTGTGAGCTAACTTGGCTTGGCTCATTTAAGTTCGCAGGTTGGCTTGGCATGCTTGTACTCGGCTTGCATATGTCACCTTACACAATTGCATCAAAACAACACACCACTGATCCAAGTATCCAATGTTGATAAATAAGGAAACTAAAGACAAAAAAAATTGGGAAGAGAAGTGCTACAGTCTACAAACTTGCAGCACTTCAAGACAATTTCAGATCTCCTCTTTGATAACTCAATTTCAAATTCCCTTCTTTGATAATGCACGCAGCCCACTGTATCTAGAATCCTCTAAAAAAGATCTAAAATAAAAAAAAAATGTCCAGGAGTTATGGATCCAGAGATATAGATTGTTCGATCAGCATCTATTTGGTCTCACCGGCAAGTGGCTGCCATAAGCACTCGTCGTTGTCGCAACCAATGAAGAAGATGACGCGGAGCCAAGCTCTATGTGCCTGGATAGCATGGTGCGAAGCTTCTTGGAGCACAATAATGAGGATGCTGAGAAGGTGGCCGTTGTGTGTTGCTGCAACTACTTCCACGAGAATCTTTGACTCCACGACAGGTTCCATGCAACAAGCGGAATCTAGCGATCGACCAATGGCTAAGCTAAGGCGGATCGGCAGCAAGATGTGATCAAAATGGCTGCAGAATTGGGAGAAGATAGCGAGGTGAGAGCTCCATGCACAAGAGACAGACACAAGAGACAACAGTTTATTTGTAAAGATTAATAAACGAGCCGATCATAAGCCAGAATCCGGCTCGGTTCGGCGCGGTAAACAAACAGAGCTGAGGAGTTAGCTCGATTTGGGCTCGTATTCTTACCGAGCCGATCCGGGGCCGCTCCCGAACCGAGCATTAGTTCCACACCTACATGGTACATACCGAACCAAAGCGCCCCTTCCTCCTCCCGCCACTGCTCTCCTCGTCCACCTTCCAAAACTCTCCTAGTCCCCCCTTCCAAGACGCCGGCCATGGTCTACCTCCCACCCCACAAGCACCACTCCACCTCCTCCTCCTCCACCACCACCACCCCAACCCCTTTCTCCCCTCCGCCCGCCCAACGCGCGGACAAGAACATCTACGCCGTGGGCTGCGTTTCCCGCTAGGTCCCCTTCCCGTCCTTCTCCGACTCCCTCCGCCTGGAGCCCTTTCCCGGAGAATTTATCAAGGGTTGGTTCTCCCTCCTCCTCACCTCCTCCCCGCACCGCCCAGCCGACACCACCTCCCCCGATGCCGCCGCGTCCGCCATCGCCGAGCGGTTCTTGCCGGACCTCGTCACTGCGGCGCAGGGGGGGGTGGCGGGGGGGGGGGGGGGGGGGGGGGGATGGCGAGGGTGGAGGCGCCGTCGGAGGGGCTGGACGTGAAGCTGTTCCTCGTGGCCAGGGTGGGGAAAGTGCTGTTCAAACCGTGAGTCTTTAATCTTTATCTTTATCCATTTCTTGGTGCTCTGCTTAGTGTGATCCATGTCGTTATTATTGTTAAAGAACTCCTGTGTTGTGAATCTTGTGTTGTCCAGGGTGGGGAAAGAATCGTCTGTTTCTTTGGACACGCTCCGCGAGGCGGCGACGGTGGAAGATGACTGGAAGAGCAAGGTAAACAAGTCATTCTATACGAATGTGGCGTGAGTGTTTCCAAGATATTGAGCAATTGGCTGCGGAGAGGATGGGGCTACCATTTGATTCGACCAAGGAGTACTATCATCTGGTGGTTCGTGAGTCCTATACATGCTTATTTTTTATTCAACTAAGTAAATGAGTTTTGATAAGACTTCGGGTGCAATGTTCGGTGTTTGATAAGCATGAAAGTAACTCAACAATATATTGGAAGTGCACTGCGCAAGAAGATGAAAAGATGTCAATCCATAAGGTGGGGGTTTACTGTTCAATCTTTAGCTTCTCATTTGTTGTCATATGTGACATATTATTTGTATGTCTTGATTTACTTTTTACTCTCACATTAAAGAATGTTGTTTTCTTGCTGATTATAACAGCCGATTACACAAAATCATGAAGTCTGAAGATAATAATTATTTGTCTTTTTCAATACTTGACAATTAGGCATGTTTAGTCTGGGCTTCTTCTAGGAGTACATAGCAGCATTAAGATGAAGTATGACACTAAGATTCTGGCTATCATAATCTTCTCAATTGCGTGTGATTCTTAAGCAAAGTGAGAAGCACTCACTGATAAACATCTTTACTCCGTACTTGACTGTATTTGGCTTGTTCTTATTGAAATGGATATATAGCTGATGGCTAAACTTGAAGTCTTGTGTTGTATTATGCTATTATGGCAGTTTGCTAGCAAAGAACTAAAGCAAGTTTTAATTACTGAGAACTCTTGAATCATTGATCTATTCCCTTCTGATAAGTATTTGTATTTCTGTTTCAGAGATGTATCAGCATCACATATTGTCTTATCTATTGGACTACTGCTCTTTCTAGATCAGTATTTCTGTTTCTGTAGATGGATGCAGAGTATGCAAATTTCCATTTTTCTGTATTAGTAGTAGCTCAGTTTGCTATATTCTAAGCTGAAATCTGGTTTATGCTTTGCTGGTGTTTGTGTATCCCTCAAATTTAATTCTTAAATCACTAACTTAAAGCTTATCTTCTCATTCTGCCATGCTGTTACTTTCCATGCAGGTTGAATTAAACCAGATGCGGCACTTGGTGGAAGACATATCATGTCTGTTCAAAGATCTCGATCTAAGGCTGATGTTATGTACCAAAAGGATCCTGAGAAAGTTGGATGTGAGTTACTATTGACGATACATAGATCCTTTCGGTTACAACTGTGTGTACTTTTTTGTTATCTCATTCGGTGCCATTTTCAGGTTGAAGTGGAAAATGCCATAAAGAGCTTTGTATCTTCTGCTGTTATTAATCCTAATGTCAAAGGGGGGCTTAGATGGCCACATGAGAAAAAGTTTGTTGGCAAAAGGTTCAAAATAGTCAGAGCATGGCACACGAACTACAAACTTTTAGAAATGAGACTGTCTCAAGATGAGGCGTGATGTCCGGTTTGACTACCCTAGTTCAACTGGAGAAGTCACAAGTGAAGTTACCTTGAAACTGATTGGAATTTCCAAGAGATTAGGGGTTAGTATAATCTAATCTTGATAGAATTGTATTTATTATTCTACAGAAAGTTAGGCTTTGCTATATGCCTGTGTTTTTTAGTCTTACTAATCTAATTTTGTCAAGTTTGTGTTGTCTCTGCTGTCTATAGTGCATGTCAAGTTAACAGTAGTCACTACGATTTCTTATTGACAGTGAAGTAAGTCGCATCCTGATCATGAACTCGTATGCTCTTTTTTCTCCAGGATGGTGATCCAGAGGCAAACTTCTCTCTAAAGAAGATGCTGGAGTCTGCAGTACAAATGATTTGGGACAATCTTTTGAGCTGTAAGACAGTGTCTTGAGCCGACTTGTGCTGATGAGTAAATAGTACTGTAGAGTTGCTTGAAAATCTTAGACTTCTTAGAATCTTGAAAATTTTACTGACTTCTTAAAAGCTTGAAAATTTTTCCCAATACAAATCGGTCTGTTGGTTTGACCATTTTGTGTAACACTTTGTAGATCTTGTGGTTTTGCTGGTTAAGTGCAAGAGATGGTTGCATTGCATCTAGCGATAGATCCGTTGTTCTCAAATTTCATGATGCCTATACGGCTATACTTGCATCAAAAGCATTGAGTATAATTTTACCTTGTGTGGTACAGAGATCTCGTTTCTTTTATAATCCTGAAAGAGCAAATTATGGCAGAGGTATTAAAATGTGTTTGGTTGTGCCATTCACCTAGATTATTAAACTTGCATTTTGGTTTAGCAGTTCTTTGAAATTACTTAATTGTGTTGTACCACTTAGATGCATTCATCAGTTAAATGATAGAAGTTTTTTTGTACAATACAACCATTACCTCTTAGGAAGTAAAAGAAACTTTTAATCTTGGACATTCATTGATCAAGATGGAAAGTTCTGAATATTAATTGGTTTCTTTTTCTTTCTTTATCCCTGATCCTTTTGCTCAAGAGGCCCAAACTGATTGGCCATCTCACGGCCATAATTGTACAATACATTAATTATCCGAGATACAATTTGAGGTCTGCTCTCCATCATCCATATAATCCATAATATTAGATTCTACATGGTATTGATGCTAAGAAAATATGCTTTATTGAGTGGGACTGATACGTTTTCTTTTTCAATAAATTTGCGTGATATAAAAGTAAGCTCATGTGCATTATTCATCCTGGTCATGAAACTTTTTTGAATCTTGATTCAAGTCATAAAATGCTATGGAACTATTAGAATTTCATACAAATTTATCGTTATGTACTTTGTATTAGGGAAAGTTTTAAATTCTTTCGAATTTCTTTCTATACAAGTTTAAAATCATTCCTGATTTGCACTTTTAATTAATGATATAAATGGAGGTATAAAGTCATTTATATCCTTTGTATGATTAATGGTGACCCTTACCGCCTAGAAGGTAACAAGTTGGATTTCAGAAAACCAATGGTCCATATTAAAGTTGTTGCATCCTAAAATTTTCCAAATGACGGAGAGACGGCATGACAGGCAATGTAAACTTCATAGTGCCAGGTGGCTTCTTATGTTAGTCTTTTTTTTTAAAAAAAATGTGAATACATTTGAGAAGGATAGTAAAAAAATTCAAACAAATATGCTGATTGTTTACTTTTGTATGGAAAACTTTTGGCGTGGCAAATTTGGGAATAGCAAGATAACCTGAGAAATTAAGGGCGTATTTTTAACTCAAGTTGGTTGTCCACTCAAGAAAGCGCTGCTGAGCCCATATACTATATATTTCCTAAATACTTTAGTGTTCGCTAACTGCATGTTACTGCAGAGGATTCATTTGGTTTCCGATCTAATTTATTTGATGGTTTCTTAGTCATTTTTCTTATTCTTTTTTAATTAACAAGATGCATGGCTCTCTCCCTAAGTACTTTGAAAGGAAACGATTTTTTTTTTTAATTGACCAAACAGAATCACATCACTTTTGCAACCAGCAACAGAAAAGATGCCAAGACACATCTAACACATGCATGCATGGTAGCCAACTTACAACAAAAAAATTATACTTGCACGTACATAATTTAATTTCAACATACATAAAGTCTAATACTCAAAAGATATGTTTGATTGTCTATATGAGGCATAGACTGACTCATATCAGTACGACAGGTTGGATGAAACAGACTGTAGAGATGTCGTTTGGTTGACTGAATTTCTGAATCCTGAATGAATGTTGAATTTATTTGGTTGGCTATATTAGAGACCGATTCTGATTGGTGGATTGATGAGATGCTGTTTGGTTGGTTGTATGAGTTTGAATGTGGTTACCCTAGTTATACGATGTGGTAAAACTACTCTTCATTTGAAGAGAGGGAATGGAGAGTTGGTTAAGTGTTGGATGAGAAGAGTGTGTGGGTGTATTGTAATGTAAAATATTTTTGGAATATTTAAATTTAATTATTAAATAATTAATTATAAATTATTAATTTAATTAGGAGTTATTTAATTAGTTATATAGTAAATTATTATTTAATGATGGGAATGGAAATGATAGGAGTGTGTGTATAATAAGATAAAATATCCTCGCATATCGACATTTCATTTGAACTTAAATACTAATTATTAATTAAATCACATTTTTCACTGCATGTAACTTAGCACATAGCACAATAGTAAACAAATCTTAACCAAAATTTTGTTTTCTCATTTTTAAGGTTATATCAGTAACTAAAATGTATCAGTATCATCATGATAGTATCATCACAGTGTGGTTATATCAGTAACATTACAAATCTTAAACCTGGTATCACAAACATCATTGTAGTATTGAAAACATATCAGTAACTAAAATAGAATATTTACAACAGACAACACTTTTTTACACCCAATTTATATTCCATCATAAACATCCGAGACAGTAAAAGAACTTCAATAAGATCACTCCTATTCATTGCATGAATCTAATTGGAACTAACCAAATATAAATTTGACAAAAAAAACACAAAAATAGCCCAATTTGTCAAAAGAGCTCAAGGCCAATGGGATTTGATCATCCAATATCACTAATTCTCTTGGCAACACACAACAATTCACATGACGGGTCAGATGAATTCAAATAGATTTCCAAGCTTGCGTTCCATGGCCCTATACAACAACAAACAACACGAATACAACATGAACTAAATATTAAGATGGTGATCACTAGTCTCATATTCACAGAAAAAAGTTCAATGCAAAAATAATTCTCTTGAGGACCTTGGATTAATGAACAACATATCAGATGAAGCACAAAGACACTATACAAATCAATCAAAAGATGTCATCTCAATTTTCTGCAAAGCACCCAAGAGCTCAAATAATAATAGGGGATGAACACAAATTAAACGAACACTTGAACTTGGTTCAGAATTAAATTAATCACAAATTGCAATTTGTTCATCAAAATAGTTGTTGTTCATCACAATTACAAACGCACTATCATCTCCTACATCAGGTTCAACCTAATTTGGACTCCAATAACAAAGATGAGATAAGGAGAATTGATTACCACTCAGTTGCTGTTGAGGATCGACAGGGTTGGCCAAGTGTTGATGGAGCTTGCTGGAGCATGGACCAGTGAAGAAGAAGTCGAATTGGGGGGATGGAGTTGCACAGGGGCTCGACTGTTGTTGGAGGTAAGTCGAGGAGGAATTGGTCACTGGAGCAAAAATTGATACCGGTCTAGACTATCTCGAAAGAGAACGAGATCGGACCAATAAGACGAGTATTCTGTCGTTCTTTTCATAGGGACTAGAGAAACGAACATGTAAAACTAAACTAAACTAAATCTGTGGATAATAAAACCAAAATAGACGAGAGAATGAGAGAGAAAATGTTAGAAGAATGCAAAGAAAGAGAGGGGGATCACAACTTAACGTTAGTGTTTAATCCACGCAACGATTGTAAATATGTGCGTAAATATGTGCAGTATTTAGTTAATAGAGTAGAGGTCTAGCAAAGAGAGAATGCATAGACGACTATTGAACCCTAATCACTTCATGCATCAATGATACGGCGAGAACGTACAGTAGACACTAACACCTCCACTCGTTTCCAAGCTCAACCAGCCTACAGCCTTTTCAAATGAAATTGAGAAGAGCAAGCGAGCAGAAATGATACTGTTGTTGAGGTGGCTTGGTGTGCTGTTAGTGCTAACGCCGAGGTTGGCTGATGAAGAAGAGGAGCTGGGGCTCGTCTGAGTTGAAGCCGAGACTGCAGAGAAGGAAGCTGGGACTCGCTCGAGTGGAGTTGTCACAGTGGTCGAAGGAGAGGTCGAGGTCGTGGAGCGTCGGTGACGATGAGCGCGACGCCGGAGTTGGGGAAGATGGCGGCACCGGTGCTGTAGTTGGCGGAGAGGCCTCCGTCGCCGGCCGAGGTCGACGTAGCTGATGTCGCCGTCAACTCACGGGACGTGGCGAGCGCCGGCGGCGTAAAGGACGTGGCGGAGGTGGTTGGAGTGGAGAGGCGGCGGGAATGGCGCGGTCGAGGGAGGAATTAGAAGAGAGAGAGAGAGGGAAGAAGGCGGCGGCGACGTCGCCTCTTCACGCGACAGCGGTCGCGGGAGCTTCGCACGGCGGCGCGTGAGGGAGGCGCGGCGCGGAGCGAGATCGGCGGTCAGATCTAGGCGGCGGCAGCGGAAGATAGCTGATCGGTGGCGGCGCAGCGCGGAAGGTTGCGGCGGCGTGGGACGGAGGCGTAGTACGGCGCTGGGGCGGAGGTGAGGCAAGATCGGCGACCTCGGCGGCGGCGCAATGCGCGCTCGGCAGATTGGCCAGATCTGGTGGATCTGGCGGCGCGGCGGCGTTGATTGGAGTGGAGAGGAAGCCGGCGGCGGATCCGGGCGCAGCGCAAGATTGGTGGAGATTGGGAGAATGGGGGATCCGGAGTAAGAAAAAGACAGAGAAAAGGAAGCAACAGAGGTTGAGGAAGAAGAGGAAAAAGGAGCCGGCGAGGGCCGGGAGGTGGACGGAAGTGCGGATCTAAGTTTGCGGAGGTAGAAGAAGAAGCTGCAGGTGAGGAGAAGATGACAGCCGTCACCACCGCTGTCACTACGGTGGCGAATGGTGTCAGAGAAAAAGAAGCAGAAGTGGCGGCTGCTGGAAAAGAGGATGAAAAACAGAGAAGAAAGGAGAGGGAAAGGAGGAAGGAGAAGAAGCTACAATGCAGCTTATGGCCTGGCCGGCTGCTGGAAAAGAGAATAAAAACAGAGAAGAAAGGAGAGGGAAAGAAGGAGGAAGGAGAAGAAGCTACACCGCCGCGTACGGCTTGGCCGCCGGCGGTGAGGTGGGACGGAGATGTGGAAACAGTGAGGGGAGAAGAGAAGAAGAAGGAAAAAAAAAAGAAAAACTAGGCTCAAAGAGAAACGGCTGTGTTTAGAGAAGAATGGCGATTTTGTAAAAAGACCTTCAGATTTTAGAAATCATAAAAAGGTCCTTCTCGAGTTAGGGTTTAGATTTCTGAGTGTAGGCTGTTTTGCAAAAGGATGCTTGAGGTTTAAAGAATTTACAGGAAGGTCCTCAACTGAAAGGAATAGAGATTCCGGGCCCCTGGAGACTCCGATTTCAGCACAGTCAGTTGCTACGCGTCTGTAGAAACACGTGCTTCTATCTGGAATCGACTGAGGGTCAGGTTTGGTTGATGAAATGCAATCCATCAGCCAAAATCCACCCAAATCGCATCGACCTGCAATAAAATCACAACACGAATAATACGGTCAATTTGACAATAAAGATATGTATGATTAATGCAAATGCCACCTTATATGACTAAATGTACATGATCAGGGGGTTGAACATATGAAAAATATACACAAATATGAAAATTATCAATGGTCGAAGAAGGAGTTGGTCGTGGACTGGAGTGGTCGAAGAAGGAGCCCGATGATGACCAAGGTTAGTGGAGCAGTCCTTGTTGTGGTTGATGAAGCAGTGGTCGAGGATGAGTAATGAGATGAGGGCGAAGCACAATGGTGGCGTGATTTGGGGGTTTTTGAGGGCAGCTGTGGGGACTCTCATATGAGGAATCTGGCGGCAACTACCTAGGTTAGGTTGCATACACAATGATACATCACAAACTCACAACACAACACAAGTAATTAAAACGAGTACAAGGCCACAAGGACCAATATTATAATACCATAGCGTTAATAATGGTTCAATTTAGAGTTGATACAAATTAAGAAATTTCATCGACATGAAGGTCGGCACAAAAGAACAGAACGCATAGAGTGATAAGCAAAACAACTATGAAAGCCTTCAACATCTTCAATAGCAGTGGTACAGCATACGCTTCCACCACATTGGGCTCCACTAGGTGAATGACCCTCTAGTAAGCTCGATCGTTGGGGACGGTTCCTTCTTCATCAACGAGTTCGAAGTCATAGGAGTCGGGATCAACAAGTCATTCCTCTATATTTAATATGCAAAAGCAAGGGTGAGCACATTGTCCTCACAGTGCTCAACAAGTCTCAATTAATGAATGCGGGTATATAAATGATAGAGAATTCCAAGAAATAGGCTCTTTGGTTTATAAGTAAGAATAGAATAGATTTTCACTTTAAAGTTCTGAAGAAGGTTTTGATTTCAAAAGCGAGACTTTAAAATCCTAAACTATGTTTTAGAAAATGTTATGCGTGGCAGTCTTCCATGAGTCACAACTTTTATCCAATATTACGAAAATCTTCCAAATCCTACTTGTGCTACATTGACGTGGATAGAATCCATCGTGCGCAGACTCCAAAACCTGAGAGCTCAGAGTATCTGACACTTCTTGTAACTTTACAAAGGTGTACCACTTTAATCCACTTGATCACCTAGCTTTCATGTCGGTACCTCTTCATGCGACTTTTATGGATGCAACAAAGCTGAGATCACACGACAATTCGTAATCTTAGCATTAACAATTCCCTGCTCGGTAAATAGACAAGTCGGTCCATATTACCGTTGTGGAGCGCATCCCATAGCCAAATCTACGTAGCCTTGGTGCATGGTCCCACGAGACTCGATATCCAGGTCTAGGGCGCCTTCCTTCCGAACTCTTGATTCACTCACCCACTCTCACCACTCATAGCCTTCTGTGGCCCACCAGTTTCCCTCAAGAAACCGGACTGACAACCATTGTAGAGAAAAGCTAATACCTAGAGAATTATTTTGCCGCGCCCGTCCCATACCGGGCAAATGGTTAGTACGTTTTTCATGCCGCTTGGAAGTACAACACAAGGGTCTCGTCCTTATGAACCGTTAGTGAGGAGCGAACCACATTCCCGTTGAGCACACAACGCCAACCACACAAACCATCCTTACTATCGATTCTAACTTACATTTTTACAAACAAGGTTTTAAACACCCTTTTCATAAAGATGACCATTTAGCATTTAGCACATATATTTAAGTAGCAGTATAGCTTAAGCACAACATCCTAGGGCGACAAATGAGTGCATAGGATATATGAACATGAAGGGTTTTCAAAGAAGTTAGGTCATATCTACTCATATTCATCCAACATAGCATTTGAAAAGTAAAGCATGCATATACTTAAAACAATAAATAATCTAATTTACTTAAAATATTGGGATAGACATGATCAATAAGAAAGAGACTTGTCTTGCAAAGCGGGGTCTAACTGCACTAAGGAGTCTTTGAACACTTCTTCTGCTCCTTCCATTCCTAGTTCTACTCTCGCACACAAATGATAATAAAACACATAAGCATACAGAAATTACTTATCATAGAAAATTATATGTAAAGTATAAATATACATGCATGCAAGGTATTCTAGTTGAAGATGATCTTGGGAGGGAGAAAACACTTTGGGCTTGGCTATAAGTGTCTGGTTTGGCTTAATTTGGGCTCGGGTTGGTCTGCATTGATCCCGTAGGACTTGAGTTTGGTGAGATCGAGTACAAACAAAGTATTAATCAAGGATTGGCTTAACTTCTTGTTCATCAGACTCTTGAATGAAATGACTAAAATTCGAAAAACTCAAAAATAGGGCTGATATAGTGATTATCTCATAAAGTAAACAACAGAAAAGTTGTAGGAAATGAGCTGATCTAAAATTCTTTCAACAGGTTCAAACAGTTTTGAGGGCATCTAAGAGGTCAGATTTTGCAAAAAAAAGAAAGACGATTGGGCTGAACTGTTTCGTCGATTGCCAGAGTTCTACATATCAAAATACCAATGAAAGATGCTCAAAATGAAACTAAGAGAGTTGCGAACACACAACAACAAGAATTAGAGAAAATGCTAAAGTAATGAGCACGAGTTTCAAATTTAAAGGGAAGCTGCTCAAGAACCGAAAACAGAGTGAGACTCACCATAGTCGAAGAAGACTTGGAAATATAGTTATCCTTGGAGTTTTTGGTGAGATTTTTGTACAAAAACAGATGAATGATGGATGTATATATGAATGATTTCGCTTAAGGTTGATCAAGAAAAATGAACACACGAGCAATATATATCAAGTATCATACCTTCTCAGGATAGGTAAGAAATGAAGAATGAATAGGCAAGAAAGGCTGTGTGAGGTACTCTTATAGGCTGCTAGTAGATACTGGACAAAGGAATGAGACAAAAATAATCAAGCAGTGTCTGGAGCAGGGATCTTGCTTGCTCTTGAGGGGGTTCAGCTAGTCGTTGGTTGAGGGCTCGCGCGGTGGTGTGACAAGAGGGAGTTCAACACTCTATCTTTTGCTGGTCATTTCTTTCTTTCACAACCAACATGCATTGGTTAGAAAATGGTGTTTGCTATTTGGGGGCTTCCTGATTGGGCTTCGTTTGGATCAAAACACCAAAACATGGCTGATTTGTGGATTGGTGTACTGCCTATTTAACTCAACACCGGAAAAAACTAGATCAAACACTTGAAGCTAGAAAGAGACAAAAATTTCACACGAGCACTTGAACTAGGACAAAGAGATCCGTGTGTTTTCTTTATGTTTCGCCTAGTATTCAGTTCGACCAGCGACTTGCTTCCGACCAGTGACCTAATTCGACCAGCGAGTCAGTTCGACCAGTGAGCCAGTCTTGATCGAATAGATCAGCCATCGACCAAATCTTGATTATTTTTTATCTGATTGGATATCAAGTCCTAACCGGATGCACTGGATCCGATCGAGTACTGAACCCAATTAGATGAATACGGGATCTTACTCAGAAATACTAAAACCCAAGTGATCAAAAATGCTGAGATAAAAGAATAGCGCAACTCTTTATTGACAAGAGGATGTTGTACAAGTCAACAGATGCTCGCTCTTGATCTCTGTCTATGAGTTCTATATCTCAATTCGATCTGACTTATCTACCCTATTACATGGTATTTATAGTCCAACCGCTCAAAAGCGTATCGGACTCGACTACATCTTGATAGCCAAGTCTAGTTGATATCGTAATGGACTCGATTACATATTTGTATTAGACTTGGCAACCGACAATCGACCAAGTCTGAACCATCTACTATTATTAACTCGAGATCGTCCCGAATCATGGCATAGTCTGGTCGATCCAGCAACCTTGGCCCGACCAGTGACCATGTTTTTGTTGACCCAAGATCGTCCTGAATCATGACTCCCCTTTTTTAAAAGAAGAACCAACTCCCGTTGGTGCTCATAACTGAAAATGTGGAGAACGAATGGAAGCCTTGGAATGGACACACAATGAGCAATGCAACAATCGTCTTGTTGAATGTATGGACAGGCGCTCATGGAGCTTTGCACATCATGTTCTTGGCCACTCGCGGATAGCCTTCACCTTGTTGAGGTCGATACCATCACCGACCACGAAGCTAGAGTTGTGAAGGTTAAACAGTGGCATCATAGAAACGAACTGTATGTCGTTTTTGACTGGTCGTCTTGGTGATCGACCATGTACCTCTTCGAACAGCGCATTGTTTTCTTCGAGCAGGCTCGCCAAACGACTACCACTTTCCATTCTCGATGGTGTTAGTGCTATATAACCCCCTTGGTTAATCGGACGCATCATGCTCAGCACACACTTTGAGCATGCGTTGACAATCTGTTTCGCCTAATTTGCTATCATCAAGTTCGTGGTGTCAATGTAGTCGTTTTTGCTGATGATGAACTTCATCTCATTCTTTGTGAGTTTGTACTCTTGAGCTCTTCGGCGGTAATGGGTGTCACGACCGTACAAGAACAGACTCCCAAAAATCACCTGGCAGATATCGATGGGAATAACATCGCATTGAATCTCATCGATGTAACAAGCAGATATTGCAAACTTTAGCGTACACTGACTCGTGATCTGCTGGCTCACATTGGAAGTGAACCATCCTAGAGGATATGGTCGAGGATGATTAGTTGTTTTCAGACCAAGTCGTCGTACCAGCCTGGCAGAAATCAGATTCTTTTGACTTTTAGGGTCAAAGATGGCTGCAACCACCTCGTGCTTCACCTGTATGTTAATGGTGAACAATACCTCTGTCGGGTTGTGGTCAATTGCTGAACCTGAGCCTGTCTCCTTCCGCATGGCCATCAGAGACAAGGTCGTGTCCGCCTTTTCGACTGAATCCAACTGGACGATTTCCTCTGTGAGCGGAACAGAAGTAACCGTGGCTGTTCGTGTGCTTGGTCCATTCCTCCTTGTTTTTTCTAGTTGTAGTTCAGGATGAAATTTATAATACTTCTCTTTTGTGTGCCCAGCAACATGACAACACTCACAAGTGTTATCCGTACTGTGGGTACCCTCTCTGGAGCTTGTCTTTTCTTCTGACGTGGTTGAAATCTCCCTCACCTTCTTGTCGTTGTGGGTCTTATTCTTCTTATCAATTGCCAAAGCAGTTGTGCTTGTGGTCGAGATATCGTGGGTGCCAAACAGACTTAATTCTACACTGATCGTCTTCTGCAGTCCAGTCATGTATTTTCTGAACGTCTGGGTGTCGGAAAGCAAGATGCCAAGGACCATCGCTTGTCTCTGAAATTCCGTCATGTAGTCCTGGATGGTCTTGTCGTGCTGTTGATACAACTAGTGCCACCGATCTCATCTCTCTTTGAGATACCCCATCGGGTAGAACTCTTGTCGTAGGAGCCGTTTGAATTGACCCCACCGAAGTCGTCTACTTCCTCGCTGGCGACAAGTGCCTTCCACCATGTCTTAGTGTGGTCCTTCATCTTCAATGGTGCAAACTTTACCTTTTGAGTTCTACTGAAACCTCGCAGGTCGAAGTAGGTCTCAAGTTGGTCGATCCATGAATCCAGCTCCTCAAAATTAATCGCCCCATTATATATGGGTATGTCTACCTTAGCTTCAACCTTGAACGGTCTGTTAGCTAAGGATGATGTGTTGGCGTGGTCATCAACCTCGAGATCGTTCACATCGTCATCGTCAACTGGCCTACATGAGCTGTTCCCAATCCTCACACCAGTCATCCTTGCCTTCGAAGCATCCTCTTCAAGACGCAAGGTCATGGCTTGCTGCTTAATCCAAGCAAGCACGGTATCCATGTTGGCGGAGAGTTTGGCTACTTGTTCGGCCAAGTCAACTTGAGCGGAGGTTTCTTTAGACATGGTCATAGATGTGACTGTCAGTGCTGTCGAACGTTTGCCTTCGGTTATAGAAAGTTGTGGAATCTCGCCGGATTTTTTGAAATCAAGGCGAGTCTTCACCTTCCACAGGGCAAGACAGTGCTCTGATACCAACTTGATCTGATTGGATATCAAGTCCTGATTGGATGCACTGGATCCGATCGAGTACTGAACCCAATTAGATGAATATGGGATCTTACTCCGAAATACCGAAACCCAAGTGATTAAAAATGCTGAGATAAAAGAATAGCACAATTCTTTATTGAAAAGGAGATGTTGTACAAGTCGACAGATGCTTGCTCTCGATCTCTATCTATGAGTTCTATATCTCAATTCGATCTGAGTTATCTACCCTATTACATGGTATTTATAGTCTAACTGCTCAAAAGCGTATCAGACTCAAAAACATATCGGACTCGACTCCATCTTGATAGCCAAGTCTAGTCGATATCGCAACTGACTCGATTACATATTTGTATTAGAATTGGCAACCAACAACTGACCAAGTCTGAGCTATCTACTATTATTAACCCAACATCATCCTAGATCATGGCATAGTCTGGTCGATCCAGCAACCTTGGCCCGACCAATGACCATGTTTTTGTTGACCCAAGATCATCCCAGATCAATTTCCAATAGAATTACTGGTTTAAGACAATTTGAATAGGAGAGACCTATCAGATGGAATATTTGGCTGGAAAAGTGACAAGGATTCACGGAGGGAGATCTAAATCTTTTTGCTTTTGCCTTTCTGTGATCGTAGGAGACCACAGAAAGAGAACCAATATATATGTTTATGCCTTTCCATGGTTGCGGGAGACCACATAAAGAGATCATGGGATAGTCCAAGATATATTAGACATGACCTAACTTGTCAATTAAATACAAAGGCCCATTATGGGTGAACAGTACTTGTGGCTTTTATAGATTATGGCCGCAAACATCCGTGGTCGTAATCATTCGTAATCTCACTACCTGCGACCACTCTGATCGCGGAGATATCTGCCCGCAATCACCCTAGTTGTGGAGATATGATAATCCCTAATCCGTGGTCACAGTCTGTACGTGACCACGGAATAAAAGAGTTATTAGAACTGGAAGTGCCTCTGAACCAAGAGGGTTTGGTCGAGGCTTGCCGACCATGGTCTAAGAGTTGTACGGTTTCGCCATAACCGCACTCTAGCGAATATTACCAAGGTAATACTCTCTTCATTGACAGGATAAGGATGATTGCACAGTTATTCATGACTGTATAGCTAACCACAAACTGTCAATAAGATATGAATGGGTGTGTAGTTATCCATAACCGCACACTCTAACCGGCAAACGTCAACTGCATCTCCAAACTGGCAAGTGGCAACCGCTTGTAACATTGTGCAATTATTGCCAAGCGTCCTTTCGATTAAGCAACTGGGTTCTTTTCAACAACTATAAAAGGAGGTTAGGGCTTGAGAGAGGGGGAGAAGGGAGATTGATCCACGAAGTCTAGTACAAGACTAGGGGATTAGAACCAACAATACACACTTTGTAATTCCATTATTCATATAGTGATAATATAACAGGAGTAGGGTTATTACTCAGGCTACGAGGGCCCGAACCTGTATAAACACAACGTGTTCATGTGCCCATATTTACAATGATTTCCCTTTGGTGATTGTTAGATACTACCTCCTTGCAAAACAAACTAAATTTGTGTAAGTTCAGCTTGAGATATTGTCCCAATGGTCGACAGCTGGCACCGACCGTGGGGAGGACAAGGTATTTTCTTCTTCACCAAAGTTAACTGTATCTATGGATCCTTTACCCTGTGCATACGACTTGGAGAACGACTTCGATCTCGCTGACTACGTCGATGTCATGGATCAAGACAATGTTCCCATGGAAGAGATCGATGCCATTCTCGAGCCCTATGCTTAGGAGAATTCTTCTTCGATTTTGGTCATGACAATCGACCAAGAACCTGAGAAAGTAGTTCATTCGCCTTCTGTGAACCCTACTACATCCGAAGGTGAATATGTATCGCAATACATTACTTTGATCGATAAAGACAATGAGGATCCCGATGCATTGATGTCCAATATGGATGATCCCAGTGATCATCGTTCGTCTTGTCTGGAAGATTCCGCTCCGGATAATTTGAATTCCCTCTTTGATTTTGAGTGTGACTCGTGTTGCATCTAGGTCATTATGCCTGATTTTGATGATTAATGAAAACAAGCGTTTCAAACTAATTGTGTTTTGAGTCACTTGATACAGAGCCAAGTTCGAAAGATGTACAAGATGATCAAGGTGAACCAACGTGAGAAAGAAAAGCACAAGTCGCAAAGTACAAAGACAAAACACAAATAGTGAGATTAAAGATGCAAAGGACCTGAGGTAACAATTTGTTTTATTACTGATCTCAGTGTTTTGGAGGTTGATCGGTTTAGGAATTTATTTTTAGTTTTAACCGTATTATAAAGAGGAGTTGCAAGTCCTCTATACATTTCCAGCATAAACCGAGAAACTGTTAGGTCACTGCATATCATTCATTTCGGTTGGATTTGATTTAGTTTTTCAGTTGAGTTTTTGACAGCAGAAGAGTTTTTGGATTTTCTAAAAATATCTAGGCAGATCTCGTTTTTTCTTCTGTTGACAAAAATATAGCCTTTAAAATATCTTTCAAACGAGATATTAATATCTTAAATTGGATCTCTGGATTAAAAGTTATAACTGTTTTTACCCATGCTAACTGTCAGTGTGCTATGCTGACTGTCAGTCTGAATGTCAGTCTATTTAAACTGACATTTATCCAGAGAGTGTTTTTTGTGCGAAAATTCTTTTAACCTATGCTGACTGTCAGCATGCCATGCTGACTGTCAGTATGCATTTCGACCTCGAGCTGTTTGTTTTGAGTTTTTGTTTTATCTGGTCATTTTTGTGGTCGATACTGACTGTCAGTATGTGATACTAACTGTCAGTATGAGGTGTCAGTTTCCATATACGACCACAAACGGCTAGCAAAGTTTTATCCATAATTTTTTTCAGCCGTTGAGGTAGACATTGACTGTCAATTTGACACATTGACTGTCAGTTTGTGCTGATTTGTTTCTTTTTTGACCTCAAACGGCTAGCTGAGTTTTCTCCGGATTTTACTTCTTTTTGGTCATGACCCATGCTGACTGTCAGCATGCCATGCTGACTGTCAGTATGCACTGTCACTTTTATAGCTCGTGCACAACGGCTAATTTGTTTCTTGAGGCTATAAATAGAGACTTTGAGCAGTTATTTTATACACTAAGCAGCCTCATTCTCATACATACACTTGAGCATTTGTTTTAGAGTTAAAAATCTTGATCTGTTGATCAAGTCTTGAGCTTTGTGATCCACAGAGTGCTTTCGTTCATATCATCTGCATACTTAGAGTTTCTCGGTGCGTGTTGGAGGTCTAGAAGAGACCTTGCAGCTTGTTACTCTTGGTGAACGCCCTCACCCAGACGGTTTGGTGGCGTGGCCGTTGATCTCTCGAGTTCGAAGATTGTTGGAGAGACTCGGTGTGATTGTAAAAGGCATCAGTGCTCGCCTTTCCGGAGTGGACAAGGAACAACCACTAGTGAGAAATATCCTTCGTGGATATTGAAGCAAGACTCATTCATTTTAGTGCTTCAACAAGGAGTAGAGGAGACCGGGCGAGTCTCCGAGACCTTGGGAAAAATCTTTGTGTTTGTTCTCTCTTTCTCTTCCTTTTAATTGTGTAATATTTTGTTAAACTGTTTTTGGTTCTTCTCTTTGCAAAAGTTGTTTTAATTTGAAGTTTTTAAAGCCTCCTATTCACCCTCTCTCTAGTCGACATCCTCGATCCTACACGTGGTATCAGAGCTTGGTCTCTCAATTAAATAGGCTTTACCGCCTAGAGAGAGGATGATGTCAAATGAGGGTTTTCATCTCAGTCATACCGGTTGTGCGCCTATCTTTGATGGGACTAACTATCTTTATTGGAAGGTGCGCATGTCAGTATTTCTAGAGGCCATGGGCTTGATGTATGGGACATTTTTAAGCTTGGGTTTACTCCTCCGGATGATCTGGCAAGTCATTCCGATGACGACAAGAGAAAACTACACTTAAACGCCCGTGCTAAAAATGCTCTCTTTGCCAGTTTGTCTTTAAATGAATTCAATCGTGTGAGCAATCTCACCACTCTCACAAGGTTTGGACCACCCTCGAAGAAAGATATGAGGGAACTACTAAAGTCAAAGAGGCAAAGTTGCTCATGGTAAGGCAACGATACGAGACATTCACAATGTCATCAACCGAGCCCGTGGATTCCATGTTTACTCGGTTGAACAACATTGTAAATGAACTCAAGGGGCTAAGAGTTGTTTTTACTGACATCGATATTGTAAGAAAGATGCTTAGGGCTCTTCCAGAAATTTTTGACACTCTGGTGACAATACTAACCAACTCCGACCTATCGACCACCACACCGACGGATCTCTATGGGAACCTCATCACCCATGAGATGCATCAAAAGGAGAAGAAGGAAGCGCCTGAACCTTCGGAGACGAAGAAGAAGGCGTTGGCTTTCAAAGCCGGCCCCAAAAAGGACTCAAGCGACGGCTCCTCCGACGAAGATCTAGCCATTATGGTAAAGAACACTCAAAAACTTTTTCGCAGGTTACACAAGAAAGGAGTCAACATCGACACACGACCAAAAGGGTCAAAGCAATCAAACTTCAAGGACATCATATGCTATGGATGTCACGAAAAGGGACATATAGCCTCAAGATGTCCAAGCAAGAACAAGACTTCGGACAAGAAGAAGAAATTCTTCAAAAAGAACAATGGTGCAACCAAAGAAGCTTGTTTTGGAGAATGGATGTTCAGAGGAGAGAGCTCCGATTCTGACTCCGATGATGAAGGAGGTTGCTCCAAGAAGCTAGCCGGACTAGCTCTCGACAACATTTCGACTAGTCCATCGCTTTGTCTTATGGATAAAGGTGATGAAAAGGTAAAATATAATGATCCTTCATATGATGAACTAGTTAAAATGATTACTGAATTAAATGAAGTTTTTGGAATCACTATAAAAAAGTATCGAACACTTAAGGAAGAACATTCTTCTTTACGCACTCAATACTCAGAGTTAAAAGATTCATATGAAAGTCTGCTCATTAAAGATATTACTAATGCTCCATCTAAGGTAGATGTAGCCACTTCATGTGATCTAGATGATACTCTTCCTACTAGTTCTCTTGATATATCATGTGCTTCAAATGAAACAATTTTAAATGAAAATAACGAATTAAGGCACAAATTGAAAAACTTGGAAAAAGATTAGAAAATTGCTACAAAGGAAAAGTATCTCTCGATCTTATTCTTAGTAAACAAAAATGCTCATTTAGAAAAGAAGGTCTTGGATACTTTCCGAAGATAGGAAAGAAACCAAATACAAAAACCACTTTTGTAAAAGCATGCAACACATTTTGTTATAAATGCCATGAAACTGGTCATTCGCATGAAGCTTGTCCTTTAATGACTTCAAACTATTTTGATACTTACTACATGCTTCAAAGGTCAAAGAAATGATATGCTATAGCAAAGTTTGTTGGTGCACCCATATTAAATAAAAAGAAGAAATCAATCTAGGTGCCCAAAGTTTTGATCGCTAACATAGAAGGACCCAAAAAGGTTTGGGTACCTAAAAGGACTTGATTCTTTTGTTTTTTGCAGGTGAACTACAAAACCGGTGGAAAAAATTGGGTGCTTGACAGCGGATGCTCCGAGCATATGATCGATAACAAAAAGTTGTTCACCTCTTTAGAAGACAACCCGAGCAAAAATCAAAAGATCACCTTTGGTGACAATCTTCAAGGAAATGTGGTAGGCTTGGGTAAAATTGCAATATCCGATGATCTTTCAATTTCGAATGTTTTACTTGTTGAATCTCTGAATTTTAATTTGCTTTCCTTTGCACAAATTTGCGATCTTGGATTTCGTTGCACTTTTTATCTGAAAGAAGTTTTAGTTGAAAGTTTAAAAGATAATTCTTTGATTTTCAAGGGCTTTCGTTTTGGAAATCTCTATCTTGTTGATTTTCACTCTAAAGATGCATCTCTTTCAACATGTCTTGTCTCTCAAACCTCAAAAGGTTGGCTATAGCATAGAATACTTGCACATGTTGGAATGCATTAACTTAAAAAACTTTTAAAACGTGATTTCGTTGTTGGCTTAAAAGATGTGAATTTTGAACAGGATAAACCTTGTAGTGCTTGCCAAGCTGGCAAGCAACTAGCTACTTCACATCCGATTAAGCGTGTTCTTTCTACTTGCATACCTTTGGAACTGCTGCATATGGATTTATTTGGACCTTCTGAGTTCCAAAATATCAGGGGTAACAACTATGGCTTTGTTATTGTTGATGATTTTACTCGATACACTTGGGTCTTCTTTATTTCTCAAAAATCGGAAACCCCTGATGTTTCAAAAGTTTTGCAAAATGTGTTTCCACTGAATTCGAACTTTCCATCAAGAAAATCTGTAGTGATCATGGTGGAGAGTTCATTAATTCAACTCTAGTTGATTTTTGTGATTTTTTTAGCATTAAACATGAATTTTCTACTTCTTACACTCCACAGCAAAATGGAGTTGTGGAAAGAAAAAATCGAACACTAATAGAAATGGCAAGAACAATACTAAGTGAGTATGATACTCCTACTCGCTTTTGGGCTGAAGTTGTGCATACTGTTTGCTATTCTATTAATCGACTTTATTTGCATCATCTTCTGAATCTAACTCCTTATGAACTTCTTATTGGGCATAAGCCAAACGTTTCTTATTTTCGAGTTTTTGGTTGCAAATGCTACATCCTTAAGAAAAGAAACTTTGGTGGTAAATTTCAGAAAAGAGTAGATGAAGGCTTTGTAGTCGGATACTCCACAACTAGTAAAGCCTATCGCGTTTTTAATAAAAATATAAGTTGCATTGAAGAATCTTGTGACATACAATTTGATGAAACTAATGGCTCGCAAAAGGAGCAAGTCTCTTGTGAAGTTTCAGGTGAATACCTTCAAGAAGCTATGAAGAACATTACCATTGGAGACATCAAACCAAGAGAAGATGATCAAGATGATGATGAGGACATGGAGAATGATGATCATCATACTTCATCACCTCACATTGATCCACCAGAATAAGATCAAGAAGAAGCTACACAAGAAGAAGCACCAAGACAACATCAAACAATCACCAAGGATCACTCTCTAGATCAAATTCTAGGTGATGTCAGTAAGGGTGTTCAAACTCGCTCTCATATTGCTTCTTTTTGTGAACATCATTCTTTTGTATCATCCCTAAAACCTAAACATATAGATGAAACTCTAAATGATCCTGATTGGGTAAATGCTATGCATGATGAACTTAATAATTTCTCTAGAAATAAAGTTTGGACTCTAATGGAGAGACCCAAGGATCACAATTTATTTGGAACAAAATGGGTTTTTAGAAATAAGCAAGATGAAAATGGTGTAGTAATTAGAAACAAAGCTCGTCTTGTTGCACAAGGTTTTACTCAAGTTGAAGGTTTAGACTTTAGTGAAACCTTTGCCCTTGTGGAAAGACTTGAAGCTATTCGTATACTTCTTGCTTATGCATCAAGTTTTAATATTAAGTTATTTCAAATGGATGTAAAAAGTACCTTTTTAAATAGTGAGATATCTGAACTAGTCTTTGTGGAACAACCTCCCAGTTTTGAAGATTCAAAATTTCCAAACCATGTGTTTAAACTGTCTAAAGCTCTCTATAGTCTCAAGCAAGCCCCTCGAGCTTGGTATGAACGACTTAGAGACTTTCTTTTATCAAAAGGTTTTAAAATTGGGAAGGTTGACACAACACTTTTTATAAAAATGATTGAAAAAGATTTGTTCATTTGTCAGATATATGTTGATGATATTATCTTTGGATCTACTAATGAACATTTTTGTCATCAGTTTGGAGAAATGATGTCTAGAGAATTCGAGATGTCAATGATCAGCGAGCTAAGTTTCTTCCTTGGACTTCAAATCAAGCAACTCAAGAACGGTACGTTCGTGAGTCAAACGAAGTACGTGAAGGACCTACTCAAGCGCTTTTGGATGGAAGATGCTAAAGCAATCAAAACACCCATGGCCACAAATGGACATCTTGATATGGACAACAATGAAAAATCGGTCAATTCTAAACTTTATAGGTCTATGATTGGTAGCTTGCTATATCTTACTGTATCTAGGCCTGATATCATGTTTAGCGTGTGCTTATGTGCTAGATTTCAATCAGACCCTAAGGAATGCCATTTGATTGCTATTAAAAGAATCCTTAGGTACTTAAAATGCTACCCCAACCTAGGTCTTTGGTATCCAAAAAATGCAAACTTTGAATTGATTGGATATTCGGATTCAGATTATGCGGGTTGCAAAATTGATAGAAAAAGCACTTTTGGTAGCAGTCAGCTTTTGGGGAGATCATTAGTTTCATGGTCATCTAAGAAACAAAACTCTATAGCTCCACCAATGAAGCGGAATATGTGTATGCAGGCAGTTGTTGTGCTCAAATTTTGTGGATGAAGCAGACATTTCTGGATTATGGAATTAAATTTTAAAAAGTGCCACTCTTGTGTGATAATGAAAGTGCCATTAAAATTGCTAATAATCCTGTTCAACATTCTAGAACTAAGCATATTGAAATACAGCACCATTTTATAAGAGATCATGTGGAAAAAGGGGATATAGATGTGAGTTATATCAGAACTGAATTGCAACTAATAGATATTTTCACCAAACCCCTAGATGAAACTAGATTTTGCTTTCTCAGAAATGAATTGAATATTATTGATATTTCAAATACTAGTTGATATGTTAAATGTATTAAAATATATTTTATTCCCTCTCTGGTCAAAATATGCTTCTGGTCGAATTGGTTGCCTATGATGACAGTCAGCATCACAAACTGACTGTCAGTTCCTGTGCTCAGGAAACTGGTCGTAGCCTCTGGTCGAAGTCGTTGACCATGATGACGATCAGTTTCGCACACTGACTGTCAATTATGTGCTTCAACTTTGGTCGTAGCCTCTGGTCAAAATTGGTGACCCACACTGACTGTCAGTATATCATAGTGACTGTCAGTATGGGTACCTGTAGCTTCTAGGTCCCTAAAGAGTGTTTTAATAATTAATGACAACTACAAATGCTACACTAACATTACCTGCCTAGTTGTGTAAAGAAGAAACTTTAAAGACAGGTTCATGAAAGGCGAAGAAAGAGCCTCATGATGAAGAAAGGGCATTGATCAAAAGGGCAAAGGTATGAAATAGGGCTTTTTCCATTTTTACCGGTCTAAGGTAATTAGAGAAGAATTTTGACCGGATTTTAGGATAGTTGCCGTACTATTAAGAGGAGCATGTGGTGTATCACAAAATACTTCATCTATGTGCCACAAATCTTGAAATCAACTTGCATTGCATACTAAAAGGTCATATACTTTGAATATGCTTGTTTCAGCTCATTTCTGCTCAGCAATGTCTCAGTCGGTCTGACCGTTTGTTATACCAGTCTGACCGAATTCACGGACTGACCGAATAGGATCTCGGATTGACCGACATTATGTCTTAGTATAGTATATACCTTTATAAGGTCGGTTTGTCCGTAGTTAAAACCTAGGTCAGTCTCCTGGAACTTCATGACCTATCCTTCTGTTGTTTTTGAGCTTTGACAATCTGACCGAGAAATCGATCTGACCGTGTTTTTGTACTACGGTCTGACCGTATGGCCGGTCTGTCCGTATTTTTCGGCCTGACCGTATAAGGTGTCCAGAAACTATGTCGTCTCTGGACAGTTTCACGGTCTGACCGAAATAGGCTCCGGTCTGACCGTGTATGTGCCTGACAAGGGCAGTTGAGCATTTATTGCGCCTGTTTAATGCCATTGCAATTGCGGCGGTCTGACCGAGCTTATACCTGCGGTCTGACCGCATGGTGATCTTTTTCTTTCAACGGCTTGTAACGGCTATATTTATTGTGGGGGGTATATATACTCCCATGCACGGCCCTGTTCACAACTCTTGGTATAATTTGAGCATTGTCATCATCCTTGAGAGCTTTAGCACATTTCATACACTCTAGGGTTCAAATTCTCGAATTTGTGAGAGTGTGCATTTGAGATCTTCTAGTGCATTGCATCTAGATAATTAAATCAACCTCGTGGCACTAGAAGAAGACTAAGTGATCATCACCGGCTTGTTACTCTTGGAGTTTGCCGGCTCCTAGACGGCTAGGAGAAAGGTTTTGGAGAGCTCTTCAAGGAAGATTGTGAAGAAGCCTCAAAACGTCTTGTGAAAGGGTTGAGCACGCCTTGCCGGAGCGGTAAAGTGCATCCTTAGTGAAATCGAGGTTTGGATAACTCATCACACTAATCCGGCTCAAGATCTAGGTCACTTCTCGAGAGAAGGTTGACTAGATAGAGGAGCGGTTAGAGATTTGAGTTTGCCTCAACGTGGATTAGGGGTGATCGGCAAATCACCAAGACCACGGGATATATCCTTGTGTTGAAATTGTGCTTTGTTCATCTTGTGTTGTTTATTTGCTCTCATTATCTCTAAATTGTTTGTCTTATTGATAATTTGTTAAAATCGCCTATTCACCCCCCTCTAGTCGATATCCTAGATCCCTTTCAGTACCCCGAGCCTAAAACCCTCGTTTTTGTTCCTCGTCTCTTTGCCTCCTCTTCACCTCCACTGCCATTTTCTCTGTGACTTGCCTCGCCGGTGTAACCTCGCCGTACTGCACTGCCACCTCAACCACCAGCGCCGCCACCTCGTCGTGCGCTGCCGCATCACGTCTTGCCGTGCGCCGCCGCACTTCGCCGTGCCTAGCCGTGCCACCTCGTCGTGCTTTGACCACCGTGCCATGCCTAGCCCAGGGCCACCTCAACTCGCCGTGCCCCTCCTCACCGAGCTGTGTCTCACCGCTGTCGTCACTTCCTCTGTTCGTTCACTGGCTTCCTCTGTTCGTTCTATCTAATTAGGTCTCTGTTCTTTTCCCTCTCTGTTTCATTTTCGCTATGTCTGATCAGCCCTCGTCGTCTCGACGCGTTGCCTGTCAAAAGAACGCTACAAACAACAGTCGTTCAATGGGTCAAATGTCTGAGACCCGCTCTTCGCCCCGCCTGAGGGTGTCCCCGTGGATTATTCCCGGTGGCACGCTAGTCGTCTCAGCACCCTTCGTTCCACAAACCCTTATCTTCTGCCACATCCCACTGGTCGCGACGCCTGCAGCGTCCTAACTTTTTACACGAACCTGCAGCTTGACCTATTCACCAGCATCTATAGCCGCGTCCCCATCTTTGCTCACCTCTCTCTGTCTTGGCAGACGATTGCCTCTCGCACAGGCATCGTCTTCCTGGCGGACTCTTTCGCCTCCGTCGGGATCAGAGATCTCGTCTCTGATTCCTCCTTTCACTGGGCCGATAAGCCCATCAGCCAGTTCTACTCCACAGTCTTCATTTCTCCTCAGCGCGACTCACTGACCTTCATGACAGGCCTCCAAGTCCACACTATCACGAAGGAGCAGCTTGAGGCCCTCTCGGTCTGGTTCGCCCTGCTTCTGGGCGCCAGCTCCATACCCTTCCTGATCTTAAGCATCGGGAGGTGGCCATACTTTACTCCGGCCCCTTCCAACTCCATCACATCACTGGCCTGCACCGCGATGTTGACCTGGCCCTGAGGATTCTTCGTCTCACTTTGGTCCCTATGATCGGAGACAGGGCCAGAGTCACCTACCTTGCCCTCCACATCCTGATTTCTATCTTCCGGGAGGAGCCATTCAATGTTGCTGATCTCATTATCAGTCAGATTCAGCACGTCCTTCTTGCTCCGCGTCGCCAGCTGGTGTATGCTCCATACATCATGGCGATGCTTCTTCATGTCCAGGTCGTCGACTCTGAGCTTCCGCGGCCCTATCATCCTCTTCTTCTCTTCTACCCTCCAGGCCAGGCCGATCGCCGTCTCAGTGCCCGCCCTGCAGCTGCTCCTGGCCTTGCCTCTCCCACATCTGATGATGATGCTGCGGGGGAGTCAGAGGACGAGGCTCTGGTTCAGGAGACTAACCTGGCACCAGCTGCAGATACCGGCATCGGATCTTCTTCCCTCTCAGCTCCAGCAGGTGATCCAGACGCAACAGTAGATTCTGCGCACCCAGGCGGAGCACCACCAGATCCTGCTTCGTCTTCTTGACCAGCAGGAGCAGATTCTGGCTCGCTTGCCTGCATCAGCCTCATCTGTCCCTCGCAAGAGGGCACGCCCAGCCTCTTCCTCGCCAGGATCAGCTTCAGGTCCTGCTGCTCCGGCTCCTGCTGCACCAGCCTCTCCTGCGCCGGCATCCACTAATCCAGCTTCTCCAGTCTCCGCTTCACTAGCCGTCGACCCGACTGGATCTCCAGCAGGCTCCGGAGATACAGACATATTAGGGCTCTCTTCTGATGATGAGCCTTAGGCTCTTTTTTTATTAGCTCCCGCCTTTTTGTGCTTGATGCCAAAGGGGGAGAAGTTTTGTATGACTATATTTTGTTGGATGGATATATTTTATGTGTTATGGTTGGATGCTTTTTATGGATAGATATGGATCTCTTTATGCTACGAATATTTTTTCTTATATATGATGATTTCGTCTTTGATATATTGATTGATATCCATGTTGTATGATCTAGATTTGTTATCAAAGAGAGTTATGATATTGATCTCAGGCATACACTCAGGGGGTGTCAGGGGGAGTTATTCATTTTTTATTATTATCGAACACTTGTTGTCATCAATCATCAAAAAGGGGAGATTTTTGCATCTAGGCTATTATGCCTAATTTTGATGATTAATGCAAACAAGCGTTTCAGACTAATTGTATTTTGAGTCACTTGATACAGAGCCTAGTTGGAAAGACGTACAAGATGATCAAGGTGAAACAACGTGAGAAAGAAAAGCACAAGTCGCAAAGTACAAAGACGAAACACAAATAACGAGATTAAAGATGCAAAGGACCTGAGGTAACAATTTGTTTTATTACCGATCTCAGTGTTTTGGAGGTTGATCAATTTAGGAATTTGTTTTTAGTTTTAACTGTACTATAAATAGGAGTTGCAAGTCCTCTCTACATTTCCAGTATAAACCGAGAAACTGTTAGGTCACTGCATATCATTCATTTCTGTTGGATTTGATTTGGTTTTTCAGTTGAGTTTTTGACAGTAGAAAAGTTTTTGCATTTTCTAGAAAGATCTAGGCAGATCTGGCTTTTGCTACTATTGACAAAATATAGCCCTTTAAAATATCTTTCAAACAAGGTATTAATCTCTTAAATCGGATCTCTGGATTAAAAGTTATAACTGTTTTTATCTATGCTGACTGTCAGTCTGAATGTCAGTCTATTTAAACTGACATTTGTCCAGAGAGTGTGTTTTTGTGCCAAAATTCTTTTGACCTATGCTGACTGTTGTCGACGATTCGGACTCGGGGTCCTTAGCCGAACTTATGCAAAATTTGTAGTTCGTAAGACCTTTCAGGATGTCCCTCCGGAAAGATATGTAGAATTATGGAGAACTGGAGCACAGAGAAGTTTATACAGGTTCAGGCCCTCAATGGTGGGAGTAATAGCCCTACGTCATGTTGGGATTTCACTATATGTTGTAAAAGGGTTACAGAGTAACGGGAAAAGATCTTCACAGGCGAAGATTTTCCCTATCTGATTATACAAAATGAAGCCTGGAAGGCTTATGGAAGCTATCTAATCTAAGCCGTTGTCTTGGTTGTTTGATTCCTTGAGTGAGATGTGTTGTATCTCGTGATCCTTTGATCCTCCGTTTGATGCACCATGCTGCCCTTTTATACTGGCCGAAAGGGCGCCAAGTCGTAATGGCATCAAACGGTTGCTTAGATGCGGTTTAGAGAACCACTCTTAACCTCCACGCAAGTTTATTACGTGTTATTTGTGGATAACTGCACGTATTAACCTCCTGACGGTTGTTCCTCTACGTGAAAGAATCTTCGGGATACTTGGGATATTCCTGCTACAGGGATAGATTAATACCACGTTCCCTGGTTGAAAGTGCTCTGACCGCGTAATGTTGGCTGACCACGCAACATCTTCAACCTTCTGTTCGCGCATAGCATACGAACTCCTGACTGCTCACTAGCTGCGATTTGATCGCATAAAGCCTGCTACCTCGGGCTGGTACTTCTCAGAATGACTTGAATTCGCACCGCCAGGCACGTGTCTGGCTTGAATCTATCCTGAACCAGTCGTGCATTTATTTGAACTGACTCGGGTGTCAATCCTCGTCAGCTGTCAGTATGCATTTCGACCTCGAGCTGATTGTTTTGAGTTTCTGTTTTATCTGGTCATTTTTGTGGTCGATACTAACTATCAGTATGTGATACTGACTGTCAGTATGAGGTGTCAGTTTCCATATACCACCACAAACGGCTAGCAAAGTTTTATCTATAATTTTTGTCAGCCGTTGAGGTAGACACTGACTGTCAGCTTGACACACTGACTGGCAGTTTGTGCTAATTTGTTTCTTTTTTCGACCTCAAATGGCAAGCTGAGTTTTCTCCGGATTTTACTTCTTTCTGGTGGTGACTCATGCTGACTGTCAGCATGCCACGCTAACTGTCAGTATGCACTGTCACTTTTACAGCTCGTGCACAACGGCTAATTTGTTTCTTGAGGCTATAAATAGAGGCTTTAAGCAGTTGTTTTATACAATAAGCAACCTCATTCTCATACATACACTTGAGCATTTGTTTTAGAGTTAAAAATCTTGATCTGTTGATCAAGTCTTGAGCTTTGTGATCCACCGAGTGCTTTCGTTCATATCATCTGCATACTTAGAGTTTCTCGGTGCGTGTTGGAGGTCTAGAAGAGACCTTGCAACTTGTTACTCTTGGTGAACGCCCTCACCTAGAAGGTTTGGTGGCGTGGCCATTGATCTCTCCAATTCGAAGATTGTTGGAGAGAGTCGGCGTGATTTTAAAAGGCATCAGTGCTCGCCTTTCTGGAGTGGACAAGGAGCAACCACTAGTGAGAAATATCCTTCGTGGATATTGAAGCAAGACTCATTCATTTGAGTGCTTCAACAAGGAGTAGGGGAGACCAGGCGAGTCTCTGAGATCTCGGGAAAAATCTTTGTGTTTTTTCTCTCTTTCTCTTCCTTTTAATTGTGCAATATTTTGTTAAACTGTTTTTGGTTCTTCTCTTTGCAAAAGTTGTTTTAATTTGAAGTTTTTAAAGCCTCCTATTCACCCCCCTAGTTGGCATCCTCGATCCTACAACTCGAACAAAGAGGAGATGTTCTTCCCATCTGTGGTCTCGGCTCCGCGGGAAGTCGTAGTATTTTCCAAGGAAACTCCTGAGCAATGGCTCACCAGGGAGGAAGAAGACCGCAAACGGTTGGAAGATGAAGCTCGTATGCATCGAGAGGATATGTTTCGCAAAATGACAGAGGAAACTCTGCGTCTTATGCAACTTCACCATGACGCCGCGAACTTCAGCCCTGGAACATCTCATCAATGACCTCCCGCTGGTCGTAGGAGTGGCCAATCACCCCTCAGATCTGAAGTGTTCCCTGGAGGGTGAGGCGATGATGGCGAAAACTCCTTTGGCTCCTAGAAGGAGCACACATAAGCGCATTGGTATGATCACGGAAGTACTCCATAACCCTCCTATGGGCCTTACTAACAACGATGGGGTAACTTTTGCAAGAGTTCTTGTAGAAAATCTTGACAGAGTTGCATTAGATGTAACTCCAGTTGCCTCATCGCGTTTAGTAACCAATTCTCGGGAAGGGGATAGTGCTCGGCATTACTAGTGAAGGCATAACCATGTTCGAGCCATGCCGACTCGGCATGGACATGAAAAGATCCGGAGAGTTGATCATTCCCGCGATCGCGACCATGAGCCAATACACTCACGTTTGGGACCACATCATGGTGTTCCAGGTGCTAGCCTTTCCCACAACTAGGAGGACGATCGTGATGATCGACAATCTCATACTACATACGTTGGTTGCAAAGCTTTTTCGCCGGGATTAAGGGCAGTAGTCTAGCCTGATAAATTCAAGCCAGGCATGATCGAGCGATTCAATGATACACATAATCCATCTGAATTTCTCCAAATCTATGTTACTGCTATCCAGGCGGTATGCGGAAATGAGGAAGTAATGGCAAATTATTTGCCGACGGTCCCTAAAGGTCCGACATGGACCTGGCTATTCAACCAGCCAAAAGGATCTATTTACAATTGGGAAATGTTATGTGATGCTATCCTTAGCAATTTTCAAAACTGTTACGAGTAAGGTTCCAGAAATCGCTAATCGCTAGTCAGTCGGCAAGCAGGGGACTAGGGATTAATTGATTGAATTGAGGATTAATTGGAATTAATAGGTGGACACTAATCGGCAGACTTGAATAGTAGTCCATAAGAAATTAAAGCAAGGTAGCAAGTATCAAGCATCAAACATCAAGCATGATAATAAATTAATAATTAAAGCAAGGTAGCAAGCATCAATCTTCATCCTCTTGTACATAATCCTTGGTTGGAACCACTTCATCTTGGTCTGATTCAAACTCAACATCCTCATCATTGCCCTCCTCTTCGGATTCGGAATTGGACTTGAAACCATCTTCGTGAAGTTCTCTCACTCTTGTGCTCCTACGGGGTTGCACGGCTTCATTTGCCCCACTTGCTTCATCAATAAGCCTAAGCCCCGTTTCGGGCTCAACATCATCATCATCTCCTTGAATTATCCACTCTTGAGCATTACTAGCATTGCTAGCTAGAAGAACATCGATATTCTTCGTCTTGCTTCTCTATTTTTTGCTGAACAACCTTGCATTGAATTGAACATAAACAAGATTGCTTGCACGTTGAGCTTCTAGCCTATTTATTCTCTTAGTATGCACCTACATTACATGTTGCAAAGTGAATTAAATTATATAACATATTTATACTTGAAAGATGACACTTGCATATTGAGAGTTGAGAGTTACCATATCAAATGTGCTCCAATTTCTTTCACAACCCGATGAACTTGAGGTCAAAGAGAGGATTCTTATAGCCATTCTTTGCAAATTTGGAACACTACCTCCATATTTAGTCCACCAATTAGCTAGAAAGAAGCATTTAGTCATTAGTCAATAATATGCATGCATTGAGTATTTGAGGTGAAGTAAAGTACTTATTGAATTTACCGGGGCTAAAATTAAATTTTTGACATCCAAGTTGAGCAATTTGTCTCCCAAAGGTGCCTTCTTGATCTTTAAAATGATCAAGTTCAACATTTCTAGCTAGATCCATTGCTTCCAAATTACCATGAAAGAAACGTTCAACACATTCTCGGAATCCATTGTTTACTTCTATGTTGTGAAAAATGGTTCGATCACGATAACTATAATATAGATTCAAGAAGTAGCATGCCATGTGCAATGGAGAATCAAGCCTTCCTTTCATCTTTGTATCAATTGCTTCAATTACCAACTTGTAGTTGGCCTCCAAATTGTTTAAGGCCTCCTTGATTTGCTTCTTTGCTTCTAAAATTTCTCCATAAAGAAAGGGCATGGATGGACCATCCCCATCAACCATACGAAGAACTTTCACCAATGCTTCAAAAACCTTCAAGCAAAACCAATAGACAACACTAATAATTAGCAAACAATACAAAAATAAATAATGGACAGCAAGTAGTAGCTAAGTTTTGATGCTTGACTATACCTTTAAAACATTGTTCACACCTTTCCAAAAAGCCGTACTCAAGATTATGTAGTTTCCATCTTTCCTTTGCCTTTTTTAGTGTGAGAGCATTCATCCCATTCCATACTAACCGCCATATTCCTTAGTTCGGTTTTCTTCTCAATCAAACTTTGCAAAGTAAGAAATGCCGAAGCAAATCTAGTCACCCCAGGCCTAATTATATCTCTTCTCTTTGTGTGTTTTCTTATCAAGGCTAAAGTCTTATGATGTGCATATATAAAAATGGTCATTGCCTTTGCTTGATCAATTGTCTTCTTGTGCCTTGCGATGTTACCAATTCCTTGTAGCATCAAGTTGATGGTATGAGTTGCACATGAGCTCCAAAAAATATTTGGCCTTTTCTCCATCAATATATAAAAATATTTTGCTCCCATGTTGTTAGAAGCATTGTCCGTGACAACTTGCACAACATGTTGAGGACCTATTTCTTCAATACAAGCATCCACATAGTCAAAAATGAACTCACTTGTGTGCGCTTCTTCCGACACCTCCTTTGAGTGTAGGAAACTTGTTCCTAAGCTACAATGCACACATAAGTTCATAATGCTTCTCCTTTTTTGATCCGTCCAAGCATCGGTCACGATGGAGCACCCGGTCAAGGCCCTCTCTTCTTGATGTGGCTTCAACGAATTCTTGGTTCATTCCACTTCCTCCTTCAAAAACTTCTCACGGCATTCATATTGGGAAGGACTAATAAAGCCCAGGCCAAATTGACCAATGGCCTCCAACATTTACTTGAATTCATAATTGTTGATGGCATTGAATGGTATACCTAAAAATCAGTAAATCACACATACATGCATACAAGGTTAGCAATAGGCAAATAGCAAATACAATAAGTGTTGAGAGGTTGAGAGTTACAAAATCATACCATGAGCATAAAGCCATCTAGCAATATATTGCTTGCACCTATGTGTTTTTTCTTTGAAGAGCGTCTCATTAATGACCGTTTGTCGCTTGGACCGAGCAAAAGAAATAGAAGGATCAATAGGAGAAGCAAACTTATCCATGGGCCCTACCTTACGAGGTGCCGATTCTCCAATCTCCCTAAGCCCTTCCTCATCACTCCCATCTTCAATGACCACCTCATTTCTAACCTCCTCTTCTCTTGATCTCTTAGCCCTCTTCTTTTCTTGTGCCTCCTCCAAATATTTCCTACAGCTCTCTTGATCTTCTTTGCTAAACTTTTGACATTTAGCAACATTTCCTTTGATATGAGCAATATGTTGCTTTAATCTATAAACCCCTCCACTGAATTCCTTGTTACATAATTTGCACTTCACTCTATCCAATCTATTTGCATCGACTAGTATCCCATAGTCCCATCCTATATCATTGGAATTCCTCTTAAGGATGTTTGAGCTCGATGCCGTCGAATTTTGGGTTGACGACATGATCCTACAAGGCTAAAATACTACATCATACATTCATTCAAATTGGCAGCATTAGCATTCAACAATCAACAGAGGAGAGGGTAGAGGCTAGCGGTGGGGAGAGCAGAGGGCAGAGGCCAACGGTGGGGAGAGGAGAGGAGAGGGAGAGCTGCAGAGGGTAGAGGGAGAGTGGCGGTGGAGCGGCAGAGGGAGGCTGACTGCGGTTGGGAGAGAGAGGGAGGCCCACGGCGGTGGGGAGAGGAGAGGGCGGCGGCAGTGGGGAGAGGAGAAGGAGGCCGGAGGCGGTGGGGCAGCAAAGGGGAGAGGAGAGGGAGGACGGCGGTTACCTTCGATGGACGGTGGCGGCGGCGGCAGTCCCGCCGGCAGCGGCAGTCCCAGCAGCTCGTCGCTTCAACGCTTCCCCAAACCTAGCCGGCTAGCCGAACGTCACTTCCCCAAACCTCTCTCTCTTCAAAACTCTCTTCAACCTCCCAATTCCCCTCCCGAGTCCCGATTAAGTGATTCCCCAGCCGATTTGGGCCGATTTTGACCAACTAATCGGGTTGACAGATTAATGGGCCGATTTGGGCATAATCGAATCGGCAACCTAGCGACTACAGGTTAATTGGTGATTTTTTCTGATTTTTAGAACACTGGTTACGAGAAACCAGGCAAAGAAGACGATCTCCATCGTTTACACTAGACCTTGAGTGAGACCCTCCGGTAGTTTGTGAAGAGATTTGTATGGGTAAGAAATACTATCCCCAATATCTCTGACAATTCGGTAATCAGAGCCTTTAAACATGGCGTTCGATACCGAAGATTCATGAAGGATCTCAACATTCACCCGCTAAGATCAGTGTCAGAACTTTTTGACATGGCTGATCGTTATTCTGACGCCGCTAAGGCAGTGGAATGGAATAGGATGGTTGATAAGGGTGATTTACCACCACAACCTGGTCTAGATTCTGAAAGGAAGGATAGTTCTAACAATAAGTCAGGTCCATCCACGAGCGGGAAGTTCAAGAAATCAAAAAAGGATGGAGCGAACCAATCCTGAGAGGTCGCAAACATAGATAGGCGACTACAAGACAAAGGTAATAAAGTTCCATTCAAAAATAATAAACTTCTTCTGTTGGACGCAACAGTGACCACACGGAGAAATAGACTAACACACAGGGGTGTAAGAAGTGGTGTCCGTTGCATGAGGTTCCAAGACACGACCTCAAGAATTATCGAAACTGGTTAAAACACATGGAGAAATTTTACCAAGGTAAAGCCCCTATGCCTACAATACCATAGAAAGGACAACCCAATAGGAATAAAGACGCTGATGGAGACAAGGACATGCCGTACCAGGTACCAAACAATCATGTTAATGTCATTTTTGGTGGTTCTTCGTTGATCCGTTTGAGACCTAGTCTTGGTTTTCGCACTAGGCTCACCTAGATTCTAATATACGGAATAACGTGATCTTTCTCAGAATTACCGAAACCCAAAGAATGATCAAATACACAGCTCAAAGCAATTGCACAACTCTTTATTTCAAAGAGGGCTTTACATGTCGAACGTTAGACACACTTGCCTACGTCGAAGGAACTATATGCTGGATATATGATCCAAGACTGTAATAATATTCGATGATTTGAACTAAACCTATTACAAGGTATTTATAGTCCAATCATATGGGTACGTATCAAACTCAGTAACCTAAACATATTAGACTCATATAACTAACTAACTAATCATAAACGGATAAGCTTAGTTATATATATTTGGATCAAATTACAATTCCGAACAGGGAACGAATTCCTTTTCATGGTCGCAAACAAATCCATGGTCGCGAAACCTTTCCGAACACGGTTATGATCGCAGAGCCTTATGCGATCAAGACCTAAAGATCCTCTCGGATCATGACTCCCTTGTTGAGAAGGAGCCAACCCTTGTTGCGACCTCTCGATCAAATTGGAGATGCAGAAATTGAGCTTGTCATCCTTCTCTAGTGTACCACTTTGCCACACATACTCGTTGATCCTTCCGACCGATTCGAAAAGTCTCCTTTGTGCCACTGCGGGTGGTAGTCACCTTCTTCTCCAGAATCACATCTTCGCGTGGAGGTTCATCTCGTTGATAGACCAAGTCTTCAATAGATGGTAATATGGTATCTGGCTCATCATCCAACATTGAAGACTCAAAGAGTTTGAAGTGCTTGACATTGACAACCGAGTAAATATCCATGCATGGAGGTAACTCAAGCTGACAAGCATTATTACCCACTTTCCGCAAAATCCAAAAAGGACCATAACGTATGGGTTTGAGTTTCTTACCTTTACCTTTAAGTCTCTCCTTACTCAGATGTAACCATACCATATCACCTTCTTCAAATTGAGCATCAACTCGGTGCCGATCATGTCACGCCTTGTACTTGAGTTTAGCTCGCAGCAAGTTCTGTTCAACTTCTCGATGAAGCCATTGAATACCTTCCAGGAACTTTTGTGCTCGATCTTGATCAGATGCTTCCTTGTTGTTCTGTGCTGAGGTAGGGATCACAAACTCTATGTCAAATGGACTCTGTGGTAGAAATCCTAAACAGACCTCAAACGGCGATTTTTCAGTCGAACAATGCACTGCTCGATTAAAAGCAAACTGCAGGTACAGTATGCTTTCATCCCAGGTATTCGGGTGCTTCGAGTTATATCCTCTCAAGAGATGAACAACTGTGCGATTTACCACCTTGGTTTGACCATCAGTTTAAGGATGAAAAGCAGTACTCCTCTTTAGCTTGGTGTCCATCATCGTCCAGAGCGATCGCCAAAAGTGACTAAGGAACCGGGTATCGCGATCAGACACGATAGAAGTAGGAAGTCCGAAGTGTGTCCAAACGTGTTGAAAGAATACCCGAGCTGCTTCTTCTCCCATGATAGTCTTTCGACAAGGTATAAGAATAATCATTTTGGAGAACCAATCAACGATCACGAATAAATAGTCTTTGCCACGTCAGGTCTTAGGCAATCCTCCCAAGAAATCCATAGATATGCTCTCCCATGGTCGTGATGGAACTGGCAAAGGAGTGTACAAACCGAATTTCCGGTTTGCCGGTTTCGTGATGCTGCAGAGACCACAGCCTCGAACAAAACTAGCCACATCTTGCTGCATACACGGCCAGAACACATGTTGGTGAAGATTTTGCAAAGCCTTCGTAACCCCAAAGTGACTAGCTACCTTCGAAGTATGTGCTTCTCGCATCCACTGGATTCGAGGTGCTCCCCGAGGTATACAAAGTAAATTGCCTTTGTACAAGAGTCCTTCTCGCCGAATGAACTCCGTAGGTTTCCCTATTTTGAGCTCAATCAATGCTGATTGAAAATTAGAATCTTCACTGTACATTGTAGCATAGTCATCATGACATGAGGGCTCGATCTGCATGAACACTGATAAGCAGAGGGTCGTAACCGGTGGTCGCGACAACATGTCCGCCAATTTGTTGTGTACGCCCTTCTTGTACATAATCACTAGATTAAACTGTTGCAGATACGACATCCACTTCATGTGCCGAGCTTGTTATAGCTTAGAGTGAGTTTGCAAATATTGCAACAGTTGATGGTCGGTGTGGACAATAGTCTATTTACCCAAGAGATAACACCACCAATGTTTCACGGCCTAATGCAGTACGCAAAACTCCTTATCATACGTTGGGTAGTTCTTCTGAGCTCCCTGGAATAACTCGGAGTGATATACCACTGGTCGACCTTCTTGCATGAGTATTGCGCCCATCGCATAATCTGAGGCATCGGTTTCTAGCTCGAATGGTTTCTGTAGATTCGGCAAAACTAACACAGGCGCCTTGCTGATCTTCCTCTTCAGCAAGAGAAACGTGTCCTCATGTTTCCCTGTCCACTCGAACTTCTGATCGATCTTGGTTAATGCATGCAACGGAGAAGCCACAATCGAGAAATGTCGGATAAACTTCCGAAGATATTGGCATGCTCCCAAAAAACTGTGCAGGTCCATAACTGTTCGTGGTCGCGGCCACTCGTGAATCACTTTTACCTTATCCAGGTCAATTTGCAATGTACCGTTGCCGACCATGAATCCTAGGTAAAGTAGAGTTTGTTGGCCGAACTCGCACTTCTTACGGTTGAGGCGAAGTCGATGTTGCCGCAACTGTTCGAACACCTTTTCAACATGAATGAGGTGCTCATCCCACGAACGACTATAAACCAGTATGTCGTCGAGGTAAACGATCACAAAGTCGTCGATGAACTGTCTCAATACGTCATTCATAAGACGCATGAAAGTTGCCGGGGCGTTACAGAAACCAAACGGCATGACCAGCCATTCGAACAGACCTTGTCGTGTTTTGAACGCGGTCTTCCACGTATCCTCCTCTCAGATGCTGACTTGATGATACCCTAACTTAAGATCCAATTTGAAGACACTACTACAGAATTACTTTTCACTATCGGTTTAAAATCGTCTCTACTATCGGTTCTCTTACCGCTAGTGATCGGCACGATAGAAAAAACGTAGCACAACTCTATCGGTTGCAAACCGATAGTAAAATACCTATATTCCAACGTTCACTAATCATGAATGATAATTTCTTCTATCGGCTCAGTGAACTCAACCGATAGTGATGTTAGATTTCTTGTAACGGTTCTACACTGGAAACCGATAGTACTGTATAGTTTTCCTATCAGTTAGTTACTCGACACGATTAGTACTGGAAACTTTCTTCTATCGGTTGTAGGATATGAACCGATAGTATTACAAAGGATTATTAATAGATACAACAATACAGAGAGACACACAGTGGACAGATTGAATCTAATTATTCAGAGATTGAATTTATTCACAAATACACTAATACAAAGATATACACATGCATTGGACAGATTGGATCTAATTATTCACATATTAAGTTTATTCACAAATACACCAATACAAGTACACACATACACCAATTAACACATTCAATGTATATTACACAAGTCATTTACGATTGATCGTTGATAGCCATTTCATCCATCATATATTGAGCCCAAATTTGTCGCATCTGCTCCAATTGAGGCAACTGGTATTGGTTTTTCAACATGGCGCTCTGCATGCTTGTATGAAGTTAGGAAATTGATTTCATTTCAATTACTCTTTCCTAAAGACTACCTGGTTCTAATCGCGTTCAGTATCAATTTAAGAAACTGACACGAGAGGCAAGAACAATTTTAATCGGGTTGGTCAAGAACACTTACAGTTCGTGGAGTGGCCTACGATGGCACGATGCAGTAACCGGCGGTGGTGGAGAACCCAAATGCGAGCGGCAATGGTGGTGCAGGAGCAAAAAAGGGGACGTCGAGGAGGCTAGGGTTTTCCATGCGCTAGTAGAGACTTATTTGGAAATGTGTTTGGTTGGATTGGAGGGAAAACTCCCGTGTGTTTAACCCATTATAGGGGTCTTATACTATTTTACTATCGGTTCAAAAACACAACCGTTAGTGAACTTTCCTCTCTTCTAAAGGTCCCCATTGTTTCTTTTACTATCGGTTGAATAAATAAACCGATAGTAAAAGTTTATCTCTTCTATCGGTTAGTACAATAATAACCGATAGCAAAAATAACGTAATTTTACTATCGATTCAAAAACACAACCGTTAGTACTATTTCATATATTATATCGGTTGGTACAGTACGAACCGATAGTATAAAGTCCGTAATTTTACTATCAGTTACGAATGAAAAACCGATAGTACTATTTCATTTATTATATCGGTTGGTACAGTAATGACCGATAGTAAAAAATGTTTGCATTTCACTAACGGTGTACCAGTGTATAACCGATAGTAAAAAGCCTCTTCTCCGCCGTTGTCGTCCTATTCTATCGGATATTTCCCAGATTACTTATAACCGTTAGAAGATATGGGTTAGTGGATTGCATTTCTGTAGTAGTGAGAAGACAACAGCATGCTTCAATTGGTCTAGTAGGTCGTCAATACGAGGAAGGGGGTACCGGTTCTTGATGGTGATCTTGTTCAGTGCTCGATAGTCAATACACATACGCCAAGTCCCATCTTTCTTTGGCACTAACACCACAGGAGATCCACAAGGTGAACTACTTGGTTGAATGACACCATCGTGCAGCAACTCACCAAGTTGTCTTTTGATCTCTTCATTCTCCAATACTGAGTTGCGATACATACTTAGATTGGACAGTGTAGCATCAGACACAAGCTGAATTTTGTGCTCGACTGGACGTTTTGGCGGATGACCCTGGGTACTCTCGAACAGATCACTGTATTTCTCCAGCAGTCCAGACAACCGACCATAATTCTCTCGGCACACCAACGATAACGCTGGTCGAGTACCCTCACCTTGACCAATGGATCGAATCATGACAAGCACATACTTGTGACATGCATTGACAATTCATTTGGTTTGATTTGCGGTAATTAAGTTTGAAGTGTTGACGTGGATGTCTCTACTGATCACGAACTTAACTCCGTCTTTGGTGAGGTCATACTCTTGCGCACGCCGATGGAAGTGAGCGTCTCGATCATACAGATACGGACTCTTAAAGATCACCTGACATATATCGAGGGACAACATCGCATTGCACCTCATCGATATACTGTGCAGAGATTGCAAACTTCAACACACACTGACTCGTAATCTATTTGTTCACATCCGATGTAAACCACCCCAGCGGCTATGGTCGCGGGTGTGTGGTTGTCTTCAAACCAAGTCACCGAACCAGTCCAGCGGAGACCAGATTCTTCTAACTTCCGGGATCGAATATCGCTGCGACCACTTCGTGCTTCACCTAGATGTTGATGGTGAACAAGCCCTCCGTTGGGTTATGGTCATTCGGTGAATCCGAACCTTTCTCCTTCGGCATTGCCATCAGAGACAAGGTCATATCCGCCTCAGCAACCGAATCACTCGGACAAATTCTTCGTCGAGTGAAGTTGTAGTCGCCGTGGCTGCTCTTTTCCCTAGTCCGTTTTTCTTTAGTCGAAGTTCTAGATGAACCTTGTAGCATTTGTCCTTAGTATGTCCCGCGACTTGAAAATGGTCGCAAAAAGTACCTGTGCCCGGCTTCGAAGCATTTTTATTCGGACTCGGTTTTATTTTTGTTGAGGTCACACTATTCTTCGTGCCTTTGTCGCCACGGGATTTGTTCTTCTTTTCGATCGCCATAGCAGTTGTGCTTGCGATCGCAATGTCTTGGACTCCGAATAGACTTAGCTCAGTACTGATCAATTTCTGAAGTCCAGATTTGTATTTCTGAAACACCTGAGGATCAGACAATGAGATGCCGATAACCATTGCTTGTCACCGAAACTCCGTCGTATAGTCCTGAACAGATTGGTCGCGCCGTTGGTACAATCTGTGCCAATGTTCCCATCTCACCTCAAGGTAACCCATCGGATAGAATTCTTGTCGCAGAAGTCGTTTGAATTGAACCCACGCAAGGTCGTTAGCTTCACTACTGGCGACAAGGGCCTTCCACCAAGTCTTGGTGTGGTCCTTCATCTTCAAAGGTGCGAACTTCACCTTTTGAGCACTACTGAACCCTTTCAGGTCAAAGTAGGTCTCAAGCTGATCGATTCAAGAATCCAATTTCTCGGCATCGATCACCCCATCATATATGGGTATATCAATCTTAGCGTCGACCTTAAAAGATCTGACAGCTAAGGAGGTGTTGGCGAGGTCGTCGATTTTATGGTCGCCTTCGTCTTTATCTTCGTCTGCCCTACACAAGTCTTCACCAGTCTTCACACCCATAACCTTCCCTACTTCAGGAGGTACAATCATGAGCTGCCACTTAATCCAAGCAAGCACGGTTTTCATGTCGGTGGAGAGTTTAGCCACTTGTTCGGCTAGGTTAGCTTGAACGGAGGTATCATTAGACATTATCGAAGACGCGGCTGCAGGAACCGTCAATTGATCGCCTGAAGTTTCGCCGGAGGTTTTGTAACCCTGGCGAGTCTTCACCATCCACAGGATAGGAAAGTTGCTCTGATACCAATTTGATCTGTTTGAGATCTAGTCTTGGTTTTCGCACTAGGCTCGCCTAGATTCTAATATATGGAATAACAGGATCTTACTCAGAATTACCGAAACCCAAAGGATAATCGAAAACACAGCTCAAAGCAATTGCACAACTCTTTATTTCAAAGAGGGCTTTACACGTCGAATGTTAGACACACTTGTCTACGTCGAAGGAACTATATACTGGATATATGATCCAAGGCTGTAATAATATTTGATGATCTAAACTAGACCTATTACAAGATATTTATAGTCCAATCGTATGGGTACATATCAGACTCAGTAACCTAAACGTATTAGACTCATATAACTAACTAACTAACTAATTCTAAACGGATAAACTTAGTTATATATATTCGGATCGGATTACAATTCCGAACAGGGAACGAATTCCTTTTCATGGTCTTGAACCAATCCATGGTCGCGAAACCTTTTTGAACATGGTTATGATCGCAGAGCCTTATGCGATCAAGACCTAAAGATCCTCCCGGATCATTCGTCGTACTTTTCCAAGCGTCATTTTAGGTCTTTTCGCCGAGAGGTGAATAAAGGTATTCTAGGAGAGCCTCAATACCCCCGCTGGTCAGAGATATCTCTGACCTTCAGCTAGGAAGATTTTCCCAAAGGACTATTGCGACCACGGCGACTTCGATTGGTTATAACCCCCACAATTAGAAATGCTAAAGTAGGGAGAGTCCTAATCGGTGGAGGTAGTTCCCTCGACTTGCACTTTGCCAAAGCCCTTGACGAGATGCAAATCCCTCGTTCAAGGATTAAAAATGTGGTCCACCCATTTTTTGGGATTATTCCTGGTCATTCGTACACTCCAATCGGCCAGATCGTACCGCTGGGAACGCTCATAGAAGCAGAGAACTTTCGAACAGAATTGATTCCTTTGATGTAATTGATTTTGATTCGGCATAAAATGCAATTCTTGATAGGCCCTCACTTGCCAAATTCACGGAGGCAAGATGAACAAACAAAAAATTAACCAAATGTTACCAAAAATTGTTCAACTGAAGAATAAAACACAAAAATTTGCTTACCTTGTTCACGGTCTTTGTTGTGCATTGCTGATGTTGAGATCCTACTAGGGGAGAATATGGCGACGAGGTTTGGGCCTATGCAGCGCGGTGTTTACGGGGAAGAGGCGAAGGTGGCCCTAATACGGAGAGGTGGAGGTGCGCGGTGCAAGGTGTGCAAGGGAGAGGCGAAGGTGGAAGGTAAGGTGACGGAGAGCTGGAGCCGGAGGCAGAGTCAGAGACAGAGACGGAGGAGGGAGGTAACCCTAATGCGTGCGAAGCAAGCGACAGAGGAAGCAAGGAACCCCTGGAGACGCGTATACGCGGGCCAGGCTAAGGAAAATGAGCCCCCCTCGCGTATTGGCAGGCTAGGCTCTAGGGGAGGATTTGCACCACATGGGCCAGGCCAGAATGAGCAATACAGGCATCCAAACACCCAAATTTTGCATCCACGGGCCATGTTGAGCCCAAACCTAGCCATTCAAACAAACTTTTTTCCTCTAGACGAAATTGCTTGATGCTGGGATTGTAGACACTGCATTCTGGTGTGCCTTGGTTGCTTGTAGTTACTGAATTTCCTAGGTCTACCACGTTCACAATGTTCACTTTCATCCATATCGTTGTGGATTCGACGTAATTGGCGACGACTAGGCCTCGATCGCTCTGCGTATAGCTTCCTTGTGCCTTGAACGCATTGAACACACCATTTTATGTGGCAGATAGATGTTCTAGACTGTAGTACTCGGAGAAGTACCGCATTGGTGAGACGCGGATGGCTGAGTATGCTGCAATGACGAGAATAAAGCTTATGTTATAGTTGTGGTTTGTTGCATGTGAATGTCGCAATCTCTCCAATGGTGCATTGATGAACCTTATCCGATCTCATGTGGCTAGCTATATGATTCTGTCTCAATCGCCCCTCATACTTCCAATCAAATACATTAATGCAAAACACCGAGTGGGATTGTGCCTTCCTTATCTTTCGATTCATGTATTCTTGGACGACATCAGGTAGATTTTGCATTGGATTATCAATTAACCTTCTTGCGGCCTTTGATCGGCTGTTAAAATAGGTGACTGTGCAATACCATGTCATATCCACAATTGCAGTTAATGAGAGACAATGTACACCTTTCAACACTGCATTGTGCACTTCCGACAAATTGGTTGTCATGATTCCGTAACTTGCACCATAAGTGTCATTCAGTTGTGACCACCTTTCCTCTGGGAGGCCATCAATCCAGTGCGAAAACCTCATGGGCCTACACAACTGACCTCTGTGAGAGTGTCCCTCGCCTTCGTCAACCTCAGCGTCGATGTCATCTTCACTCGATGGTTCGTGCACTCTCATATATTTTCATCATCAACTCATCAAGAGTCTTCCAAATTTCTGTATATTTCTTCAATTGATTCTGCAAACATAATTTCTTGAAAGTAACCATGGGTCCTTTGTTCTTAAAGCGAGTAAAGAAATTTGATGTAAGATGTCTCATGCACCATCGACTCTGTGAAATGTAGGTTACTGACCATTCTTCATCAAATCAATGGCAGTCATCAACCCAATGTTCTAGTCTGTTACTATACAAACATTTGGGCACTCCATGACGACTGTTTGCTTCACGTTCACCAAGAACCATAACAAACTCTCTATGCATTCACTCTCCACCATTGAAAAAGAAACAGGAAGTTGCTCATCATTTGCATCTACTACAATAGTAATTAGCAATGTTTCTTTCTATTTTCCTATTAAGAACGTTCCATCCATGCATAGAACTGACCAACAATACTGAAATCCATGTATGCACTGTACAAAAACCCAAAATATACGACGCAACATTCTTGTGCTACCCTTTGTTCCTTCAATTTCCTCATTGAAAATATCTAGAACAGTTCCTGGGTTGCTTTCCTTTATTTGATGAAGCAGCCTAGAGACATTGTTGTATGCCTCCTCAAAAGTGCCAAATAACAACTCTATTGCCTTCTACTTCGCCCTCCATGCCTTGTTATATGTGATTTGATATCCACATGTCTTGGCCACATTAGCCATAATCTCCTTCGGTGGTATGGATAAGTTGGCATGCACTGAATGCTTAATCACATTGTCCAGATATGATGAGTTCATCTTTCAAAGTTTATCTAGAGCCTCAGTAAGCGTACAAGTGTGATTGCCAACTCTTCTTGTTTCGAAGTAAATATAATCCTTCGGTTGCGTTGCACGCACTTTCCACTGGCATCTCAAGATTTCATAATGCACCACAAAAAGATTCGGGGTCGATTTGTACACCTTAAAAGTTCAATGCAGCAACAACGTGTATGAAGTGATCGCCTTTTGTGCATCATGCTTGCTTCTGAACTGCTACCCTAGAAACAATGTTTGCTCATCAAAGACCCATGAGGAGTTCTAGTCCTAGCCAACCACCACCGAACTAAATCAGGTGGCATCTACCGACTCTGTGGGAGGGCCCATGTGATCTTCATCTTCTCCTTCTAAGTCATCATCTCCTTCTGGGTCTATATGATTGTCGTCCACTGTTTCGTTTGTAAAACTGGAAATAAATTCATGAGCATCAATGCGTGCTTCCCAATAAATGTCTAATTCTGCACTACATCGAAATGTCTTCTCAAATCTTCAAGCAACTCCCTCCACGTCTGCATTTGCACCACCCACATTTGTCTCACTATTGCTCCCACCCACCATATCAATGCTTGCCATGCTACCACATCATCAAATTTGCACTTGATTGTTTTAGTACATCAAATTTGACATACAACATGACCTTTCTATTCAACCCAGTTCTAGGGTCTTTCACTAATTGTAAGAATTGACCCCAAGATTTGTCACCTTTCAACTCACGGAGCACCCTTTGAGGGCTAAGAGAATCAGGCTTCCACTTAACCAAGACCCCTTCCACGACAACCCTATGTGTGTGCATATATGTCCATACAGAACTGATTAAGAATTAACCTCGATCGGTAGTTCTTTAAATGTTGTGCTATATGGATCTACCAATTCTACCATTATATAATTACAATTACTCATATCAGCTCCATATAATCCATTACGAATGACATCATCCCCATAATATATACAGATCATTTGTAGAACCATCCCTGAATATTATGAAACAAACCATATCAAATATCCATGTATACCATATTTTCTACATCAATAAATGCAGGTTATCACATTTTGTTATTTCAAGTTGTCACTTTTTTTAGGTTCTCGCATTTTGTTATTTTATGTAGTCACATTTTTTTTATTTTAAATTGTCATAGTTTATTATTTTATGTGACTTTTTGAAACATTTTTATAATCCACTTTCAGTAGTGTTCTCATAATGTTTAAGGGATAAACCATACCAAATTTGGAAGCATTTTAACATTATTTGAATAGGAAACAAAGTAGAGGAAGAAAACACATTTGACGCGTTACTTTATGTATCTTTTTGTAGGTTTTGTATGATGCACTTTGACGAGTGCGTTAGTCATATTTCAGGGAACAAACGTACCAAATTTTGAGGTATTTTTTTTTATAAGGAGTGAAACAGAGAAATAAAATATTGAAAATCAAAAAAAAAAAAAACCAGGGGACCCGGAACCCTAATGGGCACGAGCTGGCCGCAATTTGTTCCTTAGGGTTTTCATATTGCTAAATTATTTTTTGCGATAAATCTGATTATATTAATGTTATGTTCCCAATTGAAATGTTTATACATATTATAATCCAAGTTAAAAAACAAATTTAACTGCACATAAGTTGTTGTATTTTATTATTTCAAGTTGACGCATTTTTTTAGGTTCTTGCATTTTGTTATGTCATGTTTTCACACCTTATTATTTCAAGATGTCGCATTTTTTTTAGATTCTCGCATTTTGTTATCTCATGTTGTCGCACTTTATTATTTCAAGTTGTTGTTTTTTTAGGTTCTTGCATTTCATTATTTCATGTTGTCGCATTTTTTTAAATTGTTACATTTTTTTATATTTTTACGTAGTCATATTTTCCTATTTTAAGTTTTCATATTATTTAGATTGTTCTATTTTATTATTTTAGATGGTCATGTTTTCATATCTTAGTTGTCAAGTTTTATTATTTCAAGCTGTTGCATTTTTTTTGGGTTCTGGCATTTTGTTATTTCTTGTTATTGCATTTTATCATTTCAAGTTGTCACAATTTTTTAGGTTCTCACATTTTGTTATTTCATGTTGTTACATTCTATTATTTCATGTTGTCGTATTTTTTTTAAATTGTCGCATTTTTTATATTTTTATGTGATTTTTATTTTCTTATTTTAAGTTTTCGTGTTATTTAGGTTGTTCTCTTTTATTATTTTAGATGGTATGTTTTCATATCTTAGTTGACGTGTTTTGTTATTTTACGTTGTCATGTTTATTTATTTTAAGTTATCATTTTTTTTAGGTCGTAGCATTTTGTTATTTTTGGTTGGCATATTATTTCTTACAAATTTTTTTGTATATTAAAGTTGTTACCGTGATCATGCTCTTCTTTTATTATATAATAGTTATTATTATGTGATGGAAGGTCTGACTGTTTATGATTTTACTACATAATTACAAAGGTCGGCCAAAACAAGGCAAGATCGACCGAGCCAGCCGCCTTGAGAGATTATTTGGCTCGGCTCGACAAAATTCACAAGCTTTGAACCATGATTTGGCTTGGCTCAAATCTAGCTCGATCAAGCTCAAATTCAGTTCAACAAGACTCGACAACAAATAAATGTCATTCAAATTTGCATTGCTTGTGAGGCTTCAGTGGGCTCAGCTCAAGCTCGAATGAGTTCGACTCGAATATGTACATTGCAAATTGAAAATTCAAGATTTAGTGAACTGACCTTGAGCGAGCCAGGCAAGTCTCATGCTCGGCTCTAGTTTTGACTCAGAGGTTCACCTCAGGCTCGAACTCGACTCGTTTATTTCTCGAGCCATTCCTCAAATGAGCCAATTTTTGAGCCGATCCCGAATAGTCGCGAACTTCGATCTCTTTGTCCTACTCTAATAATTACTATATAGTCTTATAGAAATTTAACCAACTTGATTTTTTAAGGTTGACAAATTTTTATTATATTAACACAAATGTCGTACTAACCTACACTTGCCTCTAAATGTATATCTAATAAATATAAATATCAACTATGAATCCAAATATTGTCATTAACAATAATACACTAATGCAACATATAAAAATCAAGAACTAATTAAAAAACTTATTTAATCTTGTAAATATTTTCGTGCTCTTCAACTTTCTCTTCTTACAAATTTTAAAAACTTACTTAATCTTGTAGATATCTTCGTGCTTTTCAATTTTCTCTTCTTGCAAAACCTGAAATTTTGAACTTAAACAATTCAAAATTATCTCAAACTTCTCCTTTGCTCTCTTATATTCTCTTCATTGTTTGGTTATTGTTTTGGTTATTGTTTTGCTTCTACTTCTTTGCATCAACGCCAGGAGTACGTATAGAGGAAGACAAGGGGTTTCAACACCGAGTTTCATGGGTTGCAAATACGGTAGAGATTCTTGGATACATGTGCTGCAGTGTTCTCTTTCAAAACTGACTAAATTTTTCTCCTACTGCATTAGTGAAAGCCGCTGAAATTGCATCAAATCAATCAAATCCGGCTGTTTTTTGTCTGTCGCTGCTAAAAAATCTTTGTTGCACATCATTTCATTCTGCCGCTGGTGTTTGTTTTTGCCGCACAGCACTGCCTCTCATGCAGTGTGTGGTAGAGAGAATTTTGTTTTTGTCGCTTGTGCAGTAGATGCGTCCCACACTGTCTTTTGCTATGCATCATTTTCAGGATCAATAGCACTTTTAAAAAATATTATTTTTGTTTTGAAATACTGAAAGTCACATTTGTAATTTTATTTTTTTTAAAAGATTATTTATATAAAAAATTCGAATTACTCACATGATCACATTATTGCATCAATGAAATTGTTGGAAGAGTGATGGATTGTGAACACTAGAATTAATTGTAGTTCTTATATGCCATATCACTACTCAATTTTTACTTAACTGTTACAGATTAATTACTTAATTAGTAGTGTTTGTGATAACTTAAGCTTGGAGCAGATTGGTATATATATACAGGGAGAAAGCCAGAAAGCTTTGGTTTGCTAGTTGTAGTGAAATTAAGTAATTAATGTGTGATTAGGAACAAGTCTTCTCTTGCGTGTATTAATTCGGCTTGCCTGCGACGGCTTTGAACGCGGCGGCGGGGAGCGATCTGGCGACGCGATCTGGCAGTCGGGCGGCGCGGGAGGCTTGGATCCGACGACAAGAGACAGCAACGACGAGGCACAAAACGGTGCAGAGCGGAGTGGACGTCAGGATCACGAGTGGTTAGGGTTTAGAAATCAAGATTTGATATCATATTAAGATTATTTTTAAGTTATATTAAGGTGTAAAATTCAGTATATATAATTACAGTCTAAAGAATTAAAATTTAATTTAAACACGACTCAAATATATATACATATATACTTAACATCAATGAACAAGCAACGTTGTCCAGATGGAATGGTGTTAAACAGTAGCTATATAGCACATATTAATTGGCATATATTATGCTAATTAATTTGTGGGAGCGGTACTGGCTAGTGGAGTTTGTGATTACAGATAGCTAAATGTGAAGCTTGGCTTTGTCTGCATGCATGGCAAGCTCTTTCATTTGGAATCGTATATCCTTGCCCAGTCATTGTTTGTTAGTTTATGTTCGATCTTGACAAGTTAACTTCGGGGAAGAACTTGCATATATCTCAACACAAATTTTACATAGGGTTCTTGATGTTCACCCAACCCGACCCCAGACACCAGACAGCGGCGGGCGGGAGGCGCCTTGTATTGTTCTAATTATATATAATCAAATATCTTTTAAATATGTTAATATAATTTATAACTATTATTTTATCATTTTAATTAATTTTATGATATTTTATATTCAATTATTATTAGTATCACATAATTTTCATTAATTAACTTGTATATATCTTTATTTTATAACTATCCTTCCATAAAATTACATATTAAAAAACTATTTTATATTTTGAAAATAATTTTATTATCAAATCTAAAACCTTACCTGACCCGATGAATAGCCAAGCCTGATGAATACCTCCAAATGCTGCTCTACCGGAGCTCATCATCCCCCTGCTCCCCGTGACCCCACCGTCGTGTAGTCCATGAAGAACAAAGGTCTTGGCTCCGACTGTAAAAACGGTTCATCAAATTCTTAGTAATCACCAAATTGTAGTTAATTGATCATCAAGGATCCGCCAAATTGTTGAAGAAGCAAAAACCAATCGATCTTGGAAATGCCAAGAGACGAGGAAGGAGCGGCGAATGGCAAGGTTGGGCTGGAGATTCAACGTGGGATATGTAAAATTATTGTTATTTCTTGAATCTCTGTTTTTTTTATATGAATTGATAAGATGAGGTATTAAGAGATATTAGTAGATCGAACTATTGAATATTAATAATTTGGATGGTTGAAAGGAATTTAGGATAGCTATAGAAGAGCTCATATATGAAAGCAACCATGCACGTAGTGCATATATGCATGATTACCTCCAAATGCACTTGTTTGATGCTATATTTTTTGTGGTGAAAAAAAAATTCACAATAATCAGAGGATTTAACTAGTTAAAAGTGATCTTTAAAAAGAGAATAAGAACTACAATCTTCGTTATTAAATTAAAGTTGAATGATAAAAAATCAAAGAAGATAAGTCGTGTCACTAAAAAGTGGAAGAATGAAAAAATAAAAGTGGAATGTTAATATGATCTTTTATTAAAAGATGATGGTGTTTTTTAGAGAATGATCAAAATTATTTAAATCTATCCAATGATCAAAATTGATAATTCTTATTTCCTTATTTTAGGAATGATTCTTATTTAATACGGTCCTATTTACCACATTTTTTATCCAAAAATATTAGGATTGCATGTTAGATCTTGTGTCACATTTTTTCTATCATATTTTTTTATGGTTACAAACCAAATGATGATCACAGAAGATGTGTCACATAAAATTTTGTTTAGATAAAATATGATACCAAAACTAGCATGACCAATTGCTACCAGCAGAACGATCAGCAACAACACAAATAAACTGAAAATAACTGGCCCTGCTACCGACATGCATACAGAGAATAATTTCTGAAGATGCAGTATTGTTTAACATTGACGTCAGCATCATTCCACCTGGAGAAATTATGTACAATTGACATGTTCAAACATGTAAGCTTCTCATCTAAACGCAGTCTAGCCGGCTTGCATGCAGGCTGCCCAATGAAACACGCGCAATATTAACGCGCTAGAAGACTTATTCCTAATCATTAGCAAAATTGTATATTCTGACAACCATTTCTTACTATCCTATCACAGCCGCTGAACAAATTAAGCCAAACCCATGTCTCTATATAAATACTGAGCTCCTGCTGTCTTGGCCACCATCACTTAGCAATACAAGAAGAACCTTAAAGTGTGGAGTTCTCATACTTCTCTTGCTACGCACGAATCAGCTAGTTAATTCAGTGATTAGTGATCGAATAGGAACTAAGACATGGCCACTCCCCTCTTCCTCCTCGCTCTACTGGCTTTAGCTTGCTCTCATGCCATGGCTTCTGATCCAAGCCCTCTACAAGACTTCTGCGTTGCAGAGAAGATGTCTCAAGGTAACCACTTGACTTGATTAGAGAGTGTGTGTGTGTACATAAATAGCTGATCATGGTGCATGTGCATTTATCTGTTTATGCAGTGGGTGTCAATGGGTTAGCATGCAAGGACGCAAAGGATGTGGTGGCTGAAGATTTCTTCTTCGGTGGGCTCCACATGGCCGGCAACACGACAAACAAGCTCGGCTCCGCCGTCACGCCGGTCAACGCCATCCAGATCGCCGGGCTGAACACCATGGGTATCTCCCTCGCCCGCATAGACTTCGCGCCCTACGGCCTCAACCCTCCCCACACCCACCCGCGCGCCACGGAGATCCTAACGGTGCTCGAGGGCTCGCTCTACGTTGGCTTTGTCACCTCCAACCCGGCGAACAAGCTCTTCGCCAAGGTTCTCAACAAGGGCGACGTGTTCGTCTTCCCCCAGGGCCTCGTCCACTTCCAGTACAACTACGGAACCATCAACGCCGTGGCTCTTGCGGCCTTGAGCAGCCAGAACCCCGGCGTGATCACCGTCGCCAACGCGGTGTTCGGATCGAAGCCGTCCATCGCAGATGATGTTCTCGCCAAGGCCTTCCAGGTGGACAAGAAGACCGTGGACTCGATCCAGGCTCAGTTCTAAAAGTGTCTGATCTGTGTGCATTCATGCATTTGTTCGTTTGTTTATTAAGGTGTGTTTGGTTCCTTTAATTAATTAGTTGCATTGTATTCTTTTGTTGTTGTTAAGTTGGCTACCATGCATGTGTTGAATGTGTAGCCGCGGCGTCTTTTGATCTTTTCGGTTCTTGGTTGCAAAAGTATTGTGATTTTGATTGGTTAATTAATTCATTTTGGCAGTACAATGCAGTTCTACAATTAAATTCTCGATTTTCTTTCCGTGTACTTTGGTTTAGGTAATTGTTGTGGCTATGATATGTATGGTTGATGATCGAAATTAGTTCATCCAGAATTTGCTCTTGACCAGCCTGATCCAGAAAGAAAAAATGGCTAAAGAGGTTGTTTGTTTTAAAGTCAAATGTTGTCAAAGATTTGGCTTTTTTGACAGTTTTTATCAAGTCAAATTCTGATAATGCCAATATTGTTTGATTTTTATTTGCTTCGTGACTAGGATTTGACAAGCCACTAGTATCTAGTCAGGATTTGACCACTTTTATAGTGAACGTTGACTATAATAGTATATAGTTAGATTATGAACCAAACATATTTTTTAGTCCATATTTTCATCACACTACACAATTGATTATGATCACAAATTGGCTTGATAGCAAATCAAACACACCCAAAATCCATGCCTCATATGTTTGTGTGGCTCACAAAAATCGCCAAACCAAGTTTTAGTATAGCAAATTGTGAGATCTATATGTCATAGAAAGAGAGGGGTTCTGGTTAAGCCAAATTTATAGTGACTGAACTTTTAGCCAAACTTTTGGAAAAATTTTGTGAAGAAAAGGTAGCCAAGTGTTACTAAATGAGTTTGGCTAACCAAAACTTGGCTATGAACCAAACAAACATCAAATATATTTGATACTATCAGTTTTATTGTGAACCAAACATTCTCTCTGATTATTTTTTCCTTAAGAAATGGTGTTTAAAATTGACCAAAGTAACTTGAATGGTCAAATATGACTGTGAACCAAACAATAGCTAAATATATTTGGCATTACCAGCTTTTAGCGTGATAAATTTTGGCTCTTATCCAAACAGACCCTAAGTGTTATTTGGTTGGGCTTCAGCTTCTGGATTAATCATACGGTTGTTGTCGTAGGCTATTTAGTTAAGGAGATGTTTGGTTGGGTTTTAGTTTTGATTTGTCTCATGGGAAGTAGAGCCACTAGCTCCTTAGAGTTAGAAGTTGAAGTCAGAGAAATGTTTGACCTACAACATCAGTTTCTGTATTTTAAAATAAATTGTATTTGATATTATTAACTCTCTAATTAAATATAGTATTTATAGTTATAACTAATAACAAACTATATAAAATTGTAGTTTTTATGTATGGCAAATATGACATTGGACTTCTAGAACTGAAGAAGTCATCAAAACTAAACTCCATAATTTAGACTCTCTTTGGTTAAGATCTAGCTTTGGTTTCTCTAGTATGAGCTGGAGCACTTTGCTCCAATCCCAACAAAAAAGTTGGAGCAAAAGAATTGGAGAGCACATAAAATGTTTGGTCAGAACTTTGACTTCTCATATCTGACATCGAGCAAATTTGTAATTTGTTCGAGCTACCCTTAGCTTTACATTGCCAAAAATTTGAGAAAAATATCATCAATTCTCCCAAGAAACATCCCCAGAATCCAAATGCAAATATCATCAATTCTCTCAAGAAACATCCCAAGAAACATCCCAAGAAACATTTTTTGTGAGGAAAAAAAATATATGGAGTTAGATTTTCTCATATTCGAATATGGTACGGATATTAGTCGGATACAAATTCGAATAGGGTTTTCTTCAATTCGATATGAATTGGAATGCTATACGAATAAAATAATTATTTTACAATAAATATTTCTTGATTAACAAAAAAATACTACTTTCAACTTATTTTCTACCTCAATGTAATAATACACAACATAAATAATTCAACACTATATTACAGTTGTCAACATCATAATTACAGTAAAAAAAATTTGTTATTATAAATACACAATAAATTATAATTCTAATCATATATGCCCTTATTCGAATTGTATGATTATTCGAATATCCATATCTGTTCCACATATATACCCTTACATAATTTGAATCCGGATCCGGATAACAAAAATTTAAAAATTTGAATTTGAATTCGCATTATTTGTTGGATGCTGATTTTTTTACTAAATAATTATTTTATCAAATTCGATAAATAGATATTACATCTTGTTTACACCCCTACTCGTATCACTCTCTGAATATTTTTTATAAATAACCATAGAAAAAATAATTGTAAAAATGATCCAGAATTGCTATATTTTACAAAAATAACCCATCACGTTAGCCTCTCGAGTCTTGGAGACTCAACATGCAACTTGTCGAATGTTAGGACGCAACAAGCTGCTTGTCGAGCACTTGACAAGCCATCTGGCTTCTGTAATGGTTCGGTTGTGGTCGTATCAGTACGAGACTTGGTCGTGGTTGTACCAGTACAAGACCTGATCGTGGTCGTATCTAGTACACAAATTGATCATATCAGTATTAAAATTGGTTGTGCTCGTATCAGTTCAAAACTAGTAGTATCAGAACCAAACTGTTACAGGAGACCAGCACTCGACAAGCCGCTTATCACGTTCTGGAGCCGCGACAAGCGGCTTGTCGAGTACCCGGCACTCAACAAATTGATTTCTATTTTTTGCATCGCGACACATCGCTTGTCGAGTCTTTAAAAGCGACTATTTTTACAAAATAATACAACTTTAATTCATTTTTTTAATTTTTTTTCTCTAGATTATTATAAAAAATATTGGTCACTCTCTCGAAGCACCTATCAGGCTATATCCCCTTTCAAAACTCTCGCGCCCAACTCGACCCAGTCGCGTCTACCCTCACTGGCAGCTTGTCCACCACCAATCCTGTTCCCACCTGTCATATAATAGCACAATCCCTTGACCCGTGCAAAGCAAAGCACCACCCTTAGAACTCTCTAGAACAAGAATAAATTCGCGCACAAATATAAAAGCAAGAAGCACACACAGCACAACCCCCAAACGCACACCCAAGTGCACGCAATCTCACCTTCTCGAAGCTTCTTTAGCCATGGACGCCGACTTCGAGTTCCCTCCCACTGGCGAGGACGCCATGAGGGACTCCGACGAGGAGGAGGAGGAGGAGGAGGGGGAGCCGATGGGGATAGGCGGTCTCGGCGCCACCGGCGCCGCGGCGGCCGGCGGCGAGGGCGGCGACGACGAGGACTACTACCTGGCGGCGATGGAGGTGGGGGAGGAGAAGGAGATTGGGAAGCAGGGGCTGAGGAAGAGGCTGGTGAAGGAGGGCGAGAGGTGGGCCCGCCCCGAGCCCGGTGACGAGGTCCAAGGTGCGTGCGTGTACGCGTAGCATTTTGCTTTTTCCGGTGATGGGTGGGTTTGGATTGGATGGAATTGAAGTGGTTTTTTGCGGTTTGGGACGGCGCAGTGCACTACACGGGGACGCTGATGGATGGGACCAAGTTCGACTCGAGCCGGGATCGTGGGACCCCCTTGGTGTTCAAGCTCGGGCAAGGTAAGAAATTTTGTACCATTTCACATTTCAACGGGAAATGATTGGATCCTCTGCGGCCGAGTGTGTGTGTTTGTGTGAATCGAGTGATGCTTAAGACCTTGGAGCATAAATGGCAGTAGAGTGTGTGAGCCGTTCGATCAAAAAATATGCGGCAGGGATTAGTCGACACCTGAGAACTTAGTTTATTTCAATATAAACCAATTTCAATTTTGCATTTCATCATGCCTTTGAATTTTAGTTGAATTGTTTGCAAGCTTGTTTTCCTCTTTCACAACTGAGGATTGGTCGAATCCAATTTATATTGCCAAGGTAAACAGTAACAATTCAAACTTTGCATCACTAGTACAATTTTCTGAAACGAAAACTCAGTGGACATTGGATACGAAATGTTCTAATCTGCATTGCATTGTATGTAAGTTTATGTTTTCCCAAAAAACTATCATAAAGATTTTGTGTATGTTCCTCTAACGAGAAGTGAAGTATGGAAGAAATGATAAATTTTTTTGCCAATTTCGTTGGTCCTAATTTGCTCTAGGTTCTCCAACTATAAGCAATGTTTAGACAACCCCGTGTTGTTGAAGTTTGTACCTTGATGTAGTATGAGTGGGGTAACCTTGTATTTTAGGAGGGCGGTAGACTATTTCTTACCCCTTGTTACTGAACAACTCTTTCTTAACTAATGATAATTTAGTTCTTGTAACGTTCATTGCATGGCAATGGAATTGTCAAAAAAAAAAAAAAAAAAATACCATAAGCAATGCAATTCGCTGTTCCTATGTATATTTTCTTCAATCTTGTACAAGAACGTAAGACATAACAAATACTTGATTTTGATTTTGTGTGCCATGATAGTGTTATGTGGCATGCTGGGCTCTTAGCAAGCATTTTGGCAATTGTGTTTAATTTGGTAGCATCTTTTTCTTTCGGTATGGTAGAACTACATAAAAAACCGAAAACCTTAGGGCCTATTTGGAATGTAAGAATTCCACATGAATTTTGGAGAAAACCCCATATCCCGTAAGAGTGTATATTTCTTTTTTTTCAAAATTCCTACATTTCAAACGGGCCCTAACCTCTATGCTGTTTTTCAAATGTAATTTAGCTTAACTTAATCTTTTAAGCTCCATGTTTGAGTGATGTTGTACATTACTACACTTTCTTTTCTGCTCTTTTTTTGGTACCAACAATTAAGAAGCTTTTTCCCTTCTTTTCTGTCTAATAGTTGTTTTTTAAAAAAAAAAAAATTGAAAACTGTCTGTATTAATTCTGCTAAATAAAAAAGAAAAAGAAAAATGTCTCTAATAGTTGTGTTGTCATTTGTCAACAGGAAGTCATGAATCACATAGTCTGCTAATAGGAATGATACTGTTACTCTCTAATGTCTAATATCAGGCCAAGTTATAAAGGGATGGGATCAGGGCATAAAGACCATGAAGAAAGGTGAAAATGCCATCTTTACCATCCCACCTGAGCTTGCCTATGGAGAGACAGGCTCCCCCCCAACTATCCCTCCGAACGCCACACTGCAGTTTGATGTTGAGCTTCTGTCATGGGCAAGCATCAAGGACATTTGCAAGGATGGTGGCATCTTCAAGAAGATAGTCGTCGAAGGCGAGAAATGGGAGAACCCCAAAGACCGTGATGAAGTTTTCGGTACATTTTATACCACACCATGTTCTTGGCAGTTGTAAAATAATGCCATTTCAGCAACCAAATTTGTTAACATTTGATCAATTGCTTGATGCAGTTAAGTATGAAGTGAGGCTTGAAGATGGAACTGCCGTAGCCAAATCTGATGGTGTTGAGTTTACAGTGAAAGATGGTATGGACATTATCATTTCTGAGCGCATTGTTGAGATTTTAGCTTTGAAATGCCAGTTCCTAACATCCAACTTTTCATCTGTCAGGGTACTTCTGCCCTGCAATCGCCAAGGCTGTCAAGACCATGAAGAAGAATGAGAAGGTCCTTCTCACTGTCAAGCCACAATGTGAGTTTCCATACTTGTAGTTAGTTTCTCTTCATTCACTGTGGTGCAAAGTAGTATTGGAATTGCCTCTGATATGTATTACGTGGGTTGAACAGATGGCTTTGGTGAGCATGGCAAGCCAGCCTCTGGAGACGACACTGCAGTTCCTCCAAATGCCACCCTACGTGTAGATCTTCAATTGGTCTCTTGGAAGACTGTCACAGAGATTGGCAATGATAAGAAGGTCCTGAAGAAGATCCTTACAGAAGGTGATGCCTATGAGCATCCTAATGACTGTGCAATTGTGAGAGGTATGTTGTTGTGTACATTACTAATATGTTTTTCCTATTGCCCTATGTAATGTTACAATTTTACAATGGAGCTGAAAAAACTGTATTTCTTTGGCAGTGAAACTTATTGGCAGGTTAGAGGATAGTACTGTGTTTGTCAAGAAAGGGCATGATGGTGAGGAGCCATTTCAGTTCAAGACCGACGAGGAGCAAGTCATTGAAGGACTTGATAAAGCAGTTGCTAGCATGAAGAAAGGAGAAGTTGCTTTGGTGACAATTCCACCCGAGCATGCTTTTGGATCTTCTGAAACAAAGCAAGATTTAGCTGTTGTGCCTCCTGACTCCACTGTGTACTATGAAGTGGAGCTTGTTTCCTTTGAGAAGGTACCTAATATTGGATTTAATGTCATCACCTATGTGGCTTAGTTGCTGTTGATGATTGAACATTACTAACATTCTTCTACATTTTTTTTTCTGCAGGAGAAACAATCGTGGGAATTGAAGGAAAATGCTGAGAAGATTGAAGCTGCTGCTAAAAAGAAAGATGATGGAAATGTGTGGTTTAAGATGGGCAAGTATGATAAGGCTTCTAAGAGATATGAAAAGGTAATCATTTTAGTCCCTTGATCAAAGGCACATTGCTTTGCTTTGCCCAAAAATGACACTTACAATTCTCTCTGTTTTGATTTGAATTAGGCTGCAAATTTCATAGAGTATGACAGTACGTTCAGTGAAGATGAGAAGCAGCAGTCTAAAGTACTCAAGGTTAGCTGCAAGCTCAATGACGCTGCATGCAAGCTGAAACTTAAAGACTACAAAGAAGCAGAGAAATTGTCTACCAAGGTATTTTCCAAATGTGCCCAAGAACCTGAAGGAAATTCTATAGCTTCAATATTTTTTAAAAATTAAACAACCTGGACTGGATGAATTTTGGTATTCAGGTTCTGGAACTTGACAGCACAAACGTGAAGGCTCTGTACAGAAGGTCGCAAGCATATATGCACCTTGCTGAGTTGGATTTGGCAGAGTTGGATATCAAGAAAGCACTGGAAATTGATCCAGACAACAGGTAATTTTTTATTGCTCTCAGTGAAAATCTGAACCTGCTACTATCAACGATTTGCACTGCTGAAGTTAGCATTAACATATTCTGTTCCATCTGAGAGACCAATCAGCTAATTTCGATTCTATGTTACACCATTAGGGAGAATTTAGATCAAAGTCTTGCACAATTTTTCACCCAATTTTTTCATGGATGTTAGAAAAGAAATTCTTTTTGTATCCCAGGGATGTGAAGATGGGGTACAAAAGGTTGAAAGAGAGAGTCAAGGAGTACAACAGAAGAGACGCCAAATTCTATGGCAACATAATTGCCAAGTTGAGCAAGCTGGAAGACATGGAAACAAATGTAACTTTCTTCTTTCCTTTCTTTTGCTTCAATTGTTGTACTCTGGTTCTCACTGTTGTTTGCTTCTTTAAGAAACGCAGAACAGGAGGGCTAAGCAACAAACCCAGCCTATGGCCATTCACAGCGCTGCGTAGAGGGCTTCTGACGACTAATGGCGATAATAAGTCCACATTGTGGCTTGTGCTGATGCTACTAATTCCTGTGTTGCTAGTTGTTGCAGTGTGTGTGGCTTACTACATGCAGAGCAGAGCTCCTGAGACCGATTGCATCAAGTGTTAATATGGTCAGATGTGTAGGGTTTGGGGTCGCATACCATTTGCTTTGCTATAGAGTTTGTCTGTGGTGTTCCTCTGTTGTTTGTCGCACGTGTGTACACACACACACACATATTCACACACATATTCTAGGTTAGTGTGTGTGTGTATAAAAACTATCAGTCTGTCGGTGTGAGCTCCGATCTGTGTGTGGAAAGGAATAAGAATTTTGGCTCGTGATTTAAGAACAGGTAAAGGAAAAAGCAAACTGGTTCATTATTACTGTTAATTAAGTTTTGTTTGAACAAAGGCATTGTTTAAAATAGCTCGTTATTGTTTTGCCATAACTCCGCTATAACAGTTTTGATATGAAATATTATGTGATTGAATAAAATTTCATGAATACAACAATAATTGTTATATGGATTGTAAAATCTGCTACCCAGATAGTTGTTCGCTATGCTACATGAGCCAATTACTTTTGAATTTAAGACATTGTTTGCAATTTCTTTATATTCTTTCAATTCCCATAATTGTTATATTTAAATTTAATTAATTTTTCTTATAAATAATGAATATCAATTAAACTCTAAATCCCACATCTAAATTTCTATAGTGATATAAATGATTTTTTTTCTCGTAATTTGTATGACTCATCTATATGATAACTACATCTACAAGTTTTAATATGCCTCACAAATCTTACAAGGGTGCAATTTATGATAATGTTTAATTTATATGTTGTGAAGTTTATTTTACTTTTAAAGGGGAAACATAAAAATTTAGAGCTTGACATCAAATTAATCACTCATATGATACTTAGTACAAATACTTTGAATTAAAGATATATTAGCAACATATCTAATTATAAATTGACATATATGTTACATTGTTACTTAATAATATTATTTAATATAATGTTTTAGCTTTTTATTAATTAGTGAAAAATTACATATTAATTTCAAATTAACTCATACTTTAAAAGGAAAATTAGGTGTCTGACATTCGTTATACAACGAATTTGAGAATTGACACATGTTAGAAGTGAAATTGTTATATGACATTTTTCTATACAGAAATTGTTGAAAAATGATATAAATACGTATGTTATCTTGTATTCTATTGTATTTATCTAATATTATATATGTATTTGAAGAAGTGTCATATAACACGGCTCTCATTAATTTTGCCTACATGTTGAAGCCTTTCTGGCCGCTGCCACCCTAAACTAGGTTTGAGCAGCAACTTTTCCCCTTCTCCACCGTACCATCCTTCTCTGTCGTCACTAGCCATTCTTCCCCCTCCAATGATCTCGCTCAGTACTTGAGGACAAATACAGCAGTAGCAGCAGAGGTGCAAGAAGTCTCGAAGGTGAATAGAAGGATCTATCCTGGGTCCCTGAGGGGTGAGTGAAATTTTTGCTATAGCTTGATGAATTTTTCAGATGTGAATGAGATTAGGGTGCTGCATTTTGCTAGATTTGAGTCAAATTAGTGGTGTTAATTGAAGTAGAGTACTTCTTGCGCTTTGAATTAGTGGTTCCAACATAGTAGGCAGCATGACTAACCTTAGTGACACTTTTTCTTCATGCTTTACTTTTTGTTCTTTAGGATGGATCCTAGCATAGCTTTCAGGGTAGACATCGATAAGTTCTCTTTGCAAGAAATTTATAGTGACTTAACTGACGAGTTCACTTGAGGGAGCACACAATATAGCTCATTGTATTTTTGGGGCAACATGACAAATAGCTTCCATAGTCTAGAGTTAGATGCCCAACTGTTCGATGCCTTTAAGGAATATGAGCACATAAGAAAGGTAGTCATTCATGTAACTGTGATGGATCCTGCTTTGCAATCACAGGGATTTGTAAGTGCATTTGAAGATTTTTTTAAAATAGCGTCGTAGAGACCACAATAAGCCTCTTACTCAGCATAACAGTGCTTCAGCTGCTCCACATGCTCAGCATGATTCAAGGTCTACCATTTGTAATGAGCAGAGTCAGGTTGTTGGTTCAGTAGAGGATATATGTGGTGAACATGATGATGATCACATAGGGATAAATGATGAGGGCCTCTATGACATAGAGGAAGAGGATGGTGTTGACTTCTTTACTACTGGGGAAGTTAGCTATGCAGACTTTGTGTCTGATGAAGATGTGGAGCAATTGGAGGAGAATCTGAATGAGGAGGAGGTAAATGATGAAGTTCATTGTGAGTGTGACTAACTTAGAAAATCCTAAGATAGAAGTTGGTGCCACATTTGGTAGCCAAGCTGAGTTTAAGAAGGCTTTAAGGTAATATGCTATTCTGAATGAGTTTGAGTTTCACATAGATAAAAGTAAGCAGAAAAGGTTCAGGGCTGTAGTGATCATACTTGTAAGTGGATAATTGCAGTCACCAGACTATACGATAACGTAACTTATTAGGTATGGTCAACATGTTTCTAACAAATAACTGTACTCCTACAAGTATATGGTTTTCACATTTGTGACAGTTAACTTTTTTTTTCTTGCAGATAAGGAAGCTCCCTTTCCCTCACACCTACAAGTCAACAAGCAAGGCAAGTGGTAGGATGGCTGCAACTGATGGGATTACTGACAGGGTAGTGAATGGATTAGAGACAATCCAGCAATAGGGGCAACAGAGTTGATGAAGAAGCTGATGGAGAAGTATCATGTCATTTTGGGTTAATTTTACGTCTTTATTACTTGTAAAAAAAATACAATTATTCTTCTTTTATAACCCTTAACAAAGAATTAATAAGAATCTTAGATAGGCTACTAATTATTGTCCTTAATATTCAACACTCTCTCTCAAGTTGGGTGATAGATACCAATCATCTCTAATTTGTTACAAGTTAACACACACTCGTTGAGGCTGATTCTTTTTGTCAAACAATCAGCAAGTTGCTCTTTAGAAAATATATACTCTAGTTTCAAGCTTTCTTCGTTTAAGCGCTCTTTAACGAAGAAGTGATCAATTTTCTACATGCTTGGTGCAGTCATGTTGCACTGAATTATTAGCAATATTGATTGCAGACTTATTGTCACACCACAGTGTCAAAGCTCCACCTCAAAATAATCGTAACTCTGATAACAAACCTCTCAACCAGAGCATTTCACACAAGCTAGAAGATATAACCTTGTACTCTACTTCTGCTGTAGATCGAGAAACATCCTGTTTCTTACTTCGTCATGACACCAAGTTGCCTCCCACAAAAGACACAATACCTTGATGTTGATCTCCTGTCATCTGAACAATTTGCCCAGTCAGCATCACAATAGTCAACCACATCAAGATTCATATTCTTCCTGAACAAGAGATCTTTTCCTGGACTACCCTTTAGATATCTTAGAATCCTATATACTGTTTCCATGTGCTCTACTCTTGGGTCATGCATATATCTACTTACCACACTCACTGCATAAGCAATATCGGGTCATGTGTGACAAAGGTAAATAAGACGCCCAATAAGTCTTTGATAACTCATCTTGTTAGTTAGGTCTCCAACTTGATCACTTAACTTGTGGTTCTATTTAATGGGAGTAGAGACAACACGACATCCTAACATCTAGTTTCATTTAGCAAATCTAGAGTATATTTCCTTTGTGAGAGAATTATACTCTTTTTAGACCGTGCAATCTCTATGCCAAGAAAATATTTGAGATGACTCAAATCCTTACTTCAAATTCTTTACCTAACTTGTTCTTCAAACGGACAATCTCCTCAGCATCATCACCAGTGATGACAATATCATCAACATAAATAGCGAGTATTGTAATGAGTGTTTTAGAGTACCTGAAAAAGACAGTGTGATCTCATTACACTGCTTGTAACCCATACTACATAATGCATGTCTGAACCTATCAAATCAGGCCCTCAAAGATTGTTTTAAACCATACAAGGACTTCTTCAGCTTGCACACCTTTCCATTGTTACCAAAACTTGGTGGGACATCCATATATACCTCATCTCGGAAATCACCATGCAAAAAGGCATTCTTCACATCAAACTGATGTTGGGGCCAGTTGTAAAGACCACGAAGACGGTAAACAGTTGGGGCCATGAAGCTGGCTAGGAGTTTCGCTGCTTGCCCTATATTTAATTTGTCATCATTCAGCATTTAGGAATCGGGTCTATTTTCGAGTCGTTCGTTTTCATTTCAGGACAGTTTCGTGCCTTAGGAGCCAAAAAAAAAAGATTTTCTTTTAGAAACCTAGTCTAGAACCAAGCCTTGGGCCCAAAGGCCCAATTATTTCTTAGCTTTGCAATTCATTCCCTGAAACTTTTTATATTACAGCCACATTGTAAATTTGCACAAAACCCCCTCAGATTCACTGATTTTGCAAATCAGTCCAATTGACACCAATCTAGCTCAGAGCATCGTCACCTCTTCATCGGAATAGTAAACCCAGCCACCTCAGCCCCCAGTAAGTCAGTTGCATGCTTAGTGCACCAGATAAATCAGTCTTACAACACAATTCACACACAGATAGTAGAGGTTAAAGTAAAACAGCAAGAACCAAGGTAAGCCAGTAGGTCTGTAGAGTAGAGAGAGAGAATAGAGGAAAGATAGCAAACAATTCAAGCATCTGTTCACTCCTTATCTACCTTGTGATTCACAGGAGTAGCAGCCACAAGAGCAACTCAGGAACTAGAAGAAGTCCAGAACCCACAGCAAGGTGACAATTAAACCCAACCCCAGTTTTTAGCATAGTTCAATTATCTTGTTGAGAGGTTATGAAGACAGTAGGAAATTTAGTTCCAAACTCAACCCTGAACACCCCCAGGAACTTTTAGATCATTGCTTCCACATGAGGTGTTTACATCTTCATCACAAAATCACACATACATAAACGTTAGAGCATATTCATCCATCAATCACAACCATCACATCACACAAGAATAGACACAAGCATCACATAAAAAGACCAAAGTACCACAATCCAAAACCCTAGTGCCTCGGCCAAAACCTAAGTATAGAGGGAACTCACTTGAGGCGCAAGCGACGAGGACTAGGCTGCCTCGCCTCCTCACTCACGGCACACCACCAGCACAGCCACGCCATGGGGGCGCGGCCAGGCGCAGCCGTGGGCCGCGGGTGAGGAGGCGAGGCGGCGCCGCCTGGGCTACAACCGGTCGCGACGTAAGCGCTGTTGAGATCGATGAGCCACCGGTGAGGGTTAGCGGCGGCAGGGTTAGGGTTAGGGTTTCGACTACGGGGTACTAACGGGTGCGCGTGAAGAAGGAAGGGGCTCACAAGTCAAGCGGAGAGTGCGTCACCAGAGGAGCCACGGCGGCCGGTGAGAAATCTAACGACAGCGTGAGAGCGAAAGAGGGCCGGGCTGTGTGCGAGTGAGTATGTGTGTGGTCGTGGTCAAGTGTGTTTTGAGTGGTCGTGTGCGCGCGTGCGTTGCACGTGTGTGTGGGTGGGCCGAGCCGAGTGCGTGTACACGGGTTGGGCCAGTTGGGCCCAACCGAGAGTTTTCTATTTTTATTATTATTATTTATTTCTTTTCTTTTCTTTTTCTAATTTCAATTCTATTTTAAATTCTTAGTTAAAGCTTAATTAGCTACTGTTTGTTATTTGATTTAAAATTAGATATATGTATATACACACAAATATATGCTTACTGATTTAATAAACTAATTTGAATTGTTTTCATTATTTTTGTATACTATTTTATTCAAGAAAAATAATTGAAAAACTACAACTTACTTTTATTCCAATAATTTATAAAACAAATGCAAATAATATTATTTGTTTTGGAAGCTATCCAACCCAAGGTTTTTATACAATTCCATTATGCAGTTCAATTAAACTAATTTCATATAATATATTTCTTATAACTAAAATCTCTTTTCTCTTGGAATGTGGGTTAGTCGTGTTCGATCACGGTTCAGGGAGAATGAAAGCATACATGCATTCATCCTTACATTTTGTATTTCCTATTATACCAATTTCCTAAATATTATATATGTATATATAATTATGTTTCTCAGGAACTGACAGTAGCGAGGAGAATCGGGGTAAATTGCCGAACTCCGACTTCAATCCCGTCGACGTAGGAAAGTTCCTTTTTGATCAAGTTGAATATGCTTGACTAATTTCTTGTAGTATAATTTCAGATCTAGTTAAAATTTACCATTTGCATGGAAAGAGTATTTTTCAGAGATTGACTAGATGATTTATGGAGAATCATATGTATAAGATAAGATATACATGGGATGTTGAGCATGATAGTGGAAGTCTCTGAGTTTGAGATGTTGATAAAAGAAGGACTTCCTTATCTATGCTATGGATGAAAATTAGTAAGGACTGTAACCAGTTGTCTCTTACATCCAATACCGTAACACTCGTATCGACTACAGACCTGGTATGGGACAGGCCTAGTCTAGTATCTTATCTAGAAACTAAGGTCATCTCCACGGGAACGTATTATTATATGTATAAGCGCCATGGGTCACTCAGAATAACCTAAGGGCCGTCACGGATTGCTCAAAATAATCCAGATAGGCTCCACGGGTCGCCCATGAAGTATCCAGGATGCTATATGCTCAACTGGTGGAGTGGAGATGCTTTACTGGATAGATTTGAGAAAAACTTTGTACTCTTGATCTGGTCACGCATTAAAGTGAATGCGGAGTGATGCTGACGAGCTCCGACATGTAAATCAAGAGTTTCTGTGGGTAAAGAGATATACCTCTGTAAAGTAAAAACATGATTGTTCACTTCTTGTTCTCAGGTTGAGAACTGCGTCGCGGTAGGAAAAGAGGCCTACAGGTGGCCTCAGCTTTGTAGTGTAAAGTGCTCAGTAGAATTTTTCTAAACAATCAAATGGAGACTGTTTCCAAACAAATGTTTTAAAAGTGAAACTTATACGCCTTGACTTATTATATGCTTAAACATATTACCCTTGAATTTAGTTAACTTAGATCATCCTGCATTATGTCTTGATTCTTGCTGAGTACTTTTGTATTCACCCTTGCTATGTAAATTTTTGGTAGATTTAGAATTTTCGACCGAAGGAGGATTTGTTGAAAAAGATATCAGAGGAGCGGAGCTGACTCAAGACCCCGAGGATCCAGAGATGGACATATACAATTACGACCCTACTTTGGATCTGAAGAATATTTCTGAAAGCTACCGCAGAATTAGCTCGTTTTGCTAGTAAGAAGTATAGTTTTTGTAAAAACTGATGTTTTGTAATATGGGTTGTTTTTAATAACAAACTCTGAAGTTATAACCTGTTTAACCTTAAATCCATGCTTCTATTTCGCTACTCTGATTTGGACATTGTTCGGGAAAACGTGTTTTTGTCGGACAATGTTCACAGACTAGGCATGCTACCACGTGGGTGGGATGCCGGATCGCGTCACTAGTTGTAGTTTACTGCACACGAGATTAAAGTTCTCACCGTGCTCATTTTTGCTACTGGTGCAAAAGTCTCATCATAGTCAATCCCGTACATTTGACTATATTCCTTTGCCACTAGTCTCACCTTATATCTCTCAATCTTGTCTTCTGCATTTTTCTTTATGGTATACACCCATTTGCATCCAACAGATTTCTTCCCGACTGGAAGAGAGACTAGTTCCCTTGTCTCATTTTTCTTCAATGCCTGAAGTTCCTCCTGCATAGCACGAAGCCACAAAGGATCTTGCATTGCCACTTTCCAATCTTTTGGTATGGGCATAAATTATAATAATGCAATGAAAGACTTATATGCAGGAGACAAAAAAAATATGAGACAACATGAGAAAGATCACCTTCAAAGCCATATCTAGTCGGAGGCTTACCGGCATTGACTCGGGACTCTTTACGATGAGCAATAGGAAGATCAAGAGATACATTACTACTTGTTTCAGAGGGAGACGGGGTCAAAGGTGAGACAACTGAGGAGGGGTCAGGGACAATGACTTGCGTGGATGATCTCCACCTCCATTGGCACACACCCCTCATCTACAATAGGACATGGAATTATACCCACAACAACATTGCCACCTCCAACATGGTCACAATAGGAAGGTGAGGAGATATCACCAAATAAAGGCGTCAGTTCAGTTTTTTCACCATAGAAGGGCTCAAACTCCCGGAAAGTGATATCCATAATCACAAACATCTGTTTGGCCTGAGGACTCTAACACATGTAGCCCTTCTGTCGAGAAGAATATCCCACAAATATACACTTCAAAGCCTAAGGGTCCAGCTTTCCTGCAGAGGGTCGATAATCCCGAACAGAACATACACAACTGAACACCTTTAGAGGGACAACAAATGTATTTGTTCCCATAAGCAGCTCAGGGATTTTTCATGCCTAACACTCTTGAGGGCATGCGGTTAATTAAGCCACTTCATAACGGCTTTACTCCACAGGATTTTTGGCACATTCATCCCATACATTAGTGAGCGGGTAGTCTCCAAAAGATATCTGTTTTTTCGCTCAGCTACACCATTCTGTGCCGATGTATTCGGACATGTTGTCTGATGCAAGATCCCTTGAGTTGAAAGAAAAGTAGCAAACTCCTTGTTGACATATTCAGTTTCATTGTCAGTACTAACAATATGAATATGAGCATTGAATTGTCTTTGCACAAGAGCACGAAAATCTTGAAAGCAACGCAAAACTTTATTCTTATTCTTCATCATATAGAACCGAGTCATACGAGAATAACAGTCAATGAAAGTAACAAAGTACTTAAAACATGAATAGAGATAATCGAAGAGGTCCAAACATCTGAGTGAACAAGTACAAATGGTTCAATACTACGAAGCCTAATACTACCATAAGATGATCGTGCGTGCTTTCCAAACTCGCAAGCATCACACATGAGTTTCTTCATGGGCACTCGACTCATAACATTCGGATACATACTCTTTAGTCGGTCAAATAATAGATAACCCAAACGATATTGATAAAGCATCACTTCAGCCTCTACTTTACCTACAGTAGTAGTTAAAGCAGCACTGGCAACATCCACAGTCCCTCGATCCAAATATCGCAGTCAATCACGCCTAGTCCCAGTTCCCAAGACCCTCCTTATCTACCTCTCCTGAATATGACAGACTTCTCGGTCAATATAAACACCACAATCAATTTGATTCACCAAAGTACTCACAAAAAGAAGGTTAACCAGGAAGGATGGAACATGCAAAACAAAGGAAAGTGTAATGGTAGGTGTACACTGAACTGTGCTGATTCCCTTGATGGGTTGTGCAGTCCTATCAGCAGTTTGAACAGTTTCATGATGCATGAAAGAATATGGAGAATATGATACAAACTCACTAGAAGTACTAGTGACATGTCTAGACGCACTTGAATCGACTATCCAATCTAAAGGAGAAGTATGTGAGGATGCAAAAGCCTATGCCTCAATACTTGTGCCTGTATAGGCATAATTGGCAAAAGTACCAAACGTAGTGGTCATAGAGATCTCTTGGGTGGCCATAGGTTTGCTGGTAGAACTCTTAACCCTTATTTTGAACTGTCGTAGCTTCTCTAACTCAGAAAGCTCTGCTCTGTCATGCGCAACCGATCTCTCATCAGACACGACAAGATTGGCTTTAGAACCTTGGCGCCTACCACCACCACGTCTTCCACCTTGGCCTCTACCACGTCCGCCACCACCCTTGCCACACCCAAAATCGCGTGATTGTAGGCAATTCAAGCTAATGTGGCCAATCTTCCCGCAAGTAAAGCACTCGTGATTATCTGCAACAGTCAACGCAAATCTAGCAGCAGGTGGTAGGGTACCCGATGTCATCACCGTAATCGGGTCTCCTCCATCACCATAGCAGCAAATGCCTCCTCCATGGTGGGCAGATTCGGCTAGTGACAAATTGCAGCTCTTTTAGACTCAAACTCAGCATTCAAACCTTGCAGAAAGTTAAGTACTCTCCTGCGATCCACCCACTTTTTGAACATAGTCAGATGTTCAGTATGAGGAATGTCCAATGGGTCATAGTGGTCCAAATCTGTCCATAGTAGCTGGAGTGCATTTTAGTATTCGGATATAGTCCGCTCCCCTGAGTCATCCCTCGAAGTTTCCCATGCACCTCAGCCATCATCATGGCATTGCCAGCTCCAGAATATAGTCTAGCCAATTTAGTCCACATCCTGGCTGCGGTTGGAGTGGTTTCAACCATCTCAGCAATAGAAGAGTTCATTGAGTTCAGCAACTGCCCTTTCACCAGAGAATTAATGGTTTTCCAGTTCTGCCATTCCGAATTATTTTTGAGGGCTCAACATATGTCTCTTGCACACAATTAGCAAGCCTCTTTGCCTCCAAAATCATAATCACCCTCTTGGACCAACTAAGATAGTTTTTGGTCCCCTCTAACTTCACATCATTTGGCATGAGCTCTATCTTTTTCACCGTCTGTGAGTATGGCACCGCCATCACAGTTTTGTCTGATGATGTTCTCATCATCTCTATCATCTTCGCCATAAACTCTTCTATAGTTGGAACCGTGGTTGTCATCGCAATAGATCCAGAAAAAAATTTAGCTCATGCACTCACAATCTCTCCCTCGCTTTCTTGTCCACCAACTCACATCACATGATCAAAAAAGGCAGCCACAGAAAATCCTGGAGTCGCATGTGATCCAGATCTGCCACAGAAAATCCTTCCTCTTCCTTCTCTGGTGATTTAGAGAAGCATGGAGGAGAAATTTCGGCGGTGGCGGCCGACGGGCGTGGGGCGCATAGGCGCAGGGGGTGCGCGGGTGTGCGGCGGCGGCGGTAGCCGGGAGCGACGGTGCGGGAGGGGGGGGGGGTGGGGCGCAGTGGCGGCGGCAGCCGGGAGCGGCGCCTGGGCGGGTGGCAACGACGGTCAGTCGATGGCAGATTGGCAATGGCGGTCGATGAACTCAGGTAAGTCGCCAGCCGACTCTGATACCAAATTAATTTTAGGGCTTTATGGCTTGTACAAAAAAGATACAATTATTCTTCTTTTATAATCTTTAACAAAGAATTAATAAGAACCCTCATAGAAAAATCAATAAGAATCCTAATGGACTACTAACTATTATCCCTAATATCCAATGTTTTGACTTACTGGAAAATATGGCTTGTTAGGAATGCTACTCTTAAGCAAATCTATGGGGCCCGGGAGGAAAGCATTGACATGTTATACAATTTTAAGGCAGAGGTGGAGATGAGGTGTCCTGGTAGTTTAGTGGAGATAGACTACATGAAAGTAAGAGAAAACAATAGGTTCAGCAAGCTGTTTGTACCTTTGAAGCCATGTATTCATAAATGGATGCAGGCCATATTTGGGCATAGATTCAATTCACCTAACAGGAAAATTCAGAGGACAACTAGTTGCTGCAATTGTTGTGGATGGGCATAACTGGATGTTCCCAGTAGCCTATGGTATTATGGACTCAAAATCTACAAACAACTGGCTATGGTTCATGAAGAAACTGAAGGTAGCAATAGGAACACCTACTGGGCTAGCCATACACATAGATGCTGGTAAGGGCATTGATGTTGCTGGCATTATGGTATTCAGATATGAAGTTGAGCACAGAGAATGTATGAGGCATCTGTGGAAGAATTTCAAGAAGAAATTCCATGGTGAAGTCTTTGAGAAGAACTTGTGGCCAGCAGCTAGAGCATATACTAGTGACAAGTTCCAACACTACTACAACCAGATTGTGAATGCATGCCCAGAGGCCAAGGTTTGCCTTGATAAGAACCACAAGCATCTTTGGTTAACAGGCAAGTTTTCAGACAAATGCAAGTCTGACTACATCAACAACAATATAGCTGAGTGCTTCAACAATTGAGTTTCTGCACATTAGGATCTGTATGTGGTTGATCTTATGGACAAGATTAGACAGATGCTGATGAAGAAATTTGAACAAAGGAGGACAATTGCAACTAGGTTGGAGGGTACCATTCTACCAAGTGTTATCAAGGAATTGAATGCTAAGAGAAGGGGCCTAAGAAACTATGATGTTATTAGAAGTGGACATACCATTGTTGAGGTTAGTAGAATGGACCAGGAAGGGAACAATTGGGGACATGCAGTTGATTTGTCCATCAGTGAATGCACCTGCAAACAATGTCAAATTAGTGGCAAGCCATGTTTACATGCCATTGCTTTTATTTGTTCTTTAAGAGGATCAAGCATGGAAGATTATGCTCATGAGTACTACTCAGTTACCAGATTTCAAGCTACTTACGAAGAGGTGATAATACCAATGACAAATAAGTCTCAATGGCCTAAGGGTGATCATGGCTTCAAGTTATTGCCACTGCTAATAAAGAGGCCAACTGGTTGCCCAAGGAAGCAGAGAATCAAAGGATCATATGAGGGAATTGGAACCAAAAAGACACATAAATGTAAGAACTGTAGACAATTTGGGCATCTTACTAAGTTTTGCAAAAACTCTTCAATAGATCTAGATGCAGAACCACAAATCCCCTCCAAAAAGATGTGCACAATTGTAAAATATTACTTTGTATTTCACTGCTTGCATGCTACTTACTACTGATGTTGCTTTCGACACATTTCATTTCCTTCATAAAAAGAGCTAGCAAAGGAGGTAAGGCTAACAAAGCAACTTCTCCACAACTTTCAAGGGAACTAAGGTATACTACTAACGTCAATACATTTTATTGCTTTCATGTTATTTAACCCTGAGGTCTATTCTTAGGTCTATTACTGCAATGTCACCCACTTGAACACCACAAATCTCTACTATTGTGACAATAGTCCAGGACCCCTAACAAGAAGGTAACTATCTAGTGAATTAAATTTGAATACTAATGCACACAACCAATGAAGCTAATACGTCTCTTACCACAGCAGGCAGAGGGCACTTGCTATAGAATTTGCAGAACCTTCACATGATGCAAGCAAAGTTAAGAAAGCCAGTAGCAAAGAGGAGCATCAAATGAGTCATATTGGTGTGTGATGGGTGTGTTTTGGACCGGTATGTTGGTACTGACATTCCAAATGTATACATCATTCTACACCTTACAAACAACTACAACTAGAAGAACAACTATAGATGTTACAACCCAGTTCATAATGTTCGTAAGAATCTTATTAGCTTCCTCAATTTTTTCCATGCGCAGCTTCAGCCTCATCAACTCATCTCTAAAAGTTGCTTCAGTGCCTATCTCCTGCCCCTCTTGCTGGTTCTGTCTTGGTTAGGATTTCTTCTTGTGCGTGATGTGAGCTTGTCCACACCAACACGTATAGAGGTCCTGTGGTGGTGCCAAAACAGTGAAAATTTGCCCCCTTTTCCGCCCAATGCACTCACCTATTGTCTAGAAGGGCAAAAGGGTCATTTCCCCAGGATAAGAGTGTTATACAAGGCAAATACAATAGAATGCAAGATAACATATATATTTGTGTCATTTTCTAAGAATTTCTATAAGAGAGTATCATACAATAATTTCACTTCTAGTAAATGCCAATTATCAGATCCCTATTTTAAATTACTTCATTCGTTTCCAAACAAATATCGTTTTGACTTCTAGTAGTAAAACCAAGATATGAAAGAAATGACTAAAACAGTTTATTTAATATGTCTTATTAAAAATTTGTTTACACCTCAATATATGCATGTCATCTTAATATTAGTAGATAAATTTCTTGCAAAAATAAACTTCTATTATTAAAGGAAGAGCATATCTGGACAAAATAATAAAAATGTATCTTGAATTTGTAGAATGACATCTATTTGAAAACTAAGAAGGTTAGTATGTCATTTATTGGAAAATAGAGAGAATAAAAAATATATTTTATCATAAACTACGATGTATAAGATAGCTTCATCCATAATCCGGATGTGAAGGTTTTTTCTAACACTCACTGTGACAAACCGTGAACTGCACCTTGGTTTGAATGGAAACCCCTTATGTTTCGTCAGGGAGCAAAATTTATATTAGCATGCTAAATCTTAGTCTTATTGGTCGGTATATCGGCTAATATATGAAACCCTAAAATTTTTTTCCTTGATGTTTCTTCTATTTTACTCATCTTTTTCCATCTTCCTTGTATAACACCGAATTCAATAAATAGTTATTTGGTAAAAAAAATCAGCATTTGACAAATAATGCAAATTCGAATTCGAATTTTTCAATTTTTGTTATCTGGACTCGAATGCAGATTCAATAAAGATATATATGTGGAACAATGCAGATATTTAAATAATCATATAATCCGAATCAAGGTATATATGTTTAGAGTTATAATTTATTATGTACTTATGATGATAAATTATTTGCTATCGTAATTATGATGTTGACAACGGTAATATAGTGTTTAATTATTTATGTTATATATTGTTGTGTTGAGGTAGGAAATAAATTGACAGTAGCATTTTTGTTAATCAAGAATATTTATTGTAAAATAATTATTTTATTTGTATAGCGTCCAAATTCATATCGAATTAAAGAAAATTCGATTTGAATTTGTATCAGACTAACATCTGTACCGTATTCAAATCCGAGAAAAATCTAACTCCGTGTTCGTATCCGTTTAAATAATATAGTATATAATATGATTTGAGCGATATCCAATCCGAATATCCGAATATGATCGTTTTATACTTCTAGGTATGAGCTTATGTAAAGATCTTTGGCAACAGTGGATAGAATGCCATGGAACTCTTTAGAAGCCTATCAACTTTTGTAAAAGTCCGAAGACACATGTCTTTCTCTCAATTTGGACTGTTTGATCAAAAATTAAAAATCTAGATCAATTTTGGTGAAAGTTTAATTTTTCGCAAGATTGTTAAACATCTTAATTTTTCTTCAATATCAATACAAACTATTTACATTATGAATAGACTATAATTTTAAGAAAGACACCATCTACGTTTTCTTCTCTAAGATACCAATCCACTTAAAACTTGTGTGATTTGTGTTTTTGTAATATCTTACCTGATTTTAGATGAAGCCATATAACTATAACTCGAACAAAAAAAAAAAAAAAAAACTCTAGCCTCCTCATTCAAAAGTTATGAGTGACATTTTTTATTACATCATGCTATGAGACCACGACGAACACAAAATTTTGTAATTTGTTGCGACTTTATGAGTATTTTCTCAACTTCTAAATTTGGAGTCATTAGGCTTCAACCACTCAAAACCAACTCCAAGTTTTGTATAAGATTTTAATTCCAAATTTTATGGACTTGTCAGTTAGTATATTTAGGGGTTAAAATTGGAGTTGTTTGGTCAAATACTGTAATTCTAGATTTGAATTTCTCTAAAACCTGAGAGAAACTGAAATAAATTTCTATGTAAATCTGTTTGATTGAACTCAAACGCCGGAGTGGCCTGGCCAAGGCGCTTGAATTCTTGGCTCCGGAGGAGCCCACGCCGGCGGAGCTGGGGAGGAGGCCAACAGGAATTGTGGAGTTGTCTGGAGGTTGCTTCACAGCAGGAGCCGGGAATGCGGTAGCCATTTGCCCTTATTGTTTTCTCACAAAATTACAGCAATTGCCATCTACCTCCCAACCCTAGCACTCAAATCCCTCAAACGACGACCATTGGGGTACTTCTTCCCCGTACGATGCTTTTTCACATTGAAGGTTTGGTCATAGATTTTATTATAATTTGGGTTCTTGTGTGTTTTATTGCTCAAAAATTTTGTTGCTTTTTATGGTTTTGATCCCACTTGCTCGTCTGATTATTTGGATTTGGCTTCTAGGGATGTTTTTTTGGAGATTTGATGATATTTTTCTCAATTCTTTTGCAATGTAAAGCCAAGAGTAGCTCGAACAAATTACAAAAGTTGCTCTAAGTCAGATATGAGAAGTCAAAGTTTTGACCAAACATTTATGTACTCTCCTATTCTTTCGCTCCAACTTCTTTGTTGGGACTGGAGCAAAAGTGCTCCAACTCATACTAGAGAAACCAGAGCTAGATCCCAATCAAAAAGAAAATAAATTATGGAGTTTAGTTTTGATGAGTTCTTTAATTCTACAAGTCCAATGTCATACTTGTCAGACACAAAAATTACAATTTTATATGGTTTGTTATTAGTTATAACTATAAATACTATATTTAATTAGAGGGTTAAAAATATCAAATACAACTTATTTTAAAATAGAGAAACTGATGCTGCAGGTCAAACATTTTTCTGACTTCAACTTCTAACTCTAAGGAGTTAGTGGCTCTAGTTTCCATGAGACAAACCAAAGCTAAAACCCAACCAAACATCTCCTTAGCCAAATAGACTACGACAACAACCGTATGATTAGTCCAAAAGCTGAAGCCCAACCAAATAACACTTAGGGTCTGTTTAGATAAGAGCCAAAATTTATCACGCTAAAATCTGGTAATGCCAAATATATTTAGCTATTGTTTGGTTCACAGTCATATTTTGACCATTCAAGTTCCTTTGATCAATTTTAAACACCATTTCTTAAGGAAAAAAAAACCAAAGAGAATGTTTGGTTCATAACAAAATTGGTAGTATTAAATATATTTGATGTTTGTTTGGTTCATAGCCAAGTTTTGATTAGCCAAAAGTGAGGCTAAAAATTCAGTTGCCACAAATTTGGCTTAACCAGAACCCCCTCTCTTTCTATGACATATAGATCTCACAATTTGCTATACCAAAACTTGGTTTGGCGATTTTTGTGAGGCACAGAAACATATGAGGTATAGATTTTGGGTGTGTTTGATTAGCTATCAAGTCAATTTGTGATCATAATCAATTGTGTAGTGTGATGAAAATATGGGGTAAAAAATATGTTTGGTTCATAGTCCAACTATATATTATTATAGTCAATGTCCACTATAAAAATGATCAAATCCTGACTAGATATTAGTGGTTTGTCAAATCCTAGTCACGAAGCAAACAAAAATCAAACAATATTGGCATTATCAGAATTTGACTTGATAAAAACTGTCAAAAAAGCCAAATCTTTGACAACATTTGACTTTAAAACAAACAGCCCCTTTAGCCATTTTTTCTTTCTGGATCAGGCTGGTCAAGAGCAAATTCTGGATGAACTAATTTCGATCATCAACCATACATATCATAGCCACAACAATTACCTAAACCAAAGTACACGGAAAGAAAATCGAGAATTTAATTGTAGAACTGCATTGTACTGCCAAAATGAATTAATTAACCAATCAAAATCACAATACTTTTGCAACCAAGAACCGAAATGATCAAAAGACGCCGCGGCTACACATTCAACACATGCATGGTAGCCAACTTAACAACAACAAAAGAATACAATGCAACTAATTAATTAAAGGAACCAAACACACCTTAATAAACAAACGAACAAATGCATGAATGCACACAGATCAGACACTTTTAGAACTGAGCCTGGATCGAGTCCACGGTCTTCTTGTCCACCTGGAAGGCCTTGGCGAGAACATCATCTGCGATGGACGGCTTCGATCCGAACACCGCGTTGGCGACGGTGATCACGCCGGGGTTCTGGCTGCTCAAGGCCGCAAGAGCCACGGCGTTGATGGTTCCGTAGTTGTACTGGAAGTGGACGAGGCCCTGGGGGAAGACGAACACGTCGCCCTTGTTGAGAACCTTGGCGAAGAGCTTGTTCGCCGGGTTGGAGGTGACAAAGCCAACGTAGAGCGAGCCCTCGAGCACCGTTAGGATCTCCGTGGCGCGCGGGTGGGTGTGGGGAGGGTTGAGGCCGTAGGGCGCGAAGTCTATGCGGGCGAGGGAGATACCCATGGTGTTCAGCCCGGCGATCTGGATGGCGTTGACCGGCGTGACGGCGGAGCCGAGCTTGTTTGTCGTGTTGCCGGCCATGTGGAGCCCACCGAAGAAGAAATCTTCAGCCACCACATCCTTTGCGTCCTTGCATGCTAACCCATTGACACCCACTGCATAAACAGATAAATGCACATGCACCATGATCAGCTATTTATGTACACACACACACTCTCTAATCAAGTCAAGTGGTTACCTTGAGACATCTTCTCTGCAACGCAGAAGTCTTGTAGAGGGCTTGGATCAGAAGCCATGGCATGAGAGCAAGCTAAAGCCAGTAGAGCGAGGAGGAAGAGGGGAGTGGCCATGTCTTAGTTCCTATTCGATCACTAATCACTGAATTAACTAGCTGATTCGTGCGTAGCAAGAGAAGTATGAGAACTCCACACTTTAAGGTTCTTCTTGTATTGCTAAGTGATGGAGGCCAAGACAGCAGGAGCTCAGTATTTATATAGAGACATGGGTTTGGCTTAATTTGTTCGGCGGCTGTGATAGGATAGTAAGAAATGGTTGTCAGAATATACAATTTTGCTAATGATTAGGAATAAGTCTTCGAGCGCGTTAATATTGCGCTTGTTTCATTGGGCAGCCTGCATGCAAGCCGGCTAGAGTGCGTTTAGATGAGAAGCTTATATGTTTGAACATGTCAATTGAACATAATTTCTCTAGGTGGAATGATGCTGACGTCAATGTTAAACAATACTGCATCTTCAGAAATTATTCTCTGTATGCATGTCTGTAGCAGGGCTAGTCATTTTCAGTTTATTTGTGTTGTTGCCCATCGTTCGTAGTAATTGGTCATATTAGTTTTGGTGTCATATTTTATCTAAATAAAATTTGATGTGAAACATCTTCTGTGATCATCATTTAGTTTGTGACCATAAAAAAATATTATAGGAAAAATGTGACACAAGATCTCACATGTAATCTTAATATTTTTGGATAAAAATGTGATAAATATGACAGTATTAAATGAGAATCATTCCTAAAATGAGGAAATAAAAATTATCAATTTTGATCATTAGATAAATCTAAATAATTTTGATCATTCTCTAAAAACACCATCATCTTTCAATAAAAGATCATATTAACATTCTACTTTTACTCTTCTATTCTTCTACTTTTTAGTGACATGATTTATCTTCTTTGATTTTTTATCATTCAACTTTAATTTAATAGCGAAGATTATAGTTCTTATTCTCTTTTTTAAAATCACTTCCAACAAGTTAAACCATCTAATTTTTCTTCTACTAATTTTCACTCCCAACAGATATTTTCTTCCCTTTCAACGGTCATTTTCTTACTAAGTAAATAATTTTCTTTCTTCCAGCAGATCAAAATTCATCCAGATTACACCAACCATCACATCAAATGTCAGATCAAGGGCACAAGATTCATTTGATTCGACACTAATTACCTTGATTAGCCCTTAACCATTCCAACATAATAATTATGTCTTGTAACTTTGTCTAATATATATATATATAGTCATCCACGTAGAAAATTGAAATTTTTTGTACCGAGAATATTTAATAAAAAAAATTAGACAATAACAGAAAAAATAAAAATTGCTTCTCCTCTAGTCGCTAGCTCCACTGATGACTTGTGCCACCTCATTAGTCATCAGTACAAGTTGTCAGTTGAGTTGGTGACTTATGCTCTCTCTCTGGAAATTACAAAAATAAGTTAAAAGATGTGTAGAATTTATCAAAAATAACACATCAAAAATGAACATCAAAAAACAACTAAAAACATAAAAAATAACTAAAATGAGTGCATATTAATTTTGGACTACATGAATGCATAATATTGATAATTTTTCATATACTATTATTTTTTTTATAGGAGGAACGCATACATATGCCTCATATTTATGTTTTGAGTGACAAAAAACAATTGGAGAAATGACACAAAGTTGTGCAATTTTGGGAAAATAGCCTGCCGCGTTGACTGTCGAGTCCTAGAGATCGGAGTAAGCGACTGAAGACAATTTTTTCACACTTTCAATTTCTGAGATATACGAGTTAGGGTTTTTGTTTATCTGGGGAGTGAACATTAGGATTTTTTTTTTTGTTTCTGAGCATTAATTGCTAGTGGTTTTTTTGTTTCTAGGTTAAAAAATGGTTAGGGTTTATGTTTCCGGGGATTGAAGGCTAGATTTTTTTGGGAAATAAGTATTGAGCTTCAAAAAGGGTATCCACTCATGTCGCAGGGCAGCCTCTGGAACATAGACGACGCATGTCAACACCTGCATGAGTGGTATCTCCACTGGTCTAGGAAAAACTAAGGGTTCACAGTGCCATACAGAGCCGCCCACTTCCATCACGAGGTCAGTGTAATTCATGTCGACCATGAGGATCTTTTCGACCTATTCCAATTGAAGATGTTGGATATTTGCATCATCCACACATCGGTCCTATGAGTTTACTTACTCTTTGCCTGTCGTAGGTTATTGAATATTACTGTAGCTCATCATTTATATGCAGTTGCATGCACAAAATGGCGTCACTCACCAGGTGCGATGTGGTGGGTTTCATGAATTCGGAGAAAGTAGCACACATTATGCTCGACAGATAGTTGGACCACGTCGTAACCTACATGACAAAGGCATTGTTGGCGCAGCAGGACCGAAAATACATATTAGCACCGTATCATCAGGAGTAAGTGCAGTCCTGCGTACTTAATTTCTTAATGTATTTTGTGCCTAGTTTCAACGAATCTTAATGGTTGTCTTCGCTAAATAATGTAGCTCCCATTGGCTACTTATCATCATTCGTCTTGCAGGTTTTTTACCTCGATTTGTTGGCAAAAACTGAAAAGAAGATTATTTTCTTGTGGGGTCATGACATGTAAGTATAACTAATAGATGTAACCTTATATTTATAATGGTATATCATAATCGACAATGCTGCGTGTAACTCAGGGTTTTCAAAGAGTACGTGCAAAAAGGTGGGAGACATGATGCTATCAAGAGTGATAAGGTCGTTTTCACACCATACCTTGTAATTAGCTCCTCAATATATTTGTTTTTTTTGTAAATTCTTACAAGACTAAGGGTTTGGGCTAATGTCTTGAAAAATACTATTGTCTCAGTGCCATCAATAGCCGGGCTCTTGGGAATTCGGATTTTACGTGATGGCTTTCATGTACAAGCTTATCAACTTAGGCTTTGCCCAATTCCCTTAGGTATGCGGTGTTTCTAACTCGTACTTGAGTATTTCATCTTAACTTCCAAACTAATTGCTTACTAATTCTTGATATACTCATATCCATGCCTATTGAAAAATATGATGCACAAACCTCCAGGAAAATAAGGTCAACTTGGGCAAACTATATGATGGATGAGGTGACCATCAACCATAAATGAAATTTTGTAATTTTTAGATTGATTTGTACAATATTTCATTCAATATATGATTTGGACTTATGATGTAAAGTTTGAATGAATTGTGCTATAAATATTTGTACTGAGTAGATTAATGTAGTATGCTTTCATTTAACTGTATATGTGCTTTTATTCTGTATAGTATTAGTTAGATGTTAATTATTTCTGTCAGTTGCCGATAAAGCGTCGATAGAGATTCACCTTTTGTATCAGTTACTGTTGAGGAACCGATGGACAAGTTCATAATATTATATCGGTTATTACTATCTGATAGAAAATGTATATTTTTTCTATCGGTTCATAAGTACAAACTGATAGAAAATCATAAGATCTTCTTTTGGATTAGTTATACATGACCAATACAAATCTTTAATTAACAACTTCTATTTGTTCTATGTGAGAAACCAATAGAAAAAGTTACTATCTTCTATCGGTTCTATGTAAGAAGCCGATAGAAATATTTAGTTTTTTCTATCGGGTCCTACCTAGGAACTGAAAGTATATTGGAATAGCTTCTACCAGTTGTTTTTCTAAAACTGATAGAAAAGATTGGTATCATCTATCTGTTTCTTCGTAGCAACCGATATAAAAGTAGTATATAGAAAATGTGCGTATTTTCTATTGGTTATGAATCATTACAAGATTTATCCATCTTTACTATCATGTTCATCTCTAGCAGTACGATTAACCATTACTGAATTACATTTTAAACCGATAGTAGAGGTTATTTTTGTAGTAGTGCTTAATCCTCTCTATTTCACATATGTGCTTTGTTCGTGTGTGTGGACGGGGGAAGGGGATCGAGTGAGGTGTTGTGTATGTGTCTTGGGCAAAACAACATATACCACCATTTGTAATATAGTCTTTTCAAAAAACTATTTGAGTTATCACATGATTCACATCTATAGTTCCTATCTGGTTATATCTCATTCATATAAATAAATGTTGTGCACATAAGGTTGGGGCATGCAAGTTGATAAAGGAAAGTTTAGTTACAGTAAAAAAAATTTCCATAGCTAAGGTGCTCACAACTCTTAGTCTCTTATATACAAAAATTTTCTCTGCTCTCACCTCCTTAGCGGCTCCATCCAAATAATCGGATTTGTATTCATTACTCCAACTTGTACAACTTAAAATGATAAAATACAACAACTTAAGATAAAAAAAATCGGGCTTTACTAATAAAATACAACAAACTAAAAATAAGAAAATGTGACAACTTTAAATAAAAAATTAGGCAACCTAAAATTAAAAAATGTGCCAACTTTTAGTATGAAAGTAGAACTAGCTTAACTAAGAAAATATAAAAATCTAAAATAAAAAAAGTGGCAAGCTTAAGTAAAAAAAAATGTGACAACATAAAATAAAAAATGTGACAACTTAAAATAAAAAAATATGACAAACTTAACTAAGAAAATATGATAATCTAAAATGATAAAATCCAACAACCTAAAATAAGAAAATATGACAATCTTAACTAAAAAATATGTCAAAATAAAAATTGCTACAATCTACAAATGTAATGCAACAACTCCCGAGCATTTTCTCATGCTTGGCCATTGGATTGCAGCTTATTCATACAAATTATGCCATATCATTAATCAAGATCTATTGATTGATATAAAAAATGAAAGTAAATTTAATTAAAGATGTCAAAAATGAAAATAAATTTGATTAAAAAATATGTTATTATGTAGCCATTCCGGGAAAAAAAATTAGAGTTGGTAGCATGGCTTCTCTTTCGGTGTCACAAGCTAGCCACTTATGGTATGTTTGGTTGCTTGCATGAGGATAGACTGGCCCCGTATCAGTGGGATAGGTTGGATGAAATAAGTTGTGAGATGTTGTTTGGTTGATTGAATCTGTGAATCCTGGATGAGTGCTGAATTTGTTTGAACCTAAAACTAGACAACCAAACACACCATTCGTTTGTTTCTCTCGATCTCATAGTTGTCATGCTATGTATGTCTCTTGGTGACATACCTGAGATTGGCTAAGGCGCCAGGTCCTTAACCTTATCGTCATGCACAAACACTGTGAATTAATTTGTGTTTTTGGTTTACAACGCCACGTGTTAAGCTAGCTAGTGGCCGAGCCAGGAGCCCTAGCCCCCCACCAACTCCATTAGGCCCTCCAAATAAAGCTGGTGTTACAGGCCCACACCACAAGGCCTGGCTTGCCTAATTGAGGATTAACGAGCTATTTATGTTGATGTGATCTTTTGTTTACAAAAGAGATGGGACTAATTGGGTGAAAGCCACCGGAGATTAGTTGCACCTCAAATATTACGGTTTGCATATTGCATGCTGCAAATGGTTCGTGTGCCACTGCAAATCAATGACCTTGTTTCAAAGATTTTTAGGGTTCTTTATATTTTTTGTAATATGAAAAGTATATAATCTAGTCAACATATATCAAAATATTGGATGGGGCATAGTATTTGGTTTACATAATAGAGATTTGTGGATGATGTTAAGGAGAACACAAAACCAATAAATATACACTAACTAGAGATGCACACAAGTTCAAGAGTAAAGAACTACCCCTACCTCCTGTTGATAGTTCTCCCTAAATCGTCCTAGTAGAAGCCACAAGAGGCTGTACTAATTTGATATGTACAATATCCAAGAATATGAAGTACAGGAACATGTTGCAAAGCTATCGTAAAACGCTCAAAATCATTTACAAGTTGTTTTAACGGTTATCCTATACATGCAATAGATTTATCCCTATCCAAGTACTCGGAAACAACTTGGTGAGATGAGTATATAGCTAACCAATCTAGGTGGAAGCAATCCTTCGACTCTATCTCAGTCGGTGAAATTCAATATAGAGCAAGATACTTGTCTTATGTTGAAGACACGTGAATCTCTTTTTTTTTTTTTTTTTTTTTTCCTTCTCTCTTTGACCATAATAGGATTTTTATTTATAAGGGCTTGTTTGGGTGACCGTGATTTTTTTCCATGTCAAAAAAAATCCCGACCGGGATTTTTGTAATCCCATGGGATGTCAAAAAATCCCGGTCGGATAAAATTCCCGGTGGGAAAATTTCCCACCGGCTGTTTGGGTGACCGGGAGAAAAATCCTACCCATTAATGAAAGATATTAAAAAAATTGTATCTTCAAGAATTGAGGTAATATAACAGTACATAATCCAATACATAATTGAGATAATACTATCCATTAATAATCAAGCACATAATACCTCAATACATAATATATCAGTACTACGAATTACATCCAATACATAATACTTCCAGTATATAATATTCCAGTACATAATCAAGAATTGTCCTAATTAAGTACAAAATTGAAGTAATACAACAAGATGCATAACAAACAATAGCCGCAGCCGCAGAACACAAATCTGATCACACAGTGAGAGGTGGCAAAACCATCACCTCAGTACTCTTATCACATCACAGTTGCAAGAATTGTTTCTCTGTAGTACTGCATGTGCACCTACAACTGCACATTACAAAATACATATATACCAATCACGTTACAAATAGAACAAATAAGGTATTGTGAATGATAAGAGTATACAAGTGAGTTGTGAATGATAAAGAATTTCTGTACCAGATTTATCACAAAAGGGACATGAGAGAAAATAAAGAATTTCTTTGCCGCTTCAGAGTATTGTGAATGATAAGAGTATTGTGAATCATAGACGTGTGCAGTCACAGTAATTATACGATTATATCACACAAGAGGTCATGTGTTTATGTTTAAAAGTGAGTTTGATGAAGGTCAGGTTTTTATCTATATATCATATACAACTATCTGATACTTGTATCAGAGAACAACAAAATGAAAAAAAAATCATAGAAGGCATAGAAACATCATAGAAACATGAACTTTGCTGTTCTACTGGCCAAAAACTTGGTGATTATTTTATAGCTACAATTCATTTCCCTTTTGAAATCAGGATGGTGATCACATCATTCCCTTTTGAAATCAAGATTATTGTGGCAAAGTTCAGCTCTAACTTAAATCAAGTTCTATTGCTACTAGTGACAGAGCAAAATAACATGCAAAGATGATCTAATTGAAGAATAGAATCATCAGAGTGAAGAAATTGACCAGTTAACAAGTACTATTGCATCTTTAAACCAAACCCAGTAAAAAAATAATCATCCTCTAACTTGCAATAAACAATAGCAACAGAGAGGCAGCAAAACAATAGCAGCAAAGAACCAAAACCTACATACTAGTAATTCAAGGTTGTTGTTCATATGTTTCATATAGATTAGCTTTCAGTTCAAATAGAACCAAGTGTTCCAATTTAAGTACTGCATGTGAAGCAAAAGAGTTAACTATGACATAGTACATTACTACTAATCAAACATCCCAACAGCAACTTTGCTGGTTCTTATAATGTGCTGAAAATAACAGATGATAACAGATGAACACTTGGACACAAGCAGATAGATCTGCTGAAAAGAAGAGATGGGGAGAAGAATTGAAGATTGATATGTACCTGGATGAAGATCTGTGAAGATATGATCTGCTCCGAATGTGTTCTTGCTCTGATCTGCTCCGAATGTGAAGATCTGTGAAGATATGTGACAGAGCAAGTTCAGCTCTAACTTAAATCAAGTTCTATTGCTACTAGTGACAGAGCAAAATAACATGCAAAGATGATCTAATTAAAGAATAGAATCATCAGAGTGAAGAAATTTCCAACTATAACAGATGATAACAGATGAACACTTGGACACAAGCAAATACATCTGCTGAAAAGAAGAGATGGGGAGAAGAATTGAAGATTGATATGTACCTGGATGAAGATCTGTGAAGATATGATCTGCTCCGAATGTGTTCTTGCTCTGATCTGCTCCGAATGTGAAGATCTGTGAAGATATGTGAAGATCTGAACTGAAGAAAATAACACACAGATAGATCTATTGAAAAGAAGAGATGGAGAGAAGCGTTGAGATTTCCAAGTACCTGGATCAAAGATTTCCAGGCGCTTGTGTTCTTGCTCTGATTTGCTCCGATTTGAGAGAGATCTCAGGCGGCACTGGCGCGACGCTACTCTCAGGCGGTCCTCCTCCCCGGTGTCGGCTAGATCTGCACGGTCAGTGCATACAAATCAAAAAATTGCATAGATCTGAGAAACCCTAGATATGAGAACCCTAGATCTGCGAAACTCTAGATGGGGAGGGGATGATCTCACCGGAGAGGGGTTGACGGCGTCGTGCGGGGAGGGGTAGGCGACGGAGTCGAGGAGCTGCGAGGGGAGGAGTAGGCGGCCGCGAGAGAGATCGCGAGAGAGATCGTGGGGAGGCGCCGTCGCGAGAGGGAGCAGCCGCGCGAGAGAGAGAGTGGGAAAAAAAAAATTGCCTCGACAGACAATTATTTTTTTCCCGGCCGATCCAGTGGGATTGGGCCGGAATTTTTCCGTTCCCAGCCCGACCCAAACGCGATTTTTAGCTGGGCCGAATTTAATTCCGGGTGGGATTTTTTTGCCGCCGGATCCGGCCGGATCCGGGACTATCCAAACAGGCCCTAAGTGTTATTATCGTTTTATCCGGGTAGAACACCAGGATATCCGAACTGCCACATCTCAGAATTTTAATTGTGTAATCTTCCTTTAATAGAAGATATATCCGATCTGAATAGACAGAAGTCCCTTGCGGGCCGATCGTTGGAGAACATTGATTGTGCTACGACACTAGAAGTCGACGACCTACCAGTTTGGCATAAAATTGTTTTGGTGAATGTACGTGCACTGTATTGTTATGGTGGTATGATCGTGTAAGACTGTAATTAAGCTCTTGCTCTATTGGTCGTATATTTCATCCACAACTATTTACACTTAAAAAGTCTATTTAAATTGATAAGTTCCAATTAAAACTTGGTATATTGCTATGGCTCCCCCATTACGCGATTAACAATCAATCACCATGGCGCTGCTAGATATGTTTGAGTGATTAATTGTTTATTGGGTCTACGACTTGCACAATATTCTCTCTCGGTTTCATTATATAAATCTATTTTACTGAAAATTGTCATTTTACAATATGAAACTATAGATAAAAATGGTGTTTTATTATTTTTCTTCCTATTTTACCTCTCATAATCATTGTTCCAAATGGTGGTTGGCATGACCGACATATCGGTATCGATTTCAATATACTATGCTATGTATTTTTTATTTAAAAATATTATTTTGGAAGGACGCGACCGACATATCGGGTATGGCGACTAACATATCTATTATGGTGGGTAATATAATGATTGACATGTAGATATTTTTATTATTAATGTTGTGTTATATTTTAATTAGGGGTAGCCGGTCTAATTTACAATTTTTTCACTTAACTTTATAAGTCTTTGATTTGCATGCTAATATTTTGAAACAGAATCAGTACTTGAGTAGAGGCGCCCTTAAAAGTTGAATGTTGTCCTATGGTTTGAGCGTACGAGAATGCCTCTATAACACCAAATGATATATGCCTCTATAGACAAATGACCGATATGATTTGATTTATATTCATATTTGGTAATTATCTTATCAATATTCCAACCCAATCTAAAATCATTGTAAAAATAAAGATACGAATTTTAGTTTGTACTATCTAGAATCATATCCTAAATAATAAAACTACTGCATACTACTATATATATTTCTATTCATAGAATCAAACAACAATCGTCATAATTAATTTTTTTATATTTTATAATTTTTTACATCCTCTATCTAAATATGCATAGTAGAATCAAACAACCAAATATATATTATCCTCTCTACATTAACTACTCTACTTTAAAACATACCCTGGAGTACCCCCTTGCTCTCCATATCGGACCTGTTTTCGTCCTCAGTGTTTTCAAGACCTCCCTCTAAGCCAAAGATGCAAAACTGCACGAATCTCGACGCATTCTATCCTTACCTACACACAGTGGGAGATGAGAAATATACAGCCGAGAAACTAGGGTTTTCCACCATCCAAGAAACATGCATACACCTACCAGCCAAATCAGAATAAACTTTTTACAAAAAACTGATCTGCGCTCTCGATACTTGTGACGTCTAATTTTACTCTTGATCTGCACTTATCTATTCCTGTTTTGCCTTTCTTTGATTATATATGTAATCCCAAAATTTCTCATAATCATTTTCTTTTAAATAAAATAACATACAATTTAAGATTATTGTGTTTGGTAGAATCAATATTCTTGTTAAGCCAATAATAAGAATGTTAAACTATCATTGATACGATAAGATTTTCTATAATTATTGTATATTTACATATTGTAATATGTAAAAGTCATCTATTGGAGTATAACATATGTTTCATTGTAAATGTTTGTTGCATTGTCATATTTAGAGTGAAACAAAACAAACAAACTAATAACAATGGCACATTAAGATTATAAGATACACACCTCTTATATCTGTATTTTTTTCTAATAAATATTTGTTATGGGATATTCTTAGATTATGATTTAAATTACATAATATTTTAATTAAATATAAGAATTCTTTAAAAATATGGCGAAATTCTGTGTAGCAAACGCACTCTAGCATTGCTATTTGCTAATAAATATCTGCATGCATCGTCTGACTCGTACAACCTAACTACATCATTCTAATCTCGTCGTTAATTTACTCTTGAGAGTCCACCTCACGTACAACATATACCATACATGACGGCCGAGGACGCCTCCTCCCGCCCCACGTCGCCGGCAAGGCTCCTCCAGAGCATGCAGAAGACCATCAAGAAGCGGCTCGACCGCGTCGCCGGCGGCAACAAGGCAAAGTCGCCACCGGCTGCACAACGGCCATGCGTGCAGCCGCAGGAGCGCACCAGGGCCGGCTACGCGGCGGCGATGCGCCGCGCGCTGGCGGAGATCGAGGCGGGTGGTGACGGCGACGGCGCAGGCGAGGCGGCGTTCGACGAGATGGAGCGCGCCATGAGGGGCCTCATGGAGCTTGCCTACGGCAAAGCTGACGTGCCCTCCTCGCTGCCTGAGCAGTTCGCGTCGAGGTGGTCGTACCATGATGTACGTATTTAAACTATGCCATCTCTCTCTCTCTGCGCGCGCGCGCATGGTTCTTGGAACTATTATGCATGGTGTTTGTTTGTTTGTTTTTAGGATGCTCCATCGGGGACCAAGGTTATGGATGATCCTGTCATCTTGGCGTCTGGATCTGTAAGTTCTTTTTCATGTTTTGTATACTACTCTTATGCTAAGTCCACAACTAAATGCTATACAACTTTTAATGGTGTAAAACATATAGGACTAAAAGTTTTCATCTGACACCAGCTATTCATCTCTGAGTAATTAACCACTCAATAATTTTCTGCTTGTACTCCTTCCCCTGCTCAGAACCCTGTGAAAGCTAGCTCTACTATCCCCTTTGTTTCAGATCTTGAATTTACAATAACTTCATGTCATTCTATTTTAAGAAAATTTCTCGGTTGATACACCTCGAATTGATCTTATTGCTGTTAAGGATTTTCTTGGCCACTAATGAAGAGAAACATTTGTGTAATGGATAGAATAATTGTGTTCTACTATAGCGTGCGGCATTTGTTTTTCTAAAGCCTAAACACAAACAAGATCATATACCACATAAATAGGATATACTCCCTCGAGACATAAAAAGAAATTTTTTTTATGAATAAACCAATTAAAAAAATAATTACAGAAATAAGCCGGAATTTTTAAAAATTATAAAAATAACTCTCAGTCGCGACTCCACGCTCGCGACTAAAGCCCAGATCACGATTGACGAGGTGGCAGCGTCCAAATGACCCGCTGGCCCAATGTTGGAATAGTCCCACGTTGGTTAGTGGGGGAGCCTTAGCATGGTTTAAAAGGGTGAGGGTGCACCCCCTCATTGAGCTAGCTTTTTGGGGGGAGATGTGGCCCAAGAGACCTAAAACCCACTGCGGTACGTTGGGCCTGCATGTGTGGCTGGCCAACAGCTTGGGGGTGTGCTCGACGGGCGCGCCACGTGGGCGGCCCAGCCTACAATAGTATCAGAGCCAGGTTGGTGAGAAGGTGCGCTCGTCGGCGACGAGATGACTCGCTCTCGAGCACCTTCACCACGCCGGCGGTCGTCCTCACCGGCGATCGTCGACACGGGCAGCAGCTCCGGCACCGGCTCTGACAGCCGTGCCGCGGGCAGCGGCAGCAAGCAAGATCGCGGGCTGGTCACGTACCGCGCGATCAAGGATGATAGCCACAAGGCGAAGTACCCCTTACTCACGAAGACGAACTACAACGACTGGGCGTTGTTGATGAAGGTGAAGCTGCAGGCACGTTGCCTGTGGGACGCCATCCAGCCGGGCGACGTCACGCTCGAACCGCATGAAGACATGAAGGCGCTGGAGGCCATCTGCAGCGTCGTTCCTCCGGAGATGATCGCCACCATTGCCTCCAAGCCGTCGGCCAAGGAGGCATGGGAGAGCATCAAGACACTGCGGATCGGCAACGATCGCAGCCGAAAGGCCACGCTGCAGAAGGTTCGCCGCGAGTACGAGAACATCACATTCCGTGATGGCGAGTCGGTGGAGGATTTCTCCATGCGTCTCACCGGCATGGTCAAGCAGTTGGCGATCCTCGGCGATCCCGAACCGGATGGGAAATTCGTCGAGAAGATGCTGCGGGTGGCTCCTTCCAGGTTTAATCAACTAGTTCTCTCCATTGAAACTCTGCTGGACGTTTCTTCTCTTACCTTAGAGGAAGTCACCGGGAGATTAAAGGCGGCGGAGGATCGACTCGGTCTTCCGTCCGCTAAGGAGAACAACGGGCGTCTTCTTCTCACGGAAGAGGAGTGGCTCGCGCGGTACAAGACTCAAGGAGGTGAGTCTTCACGCGGCAGCAATGGCGGCCGCGGAAGGCGCGACAGGCGCAGTCGTGGCGGTGGCCGCGGCCGGAGCTCGGGCGGCTCGAGCATTGGAACAAGCCGCGCCGGCGACAAGTGCCACAACTGTGGCAAGACTGGCCATTGGGCCAGGGACTGCCGCAAGCCCAAGAAGGAGGAGCAGGCCCATGTGGTCCAGGCGGACGACGAGCCCACTCTCCTCCTGCTGCGCAGCGACTCCACCGACTGGATCCCTCCCTCTCGGTCTCGATCCCCAAATCGCGTTGCGCTGAGCTCGATCCCGAGCGGTGGGGCGTGTTGGGCACCAACAGTGGACGAAGCAAGTGTCCCGGCTGCACGTTCGGCGTGCAGCCCACGGGATGGAGGCGCAGCGACGGCGCATCCCATGACGTCGGCGGAGCGGCCGGCGGCGCGGCTGCTCCCGATGGACTGGCCGGCAGTGCTGCTCCCAGAGGCGGCGCCGCCCCCGCCGTCGTCGAGATCCGTCCCCGGCGCCGGCACGGCGGCGAGCGCGCGGGAGACGTCGACGGCGGACGCGCTTCAGCACCGGGACAGGAGCTCCATCGGGTCCCGCGGTGGGGCGGCGAGGCGAGGCGGTCGGCAGTCGCTGCATGCGCGGCGCGTGCAGGCGTTGACGGAGCACAGCGGCGCAACTGATTGGGAGCCGGTGCCTGCTCCCCCGGCGGTCGGCTTCCTCAACGCCGGCGCAACTCATGCGCGCCCCGCCTCGACCCCGACAGCGGTGACCCCGAGTAGCGAGCGCGCTCTTCGGCTAGCTGAGGCGCATCTCTTTGCGACACTCGGCGACGCAGAGGAGCAAGGATGCCGACGCTGGATCCTCGACTCGGGGGCCACGAATCACATGACCGGGTCCCGGGCGGCGTTCTCCGACCTCGACATCATCAGTGTTGGGCAGCTGGACGAGGACGGACACCAGATTACTGTGGAGGATGGAGTGATGTGGGTCCGTGATGAACAACGACGTCTCCTCGTGAAGATTCATCGCAGCGCAGGCCGGCTGTACGTGCTCGACATCAACATTGCACGGCCGGTGTGCCTAGCGGCTCGTGGCGGCGAAGATGCATGGCGGTGGCACGCACGATTCGGCCACATCAACTTCACCGCCTTGCGCAAGATGGGGCGAGAGGGGCTTGTGCGTGGCTTGCCTGTGATTTCACAGGCGGAACAAGTCTGTGAGGCCTGCCTCGCGGGCAAGCACCGGCGCGCGCCCTTCCCACAGCAGAGTCTTCATCGATCGATCGACCGAGGCGCTTGAGCTCGTTCACGGCGACTTGTGCGGGCCCATCACTCCATCGACTCCGAGCGGCAACCGCTACTTCCTGCTCCTCGTCGACGACTACAGCAGGTTCATGTGGGTGGCACTGCTGCCCAGCAAGGACACTGCCCCTGCGGCCATCAAGCGTGTCCAGGCAACAGCGGAACGCAAGAGCGGCAAGCAACTATGAGCTCTGCGCACGGATCGCAGGGGGGAGTTCACTGCGGCGCACTTCACCGAGTACTGCGCCGAGCTTGGTGTCCAGCGTGAGCTCACCGCGCCCTACTCCCCGCAGCAGAATGGCGTCGTCGAGAGGCGAAACCAAACGGTGGTCGCAGCAGCCAGAAGTATGCTCAAGGCAAAAGGACTCCCTGGCAAATTTTGGGGGGAGGCAATCACCACTGCGGTGTACATCCTGAACCGGTCGACGACCAGGAGCACCGGCGGCAAGACACCATATAAACTATGGAATGGGCGCATGCCGGCGGTGCATTATCTTCGCACGTTCGGGTGCGTGGCTCATGTGAAAAATGTCACGCCCAACGTCAAGAAGCTGGATGACCGTAGCAAGCCCATGATCTTCGTCGGCTATGAACCTGGCTCCAAGGCGTATCGCGTCTACGACCCGACTACCAGGCGTGTTCACATCAGCCGTGATGTGATTTTTCAGGAGGAAGCTCAGTGGAACTGGAGCGGGGACGAAGCCGAAGAAGATGTCGACAGCGACTTCGTCGTCGAGTACACCTCTGTGGTTGAGGCGGGAGTGGAATCCACTCTCCAGCCACAGACACCGGGTCAAGCTACAGCAATGCCTACGCCAAGCACCCCGGCGAGCCCACCTGTGGGTGAGATTGGCTCACCGGCAGCGTCGCCGCCTTCTCCGGAGTTTGTCTCACCACCGGCCGAAGCAGAGGAAGGCCTCGATGCAGACCACGATGACGACGTGCCTCTCCGGATCCGCGCCATCGACAACGTCCTGGGTCCGGCAACGCCACCTGGCTTGGCGAACCGGGACCTGGACGAGGAGCTGCTCCTTGTGAGCGCCGACGAGCCGGCGTCATTTGAAGAAGCGCAGGCGCATGAGTGCTGGCGCAAGGCGATGCTCGATGAGATGACGTCGATCGAGTCGAACAGTACATGGGAGCTGGTCGATCCGCCTCGCCAGCACCCAATTGGTCTCAAGTGGGTCTTCAAGACCAAGAAGGACGCCAACGGCAACATCACCAAGTACAAGGCGCGTCTCGTGGCAAAGGGTTACGTCCAGCGGCAAGGGATCGACTACGACGAGGTCTTCGCGCCGGTGGCGCGACTTGAGTCGGTCCGGCTCCTGTTGGCGCTCGCCGCAAGCGAGGGCTGGCCCGTCCATCATATGGATGTCAAGTCAGCCTTCCTCAACGGAGAGCTGCGGGAGGAAGTCTACGTCGCGCAGCCGTCGGGGTTCGTGGTTGCCGGCGAGGAGCAGAACGTGCTGCTCCTGAACAGGGTGCTGTACGGATTACGCCAAGCCCCGCGCGCTTGGTACGCCAAGCTGGACACTTCCCTGGCGTCGCTCGGGTTCAAGCGCAGCGCCTCTGAGCACGCTGTGTACGCTCGTGGAGTCGGCGCCTGCCGGTTGATTGTTGGCGTGTATGTCGACGACCTTGTGATCACCGGCGGTGAACCCGCTGACATTGAGCACTTCAAGAAAGAGATGCAAGGTACATTCCACATGAGTGATCTTGGTTTGCTGCACTATTACTTGGGTCTGGAGGTGAACCAGAGTGGTGGCAGCATCACGGTCAGTCAAGGAACATATGCCATGAAGATACTTGAAGCAGCTGGAATGGTAGGCTGCAATGCCAGTCACACACCAATAGAGTCACACCTTAAACTCAGTAAGTTGAGTTCTGCTCCTGCTGTTGACGCAACTGAGTATAGGCGTATTGTTGGTGCTTTGCGTTATTTGGTGAATACAAGACCAGACTTGGCATTCTCGGTGGGGTATGTCAGTAGGTTCATGGAGAAACCTACCTCTGAGCATCTAGCAGCCGTGAAGCGTATACTGCGATACGTCGCAGGCACAATCAACTATGGCTGCTACTACCAAAGGAAGAAGGCTGTTAATCATCTTGTTGGCTACAGTGATAGTGATTTTGCAGGAGATTTGGACACCCGCAAGAGCACATCTAGAGTAAGTTTCTTCCTTGGCAACAATGTTATCACCTGGCAATCACAGAAGCAAAAGGTCGTGGCTTTATCATCCTGTGAAGCGGAGTACATCGCCGCTGCAACAGCAGCTTGTCAGGGAGTTTGGCTAGCGCGGCTTCTTGCTGAACTTCAAGGGGAGGAGGTCGGCGCTGTCACACTGAAGATTGATAATCAGTCCACAATTCAGCTCAGCAAGAATCCTGTTTTCCATGATCGCAGCAAGCATATTGATACAAAATATCACTACATCAGAGAGTGCGTCGAGGAGGACAGGGTGAGGGTCGAGTCAGTCGACACCAACAATCAGTTGGTGGACATTCTGACGAAGGGACTTGGGCGTGACCGGTTCATCCAGCTGCGTGCCAAGCTCGGCCTCGTCGACGTCAAGAAAGTGAGCAAGGCTTAGGGGGAGAATTGTTAGCTAACCTGATTAAGCCTTGTCATTAGTTTACTTAATTAATGCATTTACTTGTTTCTTGCATGCGCACGCTCCAGGTTTTTAGGACGCCGTGCACACGTCTGGTTTTGTTAGTTCTGCATGCGCGCGAGCTTCGGAGTATGGAAGCCGTGCGCGTAGAAGACGCTGGTGAGATTAGCTCCCCACGTCTGCATGTAATCCGAGTCTTGCGCTTCGACGGAGCGCACGTCGTATTGGTCGTGGGGATGGACACGGCTGCGTTGTGGCGTGAAGTTCGTTCAAGCGCTCATACATTCAGTTGTAATCACTTGTTTAATAAATAGTGGAAGATAACACCCAGAAAAGTTGTAGCTTCATTGACAGCACCAAATACTTGTGTTCCAATTTTTGCTTCGTGAGTGTGTGCATTTTGGTTTGGTCCTGTGAGTGTGCAGGTTCTTGCCGGTGTTCTAGCCGGGAGTTTCAACAATTGGTATCAGAGCCTAGGTGGTCCTACTGTTCCAGACATTCTTGGCCCAATGTGTGAGGGGGAGATTGTTGGAATAGTCCCACATTGGTTAGTGGGGGAGCCTTAGCATGGTTTAAAAGGGTGAGGGTGCACCCCCTCATTGAGCTAGCTTTTTGGGGGGAGATGTGGCCCAAGAGACCTAAAACCCGCTGCGGTACGTTGGGCCTGCATGTGTGGCTGGCCAACAGCCTGGGAGTGTGCTCGACGGGCGCGCCACGTGGGCGGCCTGGCCTACACCCAAGACCCGCCACGTCGCCTTTCAGTCGCGATCCCAGATCGTGACTGAAACTCGTAGCGTTTGTGCTAAGGTTTTGGTGTGTTTATGTGTTTCGGTCCGACCGCTAGGGTTTGGGTGCGTTTGTGCATTGTGCGTGTCAGAAGAATGTAGGCAATAATGCACGTACAGACTGATGAGCTACATTTTCAGTTGCAACCCCGTCTCATGAATAGACGAAAGACTAATAGTAGAAAAGCCGAAAAGCGGATTAGATGAAAGACTAATAGTAGAAAAGCCGAAAAGTGTAATAGATAAAATGAAGAATCATAAAAAAGCTGAAAAGATAGAAAGTCTATAAAAAGTCCAAAACCAGACAAAGCTTTATGAAAAACTACTGTCCCCTCCCGCTCTTTGGCCGAGCCTGGTACTCCGATGGCGTGTAGCGAGAAGGGGGATGAAGATCCCTAACACGCCGTTTCCTCAGCGGTGGTGCCTGCACAGATGGCGAAGCCTGCGGAGGCTGTGTCGGCTACGTAGGTGGTGGAGCATCGTGAAGTTGCGACGGCTGCGTAAGATATTAATTGCTGGTGCTACACAGGAGGGTGCACCTGTGCCAGGATGTCGTGCTACGTCGCGCCCTGCCCCTCGTTCGCCGCCAAGTCCTGAGCCAGCACATGGTCTAGGTGGACCACACGCGTGGCGATATCAAGCTCATCTGTAGAGCTAATGGATGGCACGGGCGCGGCTGTGGGGGTGGCGGGCGCAATGACAACGGGTGGTCGACTGGCGGCACATGCGATGTAGAAGGACCAGCCGCTGACAGTGATGGTAGGGGAATCACCGTCAAGTGCGGTGGCAGCAACACTCTGAAATCGACCAGAATCTAATCGACTTGCTGCTCGACATCTGCACAATATGCCTACATATCGTCAATGGGCACACCCACACTGTCGCGGATCTTGACCATCATGTCACGTGCACTGGTAGAGACGGCGCCGAGAGTGTCGAGCTGTGTACATAAATTAATGTAATTATAGAATGACAATCCATATGAAAGTAAGGTTGCATAGAGTTAAAGAACTCACACAGGAGTGGATTCAACGTGGAAGGTGTCGATCATAGCCCTCGTCGACGGTGGTAGGAGGGACAGGCTCATCAGGCACAGGCGGTGGACCGCCCGCCAATCTGTAGAACGTGTGAGGTCATTACCACGCGAGGTACGAAAAATGCATGGCGTGGCTGTAAGGACAGTCCTCCGTGACCGTCTGTGTGTGAGTCCGATCCATCCACTCCTCTACGTAAGGGCTGCCGAATGACGAAGTCGTCCTTGCGATTCCCCTTCCTCAATTGTCTGAGGATAAAACAAATTAGTTACATAAATAAAGTATGAAGTTAAGCACGAAAGTAATACATATCTGAGATAACGTGCTCGTGAATATGGCGCGAGATATGTCGGGGAGGCGGCACAAGAACACGATGGCGCAGCCTGAACTGGCGCATGACTCGCTCTGGTGAGTAGCCCTCAACCATATGAGAGAAAACGAGCAGAACCTAGGTATGCCAGTAAGCATCATCATGCGTACACAGCGAAGAAAGGCCTATTGGGGCTAGGGTCTCGATGTGCTGTTGTGTCCACGGATGCCAAGTCACGCTGTCATCAAGCAGCAGATCAAAACTCGTGGCGTATGAAGGGTAGTAAACGTGCGTCTGATCCGTGGACCATCTCAAGCTCAGCTTGGCCCACCTCTATCCCATCGCGGGGCCGTCCCTCATGTGATGGCGCATTGCGAACTGAACCCGCAGTACCAGTGGTCTGTCAACGGGGAAATACTCGTACGACCACAACTGCAAGAGTATGGCGCACCCGGAGAACAGAGAGTTCACCTGATCTTTGCTCGTGGCGTTGCACAAACCCTTGTAGGTGTGACAGAGCACAGCAGACTCGAAACTGATCTGCGGCACGTGGCCCAGCTTGGAGTCCGCAATGAGCCTAGCGAGCTAAACGAACTGCCGCTTGCAGATGTCTCCGTGGGTGCCAAGGAACAGCAGCCACCCAAACAGGTACAACAAGTATACCTCAAGGTGGCGTCTGAAGACCTCCTCTGGAGCGGCCACGAGGAACGCAACATCGTGGACGACGCGCAGGTAAGTCTGGGGAACTCCTGCATGTTGATCGAAGGATGCTGACTAGAGGGGGGGTGAATAGGCGGTTTTAAAATTTTTTTTCTAAACTAGGGTTTAACAACTTAAGATTGCAATAACAAATCTTCTAAGAATATGAAAGACAATTCAATTCAGATTTTGCACTTTCAAAAATATTAATAGCAACAATTCAATCACTACAAAAATTAGGCAAGTAGTAGAGGTAACCGAAAAGATCGAGTTTTTCCCGAGGTCTCGGAAATTTGCCGATTTCCACTAATCCTCGTTGAAGCGCTCTTCGCTTGAGCTTATGCTTCGATTTCACTAGGGGTAGCCCTTCTCCACTCCGGATAGGCGAGCTCCGAGCCTTTACAACCACTCGCCGGGCCTCTCCGACACACCGTCGATGGAGAGATCGCCGGACCTCTCGGGTCGTCTAGGTGACGGCAATCACCAAGAGTAACAAGCCTAGCACCTTGCTTGATCAACCTCAAAGCTTGATGAACACAATGCAAATGCAAAAAGGCTTGGAAGCAAATTCACTCAACTAGCACTCAAGAATTCTCAAGTTTTGACTTCAATTGCTAGAGAATGGATGTGAGAGGGCTTGCACACTGTTGCTCAGGGTTTTTGAGATGTATTTCGTGTGTCAAAGACATCTACAACAGTGATCTATTTATACTCTCAGCAAAAACGGTCGAAATCAAGAAGATTGGGCGAAAGTTGTACTGGTCGGACATTGTCCGGTCACTTCGGACAATGTCCGGTCAGTACAAAAATTTTGACCGTTATTCACGTGAAATGCAAGTGTCAGTAGCCGTTTGGATTAAAATGTGAAGGCCCTTGTCCGGACAAAATGTCCGGACAGATGCATTTGTCTCTGTTGACACCCCTGTTTAAAATGATTTGTACACGCCGGACAGATACATTTGTCCGGACAAAATGTCCGGACAGATGTATCTATCTCTGTTGACACTTAACAAAAAACACTCCAGATTTTTGTATGGGCCGGACATATGGGATTTGTCTCTGTTAACACAGTCCTTACAAAAGCCCAACATTTGTATTGGCCGGACATTGTCCGGTCACTTCGGACAATGTCCGGTCACTTCGGACAATGTCCGGTCACTTCAGACATATCCTCCGGACAAATGCATTTGTCTTAATTTAATATGTTGTTAACATTTGTACTGACCGGACATTGTCCGGTCACTTCGGACAATGTCCGGCCTTCACCGAACAGATACACCGGACAAATGTATTTGTCTCTGTTGCACTTGTTTGCAAAGTTCTGAAATTGTTTGTATTGGCCGGACATTGTCCGGTCACTTCAGACACTGTCCGGCTAGTACAAAACGAAAACAGACTTCTGAATTTTTTACTCAACTTTGATTTAGGGCAAATGCAAATGCAAATATGCTTCTAAAAACTTCAAGGTTGATCAAGAAACTTGTGCTAAGACCCATCTTAATAGTACGACCATCTAACCTAGAAAATTTCAAAACAAGAAGGCGCTAGGTTTAGGTATTTGTACTCTTGTCGAGATTTTCGTCGTTTTTGCTTCACGGAGTCTTGATAACCTTGCTTTGTCTTTCCTTGATGCTTTCTCCTTTGATTTACCTGAGTCTCAGATACAGAGGTTAGTCGCAAATCTCACGGATGTCATTAATCACCAAAACCCTAATTAGGGCTCAAGATTCAACACTGCAGTCTGCACAAAGCTCCTCGCTGGCCCTACACCCTCGAAGCACTGCAGGAAATTAATCCAGGTGCCATGCAGCTCTATTGGTGGCCGCGGGGATATATTTCCCTGCGGATAGGCAGATCGAGAAGCATGCTAACGTCCTGCAGCGTGATGGTGAGCTCGCCGAAACTGAAGTGGAAGGTGTGCGTCTCGGGTCTCCATCAGTCCACAAGCGCAGTAACCAAGGGTTGATCGAATGGAAATCGGTGAGCCCGATCTACCATGCAGGAGAACGGCAGCAGTCCGGCCTCAAGCAAATGAGGCGCAAACCGCTCATCCAGGGGCCACATCTCCCGCGGTGTCCTCATGTACAGAGTGGGCAGAACGGTGCCCTACAGAAGGCGCCGAGCACGGTGACACTAATGGTGGTGTTGATCAATCAACTTGGGGAGCTGCTGGTTGTCCGCCACACCTGCATTTATTGCATATTGGTCGCGACATTTGAACATCACAATTAACAGATATTATAGACGTACTTAATAAAATTCACAACATTACATTACAATAGTACTCAAAGAAATTGAAAACAAATCATACAGATAAAAGTTCGTTGCTTCAGTTCATCGAAGACGTCGACGTGCCTGCCACCTGTAGGCATCGGTTCTTGTGTGACCAGGCTGCCTGCACACGGTGCATCTACAGAGGGCATGTCCACACTTCACCACATCCATATCGTTGCATATCCACCTGACTCGGCATCGGCCAGCATGGCCCACAAGGAGCCTCTTGTCTAGGATCCACGTGACGGCATCTTTCGGCGAAAGCTCTCGATAGTTTCCTCTGACCGTAAACCCGTGGAAGACACCCTTCCACGTTTTCGACAAGTACTGCAAAATATAATATTCTGAGATGTATTGTGTCGGATTGATTCCATGAACTGAGCATGCAACGATAACATGGGTGCAAGGAAGGTGCAGCAGTTGAGGCTTGTTGCACGTACATTAGGCCTTTCCATTTGCGATCGTACATTCGTGGGCCCGACCTGCTCTCAATGTGCCATGAACAAATCTTTGACTTAGCCGAACCTTGTAGTTTCCATTCAAACGGCTTAACACTGTGACATCGTGTGTCAAGGCTTTCCTCATCTGAAATTCAAGGTAATCATGAATCTTTCTGGACCAGTGTACTACAGGGTCATGCACAAGTACTCTTGCCGCCGAACTCCTACTGTCGTAGTATACTATTGTGCGGTAGAATGTCATCTGAACTAAGACAGTGAGTGGTAAGTATCGCACATCTTTCAGGAGGAAATTTTATACCTGGGCAAGATTTGTCGTTATGAGTCTGTATCGTGCCCCAGCAGTGTCATGTAGCAACGACTACTTCTCCTTTGGTTTGGGTTCAATCTCCTGAGTAAAACTTACACTCCTGTCATTCCCCTCGCCAATAGCGTCGCTATCTTCCTGTTCACCTGGCTCGTGGCATTCCTTCAACGTACTCTCGTCCAACGACTTCTATATAGTCGAGAACTTGGACTCTTGGTTCTGCTTGGCAAGGCTTTTGAACACCTGCATCATGCGCTTTCTCTTGAAACAGGTGTGAAAATTCGCGGCAAGATGCCAAGAGCACCAACGACTCTGAAGGTCATCCCAGGTCATAGCTGGGTCCGTTCCAGATTGCCTGTACTTTATCGCACTCAACATTCCTCTGTTTCGATCGTAGATCAAGCATACGCATGCCCGATCTTTGACCACCTCATTCCTCAGCTTGCCCAAGAACCAAAGCCAGCTGCTGTAGTTCTCCCCCTCGACCACTGCATACGCTACGGGGAGAAGCTGATCGTTGGCATCAATTGCCACGACAGTCAATAGAGTACCCTGGTATTTGCTGGTCAAGAATGTTCCATCAATGCAAAGCACGAGTCTCATATACCTGAAAGATGCAACATACTGGTGGAATGCCCAGAAAAATCTCCGCAATACCATGCATTTAGGTATGACAGAACCATTCAAACCGATTGCCGGCGTATCAACAATCTCAGTGACTGTGCCTGGATTTGCTTCGCATATGCGCCGAAGGAGCCATGGTATGAGGTTGTATGCCTCAACATATGTCCTAAAAAGCTCCTCCAGCGCCCTCTGTTTAGCTCTCCATGCCTTCGCGTAGTTGATCTTGTACCTGTGCTTCTCCGCGACATGTGCAACAATCACTTTCGGTGCCATCACCGTATTTTCTTTCATTATTGAGAGTATCAAACTGGCAACAAAACCAGATGTGATATTTCTGTGCTGCTGCAACATGCCCTTCGCCACACATCTGTGGTCGCACACTCTAGTCACATGAAAGACAGGCTCATATTTTGGCCGGGTGACACGGACGAACCCCGGGCAGTAGCGACTAAGCACCTCACAGTCCATAGGCTCAAAATTGATTTATCTACCCAGAATGGTCTATTTAGCGAAACAGCCCACATTGTGATGGCTTTTTTTGCATCTTTCTTGCTCCGAAACAACTGTCCAAGCTGGACGATTGTTTCATTGTAAGACCATCGCGAATTCAGATCTTTAGGAACCACAGCGGACACCAAGGATGATGGATCAGTCCATTCATTTATAGGATTTTGCATTTCTATGGGTTATTCGGGAGATTCGTACATATCTGACATATCAGTGTAGTCCCCCTCGTTAAAATTCTCCTCCAACTCGGGGAATTCATCAGCTGCATTTGCTTGATTGGCACTGGCATCGGCACTAGCATGGACACTGCCATTGACACTGGCATTGGCACTGCCACCGGCACCTTCATTACCGACATTAGTGGTGCTCCGTGCTCTTCATACTGAATGACTACCTTCTAAACTTTGTATGTTTAAGATTTCAGCATAAAGTATGAAGACTTCGCCACCATAGTCTGGATTTGTCACAAATCGTACAAACAAACCCCACGATTTTTCACCTCTAAGTCTCTTCAGAACCCATTTATTTCCCTCTGGCACCAGGCCTTCAACCCTGACACTATCCGTCGCAGGATTGAGGTGTAAGAACTTGACTAACCACATCTCCAAATCATTGAAAGACATTGATTATGGTTGTGCCATTTAACCATAAACATGCGTACAAGCACTTAAATCGTCACTGTTGGCTCCATTACGGATTATACGAGCTCCGTAATAAACAGAGACCATATTCAGTTGCTCCATAGCCTAATCAATTTAAATTTCCATATTAGGTTAAAAGATTGATCCGGGAGGATCTTCAGGTCGAGTCGCATACGGCTTCGCGACCTTAACCGAGTTCGGAAAGGTTTCGCAACCATGGATTGCTTCGCGACCTTGAGAAGGAATCGTTCTCTGGTCGGAATTGTAATCCGATCCGAATATATATAACTAAGCTTATCTGTTTAGGGTTAGTTAGTTATATGAGTCTAATACATTTTAGGTTCTTGAGTTTGATACGTACTCATGATACGATTGGACTATAAATACTTTGTAATAGGTCTAATTTTAGATCATCGAATATCCTTAAGTCTTGGATCATATATCCAGGTTATAGTTCCTTCGACGTAGGCAAATATGTCTCACGTTCGACGTGTAAAGCCCTTTCTGAAGTAAAGAGTTGCATGTGTAGTTATTTTGAACTGTGTTTCGATCATCTTGGGTTTTCGTAATTCCAAATAAGATCTCGTTATTCCGCATATAAAATCTGGGCGAGTCTAGTGCGAAAACCAAGATTATGTCTCAAATAGATCAAAGATTAATTTATTATGATTATGCGGAAATCTTAGGATAAACCTAAAATTACCCTAAACCCTATTGCGAACCAGGAAATATGAGGGTGGCCTAAAAAAACATATATTCATGCGGGACAATAGACAATCCTAAAGATCCTAGGGTGAAACAGAAATTAAAGTTTTTACCTTCCTAAATCGTAAGGTGAAGCGGAAATTTAAGTTTTTACTAGTCCTAAATTTTAGGGTGAAGTGGAAAAGTAAGTTTTTATCTGTCCTACATCCTAAGGTGATACAAAAATTAAATTTCTAATTTTTGGTAACCATAAAATAAGATAAACACTTAAATCTAAATGTTACCTACAAGTTAAAGAATATGCACCTCATTGGAAAAATGATCAAAAATCGAAAACTGCTGAATCGACGAAGTTTTCCTCCTCTTTTCTCCCCCTTTTCCTTCCTCTTCTCTTCTCCTCCTATCTCCTCTCTCTCTTTATGTGGATATTTGTTTTAGAAATTCTGGCAAATGAGTGTGAAAGTGACTTTTCTAAACAGGACAGTGCTTATATACTGGTCGCTGCAGGTTTCAGTCGCGATCCAGGATCGCGACTGAAAGGCGACGTGGCGGGTCATTGGGCCAACGGGGCATTTGGGCGTTGCCACCTCGTCAGTTGCGATTTGGGCTCACGACTGAAGGTCAGTCGTGAGTATGGAGTCGCGACTGAAAGTCATTTTTGTAATTTTTAAAAGTTCCGGCTTATTTCTGTAATTATTTTTTTTAATTGGTTTATTCATAAAAAATTCCATAAAAGGTGATCTTTTATAATGCGTGCAGTCAAATTATTTTAATTGTGAGCAATAATAGTTTTATGAATATTTAGATTAATAATAAAAATGATATAAGTAGATTTATCTCAAAAAATATTAAAGAAATGATTTTATGAAATTAGAATTTTTTATATTTCTTGAAAGAACTATAAAAAATGGTTATTATATTTCTTTCAAGAATAGTATCCTCTATTGTAAAACATAAGACGTATTTTGATCGTACACACAGATTAAGAAATTCTAATTTCAAGAGAACACAAAGAAAAATAACTAAACTACTCTTCTTCGTGAATGTCCACTAGTATAAGATATTAATCATGAATAACAAAGAATAGAGAAATTAATAATGTCCTAATAAGAAATATAATATTCTATATGATTCAAAAAAAAAATCATTTTTTTACCATCAAAAATCAAAATTTTTTACTTTAACCATTAATACATTCATATTTAGATTGAATATTAGAAAATCATATGAACATTTATAAAAGAAATTTTTTTTAATATTATAATTTTATAAAATTTTATTAATATATTGTAATAAAATATTTTTGGGAGGGAGTAATAAATTTGCATCCCTTGCCTTTACATCGGCCTTGTCTTGCAGTCCGTCGATAGCTCGTACGAAAGGTGGTTCCGGGGAGCCCATTGCACCGACTGCCCGGTCACCGGCGAGCCGCTGCAGCACCGCCTCTCCGCTCCGAACCACCTCCTCAGGGACATGATCTCCGCGTGGCGCCACGACCACTCCGTTCCCGCGCCGTGGGACCCCCTCACCGTCCCGTCGTACGACACCCCCTTCCGCCTCGCCCTCCAGCACGCCAAGACCACTGCCGGCGCCGAGCCGAGCCTCGTTCGATCGCCGGGGCTCGTTCCCATGCTGCTCGACGCGCACAAGAATGCTGCGCCGACGTCGTGGACGGACGAGATGGAAGAGGAGAGGCTGGCCGTCCTCCTCAGCCTCTCCTTCAACCGCCCCAACGCCGCGGTCCTCGCGGCGCAGGAGAAGCTGCCGGGTGTGCTGGTACGCGCCGGCAGCACGACGGATAACCACTCCGTCGCCGCGAAGGCGGCCGCCGTCGTCGCGGCCCTTTGGGAGCACGGCGCATTCAGGCGGCTTTTCCTCCCCGCCGGCGGCATGGCAATGCTGGGAAGGCTCCTCGGGATAGCCGACGTAGTCGTGAGGAAGGAGGCCGCCGCCGCGGTGACCGCGCTCTGCGAGGACGACGCGGCCGCCACGGCGTCCGCAGTGCGCGAGGACGTTGTGCCCGGCGCCGCGCTGGGGTGCGTCGACGACGGCGTGCTCGCCGACGAGTGCCTGCTCCTGCTCGAGCGGTTCACGCGCGACGGGCGTGTGATGGATGGCGTCGGCGACCGCCTCGAGCGGTTCTTGGACATTGCCGGCGGCGGCAAGCGTGCCGGCACGGCGGTGACACCCCGCGGCATTGAGACCATTGTTTCTTTGATGTGCGAGTCGGTTCGGAGAGACACGAAGACCTTGCACAAGGTGAAGGATTTGGAGAGGTTTAAGGAGGGGTTGAGGAGGTTGGTGTCACAGGGGATGACACAACGGACGCAAATGGATGCCGGGAGGCTTCTCAGTATGGTTTCAGCATTGTTCCCAGACTTGGGTTTATAAGTGTGTTTTGGTCAAGTTCTCGCTCTGATTTTTATCTTTTAGAACTTGACAAATCATGTTATTTATTATATTTGTTTAGACAAATATCCACCTCTAATTTATTGAACCGTACAAATCACAAAAAAGAGATCTATATAAAATCGGCTGTCTTCTCCTTGGTTTTGAAAAAACCTCAAACATGGAATTAGGGTGTTTTAGCTAAATAATTCCAACTTCTGTGCAGAAGCAAGGAGGCAGACCCAAGCATAGTACATGATCCATCAATCGATATATAGGGCTCAGGTGGTCGAGTCAAACTTAAATTCTCATATTAACTTAAAGAAAACAGACAATAAGTCTCTCCTCAAAAGGAGAGAAAAGAAAAAAAATGCTAATACACATGTCGTCCACAAGACTAGAATGTATTACAAGTTATATGGTCTCTTGATCTACAGGCAGTAAAGCAAGTTTCTTTATGCTGTTGTACATTTCATTTCAAACTGTATGTGATAACCTGCAATTTCATTATTTTTCATGCAAACTATTTTTGCCACATTTCCAGCTGTTCATCAAATGGCCACTGCAGTGAACACTTCAAAATTTTCAGAAAAAAAAATGTAGTAAAAAGAAGTAAACCAAACATGAAAGACAGTTTAGTATAAGAATCTCTCTATACATGAATGACAGTTTCAGAAGTGCAGTATAAGAATCTCTACACATTAATGACAGTTCCAGAAGTGCAGTATAAGAATCTCGCTATACATGAACGACAGTTTCAGAAAGGCAGTATAAGAATCTCTCTATTCATGCCTGCCAATGGAGACAGCTCTAATGCATTGCTGAATTTGCAGTCATCTTCTCACGGCGGGATGATCTGGAAACTTATTCGGCAGAGTGCTGAGTATCCCGTCCACCATACAGAGCGTTTCCAACGGCATGCCCTTCAACGACAGCTTCAACAAGCGAATCTTGAAATCCTTCAAGTTCTTGACATTCTTCATCTTACCAACATCCTTCACAACAACAGAGTGTATCAAGGAGATTGCGGAGTAAATACCCCGGGAGGTGACCAGTCCGTTCACGTGTTCGGCCATGATGACATTTGCCAATTGCTCAGCCCGATCAAAAATTCCGTCGAGCACATGCATATTGTCCTTCAGATGATCGAGCAGGAGCAAGCACTCATCAGTGACCATCGCACCCGTGAGGCATTCGAGCAGTGCATTAGGCACACCATCAACTATAGCAGATACCCTGGAACTGCCATCTGCGCAGAGAGCAAGGATGGCAGCACCAGCCTCCTTTTTTACCACAACATCCTCTATCTTGAGCAGGTCTCCGAGCATCGCCATTCCGCCCATCTTAAGTACTTCGCTCCTGAAGATTTTGAACTCTGACAGGATGGCAATTGCAGAAGCTACCATGGCCAAAGTTGATGCTGAAGTTCCGAGCGTATCAGCCTTCTGAATGACCAGCTTTAGAGCACCTGGCAATTTCGTTTCTCCAGCTAGGATCTCCCTGTTGGGCCTGTGGACAGTCAAATTAAGGATTATTTTTATCCTCTCTTCCTCATGATTTGGTGCCCATGTTGATTTCCACTTCTTCTGTATATCTATCAGCAAGGGAAGTAAGTTTGGCCACTCGTCGAGGCTGGGCTGAGCTCCCTTGGAGGTTTTGGAGAGTAGCTGGATCAGATGCAAAGCCTCTGCCTGCAAATGTTTATGCCTTGATAGATTTTCAAGGAGTTCTGGAATTTTTTCCTTTAAATGTGGTGCACTGGGCAGGGAGCATGTGCCAGCAGTGGCAGACAGGAGAGGGATTGAGTGATCGAGGCACCATTCAGAAATCATGTTGCCGAGGAGTTGGTCCGGGACCAAGAGAGAGTGGGCCAAGAGTTGGCCAGTAACTGGGCAGATGTTTTTATTTGGAGAGGACCACTGCCGGCATGATTCATCAACAGACTGCAAACAAGCGAGCAAAGATTTGTCACTGGATCAAGTTAATCAGTGGAAGAATTTCAGAAGATAATCATTAATCACTACAAGGAAACAAAGCAACAGTTGATTAAGTGCAGTACAAGACTATAGCAATGAAACATTTGGAGTAGAAAAAGGCCACATCTATCTGCAAAACGGGCTGATTAGTATATAATGCAATTTACTGTAGTACCAATATCTTGCGACTACTTATGATTTAAGCATCCCCAGGAATCCAGGATAATAGTTACAAACAGGGTAACAAGCAATATTTTCAAAAGAGGGTAAAAGCAAGATGTACAAAATAATTGTCAATGTGAAACTAGACCGAGAAGTTATCACAGTTTTTTGTCCCATGCTCCTCCCCTTTGGTAACAGAATATCATACAAAATCAAATTTAACTCACTGGCAACACAACAAAGTCATTAGGTTCATCTAGAATCACTATGTCCCAAGATACAATAGTACAAACAAAAGGATACAAGTAATGATGTTTAACAGTTTCTGAATCATCATATGGCTGAGTGACATCAAAGACCAAAACAGAAAGTACATGTTGATTTAGTATGATCATGTTGAAACTTGTTAGCTTCTACCATTCTTTCCAGCAATACAATAGATGATTAAACTCAATAGGTATTGCACCATATAACCAGAACACTCAATGATTATGGAAAATACAATAGATGATTAAGCTCAAGAGGGACTGTTCTATAAACCTGAACACTCAGTGAATGTGGAAAAATCGTGTTATGTGAAGGTAGTTCTAGATTGTACTTTACACTGAACAAATTTAATCAAATCAAATGAGAACGTTGCTAGAATCCTAAACATAATTAGGTTTATACTCTTATACCCTTAAAGGCAAGGTGCATTACCAGACCAGAAATGTTTCCTTCGCAGCATAATATACATGCAAACAACCAAATCAGAAAGTCACATCGCATTTTAACACCCAAATATTATTTCACTGTTCTGAAAATCATTGACGCAAAAGGAAAGGACCTCTCATATTGAAATGGGTTGACTTACATTTGCCTGGCCAAGCCAGATGAGAGAATTGCAAAATAATGAATTGAAATAAAATTTCTGGTCGTGACTATTGGCTCTGTTAATCGAGACTGAAATTTGATTTATTCAATCAAATTGAACAAGGACGTCTTTTACTATCATCCAGTGATGTAACAAAAAAATTTTGGATGATTAATGATTGATGAGTGGAGAAATTTGTTTGCGCCAGAATCATCTGGTAAACCATTAGTTAGTTATGAAAAGTAAAATGAGACATCTAGCGGACAGAATGAAGTGATTCATTTGAACCAAAACAAAGCAATGCCGGAGAGCTTGGCACTTACAAGTCCAGATGACAATATCACAGGATCCACCATAACTTTCTCGAGCAACAGATCAGCCTATGAAGAAATCACAATTGCAGGATCAGTCTTATGTAAAGAAGTGAGATAGCTCAATCTATTTGATATAATCCAACTAGAACACATACCAATATGATTTATTTGATGAATAAGCACAAGAAATGCTCCACAGACTAGTGATCAAGACCCAGTATTACCCCAAAAACAACCCTTTGAACTAAATGCAGACCTTCCTTGCACAAAACAAATATAGATAAAAGAACAGAGAGAATAGAATGCAATGCAATTGATCTGCTTGCAAAATTCCTCACCAAGAAACAGCAAGAAACATAGAGATAAACTATCAAATCAGAAATCCCAAGAACACAGAGACCGTGGCACTTACATCACACTGAGGCCACTTGGTCAAGAACTCATAAGGCAGCTCGGGCTTCACTTTTCTGTAGGTGATCTCCAAGAGGCCGGTGAGCGCCTGCTCCATCTCGGTGAATGCCTTCCCCTCGTCGCGGACGTCGCCTTCTTTGATCCTTGCCAATGCGCTCTGCATCGTCGCGGCGTACTGGGACCTCGTGAAGGCCACAGGCTCCACCCTCCCCCGTGATGATCTTGACGTGCCGGCAGAAATGTCAGACGACTTGGGCACCTTATTGGTTGGTTCTTTTTCTCCATGAACGGTTCTTGATGGTGATACCTGAGAGGTGCTGGAGCCCGTGGCGGCGTCAGGACTCTTCTTGCTTGCCTCCTGCGCACTTTGCAAGACTCTTAATGGTGATGATGAGGCGGAGGCGGCGGAGCTGTTCTTGGCCAGGACACGCTGTTGTATTTCTCGCTCGAAGGCGCGAAGCATCTCTTCTTCCGGCAAGTTCGTCAAGCTCGCGGCGATTTCAGAGAGCGGCATCTCTCGCTGTGAGGCGCTCATGAGGACTTGGCGGGGGGATCTTGACGCGCTCTCGCCTTCGTCTTGGACGGTTCTTGGCGGCAGTTCGCCTTGCTGCTCACCCCTGTCTCTGCCGCCCGTGGAAGAACTCCCGGCCGTGGAGGCTTCTTGGCGCCGGAGGTTGCGGGCGCTAGAGTCCTTACGCGTGCTCATGGAGGCTTCTTCCAATGGGTTGGAGATGGTGGTGGCTTCTTGTTTTGAGTTTTGGAGGGAAGAGACCAAGAGATGTTTGTTACTGCCTTTTCAGGAGGAGACTTGGGCTTTTTATAGGACAGAGTTGGTTTGCTTCTTGCTCAATGCTGCTATGCAATGCCATGTCAATCTGTATCTGAGTATAAGATGGCAATGTGGTTCTTGTAATCTCCTCTGGATGATGCACTTGCCTGCTAAATCGGCTTGTCGACGGTCAATTGTTGGTCTGGTTCAGGAACTGATCATGACACTGATGTCGGAGGTGGCAGCAATGCGAGCATGTTGTGCGAAGTCCTCCCGCGTGCGATAAAGGCACATAAGGAACATCTTAGATAGCTCTGTCAGGCCTTGCTGAGATCAGCGTGATGACTCCTCGATCAAGCAGTTTGTCAGAATCCCGGAAGAGCGTTAACCATTGCTATTGTCAGTGATAGTGTGATACCCAACGTAAGCCATTTCGATGACACAAGGCTCCGTTCTGGCATGTCATCAGACATTTGGGGGTTCTTGTGTCGCCTTTCCCATCTCCTTCCCTCCACTTGAAGCGTACATTAGCAAACGCTGCCCATGACTGTTCGCGTGCAGCCAAATGCCATGTCCTCGCCAGTGTCCTTGCTGGTAGGTATCAAACAAGTAACACCATCAAACCATGAACACTACCGAGGATCTTGAGATAGATGCTGTGTCTGTCTGGTATTTCATGAAAACACTTGGAAGGGCCTTAACATCACCAGTGTCAGCGCTCAAGAACTTCTAAACCAACGCCGTGCCACGCCATGCCTACTTTGTCTAGCATTTCGTCGAACATCTGAAGTGCATCGCCTACCGCCTCCTCCGTCCGGCAGGCATTTTCGCTGGACAGCTGGAAGGCTATTGTCCGTGACCAGCTGGAACGCTTCTGCAATCCACTTCCATCCCATCCCACGCCATGGCAGGTGGTCGCTGAGGACCTTGCGACGGCTCTTGTCTCTTGGCATTTCGTCGAGAAGGGGCGTGATAATATTTTTTTCTTTTATTCTAAATTCCAACTCTAAAACCACCCTGCCTTAAAATTGAATTGGTGGGATATGAGACTATTTATGTCTATTCTTATTTTATCTTTTAAACTCATATATATAAAATAAACATCAGATTAGATCATTTTTACCTTTTATTTTTAATCTCATCTCTCATATCTCATGAGCCAAACGCCCTCATAAACCCAATAAATGAGAGTAAGTTTGTTTGAGATCGAAAATTTTAGTTTAAAAAGAATGTTAGTTTAAAAGATAAATTCAAAATTTAAATCTTCTGTATAACTCAATTTTAACTTATATTAGAAGGTAAAATCTTGTATAAATTGACCAAACGTGTCCATAAAAAAACTAAAGATTTATGAAGTCAAGAAAAAAAAAAGTAAAATTGGACCATACTACTCAAAGATAAAAACAAAAACAGAAAAAATGTATTGAGTACAACATTGGTTCGCTATATGCAGGATCGGCTCAATGTTTTGAGGTACGTCTAAAAAATAAAAATAGGTCTTAAATTATATTTTAAAATTGTAAACACATAATGATATAACACATAGAGTTTTTATTTGCACTAGTGTTTTAAAATTTTAAACATATAATGATATAACACATAAAACTATTATCTGCACTAGTATCAACGATTGGTCGTCGGTGGAGGGGTGAAGTCATGATGGACATGCAAATGCAAGAATGGATGAAGATCGGAGATGTATTGACAAAGGGCTTGGATTGTTGGCTCAGATGTAGACAACATATCTAGTCTATCGGAATCATTATTTCAAACAAATTTTAAGAGAAGAAAAAGAGATAAAAAGTGAGGAATGAGAAGATAAGGAGTAACGGCGAGCCTCTGTTTCGATAACTAATTATCTAGCAAAGAAATGACTTCATAGGAAGTAACCGAAGAGGCGAACACAAGAATAGTGAGACCCAACAAGGAGCAAACTTAATGAGATGAGAATGCCTATTTGCTTGTTTGACTCATTTCGACACACTAACGCATATATATGAGACATCATTAGAAATACCAATATATTTGTCTCATAAGAAATACTAATATAGCAAAGAGAGTATGTACAAGTAACTTGATTGAACGTTGCAAGCCTCTTTAAGTAAAACCCCTTTGAACTTGGTTGACTTGGAAGTGGTGAATATCTTTTTTTTTAAAGTTCTATATATATTCATCTATATTTAGTAAACTTTTCTAAGTAGTATAAAATCATTCGAAAAAATTATATTTTCTAAAAAAGAATCATATAGGCTATAATCATGAATAACATCATATATATATATATATATATATATATATATATATATATATATATATATATATATATATATATATATATCAACTCACAACACCAAATTAAACTTTTACAGAGTCTGAAAGCCTAGTTTTACTTTTCACCGAACGTCTGTCGGCTCAGACTTAGGTAACAAAGTATAATAGATGATAAATTATTGAAGTATGAATAGATTAATTGCATGTTCTCAATCATTTAAGTTTTTGACGAATTAGTCAGTTCATAAAACTCAATATTGTATTAGAGTCTAGAGGATACTAAGTTCGTGACCTAATCATAATAATTTATGATAAAAATAATTGAATGTTCGATGTGAGACCAAGAGAAAATCAAGTACATTGCCCAAAAGCTTCAATTTTTTTAGAAAAAAAAAAACTAACGACGAAATGAAAAAAAAATTAAAAATATTGTGTGCACAATCCTCTTTAAAAAAATTTGCAAACTCTTTACTTGTATCATTTGAAATGGCATGTGGTATTTGAACTATGAAGGACATCCTAGACACCAGCGCCAACCCTTTTGTCATCTCTTATAATTTAATCAAGATTCATATTCTCTATCTTAGATCATAAAAGACACCTATCTTTCTCTTGATTTAGATTGTTATATCAAAAATTAATAATTTAGAGTCCCTAATCAAGATGGATGAAAAAGTTAAATTTTTCATCTCAAATTTTTTTCATATCAATCTAGATATTCAAATTACGATTGAATAGTTGGTATAGAAAGAAAAACACTCTTAGACTTTTTCTTAAGACAAAGAATCCCAATTCGGAAGGTGCTGCATAAGACAAGGAACCCTGGCTGCAGCACAATCATTGAATGCCATGGTGTTATCCCCAGCAGTTTCATACAATTAATATTACGGATACATGCATGCACCAACTAGCAAGAGAGAAAGCATCTTCCAAGCACTCGAGGCAACTTGTTTAATTAATTAATTGATGTTTATTAATAGTAGTTTTGGATTACATCTTATAGAAGAAATGGAAAGCCAACCAAAAGTTGTTGGGACTTGGTAGATCTTGACCAGATGCTTTTGTGTAATTTGACTAACAAACCTATCAGTGCTGAGATATTCCTACTTAAACACAAGGCTAAGGCTAAAATTAACAAATATACATGTTGAAGATAGCATTGATCTTTTTCATTAATGTTTACTTTTTATAAGAGCAGAGTCGGTTGGAACACCCACTTAAATAATATCGATATCTAAAAGATTGTGGGATCAAATCCAAACTAGGTGTCGAGTTTCATATACTAATTAATTCACTCAAAAATTTAAGTTCATGTGAAAAATTAGTCAATCTAATTATATTTCAACGCTCCTCCTTATGTCTAGACTCCACCAAACTTATGACATGGATTCAACTTGAATCAGTACCTAGTCTACCTTTGGGACTCTTTTGATATCATCACCAAACCCTTTAATTTTTTTCTCATAAATTGCTATAAAGAGGTCCCAAAATCAGAAAACCTAGGCTCTGATACCATGTTAAGTTTAATGCATTGATCAATTCACCTAAAAATTTAAGCTGATGAGAAAAGATAGTAATCAACTCATACTTCAACACTAGGTAATACCAATTTAATCTACAGCAATCATAATAACCCACACAATTATAAGTATTGGATTTAAATCTGTAAAATACAAGTGTCAATTATAGTCTCTACTTGTCGACGATCAGTTGAGGACTGCCGATCTTACTAAAGTGATGGTTTAGATGGAACAATATATATAGTAGTCGAAAAGGTGATGCATCAAACAGGAGGTAAAGTTTTATATAGGATCAGACTCTCAAAAGATGAGTAATAGCCTTGTTTCCTGTGTGTAATCACTCATGGGATTGAATGTTTACAATGTGATGTGTTTATCAATTCTCCTTAATAAGGAAATATTCCTATATGATCTCTCCCATCTACACAATCTATTCTTCTTAATAGTGGTCGATGTGCAGTTATGACAAGCCAGTTAGAGGGAGAATTGCTTGATGGTTACTGAAGAATTGCTTGACGGTTGCTTGTAGTTTCTATGCATAAACTGTCTTGGGATACTTTTCATGTAGCGGTTGGGGGAATTGCATCCGAAAATTTAGTGAGGGCTTTGTGTTTTCTATCTTTGACCAAGTTTGGTCGTGTATTTGACCAAACCTAGACTTAGTTGAATTATTAGCTTAGAACTGGTCTAAGCTGCCTGATCGAATCAATAGCTTAGAGTTGGTCGAAGCCATTAATCAATACTTAGTACAATGTTGAAAAGTTTACATCATCTAAATACAAGAATTAAATAAGTGTCTTAATCATCGTCAGCTAACCCCCCAATTCTAAACACACTTGGTCTATTTGAATAGGGTGTTAGGAATCTTTACTAGCCCTTCGACCAAATGTTGAACGAAGTGAGCAATCTGATCAGAATCTTTAGACAGAGTTAGTGCAGTTTGGAATTGCAATAATATCGTATCTTAAATAAATTTCTTAGGTAAAGAGCTCTTCAATCTGTCTCATCAACAAGCAACTGTTACCCTCGAATCATCGCAGAAATCAAAGCGTCACTTTGAAATGGTACTTGCGAGGGCTATAAAGGAGGTTTTTAGGGAAAAGGGGAGAGTACACTGCTGCAATTGCTTTGCGAAATCTCCCTCTTTTCCACTCAATCTCACTGTTATTCTCATCCTATGCAATGGCTAGTTGGAGTTCTTCGAACTGCACTCCATCGCTGTTGAAGGAGCTTGTGACGAAGAACCTGATTGACCCTCCAGAGATCATTTGGCATTGGGCCTCGACAGTAGATGAAAAGCAACCACACCCTCAAGACGTTGAAGTGGTTTTGTTTTTCCATTTCTTGTCGTGTGGCTTTCATATCCCAACTGGTTGATTTCTTACCTCTATCTTAGAGTTCTACGATGTCGAACTAGTAAATTTTGCACCCAATTCTTTAGTCATTTTGAGTGTCTTTATGCACTTGTGCGAGGGATTTCTGGGCATTGAGCCCACTATAGAACTCTTTTCCTTCTTCTACCAGCTTTACTTTTCAAAAGTTGCCGGTGTTCCGGGTTGTATCTACTTCTGCCTTCGTGAAGGGAGGAAGCGAGATTATTTGATGGTGCCACTCAAGGAGTCACAGATCGGGTGGAAAAGCAGATGGTTGTACTCTTGCCAACTAGGTGGTGACCCACTGTTCTGTAGGATCGAGGATGCCGACTAGAGGGGGGTGAATCAAAGGCTTTAAAAACTTTTTAATTACAACAACTTTTGCAAGGAAAGAACAAATGAATTTATATTGCACAATTAAAATAGAAGAGAGTAGAAGACAAACACAAGATTTTCCCGAGGTCTCGGAGACTCACCCAGTCTCTCCTACTCCTCGTTGAAGCACTCAAATGAATGAGTCTTGCTTCAATATCCACGAAGGATATTTCTCATTAGTGGTTGCTCCTTGTCCACTCCAGAAAGGCGAGCACCGATGCCTTTTACAAATACGCCGAGTCTCTCCGACAATCTCCAAATGGAAGAAGTCAACGGCCACGCCACCAAACCATCTAGGTGAGGGCGTTCACCAAGAGTAATGAGCAGTAAGGTCTCTTCTAGACCTCCAACATGCATCGAGAAACTTTAAGTATGCAAAAATGATGCGAACTGAAAACTCGGTGGATCACAGAGCTCACGACTTGATTAAAAGATCAAGATTTTTAGCTTAAAATAAATGCTCAAGTGTATAAGAGAGGAGACTGCTTTATATATAAAACAATAGCTCAAAGCCTCTATTTATAGCCCAAATGATCAAAAGATCCGTTGTGTACGAGCTGTAAAATCAATAGTACAAACTGACAGTCAGTTTGGGTCATGACTAGAAAGAAGTAAAAGTCGAAGAAAACTCAGCTAGCTGTTTGAGGTCGTATAAGGAAACAAAATAGCACAAACTGACAGTTAGTAACAACCTCAATGGCTGACAAAAATCATGGATAAAACTTTGCTGGCCGTTTTTGGTCGTATATGGAAATGACACCTCATACTGACAGTCAGTATCGACCACAAAAACGACCAGTTAAAACAGAAACTTAAAACAATCAGCTCGAGGTCGAACCTCATACTGACAGTCAGTACGGAATATTGACAATCAGTATAGGTCAAAAGAATTTGGGATCAAAAAACATACTCTCTGGACAATTGTCAGTTTAACCAGACTGACATTCATACTGACATTCAGTATAGCACACTGACAGTCAATATGAATAAAAATAGTCATAACTTTTAATCCAGAGATTCGATTGAAGTGTTTTATACCTCTCTTGAAAGATAATTTAAAGCGCTATATTTTTGTCAACAGAAGAAAAAGCCAGATCTGCCTAGATCTTTCTATAAAATGCAAAAACTCTTCTGCTGTCAAAAACTCAACTGAAAAATTAAATCATATCCAACCGAAACAGATGAGATGCAATGACCTAGTAGTTTCTCGGTTTATGTTGGAAATGTAGAGATAAGTTGCAACCCTTCTTTATAGTACGGTTAAAACTAAGAAATAATTTCCTAAACCGATCAAACTCCAAACACCGAGATCGGTCAAAATAAAACCAATATTATCTCAGGTCCTTTGCATCTTTAACATGTGATTTGCGTCTCGTCTTTGCTCCTTGCGACTTGTGCTTTTTCTCTTTTACGTTGGGTTCATCTTGAATGTATTCCCAACCGAACTCTGTATCTCAAAAACACAGTTAGTCTGAACCGCTTGTTTTCATTAATCATCAAAATCAGATCAGGCATAAAAGCCTAGATGCAACAATCTCCCCATTTTTGATGATTGATGACAACAAGTGTTCGATAATAAAAAAAATAACTCCCCCTAAATATATGCATGGGATCTCATGATATAATGATAAGTTCAGATCAAAAACCATACATCAATAATGATCAATCAACATCATATCATATAAAAACCGAATCATCATATATAACAAGTGGTAAAACATCCATACATCAAATCATCCAGACATGTCATAAAAACTATCCATCAAAACAAGACATATAAAGTCATACAAAACTTCTCCCCCTTTGGCACCAAGCACAAAAAGGCGGGAGCTGACGCAAAACAGCCTAAGGCTCATCATTAGAGGAGAAGCCGAGGACTGTTGTATCTCCGGAGCCTGCCGAAGATCCAGTCGGGTCAATGGCTGGTGAAGCTAGAGGAGTGGAAGCTGGGGCAGCAGGGACCGGAGCAGCAGAACCTGAAGTTGATCCTGGTGAGGATGGAGTTGGGCGGGCCCTCTTGCGAGGGCAGAGGTGGCTGAAGAAGGCAGTCGGCTCAGAATCTCCTCCTGCTGGGCCTGAAGATGAACCAGAAACTGATGATGCTCTTCCTGAGTACGAAGAATTTGCTACTGAGCCTGAAGTAGCTGATCCATGGATGCTAAAGCTGAGCAAAAGAGGAGGATTCGATGCTCGTATCTGCAGTAGGGGCAGGATCTGGTGCCTGTCCTGCAGCCTCATCACCTGACTCCCCAGCAGCATCGTCGTCAGATGCGGAAGAGGCGGGACCTGCTGCAGCTGCAGGGCGAGCACCAAGACGCCTGTCGGCCTGCCCCGGGTGGTAGAACTGAAGAGGATGGTGGGGCCGAGGGAGCTCTGAGTCAACGGCTCGAATATGCAGAAGCATCACCATGATATATGGAGCATACAACAGCTGGCGACGGGAGAAAGAATGACATGTTGAATCTCACTGATGATGAGGTCAGCAACGTCTAATGGTTCCTCCTGAAAGATAGAAATCAGGACATGGAGGCCAAGGTAAGTGACTCTGGCCCTGTCTCCTGTCATGGGGACCAAAGTGAGACGGAGGGTCCGCATGGCCAGATCGACATTGCGGCCTAGGCCAGCGATGTGAAGGAGCTGGAAGGGGCTGGAATAAAGCATGGCCAGCTCCCGATGCTCGAGGTCAGATAGGGTATGGAGTTGGCAGCCAGAAGCTGGGCAAACCAGTCCGAGAGTGGCTTCAAACTGCTCCTTCGTGACAGTGTGGACCTAGAGGCCTGTCATGAAGGTCAGTGAGTCGCACTGGGGAGAAATGAAAACGGTGGCGTAGAACTGGCGGATGGGCTCATCGGCCCAGTGAAGGGAGGAATCAAAGACGAGATCTCTGATCCCAACAGAGATGAAGGAGTCCGCCAGGGTGACTATGCCTATGCGAGATGCGATCGTCTGCAGGAGAGGGAGCGATGGGTGAAAATGGGAACGCGGCTGCAGACGCTGGTGAAAAGGTCAAGCTGCAAGTTCGTGAAGAAGGTGAGAACCTGGCAGGCATCGTGACCAGAGGGTCGAGGGGAAAGGTAAGGGTTTGTGGAGCGGATCGTGCAGAGGCGACTCGCGTGCCACCGGGAATAATCCATTAGGACACGCTCAGGCAAAGGCGAGGATCGGGTCTCAGACGGCTGACCCGCTGAACGACTGCTATTTGCAGCGTTCTTTCGACGGGCAACGCGTCGAGACGACGAGGGCTGATCAAACATGATGAAAAAGAAACAGAGGAGAGAAAACAGAGAACCTTTGTGGAGAAGAAAACAGAGGAAACCAGCGACGACGTGACAACGGCGGCGAGGAACAGAATACCACGACGAGAGACGAGCGAAACATGGCGAGGAGGAACAGCACGGAGAGGTGGTGACACGACACGACAAGGCGGTGGCGAGGTGTGGCTAAACGACGGCCAGGTGTGGAGCGATGTTGAGGCAACGCATGGCGGTGCAGCGAGGTGGTGGCGCGGTACCGCGGCGGCGACGGTGGTGAGGTGACGGTGCGCGGTGAACGGGCGAAGATGGGGCGGCAAAGAGGTAGCGGCGGCGAGCGGGGAGGCGAGAAGACACAGGAAAAAAGAAAAACTAGGGTTTTGGCTTCGGGGTACCCACACTGACAGTCAGTGTGATATACTGACAGTCAGTTCAAAAACCAGGGTTTTGAAACTGACAGTCAATGTTGAGCACTGACAATCAGCACAGAAACCTGGGATTTGAAACTGACAGTCAGTATCTCAAACTGACAATCAGTGTGGTCACAGAAATTGACCAGAGGTTACGACCAAATCTGAAGCACATAACTGACAGTCAATGTATGAGACTGTCAGCATGGTCAACGACTTCGACCAAATGCAATGACTAGGCTCCTGAGCAAAGGAACTGACAGTAAGTTTGTCATGCTGACTATCAGTTTGGACAATCAATTCGACCAGATAGAGAATAACATATATTTTAATACAAATAGCACATCAACTAGCATTTGATATATTAACAATGTTTAATTCACCTCTGAGAAAGCAAAATCTAGTTTCATCTAGGGGTTTGATGAAAATATCTACTAGTTGCATGTCTGTTCTGATATAACTCACATCTATGTCTCCTTTTGCCAGTCAGTATCTCAAACTGACAGTCAGTGTGGTCACAGAAATTAACCAGAGGTTACGACCAAATCTGAAGCACATAACTGACAGTCAGTGTATGAGACTGACTGTCAGCATGGTCAACAACTTCGACCAAATGCAACGACCAGGCTCCTGAGCAAAAGAACTGACAATCAGTTTGTCATGGTGACTGTCAGTTTGGACAATCAATTCAACCAGATAGAGAATAACATATATTTTAATACAAATAGCACATCAACTAGCATTTGATATATTAACAATGTTTAATTCACCTCTGAGAAAGCAAAATCTAGTTTCATCTAGTGGTTTGGTGAAAATATCTGTTAGTTGCATGTCTGTTCTGATATAACTCACATCTATGTCTCCTTTTGCCACACGATCTCTTATAAAATGGTGCCGTATTTCAATATGCTTAATTCTAGAATGTTGAACAGGGTTATTAGCAATTTTAATGGCACTTTCATTATCACACAAGAGTGGCACTTTTTCAAATATAATTCCATAATCCAAAAACTTCTGGTTCATCCATAAAATTTTAGCACAGCAACTTCCTGCAGACACATATTCCGCTTCAGCAGTGGAGAGAACTACAGATTTTTGTTTCTTAGATGACCATGATACTAGTGATCTCTCCAATAATTGACAACTACCAGATGTGTTTTTTCTATCAATCTTACAACCAGCATAATCTGAATCCGAATAACCAATTAATTCAAAATTTGCATTTTTCGGATACCAAAGACCTAAACTGGGATAACACTTTAAATACCTAAGGATTCTTTTAATAGCAATCAAGTGACATTCCTTAGGGGCTGACTGAATCTAGCACATAAGCACACACTAAACATGATATCAGGCCTAGATGCAGTAAGATATAACAAGCTACCAATCATAGACTTATAAAGTTTAGAATCGACCGATTTTCCATTGTTGTCCATATCGAGATGTCCATTTGTAGCCATGGGGGTTTTGATTGCTTTAGCATCTTCCACCCCAAAGCGCTTGAGCGAGTCCTTCACGTACTTCGTTTGACTCACGAACATACTGTTCTTGAGTTGCTTGATTTGAAGTCCAAGAAAGAAGCTTAGCTCGCCGATCATTGACATCTCAAATTCTCTAGACATCATTTCTCCAAACTCATGACAAAAATGTTTATTAGTAGATCCAAAGATAATATCATCAACATATATATGACAAATGAACAAATCTTTTTCAATCATTTTTGTAAAAAGAGTTGTGTCAACATTTCCAATTTTAAAACTTTTTGACAACAAAAAGTCTCTAAGTCGTTCATACCAAACTCGAGGAGCTTGTTTGAGACCATAGAGAACTTTAGACAGTTTAAACACATGGTTTGGAAATTTGGAATCTTCGAAACCGGGAGGTTGTTCAACAAAGACTAGTTCAGATATCTCACCATTTAGAAATGCACTTTTACATCCATTTGAAATAACTTAATATTAAAGCTAGATGCATAAGCAAGAAGTATACGAATAGCTTCAAGTCTTGCTACAGGTGCAAAGGTTTCACCAAAGTCTAACCCTTCGACTTGAGAAAAACCTTGTGCAACAAGACGAGTTTTGTTTCTAATTACTACACCATTTTCATCTTGCTTATTTCTAAAAACTCATTTTGTTCCAATTACATTATGATCCTGGGTCTTTCTACTAAAGTTCAAACTTCATTCCTAGAAAAATTATTAAGTTCATCATGCATAGCATTAACCCAATCAAGATCATTTAGAGTTTCATCTATATGTTTAGATTCTAGAGATGATACAAAAGAGTGATGCTCACAAAAAGAAGCAATACGAGAGCAAGTTTGAACACTCTTACTGACACCACCCAGTATTTGATCTAGAGGGTGATCCTTGGTGATGGTTTGATATTGCCTTGGTGCTTTGTTCTGGTGGATCCATATGAGGTGATGATGTATGATGATCATCATTCTCAATGTTCTCATCATCTTCTTGATCATCTTCTTTTGGTTTGATGTCTCAAATGGTAATGTTCTTCACAGTTTCTTGAAGATCTTCACCTGAAACTTTACAAGAGGCTTGCTCCTTTTCAGAGCCATTAGTTTCATCTAGAAGTCCGATTGACCCCAAACTTTTATGCAGGGTAGAAGGTCCAATGGGAAGCAGTTCCTCCAAGTCCCACCTCAATCAGAAGTTAAAAAAACTTCCAGAAAACCATTGCAAATAGTTACTATCTTGCTAAATTTCAGCTTGACATACAAGCAATGCAATGAAGATAGTTTTCAATCCGACTGTCCGATTGACCTCAAATTTTGATGAACAATTGAAAATCTGTCCAGAAATTATTCTACCAAGTTTCATTCCGATCACAGGCCAGAAAGGCCCCATCCAATCACGTGAAGTGGAGCTAATGTTCAATCATGTCTGAAGTTGTCAAGACAAGTCAAAGTATTTCTAAGCCCTTGATGGAAATTCCAATGTGCTGCCTACCATGTAGTGTCCATTTTATAAAGCTAAGGAAGTCGAAGATGTTATCACAGGCCACTACCACTCTTATTTTCCATGTCGCTGGGTACCGATGAGGCGAAGGCAACATGTTCTTTTGTCTGTGACTGATGAAGCCGGACACCATTCATGCTCGATACTGATGAGGCGAAGGCATTCATTTGTTTGTGACCGATGAGGCCGAAGAACCCCTTGGCCGGGCACCGATGAGGCAAATGCTATATTTTGTGATAACACCATAGACTAATGAAGCTATGGGTTTGCATATTTGCATGCATGGGCATACGCATTGCACTCATTCATCAAGGGCAAAGTTATTTCAAAACTTGAAGACAACGATCATCAGCATAGCTTAATCAGAGGTTTTCTACGGACTTATTCTGTAAATGTAATTAACCAGGAAGTTTTTAAAAGTTCTGAGGAACCATGAACCATGCAATCCCCTATATGTCAAGATGTACCTTCATGGGCGCAATAAGAGAATGTAAATCCCAAAGAGACTTGTAATTTGTAATTCTTTTTAGCATTAATAAAATACAGTGTTTCCTCTAAGATTGTGCATTATCTACTTTTTTATTTGTATACTTATATATATTGGCATGCCTGCAACACAAAAAGGGGCCAATTTCTCAAAAGAGAGATCGTTTCGGTGAAACAGTTGTATTTGGTTTATGTTTCCTTATTGTTTTAGACTTAGAATTTGAGATATATATATATAAACCCATGAAGAGTGGGTTTAGACATATCATCGAATCATCCATCATAAAATCAGTAGGGACATAAAGAAGGTAATGGCTAGGATTTTCTTATGTAGAAGACTGTTGCAAAGGGCAAGAGTTGGTGGGTCCAAAAGATACAAGGGTTTGTTGAGAGTGTCATTTTTTTTGTATTTTTTTGAAGTTGTGCTCAAGAAATTTGTTGTCTTCTTCACCAACTTTGCTTTCTCCAATTGTCGTTGCTTCTCCTTCATTATCATGGTTTGTTTTTTTGCTAGATCTTCCGATTCGTGTTCTTAGTATTGTGCACGTTTAGGCTTATCTCACAAACTCAGATCCAACCTTGGGTTGGAGCTTTCCTGTTCCTAACATTTAAGAATCAAGATATCCTACAAATTGAACTAAAATTGGTTTGTAACTATTTTATAAAGGCTCCTAATTAACAAGTTCATTATTTTAGAAACACTTGTGTTAATTTGTAGGTTACAAAAACCTCGGCTCAACTCGTTGGAGGCTTGGACAACCATGTACCTACTGCTAAGATGATATGATGCAGTGATCTTTCCCATATTCTTGTAAAATAAACAGATAACACCTGATCATGATACAGGAAATTTCCCAAATGCAAGACACATTTGCCATGTGTCTGCTAAGGCATAATCCCTTTCCCCAAACAACAAAAGATATCATTTGTGATCCATCCTACAAAAACATTATCCCAGATGCAATGCACCATGCATAGGCACATAATCATAGTGCAGAAATCGCACGCACATAATAGTGCAATGCATGGCATGCAAGGAAGTCGGAGTTGAGACTCTAGGTAGAATCTTTTTTTCTCTAATAGAATCAAACCATAGGATTCTATCATATTTTAAAAATACATATATTTTATACCTATGTCATAATATAATTATATTTTCTGTTTTTATGTCTACGTTGACATTACTACGTTTAAATTATGAAGTGCCCATTATGTGATATGATAGTACATTCGGCAACATCAATATATATAATGTGTACATGTAGTTTTTTTAACGAATGGCTAACACACTTTTCAGAAGTCTCAAATTTTCTAATGTTACTATTTGATAGTCTCTACCTAAATTTTTCTGGTTAGTCATAAGATTAAATTTTGAACCACCAAGAGTAAAATATTTATGTGGATCAAAGATCACACTCTATGTTGACGAGGATTGACACCCGGGTCACTTCTAATAAACTTTTGTTTCAAGACAGGTTCGAACCAGACATATGTGGCGATGCGAACTCAAGCTATTCTGAGGGGCATCACCATGAGGTCGCAAGCTTTACGCGATCAGGTCGCGGGTTTTCGTGCGATCAGGCCGACAGCCTTGTGCGATCAGAAGTTCATATGCTATACGTGAACTGGATGCCCGGGATGTTGTGCGGTCAGCCCACATTCCGCGGTCAGAACGTTCTGGACCAGGGTGCTTGGAGTTTATCCGGTTATCCTTATATCAGGATATTCCAAGCATCCCGAGAATTTCTCCACGTTGAAGACCAACCATCAGAGGTTAATATATGCGGTTATTCATGATTAACACGTGATAATAACCTCCGTGGAAGTTAACAGCGGTTCTCTAGAAACCGCATCCAACCGTTTGATGCAGTTTTCTTCATTTGGCACCCTTTCAACCAGTATAAAAAGGTGGCAAAGTACATCAAACGGGGGATCGAAGACATTTGGAAAAACAAGACCCTTGATATAAGTAAGATATGAGATATCTCTACCACTCAAACAGCCAAGCCTACGGCTTAGATTAGACAATACTTACAAGTCTCCTATAGCTCTTTTTTGTACACATTATACAGGGAAAACTTTCGCCTGTGAAGGTTTCTCCCTGCTAGTTTGTAAAGCTTTATAACATATAGTGAAATTCTAACAGGACGTAGGGTTTTTACTCCCACCATCGAGGGCCCGAACCTGTATAAATCTCTCTGTGCTCCTGTTCACCATTGTTCTACATACCTTCCCGGAGGGTCATCTTGAAAGGTCTCACAATTACAAATTTTGCATAAGTTCGGCTGAGGACCCCGAGTCCGAATCGTATGCATTCGACCTAGGGGCTGACCGCCGACGGTCAGATCATTACAACAATCTAATCGGATTCGCTGGTCGATCTCATGACCACTTACAAATAAGTCACTCCTAAATAAGCCGTTTCTCAACGCATACGGGGCTATCTGGTAAGTCCTTGGTCATCTGAGTGGCTACTAGTTCGCAATAAGATTAGACGTTACATTGATCCTGATCGTTGGTTTAAAACGCACACCCCTGGTCGTTACGCTTATGTTTTCTCCTCTGCTTATAACACTAAGGCTTTAGTATTCATAAGCAGAGGCGGGGGCTAGGGGGATGTGCTTATAGTATGGAATTCATATTATAAAAATGCAAAATATGTACTTCCTGTCAAAAATGATTTTTTACATACATTGCATTATACACAATTGTCTAGATACAAAAATAAGGATCATTCGATCCCCAGCTCAGTCAGGAGCCTATCTACTAAGGGCTTGACCTCCTCTATGACTGCATCGAGCAGCCCTTCACTCTCGACCTCAACCGGACCCACCAGTGCGCTCAGATCTGCATCTGGGCCATGGTGAAGTCGAACCCGGCTGATTACGGCTACTGCGGCTGATCGAATCCTGGTTCTGATCACCTCTTCGCGTCGCCGTGTATCTCCAGGGAGATACTCAAGCAGTGAATCCGCCTGAGCAGTGAGCAGCGATGTCCAGTCACTTACACTGAGGTTGTCTTTCTTCGGTTCTACCACGTCGGTCTTCAAGAGATTAGCCACGGCCTTCAGTTTTTCGAAGATCAGGAGGCTCAGCTCTTTGATCGCCCAATCGGTGTGGCGAATCGAGGATTCAAGAATCCCCTTGTCTCGGCTAAGCTGTGTAATTTGACCTGCTTGCGCTGTACAGAGAGAGGAGATTATTTGCATATTTTGGATTCAAGTCTTCTTAATCAGGAATCGGCTTACCAGCATTTTCTAATCGAAGTTTGTTAATTTCAGTCTCTTGTTTCTTAAACATTGAGACTGAACTAAGCCTCAAATTGGCCACCTCTTTCTTCAAAAATGTAACCTCTCTGCAGCGAAATCAAAGCAGTCACAACCAAAATGCACCCCTACTAACCAAATGGTAATGATCCTCACCTGCGCAAGCTGTCGCGTTTTTTCTGAATGGCTTCTGTACTGGCCATCACAACATGCGAATGGCTTATTAGCCAGGATAATCCCTGTGATGCCAAGGAAGAGGATCAAAGGTGTCCTAAGTACAATTCAGGCACAAGAGTGGAGGTTTATTATACCTTCATAAACTTTTGTAAGACAGCATCATCCATTCCAGCGGGGATCCTCGCTAGAGCCCCGGATGCGCTTACTACAGGGACAGTTCGTGGGAGTGCCGGCTGGGCGCTACCCCCAGTAGTCATCGGTTGTGACTGGGTCCCTGCATTTATTCCTTCCCCTGCGGTCTGGACGACTTCCTGGACCACAGGGGTGGAGCGTTCTTCGTTGGAAGCTCCTGTACCAGCTACTGCTTCAACCCCTCCGGAGGCGGTTGAAGAGCTGGGCACCGTCTTTCTTTGCCTGACAAGAAAGACAATTTGAGCAGTTTTTATTTTGAAATTATCGCCAGTTTAAGGTTCCTACCTTATTTGAAATCTCATTCGCTCCTGAGATTTCTGGGAAGGCTCCCCTTGGGGAGGAGAACTATCATCGGTTCTTGCCTTCCTCATGGCAAACAAAGTAGCTCCCTCCTGGATGTGTTCAGCTATGAGCATATTTCTAAGAAAAAGATAGAGACAAAAAGCAAGGTCTTTACCTGGGCTACCGTACTGGCTGGTGGGGTTACATCCGAAGGCCTTGACAATTCCAGGGTCGCTGGAGCCGCCGTAACCGGCCTTTGCTCAACCACCTCCCCCTCTGTCCGCGGAGGAGGAGGATTTTCCTCCCTAGGACTCGCAGTAGTCGCAGGGAGAAGCTCTCCTCCCTGTATAAACGTTGACTCGTCAAAATATACAGAAGGAAGTATGACTGTAAGGAATCCTTACCAAGGTCGTCCTTTCGACCAGGGAAGCAGAGACAATTGACCTTGAAGCCTCGGGGGCTTCAGGAACTTGGAGGTCATCCGCGACCCCAAGATTCTCCGCGATGACGGGTTCTGCCGCGATCACCTCTTCGGTAACAGTGGTCTCTGCGGGGCAGCTTGGGGCATCGCCGGATGGAAGATCCGCGATCTTCCTCCTCCGAAAGACCAGAGGAACATCATCCTCTTCTTCCTCGCTCCCCTCTCCCTGTACGACGAAGAAGTGATTCCAATCTGCGCCTGGTAAAACAGAAGGGATGTGATATCTTACCGCCGTCTTTCTCGCGGTAGGAGGAACGCTCCGTGAAGACCCCTCCCCGGGATTCGGTCTGGCCTTCTTGGAGGCAGGACTCTTTGTCCTGGGTCTTTGGGAGACCTTCTTCACGTTCTTTACCATTGGCTTCCCAAGAGAACCGACGTTCTCACTTGGGAAAGTCGCCTCGGCAAACCTTCCTAGGAGCTGATTCACATTTTAGATGGAAATGTTTAACGCGGGACATGCATAAGATCTAAAAAATGGAGGCCGGATAGAGAATGTACCTTTCGGCGCTCCTGTTTAAGGTCGTCGCCGGCGTGAATCAGACTCTGTGGACGAGGCGATTCCTTAGGGCCCTCTACATCGGCGTTGTAGGCCCTAAGGAGGGAGTTGATCCGCCTTTCAATTTCGGATGAAGGCAGGACTGTTCCCAAATTTAAGTCAGAATTTGCGCGATTCGAGAATGGGAAAGCTCGGTGTCAAATAAATAAATACCTTTACTGTAGTCCAGGGTGCTATCCGCCATGGACCTAATTTCCCATGCCGGATGAGCCATTTCACGTAAAGGACTCACCCGGTTCTTCACGAAGTCTCGGATGATGTCTCGAGCCGTCAATCCTTGATTGACCAAGTGAAGAATCACCTCGGCATGCTTCGAAAGCTCTGAGTTCATCGCCGGGGGAACATCTAACTCGCTCGACTTCTCTTGTCGCGAGTTCTCGAACCATAGACTGCTTTCGGATGGTGGAGAGCAGTAAAACCACCTTTGGTGCCACCCGTGCACAGAGTCTCGCAGGGGTGGGGAGGGATACTCCTTTTTGTCCCTCAGCCGGAAGTAGATGCATCCGGCGGCGTTGGTGCTCTTCGACTACGCCGAAAAGTAGAATCGCCGGAAAAGATCCACGCTGGGATATATTCCGACGAACGCTTCACAAAGATGCTGGAATACCGCAAGGATCAGCATCGCGTTGGGGTGGAGGTTGATCAGTTCCCACCCATAGTGCTCAAGGACATCCTTGAGGAACCGACTCTCAGGGAATCGAAACCCGCAGCGCAGGTACTCCTCAAAAACCACCAACTCGCCCTCTTGGACGGTTGGAGTTTCTTGGTCCTTCTCCGCAGGCCGCCAGTTGATAAGCAACCGCGGAGGAAGGATCTCCTCCTTCTCTAACGCCACTAGGTTCTCCTCGGCATGATGGATGGATCGGCTCCAGGACGCCATCTGTGGTGGAGAATCAAAGGAAAAGTTGGCGATTTTGGGAGGACGAAGGCTGAAGAAAACGAGGGTTTTGTGCGGCGGGAATGATGAGGGTTTTTGGCTATGTGGCTTCTTTGAGAAGACATCTGCTCTTTTTATAAACCCAAGGCAGCGCATTAATATGAATAAACGGTTCATTTCAAACGTTCCATTGAATGCTTTATTCATTTCCCATAATGGATACTGTCTCTGATGGACCCGATAAAGTGTTCAGGCGTCGGATCTGAAACAAAAAGACTTCTTTGTTTTGGAAACTGAAAGTGCAAAAGGACTGAAAAATTTTCAGTACTTTTCAGAAGACGTTTTTTCCTTTATATGCTTTGAACATTTTTTACGAAAAAATCATGCAACTCAATTTTTGACATACTGGAATGTTTCTAATTGGGTTATGGTTTTTATCGAAATCGTGTTTTAGACTAAAACTTCGATTCTAATCGGAGTGACAGTATGACCGAGTTCCGACTCTGGTCGCAATTTAGTTCTGACCGCGGCTCTGAAACTGATCGCGGTATCAGGGCAGGTCGCGGTGCTTTTTTCTTAAACTCGATTATGATCGCAGAACTAAAGTTTCCTGTGTATGAATGGTCGCAAACATAAAGTTTATGGCTATATTTTCGCACAGAAGATGTGAAGGATATTCATGAGAAATAAGAAACTTTTATTTCTTACATTTTTTACATACAAAAGGGATACAGTCGATCAAAACGTCGACTTGCTCCGAAAGAAGTTTACAAAGTTCCCCAAGGGACATGTTGTTGTCAGTAGGATCTACACTGGCAACTCCTAGGGAACTAGCAACTACCCTAAGTCTATCTACATCGTCCCTAACAACAGACGCACAATTGTTCCTAATCAAGTCAGAGAGTTCTCGCTGTTGCTGAGCATAGTCCCTCTCTCGACGGAAATGGTGCGCCTCTTCCCGGGATCGATCAAGACATTCTGCTAGACGCAGAATCTTCGAGGCCATCTCCTCGGTCTTCTTCTCCAGGGCATTCTTCTCTTCCAGAAGAGTCTGTCCGGAAGGAAGAGATGGAGCAGCAGAAGGCTGATCGCTGGAGCCTCCAACATCCTGCATTTTGCAAAAGTTAGTCGTACTAACTATAATTATAAGCAAAAGGGGAGAAGGATTGATACCTGTCCCGGTGCATAACCCGTTGATATACCCATCTTGGGAGGAGGATCATCAGATGGTGGAAGTGCAACCTTCCCATCAGAAGATTGCTTCGTCAACCCAATATGGCAATCATCTGATCGAGGGATAATCACCGCTTGCCGACCAGGATGTTGATCACCCAAAAGGATGGGAGAATTGAATGTGATGGGATCTTTCTCTAAGGACAAAGGCCTAACTTGCCGAGAAGCATGAACGGGGAGGGTCAAAGGAACTGAAGGAAGAAAGAAACTCACTACATTCTTCACCTTTGTTCCACTGGAAGATCCTTCGTCAACCTTGGGTTTTTTCCTTAAGGGAGACAGGACTTCAATCGTTTGAGGCCCTTGTTCGACAACGTCCTCTTCATCACTCTCAATCTCGATGATATCGTGATCTGCCATTTGGAGGAGTATGTGAAAAGGAAGAAGGCAGGATAACAAGAAAAGGACTTAGGTGTGAAGGGAAATTGTGAAGTTTTACAAAATCCAGGAGCCGGGTATTTATAGCTGCCTGGGTGACGGTTTGCATTCCAGACGCCTCGGGTTTCGTCAAAGCATTTACAATTTTACCTCGAGATAAAAACAGTTATACGGCGCTATCATTGTCCGTCACATAATGTCAGAACCCGTCTTGGGAAACCAACCGTTTTCACTTAGTGCGCCACTAAGTGGAAAAATTGAAGAGCAGGGTTAAAAATCCGATGCACGGTTTTAAAATTCGAAATAAACACGTCTCTTCGTTTTCTTCGAATTTGGGGGCTAGCTGACGAGGATTGACACCCGGGTCACTTCTAATAAACTTTTGGTTCAAGACAGGTTCAAACCAGACATATGTGGCGATGCGAACTCAAGCTATTCTGAGGGGCATCACCATGAGGTCGCAAGCTTTACACGATCAGGTCGCGGGTTTTCGTGCGATCAGGCCGACAGCCTTGTGCGGTCAGAAGTTCGTATGCTATACGTGAACTGGATGCCCGGGATGTTGTGCGGTCAGCCCACATTCCGTGGTTAGAACGTTCTGGACCAGGGTGCTTGGAGTTTATCCGGTTATCCTTATATCAGGATATTCCAAGCATCCCGAGAATTTCTCCACGTTGAAGACCAACCGTCAGAGGTTAATATATGCGGTTATTCATGATTAACACGTGATAATAACCTCCGTGGAAGTTAACAGCGGTTCTCCAGAAACCGCATCCAACCGTTTGATGCAGTTTTCTTCATTTGGTACCCTTTCAACCAGTATAAAAAGGTGGCAAAGTACATCAAACGGGGGATCGAAGACATTTGGAAAAACAAGACCCTTGATATAAGTAAGATATGAGATATCTCTACCACTCAAACAGCCAAGCCTACGGCTTAGATTAGACAATACTTACAAGTCTCCTATAGCTCTTTTTTGTACACATTATACAGGGAAAACTTTCGCCTGTGAAGGTTTCTCCCTGCTAGTTTGTAAAGCTTTATAACATATAGTGAAATTCTAACAGGACGTAGGGTTTTTACTCCCACCATCGAGGGCCCGAACCTGTATAAATCTCTCTGTGCTCCTGTTCACCATTGTTCTACATACCTTCCCGGAGGGTCATCTTGAAAGGTCTCACAATTACAAATTTTGCATAAGTTCGGCTGAGGACCCCGAGTCCGAATCGTCGACATATGTAAAAAATCATATAGTTAGTGTGGAAGTATCATTACAATATGATGAGTCATTGATCTAGACATACGATAACTAATTTCCTATGGTTTACGTTATTGGTTATTTTTATATGACCATTTATTTTATACTCTTGCTATGAAATAGAGACAAATATAGACAAAACAATGAAATATATTTAAGAGTTAGATATTGAGTTAAATAGGAATCAAATAGAAACTAAAGGGTGCTGAATAATTTCCAAACAAAATTTCACAATGTAAAAATGTTAAACTTGAAAGTTGTAGAACTCATCGAGATGATCAATTTTGATATATAAATCATCTCAATCCAAACTCGTATGCAAAAAATTGTAGTGTTTGGAAGATTGATAGTGCACTGCAAACTAGAATCGGGTAGAATCAGATCTGAGCTGTGATTCTATCTAATTCTACGACTCATATCACAATTCTATCATGATCCTATCTCATTCTGATCCATAGTGCGGTTTGGATCAATATGGTCCAGTAGAATCATAAAGTCAAACGATTCTATAACTAGAGTTGTGATTCTGACTACCTTGAGCACACGTACAGTACAAACCAGCCAAACTATTGGTCTTGAATGCATGCATGTAGTCCAGTGATGAATGACTGGCCAATCGATCATACATATATGCCATGATGCACCAAATGATGTTATGAAATCAAGAGTTTTTGGTAAGGATCACATACTTGTTTTTTGTTCAATCTTACATGTATTTTTTTTTTGTGTTGGATCAAAATTCTTCATTATCTAGATCTATCCTTGCAGGCTCACTTTTCCCATTCTTATATTCATCAGTGGAAGCTAACTCGCGATCATTGATGGCTGAATGGTGGCAGGCAAAAGTAAAATGACGACTAACAGTGTAGACAAAGTGCAATGGAGGATAACGAAAGTGGTAGTGGTTAGTGAGTGAGGAGGGGTAGATGACAACAATGGCAGCATGTATGATCTAGTTGGCCTTCAGCATGGTCGCTAGTGGCCACAAGCTCATTAGATGTGTGTGTGGTGTGTGGAAGTAGTGAGGGAGAGGATGGTGAGGAGCGTGGGACGAAGAAGAGTAGAGATGAATCTATAATTTTAAATTATTGGAATTGATGGAACATGTTCTTTCATTTTTTTTAAAAAAATGTATAGGCAAACTACTAATCTCCCATATTTCTTCACTTCATTTCGTGGCGTTTTGCATAGGAGTAGGGCAACAAAAGGTGGCGGTGGCCATCTACCGCCTAAAAACATTAACAAAGTCATTTTTTAAAAATTTGACAACTTCTAAAACAAATTGAAGATCCAATTTGCAGCCACCTGCTACCCATCGTTAGTCATATTGTTTTATGATATTTTGCAATTTATAGTTTTTGAGAATATAGCACTAGTAGGTTTGGAAAATAAGGTAAAGTTGAAGCCGAACACCTAACTTATTTCAAGCAACCTAGGGGCGTTTTTGTTTATTTGAGCAAATAAGCTATGGCCCCCATATCCTCTAGCTTATGAGACTTATTGTTGTCCCTCTCTCTCTCTCTTCACATATCTTATTAAATAAGGCAAATTCTTACCAAACAACCATTTAAGTTTAACAAATCTCAAGCTTAGTCAAATATGTCCTTAGTATTTAGAAAACACGGAAACACCGCTAGGATGCTACTAGTTTATTTCGAGGTTTACTCAATTTTACAATAGGTAGTTAAGGACATATTGTGCAATTTAGTGTTTTTAGATCCATGTGTAATTTATTTTTTGAAAAATATCTGAGCACTACTAGACTACATATTTAGAGTAGGTACATAAGGTAGGGATATACACCCAAAAGAACCTTGGTTAAATAACCTACAAACAATCTTTAAAATATGAGTAATGGGACTTCAACACTATCCTGGGGACAAACTTGATGTCATATCAACTAGAGTAGCGAGAGAAATTTATGTGTAAAATTCTCTATCCTCTATTATAAGAAGAGTAACGAAGTCCTCCACTATTTGAGACTTGTTGCAACCAGCTCCAACTAGTCACCACACAATGGCACATAGCTATATGGCCTACCTAGGTGGAGATATTTGTGTATTATCCTAGTTGTGATCAATGGAAGAAAATATGTTGGGTTACTTCAAGAGGTGGCAATCGCAAGATCTAGGTTTATAACTTGCATGCATTAACCAACTCAGCCACACATTGTTTTTGTAATGGTTTAAGTAGACAACTATTTAAGCTGACATGGCATGCTATGTTTGGGCTAGCCCGGCCCATCAGCTGGCATGCCATGCTGGCAGCCGATAGGCTGATGAGCCTGGGTGTCGCACGGCCAGTATGGTCAAATGATGCCAAGTCAACTATTGTGATCATCGAGGAATGATTATCGTTGAGCCAGGAGTTTGCAACACTGAAAGATCAAGTTCGCAATCCAGCGCACCATGAAGATAAGGCCCCACCTGCCATAGACTCAATGGACCTTTTTGCCTTCCTATCTTGGAATAAAGGAGGGGCATTTTTTTCTTTTTTTAATTTTGAAAGGCTATAAATAGCCTCCCTCTCTTGAGGCATAGGATGTGTGCTTATCAAATCAATTTAGTGAACACAAATGGTGCACCTTGGAATGATCTCGCAACGAGAAGCATTCCCAACCGACTCAACGTCGACGGTGCATCAACAGAAGTAGAGATTCCTCTAAATCTCGAACCTGTATAAATCCATTGTGTCATTTTCTCTCTCCTAACCTTGAGCACCCTAGGTCCTGTGTGATCATCCTAGTAATATCATTTGGAACATGCACTTCAATTCAAACCAAGAATATCAAGCGACGTTCAAAGGGAATTGCCCGATGGGCCCATGATTGGCTAGCCAAGCTCAGCCCAGTTGCCACCTCCAGTCACTTCTCTCATGTATGTTTCCTCCAAGTAGATGTCGTGTATATTGTCGGTTCAAATTAAAAGAAGTCCAATTGACTCATCCTAGATCTGAACATATTTGGACTTAAGTCGAACTGGCTAGAAACTTGGTTATATCAGTTGGCTAGAGCTTAGCCTAATTCAGCTCAATCCAACATAATCCAATAAGTATGTCTAGCTATCTGGGTTTGGGTAATACTTGAGCCTAGCTCAATGGGTGTGAGCAGGCCAAGTTCAAAAATTGAGGGTAGATCACCCTCGGTGCAGGCCTTTTGATTTTTGGGATCTTGTGCCACATACAAACGACACCAACGATAAAGATTTATGTGAGGAGAAACTAAAGCCTCTGACATTTCTCCTCGCTTTTAATTTCAAACACTGGAGGATGAATCATATATTTTCAACAAATCTAAATGGTACACTCATACAATATCTTCAAACTACAAGAGATACAGATCTCATCATTTTTTAGAAAGCAATCATTATAAGTGATAATACTTGATATCTTGACAACACCCCCTCTCAATACCCGCACATATCAAAACAATACTCTAACTAAATACATTTATAAAAATATAAAAAATTAGATATCAAAATTATAATTTCTTTTTATATATGAACATACAATTTAACCATCCGATTGCAGGCTTGGGTACCGAATCCCATCATTTAACGATTAACACCTACCACGAGACATTTTTTTTTTTATACCCATATTTTCTGCCTCTTTCCTTTTACCATCCCAACGTCCAACGCCCGGCGTCTCACTAATTCACCACCCGTTCCCACTACCGAGACACGCGGTTATTACTTCCCTCCATTTTTTCTTATATAACGGTCAACTACTCTCTCTCTCTCTCTCTCTCTCTCTCTCTCTTGTGCACACACAAATGGCCGACGACCACGACTTCTCCGGCATCACCACGCCCTTCTCCGCCACGGCCGCCGCGGCGGCCTTCGGGTATTACACTCTAGACCAGCCCGCCGATTCGTCGACCACCGTGCACTTCGACTCGGCCTTCAGCTCCCTCGTCCATTCCCCGACAAATGCCGCCCCCGCCCCATGCTACGCCACCGCCGACATCGCTATTGGCGACCTCATCGGCCGGCTTGGCAGCATCTGCAACGGCAGCACGCTAAATGCCTCCTGCTACAGCACGCCCCTCAGCTCGCCTCGGCACGCCGTACCGCCGCTGCCCGGGCTGCCGGCTTGCCGTGCCCACGGCAGTGGCCTCCCGGAGACTGGCAAGCTGTCCCGGGTCTCCAGCAGCAAGTCCATGGCGCTAGAGAGTAGCAACGCGGCTCAAAACGAGATGGAGGTCATGGCAATGAGCTCCCCGCAAGCGAAGGCCGCCGGTGGAGGCGGCGGCCGTAAGCGCAAGGCCCAGGCGAAGGGCAAGGCGAAGTCGTTTTCACCCATGGTGATGGTCCTATTCTTTCTTGGTGTTTATTTACGTGTCGCGATCTTTAAATATAAGAACTAGAGTTGTATGCAAAGCAATTTTTTTTATTTGTCGGAGAATTTCTAGATCTTAAAGTGAACATACTGAAATTTCAGATTGTAGACACGGAGAGTGATTTGGGCGTGAAACGGCCAAAGCTCGGCACGGCCGGTGGTGATGCCGGCACGGGCGTGACGGAAAACAACAGTGGCGGCAATGCGGAGCAGAAGGAGGAAATGAGCGACGATGATGCGAAGGCGGCGGCTCCGGAGCCTCCCAAGGACTACATCCATGTGAGGGCGAGGAGGGGGCAGGCCACTGATAGCCACAGCCTCGCCGAGAGGGTACTCACAAATTTAATTAGTTAAATTAATCACAACACTTTAAGTTTTAATTAAGGTTAATCATGTACAGCTTCTCATAATTATAATTTAATTGTTGTGTTTGTTAATTCTTATTCCAATATTGGTAGGTGAGGAGGGAGAGGATCAGTGAGAGGATGAAGATGCTGCAATCTCTCGTGCCAGGCTGCGATAAGGTACGGAAAAAAAAGACTCATGTGAAGAACAGGAGATTTTAATCCGAAATTGTTCGATGATGAACTATTTATAACTTATATATGATTCAAATTTCGTAAAGGGTTCTGAGGTAACAAACAATTTTTATGAGACATTAGAACCATCATTTATGCGATTTGATGATACATAAAGCAGACTTTTTTACTTTAAAATTAGACTTTTAACTTTAGATCGCTAACAGGTCAAAGATACCCGCGATTTATAGCTAATTAAGTGCTACCCTCTTTTTCTTGTTAAGTAGTGTGGTCCTAATTGTTAATTATATATGATAAGGTTAATTATGGTCACCATTTGTCGTAGTGCTGCGAGCAATATAGTGGTGTCTTAGTGTTTGGACTTTCTCTGACGGCGCACTATAAAAGTGTAATTAGTGAAAGTGTGAACTAAGCGTCTGTTTTTTCAGCGGTTATGCAGCTTGTTTATGGTCCAACTAGTGCAATTTTCTTGCTTTTTTTATTTTTATTTTTATTTTTTCTGATGGATTCTTGATTTTTTAGTTGTTAATATAGGAACTTTTAGAAAAGTTGGTACAAGCAATTACAAATAAATAGGCTGATAGAGTTTCACTTCTAGACAAACAACAAATAGTACCCATCTCGTAACATATTTTATTCATATACACAGTCCATTAGTTGATTTGTGAGTTGTCTAAGCTAATGTTTTTAGTTTTCAATTAATGTGCTTATGGGAGAATTCAGCCATTAACTAATGGATCAGTGTGAAGTGTGATCTGTACCAACTCAATGATTAGAGGCCGGTTTGTTAAAACAGAACGAGTTTAATTTGCAAACATGTAATTGTTTTAGGTCACTGGAAAGGCGGTAATGCTAGACGAGATCATTAACTATGTGCGGTCATTGCAGCATCAAGTGGAGGTATATTAATTATTCTTTTCTTTTTAATTTGTCTTTTTGGCTCTCTGCATAACTTTTAAAAATGATGTAATATTATAATTTTATTTTAAAAATATAGTATAATAATCTTGTAGATACAAAGTTTTTTCTTCTAAAATAACAAATAAAAAGAACAGAGGTATTAATCATATATTAATCCATGAGTAATTAATAACTCATACTTGTAATGTCAAACATCCAGCTGGTTCTGCTTCTGGTTCTGGTTTCTGAATAAAGATTTCACTGTTGTTTCAGTTCCTGTCCATGAAGGTGGCTACCATGAATCCACAGCTGGACTACAATGGACACAGTCTTTATTCCAAAGATGTAAGTATGTAGCTATGCAGTATCAACCACTCCACACGGGATAAAGATTCCCTACGAAACTTTGTATTATAAGATTTGTAGAAAGATCGATTTGAGTGTCTTATCTGAAATATACAGTCAAATTGATGATGATATATTAAAGACTTTTATGTATAGATCTAATAAATTTCAACTTTCTATTTTAATCGAAACGGCTAGAATACTCTCTCTACCTCTGCCGTTCCAATGATTAGGAATCCATTTAACAGAATAGGCTTTGAATGTTCAGATGCATCAAACTACATTAATGCCGGCTTATCAGGCGGAGGATATGGCGACCGTCGGATTCTCATACCATAGTGCAGATCTCGAGGTCAATTCTCACATAAATTCGGTAATTCAATCTGGAGAACTCGATATTCCATTCATTTCACAATATATGCATTACTATTCATTCTATTTCACCGTATAAATCTATTTATAATATCAAAATCATATTTATTATATCTTTTCTCTATCAAGAGTGGTGCTTTCTGGGAACAAGTTCTACATAGTGTTGTGGAGATGGGGATTGGGCAAAATCAAGAGGCTGCATTGTCATCACAGAATTTCTATGGCAAGTGTCTAAATTTAACTGGTTTTGATTAATCTTTATTTTAACTGATTTTTTTACCTCTTTCCCTTCCAATGCAGACCAAACACAGGTGAATCACACGAAGGTTGAACCATAAATATTGCAGTCTTTGTACATACATACGTACCAACTGTATTTTTCTGCACATCTCTAACATTTCTTGAAGAGATGCTATATTTTGCTCATCTGCCTAACATTTTTCAGTGTAAATCTGCAACATGAGAATGTAGAGAGAAAGATCACTATCAATGACCATCTTTTGTATGAAGATAATGAAGTCAATGTTTTTCATCAACAGTGCAAGATTGCATTAATTATTAGTGAACTTCCTACAAGAACAAAAATGATGAAAAATACTTAAATACCTGAAGAAAATAACTTTGAAAGCAATTGATGGGATGCAAACTTAGTAGGAACCTTCGTATGCTTTGGCTCTTGACCGTTGGATCAGACGATGAACTATATAGTTGGAGATGTATCTCATCATTTTAATGAACCAAAATGATTTGAGCCGGCCATTAGTTGATCTAATAATTTTGAGGGACCATATTGTGATCTGATCTTCCTTTATTAATTTGCATATTATTATATTATTTGTTAAAACCAAAAACCACCGAAAGATGGGATGATGGAGGTGGTGCAACGAGGCAATGAGTGCACCGTTGATCATGACTAATGGTGAAACAAGAGGTGAGCGATGTTGCACTGAGGGCATTCGCCAATAAGGCAGTAGATTTTGGATTTAGGAAAAGGTGGCGGCGGGGGAGAAGGAGGAGGAGGAAGAAGAGAAGATAGGTTGGTTAATCATGGTTTTCAATCAAAGAGTGGCGATTCTGTTTCTAGTCATGCCAAGTAACCAATGTATACAAACATATTTTTCTAATCTATACACAAAATCTCCCAAATATTTAATTTTTTTGATAAAGTTGTCCTTACAAGTAGTTCAATCTACTATATCATTAACACACACTATCTTATTCTATTGAATTCTATCTCCACACACATCTACATAAATACTTCATCTAAACACACATAAAAATAGAGGGGATCAGGAGTCGCAACCATGACATCCATATGTATTGGCACCCGTTTTAATTGTTTAGGTATACATATGAGTGCCTTCTAAATTATTTTACTCACAAACAAATCTTACTAACTTATAGTTGTCAACAAAATTCTTTTGTCAGCTAATGTTTATTAGGGGATGGGTGGTAGTGATGAAAGAGGAGAAAGAAGGAGGAGGAGGTTAGGATAGATCAGGTTTATGCTTTTTAGTTATCCAAGTAACTATATGTTCAAACACATTTTTTATAATCCATTTACCCGAAACATTTTACTTTATCGACAAACAATTTAGGCTAAACTGCAATTGTCGATAAGATCTTTCTATCAGCCAGCCTTCGAAAAAAAAAAATCTTATAAGCAATCCCTAAGAAGTATTTGTACATATAGCAATGCTCCTTTCTAGTCATGCTACCACCGCAACAATCTTAGCAGTCTTCAATCCCCATGTAATTGCTGTCTTTGTTAGTTTCACATCATGTGACAAAGATAGATATGTATAGCCCAATTAATAGAAGACCATTTTATTATACATACAGACATGGAGTCAGTGAGTACTAGAATTCAGTTGAAACTTTAGACTTGAGGGCAAGAAAGTTCTTCAGAATTGAGTTTGTGTCAGAAATCAGAATTGAATGCTTGTGCTTCTTAGCTGTAAAAATGTGCTCCACAGTGGTGTGAAACAAAAAGAGATTTTTTTGTAGGATAAAAACGCGCCTCTCATGAGTGTCTAGTCAAGACAACAGATACTCAAGAAGAAAAGACAAGTGAATAGTTTGATATTTCTTAAAAATATATGACAATTTTATCTGACATGTCTTAGACTCAATTTGTCGGATTATAAAAAGAGCTCGAGAAGGCATGAGGCCTGAGGGGCACACTCATTCATCAATTATCTTTGTTAAAAAAAATTTCCATTAGTTCCTACCTAATAGTTGTCGTTTAAAAACAATTTTATTCACAAACAACTGTTATTTTATATTTTCTAGGTGTATCTTTTTCATATTAATTTTATTAAATTCTCTCTTCAGTCTAACTAATATTATTTTTTGACCAGACATGATCTAATTTTCTAATTTTAATTATTAATATATTTATAAATATCTAGAGTAACCATATAAAAATTATATATAAACATAATTTTTGTAAAATTATTTTATAATATTATAATTTTATAAACTTTATAATATATTTTAATAAAAATATTGTCAAAATTTTATCTTAGAGATTATGTATAGTCAAAAAATTATATTCTTTTTGGACGGGAGTATTCTATCTCAAAAAATGGAGATGATAATTTTATTCTCTTTTTATTTGTTGATGAGTGGGTTAGCTTTACGAGGTGGTAATTATAATGTCATAACTATCATAGTTGCATAAGTTCATTGTTAATAGTGCTATTTTTGTATGTAATATTAAAATTATGATTATCTTGATTTTTGAAGTTAAAGAAAATGATAACTATTAAAGAACTGAGACAAAAACAAACATAGCTAAGTTTGCAAAGTTGGCGAAAGAGAAATAAGGATTTAGTTTAAGCAGGCGAGGTTGGGAGATTTTGAAGCTCTGGTCAAAAGATGCAGCTAGATCTACGTCAGCAAAAAGAGAGAGAAACCTTTAAGTCTCATAAATTATTGTGGTAAATTTTTTTGACGTCACCATAAAATTTTGACTTTTTATTTATTACTTAATGTTTTACTTATACGTGAGTTCGATTTCACTTTATCAACCTCACAAACTACAATTTTAAAACTTTTGCAATGGCCTGAAAGATATTTTCCTAAATTAGTTTTTGTGTGATCATAAACTAATTAGGAATAATTAACTATATAACACTATAAAAATATCATTTTTATCAGACTATTACTGATTGTGAGTATGACAAGTGAGTTTTGAATCACATATATCAACCATCCAATAACTGATATATTTTGCTAATTTTCTAACTTTATCGTGATATAGAGCTAATTATTCCAACTAATTATTTTCAAATACATCTTTCTTGATCATAATAAGATAAGACAATTATATGAAATGAAGATAGTGTGATGTGAGGCAAATGAAAAAAAGCGTTACAATAGGAAAAAAATAGTTAAATAAGTGGCAAAAAAAGATTCTTTAAAGTATTTTAAGCGCAAAAATACTAACAGTGTAATTTTTTAGTGGTATTTTACTGACCCAAAACATTTGAATGATATTTTGTTAAAATAATCATCTTTAAATGGTATAGAGCTAATTATTTCTAAAAAATTCAAATCTTACCAACAACAAATAATCCATGTACCCCTAGTATGAGATGTAAACTCATAATCTACAAGTGTTTTGGGTTTGACACTAAGGTTATGTTTGGAATTATGATGTGATTTTATATTATACTATGGAATATGATGGTTATTGAAGATATTATCATATCTAGTAAGATATTATTGTTATTTAGGTAGTTACGAAATAACCACAACAAAAAATGATATGCTAAAGGAAGTTTGAGGAACACATGCACTCCCAAACACCACCTAAAATTTGACAGTAGTTTGAAAAAAAACATATTTTGGAAACCAACAACAAATAACAAATAACTTACACACATGCAGCATATGACTTAAATCCATAATCTACTTGTAGGGGTGAAACTTTAGATCACGATTTGCGAGCAACTCGAGTTTAACTTGGGTTTTGTCTTGGCTCCATAAAAAAACAACCTAAGTTCAAGCCAACCTTTTAGCTCTGTATTTTACTGAGCCAAGCCCAAGCCAACACCAGTTTGCTGGCTCATTTACAAGTTTTTGCAGAGAAGTCCTTGATAAATATATAATTTACATACTAGACCACCCCACCCAAAATATGTCTTTATTTGGAGAGATATACCCCCAAATACCTGATTTGCCTCCACAAAGCTAATCCTAGGGGCCATTTGGTTGGAGGAATATAGGGAATGAGAATGGAAATTGGGGAGGGGGGTTTGGATATCCCATGTTTAGTTGTAGGGAGTGAGAATAAAGATGTGAGTGGGAATGAGAATTTGGGTCTTCAATTCTGCATCATTCATTGCCTGAGGGAACACGGTATATGACGGGTGAGAGTGGGAATATTAATTTTTGTCTAAACTACCGTCTACTTCCCATCTCTTTCAAAACAATAGTGTGTGATATTAACTTAAATTTGTTATGAAAAAACTACTATCTAATTATAAAGTTTAAAGAAGGTAAGATGTCATTAGACACAATTCAAGGCCTTGTTTCATTACTACACTAATAAAAATAAAAAAAATGGTTGCATCCATCATAGGAGAGTACATCTCTTTATGATCAATATTAGATTTTTGGTAAAACCTTGTACATATAATTATGTTATATATCTTGTAGTTTCTCGATTTTCATTTTCATTTTCGCACTGTTTCACCGAGAAGATCTCTCTTCCGTGAAATTGAATTGTGTCTAATGGCACGCCAGTATACATAAGTATACAAATAAAAGGTAAAGAATGTATAATTTTAGAGGAAACAATGTACTTTATTAATTCTGAAAAGAATTACAAATTACAAGTTCCTTTGAGATTTACAAATTCTCATTACATCAGAGGAAAATACATCTTGGTTTTAGGGGATTGCATGGTTCATGGTTCCTCAGATCTTTTGAAAAGCTCCTGGTTAATTACATCTGCAGAACAAGTCCGCAGAAAACCTCTGATTAAGCTGTGTTGATGATCCTTGTCTTCAACCTTCAAAATAATTTTACCTTTTGATGAATGAATTCAATGCGGATGCCTATGCATGCAAGTATGCAAACCCATAGTTTCGTTTGCCTATGGTGCTATCACAAACAATGTGGTGAACATTGAAATATCCATCAATGTCCAGCCAAGAGGTTGTTCGGCCTCGTCGATCACGAACAAGTGGATGCATTCGCCTCATCAATACCCAACATGAATGGAGTCCGGCTTCGTCAGTCACGGACAGGGGTTGTTCAGCCTCATCGGTACCTAGACAAATATGTCGCCTTTGCCTCATCAGTACCTAGCAACACGAAAAATATGGAGTGGTAGTGGATTGTGATAATACTTTTGACTTCCTTAGTTTTAGGAAATACACATTACATGATACGCAGTACATCGGAATATTCATCAATGGCTTCGAAATAATTCGGCATGTCTTGAAAAAATCTGACATAATTGAACATGGGCTCCCTTTCACCTAACTGGATGGGAGCCTTTCTATCTTCTGATCGGCATGAAACTTGCAGGAATAATTTCTGGACAGATCCTCGATTTCTCATCAAAATTTGAGATCAATCGGACCGTCAGATTGAAAACTATATTCATTGCATTGCTTGTATGTCAAAGCTTAAATTCAGCAAGACAGTGACTGTTTGCAATGGTCTTCTGATGATATTTTTGCCCTCTGATAAAGGTAAAACTTGGAGGAACTACTTCAACATGAACTTTCTGTTCTCCATGAAAATTTGGGGTTGATCGGACTTCTGGATTAGAAGTTATCATCGATCTTCTCCTGTGGGACAGATTGAAATTCATTAGGGAACAACTCATTTGTTGTAACCCTTCTGGACTCTGATCAAATCACAACTTGATGACCTCTGAACAAGTTGAAACTTAGTGGTATAGCTTCTTGATAGGTCTTTGATTGTTTAGCAAATTTTGAAATCAATCGGACCGTTGGATTTGAAGTTATCTTCAATGCATCGCTCATATATCAGGATGGAATTCAGCAAGACAGAGCCTATTTGTATCGATCTTATGGATATCTTCTTGCCCACTGATCGAGATGAAACTTGGAAGGATTGCTTCAACACAAGCCTATTGTTCTCCATCAAAATTTGGGGTCGATCGGACTTCTGGATGAGAAGTTATCATTGATCTTCTCTTATGGGACAGGCTGAAATTCTTCTGAACAGAGTCTCTCCTTGGTCGAATTACAACTTGGAAGCCACTGGTCGAAAGTACAATCGAAGCTTGATCGAGTTGCAACTTTGCCACTGGCCAAAAGTGCAACTTAAAGGCGCATCTGGTCAAAAGTGCAATTAGGATCTTGACCGAATTGCAACTTTGCCATTGGCCGAAAGTGCAACTTCAGGGTGCATCTAGTCGAAAGTGCAATAAGGATCTTGACTGAATTGCAATTTTTCCACTGGCTAAAAGTGCAACTTAAGGGCGCATCTAGTCGAAAATGCAATTGGATCTTGATCAAATTGCCACTTTGCCTCTGGCCGAAAGTGCAACTTTGGGCTCATTGGTCGAAAGTGCAATTTGGATATAGATCGAACTACAACTTTGCCTCTGGCTGAAAGTGCAACTTCAGGTGCATTGGTCGAAAGTGCAATTTTGATTGTGATCGAATTGGCACATTGGACTTGGTCGAATTCAATCGAAAACGCAAGTGATTTTGATTAGATTGTTGTTTTTAAATCTTTGCCCGAAAATACTCGGTTTTGACCAAAAACGCACTTGATTTCGATCAAGTTGCTGTTTTCTGTTCTCTGGCAGAAAATACTTGTCGGTTTTGACTGAAAACACAATTGAAGATCAGATCGAATGCTGATGTGATCTACTACTCGAAAATATATATTTGAGAAATTTCGATCGAAAAGCAATATGGATCTTGATTGAATGTGATCAAATCGAATGCTAATCAGATCTACTACTCAAAAATACATTCGAGTAACTTCGATCAAAAAGCAATCTAGATCTTGATGGAATGTGATCAGATCAAATGCTGATCAGATCTACTGCTTGAAAATACATTCGAGGAACTTCGATCGAAAAGCAATCTGGATCTGATCGAGGCACTCGTTGACTCAGGGCTCCCTTGCACAGTTGACCAGGGACCTCCAATATTGCTCCATGCTCTCTTGATATTCATGAATGGCGAGCATGGGCACCACGAACAAGACCTCCACCTCTAATATGATGCATGGTAGATGCTAGATACATGACCAGCCCTCACCCATGATCATCTTCATGGATCTCTAGTCGAACAAAGAGGCTTCTTCTTTTGGTCATCTTCGGCCCTCCGTCTTCTGATGCTGGTCTTCTGTCCACTTCTGTCCACCTTGCGTCCACCTGCAAAAAGGTTAGCACTCCTTCTCTATTTATAGAGGCTCCGGGTTGGTTGCAATCATCCAACAACTAGAGATATTCAGGATATTTGAATTTGAAAAGGAGACAAATATTGTTATTTAAATAATTAAGAGATAAAGTTAGTATTTATTCTTATCTTGTTTGAGCTTAGGCTGAATGTTGATGCAATTAGGCCGAATCCAGGTTGAATTCGACCAGACTCGAGTCCGATTCGAATCCGACCAGGATCTGGTTCGACCAGACTCAGGTCCAAATCTGATTTCGACCAGGCCCAGTCCGAATCTGACTCGACCAAGCCCAATTAACCTGATTTTTCAGTGCGACCAGGCCCAATTAGCCCAATTTGTTGGTGCGACCAGGCCAAATTGAATTCGATTAGTGGGGCTTTTTGACTAGTTTTACTTACTTTCAAAAATTGTATTTTTTTTTATTTTAGCAGTTCTGACCACATGGGACTTTTCTTGATGAATTTTATTACAAAAATTCGTCAAACACGCACAAAGACCCATGTAACCAACAAGTTTTACATTTCAGGTGTATGGGCTACACTTCTCTCTTCATGAGAGAATTCACTCTACCTCCATTACATATTTCCATTTTGGCCAATCATTTATTTATTTGTATTTCTTGAGGCATTTAGGTTATTGATCCTTGTTATTATCATAATTTAAAGCGCTAAATTATATGCAAATGCAGCATCGTCGATTTCATTTATGGTTCCATAATTTTTCAGAGATGAAATAATTAGTGATATCCCTTTTTTTTATAAGAATAGGTGTCCGAGTCTTTCAGAGATATTTTTGTTAGTCATGCCTACTATATCTAATAGATTTTTCTGGAATCATTATTTCCTCAATTTGACCATCTTGAATCTTTGTTCCTTTTCATTTTCGAGGATTTTTTTGTCTTTGGAACCTAATGGTCTATCATGCTTTATGCTTGTTTTTATCTCATTCGAGATAGATAACTGTCCTTCTATGACATCAATTTTAAAAGGAACATTAGTAGGTGGTATATGTGACAGTTACAATATTAATATCTATAAATGTGTAACAATTGATTTTATAAAGTTTGTAAAAGAATTATCTTTTGAATTTCTTATTCATATTATCTTGTATGAGAATCAAAATTAATGGGACAATGATAATTGTTTCCAAATTAATTTATTATTGAGTTGTTTATTTTCTCCCCCTCTTGTTGGAAAAACTAATTCATCAAACTGACAACAAGCATATCTAGTTGTCGATAAATTTCCCATTGATGGCTCAAATTTAGAAGGGGATTCATACTCCACAAATATTCTCAACCTTCTATCTGGTCTCATCTTAGTGTGTTTATGGAGCAATGCAATATATAACGCACATCCAACAATTTTTAGATGGAAAATATTTGGCTCTTGGCCAAAACCAATTGTAATGGAGAAAAAGTGTAGTAACTTGTTGGCTTGATGCAAATCGATGCTATTGCATGCAAAATATTATGATCCTAAGTAGATATTAAGAGTTTTGATCTCATCAGCACTTATTTTAGCTCAAGATATTTAACAAGTGATTTCATAATGTTATTTTTTTGTATGAACATGCTACATGATGTTGAACAAATATTTCAACCTACATTATGAAACATATAATTTGGAAATTATTCCCTCAACTTATTTAGTTGAGCTAATAATATCGCAAATGCCATGTTGAAAGTTGATAATAAGGAGATATTTCACCATCTAGTCGATGCATTGATTAAAATAATAAAATATCTAAATGATCTACTTAGTGGATCTACATATCCACATATATCTCCTTGGAAGCATTCCAAAAAAATTAAGGGATTTAATCCCAATTTTAATCAGTGATGGTCTCATTTTCCTTGATAGTAAGCGACACATGAGAGATGATTAAATTGAAGAACCTTCTAATTATTTTATGAATTTTATGAAGAAGAATAATAACTTGTTGGCTTGATGTGAATCCATACTACTGCATGCAAAATGTCATGACCCCAAGTAGATATTAAGAGTCTTCGTTTATTGGGAAAGAATCAATATTTCATCAACAATGATCTTACTTTAGGTTAAGATATTTAATTAGTGATTTTACAATGCTATTTTTTTTTATGAACATCCGCCCCAAAGTTCTATCCAACCTTACTTGCGTGGAGGCCACATCGGCGACTGAATCAAAGGTGAAGGTGCAATCTTGCCCCTTTATCGCCACGAAACTCAGCCCAACCTTCCGCATGCACACCACCTCCTCCTCCTCCTCCTCCTCCTCCTCCTCCTCCGCCTCCGTCCTACTCGACAGTCGTATCCTCACCACCACCTTCTACAAAAGCATTCATCAAGCTAGATCAAAGGTTTAAAAATCAAACCCTCACCACAGACCTACTTGGATGCTAGAGTCAGGTGCTACAACGGCTGCGCCACGGTGGAGGGTGCTGCAATGTCCGACACGGTGCCAACGGTATGGCAATGGTAGGAGGAGGGGGTGAGTGCTTTGCAGCCACTGCCTCCTATTGAATATAGGCCTTGTTTAGGATTTTGGTAATTAATGACAAAGAACGGAACTAACGCGTTTATTTCGAGTGGTTTAAGTTTCAAGTCAAAGCATGATAACGTGATGACAAAAGTGAGAGATGGAAAAAACCGCATGACAGATGGCCAAGATAAAAATGAAAATTAAGGTTCATTTCTTAAGCTTTTACTGGTGGTGAAGTCGACCGGATTCATTCTTTAAGTTTTAAATTTATCGATCATACTATTAAGAGATGTGTAGCTTTAGTAGCTTGATCCATCTAATGCATTGAATCTCAAGTGCATATTCATATAGTCTAGGAGAAAATTAGGGCAGAGTGTGAATTTCAGAAATAAAAATTATGCACTAGTTCACCAGAGACAAATGAATCTGTCCGGACACAAATTGTTTGATATGGTCGGACAAAGTCCGATGTTATTGGACAATGTCTGACTAGTACACAAACTTGGTTGTACCAGTAAAAATCTTGGTCACACTAGTAAAAGAACTGATCGAATCAGTAAAACAGAAATTTGGTCATGATAATAAAAATCTTGGTCACACCAGTAAAAGACTGATCATTTCAGTAAAGTCAAAACTGGTCGGATCAATACAATACCTGTTCGTGGTCATATCAATTCAAAACTAGTCGTATCAGTACAAAACCTGGTCATATCAATACAAGACCTGGTCATACCAGTAAAACAAGACCTGGTCGTGGTCGTATCTATACAAAACCTAGTCGTACCAATAAAACACCTGTTCGTATTAAGCTTCAGCAAGAATGAAACAAAAGACATATACATTCATCTGATCTATTTGTCTGACTTGACCGGACTTTGTCTGAAATGGCTAGACAAAGTCTGGGCAATACTATTGCAGCAAATGTCTTTAAACTAGATGTAACTAGAGACGTATACATATGTCCGGACCATTTGTCCAGCCAAGTATGTATCCGTCCGACCTTTACAAGTTTGTGTCGAACAGTCACTGACAAGTGTATTAATTGTCCAATGGTCACAAGTCACATGTACTAGCCGGACAATATCTAATTTGGCTGGACTCAAATTTCATCTGAAACTTGCAAACACTAGTTTTTGTTGGAGGACTATAAATACACTTCATGTGTCATTCACTCCATAGCTTTTTGGCACTTTCTATCATTGCTAGTTGTTGCTAGTTGATTGCAAAACTTAGAACATTCAATTCTCTATCCAATTCACAAATTCTTGCATCTAGAGCTAGCAAATTGTATTCAATACATTAGTTGCATTGAAGAGATAGTCTAGAGAGCGAATTGCATTGCATATTGAGTTTCTTATGCAGAAATGGATCAAATGAAGATGTTTCACTTGTTACTCTTGGTGATTGTTGTCACCTAGATGACCAGCAGAGTCTGGCGATTTCTTCATCAACGATGTTTGTCGGAGAGATCCAGTGTGATTGTGAACGGTTTGGTGCTCACCTTTTCGGAAAGGAGAAGCAGAAACCATCGTGGACACCAGAGCAAGACTCATCCGTTGAGTGCTTCAACGAGGATTAGGGGAGACTAGGCGAGTCTCCGAGACCTCGAGATACATCACTTGTGTTTGATTCTACCTCTCTTTTCACTCTTGTTTTCTCTTGTTGGTTTGATTGAGTTCTTATTCACACTCACTATTGTTGAAAAACCGATTTGTTGTTCTCATTATTGCAAAAATTGTTTTCATACAAAAGATTTTAAAAGTCTCCTATTCACTTTATGGCTACATAGGGAATGAGACGTGGCAGGATTTGAATTTTGTTTTTTCAGTATGTCGATTGTGGGTTAGTCACACTGGTGGCTAGGCCATTTTGCCTCCTTTCTCTCCCTCTAAGCAGAGCGGAGTTTGAGCTAAACTTTTGTGCATTTCTCGGGCTGATCGTTGCTCAGCCTAGTTTTTTTTCCATATTATTTAGATTGATCCGTCCATAAAAATATAGTCGGGTCAATTGGTCTAGGTCAGGCTCAAACCACCACCTTGTTGTCGCTATCAACACCGTAGTGGGCTTCACTGTCGTGTTTGCCACCATCGTACCCACTACCACTGTCAGGACAATAAGAGAAGGCGAGGGGACAGAAAAAGAGAAAAGAAGTGAAAGGGAGGAGAGATAGAGGCAAGAACAAAAAAAATACAATCAGTCCGCCATAAGAGGTGTACAAGTCAATGCTAACATTTTTTATAAGTTTTTAATAAAAGAATGTTAAATTTTATAGTAAAATAATGGAATGTATTTTTTAAAGATGAAAAAATAATTGTGAGCATGTAAATATTTTGAAACTATTTCTGGGGATATGTGAGAATTGATGTGACTTCTGGGGTTTTTAAAATTTTCCCTTTGATTTTCGGGTGAAATCATGTTCGGGCTACATTGGACCAAGCCCGACTGGCTATCAAGCTCATCCCGGCCTGACACTTGGCCCAGGCCGAAATTGCGTAAGTCTAATTTGAAATGGGCATCCTTGTAACCGGGCCGGCTCGATTGGGTTCAGTAGTTGGTGCTCGACAGATTTGCCTGGGTATCAAAACAATGACATGAACTAAACATAAAGTTTTAGGTATACTCCAAACACATTCGAGACTAAGAAACTTTATATGAGAAAACCATCCAAATAGCCCTTAAATCTCTCCCGTGTAATGAACTCTGCCATTCTCCCAAACTATTGCTTCCTCCAAAGCTTTTTGATGTCACATGGGTCAAGCAAGGCTGTTTCAACTCAAAAATTATCAAAAATTTAAATTTTTCTGAATAAAATATTGTAGAAGGACTTCTCAAAAAAAAAAACTTAAATTCATTTTGAACTCTCTCCTTCAACTTCTTTAAGAAACTATTTAACAAAAATTAAAACCTGTCGGACATGACATTATCACGTGTAAAATCTGTGAAAAAGCAACACAAACCGTTCTCACTTCCTTAGCTCTACGACTTAGGACTTACAGAACTGTTAAAAACTCTAATTGCGTGCCTTTCCTGCAAGGATTAGAGAAACAAATAGCACTAGCGACACTGGTCATCTGCGCACGGTGCACAGCATGAAGAAGGCTAACGCATTAGAAAAGTAGTGCAATGATAGAGCGCGTAGTGGAGCAAAACTGAGAAACTGAGAGGGGCAAAGCATACAGAGACGAGATGACAGGCCGACCAAGATCGAACGGACAGAAATTAGAGGCGACGTGGCTTCACCAGGGAGGAGAAACCGAACAGTAACCGGCAAAAAAAAGTGGGTTGAGCAGAAACAGAACAGTAACCTAGCCAATCCCGAGGTTTATTGGAATGGGATCGAATTTTTCCTATCCGCTCCTTGATTTTTCGAGTAATATTTGAATTTGACCTACCCAAATCAACTATTTGACCATCTGTGTAGGATTAAGTTGGGCTAAACTTTAACTGATTCAATTACACTAGTTTTTTTATTCCCCAAATCTTACGGCATGCCGTGGCTCAACCTGACAATTAAAGTGCACGCATGTGCTGTCTATCACTAACTATCTTTCTTAATATTTATGATTAATAACATAGGTGTGTTGTTTTCATCTAAATAATTAATAATAAAAAAATAATAACTATGAGAACATTTAAGAAAATATGATCATATTTCACCTAAAAATATAAAATATCATTTTTAAAAATACATATTCTTCTGTTTAAAATAATAAATAAAAAATATTATACCCTATATCACAACACAGAATCGAACAACAATCTGGAACACAATCAGAATATGCATTCTGCTTTTCAGTTATTTAATTCTTTTTTGTTTTTTGAAATTTCATTATGCAAAATCAGTACCAAATTAATAAATTAATGTTCTCAGATACAGAGAAAGCAACAATGTTGAAAGTCAAATTTAAACTACAGTAGAGTATTAATACCAAAATACAAGTATTGTACTATTTATTGAGATTATGAAAGGATAATTTGATAAATTAGGTTATTTTGTTTTTTCTCGGTTAGTTTATTTCAACTTTTGCTTAAATTCCTATTTTTATAAAATGAAAACCGAAGTGAATTCTCTGTACCAAAATAACAAAACAAATTCAGCTAATTCAGTTCAATTAGATTTGAATATTTCTTGTTCGGTTTCCGGGCACCACTGCTTCGTAGGGTGGACAAATCAATCGTCTTCTATAATGCCACAGAGATGGGTGCCACAAGAGATCCTGCTATTTTCATGGGGCGGCACCTGTGAGTGTGACGACCCGAACGCGGGAACCTTGCCGTCTCAGTCAACAAAAAAATATTACACTCTAGAAACATCATTTATTTTCTTGTATTTTACACCCAAACAGATCGTGCAATTTTGAAAAACCCCTAACATAAGGTTTCTGCACAAGTTGTTTGGTCCACGTCCTCATTAAAAATGCTTGATGTGAAACCTTTTAAAGCCTGTTTAGGGGGTGGCTCATGATGATTCACACTTAGAGGTTGTTTGGTTTCCATCATATTGAAAAATGTATTGTGTTTGGATGAGTCAGTCTAGAGTCTTGTCCAAACATACTTGAAAGTTCAAGACACTCAAAATCAAGTGTTTAATAAGTCAAGTGACTCGACCCGGTAGTGAAACAGAAACATGAAATAATTAAACATGATTTACATCACAGGGGTTTGCTTTTACTTATAAAATAACTTAGTTAATTACACTACAACATAGATAAATTTTCTAAAAACTAAACAACTTCCGAAACAAAAGAGACTAAGTCTTGTGGCAGCTTGACCACTCATTATTGTCTACTCCAAAGTAGGCAGCGTTATACTTGTAGATGTTGATTTCTACATAATCCAGGTCCTATTCTTCTCTAACCTCATCACAATCTTTGACCACTTCTTCTTTGGTCTAGAACTCTAAGTCTAACTAAGGAGTTACATAGAAAGAGTGAGTACAAACATACTCGTCAAATTGTTATATTAAAGACTGGGTTTATCATGCAATTTGCAATATCTTAACTAATTCAAGAAATATTTAGCTTAAGATTAAAAATGAGGTTTTTGATAAAAACATTTATGAGGAAAGAGATCGATTTTTAAATGAAAGTTTTATTGGTCAGTTCACACCACAATGCTGAGGACATCTATAGGCTTTCTTTCCTACCATAACGTAACTCTCATCTTGAAAATAAAAAGTGAATATTCACGTTTTACTCTATAAAAATGTATCGTTTTACCCATAGAAACATTTAACCATCTACCATGCAATTATGCATTTACACATTTACACACATCTTGAAGTGTGTGACCAAAATTAAAGAAATAAAGTTCTTCCCAAATCTGTACACTAAATACCTCCACCCAATAGGTTTTCATTGTACTGTTATAGATGGACGAATCCACAACTTCACTACAAGTGGAACTTATAATATTCCAACAAGAACCATTTTTTGCACAAGATATACCTATAATATATAACAGTCCTTTGTGAATGTTTAGTTACTAGACAAGGTGCTAAATCTAGCTCGTCCAATACCAAATTTGTGGTCCATATGAGTGATATGACATAAGATGTAAATAATAATTAGTTAAAATCCTTAAATTTAAAGAGTCATACTACAAGTTGGAAAGCTCTCTTTCCACAAAAAACACAAGAATCAAGCTATGAGCCTCCATTACTGCTATCATAATCTTTTCGTACCAAGTCAATAATATATATTTCTCAAAAACTTATGAATTATTTCACCATCTAGTCAATGCATTGATTAAAATAATAAAATATCTAAATGATCCACTTGGTGGATCTACATATCCACATATATCTCCTTGGAAGCATTCCAAAAAAATCAAGGGATTTAATCCCAATTTTAATCAATGATGGTCTCATTTTCCTTGATAGTAAGCGACACATGAGAGATGATTAAATTGAACAATCTTCTAATTATTTTATGAATTTTATAAAGAAGTATAATAACTTGTTGGCTTTATGTGAATCCATACTACTATATGCAAAATATCATGACCCCAAGTAGATATTAGGAGTTTTGATTACATCAACAATGATCTTACTTTAGGTTAAGATATTTAATAAGTGATTTTACAATGCTATTTTTTTTTTATGAACATCCGCCCCAAAGTTCTATCCAACCTTACTTGTGTGGAGGCCGCATTGGCGACTAAATCAAAGGTGAAGGTGCAATCTTGCCCCTTTATCGCCACAGAACTCAGCCCAACCTTTCGCATGCACACCACCACCTCCTCCTCCACCTCCGTCCTACCCGACGGCCGTATCTTCACCACCACCTGCCACAAAAGCATGCATCAAGCCAGATCAAAGGTTTAAAAATCAAACCCTCACCACAGACCTATATCGATGCTGGAGTCAGTGCCGCAATGGCTGCACCACGGTGGAGGGCGCTGCAATGTCCGACGCGGTGCCAGTGGCAGTGGCAATGGTAGGAGGAGGGGCTGAGTGCTTCACCACCACTGCCTCCTATTGAATATAGGCCTTGTTTAGGATTTCAGTGATTAATGACAAAGAACGGAACTAACGTGTTTATTTCGAGTGGCTTAAGTTTCAGGTCAAAGCATGATAACGTGATGACGAAAGCGAGAATTGAAAAAACCCCATGATCGATGGCCAAAATAAAAATGAAGATTAAGGTTCATTTCTTAGGATTTTATTAGTGGTGAAGTCAACCGGATTCATTCCTTAGGGTTTAAATTTATCAATCATACTATTAAGAGGGGTGTAGCTCTAGTAGCTTGATTCATCTAATACTTTGAATCTCAAGTGCATATTCATATAGTCTAGGAGAAAATTAGGGCAGAGTGTGACTTTCAGAGATAAAAATTGGGCACTAGTTCACCAGAGGCAAATGAATCTGTCCGGACACAAATTGTCTGATATAGCCAGATAAAATCCGATGTTACCAAGCAATGTTCGACTAGTACACAAACTTGGTCGTAACAATAAAAATCTTGGTCACACCAATAAAAGAACTGATCAAATCAGTAAAACAGAAATTTGGTCATAATAGTAAAAGGTTGACCGTTTAAGTAAAGGCAAAACTGGTTGGATCAATACAAGACCTGTTTATGGTCATATTAATTCAAAACTGGTTGTATTAGTAAAAAATCTAGTCATATCAATACAAGACCTGGTCGTGTTAGTAAAACAATACCTGATCGTAATTGTATCTGTACAAAACTTGGTCGTACCAGTAAAACACATGTTCGTATTAAGCTTCAGCAAAAATGAAACAAGAGACATATGCATTCATCAGTCTATTTGTCTGACTTGGTCGAACTTTGTCTTAAATGGCCAGACAAAGTTCGAGCAATATCATTGCAGCAAATGTCTTTAAACTGAATGTAACCAGAGACGTACACATCTGTCCAGACCATTTGTCTGTCCAAGTATGTATCTGTCCAGCCTTCACACGTTTGTGTTGAACAGTCACTGATAAGTGTATTAATTGTCCAACGATCACAAGTCACATGTATTAGCCGGACAATGTTTGATTTGGCAGGACAATATCTGATTTGGCCGGACAAAGTCCGGCCAGTGCAAATTTCATTTGAAACTTGCAAGCAGGTAGTTTTTGTTGGAGGGCTATAAATACACTTCATGTGTCATTCACTCCATAGCCTTTTGGCACTCAGAAATCATTGCTAGTTGTTGCTAGTTGATTGTAAAGCTTAGAGCATTCAATTCACAAATTCTTGCATTTATAGCTAGCAAATTGTATTCAATACATTAGTTGCATTAAAGAGCTAGTCTAGAGGGTGAATTGCATTACATATTGAGTTTCTTGTGTAGAAATAGATCAAATGAAGATGTTTTAGTTGTTACACTATAAAAGTGTATCATTTTACCCATAGAAACATTTAACCATTTGCCATGCAATTATGCATTTACACATTTACACACATCTTGAAGTGTGTGACCAAAATTAAGGAAATAAAGTTCTTACCAAATCTGTACACTAAATACCTCCACCCAATAGGTTTTCATTGTACTGTTATAGACAGACGAATCCACAACTCCACCACAAGTGGAACTTATAATGTTCCAACAAGAACCATTTTTTACACAAGATATACATATAATATATAATAGTTCTTTGTGAATGCTTAGTTACTAGACAAGGTGCTAAACCTAACTCGTCCAATACCAAATTAGTTAGAATCCTTAAATTTTAATAAGATGTAAGTAATAATTAGTTAAAATCCTTAAATTTAAAGAGTCATACTACAAGTTGGAAAGCTCTCCTTCCACAAAAACACAAGAACCAAGCTATGAGCCTCTATTACTGCCATCATAATCTTTTCGTACCAAGCCAATAATATATATTTCTCAACACTTATGAATTATTTTGGAAATTATCTCATTTGATGCATGGTGATAAGTTTAACTAGATTTAAATAATTTATAGGAAATTAAAACCAAGCAATGTTGAACAACATGATCAAGCTAAAAAAAAAACTTTCATGCGATGTAGAACTCAGTGTTGGGTTGCTATAGACTGGCTCCCGGAAGTGTTCCTGCAACCAATTGGCTCCTAAAACTAGAATATACGCTAAACTAAATAAAAATTCAAAAATAAAAATTCAATAATTATGCAAGGAAAATGCATTTTTAATTTTCCCATATTCCCTACTCATGTGAGAAAAAGATCGAAATTTGGTTCCAACCCACAAAGCTTAAATCTACCCTATGAGCACATCTAATTCCCATTAATTTAAACTAAAATATTCTGAATAATCATCCTTCAATAAAATCACTTCTTCCAAAAAGCTGCAACTCTCTAATAATCTATACTTATTATTCTTGTTCTTTCCTTTTTCCTTCTTCTCTTTTCTTTCCTTTTTCCTCTTTTCTTTCCTTTTTTCCTCCATCAACCCCAAATGGGCTTGGGCCCATCACTCCTCCTCAACCTAACACTCGCACACACAACACAGCCGCCACCACACACCTCTCAAAAAACACACACACAACACTCACCACACGCACTCACTACATAGACACAAATAAGATTTTCAATCTACACTCGACCCGACTTGACCCACACGATCTAACTTGACATGGGATGGCCCGACCCAACCCGAGGGCTGATGGATGCAAGTGCAGGGTCAATCCGCCCCACTCCGATTATATGTAATCATATATTTTCTTTAAATATATTAGTATAATCCCTACAGTGCCAAGTCTCAGACTAATTATGATTTTTTCTATGATGACATAGTCATTTTTTAAAGGTCTGTCAAATAGTCATTGGTGACAACCTCTATAAACCACTCAGAGATAATTGTATTATATGAAGCCTCACGTGAATACATATGGTTGAAAAGTTTGATACGTCATATACACCAGTTATATGATTTGTAACTGAAATTACCCCCACAATCCTATATGAAGACAATGCTGCTTGTGTTATACAAATGAGTAGTGGATATGTTAAAGGTAATATGAAAAAACATATTGCTCCCAAGGTATTTTATCCCTCACGATCTCTATAAGAGTTGTGAGATAAGTATTCAGAAAACTAGATCTAGTAACAATCTGATAGATTTGTTTACTTTTGAAAAATATGTTTACGGTATCAGAATGCATTGGCTGCGAAAACTGTTGTCTTCAAGGGAGCAAATATTAAAAAAATAACTATGAGTTTTAGATCCTAAAGGTCTTCACTTAAATTAGTCCCCAAAGGTCTCACCTAAATTAGACCCTTAAGGTTTTCACTTAAATTTTACTAATCAACATATTAGAATTATTAGATTCTGAAGATCAATGTTGTACTCTTTTTTTCGTTAATTAAGTTTGACCCCATTGGATTTCCTTAGCTGAAGGTTTTTAATGAGACATTATGTGCAATGCAAAGAATATGTGTGTAAGGGAGAGTGTTGTAAACATATTTATATGTGCACATTACCAAAATTATCCCTAGGGTAACCTGTCGTGACCCGGCATCCCACCCACGTGGCAGCATGCGTGGTCTGTGAACATTGCCCGACAAAAGCATGTTTTACCGAACAATATCCAATTCAGAGTAGCGAGACAAAAGCATGGATTTCAGGTTAAACAGATTATAACATCAGGGTTTGTTATTAGAAACAACCCATGTTACAAAACATCAGTTTTACAAAAACTATACATCTTACTAGCAAAAAGAACTAGTTTTGCGATAGCTTTCAGAAATCTTCTTCAGATCCAAAGTAAGTAGGGTCGTAATTGTAGATGTCCATCTCCGGATCATCAGGGTCTTGGGTCAGCTCTGCTCCTCCGATATCTTCTTCAGCAAATTCTCCTTCGGTCGAAAATTCTAAGTCTACCAAGGATTTACTAGCAAGGGTGAGTACAAAAGTACTCAGTAAGAATCAAGACATAATGCAGGATGATCTAAGTTATCTAAATTCAAGGGTAATATGTTTAAGCATATAATAAGTCAAGGAGTATAAGTTTCACTTTTAAAACATTTGTTGGAAACAGTCTCCATTTGATTGTTTAGAAAAAATTCTACTGAGCACTTTACACCACAGGGATGAGACCACCTGTAAGCCTCCTTTCCTGCCGCAACGCAATTCTCGACCTGAGAACAAGTAGTGAACATTCACATTTTTACTCTGCAGAGGTGTATCGCTTTACCCAAAAAAACTCTTGATTTACATGTCGGAGCTCGTCGGCATCACTTCGCATTCCCTTTAATGAGTAACCAAATCAAGAGTACAAAGTTTTTCTCAAATCTACCCACTAAGCATCTCCACTCCACCAGTTGAGCATATAGCGTCCTGGGTACTTCATGGGCGACCCACGGAACCCATCTAGATTATTTTGAGCGATCTGTGACGCCCCCCTAGGTTATTCTAAGCGATCCGTGGCGCTTATACATATAATAATACATTCCCGTGGAGATGACCTTAGTTTCTAGATAAGATACTAGACTAGATCCGTCCCATACCAGGTCTGTGGTCGATACGGGTGTTACGACACTGGATGAAAGAGTCAGCTGGTTACAGTCCTTATTAATTTCCATCCATAGTATAGATAAGCAAGTCCTTCTTTTGTTGCGATCTCAAATTCAGAGACTTCCACTATCATACTCAACATCTCATGTATATCATATCATATACATATGATCTCCATAATTCTTCTAGTCAATCTTTGAAAAATACTCTTTCCTTGCAAGTGATAACTTTTAACTAGATATGAAACTATATTATAAGAAATTAGTTCAAGCAATTTCAACATGACCAAGAAGGAACTTGTCTGCGTAGACGGGATTGAAATCGGAGTTCGGCAATTTACCCCGATGCTCCTCACTGTCAGTTCCCGAGAAACATAATTATATATATACATACATACATATATTTAGAATATTGGTATAATAAGAAATACAAAATGTAAGGATGAATGCATCTGTGCTTTCGTTTTCCCTGACCCGTGATCGAACACGACTAACCGACACTCCAAGAGAAAAGAGATTTTAGTTATAAGAAATATATTATGTGAAATTAGTTTAATTGAACTGCATAATGGAATTGCATAAAAATCTCGGGTTGGGTAGCTCCCAAAAGAAATAATACTATTTGCATTTGTTTTATTATTAAAATAATTAAAATATTGATTTAATTTTGCTAATTGGAATAAAAATAAGTTATAGTTTTACATTTATTTTTCCTGAATAAAAGATTATACAAAAATAATGAAAACAATTCAAATTGGTTTATTTAATGAGTAAGAATATATTTGTGTGTTATATCTAGTTTGATTAAACTCTTATTAAGCTAAGTGTAAATTAAGAAATCATAAATGTTAAAACTATTTTTAAATCAAATAATTAAACAGTAGCTATTTAAGTTTTAATTAGGAATTTAAAATAGAATTGGAATTAGAAAAAAGAAAAGAAAAGAAATAAATAATAATAATAAAAAGAGAAAACTCTCAATTGGGCCCAAACTGGCCCAACCCGTGCACACAAGCTCGGCTCGGCCCACCCGTGCACACACACGTGCAACGCACGCACGCACACGACCACTCAAAACACACACTTGGTCGTGCACTCGACCACACACGCACTCACTCGCACACAGCCCGGTCCTCTCGCTCTCACGCTCATCGCCATATTTGCTCCTACGCCACTGTTGGGCTCCTTCGGCGAACCTTTCCGTACTTGGCTTGTGCACGGCCACCTCCTTCATGCGTGCCCGTTAGTACCCCGTAGCCGAAACCCTAACCCTAGCTCCTCCAAAAACCCGGCCGCCGCTAACCCTTGCCGACGGCTCATGATTTCGACGGCGCTTGGGTCGCGGCCGATTGTAGCCCGGGCCGCGCCGTCGCTACCTCTCTCTCGCGGCTCGCGGCCGCGCTTGCCCGTGCCTTAGCGGCATGGCCGCGCTGGTAGCCCGTTGCGCGCGTGGACGCACCGCCGGCCGGCTCACTGGCTGCCTGGTCCTCATCGTTTGTGCCTCAGGTAGGTTCTCTAATCCTGATTGTGGCTGTGGCGCCAGGTTTCGACCTCGATTAGGGTTCTGATTTGGTTGGTTTTGCTCTGTTCTGGTCTTGTGATATTTGTGTGCTTTGGTATGGTTTGGTACTGTGTGCTGTGATGTCTGTGAGATGGTGGATGATGGTGATGCAATGTTCATGTTTGGGGTACTACATGCTGTGTGATGGTGAAATGTGATGATGATGCAAACACCTCATGTGGAAGAAATGATCTAAGATTCCTGGGTGGTTTGGGGGTGGCTCTGATGCATATACTCCATGCTTTCTAATCAAATTCTAACTGGACGAATCAAGATACTCAAAAATTAGGGTTGGGTCTAGCTATCACCTTGCTGTTGGTTCTGAACTTCTTCTGGTTCCTGAGTTGCTCCTGTGGCTGCTACTTCTCTGCTTCTACCCCTCTTACTACTTTACTTTAACCTCTACGGTATGTGTGTGAATTGTGTGTTGCAGGGTTGATTTATCTGATGCATTAGGCATGCAACCGACTTACTTTGGGCTGAGGTGGCTGGTTTTCACTATTCCAATGAATAGGTGGAAGTTCCCAGGGCAAGCTGGGTGTAAAAAATGGACTAATTTGCAAAATCAGTGAACCTGAGGGGGTTTTGTGCAAAATTTACAATGTGGCTGAAATTGGGAAGGTTCCAGGGACTGAATTGCAAAACTGAGGGCTAATTGGGCCTCTGGGCCCCAGGCCTGGTGTTGGGCTGGCTTCTAAAAGAAAGCCTTTTTCTTTTTATTTTGTTTTTATGCCTCCTAAAGCTCAAAATTGTCTCGAAATGGCCCGAAATGAAAACGAACAACCCGAAAATATACCCGATTCCTAAATGTTGAATGATGACAAATTAAATAAAGGGTGAGCAGCGTGACTCCTAGCCAGTTTTGTGGCCCCAACTGTTGACTGTTTTCATGGTCCTTACATAACCCTAACCTTTGGTTTATATAAAACATTATATCATGTACAGAGAGATCAATCTAATAAAAATTTCATCTACTATTATGTCTATTTTGTCTCTATTTTATGTGCTTGTTCGTGTGGATTGATTGTGCCCTATTGTCATCGTGACAATGCTGTGGTTTACAACAATTACATTATTTTAATTAGTTTTATGGCATTTTATATTCAACTATTATTAATATCATATAGTTTTCATTAGTTAGTTTTTATATATCTTTACTTTATAATAATACTTCCATAATATTAGTTATGAGAAAATTATTTTTTATTTTGAAAATAGTTTTTTCTACCAAATCTTAAAACCTAACCAAACCCGATAGATACTTATTGATCGGTCAACCCCACTCAAACCTAGGTAGGATTGGGTGTAGGTGATGCAAAAACCCTCCCCAACCCGCTGACCCACTCCATTGAGAACCCTAGACACAACCACACATATGAGCTTTGCTGCCGATTGCCAGCTTCTTGCTAACGACAGTCTCCTCCGTCACTTACTCCCTCTCTCACTCACTCACATACCCAAAAATACAAATCTGAGCTATTTGCCTAGAGAGCTTTGCCAGTGTCCTAATCGAGTTCCTCGCCATTGATCCATGCCATTGGTTGCTGATTCCTTGCCAATGACAGTTCACTGTTGCTCCTTGCAGCAACAATTATGCCCAAACCCCAACCTAAGTCTCTAGATCAAATTGTTGTAGCTTTGATGTTGCGTCTCCTCTGCTAATCACCTTTGGCACTTTGCTGTCCACCTCGACATCTCCACTGGCGATGCCCTCATAATCTTCCTCGCCGACTCCGCCCGTCGTTGATCGCCATGCGTCACCTTGGTCCTATTGATCAAGTGTTGCCCCTGCACCATCACCACGCCCCGCAGTCGGCAACACACCTAGAAACCCCACACTCGCCAAGACCACGAATTGATGGCCGACTGTAGCCTAGACCACATTGTCTCCGCCTCCTCTGCATGGCCCATGACCATGCTTGGCCACATCGTCATAGTGTGGCCGAGTTGGTAGCCTACCGCACTCATGGATGCTTCACTGGCTATCTCACTGACTGCCCAGCCCATCACCGCTCTGCTCCAGGTATGCACCTCTCTCCCTCAAGTTCATGGTTGTGGTGCTAATGTGCTTGAGTTTTGGGACTTATGTCTACTTTGTGGTTACACTCTGTGACTAGTATTTGTGTGTGTATTTGTTCTATGGATTGATGTAGCAGCAGATTGGATGTAGGGATTTTACCTTGTTGTGGTTGTTCTGGCCCGGGTTTTGCTACTACCTGAGACTTCCCCGATAAAATTGTACGGATAACATTTAAAAAAAGAAAATTACAAAATAGCACGGAAAAAATAATAATTGCAGGATTGGCTTTAGTCACTAGTACAGATGGCGACTTACTGACATAAAGCCACTAGTTGCCAGTGGAGCTGGTGATTTGTGCCAGCTCATCAGTCGCCACCACAAGTCGCCAGTGGAGCTGGAGACTGGTGAGTAAAATTGCAAAAAAAAAGGTTAGAGGTGGTTCTAAAAATTGCAAAAATAGGTTAGAAAATGTGTAAAATTTATACAAATAACACATTAAAAAATGAACATCGAAAAGCAACTAAAAAAATTAAAAAAATAGCAGAATTGAGTTTTGTTTCCGGGTTATAAATATTAGGGTTATAAAAGAAATAGCGGAATCGAAAAGCAACTGAATGCATAATATTGTTAATTTTGTATATCTTATTTTTTTATAAATCCGATGCATACTTGCAGTTTCTGCACACTTTCAGTTTGTGAGATACACGGGCTATAGTTTTTTGTATCCGGAGAGTGAACGTTAGAGTTTTTTTTTCGAGCATTGATTGCTAGGGTTTTTTGTTTCCAGGTTAAATAATGGCGAGGGTCTATGTTTCCGAGGATCAAAGGCTAGATTTTTTTTTTGTTTCTGAGGAATGAATGCTAGGGTTTTCAGGGAACCGAAGGCTAGGATTTTTTTTTGTTTACAAAGACTGAATGTGTTTCTAGGTCTAAAAGTGGCTAGGGCTTCGGTTTCCAGGGACCAAAGGCTAGGTTTTTTTTTTGGGTTATAAAATGTTAGGGTTTCAGTTTTTGAGGACCAAAGACTATGATTTTTTTTGTTTACGAGGATGGAATGCTAGGGTTTTTTCCGGGTTATAAAATGGCTATGTTTTATCGAAGGTTCTATAATGTTTTGAAAATCATATAGTTTCAAATATGTAGTTTGGAACACGCGAAGCAAATTGCCTGTAAGGAAATGACTCGAAGCAAGTATGTAGAAGTGAAGTGCTTATTGTTGCATCTAGGCCGTTGCGCCTAACCTAATTTTGATTATTAATGAAAACAAAGTGTTTTAGATTAACTGTGCTTCTGAGATATTTTGATACAGAGTTATGTTGGGAAGAAATGCAAGATGATCAAGATAAACCCGACGTAAAATGAATCAAGCACAAGTCGCAAAACACAAAGATGAGAAGAAAATCGAGAGATGAAAAGGACCTAAGGTAATATTGTTTTTATTTTTACCGATCTCGGCGTTTGAAGGTTGATCGGCTTAGAAATTTGTTTTTAGATTTTAACCATACTATAAATAGGGGTTGCAAAGTCCTCTCTACATTTTCAGCATAAACCGAGGAACCTAGGTCACTGCATTGCATCTATTTCGGATGGATTTGGTTTTGAAAGATTTGGATTTTCAGTTGCGCTTTTGATAACAGAAGAATTTTTATATTTTCTAGAAATATCTAAGCAGATCTGGTTTTTTCTTCTGTTGACAAAAAGATAGCCCTATAAAGTATCTTTCAAATGAGCTACTAAACACTAAATTTGGATTTCTGGATTTAAAGTTATGACTATTTTTATCCATACTGACTGTTAGTTTAAATGTCAGTCTAGTTAAACTGATAGTTGTCCAGAGAAGTTGTTTTTTGAGCTAAAACTTTTTTAACTAAACTGACTGTCAGTTTGCATTTCGACCTCAGCTGAGTTTATTTGAGTTTCTATTTGATCTGGTCGCTTTTGTGGTCGAACTGACTGTCAGTTTGGATAACTGACTGTCAGTTTATTTTATCAGTTTCCATATACGACTACAAACGGCTAGCAAAATTTTATCCGTGATGTTTGTCAGCCGTTGAGTTTGGAACTGACTGTCAATTCCTCATACTGACTGTCAGTTTGCACTGATTTATTTCCATTTTTACCTCAAACAGCGAGCTGAGTTTTCTCCGGATTTTACTTCTCTTTGGTCGTGACCCAAACTGACTGTCAGTTTGCCTAACTGACTGTCAGTTTGAGCTGCTGATTTTCAGCTCGAGTTCAAACGTCTCTTTTGAGATTTGAGGCTATAAATAGAGGCTTTGGACTCGTATTTTATATAACAATCAGTCTCCTCTCATACACATACTTGAGTATTTACTTTTGGAATTAAAATCTTGATCTTTTGATCAAGTCGTGAGCTTTTCAGATCCACCGAGTGCTTTCTGTTCGCATCATTTGCATCCTATTAGTTTCTCGGTGCGTGTTTGGAGGTCTAGAGAAGACATTGCTGCTTATTACTCTTGGTGAGCACCCTCACCTAGACGGTTTGGAGGCGTGGCCATTGATCTCTCCAGTTCGGAGATTGTCGAAGAGACTCGGCTCATTTGTATAAGGCATCGATGCTCGCCTTTTCGAAGTGGACAAGGAGCAACCACTAGTGGATAATATCCTTCATGGATATTGGAGCAAGACTCAATTTACTTGAGTGCTTCAACGAGGATTAGGGGAGACTGGGCGAGTCTCCGAGACCTCAGTAAAAATCATTGTGTTCGTCTTCTCTTCCTCTTTCTCATATTATTGTTATTTGTTCTTGATTTCTTTATTTGCCAATATTTGTTTTAATTTGAAGTTTTTAAAAGCCTCATATTCACCCCCCTCTAGCCGGCATCCTTGATCCTACACTTATTAGAGTTGAAGACTGGGAAAAGTTACAGTAAATACATTAGTTAGAATCTAAGAGGAGAAACTAATAGAGAGTGTATAGCTAGAAACTATTGTTGCTGTAGATAAAATAGAAAGTTACATGGGTTTGTGACAATTGCAAAAAAAATTGGAGATAGATCTATAGCAACAAAAGGTGATCAAACTTCAGAGCACCACTTAATCTGAGTAGAGAGTGTCCAGCTCACCTAAAAGAGTATTTATAGTGTTCTTCTCCACTTCATTCCACTCCGAGTCAAACCACGACATGTAATTGCATTTATCCCTCTCCTCTTCACAGCCACAATATACGTAGTTTCTATCCACAGTGTCATAGTTTTTGACAACAAACCGCAGTTGCAACGGCATGGCCCTGAAGTTTGTTCTTCATCCTATGAACGAAAGAGAATAGTCAAGAAAATAATGCATAAAGAGCCGCTTATTTTAGGCGAGTTGATTATGTAGTTACCTTGGTGCGTCTTCTTCTCCAACCATGGCTGTTCTCGCCTGTCATGTTCGGATAGGCTAGTGAGAAAAGTGTGAGTTGTGTGTTTGGAGCTCAATGACCTAATTTATAGAAGTGAAATTGTTGAATAGTTTAAACGTTTGTTTGGACGCATTTGTATAAAAGCTGAAAAGTAGAAAAGCTGTAAAGTAGAAAGGCTGAATTGTAGAAAAGCGGAAAAGTAGAAAAGCTAGGGTTTTCCATGAACCATGAAGAAATGTAAAGTAGTTGCATAACTTTAAAAAAGACAAAAATAATATATACATGAAAACATAAATCTTGTTTCACACAGATAATAAGACATTTGCTAGAAAAAATACTAATGTTGCCCCTCTTCGGACGATGACTCTGGTCCCCTTGAAACGGTGATGGTGAGAAGGTACGAGGGCTGTCAACGGGGGGCCGGTCACTCACCCGGTCGAAGCCTGTATCAGAAGCATCTGTATGTGGGATATACTCCACATGGTCTTGAGATGGTGGAAGTGCCCCACCAAGCTGTTCAGATGCCAAATAATGTTGGCTCTGCTCGGTGTCATCTCTCCGCCGCAACATGTTAATGCACTCCGCGAACTCAGGATTGAGACCACCTTTGGCTTGGCACAAACTGACCGAGCATGAATGTACGGTGGGAGCCTGCCGTGCGATCCAACCGTAGCAGCCAAGGATGTAGCTAGCTACTCGTCCTCTATGATAAGGCGACGTATTCATCGTCCGAGTCGAATGTGATGTCAAAGCCAAGGCTAGAATCGGACGTAGAGGCGGAAGGTGGTGCACGGGCACCCTCAGAGATCTGTACACCACCACGCGATGTTTGCGCAAAATGAGGTAGAACACCTGTACGGTAAGAGCGGGGCGGGGCACACCAAGATAAATCGGGGTGTCGATAGCCATACCTGATGGCCCGCTGCGCCAATACGATGAGCGGCCTGTGGCGTATGTCTAGGCGGGGCCCGTGGCAATGGATGTGCAGCACTTGTTGGCAAAATGGAGCTACTCTCACATATCAACTGGGAGATAATCTGGTCAATGGTGGCGATGGCGGTCTCATACTCCTCATTCGTGATAAGGGCACGTGCATGCCTCCACTAGAGGAGTGGCTGTGTCAACGAGGAGATCATATGGAGACAATGTAAAGCGGTAAAAACAGTAACAAACAAGAAACAGGCTATCATTGTGTGCCTGATGGTATATCCTACCTACGTGATGCCAGTCGTATGTTTGACAAACGGTCAGAGTAGGCATATCTGCGGGCACCGGAGGTTGTGGGGCAAGCAGGAGATACCCTCAAAGTGAGCAAGCCAGGTCGCAAGAACTCCAACATTGTGGTGGAAGGGCACTTGATCCAGAGGCATTGAATGAAACCTTTGTGTGAACGTCTCATCCCATCCTACAGCAGCGGGTGGTGGTATGTAGGCTTGTCCGCGAATCGGTTGGCTAAGCAGCATCGCCAAGTCCTCCAGCGTAATGGTCATCTCCCCCCTCCAGAAGTGAAAATGTGTGTCTCGGGCCTCCATCTGTCCGCCAGAGTGGAGACTAGTGATCGGTCATGCCTGAAATAATCAACTCAGGTAATCATCTTGACGAAGGGAAGCAATCTAACTACCCTCAGTGGACAACATGAAATCAATGACACTCAACAGACCCTTATGTCTATCATGAATTACACACACGTTCCGTCTATCCTTTACAACAGTTTTTTTTTCAGATTTGTAAGAAACCACAACTAGTTGTCTGTGCTCTCGCCTTCTACTAAGGCGTATGCCATGGGAAGTAGCTGGTTATTTGCATTTGCAGCAACAGTCGTCATCAAAGTTCTCTTATACTTTCCAGTTAGAAATGTGACATCGACGCAAATTACTGGTCATATGTACTTGAAGACATAGATTACCTGCCCAAACGACCAGAATATACGCTCCATGTATTCAGCTCCAGGAACTATGTCACTGTTTGTGTCCACAATTGGCCTATGAACTATGTCCATCACAGTGCTAGGGTTGGTGTTAATGATTTGCTGAATAAGTCTAGACATGTAGTTATATGAATCGTAGAAAGATCCAAATAGCATCTCGAAACCAAGTTGTTTGGCTCTCCATGCTTTTCCATACCGAATGCTATACCCAAATGTGTCGTTGATTTGACTAATAATTTCTTTCGGTGGCATTTCGAGATTTACATGGAGGTTCAACAAAATTACACGTGCCACGAATGCGGAGGGCATATTTCTGGGGCACTGTGAAACTTCTGTGATTGAACAGTCATGTTTGGTGATTCTAGAAACGACAAAACGCTTACTGTGCTAGTACCGGGCAACACGAACATAAAATAGACATCTCTCCACCGAGCACTTCACTGCATGGAGATGCGGATTTGTTCTATTGACCTTGAAAGACTGACGTAGTGACATAGCCCACATCGCCATGCCTTGTTTGGCGTCCTCTTTGCTTTGAAAATATTGCCTTAATGTTAATCTATGCTCATTGGATGCCCAGTTTGAACCGCTATCATTATGGATTCGTGCAGAATCAAACCCACTTAGATCTAGCCATTGTTGGGGAGGTCCCATCCCATGGTAATCTTCTTTTTCACTAGAGGAATCCGCATAGTCTAGATCAACCTCCGAACTTTCACTGTCAGAGAATTGCAAACTCTCATCTTCACCTTCATCACGTAAGCCTCATCCCCAGGCTAGAAATGACCACCCATGAATTCTGCATTCGGAACATCCGCATGATCCTGTAACATGGTTGCATTAATGTTCATATATTGCCCTCCTTCCCATTCCTCGACTAATTGTTCTGCTGCTCCGGTTTTTATATTCATGTATGGCACATTATCTTTGACCATCACATACGGTATACACTCATCTGATGCATGATTAGGGCTTCTCACCCTCCTAACATAAGAGCTCCAAGATCTGTCACCTCTAAGTTTACATAATTTCCATCAGTAGGCATCAATGCCTCTATGACAACGTTGTATAAAGTTGGGTCGATATTTAATATGTCCAGGACTCGGGTCTTGAGTTCCTCAAAATTAACAGTACTGAAATTTTTCAAATTCATTTCTGTATGGTGACAAGCACTTAGGTCATCCCCATATGGTCCTTTTCTAATAATTTGTTCCCTGTAGAAAATATAAACTGTTTTTGTTTCAAACATTGTCTACAATGAAAATTTTAATATTACAAATCATTAGTTATCATATCTCTAAGATCTATATGACATATTTAAATCCAGATCATTGTATCACATCTAATATCAAATTCTTACGTTCTCATCTCACATATAAATAATCTTATTATTTACTGATATTAATAAATATATAGAGCATACATAAATAAATTTTATACTTACATATTAGTGTATAATAGATCTAAATTATATATATATCATATTTATAATTGCACAACAGATCTAAATTATGTACACATCAGATTTATGTTTCCTACAACAGATCTGGATTATTCACAAATTTTATGCATATTTCCTACAACAGATTTATATTTCCTAAATTATCAATTCACAAATTAATAGTCTAATTATTTCTCTAATTATATAGCAGATCTCCAAATCATATCTATACTTATACAGTAGATCTATAATTATACAACAGATCTACATTATATACATATATACGTCAGATCTATGTCTTCTACAGTAAATCTAAATTATTCACAAATTTTCTACGCATTTCTATAACAGATCTGCATCTTAAACTTAAATAAAAATACGTATAATTAAATTTACACTAATTATCTCTAGAGATTTAAAAATTTTATACTTTTTCGAATATGTATTTCTTCTCTTTTCCTCTTATTTTTTCTTCTCTTCTTCTTCTCTTTTCTTTTTCTTCTCTTCATCTTCCCCCTTTTCTTCTCTTCCTCTTCTCCCTTTTCTCCTTCTCTTTTCTTCACTCATGTTCTTTGTTTTTTTCTGACTGTTTGCTTCACCAGTCACCAGGGCTGGATTCATGGCCCTTTTATAACCCACCACCAGTCGCCAACTGGGCTGACGACTGGTGGATTTTCCCGCAATCGCCACCTGGACCGACGACTGATGGGCTTTTTGACTAAGTCGGCTGTTGGGCTGGCAACTGGAGTTGTTTTTATAATTTAGTTTTATTCTATGTTTTTTTTTATATTTTCCATTTTTATATATTTTTTATATAGTGTCTGTACAAAAAATTCGACTTCCCCTGCAATCCTATGTACAACCAAGCCAAATGGTGTCATTAGTGCACTAGAACCAGGCTCTAGGATGAGATTTGGGTGCTTGGTATGAATCCTTACCTTAATTTTGCTGGTTTGGGAGCCTAAGGTCTTGTGTGTGCGATGATAGGCTTGTATACCCTGATTCTTCTTGATAGTGTCGCCCAGGATGGCTCAGGTGTGCTCTGTGCAATGTTCCATTGGGCTTAGGTGGTGGTGTGATGTGCTTAAGTGAAATTTGTACCTATCTGCAAATTTCAAAAAATTTAAGGGCTTTTGTGCGAAAATTTAGGGCCTCATCACAAAATTTAGAAACTGCGGGAGCCAAATTGCAAAAGTGCTATGTAAGCTACAAGGTAAGTGCAGGTATGACTTCAAACCCTTTCTTTCTAGATAACGACCTAGGAGCAATCCGAAATCGACAAAAAGAGACCCGATTTCTTAAAAATGCTGGATGATGACAAACACACAGGAGTGAGCAGCGGTACTTACTACTAGGCTGAGAGGTAACTACAATGACATGCCCCTAAATAGATACTACACCTAAGTTCAATAGCACAGTTTTCTAAAACCCCAAAAACTCAAAACTCTAATTTGATTCTTTGTTAGAATCTGACTTCTAGCTAGCTCCATGGTCAAAATTTGACGACCAGCTTCGTGGTACTCATACCAAGCACAATTAGGTAGCAATTAACAATCAAATAAGACAATGTCATGCACACTTAGCGAAGCAAAAATTCTCAAGACTACAAACAAGTCTCAAGTAAGTTTGAATCTTAGACATATTGATGAAGACATGAACTAAACAGCCATTGAATCCCTGTTGGTATACAAATGACATAGTTTTTTAAGGTTGTTTGATCAACATTAAGGGGGAGAAAATAAGACCTTTAATCATAACTGTTTCACACAATGAAATTGTATTAGGTAATACAACATGAAATTTGGATCCATTTTGTCTTTAAGAATAAAAGGAAGAGGTGTGTCTTTCTCATCATCTTAATCATTCAATCACAATATGAATATTCTAAATTAATATAAAATAAAAATTGAAATAATTAATCATCTTGTGCAGTTGGAGTGATAGGATTGGGAGAGTTTCACAAAACTACTCTAGATTGGAAAAAAATGGCTTAAATTTGAATTTTTAGTTTCAACTAAATTAGATCGTACAAGTTTTAGCAAATTAACTTTGGCCACCTAACGTAAAACACGTGTGCATATATGAATGTTCAATCAAGTCCGTCTAAAGACCCCTCGAGGTGAGTTTGACGTGACCATTGACCAATCCCTGCAAGTTTGAATTTTTTTTTCTGCCGACTGTATTCTGAATTTTCAAAGGTAGGCAAGTAAAAAATAAAGTATCTTGAGTCACCGACACATGAAGTAAGGCGGTCATTCATTTCTCAGTGACTTTGATTTCATGGGTTTGGTGGATCTTTCAATTATTTTAGATGCATCTAAAGTTTAGGGTTTACCCAAATAAGAGGAAATGGCGTAGGTACCTGTCCTAAGTTATTATATTGCAAAAAATGATGGTCTGAACAAAAAAATATCATAAATACTCATTTAAAAAAGCTTTCAAGTGTTAATCATATTTATGATCTCATACGATAATTTTTTTCTATGAAAAATGTATTTTTATCTTTCTATCCTCATTCATACCGTGTAAGATTTTAATTCTTGTTCCATTCATTCTCAAACTTATCTAATCATTCCACCCAATAGTATTTCCTAATTTTTGATTTATCTCTCCACTTGTACTACAAAGGAAATCTACCGCTCATCGCATCAAGACAAACTCACCTCGTCTCTACCAACCCAAGATACTGGATTGTTCACGTCCTATTTCACTGTAGAATTATTATATTTAAAAAATTACATGATATCACACCACACAAATCAAACCAAAATTGAATGGCAAGCAACTAATCCAATGTTAACGCACATGTATATGGGAATTGCATATTTCCAAAGCATCAAACATTTACACATATGAATTGCATAGAAAGACGTGGAGATAGATTGGTTTCGCGATTAACCTTGGAATTTAAACATACATACCCTCTCGAGGAAGCATTGCCTCGATCTAGCCCCATGTCTGGCCAAAAGCGACGAGACGACGGACTGGTGGACGCCTGTGGGTGGCCGTTGACGGCAGTCTAGCACAAAAACTCTACAAAGCCATGGCTCTGGGTACCTTGACGTGTGAGAGGTGAGTGCATTGCTTGATCTACGCCTGTACAAGTGAGTAGAACTACAGACCAAGTTTAGGAGTTTAACTCATAGATTGGTATCTTAAAAAAGTTTACCCAGACAGATTATACTTTAGAATTCTCAATGAACTAATCTAACAAACAAGTCGTTAAAATTCTCATAACAATAACTTTTTTCTAAAAAAAAAAAAAAAAAAAAAAAACATCCAAATTACTAAGTTAAAACTAGTGTGACAAGACTTACAAATACTTAGAGAAAATTATCTAAACAGACCGTATATTAGAACTCTCAATAAATCAAGAAATCAAAGAAACTTAATAAAAAACAAATCATTGAAGTTCTCATAACAATATATATTTTTTATCTTAATACAGAGGAAACAGAAGTAGAAAAGTTAATGAAATATCAGTCAAAGGCCGATCAGCATGACCTAACAGGGAACAACCACTGTATTTTGTTGTGTTAAGTTAGCCTTTTGAGTTGTCATGGACAGTTGGTGTCGTGTGCTTCTCTCTCATACGGGGAGGAAAAGAACATTCTTTCGTCCTTCCAAAGCTGCAACCGACGGAGGGTGCACCTGGCAGGCCCCTGTTGGCCGTATAACCCGTATTCGGTATTCCCATTGTCTTATTATCATAACATCATATTCTCACCGTAATTAAATTTGTCTGTAGATTATATTTCTTATTGAAAAATCTCCAATAAATTGCAGTCGATAAAAGAATTTATTAAATTCATAAGTTAAAGTCGTGCTTCAATAAGACGATTTATTTAAAAAAATTAATTTTTATCAAATATACCTTACTCCAGTGCTAAAACAAAATATTTTCAACACTTTTTGACATTCGATTTTTTTTAAAGACTCGGTTTACTTTAAATTTTTCTTTAAAGTATTCCTATTGGTCTAATCCGTCAAGAAAAGTGTCAACTTTAACAATTTTTCTTAGGTAACCATATATTGCATTCTTATGATTCTTTAAGGAGTTTGTGATAGCTACATGACATTTTTTTTTAAAATAATCATAAAACTGTTAAAATAGGAAATATACAAATGTTGAAAAATCAAAATGAATTCATAGAATGTTGTACAAATATATGAAATATTCTATAAATATAAACAACTAAAAATTTACAAATTATAATATTTTGCAAAAATCAATAAAGAAGTTCTTAGAAATATTATTTTTATTCATATAAAAAGAAATATGATTTTATTATCTATATTATATTCTATTGTTATATTTAGACTGTTTCATATTTTGCGAGAGGTGAATGCTCAAGTCCAAGTTAGTCAAGTTAAAATGTTTTCTAAAAGAAAAATACTACTTCATCAAAAAAATTGTCATGTTTGATTTTTCAGTTTCCAATACATATCTTTGACAACTAATTTTTATTATAACATATTAGTAAAAATTATAAACAAATAATATTATGAAGGTATTTTTTTATGATAAATCTGACTATATCATTTTCATATGATTAATCTAAATATTTATAAATATATTAAGTGTCAAAGTTAAAACAATTTGACTATACGCATATCATAACAACATGTTTTTGTGAATGGAGGAAGTAGCTTTGACTGTCTACCACTCTACTCAATTTTTTTAATTTTATTTTACACAAAATGAGGCAATTATTTCTCATCAACATGGTTCCTTTTTTTTTTTATCCTCAAGTGAATAAACCCATAAAACTAGAAATAAAAAGGAAATTAAAATCACCTTACCTTATAGAGGGAATAAAGAAATATAGATAAGTTTGGTATAATTTCCAAATTATACTCTACTAAATAAACCAATGGACAAATGGGAAGGTTTTAACTTCTAATCACGAATTTTTTTAAGAATAATCCAATAAAAAAAAATTTAAAACTGACCGAAAACTTTAAAAAATTTCAAAACTAATCTTCAGTTGTAAGACGAGTCGCGCGATTAAACTTTCGTAGAGAGAGTCTCTTCACCAATCAGACTACAACCAATTTGTGTAACTTATTACCGTAACACAGTTTTATACTTTTTTCAGTCACTAGTTCGGCTAGCGACTGAAAACATATGTGTTACACGAGTTGGCCCAGAGGTGTATTGGGTCGTGCCTTGGGCTAGCGACTGAAGATTAGTTGTGCACGTGTCTCGCGACTGAAGGTTAGTTTTGAAATTTTTTAAAGTTTTGGGTTAGTTTTGAAATTTTTTTTTATTAAGTTATATTTATAAAAATAATTCCTAACCACGTCATTTTACAGTTTACCCCCATAACAAAAATCCTAAATGCTGTACATATCCCAAAAGGCCCCTCGCCGAATCTACATATCCCCCCTAAGTCCATCTCCCACCAGCGAAACCTCTCTGCCCGTCACGCTGTCTCCTTCCCTCGTGCTCGCCGTGCCGGGCGATCGATCTGGCCCGTCCGATCTAGGGCTTCTTCCGCGAGATGCTCTCGCTGCAGAGCGACGCGCGCCACCCCCGGCCGCCGCCGCAGCAGCAGCAGCTGCTGCCGGCGGCGCCGGTGTTGCTCGCCGGCGACTTGCTCGGGTTCGGCCGCGTCGAGCTCGAGGAGTCCGTGGCCTCGTCGCCGGCGTCCTTCCTGCTGCCCTCCTCGCCTCTGGACACGAGAGCCGAGGTCAAGCCACCCAAGCAGCTCGGAGGTGAGCTATTATTTTTTTTTTCTTCAATTTTTTTTTTGGATTTTAGCCTTGGTGGACTTGTAGCAATACCGAGTTGTTGGGGACTTGGTGAAAGACTCTTAGATTGCTTCGATTTTTTTTTTAATTGGGTTGTGAATAAGGAGTCGCTTTTGGTGTCAGATTTGCAAAAGAGTTGTCTTTTGTAACTTGGTAGGTGTTTATTGAGAGTTATGTTGTTGTTTATTTATATTGGTGATTGGCAAAAAAAGTTTTTTTTTTTAATTTTGGAATTGTGGGTGATTTGTTTACTATGATTAGTGGAAATATGTTCTATTTTGGCGCGTGGAATTTATAAGCTTTTGTGGTTTCTGGTGGTTTGTAATCTAGAAATTTGCACATGCTTCCTTATTTGAAGTTTGTAGATCTTATATAAGTTGTGTAGTTTGCGTAATTTAGGTGTTCCCTTCGGGTTTTGGAGATGGGTGAGCTGTGGAGTTGGTAACTTTATGTAAAATTGCCGGCTCATAATTGTTGTTTTGCGTCTAAATTATGAGAGAAGCATCCTTCTCAAGTTGATAACTTTGTGGGGGTTGTTGAGCTATTGAAGCTGTTTGGCCGTCAGATTCGCGAATGGAGTCGTCATATTCATCTCTAGGGTTTGGTGACATGGTGGATGAAGTTGATAAGTAGGCTGTGATTTGTGACCAAATACCAGTGTAGTACATTACTTTCGTGAAAACCATCATCTTTGCTAGCAAGTATGTGTGAATAAGTGACAGTTAGTGGTTAGTTAAGATTAAGATTATCTCTATTCATACATGAAGATTAACGCAAGTCCTAGAGTATCTAAAAACCCGTTTAGTTTAGGGTACCAGTGTTGGACGGGATCTGCTGCAGTTGTGTTGTGCAGCACGCATGTGCAGATTGTCCGATCGACAATCAACACTCCAAATCAACTACCATGGAAAAATAGGGGCCAGAATTTTTTTTAAAAAATTTCAATCATGTCTTAGTTGGCGCTATCGGATCATAGATTGGACGACCTAGACTTCATGCAGTCCTCCCGCTCTTAGTTTCAACTGTAGTGGCTCCCCGCTCCCATAATGCCTCCTGTAAGTCATGACTGAGTCCTTGAGTTTGCCTTTGGGCCCACAGCTCGGCAGGTCACCTTGTGCTACATAAGCAACTAGGTGCATCTGTTCAGAACCTTCCACTTTACTGAAACTATAAATATTTCAGTGTAGAAATGAATTGCTACATTGGTTTCTAACTTAAATTGATTGCTCGAAATGTCTGGCTTCTTCGGATAAAAAACACACTTCTGTGCATAAGGTTTGTAATTTTTGGGGGTTTATTTCTATTAATGCACTAATTAAGTTGTCATTTATGGGTTATTCAAATGGTGTAGCTGTTGATGAAGAGGGGCACTTGGCTCTTGCCCATCAGAACTACAGATCGGGGAAGTATAGAGAGGCGCTGGAGCACAGTAACATCGTTTATGAGGAGAATCCATGTCGAACTGATAACCTGCTTCTTCTTGGTGCTATCCATTATCAGGTGATTATTAACTTGATGCTCTCTAAGTCTAAGAATGCCTTTTTCCTTCCCAACTTTGTCTGATGTGCTTGACATTACTGCTGCAGCTTCGTAATTATGATATGTGCGTTGCCAAAAATGAGGAGGCTCTTGCTATTGATCCACACTTTGCTGAGTGCTATGGCAACATGGCAAATGCTTGGAAGGTAGTTAGGGAATAACAATTGGGGAAATCTAATGCTTAATAGAGAAACATTTTTGAAAAGCCTTGCTCTGTGAAGTTCCTAGACCAATATGTTTTATTTTGTCATGCAGGAAAAGGGTGATGTTGATCTTGCAATTCGTTATTACCTAACTGCCATTCAGGTATTATTCTGCTTTGTGCTTTTATTGCTTTTTTGGTTGTCTCTTTATCTCGGTGGCCTTGTTTAGTGGCTGTCAACAAGCTTTCTTAATGGTTGTATTTGTATGCTGTGGCAGGTGTATTATTGTTTCAGTTGTAAGCTCTCAGTAGTAAAATTATTTGTCAAAAATTCATTTTGTCTTTAAAATTTCCTCTGAATGTAGGATTTAGTGAACTATGAGATCCGGTATGAATTGCTCTCGTATTTCTCCAAAGCTTGATATTGGATCGTGAAATAATAGGGCATGACATTTTTTTAGCAACCGTCCACCTGAAAGTGAAGAGATGAGGATGGCTTCTTTAGGACTAATGTGATTGAAATAATGAAACCGACTGTAAAAATTTGTCTTAATTTAAGTTCTATTTTGACTTTTATTTACCTGCTAATGTAATTAAGATTTTTATTTTTTCCCTTACTTTTGTAAGTGTCATCATTTTGTTAAGGCAATTGCTACATTATAATGTCTAGGACTGCTAGTCTTGGATGTACAACTCTGTCCTATTGGACACCAGGAATGTTTACTTTCATGTTTGTTTGTTTTGTAGTATTTCTCTTGATAACCTAGTAAAACTGTTCTTTGCCCTTGTTCAGTTTAGACTAAGGTACAGTTTTACCTTTTGCAAAGATATTCTAATGCTTTAAGAAATACGACTTCATCTGTGGACTTCTTTTGCCCTTTCTTTTAGCTGCGTCCAAATTTCTGTGATGCCTGGTCAAACCTTGCTAGTGCATACACACGGAAAGGAAGACTGACTGATGCAGCTCAATGCTGTCGACAAGCGCTTGCACTGAACCCTCGATTGGTATGCATATCCAATGCTGCTGCCTGGTCAGTCTCCTTACTGTTTCTATGAACTGATATTGATGTCTTCTATGATTTAGGTTGATGCACATAGTAATCTGGGAAATCTGATGAAAGCCCAAGGTTATGTTCAAGAGGTAAGCAGCATCAATATTAGGCTTGGATGTTAGTCAGCATTATCCTCTCTTCTGCTTTTATGATGGCCTTTTATTCTAGTTTGCGCACCATTTAGTTTTGTGATATTTCCATGTATTGCCATGTTTTTCATTCTGATATTTGTCTAATTACATGTATTTTATTCTTTCCACTTAGGCTTTTACTTGTTTGGAAAAATTCGTCAGCAATTTTTGTTGTTTATTGGCTATTCACATTTTTAGTGTCCTCTTGGCTTTTGATATTACATTTATAATGTCTTGAGAATTATGTTGACTATTGCTTTTCTACTTGAGAGGAGGTTTTGTTTGGTTGAGTGCTTTTCTCTTAGGAGAAATCTTGTCTTAATGCACATGCTGATATTGCTCTGTTTTGATATATTTGTTAAACTCTGTTTGAAGGCATACAGTTGCTACCTTGAAGCATTACGTATAGATCCACACTTTGCAATTGCATGGTCAAACCTTGCTGGCCTGTTCATGGAGGCAGGAGATCTTGATAGAGCTTTATCATATTACAAGGTATATGATGCTAGTATTGCATATATTGAAATTACTACTTGTCTGTAGCACATAAATATGATTCCACAGAATTTTTAAGGTTCTCGTGCCTTGTATTGGATTGGATTTTTTTGGGTTGTACTCCCAAATGCTGGATCTATATAGTCAAATACCGCAGAATAACTTAGTATTTTTGTGGAATGTTGTGAAATATATAGTCAAATACCGCAGAATAACTTAGTATTTTTGTTGCTATAGACATTTCATGTTTTGGTTCTATTAGCCTCTTGGATCATGGAACCCTTAGGTTTTGTTTAGAGATTTGCCTCTGTGTGTTCTATGCATTTTCTTCATGCCTCATGTCTTGACTTTTTGTGCCTGGCATTATCTGCAGCACCATATATGCATCCTGGCGGTGAAACAGAAAGGAAAAGGATAAAGATCCTATGGCATAACTTTATTTTTCTTTGAATTCAAACTTAAATTCAGGCTCCCAGGGAAGTTTGCAAGTGCCGGTGCAACTCCCTGTGAGAATAAGGAGGAAAATTTTTTTGCAAGCTTAGTGTCTTTTTGTTGGATCTAAGGAATGTTGACGTGAGTACAGTTGCAAAACTTTCTGTTGGCTCACTTATATCCCTTATGTATAATTCCTCCATAGTGCCCCTAAGATTATTGCTTTTCTTTTAACATATATAGCTTCATATAGTGCTTGGTTCTTATAATCTCCAAGGAAAAAGAAGAGATGCTTGCTTTGTTTTGAACTATCTGACTTCCAAGCTGATGGCTAATGATGGTTGTTTAGCAGTGATTACACCAACTTTGCTTTTCTTCAAATCTTGCAGGAAGCTGTTAAACTTAAACCTTCTTTTGCTGATGCATATCTTAATCAAGGGAATGTTTACAAGGTAAGTTCTATGAATTATGATGCAAGCACCTGGCTAGAGAAACTGGCAGCAACTTGAATTTGGAGAAACAACGGATCTTAATTTTGGCCTGTCCAGGCTATGGGAATGTCTCAGGAGGCCATTATGTGTTATCAACGTGCATTGCAGTCACGTCCTGACTATGCGATGGCTTACGGTGAGGCTTTAGACTCTTTACCAAACTTTACTTTCTTTTCTGGTTTCAGGATGGTCGTTTTTACCTTTTTAAATTTCTTAGAATTTTGCATGTTCTGCAGCGTAAGACATGTAAATGCTGATTAGCATTATCCTTTGAGTCCATTCATTTAGATGTTCATCATGGGTGAGATACGAACAAGCTTACAAGAGAATGGTCCTTTCTTTACCTTCAAAGTAGAGCCTTACTATACCTCATAATACAAAGGAAGGGGGAACATTTTCATGCAGGTAATCTTGCTACTACTTATTATGAGCAAGGCCAGCTTGATATGGCAATTCACTGTTACAATCAAGCCATAGTTTGCGACCCACGATTTGTGGAGGCATACAATAATATGGTAAGTTTTGGAACCACATTCGGTCCATAATTGTATGTCAAAAATAGATGTGTTGGCTTACAAGTTTTTATATTTGTAGGGCAATGCACTTAAAGATTCTGGAAGAGTAGAAGAAGCAATTAACTGCTACAGAGTATGCTATCTTGTTTTCTGTTGTACTTGTTTTGACACTTTACTCGGGTTTTGATCAGTTCACTTTCCCTTATGCAGTCATGCCTTGCGCTGCAAGCAAATCATCCACAAGCTCTTACTAACCTAGGAAACATATATATGGAATGGTGAGATTCTTATACATGTTTTATCTTAAATCCAACAGTGTTAAGAACTTTTTTTATGACTGCAAAAATAATGATAGTAAGCTCATGGAGACTAAAATAAACTGCAGGAACTTGATAAGTGCTGCTGCTTCATTTTACAAAGCAGCAATATCTGTAACATCTGGGTTGTCTTCTCCTCTTAACAATTTGGCTGTGATATACAAGCAACAGGTACTAAGTTGAATGTTTTTTTGTAGGATACTTGCAAATTCCTGATGTTTGGGTTTTCTTTCTTTTGGAATGTATAATTCCTACTCATGATTTAGTGCATGAGAGTATTCCTTTGCTGTATCTGCTCACATTAATATACTTTTTTGAACAGCAACCTCTGCATCCACACATGTGCTTTTATCCCTAATTTTGTGCTTCCTCTCTATGTACCAGGGAAACTATGCTGATGCTATTGCATGTTACACTGAGGTACTACGAATAGATCCTATGGCAGCTGATGCACTAGTTAATAGAGGAAATACGTTTAAGGAGATAGGTCGAGTAAATGAGGCAATTCAGGATTACATTCAGGCTGCAACAATCAGGCCAACCATGGCGGAAGCCCATGCCAACTTAGCCTCGGCCTATAAAGACAGGTACTGTGGAAAATTCCACCCAACAGAATTAACTGTATCGCTTTTCAGTTGTGATATCATTCTTTTATTTTCCTGCAGCATAAATTTCATGAGATGTTATTTTTCTGCAGTGGGCATGTTGAAACAGCTATAACTAGCTACAAACAGGCTCTTCATCTGCGTCCTGATTTTCCGGAAGCAACATGCAACCTTCTCCATACTTTACAGGTAGGTGTGATTCACTGCAATTTATCTCTGATCATCATATCTGAAATTTTGCACATTTTCCCTGGCTATTCTAAAATACAAATGCTGAGGGCTAAGGGTATAAGCCTATAACTTTGAGCCTATATTTTGCAATTTTGGGAATTTTGATTTGTGTAACCACATTATATGTGATTTGCGATTATACCATTGAATTTTGCCACTGTTATATTTAACTGCAGAATTTGCCCTGTTTGTGGATATGCCATTCCACCAGTGTTTGACTGCTATTTGTGGTCAAATATGTTAAACTATTTTTACAAAATAATAAAAGCATTTCAAATAACAAACATTCTGATGTTTACAATAAACTGCTAGTTTCTTGGGCCTTGCTGTTAAGCCATCAAAAACATTGAATGTAATAAGCTTATTATTGGAATAGCATGATCTATAAAAACTTGCAAATATCAGAGAACTAGGATTCTTTTTATTGGAATGCTGTCATAGTACTCCTAGCATTGTTACCATGGTTGTAATTGCATACCATTTACTTACATGCCAGTGACATCAACTAATTGACCCTCAATAAAAAAAATTTAAATATTAGTATTTAACAATTTATTTGATTCACTGCAGTGTGTCTGTGACTGGGAAAACAGAGATTCCATATTTCGTGATGTTGAAGAAATTATCAGAAGGCAGATAAAGGTGACCCTTTTTTTATTATACTCCATGATCTGAAATGAGGTTGAATGAACCTTTTTTTACCAAACTATCATTACATACTTCAAGTTTGTTTTCAACAGATGTCAGTTCTTCCAAGTGTGCAACCATTCCATGCTATTGCTTATCCTATTGATCCCATGCTTGCGTTGGAAATAAGGTACCTATCCTCTACTGCATGGTTCTTTACATCATTAGTATGGTTGTTATGTTCCTTATTTATGTGATTTTTTTCTGGCAGTTGTAAGTATGCTGCTCATTGCTCCTTGATTGCTTCTCGTTTTGGGTTGCCACCTTTTGTGCATCCACCCCCTGTGCCTGCGAAAGCGGAGGGTAAACATGGCCGACTCAGGGTGGGGTATGTATATAAACTCTTGCATGTTTTTCACTCTTGCAACAACAGAATAATTTTGAATTTTCCTGGGATCATTACAGATATGTGAGTAGTGACTTTGGGAATCATCCCCTCTCTCATCTCATGGGCTCAGTATTTGGAATGCATGATCGCGACTACGTTGAGGTTGCTCACTTTCCTTTCACTTTTCTTCAGCATGTTGTTTGTACTGCAAGGCTTTCTACTGGAGCTCATAAATTGACACAACAGGTCTTTTGCTATGCGCTGAGCGTAAATGATGGCACTGAATGGAGGCAGCGTATTCAGTCTGAAGCTGAGCATTTTGTTGATGTGTCTGCCATGACCTCTGACATGATTGCCAGAATAATAAATCAAGACAAAATTCAGATACTAATCAATCTTAATGGCTACACAAAGGTATACATAATGCCCTTGCCATTTATGAATATCATTGTTTTATTTTCATAACCTTTGAATTTGTATTTGTTTTGTTTGTTTCCTGCTATCACAATAAGTTGCTACTCCTGTTATGTAAATTGGGCATTACATAAGACAACTTTGCTATGGAATTGTTATTTGTAGATTAGAGTTTTGTAAGACATTAGAAATGGAAGAAGAAATTGGCAAATCACGTTGTGTCTCACAGGAACCACAGCCGCAATCCCTTTTTATTTTGCTATTTCTCATATAAGCCCTTATAGTTTTGGACTATTAAAGCATATATCTACATTATTAGCTATTTAGTTGTCTAAATCTATATCTATGATTTAAACAGGGTGCCAGGAATGAAATTTTCGCGATGCAACCAGCACCTATCCAGGTTTCGTACATGGGGTTCCCAGGGACAACAGGTGCTGCTTACATAGACTACTTGGTCACAGATGAGGTATGTTAATATTCCAACTTTCTTGTCCTATTTCATTAGTTCTAGGTGCGTTGAATTGAATTCTTAAGCTCTCTTTTTAAATGCTTTTGCAGTTTGTTTCTCCGACTTGCTATGCACACATATATTCTGAAAAGCTTGTCCATCTGCCTCATTGCTATTTTGTAAATGACTACAAACAGGTTCATCTTCATGTTGCATTATGTTTCCATTTCCCTTTTTCATCCATATGCTTCACGGATTTTTCTAACTCTGGTTATTGTGCCAGAAAAATTTTGATGTTCTTAACCCAGAATATCAGCATAAAAGATCAGATTATGGGTTATCTGAGGATAAGTTCATCTTTGCATGCTTTAATCAGCTTTACAAGATGGATCCAGAAATATTTGATACATGGTAATCATCTATTATCTACATACCCTGACTTTTCCTGCAAATCTGATGCATTTACTTTCTGTGAAGGCATTTGATATTGGTCTTCTTAGGGATGGGGCTAATCTTTTATTTGTATTGGACTAATCTTCATTTGGGATGTGACTAATCATGGTTTACTGAATTCGTAAGGTGCAATATTCTCAAACGTGTTCCAAACAGTGCATTATGGCTCCTAAGATTCCCAGCAGCTGGTGAAATGAGAGTAAGAGCACGTAAGTAGATCCAAGAGACTTGTCCTTTTTTTGAGAGTCTGACAACTTCACATGAAAAGAAAAGAATAAAATGAACCAAATGAGTTTTGACATTTACAATGCCTCAACAACTTCTTATGCAGATGCTGCTGCCAGAGGAGTTAGGCCAGACCAGATCATATTCACTGATGTTGCCATGAAAAATGAGCATATACGTCGCAGTGCACTAGCAGACCTTTTCCTAGACACGTATGCAGTTGTCTTTTACTGATCAAATTCATTTCTTTCAAATCATAAGCACCAGTGCTTTTCATTAATGCTTCTCCTATGTTTTTTTCCTTGTGAATTTTCTTGGTTACAGCCCGCTCTGCAATGCGCACACAACTGGCACTGACATTCTCTGGGCTGGCTTGCCAATGATCACCCTTCCACTAGAGAAAATGGCAACCAGAGTAGCTGGTTCCCTCTGCCTAGCGACCGGGCTAGGGGAAGAGATGATTGTTAGCAGGTAAGTCTTGAAAGAAAATTCACTTAATTGATTTGTAAGTTATCACAGCAATGTAAAAGGTAATATAGCTTCTCTTTTGCTTGTCCTAGCATGCAAGAGTATGAAGATAGGGCAGTTTCCCTAGCACAAAATCCTGCAAAGCTTCAAGCACTGACTAACAAGCTCAAGGAAGTTCGTTTGACTTGTCCATTATTTGATACGGCTCGATGGGTAAGCTCTTGTCATACAACAGCCAGATACTCTCTGAAACTATGGTTCTGGTCAGCTCTACATACAAATTATTTCAGGTAAGGAATCTTGAAAGGGCATATTACAAAATGTGGAATATCTACTGCTCTGGCCGCCATCCAGAGCCAATCAAGGTGAAAGAAGACGACAATGAGTTCCCATATAACCACTAACGAGCTTATACGACCGGCTTTGTAGATAAAGCATGAGTTGTTGCATACTAGCTTGTGGCTGTTGCAGGTGCTTGTTTGATGCAGCCTGTTCTGCTGTATACGTCTCCCTGTGTGGAGTCTGACCTATGTACCCTATAAAAAAGTTTCTAGGGATGGTGTGTTGTGCTATTAGTCTATTTATGAGTGCAGTGAGGATTATTCTAGGGTTGTTGGTTGGTGCTCTATCTAGTCATTGAGCTGCTATTAGTGTCAAAACTGACTGAACGGCATGTTGTAATTGGGAGTTTAATTATGAAATTTCTCCTATTTATTCACTCAGGTAACGTTGATCCATGGGCTAGGTACAAGGCACAAGGGGTGAAACGGATAGGATACCGGTTATCCTGTATTCTTTTTTTTTTTTTTTGTTGGATACTAAAACAGATAAAGATAGTCATGGATACGGATCGGATATAAATATAAATATGGCTTCAAAAATAATCTAGATATCATTGACAATAAGGATACAAATCATAATAGGTCTACTAACCAGTTCCAAACACTTGATACAAAAAAAAAAAAAAGTATACGGTAGACAGTACAAAAAAAGATAAAAATCCAATTATACAGATGATGGCTCCAAACCAAAACGGATATCTATTTTAGCATTTTAGCACTATCTATGGGATATCATTTAACCCACATCTAAAAAAATAAAAATCAAATCTGATTATAGATATAGATAGTATTTGAATTTTAAAATTATAACTCATAAATATTATTCGCGCCTCATTTTCACCGAGGTAGCAAATTACTCGAGTAGCTTGCTAGTCTGCTACCCATTTGAGGAATAGAACATTGCACTGTACATACAAGAACTTTGAAGACATTGCAAGTTCTCACCAATACTATACTTTCTATTTTGGTAAATTCCCGCCTATACCGTTACTTTGTGGCAAAATTTCAGTCTCTAATTCACGCGTGAAATAACTTTTTATCTTTGAGATTGCGTGAGAGAAAAAAATTATTTTTTTGACTTTCCTACAATTTTTCCTAATTTTTTTCTGTGTTTTTTAGTTTTATACTATTTTTAAACAATTTTATTACAAATAATTGCTTTTTTCAATATTTTTATAAAATTTTAAACAATTTTTCTAGGTTTGTGTAGAAACTGACTATATCAAAATCAGACTCCAGTGACTCAGAATGAGTTGTCTAATATTTAAGGATTTATTTATAAATTAGAAAAAATAAGTTGGGATGTAAATTTTCAAGGTTATTATTTTTTTTAGATTTCTCTAAATTTTAGATGATTAGATGTAATTCATGATTTGTCATGACTTGAGAAGTATCTAAGTTTTCTAAGTTTACGTGACGACGTAGTTATGTAGGAACTGATTGTGTTAAAATGGGAGGTTACAGTGACTCACAATGAGTTGTTGGACCTATTTGTAAATTTTAGAAAGAGAATAAGTTAGAGTATAAATTTCCAAACACATTGTCGTGTTCACGCGGCAAGTGGCGCTTTTCTCCGCCCGTGGGGCCTGCCACTAGTGTGAGGCAGTGTTACTGCGGTATCTCTCTTATGTGGCACGCAAGCACCGCAAAAAAACAACACGTTGCAAGACGGTCTCAGAGTATTAGTATAGAGTTCGCCTGGAACACTCTGGACGTTTTGGTTGTCGACCTGCTTCTACTGGCCACATGTGCCTGCGTTACAAATTACAATGCGGGGTATTGGAGGGCAAACAATTTCTTCCGTATGCTAAATTATGAAGAGTTAAAATATAAGCATCAGACAAAATTTAGCTAAAAAAAGGGAAGGAAAAAAAAGTCAGAGAACTAATGTTCCATGGTCTCTTGAAGGAACATTGCGATACAAATTTGTAAGACATACTGTGGCTAGAAAAAAATTGTAGCAACTAAAGGCACTAGTCTAGATTCTTAAATAGAAGGCTCTATTGCATAGAGTAGGATGGCAAGAGAAAAGGTTGTGTAGGTGCACAGGTCTGAATACACGAATGAGTCAGGCGTGTGAAGTCTACATGCAACAAAAATTTCAAGAGTATATGCACAACACAGCACAAAGGTACTTGCTTCATGCTTCTCTCAGGTTTGTAAATGCACATGTATGTGTACTTGTTTCACTATGTACTTTGCAAGCTTCATTGTGTACTCTGCATCTGCGCATAACTAGCTGATGCATGTTTCAACCTTGCACTTGTTTCTCTAACGTAAGATGACACCACAGACGAAACGTGAACGAACTGAAGCAAGCCTAAGTAGAGAATAGTATAAGAAACTACAAAAACTAAATGATACAACGGCGAAGGAAATAAAAACGTACACATTTGGTTCTAGACATGCTGTTGTGCTGTTGAAGGCTTTGCACTTCTGATGGAAGTTTTTGAGGTGCAATTTCAGGAGGAATTTCTCTGAATTGGCTGGATTTTTATCTCTTATCATTGATCCGTCGGGTAAAAGTTACGAGGTTTTGTGGTCCTGATCATCTTATACTTCTCCAGTCTAACTAAGCTTGTCTACTCAATGACTTCAACTTTAATGACTCACCAATTGCTGACCAACACATCACACACGGCTTAAAATACCGCAACTATACCGACCATAACAACACAACCAAGCAAAAAAACAGATAGAATAGTATCGAAATTATGAACTAGCAGATAACACTAAGTAACATATATAGAACCTGATATCAGGGATATGGCCACATCTCAGAAACCAACGATTTTCAGGTCCTTAAACTAGAGTTGTTTCATTTTCAGTAAAAACTGATTGGTGATTAGTCTGCAAACATAACACAAAAAGCTCACAAGAAAACTAATAATATCCATGGAACAAAAAGGGCAGTTCTTTCATTGGAGAACCAACAACTGGGAAAGAGACTCAGTCGCTCTAAGCAGTGGCACCCTTGCTCTTCTTCCTCTGGATCTTCTTCATGTAGAACTCCAGCTCTTTACCCTCAAGGATGTAGCTGCAAGAAATTATTGAAGTTAAAATGTGCAAAGCAGCAAGAATGCCTAACTGGCCTACAAATTCACTTTATTTTTCACTCAAGACAGTACCGACTGAACGATAAGTTAGATAGAGAGTAGCTCTTAACGCAAGATATTTCTCTTAAGATGGCATTATTTCTATTTGGAATCGTTCAGATTATAAAACATCAGAACATCAGATATCCAGTATTCTTACCCATCAGCCCGTCCACACTGCCCAGGGCGGGAAGAAATGCAGGCCAACAACCTCCCACTCCCAAATTGCTCTTCAATGTGTGGGTCAAGTGTGCGCCCCTGTTGGCGCTTCTCGAGCTTCCTCTGGACATGGTTGCTCTTCTTGGTTTCTTCCGTGGCGGCTTCACCTTCTTGTCCCTGTATATATGACAATAAACCATAAATATCAGGATTTCCACACCAAAAACTCTCCTTAAATGTATGAATACAAAAATGAGGCTTAATGTAAATATATAAATCATCATTGAATAACAGAAACAACAACACTACAAGGAGCATTTCAGCATATAAAAGCAATAATAGAGGGAAATATTTAAGATACAATCAGATGAATCACTAAAACAAATGTTACTTTGCCACATATAAGTAACTTGCTCAGAGTATACTCAAATAAAACAGGGACATTCATTAACAAAAGGGTGGATCATACACCTACACAACTGTGTATAAGCACCTAAGATAGGCAGGAAGAACCGAGCATAAAAAAAAAAATACAGATATACAATCCTACAGCTGAACAAACTAGTTACTCAAACTAGCAAGATTCAGTAGAAAACGTGAAAGATGCAATCCACTGCAACATAATATCTGCTTAGGTGCTTTAATTTATGTTTACAAACATGCTGCAGAATCAGATCACACGGAAATCAAGAAAATGACATGGGCTATCATGTAGCCACAAAGAGCACTGACCAATACGAATCCAAGCATAAGGTGCAGCAAACCTATTCAAGGAGGCCAAGGTCAGCACAATATACACCAGCCAGAAAATTACCTCAGCATCCTTCTTGGCAGCAGCCTTCTTCTTCCTTCCAATATCCACTCCGTAGTGAGTGAGGTACCACTGCTTGAATGGGGCAGCATCAACTTGCACAATGGCACTCTTCACAAGGGTCTGAGTCCTCACAAGCTCATTGTTGGAAGCATTGTAGACAACATCAAGGATACGGGTCTTGCGGGTCACAGCCTCACTTCCCCAAGAGTAGTTACCAGTATCCAAACGAAGAGCCCTCCACTTGACATTACCTCCGCGGACACGGACCCTCCTCACCGTCTTGTTGCTTGAAAGCTTGGTGTTGGCAGGCTGGCGACCGAGCTCATACCTTTAGACAAAATGAGAAGGGTCAAACTAAGCACTAGATGCAGCAGAGTACATAAGAAAGCATGCGTAACTCAAGTCCTTACAAACACAAAGAGATACTACGCACAAGAATCAGCCAACATCATAACGTTCTGTTAATTTCACTTCTATCCACTATAAATGCAAGAATGGCCCTTTATATAGGACAACCAGCTCTCAATGGACAAAGAAAAACAAACTGAACCTAAACTTCAAATCTACACAATAGTTCTCACATAATCTTGTGCATTTGAGTGTAGAGTTTAGTCGTAGTTCAAACACTACAATTGCAGAAAAGAACAAGACCAAGGATTATGCCCAGCAGAACAGTTCTACTATAAATTTTTCCATGAAAGCCTAAACTCTAGATATCAGACCCCCAAAAGAAACATTGATGGAAATACAAACATAATTCGAGCAACATTTTATAAATGGGATCAGCAGCAAACCTACAAAGGTAAAAACTACTGTTCACTAATTTGTCAACTTGTTTGTCACAGCATTATTCATACGACACATCCTATTCCTCTTTGATACAGGGACTCCAAAAACAGAGTTTCCAATTATCTTTAAGAGTTCAAGCCTAAAGATCTCACTAACTCTTCATAAATAGTCCGGCGCAAGCCCAAGATTCAAATTGTGCATCACATCTAACCAATAAAACCTAGATAAAATGTGATAAGTACAATAATTCACCAGCTACCAACAGATCTAAGGACACAGATAAGAGAGGCTAAAACATCACTAATGTGGAGAAGCCACCAAAGGCTTCCAAGAACAAGTGCGCTAAAAGATCGCTCCTTTACACATCAAAGCCTACAAATTACCAAGAAACCACTGGTTTTATCCTAGTAAAGTCCATGCTTCTCTTCTTTAATCTATCCTCCTCACAAATCAGCACTGATACATGCACATAATTCACCAAACCCCATTTGATCTAAAAGCTAATCACAAAAACTAAAAGAAAGAAACTTAAAAAAAATCTAGAGAAAGAGAGCTTACTTTCGCTTCTTCCTCCAGGCCTTCTGCTTGCCGCCGGTGGCGCGGCGCTTGTGCATGGAGTCACGCGAGATACCTGTAAAACCCAACCAACACACGCCATTAGCACCCTCCTCCGAGCCCTGCGACGAAGAGAAGCAGCTTGAGATGCTTACCCATGGCGGCCGGCGGCTGTGGCTTCTGCGCTCTCCTCTCCGCTCCGCTCTGATCCCTGTCGCTGCGCCGCCGCGAACTATGCGTCTCTCGCTCTTGCGCGGAGGCGGGTTGGATTATATAGCGTAGTCGCAGTTTAGGGTTTTGGGGTGTTGAGTTGGATCCGACGGCTGAGATGGATGGGCCGGTGGCTACGAGTCGTTGGATCTGGCCATTGTTGGAGTGTCACTTGGGCCCGGCCTGAACGAAGGTTTAACTTGAAGCCCATGGGGTCTATTGTTTTGTTTCTTTCATTCTTTTTCTTTTTAAGAAAGCTGCCTAAAAAAAATTCACCCATAGGTTAATATATAAGAATGCACCCATAAGTTAAAAAAAGGTTTGTTTTCGGGAAAGGGTAACTACAAATTATTAACATAACCCCGCACATTGCTGCGTGTATATTTGACAAAAATTTGTTATTATGTGACATAGATTGAAAGATATTAGGTATGTTTGATTGATAGGCATATTTTAGTCAACCAAAATGTGGTGTACCACACTTTATGTGTTTTCACATTTGTTAAATAAAAAAAATGTAAATATGATATGTGAATCTTTTTGCAAACTTTTTGTTCTATATTTTTTCAAATCATGATTCAAGTTATAGCCACAATAGGTGTGCCATGTTTGTACTTTGTTTAGGCAAGTATCATAACAAGTTTTAGATAAAACTATAAAAGTAGTTAAAAAAAGCAATGTTCTAAAAGCAGTCCGAGCAGTTGCTTAAGCTGTAAACACCCCATCTTGGTTTATTTTTTATACAAACGGTTGCAATAATTAGTTTTAGTGCTTAAGTAGTTAAGCACCCACTTAAATGTCTAAGTAGTCATATATACGGCGCAAGTAGCTTCAAATACATATTTTTTTTTTTATTTTTTGTTGTCTTAAGTAATGTTGGATCCTCTTAATAATATTTCTCTGTAGCAATTATTAATATTGCTACTATTTCTTATTGATTTGCATGAAAATGATTTTTAATATTGTAAGTAGTTTCTTATTAATAAATATGAAATTACTTACAAAACCGTATAAGCACTAAGCAGTAGGGTAACCACTCGTTCATCGCTTAGTACTTTTTAAAACATTGAGAAAAATAATTTTATAGTCTTGGGATAAACAACAAGATCTCAATAATTTGAAGTGAAGTTTAAGGTCTCGTTTGGTTCAGAGTTAAAATAACTAGGGTAGTTAAATCTAACCCAAGTAATCAAGTTGTTCAAACTATAAATTGAACAAAGCAACAAAAGTAAATAAAATCCGAATAGAAGAATAATGAACAACAAGTGAGAAAACTTCATTAAAATCAATACCTCCTCTTTTATCAAAGTCTTTTACCACAAGTCGAACTTTCCATCTTGCATATTCAACTCCAGAAATACCATCTTTTTTCTTGTAAATCCATTTACAACTTAAAGGTCTCTTACCTTCGGCAAACTCTACCAAATCCCAGGTGTCCTTTTTATGAAGACTTTCAATCTCTTCATTCATAATTGCTAACCATTTAGAAGAGTTACCACAAAAAATAGTTTTAGAATAAGAAGGTTCAAAGTTTTACCAAAGTCTTGTGCAACAAAAAAGGCATAAGCTGCCATGTTATCAGTATCACAAATTCTAACCAGCAATTTGGTATTTCTCTTTGATCTATCTCGAGCAATGCAATGATCATTAATAATAGAAGATATTGTATCAGAATTAGATTGTGTAGGAAAGTAAAAAATAAAATCTTTTCCAAAGGAATATAAAACATCTTCATTAAAAATCATATCACGATTGCGAGAAATAGAACACCATAAACAATAAAAGTAGAGTTTGAGATGGAGTTTGAGCATAAGTAAGGTAACAAAAAAATTCTCAAATTAGAGTAATCAATGGGAATACCTGACCAAACCTCTTATAGAATTTTGAATTCAATAGATGAATGTGGAGAGCAATTTATCAAATAACAACCTGTAGAAACAATTTTAGCCTACAATTCACATTTATGCCACAGACCTGCATTTGAGAGTATTCAATGAGCTCTCTCAAGAAGCGTTCGGTTCATACGTTCTACGACAACATTTTGTTGGGGTTTTTTTGGAACAGTGAGATCTCTAGCAATATTATGATCTACACAAAACTTATTAAACTCGCTTTCACAAAGACTCTAAACCATTGTCAGTTCTGAGTTTCTTGATCTTTCAGCCTGACAAGAACTTCCACCTTTTGAAAGCTGAAAAAGACACATTTTTATGTTTCAAAAAATAGATCCAAACTTTACATAAAAAGTCATCAATAAAAGATATCATATAATGACATCCACTAAGAGCAAGAACTTTAGAATGACCCCAAAGATTAGAATGAATATAATCAAGAATTCCTTTTGTTTGATGAGTTGCAACAGAAAAACTAACTCTTTTTTGTTTGCCAAAAACATAGTATTCACAGAATTCTAGTTTACCAATATCATTACCACATAAAAATCTTTTCTTACTCAACATATGCATACCTTTCTCACCCATGTGACCCAAACACATGTGTCACAACTTGGTAATGTGAGAATCAAACAAAGATGTGGAAATAGTTGTAGAACTTGTAACTGTAGAGCCTTGCAAGTAATATGAACTATTTATTCAGTAAGCTTTGATCACAATGAGAGCACCTTTAGAAATCTTCATAGCGTCATTTTCACTCGTATACTTATGCCCAAAAGTTTCTATAGTACTTGACAGAGATTATTACCCACGTAATCTGTTTGTGCCTTTCCGTGGTCGCCTGCGACCGCGGAGAGAGATCATGTGATAGTCCAAGATTTTCTGGACTTAATCGAGGTTATTTGTTTGTACCTTTCTGTGGTCACCCGTGACCACGGAGAGAGATCATGTGATAGTTCAAGATCTTCTGGACTATATATGGCCCATCTTGCTAAACAAACAAGCCCACACGGATCTGTGGTCTCAATGATTGTGGCAACAACTTCTATGGTTGCAATACTCAAGGTTGCCGAATCCGTGGTCACTACCCACGGTTATTATGATCTCAGAGATATGATAATCCCCAATACATGATCGCAGCCAATACGCGACCATGTATAAGAGAGTTATCTTTAACCCTCTTCACGAGGAAATCAATAATGGTTTCTTTACCCTTACCATGATCGTGTCTGGCCTGATAAATTTAAGTCAGGCACGATCGAGCGCTTCTATGGGACGCAAAACCCATTTGAATTCCTCCATATCTATGTCACTGCTATCTAGGTAGCGAGTGGAAATGAAAAGGTGATGGCCAATTATTTGCCGACGATCCTAGAGGGTCTGGCACAAACCTGACTCTTCAACCAGCCAGAAGAATTGATTTATAACTGGGAGATACTGTGTGATACTATCCTCAGTAATTTCCAGAATTGTTATGAAAAACCTAGCAAGGAGGATGGTCTTCATCGATTATGCCAGACTTCAAGTGAAACTCTCCGGCAGTTTGTTAAGAGGTTTGTGGGGGTAAAAAAATACTATCCCTACATCTCTAACAATTCGGTAATCAGAGCCTTTAAACATGTCGTTCGATACCAAAGATTCATGGAGGACCTCAGCATTCACCCACCAAGATTGGTGTCAGAATCTTCGACATGGCTGATCGCTACTCTGATGCAGCTGAAGCGGTGGAGTGGAATAAATGGTTGACAAGGGTGATTTACCACCCCAGTTTGGTCTAGACTCTGAAAAGAAAGAAGGTACTAATAGGAAGTCTGGATCATCTACGGGTGGGAAGATCAAAAAGATGAAAAAGGATGGAACGAACCGCCTCCGAGAGGTCGCAAACATGGAAAAGCGACCACAAGATAAAGGTAACAAAGTTCCATACAAGAATAATAAATCTCGTTTTGGTGGGCGCAACAACGACCACACAGAAGAACAGATTAACCCGGAGGGAAACAAGAGGTGGTCGCAATAAGTATTTTTAATCATAATGTTTCAGTGGATTCGCTGGTTAATCTCATGGTCGCATTTAATCAAGACATCTCTTTATAAGTCGTTTCTTAACGCATAAGGAACTTACTAACATGTTACAGATCACTCGAATGGCTGTCAATTCGCAACAAGCTTATGCATTTACATTAGAATGTTTATCATTGCGACCATGTGATCGCATATAGCCAAAATTCCTCTTTTTAAGCTGTCTTCTAACACATAAGAGACTGACTTATATATTCTCGATCATCTATGCCATAGTTTCATTTCAATCCTGTGACCATAATACCACGCCTTCAATATATATGGTCACAGGAGAGGGTTAGGGAAATATAACTATAGCATTGAATCAAGAAATTAAGTTTTTTCGTACTTAGCATTTTTTTCAATCCTTACATTCTTTATGTCATTGAAATTCCTGCTAACTGTATGTATTTGCAAGGTACAAAATCATCGCTAAACCAGGTAAACATTTCAAATTTATATCAATAAGTTCTTTGTTACAAGATGTCATAACAGATATTACATCACGCAAGATCATGATCTCGAAGCAAACTTTCAACCAGGGGCCTTACCTCATCCATTACAGCACTCAGCTGACCCTCACTGTCAAAAGATGCATTTTCACCCATGGGGTTCAGATCCAAATTCAGACCGTGGTGATGCCTTAACTTGCAAAGGATAGCAGAAGCTACAGCTCCAACGTTGGACTTCAATGCTTCCTTTTGCTTCCTTGAAGTTTCAGGAATGCTCGCGACCAGTGAGTCAACTTGAGCGGCGATCAGCTTGCAGGACTCACTGAGGCTTAAGTTATCCTTTTTAGGATCAATGATGTCTGCTCTCAGTAAGTCCGCGGCCATTCTTATCTTCTTGAAGGTGTCTAACTCGACACTGCTACAGCTCCTAATAGTTGCTTCTAAAGCACCCTTTTTGTTACGAGCAAGCTTAGCAGCGTCTTTGGCCTTGTCGTTGGATGCTTTGTGACGCTCACAAACATTGTGAAGCGTATCAATGTCTATCCCCCTCTGGATGAATTTTTGCTCGAAGTGATCTCTTTCTTTGGTCAGCTTCTTAATCTACTCTTCTTGTACTGAAAAGAAGAAGAAATGAATTCAATCGGATTCATGAAATTTACCAAGGTAATGTAAACTTTTGCCAAAAGTGAACTTACAATTCATCTTTTCTCGTTGCTCTTCGCAAAGCACCAGGAGATGTTCAGATTTTTCTTTAAGTGAATTGTACAATCCTGATGCTTACTCGAAGGTCGCGGCTCTTTCTTTAGCCTCTTTCAATTCGGCTTCAAGAGCCAGGAATTTGGCGAGCCTTTCTTCATTCATTTCCAGGGCTTCAACCATCTTACTCTGTAGAGTAACCTTTTTCCTACGACAACGAATGTTATTACAGTTTCAAAAAGACTAAGGTCAGAAGCAAGATACTTACTGCTTCAACTGGCTGTTTTCGGCCTGAGTAACCTTCAATTGCTCCACTAGCAGACCTGATGAGGTCGCTACGCGAGCCATATCCTGCATAAAGCGAGAAATACTAGGAATAAGATTCTTAAGGAAATAAAACGGAAATTAAAGGTAAAGAGTTCTACTTACCTTAAGAATTCATGAAAGAACCTCTCAGGGAGACCTTCAGATCCACTCACTGGGCTAGAAGAAGCCAAGCTGTAAGGCACCAACGAAGGGTTCAAGTCTTGAGTAGGGTGCTGGATCTGGGCAGTTTGAACCGTTGTCTCTTCTGCCCTCTCCTCTCCTTGTTCTCCCAAACAGGAGGGAGACTCGATTTCCTCGACCACAGGGGGAGAAGAGATATTTACCTGTTCGTCCGCCCTCATGGCCGAGATCTCAATGGCGACCTCAGTTTCCCCATCATCGGCAGGAACATCTGATTGGATGTGTTTTACCACCTCACCAATGATGGTCTCGGGCTCTCCTTCAACGGCCTGTGAAACCGTGACTTCAGCTGTTGCGGTAACGTCATCAATAGCCGCCGCCCTTGTTGTTCTGTAGCCTCAGTTGATGGAATAGGCAATACAACAGAAGGAGTTATGAATTCAAAAATACAACAAATTATCCCTACCTAAACAGTATGACTTAGTTAAAGAAGGGGCGAACATGAACCTGATACTGAGTCCCATGAAATTGCGGGAACTCGAGGCCACACCCTTGGGAGGTAAGAGCGAGGATAATGTCTCTGGGTCCAAATCAACAGAGGAAGTCCTTGTCCTCCTCCTCAAGAGAAACAGGGAAGCATCCTCCTCCACATCACTCCTCTCTCACCACACAACCTTAAGCTGGTTTGAAGTGGTATAAGGAAAAAATTGAAAAGCCAGAGACGTTGCCGCGACAACCCTTCTAGTTGCAACATCAGGGCCAGTCAATGTCGCCGCCGGCAAGCCTATTTTGGGTTGTTGGTTGCGTGAACAACTACACAAACCCGAAAGAATTCCCTTTGGAAAATTGTCTCCTAAAACCAAATTTACACAGGCTTTCGGAAAGAGTTATACCTTTTGACGCGCTTGCCCAGACTCGTCGGTATTCCCGACTAGGCTCTTCGGTCTCAACACATTGATGTCGCCTTCCTCAACCGAGTTAAATTATTTCAAGAGGAAATTCGTCCTCACTTCAACACTAGAATGGGACAAGACTGAAAAAAGAATGGCAAAACAACAGACATTCAATCTCCAAAGAAAAACAGATTGAGGAAAAATGTATCAATCTGACTAATCTTAATGTTGAAACAATTACCAGGATTGTAGTCCCTAGTGGTGTCTTTTATCGCCCTGACTTCCCAAGCAGGGTGATCCCCCTTCCTCAGAGGGCTGATCCGATTCTTCATGAAATCCTGGATCACATCGTGAGCAGCAAGCCCTTGTTCATCAGGTATTTGATTACCGGGGCTTGCCTCTTCTGCTCGTCGTTGAGGGGGGAGCAACATCCTTCTCCTTGCTCTTCTCTGGTCGCCGATCCGCGAACCAGAGATGGCTCTCCTTTGGAATAGAGCAATAAAATCACCGATGGTACCACTTGTGAACAGAGTCACACAGTGGGAAGGGCAGGATGTTCTTCTTTTCCCGCAGCCAGAAGTAGACACACCCCGGTGCGGTGGTGCCCTTCGAACCAGCCAGAAAATAGTACTGGCGGAAGAGAGCTACATTGGGCAAAACCCCAATGTAGCCCTCGCAGAGGTGTTGAAACGCTACGAGGATCAAAACCGAATTGGCGTTCAGATTCACCAATTCCAAGTCGTAATGGGCGAGGATCTCTCAGAAGAAATTGCTTTCCGGCAAGTGGATGCCACAGCGCAGGAAATCTTTGAAGGCCACTAGTTCGCCCTCCTACACCTTAGGGCTCTCCTCATTCTCTCCAGCAAGACGCCATGGAATCAGCGACCTGGAAGGGAGGTAACCATCGATCTCCAGAGCCAGCAAACTCTTCTTCGATCAATGACTAGAACACATCCAGCAAGCCATTGGGTCGAGTTTCAAAAGAGGAAGAAGAAAAGCTAGGGGCTCAGAAGAACGACAAGAAAGCAAGAAAACTCTAAGGAAACTTAGGAAATTTTGAGAATGGTTTCGTGCCAAGGCAAATCTCGAGACACAAAATCGCCACTTTCCTCGAGTTTCTGACCGTTGTTCACGCCGGGTGGTTTCCTTGCAACAAAAAGGTTTTTTGCATTCAATGCCCGTCACAACAAACTTGACACGCGCACCCAAAGCTTTTCTTGGGTTCCACAGGAATTCAAAACGAAAAGACGCCTTTCAGCTTTTGAAACACCTTTTTAAGGGAAGAGAAAGCCTTTTCATTTCAAATTCGAGGGCTAGCTGATGAGGATTGTTACCCCAGTTGAATTGCCCGTGTATAATTTCCAAGGTCGCACATATCTTTTTATGGTCCCGCACAACACTCCATGGTTGAACATACCTTTCTATGGTCGCAAAAGGCCAAGAAAAGAGATAATGGGACGGTCCAAGGATCTTCTGGACATAGCCCATCAATCATATTTAATTCCCATAATTTTAGCTATGGAACTCTATAAGTCTCAACCCTTATCATCACAGGGTCCATGGTTTTATGCTATAACCTACGAGTACTATGGTCGCAGAGGCATCTGCCTACGACCATACCCTATCGTAGAGACAAAGGCTGATATCATTGCGTGGTCGCAGAGGTGCGCGATCACGAAATTGAAGACTTGTACTACAATACAAAGATTATGTATTATAAGTCACCATTCATGATAACTATTCCTTGATCCTTATGATTATTCCCTAAATAATCAAAAGTCCCTAACAAGATAACCGTCGAAGAAGATGAGGATGGTGAAGCAGTTTCCACGACACTAGATCAAAGCTGCTTAACTACCACGTGACCACGACCTTCGGCAACCACCACGTAACCACGACTCATAGCAACTGCCCTGAAGCAATTATGGGCAATAGTGAGGCACGTCTTCAGGAGAACAACTGATGATCTCTTCAGCAAATATAAAAAGACCTTCAAGAGAAGGATCAAGGAGGACGGAACAGCGAAGGACCCTGGGGTCCCAATCATCGACACTTTGCCTCTGATCAAAGAGAAGCCATCCATTTGAAGTTAGATAAACTCTAGAAGGCTGGTTTTGTTCACAAAGTTAACCATTCTGAATGGCTCACAAACCCGGTGGTCCTGAAATCTAATGGTAAGTGGTGTCTGTGCGTTGATTACACCAATCTCAATGCTGCCTGTTGCATCTAGACCCTTTTTGGTTGATTTTAATTATTGATGACATTAAATGTTTTAGACTAATCATGTCTTTGAGCTATTTGTATGCAGAGCTATTTCTGTAAAGTCTGCAAGTGATCCGGGAGGATCTGCAGGTTGCAGTCTAAGGTTATAAGCCAAGGTAGCAAGCGCAAGGTTGCAGTGTCGCCCGAGGTCGCAGTCTAAGGTCGCGAGCTAAGCTCGCAAGTGCAAGGTCGCAGTGTCGTCCGAGGTCGCAATCCAAGGTCGCATGCCAAGGTTACGAGCCAATGTTGCAAGCGCAAGGTCGGCAAGAAGAAATCCGCAAAGTCCTTAGGTAAGTGCTTGTTTTTTGTACCAGTCTCGGTGTTTGGAGTATTGACCGGATTTATAGAATTTTTTTTTAGTTTTTAACCGTAGTATTAAGAGGGCTTGCGAAATCTCTTTTAGTTCCGGCAAAAACTGAGAAACTATTAAGTCATATGTTGCATTCATTTTCTTTCACAATCTTGATCGAATATGAGAAAATATATAGATTTCAAAGAGGGACTGAAACTGGTCTTTTGAGCATTGTTCATTCGACCAGAGATTACTCGAGCACTGTTCATTCGACCATAGGTCTTCCGAGCACTGTTCATTCCAACGGCTACTCTCTAGCTGTTAGAGGTCGAAGCTGTCGGTTAGTTGTACTGATTTTTTTCCTTACTCGACCATAACGGCTAGATGAGAGGTTGGGATATATATATGTGTGTGTGTGTGTGTGTGTGTGTGTGTGTTTTGAGCAGTATTTCAACAAATCTTTGAGCTACATTCTTATATACACTTTTGAGCAGCTTTTCTAAACATTTATAAACAGTTTTGAGCAATTTTTATAAACACTTTTGAGAAGATTTTGATCAGTTTTTATAAACACCTTTAAGCAGTTTTTCTACATATCTCTTATCCATATTCATATATACACTTGAGCCAAGTTTGCTAGTGCTAAAATCTTGATTTGTTGATCAAGTATCATTCTTTGTGATTAAGAGAGAGCCTCCGAGAGTATTCATTCGCATCATTTGCATTCTTACAGTTTCTCAGTGATCGTTGGAGGTCAAGAGAAGATCTCGTAACTTGTTACTCTTGGTGATCACCTTCACTTAGATGGTTTGGTGGCGTGACCATTGATCTCTCCATTGACGAAACTTGTTGGAGAGACTTGGTGTGTTTGTGAGAGTTTTGGTGCTCACCTTTCCGGAGTGGAGAAGGAGCAACCCTAGTAGATAATATCCTTTGTGGATATTGAAGCAAGACTCATTCATTTGAGTGCTTCAACGAGGAGTAAGGGAGACCAAGCTAGTCTCCAAGACCTCAGGATACATCGTTGTGTTTGATTCTCTTTCTCTCATTTTTATTTGTGCAATCTAAATTGCTGAATTGATTCAGTTTTTATTTTTACTTAGTTTATTTAAGCTTTAATTTTGCAAAACTTGTTTTATTCAAAGAGTTTTTAAAGCCTCATATTCACCCCCTCTAGTCGGCATCCTCTATTCTACATGATGCGGTTATACTAGACCATAACCGCTCTTTGACCGATACAATTAGTTGTTCTCAGGAAAATATAAGTCTATTCACTAACAAGATAACTTCCCAGAAGGATGAGCGTGCGGTTATCCATAACCGTCACAATATAACTAGTGGATAGCAACTTCTTTGAACCGCTAGCAACTGCCTAGCGTCCTTCTGATGAAGCACCCGACGCCTTTTCAAAAAGTATAAAAGAAGGGTAAAAGGTTTATGTAAAAGGACATCTCATGAGGAGAAAAATCAATAGATAGTTTAACTATACAAAGATTGTTAAACTTTGTACCCTATGTAATCCACCATTCAGATAGTGATAACCAAATAGGATTAGGGCTATTACTCAGACTACGAGAGCCCAAACCTGTATAAACATTGTGTCTCTGGTTCCATTCTTACAGTGATATTCTTGGTGATTGATTGATACTATCCTCCTATTAAACAAATTAAATTGTGTAAGTTTGGCTTGGGATAGTGTCCCAATCATCGACACTTACGTTGATGATTTGATTGTAAAGAGCGCTAAAAGCTCTAGTCATATAGATGATTTGGCTGAAACATTATGTAACCTGAATAAATATGGAATAAAGATGAATCCCGAAAAGTGCTCCTTTGGAGTTTCTTCTGGTAAATTTTTGGGTTTCCTTGTTTGTTCATGGGCAGTGAGGTTAATCTCGAAAAAATTTGGGCCATTGAGCAAATGCGATCTCCTTCGACCACGAAGGAAATACAAAGTCTAACTGGTCGAATGGCGGCTTTAAGTCGTTTTATTTTGAGGTTGGGTGAACATGGATTGCCTTTCTTTAAGGTCCTGCGTAAACACAATGGTTTCCAGTGGTCAAACGAAGCCCAAAAAGTCTCTCAGGAAGTGAAAGCATATTTAGCCAGTGCTCCGGTACTGGTTTCCCCAACTTTGGGAGAGTCATTACTCATCTATTTGGCTGCTACCCCACATGCAGTCACTGCTGTTCTGGTTGCAGAGAGGGAAGGAGTGCAATGACCAGTTTATTATGTAAGCGAAGTGCTAAATGGACCAAAGGAGAGGTACCCTGAGATCCAAAAGTAACATTACGCTCTCTTAATGGCTTCAAAGAAGCTGCGACACTACTTTCAAGCGCACAAGATTACTATGCAATCGTCCTTTCCCCTAAAGGACATTCTCTGCAACTAGGAAATAACAGGTTGAGTTGTGAAAATGGGCAGTAGAACTTGGAGCATTCGATCTCCATTTCACGGCCTGAGTAGCATTCAAATCCCAGATTCTTGCAGATTTTGTGGTCAAATGGACTAACTAGAACCACTTACGCAAGAATGTACGGATTCAGAAAATACCGACCACTGGACGTTGTATTTCGATGGCTCTCGGAGTTTCAAAAACTCGGGGGGGCTAGAGCGGTCTTAATTACGCTCTAGGGCGACCAACTCTAGTATGTCGTACAACTATACTGTTACTAACGTAGCAGAGTATGAAGGTCTTCTAGCCGGGCTTCGAGCAACTAAATCCCTTGAGTCCATTGATTAGTAGTGAAGGATGATTCACAGCTAGTAATAAACCAGGTGAATAAGGGATACCAATGTTCCGATGAGACAATGACTCTATACCAGGACAAAGTGAGGAAATTGGAAGAATACTTTAGGAACTTTGAAGTCCAATTTTGTTCCCTGAAGAGACAATATTCTCGCAGACCAATTGTCAAAAATTGGTTCCTCACGTGCATCCGCCCTGGTAGAAGTGTTCGTCGAGCACAAAAACAAGCCCTCAATCGCGACCACCGCAGAGGCACCAATGGCGATGACTAATGTCGCCACCCTCGAGTATTATACAAATTGGATCCTACCATTGAGGAATCATCTCGCACATGGGACCATGCTCGAGGATGAAACTGAGAATGACCGGTTAGTTAGAAAAGCACAAATGTACAGATTGGTTGAAGGAACCTTGTACAGAAAAGGTGCTCAAGGAGTGCTGATGCGCTATATTTCTCAAGAAGATGGCAAGTCTCTGCTAAAAGAGATTCATTGAGGTATGTGCAGAGCACCCGCATCCTATAGAACACGGGTCAGAAAAGGTTTCCGACAGGACTATTACTGGACAACGACGCTTAATGACGCCATGCAATTGGTCAAGACTTGCCTACAGTGTCAATTTCATGCTAGGCAGGTCCACCAGCCAGTATATGCATTACAGACAAGGAAAATGGAGAGTTACATAATTTGGAGCAGTATCTTCATTACCAGTTATGTTGTTTTGGCATATTTTGATTTTATTTTTGTATTGGATGAGCTTCGAGTCAAAGAGATTGTTAGAGTTGCCTTCATCTCATCATGAGGAGTTTAAATTAAATAGAAGATTGTTATATTATGTTTTATCTTATTTGTAAGACTTTGAGTCAAATTCTAATTAGAGTCTTAATTAATTTCAATTTAGGCTTATCTATATAAGGGTTGATGTCTTTGTAATTTGGTATGCCTTCTCCTGAAATAAATTCTCTCTTTTATACCTAACAACTTGTATCAAAGCCGGTTGTCAAAGTTGAGGTTAGCTATGATTGGAGTTCTATTGTGCACTACAGAGTAAATTTTTGTATGTGGTTTCACTATCTAATATGGACAAAAATTTAATAGAAAACCTCCTACAAAAGGACTAGATTGGCAGCTTTTGAGAACCATCTAATTGGAGGTACTGATGCTTCAAATCTATTCAATCCACTCACGTATAGCCCACAAGATATATGTTTTGATTCATCAAAATAGTTCAATAATAATCGAACACCTCATTTTTGTTTGTCCAACACCAAGGACCAGATTGCAATTTTTATTTTTATTTTTTAGGAAACTTTATTTACTTTTTAGTTGCATTGTTAAAAATATCCTAACATATAGAACTATGAAATTTTTTTAATTAATTCAATAAAAAATAATTACAAAGGACGCTTTTTTGGCCCAATCACCATTTTGCAAGGCAGATTGCAAAACCAAAAATATTAGCACAGTCGTCAGCCAAAACAATGCCTGTGCTGAAAATATGGAGTTCAATCCAATCACCATTTGGAATGACGACTGGTAGAGGTGTGCATTTAGTTACTTCGATTCTTGAAAATTTTGGTTATGTAAAATCAGTATCAACTTAACTAACTATAATTTGATTAGGTATTGGTAAATACCAAATAAAATTTGGTTTGCTTTTCTAAATACCAATCTACCAAACTATCATTCTTACATGTGAATGATGTAATAATTTTAAAAACAAAATTTAAATTATCACATATTATAATAGCAAGATGCAAGTATTATATTATTTATACTTCTTATACTCTCGCAATCCAAGGCTTCTTTAACAAAATTGTATTTTTATCATTGCAAATAGTATATTAGTTAAAATAGTATGTAGTTTATTGGGGTAATGAATGATAATTCAGTAAGTTCAGTTATTTCAGTTTTCTTGGTTTGGTTATTTAAATTTTGAAAAAAATTGATTTTTGAAAACAAAAACTAAATTAAATACATGATACCAAATTAACCAAAAATATCGTTTATTTCAGTTCGATTTGGCTTGGTTATTTTGGTTCGGTGAGTTTCTGCACACCTAGGGACTCAGCTGACATTTTTTTTAAACTAACTTCAATTCAATTCTAATTATACTACAATTCAACAATTTTTTAGGGATCAATACTTTTACAATTTATAATTTCGATTGATAATCCGTTCGAACCAGTAGATTTGTAATGTCAAAACGATTAGATCAGCATAAACAGATTATCAATTGGAGTTATATATCACAAAATATTGTCTTTCAATCTTACAATCCTTTTAAGATCAATATCTTGCAATATGTAACTCTAATTGATGATCTGTTTGAACCAATGGATATCTGAAGTCAAAATAACGAATCAACAATTGGAGTTATTTATTGTAAGATATTAATCTTGAAATAATTGTAGGATTTAAGAATAATATCTTATGATCTATTTATATTGATTTAATCATTTTGACACTACAAATTCATTGATTCAAACAGATCATTAATTAGAGTTGTAACAAAAGAAATCAAATTGCAGAATTGAATAAATTTAAAAAATGCCAGCCCAATGGCCGTTCCAAATAGTGACCAGATTGAATTTTGTATTTTTAACCAGTTGGCGACTGCTCTAATTTTTCAGTTTTCAGTTATGTCGCTATTCAAGATGGCGACTTAGTCGAAAAAGCATTCAGTTACTATTCAAACTAGCGACTAACATTTATTTTGTAAAATAATTTTGCTATTGGTCATTTTTGTAATAAATTTTTTATTAGATTATTTTTTACAAAAATTCTAGAATCAATATTTGTACGATTGTATCACAACTGCAAAGATCTGGGCCGATGGCCATAAAGTTGATCTTTTAGGCCCACTGCTACCCCTTGTCTTTAACAAAGGAGGACATGTTTGTTTCTCTTGTCCTAACAAACAGGCAAATCATGGCCCGCGATGAAGAGCTAAGACTATCAAAATTAGTCAATATGCGATTATTATCTATTATATGACATAGTCAATATGGGTTGCAAACCAAACGAGTGTCTTTTTTAATTCCTTGGAAAGGTTTGCCATATTGGCTCATTTGCCCATCCGGACAATAACCCAACTGAGCAAAAGAAACCAAACATACCTGTGAGTGGGAACTGATTTCTCAGGAGTAGAAGAGTTACTGTATGAGTAGTATACATATTTTTAACTCTTAGAACGAGTAACAACGGTTATGATTAGTTTCTAATAAAAAATGTGTACAATATTCTTTATATAATAACTCATTCGCATAGAGTTGATTCTATTGGTGTATTTGGTTGTCTGGTTTTGGGTTTAGCCTGACTCACAGATGTAATTTTTGAGTGTTTGGTTGCCTGTATTGATCCCTCCAGTCAGACTCGTGTGATGCAAAACTACCTCCGCAGCCTGACCTAGGGATACGCGCAATCCGAACGTTTCTCGCAGCCTGGCCCGCAGATACAACCAACCACTCACTAGAACCAATCTCTAATACAGCCAACCAAACAAGCTGAGCACTCATCTAGGATTCACAGATTCAGCCAACCAAACAACATTTCTACTGCATCTAATAACCTGTTTCATCCAGTCTATCCCACTGATACGGAACAGTCTATCTTCATGCAGGCAACCATTGCCACATGTCACTTTGACTTGCTTATTCTTCTTTCGTTTAATTCGTTGAACCCTTCAATGAATTATACTACCACTGAATTAACCTAATCACCAAAAATGATTAGAAAAAATTTATATGAGAACAATCCTCACATAAAAACAGCCAAATTCACTTCCCAAATTATCAATCAAATACTAGAACAAAGTAAGTCCCTGTTTCAGCCATATACTTCGGTCCAAAAGAAACATAGAATAGGACAATCCTCGACGTAAGAATCAACAAAGTCACCCCAAATGATCAATCAAATACTCAAATACTCGAGCAAACTAATTAAGACTCTATTTAGTCAAGTTCTAATTCCAATTTCTACTATAGAAAAATTTGAATTCATGTAGTTATAGCTTCAATAAGAAACTACAATTATACAACTAGAGGCACAGTATGTTTATATATAGAGAGAAACTCCAACAGGACTCTAAGAGACAGTACGGAGAATAAAAAAAAATGATAGGACCTACACTGCTTGCAGGACCCATGCGCGAGAAAATTAAGAGAGAGAGTCGAGTCTCCTCTGTGCCTCAAGCATTGAAGTTTAGAAGTTAGAACTTTATCTAATGGCAATATACATGCCATTCTTCTGTCCGACAAGAAGCATCTTTTGTGTTTGAGATAGTAGATGCATGGTTGTCACTTGCCCAAGAAGCATATGCATGCATCATCTAGTACAGTAGTACTAGTAGTGCTTGCAATTATGAGGTATCTTTTGTCATACATATGTTACCAAGACGAAGAAAACCCAACTTCCAATGAACTAAGGAGAATGTCAGCTAGCTTATCTCAACTGAGCTAGGCATGCTCAATTCGAACTCGTGGAAATCAGGGTTTGATTTTGGAGTCCTGTTTGAATTCAATTCGAGTAAGTGAGCTCCAATGAGCTCGACAATAGTTAAAAAAACATCGATTAACTAAATTAAACTTAACATTCAGTCTACAATCAACAAAGTCGGAGAACTGCAGTTTAGGACTTATATCTAATATAGGGAATTGCATGCATGAGAATGAGCATAGGAGGATGACTTGATGGTGGGGTTACTTGATTCATTTGTTTGTAATATGTGATGATTTTTTTTACGTATTTGAGCCTATTCAAATCAAATATTATTCAAATAAGCTTCGAGATTGATATCAGACTTGAGTTTGTCTTCAGTTGAGCTCAATCCAAACTCAAATTTTCAAGCTGAACTCAAATAATTTATGTGCTCAAACTAACTATTTTGATGGCTCTATATCTCACTGATGTGTGATGAGTTTGTAATTAGTACATCCGGTAAGAGACTAATGACGCACCTACGAGTCTGTGACCTATTTTTCTCATAGAGCTGACACAAAACGGCTTGGCCTCGATCCTGACACAAGAACAGGCTAAAATCTAGCATGGTCATCTCTAAACTAATTATGCTTTTCAATGACTCGAACTGATCTATAAAATATTCAGATCTATTTTTACTATCTTTTATTGATTGTAGGCACATATGTGACACAAGACTTATTTTTCTTACTTATATTTTCGCTCTCAATAAAACACCACATTATCTACTTTTATATAACTATTGAATTGTTCTTTTGTGCAATATTCTTGATCCTATTTGTACCATCTCGGTATCGCCCACAACACTAATCTTTCTTACCTATATTAGTTCACTCTCAATCAAAATGCTACATTAAGACTCATCATCCGCCTTCCCACAAGGTTATAATCATTGGATTGTTCATTTATAGGATCGTAAAAAGTTGTATCAAGCATCATTATTTATTAAACACCTTACTCTAACTACAATTCAAACAATCTACATATGAACAAAAGCATCTTAATATCACAAAACTACATAGTATCATGATACAAATTTCAACCAAATGTAAAGTATTTTCTCCATTGCATAATATAAAACATTTAATTTTTTTTCAAACTTATAAAATATAAGTCGTGCATACGAATTTATGACTAATCCCTCGCACTTTCAAGGCATCTATAAATGAGGGTGGTTTATTTTTTTTCTCATTATTTTTAATTTAGAATTTCTTTAATTCATGTTCATGATAAAAACACGTTTTATATTTTGCAAGAAAATGAGTATTTTACTGTTTGTCTAAAATATGACATCATATGATTATATCTTTGCTACTGCAGCAATATGCGTGCGCATAATCTTGTTATCTCTATATATTGATGCTATTGTTAGGCATCTTGTAACATCAGTGGAAGGCTTATCAGTGCAGAATATATTCGGGAATCGCAGTATTTGTTGCTCGAAAGCCTTGCAGTATCCAACATCAGATTAAAGGCGACAAGGGCTACCAGATAGCGGAAGCCTGTTTTAGTTTCACCAATCAACTGCACAAACAAGGTTGATCACTTTCAACACTTTATCAATAAAGCAAGATCTTTTGGGGATTAAAGGATGCCACAAAAACCTGCAAAATCAATAATAATAACACATGAATAATTCAACAAATAATACATATTTGAGTTGGTCATGACCTGGGTTAAAAACTACAACCGCAGTGATTCGTATTCCTTTTCGGTTTGTTGGTGACCTCCCAAGAACAAGCTAGTACCCAGAGTCGGAAACATGTAAATCAACAAGGAATCATTCCAAATCGGCTGGAATTCAGCCCCCCATCTTCGCTAGTTTGATCTATAACTGGTTGGTTTCTACCAGTTATCTAAACTCTAGGCATGATAAGTGCGAGGCCTAACACGGAGGCTTGTGAAGAAAGCTGATGTAGCAACCAACACTTTATCATCACCATGCGTGAGAAGAATCTTTAGTACATCAGGAGAAAGTTTCCGCTCCCAAATATGAGCAAGACCACACTATGACTTGACTTCATGCACTACAATACATGCTAGTGCAATAATTAACATGATTAAATGGGCTCTATTGGAAGTTGCAAGGGCAGGAAGCAGGGAAAAAAACTTTCATCTATGACCTAGTTAGGGAATATTAAATGATGATCTATCTATTATCTAAATCACGATTTAAAGATTCTCAACTAGATCTTATACCCAAGAAAAATTCTCGTAAACGTGGTTTTTTGTAAAGAGCAGAATGTATAGATTATAGATCATGAAGGGGATATAGCTCCCATGGGTGCATGGCAAGGGTGGCGGCCTATGCGGCCGCCATGTCCCCCGGCCGCCAAGTGACCAAATAACATCCTTTGGCTGCCGGTCTACGCCCATTCCGGTAGCTCTTGCCAGCACCCCCTTCTCCCATGCAGTCGCGTTGCCCAAGTTGGCAGGGCAGCAGACCACTATGGACAAGCCTTGGTGCTGCTTGGGCAACTATATGTCTAACTTGATCTCCTCTAATCCTCACGACCTTGTCGATCTCAAGTCGACACCGCTGGCTTCAAAGCTCCAACGGCCCGCATGCTGTGTTGATGTCCCTCCCAACTCCTCGGCAGCTTGGACAAACTACTCCCATGCAAAGCAAGAAGCGGCATAGTTCCACCATGGTTGTGCCCAACCTCTTGCCCTCGCCATCAAGTCATTTTGTCTCTATAACTGTTTAATTCTGTATTTTGTGTGAAATATTTATTGTCCAACAATTGTAGAACTAGAAGTTATGCAAAATATATATGTGGATAGAAGTTTTGCTTTCTTGGCTTCCTGGTTTCTTGATTTTTTTTATGTTCTTTCTTGATTTGTTTCTGGCTTCGTAGCTGGTGTTCCAATCCTCGATGCCATGTTTCTTAATTTTTTTTGTATTCTTTCTTGATTTGTATAACTTATTTGTCGTATGTGACTCCGCCTTTGTTGATTTTCAAGACCCGCCTCTGGTGCATTCATGCATGCATTCCAACCCTAATCTACTTTGCTTGCATATGAATCCAATGCCTCATCACAACCCACTTTATCTTGTATTGTATGCGGGTATTGAGAAAAAAGATTTGTAGATGATAAGATATTATATTTATAAATTAGTTATGATTGTTGAGATTATTGAACTGCACGACTGCGACCACTTTTGAACTGGACGACCACGACCAGAACAACGCTTGTACTAGTACGATGAGTTTTGAACTGACAGACTATGACCAGAACAGAACTTGTGTTGATACGATCAGTGCTATTTTTTGTGATGATGGTCGAATCAGAGGTCCACTGGAACTATACTTGGTCGAAGCAACGGTTTTACTTTTTGTTATGATGATCGCATTTTGTTTTGTGGTTGTTACAGCAAAAATTTTGGTCAGCATAAATCTTGATCGCAGCAGCAAAACAGTAAATCATTTTTTTTGTCGTGATTACAATTAGAGGTCTTGGTTTGTTGTCGAATTAATTAGCTGCATTAGTCGTGGTAGCAAATTTTTGGTCGAATGTGGTAGCAAATTGGTGATAGCAAAGTTGAGTCCACCAGCATAAATATTGGTCGCACCAGCAAAAAAAATTGATCGATTCAGCAAAACATAAATGTGGTCAAGGAAGTAAAAAACAACAGTCTCGCCTGTAAAATATCTGATCCAATGCTTTTGGTCGAAGAGTTAATTGTTTTTTGTCGCATTTTGCTTTTGGTCGCACCTGTAAAATCTCTGGTTGATTTCTTTTGGTCAATTGATTTTGGCCGAAAGATTAAATTTTTGTTGTTGCATTTTGTTTTTTTGGGTTGAATAACCAGTCTTGGTTGTGGCCGAATGTGGTGCCTGGCCGAAACTGCAGTTTTGCTTTTTTTATTGTTGTCGTATTTTGGTTTACTGGTCGATTCAGTTGTTATCATGCGTGGTCGAATGTGGCAAACTAGTTGACAGGACGAGACGGTGTGTCTGGTCATTTTTTCCCTGGTCGAATCAGAAGACTTGGTCTTAATCGAACATGGGAAACAGCTAGACAATCGGACACACATTCAATGACCCAGATAAAGCAAACACGCAGATCCAACAGCCACGAACGACGGGGCGACGTGGCTCAACGTGGACCCAGCTTTCAAATAGTAGCCCACAAACCTGATAGTGGATTCCACGTAGTCGGCCTAGATGAAGCGAAAGAGAGCGATCAGATGACCACAAAAGTGGCGACGACCTGGACAAAGCTGCCAACTGAATGCAGACAGTGCGGATGAGTCGAAACCGCCTATCAAACGGCCAAGAATGGGAGGTTGACGTGGCCATACGCGGAGAGGAGTTTGCTCCCGGGTTGTATATCTACATATAACAAGTCTCCAATTCCACCTACTCAAGCAAAAAATATTCCTACATGCATGATGTAGATTCTCTATTGACTCGAGTCACTTGGAACCTATAATTTGCATGCATAGAGATATAGAACATGTCATTAAAAAAAATTATAAGACCTAGTCTCGTTGAATGATACTTAGGATGTCAAAAGTGTGTGGTCGAGATTAGATCCCACATCCCTATTATACTAACATGGATATTTTTATTCCCATATCAATCCCCACGAGAATTTAGCGGAGAATGGGAATATCTGTGGAGATATTTGTTGTATTATCTAGATTTTTTTTTCTTTAATTATAGTGAATGTTATATAACTATAAGTTAATTTCTTAACAATAGAAATTAAAGAAAAGAGTTATTATGATCCACTTATATATAAAAAAGTAATAAACATATTAATATGAAGGAAAGACACATATACTTAGTAGGATAAATACTTATACTTTAATATATAAACTCGTATTTATGGGATTTTAGTGGGGACGGGACGGGGTGCACTATCATCCCCATTAAGCTAACGGGGATAATTTGTCCTTCATCCCCACCTAGATTTTGGGAAAATCCCCAGAAGTTATCGGGTCTCGGAGAAAATTGACATCCCTATGAAATCCATTTTATGATAATTGGATAATGTGATTTATTATTAAAACTTGAGCATAACTATATGATATGAATCACAATTGCATCTCAATTATCGATTCATACAATCTAAGAGATAACATGTGGATTTTTCATTTCTTATCGTGAGACCAGATCTTGTAGTATTTCTTTGTGAACTTGAGTCACCAAGAAATTTCTTCAGTCTATACCTCCACTCTCTTATTCAAAAAATACTCCTCCGTTCACTAAAACTTATCATGTTTGACCTTTTTGCAGTTTCTAATGAACAATTTTGATTGTTAATTTCTATTATAATATGTTAATAAAAATTAAAAAATAATATTATCAAAGTATTTTTCACAGCAAATCTATCATATAATTTCATAGAGCTAATATAGATATTTATAAATATATTGATGATTAAAATTAAACAAATTTAATTACACATATACCATAGTAATAAATTTTTTGAATAGAGAGATTAGCAAAAAATCTCTTTTTTTAATATACATTTTCAAAAGAGCAGCAATAAAAAAGTGGCAAACAGTTCTATTTGTACCGTAATTGTAAGCAATTTAACAACTTTTGCAATTTGACCAGGTCATATAACATGCATAATTAGACATTGGATCAAATTGTTGCTGATGCGTTTTAATTAAGGCAAAATTTCTTTTACGACAGTATAATGGTTCTGAAATTTTTGTTTCCTAAATGAAATCAAATCCATATGTTATTGAGTCATTGACAAATGCAAAATATTAAAATTTTATAGTGATATAAAAATGATAAAATACACTTTTTGTTTCCCTACTTTGTCTTTGATTTACTTTGATACTTTTCCTTAAAAGCAACTCAAATTGGTCATTTGACTTTTAAAAGAAGACTTTTTTTAGTCCGCAAGTGATTTTATGAGTTGGTTTAATGACGAGATTATTGTATATTGTTGTTGTATGAAAATATGATAAGTATGAGTTGAGTATAATGATAGGTAAGACTCTGGACATCGACACAAACACCACGATGTCTTCAGTGAGGTCCAAGACTGCACCGGTGTTGATGTGTTGTGTTATCAACTAGTTGAAGGAGGAAGAAAATAAGATTATTTTGTGTAACTGATCTGTTAAAATAGACATATATCACCACATCAATAATACACCTTAAGATATGTCATTGAAACAATTCACAAAATCACTTAAAGACTAAAAGTGATTTGATTTAGAAATTAGAGGGATCAATTTGAATTTTTTTTAAATTTTAAAATAAAAAGATCAGAAGTTTGAGACAAAATAGAGGAATCAAAAATATATTTTACGCTTGCCCCTTTAATTAATTAAGTCGAGTGCCAGCTCTCACCGGTTGTTACTTTTGGCCTTCGTGAAAGTGACAGAGGGCCAACCAAAAAACTAAACAAAGTTAGAGTTGTTACATGTAAACTTCAGAGTAACATCTAGGATCGGATGGATGTAAAAGTTTGTAGGTGCCTGCCTAGGAAGGACGAATATTTTGGTGTTTGAACAGTGGAATCTTGACAATGACAGGGAATTAGCCGGAGATGTAAGACATAAATATATAGTGAGTATATAGCTCCATAAAACTTTGCATGTTCCTTTGTTACGATTTTTTTGTTTTCTATTATAGATATAATTTCTATTCTCTTAGTGAGTCCCCTGATTCTTAGAGTTTTTGTGAAAGTGATTGAGAATGTAAATATTAAGTGAAGATGGATGTAAAGATTTGTAGCTGCCATTCTAAAAAAGACAAAAGTTCTTGTTTTTGGAGATCGGAATCTTAATACTAATAGGAGTACATCGAACTCTAAAAATATGTTTGTCTTTTTTATTTTATGTTTTAATTTTTTGATTTTTGTTCTCTCAATAAGTCACTCAATTCTTACAATCTTTGTGAAAGCGACGGAGACCCAAATGAAAAATTAAAAAAAAACTAGAATTGCTATAGATAAACATTAGATCAAATATAGAAGAGCATATGGATGTAAAGATTTCAAACTATCTGTCTACAGAGAAAAAACTATGTGGTTTTTTAGAGAATGGAATTTTGACACTAACAAGAAGTCTGTAGAAGATGTAAGATATAGATAGCACGCCTAATTTTATAAAAATCTATGTTCATTTGTTGTGGTTTTTTTTTCTGTTGCGAATTAATTTATGTACTATGAGAGTCATCTGATGCTTATAGACATCGGTGAAAATGATAGAGAACCAACCAAAAGCCTAAATAAGATTAAAAGTGTTACAACTAAACTTCACATTTAATTAATCACTAATTGGTTTTATTCATCTCTCGTCTCACTGAATGACGAAAGATAGAGGACCAAATTTACACAAACTACTCAGACGTCACTAAAAAGATTCTAAATTATATATACCCACCGACTCCTTTGTCGAGTCAAAAAGTACTTGGAGGTCACTTGTTTGTTAAGCAAAAATGTTGACCTTGTTGAGGGAAAAAAAAAAAGAGCTTTGCAAGTTGATTAGTCTATATAATTTATATTTCTTAATCATTCTCTTATAAACGTTTTTTCTATATATAAAATTTGTAATAGAAAAACTTTCCTACTTTTTTTTCTTAAAAATTAATTATTGCCAAAGCCAATGCAAACTATTTATTTCTAATTGAATAATTCGAAATACCTTTTCACACATCTTTATATATGGAAGCTAGGTTTGTTTTTCTTTTCGGTGTACGTAGAGAAAATATCTACCTTTGTATAAACAAATAAACATGCATGCATGCATGATAGTGTAGTTTATAATGGTGGGATGGAGGGGACGCACTAACCACCGAATAGACGCACCAAACAAGGGAAGATTGTTGTTACCGTCTCTTTTTTTTCTAATCGTGTTAGGTTAAAAAGCTACTAAAAATTTTAGACATATATATATATATATATATATATTGTAAATTGGGATTAGGATTTAGATTTATATAAATCTGTAGGAGGTGGGTTTAAAAAAAATCAATCAAGTATGACATTGAGAGAAATCATTAAAACTAGAAACAAGAGAGAGAGAGAGTGAGACTAGGGGTTTATTTAAATAGTTGATTCTTATAAAAAGGTGAAAATTGAGGAGTCTAGAAGATACGAGAATTGTTTGAGAACGTCAATTTTTTGTACTCTTTTGAAATTGTTCTTAAGAATTTATGATTTTTTTCGCTAATATTTTCTCTCTCTGATTATCATTACTTATTCATAATTATCATAGTTTACTCTAGTAGATCTACTTATTCTTATTCTTGTTATTGTACTCACTTAGACCTTATCTCACAAGGTAGGATCTGATTTGGAGTCAAGGCTTTTTCTTCTTCTAACAAGTAGTATCAGATTTAGGGAAACTCTAACAAATGATATCAGAGCTAAATCTGTTGAGACGATCGGTAAGCGTTGTGGAGGCACAAAATCCAGAATGATGGTGAAGTTATCTAATACAAAAGTTTGACAACGCAAACAGATTGATGATTCAGCTATAGTTGTTATTCATGAACAAGATATCTCAGATATTAAACTTTTATTGTGACTTCCACATACATATGGTAAAAGAGATATTCGACGAAAGATCTACATGCTCAATAGAGTGGTATGATGGAGCATGTTACATATGGTCAAGGATATGGTATGTCCCTGATTTAAAAAAATCTAATATCCACGATAGTGCATTGATTTCATGGGTACGAGTTATGATCGCAATATGAAAGTATGCAGATCACTTGTAGTTTTGCTTAAGAAATTTGCAGTTTTCTTCATAAAATTTTTCTCTATTGTTGTTGCTTCTCTGTTATTATCATGATTTTCTTTGCTAGATCACATATTTTCATTCTTATTATTATACACATTTAAACCATATCTCGTGATGTGGGATCCGATCTAAAGTCCGAACTTTCACTAATCCTAGCAAAGATTTATAAAGGAGAATTAAGTTGCATGACATGTACAAACATCTCCTAAGATGAGGCCAAGACATATGAGAGAGATGCCACTTTGGCCGACACACCTTGGCCTATCTGATTAGTTTGGTCTTTTGCTGACCGAGCTTACCTAAAGCTAATTAACCAGCTCCTTTTTATCTTCTCAATCCTAATTAACCTTCTTGACACGACACGTGTCGAAATGCTAGAGGAGATTAATGGATAGGATCAGGAGCTGCTCGGTTCAATGCCAAACCTCGTTGCATTGAGTGGCGCCCCACGTTAACTGTGTCATGGACAAAGAAATATCATTTGGCTTGATGGCACAATTCATCCATGCAAAGAATGACATGTTTGATTTATGATGACGAAAAAGTGTGTGGTATAAAATTTAAATTTGGCAAAGGTTTTATATGTCAACTTCATTTTTTTTATAAAAAAAAAGTGTGGTCAGTATAATAAATTTTTTTTGTCAATCATACTTAGTTTTCTGAAGTAAAATATGACATTAAAATCAAACAGATTAGAAAAAATACACCACACTTACTACACTTCTTAAATGAGAAATACGATTTTTTTATCAAACTTTCTATGCTACTTTTTTTTGTGGTTTAGAACAAATAGTGACTACATAAGTTATAAGATATTGTATTTTATTTAGACAAATTGTGTATTCAACCAAGCTCTTAACTAAATTAATTGTCAACCACATTACGTATATTTTTGTTGGTTTCTTTTGTTAAGCCATGATTAGAGGCGCGTTGGAATGTCGTAGGTCGTTGTTGGGTCACATAAACATGTACTTACTTAGGCTAACACATCATCTAATTAGTGGTTTGGAGTGGATAATGTTGTAGGTTGGTAGTTTGTCAAAATCATTTGCAGGTCATTTGGTGATTTTAGTAATTTAGAGCAAATTTGAAAGTGGAGGATCTATAAATTGTACCAAGATGGTGTATAAATAAAAATTTTAAAGTTTAATGATGTAGCATATTCATGTTCTCATATTCGTAAAAGGCACTTAATTAATTAGTAAATTCAAAAAAATTTAAGGATTTTCATTGTAAATCTTTATAGTTATGCAACTTCAAAAATCGAAGGGGCGATTTGCCTTTCCTTTGTAAGATGTGAGATTAGAATATGTATCAACTAATGGTCCATAGCTCCTTGTGGTTTGATAAAATATTCATCGAAATCTCTATTCTTAGGTCCCTGTACTTAGTGAACTAGTTTGCATGGCTCCACCTGGTTAAAGTTGAGACGGGAAGGTGGCGTGGCATATTATATTGTATTTGAAGATGATTGTGTTAGTCATGTAGCATGAGAAAATTAAGATGTGTAGCGTTGATTACATCGAAATATAATATTTAATTTTAATATAGGAGAACAAGCTTCTCAATTTTTTTATAAATAACTCAAAATAAAAAAAATAATTACAAAAATGATCCACAGTTTACTGAAATTGAAAAAATGACTTGATTGAGTGCGATAAGTCAAGTATCGCGGTTGTGATACGTTACAGAAACCATAAGCTTGCGAAAAAGACATTTCTCTTCTTTTCCATTTTGAAAATGTGACAGAAAGGACATTTCTTCTCATTTCCATTTTGAAAACGCAACAGAATGCAAAAAAATAATTTCTCGTGAGTAATAGTGGTCGAATGTCGTCGTGGATGTGGTCATAGGTTGAAGTAGGGGTGGTTGTCACAACTGAAATGATCGAAAAGGTGGCTAGTCAATAACGACTAAAATCGGTGAAAGTACATCTTACCACAACGATTTTTGACCATCTCCATTTTGATCTACAACTACCTTCACGACGACTTTCAATCATAGACACTCGACCACTAGTACTTGTAAGAAATTGATTTTATGTTTTCTGTTGTATTTTTAAATGAAAAATATGAAAACATATTTTTTGAAGGTTTATGGTTTCTGTCGCGTGTCACAGCTGCGACAATTGATTTATTACACCTAATCAAATTATTTTTTCAATTTCGACAAACTGTGGATCATTTTCATAATTATTTTTTTATTTCAAGTTATTTATAAATATTATTCACAAGCTCCCATCCTCCGTTAGAAACACTAACGCCAGATAAGCAATCTATTAGATACAGCGAACAGAAGATCCCACTGACTCAAACCATTTGGGCTAAGTACAGGAACCGAAGGGTCACCCTTGAGAGTACAGAGACCGAAATAAATATTTATTCAAACCACATGAACCTGAGGCGCGATTTTTCATTTGTCCTTTAGCGCCAGCTCTATTTCCCGCCAAAGCATGGAGTTGATTTGCACGTAGTACTACCAGTACTACTGGTCCCCCTGGACATGCATGCACATACAGGCAGTTCACTGTGCATGCAGCATGCATGGAGGTACGTGATCTCTCACACACCAATATGTGCATGATATGCGAGTTCCAACTTCCAACAGGTGATCAGTATAATTCTTGCAGCACAACATCATGTGGCTGCCATGCCCATGCATGTTCATTTGCGAACTGTTCATGTGACACACATATATGCATGCATTATTGCAAAGGATGTGGATATAGATATATAATACAAGTTACGATAAGTTTGGTACATGATTTGGTGCAGGGGAATTGGGCAGCCGGCTTTGCTTTTGGACCACGGTGTGAGCCATGCATGTTCCTTTCCCGCCTATATTTTGGGGTTTGGTACATTTCTGCTTTGGTATCTCAGTGATCGTGTTTTCGCAATGGCGCCCATGAGGTTTTGCTGGTCGATAAACTCCAGTTTCTTGCTTGAAGCCGGAGCCACAGTTGATCACTCGATGGGGCTTCTTTGGGGAACTTATCTTCTCTATGAAACATATTGAGCTTATCTTCTTTGGACACCGGTTTCTCCAAAGAGCAACACAAAATATTTGGTCATTTTTTTATGTTATGACTCAAACACCCTCCTTCAATTCGCAAAGAGCGAGGTATGCTACGGTTGGTGACATATTTGTAAATGTTCTAAACTTTAGTGGCATATGGTCCATTTTGTTACATAGAAGCCCATGAAACTAAGTTTTCCTAGCCCTTGGTTTCTAGTTATAAAAGGGTTTCAACTTCTCCCTTAAATCAGTCAAAAAGCTTTGTTTGAGTTGCTTAAGTTTTTCTCATCTCTAAGTTATAGCTTAAACTCTCTCAAATATATCTTCTATGTGTCAGGTTTACATTTTCATGGTCTACTTAAATTAAGGAGAGAATATTGTGCATGAGTGACGAAGACATTATAATTTTAGATAATTTTTGAGTGAAGTAATTAATCCCTAAAATCTGCAGTCCTAAAAGAGGCTCGAAGTTTTGCACTTCATTGAGCTCCAGCTTCTTTAAAGTTTCTTTGGAAACAGGATGGAGAGCTTCTCTCCAACTTTTCTAGGTCTAGCTCTCTCACATGAACATTCTTCTTTGATATGTGAATATGTGATGGAGTCCCCATAGAAGTATCCTTTATGAAATCATGCCCCACATCAACTTTTTTGTATACCACAAAAATGAGCTGGAGAAAAAAAAGAAGCCACCATATATGCTCTTGACTTTGCAATGGTTGGTGTATATATGATCTCAATTAATTGAGGAGTTTGGTGTGTGTGCATGAACCGTCGAGTGTGCCTCACTCTGTATGTGCTGTCGCGATTGCTGTTTTGACGTCCTTTTGTTACTTTCGGTTTTCTCACCAGCACTGCTTATAACGTAGTACCATATAATGGTATGAATAAATATTTTTTCAAATCTGGGAAAAAAATATTTTGCAAATAAATAAGAACTAGGATATAGATGACAAACTGTCGGAACTTCAACTGGAATGACATCGATATTGTCTGATTATAATGCCAAGGTTCGAATTATCCACTTATTTGTAGATTTTCGGAATCAATGATTTGATTCCATAACCTCTTTAATTGTTTCTTAGGTTTTTTGTATAATATAGCCATGTTTCTTTCAAACTTGCATTTGTATTAATTTATATCTTTCTCTATCCCCCACTTATACCCTTTAGAAAAGAGTGAGAAGGACTTATAGTAAAAGAGTTAATGGAGTGTAGATTAATACCACTCTATTTACAAATAGTTGTTATTTTTTTATTTCTGTAGACAATTTTGAATATAAATTTTTAACAGATAAAGTAAATATTAGAAGATGGTACAGATGCCCTTTCTAAATCTCAATATTCCGCAAATACTCGTGCTTGTTACGTATATGTGTATATGTGTATATGTATTGGAGTTGTGTCTAAATCTGACTTTAGCTCTTAGGCTATTGTATCTATAAATACTGGGTTTTTGACCCTAATACATTTTGAGGTTAATCTTAACATGGTATCAGAGCCAAGTCTCACAATCCTAACCCTAACCTCCCGTGGTTCTTGACGTATTCGCCGCCGCCGTCATCGTCGTCGCCGCTGCCGTCAGATCCACGTGCCTTGACGTATTCGCCGCCGTCGTCGTCGTCGGCGCCTCGCCACAGATCCGGCGTCCGTGCGCCCTCCCGCGCCCCCGTCCGGCGCCCCCGTCCCACGCAGATTCGGCGCCCCCCTCCGTGCGCCCCCGTCCTCCCGCGCCCTCCCGCGCCCCCGTCCCCGTCCGGCGCTGCCTCGCCCGTGCGCCCCCGTCCGGCGCCGCCTCGCCGTGCGCCCCCGTCCTCCCGCGCCCTCCCGGCGCAGATCCGGCGCCGTGCGCCCCCGTCTGGCGCCGCCTCACCCAGATCCGGCGCCGCCCGCGCCCCCGTCCGTCGCCCCCGTCCGGCGCAGATCCGGCGCCATGCGCCCCCGTCCGGCGCTGCCTCGCCCGTGCGCCCCCGTCCGATGCAGATCCGGAGCCGCCTCCTGCCGTGTGCCGGCGGCCATCTCCTCCTCCCGATCCAAAAAAAAAAAAAAAAAAAAAAAAAAAAGTGCTACACCCTTTTGTGTGTGTTCCTTTCAATTGATGTCGTCTATCTCCTCGGATCTTATACTCCCTTCCTCCGCCGGTATGACATCTTCAGTTTCTTCAGGAGGTTTCTCCCTACCGCTCTGTGATGTGAAACTCAAAAGTACTGCTGATTATCGCGAGTGGTCTATTGTCATGACATCTCTTCTTGATGGTTTTGGCCTGCGTGGACATGTAGACGGGACACGTTGCCAGCCACTCCCCAGTGATCCTACTTTATCTACTTGGCTACGTGATGAGGCCAGAGTCAAGTGTCTTATTATGCAGAGTACTTCGTCGGACATTCGGCTGAGTATTGATTCTTTACCCACCTGTCATGATATATGGGATTTTCTTGCTACTCGCTACCGACAGGTGGGTCATGCCCTTCGCTGGTCTCTTTGCCAGCAGCTTTCTGCTTCTCAGCAGGGCGATCAGACTGTGGAGGAGTTTTACAGTCAGCTCTGCAAGATTTGGCGTCAGCTGGATTCTATGGCACCCACCGATGCCGGACCTCTCACCCTTCGGTATAGGGAAGAGGAGCGTGTTTTTCAGTTTCTGATGCGTCTCCGGTCAGAGTTTGAGATGGTTCGCTCTCAACTTCTAAATCGTGAGACCCTCTACACTTTGGAAGAGACTGTCCGGGCCCTTGTTGCTGAGGAGACTCGACTGCGATCTTTGGCGTCTCACTTCACCTCATCACCTTCTATGGTGCTGGCTATGTCTCGTTCTAGTTCGACTTCTCTGCGCACTGAGGCGCGTGCCCCTGCGGTCTGTTCACACTGTAAGAAGCCGGGCCATACTGTTCAGCGCTGCTTCAGTCTTCATCCAGAGCTGAAGGCTCAGTTTGAGCGTGATCGTGCCGCTCGCCGTGGCCGTTCTACTCCTGCTGTGTCTTTTAGCACATCCTCTGATCAGCCGGCTCCTCTCACTGCTGCAGAGCTGCGCCAGCTTCATACTCTTTTACAGCGCCAGACTACTATACCCTCCTCGTCTTCTGCTGGGGCTGCAGTTCACTCTACCCCATCTTCAGGTACAGCTAGTCCCTGGGTTCTGGATTCAGGAGCGTCTTTCCATATGACGTCTGATTGTTCCGCATTACGGTCATGTCGGCCGTCCCAGGATCATACTTCTGTTCAGACAGCTGATGGCACTACTTTACCGGTTACACATTAGGGCATCATTTCTACCACTCAGTTTACTGTTTCTGATGTCTCTTGTGTACCACAGCTGAAACTGTGCCTTATGTCTGTCTCTCAGCTTGCTCGGTTGAAGTGTTTTATTGGGTTTGATGATTCTTTTTGCTATGTGCAGGATCGTCGGACGGGAGCTCTCATTGGACGTGGCCGACTTCACAGTAGCCCCAAGAGTCTCTACCACCTTGATTATCTACATCTTCCGGTTTCTTCTCCGCCCACTGCTACTTCGGTCTCCACTCCTTCAGTCTTCGCGTCTGTCCCTGCGTCGTCTATCAGCTTTCACCAGTGGCATCATCGTCTGGGTCACCTTTCTAACCCTCGCTTATCTAGTTTAGTGCGTTAGGGTGTTTTAGGTCCTGTCACTTCTGATAGTTCTTTATCTTGTTCGGGTTGTAAGCTTGGCAAACAGCTACAACGTTCGTATCCTACTAGTACTTCTAGGTCAAGTCGTGTTTTTCAGCTTATTCATTCCGATGTATGGGGTCCTGCTCCTTTTGTTTCGAAAGGTGGACATAAATATTATGTGATTTTTATTGATGATTTCTCTTGCTATTGCTGGATTTATTTCATGAAACATCGTGGCCAGTTGTTATCTATTTACCAGTCTTTTGCTCGTATGGTCTATACTCAGTTTTCTTGCTCCATTCAGACTTTTCGCTCTGATTCTGGAGGCGAGTACTTGTCCACATCATTTCGACAGTTTCTCTCGGATGAGGGTACCCTTCCTCAGTTATCTTGTCCAGGTGCTCATGCTCAAAACGACGTTGCTGAACGCAAACACCGTCACATTATTGAGGCCGCTCGTACTCTTATGCTTGCCTCTTTTGTTCCTCACTCCTTCTGGGCTGAGGCTATTTCAACGGCTGTGTATCTTATAAATATACAGCCGTCCACTAGTCTCAACGGTCGGGTTCCTTCTCAGCTTCTATTTTCCACCCCTCCGACATATGCACATCTTCGAGTCTTTGGGTGTGCGTGCTATGTCCTCCTTCCTCCTCGTGAGCGTACCAAGTTGACCGCTCAATCTGTTGAGTGTGTTTTTCTTGGTTACAGTCGTGAGCATAAGGGTTATCGTTGTTATGATCCCTTTGCTCGTCGTCTTCGTTTCTCTCGAGATGTCACTTTTGATGAGAGTCGACCTTTCTTTTATTCTTCTTCTTCTCATTCGTCTGTTCCCACAGAATCCATCAGTTTTCTCTCCATCCCCTCCTATTCTCTTTTTCCTTCTTCCCCTTCCTCTGCTTCCGCTTCTCCGTCTGATCATAGCTCTTCACCTGTTCCACCGCTTTCTATAGTCCAGCCTTCATCTTCTGAGACTTTGTCTTCTTCGTCTTCTGACCCTTTGTCTTCTTCCTCTCCTGAGATCTCTTTGGATTCTGCTACTAGTGATTTGGCCTCTTCGGATGAGACTTCTACCGATGATCTGCCAGCATCATCATTACCCAGGTATGCACTTCGTGATCGTAGTACGATTTTCCCTCCTGCTCGTTACAGTATGCTTGTCACCAGTGATGTTCAGGAGTCCCGCAGCTATCAGGATGCGGCTCACATTCCTGAGTGGCAGCTAGCCATGACCGAGGAGCTCTCCGCTTTGGAGCGTACAGGGACTTGGGATGTTGTTCCTTTACCCACAGATGCAGTGCCCATTACTTGTAAATGGGTTTTCAAAATCAAGACACGATCGGATGGTTCTATTGAGCGCTATAAAGCGCGTCTTGTTGCACGGGGATTTCAGCAACAGTATGGCCGAGACTATGAGGAGACGTTTGCTCCTGTTGCTCATATGACCACGGTGCGTACTCTCGTTGCCGTTGCTGCTACTCGTCAGTGGGCTATTTCTCAGATGGATGTGAAGAATGCGTTTCTTCACGGTGATCTTCAGGAGGTAGTTTATATGCAGCCACCACCTGGTTATACTGCACCTACTGGCCATGTTTGTCGTCTTCGTCGTGCTTTGTATGGTCTTAAACAAGCGCCTCGTGCTTGGTTTGCTCGCTTCAGTTCAGTCCTTCTCGCTGCTGGTTTTGTTGCTAGTACTCATGATCCAGCCTTGTTTGTTCACACTTCTGCTCGTGGTCGGACGCTTATCTTGCTCTATGTTGATGATATGTTGATTACGGGGGATGATGAGCAGTATGTTGCCTTTGTTAAGGCGCGTCTCAGTGAGCAGTTCCAGATGTCTGATCTGGGTCCTTTGGGCTATTTTTTGGGTATTCAGGTTCTTTCTACTGCAGATGGCTACTACTTATCTCAAGAACGGTATGTTCTTGATCTGCTTGCTCGTTCTGGTCTCACTGACACTCGTACAGCTGCTACACCCATGGAGTTGCATCTGCAACTGCGACCCACTGATGGCTCTCCTCTTGAGGATCCCTCTCGATACCGTCACATTGTTGGGAGTCTGGTATATCTGGCTGTCACTAGGCCGGATATTTCACATGCTGTTAGTGTTCTTAGTCAGTTTGTCAGTGCTCCCACCTCGGTACATTACAGTCATCTCGTTCGAGTACTTCGCTATTTACGTGGCACTTCTTCCCGTGGACTGTTTTATGCCCGGACCAGTACGCTTCAGCTACATGCTTATTCTGACTCTACTTGGGCGAGTGATGCTACTGATCGGTGTTCTATCACTGGCTATTGCACCTTCATGGGCACTTCTCTGCTTGCTTGGAAGTCCAAGAAACAGACCGCTGTTTCTCGTTCTAGTGCAGAGGCTGAGCTTCGTGTTTTGGCTACGACTACTGCTGAGATCATATGGCTTCGCTGGCTTCTTGCTGATTTCGGTGTGACTTGCACTGCTCCTACGCCACTTTTATGTGACAACACGAGTGCCATCCAGATTGCGCATGATCCTGTGAAGCATGAGTTAACCAAACATATTGGTGTTGATGCCTTCTTTCCTCGCCATCATTGTGAGCACGGTACTATTGATCTTCAGTATGTGGCATCTGATCTTCAGGTTGCTGATTTCTTCACCAAGCCACAGACTCGCGATCGTCATGAGTTCAGTCTTTCCAAACTCAATACGTTTGAGCCGCCTTGAGTTTGAGGTGGGGTGTTACGTATATGTGTATATGTGTATATGTATTGGAGTTGTGTCTAAATCTGACTTTAGCTCTTAGGCTATTGTATCTATAAATACTGGATTTTTGACCTTAATACATTTTGAGGTTAATCTTAACAGTGCTAACTTAGAAATATCATAAATACCCGTCTGGAAGGACCTTAGGAATCTTTTATGCCTTTATTGGATGATTAAGAGATTGTTAACTATGTTTAATGGTTTAAATCAAAGCTACAATATTGAGTGGTTGTTTCTTTAAAAAAAAATATATCCAAAACGCCCTTAAGACCTAAGTCTCAATCTTCCCCCAGGTCTAGTCCCGTGCATACACTTGCCGTGTGCAATCCAACCGTTGGTCACCCAGCCAGGCCGCTTGGATGTGGTCTTTTCACTCCTGATATCCAGCCGGTCGTCATGCCACCGGCGTCCGGCTGGTCTGTCCTCTCGTCATCTAATATTTTTTTAAAAAAATTTTAACTACAGTTTAAATTTGTTAGAAATTTCAGTCTTCTCAAATATGGTGGTGTTGTAGGAAGAATTTCACAGATAAAATTAAATTTATTCTAAACTGAAAAACTTAAGTCCTTCTCCTAGTTTCTCGGAGAACCCATTAATTATAAAAACTGAACTCTCTCAACCAGAATTTAAGGAGACCAATCCCGTACATTTTTTACAAGTAAACCAATATTTTTGTAAATTTTTGTTGTGCATGTCTAAGTATGGGAGCCCTACATACAAGCATTGTCCTGTGCTTGGCGACAGGGGTGGTGCTATTGTGATTCATGAGCTTTCAGGGTATTGATTTCTTGAATCTTCTATAGGGTGGGGTCGTTGGGACAACGGCTTGGACATGACTCAAAATAGATTAGGGTCGACGGTGCAAAGGTAATTTAATTTGAACAGACACTTAAAAAAATCGTTACCAGTGTCTATGTATGATTACGATTGGGGGCTCTTTTGGAGGGGTATTTTTTGATATTATAAAGTTAAGATGAGTATTCATGTAATATTGAGATTTAGAAAGGACATTTATGTCATTTCCTAAAAATTAATTACAATATAATATTATGTTAACGGTCGAGGTTGTCCATAGGAAAAAAATCAAAAGAACAACAACTATTTCAAACAGAGGTAGTACTTAAATTATTACATAATGTGCGTGTTAAACGTCGTATATTTTGTAACATATGAAGTAACTTTTAGTGCCAGTAAAATTTTGTGCTTGTGCAGAAAAGTAGAACAATTTATCATGATATATCATTGGGTTCTACTTTCTTTAATAAAAAAGATTCTATTTTTTACTATGTATAGTCTTCAAGATACAATTTTGATCATAATTTTTTTTATAATATGTTGGTAGAAAATATAAATATATAATTATAATATTATGAAATTACTTTTAGACAATATATTTAATTATTTTTTACATCAATCTAAATATTTATAAATATATTAATGATTAAAGTCAGAAATATATGAGTCGTGAATAGTTAAAAGAAACAACCATATATTTTTTCCACCGAACGGACAATACCCTTTAGGCTCCATTGGCAAGGTAATCATAGGCCGAGTAATTAGTAGTTAATTATGTTATAATTATGTCTCACACCAAGTATAAAAGAATTGAAGCATGGATTCTCTTTCTTATCCCTCGTTTAACTTTCCATCTCTCTAAACATTACAAAGAGAATATTTAACTATAATTGCATCCCTGAACTTTTTTTCTCTTTACAAGTAAAGATTATATGGTCCTTTCTTTTGGTATACTCTCAATTTTGTTGCTTTCTTAATCTGTATACTAAGTTAAAATATGTATTACACTATAGAATAGAGGGAGTACTTTATTGTGGTTTAGGATTGCAAAGTTTATATATTTATTTAAGGCGAAACGCATTGAAAGGACAAAAGAATTTAACTCACAAGATTCTTATTCAAGGCAAGGGGTCATATATAAGACCTTGGAAAGTTCTGAAGGCACAAACTTTGGTTGTTTAATAAACTAAAGTGTAGTATAATCACGGAGAACTTAGCGTCATATTACCGGCTAATAGCTTGTTTTCTCTGATTTATTCGGAATTTAACTTCTCACATAAGATGAATTTGAGTTAAATGAGAGGTTAAATTTTAGGTTTATCATTTAAACCGAATATTCTTTTAAACTAGAAACTATAAATAAACTTAATAAATCTCTCTCTACTAGATTATTGGGTTTATAAATTTATATCAATTTAGAATTTAAATTATGATCATATTTGAGAGATTTTCAACTTAAAATTGGCATAAACTTAAGTTCTCTCAAACAAAATATCATAAGAAGGATTTCTTAGAAAAATTTAAATTTATTTTAAACTGAGAAGAGTAAATTTTTTTCTCAAATTCTCTTGAAAACCAGTTTTAATAAAAACTAAACCCTCCTATGGAAATCCTGATTTAGGTCAAATAGGCCCAAATCTCATGCCGTAATTAAGGATCTGATTGACAATTTGATACTAGTGCGATAAAACATGATGTGTAGAATTAGAGTATTACTCTAAGTTGGCTGGATCCCCAAGTAACCGGCGCCTCACATAGCCACATTTCCCTAGGAGTTGTAACTTGTAAAAGACCGCGATTACCTCAATTTTTTCTTTACTTCTTTGGGCCTTGACGTCATGGCGTGTAAACGGTTGCTGTGAGTGCAAATAATCTCTCTCTTAAATATTGCTATCTATAAAAAATCAAAATATTTTATGTAGACCATATAGGATTTTATATTATAAAAAAATACAAAAAATATTCAAAAGGATGAGTAAGACCACTCAATAGACAACCCCATTTAGTAAACTTGATTGGTTGATTTATTTTTCTATTGTTTTAAGTTGGAACGAATGCACTTTAGGTCCTTCAATTTGTGTTTCGGTTCTTTACTTTATAATGAGTCAAATTAATCATTTTAATTTTGAATCTGTCTAATTTGATCTCTTCTTTATGCTTTCAAACATAAAACAACATGAGGCGATTAAAGAGTGCAATGTAAAGCTGATTTAGTCATTGAAACAGTAACCATAAAAGTGGAGTTAAGTACCCCTCCACACACTTCTCTCATCTTGTAACGTTCCAGGTCCAATACATTTATGAATGCTCACATGAATACACCATGCATTCAAACTAACTCATTCATTCATTCATCGTTATTTTGCACAAAAGAATCTACACATGATCCACTAGACATTATATACACTTATTCTACACCTTGCACTATGGATCAAAGTGGGACTAAACTTTCATACACACTATTGGGATCTCACAACTCCCTTCTATGGAGATCTCTCTTCCTCTCTCTCTCTCTCTCTCTCTCTCTCTCTCTCTCTCTTCTTAGCACCCATACACAAGACTAGCTTCACAGTATGCTAACTTAACTCTATACCACACTCCATCATTACTATTTGTTGTTTTCCACCAAAAATGTAATGGGAGGACCAGATGACCTAATTTTAAAATTAGAGAGACTAACTTGACATATTTTAAAATAAATGGAGCACAACTGCGTGGGTATACGTAAGTAAACCTTGAAACATTTCTTACATCTGGAATTCTACTGAAAATTAAATTAGAAGTAATGGGAATTAATTACTCTCTCCAGTTCAAAGATAACGTCATTTTTTGGTTGTGCATAATTTTTAAAATACAATTTTGACCACTGTTTTTTAGTATAATATGTTGATAAAATTTATAAAATTATAATATTATGAAAGTATTTTTTATGAAAAATATACTCGTATGATTTTCTTATATGTAATATGAATATTTATAAATATATTAATGTTTAAAGTTAAAAAGGTTTGATTTTTTTATGATAAAAACGAAATTCTTTTTTAAGACGGGAGAGAACAGTAGTGTATTAAAACTGAAGGCACGAGGGAAGTTTTGAGATCTGGGTCTAGAAGAGCTAAGCATGCAGTCAAGAAGTCGAACCCTCACTAAAGGAAAGACGTGATTTTGTAGGGGGTGCAATTTTGGATAGCAATACGTGTCATGGCATGCAACTCATTAGCAAGTAAAATGCCTTGCTATTAGGAAACAAGTAGTTTAAATACTAAAAATGCCTTGCTATTAGGAAACAACTTGTGCGGCGATGTCTTTTATAGGGTAAGATCCAACTGAGAACTAACCGATTGTGATTCAGATTGATCACAGTTATGATTAAATAATTTCCAGACTAGCATGAAGGCCATCCGGCCCCTAAGGCCTAAAGAGGTCCTCATAAAAGAGTTTTGGGGTTAATAGATAGTATCATCTTCTTTTGCATCTTTTGAAAAAATAATTTACTATAATATTTTCGGACTATTAGTCTGTCGACAATAACAATTACAAAAAAACTCAACATCAATTAGATAAGAATTTTATAAGCGATATTTTAATCTATTGTGTAGATGAATTTGAGAAAAATAATTGAAAGGTATGACAAAAATATGACGTTGAAATAGAACAATACATTGTGAGAATGACATATAGCTCCAAGACTCTAATGTTATTGAGCCACCTATATTTTATAGTTAAGTCTAAAACTCTCCAAATGTCATAAAACAAATTACTTATTTCTGTCAAAAATAAGAATTTTTCTATAAGTAACTATACATGTCTACATGCCACAAGAGATAAAATTTGAGTTTTTACTTCCTTACAGAAAATAACAATTCAAATTGACTTCTTAGTTAAAAAAAAAAAAAAAAGAAGCAACATGTGTTCATCCTCTATTACCTTTGATGCATACTAACCACGTTAGCCACTAATGTGGCACATTGTTGCAAGTTAAACATGCCTGTAAATTGATCCTCTTCAAGGTGACTTCAATCTCAAGTCATTTTGTTTCTTGCGGGGTGAGAAAATCATAGTTAAGTTGAAATACTGCTCAAATTAAGTCGTCAAGTTAAGGCGTTAAAGATAAGAGAAAATAAGACAAATTATGCATATACTATTATCATATTATCTTTTTAAATTGTGTTGTCGTAACTATTTTGAGTTATATATTATTCTATTATCTGCACTTATCTTAATATACTCTTACATTGAAGTTTTGTAAAAAAATAACTTTATTTTGTTTGATATGTAAAAACAAGTGGACTAACGCCTGACTCGGTATATGATGATGAATTTGTGAAAACCATCGATATCCAACGAACTGGTAGCAATAATACAGGAAACATGACTAAACGACGGGAGTAAAATACTTCTCATATTTGGCTCTATTTTATTTTTTGATGTTAAAGGAGGATCTATGCATCATTATTTTTATTTCTCTTTCTACATTATTTTTGGTGTTGAAAGATCTTGGTGTGTGATTATTATTTCTGTCTTTCTTCTTTACTTTTTGGAATTGGAGAAAAATATTTGCATTTGGTTTGCTTTTTTTTTTTTCTCTGTCTTGTTCCTTTAAAAAGAGATCTACTATAGTAAATTTATGAGAATTAGTGCTATAATAATAAATGTATTATATTAGTTACAATTCAAGTATGGATTGTCTGAGCTTTTATCTGAGAATGATTTTTGTCTAAACAGGTCATACGATCGGTATTAATAAGTTAAGAGTGACAATTCTCAGTGGACCAAGGGTTTTGCTCTTTTAAGATAAAAATATTATTGAAGAGATTGTTATATCAGAATACCTCTCTATAAAATATAAAAGTGTAAATTTTTATCCAGGCGATTATCGGGAGTTAGAAACTTATGGTTAAGTGTGACACCAGAAATTATAAAATTATTATTATTGTATCTATTTTATTTATATCTCTTTTGTTTTTAACGAGATAGATGTGACCTCGTTTTCATAAATAATTTCTGTAAATGCAAATTTTGTAAAAAGGCACTGATTTATTTTTAGATTTATTATTGTGTTTGCCAGTTTGTAGAATATGTATTATCATATTTATCCATGTTGATTTAATTTTTACAATTTGAAAAGATGATGATCATGCATACTGCCGAAATATCATTGGATGATGAGTTTGAATTGTAGATAAAATTAGTTGAGAAGGATGGGACTAGAAATTTTATATTTTACTCATATCATATTTTATAATGATGTATCTTACCTAAATAAAGAATAAAATTTATTTTATTACCTTTATTTTTTAGTTTACTCTATATGAAGTTTTACAGATATAGATTCTGTTCTACAAAGTATTTGATGATTGTTAGACTAGACTTTTTGTTGTTTTTTGGACGCATTGACCCTTTCTTGGACGTGGCATTACCCTACAAAGTACGTAAATTCTATAATTAATACAGTATATGGAAGAAAGTCTTATATCTGCTACTGTGTATATGCACGACCAACCACACATATTGCAGAGACCACCATAGATATGCCGATGCGCACACAACATGATGACGAGCACCAACAAGTGAAAGACAGCGACACTAGCTGATAGACAGGACATCAATGGCACGACGTAGACGGCGACAAACCAAAAGGTTGTACTAGCAACATATATATATGCATGCATGGCGTGGCATGAACAAGCAGTAGAGGTGCTTAATTATATTGTCGCAAGTGGCTTGCAATGGCAAATATTATTCTAGTTGGATTCGGATCTCTCTTTTTTATGTTCTATTTGAAATATAAGAAATATAAATTATAAGAGTAAGAAAGAAACATAGGAATTGAGAGTCTGTTTGGAATTGAAGATTTTTTTAGGTTTTTTAATTCTTAGGAATTTTTTTCAAGGCATCTGGAACAAAGGAATGTGGTAGTTATATCCTATAGAATTGGTTCCTAATTTCCATGTTTTGCAGGAAAAAACATTAGTTCAAATCTGATTTTTTTTTGTTTCCTGTGTCTTTTCTGTGATTCAATTAAACAATTTGTGTTCTTGATTCCTATTATTATAATTCTTGGAGGATTTAAGTGGAAGGCAGAAATGTATTTTTCTTTTCATCTTAATTATCCAATCAGAATTTGAATAGTTCCAATTAATATAGAAGAGGAATTAACATTGTTGAATATTTTGCAAAAAATTAAAGGCATAACTAAGATACTCACAGTTTTTTCGAAAAAAATTCTAAGAAAATATGAAACGACAAAAAAAATATGACAATATAAAATAAGAACATAATCAACCTAAAAAATGTGATAATCTAAAATAAAAAAATAAGATAACCTAAAAAATTACGACAACCTAAGATAAGAAAATATAATAACCTAAAAAAAATGTGACATACTAAAATCTACTAGATCAAATATGGTTATTGGACGAAGATGAAATAGAGTTGATAAAAATGTTTTTTAATCATTCTGAAAAATTAATTTGAATTGTTGTTAAAGCCAGAGAATATGAATTCATTAAAATTGTGGAGGCAAATTGGATTGGACAACAACTTTCACATATATGAATTCAGTCAAGAACAATCTAATCATTTACGTGAGGACACTTAGTCACAAAGAAACGAAAGAATCATACACATGAGAGGAGCCCTTGCGGAACATTTTTCATCCAAAAATGACAAAGAAGTGAAAGGAGAGATGTGAAAAAGGAAGCTAGCTTAACCTCCAAAGATCCACGGTCAAGATTCAAGTACTACAGATTTGACGCTTGATGTTGATCAAGCCACCATTCTAGGCATCTAGTACCAACATACAAGGAATAAACATCTCCAATATTTTGAATGTTGACATGGATACTGCTGTGAGCATCGATTCTAGATGACTAGTGCACAATTTTCAAGTTTTTTTTTTGACCGAAAATGTTTTTGGAGAAATACATAGATCGACTTTTCTTAGACTTATGCACATCAGAGCGTAACATATGCTCAAGCCAGGTTCACATTATTAGAGGTGAGCATTCATCTAGTTCAACCAATTTTTGGTCTTGAGTTTTCTAAAAACCGAACTAACCGAACTCAAAATACGATAATATGGTGGTTTGCTCAGTTTCATGTTTACAAAAGATTGGTACGAGTATTACATATGTATTTGTTTAAACTAGATGAAAACTCCAATTACCATTGAATGCATAAAATAATTTACATGTACTAGAAAACTATTTTGTTTATATATATGAAACCAAAAGACAGTGTAAGTCCTCTTAATTAGTGATTTTTGCGTGTCTTTTTATACTTAACATCTACTAAATTTAATTAAACAAATTAGATATTATATCTGGTTCGGTTATTTCAACAAATTCAATTTTCTAATATAACAACCAAACCCAAATAACTTAAATGAATGAGACATTCATCGGTGATTGGTTGTCAGTATCAAATCTAATTTGTCTCTCATATAGAATCTTTGGAGAAGAGAAGTATTTGGTTGGCTGTGTTGCATGAGTAAGTCAGGTTGCGATACACAAAAGATTGGATTTGGGTTTAGCTAACAAGGAAGTTTGAGTTGAGTTTTTCACTGAGCCAATCTTGTTTAATGATGTTATTGATAGAGTAATTAATATATATTAAAAAGTTTTAAGATAGATTGAACAATTGAGGTGAATTACATACTATTAAAGTAGAATAAAAGTTATTTAAGTACAACAAAGACAAATTAATAACTCATCTATAGAATATTTTTCATTTTATTCATGTAATCAACCAAACATCTCATCTCAAATCTAAATAACTCCTAATTACATTTTTTCTATCATATTAGATATGATGACTGAATGAGTCTACGTCACTAAACCAAATTATATTTATACATGTAATCAATCCTCACCGCAGTTACTTCGTTTTGGGTAGATTCAATTATTCTCGTTCGGTACGTTGTTGCCTACCCCAGGTACTTCACATAACCGAATATCCAGACTTAGTTTTTGACCGTATATATCAGATCATGTTTGACGCGTTTGAACTCTTGACAGTCTAGACTGCTTTATTTTGATTTTTTGACACGTATAATGCACGGCAAGCTCAAAACTGTACGTACGTCACTATCTATTTGGTAAAAACTACAAGCACGCATATCCAACTGTCCAACACTGCATGCATGCGTCGTTTCAGCCCGCCAAATGCGAACTCGGGGTAGTTGTCAAGGCTATCTGAGGAGAGATTCTCTATAGATTGTTTAGTAGAATATTTTATCTTATGTGTATGAAATTTTTTTAGAATCAAATATTCCAATAAAAATTTTTAATAGAGAATTTTAGAGGAGAGAAATAAAAATATTAGTTTAATAAGTAGAGAATGATTCAATACTTAAATCAAGATAGAGCCAAATGAAAAAAATTCCAATAGGCGACGCTTGCTTGGTGAAGCGCTCACTATCTCTCCTCTTGGGCGTGTGTACATAGTAAAAAAAATTTTGTCTCACGGAGGGGCGCGCACCAGCAGAAACACTCCATTGGAAACCTCCTAAAACAATTGAGAGAATCGAGGTGATGCGATAGATACTCATGCAAATTATAGAGCTAAGTCTCATGCGGCTAAATTTGAACATTTTTGGATTTGAATTAGACCAATAAAAAACTTAGATTTATCAGGTTGATTTTGAGTTTGACCCAACCCAGCCTACCCAATAAACATTTGGGATTGGTCGATGGTGGGTTTAATTGGACCATGTTCGTAAAATTGGACTTGCGGCGGGTTTTATCAGGCCACATTTGTAAAATCAAGTCAGACTAAATTTACGTGGAGTCTTTTCAATTTTGGAGTTTTTGGATTGGGCATAGGTTTGCCAAAATTTGACCCTATTTTCAAGCTGGACTTGGTCTCTTAGGCAGGTTGGATTGGGTAGGTCAAAATTTTCTGAGATCGAACCACAAATATGTGAATAATTAATTAGCTGTTGATAATATTTGATTTCATGAACCCTTTTCTGTAAGTTTTAAGTTGGGCAGACTAACTAATGATTCTGATGCTCTTAAAGAAAAGATTGATTGGCGCACTATGATTCGAAAGCACAAAAAAAAAAAAGTAAAACTACAGATTTACCGCTCTCCTTCACGGGGGCCGGCTATCCACCAGGCCCCTCAAAATTGAAGTGCCTAATGTTAGAAAAAGTATGTAGATTAGATGGTTTGTAATTTAGTTTGACTTAACTACTTTTCCTGTTAAGAGAGGATCCAATTCACAAATTGAAAAAGGAAAAGAGTTAAACAAGAAAATTACATTTTACATATATTCCACTCACTACATATTTCTTTTGCTAAAATATCATTTTTATGAAACAAAATTTTCCTTTAAAATAATCTTTTTTTTTACCACATGGCTCAGTGTCATTGTGGTCCTTAAGCTCTGTAAGGTACTACTATGTAAAGACAAACCAATAACGATTAAATCCAAAATTGAGAGTTGCACTTACCTTTCACCTAGCCATCTACTGCTTTGATGTTTAGTTTTTCCTTGAGCTATTTTACTTTCATATAATTTTGCCTCTCAAATTGATAAATTCTAAAGTAGTCGCTCAAAAACATTAATAAATTCCAGAGCAGATGTAATACTCGGACTATATATACAATTGTTTTCAGAAGTTTTGTAGTTGATTTATTGCCCTCACCAGTATAATTGATGTAATAGCACTTTAATGATGGGTAGTGCTAAATATTTTCTCGCAACAATATATTGAGCAAGTTGCATACTCTTACGGTACTCCTTTAATCCACCAAACCTATCGTATTTATCTTTTTGCGGTATTCAGTGAACAATTTTAACTACTAGTGTGTACTGTAACACTTTTTAAAATGCTTCTGAATGTCAAGTGCTTAAGAGTAAAAAAAACTAGTAAATTAGGAGAGAGAAGAGAGAGAATAGTGGAAACAAGTTCTATAAAATCTGATTTGACATAAAAAAAAATAAGACCTAAGTTTTTTTATTATATTATATGAATATGTGATTGAGATGTATTCGTGATCCATATAAGATAGAATTGTAATCTATATCAGATAATTCTAGTTAGATTTTAATCATGAATCATGTAATCCAATGATTAGAATATCAGTCTTATATAATTTTATAAAATCAGGTCTTATAAAAAAATTTTTAGAGTAAAGAGATGGCTTATAGTAAAACATTCAAACTTATATCTTTTATTTCATTTTGGGTAGACACGAGACTTTTTTTTATTAGGATTTTTTTCTTTTATATAAGAGAAGTGACAAAATTGTTATATAGGTGACAGCTTGCATTAGAGAGAGTGACTAGGAAATTCGATGGTGCATAATCACCAAACATAAAAAACGAGTAAGACTAAAACAGTAACGTCGGCTGCAAAATACGGTAGAGAATTTTTTTTAAAAAATAATAATAAAAAGATGATGTGACGTTTTTGAAGGAAAAAGCGCCAGCTGTCGAGCCACGCGTTTCATCTGGCAGAAACCTGCAACGTGGGTCCCTCATAAAGATGGGTTCTCTGCTTATGTGGGCCCTTTCTGGTGGGCCATCGGCCGAGCAGCCTGGATCCAATGCAAACCTTCACTTTGGTGTTGGACTCAAATTTGGTACTCCACCAAAACGCGTTCCTGTTTTCAACACTCTGCAGTATATGATTTATATGTTTGTTTAATTTTTAGAATACAGATATATTTATATGCATAGTTTTAAAATTATTCAACAAATCAAATTTACAATTCATTAATGAGTCTCAAACTGCCGTCTATACTAATATATGTAACTATATTTTGAGTATAATATATATTTGCAAAAAAAAAAAACAAATACTATGTACATAAAGATAATACATAAGCAATCAAACAACATAGTGGAATGTTAGACCTATGATTAACGCTTATTTGAGCGCACAAACAATCCAAATGATCTTGATTTAGCACACTGAAATGCATTGGAAATGATTATTATAAGTTATTTATATAAAAAATAGAAATATTTTGAATCAAGTTTGAAATAATATGTACTTCCTAAAACCATAAAAAGTAGTCCACTATGACATATAATCATATCGGACAAAACTTTATTTATTTATTTTTTTCAAACCTGTAAAGACTTGGGAGCCAATATATACAATTTTTTTACATGAATTGGATGCATCGTTTTTTTTTTATTTAGTGGTTCCAGCCAACACATTCAAATATTTGAGCGACAAAATTAGAATAAGAGACAGTTAACATTTATATTTAGGGAGGAAAACCTTCTCAAACAAAGTTTTGAGGATAATAATGCACACAAAATGTGTGATACATGCATGTTGCTTAGAGGAGATCACAAGCTCAATTGGCTAATGCACCAAGTACATGTTCAAGTGATCTTAGGACTGCATTAATCTCTGGTTCCACTTGGGATCATTAACCAAATTCTCAATTAGAATTTACTAAAAAAAAGTCTGAACTTAACTTATTTAGTTTCATCGTACAAGGATGAGAAACTTTGTACATAGGAATTACAGGGTGTAAATCAAGAAGAAAAGAACCATGTTAAGTTCATATTAACAAATATGATTATAAATGGTAAAACTAGAAAAATACATTAAATACGACATTCGCTTTGTGAAACAAACTTATGTTATGAAACAAAACAAATTAGGTGGAGACTATATTAAAATGCAGAGAAAGTTTCTTAGAGTTAAGTTAATTCTTAGATCTTGCCAAGTAGTTGTACAAGCTGCTGGAAATGTTCAGACATAAGTTCTATTATTCAGGTTCGTGAATAATATTTTTTTTAATTTAATAACACTAACCATATAATATTTGAGATTGCTTGTAAGTGAAAGAGGAAAAATATTGTGTAGAAAAGTTTTTAGAATTGTTGGATTTTGTGTAAACACAACTCATGATATATTTCATTTTTATGTATTGTTCATACAAGATATAATACTCTAGAGATTCTTCCAACAAACCTACACGTAAAAAACTTCCTATGTAATTTTTGTATAGTGAAAGCCACGCAATTGAGCAAAGAAAATGAAAAAAATGTAAACAAAAAACAGGAAAAAGAGCTTAAACATATCTTGCTGTTAATGATGATTTTATAAGATTAATTAAGTTGTTCTAGCATAAATGCAGTTCTTTTACCTTTTTAACCTGGAAAATTCACAGCTTCCTAAAGATGGCCCCAGCAGTGCAGCTCCAACGGCCATACCATAGGCTAAGCGTTTCCAAATTACGTATTAATTTAATTAATAACTTACGTGTCTAAACAGCGTCCAGTTTCTTATAAAATACTACTAACTCAAGTGGTAGTATCCCACTCTTAAATCTTTTAACCTTAACACCACTCGTTTCGTTTCCTTCGCCACCGTCGGAGCCCGAGGCGATGCCCACGCTGCAGCCATTGCCCACCAGAGCCCAGCCCAACCCCTAAGCGCGCGACATGGCGAAGCCCGCGCCCGCGGCGGCAGCCGAGGAGGCGGCGGCGCTGCGGCGCCGCCTGCGGCGGCTGGTGGCCGCCGTCACCGCCGGCGGCGCTGACGGCGACGCCTTCGATGAGGCCGCGTCGGCACTTGCCGCCTTCAGGGAGGCCGAACTGGGGAGGCGGAAGGACTCCGCTGCCGGCGGGGAGAGGCGGGGGTCGCCGGAGGCGGCCGTGCCGGAGCAGTTCTTGTGCCCTATCTCGTCGGAGATCATGCGGGACCCCGTCGTCCTCGCGTCCGGACAGGTGCGACGAAAATTTTTGCCCTCCAATTGGGTTTTCTCGGTAGCGTGCAAAATCTGTTCTTTTGTTTCTTGCTTAGTTTGGTTTGGGGATAAATCATAAATATACTGGCAATTGCTGTTCTGATTTCGTTTTTTTCGGATTATTCAAGAAATTTAGTGTTAGGTTCTTTTATTGGTAAATGCAATGGAAGGAGGGTTCCATGTGGATGGATTAGCTTTCCTGGCACTGTATCTGGTGCCCCATTTTGGTGCATTTCTTGCAAGATTTTCCTGTTGTAATCTTCATTGTTTCATTTCTTGTTCCTCTTTTGTCGATTCCTCTGTGTTTCAAGTTTGAAGCGTCAAAGGTGATTAAAATTGTGGTGTGAGTGCTTCGGTTGGCCTTCTCACCTGTCTCTTTCTTGGTTTGGACAGTTTTAATTATTTTTTTCTCTTTTTTTAATTTATCTATCTGTTCAATAATCCAGTTATTCTTCTGAGATGAGATGGAGTTGAGTGAATTCTTTTATGTTCGTAAAATTTTTAGTCTTCTCTTTGAATTATTGCATTTGGTACAGCTCGATTTATTTGGTTTTAATCTTTCTATTTCTAAGCTCCTATTTGATTTTGTCTTGTGTTTAATTGATGAACTTTTCCCATAAGGAGAAAATAAAATCGTTTTAAGCATGTAAACCGCTGGTAATCTATTCTTGATTTGTACTGATACAACAAAACAAACAAAAAGTTTTTAATTTTCCGACGACAAACACGTACTAATTACCAATTAGCGTTCTATCTGTTCTTGATTTGGTCTTCAATTGTGCAAAAATGTGATCATCTGTGTAATTATATATGAGATTAACGCATCTTTTATTTCTTCTGTGCTGCTGTACTTCCACCATGACAAGTGTATTGTAATGACTCCTGATAGAAATGATCCAATTGCCATTGCCCATCTTTACCACGCAACCGTGTGCATCCATGTCGTATTAATTTCAGATTTCTTTTTTACACAATTTAATACAAGGTGATACCCAATTATTATTGCTTAGATTTGGGAAATTTATTATATGGAATACTTAAGTACAGATGCAGATTAGTCTTTTTTATCCCCCATGCTAGGAGCATGTGAATGGAGTAATTGCAGTTGCTATGTTTGTTTGCTTTTTCTTTGCCTCTTTTTTGCAATGGCAATCAGAAAAGATTCAGCTTTCATGGTTTTGGATATGGCGCAAATGTGGATTGGTTTGATCACTAAGCTTGGGCTGTGAATTAAATTGACTGTTCAAGCTATTTTTGGTTAAGTATTGATGTCATTGTACTTGTTTGGTAGTAGTATTATCTTCATGTATGGCATTAACTTTGGAGAGTGTGTTTCCTTTTACCTTTTTCTGTAGAGGCAATTTGTGCTGTACCATTGTAAAAAATTTTGGGTTTAGTTAAAACACACGAGTGTTACATCCTACATGTCAGACTTACATATAGTGTCTTGTGGTAATACCCTAATTTGTAGTGTTCTCTAGCTAATTTTCCATTTTCTGTTGCTGTTCTCAGTGCTTGTTTTTATTGCTCCATAAGTGTAGTAAAAGTAACATCTTTGCAAGTTTCAGCTGTTAAATTCTGCAATTCTGCCAGTAAGTATCATATATTCATGCGGAATGCACAAAAAACTGCAATTGGGAGAAACTGCAAAAGTTGGTTTAGCAATATTATACCAATTGTCTCACTGACTTATAGGTTTGGGTCCTACATGTTAGTCTCACAACCAGTACTAGTTTATTAAGTTGTTATTTTGCAGTGCTATGGAGTTAATTTTTCCTATAAAAAATGCTATGCGATAGATGCGAGTAAGTTATACAGTTGTAACTATGTTTAAGTTACAGTTCAGTTGAAACTACATGTCTCTTTCGAAGATGGGTTGTATTCCATAGTAGCACTACCACCAGGATAGTTACCTAGCCCCACATTGTCGGCATGTCTAACTCTAAATTATATTCTGTAGTTCAGAAAAAAAATGTCGATTTTAGTCTATTCTGCACTTTCAGATTCTTCTTGAACAAAATTCTCACTACATCAGCTTCAATTTCTTGCGGTCCCGGACTTGACATGCATTAATGCACTGATGGGCTTTTGTTTGGCATGAACTGCAACAAAATAATCGATTGTGTGTGTGATTAAAAAACAACCACCAGTCAATGTGGTGCATAAGGACCAAGGGGTGTACCTATTGAAAAGGTATTCTCTTAAAATTCACATAGCTTAAGAATATTTTGGATAAGTAGTCACCTTCATGGACCGTTGTGACATGTAAGTTCGGTTCCATATGTCATGTTATCACTTTTTTGTGGGAACCTTCTGTTTCAAGTTCAAATTAAGCCACTGGTTCCATGTCTGGTGGTACCTTCTATGAATTCCTTTTAAGTTTTAGCCTTCTTTCCCTGCAACAAATTCCTTTAATTTTGTTTCAAGGTGCAAGCGTGGGGTGACTGGTTTTCGTTTGCTGCAGACATATGATCGTCGCTTCATTCAAGAATGGCTAAGTGCAGGAAACCGGACATGTCCACAGACTCAGCAAGTCCTCTCAAACACAATTCTCATCCCGAACCACCTTGTTCGAAGCATGATCTCACAGTGGTGCACAGAGAATGGGATCACTCTGCCACCACTTGAGAACCAAGAGGAAGATCTTGTTACCAACAATGAGAGAAAGGCGTTCGATGAATTATTGGACAAGATCTCATCCTCATCAAACATTCCTGATCAGAAAAAAGCTATTAAGGATCTCCGGTTGCTCACTAAGCGCAACAGCTCATTCCGAGCAGTCATAGGAGAGAAGCCAGATTCCATCTCACTAATGATCTCTGTCCTCTCTGACACTGAATTACAGAGCAACGCAGAAGTTTTAGAGGATATGGTGACCACAATTCTTAATCTTTCAATTCATGAGAGCAATAAGAAGATCATTGGTGATGACCCAGAAGCAATCCCATTTCTCATAAGGGCACTTCAATCAGGAACAATGGAGACCCGCAGCAACGCTGCAGCTTCCATCTTCAGTCTGTCAGCTCTTGACAGCAACAAGGCGAAGATTGGCGAGTTAGGTGCAATGAGACATCTTGTCGATCTTCTTGAACATGGCAGCATGATAGCAAAGAAGGATGCAGCATCAGCCATTTTCAATCTTTGTATGCTGCACGAGAACAAATCAAGAGCTACAAGAAGTGGAGTAATTGATGTGACGCTGAAGGCTATCATGGATCAGTCACTTATCGATGAATCCCTGGCAATCCTCGCTCTTCTATCAAGTGACCATGAGACGGTGGAGGAGATAGGCGAGACTGGTGGTGTCCCTTGCATGCTCCACATCATGAGGGAGGACCAATGCAAGCGTAACAAGGAGAACGCGGTAGCGGTTCTCTTCTCAGTCTGTATGTACAACCGCACTAAACTGAAGGAGGTCATTGAGGACGAGAACCTGAATGGCTCGCTTGCCTGGCTTGCGCAGAATGGCACTTCGAGGGCACGGCGGAAGGCTACCGGCATCCTCGAAAAGCTGAGGAGGACCACGCACAACACGCATTATTCCTGTTAGGACAGGTGACAGTGATGTAATTAGGAGAATAAGGGGGTGATGTTCATTTGGTGTATATATTGCTGCATATATGGCTACGCTTGGTTTAGTACATAAGATTACAGTTTCAGAGTAAGTAGTGAAGGTGGCTTTCTTTGCTGAAAGTTGTAGTTCGTTTCAACTCTTAAGTATGCGGCAGAAATATTTCTGGAGGGTTTTGACATCTGATCCAAAGCATGCAAAGGCTACAAAATTTTGCTTAATCCGATTTTTTTTAATAATCCTGCCCAAGGTTCAGCGGATATCGGTTCATACCGGTTGGCTATTTTCAAAATTCTAAATTGTTTTCACATTTATGGTCAAATTACAATTTTTTTGTGTATTATTGTTTTACTTAAATGTTTTATGACCACAATCAAAAATAGTACAAATTGCTATATTTTTTAAAAGAAATATAGACATATATTTATTATATGGTATTTATATTAATCATTTCAGATTGAATATTAAAAATTTCAAACAAAATTAATTTAATATGAGTTTGTCAGAATTATATTTGTAAAAATCAAGTTTTACAATTAAAATATCAAGTTGTAAATATTGTGTCTCTCTAGATCAATTGACCCCAGCAACAATATATCGAACAATATAAATTATATTTATAACTATAATCCAGCCTAACATTGCTACAGGAATGAACTGTGACTGCTCACCACATTGCACCTTGAATGGTTTAAGACTTGTTTAATTGGACGTCACATTCTAATATGGTGCGGCACAAAAAATAAAGATGACATGTGGGGCTTTTTGGTCAGATTTTTAAAATTTTTTATGATTACCAAACAATGGTCATAAGGGGCGTGGCATGGACTGAACAGCCCCCTTATACTTGTTATAATCTCCGGGTGAAAAATTTAGAATGGTGATGTGATGGGTGTCGGTTTGAGCTATGGGTGTCAAGAATGTGTTCTAATCTTATCTGCTTATTTCAAAGTTTTCAATCCTTTCCAGGATCTGTCGGTGAGCTTTGACCTAATCATTTGGACAGTCTGCACTAATCTCAAAATTTTGAGGCCAATTATGTCAGGCTGGGGGCACCAACTCTTAACATCACGTGACAAAAGATTGATTTGATCATCCAATCCAAATTAGATGGTCGGATTAATAGTGACATATTAAGGTTTATCTTTTAGAAGTATTGGTCTGATCGATCTTAACTGTCTTTTCTCCACAATTTGACGGCTCACACGGTTTTTTCTTATCTAAGTTTTATCCCTAGTATTTCAGTATTTCTATTCATTATCAATAATTTGTTGATTTGCACGCATGTATGATCACTCAGACGATTAATGTGTACTCGTGTAAAGAGAAGTCATGTGTTCGACTCTCAGTCTTCACAATCGTTGGATCTTGTGCGAAGGATTCCTGATGCATCTTACCACACGTATTCAGAACCATCTATATGAGGTCTAATAATTCTGATGTGAAAAATTTCTTACATAATTTCAGTCCACTTAAACAAGTGCTTCACTAGCCCATTTTTACAGGAGTAATTGTTATTATAAAACTGGCCTCAAATAATTTGTGCTATTCCTGGCCCTGAAAAGTGAAATATGAGCTGTAAAGTTGCATGTTACTGCAGAGCAGAATTTTGTGAGTTCCATACTTGTACAGTTCTACAAAGTCCAAATCCATCCTTGTTTGATCAAGTAGACAATAAACTGGGTCCTGTAGGCCCAGCAAGAGCCTGCCAACTTGTCTCCTCTCTATTAATTATTATTCCTATCTCATGCATTTCTACTAGATTTGGTAAACTTAGGCAGGTTTTCTAATTTTTTCTCATCAAGTTTTATTGAGTTTGCTGACCAGCAATTATTTTTCTTTTGAGATTTTTGGTAAAGTGTATATAACAAATTTTTTTTATTTTGCATAGATCATTTCCTGCTCTTAGATTAAATTCCTCATTATTGGATCTAACTCATAAAGTTTATCTAATCTCAACTGATCTCCTATTTAGTATCATCGTAGAAGTGGCTTGGTGGGGAGCAGGGTGTAGGGTGGAGGGCGGTGCCAACACTGTTTTTGGTGTTAGTAACTGTAATGGGGTGGTGACCGCTGATGGGCAACATCGGCGTGGCTGTTGGTATACATCAGGGGTGGTGACTTGTGGAGGTGGGTGGTGGCAGTAAGGTGGTGGGAAGAGAAAGAAAATGTGGAGGTGGAGAGGAAAGAGAAAAATGGTGGAGATTTATTTAGTTTTAAATGAAGGGTATATATGGTGCAAATTTTTTTTAAAAAAAATGGTGCCTGCACCTCAGATAGCCTATTGTGTTTTTTTTTCAACCTTGTATGCACTATTTTTGCGATGACCTAGTATACCACTCACTTGGAAGAGTATGCCCAGTCTATGAACATTTCCAAATAAAAACAGTTTCCCCGAGATATGTCCACATAAGAGATACATACATAACTTACAACATAGCAAGGGTTGTGCCAAACAAGGTAACCATTTAACAACAGTTTAAGTTGGCATAAGCTTAAAGGTTATCATCTTCGACACCAAAGTAGGGTGAATCATCGTTGCAGATGTTCACTTCGAAGTCTTCCGAAGTGGCGCCTTCCAATGCCACTTCACTTATGTGAGACCCCCATTTGAGGATCACCTTGGTAACCGCCCAGGTAGGTTACACACAGCATGATGTCACATGAGCTCAAAACAACACAAGCATAGTATTATAGATAACCAAGTATCAGGCCAACTCGGGCCAATATTACATAACCAGTGCACCGAGAACGGCGCTAAGTAGAGTTGCTAAGAAAATAACCAGTTTGTCAAAACAAGAATCGGTATCTAAGTACCGATCACATAACATAATACATAAAGCAACAACGAACAACTTGACTTCAATCAGTAGCGGGGTTGGAGGGGCTTCTCCCACATCTAACTTGACTTGGTGCATGATCCTTCTAAAATGTGGGCTCATCCGGGGCACTTCCATCTTCTGCTGAGTATTCAAAACCGAAAGAATCGGGATCCTCGAATCCCTCTTCTACAGTTGGATGTAAATGCAAGGGTGAGCACTTGGTGCTCAGCAATACTCATTCCAGGGATTATTGCAAATATACTTACATGAGGGTAAAACATATGATTCAGGGGTTTTAGTTTCATATTGATAAAGATACATAGATTTCCAAGTCATTTGTTTAGTAAATCATTATTTTATCACGAAAAAGGATACTTTAAACGTTAAACAGGTTTTCAATAGAATCTTATGTGTAGTGGTCTCCCATGAGTCACTACTTTATTAACCACATTATGAAAACATTTCCAAATATTACTTGTGCTATAACCCATGGATAACATCCACTACGAAAAGACTCCTGAACCTGGGAGTACAGAGTATCTGATACTTCTTTTACACTTTACAAAGGTGTACCTCTTTTTAAATCCACTGGTTCACTCGGCTTTCAAGTCAGATCAGCTCCATGTGACTTATACACATGTGACAAGGCCGAGATCACATAACGCTTTTGCAGTTCAGTATTAACAGTATCCTTGCCCGGTAAATAGACAATTAAGTCTCAAGTACCGTTGTGGGTCCTCCCCACTGCCTTACTTCCTAGCCTTTGGCTTATGTTCCCGCAAGACACATAGCCTTGGTCTGTGTCCACGCAAGACATATGACCATTTAAGATTACAACCGCGCATGGCTTAATCAGGTCTAGGGCGCCTTCCTTCTTTCCACCTTTTCCTCTCATTATTTTTCTGAACTCACATCACTCATAGCCGAACTGCGGCCCATCAGTTTCCACGCGAGAAACCAGATCGACAAACCATGCAAGGAACTGCTAATACCAAAAAGCTACTAAGTTGTGCCTGTCCCATACCAGGCAAGTGGTTGGTACGTTTACAATTCGCATAGAGACACAGCACAAGGTTCTCGTCCTTATGAATCAATAGTGAGGAGCCATTCACATTCCCTGGTGCGCACCGCACCCTCTCCATACAAACCAATCCTCACTACTGATCCTTTTTATCAGTTTTCTTGACAAAATGGTTTTCATCATAACTTCTCATGTATTTGACCATTTCAAGTTTAATGTGGATATTCAGTATATGAGTCCTAGGGTTACAAAAGCATATATATATAAAGGTTCAATAACAAAAGGGGTTTCATGATTCATTAGGTGATATCTATTCACGTCATTCAAATATAACTTGTATCTCAAATAAGCATGCATAGTAAGAAATAGTGAATATACTTCATATGAAAATATTGGGTGAGACATGATCAAAGGAATGAGGCTTGCCTTGCAATGCTGGGTCTAAATACTCAGACGGTTATTCAAAGACTTCTTCCGCTCCTTCAGCTTCTGATTCTGCGGCAATCAAACAATACACAAACACACTACATAAGCATACAGAAAATAGTTTCCATAGAAAATATTAAGTAAATAAGTCATGTATGCAGGGGAAAATGTTAGGGCAAGGTCACAAAGGTTCTGGTCGAAGAAACGGCTCAAAAGGATTGAACGTCGAAGGGTCGACATTCGGTTCACGGCTTTGGCATAGCTTCAAACTGGTAATAGGATGGTTTTCTGGAGAAGTGATAGTAGAGAAAATTGTAGATCTTAACTCCAGGAATCTAATGGACAAGGTGGAATTTCAATTGCTCAACCAGAAGGGGCTGAACAAGGTCAATGCCAGTGGCTGACATGCATTGACATAGTGCTGGACATGACCAGAAACTAGGGCATGAAAAAATTTTTGATCTAGGGCTTCAATTGATGCACTACTTTGTCTGGGAGGTAGGTATTGATAACAGAAACAAATCATTCAACAAGATCTAGGGCAGGAAATGGATGGAAGGTGATAAAATTCAGTGATGAACTCGATAAACTTCACTGCACAGGATTAGTTCTGGACAGATTTCTTGGCATGGCTATAATTCAAAATCTAGACAGTTTTAGAGATCGGGCTAGAAGGAAAAATGCTCAGGAGGTTGAGGCACACCTGAAAGACAAGGTGGATGAAGCTGAAACGGTCGGGAATGGATTTCTGGTGAACGGTGCCGGAGAAGATGACATGTGATTTGGGGGTTTTTGCTACAGATCAAATGAACTCAATTCCAAGCTCAGGGAGTATCTGAGAAGTATAAGGAAGCTAATGGGATAGTCAAATTGGTCGGAGGATCATCAAAGAAGCCTGGCGACGATCGCCGGCGACGGGTGAAGTTCAAAATTGGGAAAAACTTTGATTCGAGTTCAATCTGGAAATCTTGATGCATAGGCTTGCTCTACTAAGCTCACTGATCATTTTACTTCACAGGTTCGAGGGCTAAATCGGGGTAATTTGGCCTGCATTGCCGGAATAGGGCAATCGGGATTTCCGGCGATCACCGGCGATAGGGTTCATCGGGATGCAATTAACTGGTGTGACACAGAGAGGGAGATGAGGGGAACTCACCGGTGGCTTTGGATCGCAGAGAGGGGCTGTGAAATAGGTTAGCACCGTGAGCTCTCTCACTGGCTCGCCGGAGAAGAAGGTGTTCACGGTGGAGTTTGGGACTTAGCCGATTTTCTGGATGTTTGGAGCTTTCAAAGCACAAGGAGGGTTTAAATAGGCACAAGGACGGAGCCAACGAGGGAAAACATGAGGGGAATTGCGCCGTGGACGAGACCGGCCGGGCACAGGCGCAACAGCGGCGAACGGCGATGTGATTGCGCTTCAGGCGGTGCTGCAGCTTTGCTGATCTTGTCGGGTGCATTGGAACTTCACCTGGGACGGCGCAGATGCGGAGGCAGCAGCACAGTTCCGGCAACGACACGTAACGCCATGCAAATGCCACTGCAACGGGCGCGCGCGCGAAGACAGTGCTCTGGAGCGCGGAGGTTTAACTACTGGTTCTTGCGATGCACTGGTTGCTGGCGCGTGCGCGCGGGGTGGCTCAACTATTCACAAACACAGGCGACAAGAAGCGGTGGCCGGCGGCGAACAAACGTGGCGAAAACACGGCGCGGCTCCGGTGAAACGCTCTAGTCGAAGGCGACGACCAGGAGCTGGTCGAAAACAGCCGAAAAGAACAGAAGGGCTGATTTGCAAATTTTCAGAACTTTGATTCCAGGGACTGATCTGCAAATCTGGAGATCTGGAGGGCTGATCTGAAATCTGATTTCGCGGATAAGTTGTATAAAGTTATTAGAACTCATCCGGCCAAAGTTTGGTAAGATCGGGCAAGATCTAAAGGGTTTCGACAAAATTGGGGAAAACACATTTAGGGTAAAATTAGGGTAATTAGGGTTTTGAAACGGCAAGGGTTGAAACTCAGTTTTAGGATAGGATTTTGGAGATGATCCAGAAGAGAAAAATGTTCTGAATAACATTTAGAAGATAATATCTGAAACAGATTAGGGTTTGGGGCCGAGATGTGGATTTTGACTATTTCAGGGTTTAGGCGAAAAACAGGGGTGTTACAACCTACCCACCTTAGAAACAATCTCGTCCTCGAGATTAGGGCAAGTCAGAGAATAGGAAAGAAAATTCTCGGCGGAGATCTTCTTCTCTTTCCCAAGTCGATTCTTCTGAGTGATTATTCCATTGGACTCTGCAGAATCGGATGGTTCTTGACTTCAGCACTCTCTCGCTGGTTTCTAGAATTCTGATAGGGTGTTCTTGACAAGACAAATCTGGTTGAATCTCAATTTCTGCGGGAGATATCTGTTCCGATGGTTTTCTCAAGCATTTCTTTAATTGGGACACATGGAAGACGTCATGAATTCCGATCAGTTCTGGTGGCAATTCCAACTTGTATGCTACTTCACCTTTCTTCTCCAGAATTCGATACGGTCCGACGTATCTGGGTTTTAATTTTCCCTTCATCTGGAATCTTCGAACTCCTTTGTATGGCATAACTTTGAGATACACATAGTCGCCCTTTTCAAATGATAACTCTCTTCTGCGATTATCTGCATAGCTTTTCTGTCAAGATTGAGCTGTCTTCAGTTTTTCCTGTATAATCTTGACATGGGCGGTAGCTTCTTCTACCAACTGGGGTCCTAGAAGTTGCTTTTGACCTATCTCTGTCCAATACAGAGGTGTGCGGCATTTTCTTCCATATAGAGCTTCATATGGTGCCATCTGCAGGCTTGTTTGGAAGCTGTTGTTATATGTAAACTCTGCATACGGTAGGAATAGCTCCCAAGAGTCTCCATAATCTCAGACACATGCTCTCAACATATCTTCCAGAATTTGGTTTACCCTTTCGGTCTGGCCTCCGGTTTGAGGGTGGTAAGCGGTACTGAATTTTAGTTTTGTGCCCAAAGCTTTTTGCAATTCTTGCCAAAATCTTGAAACAAATTGGACTTCTCTGTCGGAAACAATAGCTTTTGGCACTCCGTGCAGTACAACTATTCTGTTGAGATATAACGCTGCTAAGTCCTTTGCTGTGTATAGGGTCTTTACTGGGAGAAAATGTGCTACCTTTGTCAATCTCTCCACTATGACCCATATGGAATCGAACCCTTTTCTTGTTCTTGGTAGACCCACGATGAAATCCATTCCAATTTCATCCCATTTCCACTCTGGGATCTGTAGAGGTTGTAGCGGTCCTGCGGGCTTTTGATGTTCTGCTTTCACCCTTTGGCACGTGTCACAGGCTGCGATAAACTTAGCAATTTCTTTCTTCATTCCTTTCCACCAAAAGTGGTTCTTCAAATCCTTGTACATCTTGGTGCTGCCTGGGTGTATGGAATATGGGGTTTGATGACCTTCTTGCATGATCAAGTCTTTGATCTCATTGTTATTTGGAACACAAATACGATCATTGTACCATAGAATCCATTGTTCATCTTCTCGAAGGTTAGTCGTATCTTCATTCTTCATGTCTTCTTTCATCTCTTGGATGTCTGAGTCTGTTGCTTGAGCTTTTCGGATCTTATCTTTTAGCTCACATTCCATCTTTAGGGCAGTAATGATTCCTTGGTTTACTAATTCCAATTGCAACCTTTCGAAGTCCTTAATTAGTTGTGTTGACATTTCTAGCTGTGCTATCTGGTTGCAGCGAGACTTTTTGCTCAAAGCATCGGCCACTACATTAGCTTTACCCGGGTGATAGTGGATCTCTAAGTCATAATTTTTGATTAGTTCTAGCCATCTTCTCTGCCTCATATTCAACTCCTGTTGTGTGAAGATATATTTCAGGCTCTTATGATCTGTGTAAATCTCGCACTTGTTGCCTAGTAGGTAGTGTCTCCATATCTTTAATGCATGCACGACAGCAGCTAACTCCAAATCGTGCGTTGGATAATTCTCCTCATGAGGTTGTAGCTGTCTTGATGCATACGCTACCACTTTCCTTTCTTGCATAAGTACACATCCTAATCCTTGTTTGGATGCGTCACAGTAAACTTGAAAGTCCTTTTTGACATCCGGCAGTATAAGGATTGGTGCAGTTGTCAGCCTTTTCTTTAATTCCTCAAAACTTCCTTCGCACTCCTTGGTCCAATTAAAAGGGACGTTCTTCTTCAGTAGCTGGGTCAGCGGCTTGGTGATCTTCGAGAATCCTTCAACAAATCTTCGGTAGTATCCCGCCAATCCCAAGAAACTTCTGACTTCTGTCGTAGTTTCTGGTTGTTTCCATTCAGTGACACCTTGGATCTTCATTGGGTCCATAAATATTCCTTCGCCTGAGATGATGTGTCCTAAGAAAGAAATCTTTCTCAGCCAAAAAACACACTTGCTGAATTTGGCGTATAGCTGATGGTTTGCTAGCTTCTTTAACACTATCCTCAGATGGTGTGCGTGTTCTTCCTCTGTCTTGGAATAGACAAGGATATCATCTACAAACACAATAATGAACTTATCCAGGAATTCCATAAGAATCTTGTTCATTAAGTTCATAAATACTGCGGGTGCATTAGTTAATCCAAAGGCCATCACTGTAAACTCATGCAACCCGTATCTAGTTACGAATGCAGTTTTAGGGGTGTCTTGTTCTCGGATCCTTAACTGGTGGTATCCTGATCTCAGGTCCATTCTTGAGAATACTTTTGCTTCTCTGAGCTGGTCAAAAAGGTCGTCTATTCTTGGTAAAGGGTATTTGTTTTTAATAGTCATGTCGTTCAGCTTACGGTAGTCTATGCAAAGTCGCATGCTACCATTTTTCTTCTTAACAAAGAGCACTGGGGCTCCCCATGGTGATGAGCTTGATCTGATAAATCCTTTCTCTTCTAATTCAGCTATCTGCCTCTTCAGCTCCTCTTGCTCATGACCTGTCATCCGAAACAACTTCCTCGCGTATGGGGCGGATCCAGGTTTTAGTTCAATAGTGAACTCTATATCCTGATTTGGTGGTAATCCGGGAAGTTCTTCTGGAAAGACTTCTGGGTATTCATTAACAATCGGTACCTCTTCAAGCTTCACCTCCTCAATGCAGTTCAATCTCTGCAGGTGGTCACGGATTAGAGTTCTTTCTGCATGGAATGTAACTTGTTTTCCATCGGCATTTGTCAAAGTGATTGTTTTCTTCTCGCAATCCATCATTCCCTTATGCTTGGCCAACCAATCCATTCCAAGAATGACATCTAGCCCTTGAAGATTTAAAACTAGCATGTCTGCTAGGAAATCTAGATTGCCGATACAGAAGGCAACATTTCTACAGATGGAATTGACAATCATCTTAGCACCAGGTGATTGAATGACGATAGGGTGCTCTAAAGCAACCACAGGCAAGTTACTACTCAACAAATGATCTTTTGACACAAATGAATGAGTTGCACCGGGGTCAAATAAAACAACTGAAATCTGAGATGAGATCAAGAGTCTACCAATCACAACGTCGGTTGCTTCTCCTACCTCTGCTGCGGTCACAAAGTTGAGTCTTCCTCCGACGGGTGATGTTCCTCTTCCTCTGTTAGCTTGGAATCTTCCTCCTCGGGCTTGTGGTATTCCTCTGGCATGAGTTTGTGCAGGTGCGGGGGATCTGGCTGCTTGGGCTTTAGCAACGCTGGGAGGTAGGTGTTGAAGTGGACAAGTCTCTCTTCGGTGTCCTCTTCTACCACAATGGAAACACTCTGTATTTTTTAGTGTGCAGTCTTTATAAAGATGGTTCCCTTTACATCCTGGACATATTGGAGTTGTTGGTGATGAAGTCTTCTGGGGTCTTGGAGGTGCAGGTGCTCTGAAATTGGTTCTGGCGTATGGTGCTGGTCTCTCTCGACTCGAATTGCCTTGAAACGGGTATGCCATAGTCTTCCTCTTGCGATCTTCTTCCACTATGCCTCTCTTCTCTTCCATCTTGAGCACTCGATTCACTAGGACTTGAAAGTCTGTGAACTCGTGCGTTGAAAATTGGTATTGGTACGAGTTTTGTAGGCCTTCACAGAATCTGTCAATCTTCCGTTCCTCCGTCAGGATGTCTTCAGGCGCATATCTGGCCAATTTGATAAATTCATGAAGGTACTGTTTCACAGCCCTTCCTCCTTGTCTCAAGTTTAGGAATTTTCTGCGCTTTGCTTGGATTGCTCCTTTAGGGACGTGGTACTTACGGAACTGTTCTTTAAACTCATTCCAGGTGATGGAATCTTGGTTAGGGTGTACTGTCTTGTAGTTTTCCCACCATGCTGCAGCTGATCCTGTAAGTTGATGTGGTCCATACAGTAATTTCTCTTCATTGTTACACCTGACAGTGTCCAATTTTCTCTCGATTTCCCTTAACCAGTCGTCTGCCACAATAGGGTCTTCAGTACTGGAGAAAGTCGGAGGACGCGTCTTTTGGAAGTCAGTTAGTCTTGCTCCAATAATTGAACCTTCCTCACGTCGTGTTGCTGAATTTTGCATTAATTGTTCCAGAATCTGACTCTGTACTTCTGCTGATCTTTGTCGGTTCTGTTCCATCCATATTAACACTTCAGTTAAATTTCCCCCTTGTGGTACTGAGGTTGACGAATCAGGCTGATCAGGAGTATCTCTAGTCCTTCTTACTGACGTATTCCTCAGGGCTTCTTCAGAGTCTTGGGGTCTGCCTCTGGTGTTAACCATTCTGTTCTGACAGGATAATAGAGAGAAGACCACTAACTCAGGAAAACACAGATAGAACCCAAGCTGAAAGAAAAGATCAACCCAAGAGACGGGGTTGGAACATGCAAATGCTCTTTTCATAAGTTTTCGAAAGATACATAATTTTTGCCTTCATGGCCTTGGAGTTCCAACAAACAATACAAGCCAAGACGATCACTCAAAGCAAAGCAACTACCACACTAAAGGCTAGAGGCTAACGATTACAAAGGTTAAAGAAGAAGGGCCAAACTAAAGAGAAAACTAGGATCTTCTGCCAGTCCTAGAAGAACTGCAAGGCTCCACTTCTTCGGGGTCTTCTTCTTCTTGATCTTCGTCCGCATCCATAGGATCCCATTCCATATCTTTGTCCTCTTCGTCCTCAGATGAGAAGTTAGTTTCGCATGTAGCAACCTCTTTTCCTTTGCCTTCGGGGATCTCCTTCTCTTTTACGAAAGTAGGACATGCTGGCGCTGGAGTGTTGATCACAATGCCACGTGAAGCAGGCGTGAAATAGCCCAGGTAATCCTTAGGCCTTCCCACACTTTTGCGGGCTGTGAGTCTTATCTTCAAGCGGTTCCTCTTGTTCACGGATGCTTCATCTTCAACTTCTCGTGCTCTACTGGGTTCAGCTAATTCTTGAATCTGCTTTTCTTTCTCCAGGAGGTCTGAGCGAACCTTCGCAAGCATTCCTTCAAGGTAATGACGGTCATCCCGAGCATTTTCATGCTCACGCAACAACCGAGTGTAGCTCGACTCCAAAGCTTGAACTACATCTCTGGTCTTGGTTAGGATGGCATCTCTCTGGTTGGTGGAGGGATGAACAGCTCGACGCTCCGATCCAGGGACTTGGTAGGGCACGAAGCAGAGAGGAGAACCTACAAGGAAATCATCGTACAACTGACGGATGGTACCTATAACGCGACGAGCAGCATCTTGAATGGCATCTTCTTCCTCTTCTCGACGAGCTTCCTCGTTGATCCTCTTCCGAACTCCGGGATCTCATACACAATAACTGAGGCACGAAAGCCATAAGGCCTGCCATCTACTTCTTCACGACGGACGTAGTAGACTGGTCGTTGATTGTCTCGTGCTCCAAGGAATTGCAACATCATCCAAAGCATCAACGCCCACGATCCTAACTCATCTCCATGAATCAACTTCTTGCCAAGGGCCATCTGAGATGATGAGACACGGAATACTTAAAAGTAAGAAAAAGGTTTTGAAATTTTTCAAATAATACTCAATACGTTTTTCTTAAACAAATTAAATTTTCCACAATTAGATTTTTACCAAATAATCTAGCGATTCTCTATTTTAGGGACGCCCATTTCTAGTAAGGGTCACGACCTACAGTCAAGCTTCATGCTCTGATACCATTCGCTGTGAGACCCCCATTTGAGGATCACCTTGGTAATCGCCCAGGTAGGTTACACACAGCATGATGTCACATGAGCTCAAAACAACACAAGCATAGTATTATAGATAACCAAGTATCAGGCCAACTCGGGCCAATATTACATAACCAGTGCACCGAGAACGGCGCTAAGTAGAGTTGCTAAGAAAATAACCAGTTTGTCAAAACAAGAATCGGTATCTAAGTACCGATCACACAACATAATACATAAAGCAACAACGAACAACTTGACTTCAATCAGCAGCGGGGTTGGAGGGGCTTCTCCCACATATAACTTGACTTGGTGCATGATCCTTCTAAAATGTGGGCTCATCCGGGGCACTTCCATCTTCTGCTGAGTATTCAAAACCGAAAGAATCGGGATCCTCGAATCCCTCTTCTACAGTTGGATGTAAATGTAAGGGTGAGCACTTGGTGCTCAGCAATACTCATTCCAGGGATTATTGCAAATATACTTACATGAGGGTAAAACATATGATTCAGGGGTTTTAGTTTCATATTGATAAAGATACATAGATTTCCAAGTCATTTGTTTAGTAAATCATTATTTTATCACGAAAAAGGATACTTTAAGCGTTAAACAGGTTTTCAATAGAATCTTATGTGTAGTGGTCTCCCATGAGTCACTACTTTATTAACCACATTATGAAAACATTTCCAAATATTACTTGTGCTATAACCCATGGATAACATCCACTACGAAAAGACTCCTGAACCAGTGGATTTAAAAAGAGGTACACCTTTGCAAAGTGTAAAAGAAGTATCAGATACTCTGTACTCCCAGGTTCAGGAGTCTTTTCGTAGTGGATGTTACCTATGGGTTATAGCACAAATAATATTTGGAAATGTTTTCATAATGTGGTTAATAAAGTAGTGACTCATGGGAGACCACTACACATAAGATTCTATTGAAAACCTGTTTAACGTTTAAAGTATCCTTTTTCGTGATAAAATAATGATTTACTAAACAAATGACTTGGAAATCTATGTATCTTTATCAATATGAAACTAAAACTCTTGAATCATATGTTGTACCCTCATGTAAGTATATTTGCAATAATCCATGGAATGAGTATTGCTGAGCACCAAGTGCTCACCCTTGCATTTACATCCAACTGTAGAAGAGGGATTCGAGGATCCCGATTCTTTCGGTTTTGAATACTCAGCAGAAGATGGAAGTGCCTAAGGATTACCTGGGCTATTTCACGCCTGCTTCGCGTGGCATTGTGATCAACACTCCAGCGCCAGCATGTCCTACTTTCGCAAAAGAGAAGGAGATCCCCGAAGGCAAAGGAAAAGAGGTTGCTACATGCGAAACTAACTTCTCATCTGAGGACGAAGAGGACAACAATATGGAATGGGATCCTATGGATGCGGACGAAGATCAAGAAGAAGAAGACCCCGAAGAAGTGGAGCCTTGCAGTTCTTCTAGGACTGGTAGAAGATCCTAGTTTTCTCTTTAGTTTGGCCCTTCTTCTTTAACCTTTGTAATCGTTAGCCTCTAGCCTCTAGTGTGGTAGTTGCTTTGCTTTGAGTGATCGTCTTGGCTTGTATTGTTTGTTGGAACTCCAAGGCCATGAAGGAAAAAATTAAGTATCTTTCGAAAACTTATGAAAAGAGCATTTGCATGTTCCAACCCCGTCTCTTGGGTTGATCTTTTCTTTCAGCTTGGGTTCTATCTGTGTTTTCCTGAGTTAGTGGTCTTCTCTCTATTATCCTGTCAGAACAGAATGGTTAACACCAGAGGCAGACCCCAAGACTCTGAAGAAGCCCTGAGGAATACGTCAGCAAGAAGGACTAGAGATACTCCTGATCAGCCTGATTCGTCAACCTCAGTACCACAAGGGGGAAATTTAACTGAAGTGTTAATATGGATGGAACAGAACCGACAAAGATCAACAGAAGTACAGAGTCAGATTCTGGAACAATTAATGCAAAATTCAGCAACACGACGTGAGGAAGGTTCAATTATTGGAGCAAGACTAACTGACTTCCAAAAGACGCGTCCTCCGACTTTCTCCAGTACTGAAGACCCTATTGTGGCAGACGACTGGTTAAGGGAAATCGAGAGAAAATTGGACACTGTCAGGTGTAACAATGAGAAGAAACTACTGTATGGACCACATCAACTTACAGGATCAGCTGCAGCATGGTGGGAAAACTACAAGACAGTACACCCTAACCAAGATTCCATCACCTGGAATGAGTTTAAAGAACAGTTCCGAGTACAGAGTATTTGATACTTCTTTTACACTTTGCAAAGGTGTACCTCTTTTTAAATCCACTGGTTCACTCGGCTTTCAAGTCGGATCAGCTCCATGTGACTTATACACATGTGACAAGGCCGAGATCACACAACGCTTTTGCAGTTCAGTATTAACAGTATCCCTGCCCGGTAAATAGACAATTAAGTCTCAAGTACCATTGTGGGTCCTCCCTACTGCCTTACTTCCTAGCCTTTGGCTTATGTTCCCGCAAGACACATAGCCTTGGTCTGTGTCCACGCAAGACATATGACCATTTAAGATTACAACCGCGCACGGCTTAATCAGGTCTAGGGCGCCTTCCTTCTTTCCACCTTTTCCTCTCATTATTTTTCTGAACTCACATCACTCATAGCCGAACTGCGGCCCACCAGTTTCCACGCGAGAAACCAGATCGACAAACCATACAGGGAACTGCTAATATCAAAAAGCTACTAAGTTGTGCCTGTCCCATACCAGGCAAGTGGTTGGTACGTTACAATTCGCATCGAGACACAGCACAAGGTTCTCGTCCTTATGAATCAATAGTGAGGAGCCATTCACATTCCCTGGTGCGCACCGCACCCTCTCCATACAAACCAATCCTCACTACTGATCACTTTTATCAGTTTTCTTGACAAAACGGTTTTCATCATAACTTCTCATGTATTTGACCATTTCAAGTTTAATGTGGATATTCAGTATATGAGTCCTAGGGTGAAAAAAGCATATATATATAAAGGTTCAATAACAAAAGGGGTTTCATGATTCATTAGGTGATATCTATTCACGTCATTCAAATATAACTTGTATCTCAAATAAGCATGCATAGTAAGAAACAGTGAATATACTTCATATGAAAATATTGGGTGAGGCATGATCAAAGGAATGAGGCTTGCCTTGCAATGCTGGGTCTAAATACTCAGACGGTTCTTCAAAGACTTCTTCCGCTCCTTCAGCTCCTGATTCTGCGGCAATCAAACAATACACAAACACACTACATAAGCATACAGAAAATAGTTTCCATAGAAAATATTAAGTAAATAAGTCATGTATGCAGGGGAAAAGGTTAGGGCAAGGTCACAAAGGTTCTGGTCGAAGAAATGGCTCAAAAGATTGAACGTCGAAGGGTCGACATTCGGTTCACTGCTTTGGCATAGCTTCAAACTGGTAATAGGATGGTTTTCTGGAGAAGTGATAGTAGAGAAAATTGTAGATCTTAACTCCAGGAATCTAATGGACAAGGTGGAATTTCAATTGCTCAACCAGAAGGGGCTGAACAAGGTCAATGCCAGTGGCTGACATGCACTGACATAGTGCTGGACATGACCAGAAACTAGGGCATGACAAAACTTTTGATCTAGGGCTTCAATTGATGCACTACTTTGTCTGGGAGGTAGGCATTGATAACAGGAACAAATCATTCAACAGGATCTAGGGCAGGAAATGGCTGGAAGGTGATAAAATTCAGTGATGAACTCGATGAACTTCACTGCACAAGATTAGTTCTGGACAGATTTCTTGGCATGGCTATAATTCAAAATCTAGACAGTTTTAGAGATCGGGCTAGAAGGAAAAATGCTCAGGAGGTTGAGGCACACCTGAAAGACAAGGTGGATGAAGCTGAAACGGTCGGGAATGGATTTCTGGTGAAAGGTGCTGGAGAAGATGACATGTGATTTGGGGGTTTTTGCTACAGATCAAATGAACTCAATTACAAGCTCAGGGAGTATCTGAGAAGTATAAGGAAGCTAATGGGATAGTCAAATTGGTCGGAGGATCATCAGAGAAGCCTGGCGACGATCGCCGGCGACGGGTGAAGTTCAAAACTGGGAAAAACTTTGATTCGAGTTCAATCTGGAAATCTTGATTCATAGGCTTGCTCTACTAAGCTCACTGATCATTTTACTTCACAGGTTTGAGGGCTAAATCTGGGTAATTTGGCCTGCATTGCTGGAACAGGGCAATCGGGATTTCCGACGATCACCGGCGATAGGGTTCATCGGGATGCAATTAACTGGTATGACACAGAGAGGGAGATGAGGGGAACTCACCAGTGGCTTTGTATCGCAGAGAGGGGCTGTGAAATAGGCTAGCACTGTGAGCTCTCTCACTGGCTCGCCGGAGAAGAAGGTGTTCACGGTGGAGTTTGGGACTTAGCCGATTTTCTGGAGGTTTGGAGCTTTCAAAGCATAGGGAGGGTTTAAATAGGCACAAGGACGGAGCCAACGAGGGAAAACATGAGGGGAATTGCGCCGTGGACGAGACCGGCCGGGCGCAGGCGCAACAGCGGCGAACGGCGATGTGATTGCGCTTCAGGCGGTGCTGCAGCTTTGCTGATCTTGTCGGGTGCATTGGAACTTCACCTGGGACGGCGCAGATGCGGAGGCAGCAGCACAGTTCCGGCAACGACATGTAACGCCATGCAAATGCCACTGCAACGGGCGCGCGCGCGAAGACAGTGCTCTGGAGCGCGGAGGTTTAACTGCTGGTTCTTGCGATGCACTAGTTGCTGGCACGTGCGCGCGGGGTGGCTCAACTGTTCACAAACGCAGGCGACAAGAAGCGGTGGCCGGCGGCGAACAAACGCGGCGAAAACACGGCGCGGCTCCGGTGAAACGCACTGGTCGAAGGCGACGACCAGGTGCTGGTCGAAAACAGCCGAAAAGTACAAAAGGGCTGATTTGCAAATTTTCAGAACTTTGATTTCAGGAACTGATATGCAAATCTGGAGATCTGGAGGGCTGATCTGAAATCTGATTTTGCGGATAAGTTGTATAAAGTTATTAGAACTTATCTGGCCAAAGTTTGGTAAGATCGGGCAAGATCTAAAGGGTTTCGACAAAATTGGGGAAAACACATTTAGAGTAAAATTAGGGTAATTAGGGTTTTGAAACGGTAAGGGTTGAAACTCAGTTTTAGGATAGGATTTTGGAGATGATCCAGAAGAGAAAAATGTTCTGAATAACATTTAGAAGATAATATCTGAAACAGATTAGGGTTTGGGGCCGAGATGTAGATTTTGACTATTTCAGGGTTTAGGCGAAAAACAGGGGTGTTACAACTCGTAGAGAATTCCAAGTCTACTAAAAGGATATGCATATATGTAGTAAGAATGAGTACCGAGATACTTAGCAAACTAGGAAATACAACACCTTAAGTTAAAATACAGCATGCATGATCTTAACTAGTCAAGGAAATAATATGATTATTTGGCAAGGATGAATCTTTCTATCAAAACATTTTTGAGTCAGAGAGTTTAGATTATTAAAATAAATTCTACTAGTCACTTTACATCACATGGTTGAGGCCACTTGTGAACCTCCTTTTCTGCTACGACGCAATTAACATTCTAGAAGTAAGGGGTGAATATTCACATTTTACTTTGTAAAGATGTATCGTTTTACCCACAGAAACTCTTGAATTACATGTTAATGTTTGTCAACATCACCCCGCATTGCTCAAATGCGTGACAAGATCATGAGAACATAGTCTTTCTCAAATCCGTACATTAAATACCTCCACCCGATAGGATTCCATCATGCCATTGTAGTCGGATGCATCTGCGACTCTACCAATTGAGCCTATAGCTCTGAGCCCGCCCTCAGGTCATTCCTTGCATTTATAAACAATATATACATTTATACATTCTCATGTAGAGGTAATTTAGTTTTCAGAATAAGATACTTGACTAGGCCTATCCCATACTAAGTTTGTGACTGATATAGGTGATACGGCATTGGATATAAGTGGCAGTTGGTTACAATTCAGCTTTAAATGCCAAAATCAATGATACCTTTCCTTCCCAAAGAAATGTGAGCTAATCATATACTCTACAAACACTAATAACCATCTTCACAAAGTTATCCGTGGCACCCTTCTCAAGGGGCTGATCACATTTCCAAAAAAATACTCCTTTTAACACAAGGTGATAAATTATCTAGATTGATAGCTAGTTTGATACTCAAATAATATCAATCAAGTAAGTTCAACATAACCGAGCAATAAGACTTTCCTGGTTCAGCAATTTCAAGGTCAGAAGTCTACAAGTCACCATGAGGTTTCTTGCGTTGATTCGCTCTTGAGGGAAACAATCATGCATACAAGCTTTTAGAAGAATATTGGTGAACGCAATGTAAGGATGCATACACTATGCATTTTTTGTTTCCTGCCTCACTCACAATCATGACGCATTATTCGGAAAATAACCCCCATAAAGTAAATGACACTTGGAAATATAAAAAGATTACACTTCGAGGTAAACCAAGATTTTGGTTATTGTTTACTTAAATTGTATGATTGAATTGCCTATAATTCCGAGGAAATCAACTTTTGGAAAGTAAAATTTGTATCAAACACTTTTCCACCATGTTTCCAAATAAAACATTTAAGTTATCAATATTGATTCCTTTAAAATCAAATCAACTGATGAGCATTGCTAAATTTATCTATTTAGGTTGTTTGAAACAGAGATATACTGGAGTTAAATAATATTCCAAAATAAAATTTGGAAACAATTTAAATAATACTTTGTAAATTAATACCTAAACAAAATGAATTAAAATAATTTAAACAAAAAATTAGGAATTTTCCTTTTGTAACCAAATTATTCAAAAATGCACACATATGTATACATTAGGTACCTACATTTAGGTGAACTTCAAATAAATAACAAATTTCAAAAATTTTTATTTAAAAAGAGTTAAAAGCCATTAGACAATAATTAAATTAAATTTTCTATTGGGTTCAAACAGTGGTTGTTAAAGTATAATTGATTTTAAAAAATTAAATAATTTAAATTGGAATAAATTAACTAAATACAAAACAAAGAATAAATAAAATAGAGTCAAATAAAAAGAAAAAAGAACTCTGGTTGGGCCTGAGCTTGCTCAACTCCACTTTTCTCTCGAGTTAGGCCAGCGCAAGTCCAACCCCTCATCACTACACCCTCCCTCCCCTCTCTCTCGCTGACACACATGTGTGCGCATAGCACGCATGACGCTTCCTCTTTCAGCCATGATTGCTGCTAACCCTACCGGTCTTTGGTGTCGTTCAGTGGCCTCCTCCCTGGCAGTGGCTCACACCACCTATTCCTCACTCTCAACCCTTACCTCTTGGTCGGAGCACGCTCTCACCCACGCAAGCCCTAATCCTGACCTCACCGTCGCGCTCCTCGGCCCATTTGCTGACTACTAAAGCTTCCTGGTGGCGGTTTAGCCCCAAATCCGCCTCTTCGCCACTCCTGTCGCCTAATCCCTAGGGAGAAACCCTAGCTTCTCTCGAGCCTTATCATCGCACACCCTCGCCGGCGATGTGCTCTTCTCACAGTGCTTGCGTCATGGCTGGTCATAGCCCGGGCTGCACCGTGTCGCCTTCTCTTCGTGGCCCGCGGCTGAGCCTCGTCATGCCCTTGTGGAGTGGCCGCGCTGGTAGCTTGCTGTGCGCACAGATGCCGTGGTGACCAGCTCACGACTACCCGAGCCGATGACGCAGCGCCCCAGGTAAGTCCCCCAATTCCCTCTCTCCAATCCAGGTTTAAGATGTCATGTGTTGGAGCCCTAAGATGTGCTATGCTCTATGTTCATGTGTTCTGTTTATGCTGTGGCTGTGATTTTTGTGATGAAGTTATGTGAAAGCTATGATCTATGTGATCCAATATCATTTTACAGCTCAAATTGTGTAATTCACTTGAATCTTTACCCTAAAACATGCTGATTTGGCACTAGAGCTAGTTTTCACCTTACTGTTCTTGCTCTAGTACTCCCTTCTGCTCCTATGTTGAAGTCCCTATGAATCAAATAGTGTAGAGAGGGTGTAAATTGCTAGGACTTTAGCCTTAATTTTATTGCCTAGATGAATTACTACTGCTTACCTTGATTTGGGCTATTTTGGGTGCTTTATTATGTGCTTTGTGTGTATGAGAGATTAAGTATTGTGTAATTGGGTATGCAATTTCCCTCTGATGGGCTGAGTTGGTCGTGGCTACTATTTTGGTGAACAGATGGCAGTGGCAGGTGATGCTGGGTGGCATTTGGACCTTTTTGCAGAGAACCTTAGGAGGTTCTATGCAAAAGTGCAGGGTTTGATGTTGAAAACCTGGGCTTCTAAGGCTTAAATGCAAAGGTGCTGTGAAGTTGGCCCTTGGTTGGTTTAGATTCATCACACACAATAAGTTTTTCCTACTCTCTTGTCCTCTTCTCTCTGTAACTTCGAAACAAGACCCGCAAACGACCCGAAAAAGACCTAATTTCCTAAAATACTGGATGATGACATGCAAAGAGGTGAACAACGGACCCGCTTAAGCTGAGAGGTGGCTACAATGACACCCCTGAATAGATACTGCACAGTCTGATATTAAACTTTCCAAAAAAAATCCACAACTTGTCTCCGAGTTTTGTTTTTATCAGCACTATGACTTCTTAGCCAACCACATGGCTCAAAATTATTGACCAACTATGTGGTTCTCACAGTTTTCTATCATTGATCAACTCTCTCTAGCTTTGGATTTAGCCCCCTTAGGTTTACTCACCCTCCACATCTTAGCTCCTTGGCAAGTGCAAGGGAGGTGCTTGCAGTTGCGTAGGGAAGGGGGTGACATTAGGGTTGTACATAAAGATCAAACTCATAAGCTATTCGGGATTAGCTCGAAGCTTCGCTCGGATTGAGATCGACTTGAGTTTAAGCTAAATCTTGAGTCAAAACTCAAGTCAAGCCTGAGCGTAGTCGAGCTCTGCTTGGTGAGACTCGAATATAGACAAATATAGCATCTTTGAGCCCATCTAACCTCCTTACGAGTTAAACCCATTTGAGCTTAACAAGCAATGAATATTTGAATTACATCAATTTCCCGAACCTTGTCCAGACAAGCTCGAGCTTGAGCTTATCTCTGAGCTCGTGAGTATTTCAATCTGAACTCAATACATAGTTGAGCTGAAGGTGAGCCAAGTTGGGTTAGTTTGAGCTTAGCTCATTTTCAACCCTAGGTGTCAGTCCGTCAGTGAGAGGTGGGAGGCGCGAGGGGCAGTGGCTGGTGGGGGGGGGGGGGGGGGGGGGTTGTGATATCTACATGCTATCTGGTAGTCACCACCAATTTTACTTGTCAAATACCAACTATATTGCTTCCTTCAATCTCACCACACATTTTTGACATTCACCACTGCTGACCACACAACAGCTGGCCTGGTCACTTCTCGTCGCAAAAACATATTCCCACCCAAATCTTGATTCGTTGGACCGAGAAATGACTTTCTTTCTCATCCACCTACTATGGCTGGTTTTCTAGTGAAATTCTATCGATGGGCAAGCAATGCTCTATGTACAAAACAAAGAGTTTACAAAAACCATAAAAATCTAAATGAATGATGCATGTCATAGATTCGATAAATGAAGATCAGAAACACGTTTAAATGTAACAGCTTATTAAAGATGTTGATCAGTTTTCTTTAAAAAAAATTATTAAAATGTGTAATTGGATAGAGAGAGCGGGAGAAACGTACGTGGGGTATGAAGACTCATGGGGGTGCCTTGAAATAAAGCATTTTCTGAGGGGATGGATGTAAGACTGGACGAGATTTGTGGTCAACGATGGGTTATATTTAAAAAAACATCAGGCAAAATACACATCTTGGCCCTTTAGTTTAAAATTTTGATGCGTGGAAATGGAGACTTGTGTAGGCCAAGATGGAACCCCAGCCAACTACACACGTCATTTACAATAGTACGATATATTTTCTTACGAGTTTTTTTACTGTTAACTCAGAGTTAAAAAATAATTTCGAAATTAACCCACAGTTACGAAAATTTGCAAAAATAGCCTGCCACGTCAGCTTGTCGAGCTCTGGGAGCTCGACAAGCCACGGGCTGCCTCTTATCGTGCTCCAGAAACACGACTAGCTCTTGTCGAACTTCGAACCCGCGACAGGTGGTACTGTGCTTGCTTGTCGAACTTCGAACCCGCGACATGTGTGCTCTGCTTGTCGAGCTTCGAACCCGCGACATGTGTGCTGCTGCTTGTCGAACTTCGAACCCGCGACAAGTGAAAAAATATTTTTGTTGCAACGGGGATTCGAACCCGAGCCGGTTGTTTGCTGCTGAGAACTCCCACCAGCTGAGCTACGAAGCTTATTTGACATAAGGGCAGTATACATTGGAATATTGTGCAACTTGTCGAGTTTCCAGAACTCGACAAGTTGCTGCTGGTCCCCCTCCATTTATTTGGTCCCCTGTCATGTACCTCACTCACACACACACAGCAGCAGCAGCAGCAAGAACACACACATACACATTTTATTTTTGAACCCTAGATCTAGTAAAATCCGTCCAATAAATTTGTTTGGTGTAGAAGAGAAAGTTGTAGAGAATTGCGAGTTCTTCGAAAAGAGGTAATTTTTTTCGAAATGCATTTAAGATTTTGTTAATTATGTTGCTAATGACGTGATTAGGGTTTATATTTATGTTTATGTGTATAGAAGAGTAGGTATTATGTTGTTTTTAGGAATATGTTTAGGAAATATGTGCATTTGTATGTATGTTTGTAAAATAGATTTTTTTAAATGTATGTGTGTATGTATGTTTGTAAATGAATGTGTATATGTTTGAAAATAGGGGTTTTATAAATGTATATGTGTGTTTGAAAAATAGATTTTAGAAATATATGTGTGTATGTTTGGAAAAATAGGGTTTTTAAATGTATGTTTGTATGTTTGGAAAATAGGTTTTTGAAATGTATGTGTGTATGTTTAGAAATATATGTGTGTATGTTTGGAAAAATAGGGTTTTTAAATATATGTGTGTATGTTTGGAAAATTGGTTTTTGAAATGTATGTGTGTATATTTAGAAATATATGTGTGTGTATGTTTGGAAAAATAGGGTTTTTAAATATATGTTTGTATGTTTGGAAAATAGGTTTTTGAAATGTATGTGTGTATGTTTACAAATATATGCGTGTATGTTTGGAAAAATAGGGTTTTTAAATATATGTGTGTATGTTTGGAAAAATAGGGTTTTTAAATATATGTTTGTATGTTTGGAAAATTGGTTTTTGAAATGTATGTGTGTATGTTTAGAAATATATGTGTGTGTATGTTTGGAAAAATAGGGGTTTTTAAATATATGTTTGTATGTTTAGAAATATATGTGTGTATGTTTGGAAAAATAGGGTTTTTAAATATATGTGTGTATGTTTGGAAAAATAGGGTTTTTAAATATATGTTTGTATGTTTAGAAATATATGTGTGTATGTTTGGAAAAATAGGGTTTTTAAATATATGTGTGTATGTTTGGAAAAATAGGGTTTTTAAATATATGTGTGGATGTTTGGAAATATATGTGTGAATGTTTGGAAAAATAGGGGTTTTTAAATATATGTTTGTATGTTTAGAAATATATGTGTGTATGTTTGGAAAAATAGGGTTTTTAAATATATGTGTGTATGTTTGGAAAAATAGGGTTTTTAAATATATGTTTGTATGTTTAGAAATATATGTGTGTATGTTTGGAAAAATAGGGGTTTTTAAATATATGTCTGTATGTTTAGAAATATATGTGTGTATGTTTGGAAAAATAGGGTTTTTAAATATATGTGTGTATGTTTGGAAAAATAGGGTTTTTAAATATATGTTTGTATGTTTAGAAATATATGTGTGTTTGGAAAAATAGGGGTTTTTAAATATATGTTTGTATGTTTAGAAATATATGTGTGTATGTTTGGAAAAATAGGGTTTTTAAATATATGTGTGTATGTTTGGAAAAATAGGGTTTTTAAATATATGTGTGTATGTTTGGAAAAATAGGGTTTTTAAATGTATGTGTATTTCGTTTTAGAAACTATGTGCACACAATAGAAAATATAAAATTAGGTTATTTTTAATTGTGCACATGCATACTGTATGTCTAAAAATTAGGTTTTGGACATATATGTGTATGTATTTAGAAATTATGAAACTAGGCTATTTTCAATTACATGCATGCATGCTCTATGTTTAGAAATTATGTTTTTTAAAATTAGGTTATTTTTAATTGTGCACATGCATACTCTATGTTTAAGAATTAGGTTTTGTAAAATATATATGTGTATGTATTTAGAAATTATGAAACTAGGTTATTTTCAATTACATGCATGTATGCATGCTCTATGTTTATAAATTATGTTTTTCAAATGTATATGTGTATGTATGGTTTTAGGATCTATGTGCATGTGTGTAATGGTGTCATGTTATTTACGCGTGAGATGAATGTGTGTAGGGAATGGATAGTCCGAACAAAATTTCCATATTTTGTGGTGACGGCATAATTCGCGAGGGGCAAAGCGGGGTTGATATGAGCCGTTGCCAGTATGTGACGGGCGAGCTGAGTGTACATAACACCTCATTTCTAGACCTGAATTTGTGGATCCTGAATATGTTCGAGAAGCGGCCTCGCGATGAAATGGCTCTAATCGAAGGGCTCATCGTTCGTGAGGTAGATAATGAGCCATACTGATGCTGCGCGAAATTAAAGGGGACAAATCTTGGAGTTCTTTTATTCGAAGAGTGGAAGACCCCCATGGCGGACTGCTCGGCCAGTTCGCGATGTATGTGCAGTTCTGCAACGTACGAGCAGCCGAGAGTGCGGTGGAGGGTGAGCCAAGCGTCATGCCCGGTCCTGCGAGATTCAGGGCTAGCGAGTGGTCGGATGTATTCTGCCATACTCGCGTAGATGTGTGCGAGGTACTGGATTGCCTTCCATCAGTGTCCGACGAAGATGATTCGACGGACTCGGAGGCATCCGATGGCTCTGATGACGATACTCCTGGTCCCCCGCAGGAGTGGCTAGATCACTCAGCATACAGTCAAGCTGTGTTGCCAACGGATCAGGGTTCGAGGTGGTCTTTCGAGCACGGTGGCTTACAAGTAGAGCAGGAGTTTCAAAGCAAGGAAGATCTGAAGAATGCCGTGGCGAGCTGGTCCCTCGCAATTAACCGGCAATATAAGGTCGTCAAGTCAAACCCCAACCTTTTTGTCGCAGCCTGTGTAACAGCAGGCTGCCCATGGAAGATTCGTGCGATGCGGCCGAAGGACGACATCGGTTTTGTGGTGACAAGGGTTACCGCACACACATGCCTGCTCACGGAGGCGCTGGACAGACACAGGAACCTGACGTCGGCGTACGTCGGTAATATCATCCAGCCGGCTGTGCGAGAGAACATTTCGATAATGCTGAGAGAAATAATGAAGCAAGTTGCCGATAGGTGTGGGTACACTATAAGGTATGGAAAGGCCTGGAGAGCAAAACAGAAGGCAATTGAGGGCATGTTCGGCACATTCGACCACGGCTACAACAATGTGATGCGGTTGCTGCGCAACATCGCTCAGACCAACCCAGGCACATTTTTAGATTTCTTCGATCAGCCAGCTACACGTCGAGATGGTAGCCCCATACAGAACACTCGGGTACTCCGTCGATTATTCTGGTTATACCGCCAGTGCATCGAGGCATTTGCTTATTGTCGTCCAGTCATATGCGTGGATGGTACGTTCCTGACTGGAAAGTACAAGGGCTGTCTCCTCATTGCTGTTGCTGTGGATGCTAACGACCAACTGCTTCCATTGGCGTACGCCATCGTTGAGTCTGAAAACTCGGAAAGTTGGTTGTGGTTTCTGGTCAACGTGAAGCGGGCGGTTGTTGGTGATTGAGAGAAGGTGTGCATCATATCGGACCGCCACCGAGGGCTGCTCCATGCCATTGAGGTAATGCGCGGGGCCCCAGATTCTCCGTACAAATGGGAGGACGTGCGCAGCCGTTGGTGCATGCGGCACATTGCAGCAAACCTTTTCACACACTTCCGCAGTAAACAGATCATGGATCTGTTCAAGCGGCTGTGCATGCAAAATCAACCGAGGAAGTTCCAGGCTGTGTTCGACAAATTGGAGGCGTTGACAGTGAAGTACTCCACGAGGAGGGCCAGTAATGCTGCCGATGATGTGAACGTCAGCAAATTTTCCCAATGGATTCAGGACAAGGACATCGAGAAATGGTCCTTGCTGCACGACGAAGATGGCGCAAGGTTTGGGATAATGACGACGAACCTTTCAGAGGTGTGCAATTATGTGTTGAAGGGAGTCCGGTGTTTGGCGGTGACTGCTGTAGTGGAGATGACATGGTACCGCACAGCCGAGTACTTCAACAACAGAAGTGTAGCCGCCAAAACGCTAGTCGACGATCCCATGAGAACCTTGCCAGATGTTGTGCAGTCGTACTTGACTGCCCGCGTAGACAAGGCCCAGCGGCACGAGGTGACAGTTATAAACAGACTGCACCGAATCATTCAAGTCCGCCTTCGGCAGAAGAACGTGAGCGGCCAACTGAGACCTGGACGGGTGCACGAGGTCATTCTTGGGGATGTCGCTGAGTGCTCATGTAACAAACCGAAGCTACTGCACAAGCCCTGCTCTCATGTCCTTGCTTCATGTGCGGCGCTCGGTGTGAGCCCTGCGCCTTACCTTTCGGAGTACTTCAGCCTTGACAACCTTTCAAACACGTGGAGTGGCGTGTGGAGAGTTTTTATGACGCTCGGTGACTACAGAGTTATCCCTACTGGCGAGACTACCTGGATCCCAGATGTAAATCTAAAGCGAACGGGTCCAGGGCGACGGAAGACACGCCGAATACACAATGACATGGATGAGTCCCAGGGGGGTAGCTCACGAGCTAGGAAATGCTCGATCTGTAGGCAGCCCGGACATAGCAGGAAGGATTGTTTGAATGCACCCGGACCATCGACATAGCCTTGTAATAAACTTTCTAATACGCTTATCATTTGCATTCGATTGTTGTAATCTGTTTGAAACCTTGTAATATGATTCATGTTATGTTACTTTCATGTCGTGTGCTATCCATGGGTATGATACTTTTAATAACGGTTCCTGATGTATGTTATGTTACTTTTAATAATGGTTCATGTTTTATGTTTTGACAGGCATGGCTGGCGGAGATAGAGATCTTCCAGAGCTACTGAGCAGTACATGTGATCGTGGCCATCGCGGCCGCATCTTGTCCGAGGGCGGGGACTTGGAGCCGCTGGTAGTCCGTGCTCCCTTGGAGTACTGGCCTCTGCATGAGGGCTATACCCCAATCCTGCGGGCTGCAGGTTTATTGCCGTTCGCCCGTATGCTGCAGATAGGTCAGCATCTCACACTGGACAGGTCGTTGATCACCGCATTGGTAGATCGATGGCGTCCGGAGACCCACACTTTCCACTTCCGCTGGGGGGAGATGACAGTCACGCTGGAGGATGTGAGCATGCTGCTTGGTTTACCTGGCAATGGACATCCCATCGTCCCCCGGCCAGCACGCCTAGATTGCCGCGCAAAGATGCACCTCCGATTCAACATCGCTAACCACGCCGACGAGATCCCGGCATCCAGGCGTGGTGTCCCCCACCGATTTCTAGCACGCTACCGTGAGTGCCCCGATGATGCCCCCGCCGATGTAGTTCGCCAGCATCTCTTCGCGTACTTGCTGGTGACGCTGCAGTATATTTTGTTCCCTTCCACGCACGGTGACACTGTGTACACGTGGTTCATTCCTCTGGTCGAGAGTATCGTCGATGCCGACGCAGGGGCCATGCCGCGTTACAACTGGGCGATGGCAGTGTTGTGCGCGACATACAGGGGCCTTTGCGAGTCATGCTGCAGGACCGCAGCTGGATCGTTGCTTTCCGCATGCCCTGTACTGCTGCAACTGTGGTCATGGGAGCACTTCCCCGTTGGTCGGCCGCGTTTACAGCGGCCCATCCATCCGTACGTTGCGCCAGCCGACTATGATGATTGGGTGTACCGGCCGACCATGGGAGCCCGTTGGCTGGGAGGTCGGCCGAGGTGGTCATCATCACAGATTCACCGCTGTTACTTGGCGTACCTGGGAGAGTTTGATCTCCTATCGGACGCGCGCGTCATATGGCGGCCATGGACACCGGAGCACATCTCGCAGGTTGCACCGCATGGCATTTCCTCGCATTGCACCGCGGGCCAGGACTGCTGGCTTACACGCCGGCACATGGTGTTCTCACATGTGGTGGAGCCGTATTTTCCGGAGAGGGTGATGCGCCAATTCGGCCTACATCAGCAGATACCGCCCCCGGAAAGAAATCGACAACGCCATCTCCCGCGGCAGATTCACGTGTATGCCTCGAACATTTTCTATATCTCATGTACACACTCATATTTGTTTATTTCTTTGCTTTATGTGCATCGCGTCCCCTTTTGCAGACAAACACGTAGAGGAAAACACTCTGACAACTGGCAGATCAAGAATTCCAAATGGGTCGACGAGTGGGAGAACCACGCGGCGACGGATGTTGTTGTGGAGGAGCGGCCGTATGACCCTGGGACGTCTCAGGCCTATCTTCAGTGGTACGTGCCGCGCACCCGCACGCGACTCGCTCGTGCGGCCCCCCCATCGCTGATAGAACTATCACATCAAGACAGTTTTCGACTCGGCCTTGATGTTCATTTCCCAGGCCGGATACATCGCTCGGTACGTTCGTCTTCGCTGGATACTTATGTTGGTCTCTTATCTTATCTATTTTTCCATAGTTCCCATATGAGTTTCGCATGTGCAGGGTGACTTAGCGTTGGGCATCGACAGTCAAGCGGCAAACCTGTCGTCTCGCTTGGAAGGTCCTCCACGCTTCAAGGCGATGGCGCGTGCTGTCCTACATTCCATCCGTGTAGCAGCACAACGAATCTTGTTCGATGCTACTTGTGGCCGAAAGACAGATGCATCGGTTCCGCACCGGAGAGGGGCCCGGCCGCCCAGCCCGATGTCAGCTCGGCCTAGCCTGGGTGGTGCTCGACAGAGCACTTCGTCAGCACGGCGCAGTCATCGTGACACATCGCCGACCTGGGGAGGTGACATACCAGGGACGTCCGCCGGCCCGTCTCGGCTTCATCGTTCCTCGTCAATGCACAGTGCTCGACGCAGAGATCTGCATATTGGGGGCCCGTCGAGACATCGCACTCCCGGTTCAGATGACTCTGATGATGACGACGGCATCCGTCGTCAACACGAGAACGACATTCGTAGTCAAGACAGGGATGATGCGAGTAGAGCGTTGGCAGAGCGGTTTGCGGCTGACGAGGATTGCGGCCAGGCTCATATTGAGCAGGCTCTCCAGGGACAGAGATACTCAGTCCCTTGGGGGGATCCCGCCCACGACCACATGCATGTGGATGACGATCGTGAGTACTACGCTCCGCAGGGGGCTGACCCCAGTGGGGTGGCACCACAGCAGGACAACCAGGAGTGGATCTCGCACATGTTCGGGTTGCACGACCCTCATGCACATCAGTACTACCAACCGGATCAGTTGACGCCTAGCGAACTCGAAGATCACCCTCCACCGACACAGCCATCTCAGGGTCATGCAGGTACTGAGCGGCATGGTCCTTCTACCGCGGCTGGACAGCGATCACATGTGCCACCTGATCCGTACTCACCATCGCCTTTTCAGAGAGATAGACATGGGCATGGGCATAAGAGGGGTCGTCCGAACCCATAGCGAACATGTACTAACACTTTTATTTTCCAGTGTGTTACATTCAAAATGAATCATGTAGTTCACTAGATTTCTTATATATTTTTATTATATGATACATACTTACGTATATTTCTATAGATATATATACATATACATATACATATATATATGTGCATGTGTGTATATATATATATATATATATATATATATATATATATATCTATACAGTATGTATGTATTTATGTATGTACAGTATGATGGGAAAAACTCCTAGCCCAGCTGGTGGGAACTCTCTTCTACCTCGTTGTCCACCTAGGTTCGAATCCCCACTGATCTTGATTTGGGTTCACAGAATAGATTTTGATATTTTAGGGTTGAACTGATCTTGTTACTGCCAAACATAAAAGTCTTTACAAGCCAGATTCAATTCCATCTCTAAATCTCAGATCTATCAATCCTATTCTGTTTTCGAAAACAGGATTCTAATTACCCTAAATACTCATAACTCAGATTTAGCTAAATCTTGCCCTAATCCAGATCAGATTATTCTTAGATTATGATCATGGGTATGTCAATACCTTAATCCACAAAGTTGGCAGCCAAATCGTATCATCTAAGCCGTTTTCACATATCAGTCCAAATTATATCGTAATTTAGTCCTTTATTTGATATCTAGAAACCCAAAAAGGCTAAAATCTTCAGATTAATTCCAAATTCAAAATTTCTTCAGCAAATCTTTTTCAAATGCTATTTGATACAATTTTCTCTTTTGTGCAGATTACAAAATCACATTTTAAAGACCATAATTCAAAATCGACAAAACTCATATCTTATTTTACCCTAAAGTACCCTATTTTCAGTTTATATCGAAAATCATCAAATCAACTCATATTTTATCAAATCTCTTGTTAGATGAGTATAATATATAAGTTTATACTTATTTATGAAATCAGATTACAAATCAATCCGTAATTTAATAATTAAGATTAAATTAATTCTTTTATTTGTGCAGATGGCTGAAATTGGGAGCTTGTCGTGCTCTGGGAGCACGACAAGGACTTGTCGAGCTCTGGGAGCACGACAAGCTCCTAGTCGTGTTCCTGGAGCACGATAAGAGGCAGCCCGTGCGACTAGTCGCTTGTCGAGCTCCCAAAGCTCGACAAGCTGACGTGGCAGGCCATTTTTGTAAATTTTCGCAACTGTGGGTTAATTTTGAAATTATTTTTTAATTCTGGGTTAACAGTAAAAAAAACTCATTTTCTTACGGAATAGTTAAGAAAATTTTTTTTTTAGCAACCTAGTTCTCACATTTGATGTCCACCACTAAATCTTGATTTAATGATCATCACTTAATCTAATAGATTTTAGATTATCATATTTTTTTAGTTGTCGTATTTTCTTACATTAGGTTGTCGCATTCTTTTCAATTATCGCATTTTTTTATGTTGTAGCAGGTTTTTAGGTTGTCGCTTTCTTATTTTAGGGTGTCATATATTTTAAGTTGTCGTATTTTTTATTGTAGATTTTTGTACTTTTTTATTTTAAGCTGCCGTATTTTTTTGAATTGTCGCATTTTCTTATTTTAAGTTATTGCATATTCTTATTTTAGGTAGTCGCATTTTTTTTAGGTCATCACATTTTAAGGGAAAAACTTTTTTAACAACTTAACTTCCTTAATCATTAGATCTTAATCCAATGGTTATTATTTGATCAAATAGATTTTAGATTGTCATATTTTTTTAGGTTGTCCCATTTTCTTATATTAAATAGTCACATTTTTTATGTCATCGCATTTTAAAGAAAAAAACCTTTTTTTAACAACTTAACTTCCACTTTTCATGCCAACCATTAAATCTTGATTCAATGGTCATCACTTGATCAAATATATTTTAGATTGTCGCATTTTTTAGGTTGTCGTATTTTCTTATATTAGATTGTCATATTTTTTATGCTGTGGCATTTTCTTGTTTTAGGTTGTCATTTTTTTAAGTTTGCGAATGTTTTTAGGTTGTTGCATTTTCTTATTTTAAATTGTCGTATTTTTAGATTATTGCATTTTCATATTTTAGGTTATTGTATTTTTTTATTTTAGGTTGTTTTTTTTATTTTAGATTGTCAAATTTTTTTAGGTTGTTGCATTTTCTTATTTATATTATCACATTTTCTTATTTTAGGTAGTTGTATTTTCTTAGGTCATCGCATTTTTTATTAAAAGATTTTTTGTATGTAAAAGAATGAGTACTATATCCATGCTCATTTTTTGCTTTTTTTTTTTTACCAAAAACAGTAGGCAAGAAGTCTACTACTAAATATATTAATATAATAAAAGAAGATAGAAGAGCACAAGAGCAAAGAAAGAAAAAGATTACAATAAGTCAATCCATCTTAAAATTTGAATTTTAATCCTTTCAAGCATTCGAAGTGCAACTAATTTTAAATCAAAGATCAAAGCCCACTTCCAATCATAGAGATTCATAACCTGATATTGAAAAATCCTTTTATTCCAAATTTTCTAAATATTCCAGAGAGCTACAATGATAATCTCCATGAAGAAATCATTAAACACAAGATTATCATTCCTTACCTTCCAAATTATATCAAGTAAAGAAGAATTCAATATCCACTCAATTCCAATGAAATTCTAGCATTGAATTGCAAAGTTACACTCAAACAAGATATGAAGTTGAGTTTCAGTATGTCCTTCCGAGCATAAATCACAAGTATTTGAATGAATAACCATGTTCTTTGTGTTTAACATTTCTTTGGTGTTTAATCTCTCTCAAAGAAAAATTCAGAAGAAAACTTTAATTTTGAGCATACAATGATTCTTCCAACATCATTTAAAGATAGGATGAGTGAAAAAAGATACCCATCAATCTTTTGTAAACCTTATTAGTTTCGAATTTCTGCATACTACTATATAGCATGATCCAAAGGTCGTCCATGCTCGTAGCTCCATAATTGTCTTGGTGTAACAGAAGAAAGTATTGATATTGCATATAAGCCATATCAGATAAAGGTAATTGAAATATAGCTTCACCTAAATCTAAATTCCAGAATTGTTGAACAGTTAAGGATCTCGAAGAGAACGAATACAACTCAGCCCCATTTGTGAGATAAAATCTCAGAAAATCAAAGATCATTTCATAAATCACAATTATCTCCCTTCCCAATCAAACACTTAGAAATACCTTTAAAAATGACTAAGAGATGTAAAATATCCTTCCACCAAAACGACCCAACTAATTGAGCTCATTTTCTTCTTAATAAATATGTGATTTTCTTGTAAGGTCATATAAGCATTCAATCACCGTTTTACACTAAGCGATGTGGGGTGACTACTTAGTTTACCATGTAGTGTCTTTTTGAACACTATGAGTATTGTTATGAAGTCGTCGACTAGTCGTTCAGTTGGTTGACCGCCTCCGACTTGCGCCATCGACTCGACTGGCCAAATAAGTCAGGCGACTTGGTGGTCTGGTCGACAACTAATCGTCGCTGAGCATTTCAAGTCATTGAGGGCCCATATGCAATGAGAGAATTGAAAGAGACAAGAGAGGGAGAGGCACGATAGAGAGGAAAACAGATCTAAGATCAAATCTAACTTCTAAGTGAGGAATAGGCGAGAGAGAAAGGGAGATAGCCCGCCGCTGTTGCAACCCTCGCAAGCCCTCGTCGCCGCCGTCGTCGCAACTCTCTGCCGTCGGAAGCCCTCAAGGGTTGAGGCCATTGAAGCCACCGTTGTCGGAAGCCGTCGACCTCAAGGCAGTAACCATCGTCGTAACTCGCAAGCCCTTAAGGCCGCCGTCGCCCCGAGCCCATGGCTAGCCTGTCTATTGTCATCGCCCCGAGCAGTCCTCGAGCTGTTCGCCCATAGTCGACGCCTCTGACACCCGTCACTGTTCCTTCGCCATTGCCTCAATCCCACCCGCAATGCAAGTGTGCAACAATTTGCTTCTGTTCAGCTGTTTGCTTTGCCCTTTGCTTTGAGGTTTGCTTCCTTTTGCAGTTTTGCTTTGGTTATATTCATTGTTGGCTATGTTCAATATTCGTTCACTGCTGTTGGCCTTGAGTCTACCTTGTTGCTTGCTGGCTTGTTGCTGCTCTTTTTGCTCTAGTAGCTCCACTACTAATCTAATGGCAAACCAAGTTTCAGCCGATCCACATCCGATTGTGGTAGAGGATAGCGAGCAGTATGATCCATATCCAATTGTGGCAGAGAATAGCGAGCAATAACAAAGCAATCAACTCTCCTAGTCTTCATCTTGGAGTCGACTATGACATATAGTTTATTTATTTTGTTTGTTATTTGTAGATCCATACCAAAAAAAGAACCGATTAGAGCACAGGAGATTGAATACTTTGGTTTACATTCAATATAACCAGAAGATTGCAAGTAGGTTTCAAGAGCAACGTGTGGAAGAAAGCAATTTTAATCCATTGATCCTAGAAGAGTTTCAGTAGGATAATGAATGGATTGACAGTGCCGAAAAAAATTCATCATGCCAACGATGATCTTGAATGGGCTCATGTTAATGAAGCCATTGGTGCATTGCATCACGCACGCTTTGGGGTCGCAATCTTTTTAGGAGAGCTCATGGTGAGCTGATAAGTTATTCTTGGTGTGTAAGAGTGGTTGATGATAAGTTGGAGTCTGACAATGAAGATGATGAACTTTTTGTGGTTGGCGATGAAGAAGTTGAGGATGATTATGAAGAGGCTCCACCTTGTCCTACTCATGAGAGTGATGGACCAAGTGGTAACGAGGGTCATTTGAATTATCTTGATTTGGATGACGTTTGATTTGAGATTTAAGTTGAACCATGTTGGTGATTTGTGATGAATGTGCTTTACTTTTGCTATTTGATACTTCAGTACTTGATGTCTTGTTATTTAATTATGGTTTAGAACATCATTATTATTGAGAACTTGTTGTTTCATATGTTTAATCATTAAATATTAATGTCTTATTAATTTGTCTTCATACAATATAATTTTGTCGACTAATCAGTCCTATAATGACTTAGACCGACTGACCGACTTGATAACACTGACTACAACTAACAAATTCAATCCTGAGTTCCTTATGCCCCAGTCTCGTCATACTTCCCCACTACTTAGTTTCAATTTCCAAGTTATCAAATTTTGCTTCTTAAAATTTCATTTGTAAGATTAAAAATACACACGGTGTACCGACGAGTAACATGAAGATTCAAATTTTCATTCAAGATCAGCCTATATTTCAGTTCATACTTACACAAAGAAAAACATACAAAACCACAAATATGAAAGAACTCCACTTTCTCAATAACAAAATTAGGTTTTTTGAGTGTCCCAGAGCAATACCATTGACACAGGAACTTTTGTGATCCTTGAGCCGATCTAATATTATAAGTACAATGATACGAAATCTGAATCCAGATCACCAGCAAAAATTAACGCGTTTCACTCATTGGCGTATGTTGAATTAAGAAAAGATGCATTTGATCCATGATCTCTTTAGTTACAATTCCAAATTAATTACACAAACCAACTATTCTAATACTTAAAAAAAATAGAAAGAAATGGCAAAATATCACTACCAAAATTGTGAATTTAACAAAATACCACTAAAGAATCGTTTGATTCAAAAAAAATTTCTTAGTATTCCCATTACTTATAAAAAGAATATGGTACTTGGTGTTTGATTGATCACTCCGTAAAATACATTTCAATATAAATTTCAATACATTCAAATTGGATATATTCTTAATCCATTACACATTCACTTCAGATGAATTATAAAACATATTACGATTGCAATTACAATTCTCAACTAAATGTATCTAAATGTCTCATTAATATGTGAACTCATGTTCCAGATGTCATACTCATAAATATACTCATAATCAATTGTATATTATAAAAATGACACTTCTACAACGGAGCTAAATATTTCCCCCCAAAAAAAATACATTAGCACAGCTATGCCTCCACCGATGTTGCTACTTCACCAGTCCTGGAGGAAGCATGATTACTCACTCCACAGGATGAATTATAATTTATAATGCTGGTGTTATTACAATTTTTCCCAAAACTAACAAACAGTTCAGATCTTATAAATCACTTTTTCTAAATTGATAGTATTCTTTATGTATTTTGAATTATATACCTCTTTGCACTCAATATATTTGATTATTGGAGGCGCAAATACTCTCCAGGTTTTTGCAATTGGCATCCTGTTCACGTTCTACATAGAATTGTTCTGGTTCAGCTTTTGTAGCATCCAGATTCCAAAGTTGAGACCAACACAAATCAAAAGGGAACCGACAAAATCAACATATCACATTAAGCTAGTCTCTGTATGGTCGTTCCCCAACAGTGGCTGAAAGTGACATGAAATATCCGAGCAGTTTTACTGTGGTAAACACTCAATTGGCCTGTTCAATTGTTCCTGCAATCCTAGTCGATGTTCTCCCAATTCCATTTTTCCTTTTAAGTAGCACTTTCATTGTGTTCTCTATTCTGGTCATCGATAACGACATATGAAGTATCAGCAACAATATTTTCTTCTGAAACCATGCTGCTTTCCTGATGAGGGACAACCTAATCTGAAGATACTTCTACAGTTGTACCTGTAAGCTCAGTCTTGTCATCTTGGTGTTTCTGCAATCCAGTGTCGTCAATCTGATTGCTTGTATCAAGAGCCGTAGTACTACATTCTGCATTATCCTGACCCGGGACCTTGGATGCATTGATGTTTTCACAAGATTCACCATTTGATACATCAGCCAGAGCCCCATCCACATCCATGCAGGTGATGTCGGCATACTGGGAATGAGCGGTGTTCCGTTCTTCAGCCCGAGTCTCACCATCATTCTCTTGTGTTTCTGGTGCTGGAGGTACAGGACCTACAGACCCTGCATCTACATTATTATCTCCCACATCCAACTGGTGCTCGCCGATTGGCTTGCTTCCTGCAGCTTCATCATCAACAGCACGGTTCAACTGTTCTATGTCATCTCCAATGGCAAGGTTCCTCCTTTCATTTTCTTCCTCCGCAGCACAATTCTGTGCAGCAATCTCCTGAGCATGATTCTGTGCTGCAATTTCCTCTTGTACCATCAATTGCCTCTTGTGCCCTATGAGCTGCTCGTTGATCCTCTGGTAACCAGACAAGAGATTGCCATAGCGACTTTGGAGCTCTCTCTCTAATGCTTTCTGATTGTTCACTTCTTCAGTTAAATTTCTGACACGCTGGGAAGCAGCCATAAGTTCCTGCTTCTGCAGTTCTTGAAAGCATTCGAGTTCTGTTGCTGCAATGTCCATCTGCTTGAATGTCTCTTGGATCTGTGACCCCAGTTTTCCAGCCCGGGCCTAAAAAATACAATATCTTTACCATTATTATTTGGAACATGAGTGCTAGAAAGGCGCGAAAGGTCAGAAACAAGAGGTCATATGTAAAATTCAGTCAGAAAAGAACCTTTATTTAGGGGGTGTAAACGGATTAAATTCGAGTCGGACATTGATCAAACCACATCCGCATCCATATCTTTAAATCAGATTTGAATTCAAATTCGGATATGCTAGGATTCGGATTTGAATCAGATAAATATTTGATATAGATTCAGATCGGATTATTCTTAATTCGGATCGGATTTTGGATTCAATCAGATAGTACTGATATTTCTTGATTTTATTATTTTCTTATTACAAACTTTAAGTATAATTCATTTTAAATTAATAAATAAAACACTTTGAATAAATTTGTATTATATTTCTATTATTTATATAAGAATTTGATTACAAAGTTGACATGCTACAAATTTTGACAGTAATTTCATGTACAAAAAACTCAAATTTGAATTCAGAGATCCAAATATATCATTTTATCAGATTTTATTGGATTCAAATGCTGATACGGATATTTTTTGTCGGATTTGGATATGGATTTGGAGCGAGAAAAAATTGTTATTTGGATGAGAAATTCCTTACAATATCCACATGTCGTCGAATTTGGTAATCGGATAATTCATATAATCCGCATCCGTTTTACACCCCAACCTTTTTTACAACAGGAACTTGATGACCACTTGGATAACAGCAGTTAAGGTTTTGTAACAAGAAATTTAGAATATATCACTTAAATAAAGGGTATTTCCATTTTTCTAGTATTTTCTTTTCGTCCTAGAGAACAATGAAGATATACTGAGAAAATGAATATAAGATATACTCAAACAGATAGTGTATATCCCTGCAAACCTGGTATCCTTGTGTGAGAAGCTTGATCTTCTGCTCAAGTCGAGAAGCCTTCTTAGCTTCATCATCCATTCTCTTCTTCAGAATTTCAAATTCGTTTTGTAAAGCAGCTAGTTTATCATCATTACCTGCTACGCTGGCAAGACCATAGCTGTTGTTAGTAGGAAAAAACATGAGGTCCTCTTGGCACGCATCATGTGCTTTCACAAAATTTTCAAAAGATTCATTTTCATGACCCATGGCCACACGAAGAAACTGAATCTCCTCCTCTACCATAGAGCCAGCCTGCCAACATATCACCGAGGACGTATTAGTAACTTTATCATTATACCACCCTACTTCACTATTCTGAGTACAAGCAAGTGTGGATGCTTTCAGTATTAAATAGATTGGTGCTTCAAAAAGGACTACCATATTAGCAAAACTGCATATATGTGCTCTTATACTTAGTCTTGCTTAGGACAAGATGAAAAAGAACCAATCATACAGAACCACAAAAAGGCACTGAGACAGAAATCATTCATGAAACATCAGGCTAGGATGGGTGGTTAAGTGCATGCATGTATAGAACTACACAGGATTATTCTTCAGAGTGAAGGTTACTAGTCATGAACATGCACAATGTGGGAGAGGTCCAAATAGAACCGCAGATGAGCAAAACAAAGTGATCATCTTCTAGTGGAAAACCAGAGAGAGAGAGAGACTATAAATACTAAAGGCCAGTTTAGAACGCAGGAATTCCATAAAAATTTTGGAGGATACTCTACATCCAGTGAGAGTAATGTTTCCTTTCCTTCAAAATTCCTACATCCAAACAGAGCCTAATGATTGGTTCATCCACTCCACAAACTAATAGGTGCCTCATCAAAAGACTTTTTAACCTCAGTATCCCAGCCATCAGAAACTACCTTATTTCTTCAACCCTAACAGGTGTGCATACAGCTCCCAAAGCAATGTATTCTTTATGTTCTCTCCCCTCAACAAATCCTGTAGTTCTAGTTCCACAACTAATGAACAAACACGAATGATAGACAGACCTGATCAATGCCATCATTGGGAAGAGATTCACTACCAATGAACATAATACAGAACTCCAATGTTATAGGACACTATTCCGTGACTTGCAAAAGGCTCTAGAAGTGCTGCTATAAAGAATATAATCTGTATAGCCTGAATAGACATTTCACTAGCTTGGACCATGTGATTAGGTTCTTGATGAAAATTTAAGATTGCCCAATAATGACGAATCCAAATATGCAGATCGCCACATGCACCTTAATGAAATACAATATAGTGCAATATAGTAGTGCTATGTAGGAAGCTAACAATTTCAAACTCTCTTAGACTTGAAAAATTCATATGCGAAGGGTTTTTTTTAAAAAAAAAAATCTTAAACATGAAGTAAAAGTTAGCAGGAAAAGAAAGACACAGTTTATCATCGTCAGGATACCGAATAGTATGGCGAAAAACATGACATACTTCTTTCAGTTCATCCTCATCAAAATCTTCAATTTCAGGTATAAAAGCTGCCCCGTTTGCCCGGCGCTTGTTTCCTTTCTTTTTCTCTTTTTCAGACTTTTCATCAAGTGGGTATTTAGCATTATCATGCTCGAGAAGCCTAAGGAGCTCCTCATTTATCTGTTCATCAGCCTGTTCCAATGACGTAGGAGGCACAAAAGTACTTCTACTTCTGCTTTCACCACCACTAATCAGGGATTGCCTTATAATCTCTACTGAAGCAGCAGGTGGCCTAGGCAAACTCCTCTGTAACACTTTGGATCTCTTTCTAAGAAATACCTCCTCCCTCGCTTGTTCCTCAGCCCTCTCACGTGCTAATCTATCTGACATATCCTCTTCCATTTTCTCTTCAGCTTCTTCTTTGTCCTCTGTGATAGGTGGCATAACTATTTGGTATTCATTCCTAGCCTGTGGAATAGAAGCAAAACCAGACTGCAGATTTCTTCTTAATTCAGCCTGCCTACGAAGCTCAAGCTTAGCAGAGTCTTGCATTTCCATCTCTTCATTTATACGAAGCTCATCACGAAATGGAGTTCCTTTAGGAGTTAAACCAAAGGATTGTCCATCTCTGGAGGGTGTCATGCCAATCCTTGGGGTAACACCAGGGCCAGGGCTTGCTAAAGGCGTTGCCATGGGGTTTGGAGTTTGTATCTCTCTTTTACGTGGTGTGACACCAGAAAAATCTGACGGATGAAGCTCTGGATTGTGCCCTCCTAAAAGAGGTGTTTGTGACTCTCTCAGACGTGCAAGATTTTCTGCCTCCATCATGATAGCATCACCCTTCCCAGCTGGGGTTCTTTGTGGGGTTCGCAATGGCGTCATACCGAGTCTTGGAGTTTGGGAGTAGCTGGCAAGTAGAGCTCGTGTGGCACTACTCCCTTCAGCGAACTCCTCACCTAGAGAAGGATCACCAGAATTACCCATCTTTGCTATCTCTTCCAACTCATGATCAGAAATTTGGGGTGGTGGAAGCATTAGTTTGGACCTCTTTGTCACAGCTTCTGGATCATTGAGTTTGTTTGCTTGCATTATAGCAGCAGGAGCATCCTGCCTCTGCAGAATCTTGTTCCTCGCAATGTCTTGCTTTCTCAATTGGGCTTCTACATCCACTCTTCTTTTCCCCTCCAGATCCTCAATGGTAGTAGGAAACTTAAATTGCTCTGGAGCAGTGTCCTCACCGGCAGTATCATAAAAGCCTGGAGGTGGCCTCTTTTCAAAAGGGATCTCTGCATTGTAATCAATCCCCTTCCTCTTCCTCTTCCTGTGCCTTGTGTCAATACCAGCTGCCTTCAGTTCTCTCCTCTTTTGCAGAGATGCAAGACGCCTAGCCTCCTCAAGTTGTTTCTCTCTTGCCTTTCGCTTTGCCTTTTTACCTCTAGTGTTTGCTAAGCGAGCCCTTGCCTCTGAGAGCATCTCCTTTTCATCTTCATCCATATCGACGGGATCAGGGCGTGCAGGTTTGGACTCAGGGTTTGGATCAATCTCACCAGGACGCAGCTTTCTTGGATCGTCGTTAGCTTCATAATTCTCATCCTTTGCACAGGCAGCATCAAGTAATTTCTCATAGCGCTCAAGGCACTGCGATGGCGTCCGACCTACAATGGGTGCGATTGTCCTCCACTGAGTAGGCATGAGCTTAGCAAGATGGAGTAGCTTCTCATCTTCTTCACGTGTCCATTCAGTCTTGAAACAAAACATACAAGGATAGAATACAACACAATGATCAAAGTTGAGACAAGGATCTATTTGCAAGATAATGCGCGGTAGCAGAGTAGATAAGATAGCTGAGAGATAGAAATAAAAACAAATTATGACATGATGATAACCATGAAATGCAAATGAAGTTAGCAAAATAATAGCTAAGCATTAACTGAAGAAATAAATATAAGACTAAACACTGATCTACCATGCAAAACTCAACCCCCCAAAAATCCAACACTTAGTGAAGTAAATGAAACAAAACCACAGGAATGTCCTCTTCATCAGCAATCAGCTGCACCCCATTCTATCAGAACCCAGTACTCAAGCGAACAAAGCACAGAACTTATGTACCAAACCAACAAAGCTGAAAAACATTGCTAATAAGTACTCAAGATTTTAGAAAGCAAGAATACATAGGTCAAGATGGTGCTATAGATTTCATTTTTAACGAAACCAACCGAAGAGAAGATGACATGTTCTTCCATAGTACACTAGTGAGCGAAATCATATAGAATGTAAGAGATAAATTACATGGAATGGAACATCTAAATCATATATGATGTCATAGCTAAATTACATGGAATGGAACAACTAAATTGGATACCTTCTTGATGGATGGGTCGAGCCACTCGTACCATCGGGCCTTGCACTGCTTGGCGGACTTGCGGACGAGCAGCGAGGAGATGCGGGCCCACTGGTTCTTGCCGTACTTCATCACCGCCGCCTTGAGGATCTCGTCCTCCGTGTTCTTCCACACCCCGCCCTTTATCATTATCCTCATCTTGCCGAATCTTCTGTTTCTTCTCCTCCTTCTAGGGTTTTACGGCTCCGGCGAGGCGCCTCGCCCGGCGCAAGGCGGCGGCGCGGCGACTAGGGTTGAGGGTTTGGTGAAATGGTAGGTGGGGTGGAGGTGAGAAGGGGACGGTGCGGCGGCGGCGGCGGCGGCGTGGCTGTGCACTGTGGGGAGAGATGGGATGGGAGGTTGGTTAGACTCATAGAGGGGGCGGTGCGGGCGCGGATTTTGGCACCATCCGTAGCTATCCGACCTAAGTCGGATGAGTTTTCAAGTTTGATAAATACAATTATTAAAATAAAAAATAACTTTATATTTAGAGGTTAATTAATAAAATTATATGATATTAATAATAATTAAATATAAGATATCACAAAACTAATCAGTAAAAGGACCAAAAATTTTAGTGAAGCGTCTTCATAGCTATTTCATTGATAAAAATAATAAAGGATGTATAAATTCTATTATAAGAGAAAAAAAAAGTCTTTACTATAAAAGTTTCTCTTATAGTAAATCACTAGACTAATGATTTTAAATGGTGTATTTTGTCTATTGAAAGAAAAAAAAAGATTTATCATTGGTCTAATGATTTACTATAAGAGAAACTCTTGGGAAATATTAGATGTTTTATTTGATTGAGATTGAGAAAGTAGTAATTCTCTTGAACTCCATCAGTGAAAGCATAGAATAGAGTATATTGAGAACATTGGTGGATACTTTGATAATTGTAGTCCATAAATGGAGAATTTGATTTTGTCAAGGGATGTTCTTACTGAATTATAAATGAAAGAAAAGATATTGTAGCATGAAGCTAGTGATTTTCTGAATTTGAAGTAATTTGTGAATGACTAAGGAGATGAGAAAACGTTTATAAAAAATGTCAGTTTTTACAAATTTGAGATTATAATTGATGATTTATCTAGAGCTTAATTAGATTCAGAGGTGTTAGTAGACTAAATAACATGTCCATTGAGATCCATAAGATTTTTTTTAGTGAGGAAATGGAATACTATCTCATGAGTTATGGAAATGATGGACCTTCAAGATGGAATGAAATGATTAACAAGGTGTATAGAATAAAATTTAGATCAAGTAATAACATAAGCAAGAATGGTCGGGTCTGGAATTTGGAGGACGAAATTGTTTTATAGGAGGGGATGTAATATCTCAAATTTACTATTCATAATTGTGTTGAAGTTGATATAAGGCTCAATCCAAATATACATCTGATATAAAATCTATAATGTATTTAGCCTGATTAAACATTATTATGGGTGTGCAAAGAAAAAAAACGTTTTGCTTGTGCCATATAACTGGTAGTGTTTCTTTAAGTCCCAAGAAATTACTAGTATTTGTTTTACTTCATGAGAACGAAGAAAAGAGAAATTATTTTATTACTATATCCATTTCTTAGGATCTAACAAAGGAAATAAATTTAATAGTCTTCACATAATTTATATTTGTTCAGTGAGAAGGTATTTTCAAATGCCTAGTGAAAGAAAACTAAGGCCAGATGTGTGCATTTAACTAATATATTTAAGTGTATGTCTAATTGGTAACCAATTCTAGTCCAATTGATAAGTCATCTAGGTGATTTAGTAGAGACTAGAATTCAAATACCAAATCCCTTAGATTATGAGTTTAAACTCCACAAGCGGGTACATGAGTTATTTGTTGTTAATAAGAGTTGATCCTTCATGTTGCTTAGATATTTTCTTTAGTTCTCTTTAGATAAGAAAAAAAATGGAGAAAAGATATTTTTGTGAGGGGGTGATATCTCGCACAAGTAATACCATATAAAACATGATTTCATAATAGAACAGAGTTATAGTAGTAGGTAAGTATGTCGTTCTCTTCGAAGAGACTAAGACAGAGAAAAATGTGCCTAATTAAAGTCGAATTGAAAAATCAGAAACACATGAGAGAAAAAGATCAGTTTACCTTGATGTGCCTCACTAACTGAACACGACTAACAAAAATGATTTTTATAACCATATCTCAACAAGCGGTGAAGAAAGTTGTGAGGCCGAGAGAATGCTCCTTCTAGCTATGACTAATCACAAGAGAAACTCAACTAAGCATAAAGTAGTAATTCGGTCGAAAATAGATGCAATAAAAAAAATGGGACTGGATTGCACAACACAAACTACTATTGATCCAAACGGGTAATGCAAGATTTCTGATCACTAGAAGTCAAGTTTCTAATCACTCATGCAGAGGCCAGGCAATTCAAAAGCATTGCCTTAAAGATTTGCATCCACAGAAAAGAAGATTTTGGAATTTAAACTCAGAATAATGAAAAGCAATATGATGCCTAACTATAAGTACCATCAACTGAGATCGCAAAGTTTAAATGAAACTCGCACTCATTGGACTTTGTATTCACTGAATTGAATAAGGGACACTAGAATTGAATCTCTAGAATCAGTAACTTACAATCTCCAAACAAAAGTCAATCAGACAGTAGGTAGTAAGTGGATTGGGTTTATTTAATGCAGATAATAACACAAAGGTCCAATATCACAGAGCATAACAAGAGGATTTGAGATAGAGCATAACATTTGGGGAGACCCCGAAGCCTCTGGACCATGATCTCCTAGGGAGGGGCTTGGGCCTCTGAGCTAGGGGCACCTGAGGATACCTCTAAGCTTCTGGGCCACTGTCTCCTGAGAAGGATCGGAGTCTCTAGGCCAAGGACACTCGAGGAGACCTCTAAGCCTCCAGGCCATGGTCTCCTGGGTAGAGCCTGGACCTTTGGAGATGCCGTCTCCTAAGACAGCATAAGGATCAAGGGGACATGTGTCAAAGATCCATGCATCATGTCAGGTGAAAAGACCATCCCACCCTTATCCAAGGGTCTAGACTGGGGTAGTTTAGTCTTTTCGAACTTTCGGGGTCTATATATACCCCTTGTATCCCTTCATTTGTAAGACAATTGTCATTCAAACAATTTTTGCACACTAGCCAATAGGCATGCCTAGGAGCTCTCTCCCCGCGAGACAGTCTCCCCCGTCAGCTTATGCTGGGAACGCACCGACAAAAGTAGCGTTCCCACTGGAACCCGAACCTGTATAAACCCCTCGTGTCATCCTCTTGTGATTTCCTAGCGCGTGGTGATCCGTCACACTGTCAGTCCACATTGTTGATCGTGTGTTCTACATTAAGAAAACCTATTGTGGGCTTCTAATACTATGATAGTTGGCACAACCCGTGGGGACCTATGATGATTTGCCAAGGCTCCCCAAAAAAAACAAAGAATTTGTCCTCCATCTAGCATGGCAATGGCCATAGTGACCAAGTGCGTCCTGTGCAAGAGGCCACCACCGTAGCATCTTACCCCGGGAGCTCTTGAGGAAAGGCAGTTGCGGCGACCTGGCATACCACCCATGTGGTAGTACGCCCGATCTTTGAACATTTCCCGAATAAAGTTATATTATCCGAAAAATGTTCGTTACAGAGTAGCGAAGCAGAAACATGGTTTCATATAACAAGGTGCTTAATTACAATTATATACATATGCTTATTCCTCAAAGGAATAGTTCCGAGATGGTCGCAACAGTCACTCTCCATCACCAATGCTGAAGTAGGTGGGATCGAAATATAGTTGCCTTCCTCTGGATAAACCTCCTCAGTTGCACCGGTCGGCATCACATCGTCGAAGGAGTACTTAAGGTCTAACAAGGATATACATATAGCAAGGATGAGTGCCGAAGCACTCAGCAAGTAATTTGAGAATATAAATGCGTCATGCATACCTAAACTATTCTAAAGATATTGTCATGTTATATCACATTAACCCGAATAAGTTTTCCATTCCAAATTCATTTGTGATTGTAAAAAACTCTATTTTAAGCAAACTCTACTGAACACTTGTACCACAGGGTGAGACCACCTGTAAGTCTCATTTCCTGCTGCAACGCAACTTCCAACCTGGAAGTAAGGAGTGAATATCCACATTTTACTCTACAGAGGGGTATCACTTTACCCACAGAATCTCTTGATTACCGTGTCGGTGTTCGTCAACAGTGCTCCGCATTTCTGATAATGCGTGACATCATCAAGAGAACAAAGTCTTTTTCCAATCCTTTCACTAGTTCCCTCCACTGGTATGGTACCGTCATACCTGTGTAGTCGGATGCATCCGTTACACCCACCAGTTGAGCCTATAGCTCCAAACCCACCTCGGGTCATTCTTTCATTATAATACTTAAACATATACGTTCCCATTGTGGAGGTGTACTAGCTTCTGGATAAGATATTTGACTAGGCCCGTCTCATACTAGGTCTGTGGTTGATACGGGTATTACGGCGCTGGGTAGAAATGACAGTTGGTTGTATCCTTAACTTTATAAATATACTTTAATACACGATTCGAGCCCTCCTTCGGCTCTCTTTAAGATTACTCATTTTCATCTATCACATTTTCATCAAGTTATTTAACTTTCATTCTCAACACTTTTATCAGGGTTACCCAAATCCATTTACAATATCTTCATCAAGACCAACCTTTATCTTTTTATAAAATATTCTCTTTGATGCAAGATGGTAAAACTATATAGATTATCAAATAGGGGATAACAACATTAAATTTACCAAACATGTTCGATATGGTCAAGAATAATACTTGCCTTGCTTTCGTAAAATCCAGTTGAAGACGTTACCAGGTTATTGACGTTCTTGTGCTCGCCTCGCTTGGTATCTTGCTGTTGGCTCTGGATCCCTTCTGTTTCCTGTGTGGCTCCTGTGGCTGCTACTCCTTGAGTCTGGTGGTTTTGCCTTAATCTCGACTGCTCTTACTGGTTTACTTTAGCTCCTAGTGATCTGTGTTGCTGTGTGTGAATTGTGCTGTAAAGCCTGATTTATTTGGTGTGCTACGCATGCAACCGACTCAAAGAGGGTTGAGGTGGCTGTGATCACTGTTCCGGCAAATAGGTGTCTCTGCCCCAGGCTGTATTAGTGTACTTTGGACTAATCTGTGAATCAGAAAAGCTGGAGGGGCTTTGTGCAAAAATTCATAATGAGGCCGTGAAAAGCTTCAGGGCTAAAATGCAAAGCTGTGGTCTATTGGGCCTCTGGGCTCACGGCCTTGTGTTTGGACTGATTCTAAAAGAAAATTCTCTCTTTTGTTTCTCTTATTTTGTTTAATGCCTTTGAGACTCAAAAACGACCCGAAATAACCCGAATTCGAATGCTGGATGATGACAGGTGGATATTGCATGATGCTGACGTGGAGGGCTACTGGTCACAAGTGTGTATATGTATGCTTGAAATTATGCATGCATCGGTGTGTATCTAAGTATATGCACAATTGTGGGTGTATGTTTTGTTGTGTACAGGTATATATTTGTGTATATGTATGACTGTGTACATGGGCACATATATTTGTAGTGTATATGTGTTTATTTGTGTATATGTATATGCAATGTATTCTCAGTTGTACTTGAGGGGTATGTGCAAGTGATGATGAGGTGTTAGTGTTGTAGCAGGAGGAAATAAGTGTATAATTGTAGGCGTGCTTGGTCCTACACATTCATGTGTGTGTACATATATCTATATATCTAAATGTGTGTGTATATGTATCAGCCTGGTGTGGTCTGAAGGTATACACACATCTGTGGAGTTAAGAAGATTTGTGCATGTATTTTCATATGCATTTGTACAGGTGTGTGTTGTATTATGTGTATATATATGGCTAGGTGTGTGCACACCTACATATATGCAAGTGTGTAATGCAAGGTCTAGAAAAGAAATGGATTCAGAAGTCTGAGTTTTAAACTCGACTGAATAAAGAATCTGCAAAGAGGATTTAATTGTAAATATGAAGGTTGATTGGACTAAATTGCAATATTCACAATCTGGGAGCAAGTTTGAATTTAGTCCAATAGGAATGGTTCACACAAGAGGCACTTTAAGGAAGTTTAGAGTTGAATCGAAGATGAAAATGAAAATAGAATTAGGGTAAAAGTGAATAGTCTTTTTACTGAAAAACGGCTGAAACATGAATAGCTGAGTCTCGGGGCTGAATCTGAACTTATTGCAAAAGGGAAACTTGTATAAAATAGTAGAAAGGATATAGTCGTTCAGTTGGATTGGAATTTGGAGATGATTCAAAGATTTTGGCCCGTTTTGATTCTTCGAGAGCTAAAAAGGACTGATCCGCTATGAAATTCGGGCTGAATCGCGAAAAGTGGTCAAATGAACTTGTTTGGCTGAGAAGTTTTAGGACTGGTATGCAAGCTTACTAAAATTTAGGATTCTAGAGAAATCCAGAAGAAATCTACTCTAGAATCAATCGAACTGAAGGCTGAAAGGTTAAGAAGGGTAATTAGGAATTCTAGTTTTCTAAAACAGAACTGGGTTTAGTTTATGGGCTTTAGGGTCTGAGTTTGATCTGGTAGCTGAAGACAAATCAGTATAAGATAGGTAAGAGGTCCTATCTGTTCAGTCTGACTACCATTTTGGGCTGTCTGGGGAATTTGGCTGATTCTGTGATTAAGAGAATCAGGAGATTGGACTAGTTTGTAATTATTTTAAAATAACTTAATAATCTAGCTTTTTGATAAAGTATGTTTAAAGTAAAGAAGTATTGTAGACTATTTTACAAGTTAGGGCTTAGTTTATAACTAATTAGAGTTTTTGAATCATAGTAGAACTATTACTTAAAAGAAATAGTCTTACACTTAGATTTCATAAATAATTATAATTAGATGATAAATGGCATTTTACAAGAAACAGAAAATAGTGTTTTTAGTGAAATAGGTACACATGCATACATACACTTGATTGTGCACATATGCACGAGTACATTTAAGGAAAATATCTTTAACTAGTTGCGAATTCATTTATATTTTAGTTAAAACTTCTTAGAGAGTACTTTTAAAAGTAGTTTTGCAGTCAAAACAAAAATGAAATTTTCAGGTTCAGGTTTTTGTAAAGCAAAATTTCCAGGCCCTATTTTCGGGGTGTTACAGCAGTGCTTCCCACCTCTGTCGCTAGCCGAGCCGAGGGAGCCAAGCTCTTCCCAAGCAACCCACTGGCCATTGGGGACCCCGTCTTGAGAGTGTTGATTGAGGGCCAAGCCCGAGCTTATCATACTCTCGAAGAGCTGCTACGCACTTTAGCGCGTCCCCCTGCGCCCATGTACCCTCTACAGTTCCCCTACATGGGCATTCCACCTCCATTCATGATGGGGCCCTCGATGGGAGCTTTCTCAGCCCTGTTCCTGGCTTCGCACCTGACTTTGTTCCCAAGTCCATCGTTAACGGCACTTCCTACACTAGCCCCTGCACCTCCGGTGTACTTGGTGCAAGAGTCCCCAGCACAAGTGGGGGTCTCCCCGGCACCGAGCACTCACCAACTCCCACGCGGGGGCTCCTCGAGAGCCGGCCCCTGGGGCCAACTCCCCAAGCTCCCCTGGTGGATCAGACTTGTTTCAACCTAGAGGAGGTAGAGCAAGTGGGCATCGCCAAGCCAGGAAGGTTCCCTCCCATCACCGCTCTGAGCCACTCTTGAAGTGCAATCGCCACCCTTCCCCAACTGTGAGAAGCCTCACTCTCATGCGGACAAGGGGAAGAGGCCAGCAGTTCAAAGTGACTGTCACCTCCAAGAGGCGCCTTGAGGTGCATGAGCTTAGCTCCACCAACCCCGAGGAGAGGAGGCGTTACTGCCAGGCGGGTGGTCCCCTACGGCTGCTCTCTAAGTTATATGATGAGTGCACCTCCCTAGTCAAGGAGGACAGCGACCAGGAGTCTCCCTAAGAAGTGGAGGGGGCTGACCAACCCTTGTGCCACTATCTCTGGTGCATCCGGCAGCTGCTGCCCTACGGCCCACCACACATTGAGCACTACAACGGGGATGTCGACCCCTACGAATTCATGCAAGTTTACTCTACCGCCATCTCGATGGCAACGGGAGACGAGAACGTTCAATGTAATGTTTTCTCCCTCTACCTCTCGGGGATCGCCCGTTTGTAGTTTTATAACCTGAAGGAGGGCTCTATCAAGTCGTTCATACAACTCAAATGTGAGTTTTGCACGAACTTCTTGGGAAACTATGTGTATCCCTTGACTTCGTTGTAGCTCTACACCATCAAGAAAAAGGCGGGAGAAACCATCCAAAACTTCTTCAAGCGCTTCACGCAAGTGAAGAGTAAGGTGGCGCATGTTGTCAACTCCACTGTCATTGAGACATGCAAGAGCGGGATTCTTCCCGGAGAACTCCATCAAAGACTCTCCCAGAACTGTCCTACCTCTACCGATGAGCTCTTTAACTTACTCGAGAAGTATGCTAGAGTAGAGAAGGATGACCTTTGAAAGAAGAACAAGGGGCAGACCGCTCCCTCGGAGCCAGACACTATGAATGAGCTACCCAGCAAGTGCCCTCGGACACCTTTGTCCCTGAAGGTGGAGGCGGTTCTCATGGCACCGACTGCTCCACTCACCCTTTCTCCAAGCCCAAGGGTAGGGGGGGTAGTCCTCTCGCGCTAGAGAAGGTCCCAAGTCAAAAGGTAAGGAGGTTGGAGCCACTCCAAGTTGTGCCTTCGACTGAAAATTTCAAACAATGTCCGACCATTTCGGACAAACTCCGGCCAAGTCAGACAAATAGGCTGGACGGATGTATATGTCTCTGGTTACATTTTTGTTAAAACTTAATACGACCAGATTTTATACTGGTACGACCAGGTTTTGTACTGGCCGAACATTGTCCGGTCACATTGGACTTTGTTCGGCCATATCAGAAAAGTTTTACTCAGACAGTTTCATTTGTCACTAGTGATCTAATGCACAATTAAGGCTCAACTTTTATTGCTCGGACATTGTCCACTCAAGACAGACTTTGTCCGGCCAATGTAGATTGAAACAAATTTTCATCTCTAAGCTCCTAGACTATATGAATATGCATTTGAACTTCAAGACTTTAGAAAGATAAAGTTACTAAAACTAAACCTCTCTTTATAGTATGACTGGTAAAATTAGAAAATGAAAACACAAATCCTGTCCACTTCTACAATAATGACAGGCAAAAGACTACAAAAATGATCCTTGATCTTCGTTTTTACCTCGGTTGTGCTTTGGGGAATTTTAGGATTCTCCGTTTCTCTTTCATATCGCCATCATCATGTTTTGACCTAAAACTTGATTAGTTTTGAATAACTATATTAGTTGTACATTTTTCGCTTGTCATTAATCATTGAAACCCTGAATAGGGTCTAGATTCAATAGACATAGCAAGAATGAGTATCATGGTACTCAACAAGAAAATAATATTCTAATTGAGCTACAGTGCAGCATGCAAAACCTTAGCTAGTGAAGGGAGTAATAGAATTACTAAGCAAGGATGAAACTCTACTGTGATTGAGAAACTCAAGTTGTTAAGTGAAACTCTACTGGACACTTTATATCACAGGGGTGAGGCCACTTGTAGGCCTCTTTTCCTATCGTGATGCAACTTCTAATCCGGAAGTAAAAAGTGAATATTCACATTTTAATCTACAGAGGAGTATCACTTTATCCATAGAAATTCTTGATTTGCATGTTACTGTTCGTTAAAATCACCCCACATTTCTCAAAATGAATGACACGATCAAGAGAACATAGTCTGCTTCAAATCCTTGCACTAGGTACCTCCATTGGCAGGGTGTCGCCATGCCAATGTAGTCATACTCATCCACTACACCACAAATCGAGCCTATAGCTTGGGGCTTGCCCTCAGGTAGTGATTTGTACCCATTCATTCATAGTTATATACATACGTTCTCCAGTGGAGGTGCACTAGTTTCTAGATAAGAACCTTGACTAGACTGATCCCATACTAGATCTGTAGTTGATACGGACGAATAAGGCGCTAGATAAAAGTGGCAATTGGTTACAACCCTTAATTTTTTGTGAGAAATTCAACCATTATTTTCTTTCTCAAGGAACACGAGCCATCCCTTGGCTCTAATGTGTTATTTTCAAAATTTACTTGCGGCACCTTTACCAGAGCCGATATCCAACTTTTATAAATTATCTTTTTGATGCCAGGTGATTAAATTATCTAGATTGTCAACTAAATGATAGCAAAATAGTTTCAACCAAGCATTCTCAATATAATCAAGGAATAGAACTTGGCTGGATCAACGAATTCAAGATCTGGAGTTTGCAAGTTGCTCTAGGGCTCCTCACTTAGATCCACTCCTGAGGATAAAATAATTATGCATATAAGTTTTTAGAAGAGCATTGGTGTCTACAATGCAAGGATGAAAACGATAGGCACTAAACGTTCTCGCCTCTCTCGCGATTCGGATACTTAGTTCGGAACTAGCCTCTAAAACTCCTTTTCCTTTAAGTAATCAGAGAACTAAAAAGTTACCCCTGTTGGATAAGTTGAAAATTGAAGTTAAAATTACTTGAACTTTATAACAAAATTACTCATAACCACGAGTCAAGTAAGTTTTAGAAAATAATATTCACATTTATTTCTTAGTTATTGAAATCCTAGATTAAAATAGGGATATTGGTTTTGAGAACAAAATTAATAGGCTAACAGGTCGAGTTCAAATAAATAGATTATTTAAAATAGAAATAAATTATAGTTTTAGAATTTACTTATTTAAAACGAAGAGTTAACAATATTAGAAACATAATTTAAATTGTGTTTATTGAAGGGGTAAAATAGTCGTTATAAACATAGAATTTAATTGATTAAATCTTTAAACAAATTAAACAATTAAATTGGAAAATATGGAATAAATAAAATAAATTAGTCAAAACAAATATTCAATAGTTAGATTAAAACTGAATTAAACAATTTAGTAATCAAATAAGTAATTAAACATTAAATAAATAAACAAAATAAAGAAAAAAGAAAAACTTTAGGTGGGCCTGAACCAGCCCAACTTCCCTTCTCTTGGGTTGGGTCGGCTGAGGCCCAACCGCCTCCCCCCTAACCCCTCTCTCTTTCCCTAAGGTTCACTCTCTCTCGCTCGCCCAGTCCACAAATGCGCTCGCCCGCGTGCTCACACGTATCACCGTTGCTAACCCTAGCTTTGCTTAATGCCAGCCGGTGGCCTCCTCACTGACGACGGCTTGTTTCGTTTCCCCCAAGTTCACCCAAACCCTCGGCCCAAGGACTCGGACTCGCACACACAGACACTCTCTCTCGCATCTAACCCTAGTTCCGCTGCCATGCTCCACAGCCACATTCCTAGCCGTCGGTGCTTCGCTAGCGATGATCCACTTCCAAATCGCCTCACCACCGCTTTCCCGACCTAAAACCTTAGCAAGACCTCTTGATTTACTCCTCTCGCCAAAACCCTAGCTCAATCCGAGGCTTGCTGTAGCTCACCGTCGTCGATGGCACATTTCTCTCGACGGCTGTTGCATCATGATTGTGTCACATCCCAATTTTTAGACCCATGTTAAAAACTTTTATACTAATTTTAAAACAATGCCAGGTATTTTTTTTATAATTTACAACTAGATTAATTTGTGTGTGTGTGTGTCTATATATATATATATTATTTAACTTCTACAGGAAGAAAGTTGCAACGTATTACTCCTAAATAATAGTAAGATGAGAGAGGGAAAATTCTTCACGTAGTTTGGACACTAGAAGCATCAAGAACCTGCAGCAGATCAAAGATATACATGTATGTATAGTGAATAATACAGAAACAAATCACAAATACACATATCAACACAATACAGCAACAGTAGTACTGCAGTTCTGGTTCTTCTCTCTTCTGTGTTCTTCATCAGCAGCCACAACAGTCTAGGTTCGAAAATTTGATTCTTCTCTACATATGATTCAACCCTTATGATATCTAGTAGCTATAAATTTAATTCTCGATCAACTCTGGCTAAAATCCCTGTCAAAACGACAACGAACTCCTCGGTTGCGTTACTATGTTTGCAATTGTACTCCTTTTACTCTATTGCAGTGTGGCGGGCTTTTGTCGATTTGGGCATTCTTCGTCGAATTCGTAGTAATCATTGTATCGGACCCCCAAGCTGGGTACTAGGGACCCTCAAGCAACCATTGCGCTGATATCGACGAGCTGCAGCAGCTAGAAATCCACCAGCGGTGAGCTCTAGAAGCTTGAAACGTTGCCGTGGTCAAGCCAAACTCAATTTTATCGATTTGACCAATCACTGATCAAATTGACTACACCATCACCCTCCTTACTACCATAGGTACCTCCCTACCAAATCTGGTGAAGTTTGATGGCCGCATGTCGGAGAATTTCGACGTTTCTTCTCAGGCAACTTCGGAGCATCAGAGTAGATATTTCATCACCTCCATCCAATTGCCGAAGCGTACACCCAATTGAGGTCATCCTCAACGTCGTTGAAGTTTTCGTTGGTGATCCCACTGCTTCATCTTCTCCGGTGCTGGCGAAACTCCAAAAACTATCCTATTCTCGTGGCCGTGCCATGGAGAGAAGGCTCGGTGAGGCCACTGATGAAATTTCTATTATGGTTGTGCCCTAAGGATGCCATAGAAGCTCTCCAGTAGGCCTTTAATCTATTCATCATCATCATCGTCTTCTTCGTCATCGGTCGTGCTAAGCAACTGGTGCTATTGCTAGAATCTAGCCACCAGTCAACAGCCACCATTGATATCGTCGCCGTTGAAGTTGGCGAGACCCCCTAGTGCCATGGCCCCGAGCCCAACCCAAACTGTTGGCCAAATCATCGTTGGTGAAGGCTTCGCCACCCGTTGCCACATCGTGCTCTGAATGCCAGCCAAAGTTAGCCCCTGATATTCAAGTTGTGTACTGAATGTCAGCCGCTGACATTCATCAAGTCAATCGACTAGTTTTAGGGTTTTAAATAAAATTCTATTCGTGTTATTTTGTTAATTATATTAATTAGAACCTAACCATATAGTTTTTACCTTATATAGATCATCTATTTGCCCAGAAAATACAAAAGTGTTGAAACCCTTATTTAATTTATATCCTGCAGGTTAGTTTATAAACCTTAAAAGTGCTAAATCACTCTAGGAAGCTAGAGACTCTAATTAACTTGAATGGTTAGGACCCTTTACCTATTTTATATAGGTTCATCTTCGAGACCTAGGTCAAATTCGGCCTCTAAGACATGTTGATTAACTCTTTTTCTGTTTTTAAAAACGTTGTTCCATTTCACCCTAAGTACCATTGTTAAAAGATGCTAATAGCTTAGTTTCTAAGTGATTTTCTCCTGGATTTTTTTTAAAATCCTGAGTCTTTTTATACTTGCATACCAGTCCTAAAGTTTCTTAAATAATTTAGATCATTTAACTACTTTCGTAATTCAGTCCAAATTTTATCAAGAATTAGTCCTTTTTTGAATTTGAAGGCTAAAAATGACCAAACTCCCCAATTGGCCTCCAAATTCAAATTAGACTGATTGATTATGTCCTCTACTCTATTGAACAGAAGTTTTCCTTTTGCGGTAAGTTCAAATTCAGACCTAGACTAAAGATATTTACATCTTACCATTTTAGCCACTAATACTATTTTATCCTGTTTTTGTTTTCGTTCTATTTTCAATCTCCATTCAAACTTTCCATGGTTTGATTTATCTACTCCACCTGTTATGTCGACCTAAGTATAAGCATATTAGATATTCAACATACATTCTATTTTATGTATTGAGTATTATAATTCTATTTTGATTGATAATGTATTTTAATTATGATTATAATTGGGACTCGAGACACCCATTGCTGAAGAGTAAATCGGCGAAACTGTATTGGGAGATCCAACCCTAGAAGAGCAAGGCAAGTCAATTGACCTTGATCATTTAGATTTAATATATTATATAACAGTGATAGAATTGTATTGGGTCTAATGACACTCAAATGCTTCATACTATTATTATCATATTTAATAGTTAATTCGGTAAACAACTAATGGACAGAGTAGGAATCACGCAATAGATAAATATGATTTTGAACACTATGAGATAATGGAATTAATAACAGAAATTTGAGTAATTTCATTATGCAGTTCAAATATATGGCAACTAAATGATGATTTTATTTAAAAATGAACTGTGTGCCATGTTAAAAATTTAATTATAAAGGAAGAATACTCGGGTAAAGTGGGTTGGAACGATGATGGTGCATGAGGCACATGGGTGATGTGGTCAATTCTTTATCCGAACACTTAAGGATTAAATCATTGTGCCTTACTTTCAGTAGCATGTTACCATACTAGCCACAAGCCTGGTATGGGACGGACATGACTCAATAACTTTGTCGAATATGTAACTTAGCTCTGCATGGATAGTGAGAAATAGAAATAATGTGATCATGAAATATGGTCCTTCCCTTGATTCACTGTTGGACAAAGGTGGAGTAACCCTACTGTGGACCAACACTGAAAAGGGACTTGGGTAGGGATATAGCTCATTACAATGGCTACATGTTTTGTTTGATGCATGATAAAACATTGGTTGGGCAGAGCTAAAGTTATTATAAGACAATAAGAAAAGTATGTGATCTTCGACTCAGTTGCAAGCAGTATTGTTGCATATATATGCACTGACAGTGGCAATCGAAGTGAATTGTGGGGAAAGTAGTACACATCTGCAGAGTGTAAAGAATGTATTCGAATACTAAAGGAAAACGAGTTGCTACGATCTAGCGATAATTTCAAAAATTTTAACCAAAAACACAAAAACCATGCAAGCATAAAATCGTAGATCAAAAGGTTTACCACTAGATGCGTGGATGCGACAACGCAGCAGTGGAAGAAGAGTCGATGTCGCAATCGGATCGTGACCAGCAGTGCAGCAGTAGTAGCTGCACCTCTACGGAAGTCCACACGTCCGGGGAAGGAGCACTGTGTGTTTGTGTGCTAGCACCAGCACACACAGCTAGGGTTTTACGAGATCTATCTCGTGGATGGTGGTGGCGACCAGAATAGATCGGATATCAAATATTTTTTGCATGCCCACCTCGCCTCCTTTTATAAGGCCTTGCAGATAAATCCTACTCAAATGCGAACTCTAATCCCAATGATAAACTCATTACCAATAGGGGAGTTGTTTCAGATCCCATCCGAATTAATACCCCAACATATTAAGTGCGTGACCCAGTAGGTTTGTGTATATTTGGTCGCGACCGAAAACAACTTCCCAAATCACAAGTCATAAGCGGTCCCTAGTAAGACATTATGACTACCCGCATGTACACGAAAATCATATCTGATGAACCTGTACAACTTATCATGGATTATCTCTTTGCCTCACGATACCAGATCAAATTCAAGGTGAGAAATGTGTCATCCTTGAATAGCTCGGTCCTTTCTCGATCTTGTAATGGACTAACCTTTATCCATAGTTGATTCTCAACTATATTCGGCACAGTTATGCACTTTCTTAGTCCAATTACATTAAAGCGCCCATAGATATCTCTCTTAAGATATGATAGAGGCAAATTCCATCTCGACTATTCACTTCCAACCACATGATTCATAGCATATTTGTATATCACCTTTATGATTAATCGGTTAAAAGCAGTTGTTGATGACACCAAGGTATGCTCCTATACATGTATTAAACCATAATGATATCAGGTCAAAAGATAAACCAAAATAACTGTTAGAAACAAACTGATGACACATAAAATCTCAACAGTGTTTCAAGTTGGGTCAATCCGACCAACATGTGTCCACCACATTAACTTGATATCTCATATCCATGGTCCGTGAAACTTGACTATCAATCAATGATCGTGCTGACTTATTTTACATTATTATTCCATGTAATGCCAAAAGTCAGGGATGTCTAGAATAAGTATCATTGATAAAGCTGTAAATAAATTGAGACAATTCATATATCATTATAAAGAGTTCCATGAATAAGTCACATACTTGTTGATCGATAAAAGTGATACTTTATTCAAGAAATACAATAAGAATTGATAAACATGATATGATACAACCATCTCCATGATTGCCTCTAGGGCATATCTCTATCATATACTCCACACCCTCGGATCAGGATATGTCATGTTCAATGAACTTATCATGTGGTTGGGCACAAATAGTTTTATGAATGACATCTTAAACTAAAATGTTAGATCCATCTTTGAAAATTTAATTGCAATGTATGTTTCTATCAGTGTTAATAAGAGCGCAACCACTACACCACAACGATAATTTATGAATTAGTTTGTTATAAATACTTCCATGGATCTTTCATTATGTTTATCTATTATCTTAATATAAATGCTTCTTATTACAATTAGCTTGCTGAGTACCTTGTACTCACCCCCAAAGTTTTAATTCATTAGAAGAATATGAAGCTAACCATGAACCACTTGAGGATGAGCCAACTCTACTTGAGGGTGAATTTGATCAATTCTTTTAAGGTCATAGCTCATGGTAGAGCTCGGCTGTGAGAAGGACTATTGTACACATGTGACATAAATAAAATTTGGCTATGATGGCCCCTACTGTAAAATATTACTGTAATGCTGTATAATTAGTGTTCGGAAGTCATGATTGTGATATACACTTCTCTTTACAACTGCATCCTGGGAAATTGTAAGCCACAGGGGACTTGCCCTGGCAGACCCCCATAAGGCACCCTGTCACAGATTGGTTGTAGCACAAGCTGCATTGCACCGCCTCCTCTTTGCGGCCCACGGCTGCACCTGGCTGTGCCCGGCTGCACCCAGCCGCGCCCTTGAGGCGTGTGGACGCTGTGCCGACCGGCTCACCGGCTACCCGAGTCCTCGACGTCTGCACCCGACCGGCTCACCGGCTACCCGAGTCCTCGACGTCTGCACCTTAGGTAAGTTTCATAAACCTCTAGATGTCACTGTGGTGCCAGGCCTGTGCCCTGTGCTATGCTCTTGTGCGTTCTTGTGAGTTTTGTGCTTGTTGTGAATACAATTCTTATATTTTGTGATGTCCTCATGTTGAATCAATGATCTAATGAATCCTGGAGGGTGTTTGGGTTTGATTTTTGTGTGGTTTACTGCCCTCTACACAAATTCTCAATAGAACAACAAAAACATGCTTGATATAGAGTTCAATTTCACCTTGTTGTTTTCACTTGATTCCCTCCTCCAGCTCCTTGGTTGCCCATGATATGGTTCCTGTGAATCAAATAGAACAGAAAAGTGAAGAATTGCTAGAACTTGGCTCTGCTATTTCTTTTTTTTTTTACAGAATGCTATTGGTTCTTACTTTTATTCTACTGTCCAGGCCTTAATTGTGATTGTGGTGTAAGGATTGGATGTTATATGGTGTGATTGTGCATGAACCACCCTCAAATGGGTTGAGCTGGCCGTGGTTACTATTCCAGTGAACAAGTGGCAATAGTTGAGGTGTGCTAGTTGTGTTTTGGACCTATGTGCAAAATCAGAGAATGATCCGTTTGAGACCTAGCCTTGATTTTCGCACTAGGCTCACCCAGATACTAATATAAGGAATAACGAGATCTTATTTGGAAGTACCGAAACCCAAAGGATGATCGAAACATAGCTCAAAGTAATTACACAACTCTTTATTTCGAAGAGAGCTTTACACGTCGAACGTTAGACACACTTGCTTATGTCGAAAGAACTATAAGCTGGATATATGATCCAAGGCTGTAATAATATTTGATAATCTAAACTAGACCTATTACAAGGTATTTATAGTCCAATCGTATGAATATGTATCAGACTCAATAACCTAAACGTATTAGACTCATATAACTAACTAACCATAAACAGATAAGCTTAGTTATATCTATTCGGATCGAATTACAATTTCGAATAGAGAATAAATTCCTTTTCAAGGTCGCAAACCAACCAATGGTCACAAAACCTTTCCGAACTCGGTTATAGTCGCGAAGCCGTATGCGACTCGACTTGAAGATCTCCCGGATCAGAGAACCTCAGGGTTCTGTGCAAAAATACTGGGTATGGTAGAGAATTTGGGTCTTTTATGGGCTAAATTGCAAAATTATAGAACAGTTTTGGGTCTAAGGGCCTGGTAATAGTGGCTATGCGTGATTAAGAAAAAGGTTTGCCCTAAACCCTTCTTCCTTCTTCTAACTCTAAATCAAGACCCGCAATGAACCCGAAAAATGACCCTAATTTCCAAAACACTCGATGATGACAAGCAAAAATTACAGGGGCAAGCAGTGGCACTCGCGCAGGCTGAGAGGTGGCTGCAATGACACCCATGATAGATACTGCACAATCTGACAGCAATCCCCCATAAAAATCCACCACATAGGTCTAGGTTTTGTTTTTCGTTAGCGCCGCCACCCCTCTGCCAGCAACGTGACCCCAAACTTGCTAACCAGCTTTGTGGTCCTCACGTAGCAGCCTTGCTCCCTAAGGCGACTTACAATAACTCCTCATGGATTGAGGGGGTAAGCGGCAACCCGATTCATACGAACCATGGTAACCAATCAATTTGTGGGACTAGCCCCCCGTTAGATACTCAAGAGCCCATTATTAAGCTCAATCATCGGACGGCATGTCGGGACTTGTCCTGAAGCCTTGAGCCGGACATACTTCTTGGGCAACGGCGGTTCCAGCGATACGACCCGGAGCCCCCGGTGAGCTTTCGAACTCAACGGGACACTTGTGCAATGTCCCCAGGGTAGAACGATTTTTCTTAACTGACCTAAGGTCTCCTGGGAATGGTTTTCTTCTCTGGTGATGCGGCCCGGAGCCTTCGGTGAGCCTCTAGGACCTCCAACTATTACCTCAGACATACTTACTAGGCAAGGGCATTTCTGGTGATACAACCCGGAGCTCTCGGTGTGCCTCTGGGCCCACTGGACCCCCCGTGCTTGAACAATGTCCCTAGGGCAGGAACAATTTTCTTATCCTAGAGACCCAAGGTCCCTTGGTTACTATCTTCTTACCTGGGATCCAAGGTCCCCAAGACATCCCTTGACAACATGACCCGGAGATTCACCAGCCTCCAATGCAGGGTATTTGTACCAACTCCCCTCTGCTGTAGGGAGGGGGGGGGGACTATGTAACACCCCTGTTTTTGCCAAACCCTAAAATAGCCAAAATCCACATCAGGACCCCAAAACCTAATCTGCTTCAGCCATTCCCTTCTAAATGCTGTTCAGAACATTTTTCCCTTCGGGACCATCTCCAAAATCTCACCCTAAAGCTGAGTTTCAAGCCTTGCTATTTTAAAACCCTAATTACCCTATTTACCCTAAACTGTTTTCCCCAATTTTGTCGAAACCCTTCAGATATTGCCCGATCTTACCAAACTTTGGCCAGATAAGTTCTACTAATCTTTTGCAACTTAGCTGCGAAATCAGATTTTAGATCGGACCCTCAGATCTCCAAATTTGCAAACAGGCCCAAGTCCTATTCAAATTATCCTCACAGAACAGCCCCTGGAATAAGTTTCAGAAATTGCAGAACAGCCCAAATGTTATTTCAGGCCCTTTTCGACCAGCGCCTGGTCGTTGCCACGACCAGTGCCCGAGCCACCGTTGCCGCGCCGCGTTCTCGCCGCATTCGCTCGCCGCCGGCCACCGTTCTTGTCACCTGTGTTGTGAGCAACCAAACCACCTCCCGCGCACGTGCCAGTGCCGTGGCATCGCCTTGCCCAGCGGTTAAACGGCCGCACTCCCGACCCTCGTTTTCGCGCGCGCTCCCGTTGCCGTGGCAGTTGCATGGCGTTACGTGTCATTGCCGGAGCTACATTGTCGCCTCCGCATCTGCGCCATCACTGGTGAAGTCCCAAGGCAACTGGCAAAGCTGCAGCACCGCCTGAAGCGCGATCACGTCGCCGTCGCCGTCGCCGTCGTTGCGCCTGCGCCCGACAATTTTCTCCCCGGCGCAAGCAACCGCTGTCGCGTTTCCCTCGCAAGCTCCGTCCCCGTACCTATTTAAACCCCCCTCGACGCTGTGAAAAAGCACAAGCTCAGGACTTAGCCAAAATTCCAGCTTCTCGCCGTTTCCACTTTCTTCTCCGGCGAGCCAGTGAGAGAGCTCACGGTGCCAGCCCTTTCCACAGCCCCTCTCTTCAATCCAGGTTCACCAGTGAGTTCCCCTCGTTCCCCTCTCTGTGTCATAGCAACCAATTGCACCAGATCGATCCCCATCGCCGGTGATCGCCGGATTCCCGATTTGCCCTGTTCCCCCAATGCCGTTCGATTCAGCCCAAATTAACCCTCAACCCTGTAGAAGAAGTTGATCAGTAAGCCTAGTAGAGCAAGCCTGTAGAACCAGAATCCCCAATTAAGCTCAAATCGAAGAAATCCCAAATTTGAACCTCGGCCGTTCGCCGGACTTCGGCGCCAAGCTTCTCCAGCCGATATCCAATGAAATTAACCTCCCCAGTAGCTTTGTTGTGCCCTAGAGACCATCCCCAAGCTTGGAATTGAGCTCTTTCGCCCTGTATCAAAAATACCCAAGCTCCAGTGTCGTCTTCTCCAGCGCCGGTCGCCGGAATTTATTCCCGGCCGATCCAGCACCTGAAACCTTGTCCCTTAGATAGATTCCAGTACCCTGAGAAATATTGTCCACTAGCTCGACACCTGGATCTGCCTAGATTGTGAGTTATGCCTATGCCAAGATTACTGTCCAGTAACTCAGCTCATGTCCAGACCACCGTGGTTCATCACCGGATTTGGCCACCCTCCGGCCACTTTCAGCCCTTGTGCCTGTTGAGTATATTGTTCCTGTTAGTAATGCCTACCTCCCAGACAAAGTGGTGCATCATTTGGAGCCCTGGATCAAAAGTTAAGCCATGCCCTAGTTTCTGGCCATGTCCAGCACCATGTCAGTGCATGTCAGCCACTGGCATTAGCCTTGTTTGACCCCTTCTGGCTGAGCAATTTAAATGCCACCTTGTCCCTTAGCTTCCTGGAGTTGAGATCTACAACTTTCTCTACTATCACTTCTCCAGAAAACCATCCTAAGACTAGTTTCCAGTTATGCCAAAGCTATGAACTGAATGTCGACCCCTCGACGTTCAATCCTTTTTAGCCGTTTCTTCGACCAGAGCCCTTGTGACCTTGCCCTAACCTTTTCCCCTGCATGCATGACTTATTTACTTAATACTTTCTATAGAAACTATTTTCAGTATGCTTATGTGGTATGTGTTTGTGTGTTAATTGTTTGCCGCAAAGTCAGAAGCGGAAGGAGCGGAAGAAGTCTTTGAAGAGCCGTCTGAGTTTTTAGACCCAACATTGCAAGGCAAGCCTCATTCCTTTGATCATGTCTCACCCAATATTTTCATATGAAGTATATTCACTGTTTCTTACTATGCATGCTTAATTGAAATACAAGTTATGTTTGAATGACATGAGCAGATATTACCTAATGGATCATGAAACCCTTTTTGTTATTGAACCTTCGTGTATACATGCTCTTGTCACCCTAGGACTCATATATTGAATATCCACATTAAACTTGAAATGGTCAAATGCATGAGAAGTTATAATGAAAACCGTTTTGACAAGAAAAATGATAAAAGGGATCAGTAGTGAGGATTGGATTGTATGGAGAGGGTGCGGTGCGCACCAGGGTATGTGAATGTTCCTCGCTATTAGTTCATAAGGACGAGAACCTTGTGCTGTGTCTCTATACGAATTGTAAACGTACCAACCACTTGCCTGGTATGGGACAGGCACAACTCAGTAGCTTTTTGGTATTAGCAGTTCCCTGCATGGTTTGACGATCTGGTTTCTCGCGTGGAAACTGGAAGGCCAAGGTTCGGCCATGAGTGATGTGAGTCAGAAAAATGATGAGAGAAAAAGGCGTAAATGAAGGAAGGCGCCCTAGACCTGATTAAGCCGTGAGCGGCTGTAATCTTAAATGGTCGTATGTCTCGCGTGGACATAGACCAAGGCTATGTGTCCTGAGGGAACATAGACCAGAGAGGCTAGGAAGTAAGGCAGTGGGGAAGACCCACAACGGTACTTGAGACTTAATTGTCTATTTACCGGGCGGGGATACTGTTAATACTGAACTGTAAAGCGTTGTGTGATCTCGGCCTTGTCACATGTGTATAAGTCACATGGAGCTGATCCGACTTGAAAGCCGAGTGAACCAGTGGATTTAAAAAGAGGTACACCTTTGCAAAGTGTAAAAGAAGTATCAGATACTCTGTACTCCCAGGTTCAGGAGTCTTTTCGCAGTGGATGTTATCCATGGGTTATAGCACAAGTAATGTTTTGGAATGTTTTCATAATGCGGTTAACAAAGTAGTGACTCATGGGAGACCACTACATCTAATGTTTTATTGAAAACCTGTTTAATGTTTAAAGTATCGTTTTCATGATAAAGTTCTGTTTTAACAAACAAATGACTTGGAAATCTATATATCTCTATCCATATGAAACCAAAACCCCGGAATCATATATTTCACTCTCATGTAAGTACAATTACATTAATCCCCGGAATGAGTGTTGCTGAGCACCAAGTGCTCACCCTTGCATTTTACATCCAACTGTAGAAGAGGGATTCGAGGATCCCGATTCCTTCAGTTATGAGTTCCCGGCAGAAGATGGAAGTGCCCCGGACGAGCCCACGTTCTAGAAGGATTGCGCACCAAGTCAAGTCAGATGTGGGAGGAGCCACTCCAACCCCGCTGCGGATTGAAATCAAGCTTTTCGTTGTTGCCTTGTGCTTTATGCTGTGTGTGCGGTACTTGGATACCGATTCTAGTTCTGACAAACTTGTTATTTTCTTAGCAACTCTACTCAGCGCCATTTTTGGTGCTTTGGGTATGTAATATTGGCCATGCTGGCCTGCTACTTGTTTAATGCTATTACTATGCTTGTCTGGTTTGGAGCTCATGTGTCATCCTGCTGTGTGTAACCTACCTGGGCGGTTACCAAGGTGATCCTCAAATGGGGGTCTCACAGACTAGCCACTTGGGTTGATGCTGGGAAACCTACAAGAAGCCTACGATAAAACGAGAGTAAAGACATGAAATTTATCGAAGTGCAAAGCTTTATTGCTAAAATTTATCCAGAGGACAAACCCCCCCCCCCCCCCCGGTGGGCCACTTACTACCCGAGAAGTGATGCCTGGGTGTAATTACATATTCGACTGGGGATGAGAAGCATCTAAGGAAAAAGGCTAAACTGGAGGACAACCCTCTCCGGTGAGCAAAGAACAGCTCGGGATAATACTCTCTGGGAACTACCATACATAGCTCAAGACAAGACCCCTTAGGGGAAGAAAACTAAAACCTCTTAAGTTTTTTGGCGAGCTCTCGAGAGATATCTTTGTACAAGAAACACACCCTTCAGAAGGCCTTCTTCAATATAACTTCTGGTTGATACTCATAGCCAGCTGGCAAGAGTATCTGAAGTGGGGGGACCTGCTGAGCTTCCAAACCTGGAGGGGCTAACTATGCTCGACTGTTGTCGAAGTTGGACAAATGCCATTCTGAGAGCCATCTTATCAAAGCCATGGCTCGGAGCATTGTTGCCTCCCTAGGGATCCCAGGGGCGAAAGCCCCCTGAGGGCATCGTTCTTCCACGATATCCGCTTCTCCATCGGCGGCAATACTTAGCAAAGCTAGCGCCACTTGCACCAAACCCGGACTAGAGGTCCTGGGATCCCCAGACCTTGGGAGCCTCCCCGACCCCGGGGCAATTTCCTCGGACACCTACCGACAACCCAAGACAAGACTTAGCAAAATATTCATTTCATTTCATCAGGAAAAGATATGTACAATTATTCCGGGGATTTTTCTAAAAAGCTACTGGGAACAAAATGTCCTAGGAAAAGAAAAAATGAACTACTGTCGAGGGGGGGGGATTCATACTTGCCCACTAGAGCCCCCCCAGGGGAGACCTCTCCTGGAGTTGTCATTGCTACTAACGAGGTGCCGATGACTTGGTCAAAAAAGGCACCAGCCAATTCCTCTAGCTCCCACCTCTGGGGCTCGAAGAATCCGGGAAAGCTCCAGGGGAGGAGGCTCCTATCACCTAGGCGTCCAACCCCTGGTGCTCGACCAAGGCCGCCATCACAGCAATCACAAAGGTCACAAGACCATGGGCCCGGACATCCGCCATCTCCGGGATAATGGAGACTTGCCGGTCAAGGAAGCGCCTAGCTTCCTTGATCGACGCTGGCAGCTCCTAAGCACCCCCCTTCGGGTCAATCTTGAGCCCGAGCCCTTCCAAGGTAGCTCGGACCCTATTCTCGATAGTGATCAGGACCTTGGCCCTGAAGGTCTTCGAGCTCCAGAGGGCTTCCTCCTTCGCCTTCAGATCCCTCTGGAGCAGAGAGTTGGTGTCCTCCGAGGCTACTAGTTGTACTTGAGCCTTCACCAGCTCATGGAGAGCCTCATCCCTTTCAGACTTGGCAAAGGTGAGTGCAGCATTGTCGCTCTTGGTGTCCTTGACGAGCCTGTCCCGGACAACCCAGGCGAGGGCGGCAACCTACAACCAACATAAACTTAGAAAACTATCACAAGATTGGGCTTTTGCCGTGGTGAGAGCTATCAAGAAGCAATAGTGAAGTTATCACGGAGTAATAGTGGACTATTTAAAACATTGGGAGAAACACTAAAAGTATCAATCAAGCTAGTTAACAGATAACATGTTGCATGTTAAATGGTAATAGAAAAAATTAAAATGCATTTTATTAGATGCTAATTCATATGCACTTAAGGTAATGATATACCTTAAAATGCATGGTTGTGGAATTTGGCTAGGTCCGCACCTCCCTTTGTAAATATGGAATTTGTTAGGTGTACACATACCTTATATAACCTTATATATTTCTATGCGATAGCAGATTATGCTATTATACACACACACACAACATGGTCATAACGATGGATATCTAGACAAGTGATATGCTTTTGGAAAAGATAAAAAATATTATTGGTATATTGGAAAGTGATTGGTAATTGACCAATGCGCTGTTGGTATGAGGTGATCGATCCACGTGAGCCTCCCATTCACACCCAGTGAATAAAAACTGGTTAATACGTTGGCGTTATGTGCGGTGATGGATCCACTGGAGCCACCATTGCGAACTAGGTAGATAGTAGAGGTATAATTAATCTTATGATTTTTTAAGACTCGATTCTGAAAGGGGAAATATCTCTTTGAAGAGAGGTTTTCACAAATTGGACTGCTTGAAAAGAAATATACAAAGAAATTTTTTTAGAAAGAAAACTGGTCTTATAAATCATATTGTGTCAGTCACAGTTCAGGTTTGAGATTGTCTGAGTTCTCTCTCGAGGATGGCTCTTGTCCGAAATAGGGTATGCAGTGATAGGATCAGTAGGAGCAACTGGTACTAGTAAGTCAAGGGTGACAATATTTGAAGGACCAAAACAATTTTGTTGTTCTAGGACAGTAATGTCCATGGTGAAACTATGATGTTGGAGTACTCCTCTATAGAATATAAAAATGTGAAATTTCACCTCGTTGACTCCCAGGATTGAAAAAACTTGCTTTCCTGTGTAGCACCAACATTTTCTTATAAATGAAATATATAATATTTACAATGTTTGTTTTCAATTAAGTTTTAGTAACATGATATTTTACTTACTGTATGCATATTTACTGAGTATGACTTGTTATAACCATTCTCGCAAATACATTTTTATGCTGTGTTTGGACATAGTAGTCATGCTACCCGGCTGCCATCAATGAATGGAATTAAGAAGTAGACTAAATTAGCGATTAGAAACATGTTCCAATTGGAATAATATAAATTTTTAATTTCTAGCCTACTGTATCAGTTATATCTAGAATAAAAGAAGTTTTTATGATCCACTTCTGGTTGAGTCTCTTTTGAATCAAATCTTACATGTTTATACTTTACATGTTTATAAGACTTGATTCATAAGTGTGTTGGGACTGTTATGCCTAGACCTTGTTTGGGATGTGACAACATGATTCACTACTACACCAGAACAACAACATAAAGAAGCAAAATTTACTTGTATCTTCATTTTTATTTTTTTGGTCTTGAGTTCTAAATCCATAATGAACTTTGGAGATCTTTATTAGTTCTAGAAAGACAATCATACACTAGAGAAGTGTAAGTGGGGATTAGAATCTTTCACAGTTGACAGCTCATGCTACAATTTAACTCGAAAGTTCAAGCAAGTAATTGACATATTGATTGCACTTGTATGCGAGTAATTAAGAGGTTCTTTAGTTGTTTCATGTTCATGTCATATTCCTTGAAGCTGTGCATGAATATATGATCTCGAGATGTTTAGCGAATCTTCTTAGAAGGTTAGATTGACTTTTTAATGATGCTTGTAAGAAGTAAATAATGCTTGTGATGTCTTGGAACTTTTAACTTCTGGTGTTGAAGGCCTAGTGTGGTATAATGACTGCTTATTTTTCAATTATAAAATTTGAATTATTTGATATGTATTAAAAGATTTTTTTTATTATATATGTTTGAGGAAACGACCTTGTGTCTATATTTCACCACAAGACCTACAAATTGTCCTACCGACCAATATAAATTCAGATATAGATGTTTGGTTACAAGTAAAAGTATATATTCGCATGTTTTATTTTGGCTCAAGTGTCTAAACTTCTGTTTGGGAGGACTTAGCTTCTCTAATAAATCTTATAAATCCAACTTTTCTAAATAGCAGTTTTTTTTTGGGTAACCTCAAAAACTGTTTGGCAAATAGTGATGTCAGCAGTGGATAGCCAATTGAGTTGAATGTGAAATATTTTGTCATGACTCGAATGCCCTTGAGTGCTAGCCATTGAAAAGGAAAGTCAATTGGGTTAAATATTGTATGGTTAATAAATATATAAAACAGTAGAGATGTAATTATTCACTTGCATACAGTTTGGATCAATGCAATTTCAAGTAACCAAGCAAAGAAAACCACTGAAGAATCTTGGAAGGATCGGCAGAACTGGTGCGTGCTTGCGTGGTAGCTCGAGTTATTCTGATCACCGGCCAAATCTGTGAGGGATTGCTAGCCAGTTAGCTGGGGAGAGCTGAACGACCAATATGCATCCTAAGAAACAATAAGCGAGTTTCAAAAAATTGGAACATTGAAATACAAGACAAATTGGAAGATTGGAAGTATTGGGAGATTGAAAGTATTAGAGAAGAACTTAGGATAAAAATAGGAACAACATAATTGGCCGTGAAGGAACCGCGGACTGCTCTAGCCGGTACTCGTGCAACATTGTGTGGCAGTTCCGTTTATGCGATCGCCGGCCACGACCACTACAGGATCACCGGCGAGATTTGAGGAGTTGGGGAGAGAGCGGTCGTCGCTATGAGTCGGGGATAACGAAGGGAGGAGTTGTCATTAGTGTATGGGCGACAAAAAGGGCTTTTATATCCTGACATGGGCTGTAATTCTTTTGAACTTTTGTGGCATATGGCTGTTTTCCATCCACACAACCTGTCAGAAACTGGTTTCTCGTCACTTCAGCTTTCCACAGTTCTAAACTCAACCTTAAATCCTCTCGAACAGAGCCTACGTCTTAACTCAATTGATACGTTATACAGTGCAAGTTGCTATTACTCCAAGTAGTGTACTACTGCTGGTTTTTGCAAATTTTGCATGCAAATTACAAGACTCTCTCTCTCTTGCATGCATTATATCAGAATCTCGTCATTTATCCGTTGTGGCCTCAAACTTTTAACCTCTGAAGATGTTTTATTTGGAACTTCTGTTTATTAATTTAACTTTGCTAAATTTTTTATTTGTTAAATTATAATTTTTTGTTTATGCTTAACACAATAATGATTATATATCTCCAACCGTAAGGTTCTTATTTTTATCAGTGACTATTTGAATTCATATCCGTATTCAGTACTATCTATATCTATATCTAAATCTGAGAAACAAAAATATAGGTTAGGATATGAAAAAACTATCATCTAACCATATATAATCTATTTTCACCCCTAATTTTAATAGAGAATTAGTTTTACACCCCCCAACTTCAAAGTTTAATGGCCTTCCCAAAGTCGGAGGGTTAGAACAAAACTTCGCATCAAAATTGCTAGACCAAAAATGAACTTGTTCCTTTAGGGTTTATTTGGATCTCGGAATTGGAATTAATTTGAAAATTCCAATTCCAAATCTTGTGATATTTTTTTAGAATTGGTTGGAATTAATCTAATTCCATATTTTGTCTAGATCTACAACATTCAGAATTACAAGTAATTGTAATAGTAGAATATCAAGTTTCAAATATAAATTTAATATTTAAATTCAAAATCAAATTTACAATTAAAATTTAAGGTTAAATTCGAAATTCTAATTACATAAAAATTTCATCTTCAAATTTAAATCAAGATTTCCGATTCAAATTTGACTTTATATCTTTCATTTAATTTGAATTCAAAAATTTATATAAATAATTTAAAATTTTAATTTACATAAAACAAAAACAAAAATTTGAAATTTGAATTTAGAATTCAAACTCATATTTGAAATCTGAAATTCGAAATCTAGAATCTGAAATCTAAAATGTGAAATTTGAAATTGAAATTTGAAATCTGAAATTGGAAATTTCCAAGGTGGAGCTGCTTATCGAGTACGCGGCGAGCGTCAATGTCAACCTCCAAACCTACGGCTCTGAGGGGTAGGAGGTCGAAAGAACCAGGCGCTGCCACCCAATTGTGAGCTTCTGCTCCGGCTCAAGGCCCCTGACGACGGTGCCAAGCTGAACTTGGGCACCAAGTACGACGCCCTCCAAGATGAGGTTGTGCCTCTCCTGGGTCCGGCACAGTGCGCCGGCCTTGCCGTCGTTAGGGTCTCGTTCCATGCCGGCAGCGGCGTGTCCCCTGTGGACGTCTACCGCATCGCCATCTTCGGCACCCTCTGCTGCGTCACGTTCGAGAACTACGTGCCCCGTTCGAAGCCGGTGGTGTGCCGCCGCGGCGAGCCGGGTTGGGGCAGGGAGACGCGGCCGTGGACGGTGTTCGGACCCACCTGTGACTCGGCAGAGACGGTGGTGACGGGGCACCACTTGCCGGAGCTGCGCCTCGGGGACTGGCTAGTGTTCCACGACGTGGGCGCGTACATCACCGCATGCAGCTCCAACTTCATCGCTTCTCCACGTCCCCAATGAAGACCTACCTCGCGTACTCCAGCTAGCTCTCATCAACTTAGTATGCACCTCAATATCTTTGTTTTATCAAAAATAATTTAGCATGGGCTTAGTCTGAATTATCTGGTTTTAGTTTTCCATATAAGTCAAAATTAGTTCAAATATATGGATTTCAAAGAGGTTTAAGTTCATGACTCTGTTATGAAGGATTTATTTTCTCACACAAATTGAGAAGAGTAGTTTAAGTCTCTCAATTCAAAATGAATTTACATTTATTTGAAAAACTCCTTTTAGAAATGTCTAAATTCCTTAAATTTTTAAATTAAGACTGAAGTTTTCCAAACATGATCTATATATAGTATAAGTAAAAAACACTCTACACTCACTTATTTGTTTTATTTGTTCACATCTCCTTTTTTTGATTTTTTTTTTTTTTTGTTTATAAGCGGGAGCTTTAGCCAACTGTGCAGCTTTTTGGAGTTTTTCACGTAAATCAGCCTTTGAATTAATAGCAAGAATCACAAAATGTTCAGTGAATTTGATTTGTCACATAGCTACCTTAACATGGTTAAGCTCGGCTTAATTATGAAATATTTTCCTCTTTGCAAAGCTAAACATATAATAGTAACTTAAGACAATCTCCAGTGCACACTTTTTCTCAAGCGTGCGCCCGATCGAGTCAGTCATCAGCTCGGCTCGCGCGAGCACGCGAACCAAGTGTTGACGCGTGCATGAGCCAACAGCACGTCTCAGATTTTGTGGACCCCACCAGATACATACCAAACTTAGTGATTTTGTTAGAGCATGACGCGTTTTGTAGAGCTCATCGTTCTCATCGGATGTAACATGTTTTATTGTGCATATGTTTGTTGATAGGTTGGGTCAAATCAAACAGTACTCACGTTTCAGTGGCACGATTGGACTACAAAACACTCAACTAGGTGAGGTTGGTGGACCCTACAAAATATGTGAGACCGCATGCATGTGATGCCTCGCTTTTCGCACGCACTCTGAGTACACACTCGAGATGCTGATAGGTGGATCCAATGTTGTGTTGGACCACCTATCAATTTTTGTGTTGATTTTTTTATAAAATCGAGGAGGAGGGAATTGTTACACGTACCGAGCATTCACGTAATAGTGCACCCGCGGCGTTTCTTGCATTTGAGACGCTGATAGGTGGGTCCAGCATCTTTTTCCCACTTGTTAATCTATATGCGGTTTGTGGGTTTTTTGAGTTTTTTTTATTGTTTTTGAATGAAAAAATTTAAAGAAAAATTAAGTGTTGTATTTGATGATGTGGTACACTGTCTCTTTTTAAGAATTCTCAGCTTAACGTGGAGGTGGTGAGTTAGTAGCAGTAGGTGGTAAAATCGCTTTATTAGCTTTTCGGGAAATTTTCAAATGAATAATTTCAATGAAATCTTTCAATTTCTTATTTTCGATTTCTTATTTTCCAAATACGCAAAAATTCTGAGTTTTTCGGGAGGAAACGGGCTTCCGCCTTAGCTTCCAAGATTCATATTTCTTCAAAATATCTCTCCCACAGATTTTGTTGGAAAAAAATTTATAAATAACCCAAAGCAAAAAAAACAATTTGAGAAATGACACATAGTTTAACGAAATTGCAAAACCAATCTGGTGGCGCACGAGAAGATTCTTATCGCTGGTGTAAGACACAACATAAACCCACGGCCACCTTTTCCATTTTTGACCAGCGACATGCACCTATTCCATTTTGGAACCGCGACATTAACCTTTTCCATTTCAGAGCCGCGACAGAAAAGAGATTTTCGCCAATTTCTCCTCTGGTCGTTTCCACTGTAATGTTACATAAAATAATAACTTTTTTTATACTTTCCTTGTCGATTTAAAATAATTAACCTTTGAAGTTGGAAATCTCTGATTAGTGCTAAATTGATATAGCTTTTGCTCTAAGTTTTCATCTACATTCATGCTAACAACTCTTTCCACATGATATTTTATGTGAATTTTTGTATCATTTTTACAATCCACTTTCACGGTTGTGTTTGTTATGTTTCAGAGATAATTCGTACAAAATTTAGAAGAATTTCGAGTTTGTTTGGATAAGAAACGAAGAAGACCATGAAAATTAGAAAAACCGAGGCCCTGAAGGGCCCAAACCCTAAGCAACGAAGCCCAGCATGGGCATTGGAACGGCCAATTTTAAATTTGAAGTCTGATATTTGGAAATTATTAATTGTTTGAAAAGATGGAACGCCACATTGAAAAGCCGAAACAAACCGTCAGTACATATTATTTAGAAGTACATCCTATGGTGTGCTGACCCATTAACATATCTAATTATTAAATCTCCTCTGGTCGTTTCCATTTCAAATAATTAACCTTCAAAGATGAGAAAATCTCTGATTAGTGCTTAATTGGTATAACTTTTGCCCTAAGTTTCCATCTAAATTCATGCTAACAACTCTTTTGACGTGATATTTTATATGAATTTTTGTATCATTTTTACAATCCGCCTTCATGATTGTGTTTGTTATGTTTCAGAGATAATTTATACAAAATTTGGAAGAATTTCGAGTTTATTTGGATAAAGAACGAAGAAGACGATGAAAATTGGACGAACCGGGGCTCTGAAGGGCCCAAACCCTAAGCAACAGAGCCCAGCATGGGCATTGGCATGGCCAATTTTAAATTTGAAGTCCGATATTTGGAAATTATTAATTGTTTGAAAAGATGGAACGCCACACTGAAAAGCCAAAACAAACCATCAGTACATATTATTTAGAAGTACATCCCATGGTGTGCTGACCCATTAACATATCTAATTATTAAATCGCCTCCCTCTTTTGTGATGCCTATCTCTCTGAAAAGGCGAGGGTGAATAAGTATCAGGCGGGTTATGTGGTCTCCGACCAGCTGCAGTAGAAGGTTCTAGTGGTCTGACGGCCCTAATGGTTGTGAAGGCTGTGTGGGTGGCGAAGCATCATGGAGCTGACTCGGTTGAAGCTCGTCATGCGTGCGGTGCTGATGTGCATAGGGATTATCCATCCCCAGCATGTTGGACACCCAATCGGCATTCTCCCTCTATTCTGCCACCCACTCAGCCTCAGCCCCCTGTGGCGCATGTATTGTCTGCTTCGACGGCTGACCCCAAGATGCCCAAGATGCCCCCTCAGCAGGTTGTGCTGGCTGCGGAGGTATCCAAGGAGCAGAGTAAAGCTGGTTCACCCGGTCCAAATCCTGCTGATCCCAACGATGATCGTCTACGGCTAGTTGCTCTGCGAAAGTCCTATCAGCAGCCTCTTGAGCTCTTTTGATGTCCTCCGGGTCGTCGGAGTCATCGGAATCATTGCCTCCTGGGCTATGATGTGTCGATGGCTCTCCTATATGTAGTGATCCATCACGACGAGAAAACATTGACGATGAGCGTGGAAGAATTGATGGGGAGCTAGATGGGCCCGCTGTGTCAGTACCCCACCTCGATGATGCACTGTGTCGAGTAGGACGTGTGCCCGAGGTACTGGGGCGTGCAAAGGAGGGTCGAGTAGACCTTGGGCTTGGTGGACGCGCCATAGACTGTCTTGGCATGAATGTGTCAGTAGTACGTCCGCAACTTAGGTCGCTCATGACTCGTCGGGCAGCAGTGTTCACCGCACGGATGGCTCTAGTAAACTCAGTACGGCACCAGCGACCTCCGCGTGCTATGCTAGACAAAATCGATCTAGTCTGCCGCTCGATGGCAGCTGCAACGTCGAACTGAGAAAGACAAATAGTGTATTAGTTAGTAAAATGAGTAAATGATGGATGCAAAAGGGGAAATATCTTAAAAATGTACTGAGCGATGTATCCGGCCCAGCCAATCAGAATCAAACCCTAATTGCACACGTTCCGAATGCGGTATATGTGTTGGTGTATCCCCAGGCACACGAGAAAGCCGCGTGCGGGTACAGGACATGTACCAATCAAGATACGCTTGGTACGTACTGTGATCGTACACTCGAACCTCTGCAATTACATCGGTCTGTGCAAGCTCGTTCTACTCCTGCACCCATCTGCCATTCTTGTGCGCCCAATTGTCGGGCTGCCTTCCGTGCCTACTCTGCCTACAAAATAAAATGAAGGTAATGGTAGGTATCGAAACAGAAAAACAGAATTCAAATCTTATGCATGCATGGGTGTACCTGTGCACCTCCTTGGGGAGATCCATGTCACGTTCTCTCTCCGGAGGTGGGGTGTGCTGATATAATCCAAACTGACGCATCACCCGCTCCGGGTAGTACGGCTCCACCATATGAGAGAACACAAGATGACGTCGTGTCATCCTACAATCGTTGCCCGCTGTGCACATGATCGATATGCCATGCGGTGCAATGCTCTCAATGAAATCTGGTGTCCACGGACACCATATGACTCACGACTCGTGGAGTAGATCGAAATCCCCCTGGTACAAGACGTAGCACCGGCGAACCTGGTTCGCAGACCATCTCGGTTGACCGTGCATCCATCTTGTGCCCATGGTTGGGCGATCCACCCAATCATGGACATCATCAGGCTCGGGGTACGGATGCACCGGTCAATCCAAGCGTGGCCGGCAAATTGGAAAATGCTCCCAAGACCATAGCTGCAGAAGGAGGGAGCATCCCGACAATTCGGACTCTAGGGCAGTCCGGACACATGCATCGCACAACCCCCGGTATGTTCCACAAAGCACCGACATGGCCCAGTTGTACTGGGGAACATGCCCTGGTTGGGCATCGACAATGCTCTCCACCAATGGAATTAACCATGGGTGAACTGTATCCCCGTGTGTAGATTGGAACAGGATATACTGGAACATTACCAACAGGTATGCGAACAAATGCTGGCGCACAACATGCTCCAGCGCATTAGGAGGGCAGTCAAGGTAGCGCAACAAAAACCTATGCGGCACACCACGCCTAGTTGATAGGATCTGATCTGCCTGTTGAACGATGTTGAACCTAAGGTTTACCTGAGTGCGCCAGTCTGCAGGCGGCGGTGATGGAACGATGGGATCTGATCTTTGGAATACCCTTTCATTCTTTTTGTTTTACAAAAGCTTTCTATGTTCTGGGGATGTATAGGAAACGTAGAAATTCTGAATGAAATGTTGAATAAATTTCAAGTAAACCCTATTATTTATTAAGAATTAGGTCAAACGAATTTGAGTCACATTAAATGATAAAATAAAGCTCAAAACCTAAATTTAAACTATGTACAACAAAAATATCTAAAATTCATGGAAAATTTAAATAAATCCAATTACCAATTTAAGAATATAATTGTGATAAGAATTTTCACAATTGAGTCTTAGCCAATTATTTATAAAAGAAAGTACTTGATGAAATAAAAACGAAAGAATTACATTGCAAGGTGGCTCGTGAAGTGAAAAACCAAAATGACTCATGAACTAAAGGAAATATTTCTAAAAATACCCTTTACACAGAGGTCCTACAAAATAATTAAAATTTTGGAATTAAATAATAAAGACATGATTATATTCTTAAATGGATCAACAAGATGCAGGCAACAAATTGTAGCTCACAAACCTAAAGAAACTGATATGAACAATTGGTGGTCCTAGGAAAACATGATGTAAATCATATATTAATCAATTAATCAATGTGTATGGTGAAACCAGTAACAAAACCCTTAATTAACTGTACCATCTCATTGAGAAAGTGGATAATCTGGACTATCATAATGGAAATTTAATGCATCCATCTTTTCCAAAACCAACTAATATTGCTATGATTTCTACAAAAAAAATTCTATTTCAGTTGTCCAGTGATAATCTAGGTCAAGGTTTACATGTTGCCAAGAAGGGTGTACAAGTGACCAACCACTATGGGCATTTGAATCATCAATCCCCCATTCTGTTTTAATGTGATTGATGTCTAACAGAGTAAACAACAACAAGAACATGCATCTCATGCTCAAAACTCCCTTTATGCGATATTTTATGTGTAACATTTCATTATTTTCACAATTTTCTTCCACGGTTGTAATCATCATGTTCCAAGGAACAATCCTGCCAAATTTGGGAGCAATTCGACCAGTTTTGACCCTCCAACGACCAAGAAAACCGAAGGGACAAGAATAACACAACTGGTCGACATTACACGAGCTCAGTCCTGGTTGCAAGTCCTAAGAGAATTCTAAAACGCACCCGCGGTCGAAAAGGCACTCCATTCAAACACATAACCCGCCAGCGGTCGAATAGAACTCGATTTGGTCTCGGATTTGGTCGAATTGATTGTATGTGGTCGGTTGTGGTCGATTTTGGTCGAATTGAGAAGTTTCTGGTCGGTTCTGGTCGTTTGTGGTCGATTTTGGTCGAATTGGTCTCAGATTTGGTCGGTTTGAGCGAATTAGTCTTGGAACTGGTCGAATTGGTCGAGTTGGATCAGGTTTTGGTTGGTTTTGGCTGAGTTGGACTCAAACTGGTCTGTTCTCATGCCCCAAATTTCTTAATGTTTTAAAATGATTTTAAATTTCAAATTCTTTTGCATTTGAGTGCATGATCATATAGAAACCTATAATGTGAGGCAGTAGAGCAATTTGGATAAATTCAAGCAAACCCTGCATTTATTTAAAATTAGGTTAAAAGAATTGATTCACATAAAATGATAGAACAAACCCTAAATGTAAATCTAAGTTATGCACAAGAGAAATTTCTTAAAATTATGGAAAATTGTAATAAATTACTAATGTTTCACCTATTTAGTATTGAACTGCAAAAGGAATAATCACAATTTAGTCCCTTAATTAATTGCATCATAAAAAGAAAAGCCTTATTGAAAAAAAGAGAATCAGTTTACAAGGAGGCCCATGTGGAAAACTTTATAATTTTTGTTACAAAAATAATATGTATCTGAAGAGATTATTTATAAAAGACACATTTTCAAGAAAGTCCTAAAAAATAATTAAAGTTTTAGAATTTAATGATTGTATGCTAGAATATTACTAAAACAACTTTAAAAATACACTAAATAAACAGTAATTCATCCAAATTACCCCCTTTGTCAGAAAACCCTATTTTTCCCTACAGCCCTCAACTTTTTACAAATTAAAAAGAAGTCCTTGCATGTAATTTTGGACTTTATTAGTGCTAAATTACCATTTTAAACCTGATAAAATCACTAATGTTACAGTAAACTCACCAAAGTGCCCTCATTTACCTACTGGCCAAGTCTTAGTAATTTTTCAGCTCATGTGCTACCTCATGCTAAGATTTTAACACAATAAAAATTCAACAATCAACAAAAACTGTGATAAAACCTCCGGTAACCTTCAGGTTGTGATAGATTTTAACACAACAAATGGCCATTAATTTGAGCTATGTCGCTGTAGAAAACTTACATGTTTTAGGTTATTTGAAACCCAAATTAAGTCAGAATCAAGTGCAGTTGCATCCAAACTTGCATGTCTGCACTTCGTATTTACATTTCTATATCTTGTGTGTATGTTAGTATACTAATATTAGGACTGTGTGCCATTTGTTGGGTTGTTGCTGTTGTGTGTATGCAGAAGACGAGGTCTCCGAACCACAAGACCAAGAATTCAACCTGACCATTACAGTGTCTTAGAATCTTAGAGCAAACACAAGTTTAATCATTTGTGCATACAATGGTGAATCTCACCCATGTACTACTGCACAAGAGAAACTTCTGAAAATTATGGGAAATTGAAATAAACCTAATTACTAATGTTTCACCAAATGACCCATGAACTTAACTGAAGGAAATATTTATACAAATATCCTTTACAAAGTAGTCCTAAAAAATAATTAAAATTTTAGAATTAAATAATAAAGACATGATTATGTGCTTAGACCATTACTAAAATACTCTTAAAATTTTACTAAATGAATAGTAAATTGACCAAAATACCCTTTTACACAAGACTCCACTTTTCATTGTAGCCCACAAACTTTAAAATTCCAAGTAAACCCTTGTATTTAGAATTAGGTCAAAAGAATTAGAGTCACATAAAATGATAGAATAATGCTACAGTACAATGACCATTTTAAATCTGAGAAAATTACTAATGCTACAGTATAATGACCAAATACATACATTCACCTGCTGGTCAAGTTTCACCAACTTTTCACCTCATGCTAAAACTTTAACATAAGAAAGATTTACAAAGCAGAAGAACAATGTGATCAAACTACTGTAAATACTCACATAAACATAGAAGAGGTGTTTTAAACATAAGCTTTTAACATCTATTTAGTTAACATATACTTAATTAACATCTAACGTAAATATAACAGCTAATATTAACTTTTAACATCAACTTAGTTACTAATCACATAGTTAGCACATAAATTAGCAAAATAATCGCATTTCAACGAAAGTTACCACGTTTGGAAGATCTTTCTTCAAGCTACAACTTTCTGAACTGCACTGACTTCAAACAACAATCAGATTTGAAGAAAAATTAGCTCAAACACAGAAATTTTTCAGTACAGCAAGTGTGGGAGAGAGGGCAAATGAATGAGAGAGAGAGTGACCGGATGGGGAGGGTTAAAAGTTGGCCGAACACACGAAAACTCACGAGATTGTGCATGGAAGTTACTGTCGCGCGTGGGAGATGCGACAAAGAAAAACAACTTTCGGTCGCGGATGGGAGTTGGAAAAGACCACTGGCCAGCCTTTGTCACGCACGGGTTTGGGAATAAAAGCTTCTCGCGGTCGTGGTCGGCGAGAAGTGGTGTTGGGATCATGTCGTGGTCGTCAGGCGCGAGATATTCCCGGCGGCATATTGTCGCGGTCATGAGACGCGATTAGATGAGGTGGCGGTATAGTTTCGTAATTTTCATAAAGTGTAGGTTATTTTTCAAATTATCTTTTTGCTTTGGGTTATTTATAAATTTTTTTCGATTTTGTTGTTGGAGACAGTGGTATAGTAGCTATATCCGATACCCAAAGGTGGCAGGCGCTTGGACGCCACGTAGCTCCAGATATGCAACGAACATCGTTTCTGTGAATGTGATGTGATAGATGGTTGGGTGGGACCATCGGGTAGTCCTTGTGGCCTCAGCGACAATTAGACGCGATAAAAGTTGGGTCAGTGAGACATGGCTTTTTGTGTGATTTAAACATACACAGAAGTTGAGGCTGTTTTTTAAGAGTTTTAATTGCATAGGGCCCGCCACCCGAGTCTCTCTTCTAGCTCTCTCATCCTCCCTTTGGAGGGGATATTTGCTTGAGGGGTGTATCATCTCCTTAATCTTTATTTGAAATATTTAATTATAAATTAACAATTCATATCAAAATAGATTAAAAATTTACAATTTTGTTAAGATAATTAGCATCTCATTTTTTTCATATCAACTTAAATCATCTAATTTTGGTTGAAGATTAAGATTCTAAGAAAAATATTTTTGTCTTTTATTCTATAATACAGAGTATACATATCTTTTTCTTTAAATACTAATAGGAACCAAGATGATATACGATGCATCCTCTTTTCTTTTAACTCCTCTAGCTAACACCTCTTTCTTTGGAGACGCCCTGCGAGAGCTTTGCCAAAAGGAGACAACTCGATTTGTTTTATTTAATCTTAGAAAAAAGAAAAAATTTGGATGTAAACAAGGATACCTTGATTTTTTCTTTGTAAGCAGGACGCCGTAGTTTCTTGGATTCTAGAGCAATTTGACGAACGCTAACATCCCATGGCGTCCCTACAACTATGGACACTAGGTATTCTTGATCTCCTTATTTCTTCGATTCTTATTGTGCATAACAGAGTATAAATATTAAAGTAGAGTTTGATTTGGAATCATAATCATAATCATAATGAGTTTCGTCAGAAGTGAAATTAATTTATGCAAAATATGTTTGATTCAAGTAAATAATGAAATGAGATACATGATTTTGGAATACAATTAGGTGAGATGTATTTGAAAAATATATTATGATGTATTGAATACACATATTACAATTATAAAGTGATCTAACTTAACATATAATATATTTTCATTATGTATATTTAGAATACAGAACAAAATTCATGAAACCCAAACACCACCCTAACCAAGTACAATGTATAACTCACAAGTGAGAGCACTTTATATTTTTTGTTGATAGTTCAAAGAAATTTCTTGTGCGGTAGATTAGGAGATCGTTTCATTTGTGATCATGTCAATATTCCTAGTTTCTTTGCATGCTTGAGAATTCTCTACAATCTTAAAATTTTGTTTTACAGACACATATGAGATTGATTTGTTTGATTAGTGTGGGTTAGTCAGATATGTATAGTTTTCTTATGCACTCGTTTATTAGTGTCTATGACTTTCATGGATGTGTAGGCAAATTTACACGTGGTTTGTCTAAACTCAGCGAAGATACAAGACAAACAACTTCAAAACAGGTTTTAGGTAGGTTCCAAATAAGAAATTTTTTTATGAGGACATAAATTAAATAGTCTCTTGTACTATGATAGATGTAGACGGTGTGAGCAATGAAAGGGATTACACAGAGCAAGTTCCTAAATAGAGACGTCAGAACGGACAATTTTAGGATGATATGAATTGGGAGTATCCAGAGGATATGGGAACGTTGTTAATTGGCCCCGTCCTGCATAATCTGATGGACATATCCAGCTTACTTCTCCAATTACTCTCAAAACATGCTTACTCCTGGAATTCTTTTTTTTTTTCTTGGGCTTAAATAAAAAAAATTCGGGGAGACAACCCTAGATTGTACTCATCTTTTTTTTTCTTTCTTCTAGCTTTTAAGCTGCAAAATCATTTATCCATGTTTTATAATCAAGTGATTCTATCATGGCACTTTCAACAGATGTAACGTAGTCGATATCTAGCAAGATTTAGGCGAAAACTACCACGTTGTATAGATGTTGAGAGATTAACACAAAGGCTAATGAGTAATGACTATTTGCTAGGTTGTACTTGATAATTAGCTCCAAATTTGTGGTGGAGTAATCATAGCCCAAGAAGAGAGAGAGGGAGGGGGGATTGATCTTTCAAAAAGTGAACATTCTAAATTTCTATTTGGAATTATGGTGTAGTAGATTGTAGTGTTGTGAGATATGATAATTATAGAAAAAGTTTATCATATTTAAGTAAAATATAATTGTTATATAAACAATTAATAAAAGAATATATCAAAAAATAATATGTTAAATAGAGTTTCTAGAACGCATGCACCACAATATGAGTAGATTATGACTGCATTTTGGAGTATGGTGCATCTAAAAAAACAGGTTTTGCAAATAGCTTTACCTAATTTATCTATTTGAGAGATTTTTCCACCTACTATTGTTATAACGTAACTGCAAAAAATAGTGATCTAGTGAAAGAAGAGGTTAACATGTTTTTTTTAATCATGATAGTATTAACAATAAAATCTCTAATTGAAACTAACTTTAGCATACCAGGTTATAAATAAACCACAGTAGAAGTAACAACAACATTGGTATTACCTAATCTTTAGAAATTTATTTACGAGAATTTTCCAAAAAAATTTTTATACTTTATTACAATATTTATTGCCACCTCACCTTAATCCCAAACACAACTTGTAAGCATTCTACCTGTAGAACCAAGGGGTGCTACATGCTGGGTAGCCCACACCGGCAAGTTTTCCCAGCCCAGCGCGGATTCACGCGCGAGCCATTAGCCATAAGTGACTCGGGCCCAGACTCCACAGATGTTTACCCTACTTTCCCATTCTCTCTCTTTGAGGGACCAAGGGAGTGTCAACTGCGGGTTTGTTTGTATGACTTGTGATATTTTAAGTTAGGTTACTATTTAATTCACATCATAGTTAGGTATGACAAATTTTGTTAGATAATTTTTAATATCCTCACTACAACACATTTTTCCGATAATTATGTGACGTTCAGAATAAGCGCATCACTATAGCTCATTTTTACCTCAGTTCATCTTAGGTTTGGTCATAAGCAAACAATCAATATTTGTTGTAAAGTGTGGTTATGTAATAAGTGTGACTTATGTCTAATCTCATATATGAAAAATTGTAGTCTCAACCAAACAGACCCTATTAACGAGGTGTGCAAGATTGCAATGGAGCTGGAGAGAATTTCATGTGTTCACACTGAAGTGATTTAACAGGCTTCTTTGTAGCAGCTACCCTTCTTACCCATGGCATCATATGCTCCATAGCTGCGTTTAAAATCTTAGATATGTTAATTTTGAATTATTTTTATTCTAACAAAACTTGGTTTGTTACTTTTTGTTCAAAAGTGCTATATTGACGCAATTCTTCCTATAGACCAGCACTATAAATATTTCCACTACATTTGTTGTTCAAGAGTGGATTATGTACTTCGAAACATTTATTTCGCAACAATATCACGAGTGTATATCAGTAAGTATGGGACATTTATGACGGTGATAAGGTCCAACACGTTATTGTCTGCACCACATGAAATAAATTACATACATATACTAACTAGTTTATATTTTTGTACTCACTTTATGTAAAATAATCAACTTAAATTTAATACAATTAACTATTGGACGTTATATACACACATCCTGTATCTTGTACACTTAAAATAGGGTTAAACATGATGCATCACATGCAGGTGACAAATGACTCAAATATTATGGCACTATGCACCAAAGCTTATTGCCTCCAGTGAAGGCTTGGCAGGCCATCATCTCCTACTGTTGTATACATGTTCAACCCAGAACTTGGCGACCCACTTAACACATTCACGTCAGTAAAAATAATTAATTAGAATTATTAGAATTTTATTAAGTTTTAACCTTAAGTAATATGGTAAAAGTAATATAATACATGTATATTTTTGATATATGCATCACTAAAGTACATATTTATTTGATTAATATCATTGAAAATACTTATTTTAATAAAAACTTAAAATTGAATTAATTTCGATTTAGAAATTTCAAAACCAAAATTAATAATTCAGTTAAAATTTTATAAAATCGACCAACATAGAACACTCACTGATAAGTGGAATCCCCATTTAAGCAGTATTTAATTCGTTGTTACAACAATAGTGTTCATTGGCGCCATCTTTTCTCCGTCAAGTCTTAATATGTATGCACCGTTGGAACTATATAGCAGACACACTCGTAGGCGATGATAGTTCATACTTCCTTAAAATTATTGGGTTGGTCCTTTGTGTAATTGTAACTTTTCAATTGTGCCATCCCATCGTACACTGTTAACCCCGCTACTTGTAACTCCAATTCAAATTATGGATGATTACAACTCTCTCCATTTCACACAATTATTGTCATAATTTGCCATCACAGCCAAAATGTGGAGTATTTTATTGTGTCCATCCAAAATAGCATCAATCGTGTACCTTGTTGCCAATATCTAAGTTGGACCTAACTGTGCCAATTAGTGGAGCATCCACTAATTTGTCTTATTAAATATAAGAATTTGAATCACACCAACTACATATTAGATGTGAATTTTTTTTGGAGTTTTATCCTGCAGCATCTCAGTTCCCCATATATGTTTAAAGATTTAAATAACTGCAGTTTCTATTCTCTAAAAAAAGTACTAAGTCAACCTGATTTTGCATGCTTATTGTGCTGTTTTCTTATCATTTTTCCCCAAAAGCAAGCAATTGTGTAATACAAGCATAATTAATCTTTCGAAATCGAATCATTCACCCAATTCACCTCCATTTGAAACACCACAAATCACATTGATCATCCTTTTCCTACAACCATCGCATTATTCTTTTGTGTCATTGTAAACTTCCGATTGCGCCATCCCTCTATGCATTGTCATTGTCCTTTATTAATTCCCTCTATTCATAGTATGACGATACTAATTAACCATGATATGATTCTTACAAAAGCCTAGGATGCAACCAATCTTTAATGCAATTTCAGAAGAACATTCAGCTCCAATTCAAATTCATAAAGTTTGGTCTGTGTCTGTGTCAGTTTCCATGAAAATTCATGTTTTTTCTACGAATTTTTTGTACGGATATCTCAGAATAAAAAAATAATTTTAAAAATAACGTTTAAAAAAAAAAATTGCAAAACTGGCTTCAGTCGCCATCTGGGATGGCGACTTACCCAAAATGGGCCATTAGTCGCCATCCCAGATGGCGACTGCGGCTTTTTGCCATCAGTCGCCATCTGGGATGGCGACTGATGGCCAATATATAAGGGGGCCCGGGGCGATTGTTGTGTAAACGAAAAAAAAAAATCACACTCACTCGGCAGAGGAAAAAAGAAGAGAGGAGAGGGGAGGAGGGGAGGGGAAAAAAGAAAAGAAGAGGAGGGGGAGGGGAAAAAAGAAAAGAAGAGGAGGGGGAGGAGGAGAAGAGGAGGAGGAGGAGGAGAAGAAAAAGAAGAAGAAGAAGAGGAGGAGAAGAAGAAGAGAAGAAGAAGAAGAAGAAGAAGAAAAAGAAAAAAAAAGAAAGGTAAAATTTTTTTTACTGATAATTAGTATAGAATGTTTTAGGAATTTGCAGATCTGTTTTAGAAATGAGGTTTATAGAAAAAAGAAAGGGGTTTATAGATTTGTTTTAGGAATTTACAGATATGATTTAGAAATGTGTAGATCTGTTTTAGAAATTTGCAGATCTGTTTTAGAAATGTGTAGATCTGTTTTAAAAATTTGTTGTATCTGTATATCTGTTTTAGAAATGTGTAGATCTGTTTTAAAAATTTGTTGTATCTGTATATCTGTTTTAAAAATGTATAGATCTGTTTTAGAAATGTGTAGATCTGTTATGTAGATGTGTTGTATTTGTAGATCCGTTATGTAGAAATGTTATGTATTGAGCGAATAAATTTGATTAATAAATAGTGAATCGATAATTTAGGACATACGGTTTATTCGTAGAAAATGTGTAGAAATACATATTTGATTAGATGTGATGCAATATCATTAATGCAGTGTACTTCTAAGATGTTAAAAAATAAGTCGCAGATGTCTTAAGGATGAGTATAGAGTAATGTGCAAAATATATTGAAGATATGATAGCTGATATTTGTAATACTTATGTTGTAGACAATGTCGGAAACAAGAGTAGTATATATTTTTCACGGGGAACAAATCATTAGAAATGGACCATCTGGAGATGACCTAAGTGGATGTCACCGTGTAGACATGGAATTGAATGATCTTAATGTTCTTAATTTTGAAGACCTTAAGACCCGAGTCATGGACATCCTAAATATTGACCCATGTTTACACAAAATTGTCATGGAAGCGCTGGTGCCTATTGGTTTGACATCTTGTTGGAAATTGTGTAAACTTAGAGGCGATAGATCATGGGGCTCTCTTGTTAGGAGGGTGATAAATCCCAATCATGGGCCAGATGACTGTATACTGTATGCGACAAAGCTAGACAATGTACCCGAACCGGGAGCAGAACTTGTACCCGAACCATTAATTGGAGGAGAACATATGAACATTGATCCAACCATGACTTATAATTCTGCGGATATGCCCAACGCAGAATTCATGGGCGGGTATTTCTGGCCTGGGGATGAGGCTTATGCCGACGAAGGTGAAGACGAGGGTCTGGAAGTTTCAGGCAGCGAAGGGTCGGAGGTGGACGCAGACTATGCGGATTCCTCTGGTGAAGAAGACTATCGTGGAATGGGACCTCCACAACAATGGCTAGATCCTAGTGGTTTTGAGCATGCGCGAATCCACGACGATCGCAGTTTGGAGTCGGCAGGGAGTGAGCACAGATTAACATTGGGACAACATTTTCGAAGCAAGGAGGAGGCTAAGCAAGCCGTGGCGATGTGGTCCGTGACACTGCGTCGGTCTTTCAAGGTTGACAGAACAACTCCACGACTGTACGCAGTGAAGTGCAAGGTGGAAGGATGTCGATTTTATGTTCGTATTGCTCGGTACAGGGACAATGAGCACTTCATTGTTTCTAGGATCACCGAACACGACTGTTCGGTGACAGAAGTATCACAGAGTCATAGAAATATGTCCTCCGCATTTGTGGCACGTGTAATCTTGTCGAACCTTCTGCAAATCTTGATATGCCACCAAAACAAATTGTTAGCCAGATCAATGACACATTTGGGTACATCATTCAATATGGGAAGGCATGGAGAGCCAAGCAACTTGGTCTTGAGATGTTATTTGGATCTTTCTATGATTCATATAACTATGTGCCCAGATTGATCCAACAAATCGTTGACACCAACCCTGGCACTGTGATGGATATGGTCCATAGCCCAGTTGTCGGCAGAAATGGTGAGATAGTTCCTGGAGCTGAGTATATGGAGCGTATATTCTGGTCATTTGGTCAAGTAATCTCTGTGTTCAAGTACATGCGGCCAATACTTTGCGTGGATGGCACATTTCTAACTGGGAAGTACAAGGGAACTCTGATGACAGCAGTTGCTGCAGATGCAAACAACCAGCTACTTCCCATGGCGTACGCCTTAGTGGAAGGAGAGAGTACAGACAGCTGGGTATGGTTCCTTGCAAACCTAAAACAAACAGTCGTCAAAGACAGACGGAATGTATGTATAATCCATGATAGACACAAGGGTCTGTTAAGTGCCATTGAGTTCATGTTGTCCACTGAGAACCCGCAGTACAGCTGGAATGACTTGATCAGTCGGTGGTGTAAACGACACCTTGCGGCGAACTTCTTCACACACTACAAGAGTGCACGGCTTATGAAGAAGTTCAAGCGGTTGTGCGATCAGAACCAAAGCCATAAGTTCCAAAAACTTTGGGACGAGTTAGAACAAGAAACTTCAGATCTAGGTAAATCCCAAAGGTCAGAGGCAAGCAGTTCACAACATGCAGAAGATGAAGAAAATGTCGCGGAGACTACAGATGTGGCGAGACGACGCACCCGAAGATCAAGGCCAAAGAAATTTAGTGAATGGATCAGTGACAAAGCTCCTGAGAAGTGGTCTCTATTGCACGATGAGGGAGGTGCCAGATATGGCGTAATGACAACTAACATGGCGGAGGTATACAATTTTGTGTTGAGGGGGGTGCGAGGTCTGCCGCTCACTGGAATTGTGGAGTTTACATGGCATCGCACGGCCAAATACTTCTACGAGAGAGGTACAGCTGCAAGAGCATTGCTTCGGGTGACACCACCAAAATTTCCTCATGAAGTACAAAGGTACTTAGAAATGAAAGCCGCGGCCGCTCAGAAACACTCAGTCGAGTGCATTCCTAACAGTAGAAGGCAAAGTTGGGTCGTTTATCTGCGCAGTAAGAACGTGGGGGGTGGATACATGCGACAAATCAAGAGGCAAGGAGTCACATTTGAAGACGGTGTCAAGTGCACTTGTAACAAGCCAACTCTATTGCATAAACCGTGCTCTCATGTGATGGCCGCGTGTGCGCACGACAACAAGTCGAGCGAGATGTACCTCTCAGTTTACTATGGTTCACGGTACCTTGCCGAGACATGGACTGCAGACTTTGAGATTTGGGGGACTCAGCAGCACTACAGAGATCGGTCGTGTAGGGCAGGCGAGATCCGATATGTTCCACCACCGCACTTGGAGCGGAAAGGCCCTGGACGACGGCGGAAAATGCGAATTGGCAATGACATGGATAACGCAGAACGCGATGAGCTACGAAAGTGTGCCATTTGCCGACAGCCCGGCCACACGAGGAGGACATGTCCTGATGCATCCGGACCTAGTCGAACATGACTGAGTAATGTTGTGCAACACTTATTCGTTCCTGCTGTGTATTTGATGATGTACTAACCTAATGTTCTTGTTTGCAGGCATGGCTCACCCTCGTCCACAGTTTCCTGAGTTACTCGATCAGTACTACGACGGTCGTCATCGGTCTCGAGCGGTGCGATCCGGAGAGGAGCTTCAGCCATTCCGCCTGCGATCGTCCGGCACGTCTTGGCCTCTCGACGGGAGATACATCGCACGGCTGAGGGCGGCGGGGCTGCTTCCTTTTAGTAGGATGATCACCAGACTGGAGACTTTCAGGCACGACCGATCACTCGTCTCTGCTCTGGTGGACAGGTGGAGACCCGAGACGCACACATTTCACTTCCGGTGGGGGGAGATGACCATTACCCTGGAGGATGTGGCCATGTTGTTCGGACTCCCGATTCGCGGGCAGGCCTGGGTACCACCACCCACTCCCGCCGGATGGGACGGCATGCTCGCCGAGAGGTTTCATCCACTACCTCTGGGCCAGGAGCCCTTCCAGCACGACGTCGGAGTTCCTGCAACTTGGCTTGTTCACTTCAGGACGTGCCTAGCAGATGCAGATGAGTGGACTGTGAGCCGACACTTCGAGGCGTATTTGCTGCACTTGTTCGGGGGCTTTATGTTCACTGGTATGCTTAAACATGTTATAGGCACAGCTATTTCCATTCTCTTGTTAAATTTAATTCCTATTTTTTTGCTTTTCTACAGGCACTCACGGCGACACAGTGGATCGTTGGCTTGTTCCACTGGCGCAGATGCTCGCGGACACGCCGGTCGATCAGATCCCACGCATCAGCTGGGGGTCAGCGGTTCTCTGTGCGACGTATCGAGGATTGTGCGACGCCTGCGTTCGGCGTGCCCGAGCGGCGAACATGGCCGGATCTCCTCTGCTTCTTTTGCTGTGGTCGTACGAGCACATACCTGTCGGACGACCGCTCATCACCGACACGCCCGTTGCACTTCCGGAGGGGCACCCGCCTAGGGATGCAGAGGATGAGATCGATCGCCCTACCATGGGGGATCGCTGGTTGCAACATGAGCTGCAGTGGGCCACAGTTCAGGTGCATGCATGCTACAGTGCGTACAGTGGCGAGTTGGAGTTGTTGCATCCGGCTCGTGTTATATGGAGGGTTTGGACGACGAGCTATATCGAGAGCACAGCCGGCGGCGCGATCTCTGTGGTGTGTATCGAGGACCGGGATTTATGGCTCACCCGCTGTATTCTTGTCTTCAGCCATATGTTGGAGGTGTACGCTCCGTGGAGGGTGATGCGCCAGTTTGGCTTATTCCAGACGATCCCTCCTCCAGACGCCCCGCATCGTTTGTCGCATGACCAGCACGAGTAAGTTCTCCATTATCTCCGCGCATAGTGTTTTCGCTCTGTGAAATAACTGAACACTTTTGTTTTTTTTGCAGGCAGAGTCGCAAGGGCAAGAAGGTTGTCAGTTGGCAGGACCGACAGTCTCCTTACACTCGTCGCTGGGAGCAGACAGCAGCGATAGATGTCGTGCGTGAGGAGAGGGCGTACGATTCCACGACATACGGCAACTACCTCCGATGGTACCTCCCTCGCACCGCAGCTCGCATTGCCCCGCCACCTCCGGCGCCTGCAGACGTGCCTGCTCCGAGCGTGCATCAGACATACGACCGACATCACGCATCTCGGGTACACCGCCAGGTACATGCCGCCAGCCCATGACCTACTTGTTATTTTTATTTCTGCCTCCCATTGTCTTACCGTCTTGCAGGCTGACGGCATCCGTGTGATCAGTTCTGTGACACGGCCACTAGTCCAGCGGAGGCAAGCAGGTATGCCTATCACGCCCGACGAGTACGAGAGGGCGGTCGCCTACGTCGACCGAGTCGCCTCGCAGCTGACCCTTGACAGTGCCTCCACTTCGTCGACTTTTGTTGCACCTCCACGTCCACGGGCCCGACCCAGTCATACGCCGTCGCACTCAGCCGCTCCTCATCCCGACACAGCCGGCCCTTCAGGTACGGCCGTTGCCACACCCATTTATCTCGGTGGGCCCCCGGCTCGCTCGTACCGTACAGGTGTTGCACCTCACGTGGACTTCTCGTCGCGTGGTGGTGTACGGATCTCTGAGGGTCCCCGAGCGCCCCCTTCTGCACACACTTCCGATTCTGGATTGGGCTTCGACGTCACGTTCGACTCAGACGACGAGTACATTGCTATGTCTAAGCATACGGTGCCTATCCCGTCGGCTGGTCCGCTTCGGTCTCCTGCTAGGCACCCACCATACATTCCTCGTCAGTCGGTCCGTGCCGACCCCCAGGTGGTCCGCGACCCATCGTATGCTCAGTATGCCGATATGATGCAGATGAGAGACGACGCCGATCAGAGCCAACATCAGTTGGCATCTTCGCAGCTTGGTGAGGCACCTCCACCGTCGCAGGACCCGAGTGCTCAGCCTCCCAGTCGACAGCCCTCGCAGAGGACAGTGCATCCGCGCAGCACCTATTCGCCATCGCCGTTTCAGCGCGACCGGAGCCATCGTCCGAAGAGGGGCCGACAATAGTTTTTTTTTATGTTCTCCTTTTATGGAACATTATATCGATTCTCATGGTTGTACTATTTTGGTTTATATTAGTATTCTCATGTTTTCACTATTTTTTTATGTTCATTTTCGTTTTTGGGAACATCATACTCGACAGATTGAACCAACCACGAAATTCGAATGCTAATTTTAAAAAAAACACTAATTTGAATGCTAATTTTTAAAAAAACACAAATTTGAAAGTTATTTTAAAAAAACACAAATTTCAATGTTAATTTTAAACAGAACACAAATTTGAATGCTAATTTACAAAAACCACAATTTTGAATGTTAATTTTAAAAAAAACACTAATTTGAATGCTAATTTAAAAAAACCACAATTTTGAATGTTAATTTTAAAAAAAACACTAATTTGAATGCTAATTTTAAACATAACACAGATTTCAATGTTAACTTTAAACAGAACACAAATTTGAATGTTATTTTTAAAAAATAACACAATTTGAATGCTAATTTTAAAAAAAACACAAATTTGAATGTTATTTTAAGAAAAAATACAATTTTTATTGTTTTTTTTAAAAGAAACACAATTGTCAACAATTTTTTTGAAAAAAACACATTTTCGGCCTTCAGTCGCCATCCTGGATGGCGACTGAAGCCACGTGGCATTCAGTCGCCATTCCAGATGGCGACTGAAGGCGAAACGCCATAAATCGCCATCTGGAATGGCGACTGAAGCCAGTTTTGCAATTTTTTTTTATTAAGCGTTATTTTTAAAATTATTTTTTTATTCTGTGATATCCGTACAAAAATTTCTTTTTCTACGGTTGGTTGCTAAGAACAAAATCCTCACTTGTGACAATTTGAAGAAACTGGGGTTGGAAAGGGACCTAGAATCTGTCCAATCATTTACTGTTTGATTGTGTGGTATCCAAAACTGATTGGGGTTTTGTAATCTGTATGTTCCTTTTTATATATCTTTTTGTGTTTTAGGACATCTAGACAAATTTCAGCCATTATCGTTATAATTGATATGACTTGTAATATCTTTTCTGTGATTGTTGCAAATTCTTTGTTGTCTCACTGAGAAATAGATGTTGTTTTGCGCTATTGTCTTTATTAAAAAAACTCGAAACTTCTAATTCCACTTCACATTTATTGAACCCATTTATAATTCTACTTCAAATAATTAAGGAGAAATTTTTTATGGGTTAATTCAAATAGTTATCATCATATGTCTTTGCTACAGTACAACAGATGGGGCAAATATTTGAGTTGTCTAGTTAAGTGTAAGTGTTAAGTCCTACCAAGTACCAACTATAGTTAGGTGGGCCCACTACTTGTTGAGTCATGACATCTCTGTTACCTATATATGCTTAAAAATTCTAACCAGTTATTCCCTTTTTTAAAAAAAAAAACACTGGCAAAACACACTTGTGTGGGCTTAAAGCCTTAAACACTAGACAAAATATGAACACTCAGCATAAACTTAGATTTTTGGCAGCGTCCGTTTGTGGATTTTTTTAGATTTAATCTCATGACATCTCTGTTGCCTACATATGCCTAAAAATTCTAACCAATAATTCCCATTCTTAAGAAAAATACGAATTCAAGATATAACAAGGAATCCAAGGGGTGGTAAGGCTATCTCCAACAAGTCTTATCGCGTTGGCGTCCGTCGGCACAACTCGCACTGGTTCAGTTCTTGCTTGGCTCGATTGGACGGTGTTGGTGCGCGGTGTAGTATTTGGTGGTCGTCAATCACGCGCCAAGCAAGTGGCACCTTTGGAGCAAGCCAACTCAACGCAAGGAAATTAGTTCACACGTTTCATGGACTCCACCTTTCTCGTGTCCTGCACGTATTGGACCCTACGCGTTTTAACTCTAACGAGTGGGCCGAAAAATAGCTGGGGTTTACTGTCAGTGAGGCAAGTTGATGTGCGTTTAGGTGCATGATGCAACGCGTGTGGGTCCCACAAAACGCGTGGCCTATGTTGAGCGCGCACTCTTTGCTTCACATGCCCACAGAGTCTGCATCTAACTCTTGTCACTGATAAGTGGGATAAACACATTTTTTGGTCCATCTGTTAATTGCAAATGTGTTAGGGCGTCAATTTTTTTGATTTTTTGTGTTTTATTGTGATAGAACAATTTAAATAAAAAATTGTATTTATTTTTGATGATGTGACACACTATCTCACTTTTAAAATTGATGAGTAAGAGTGTTTAACTTTTATTTAGTTCTAAACTTAAATAATATACAATCTTCCTTACATGGCTTGTGCAAAGAACTAAAAAGGATCGGAGATAACGTAAGAGTATATGTGTTTCACCAGTTGGATGCATTGGAAACGCGGCGTTAGCTCTATGAAACTTGGCACACCCAACTAATCTTAATATGAATCAATATCCAAGTTGGTTTTGGCGATTAATCACATGAGAGAGATCCCAAATGTCGAACAACTAGGATATTGATAGGTACTATGCAAGGACATCCCTAATGACTTTTTAATAACACCAAAGCTACACTTTTGTCCATTCAGGGGAAATTTCATTAAAACCCCCGATAAGTTACTCCAATTATCAGAAACCTCTCACAAGTTTTCTTTTTTTTGAATATTTGGCCGCCTACAACTATTCTTTTGTTTTATAAACATATCTACGTTAATATTAGACTTAACAGTAAGAACTAAAAATAATAAATTTACTCTATTGATATATGAACTTCAAATGGCAATGATTATATTTTTAAAATTATATTTTTCTTTCTACTATCTATTCCCTACTCTCATCCAGTAGTGATGACAGTTCAAAGTTGTTGGCGATAAGGGGTGGCAAACCTAGGTGGCGAGCAGCCCTCGGCGACGAGCAACTACGGGTGGCGAAATATTCTTAAAAAAACTTGTAGGGGGTTTCTAACAATTGGAGTGATTTATGGGGTTTTGCAAAACTTCACCTGCATATATGAACAATTCTCTTCTGTTTTTTTCTTTCTATTTTATGTGTCCATTTCTGATCGGCTCTTCGTTAGTTATAGTGTGAAGTATCTTTCATATACGTACTATTGTACATCTCAATCAGACTCCTATGAATTTCAATGTTGTGGTGCATGCCATGCTCTCGATGATCTCTTCTAATTCCAAGCATATTTTTTCTTTTCGAACATGTGTACTACTTCTAAACTGAATTACTATTTAAACAGAAATGTATATTAAGCATCTAATGTTAGCTAAAATTCTAACCGGCAAGTAGAGCTTTCAGAATACAAATAAGTTTTGCAATAGTTATATCGGGCTATTGGAGTGTAAAAATAAAATAATTTAATTATTGATATAGACATATACAAAAAATAAATATAATTCATTGGAAATAACTTGGTGTTATATTTTTTTTATTTTCAAATTAGCATATAAAATTCTAGTCAATTAATGCATTGTGACATTTTATTTGCAGTATTGCACCATGCATAACACCATCATGTTGCATATGTTGTGCTAGTTTAACAAAAATGTCTCAGCGGTTATTGAAAAATTTTGTTGCATGAAATAAACTTTTAACAAAACGTTGATAGAAATATGCATGAGTTGTAAGTGAGAGTTTAAAAATGACTTTGTGTTACTTCATTTTTGGGTTTTGATCTCTAACTTTAAGCTCAGAATGATAAGAAAGCCATGTAGATTTCTGATAGACTATACCCTTGCTTAGGGTATTTAATTTTGTTTGTCAGAACCTATGTAGTCGTGAGATCCTAGAGGCCACAGCATTGCTCCCTGTATCCGCAAATCAGTGACTTCACACAAGTTTGGATCCACGTAACAATGAAAAATACCAGCTCATATAGAAGATGCCTGGGACAAAAGGTAACTAAAAACTTGTCCTGCGTCGTCATAAGGACACAACTGTGTTTAGGCGTTCTTAGTTTTGTTGGTGAACATCATTGTCTCTAATTATTTTGGTAATTTTTCAGAGGAAGTTAAGTTTTTTGGTAGTTCTATTCATTGCTTCTACTACTTATGTTTATTCTTCAACTAGTAAATAGGTGCACCTTTTTTTTTACAGTTCTAAAAAATTACTATCATTTAGAAACATTAACTTGATTTTTTGTCTAATATACAATGATAGTAGTATAAAGTAAATTAAGATGGGCACTAAATAAGTAGAAAGATAGATAACAGAGTGTATATTATAAAAGGTGAGAATCTTATACTTATGCTGAAAATTAGAGAAAAACATCTATATCTCTAATATGCAATTTTATATAGACATATATAACGGATAGATCACAACATCAAATCCCACATAAATCATAAATTACTCACGCAACATCATTTAATTTTTTTTCTTTCTTCTAAAAAACAACCATAAGGTTTTGGAACTTGAATCTTAACATTTCGCCATATTGAAAGAAAATGATGATTAAACCTTCGTATTGAAAGAAAACCTTTCTTACACTCTATCCTTGCTTTCCTTCCATCTACACTTAAGTTGAAATCAATCCAAAGAAAAAAACTTATGTAGTTCTGCTCCTAATGTAAAAACAAGATGCAAACTAAGGTGGAGCAGCATTGCACGCAGCACAGGCAGCCTATACAATCCTGATTTCAGTTTGCACATCATTGACACCAATAGCATTAGCATCAATTGTAGTTGCTGCCAATGAGTCTTTGGACCTCGACGACCTTGATGATCTTGACGAAGCCGTAGGTGAACTGTTCTTGGATTTCTTGCGCTTCTTGCGCCTAGACTCTCTGGGCGGCTTTGGTATGTCAGGGCAAGGAGTTGTTGCCTCTTGCACGGTGTTCTCCGAAAATATACCAAAAGGTTATTTGTCTCGAGGCTGATCAAAATCTGTTAACACAAACACTACTAAAGTCAGTAACAAACACATAGCAAGAAACTAGTTTTCGGACAAGATTATATTTGAACGTGTGCTTTTTTTTCTCCTTTCATAACAAATGTAAACAAATGTAGTGTTGAAGTATGAGTAGATTGCCTGCGTATTAGTAGTATATTTAGTTAAAGAAAGTTATGATTTGGTGATAGTGATTGTTCTTGGACCAAACTACAACAATTAGTCCACTTGCTCTTTGCTTTTTTACAAATATGTTGGTTGCAACTGTGGAATCATCACAGTTCGTGTGCTTTAAGTAATCATTCATACATGTGTGGCAACAAGTTCTTGTCGAATATCTGACCGATTGGAGTTTGTCAAAGCCCTTTGTTTATTTATATATCAAGACTATGATGCAAGAAAGCCTGTTTCATTCCTGTTTTGTACTTGCCGAAGATGCACTGAATTTATTTTGGGGATTTTGCCGGGCTTTTCTTTTCCTTAATTTCTTTTGTTTTTCTTGGTTTTTTGTAGAATATTTCTCAAAGGAATTTTCTTAAGGCTGCCAGTTATTCTCCACATCAACCATATGCATCCCATCCCTCACCATCCTACCAACAAAAAAAGATTCTGTTGGTGGTTCAAGAGCATGCAATTGTTTAACAACAACATGTGCAGTGCAACTCTGATTTCAGATCAAGGACCAAAATAATACTTCTTATTGCTGAACATGTCAGCATGCACATCATATTCCTATAATAGAAATCTAGCAAGTTTCCTTGTTCATTCACACATGCCACTCCTAAAACAAGAGGGAATCTTTCCTAAAGAAGATAACAAGCAATTAAACCAAATCATATGCAAGAACAGAAGAGATCTAAAGATACCTTGAGAAGCCCAGGAAGTTCCTGTGGATGGTCCAAAATTGCTCAGATGCGAAAAGTCCGATGATGCCCTGATGTCATTCATCTACAATGAAATGCAAGACAATGCAGAACACCAACATGTGATAATGGGTAATCAGACAATGTATTATTTATTTATTTTTTTTTTTTTTTGGAGAGATTGTAATCAGACAATGTACAAAAGAAGTTGTAATGTTCTACTGGATGCTTGTATCTTTACCCAGCTTGGAGAAGCATTCCCCGTTGGGCTGTCCCAACCAATGTGCGCGACATGTTTCACATCTGTCGGGTAACCAATCTCCATCTCATGCTCCTTCACCACTGCAAGAATGATGCAACAAGAAGAAAGATGCCAGTGTAAAGAAACAAGAAAGCTGAATTTATGTGCTTGCAGTCCTTGTCATGATCACAATTCAGTAATTCACATATGAGAATTTTACATACCAAAGATTTGGGAGATGACCTTGAGGCCCTTGAAGATTCCTTTCATCTTGTATGCCATTGTTAGATGTTGTCCACAGCAACAAGATCTTCAGAAACAAGAACACAAGAAAGAAGCATATAAGCAAAGAAAAGCAGGGAGCAATAGTTACAGCTTCCTTCATTGCTGAGAAAGATGTATCAACTGGATATTGTGATTTCGAAAGAGTTGAAATGTCATGTATATAACAACAAATTATTGATAATATGGATAAAATGTTAATTTGCATACCTCAACAGAGTTGGTGTTGATGTTGATACTCCTTGTTTCAATTAAAAGATTTGGAGCAACCAACAAGTCCATCACCACCCATCCTTTTCTTTAGTACCAGTTAGAATATTGCCTTTTGTCAGGACGTGAATTTTGCAGCAGGAATGAGATGAAGAAAGAGGAAGATATATTTATATCAGTTATTGATATTAAAACAAAGACTCGGTCTTAGTCTTATCTTAGAACAAGTCTTAGTGGTTAGGGAGGGTTTTTAGTACTTTCGGTTGTCAGAAAATGTTTCTGTTAGTCAACTACACGTACTGGTACTATATTGGAACTTCAATGTCAAATTCTTTATTGTCAGTAACCAAGTAAGATAAAACAAGCTGTTGGATTTTACAGTTCATAAACTAATTCCTCTAAATTTTAGAATAAACATTGCATTTAAATCAAGGATAGGTCATGAAATTAAGAATGTGCCACTGTGGTACAGAACTATAGGTTTCAGGTAAATAAGTAAAACAAGACGAAGAAGAAACAAAGTACATTATGTGAGGTAATTAGTAATCTGAAGAAAAAATAATTAGCGGTTAGCATAAGGACTGTTCTGAACAAATCTTGTCTTCCAAATCAAAAGCACAGCTGCAAATATAAACTATTCTTAATTTCAGACATATCAATTATCTTGCCACACACAGCACATGCCAACTTTCTGGGATTTGTTTATTAGTAGATTTACTGTTCTTGCCATGCTTAATTGCAACCAAAATCACAATTTATATGTGCCTGACATGGCTCCCTGCTTCTCTTGACAAACTGTTAAGCAACATACACTATAAAAAACTTGGACGAAATCCATCTAGCACAGTAGATTGATGTAAACCACATAGGCTCACCCACATATGGGCTATTGTCTAAGAAACACAGCTAGAAATCTCAAACATATAATAAGCATGACAGCATGTCCAAAATTGCTGCACCCACGTTGAGGAACAAATCAAGAACTGAGTTGTCGGTTACTTGGATCATTGGATCTGAACATGACTCAAAAATTACAGGGAATGGTCCTCGAGTCTCTGATCCATTAAGATTCAAGACCAGCCACAATCTGATGGATGATTTGTGACAACTAAATCACATGTTACCAGATGGATTCATTAGTCCTCTAGTATTACAACCATCCAAAGGTTTCAATTGTTGTCAAATATATAGGCAACACTATCCATGCCGAATATGACCCACTCGCCTATACAGTTCCTGTATTACACCATGTGCTAGATCTCACCAGGCAATCAACTTCTTGGCACACCTGGTCTTCATTGAATAGGAGGTGCTACGCCGTGTACTTTCATCATGCAATTGTACTTTGGAGGCACTCTTGCACCTGCTTTCATGCAGAGCTCAACAACAGAAGGTGCGTGGCCACAGAACTCCCTCCCACTGTCCACCAGAACTGGTGGGTCATGAGGCCCTTGATGCCAAACAATCTTTGGAGGCACAAGGTCATCCACATCCGCCTTCTTCCACATGTGAGCCCCCCGCCAGCCCTCAAACTTGAACACACCACACATTCTGGCCTTGTGCCCTGATGGCCCAACATGCACTTCAGAGCAATGCTCACACACCTTGGATTGATAGACCAGTAGGAGTTTTGTCACACCCAATCTGAGCCTTTCCCACGCATCCAGTGTCGTCTGACCTGTCACTCTAAGTTCATCTGGCAATAAGGGGGTAGATTTATGACGATTGCTTTCAATTGTAGTTGATAATTGGCCACTTCCATAAAGAACCTCATCAACTATTTCTGCACCTGCCTGGCAGCAGAGCTCAAGGACGGCAGGGACGCGTGTGAAGTCAAACCTCTGGTCATGCTTTATCTCATCCTGGAACATGTTCTCCAGGTGAAACGACTCGACTGGAACAAGTATATCATTCAAACAGCCAGGAGCCCATTTATGTGGACGGTCCTTGAATGTACGCTTGAAACCATTGCATGTTTTTATCTGATGCCCCGCTGCCCCAATCTGAACTTCAGGACAAAACCTTCAGCATCAACAAATTCATAACAGAATAAGGGATCAACTGACTATATAAAACAGCAACACTGAAAGGAACACCAAAGAACCTAGTAAATTCGTACCAGGAATCAAAAAATTCAAATCAAACATCGATGCACATGCACACTGAGAAGTATATGTATCACTAGAGGTTACTTAGAAATAAACCAGACAGGCTATGCCATCTATGTATAGAATAACAATTTATTGACCTATTGACACGCCGAAAAGCGACGCGTTTAGTAATACCACAAGCGAACGGTGACATTGTGCACTTCAAGGTCGAATTCCTCGAGAAACAAGCGCATTCGACTCTTAGGTTAAGAAATTGCCGATTGAGTCACAGCGAATTTGGGGGTTTTCTTTGAGTACAGTAAGCTACAACTAAAACTATGACTAAAATCTACTAATCTATGGTTTAGAAAGTAGTAAAGGATGCAATTATTAAATCTAGGGTTTTAGAAAGTAGTAAAAGTGCAAATTAGTGTTTTAGAAAACTTGGAGAAAGACTAGGGTTTCGGGAATCCCGTAACCATCGGACGTAATTCGAACTAAGACTTGTGAGTTGCAAATCAATTTCAAGTGTTTTCTAAGACAGATTAAGTTGCCAGTATGATCGCTCGTACAACAGTCAAAGGATCACTTCCTCGGTTAAGTCTGCCGAGAGGTTCTCTCTTGTTCCAGAGTTCCGTGTAAGAGTGCACTTGTTTGATCGAAAGAATTTGAGAAATCCCCTAAGTTCTTGTTTAAACTCAATTGTTACGTCTGTTGTCAGGGCAAGAAATCAGGGTTTAGAGGAGGAAAACACAAGAAACTAAGTCACAAAACTTGAAAACGGAGCTGAGGAAGAATTACGCCCTCCGAATTATGTCATCCCTAACTCTAGAAGGGAACTACTCACTAAAAACCATGAAAACACAGAAACAACAACAATTAATTAAAAACTTACTCAATTGTATTGAAAGATGAAGTCTACTATCGATGCCGGCTTATAGACGTAAAAATTAGAATGAAAATAGAGAGAAGGGCTCGATGACGGAGATTATTACCCGAGTAATCGATTTGTGCCTTTCCGTGGTCGCCTGTGACCACAGAGAGAGATCATGTGATAGTCCAAGATATTTTGGACTTAATCAAAGTTATTAGTTTGTGCCTTTCTGTGGTCGCTCGCGACAACAGAGAGAGATCACCTGATAGTCCAAGGCTTTCTGGACTTAATGAGACCCATCACGGATAATCATTATACTAATGCACTATCCATGGTCTCAATGTTTGTGACTGCAACCTCTGTTATCACAATACCCAAGGTCACGAAGTCCGTGGTCACTACCCGCGGTCACTCTGGTCGCAGAGACATATACCCGTAGACACTATGGTTGCGGAGACATGGTAATCTCCAATACATGGTCGCAGCCAATACGTGACCATGTAATAAGAGAGTTATGTTTAACTCTCTTCACGAGGAAACCAATAGTGGTTTCTTTATCCTTACCATGTTAGTGAATTAAGACAAATATTGAATCTAGAAGTACCTTCGAATCAAGAAAGGAAGGCTTGGCCAAGACTTATATTATCGACCACGGTTTAAGAGTTATGCGGTTGTGTTGTTATATCAAAACCGCTCTTTGATCGATACGGTTAGTTATTCCTAGGGTAATATAAGTCTCTCTTCACTGACAAGATAACTGCCTAGAAGGATGAATCTGCGGTTATCCATAACCGTCACGATATAACTAGTGGACAGCAATTGCTTCAAACCACTGTATAGCAATTGCTTGCAACCGCCAAAGCGTCCATCTGATGAAGCAACTGACGCCTCTTGACTAAGTATAAAAAGAGGGTTAGAACTTGTAGAAAGGGGACACGACACGGAGAGAAGAGAAATCAATAGAGATTGCTAAACTCTGTACCCTTTATAATCCATCATTCTGGTAGTGACAATCAAACAGAAGTAGAGCTATTACTCAGACTGCGAGGGTGTAGCTTCTAGGCCCCTAAAGAGTGTTTTAGTAATTAATGACAACTACAAATGCTATACTAACGTTACCTGCCTAGTTATGTCAAGAAGAAACTTAAAAGACAGGTTAATGGAAGGCAAAGAAAAAGCCTCATGATGAAGAAAGGACATTGATCAAAAGGCAAAGGTACGAAATAGGGTCTTTTCCATTTTTACCGGTTTAAGGTGATTAGAGAAGAATTTTGACCGGATTTTAGGATAGTTGCCGTACTATTAAGAGAAGCATGTGGTGTATCACGTAATACTTCATCTATGTGCCACAAATCATAAAATCAACTTGCATTGCATACTAGAAGATCATATACTTTGAAAATGCTTGTTTCAGCTCATCTCTGCTCAGCACTGTCTCAATCGGTCTGACCATTTGTTAGACCGGTCTGACCGAACACACGGGCTTGTGTAATATGCATTGAATGTGTTAATTGGTGTATGTGTGTATTTGTATTTATGTATTTGTGAATAAATTCAATATGTGAATAATTAGATTTAATTTGTTCAATCCATTTGTGTATCTCTGTATTAGTGTATTTATGAATAAATTTCACAGCTGTTTGTAATATATTCTAACGGTTACTAACTTAGAACCGTTAGAAGAAGTTATGCTAGTACTAATGGTTCTAGGTCAATCGTTAGAATAAGGCTCCCTCCAATTAAAGAAATTTTCCATTACTAACGGTTGCGAGTAGTGAACCGTTAGACGAAATTCTGTAATACTATCGGTTAATAACTTACAACCGATAGAAGAAAGTTTATAATACTAACGGTTGCGAATACTGAGCCGATAGAATAAAGTTTAAAATACTAACGGTTTGAGTAGCGAACCGTTAGAAGAAATTTAACAATACTAACGGTTGCGAGTACTGAACTGATAAAAGAAATTTTATAATACTAACGGTTTCGAGTAGTAAACCGTTAGAAAAAATTTACCAGTACTAACGTTTGCGAGTAGTGAACCGTGCAAATATATGTATTGTACTAACTATTCTCTAATATAAAACCGTTAAAATATAGTTATTGTACTGACGGTTTGTAACCGTTAGAGTTGTGTTTCGTTTCTTTCATCATGCCGATCACTAGCGGTAAGAGAACCGTTCTTACAGACGATTTTGAACCGATAGTGTAAAGCAATTCTATAGTAGTATTAAACTTTAAATTTAGTTTGGCAGGTTCCTGAACTTACTAAATTTTATTATTTAGGTCCATCATACAGTTAATCTAATATATTTTGATATGGTTCCATAACATAACACTTCTAAATTAACGTGACATGCATTAGATAATTTTTTTAATATAATATTGTGTTGCGTGATATGCTATACTAATTTTTGATGACATGACAAGGTGAAATAGAGATCGAAAATATGGCATAATCTTGATTAAATATTTAGAAATAAGTACAAAAGATATAATAAAAGTTCAAGACTAAAAATTTTGGTGTTAGTTAATTCCAATATTTAATTGATAGAATGACAAAATTGACTAATCCGACTAATCCATACGTACAAATTTAGACACCAAATTGATTTAAGGAGCCAAAAGGGGTCAAGATAAATTAAAAGTTTAAAAATCTAATCTTAGGGGAAGACTACCGACATCCGTGAGAGAGAAACGCGACAGGAATATAGAAATAGAATAAGATAGTGGTGAGACGAGCTGTTTAAATAAGTGCTAAGTGAAAGTGTAATAATACATACAGTAGACTGCTTGATAAATAATTTGAACTTGATTCCTACACGACCATATCAAATTAATCTAAAACTTATCATCTATCTTCATTATTCAACTGTTACATGAAATGATAAAAAACCAAAAGAAAAAAAAAACTGTCCTTCCATCTCTTGATTGCAATTAGTCAAAGTGAATTTTAGCCAAACTAAAATTTGCCGAACTGGAAATGCCTCAACTCCAATCCGAAAACTCGGATCATGTAATCCAGATTCCAGATATATACCACGGCATATACTCACACATAAACACACACGCTTCTCCGTCTCTCCCCGTGGGTTTGCTTCCCCAGATCGCCTTCTCCTCCGCACCCCACCACCAATGGCGACCCTGCGGGGCCGGGTGGAGACGTGGGTGCGGGACCAAGCGGCGCGACTGCCGCCGTGGGCGTGGCGGCCTCCGCGGTGGCCGTGGCCGGCGCCGCCGGCGCCGACGTGGCTGGGCGACAAGAGGCGCGAGCGCGATCGGATGTTCCGCGCGGAGTTCGAGCGCCGCCGCCGCCAGCTCCGTGAGCTCTGCCGCGCCGTCCGCGTCGACACCGTCGCCGAGCTCCAGGAGCTGCTCTGCGCCATGGTCCTCGCCGAGTGCGTCTACAAGGTCCCTTTTGCCCTCCCCCGTTTCCCTACCTGTCTCGCGTTTGTTTGATCTGATGGATGGATGGATCCGTGCCTTGTGACTGGTGGTAAAGTTTGCGAGGTTGAGATGATGCAAAAAATAAAGTGCATTAGTTGTTGTTTTTTAGAAGGTTAGAGCGTTTGTCCAGTAGTTGAATCGAAAATAGATGTCGAATTGAGTTGAGGAACGACCTCGTGAATCTACAAAGTAAGGATTGAATACCGTTGATATGATGGAGACAACATGGAAAAATGGAAAAAAAAAATGATAAGTAGTAGTTGTATTGAGGAGGTGATAGCGTTTGCCTAGTAGTTGAATCGAAAATTGGGCAGCTTCTGGAGTTAGAAGAAGCTGAATTGAGGTTGTGAAATGATAGCATCAATCCTTATCCGTCAAGTAATGATCAAATATGGTTGAGATGATGCAGGTAGACAACATGACAAAAAATGAAACTTGTTGTTTTAGAAGGTGAGAACACTAAACCAGTAGTCGAATAAATTGGCAGCTTCTTGTGTTACATGAAGATGAATTGGGTTGATACATGACTTCATGAATCCACCAAGTAATGGTCAGACCCCATTTCATGTAATATAAGCATCCCAACACTGAGGAACCTGTCATACATACAAAGTGGATAAAATGGTTCACTAAATGGTTCGATACTTAGGAGAATGATGTACTGGTGAGGTGGCATTTCATGTCCTGTGCGCTTTTCAATGAAAAGCGGCAACATTTGCAAGGTGGCTGCTTGTGATACAGTGGATTCTTTTTTGTCCTTTTAATTACTCCGCTATTAGTATTAGTCTATTAGCTATGCCTGGCTTAATATAAACCATTCATGTAAATTTTTCATATTTTATGAGCTCTTGGAGCTGTATCATTAGTTGAATTTTATATCTAGTGGTCAGAAGTGTTATTCTCTATATTCGACACAAAAAAAAAATGAGACAAGGGAAGAGAATGCATGATATATCCTAAGAAAAATTGATTGTGTGATTTTTTTTATGCTACTTATGTTTTCACTTTGTTTAATCAATGATTCTGTTCTTTTCTATTATCTTAGCTCAGCTGAGTGGGTGCTCTAGACATGTTTGGTAGCAATTGTTATTTGACATGGCTTGCAGTACATTCCCTAATGCTAGACCTAGCACCTTTTACCATTACAATTATATTGAAACTCCAGTGCATTTCAAAAAGCATGGTTTAACAAAATATTTTCGGATATTTGACGGTTTGTTCACTGCCTTTTTTTATTTGTAGAAACATAACTATAATATTTTATTAGATATGACAAATATCATCCGAAATTGCCTTGCCCTATAATACAACTCAGCACAGCATTGCGTCTCCAAACAAATTCTAATCTCATGTTTCCATGGCATGCTGATCCATGATTACTAGTGATTTGAACTTCATATTCCTGAGTTGCAAAGATCAGTCTGAACCAAGGGGATCTCTCCAGGTTCAATCCACCTTAAAGCCTTGATTCCCACTGTCATTGCGATTGTAGCACATGTGTGACCCAGCCCATAAGGGCCATGCAGACTTGATATTGTCCTCACCTTCCTCCAGTACCTTGCTAGTAGTCCCTCGTGAGTGTGGCACCCATCTTTTTCCTTTGTTTCGGAGTGGGGCATGTACCTTTACCAATTCCATTACGTACCATAACACCGAGTGGCTGGCCTTCATCTTGAGTATTCCTCCGACATCAACTTGATGTCGTCGTAACTTGTAATCAAGCTTAACCCAACCTCCATGCTCACTGGTCTGCATTGTGAACACTTTATTTTAGCATCCCATGTTCTCTAGAAGCTCAAATTGAAGAGATAGAACAGGTGGTCCAACTACATAATTTCTTCTTTTTCATTACTTCCATTGTTGTGCCTCATGGTGTGTCAGCCGCACCCCATTCTATTGAAATGTTTCATCAATAGAGATGTTCCATTAGCCCCAGTACCTTCAATGGTACTGTAAATTCTACTTCTACACCGTCCTTTTTTGTCTATCTACATTCCAGGAAATTCATATGCTCCATGGATGGAGGAAAGAGTAGTTTGCTGGTCAAAGCAAGCCACCCACATGCCGCCCCCTCCTTTCTTCTTCTATCTCTCTGATTGTTCAAAGTTTCAAACATATCAGAAATGTTTCTGTTGTTTCTTCTCTCTGATTGTTTTTGACATGTCTGAAATTCTTCTTTTTATTCTCTGTACGACTGGCAAAAGCAAACATAAGAATTACGAGAAAGAAACAAAAATGTTGCCTAGGACAAAAATAACACTGGTAGCTGTTTTTGGGTGATATTTTTCTGGTGCACTTAATTTCTTAGCATATGTCACTTATAGTCTCCTTTCCTTTCCATCGCAGAGGCCTATTTCTGAGATGATGAGATACATCAATAAGTTCAAATCTGATTTTGGTGGCAACATTGTGTCTCTTGAGCGTGTTCAACCATCCTTGGATCATGTACCTCATCGGTAAGCTCATGTCTTTGTGTCCAAAAATTATAATATTTTTAGTAAGTTCCAAAATGTTAACACTTGAATATCGTTTCTCTCTTAATCTACTAAAGCTATATAAACATTGTTCGTAATATGCTACTGAAATAAATTTCATAAACTGTTTGTCAGTTTAATCCTAAACCAAGTGGTATGATTGCCTGATTTATTTTCAGCATTTTTCAATACCTTCCTTGCATGTAGCTTTGAAATTACAATATTTCATACATATGATTTATGTTTACCAAACCCAAGTATGGGCTCTGGTCAAGTAACCACAGAAAGCCATAATGCGTAGCTTATTAAGAAATAGTGATGGAAATCAGTGCTGAAGCTTCTGCATTGTTTCCTTACCTGAAGCTTTTGGATTTTCTATAAAGTAGTTAGCAGCTCGAAGACTCTTATGATGGCAGGCTTATGTGATTTCTGACTTGACCCTTTGTTTTCGTAATTTGCAAAGCATTTGATGTAATGTTTAGTGCTTTATCCAGATCTTGACCTTCTAAAAAAACTTCTATTTCTAATAACATTAGGGTATTTACCCTTGTTCGTTTTGAAAAACAAATGCTAGAGGAAGTTTCGCTTATGAAGTCGTTGTATTCTAATTACCAGATTGGTGGATTTTTTTTGGCCTCACTAAGTTTACTTTGTTTAGTAGCCTTTATCTAACCAAGGAGGTCTATTATCAACACTTGTTTGATCTTTACAATTTATCAAGATCTCTGTTGATTGTATGCTTTCCATTATCCCATAGTTCAGCTAATGACAACCTTCTCATTATATATCAATTGCATTCTTTTTTTGATACATACTCTAGTTATTGGTGAACTTATGTAGGTATCTGTTAGCTGAGACTGGTGACACATTATTTGCTACATTTATTGGTACAAAGCAATACAAGTAAGATTTTCTTGGAAATTGTAAAATGTAAATTATTTATCATGTGTACAAGTGCATCAGGTTTTCATCTTTTCCTTTATAGAGATGTTATTGCTGATGTGAATATACTGCAAGGAACCGTATTCCATGAGGATACTGCTCAGGATTTGGCAGATTCTGTTGACACTGAACAAAACAATGACCAAAAGAGTGAAGAAAACCTTGGCAAACCTTATCAAGAAAAACCAAAACAGTTGAGAAAATCAAAACCTGCTGCACACCGAGTATGCATTAGCTGCAACACACTCTTACTGAAAATTTTGCTCACTGTTTTTAGAAATTGAATTAATCTTTGTCATCACAGACCATCATGGTTAGGGTATGCCTAACTTAATCTATAATGTAGGGTTTCTTAGCCCGTGCTAAGGGAATTCCAGCACTGGAGCTATACAACCTTGCTCAGAAAAAGAACAGGAAGCTTGTTCTTTGTGGACATTCACTTGGCGGAGCGGTAGGTACAGTGAACAACTTGTACATCTTGGCCTTCTTATCTGGTCACACATTTCCAATTCTAACACAGGTTGCTGTGCTGGCTACCCTTGCGATTTTGAGAGTTCTTGCATCCTCATCTCCATCTAAGGAGCCTATCAAGCTTCAAGTGAAATGTATCACATTTTCTCAGCCACCTGTTGGAAATGCTGCCTTGAGAGAGTAAGTTAGCTAGAATGCAAAAATCTGCATTGAGCTCAAAATTACTAGGAATACCTATAGAACAATGTTCTTCTATTTTGGAGATAAGCATGCCACAGCAGATAACATTATCAGCACTTCTTAATCCATTCTTTTGCCTTTTACTAGTTATGTTCATCGAAGAGGATGGCAAGACTACTTCAAAACTTACTGTATTCCAGAAGATTTGGTGCCCCGTATTCTATCCCCTGCCTATTTTCACCACTACAATGCTCAGACACCTGAAGCATCTTCTGTGAATAAAACTGGTGCAAAACTCGAAGAAAAGAAGGGGACAAGTGTTGAAAGGCCCAAAGAGAGTAATGGGGAGCAACTTGTTCTAGGTGTTGGCCCTGTTCAGAAGTCACTCTGGAGACTTTCAAAGCTAGTTCCGTTGGAAGGAGTACGGAAAAGTTTAAGCGTACTTCAAAGACAAGCAAATATTTTTGGAAAGGCATCCTCACAGTTGGATAGTTATCTGCAATCGAAGGTTGATGAATCAGAAGAAGAGCCACAGTCTCTTGAGATTCAAGAAGGTTCAGGTGGAATCTCTCTTGCTCCTTTATCTGATAAAGATGCAGAGCCCATTGAAGAAAACAGCAGGACAGAGAAAATAAGCGTATCTGAAGTTGGAGGTTCTAGGCAATGGAATAGAGTACCTTCTTTGCCTTCCTATGTACCATTTGGTCAGGTTGGTACTATATTCTTTTTATTTATGACCTCTTAGCACTGGCTCTTGTCTGCTGGTTATCATTTGGCATTGTGTCCTTTGTTCTTCCATGTATTAAATAAAAAGAATAGAGTACACCTATTAAAAGCGACGGCATTGCTTTATTTTCATACACCTATTTTTTCTGTGGGCGCACCTGCACCTGTGAACAAATCATGTATTGCATACAAACTTGCACTGACATGCTAGGCTGAAATTGCCCATTGCCCATGTGGTAAATAGGTTGTTATATCATTTTATCAAGAGAAGATGACTTTTTCTTAGTTTGCATTTGCTCTATTTTTGAACTTCGTTGCATGCATTTAAATCATTTTTCTGGCTTTCACATTTGGAAGTTATAATTTACTTGTGAGGATATGTTCAATCTTGGACCTATTCATGACTAAGATTAGATGTAGATGTTACAATTTTACTACATTTTTGTTGGAGTAGCCTCAGATTACAGTGGATGTGTATTTTAAAATCCTAAGTTTAACCCCAGAACTAGATCAATGAAGGTTGCATGCTTTGATGAAAATAAAATGGCACAAAGGATAGGTTGGGAAAAAAATTTATTTCTTGTCCTTTTTTTCTTTTTGTACTGAGGAAATCTGCTATGCATGTGGTTCTGCGTATACTGAAGAATTATTTAATTGCCGGGATCATAGTAGGTGCTGGCAGTCTTGTTTCTGGTTTTGCAAGTCATCACCTTCCTGTGGTCTTTATGATGTCAATTCCCCCATCTCCAATGAGGCGTTGATCTTGTCTTGCTCAATGGAAAAGTTGATCCTTTTCTTAGGTCCTATTTGGCCTAGCTTCAACTTGAGTTTGTGAGCTTATAAATTAATGCTAGGCCAAATGGGGGGCTTAAATTCAGGCCTTATTCTATAAGTATAACCCCTTTTGACTAGAAGTCCCCAATAAACCTAAGGACACTTTTGGCCCAGCTTAAGTCCTGAATTTAAGAACCCCCCCACCCCCGACATAGCTTTAGCTTATCCAAAAAGCTGAAGTCTAGATAAGCTAGGTCAAATGCGCCCTAAGCCGGTGGAAGGAATCTTATTGGGCTTATAAGATAAAGCCTCAATAAGCCAACTAGCTTATTGCTGAAACTTAAGCTCAGCCAAACAACCCATTAATTGTTAGAGATGTTTTAGGGAGAGTGCAATTGCTACTCCTAGCATGCATGAAGTTTGTAGGAAGTCCAAAAGAGCAATACTGCAAGTTCTAGATTTTCTTTTTCTTCAGAACTTTAACACACAACTTCTGCGATAACTTGACCTATTCTATTCCTGTTAATGTTCTGATTTTTTCATTTGTCTATTGATCCCTTGCTGTACATCCATTACATCATTGGGAAGATCGTGCAGCACAAATTTAATTTTTTTATTTTATCCATGTTCCAAAAAACTGTTGTTTGTAGTAGCCCAATTAATTTGCTCTTGTCATGGAGTGGTGCTTCAACTTCAATCATTATTAAAAATAATTTTCATCTCTTCCAGCTTTACCTCTTGGGAGATTCATCAGTTAATACACTTTCAGACTCAGAATACTCCAAGATGATGTCGGTATGAGCTTTATTTCAGTTCCTCTTACATTTATTTGCATAGTTAAATCATAAGAAATGTGCTTTTGTTGTCTTGAACTTTGCCAAATTGGATCTACTCATTTTCTTGCTCTGTCCTGGCAAAGGCATTTGCAGGTGCAGTCTGTTTTAGTGGAGTTGAGAGAGCGTTTTCAATCACATTCAATGAAGTCATATAGAGCCCGCTTCCAAAAGTAAGAACTTCCCATTATATTCATCAAATATTAGTTCTCACCTGAAACTCCCACCTTCAATCACATGACCTTGAATCTATCATACATTGGTCATTTATTATAAGTACTCTGCTTTCCTAGTCTTTTAGTACTTTGGTGATGACTATTACTTTGGTTCATTTTCTGCTACGAGTCGAATCTGATGACAAGATTTTCATAGAAAAATCATTATTTCTTTCCCCATGAGTTCAGATTATTATGCGTTAAGGATAACTTTCCTCCTGGGGTTCACCATTGTTTTTTCTGCTCAGTTTTTGGGCATACCCTTACTGTATTCAAGGGTGATTAAAAAAACAAGATAATGAGAATGGTGGCGTCTTTTCAATAAGGTGTATTCCTAAGTTCTTTTCCATTTTGCAGGATGTATGATATGTGCATGTGTGAAAATGTCCCCATTTTTGCGGGTATCGAGCAATTACCACAGTTTTCACATCTACAACAACTACTTGGTCTGGCAGCTTCTGATTCTGTTGAACTTGGTCATATTGTGGAGTCTCCTGTCATTCGAACTGCCACTTCTATTCTTCCTGTTGGATGGAATGGCCTACCTGGTGGTAAAAATGCCGAACCGCTGAAAGTTGATATAATTGGACATGGCCTACATATGTGCGCCCTTTTCCAGGCTCAGATAAATGGAAACTGGTATGCTTTAGTTAATGCAAAAATGTCCAAGTTTAAGTTGACTTAGTGAAGTCTTGTGGGAGGATTTGCACCATAAAAATATCGCATGGTTCTTTGAAATATTTTGTGTTACATGCTATGATATATTATCCTTTAATTCATCTAGGATATTAAGGTTATAACATCTCAGATATGAATTCGAGGAAATAGGTATCTGTTGGATACAGCAATGGGGCAAATTTTAATTTATAGGATATGTATGATAAAAGATGCAATAATAAGTCAGCATTCTATACACATTCATGTTGATCCTTCTTATAATACTTGTTAGCACGTATTAGCAAAATTGTTGCATTCTGTACTTTATAAAACAGTGTAAAAAAATTAAATGAATAATTTCTGGTGCTCAACAGAAAGCAAAAACTTAGTAAATTTGGCATCTAAAAATAACCATCACTTGAGAATAACCTCACATAAACAATATATTGCTTCATCTAGTACAAGCTCAAAAAAAAATTATTAAGTACACATAAATTGTCAAGTTTGCATGGTGCATTTAAATGATTAGCTATATCGAAGATATGAAAGTAGTGTATTTAACTTTCTTAATTTTACTTTGCAATTGGATTTGTCCTGAGGGGTTCAGATATCCTCTTAAAATATTTTAATAGATATGCCATGTGGAGTATTGGATTTATTCCAATGTTGTTCCAGGCGGCATATGTATACCACACATATTATATGAATTTGGAATCAATATTGGAGAACACGTGCTTGCTTGTGTGAATTATGAATCCACATATCTAGAACAGTTATCCGCAAAGTTTTTTTAAATGTATGCAAAGTAGTGCTGTTGGAGTCAAGCTTGTACACTTTGCTCTTGCAAAAACATTTCTTAATTCTATATTGTAATCTGCTTAATTTCTTAATCACAGATCTCAACAATAGATCTTGACCACAGATACAAACCACTACTGATGTAAATGCCACTAAATTAACCTATAAATGTTTCTAATTATTTTTCACCAAAAACATGCAATTTCAGTGTATAAAATAATAATAGATTATAATCAAAATATATAATGTATAATAAATAAAATATGCATCAAGAGTGGTGTACACAGCTTGCTTTGCTCAAAGGTCAGATATGCTGCCTCCTTTTCGTATGCTCCGGTGTCTGACGCCAAATCTGACGATCAAATCAAAACATAAAATATTTTAATAAATATTCAGAAATTACTTAATAAAATACGAAAGACTCTAATCTAGGGTTTCAGGGTTGCGAAGGTTCAGATCTAAAATCTAAAATGCAGATCTAATAGCCAGAAATTGTTAAAACAGGTCCAGGGACCTATTTATGAATAAAATATTTACGAACTTGTTCTTAGATCTAAAACTTAAAATCTAAACTCTCTCTCTCTCTCTCTCTCTCTCTCTCTCTCACCTCGGTAGATCCGGCAGCAATGGTGGCGGCAGCTCTGGCTGCGACGACGGTGGCTACTGCTTCGGAGACGGTGTTGGTTCTCCGAAGAACAGGCTCTGGTTGCTAAACTTGTATGATTAGACTTGGGTTCTCTTCTATTTATAGTCTCCCCAAACGCAATCTAAACCGGTTGAAACCACCGATTCTCCAAAGATTTGGGTTTATTTCTAAGAATTTGCCCTCATCCTCGAAAATTTGGCTCTAACCAACTCTATCTTTAAGAAACTCCGGTTTTGGCACAATTTGAGTTCGATTGAACTCGAATTCAGCCGGACTAGGACTTAGGTTCAAACCTAGAGATTTGAGAATTAGGGTTTTAGAAATTGGGAAACTTACGGGTTATTACATATATGATAATCCATGATATGCATGTTCTACTTGATTGATGTCTTGGTACATTGAAACAAGTTACGCCTTTTAGTTGTGGTTAAAGCTCACATAATTCTGTGTTACATTTGTAAGTACTCAAGTCTTTAATTGAAGATATCCATATGCAGGTATTCAACGGTCATTGAAACTCTGCCATCAGCTACTGAATACCCATCCAATCTTGAAGTGCAATCTACTTTGCAAAAAATGCGGATTTTAGTTGGCTATCCGTTAAAGCAGCCTCCAAAGTATACTAGTGAAGATTTCATACTTCCTGTGGTCACAGGAGATACCAATTCAAATCCAGATCATATATTTGTGTCATTGTTTGAAGATAAAGATTGCTGCAAGGGTCTGAGTGGATTTCTTATCTATGGTACAAGTGATTTTGCAACTATATGTAAAGAAGTCTATGTTAGGACCCGGAGGGTACGATTGCTTGGACTGGAGGTATTTTCATATATTTGAATGTGATTATACTATGTTAATTTTTCTTATGTTCCAAGGAAATACTGAGCTGGAGATATTTTATCGGTGTAGGGAGCAGGTAAAACTTCATTGCTAAAAGCAATGGTAGGGCAAGCTAGGGAAAGAAACAATGCCGTTTTTGAGTGTATACATGTAGATTTGCATGGACAAGGAGTATCGAATGGATTGTGCTACTTGGATTCAGCAACAGTGAACTTGCAGGTAGTGCTGTTATTTTTATCCCCACACAACTATTTGATGTTGCAATTTTTACAGTATAACTACTGTATTTTACCTAGAAAATGCTGTCACTGATCTCATCAGATGTAAGCATGCTTGCCAAATGCACCCACCCACCTACCCAAAAGTGCCAAAAAGAGCTTGGGAATGTTGACTTTTAGAACCGTGATGGAGGCCCTATATTGTAAAATGGAGAGAGTATTATGAAGGAAAAAACTTGGTTATGGAAATTCCTGCTCTTTTAGTTGATGTTAAACAATTGTTGCACCGTGTACTAATTTTCAGATGCTTAGTTCTCAGGCAAGCTTATAATTTTGTAAGAGCTATAGCTCTAAGCCACATTCAAGTAATTGGTCCTTTGTCTTATCCAGAAACTAAATCCTTTATCTTATATAGAGAGTAATGGCTTCTAACAGAAGTTTCTGTCCTTTACCCTTGATATGGAACTCCCATGAGTATTTTTATTCAGTGAACTTGATTGAGGTAAGGTAGCCTAACAGCCCTCTACTGTATCACAGAAAATGGATTCCTTTCCTAAACAATCTAAACCACTTCTTATATTCTGGTGCAGTCTAGATTTTGTTTTTATGAGAACAATTTATTTATTCTGAAGGCTAGAGTGAGATTCATAAGTTTTTCATTTACAAGCGTATTTATGTTGTATCAGGAGCTACCTTTAGAGGCTAAGCAGTTTAAAGAAGAATTGCAATTGGGAGTACATGATCTCAGCAGGAAGACTGACCTAATTATTGTTGTGCATAACCTAGCACATCGAATACCACAGTATCACCTGTCCAACACTTCACAACCTCAGCCTGCTCTTTCACTTCTCTTGAATGAAGCAAAGGTTCTTGGCATTCCTTGGATTCTTGCAATAACCAACAAATTTTCTGTCAGCGCGCATGAACAGAACACATTGATTAGTTCAGCTATGGAAGCATATCAAGCTTCCCGTGATATGACCAAAGTTGTTAACTCTTCCCCATTTCTAATGCCAAATGCTACAAGTGGTTTGAGATCCTTTGGTTCAACTAGTGAAAACTTGGGCAATAAGGATCCTTCAGGCAGAAGTGCTTTTTATCCAGTTAACTTTGCACTCTCACCATTTCAGAGGAAGGATATTGTCATGCATATTGAGGGTGTTACTGTGCTTCGTCAGCTTGTACATCAAGTACTTCTCAGCAATGAAGAGCCAGCATTTCAGGTATTTTTCTTTATCCTTTTTTTGTTCTTTTTAGGAGAGGTGGTGAGTGAAGCAAAATTCCATGTACCAAAATGAACCTGTCAGAAATTTTGGGGCTCAATAATGCAAAATACCGAGCACCTTGCGTCTACTCTGCCTCCAACCTTGAAGATTTTCCTGGTAACAGATTTTTTTTTCCTTGATTGGATTAGCCTTGTGAGGCATCCCTCGCATGAAGCCTTAGAATGTGGACACACACTACTCAAAATGGTAGCCTGCTCATGCTGGCTGTATTCCTCATGTCCTAATTTATGTCAGTGCTACATTTTGTACTTTCATTTATATAAAAATGTTTATTCTGTTAATCTTAACCTACCTGGCTGTGACCAAATATAGAAATTCTTATTTGGACTGGCCTTAAACTAGCTGTAACTCCAAACGTTACATGCTTGCACAGGAGCTTGCTCGCGAGAGGTTGTCGCAGGAACTGGCACGAGAAAAGAACGCATCTCTGCAAGCGAAGCTGAAGCCCCAGAAACGAGATGGCTCTGTTACTGCTGCTGCTATAGGTGCATCACTCGGTGCTGGCCTGGGAGTTGTAATGGCTGTAATAATGGGAGCTGCATCAGCCCTGCGGAAGCCGTGATTCTTCTCATTTTCTGTGGTCTGTTTCATCTTATGATTCCATGACCTGTAGTTTATAGTACCTGTAATTGAAAGCATGATAAGGACTTAGGCAGGAAAAAAAATGTCTGAAGAAAGTAGCTAGGAAATAGGTTAGTCAGAGCCGCATTTAGCTGTGCATAGAATAGGATAGCCTGATTTTGTGCGTGTTGTGTTATTTTACTACTAATGTGGCACAAAACATGTTAAAATTATCGTACCATAATGTTATCTCCGATTCATATTTACCGGTTCGTTCGCAAATGTGTCATTTATTTGTTTGTTTGTTTGTTCATCTTGACTAAAAAGGAAATTAGCTTCCCTGTGAAGTCAGGGCTTACAAACATGGTTCAGAAAACAGGATTTGAAGTGGTTTTTGGACAATACCGGATTGCCAGAAATGGGCTAGGAAACACCAGGTTTTCAGGATTTTTCTGGAAAGTCAGTCAGACTCTCTTCCTCGACTTATAAATAATTATAACTTAGAGTCAAAATTGGTTAAGAGTTGACATCTCATTCGGTTTAACGAAATTCTGGACCGTCCAATAGAAAATGTGAGGCTAAGGTTGAGGCTGACCAAACCCCCTAGCACTTTTGCAAAGAGCCCCTCCTAATTCGACAAATTACCGTCTCTTTCTTCCTCTCTTCTCCCAAGTCCCACCTGATCTGCCTCACCACCCTAAACCTAGCCGCCGCCTCTCCCTCCTCCCCTCCGTCGTCACTCACCGCCTCCGCCCGTGGAGCGCCGCCGGGTAGCGAGGCCGCGTTCCTCCACTCTAAATCCCCTAGCCTTCCTCTTCCTCCTCCGGCTTCGATGGCGATGGCGCAGAGAGCGATGTCCCTGCTCCGGCGGTCCCTCGGGCTCGCGGCGCCAGCGCAGCGAGCTCTGAGTACCACCGTACCGGCGGCGGCGACGGAGACGGTGGCGAAGCAGGGGAAGAGGAGGAGGAAGAAGAACCTGTTCGACGTGGTGCAGTTCCTGCCGGAGTGGGGCGTCGGCTACAAGGTCGCCAAGACCACTTGGCGAGACGTCTCCTACCAAATCACCAAGATTAATCTCTACAAGGTAGTAGGTCTCCGTCAAATGACTCTCCACCACCACCCCCCCCACCCACCCCCCCCCCCCCCCCCCCCCCCCCCCCCCCCCCCCCCCCACAACCCATTTCTTTGCACTATTCTACTAAATCTTTGCTCCTAATGTGATGGTTTGTGTGATGAAGGATGGCCGGCACGGCAAGGCGTGGGGGATTCGGTACAAGGCCGGTGAGTATATGCTATGATTTATGATTCTTGTGTGTTGTAGATGTTTTATTTATGTTGTGCTGCATTTTGACGATATGGATTTGCTAGGAATGTAGATGATGGGATTGTTTCCCCTGTGCATTAGATTTACATTTTAAAAATTTTGGTCATGTAGCATTTGGTTTTGTGCGGACTATATAGAACAAGAGCGGTAGTTTTGTAGTAGTATGACTTACTGACTTAGAATTTGCTGAAGAAACCTGAACATTGATTTCTGTTTGTGTTTTTTTGATCCTTAAATAATTTGACTACGCACGATGATTACAGTCCATGAGGTTGTCATGAGCATTGGGTATCTATTTAGGCCGATTAAATTTGCAAACGAAATACTTTTATGTAACAGTAAGTATTTCTCAATTAAAGTTCTGCACGTGCACTAATTGGGATTCATGGTTGGGTATGTTTAAAAAAAAATTGTCTTGATGTCTACCAAGACATGCTTTGTCTGGAGTGTTTTAATAATCAATACTATTGAATTAAATTGAACTGCTAGTTATCATAATATAGCATGAAGATCAACTGTTTGGTGATGTTAAAATTAGTTTGCATGTTGCTATCTGAATTTAGTCTTAGGTTTTTGTGTTGTTGCAGGCAAGAGTTTCTCAAGTACATGTGACATTTGAAAAAACTGAGCTGCACAAAAGAAATGCCACAAGTGAAAATCAACAGGTATTAGGTAGACAAACACAATTGTAGAGGGAATACAACTCTAGGACCTAGAGATCAATCCAGAAGATGATACACTATATGGGGACATAATGAAGCATGTAAACACAATTGTAGAAGGAATACATTGCATGTTAGACACCTCCAATAAAAACTCTGCAATAAATATGACATCATGGATCTTGCTATTGGCTAGTGTTCATGCAAGTATCATAATTTAACTCTTCTTAGCCTTGAGTATTGAGGGTATGTTTGGTTGACTACCAAAACTAGTCAAGCCAATATGTGGTTATGGCCTATTGTGTGGTATAACCGAAAATTTGGCTATAAATATATGTTTGGTTGGTATCCAACCTGTATTGTGGCTAAAGCCTGATTTGGTAGCCCAAGTGTGGCAGACAAATTATCGAACACACATTTAGCTGTATAGGGTATAGAAAAGTAGCTAAATCTTAGCTAAATCCCTTGGCAAGCCAAAAGTGGGTTGCAAAGCAAATGAAAACCAAACTATGTTGGCACTATCAAGATTTGTCTTGGCAAAGACCTGGTACCAACCAAACATACTCTCATTGGTATATGTGTTGTGCATGACAGCCAATATTCAATCTTTTATGAACCAATCCACTGACTTCTAAGCCATTGGTTCATGCAATATTTGGGAAGTTTTTTTTTTCTATTCCAATTAATATGAGAATTCCTAGTATGATTTATTTCTTTTGTTTGTTCTTTTTTATTTTCATGAAATTGTGAGAATTTCTAGATAGACTGCTTTTGGTGTATCTTAGATGGACATGCAGATAGATTCAGGCTCCAACTAGCAGGCAGTTCTACTTTCTGTTCAATTGTCAAAATTATTTTGGGGTAGGTGTCTTAGTTAGCCGTCTACCTGCCGAAGACTCTTAGACTATGTTGAGCTAAACCAGGTTGTTTTGACTACTTTTGACCTGGTTAGATCAGCTTTGTCCTGGTTACTGTCTGTTACAACCTGGTTACTATTGCCAGCAGCCCGACAGTAACCAGGTGGGTGTCCGAACATTGGCCCCCAACTCAATGAACACTTAAAGAGAAACTGCACATCCTTTGGCTGCTCTCAGAAAAGTCGCAACAAACTTGAATTGTTGTCTCAACATACAATGAGAAACCATAGTAGACTGTTTTTCTTGGGTAGGAACTAGGAATTGATCTGAAGAAGTTTTCTTGTTTTAGAATTATTTCCAGATTTTTCTTTGGCTCTAATCGATTTTTTTGCAGGGGTGCAAGCGGCAGATGCTCCGATGAGAATCAGTGGGGTTAACAAAAGGGGGTGGAAGTACATAAAGGAATCACAGAAGAAAGTACAACATGATACCCCCAAAGTGGAGGAACCAGTAGATGCTTAGTTGCAAGTTGTAACTGGGATGATGTCTCTTGACTGCCTTTCCCTTGATGCTAATCCTCAGATGATTCCTAGATGAACAGGAAGCCCATTTGGAATGAATGATTGGAGGCATCTTTTTGTGGGGCATTGATGCTTCAACTTGGTGTAGTGTTTGATATCCGATTTTACGGGATCTTTTCCATAAGAGATGCATTGCTGTTTTGTATGAAAATTGGAGGCAATGGGCTCTAGCTTACACTGTCAGCTCAAATATAAACCAGATAAGATTAATGTGTCATAAATTGACAATATTCATTCTTGGGTCTTGGGCTCTTGGCCAATCCTCCATGACTAACTTGTTTACACTGTGTTTTCATATGCATTAGTGTGATGAAATACGCATTGATGATGTGCAAGTACTGAACGCATTAATGTGGTCGAATTCCCGGTGTCCTGTTCGTGTGACTATGAGCTGGCGGGGGAACCAGCCTTCGGACGCGACTGGTCCAGCTTCGTGTGGAAGCAATTTTTCGCACCCTTCATATCGGAGTTTTTCAATTTTTTATACAAATAATCTATTTAAAAAAGAAAATTACAAAGCTAACACAAAGTAGGCAAAATTTGCAAAACTAACCCTATCCAATAATGAGGTTGATTGTATTGTTATTGTACCATACATTCCATGTACAGTAAATTAGCCATTGTGTGGTACGTAAAACGATAGAAACATGATATGAGTGTGTACGGGTGAAATTGACTAAAAAAATATCACCATATAACAGTTGTGTGGCAAGAAAAAAATTTACTATCGCACAACTATTGTGAGGTAGCAACCTTCTAATATGTTAGTTATTAGGTTTATATTAATTAGGATATGTTAATTGTTAGTTATATAAATAGAAACTTGATTGTTACATCATAATGGGTGTGCGGTACTAATTTTTTTCTTGTCGCACACTCATTGTGTAGCAGATCACTCATTTCCCTAACACAGTCATTTCTCTAATAATCTACTGCACATGGGGTGTCCAATATGATATACGTGTTAACACCACAGCCAACTGCACAATCAAATTAAGTTAGTTTTATAAAGTTTGTCTATTTTGAGTTAGATTTATAATATTCTTTTTTAAATGGACTATTTCTATAAAAAAATCTGGGGTTTTTCAATTTTTCACAATCGCATATACCAAATTCTCTTTTTTATTTGTTAGAGTAGGGCTGGGATGTTAGCTCACAGGTTGCGAATAACTTAGACTCAACATGGGCTCGACTCGGTTAAAAAACATGTTGAGTTTGAGTTGATTCACAACTCGATACCTCACTGAGTCGGGCTTGGCTCATTACAATTTTGTTTTTTTGGAAGAAAAAAAAAACTCTACAGAACTTACACCATATCTCCAAATACAGCCTTGCCTCATTTACACCAAAACAAACCACAAATCCACGATGCATGCAGGTAGGGGCAGTGTCCTCAGATCTGCCATTCCCCATCACCACCATCGCCACAACCACCCCAAATTCGTTCTTCTTTGTGTCGTTGTTGTCCTTAGATCCGTCATCGCCCTTAGATCTGCTCTTCCCCGTCATTTCCATCATTGTCATTCGCCTCATATCCAGCCTAAGATTCCATCACCACCCTCAGATCTAGTCTTCCTAGTCATTTTCGTTGTCGTTTCCACCCTCTAAGCCCAATGCATGGGTGCCTCAAAAACATCGTCAAAGGAATTTTTTATGTCATATGTGCGAAACATCACCCAGGACCTCACCCACTACAATGCATATGGTGTTTCAGGAGACTCCTTGTTCGAGTCCACGTACGAAGCACCTCTCCAATAGGCAAACACTCTAATGCATTGACTCTTTGATGATGCTTCGTGCAGATCTCATGTATAAAATATTAATATGTGATTTTTTTGTAATATATGATTAGTAATAGTTAAAAACTAATTAATAAATTAATTTTGGATAATTGAAATATAAAAAAAATTAGAGATTTGAAATAACAAAATCAAAATAAAGATAATAAATTTTCTCATTAAATTTAGACATAGAAAAATACCATTGAACATACTATAAATTAGATACATTCGGCTGTTCAACGATAACATAAACATAGTAATTAAAAATTAATTGCTCGTTTGTATGACGCTCTAAAATATTGCCAAATATACTCAATCAAATCTCTTTTAAGTTTCACATGTGATTGGTGAGCATGAATCTTCTCATTTTGAGAGAGAACATTTGTTTGTAATTTTTTCACAATTTTTATGAATTTTTACTAATTTTTTGCTCAAAAAAGATTAAAATATTCCCAACGGTTGTAAATAAACAACTATTTTTTTAGTCATTTGGTCCACTCAAAAGTTAATCCCAACGGCTAGATTTGACCACAGACAACAAAATAAGACTGATAGGTGAGGCCAAGAGGATAGTGGCCCCAGTGTCATTGGGGGGCTGTGAGCGGAGCAGGTGAGAATAATAATTATTTGAAATTTGCCTGCTGCAAAAAAAAAAAACTCTGAAACTGATGGGTGGATCGAATTAGCACATGACCCACCTGTTAGCAACGGTAAGCAACGTGCGGCGCAGTGTGCAAGGCAACTGCACCTGGAGCGCGCTCACGCATTTTGCGGGGCCCACATAGTGCCTCCTCGTGCACCGCGTCGCACGTGCATACACGAACTCCAAACGTTGACACATGGGCCGTATATTTATTGGCCCCACATGTCAGTGTAGAGTTTGACGTGAGTTGCCTAGTACGGGACACAAAACCATGGGGTCTACAAAACACGTGACGAGGAACCGCTCTCCCTCCATCATGGTTGCTTCAATTGGTGCCTGGCTAAGCGAGCCCACCTACAGAGCGCAAGGTAGTGGGTGCCCTGATGCGACACGGGCGGTCCGATCTTTCGATGAGAACAAGAACTATCGATTTGTGAAGACGACTCTCACGATCCGGCTACCAACCGTACATGACTGATACGCCCTGGCAATCGCTGAACCAACTTCGGATTGTTTCGACCAAACTAGAAGTACGATCGACCTGATCACGAAGATCTATTCCTGCAAGCAATCGAAGAACAAGCAAGAACAAGATAAACAAGTAATCTGAAATTGCAAATATAGATTGAATCACAAAAAAGAGTTGGGGTTCCGAATACAGATATTGATGTTGATCTAGCCGACCAAGAAGAATATCTCAATAGCTTCACGAAGGAAAGACTATGACTAAACAAAACCCGTGGAACCCTAATGGTTCAGTATAATTATATAGAGGAGGTAAAAGAGATCGGTGGCCAGATAAGGAAACTTGAAACCGACATGGACTCCTTGATGGTCCTTGCATCCTTGCTGGTCCTCTCCATTGTTCCTAAGCACAATATTATCACTATTAGATAGTAAACTATTCTCAAAACCATATATATATAAACTTAGAAACGAGTTCACCTGGCAATGCAACAATCGGGCTTTGCTACGCGTTATTGATCCTTGTGTAACAAGCGGAGGAGTGCGTGTATCCGAATAAGTGATGTCCTCATCATCCTCCCCTGCTTGCATTTGAGTCGTCCTAGACTCAAGCTTATCTTCCTCACCCAAATATGGTTTCAAATCTGCAATGGGAAGGGTGAAGGCTATATATAATAGGGGTGGTGGCCAAGGAGGTGGACGTGAGACCCTAGGGGTACATGGGCCTTGGGCCCAAATTAGAGGTGTCACAGCACCCGGCAGAATCTGTTTGCGAATTGTTTCGTCGATTGTGGGCGTAGTGAATGGCTCAGCACATGGATTCATGCCGACTCGCCGTTCTCCTTGATTTTCTCGTGGCGGCGTGGAAGTAATGGAAGGAGTGGATGGAGCCTTGTTCATAACCGAGCTAATGATGTCCTCATCATTCTCCCCTTCTTGAATTTGAGTCGTCCTCGACTCAAGCATAATCTCTTGCAAAAGGTTAGTACCAATACGAGGCAAAGAAACATGCACATCTTTCGACTCAAAATTAGATGAGGTGAACATGACATAACTAGCACTATTATCATCCTCTGGTTTGTTAAATTTTTCCACAGCAAAAGGAGGCTCTAGATTTGAACGAACATATACTCGATGCACCATATACTCTCCTTTATGATATTTGCCAATAACATGAAAATTATGTTTATATAAACATGGCAAATCAGAATGTTGAGAAAATTTCTCCTTTAAAGTGTCTAGATCACATAGAATATCGAATTCAATGTAACCTAAAGTATTTAATGAAGACATCAATTTGAACTCATCTGTTTCTCTCACATTGTGAAGAACATGTCTTTTATTAACATAAGAATTGGTTTCTAAAACAGAAATTACATGTTCTTTCAATAGTTGTGGTATCGATATAAGTGAAGCATTATCGCACAACTCTTCTTTATCACAAGTAATAGCAAGCAAATCATTTTGTGACAAAGGAAATTTTACAATGGGTTGCACTAATGGTTATTCTACAATAGCATGAGTAGTGGACAATTTTATATCATCACAAGTATTCTCACATTGAGCAAGTGCATCACCTTTTTCATTACCTTCCAAGGCCTCATCAATTGATGTAGGTGTAACTTTGATGGTATGCTCTCTGCTCATAACAATGATCCCTTCTTTCTTCATGTGCTCCTCTTTATCCTCCTTCTCTCGGCAATGATTGTCTTCCTGCATATTGTTAGCTCCAAGAGTAGATGCAACAACAGGCACATCTAAAGAGGCTAGAAATTCATTTAAGGATTCAATAAACTTAAGTTCAGCTCTACAAGCACATTTAAACAATTGGGAGAAAGAACTATATGTTTCATTGACAAGAATATCACGAATCTCCTCATTAAGTCCTTTCAAAAATTTATTTTCAATTGCCTCTTCACATTCGTTTAAACCACTTAGCCGTAACAAGGTTTTAAATTTCTTATAGTACTCTTTTACCTTCATTTTACCTTGTCTCAAATATTTCAAGTCGAGATAAGCATCTTCTGCATCATAGTCATCAAACATATCTCTCGGAGGAGGTGGAGCAAATATGTCATACTTCTTCATATGACGATGGGAGCTATGACCTATCATTGTTAGTAGAAAACAAGAAAAATACACGAGTAGTATATATTTCCTATGAACTACTAGGTGTAGGTGGCTCAAACTCTCTCACACTCAAGTTTCTTATCAAGCTCTTACCGATTCTTACCAAGCAGCAGGTGGTGATCGGCCGCTAGTACCGGTTTCAAACGCTCCAAAGATTAGATAAAGCAATTGCAAGCGATCAGTACCTGTATGTCGGTAGAAGGTGGAGCTTGGAAAGGCTATTATATGTGTAGCAACAATTCAAGATCAATAATGCAAGATTGAAAATTAGTCCAAAGTAATAGTCAATGTGCTGGAACTAGTCTAGACTCAGACCTAGCTCAAGCAAGCAACTAGCAACACAAAAAACTAGAACCAAAAGATGCACCACAGAAAATTTTTCTCTTTTGCTACACACATTTTGTTCTCTCTCTTCCTTTTTTTTTGTGCAGCTCTCTTTTTTTTTCACGTGCCTTTTTCTTACTTCTTTTCTTTTTTTTTATGAATAATGCGGCTTTTGTTGCACTTTGTCTTTTTCTTTTCAACTGCACAACTAAGATAGAAACGTTGTTTAGTAATTTTGGGCTCCAAAAACTCTGAATCTGAAGTTCTATCCAACTGAAAAGTTGTAGAGGATCTTTTTATCTTTCCAACAAGTACAAGATTGTCAAAAATGGAGTTGGGAATCAAAAGATATGGCCGTTTTACTGAAGCTGTCTCAGATTGAGCAATTTGAATCCGAGATGGATTAGAGTTTGAAAATTACACAACTAACTTTGCTCAAATTTTAGCGTGATAAAAACAGCCGAATTTGAAGATTACCCCAACTAACTTTTTGTGGTATTTCTCGCAATGATTCCAAAAAGTATAAGTTTATCCCAATACGAGTCCGGATGAAAGAGTTATGATGAAAATACCGAAACAGACGTATTAGATCCGAACTCTACACCGTCGTCAATAACAGCCCAATATCTCATAGATGGGAGCCGAATCTGGCTTCAACCTCAACATAAAAGTTTTAGATCACGATCTGATGTTTCCAAAAAGTATAAGAACACAAAAATCCGAGTTCGTAAGAAGAAGATATGATGAAAACAACGAACTGGACAGCAGCAGATTAGAGTTGAACGCGACTACGAGAAGATCGACGTGCAATTCAACTCCGCGACGAGATGCAAGACTAAAACTAGACCAAGACTAAACTAGAAACCAGCACTCAACAACGATGGACGAAAATTCAAAGATGCAAATTGACAAGAACGATGCAAGGCTAATGACGATGGTTTGGACAGCATAAAATAAATCTTTTTGTAGGGCAATTTTCTGGACTCTAGGTATGAAATCAATCTACTAAACTAAGATAGATAAATTCTCACCGATCAACCCTGCTCTGATACCAAATGATGTGACACGGGCGGTCCGATCTTTCGATGAGAACAAGAACTATCGATTTGTGAAGACGACTCTCACGATCCGGCTACCAACCGTACATGACTGATACGCCCTGGCAATCGCTGAACCAACTTCGGATTGTTATCGACCGAACTAGAAGCACGATCAACCTGATCACGAAGATCTATTCCTGCAAGCAATCGAAGAACAAGCAAGAACAAGATAAACAAGCAATCTGAAATTGCAAATATAGATTGAATCACGAAAAAGAGTTGGGGTTCCGAATACAGATATTGATGTTGATCTAGCCGACCAAGAAGAATATCTCAATAGCTTCACGAAGGAAAGACTATGACTAAACAAAACCCATGGAACCCTAATGGTTCAGTATGATTATATAGAGGAGGTAAAAGAGATCGGTGGCCAGGTAAGGAAACCTGAAACCGACATGGACTCCTTGATGGTCCTCTCCATTGTTCCTAAGCACAATATTATCACTATTAGATAGTAAACTATTCTCAAAACTATATATATATAAACTTAGAAACGAGTTCACCTGGCAATGCAACAATCGGGCTTTGCTACGTGTTATTGATCCTTGTGTAACAAGCGGAGGAGTGCGTGTATCCGAATAATTGATGTCCTCATCATGCCCGTCCACACGGCGACGTGCAGTTGGGGCACCCCCAACCAAGCTAATGTGGCTAGTCAAGCACCAGTCCAAGCTCTGGCGTTGGATTGAGCCTCAGACCTGGCCTAAGATCCAGCCATCACCCTCAAATTTAGCTCTTCGTGTCATTGTTGTCGTCGTTGGCCTCAAATCTGGCCTAAGCCCCGACCATCGCCCTTACATTTAGAGTTTTCTGTAGGATCAAGGATGCCGACTAGAGAAGGGGGTGAATAGGAGGCTTTTAAAATTCTTTTCAATTAAACAATTTTTGCAAGATAATTATGAAACCTAGAATTAGCAAAGAGATTTAAAACAATCTAATCAACTAGTTGCATTTGACCATATGAAATATTTGACAACACATGCAAAAATAGTAAATTAAGCAATTGTGTCAAGATCAATATGAATCATACAAAAGAGAGACAATTGACACAATGATTTTTTATCGAGGTCTCAGAGACTCGCCCGATCTTCCCTACTCCTCGTTGAAGCGCTCACGCGTGAGCCTCACTTCTATATCCACGAAGGATATCTCACTAGGGTCGCTCCTTCTCCACACTGGATAGGTGAGCACCACACCTTTCACAAGTTCTTGCCGGCCTCTCCGACAAACTTCAACCGGAGAGATCGCGACTCTCCTCCGACACCGCCTAGGCGAAGGCGATCGCCAAGAGTAACAAGCCGAATGCGCTCACTTGAACCAAATCATGTGGTAAAAGCTCAAAGATGCAAATGAATGCTCAACACTCTAGCACTAGTATGCAAAAGGTGATTGAAGTGCACTAAGCACTATTAACTTCACCCAAATGCTTCTCTCTCAAATCCACTCAAGATTTGGGCTCAAATCTAGCCTCTAAATGCAATATCTCGTATGCAATGAACTTGGGCAGCTTTTCAACAGAGAAATCAACTTCTTGAGCAACCACAAATGAAGGTAAACACAAGATATATATAGCCCTCAAAGAAAACTAGCTGTTTTCCACGAACAGGCGAAATTTTGTACAGGCCGGACATTGTCCGGCCAGTATAACAAATTTTGACCGTTGCAAACTTACCGTTGGGGGATTTTTTGTAAAGGCCAGACAATGTCTGGCCCGTCCCGGACAAAAACCCCCGGACATATATATCTGACTCTGTTTGCTCTCAGCTCAAACAATTTATACAGGCCGGACAATGTCCGGCCATACCAGACAAAGTCCGGCCCATCCCGGACAAAAGCCCCCGGATAGATGTAAACGTCTCTAGTTCACATTTTGCAATACGCTCAAAAAATTTGTACAGGCCGGACATTGTTAGGCCATTTCGGACACTGTCCAGCCAATGCAAGTCGACAGTAAAACACGCATAACTTTTGATCTAGAGATCCGATTGAGGTGACTTTTGACTTGTTGGAAAGATAACTCAAAGGATTACAATTTTGTCAACAGAAACAAGACCTAGAAAGGCCTAAATATTTCTAAAAAATTCAAAAATCTTCCTGTTGCCAAAATGTCCAACACAAATGTCATTGCTAAATGGAATTTGTCTGTTTTCTCGCGGATATGTTTGCTGACACTCAGGACTACGACCACACAGGTCGAACATCTGGTCGAAAACAGGTGGTCGAGTGGATTTGGTCGAGCGAACGCAAGCGAGCTGAAAGCTAATACGACCAACTTCAACTCCTACTACCACGAACAAACCCTAAACAAGGATACCGCTAAACTGGCAACACGACCACTACCACGTACCAAACATGGATACGATCAGAATGAGCAAATACAATCACGACCAGCTCTAGAATAAAAACCAATTGAAAAAGCTGGCGACCATGACTAAGTGCAGTTTTCAAAATATTTTCTCTAATGCAACACAAACTACACTTAGACTTTATAGCAATGCAAGAGGCGATAAAACACTAGTGCAAGATGATATGAATACATTTGAGCTTCCACCACTAGATAGATTCAAGCTACTAGTTTCCGACCCCTCTTAATAGTATGGTCAAACTAGCAAAAGAATCCTATCAACCCGGTCTATCTCCAAACAGCGAGACCGGTAAAATCCTAAGAAAACAATTCTTAATCTTGGATTTTACCTTCGATGAAGCTCAACCTCGTGATACTCAACCACTCGAAGCTAGTCCTCGCAAAGCTCGACCTCGCTAAGTTTGACCTCGCTCGGCATGACTCATATCGGCATCATCCTTTTCACGCTCTTGCTTGCTTTCATCTCGCGACCATTCTGAGATTACCACACATACACTCAACACACAACGTTAGCCTCATATATAGGTCATCATTAATCACCACCAGAGAAATTACTCCATACAGGAGTTGACTCAACAGTTTCTCTTACCAGTGAAATGACAAAACCACATTCAACAATCAATAGATGAGTATGAGATGAAATACAATCATATAGATTCATATATGATAAATACATACGCACACGATATATACTACTCATGTCATAATGACAATCAGCACAGATGACTAATATGATGAGCTCCCCCTCAACATATGCATCGATATCAGATCCACAATAAGGAGTCATCAAAATTCCGGATTCAACACATGACATTTCGATTTACACTTAGCACAAGATTGATGCAACCACCGAGCTCCCCCTCTACACATGCATCAATAGTAAATCCACAACTAAGGAAACATCCATTTCATAGTTTATCAATAATCAATTCAATTTACTTATGCTAAATTAGGATTTATCTAAATTGTCATTTAATCATCAAATCTGTCATTCTCCAGATTAACTTTAATCATCAGGGATTTATCCAAATCGTCATTAATCATCAAAACTTGAATGTCTAGATCGACCTAGATCCAACATTCCCCACTGTTGTTGTCATCACCACCACCCTCAAATCCGGCCTCACATTTGCCACCGTCGTCAGATTTTCTCTTCTCTGCATTGTCATCGTCGCCACTACCCTCAAATCTAGCCTTCCCCGCCATCACCACCGTCACAGCCACCCTCAGATCTGTCGTTGATGCTATCACACTCTCCCCGCAGTATGCCATCATCGCACTCACCTACTTGTTGTCCTCCTGCATGATCACAATCCTCATGCAGATGACAAGTTGACTAGCCAGGTCACAAGCTGGATCGAGCCGAGTTTGAGCTAGTTGTTCAGCTCGGTACCCCTACTGAGCTGAGCTGACTCAGCTCTCCATCCTAAACAAGCTCAAACTGAGTTAGGCCCAAGTCACTCGAACTCGGCTGATTTCCGCCCTTAGTTAGAGGTTCCAACTTTGATCTCTTATCATTATTATGACAATTTTTCAAAGGCTCCATTTTGGTCCATCAGCTTTTGATTTAGATTATATTTTTGTTTTTCTATTTGAAAATTGTAAATTTTGATAAGTTTTGAATCAATGGCATATGGGTGTGGATCTACTTGTCATTGATATAGAGAACCTCTTTTAAACCTAAGTTTAAAATAGTCTTACATCTTTTATTAAAAACTATGCAGGATACTAAAATGACAAACATAATAAAAACAGGGAATAGTATCCTAAGTGTAACAAGAGAATGCATCAAATAGGAAGCTTCCTATTCTTAAAGTAGAAGAATGCAAACTAAACATAAAATTAAAAAAGGGATAACATAAATGAGATAATACGACAATCTAAAAAAATACGACAACAAAAGTGAAAGCACATATTATAGAACAATTTGTACTATAGAAATACAACAAAAATAATATTCAAAATTTTATCTTGAAGGCGGTATATGATCAAAAAATAGCATTTTTTTAGATGTGACTGAAGAGTATTTTTTTTTTCAAGCTTACCAATTTTGAGTTGTCATCCTTTTTGTGATAAATTTTTTTTGAAAGCTCCATTTTGACTTCTCAACTTTTGGTACAGATCTTATTTTAGTTTTTCTATTTAAAACTATAATTTTTAATATTTGTATCATTCGTATGTGAGTTTGGACCTATTTATTAGTGACATAGAGATCTTTTTTGAACAAGGTTTAAAGTAATCTTACATCAATTTGTTAAAAAATTATGGTGCTAACTAAAATGGAGGGAATAATATCCAAAGTATAATAAGGGAATGTATAAAATAGGAATGTTCTTGTTATTAAAATAGAAGAATTCGAACTAGGGGGGATTCTAATTATATATTAATAATTACCGAAATCTTTCAAAACAATCCTTCAAATATTATGCTTTTATTCTCTTGTCCTTGCAACATCTACCGACATGTGCTATCAAACTTGATATGCACCACTGACATAGTCGATTTTATAGTTCGCATTTTTTTACTCTTAAGTGTGGTTTGTATTATATATATTTGTAGTATAATAAAACTCTTTTCATGCAGGAAATGTACATAGTTATTTTATACTTTCCCATTTTTAGCTCTGTTTTGGTCGAGACAAGCGAACAACACGCGCGAAAACAGTTGGCTGAACATTGGTGAGAAACGAGAATCTTCTTCTAAAAAAAAGAGAGGGGTAGTAGGGATACCCTCTAAAGATGATTTATTACGCAAATGTCTATTTAAAAATGATAATACCACAAATATTTATTCCCAATGCCTGTGCCTACTAACCATGCTCTTGCCACCATAATCAACACTGATATGCAGCTTCGAATAGTTTAATTACTCAACTATTTTCGTTTGTTCTTAAATTACCCCTCAAAGATACGCATCTCCTTTGCCCTCTTATCCTAATCCCAACCAAAACTTCTTATGACGCACAAAATCTACACAATGAGCACAATTAATGCAACTCATGATAAACATGTCTCATTGTAGCACACCTAATACTCTTGTGTTCAGTTAATACCATGCGTCACATGAGACGTTGGTAATGAAATATATTCATCTTATGTTGTTTAATTATAGGATAGATCAAAATTAAATCTGCACTCTTGAACATATCTAGATATGATGGCAAGTCTTGAGAATTGAGGAGGAGGACAAAACAGTCTTTTTCTTTATCTTGTTATTAGTTCAGCCCCACTAATCATTGATTTAGGAGAGCAAGGGCATGATTAATTATATGAGTATTTTGGGTAGATATTTATGATACTACCGTCTTTGGATGGCATCTGTATTATAAACCATCTTTTGATGGGTATTCCTTTCATTTCCCAAAAAGAGAATAAGTACAAAACGGAAATGGATAGATTAACTCTTCTTATTCTTCTTCTTTTCGTAAAAGAGAGAGACATATAGACTATAGGCTGAAATTGGTGGAAATCTTAGGTGTTTTTGATCGAGTTCCTATTCTCGTTTCTGGTCTAGTGTCAAAACTACTTGGTCAAATGTATAGATTTCAGTTTTAGCTTCGAAATAGCCCAAAGGAGTTGGAGGTGAAGCCATATAAAAAAATTATAGATGGATTTGTGATGCTCCTATGACTCCTAATTTTTTAAGTTGACGAAGTGCCGTAAAAATTGTAATCCAAAGTTAGTCAGAAAATTATCATGACTAAGACTAACTAGTAAGTAAATAATAGTTATAGACCAAACAAACATTTATATATTTTATATGGCAAAAAATTGTGTAAACAAGAGTATGCACTTAGCAGGAAGAGACTAAGTCCCTATTTGCCCCTCTCTCTTTGCCACTCATCACAACAAATTACAGAGTTCTCTTTAATCATAGCTCAATATATAATGTTAACAGCGGAAAAAGCTAGAGTTTTCTACAAATATATTTAAGGATTGTTTGGCAAAGTTGCGGTTCCAACTTATATCTCATAGAAGTTAAAACTTAGAAATTCTAACTCCTTATAACTTAGAAATTGAAGTCAAGAGATATTTGACTTACAGTTCTAACTTCTTTATTTTGAAGTTATATTTGATAATTCTAATCCTCTAATAAAATATAATATTAATTGTAGTTACCAAAGATAAGTTATGTAAATTATTATGATTATATAAGTAATTATGGTATTTAGAGTTTAGGAACAAGAGAAATCATTAAAAATGGGCTTTTCACTTCTCATAGAAATTGGCCCCAACTTGTTTAGACTCCAGATAAATCAAAACTTAAAATAATGTGTTGGCCTGATAGTTTTAACTTGTACATAAAAATCATAAATTGGGACCTGACCAAACACTTCTTAGGCTCTAGGTTGTGAACATCAATATTAAAATGCTCAGCTTCTTGATAAGAGATGTTTGGATTCTAACCTTTTCATAAAGAAACAAGAGGAGGAATTGGTGAGAATGTTCAGCATAAATACAAAATTGAGACAGAGACTAGGGAAGTCAATGGAAAGTCAATGGAGCAGGAAGGAACTGAGGCTTAGGTCTCCACCCCATCCTCTTCATATTAACAGGAATATTTTTATCTCTACGTCAATACCTACGAAGATTTTTATGGGAAAATTTATTGTATTATTTAGATTTTTTTCTTTAATTTTAATATATATTATATAGCTATAAGTTAATTTTTTAACATTAAAATTAACAGAAAGAGTTGAACATATTGATATGAATGAAACTAAGATAAATATTTATATTTTGATGTATAAACTCATATTTATAGAGATGAAAGTTTTTTTTGGAGTTACAAAGTTTTTTTGCAGTTTTTATCTAATATCATGGTTTTAAAAGAAACTGTAGTATTAAAAATCAAAGAGATGTTTGGTTTTAAAGTATTTTATAATTTTTGAAACAATGATTTTTTCTTAATTTTGCAAATTTTGATTTGGGATAGAGTTTTGGCACAAAAATTTGACCACAAGTGTGGTCTACACGCAGTCGCTACTCGCAGCGCTCCGCCGTGTGTTTCTGCTCCCCCACCACGCTGCCGCGTGCCCCAATGCGGCCGCAGCGTTGGTCAACCTCTCCCTCGAGCCGCCCTCAAGCTGGTGAACAAGGTGCCCATCGTCAGCGCCGTCGCCATGCTGCCACTCGTCAAGGTGCTTCGCTCGGGCACCACTACGTCAGAGGCGCGCGAGCACGCCTCTGGATCGCCGGACCACCTCATCGACCAATTTCGGCAAAAATTTGTCGCCAGACCGCTTTTTTTTCGCGGCGGTCGTGACCCCTAAGCCCGCCCATCGGACCACCAAAACAGCCAAAAATTCCTAAATTTTCTTCCTAAACGACACCTCATGGCCTCAGAAACTTTTCTACTCAAACGGATTTTGAAGTCCTTACCATGATTGTCATCGCCGGCGAACCCCCGCACCGCCAAAAAATGAGCTTCCGTTGCCAGCTCCACACGGTGTGTCGTAGTTCAAATTAATTGCACCTGTTAGATCCTTTGGACCCCTTCTTGCTTCCCACCAAGCGCCGCTGCCTCTGGCAAAACCTCACCGGAGTTCATCGCGCCCCTCCTTCAGCCGTCGCTCGAGGAATTGAGGACCAATTTGAGCACTAAAATCAAATTAATCAGGATTACGTCGAATTGGGACTCTAAAGCGTCGACTGGACTTGTTCCCCACCGGTGAGCCTCGCCGTACAGATCCAGTGATGGTGAACCAGCAGCTCCCTTTGTTTTTGCAAAAGGATATTGCCGTGGCGACCATCGCCGCCATCCTCTCCCACGACGTGCGTGACGCTGAGTTGGAGGAGATGGCGCGCAAGACCCTGTGTGGGGACTGTGACGACGACAATCTTTCAGGGGGCAGCCTCAAATGCGGCGACAGTGAGGATGGTGACAACATTGTCTCAGACGGCCTCATGTCATTTCTTAGGTTCTTGATAGGTTTTTCCAAATAGACCTAATTTGTTGAATAAAATATTATACTAAAAATTTTGTATCTAAACACCTATTGAAATTGTAGTTTTCTCAAAACTGTGGTTTCGTAATACTACGAAATACTATAGTTTTGATTGTATGGCAATTTCAAAATTATGATTTTAAAATACTGTAATTTTAAAATACTATGTTTCTAAACAGAATTTTAGTGGAGACTATGATGAGGTGCAATATTATCACCATCTCTATTAAACCAAGTGGAGTAATTTATCTCCTCTCTTTATCTCAATTCGCAGAATATCCCGAGAAAATTGACAGGCCGCGCATACACTCGTTTTTTTTTTTTTTAAAGAATCAGTAGACTCCAATCGTGAATCTTCTAGGTACTGCATGTACGTGCTCACCAAATAAAAAAAAGCGCGACCGTCACGCACGAATCTTGAAGCATTGCGTCGTATCGCATCGCCTACTCATCCACCCGCTCAGACCAAACACACACACGGAACACCAACGCCTCCGCCTCCCACGCCTAGGGTTCCGGCGAGCTCCGTCGGCGACGGCCAAACCTAACCTTCCTCAGCCTCCCTCCCTCCCTTCACAGCCGCCTCTGCTTCGCTCTCCAGGACCACTCACTCGGCGGGGCCTGCCTCCCCCGTCCCCGGCGGCGATCCGGCGACCTCCGAGACCTTAGCGTTTCGCCTCCGCAGCCCGGCCCTCCTCAGGTAGCTGGATCGCGAGGCTTCCCTCGCGTTTCTCCCCCATCTCTTCTCGTTTGGTTGGATCGGGGCGGGTGATACGTGCGCTGGGGGGATTGGATTGGAGCTCGTTAACCTGGACGTAGATCTGGGAGGTTGGGGACTGGGGCTCCGTGAGGGGATTAGTGGGGGGTTCGGGAATGCTGCGTGGAGGTGGTGGTTTGGTTTGTTTGGGTTAATTGCTGTGAGTTAAAATTTGTTTATTTGTTTTTTTTTTTTTTTTTTTTGTAAGCTTATCATTGGAACCACAGCGGTAGCTTTGGTGTATGGTTTTGGTTGCGTGCATGTGATGTTACCGTTTGATTGCGGGTAGTACAGAAGTAGCACGATCAAATTGATGCCAATAAGGGTAAGATTTGATGGGATGCTGCATTTAACCAATCAAAATAATAACAGTATTGTAGAAATTAAGATTCCTTTTTGGGATGTTATCACATTGTTGGTGGCGCAAATGATAGAGAAACTTCTAATGCTATCGTGCATCTATTTATCTGGTCTATGAAAGATTATATGCGTCTTCTATTTGATGTACTAAATGTGCTCAGTTGAACAAATTGTGCATAAAGGGATAAATGCATATCACGGATCCTATATTATACTATTAGCATGTGCAAGACCCTTGTTGTTAAGCAATCTCAGATGAAACCCAATTTGAATAGAGTCATGGCAAGTTGTAACCTTTTATACTTTAGAGGATAGCAAGGGACTACTGCTGAGTTACTTGTTCATTTGTTGTTGTCTCAGTAGGTACAGCTAACACAGCTGAAAACTTGGAGTAAATAATCTGAAACTGATGTGAATCCATGAAGAACGAACATATAATATAACTGATAGGACTTTGAACAATTCTATGCAGTGCTCACTACAGGGCCCCTGGTTGTTGGGTTTAGCTGTGCACCCAATTATTGTGGTAGGGCTTGTTTGGCTCATAGCAGTTTTGACAATGTTAAGTTAGTGTATCTTGGTGTAGCCTATCTGCTTCTTAGATGCTAGGCTAGGTTGAGATTGGAACTTTTGATCTGATGTTTCAGTAGCAGGAGCTTGTAGTGGGCACACATGCTCATTTTTAGAAAGGCTGCTAGTAGTTATCATTTCATGAAAGTAGGTAATGAAAAGCAAAAGCACACAAGTTGGTGCCTATGTGATTGGTATTCGGTCAGCAAAAGAAAAAAAAGGCTACTTCAACAAGCACTTAATGTATAAAATGACTTCAAACCAGTACCGATCAGAATCATGTATGGTCTTCTAAAAGTTAAAGCTCGCTGTTTATATGAATTTATTTAAAATTTGTGTTTATTGTGACCTTAGTATTTAGGTATGGTGATCATCTTAGGTACATATGGTCTACTTATGATTGGTAATTCATTTTTAGCATCTTCAAAAGTTTGTTTCTTTTCTATTCTTAAACATTTGATTTTGAGTTTCTTGTGATGCTTATGTCTACTGATTTATTGATGTTGTGTATGAAGGAATAATGAGTCATCAACAACAAGTTATACCTCCCAGGGCTTCTGCCAATGGATTCCCCCATCAGAAGCTTGATAGGGAGGGTAGTGGAAGGCATGAAAGTAAAGCAAACTTGATGAAGTCTTCATCTGGCAGTTTTAGCAGTGCAGGTGAACATCTTATCTCTTTGTATGTTTTGATGTTCAAATGCTATGTTTTGTAAGGTTTTATTTGGGTTTAGAAAATGGAGGCAAACTAGGACATGCAAGCCCTTCGAGGGATCGGCTGATCTATGTTCTGACACAACTCATTGGGCATCATGTGGAGGTGCATGCCAAAAATGGATCTGTTATTTCTGGAATCTTCCATGCAACAAATACTGACAAAGACTTTGGTAAGCTTCTCTCTTGTTATCTTTGATCGGAGATTGTTTTGTAAGTCTTTCAAAATTTCTTTTAGCTTTTGTTTACTTCTGTGGTGGATAGAGAAAGGACAAAGTCTGCCAAATTTTATTTCTTGTTATTCTGTGTGTATTATATCATTAGGCTTTTTCTGTAGGGATTGTCTTGAAAATGGCTCAGCTGGTGAAGGATGGTTCTGGTAGAGGGCAACGATTTGCTATGGATGTTGTAAGAAAGCCTGAGACCATGATAATACCAGCAAGGGAGCTTGTCCAAGTTCTTGCCAAGGTTTCATTCTGCACTCTTACTTTGCTGTTTGTTGATGGTTTTGCTAAAGTTTCATCTAATTGCTATCCCTCATTTTCTGATAGTTCCTTTTATTAATTATTGCTGGATTTTATGGTCATCTCATAGATGATCTCTTGGGTTAATCTTAGTATCTCACAGATTGTCATGAGCTACTGTCCTATCTTATGTATTTGCTGTCTAATGGTTCTGTTTTCACTTATCAGGACATAGCACTTGGTGGTGATGAACTGCCAAATGGTCCTGTCCATGACAAAAGGAAAGACCTAATGATAGATTCTGCAATTTCTCGCTCTCATCATCCTGAAGAGAGGGAGCTTGAGCGCTGGGCACCAGATGAGGAAGATTCAGAGTGCATTGAATTGGAGAAATATGATAAAAGGGGGAATAGGTATTGAAACTATGTTCAGCTTTAGCTTTACATAAAATTGTAACATTTTGTGAACTGAATTTTTTTATGATAAGCAGAATTGAGGAATAATCAATCAGGTTTACTTGTGTCAAGCTCATTTATTGTCGTATCAACTATTAACAGTCATGGTAGGGGTATCTGTCATCATATTATTCTGATTATTTCATGCTGTGCTGCCACACATAATTGTTGTGATTATAAAAAAGAACACTCGATGTGTCAGGCCATGAAAAAGAGTAGGCATTGTCATGTGAAGTAACATTGTGATCCTGTTTCTTGCGTTAGTTTGCATGTTTTGGATTGAAATCTTGCATAAACATATGCTCACTTATTAGTAATTTGATTGGATAATTTTCTTTATGGAAACAGTGCTTATTGTAAAGCAAAACCTAGTGTTAGCAGTTTAATTGGTGATTTCAGATGTTTCATGATGTGTTTCCTTCTTATGGAATACGAGTATTTAACAATTAGTATATTGCTAATGCTAGGAGTTGGGACCAGTTTGAAATAAATGCAACTTTGTTTGGGGTGAAGAGTACTTTTAATGAAGAGATTTATACTACAAAGCTTGAGAGAGGTCCTCACATGAGAGAGCTTGAAAAGCGTGCTTCAAGAATAGCTAGAGAGATAGAGGAAGAAGACACGGAAGATGTTCATCTTGCTGAGGTAATCCTCTGCTCAAAGTGGACTTATTTGGCCTTTTCTTTGAAAAAATATTTAAAATGTTGTGATTACTTCCTCAGGAAAGAGGTTTACATTTGGATGAAGACTTGGACCATAATGAAGAGGCAAAATATTCAGCAGTGCATAGAGAGATTGACAACAGCAGATTTAAGTCATTTCCAAATGCTCCAAGCATTATACATCCTTCTAATTCGCTTACCAGAACAGGCAACAATGAACCTGAGGACTTGTCAGCTTGTTCATCTATGGTAAAGAGCCAGCCAATATATTCTGTATTGTTTTTCATTTTTTTAATTTGACAGAAGTTGAATGCATCCAATACTTTTTTCTTGTGTTGTCTCTTGTGTTACTTATGGAGTTTGAGTGACTTATTTGTTATCAGTGGGGCTTGGTGAGATGTTTTTTTTTGTTAGATGTCCCTACTGTGTAAAGTAGTTTCTGTTTTTGAAGAACTTATTGGTTTTTTAAACAATAATTATTCTAATGCAGTAATCTAGCATCATTTTATAAATGGCATAATTTCTAATTTGTTTCTTGCTTATGTTTTGACATGCAGGATAAAGAACAATCTTCACATGTACTAGGTGGTGCCAATTTGTCTCCCATTGTCCCAAACAATAATGCTAGCCAGCTAACATCTGATTGCGAGTCAAATAAACCCTTATCTCTCGAGGAGGGCAGGTATAAAATCCTTCACTACAACTGGTTACAACTTTTGTCTGCTCAAACTATGAGCTGATAGACTGAATATTTTTATCTTGCAAGACAGTCTCATTACATCTTTATTGGATTTGCTACAGTTCGAACATACTAAATAAGCTTATTATAGCGTGCTGTTACAGAAGTCTCATTACATCTTTATTGGATTTGCTACACTTAGAACATATTAAATAAGCTTGTTATGTCATGCCGTTACAGAATCCCAAATGAAATGTTGCTGCCTACTGAAACGGTTTCGAAAGCAACCTCAACATTTTATATGGATAAGTATTACACTCCGTAAAATTAGCTGAATTTAGGACATCATAGAATTGGCAACTCTCACAAATTTATTTGTACTGACCTAACATGTGATTCACTAAGACTTGATGAACTTAAATAAAAGGGCTGTATCTGTTAATAATAGGGTGCTGTTGGGATCCCAAATAATGGGTTAAGAGGGATTATCGGGGGAGTGAGGTGGTGCCGGCTCTAGTGCAGCATTGGTACAACAAGACATCGAGAGGGGGGACAGGACAGTGCTGGGTGGGGGTGGGGATGTCCTTGGGATACTGGGGCGGTTGGGGGGTGCAGCAAGAATAGAGGGTGTGATGAGGAATAAAGAAGAGTGGGTTTTTACTTCTTTTTTTATGCATAGCATGCCTCGCCAAGGTTATATTGCTCTTAATAGGTTATACCAATGAGCCACATCTCTTTTCTAGTAGGTAATTAGGTACCTCTGTCTATTAGGTCCCTAAGAAAAATGAACCGAACAAAATATTTCTCGTGAATTTGGTCCTTTTTTAAACCTACTTTATTGTTTCTTCTAGAGAAGCAATTGAATCTGTAAAATAGGCTCATTTAGTGATACAAGTTGTGAGCCTGGAAATGTTGAGGTTTGAGGGCCTTCAATCTGTGTTGTTGTCACATGGCAGATAAACAAGGAAATAACATAAGTTCAGACGAATTATTGTGAATTCCTAGGTTGCACTGATACTTCAAAAAAGCAGCGTGCCCGTATCCCAATATGTATCAGGCAATGATATGGCTGCGATATGCCTCCAACATGTGTTGGGGAAGTACCGATTTAGAAAAAAAAAAAAAGAAAAAGAAAAGGCTGATATGGCTTTGATAAAGCCCTGATATGTATCAGAGAAGTATCTGGTCATTTCTTTATTTAAAGATTGAAAAAAAGTCCCTCCATTTCCAATACGGTTCTGACATGAGCGTTTCTGTGAGATATGATGCTTCATGGCCCTTCAACATCGGCTATTTATTCTTTTTCATGCTTTTCTTTTATGTTGCCTTCAATCCCCTATGGAACGCTTGGATATATGTTGGTTTCATAACTTGTGTTGGACTTATGTTAAATTATTAAGGTACAAAACTAAGTAAACTGTTCTTTAAACTTTCTATTACACATCATATGCATTTTTGTCTAAGTTTAAATTGATTTGCTTAATTTTTTTAATATATTCAACTGTATCACCATATCACTATTTTTGTGAAAGTATCATATAACTGTATCTGTATCATATTGTACCAGTGCCCCATATTAGGATCGGTGCAATCTAGTTGAATTCTGTTGATTAACAAATTTGGGCAAAGAAAGTGTTAATTCTATTGATTGACACTTGCCATATGAGTGTTGATTTCTATACAGTAACACTTGCTCCTTAGAACTCTATGGAAGTGTCTTTTTTTTAGAGATTCTGAAAGTATCTTGGTCACTCATGCCCATTTTTCTAACATCTGTACACCACTGGTTACCATTCAGTGTCTTGTATTGTTCTTGGCTGTTTGCCAGCATAGTGTGGTACAATCTGGAATGCTATGGAGAGGAAACAACAGCAAGAAACTTGGCTATGGACTGGGTGGGAGCTGGCTGGTTTTTGCTTGTTGCCCTAGATAGAATGGGTGACTTTTACACTTCCCCCTTTTCTTCTAATAATATTATAATATTATGAAATAGGGAATTACTATTTGGTATATGTCTGCCAAATAACATAGGGTTGGGCACTTTTTTGAATAAACTAATTTTCCTTAATTTTTTTACTAATTTGTCTAGTTCCTCTGCAAGTATTCTTAGATAAAAAAAGAATCATGATTGAACGCCCCCTCCTCTCAGAGACGAAACATTTACACACAAAATGCATTTACACATTGAACGTTGAGCGCTTACAATTGAAGACTATATACACTTACATATGCGTGTTGGGTGCTTACAAGTACAACTATATGATATGCTCGTTTTTACATGCATGTTGATCTTGTACTGATGAAGAATATATGCGCTTACATCATTACACGCCTGCATTTAGTGCATACAACTAAAGAATACAGGCACATATATATGCGTTGAGAGGTTACAATTGAAGAATATGTGCGATTACACATGTGGTTTGAACTCTCGTACAACTGAAGAATATGTGTGTGCTTACACATGCATTAGAGTTTACAACTAAACATACATGTTAAGCACTTACAACTAAAGAATATGTGTGCTTATATTTGTGCACTGAATCTTGTGCAGATGAAGAATATTTGTGCACTCACACATGCGTGTTGAAGCTCACAATGTATATATATACATGTTGAGTGCTTACAAGTAAAGAAGATGTGTGTGTGCTTAGTTTCTTACACATGTGTGTTGAACCCTCCATGCAACTAAGGAATATGTGTGAGACGTGTATTAAAGCCTAAAACTAAAAAAAATATGTGCACTTACACAAAAGTGTTCACAACTAAAAAAATATGACACAACCACATTAAAAAGATTAAAAAAACATAGCTTAATAATATATGTATCTGCACATAAAAAAATACACTAATTACATGTGTATGGAGCACTCACAATTGAAAAAGTATGAGCTTATACATGGGCATGTAACACTTATGAACTGTCTGCCAGCTTGCAAAAAAGGCGTGTGTCCGCAAAATTGTATTTTCCTATGGAATGTTTTATATTTGTATTTACATGCAAAAAAATAATGTATAACTTGGCTGGAATTGGTAAAGTAGCCTGCTGTTATGAAAAGTGTACTTCATAAAGTAGCCTTTTTTTTAAGCCAGCCTGGTAGGGGTTTCAGGTTAATGGCTGAACTGGCAAGTCACCATTGGTATTAGGAACATTTCACATGTGTTTACATTTATTGGTGAAAGATGGACCCTGCTCTCTAAAAACTGAGAATAACTTATGATTATGCTTGACCAAGAATTTTAATATATCTTTCTTCGCAACCATCACTTACTCGGCTTCAATTGGGCAGCAGACTAAGGCCTTGTCTTGATCTTAAAACTGAAGTTAATTGGTACTGTTTTGTGCTGTTCCTTCGTTGGGCAGTTTGCAACAGAATACCGGTCTACAAGTTTTGACTTGATCTGATCATAACTGGTAGTTATTTGATACCTCAGTTGTCCCACTGTTACATTTGTTTTGTTCTGTTCCTTCATTAGGTCCATATGTGCTTATGATTAGTTTATTACAACCTGACTTTAAAGCCATCTGGTTCAATATTGAGACTTGTTTTTTCCCCAAAGGTACCACCTTATGTCTAGCTGCTAGGCTAACTTGCTGGTCATTAACATAATTATGTTGACTGTACTAGCAAGGATTAGGTTAGTGATAGCAACATTAGTTTCTTAGGACAGTTTTTGATACATTGTTGTGAACCACAGGTTGGATGAGAACCTGATCAAAGATCATAGTGGCGAGAAGGACAACAGGAATTTCCAAGCTGAAAAATCTGTGAGCCACCTTTGTGTTATCTTGTACAAGTATAATTTTGAGCCTACTTTCTTTTCACATCTAAGTTCCACATCCTTTTTAACAGTTACCTGGAGGCCGTGTACCATCTATTTCTGAAGGTGTGTACTAATTTTGTGCACAAGTTGATGTCTTGTTGTTTAACTGAAATAAGCATCTAATTTTCTCTCTTTACATGTCCTTATGATCGTTTTGATTTTACATATAGCTCAGTAGTTTTCATGTGGTTATTCTTGAATTTTTGGTTTGGTTTTGGTAACTGGTGTCTTTATAAACTTAATTGAAGTGCCAACAGAAACTATGATGGACAGTTCTATTTAAGTTACTAACGACAAAATCTATCTGTCACGGAGCCATTGTATAAAAAGCTGATGTGATCTGGTTTTGGGTATTTGAAATTTGGTAGATAATGAATACCACATTTTGTGGAGGAACCAGTTTACCTTTACTAGTTATTGTATCCCTTCAATCATCAAATACGGAGTGTATCTCTCTCTGAATATAAGCCAGATGCACCTATACAAAATTTGAAGCACTAAATACTTGAAGCTGTGTAGGATGACTTGGTGTTGACACTTGCCTACTCTACAACCATGATGGCTAGTTCACGGAAAGATGCTTAGCATTTGTGCAAATGATGTATGGTTAGGACCGTGACAGACCACTTGTTATTTCTACATCTTATTCCAGTGGTCTTAGTAATTTATCATTCGGAGCTTCCTATGCTTCTATTGTTCTATATTGCATAAGTTTCCGTGATATCTGAGTATATGATGCTGAACTAATCTTTTGACAGATTTGAAGAGGCCATCAAGTTCTAATGCATATGAACCTTCATCTTCCGGTCAAGGAAACAAAACCTCAGATGGCTTAACATTTGATTCTACCATACCTGGCAAACTTTTTTCTGCAGTGGAACATGTAAATTCCTCTCAACGGCCTGGTAGTTCTACATCATCAGCCTCAGAGCATGTTGCTGCAAACTCAGTTTCAGGTGCTCCGGGCTTGTCACCCAGCTCTTCAATGGGATCTCTTAGCTCAGAAAAATCAACTTTGAACCCAAATGCTAAGGTCTGGCTATAAGAGAACACTATTATTTTCGATGTTTTGTGTTCAATAATACTGGATCTTGGGGAACATTTATTCTTTCAACTGGCTATTTGTGTCAAGGCAATGACGGCCGGTCTTTTGCTCCAGGAGTTCAAGCTGAACCCAAATGCCAAGAGTTTCACTCCATCAGCTTCTCTGAGGCCACCACATCCTCCAGCATCTGATGGATCCTTCTACTATCCTAATAATGCACCGACTGGCCATGTCGGACCAGGCTTCCCAATAAGCATGGGGGTGAGGCCTCAGTACTTCTGTTATCTAACCTATGAGTTGATTACCATTAATAGTATTTGGGTTCAAACATAATGCCTGGACATTCATAAGTGGGCTGGACTTCTAATGTGTATGGTGGTTGTTTCTTTTGAAGTGTTACTGAAGGGTGGTATTGAAATTCATAAGAAGGCTAGACATTCATAAGAAAGTAATCAGCCAAGTTTGTTAATTCAGCATTGGGGATTACCTAATTTAGGGTTGGTTCACGAAGTCACTGTGAACTTTGAAATGGCCCACATTTCAATTCCACTTTAGTAATGGTCCAACATTAGTGGATAACAATTTTAAGAGCGACATGCAGCTGGAGAAAAGGGAAAAAATCCAAGAAAAACTTGGCAAAATCATAAAAGATAATGGAAAATTCAGAAAAATGGCAAAAAATGTAAAATTTGGTAATACTTTTGTTTCTCTGAAAACAATACAAAAGATCACACAATATTATTAAAAAACATAAAATGACAGCAGTTAAAATACTGAATTTCAGTTTCTGGATGCAAGTTTGTAATGTTTTATAAAAAATATGAATTTCTGAATTAAAAGTTGGAATTTTCGGAACTTCAAAAATTTCAATTTTCAGAATTTTGTAATTTTTTTCTTTTAAATGTACCGAATTTTTAAAACCTTTTGGATATTCAGTTTTTTTCCAACGTTTACTGGAGCATTATTTTCTGTTATCTTTTGTTTTGAAATTTGTAATATCTAGAAGTTTGGAAATCTGAAATTTACAATATACTTTGAATGTTAATATATTTTCTGATATGTGTAAACCGTTTTCCAGGATTTTCCAGATTCTTTTTTAAGCCATTTTTGTATTTGATTTTTACTGATGTAGGTTCACATAAAAATGTTTTTTTTTCTATAATACTATTTTGGAACTTATCTGTGTTTTTCTGGTTTTTTTAATGATTTTTCTGATCACTTTGCATTTTTTCTTGTTTTTACCACCTTTTGACTGCCATGTGCCACTTTGTTATTAGCCGTCCGTTATTTTTTCTAACAGTGATGTGGAAGCTGTAACATCTATAAAATTGTAGTTTAAAATGGATCATATTTGTAGTAGAGGATGAATTTTGGATATGAGGCAAAGTAGAAGGGCAAAGTTTGGACTTACCCTGATCTCCCAATGTAATTGTACTTCTTGACAATCTTTGGTTCAATTCCATATTGTAGTTTTGTACTCAATCTGCTTGAATTTTCCTTGTTCCTGATTGTAGTAAATCTTAACATACATTAGAATCAGGAATTTGGGACCAAACGAGTAATAGTAGTGAAAACGATGATTTTAACAAATCATTTTTTTTGGCCTGTGCTTCCACTTGGCTTAGATATAGTGACTTAATTGATTTGCTTGTGCCAGCTATGTCCTGAATAAGTGCACGACTTTTGCCTTATCAACTTGTTGAATGAATTGCAGTTTCCACCAGCCTTTGGTGGCCAGCCTATGGTCTATAATGCTCAGCCTGGACAGTTGCCTTCTCCCCAGGGTTACATGCATCCTGCTGGGCCTCCGGTGAGAAAGCTTCCCTAAAATGAAGTTCAATTTGTGTTCTCAGTTGCTATTACAGCATATACATTGGTGTTTTCAAAATTGGTGTTAATGTGGCTGCATTTTTGGGATAAATTTTAGCATTAACCAGAGGGAAAAAACATGCTTCAGTATTCCAAATGTCATATGATAACACAATATTCTGCTAAGAAAAGATTAGAAATAGCAAACTTAAAATGAAATGGCTAAGAGGAAGGTTCCGCTTTGGGGTACCCCCTAGGTAGGACTGGGAGTGGCTTGAGCAAGCCCAGGATTAAATGGTGGGCAATCTTGTGGGCCAAGGTTATGGATGGCTCAAATGGGTTGGGAAAATAAAAAGGACTATTGGGTTAACCCATGGGTAGAGAAAAGGGCCGGCCAAAAGCCTAACCCCTCCCTCCTCAAACCCCTCCATTTCCCTCTTGAGCTTCCCATGTGAATGTAAAAGCCCTGTGAGCCTTTACGAATAGTAAATTTGAGGAGGCCGTAAGGTCTGAAATGGGCCAGGATAGTACTAAGACTTTTTCTCTTGTAGGGTTGACTGAGTTGGGTTTTAGATAAATTCAGTAGGTTGCACTAGGGTTGGGCTAGTTGCTTGAATCTTAGGGTACAGGTAGGGTTAGGATTGGGCTTGACCCATCCCCTAGTCTACACCCAGGAAAAAAATAAACTGGACAATGTGGCATACCTAATTTATGCTCTCTCTAATTCACAGTATAAGCCTAATTCTTGTGTGCACGAGAACTAAGGTGGCACGAAATAAGAGGACAAGAAATTGTAGTGGACCTTAGTACCCATATTAAATTTGGAAGAATGTGGAAGGAGTATTAATGGAGGAGCAGGAAAGTATATTTGGTGTGTAAGTAGGCTTATGATGTTATGAAATGTCCAAAAAATGAAAAGTATGCTTATATTATGGAATGGAGTAGTTAGTATTGTGTCATTGTACTATTATGACGTCCCATTTAAGCATTTTAACTTGTTAATTGTGTGCTGCTAACATTCGCATCTTTATGTTTTATTTTTTCAGTATGGGCAGCAGATGATGCTTGGGCAGACCCGACCTGTTTATTATTATCCTCCTGTAAGCTAACATATGACTCTTTATGTGCTTCTGACTGGTGTTATTTACAACTAAATTGAGTTTCAGTTGAGTTCTTTGACGTTTGATAAATTAAGGGCTACATTCTCTGGTTTGTCTTATATGATTTTCTTTAGTACTGCTGGTTTAGGATATCTCAGTTAACCACCCTTAATCTGCTTTATAGTTACTGTGAAAGTGCAGGCCCAAATCAGGTTGCAAATGTTTATATTTTCCATATATTTGGTGTACCTGATTTTTGTTTGGTTACTAAGGCATGGATGTTTTATGTTGGGCCAAATTTGGTCTGTAGAACAGATTTTATATTGTAAATGCCAAGCTAGCTCTTCTGTATTTAACCGCTGTTGGAATGTTATCTACTACTAAAATGGTTTTTGTAGTTTTGATTTTGATTTTTATAGATAGTTGCTTATGGAGCTAAACAAAAGAATGACAGTGTAGTCATAGCTAAAAGAATTTAGTTGGATCCTTGTTTTCGAAAGTGAATGTTGAACAGCCAAGTATTATTACCATGGGCTAGTGCAGTCAGAGCACGAATCACCTTACAATATTCATCATTTGTTTTGCAGGAGATGCAACAATATAGGGGAAGAAACTTCTAGATAGAACATTTTGAACTGCCGCATGAAGTGGCAGAAATCCCCACTGGCAGGGTGCTAACCAGATCAGACCGCTCTTTGGATGGACACAGCTTGGGTTCTCCAACTCCAACCGTGTGGTGCTAGGCAAAAACGTATCATCTCAACAGTGTTCAAGTCCGAAGCATGTTGACTGGAATTTATGATTTTTTATTCCATAAGACATGCGATGTTGTAAATTAAATAGCAGGTCATCTGGTTGACATACAAGACAAACTGATGAATGTGAAAGTGTTATCTGTAACAATTTTTGTTTTTTGTTTTTCGTTTCTTCTTTCTGATTTGTAATTCGGATCAGAGCACCCGAAAAAATAACCTGGATAGTTGAATTCTTGGCGCCTGTTTGATGGTTGGCTTAACAGGTGGCTCCTTGCACATTCATGTTCATTCGACAAATAGGAGATTAGCACGCACGGATGATGGTCTCTCCTTGTAGCCTGTTACATGGTCAATTTTATCGGGTTATTTTCATTTATTGTCAAAGGAGAAAGAGACGAGGACATGAACCCTCCATGGGGCAAGAACGAAGTTGCACATGCTCTAGCATCTATGTTTGACTAGATTGGAGCTCTGTTGTGCAACCATTGTTTAATTAGGCAAATCAGGCTTCTGTGCAGCCCAGCAAGGTTGTATGATGGCTTATCCAGATGTGGTGTATAACTGTGTGCTCCCTCTCATTCTGTCTCAGATTTATCTGCAAATTGTATGTATGTTAACTAAGTGGGATCCTGTCCTGCACAATCGCTGCAATGGTATACAGGCTTCATGAACTGAATGATCAATGAGGGTATGTGTAATATCCAGAAATGGCCATAGTTTCCCCAGCCATTTGCGTGCCCAAGGTTCACACAATCACACCGGAAACTGGTCAGTAATTTTTTTTTTTGGGGTGGTTTTCCGCCCAACATTATTTTTTCGCTGTCTGTCCCCTCCATGTTGGCGAATTACTAATGTCAACAATAGTTCAAGAAAAAAAAAAACATATAACAACCTCAACTACCTAATACCATCTCCAAACTTAACACAGGCTCTCTGGTTCCCAGGTGTGCTTGGTTTGTTGTCACGCTTTGCCTAAGCATTGGAGATACAAGCTGGCTAGTCCGAAATGCATTGGAGGTTCAAATGCCGCCAAGCCTGGAGGTTGGTGCAAACTCCAGCCTCCAGGTAGCTTGTGTGCTAATCTTCTGCGGGCTATCTACTATCCGGACGGTAGTATTTTCCATGCTTCACGGAGCAATGATATTTCCTATACCTGGAGAAGTATCTTAAAAGAGGCCTTGATCTGTTGAAACAAGGAATCATTTGGAGGGTGCATAAGGGTTCATGCATTACTATTTGGGAGGACCACTTTCTTCCTCGGCAATGGGTACCAAGAGTCCAAACTCAAAGAGGTAGCTGGCTCCTGACAAAGGTTCATGAGCTGATTGACCCGATCTCAGGCGAGTGGGATAAAGATCTTGTTGATGCAACATTGAGAGAGGAGCACAGGGAATATATCTACAAAATTCCACTCGTTCAAGGTGCAGAGGAGGATGTGCTTGCTTGGCGTTTTGAGAGCAAGGGTGTTTGCACAACCCGTTCTGCTTATAAATTCGCCCTCAGTCTAAACTCTGCGCAATCGGCTTCTAACTTGGCGTCAAGTCCTGCCACGGGTTCTGTGGTGAATGGAAGTCATGACCCAGTGTGGAACTTCATCTGGAAGATAAAATGTCCGAACAAGATAAAAATTATTCTACGGAGAGTGGCTCATAATTTTTTACCTGTCAAACTCAACCTGCAAAGAGGAGGTATCGCTGTTGAACCTTTGTGCTTGCTGTGCAACTGGTTGAATGAGGACTGTAGCCATCTTTTCCTGAAGTGCAAGCGACTTAGAAGAGTTTGGCATCTTTTGGGGATGTCTGAAATTTACAGTGACTTGCTAAAATGCTTGTTCGGCAAAGGACTTCGTGGAACTCTGTTACAGGGAGGGAATCCGAGTAGTATGCTGCTTGCTGTGGTCTTCGTGTGGTTCATTTGGTACACTCGAAGCAAGATTGAGGCCGGTGAGAGTAGGTACAATGAAGACCAGCTGATGAGTGCAGTCAGACTGTTCACTGCTGCTCTCAGACGTGAGTCCGAGTTGTTCTGCAGTTATCAGTTGTCAAGGCCAATGTGGATGGCAGTAGTAGGCTGGGGAGTGGTGTTAAGAGATTCAGATGGCAATTTTGTTGCCGCGCGGTCTGGACATCCTCCAAATATAGAGTTTTTTTTTTAAATAACACAAAAATAAAAAATAATTACGAAAATGACTTACAGTTTGTCGAAATTACGAAACTGACTTGTTAAATCATTTAATCGCGCTTCCAGACTACGACAGAAGACAAACCAGCTCTAGTCATGCCTCCAATGTGTGACAGAAGTGTGTACATGCCAAAAATTGCGACGGATGTGATGGTGTGACGCGACGGTGCGACAAAGGTTCTGTCGCTTTTTGCAAGCGCTACAGAAAGGAAAAATAAGAAAAGGACATTTTCTCGTGAGTTCTCATACTTTTCGCAGATGAGAGATGCGACAGAAACATCCTTTTCACCCCATCCCCATGTCACCCTCCCCAGTTCACTTTCTCTCCTGCATTCTCAACTCTCGCTGTTTAGTTCTTCTTCAAAATGTTTTGTTTCAACCAAATTTTCTTTAAATCTAGACGTTTGAAGTTATTATAGTAGAAAAATTTGTAGTTCAGAGGAAGATCTTCCAAACGTAGTAAGTTTCATCAAAATGCAATTAAATTTTTGCTAATTTATGTTCTAAATACGATGATTAGTAACTAAGTAGATGGTAAAAGTTTATATTAGTTGTTATATTTATGTTAAATATTAACTAAATAAATGTTAAAGTAGATGCTAATTATGATCATAAGTTTAATATTTTGTTGTTAAAATAAATGTATAGTAGTTATGTTATATGATTTTTAAGAATATCGTTGTGCATGTTTTGATTTTTTTAAAATAGACATAAATATTTTGTAAATATAACAAATTATCTATAAAATAAATCCGTAAAAGTTACAGGTGAAGGAGAGCACTTCTAAGTTTAAAAATATATATGTAAATGTTTAAAATAGCTATTAAAAATATCGCAAAAAAATGCAAAACATATGTTTTAAAAAATCCATTAAAATTATCCTTTTAAAAATTGTGTTAATATATATATGTTCACAAAAATCAAATGAACGAACATGAGAGCATTTATAAGTTAGTCAATAAAAAATATGTATAAATATTTGTAAATGTGAAGAAATATATGTAAAAAATTTCGTAAATGTTAAAAAAAATGAAAACCTATCTGTAAAAAATTGTATATAAATATCTGTAAATTTTTTAAATTTGGTTGAAAATACAAAATATATTTGCTTAAAAGACTGTAAAAAATATTCATGAAAAATTATCTACTCAAAAAAATATAAATATTAAAAAATATTTGTAAGAATTTATTTTGGTTAATATTTTTGTGTTATCTGTAACATTCATCTGATATGTAATTTTGATTATGTTAATTATGTGATTTAAAAATCATAACATGTTTATTTATAATTTGTTGCGTAAATATCTTTTGTAGGAAATGGAGCAACACAAAAAATTCTACATATTTTATGGCAACAGTTTGATTTGTGATAGACCATATGGTGTAGATATGAGTCGTTGCAAATATGTCATGGCCGATTTTAAAATACATAACACATCTTTCACGGATCTTAAGTTATAGATATTTAGTTTGTTTGACAAGAGTATAGAACACAAGACAATTCAAGTATAGGGCTTAATGTGAAGGAGACCGCCAATGGCCCATACTGGGTGTTGTGCGGACTGAAAGGGAACAATTCGTGGGACTCGTTTTTGAGGAGAGTGAAGGATCCTGATGGCATTTTGGGCAGCCGGTATGTGAGGAGAGTGAAATACAAGGTCAACTGAGATGGTCTGCGACCTAGGTTCATCGGTGCTACATCTCATACCAAGGGGATTTCGATTTATTCCGTGAGTCGCAAGTCATATGGTGTCTGTGAACACTAGATTTCATTCAAAGCATTGCACCACATGGCATATCGATGATGTGGACAACAGGCAATGATTGTAGGATGACATGACGTCATCTTGTACTCTCATATGGTGGAGTCGTACCACTCGGAGCGGGTGATGCGTCAGTTTGGATTATATCAGGAGACCCCACCTCCGGAGAGAGAACGTGATAGACATTTCCCAAGGAGATCCACAGGTACACCCATACGTGCATAATATTTAAATTATGTATTTCTCTTTCAATACCTGACATTACCTCCATTTTGTTATGTAGGCAGAATAGGCAAGGAAGGCAATCTGACAATGGGCCGCACAGGAATGACAGATGGGTGCAGGAGTGTAATGAGTATGCACAGACTAATGTAATTGCAGAGGATTGATTGTACAATCACACTATGTACCAAGCGTATCTTGATTGGTACATGCCCCGTACCCGCACATGACTTTCTCGTGTGCCTAAGGATACACCAACACATATACCGCATTCAGACCGTGCACTTAGGGTTTAATTTTGATTGGCCAGGGTGGATACATTGCTTGGTATGTTCTGACGATAATTCCCCTTTTGTATCTATCATTACTCATTTCACTAACTAATATATTACTTGTATTTTTCAGTTCGACGATGTGACTGCCATCGAGCAGCAAACTAGATCGATTTTGTCTAGCATAGCACGTAGGGGTGGAAACGGGTAGGGTAAAGATCGGATAGTACTTAAACTCATATCCGCATCCGCATCTTTCTTCCGGATACGGATGCGGATGCAAATATGGATATGAAAGAAACGGATACGGATACGAAGCAGATATTTTGTGGATACGGACACAGATATTAAACGGATTTAGAGCGGATACGAGCATGGCTATTTGCAAAATGAATATGATTATGATATAAAAACAAACAAGAATAATATAATAAAATGTTTATACTACACCAAATAAAATAGTCATAACAGGGCTAATATAATAAGAGTTTATACATAACAAGGATAATATAATAAGAGAGTTCATATATATAATACATCATTTAAGCATAAAATTTGAAAACTCAACGAAAAGTTGTAACTTAGTGTCAAGGATTTGCACCAAAAGCAAGATGTTTCCAGGCAGAGGTCACCATGAGTTTTGGTTTAGAAACCCCAGTAGGCCTGGAACCAGCAAACAACAATCGATGGACCTATCAGAACTAGAATTGGCAACCCCACCATGTTCTACTAGACTCTAGGGTGTTTTATACAGCATCTTGATAAGTGTTAAATTAGTAACATTTTTACCCTAAGTTTGCTACTGAAACATGTAAAATCATACTAAAAACTCCTTTGATGCGATATTTTATGCGTAATTTTATATTATTTTTACATATTGTTTTCACGGATGTGTTTGCCATATTTCATGGACCAAACCTACCAAATTTGAAAAGATTTCGACTTCGTTTGGGCCAAATTCGACTAAGAAACCAAAATTGGGCAGCAAAAGGACCTCGTCGAATATTCTTTGGGCAAAACACTTAGTCGAACACAATCAGGTGAGGAGAAACCCTAATCGAACACGGCTGGACGAAAAAGAGTCCTGATCGAACACGAGCATGTGGTCGAAAGGAGTCCCAATCGATCACGAACATTTGGTCGAAAAGAGTTCCGATCGATCATGACTACCGCTTGGCCGGTTATTTGGCCGAGCGGAGCACAATTTTGGGCGCGACACGTGTTTGGCCAAGAGCACGCCACGTGTTACTAGTCGGATTTGGTCAATTTTGCTCGGGTTTTATTAGGATTGGTCGGATTTGGTCGGTTTTAGCCAGATTTGATCAGTTTTAGCCGAGTTTGATAAGAACTGGTTGAATCTGGTCAGTTTTGACTTAGATTCGTTTATTCTTACGTTGTTTGAAGCCAAACTTTGTCGCCTGCATGTCAAGAAGTTATTTTTTGGCACGTTTATCCATGTATTATAAATAGGGAAGCTTTTGACTCAATTAGATATCTTCTTTTACATGCTATCCTTTAAGGTTTAATTTTTAGATTGTTTTCTTAGAAGAGTCATCTTCTCTATTTTTCCTACTTTTGTAAGTCGGGAAGGACGACAAACTCAATTTTCAAGCAATCAAGTAATTTTTCATTTAATTCTTATTATTATTTCTACATTATTATGACTTTTTGAGAGTAGATCCATTCTAGGGTTAGGGATGATCTAATCCGGAAGACGTGATTCTTCCTCGGTCTTGATCTCAAGTTTTGGAGTTACTTCCTGATGTTTTCTTCTTCTAAAATCTAAATTTTTGTTTCAGCAATAGACGTAACAGTTGAGCTTTAGCAAGAATTTGAAGGAGTTTTTGAGTCCTTAGCACTTTGACGCAGGATCCTGAACAGGAGATAGGCTATCGCCAAACGTAACAGTGGAAGCAATGCTAGCGACCGTACTGGCAACTTAATCTGTCTTGAAAAACAATTGAAATTAACTTGCAAGCCTCAGACCTTGTATAGAATTACACCCGATGGTTATAAAACTCCCGAAACCCTAAATTTTCATTCCTGCTTTACAAACTTTATATTTCATACTTGCTCTTTATTGCTTTAAAACCCTAAATTGATAGTTTTAGTAGTAGATTTATTGTAGAAAAACAAAACCCCAACTCGTTTAGACTTAATCAGTGATCAATTAAGCTAGAAAGACAAAGACACTTATTCTTTGTGGAATTCGGCCCTCAAGTGCTCAACGTTCAGTCGTTCACTTGCGGTTATTACACAATCCGACTGTTTTAGATGTGATCACATCTTTGTCCACATACTGACATAGAACAACCTTATGTCCACTGCAGTAATCACCAAGACATGATGGAATAGACACACACACACAGACAGCAATATAGCATCCTTTGCAACAAGAAGAAAGTAATCACAAGACAAAGAAATAAACATCAATAACAAACATGAGAGTATGAGACCCAGTCAAGAGATGTCCAATTGCAATTCGCCTGTAATCTCACACAAATTACTTCCCTAGGATTCTAACAACTCATTGAGTTTCATACACTTACCATCTCAATAAGAAAAAAACATTGTTATAACAATGTAACAACTTCAACAACAACATCTCGACCAAACTTTGATAGAAACTCAATAGCAAATCACTAACAAATGGAACTAGCAGTCTAGCACAATAACCAGATTTGAGTACTACTGAACTAGTGAACTATTGAATGAACTGTCATCTGGAGGCATCGATTGGAGGCGGAGGAGCCAGAGTACGTATGCCAGTGTTGAGTGGAGGCGCAGGCGGCGAAGGGCGGAGTTGCATGACGGCGCCTACTGGAGGCGAAGGCAACCGAGGACATGTGCCGGCGTCGATTGGAGGAGGAGGTGGCGGAGGGGCGGAGCCGCGTGTCGGCCTTGACTGGAGGCGGAGGCAGCAGAGGAGGCGGATGAGGACTCGTGTAGCGTGTCGACGTCAACTGGAGGCCAAGAGGGCGGAGGGGCGGAGCCTTGGAGGCCGTGTGCCGGTGTGCATTGTGTCAGCGAATTTGGATCTAGGGTTTGTGTTTGTGTTGTGTCGTGCGGAGGCCGGAGGTCGGATCTAGACCAGCCAATGAGGTTAGTCGTTTAGACTTTTAGAAAAAAATTGATATACTGATATATATATATATATATATATATATATATATATATATGTATGTATGTACGGATCCGGGTTTAACCCGTATCCAGGATATTTTATAGAACCAGAACTCAAACTTGGAATTTTAATATTTCCACCCTTTAATAGCACGTGGAGGTCGCTGGTGCCATACTGAGTTTACTTGCGTCATCCGTGCAGTGAACACTGGTGCCCAATGACTCATGAGCGACATGACTTGCGGTTGTATTAGTGATGCATTTCCAAAGACAGACCGTGGAGTGCCCACCAAGCCCATGGTCTGCTCGACCCTCCTTTGCATGCCCCAGTATCTCCAGCACACATCATGCTCGACACAGCGCATCATCTAGGTGGAGGACTGACATAGCAGGGCTATCTAATACCCATCAATTCTTCCACGCTCAATGTCAATGTTTTCTCATCGAGGTGTATCACTACATATAGGAGAGCCATCGACACATCATAGGCCAGGAGGTGATGATTTCGACGACTTAGATGACCCGGAGGACATCAGAAGAGCCCAAGAGGCTGCTAGTAGGATTTTGGTAGAGCAACTACCCGCAGATGAGTCTTGGGATTAATGAGAGTTGGAGTGGGTGAGCTGGCTGTACTCTGCTCCTTGGATGCCTCCGTAGCTAGCACAACATACTAAGGGGGCATCTTGGGGTCCACCATCGGAGCAGACAATATATGTGCCACAGGGGGATGAGGATGAGTGGGCGATACAACAGAAGGAGCGTGTCGATTGGGTGTCTAATATGCTGGGGATGGATAATCCCTATGCATATCAGCACTACACGCACGATGAGCTTCAATCGAGTCAGCTCCACGTTGCTCCGCCACCCACACAGCCTTCACAACCATTAGGGACGCCAGACCACTACGGACCTTCTACTGCAGCTAGTCGGAGACCACATATCCCGCCTGATCCTTATTCATCCTCGCCTTTTCAAAGAGATAGACAGCCGCAAAAAAAAGAGAGGCAAAATAATTAGATATGTTAATGGGTCATCACACCATGGAATATACCTCCAAATAATATGTACTAACTGTTTGTTTCAGCTTTTCAGCGTAGCGTTTCATCTTTTCAAGTAAATAATAACTCTCAAAACCCTAACCCTAACTCACAAAAACATTAACCCTAACTCTGACTGTCACAAATCGAAATTAAAACCCTAACCCAGACTATCTAAAACCCTAACCCTAACTGGATTAAAATGAATTGGAATTTTCCATTCTTTCAGTACTTGTATCTTTTAATTTATCCATTCGAACCAGTGAAATGGTGACTCTAAAATCTTCAGATTGATACAAACGGATTGTCAATCGGATTTATATATTTTAAGATATAAAAAGATGTCATACCTTATAATATATAACTCTAGTTGATGATATGTTCATGTCGATGTGATCATTTTGACTTCATAAATTCAATGGTTCAAACAGATCGTCAATCGGAATTCTAATTTTAAAGATATCGATGAGGAAAGTGTCAAAAAACTTTTCTGTCACATCTCGAAAGTGTAAAAGATGGTTTTCATTTTGTCAAAAAAATTTTATCTTTTCTGTTGCATTTTCAAAATGAAAAAGTGGAGAAATATTTTTGTCGCGGTTTCAAAACTGAACAGAAGAAAAAATTTTTTGAGTGACGTTGAGGTTTCTGTCGCGCAGTACAACCGCGATAATTGATTTATCGCACCTAATCAGGTCATTTTTGCAAAATTACTAAATTGTAGGGTATTTTTGCAATTATTTTATTATTTTGTGTTATTTAAAAAAATTCCAAATATACAAACTTCTTTGATCGTGGAATCTCGAGCCTAGATTTTGACTCGTTGTGTGTATGAGGCATCACAAGAGGATGGCAGAGACACAACAGATTTGAAGGTGTGCTGTATACACTGTGTGTCAAGAGGTGGCTCATCATATTTCCCACTTTAGCTATATGGAGTTTTGTATCTGTCGAGATATTCCGTCAAACTTTGTTTCAGTCTCTGTCCTCAGAGACAGAGCTATTCAATAATAAAATTGGCCTCTTTTCTCTTTTTTTTTTTTTTAAAAAAAGTGTGAGTTGCCACAACTATTGTGGCTGATATTTGATTTATTGTAAAAAAAAAGTGTGACAATAAGGCTCACGTATTATATTTATATTTTTTATAAGAAGTGAGACACACTATATTTTCATTAGGTAAATTATAACTACAAACTAAACAAGTTATTGACTATATATACACGTGGATAGCTCAAACTGGTATGAGTTAATGTCTGACATAGCATTGTTAAGATAATTCCAAGCATTTAATGATTACTAAAAGGAAGTATTGTTAAGATATTTCCAAACCGGCAGGGTTCGGAAAACCGGTAGTAATCGCCAGTAACTGGTTTGAACTGGGAAACCGAATACCAGCCAGTTTGAAAACAAACTCAAAAATTGCAATTTGAATTCAAATTTTGATTTCATTCAAAACCTAGAATCTCAAGTTCTTAAGTTCATCTTTGATCGACACATGTCTTTATAGATATCAAACAATAGAAATGTATAATTGTTAAAAATCCCCGATTCTCGTCCATTATTCCTGGTTACCGGCAACTAACCGGTCTAGTTACCGATGTAATCCAAAATGAAATTGCAATTTTGAGTTACAGTTTTTATCTGGTTCTTGCAGCTAACCATCCAGAAACCGACATCGGTCTACTGGCAGGAATGGTCATCCCAAGGTGGACCCAGGCAAATGTTCTACTTCAAATAAACGTAAAGCTTATACATAATCTTAATTCTTAAGCTGGAGGAAGCACACAAACTTGCAGGAAAAAAAAAAAGAAACATATCAAAGAAAAAGAGTTGATGGGTTAAGGACTGGTTTCTGGTCAATCGCAGAAAAAAAAAGCGCTGTGGAAAACGGTTTTTATAATCTTACTATTGAAAAACAACAGATAACATAATCTCTCTCAGGCCTGTAATCCCAAATGGCATTTCTATGGAGCAGAAAATATATAATTATTAGTCAAATATGCACAATAGAATAAAAAAGAATTTTAAAATTAAATTGCACAACTTTTAAAATAATGTAATTAGTAGTAGAGTAGTCAATAGTAGCAAATCTCATCCTCAATTTTCTTTGTGTGGTTTACCCTTTTTTTTTTTTTTTTTTTTTTTTTTTTTTTTTTTTTTTTTTTTTCTGAAAGCAGCGAAGCACTTCTCAGAATAATAATAAAAAAAAAGCAATTCTTCCCATCATGTAGCATAGTTTATTAGTTTTTCTTCTTTCCCTGAGCCTACACATTACTTGGGAACTCGGGTATCCTCTACTTGCGAGTGGAAGACAAAGCTTGGAAATGTTGTGGTGATATCTCTGTTCATACAACAAAAAAATTGGTAATTAGCATGCATTCACTCCAATTTCTCCAAGTTAATGGTTAGTTGGTAATATGGTAATATCTTTGTTCATCTTGACAGAAAAAATTACTTCAAAAACAACTAATTCATGGCTCCATATGCATAACAATTATAAGGTAGTGAAGTAGCATTTCTCATGTAGCTATAAGCAAGGTTTGGTGGGAACTGGATGGTTACTGGTATAATTGGTCAAATTGGCCAGGCCCGGAATACTGAATCTTTGTTGATTTACCAATTCAAATGGATTCTAATTGATTCTAGGCTGATTCATAATTTTCTGAGAAAAATCCAAGATTCACTCTATTCTCGGTTGGTTTTCAGTAAACTAGCAGGGTTGGAAAAGCCCCAAATTCCTTTTTTTGAACCCTGACTACAAGTTGGTGATCTAGTTCTCTCACTAAACAAATAAATAAAGTAGAGGACTCTTACCTGAGGTATGCAAGAGTCATATTCTTCAACAGAGCTGGATGTCTGTTGACAAGATTGCTCCATTCCTCCTTATCAATCTTCCCATCATTATTTGTATCTGCTTCTGCAAATGTCTTAATCGACAAAGTAAGCAAATACTTGGTTATTCGCTTAAATATAGTTTTTCTTTTGAGCAAAGACATCTTGTAGTCCAAAGCATGCCAGTTCTAAGTTCTAACATATGTAATTGGTAGTAACAGGAACAAGAACCCACACAACTATGAGATTTCTGCATGATCCACGATAATGACATGAATCACTCTCCCTGTCATATATTAGTATTTATTTGCTGTTTGGCTGAGTTTAATTTTTTCAATAAATCAGTCTTTTGAATTTATTGGCTTATGAGCCCAATAAATTGGTCAAAGTTATTTGGCAAAAGTTAAAATCTATTTAGTCTAACTTCAGTTTCAATATTTGGTCAAGAGAAGTTGAAGTCAGAGCCAAACACGTGGTTTTTCATATGGGTTTTTTTTCATAAGATCAAATCTCGTACTATAAAGAAGTTGAAGTTAAAAATATGTTGGTTGTATGTTGGCTTTTATGATTTCTCACTATATCTCTCATAACTTCATAAATTAAATTTTTTATCAAATGTTTTTTCAGACTTATCTAAGAAATTAGTTTTTTAGACTTCTCCACTATAAGTTTTCAAATTTGGTTTATTGGAGAAGTCGTAGTTAGGTCAAACACAACTTTAAGGGCTCAAACTTGAGGAAGTATGAATAGTTTGAGGGTGTGGGGAACTGGAGATAAACTCACAAATAAGCCATAGAAATTGAAGCCAAATTGCAAACCCCAACTTAAAATTTCTGGAGAAGCTGAAGTTCTTAATAAGCTTGGCCAAATACCCTATTTAGTCTGTGTACGTACCTTGTCAATGATAATTTCCACGACATCGTCGGAAATGATCATTCCAGATTCAGCAAGTGTAGCCACTGTCATTTGCTTCACCTGAGAGTGCAAATTGCATAATTGCCATCATTAACAGCAAGAGAAGTCTAAAACTGTTCTCGATGTAAAATTAGTCCTCATCCTCTTTGAAAGAGAAACTCATGTGATAAAATTTGACTATATATAGCGATATTTTGGTAACATGAGAAAGCGTTCAGGATTGGCTGTAAAAATATCTGAACTGCATTACTGAATATGACACAAGAAATGAGTGAAACTTTACTGTTTGAAAGTGTAATGTTAGTGTTTCTGCATGTCACATTACTCATTTTAAGTAAATTCCCCTAATGACAGTGTAAGGATAAGAATTAAACCAAGTAAATAATTTATTTACTCAAAACTAGTTGAGTGATATATGAACTAGGAAATTACCTCCTGTCTTTCAATGAAGCCCTGATGCTTGAGATCATACAGTCTGAAGGCAACTGCAAAATGATAATTCAGTAAGCTCTCTTTTTCACAAGTTGCAATCAGGATAAACAAACTATCACAAGCTACAAGATTTGTAACAACTACTGATCAAAACTATATGCAAAATAAAATAGTTCCAAGAATGTATTTTTAGTACCTGTCCTAATGTACTTTAATTATTTGCAAAATTTATACCAGAGGTAGCAAATTAAGCTGAGTTATTTAAATATCATTACAGTAACAAAAACCAATTGCGTTTACAGAAAAAGATGCTCAAAGAACAAGATCCCATATTGTTAAGCTTACTTGTATAAATACCAAATTATGAATCCAAATGCTTGTTTTGAGTTAATATTGATTCACAAATTATATTCTAACATGAATGAATATGACCTGAACTTTATGACTCACAGTCAATCTTGAGATCAAGTGGACCATCAGGATGAAAGACTGAAAGAGCACGCACAAATTCTTCGAATCTGAGAACTCGGTTGCGCTTTGTGTTGAACAAATCAAACACCTGATACAGAAAATATTGGAATCATTATACTATCAGATTTTTTCATAAACAATAAAAAGTTTCTTTGGTTCATAAATTGCAGCATGATGCAATGTCTTGAACAATCAGATAAGGGGATCATCCCCTAATATACCTATCAAGGTTCTAAACAATCTAGTGTTCTTATAAACAAAGAACAGCTTGTTTTAATTTTTAAATTCATCTTGTTAGAGATTTAAAAACATAGTTTTGCTTCATCATCCCCAGGGAACATTGCAATGCCAGATTTTTAAGTTTCAAAAGACTGAGCAATGGATGATTGATCATGCAGAAGCATCAAGCTGATGTTCATAAGAATAAAGGTTAATTCAGTACCTGCAACAATTTCAAACCTGAAAAATACTAAGACAACCTGTTGATGCCCTCAGTGCTCATTGATCCTAACTTGTACTTAATTGTGCAAATACAAAAAGGAGCTAAACATAAAGGAGGAAAAGTTATATACACAGAAAGTTTTAGAACATTGCTCATTGCAGGCGTACCCTATCAGCAAACATAGTGTCTCTTCTGGTGGCCCCAAATACTGCCATGTTGAACTCTTCCTGCAAATTAAAATGATTAATTGTGAGAATTGAGATAACATGAAATTGAGCTAATTTAGACATATAACACTTAACATATCTTTCTTGAAAGAAAAAACAGATAGCATTGATGCAAAAAGACTGAAAAAAGTAACAGTAACCAACAATGTCTGAAGATTTTGAGACATTCTATTCATGTTGCAAATTTTCACATCAAACAAATTAATAGATAGATGTCCTGACCTTATTGATCATTCCATCATCAATCGCGGCGCTGCCGATCTGCTTGAACAGCTCATGTAAGGCTTCGATTTCGTTTGCAGTAACTGTAAATGGACAAGAACACAAACAAGAACTTAAAAAAACTCAACCAAGCATAGCACATAGCATTGCTGATGGAAGTAAGTAAACTAGACGGAAGTAATGAAAGGTAAAAGGAAAAACATACAAGCAGTATCCCTTGCCAAGAGCTCAGGATCTTTGGTGCCAAGTCGATGCTTACGTTGGTTCGGAGTGCAGCAGCAGGTCAAGAAAGCTGCTACTTTCGCGAGCCAATTCATCTTACTGCTATTCAACAATGGCTGCTCCTGCAAATTACCAAGAAGGCAATGTGAGTAACACATTGCACATTGTGATATATTTGGAAGACTAATCCACACTTGTACTATAGCACATCCTGATCTTGTTCAGATAGATCGGGATGGTACAACTTGGGTTCAGGTTTCCCGGGGTAACAAGCTGACAAGGCCACAAGGGTGGATCTGGGATAATAGGTTATTTCATGGGTGTGCATGCATCACATACAGGCCCTGATAAGGTTGAGGAGACCTGAGGTGGTGTGACGACTCCATTTGTTGGTCTTAGTTTCAAATATTGGTGTTTCCATGGATTGTCACTGTGCTGCGAGTAGTTGGGAAGAAGGGGCGAATGAAATTTCCACCTTTTCTCATTTGGTGCACAAATAAAGGTGTGACTGCACAAAGAGCCTAAAAGATGCCTAAAGAATGCCCAAGATCTCAAAGAGTAGACATGCTCCTGGCTGGTTACCACTTGCAAACCCCGGCCCAAGAGACTTAAAACCGACCGGTTTTCAATCTCCTCACTAGACTCCGAACCATCCAAAATCCAAAAACCCAAAATCTAAGTACAACTTTGGAATTATAATGACATTAGAAATTGCATGCAGGTACCATATATCGAGAGGGAGGTGCTTGGCGGATCAAATCTTGCAGAACGGATGCTGAGATGGAACTAGGAAACAAAGAAGAACGATAGGAATTAGGGTTTAGCGACTTATTTAGCTAATTGATATTATAACTAGTTAAAAGTATTCTTTTTATATATATTGGTTCTTAATTTGTTTGTTCGATAAGTTACTAACTGAGTTTCGTATTCGAGCACAGTACCAAAAAGTTTTAATTTGACGTAAATATCCCAATCTTTCTCTTGGGATGTTTGCAAGATAGTAGCATTATATATTTTTTCATATATTAACTGCTAGATTGTGATCTGCACAGAGATTCGATAGTTCTAATTTGTGTCCATTACAGTGCATAAACTGTGGCATCTATGTCAATATAGTAATATTGCTATGTTAAGATAGTTTTTAAGGGAATCTTTTCCGTATCTTATCTTTTAAACACTTTCCATATCCTTTGAAAGCATCCCAAAATCACCTCTTTCCTCATTGAAAATCAAATACCATATCTATCTCTAAAAAAGGTCAATATTGCCTCATGTCACTGAAGGATCTGGATCCTCTGTGTTTGGAATTTCTCATCATCTTAATCGGCAAACTAGGATTCAAATAATAGTTTAAACTGATCTGAAAGAAAATTGATGTAGTTGATCATTTTATGAGAAATTTTAAACTTCTAACTCATCCTAATCTAAAATATTAGTTTCTAATTTAGCAGTTTAAATAAGGAGAAATACACAAATCTTTTGTTTTTAAAAACAAATGATACAAAACAGTCACATAAACATGTCATTTTTTTGACCTTTAATGATCTACAAGATATAGCTTAATTAAGAAAATTGGTTGTATATCACTGTGTTATGGTAGCAATTGCTATTTACTGTTATAAATGTGCCACTTTGCTGAATATTACTGTGTTTAGATATTTATTTGCTATAGATCATTGATCCAATAAAATAATAGTTTTCAAAATATTTGGAGAGTTTTTGAAAATGACCAAACTGCTCCCCACCCGAGCCCAAGTTGCTTGCTAAGCTGTCCCATCACATGAGCCTATCAAACGCGCCCACTATCGTTGCATAAGCTCACTACCGTGACACCACACTCCGATCACACAAAAATATGGATCTGGGTAGTTTGGTCATCTTCTTAAAATATTATTATTTTATTATCAATAATATACATTAAATAAACATCTAACACAATAATATTCAGCAAAACCATGTGTCATAATTGAAAATGGCAAATACCACTATAACACACTGGTACATCGCCAATTTACCTAATTTAATTTGATCATTAATTTTACCTTGATCTGTTATAAAAATTATAAAAATATGATGTTATGAAAATACTTGTCATGACCGATTTACTGTGCCACTTTCATATGACTGATATAGATATTTATAAATGGGATGCAACAGTGCAAAACAGGGTGCTAACATCCTAATCACACTGGCTAAGCTATCATATCATCAATTATCACAAAAAATTCTTAAAAAATTGTACAAATAATTCTCTAGTTAATCTACATCACATAAATTTCTAGTCCAAACTTAGTTGGTGCTACAAGAAACAAAAAAAAAATTCTAACAAATGAGAAATGAAATAAAAAAAATACAGAGCAACCATTCTTTCTGTTTCTCCCAATATTGATCCATTTTGAACTTAAAATGCTATATAATGATAGAATAGTGTGAGTACCATCATCACAATTTTTTTATAATTGTTCAGGAAGTTTTGATAATTTAAGTATTATATTAAAACTCAGTTAAGTTGTTTGTATTAGATATGTCCTCTTATAAATATATTAAAGTTGAAAAAAATTAACTACACAAACCCCAAAATGACAAAATGACAAAGTTTTTTTTAACCGGAGGGGCTGATATATGGACATTTGTCTTCCAAAAAAACTTGGAAAAAATTAGTTCTGAACCACTGAAGATACTCATTTTAATAAAATATTACTCAAAATATTGGTTTAGTAAAATATCATTTAAAATTTGTGTCGTTTGTACTTTTTATTATTTTTAGATTATAGAAATTAGTTTGGACAATGTTGTCTCTCTTTTTTCTGGATCCTACACCCCCTCGACATGCTGGTGCTAATCTTGATTAGTTGGCGACCGCAATGTGGCAGCATGGTTAGTGGTGGTGAGCGCAGCTATAGTCGTGTGCCAAGGTAGTGGCGGCGTGTGAGACAATGAAGGTTGCGACGACATGTGTGACGTGAACCCCGCAACAACAATGTGGTGTGTAACTCAGCGACCAAGACAGGGGATCCCAAGACTCACGGAGCAAGTTCGAATGGGTAGTTTGGCACCACACAAAGACACCCACGAGTCTATGTGATAAGTCGATTGAACATCACAAGACCAGATCTTGATAAGTTTAGAGAATCCTTTCAAGAAGAAAAGAAACACTTGGTTTCAATTTGTATTAAAAAACATAAGTTGTCTTTATAGTAGGCCATATATGGCTATTTATACATTAGGAACAATCATCCTAGTTAGGTATAAAACAAAAGAGTTACACCCTCTGGTAGTGTGAATATTAATAGATAGAACTACTAAAAGTCTAAACAAGTGTGAAATAGGATTAGATGCATCTCTTCATATGTGAACATAACTAATAGCTTCGCTTAGATAAAAGAGATCATTATTGCTGTTCTTAATGTAATGTGAACTTAGTTTGGATACATCTTTTAGACTTTTCCATCATCAATTTTTGTCACTCCACTTGATAGCTCATAAAAGAAGTGAATTAATTATTCTTTTACACATGTAATATTACTTCCAAGATCTAGTCATGATGTATAATGATGGTAGTCTTTAGTTTGGTTTGTATGATTCAATATAGTGATTAGGATTGAGCTGGAGTCCATATCACTCCATGCAGCATTGTTGGCTTGTTGAATCTTCAAGTTTATGGCTTCTTTGAATTGGTTGGCTCAAGCTCTTGTAATCGGTGTAGTTGGCAGCTGTAATAGGTCACTAGCAAGATGCTCTGGATTGATGGGGCTTAATAATTTTTGATGAAGGCCGTGATGGTGAGCGGCCGTGTGTGGGAGGTGAGGTGTGTTTGTGGTTATGCACCGGTGAGCAGTAGTGAGGCACAGCTGTAAGCATGCGGAGGCTCGACCTTGTGGTACATTGAATGACGGTAATGAGGAACGCCAAATACGAGCTCACTGAGGACGATTCATTGGCGCGGTTGATGACAACGAGGTCATTGAACATTGCAACCATGCCACTGATAAAATCCTAGCGGAAAGTGAGGGTAAAATTGAAATTTTCAAAAATTTTAAACAAAAATTATAACGAAAGTTGATGGAAGTGATAAAACGACTTGAGTAATATTTTATTAAATCGATATGTTTGTGTATTATTTTGTTAAAGCTGGTATCTTTGAATAATAGAGGACTACTTTTCCAAAAAAGTTATCTGGATATTTATGTGTGAAAAGACTATAATGCCCCCAGTTTGAGTTTTCTTTTGCATTCATGAAAAAGCACAGATAGCCCATTAATAATAAGCACTGTACAGGTGGTGGCCAGGCTGTCCCTCTGCACGCACGCACCCATTAATACGCCGCCGCCGCCGCCGCGGCCCGCGGCCCGCGGCCTCTTCCTCCTCTCTGGACCGCCGGCCGCGGGCCGGCCCGCCCAGCCCCACCTGGCCCGGGCCGGCCCAAATCTGCACCCCCTTCACCTTTCCAAATAAAGAAAGAAATCCCACCAAGTAAAGGAAAACCCACCAACCCTTCTACCACTACTTATAGGCTCCCTCCGTCCTCCTCTCGTCCTATTCCTCCATCCATTACTAGTTTACTACTACTACTCCATTAGAGGACGAGGGGAGGAGAAATGAAAGGTGCGGAGGTGGAGGCGGCGGCGAAGGGCGGCGGTGTTGAGGGGGTGGTGGTGAGCCTGGAGGACCTGAGGAAGAAGATGGCCGACTTCGCGAAGGAGAGGGATTGGGAGCAGTTCCATAGCCCCAGGAACCTCCTCCTTGCTCTGGTTTGCTTCTGCTTCTTTCTTCATTTTTTTTCAATCTCCCCTTCTTGGTTTCTTGATTCTTGGTTACCTTAAACTTTTTTTTGGGTGTTTTCTTGGGTTTTCTGGGAGGTTTTCGTGGGTTTCATGCCTTTTTTCTTCGTTACCATAATTTTTTTTGGGTGTTCTTGGGGAGTTTTTTTAGGAGGTTTTGGTGTGTTTTATGCGTTTTTCTTAGGTTCTTTTATGGGTTTGTGGGCCTTGATGTTTTCTTTTTAAACTTGAAGAAATGATTACATGTAGAAAAGTTTTGTCCTTTTTGTCAGTTTCTTCTTTTTCTCTCTTTTTGTTCTCTTTTACAGTGCAAGGGGATAATATTTTTCTCCTTTTGGGAGAAGGACATGGGGAGATGAGATTTTGCAATGGAGCATAGGGAAAATTACAGCATGGGAAAAGATATAATTGTTAGCTTTAAGATGCCCTAAGATTAACAACTGATCAAAATAGAATTCTATGAAAAAAGTAAAGAACATTCCATCAATGAACTGGTCAAGCAATATGTTGCAATGCAGAAAAAGTTACAATGTATTAGTTAGAATTTGGTCTCTGTATAAATTGAAATCTTACATGGATCTGTTTTAATTGTTACATTAACCATATGTTTTTATTTATATATGGTAGCAGTCCTGCTAATTGCAACATTCTATGGATTAATATGTAAGTAAATCTTAAGTGAAGCAACTAGCAAATTCTCTGATTATTGCTTGATGTTGGTAGAGCATCTGCCAAAGTTATCGTCTTTATAAATGGTTGTCTTGTTCATAATTGTTGTTTTTCCTTCTTTGGCAATGCTTTAAATTTCTGTAGTGTTTATAGCAAGTCAATCTTCTTAGAAAATAGGGTAGTGCAAGCTCAATGAACATGTTGAAAAATTTTTAAACCTGAATTTTAAGGGCCTCATTTGTCATCTAATTTTTAGTTAAAACTTATGTAATCATGACTCACTTTTTCCCCCTCATTCTTGGGGTTCAAACTGACCAAATTGTTCACAAAAGAGAAGAAGAAAGGAACTTGTATGCTTTGTATGGATAGTTGATAAGTTATGATATTTAACTATCCTTCCAAAAAAAATGAGGGAGGAGGAACAGTGATAAATATTGATATTGCAATTTTTTAGAATTACAATAGAAGTGTTTATATTACATCTAGTTTTTGGTTAATGATAATGTAAATTGTCTTATGTTCTTTAATCTCATTGTTTATGCTGACATCAACCAAATTCTTTGTTAGTTTACTAAACAAAAGAAAGAGGCTGCTAATCTCCATGTGCACAAAAGATAAATTTAACCACCGTGCCCCACACAAAACTAGTCTCTACTATTATAAAGGGCATTAAATCAAACTTTTGGCCACCTCTCAAATGAATTCAATTGATTAATTTTAGATGATATTATGTGTTTGTAAGGCACTTTATATCCTAATTGAGATTGTTAAACCCTAGGTGAAGACCGCATCGATTTCTCTTCCTATGCTTTTGTTCTTTTCCTTCCCATGCACCCCCACCCTTTCCATATGATGCTGCCGGCACGGTTCATCGACGTGTCTAGAATTTCTTTTTGAGACTAATTGGAACTCTTTTCAAAAGTTGAGCTTAAGAATAAAATGTTTTCGAGACTAATTAGACTTCTTTACAAAATTTGAGCTTAAGAATAAAAATATTTTGGGACTAATTAGAACCTTTCATCTTTTTTTTTTTGGAAAATGCAGACTAAGGCAATAGGTGATCTGAAAAGAACAAAGAGAACCACCTCTGCTTAGTTCACTTTTACAACCACATAAGCATGTGTACCATGACAAAGGTCTTATGGAGCAAACTGACTACAAATAGTACAACAGATAAAGAAACAAATCCTCAATTCTGAACTCCTTGGAAGAGCACCCAATAGAAACCCTGTTGCAATGCATTCTTTTTTGATTTTACTATTATTAGATTATCCATTCATAATTTGTAGGTATTGGACTATATATGCCATATTCCCATTCCCCACATGCCAATCTAATCCTTCGCTGTTATTTTCTGTTCCTGATGTACTGGTGTTCTGGTGGGGCTATAACAAAAAGCCTAGAGGAGCGTCCCTTTCTCTCCCCAAGTGTTGCCCACCCAGGAGATGCCCATAAAGGGCAAATATGTGGGCAATTTGTTGCAAGTTGTTCCTGGTCCTAGGCTCCTAGCTAGACTAATCTAATGTGGGCACCTCCTTTTTTCGGCACTTCATGATGCTATGTGTGTGTTCTTGACGCTATGCAGGTGGGGGAGGTGGGGGAGCTGTCTGAGATCTTCCAGTGGAAAGGGGAGGTGCCCAAGGGGCTGCCAGGCTGGGATGACGGCGAAAAGGAGCATCTTGGGGAGGAGCTTGCTGACGTGCTCCTCTACCTCGTCCGGCTGTCGGACATGTGTGGTGTCGATCTTGGCAAGGCTGCCCTGCGCAAGCTGGAGCTCAACGCACGCAAGTACCCCGCTGGGCAGTGCAAGGGCTCCTCCAAGAAGCATACCTTCTACAAAACCAATAACAGTGTTAGTACCGGCGACAACGCCAGCATCAATGCTGGCGAGGAGCACAACACTGTGCTTTGAGACATGGAGCTTCTTGGTTTGGTTGTTGCATTTTGTGCTAGGTCATGGTGCTGATACAGGCATTCTATAAAACGTGGTAAAGAAACAAGTTTGTCTAATGTGGCTGATGAGCTCTCTATTAATTAGATGCCTGAACAAAACATCAACTGTTTGACTGGTAGCTTTGTAGGCTACATATAGTTAACGGAATTGTATTTTGCTTTTGCTTAATCTTGCTCCATATCTAGTTGCATTTGATGCAACATTGGTGAGTACTTAACAGTACTGTAATTTGTTGCATCTTGCCAGTACTCAATAGTATGGTCTAACTCTCGCTTGCCTCATTTTTTTGGCTAGAATTTTGAACCTGTACGTGCGAACAAAAACTGTTAAGGAACCTTCATGAATAGTGTGATAGGTAGACCTAACATCAGGGTAGAATTCAGAGGATCTATTTTGTAAATTATGTGAAGATTTTTTTTGGTATGCAGTGTGACTGTATGTTTTGCAGGACTATGGCTTGTGCAATGTAGTTGGATGGATCTTTTGTGGGGGACCGGATAGGGTTTGTGTAGGACCTTCGATGTTTTGATTGTTGTCAGCTTGTCTGACTCTGACATGGCCTGTTATTGCTTTTGCATGTAGTTGTGGCATTTCAAAATGAGTGTTGGTGTGCGTACGAATGAATTATGTTGGTATCCAGAGTAATGTTTGCTGCTGTTCATATGCTTGCAATTAGTTTTTACCAACTGTGTATGCATGAATGGACCCTTTCCTCCCCGTACCTTGTGTAATAATTCTTAAGCTCAAATCTGACCAAAATTACGTACCAATGAATATAGCCTTTCCCCTTTCTATCTCCAGCTATTCAAGTTTATAAATTCAAATTCTTAACAAATTTTTGAATTTATCAAATAAGTTAACCTTTTGAGTTTACAACTTTAAACCCAAAAGACTTGTTTATTGAATAAGTTAAATTCATCCCGACACCCTTTTAAGCTTATTAGAAGACTTTATACTTCAAGATATGCTTAACATATGGAATAAGTCTTAGTCTCTTGGTTGGTTCTAACTTCAGTTTGTAAGGTCATAAGTTCAAATTAGTGGTGTAAATGGATCATATTTGGGTTGGATGTTGGTTAAATTATATTCTTATTCATATTTTTAAGTTGGATTTGAATTTGTATGTAGTCAGATTTGGATTAAATTCGGATATAGTGGGATTTGGATTTAAATCAGATTAACATTGGATACAAGTTCGGATCGAGTTTTGGATTCAATCGGATATTATTGATATTTCTTGATTTTGTTATTTTGTTGTCACAAAATTTAAAAAATAATTCATTTTAAATGAATAAAAAAATACACTTTGAATTTGTGTTATATTTCTATTATTGATGTAAGAATTTATTATAAAGTTGACATACTACAAATTTAGATAGGAATTTCATATGAAAAAAACTCAAATTTGAATTATCATTTTATCGGATTTTATAAGATTCAAATATGGATATTTTTTGTTAGATTTGGATACAGATTCGGAGAGAGAAAATTTGTTATCCAAATGCAAAATTTTTTACTATATTTGCATGTTATCAGATTTAGTAATAGGATAATTCGGATAATTTCATTCAGTTTACACCGCTAGTTCAAACTGAGGCTCAGCGAAATATGCACCAATTCTCTATTTTGCCTTGCTCGATCTGGTGCAACTTTCTTTTTTTTTTTTTTTTTTTTTTTTTTTTTGTTTCTGAGAATTGTTCCAGAGAATGGCTTTGTATCTTCATACTATTGTTACTCATAATCAATTGTGGTATCAACATATCATATTTTTTCTCATAATGGGACCTCTAATTAAATTAAGCAGACCTTGGCATTTTACAGTACACATAGCTTGGCAATTGTGTTGGTTATTATCTAATGTGCCACAGAAGATACGGCAGATCTTTCCAATGATCGGTTTACAGCTAGAAAGAAATGTTTGTAAGATAAACGTCCATTCTAGCTTCTGAAAAAAAAAATTGTTTGGCATTTTGTTGTGTTTTAGAAAAATTTTGGGAAAATTTTAATCATAACAATGGAATAGCGAACTAGTCGTTTTTTATCTGACACTACAAAATTGGATATTCTGTATGTATTGCCGAAAAGTGAACTAGTCATTTGTGTTTACCATCATTGTTTAATCAACCGCTATCCAATGAAAAAATGACATGTTTACACCTTTTAGGTAACATTTTTACTCTTATTAATGAAGCAAATACACTATGAAAAATAATAAAAATTCTTATATTTTAGACAAGTAATACTCTTGCATCAAAAATATATTTAGTTTGTAAATATGCCTCTATAGGATAAAAATGTCATTTACTCTGTTAATTAGCGATTGATCAAACGACGATCGTAAATATAAAAGATTAGTATATTTTTTAGTGATACATATAAAATACACAGTTTTGAAATGGCGGATAAAAAATATGGCATTTTCTAATGGTATGAACAAAATTATCCCAAATTTTTTTATACTACTTTTTAATGTGACTACTTTTGGCTTACATAATCATGATATCTTCCATAATAACATGGCACAACGCTGTCATCCAATTTGGAGATATTGTTGCCTAAAAATTAGCAATTGAGCTAACATTTGGTCAGCATCTGCTGAATGGATCTTGCTTTTATGTTATTTAAGGATGCGGATTCTTAGCCTTATCATTTAGATGTCATTTAAGAATTTGGATTCTTTGCACCATCATTTAAATGGTAGAAATTAACGACATACATTTATGAGTCATTTAATTGAATTCTAATAGTTTGTGCCGATTAAAGCTAGTTGAGTGTATATCAATGACAGATATGGATATGAGGAGTAATTAAGAGCAATCTCTGATTGAAAATTACCACCCATAGACAGCACCTTCTTGTGAGGTGTTTGGAACTTTTTGCATGCCTTGATCTCAGTCAATTAAAAATTGATGGGATAATCTACACTCGAAATAACACATGATAAAAAACAAAAGCATTTCTTCCAAAAATGGAGGATCCAAAACCATATATTTTCACATCATAGGTGTGACAGCATGTAGAGGTCCTTAATGTGCAAATAGAAAATGTGGTTTTGGTGGGGTGGGTGGGTGAGGGAGACGGTGTGTTAGGACACTAGCCTATTACGAGACAGTCTCCACGGGCCGTCTCGCAAGGCCCCCCACTTCTTGAGGAGAGAGAAAAAATAAATTTTTTTTTGAAATAGACATGAGAGAGGAGAAAGAGATCCTCTGGTGAAGTGTCTCTAGGAGATTCTCTCAATTTATGTATTGAGTCATTCTCTAATTATTTTTTTTCTTCTCTAAAAATCTCTTTAAGAATCAAATTATTTGAGTACTTGATTCATTAGGAAACTTTTTTTGCCCATTTAACACAAAATATTCCTCCAAAAAATCTTTTTTTACTATGTTAAAGATACTATGAGAGTACAGCCACTTTTGTAGCCCTAGCCTTTTCAACCTTTCTGTAGCTGCTTTGTTCTGTCCATGCACATCCACAGAGAAATAAGGTGCAAATCATTTCAGATAATCAAATGGCAACATTAGTAACGAGTGCACTTAAACATGACCATAGCGCAAGTAATTTACATAAAATTTCTACAAATCCTGTCAGGTATGTACTTTCGAATTTCAATGAATATCCCGCTAATCTATGGGATTTGTGCGCATTTGAATTTGACTATTCTTCAATACTAATCATTGACAAATAGTAAACCATCCAAATCATCGTGGATTAGAAATTTTGAATTACTTATTTATGAGATAATTAATTATTTCAGTTTTTTGTTTATATTAATTTTGATCATTCAAATTTTTATTAAATAGGTGATATGATAAATAAGATATTTTGAGCATTCTTTGTAAAGACAGAGAATGCAAAGCTCATTAGTTTCAGCCAGAATCTGTGGTCCTCGTCAGCTTCATACATGTGTGAATATTTGATCCAAACTTGTACGAGTATCTCACACATTCACAGAAAGGACAGTGTCCCCATTCTCCTTCCACCTGTTAAGCAAGAAGGGAGAAATGTGGGCCCTTGTTGTCTCTGGGAATGTCTCAAACTTGATGGCTTCTTCCTAGAGGACTTCTTTCATACGAGACACCGGATAAAAATCACATCATAAAACATAGTATGACTAGATGGGTGTGAGATACGATCTTATCTGAAATAGATCCACCAAAGAATTTTTCACACATTATTTATCTTCTTGAACAATTTATTTATTTTTGAATATTGGGTGATGAAGAAAAATATATGTGACTCTTTTAATGCATGAGATACAGATGAGAATCATTGGATTATAGTGTAAATCACGAATGAACTTATATAAGACGGAGTCTTATGTGAAGGAGGTCTCATGAAAGAATTTTTCTCACACCATCCATCCTCCTGGAGAATTTTTTCTCTCTTCATCACTAGGTGAGAAAGAAAGTAAACATGACTCCTTTAATGTATGAGATTCTGATGAGACTCATTGGATTATAGTGCATATCATTATTGGACAGATATCCTACATGATCTAATATTTAGGAGGTCTCACGGAAAATTTTTTCTCTCAACCATCCATCTCCAGACAGTATTTTTCTCTTTAACACTGAATGATGAAAGAAAGCATGTAACTCCTTTAATGCACAAGACTCAGTGTGTTGATATGATCCAACAATTCTTCGTTGGCGTGCACATAGTGCACATAATTGGACATGTAGGGAAAATGAGAATTTTTTCTCACATATTCATAGTGCACATAATTAGACATGTACTAGATAAGGTTTGACATGAAAGAGATCTTACGGAAGAATTTTTCTTTCACACTATTCATCTTCTTGGAGAATTTATTTCTCTTCAACACTGGGTGTTGAAATAAAGTGGATGAGACTTTTTTAATATATGAGATTTAGATGAGAACTATTAGATTATAATACAGAGATCTCAATATAGAATTTTTGTCAGAAACCATCCATCCTTGTGGAGATTTTTTTTTCTCCTTAGCATTGGGTATTTAAAAAAATTGGAATTAATGGTCATCGGAGGGATGGCTTTTGCCAGACACAAAAGAGTGCTTATCAGGTTATCTGCTGTGCTCAAGGAGACCTGATCATTGCAAGTCCTATCAAATTGGATCTCATTTGTGATTTGTTCTATTGCAGAGATACATAGGTTGCTCCTGAAGTGAAAAATTTAGACACTGATGTGTCTACCAGTGTGACGTTCCCTTGTGGCAAGTGGAGAGTGGAGGCAATTTTACTTCGCTAAAATTGATTTGAGATATGAAAAAGACATTTTTAGGAAATTGATTTTACATCTAATAATATATACTCTGTTGGCAAAATATATACAAACCAATAATATGCATATCAATATAAGAAACTATATTTGTTTGTCTATCCACGTTTCTCTTTTTATGAGATGTGGACTACAATACTTACTACAGATCAAGAGGGAACCCAAAAATAGAGGGGGATAGTGAGTCTCTCACAATCTCTCTTTGTTTAGACACAAACTGTAACTATCCGAATACACATGTGAGTAAATGAAAAGGACAATTATGATGTGAATAAATTCAGTAGTAAGGGATTAGCTTTTTCTACTTGATGCATTTTTTTATTTGTATAGACACTAACTCTAACTATTCAATGGAGTCAATGGAAAGGACAATTATGATGTAAATAAATTCACTAGTAAGGGATTAGCTTTTTCTATTAGGTGCATTTTTTATTTGTTCAAACATAAGGTTTTGAGACTAAATTAGTTCATTTTTTAAAATCTAAATAAACCCATCTAGTCTAATGATATATCATATGTTGATATATAACTCGAGCACTAACTCGTGCCCATGCGCGGCTACGTCGATGTCACTTTCCTGGCCGTTCAATTGACGTCTCTCTTCATCCAGGCCATCCATGTCGTCGCAACTTTTGAGGCCTACTGCTCGAATGCTTGGTCTATGTTGAGCCACAATCGGCGTCTTTTCTTCATCTGAATCGTCCATATCGCCGCTGCGTTTGTGGCCTACTATTCAACACTTGATCCACATTAAACCACATTGCCTTTTCGTTCGTGACCGTTGGATCGACGCGTTTGCTTTATTTGGGCCGTCGAACATGCTACCGATTTTCCATCTGTTTCTCACATTTGACTAAAACCGCAAGCTGTTTTCCACAGTCTATCAAAACTAGGCCTGATGATTCAACCAGTGGAACAAATTGACCACACACACTATTTTCGCACTCTCGAGCAGTTTGCCGCATTCGACCACAAATCATGACAGGCAATTCGGCCAGAAAACAAAATTGTGATCATCATAAAAAACCAAAACAATTTGTTCGACTAGGCACCGCATTCGACCACAACCATTATAAACCAAAATGCGGCCAAAAAAATTATTTCTTTTGACCAAAAAAATGAGCCAGAAATTTTACCTCTTCGACCACTATTTTTTAGTGCCTCGACCAAATTTATGTTTTGCTGACGGGCCCAAACTTGCGAACATTTATTTTGCTACCATTCGAGCTGTTTGCCGTATTCGATAACTAGACATGACTGCTCATTTGATCTTGAAAAAATGTGGCCATTGTTTTTCCCTGTCCGACCAAAACCAAACTTTTTTGATTGGAACAATCCAAAAAAGTCGACCAAAAAAAAAAATGCAACCAACCTAAAAAAAGACAAAACGGCTGCTTCGACAAGGCACTACATTTGGCCATGATCAAGCTTGCTGATTCCACCAAGAAACAGAATGCAACACAAAAAATAATTTACTCTTTCGGGGCAATATTTATTGACCAGAGATTTTACAGGTACATCTACTATTTTTACACCTCGACCAATATTTATGCTGACAGGCCCATCTTTACGACCAATTTTTTTGTTGCCACAACTTCACACTGTTTACAAATGTTGCATAGGTTTTCATTTTTTTGGTCAAATCAGCTGCCTAATTATAGTCGACTGATTTTTGGTCGAAACAGTAAACTGTTTGTTGGTCACATTTTATTTTTTTGTCCAATCAGTAGGCTTGCTTTTGGTCGAATGTGGGGAGCAGCCTGATGCGACCAGTTTTTTTTATCACAATTTTCAATTAAATGGACATGCCCGGCTCTTTTGTTGATGCGACCAGTTTGGTCTTTATTAAAACGATCAGTTTTTTTACTGGTGCGACTACTATTTTCTATTGTCATGACTAATATTTTTACTGCTCCGACTAATTTTACTGTATCAGCACAAGTCCTAGTCGTGTTCACCAAGTCCAAAACTGGGTATACCAGCACAAATTCTGTTCTGATCGTCATCATCTCGTTCATAGCTGTCGTACCAGCATATGCCCTGGTCGTAGTTTCTCAATTCAAAACTGGTTATACTAACATAAGCACTGTTCTAATCATGATCGTCCAGTTCAAAACTGATTGTGGTCGTGTATTTAAATAATCTCAACAATCATAACAAATTTATAAAATATAATATCGTATAATCTACAAATCTATTTTTTCAATACCTGCAACAACGCGCGGAGTTCCACCTAGTTTGTATACATCATGGAAATTACTAGTTGAATCTTAAGTCACAGATATTTGCTCGTGTTTACATAATTAGGTCTTTCTTCTGTGACCTAAGGTTCAACTAGTTTGCTCTTGTTTACATAATTATGTCAACATGGCCGCCGCCGTCGCCGGTTCGCCTTCTTGCCGTCTTAATCGTGCCAATACCGACTGCTTTCCATCCTCGTCGTACCTATCGCCCCCTTGCCATCCTCGCGCCTCTACCGGCACCTCGCCGTCCTCCCCTACGTCATCTGCACAACTTTTGCTCTCGCTGTCGTCACGGCCGCCTCGGACCCGTGTGTTTTCTTGTTCAACTTGTCTTGGGTGCTTCTATACTTTATTCTAACTGGAGTAGTAAAATGTAGTCTTCATCTCTACATAGCATGCGTTGTTATGGTTCAGGTTGGGGAATGCTACATGCCATAATGACTTTTTTTTGGGAACAGTATAGTCTTTGGTTCATATCTGAATGCAGAAACATCATTTCTAATCCTGTTTCTTTGTATGAACGATGGAACATGTAAGGTTTCAGAGTTTGCTCTGCCATGTCAACGGTTCCAAACTTCCAGTAAAAGCATCTAGACTTCTGGAGTCATTTTGATGTGTCACTTACCATGGCATTTTGATCTTATGGTGTTCAGAGCTTAGTTTCAATACGCTTAAGTAGTTTAGCAAAGCTATGATGAGGAGATACTTCTGTGGTTCTTGCAGAGCTGTGATGGATAACTAGATTAGACAAAGAACTAGTTCAGCTAGGCCCAGATCTAAAGCCAAGATCTTATTTGAGCCTAGGCTGGGCTTGGGCTTATCTATTTTTGGACTAGGCCATGCTTGGGTAATAAAAAATAGTTGGTCTTAGGCTGGGCTTGGGCTGGGCTTCAGCCCATTAGCAGCCCCAGACACCTCATGTGCTTCACGCCATGACCATTGGTAGGCTATGGGGCAGTGGACCATTCGGGAATACCCTCAGGTGAAGTGAGAAGGGGGAAATGCTGAATTGTTTGCTGAACTTTTGGGTCATATTTGTTTTTGCCCTAAGTGGAACTAGTTAGCCTTCCCAGCATTGGTTTATATCCACATTTCTCTTTGTGTAGTGAACATTTGAAAGTTTGGGGAAAGAAGCTTTTATGTCTTGGCTTGCATAGATGAATACTGTGTCTTTGTTAGCCCCTTCGCTTGTTTGTTTTGGTGGAGTTCTGTGTTTGTGACTTTGAAAGGTTGCTTGGCTTTGTTTACCAGTATCCAACACCAATCTGAGCAGCCATTTACTACTGCTTGATTAGATAGTTGCAGCAGCTAGTGCCACATTAAATTATAGTTTGTGCTATAACTGTATATGGATTTGGTCACTGTTTTCTTTTTTTTTTTCCTTATATCAGGATGACACCCTATCATAACAATGCAGCTTATGAACTAGTGTGAGGAAACACGAATTTTGAGTGCACTCCAGGTCATAAGTTGCACATAGGAATATCATATGCCAAGAAGACGAAATGGTGAAGCTATAATGCGAATGGACTTTTATAACTGGTTAATCTTATTTTCTGCATTAGGGGGGCTTCGAGATGCGTTATGGCAAAGAGCTTTGCTATGCACTTGAACCAATTTTTTTAATGAAATCTGTCTGTATAGTGGCTGACATATGGACCTGGCACCCACAATGGAATCTAGGGGGCCACCCTTCAGCCACTGTTCATAAGAATTTCGCAAACAAACTTTCATGTGCATATGTTTCCATATGGCAAATAAAGATTACTGTAGCATAAGAAAATGAGAAGGACAAGACTCAAGGAGTAATTCCTATGAGGCATGAGCTGATCAAAGGATATATGTACCATGGCCTTGTATTGTAGGTGCCTATTTTCATCCACAAATTTAGTGGTAAAATTGATTAAGCAACCTAACTGTTTGGGCTTTTTAAACCATGGATGACAAAAGAGCGGATTAAAGGTTTTAAATTCTCTGGACATCAGGCTAACATGGTTATATGGGCTTCAAACTGGGGCAAGATTGGGCCTAACTTGATGTTGTCTAACTGTGTTGTTGCTTTCTTCCATCGTGGCCTCCAAACAATATGGGGCTGTTTAGAGTTTTTTTTTTCCATTAAAAACTTGTACTATTTACATCACATATCCAAATCTAGATTTAATCTCTATCCTCTCTTCTCCTACCTACCGATAACCTGCCATCACTGTCGCCTGTGGCCAACAACACCCTTGTTGTCACAACCGCCGCTCTTTTGTCATTCATCTATCAATTATTCGCCGCTACTTATTTAAAGAAGGTTAGGTGAATTTTATAGGATTGAACAAAAGAATAGGATTTAATCTAACAATTAAGAGATGCATAAGATTAAAAAAATAGATTTCTATCGATGAGCAAAAATCAAAGAATATCAGTACATGGTGTGCTTCCCATGGGTTGCTACGGGAAAACATCACATCTAATCTAGATTGTTGGGATTTTGATTGTACAGTTGGAAATGCAGAAACTACAAGTTACTATAGCTCTCTTCCTTTTCTACATACAGGCAGAGGATACATTTCCTTCCCTGAGAGTGGAAGAGCATCCCGGACGGTTCTCCCTGTCCCATATAAGTTTGAGCCTTTGACACACATGGATTATTATTCATTTGCTTTAACTTTGATGAGAAGTTTGCATTATTCAACCATCAGTCGCATTACCCAGTAACAATTTGTTCCTTGCGTGTCCAGTACTTCAAGCATAAACATTCTCTCATCTATCTGCATAAATATTATTTTCCCCACAAACACAAGCAATTCCGTCATGGCATTTAGTCCAACCGCTGGCGACGCCGAATCCCCGGCGAATGTTCCGTTACTTAACTCCAACGGCGGCGACAACGCCAACACCCGGAAGACCGTGCTGGGCAAGACCTTGAGCAGCACGGCGGACCTCGCCAAGCACCTCCCCACCGGGGCCGTCCTCGCCTTCGAGGTGCTCTCGCCGGCGTTCACCGCGCACGGCAGCTGCACGGCCGCGCACCGCGCGGTGACCGCCTTCCTAATCGCGGTGTGCGCGTCCCTCTGCGCGCTCCTCTGCTTCACAGACAGCTTCCGCGACGGCAAGGGCATCGTCCGGTACGGCTTCGTCACACGCAGCGGCCGCCTGCTCGTCATTGACGACGGTGCGGCCCCGCCGGAGGATCCCGGGAGGTACCGGATCACCGTGCTGGACTTCTTCCACGCGTTCTTGTCGTTCGTGGTGTTCTTGTCCGTGGCCATGGTGGACAGCAACGTCGTGTCCTGCTTCTACCCCGTGGAGTCGGCCAGCACGAGGCAGCTGCTCTCGGTGGTGCCGATGGCGGCCGGCGCGGCGGGGAGCTTGCTGTTCGCGAGGTTCCCGTCGACCCGGCGGGGGATCGGATTTCCGGTGGGTGGTGGTGCAGCTTGAAGTGGTCAAGGACTGTTGGTCTTGCATGCACGTCTGAGTTGGTTTGTTAAGTTTATTTTATGTGTTCCTTTTATTTGTATTCGTTGACGTTTTAGTGATTGGCTGGCAAAATTGGTTCAGAAACTTCGCAATGTAGTTTGTTTACTCCTATAGTAGATATGTTATTTATTGTTTCATTAAACTGTTGTGTGCTCATAAATCTATATGTATGGAAAAAAATTTGTCCATACCATTGAAAAATGTATATTTTTGTATCTATTGTTGAAAAATCGACTCTTTCTTATTTATCAACGAAACGTGTATTGGATAAAATATATTTTTGATACAAGAGTATTGTTTATCTAAAATACGAGATATTTATAGTTTTTTACATATGTATACTTGCTTCATTTACAGGGATTAAAATGTCATCAGACAAAAATAAAAATATCATATGCTCCATTATCTAGCGGTTGATCAACAGTGATGACAAATACAAAATATTAGTTCAATTTCAAAGATAAATAAAAAGAATCAATTTTTTAGTGATAGATATAGAAATAACTATGTGGTGCGGGTGAAACTTTCCCATATATAAAATACATTCTAATAGAATGTACAATTTGTTGCATTGGGGCAAGATATTTTTATTTACATTGTTTTAAAAAACAATTTGAGTGGTCAACTAAGTGCTCACTTAAGTGCTAACCACTCTCTCTTTCCACTTGTCATTTATATAAGTGACTACAATAAGTGGTTTTAGTGTTTAAGTAGGTCACTTAAGTAGCTAAGCACCTACTTAAATACTTAAGCGGCTGCATAAGCAGATGAAGTATAGACCCAAATACATATAATTTTTTCTTTCTTTATTTTTCATTGGTTTAAGTGAAGTTAAACAGTCTTAATAATACTTCTCTATATGAATCATTAATATTGTTTCTATTTCTTGGTATGAAAAAATTATTTACAATTTATGTATATATTTTCTTTAGTAATAAATGTGCAATGTGCTTACAAGATCATACAAGCACCCACTTATTATATAAATGATAAACGGTGGAGTGATTGATCACTTAACCCCTCAGCATTTTTTTAGAAAATTGTGTTTTTATAATCCATTCCATTGCTAATCCAATAAATTCTAAAACCCATTACACTTTCAATTTCAAACTACACATTGCCTTCATGTATTAAAAATCTTATATGAATTTTTTTGATGAAAACTCATCTATATCTTTAATAACTAACATTGATCTACACTCTTAGTTACTTACCTATATGTACCTAGGGCTGGAAACGAGCCGAGCTCGAGCGAGCCCAGGCAGGCTCGGCTCGAGCTCGATACTGTACTGGGCTCGGCTCGGGCTCGGCTCGAAATCTTAACGAGCTTCGAACTGGGCTCGGGCTCGAATCGAAGCAAGCTCGATAAAACTCGAGCTCGGCTCGACAAGAGCGCGGCCACTGCCGTGAACGTTGGAGCCGCCGCCGGCGCCGGTGCCTCCTCGTCGTCGTCCTCGTCCTCATCGTCCACCGCCGTCTCCTCCCCTTTTCCCTGTCGCCGCCTCTCCTCCACGCGCACGGCGCTCCATCGCCTCCTCTCCACGCGCTGCCGCCGCCACCTCCTCTCCTCCCCACGCCGCCGCCGCCTCCTCTCCTCCCCGCGCCGCAGCGCCGCCGCCACCTCTCCTACCCACACCGCAGCGCCGCCGCCACCTCTCCTACCCACACCGCAGCGCCGCTCCGCGTGGAGAAGAGGAGGCGGCGCCGAGCGGGGAGGAGAGGCGGCCGCGGTGGCGCGGGGGGAAGGAGGAGGCGGCGGCGACGCGGGGAGGAGAGGAGGCGGCGGCGGCGTTGTGGCGTGGGGAGGAGAGGAGGAATGGTGATTTGCTTGGCAGGGGAATGGTGAATTGGTGATTTGATTTTTATCGAGCCGAGCTCGAGTGAGTTCGGGAAGGCTCGGGCTCGGCTCGAGTTCGCTCTCGAGCTTCACCTCAGGCTCGAGGTCGGCTCTTTAAGGGCTCGAGCCAATCTCGAACCGAGCCGATCTTCGATTCGATCCCGAATAGTTCGCGAGTCTCGATCTTTTTGTCCAGCCCTATATGTACCTTCCAATTATGTTTTTTATTCCAACTTTTCGTTCTCGTTATCAGTCACATCCTCAAATTTCTGTTTTGCCTCTTCATGATTGTGATGAAAGCCCAAATTCTCTGTCTAGATTTGATTCTGAACCTACTCTAGATTTTGACGTAGTTGATCCACCATATTAACTTTGGAGCATATACATACTAGGTAGCAATTGCATATTCATTCTACATATCATTAGTGTTCTTAAAGCTATTTCATTGTTATTTCTGAAATTAACCCCTTAAAACTATCATTTTATATTAAAAAAACCCCTTTTTGCTATTTTGTGTTAGTGAATATAATTAAAAAAAATTCCCTTGTTTTGCTATTAAAAGTACTATGAATAATGTTTTCAAATAATGCTTCTTTCAATTAAGTCCCTGTATATATTTTCTTTAAGTTTCAAAAGAGATTATTTTCATAATTAAACTATTTTGAATGATCTATTTACTAGAGGGCCTATATTTTGTATAAGAGTAATAGTGAAATGACAGTAAGGTCCTGTTTGTAAATAAACTTTTTTCTACTTTAAACCCTATAGTTTTGCAAATCCATACAGGCTCTTATATGGTTATCATGTATAGCCATGTTGGCATTTGAAACCTCATTTTGATAAATTGTATTAGTGGTCATTATTGCAATTAGGGCCAAGTCAGTTTGTTAAAGTCATATTCATGGTTACCATGCATTCATGTTGTTTGCATTCTAGCCCTTCAACTATTGACACATTTGCATATAGGCCTCTAGAACAAAAATCCAAGCCTGGATAGATAATTAAATAACCATTTTGCATCCAAGTCCTTGGAGTATACCAAAAATTTGCAAATAAATCCAAGGAGAATATTTTATTACATGCAAAAAGACTAAATTACCCTTGCATTTTTACTAGGTGAATAGTGTTAAGACCATTTTGCCCATACTTTATCTCAAGAGACCTCAACACATGCATGGACACCTCATGCCTTTGCAAAGAGCAGATGTACATGCATCCATGGCCTTGAGTTCTCAACACACTCAAGCAATCAGGTGCTTATCTTCTTGCTCTTGCCTCTTCTTGCTTATTTCTCCTGGCCAACCTCACAACACAGGAATTTTTTATATATAACTTTTTTTAAAAAAAGATAACAAATTTGATCTAACATTTAAAAAATTTGTAAAAATAACCCATTTTAAAAGTGTGATTGATCTTGAAAGGCAACAAAGAGTTCACCGCACTTCCACAGCACGACAGAGACACATGTCACTCTACTGCACAAGCAGAGTACAGCAAAACTCTTTTCTCTATGGTGAATGTTTTTTTTTTATAAATAACCCAGATTAAAAAAAGAATTACAAAAGTGACCCACAGTTGCAAAAATTTACAAAACAAGGCCGCCACGTCAACCTGTCGAGCACTGGGAGCTCAACAAGTTAGATGTCGTGTGCGACCAGCATGTCGCACGCCCAGTGCTCGACAACGACCACGATCGTAACTTGTCGAGTGCTGGGAACTCGACAAGCCGTAATCGACCACGACCAGGGGTTTGTCGAGTGCCCAACACTCGACAAGCCAAAAAGGGTTGTAAAATAAGGGAGCGGGGATTCAAACCGAGAGCTGGGGTTTTTAGTATCCATTTTCCTGTCGAGGGTCCAGCACTCGATAAGTGGAAAAAAGGTTTTAATTGTAGGAGCGGGGACTCGAACCTGGGCCAACGACGCGAGATTCGGAGGTTCCCACCAGCTGGGCTAGGAGGCTTTAGTTGACTTAGTAGCACTGGGCTTTCTAATATTGTTTTACTTGTCGAGTGCCCAGCACTCGACAAGTTGTGGTCCCATTTTACCCCTCTCTGGTCCCCTCCTCCCTCAGTTCTTTTGCTGAGTCTCTAGCACACGCACAGACAACACACAGACACAACTCTCTCACTCTCTCATTTTCAATCTTGAAATTTAGATCTAGCAAAATCTGTCTGATAAATTTATTCGGTGTAGAAGAGAAACTTTTAGAGGATTCTGAGCTCTTCAAAAAGAAGTATTTTTTTTTCCAAAATGCATTTAAGATTCTGTTAAGTATGTTGCTAATGATGTAATTAGGATTTATGTTTATGTGTATAAAACCACTGGAGTAGATATTATCTTTTTAGGATATATGTTTAGGAAATATGCGCATGTGTATGTATGTTTGGAAAATAGGTTTTTTTAAATGTATGTGTGTATGTTTGGAAATGCATGTGTATGTATGTTTGGAAAATAGGTTTTTTTAAATGTATGTGTGTATGTTTGGAAATGTATGTTTTTTATAAATTAGGTTTTTGAAATGTATATGTGTATATTTGTAGAAATTATGAAATTAGGTTATTTTTAATTATGTGCAACTATGTTTGGAAATGCATGTGTATGTATATTTGACAAATAGGTTTTTTTTAAATATATGTGTGTAATGTTTGGAAATGCATGTGTATGTATGTTTGGAAAATAGGTTTTTTTAAATGTATGTGTGTATGTTTGGAAATGCATGTGTATGTATATTTGAAAAATAGGTTTATTTAAATATATGTGTGTATGTTTGGAAATTAGGTTTTTTGAATGTATGTGTGTATTTTGGAAAATAGGTTTTTTTTAAATGTCTATGTGTATGTTTGGAAATGTATGTTTTTTATAAATTAGGTTTTTGAAATGTATATGTGTATGTTTTTAGAAATCATGAAATTAGGTTATTTTTTATTATGTGCAACTATGTTTGTAAATTAGGTTTTTTAAATGTATAATGTGTATGTTTTTTGAAATCATGAAACTAGCTTATTTTTAATTATGTGCAACTATATTTATAAATTAGGTTTTTCAAATTTATAATGTGTATGTTTTTAGAAATTATGAAAATAGGCTATTCTTAATTATGTGCAACTATGTTTAGAAATAAGGTTTTTTTAAATGTATATGTGTATGTTTTTCGAAACTTTGTGCATGTGTGTATGTTTTTAGAAAATATGAAATTAGTTTATTTTTAATTGTGCACATGCATACTCTATGTCTAAGAATTAGGTTTTGTAAATGTATATGTGTATGTATTTAAAAATGGGTCCATAGGGTTGTCAGACATAATGGTGTCATGTTATTTATGCGTGAGATGAATGTGTGTAGGGAATGGAGACTCCGGAAAAAATTTGCAAATTTTATGGTAACGGCTTAGTTCGCGAGGGGCAAAGCGGGGTTGATATGAGCCGTTACCAGTATGTGACGGGTGAGCTGAGCGTACATAACACCTCATTCCTAGAGCTGAATTTATGAATCTGAATATGTTCGGGAAGCGGCCTCGTGATGAAATGACTCTAATTGAAGGGCTCATCGTACATGAGGTAGATAATGAGTCATACTGGATGCTGCGCGAAATTAAAGGGGACAAATCTTTGAGCTCTTATATTCGAAGAGTGGAAGATCCCCATGGTGGACTGCTCGGCCAGTTTGCGATGTATGTACAGCTCTGCAACGTACGAGCAGCCGAGCAACATTCAGGGCTAGCGAGTGGTCAGATGTATTCTTCCATACTCGCGTGGATGTGTGCGAGGTATTGGATTGCCTTCCATCAGTGTCCGACGAAGATGATTCGACAGAGTCGGAGGCATCCGATGGCTCTGATGACGATAACCCTGGTCCCCCGCAAGAGTGGCTAGATCATTCAGTATACAGTCAAGCTGTGTTGCCAATGGATCAGGGTTCGAGATGGTCTTTCGAGCACGGTGGCATACAAGTAGAGCAGGAGTTTCAGATCAAGGAAGATGTAAAGAATGCCGTGGCGAGCTAGTCTCTCGCAATTAACCGGCAATACAAGGTTGTCAAGTCAAACCCCAACTTATTTGTCGTAGCCTGTGTAACACCAGGCTGCCCATGCAAGATTCGTGCCATGCGGCTGAAGGACGACATCGGTTTTGTGGTGTGACAAGAGTTACCGCACACACATGCCTGCTTACGGAGGCGTTGGATAGACACAGAAACCTGACGTCGGCATACGTCGGTAATATCATCCAGCCGGCCGTGCGAGAGAACATTTCGATAATGCCGAGAGAAATAATGAAGCAAGTTGCCGATAGGTGTGGGTACACTATACAGTATGCAAAGGCCTGGAGAGCAAAACAGAAGGCCATTGAGGGCATGTTCGGCACATTTGACCACGCCTACAATAATGTAATGCGGTTGCTGCGCAACATCGCTCAAACCAACCCGGGCACATTTTTGGATGTCTTCAATCAGCCAGCTGTACGTCGAGACAGTAGCCCCATACAGAACACTCGGGTGCTCCGTCGATTGTTCTGGTCATACCGCCAGTGCATCGAGGCATTTGCTTATTGTCGTCCGGTCATATGCGTGGATGGTACATTCTTGACCGGAAAGTACAAGGGCACGCTTCTCATTGCTGTTGCTACGGATGCTAATGGCCAGTTTCTTCCATTGGCGTACGCAATCGTCGAGTTTGAAAACTCAGAAAATTGGTTGTGGTTTCTCGTCAATGTGAAGCGGGCAGTTGTTGGTGATCGAGAGAAGGTCTGCATCATATCGGCCCTAGATGCTCCGTACAAATGGGAGGATGTGCGCAGTCGTTGGTGCATGCGGCACATTGCGGCAAACCTTTTCACACACTTCCGCAGCAAAAAGATCATGGATATGTTCAAGCGGCTCTGCATGCAAAATCAACCGAGGAAGTTCCAAACTGTGTTTGACAAATTGGAGGCTCTAACAGTGAAGTACTCCACGAGGAGGGCCAGCAATGCTGTTGATGATGCGAACGTGACCAAATTCTTCCAATGGATTCAGGACTAGGACATCGAGAAATGGTCCTTGCTGCACGTCGAAGATGGCGTGAGGTTTGGGATAATGACAACCAACCTTTCAGAGGTGTGCAATTATGTGTTGAAGGGAGTTCGGTGTTTGCCGATGACTGTTGTAGTGGAGATGACATGGTACCGCACAGCCGAGTACTTCAACAACAGAAGTGTTGTCGCCAAAACGCTAATCGATGATCCCATGAGAACCTCGCCAGATGTTGTGCAGTCCTACTTGACTGCTCGCGTAGACAAGGCCCAGCGGCATGAGGTGGCAGTTATAAACAGACTTCACCGAATCATTGAAGTCCGCCTTCGGCAGAAGAACGTGAGCGGCCAACTGAGACCTGGACGGGTGCACGAGGTCATTCTTGGGGATGTCGCTGAGTGCACATGTAACAAACCGAAGCTACTGCACAAGGTCTGCTCGCATGTCTTTGCTTCATGTGCGGCGCTCGGTGTGAGCCCTACGCCTTACCTTTCGGAGTACTTCAGCCTTGATAACCTTTCAAACACATGGAGTGGCGTGTGGAGAGTTTTTATGACGCTCGGTGACTACAGAGTTATCCCTGCTGGCGAGACTACCTGGATCCCAGATGTAAATCTAAAGCGAACGGGTCCTGGGCGACGGAAGACACACCGAATACACAACGACATGGATGAGTCACAGGGGGTAGCTCACGAGCTAGGAAATGCTCGATCTGTAGGCAGCCCGGACATAGCAGGAAGGGTTGTTTGAATGCACCGGACCATCGACCTAGCTATGTTGTGTGTTTCGACGAAACCTTGTAATAAACTTTGTAATATGCTTCTCGTTTGCGTTGGATGGTTGTAATCCTTACGATATGCTGACCTAGCTATGTTGTAGGATATGTTACTTTCAATAATGGTTCCTATTTTATGTTTTGACAGGCATGGCCGGTGGGGATAGAGATCTTTCAGAGCTGCTGACCAGTATATGTGATCGTGGACATCGCGGCCGTATGTTGTCCGAGGGCCGGGACTTGGAGCCGCTAGTAGTGCGTGCTCCCTTGGAGTACTGGCCTTTGCATGAGGGCTATATCCCAATCTTCCGGGATGCAGGTTTATTGCCGTTCGCCCGTATGCTACAGATAGGTCAGCATATCACACTGGACAGGTCGTTGATTACTGCATTGGTAGGTCGATGGTGTCCGGAGACCCACACTTTCCACTTCCGCTGGGGGGAGATGACAGTCACACTCGAGGATGTGAGCATGTTGCTTGGTTTACCTGGCAGTAGACATCCCATCGTCCCCCAGCCAGCACGCCTAGATTGGCTCACACAGATGCACCTCCGATTCGACATCGGTAACCACGCTGACGAGATCCCGGCATCCAGGCGTGGTGTCCTCCACCGTTTTTTGGCACGCTACCGTGAGTTCCCCGATAATGCCCCCGCCGATGTAGTTCGGACTGTTCGGTGGCATCCCTTCGCCTACTTGCTGGTGACGCTGCAGTATATCCTGTTCCCTTCGACGCATGGTGACACTGTGTACATGTGGTTCATTCCCCTGATGGAGAGTATTGTTGATGCGGACCCAGGGGCCATGCCACGTTACAACTGGGCGATGGCAGTGTTGTGCGCGACGTACAGGGGGCTTTGCGAGGCATGTTGCAGGACCTCGACTAGATCATTGCTGTCCGCATTCCCTGTACTGCTGCAGCTGTGGTTATGGGAGCACTTCCCCGTTGGTCGCCCACGTTTAGAGTGACCCATCCATCCGTACGGTGTGCCAGTGGACTACGAGAACTGGGTTGATCGTCCGACCATGGGAGCCCGTTGGTTGGGAGGTCGGCCGAGGTGGTCATCGTCACAGATTCACCGCTGTTACGTGGCGTACTTGGGAGAGTTTGATCTCCTACTGAACGCACACGTCATATGGAGACCATGGACACCGGAGCACATCTCCCCGGTTGCACCGCATGGCATTTCCGTGCATTGCACCGCGGGCCAGGACTGCTGGCTTACCTGCCGGCACATGGTGTTCTCACATGTAGTGGAGTCGTGTTTTCCGGAGAGGGTGATGTGCCAATTCAGGCTACACCAGCAGATACCGCTCCCGGAAAGAAATCGACAACACCATCTCCCACAGGAGATTCATGTGTACGTCTGGAACATTTTCTATATCTCATGTACGTACTAAACATCTGTTTATTTCCTTGCTTTATGTGTATCGCGTCACCTTTTATAGACAAACACGTAAAGGAAAACACTCCGACAACTGGCAAAGCAAGAACGCCAAATGGGTCGACAAGTGGGAGGAGCGGCCGTACGACCCTGTGACGTACCAGGCCTATCTTCAGTGGTATGTGTCGCGCACCAGCACGCGACTTGGTCGTGCGACTCCACCTTTGCCGACAGAACTATCACATCAAGACAGTCTTCGACTAGGCCTTGATGTTCAGTTCCCAGACCAGATACATCGCTTGGTATGTTCATCTTGACTGGATACTTATGTTGGTCTTTTATCTTATCTATTTTTCCAGAGTTCCCATATGAGTTTCGCATGTGCAGGCTGACTTAGCGCTGGCCATCGACAGGCAGGCGGCAAACCTATTGTCTAGCCTTTCTCGGGGAGGACGACAGTTCAAGACGGTGGCGCGTGGTGCCCTATATTCCGTCCGTATAGCAGCACAGCGACTCTTCTTCGACCTAACTTGTGGCCGAAAGACAGATGTATCGGTTCCGCACCATAGAGGGGCCCGGCCACCTAGCCCGATGTCAGCCCGGCCTAGCCTGGGTGGTGCTCGATAGAGCACTTCATCAGCACGGCGCAGTCATCGCGACACATCGTCGACCTGGGGAGGTGACATACCGGGTACGTCCGCCGGCCCGTCTCGGCTTCGTCGTTCTTCATCAATGCACAGTGCTCGACGCAGAGATCTACATATTGGGGGCCCGTCGAGACATCGCACTCCTGATTCAGATGACTCCGATGATGGGGACGACATCCATCATCAAGACGAGGAGGATGCGAGTAAGACGTTGGCAGAGCGGCTTGCGGCTGACGAAGATTGGGACCAGGCTCATATTGAGCCGGCAGCCCAGGGACAGGGACACTCAGTTCATTGGGGGTCTACGCAGCTAAGCTGGGGGGAGCCCGCCCACGACCAGATGTATGAACACGGCGATCCTGAGTACTACGCTCCATAGGGGGCCGAGGCCGATTGGGTAGCATAACAGCGAGCCAACGAGGATTGGGTCTCGAGCATGCTATAGATGCATGACCCTCGTCCGCATCAGTACTACCAACCAGATCAATTAGCACTGAGCGAGCTCGAAGAGGCCCCTCCATCGACACAGCCATGATCCGTTTGAGACCTAGTCTTGGTTTTCGCACTAGGCTCGCCCAGATTCTAATATGCGGAATAACGGGATCTTACTCGGAAATACCGAAACCCAAAGTAATTGCGCAACTCTTTATTTCAAAGAGGGATTTACACGTCGAACGTTAGATACACTTGTCTACGTCGAAGGAACTATAAGTGTCTAAAACTCAAATAAGTTCTATGACTCTTCGATAATCTAAACTAGGCCTATTACAAGGTATTTATAGTCCAATCGTATGAGTACGTATCAGACTCAATAACCTAAACGTATTAGACTCATATAACTAATCCTAAACAGATAAGCTTAGTTATACACATTCGGATCGGATTACAATTCCGAACAGGGAACGAATTCCTTTTCCTGGTCGGGGACCAATCCATGGTCGCGGACCCATCCATGTTCGTGAAACCTTTCCGAACATGGTTAAGGTCGCGAAGCCGTATGCGATCAGGACTTGGTCGCGAAGCCGCATGCGATCAGGACTTGGAGATCCTCCCGGATCAAGCCATCTCAGAGTCATGCAGGTACTGAGTGGCATAGTCCTTCTACCGCGGCTGGGTGACACTCACATGTGCCACCTGATCCGTACGTACTCACCATCGCCTTTTCAGAGAGATAGGCATGGGCATAAGAGGGGTCGTTCGAACCCATAACGAACATGTACTAACACTTTTAGTTTTCAGCGTGTTACATTCAAAATTTAGTAGATGCATTATTTTCTGGATTAAATTGTGCTCGATCGTTTTGAGATATGTAAATGCAGTTAATTAGGTTCTCGGCGATTTCATGGTTTGAATGGTCAAAACGAATCATACAGCCTGCTTCACCGTGCAGCTTTCTGTGACAACGGCTTGCTCAACCTTGTAGCTTTTTGTGACAACAGCCTAATCGAGTTTTCACATCAATTTTTTCATCTTTTCAGCATTCCATAAAAAAGGCTGTAGAAAGCTCTTATCACTTCCCACATTAATACCACTATTCAACTTTAATTTATTAGATCCGTCTAACTCTTAACTAATACAAATTTTAAGACTAAATACTAATAAATGTTAAAAATTCATAATTAAATTTACTAGATTTCTTATATATTTTTATTATATGTATATGTACATACATATATATATTTTTATTATATATATATATATATGTGTGTGTGTGTGTGTGTGTGTGTCTATGTGTATGTGTACGTGTGTGTATTTATATGTCTATGTGTGTGTCTATGTGCATGTGTATGTGTATTTATATGCAAAAACCCTTGTTCCACTTGTCGAGTGTTGTACCCTCAACAGGGAAATGGATATTAAAAACCCCATCTCCTTTAGGGCAGTTAAAACCTCTAGCCCAACTGATTCGCACTCCCCGTTCACATGTGGTTGGCCTCGGTTCGAATCCCCGCTCCCACATTTTACAACCCTTTTTGGCTTGTCGAGTGCTGGGCACTCGACAAGCCCCTGATCGTGGTCGATTAGGGCTTGTCGAGTGTCCAGCACTCGACAAACTGCGGTCGTGGTCGTTGTCGAGTACTGGGCGTGCGATAGGCCGGTCGTATACGACATCAAGCTTGTCGAGTTCCCAGTGCTCGACAGGTTGACGTGACGGTCCTGTTTTGTAAATTCTTACAACTGTGAGTCATTTTTGTAATTTTTTTTTTAATTTGGATTATTTATAAAAAAAAAAAAAACTCTGTACCACACAGCAGGAGTGCGGAAAAAAATTTCCAGCAGTGCGGCAGACAAAGAAATGATTGATTGATTGGTTGTAGGAGCTTTACCTATGCGGCAGAAGAAAACTTTGGCTAATTTTGGAAACAAAACACCCCAGCACACGCATGTATGAATCTCTATCATGCCAGGATGCTGTTTCTCTTGTGAAACTCAGCGTTGAAAGCCTTGGACTTCATCTATACATACCGTTGATGAGGAATTAAAGAACCAGTAGCAACATAGAAACCAAACATTGACGAGGAGAAGAGAGTGAAGTAAAGGAAGGAGAGGTTTGAGATAATTTTGAGCTATTCTAAGTTCAAAATTTGAGTTTACAAGAAGAGAGAGTTCAAGAGCAAAAAAATATCTACAAGATTAATAAGTTTTTTAAATTGCATTAATGTATAGTTAATGATATGATTAATATTTGATTTGGATATGTTGCATTAATGTACTGTTTTGAATGATATTATTTGGATATGCTATAGATGTTCCATTAGTGTATTGTTAATGCATAGAGTTATCCACCCTAAAAAGTTTTTGCATTTGACATTTATATTTACTCGATACATATTTAGAGACAAGTGTATGTTAGTATGCCATTTGTATTGATGTAATAAAAATTTATCAACCACCAAAAATTAGTTGGTTAATTTTTTACTAAAACCATATGGTAGTTATGTAGTAAAATAATAAATAGTCCGACCTTTTATCATATAATAAGAGCTATTATTTAATAAAATAAGAGCATAACTACGATAACAACTTTTACATACAAAAAATTTTGTAAGAAATATTGTGACGACCAAAAATAACAAAATACCACAACCTAAATAAAATATGAAAACTTAATATAAAAAAACACGACAACATAAAATAATAAATGCGTAAACTAAGATAAGAAAATGTGACCATCTAAAATATTCAAATCTGACAACTAAACAAAATCTGTCAATATATCACAAGTGCAGCAAATTTTTTTAAATTTGATCAGTAATATATATAATTATTTCAAGGCGAAACATAAATATAATATTATTAGATTTTATCGTTAAAAATTAAATTTTAATATTATATTTTTTATAATTTGCACTAATAACTTAAAAATAGAAAGCGCGACAACCTAAATTAACAAAATGCGACAACCTAAATTAATAAAATAGAATAACCTAAAAAAATGCTGCAACTTAAAATTAGAAAATGCGACAACCTAAAAAAATCTGTCGATATGTTATATGTTTTTAAATTTGATCAGTAATATATATATATATATATATATACAAACACAATTCTACACCCACCCCTAGAATAGTTATTCTATACCTAGTCAAGAAACCGTCAGATCTAATTTACTAGAATACGTTGGATAGAGATAGCGGTTATCCTCTATTTAAAAGAATTTAACGTCGTTTTATTCTATAACGACAGTAAATATTTGAAATATTTTATTGTTACTGATCGATATCTGCACCAACCACCTCTTCATCTTCTTCACTGCGCTCCCACATCTTGTTCACATCCAATAAATTTATATTATATGACCAGTAAATTTACTGACAAAAATATATAGTATATGTCTATAGTATATAACCAGTAAATTTATACTACACGACTAGTAAATTTGCTAACAAAAATTTATAGTATAATCTATAATATGTTACCAGTAAATTTACTAGTCATGTACTGTACATTTACTGATCCGTCTAGTAAATCTGTGGTATACGATCAATAAATTTATATTACGCGATCAGTAAATTTACTAACAAAAATCTATACTATGTGACCAGTAAATTTACTGGTCATATAATATACATTTACTGGTCCGTCTAGTAAATCTGTAGTATATGACCAATAAATTTATATTACGCGACCAATAAATTTACAGACTAATATGATTTCGGTTGCTATGTTTTAGTCGGTTCCTATTTTTTAGGGATAGTATGCGGTTATAACAAATCGTGTGGGTTCCTATTTTTTAGGGATAATGGAGCGTTTATATAATATGATTAGACTTATCATAAAAATACCTTTATAATATTATATTTTTATAAATTGTACTAACAACTTAATATAAAATAGTGCGGCAGCCTAAAACAACAAAACGTTACCAGTTTGTGGCCACTAGGGTTTCGAGTCCCTCGTATTTCATGATTTTTGCCATTCTCTTTCTCCGTTTCATTTCCTATCAAAAAAAATGTCAAAATTCCTCAAAATTAGGTACATTTTTTCCCTAAAACATAATGAACACACTCGTGTAAGTAGATTGTAAAAATCTTTCAAAAAGTTACATAAAATAACGCGCCGAATGCTATTCTCCCTCTGCTTCGTTTTCTATCCAAACGATGTCGAAATACTTCCAAATTTGATACGTTTGATCGTTGAAACATTACGAAGAAACTCATGAGAGTTGATTGTAAAAATGTGACAAATAGTCACATAAAATGACGCATTGATATATCGTATGTGCAATCGAATACCACAACATAAAAAATACGACAATTTAAAATAAGAAAAATGCGGCAACATAAAATAATAAAATGCGATAAGTTAAAAAAAATGCGACAACATGAAAGAATGAAATGCGACAACCTACATTTAAAACTGTAGGAGTATGGTATTAATGGAGATTTAATATGGTTTGTATGGTAATATTCAGGGGTGGCTCAACAACTTATTTGTATATTATGGGACGATGTCATTTGTAATAGACCATATGGGGCTGATATCAATAATTGCAATTATACAATGGTAGAATTGGTAGATTCATATAGCACAACATTTAAAGAACTGCAGAGGTTAATTTTTAGCTAGTTCTGTACGAATATGCACACACATAGGGTTGTCGTGGAAGGGATCTTAGCTAAGTGGAAGCCTGATTCTCCTAACCCCCATTGGGTGCTTCACAAGTTGACAGGTGATAAATCCTAGGATCAATTCTTACAATTGGTGAATGCCCCTAGAACTGGGTTGAATAGAAGAGCCATGCTGTATGTCAAATTTGATGGCCGATGGTGGTAGCATGGCAAACATTGATATGGTGGGTGGGAGCAATAGTGACACAAATGTGGCTGGTCCTAGCAAAAGTAGGGCAGATGTAGATGTGGAGGGATTTGCTCGAATATTTGAGAAAACATTTATTATGAAGCACACATTAATGCTCACGAATTTTCCGATCTTCCAAACGAAATAGTTGATGATGACCATACAGACCTAGAAGGAGATGACGACCTAGAAGGAGAAGATGGAAATCATATGGGCCCTCCCACAGAGTGGGTTGGTGCTGCCCAATTTAGTTTAGCGGTGGTTGGGCAAGATTAAAACTTCTAGTGGGTGTTTGATGAGCAGACATTGTTGCTAAGGCAACAGTTCCGAATCAACCATGATGCACAAAAGGCGATCACTTCATATGTGTTGTCATTGCATCAACCATTTAACGTGTACAATTCAACCCCGAATCTATCTGTGGTGCATTGTCAAATCTCGGAATGCCTGTGGAGGGTGCGTGCAATGCAACCGAAAGATGCTATTCACTTCAAAATAAGAAGAGTTGGAAATCACAATTGTACACTTACTGAGGTCCCAAATAAACATGAAACATGAGCTCATCATATCTGGGTAGTGTGATTAAGAATTCAGTGCATGCCAACTTATCTATACGACCAAAGGAGATAACGGCTAATGTGACTGAGACATGTGGGTATAAAATCACATACAACATGACATGGAGGGCATATCGAAAGACTATAGAGTCGTTGTTTGGAATTTTTGAGGAGGCATATAACAATGTCGCTAGGCTACTTCATCAAATAAAGGAAATCAACCCAGAAATTGTTGTAGATATTTTTTATGAAGAAATTGAAGGAATAGATGGTACCACAAGAATGTTGCGCCATATATTTTGGGCTTTTGCATAGTGCACACATGGATTTTAGTATTGTCGACCGATTCTATGCATGGACGGAACGTTCTTGACAGGAAAATACAAAAGGACATTGCTAACTACAACTGCAGCATATGCAAATGACTAGCTACTTTATGTTTCTTTTGCAATAGTGGAGAGTGAATGCACATAGAGTTGGTTATGGTTTCTGGCAAACGTGAAGCGAGCAGTCATGCTGGAGAGCCCAAATGTTTGTATCGTAACATATTAGAACATAGGGTTAATGATTGTCATTGAATTGATGAAGAATATTCGGCAACCTCCATTTCAGTGGAATGATCTACAGAGCCGATGGTGCATGAGACATCTTGCATCAAATTTCTTTACCCGCTTTAAGAACAAAGGACCCATGGTCAATTTCAAGAAATTATGTTTGCAGAATCAGCTAAACAAATATAAAGAAATTTGGAAGACCTTTGATGAGCTGGCGATGAAATACACAAGGGTGCATGAACAAGCGGGTGAAGATGACATTGAGGCTGAGGTTGATGAAGTTGAGGGGGGCTCGCGCAGAGGTCGAAGGTGTAGGCCCAAGAAGAACTGATGGCCTCCTAGAGGAAAAGTCATCACAGTTGAAGGACACCTATGGTGCAAGATGTAGAATCATAACAACTAATTTGTCAGAAGTGTACAATGCGGTGTTGAAAGGTGTACATTGTCTCCCATTAGCCACAATTGTGGAGATGACATGGTATTGCATAGTTACCAATTTTAATAACTGATCAAAGGCTGCAAGAAGGTTAATTGATGATCCAATGCAGAATCTACTTGTTGTCGTCAAGGAATACATGAATCGAAAGATAAGGAATACAATCCCACTCGGTGTCTTACATTAATGGATTTGAGAGGAAGTATGATGTGCGATTGAGACAGAAACATATAGATAGCCACATGAGATCGGATAAGGTTCATCAGTGCACCATTGGAGAGGTTGCGACATGCATATGCAACAAACCACAACTATTGCAAAGTCTTGTTCTCATGTCATTGCAGCATACTTAGTCATCCGCATCTCGCCAATGCGGTACTTCTCCGAGTACTATAGTATGGAACATCTATCTACCACATGGAGCGGTGTGTTCAACATGTTCAAGGACAAGGAAGCTATACACAGATCCAACATCAAGACATCACATGGATTGCAGATGTGCAGTTGAAGCAATCGGGGCTGGCCGTCGCTAATCACGTTGAATCCACAACGATATAGATGAAAGTGAAAGTTGTGAACATGGTAGACCTAGGAAATGCAGTAACTGCAAGCAACCAGGGCACACAAGAAGGTAGTGTCTTCAATCCTAGCATCAAGCAAGTTCGTCAACAGGGAATTAGTTTGAGTATTAGACTTTATGTATGTTGAACTTTAATTATGTACGTGAAGGTATATGTATATAATTTGAACTGTGTATGCCAAACTTTACTTGCTATATGTCAAACCTTAACTATGTACGTAGAACTCTAATTATTGTATGTTGCACAATGCGCAATCTATTGACTGTTCTGGATGTATGGTGAACTCCAATAAGAATGTTTCTCATTCAAGTTAGTAACATATATCTGGTTTACATGTCATGATCGGAGAGGGGGTGGATAGATTGTCCGAGCTTCTATCAGTGTTATACGATCGCCATCATCAAGGGAGGTTACTGTCAGAGGGACACCAGCCTCATTTTGTTGAAGCTGAGGCACTCAAGCAACTATTGCCTCTTCAATCTGGGTTTGTCCCGATACTTCGTGTTGCTCGACTACTATTGCTTGCTAGGTTATTGTACATGGGCCATCGATTCATTTTAGATAGATCATTGCTTTTGGCACTAGCGGAAAGATGGCGGCCGGAGACCCACACTTTTCACATTCAGTGGGGTGAGATGACAGTTAATCTGCACTACTGGGATTGCAAATCAGGGGGGACATTTTGGTGCCACCAGTAGCGCCGGCAGATTGGCAGAAGAGAATTCATCAAAGATTTGGTCTTGTGCATGAGAATGATATGATCCCTGCACGTAGCAAGGGTGTGACGATGTCATGGCTACAATGATATTGGGTGTGCCTTGACGATGCCCTAGACGATGTTATGCGTAGGCATTTGTTTGCTTATATTCTTATGCTATTTGGATGGATTATGTTCGCCACAACTCAGGGTGATAGGGTGTTCCCCTTCTATATACCAATCATTGAGTCTTTTGTTGATGCACAGCCTGAAGAGGTGCCACAATACAGCTTGGTTATTGCGGTCTTGTGCGCGACCTACAGAGGCCTATGTGATGCATGTGTGAGGTCCACTGCCAATGATCCAATGCTATCTGGATGCTACATATTGTTGTAGTTGTGGTCTTGAGAGCACTTTCTGATTGGTTGACCACACATCGAGTACCCCATTCACCCATACCAAGTAGTGCATCAACTCTATGGTGATGGAAATGATGACATAGACAAGCCTACGATGGGCCATAAGAACACTCACATAGTTCGAAAATCAGGTGTTATAATGCTACACAGCCTTTATGGCTGAGTTTGAGATCCTACATGAATGCCGTGTCATATGGAGACCATGAACCGATGAATTCATATCAGAAATTGCACCCTATGGTTTATCGGTACAGTGCACACAAGACTAAATCTGGTGGCTCACTCGGTGCCACCTTGTGTTCTCGCACATGGTGGAGGTACTCACCAGAGTGTGTCATGTGACAATTTGGTCTTCACCAAGAGATACCCCCTATTCCACCTACAACTCCCTGCAGATGTCCATGGGTATGTTAAAGTTGCAGTATATATATTTACTCAATGTAGGAATTCATTTTTGTTGGATTATGGACATAACAGTAGTGCATATTTACTTAATACAAGTAGACAAGAAAGGGTCACAAAGGAAGCAAGCAGTGGGTCAAGCACCAAGGTCGATGGGTAACAGAGTAGGACGAGGAGCCACACACAAACCATGTGCTTGAAGATCGGCCATACGATCGAGTACTTACCACAGGTATCTTCAATAGTACCTACTACGGATAGGGCTGGACAAAAAGATCGAGGCTCGCGAGCTATTCGGGATCAGATCGAAGATCGGCTTGGTTCAAGATCAGTTCGAGCCCTTAACGAGCCGAGTTCGAGCCTGAGGTGAAGCTCGAGAGAGAACTCGAGCCGAGCCCGAGCCTTCCCGAGATCGCTCAAGCTCAGCTCATTAAAACTCGAATCACACATTCATTCCCCAACCTAGCAATCAATTGGTCAAAGCCTATCAAGGCTCACGGGCCACGGCCACGGCGTGCGTGGAGGAGGAGGTGGCGGAGTGCGTGGAGAAGAGGAGGCAGAGGCTCTCGGGGAGGAGAGGAGGTGGCGGTGCTGCGGGGAGGAGAGGAGGAGGCGGCGGCGGCCACGTGTGGAGGAGAGGAGGCGGCGGTGGACAACGACGACGAGGAGGACGACAACGAGGAGGCGGCGGCGGCTCCACCGTCCACGGCAGTGGCCGTGCGTTTGTCGAGCCGAGCTCGAGCTCTATCGAACTTGTTGCGAGTTGAGCCCGACCCAGTTCAAAGCTCGTTAAGATTTCGAACCGAACCCGAGCCGAGCCCAATGCACTATCGAGCTCAAGCCGAGCCTGCCTGGGCTCGCTCGAGCTCGGCTCGTTTCCAGCCCTAACCACGGACGCATGCAAGAATTAGCCATGCAACGGTAGATCATGGTGTTGACCTTCCTTACGATGTTAGTACCAGCACAAGTTTTGATATTGCCATGACCGCAAGAACTCATTGTTTGGTACACATATTTTTGGACAATTTGGCAATTTTTCATGCTCTTTTTAAATATTAACACACATTTTATAATTTTTTCAATACAAGAACATAAGAGAAATCAACATCACTGCATTGTCCGTTTTGTAGAGATTTGGCCATTAAATTCAAGCAAAAGTCGCCACTTCTCTTTGGAGCATGGAATCCAAGGCGCAGAGTATCATGACTGATTTGGGTTGCAGATGACCGAGCGATGTTGTTACCCATTGGAATCCACCAATGCATTGTCCTACATCACCACCACTCTCAACGCATCACAGTTTGTCGGGTAGCAATCCTCCAAGTATATGAAGGCCTCAGCTAATGCATCAGCTGGTCTTATACGTTCATATTCCATACGCCATACGCCATACTTTTGTTTTAGATAGGCCAACGTCTTCTACTTCCCTAGTTCCCTACTACCAATTCCATGCACTTCATCTTCGAGTGCTCGTTGGGCTCGCCTCTCAATTCCACCATGTCATTCGGGGTCGATTCGCATCCAAGAGAGAAGAGCGAGAGTCACACAAGATTCTGATGATGACAACAATTCAGATAAGATTGCAATGAGGCCTAAGAGGCTGCGAACACTATGATAGCCTCCCGACTAGCAAATGATGAGGATCTTGACCAGGTGAAGATTCAACAGTTCTATTGTTAGCCGCATCACTACCAAGACATCTCAGATTAACAACCTTACTATCAAGACCCTATGTTATAACATAGAGGTACTGATGATTGGGTGTTGGACAAACTAGAGATGTCTGATCATGTACATCAATACTACCCCTGATTAGGTCAAACAAACCAACTCGTAGATCCTCCGCAATTAATACAACCATCTCAGTCCAACCATCTCAGTCCGCCGAGCACATACAATGATAGGTACCTTCTACAGATGTCGAGTTGTGATCACATGATACATTGAGTTGTGATCACATGATACATTCACCGTCACTTTTTAAGAGAAACAAACTATCACATAAAAGGGAGACAGTCAAAATCTTTAATGAGTGTTGTACTATGAGGTGGACTTGATGAAGAGCATGTTGATCAACATGCATGACCTAAACGTCTTACTATTGCTCTTGTCATGAACATACATTCACAACAACATCCTCCGAAGGACCTCAACTGACCTGATGATTGAATGAAAATAGATGAGTTTATGTGCAGATGTCGAGGTGATGCAGCAGATTGGAAAATAGGTGAAGGCAAGAAAGCAAAGAACAAGTAAATAAAAATGGTTCACAAAATGGCAAAACTTTGGCTGAAAGCAAAACAATATATCAACCGATATTTCTCTCAATTAAGATGACTTTCTACTGGAACTAACCAAGTTCAACAAAAGATATCATAATCCCAGCTAATTAGACAAAACAACAGGGCATATGCAGTTGTTCATTAGTTCCCAAGTACACAACTCCAGCGATAAATAAAGATAAAAGCCTTAGCTAAGCAGTTCGGGACACTAATGTTTCATGTGGAGCAAAAATTGAAGATCACATCCTGTAAAGTGAAACACTTGCTCGGCACAAACAGCACATTTTGATGAACTGGTCTCTAATCACCCTTCCGGCGGAAGGAGCAGCCCTCAGTGAGCCTGGCCTTTCCACCTGTAGGTTGGCAGAGCACAGTTTGGCAGCCCGGGCACACAACAACAGTCTGGGAGTGGCTGAACACAGTAGTTCTGCGATCACAAGAATCCAATCCACGATGAGATTGGCAAGTTACCAAAAAGAGATAAGATCAAGCTAGCATTCTTCAATCGATGTTTCAAACATAATTCATTTAAACAAATCACATAGACAAGTTCGAGTTTATGATCACTAGGGTTGATTAGTATCATAAATTAGACATGGAAAACATAACAAATAATACTTAAGCGTTGAAAATATTGTGAAACACAACTAAACAATGAACACTAAGAATTCCGACTACATGATGCACAAAAGCTAGCATCCAATCTTCGAACATATATTGAACAGCATAGTAGGACAGTAACAAATAGAAACTCTTTACATAAAAATGTTTTCTAACAAAATAGATTAATGAACGTGTCTACAACCTAATCATGACCTGTATCAAAACTGACATTTAAGATCTTATAAGCATACCATTTGCCCCGGTTTGTATAAAACTTTTATATCAATAGCATTATTTATTTCCGAACAGTTACCAACAACAAACAATTATAACCAAACTTGCTAACTATTTATTAAACCCTCGGAAGATTTCACAACATAATTAATGATCAATATTGAAGACTAGTAAATCATAGTACCAAGTGCATTGGGACAACTAAGACAATAAACACCCTCATAAAATTGTTGATCGCATGAGTACGTGATATGACAGATCAAAGAACAGGATATTTTAGCACATCAAACTTGCCATAATCTCGCTGACGAACACTTCAAAACACAATCAATACTCACTGCCTATGACATACACATCGAGATAAATTTCTTTAACAATTACCAACATGCACAAAACAAAAACAACAAAGAAGGGATCAAGAATAGTTACATGTTGAAGCAGCCCTGGCACTTAACATCCTGCACAACAAACAAGAAACGCGAATCTTGTCACATAATAACATCAAAGAAAGAAACAAGAAACAGAGAGATGGAAGGGCAAGTACCATGAAGAAAGAGTTGGGGGACTGGACGAGGCGCTTCTTCTTGTGCTTCTTCTTCTCCAGCTCCGCCGGCGGATTCAGAAGGTCGATGTCGTTCTGCAGCACCTGCAAAGAATTCGCATCCCAATCGAAATCAGCGACAAAACAGCAAAAAAAAAGGGGGATTGTTTTTGCACCAAACGAATCGGTGAGATCCAAAAGGCCAAGAAAGAACAAATCGAAGTGTACCATCTTCGAGAGGTTGGCTTCAGAGGCCCTTCCGGCGGGAGGAGGCGGCGTCGGCGGCGCTGCGTGGACGAGATGGAAGCAGGAGGGTTTCGGGCGGAGGCTGTGGTGGCCTTTTTTATAGAGGGATATGGTGAATCCGAGCCGTCTATTCTAGTGGAGGCTTCATCTGGACCGTTAGATGGACTGGTGTGTGGTTTTATAATAGGCCGGGGCCACTATGCAGGTCCATAGAGCCCAGCACATAATTGGGCCTTACTTTTGAGCTTTGCAAAAAATGTTACAGATGGGTGCTGATTTCATCTGTGCCATGTTTTCCAGCTCAAATAAAGATGCATTAAAAATGACTACCGAAATAAATATTTGCTATCGGCTGGTTCGAGATATCGTGAGATTTAATTGAACGTTATTAATTGTAGGGATGGTTTAATATGTTAGTTTTCATGTTTCATGTGGTTGATACGATATTGACCTTTAGATATCTTGAACTAATAGTTAATGTTGTTTGGATTATATAGTTATAATAAAAAAATTCAGAAATTTAAAACTCATATATTATACAGTAGTATAGGTTTAATTTGATTTAGTCTTAGTGATTTCTTGAATACTGTGTACAACAAAAAAAAATGTCTTTCATCAGGGAGTATTATGTGGAGTAATGAAAACTATCTTTTCCTGCAAAGATTCATCAGAACAGATGATGCCCTGGCAATACCTATGATTTGATCCTTTATATGTATAAGATATCTACCTTTTCCCGTTATTGATCCACCAACGCCTCTGATTCGCACCCAAAGCACATAAAAACGTCCAAAGCCAAAGCATACCATACCATACAAAGCACATTGAACAACAACTAAACTACTAAAAATTCAATCATGAACCCAGGTCGCCGGCACAACAGATGCGGCGGAGCTCGGCCGCGCCTCCACAATCAGTCGTCAGTGGAGGCCATCAGTGCTAGGGTCTGGTTGTGGAGAGTAAGAAGCTCCAGAAAAACTGTTGTAATGGCATGGTCGGAGGAAAAATCTCAACCACTTATTAACTATATTAAAGATAAAAAAGATGAGGGCGATTATATTATATTTAGAAAACACCTACTTACACCTTAGATTTCTTTTTAAGAAAACCTACCTCATAGATAAATTGTTATAATTAAATACATTGGTAGAACTATGTTTACAATACTCAAAGAGAAGAAAAATTGAAACCTAAGTACCTCAATTTGACCGATCCTATCCATAGAAAGCCTTTGCTTTTTTTTATCTTGCCCACTGTCACATTTTTTGGGCGTTCTCACTTTTTGAACGATTTGACCATCAACATTAAGTCTAACACTACTATGTGACTGTCTTGACCATTTAGAGGATTGTTCTTTTCACGATTTAGCATGACTAAGTACCCACTCTTCGATCAGCCCTCATCCATGGTGATCCTAAGGTGTGGGAGGAGGAGATCTAGAGAGAGGATGCGGGAGGCACGAAGAGGCAGACGGCTTGGACACGGAAAAAAAGAGGAGTGGGAGGGCTATTTTATTTTCCAGGCCATTCCAGTGGGACTGGACCGGAAATTCTCCAATCCATCAAGTCAAATCCAAACACTTATTTGGGTGGGACGAATTGAATTCAAAGTTGGATTTAATCCATGTGAGAATGGGTTGGATTCAGACCATTCCCGACACATTTAAATAAATCTTAAAATTTATCAATCAAATGCCACCTTACAATTCCACTCATATCAAATATTATATTAGATTTAAAAAAAATTTCAATCTCAATCCCATTTTACAAATCTCACTTTCAAATCATATCCTCATTCTCTATCGCAAAATAAATCCGCCTAGTGTTATGTAGCTAAACACCAAAATCTTGAAGTTTTAGAATATTCATGTGCGAATTACTCCGATAAAATGTTATGTGTTTGACTCCAATCTTACATAAAATATAGGCAAATATATTGAATGTAATATTGTTTCTCTTAACCTGCAATATTGAAATTTCAATGTAAGTAATTTAGAAAGGGGTTTGAGGTGGAGTCGGAGATGGCCGATCTATACGCATTTGGGAGGATAAGTGGCTACCTTGACAACCTAGTTTCAGGGCACTTGGACAGGCTAAACAGAACTCTCTGCAAACTGTGTGTGAAATTAACAGACGTGCAGCAGGGCAAATGGTGTAGGGACATGGTAGATGAATTTTTCTATGCACCAGACAAGTGTCAAATTCTGTCAATTCCTCTACCTCAAGACGACAGGCTAATACGGGCTTTCTTTTACTCCCTCGGGGGAATACTCAGTTAATTCAGCTTACCGAATGCAATTGGAGTACTGTTCAATATTCAACAAATAGGCTATGGAGCAGCTTGTGAGTTGTGGCCATTCTTGGGGATTATGATTGTTACTTGCTGGCACATTTGGATTTGAAGGGACCAATTGATGTATCTCTTCAGACTTGGTTCAGACACCTCTCAATCCTATTTATCTGGGTTTCTTTTGGCTGGAGTATGAAGGTATTGTGGAACATAATGGTTGTAGTAAGAACCAATGCATTTTTTTTACTGCATTTTGTGCTGCTTTTGGAGCCTGGAGTGTCCTCTATGCATGAGAGAATTACCTGCACCAACTACATGCTCTTTAATGTTCTATGTTTCTCTTAGTTTTACAGGTTTTTGCCTTGTCTTGGCCATCGGATTGCAGCTGTAGGACATATTTGTTATCCTGTACGGGGCATTAGAGCAGAAACAAATCCATCCCTCTGCGCCCAAAATGCTGGATGAAAACTTTTGAGTATTTTCTGATGCCCTAATAATCATGGACATTTGTCTTTTCCATTGTTTCTGTTCTGTATTAGCGAAGGTATTGTGGTTCCACTTGTAAAATCTGTTTCTGTACCCACTAATTTGTAATCGTTGGCACTAGGCTAAGAAGTGTTAATAGTTATAACATGGTTATAACTATTGTTTAATAGAAATCATTACGATAAAGAAGATTATCATTGGCACTTGCATCCTTTTTTTTATTGAAATTGGTCCAGATTAACTGATCTTGGCATGCTATATTACCTTCGCTATGAACAGGAGATGATACTATTTTGGTTAAACTAGGCCGTGCTCCTGAAGTTCCTGCATCGCGTGGCAGCTCCTGTAGCTGGTTTTTATTTGGTTGTGTTAGGGCTAGCGGGAGCTTTGACCACAAGATCGGATCTCGACTCGTGAGATACAATCTAACACGCATAATAACAAAAATAAGAATAAAGAGATCTAATATAGAAAATTACAATAATAATGGTGAAACAACAACAATCGAAGAGAGAAGATATTAGTGAACAATACCACAAATTTTTAAACACAACTTCAAAAGAGTACAATAGATTGACACTCTCAATCAACTCTTGTATCTTTTGAACTCCTTGACTCTCGTTCTTTACAAGAGTCTACTACTTAAGAAAACTCATAGTCTGTTGCCCTCTATGCCCTTTTTATTTCTAATCTAGATTGATCTTTCTAGGTCATGGTTGGTCATTCTGCCTAAGTGCATTTCTCGTGGGTTTATATAGATCTCAATCTCAACCCCAACTCACAAATGAAAATATAATATAATCTGCTTATGATTCTCAGTAACTTTCCAAACCTAATATGATTATAATTCCAATCCTAATATGAGTAGGATAAGAGACGTTCCCAACAATCTCCTCCATGACTTTAAAAATCGCTGAAATTATTATTGTCCTAAAAGAATTTGCTCCAAACTCTTCCTCGCCCTCCCACCTCCTCAAGAGTGTCCTCCACCACAGAGAACTTATGCATATCTGTGAGATATGCGTGTTCGAGTTTGACCACTCAGACCCACCACATGAGAACTCCTTCATTATACAACTTGGTTATTACACCTCCACACCTATGACCCTCCATATTATAGGTTTATACCGCCTTTAAGTTCTACCTGCTTGTAGGTACTGCACCGCTGATTCTACCGCAACTTCCCACAACCAACAGCACATAGTTTCTCCTCTGCAACTATTGGAGTTTGCAACTGTGACACACATATATAGGAAGTATTCATTGCATTTTATTCGTTCGATGCTCTTGTGTATTCCTCCTAAAAATTCTATATAAATGATTATAAAGTATTTGGAAAAAATTTTACATTGTAGATATGAAATTAATTTATCATCTCACAAAATTTCAAATCCAAATTTAATCTATACAGGAAGAAACAAAAGTTAGTATTCATTGAAATTTATTTTTTTTTGTTTTCTCCTAATATACATCAAGGTTAGAATTGAAAATTTGGTAGGTTATTTGGTCAACCCAACATACACATTCTCTAATTTTTATAAAATTTTTTAGGACTATTTACATAATTTTTGAGATAAAATACATAAAAATACAGAAGAGGTGAAATACATTGAATACTTACCCTATATAAATATACACAAACACACAAGTTTACATACTTACCTCATCAATCATCCATATGCTTTAAGATTCATGCCCCATCCCACCAGCTATTTAAAACAGAAATTAACACCTCATGTATAGAGTGGTGTTATGTCAATTAATGTCCATGATGTACACACTAATTTTTTTAGCTGCTCCAGATTTTTACAAAAGAGAGTGGGGTGGGCATTGCTTCTAAAGGAAAAAAAGAACTTGATTTATACACGTAACTAATACACACTTTAAATTGTCTCTGTTTATTTAAAAAAACACCTCATGTTGTTCCCTTAGCAAGTACAAATTGAATTTTAGTTTTCTTAATTGATGTACACTTCTAATTAAATAATACTTTAGAATAAAAATAATATTTTGAAATAGCTTTCAAAATTAATTTGATATACATTTTAGAATATGATTGTTTACACTTTTATTGTTCTTCGTAAACACCTTTTCATATGTCAACATACATTCTTATATTTTTTGAAAACATCGCAATTCCACTATCATCAAATGAATAACACATATTTTGTGTGAGACCCTCATGAAATATCGTTCTCTTAAATTGAATTGTTAAAATAAAAAAAAAATTTATCATACACTTTTTCTCTCCTCACCTATTCATCTTTTCACCACCTTTGTCAGTGCCTTAAATTGATCTCGCTGCATCCCTTCCTCCTCCTCTCCCAGCACGCATCAACCCCATCAAGGCTGCCTGTCTTCCAGCCCAATTGCCTTAGGCTATCTTCAACGCCGACGCATACATGCGCTGATAAGTGGGGCCCACCAGTAAAAAATATTAAAAAATTTTCGTGAGGAGTGAGATGATGCCACGCGAGGCAGCAACGGTGAAGGTCTGACAGGTGGAGCCCGCGATGCGTGATTGGTCCAAGTGGCAGTGTTGGAGCGCGCCGGGACGCGTCGTCACGCGGTTTGTGGGCCCCACCTTGCGAAGACCGGTGCGCATTTACCCGCCCGTGAAACAACACTTACAGGTGGGCCCAAAGATCATTTAGGGCCACATGTCAATGAGGGGGTGGATCGTGTAGATGTGGCTTGCGAAGTGTGGTGGGACCCACAAAATGCGTGGGCCGGTGTTGGGTGCGGTTTGTGCATCTGTTGCGTGCACCCGAGGCGTGTAAGTCCTTTTCGCTGACAGGTGGTCCCGAAAGTGCCTGGGCCTGCATGTAAGTGAATTGTTCGCATTGGAGTTCACCAGAAATAGCCATTGCAGAAATGTCGCCTGCCCAACCACCAAGCAAAAATTCCCACTCCGTGTCCGTATCGGATACTGGGAGTCCGCATAGCACGGCCCCGGTCGTGATCGAGGACGACGACAACGCGAGCAAAGGCGAAGGAAGCGCTGGACCACGGCGTAAACGAATGCTCTGGTCCCAACAAGATGACATGCGACTTGTGGGTGCTCATCTAAATAGTAAATTCTGTTATCGCAGACTTTGTCATTAAATTTGGAATTTTCGTGCTCCAGATCAGTGCATGGTTGAATAACTCTCTCGACCCGGTCGATGGAAACAACCAAAAATTCGACGAGTACTGGTCGAAGGTTGCTGCAGCGTACAATGCGAGCAGTCCGCCCGATCGCAGACGAGACCTTAGGCACTGCAAAAACCATTGGCAAAAGAGCAATAAGAAAATTATTCAGTTCAATAGTATCTACTGCAGGTTACGCGATGCCTATGCCAGTGGTCGTTCGGATGACCAGTTGATGTCGCAAGCACGCGACAAGTACAGGCAGGAGGTGGGTTAGGCCTTCATCCTGGAGCACTGGTGGAGTGCAGTACGTGGTCAACCAAAGTGGTGTCAAAGCTATTTGGATTCTTCCAAAAGAGCTCGCCTCAACGAAGAAGGTGCCCACACATCGTTGTCGAACAACGAAGATGACCTCGTCGAGCTTCCATGACCGAAAGGGTGAGACGCGGATAAACATAAGTGCAAGGGTAAGAGCAAACTGGGTGGAACATCATCGGCATGCGAGGAGACCCTAGAGCGCATAAGCAAAGCCAACGCCGACCTCGATAAAGTGGTCGATAAGGCCGTCGCTGCAGCCAAAAATTTGCAAGAGATAGCCAAAAGCAAAGAAAAGGCCACATTTCTAAAGTCGTTGACGAAACTGATTATGGGGGACACATCCAACTTCTCTGACGCCCGTAAAGCGGCGCATGAGGCGGCATTAGAGTACGTCAACGACATGATTAAGGACATGAAGAATAAGTAGTAGCCCGCACGATGTACCTTTAATTTGCAAAATTGTAATTGTACTATTAATTGTAGCTACTTTTGATTTATTTAAGTTCGAGATGTCTCAGATTTACTTGTACTATCTGTGAGATGTCTTAGTTCCAATGGCTGGAAGCAAAGGCATCTATCACATGCGGCGATTCCAACGGTTAAAATTCAAAAGCATCTCGCAGATGTCTCAGTTCCAACGGGTAAAATCCAAAAGTACCGATCACATGCGTTGGTTCCAACGGCTACAATCCAAAAGCATCTCGCAGATGTCTCAGTTCCAACGGGTAAAATCCAAAAGTACCGATCACATGCGCCAGTTCCAACGGGAGATTTTGGATTTTAACTAGTTGGAATCGGCGCATGTGATCAGTACTTTTGGATTTTACCCATTGGAATTGAGACATCTGCGAGATGCTTTTGGATTGTAGCCGTTGGAACCGGCGCATGTGATCGATGCCTTTGCGTTTAACCGTTGGAAGTGATGCATGTGATCGAGTCGCTTCTCCGGCTATATATTCGAAGCCCTCATGCCCTCATCTTCACAACTCAGTAAACTCATTTACACAACTGAAGGCTTTGTTCTACTAGCACCCAAAGATCTTGGCTTGTCTAAAAAAATGTCGTCCAGCTCAAGCACGAGTAGTGTCAAGGACGAAGCCATCGAGCAAATCGAGGAGTTTGTGGCAGGGTTTGTACGGAGTGGGTTGACGGTCCAACCCCCTTACCGTCGCGTTCTTGACGATCTTCAAGCCAGTGTAGATGCTGGTACCTCGCACCACAGCAGAGGCAGAAGAAGGTACATCGACAGAGATCGCGAAGGCGATCATAACCGTCTAGTCACGAACTACTTCGATGACGTGCCTGCCTACCCCGGGTACTTGTTTCGTAGACGATTCCGAATGGGGAGACCCCTCTTTCTGCGGATCGTCGAAGCTCTTGGGGAGTGGTCCCTGTACTTCACAGAGAGGAGAGATGCCATCCTTCGAAAGGGGCTATCTCCTTTGCAAAAGTGCACTGCGGCATTGCGGATGTTGTGCTACGGCTCACCCGCTAATGCCGTCGACGAGTATGTACGCTTTGGAGAGTCGACGGTCGTCGAGTGCCTGGAGCATTTCGTTGAAGTAATTATCGATCGGTTCGGGGAGGAATATCTCCGTAAACCTACCGTCGATGACCTCCGGCGTCTGCTCCAGCAAGGAGAGGATTGGGGTTTCCCAGGGATACTGGGAAGCATCGATTGCATGCATTGGGAATGGCGTAATTGCCCAGTTGCATGGAGGGGCCAATTCACCCGTAGTAATCAAGGAGTCCCTACAATGATATTTGAAGCGGTCGCGTCCAAAGACTTGTGGATATAGCATGCTTTCTTTGGTGTCGCCGAATCCAACAACGACATCAACGTGCTGAACCAATCCCCCATTTTCACCGATGTGTTGTGTGGTCGAGCTCCTACTGTTCAGTATTATGTTAATGGGACTGAGTACAATATGGGGTACTACCTGGCCAACGGTATTTACCCCGAATGGGCTGTCTTCGTGAAGACCATACCCTTACCCCAAATGGAGAAACTCAGATTGTTCGCACAACATCAAGAAGGGGCAAGAAAAGATGTGGAGCGAGCTTTCGGGGTCTTGCAAAGCCGATTTGGTATTGTCCATGGCCTCGGTCGATTTTGGCGACGGTCAACCCTTGGCAATATTATGAAAGCGTGTGTTATCCTCCACAATATGATAATCGAGGATGAGCGACACTCTCATGACCCGATCGATGTGTCATATGATAGTCAGGGGACATCTACCGTGACACCGCCGACTATCCACACCAGTGCTCCGCCAATTTTTCAATAGATGCTAGCTCAAAATAATGTAATCGTGCTCGCCCAACGCATCAGCAACTGAAACGGGATCTTGTCGACCACATTTGGCAACGTTTCAGGGGCGACGGTACCGAGGAGTAGCTATTTGCGAGGTCATTAAAGGCCGAATTATTCGAATTTTAATTAGTATTTGTCTTTTTTTTCCATGTCCCTTTTATTATGCAAGGAAAATTTTAAAAAAAATTAATTTTTTTTGTGTTATTTAGATTTATCATCTTTTATTTTGTTGTATTCGATTTATCCGAATTTCATTTTAGTGATTTGTTAATATTTAATAGATATTATATACATGGGGCCTACACGAAGCGCCTTTGTGTTGGAGTTGTTGGCGCTTGAGAAGGTGCCTCGCGAAGCGCCTCGTGAAACACCGGTGCATTGGAGTAGGGGGTTGCTTTAGGTGGTGCTTCGCACATGTAGCAATGTAGCATAGAATATACTGGAGAATATTCTGTTGAAGCGCTTCGCGAAGTGCCGATGCACTGGAGATAGCCTTATACCTCAAGGAACCTTGCCTTTACTAGCCCCCACCATCTCTGATGGCCTCTTTTACCTACCGCTGCTGGCTCGCGGACCACAGGACAACTGATCGGATCCAATGCATCTCAGAGGTACTCTCTCTCTCTCTGTGTGCATAGCTGCGATGCCTCCACTCCATAGACTCCACCACCACCTCTCCGTCTTCCTTCTCCGACACCACTCCCCACACCGCCCCTCCCCAAGCCTGTGGCCAACGCCTTCTGCGGTGGTTTTGCCTCATCCTCTGGCATTGCTGTAGCTGGTTGAGAGTAGAGCTCACGGTTGACGCTAGCCTACTTGCTCAGCTTGGCAGCAATTATGGTCGATTCCTCCTAGCTACGCCGTCATGCCACTCTACCACCACTTCTGCCAAGCCAGCGACTTCGGCGAGGTTTGCCTCGTCTTTTTGGCTCTTGTTTCCATTAGTTGAAACAAATATAGAGATATGATGTTCAAATAATGTGCATTTACAACCAACCCACCAGCCGGCATGCCAATAATGATGATAGCAATGTAGGCTCCTCCAGAACATGGATTTTGTTCAGATATGTTAGCATGAGTTATTCATATCTATATTCTTATTGAGATGTGACAATAGTGTTCTTTGTGCTAATTTCTTCAATAATTACAGTGAATAAACATTTTAGGCATTTTCCCCAACAAAGGTTTTTGTAGATGATGCAATCAGAATTTTCCTCCCCTCCCTGCAATTGATGACCTCCATATTTGTGTTATGTATATTTGATTATATGTTTGAATTAGTAAGACTGGCTCCAATGGAGGCTTCTCCGCCGGAGCGCGCCACCTACGTGAGTCGCCAACACAACTTAGTCGTCCCTGTGAACGAAATTGCAACACTTGCCAAACCACAGTTGCGCATCCCACTTTTTGGTGGGACCCACAGGCGCGTGTCGAGCTAAAACGGCACCGTTGGAGCAAAGTCAGGCACGTGTATTGTGGGTCCCACAAATTTTTGTCTTTCCTTACACGTAACCCGCAACAAATAATCATTGACAGGTGGGCCAAATTTCACACAGGACCCGCATGTCATTGAGTGGAGATAGCTTTAACGCTGCGTCCCGAGGGGCATATGGTGGGCTCCACCACACTGAAGTGCAACAACTTTTCAAATTCAAATCTTACTTTTTACACCATAACCCATACCATTGACAGTTGGACCAAACAATAGTGGGTCCTTGTCGGCGAAAGTGGTTAAATTCTCAGCGAATAACGAGACGACAGCAGTAGGTTCTGTTGGATCAAGGATGCCGACTAGAGGGGGGGTGAATAGGAGGCTTTAAAAACTTTAAAACTTAAAGCAAATAAAGAATAAATTATGTAAATAAGAGAAAGAGAACGAACACGATAATTTTTACCGAGGTATCGGAGACTCGCCCAGTCTCCACTAATCCTCGTTGAAGCACTCAAATCTCTTGAGTCTCGCTTCAATATCCACAAAGGATATTATCACTAATGGTTGCTCCTTGTCCACTCCGGAAAGGCGAGCACCAATGCCTTGTACACACTTGCCGAGCCTCTCCGACAATCTCCGAACGGAGAGGTCAAACGGCCATGCCTCCGAACCGTCTAGGTGAGGGCGCTCACCAAGAGTAAAAGGCAACGAGGTCTTCTCTAGATCTCCAAACACACACCGAGAAGCTAAGTATATGCAAATGCAAAAGAAACGAAACTCTCGGTGGATCGGAAAGCACTCGACTTGATCAAAAGATCAAGATTTAATATAGAAAACTAATGCTCAAGAGTGTATAAGAGAGGAGGCTGCTTGTTGTTAAAAACTTATGCCCAAAGCCCCTATTTATAGCCTCAAGAAGCAAATGAACCGTTGGAGCTAGGGCTGAAAATCAGCAACCCAAACTGACAGTCAGTTTGCCTAACTGACAGTCAGTTTAGTGCACAACGGCCGACAAAATTTACGGACGAAAACTTTGCTAGCCGTTCGTGGCCAAAACAGGAAAGCTGGAACCCACAACTAACAGTCAGTTACACGAACTGACAGTCAGTTTGTGTACTAGCTCGACCAGAATCAAATAGAAACACAGTAAAACACTCTCTGGTCGAAACCCCAACTGACAGTCAGTATGGACAAACTGACAGTCAGTTTAGTACAAAAAATTTGAGACCAAAAAACACCCTCTCTGGACAATTGTCAGTTACACTAAACTGACATTCAAACTGACAGTCAGTTATGCAAACTGACAGTCAGCATGAACAAAAACAGCTATAACTTTAAATTCAGAAATCCAAAAGAGGTGTTTAATAGCTCGTTGGAAAGATCATTTCAAGAGCTACAGTTTTGTCAACAGAAGCAAAAGCCAGATCTACCTAGATCTTTCTGAAAAAAGCAAATACTCTTTTGCTGTCAAAAACTGAACTGAAAAACAGATTTTTCAAATAAGACCAAAACCAAATCCACATAAAAAATGATGCGATGCAATGACCTAGCATTCTCGGTTTGTGCTGGAGATAAAAAGAGGACTTTCGCTACCCCTCTTTATAGTATGGTTAAAGCTAGAAAGAATTTTTCCTAACCGATCATCTCCACACGCCAAGATCGGTAAAATATAAAAACTCGTAATACCTGAGGTCTTTCGCATCTTCACGATTTTCGTCCCATCTCTTGCTCTTTTGCGTCTCGTGCTTCACTTTAAGTTGGGTTCATCTTGATCATCCTGCATTTCTTCCCAACTGATCCTGTAACAATTAATCTCAAAAAGCACGATTAGTCCGGAACACTTTGTTTTCATTAATCATCAAAATCAGGGTTAGGCATGAAGGCCTAGATGCAACAGGTTCCACCACTGCTGTGCACATCAGTGCAAAATCCCCAGCGTCTACATCTTTCACCACATACTTCGTCACTAATAGGTGGGAAAAAGTTACGTGGAGTTCAACTGTCAGTTACGGAGTTAAAATTCGTTAGAGTTGACAAGGCAAGAATGGTAGGGCTCACCACTATCGCACGCCAGCAATACATTGTGTTCTTCACATACTTTTTCACCACGCACCCATTATGTTGACTATGGGCCCCGTGGCTTTAGTGGCCCGCCTGTCATTGATAGAATTTATTTTTTTAATAACCCGACCATCACATTTTCTTTTGATATCTGATTTCCAGCTTGAATTAATGACAAGTGGGTCATATGTTTTTTCAGTCCACCTGTCAGCCATATTTTTTTTTCCTTTGAGTGTTTGAAAGTCTTTTCAATTAATTTTTGGAGTGGGACCCACCTTTCATAGACTTAATTTTTAGCTATTAGAAATATAGCCATTATAAAAGAGCTGTTGGGTATTTTTTTAATTGTTTTTTTAAAAAAATCATAAAAAATTCTTAAAAATTCAGGAAAAATCATAAACATTTAGGAAAAATCATAAAAATTTAGGAAAATTGTCCTTACTAGTTCCCTATAAATAGAACTCTCATTTGCTCATGTCAAAACACACATCTCACAAATCTTACACCTTGTTTACACCAATTATATAACATTTTGTCATAATTTTTTTAGAGTTTCATATGGATAGTAATCCTCCCAAGGGTTTTCTAAACTAGATTTCTTCTCCTAATACAGATGAAGAAAATCCGGAAACACTCGGTAATTCAAACTCCCTACCATATCCACCCAGTAATTCAAATTTTCCACAACCACCTTATCCTTCCAGTTATCGTTCATATTCCCCCGCTCCTTAGTTTTCACATGCTACTCCATATCAGCATCCCCCTCCATATGCGCTGTCCCCCTCATATCCACATGGCCAACCATATGCATCGTATGGGTAAAATTTTCATATTGTCGGTACACCGGCCAACTATTTGCAACTTCGCCACCGTAAACCCCATCAAAAAATTCAAAATCCGCATTGAAAAGACCATTGGCTGTGGACTAATAAAAAAATTATTCAATTCAATGGTTATTGGTGCAACCTTAAGGAGGTCTACGCTAGTGGTTGTTCCGACGACCAACTAATGGAAAGTTTGCACTTGTCAAGTCATTCATAAAATTAGTGACAACGGACAAATCAAAATTCAACGATGAGGAAATGAAGGATCATGCGGACGTGTTGAAGTTTGTTCAAGATTTGATCAAGGAGACAAGTGAGGACTAGATTATGTCATGTATTATTTTATTTTTACTTTGTGCAGGTAAAATTATGTATCCATCATTTAAGCAATTAAAATATCTTTGAAGAAAATTATCCATTGGACTCTTTTGATTGGGTACTAGCCATTGGACGGTTTTGGATATTAGCCATTGGATGTTTTTGTTTAGAATATTCTCATTGGAACATTGCCGTTGGATGCTTTTGTTTGGAAAATAGTTGTTGGATGCTTTTGTTTAGAATATTCTCATTGGAATATTGCAATTAAAAACTAGTAATTGGAATATTCGACTTGGCCTATATAAACCGAACCATCTCAACACATACTTCTCATCCTCACCAATACTCCTCCTTTGAAACCCTCACCTGTCATATTTGAGTACTCTTCTTTCCAACTCCCTCTCCCTCAAAAATATCATCTAGCTCTAGCTCAAGCACATGTAGTGAAGAGGAAGAGGCTGTCAATACGTTATAGAATTTCCTTACAGGATTCATAGAGGAAGATTCAGCCATGGTGGAGTGAAAAGAGCATGTTATTGCCAATATGAAAGCTAGGCTACAAGTTTCTACCTCCCGTCGTCGCCAACACAGTAGCATGAGATACATCGACAAGGGCTGTGAAAATGGCCATAACTGCCTCAAGGCAGACTACTTTTGTGTGGATCCAATTTAACCCAACTAACTGTTTTGTCGGAGGTTTTGGATGAGGAGAGCCCTGTTTCTTCAAATCGTCGAATCTTTTGGTGAGTGGTCTATCTTTTTCACTGAAAGAAAAGATGCTAGTAACCATAGAGGGTTGTCTCCTATACAGAAGTGCACTGCAGCAATTTGTTTGTTGATGTATGGCTCCCTTGCCAATGCTATCGATGAAAACATACAGATTGAGGAATCCACATCAATCCAATGCTTGGAGAAATTTATTGAAGGAGTGATCGACAACTTCGGCGAGGAATATCTCCGACAACCAACCGTCGAAGACATGCAACACCTATTGCAACAAGGAGATGCGCGTGGTTTTTCGAGAATGATAAGAAGCATAGATTGCATGTATTGGGAATGGAGAAATTGTCTAATAGCATAGAAAAGGCAATTTACTCATGGTGATTATAGAGTCCCGACCATTATACTAGAAGCGGTCGCCTCCCAAGACTTTTAGATATGGCATGCCTTATTTGGTGTTTCTAGCTCGAACAATGACATTAATTTGTTAAATCAATCACCCTTATTCACTGACGTTTTGTAGGGACTGTCTCCTCGAGTTCAATACTTCGTCAATGAAAAGTAGTATAGTATGTGATACTATCTAACAAATGGTATATACTCAAAATGGGTTGTAGTTGTGAAGATGATACTCTACCTCAAACAGACAAATTTAGATTGTTTGCACAGCATCAAGAAGGAGCGAGGAATGACGTGGAGCGAGTATTTAGAGTAATACAATCTCGGTTTGCCATCCTCCGTGGCCTCGTCAGCTATTGGCAACGCTCAACCCTCATGAAAATTATGAAGGCATGTGTCATATTACGCAATATGATTATTGAGGATGAGTAAGACTTTGATGGCCCACTCTTTGATTTCAATAACGGTGAATAGACTTCTGACGTAACATCGCCTCATATACAACATGGTACTCCACTTATTTTCGCTGATGTAATCGCGAGAAATTCCAATATTCGTGTCCAACCGATATATGCCCAGCTCAAAAAGAATTTGATTGTGCACATTTGGCAGTGTTTTGGAGGTGGCCATGGCAACTAGTTGTTATTTTATCGCATTTCTAAAATTTTGAATAAGTATGTTTATGTTAAATTTTAAGTTTTAATGTCTCAATATATCTAATGTTGTATGTATAATTTAATGTTTAACCATCTGAATTTAATAAAAATATTTATTTTCATTATGACAAATTTTTCATCCGCAAGTTAATTTTTTATTTGTTCGAATTATCCTCATATAATTTTTTATTAATTTTTTATTATTTTATCAATAATATGATAACAATATATTTAGATATTTAATATGCAGGACCCACCGAAGAGTCTCATTAAGACTCATTGGAGTGTTTGACTCTTGGAGAGACACTTCATAAGTGAGCTCCACGAAGAGTCCCTCCAAACAACTCCTATTGGAGTGAGAGAGACTCTTCGCTTAATAACATGAAATATTCTATCGTAGAGTCTCTCGAAGACTCCAAATCATTAGAGATAGCCTAATAAACATTTCCCTGACATGTTAATAAAGATTAACTCAAAGTGAAGCGCCACTTTGCTTATGCCTTTTTTGTTATAGTTACTAATTTCATTCTTTTTTATGATCGTCTTTTCCTTGTTCTTGATGGCAAAGATGTAAGTTTATGCTAATCTTTTCAATTCACTGAGAAGTAAAGTTCAATCTGCCCAATAATTGATGAGCCTCTCCTACTCTATGAACTTGGTTTGCACATCGTTTTATTTGTTCCAAAGATGGCTCCAATTGTAGTCACTGATGTCTCTCTCTGTCTCCCTCCGTTGCACTAGGCTGTTTTTTATTGTTTATTGATGTACTTATCCACTGTTCGACCATGGCCTGGTTGCAAGCATGAAAAGTGCAGGACAACATTTGCAAGTAGGAGAGAAGCAATCTTTCATGTTCTCATGCAATTTTTTCTTCAGCTTGCAAGCTAATTACCATAAAGAATTTAACAAATTTTCTTTATATTTTATCTCAAGGATAATGCATATTTCTTTAATTCTATGATTTCTGTAGTTCTTTTGCGTCCAAATAAGCTTGCTGGACGTTCTATTTAATGCATCCTATTATTTAACAGTAGTGCGCTTGATTTACCCATTTGAACCCAATGCGGATTATTTTGACAACAATTTTTTATACTTTCGACACACCCTAGAATGTTTTGTAATATCGGGTATTCTCAAGAATATGGTTCAAAATCTTGGTTCAAATCAAACTATATGCACTGAAACCATTTTAAGTTCAAAGTTAGTGTTGTACAAACATTCATGAACAAGCACAAGGTTCAGATAGTTGTTGGATACTCTTGCTGAGTTGTAGGCTTTTGGGCTCTCAATGGCCTAGCAATGGGACTAACGTAGCATACATAGCATGGCTTATTTTTTTTTTTCAAATATTCTGCGTTAATAAACTTATTATTTTGTTACGAAAGAACTGTACGGTATTCATGTAACCTACAAAAAAAACAATTTTCTGGTAACGTAGATTTTACGTGCACACTTACGTAGAATTTCTGGTAACACGAATATGAGACGATGTTAAGTTTGTTCCCTGCGTGATTCAGTTCGCAGTGTCCGTGATGGATACGTTCTGGCTCAACACACGGAAACTTCTCACCAAGCGGATCAACCGAGCTGGATTCTTATGTTGTACAGTCCGAGTCATATTCGTGTCGGAGATTTAGAGAGGTTTTGAAACAAACTGGCCCTTTATAAACATCTATATAAGGCTATCATGTATGTGCTCAATGTCCACAACCAAAAACAATCTCTCAAAAGAAATCTTTCACAACCATATATGGAGAGTCTACTCAAAACAATGCTGCTGTCTCTTTTTGTGATATGTTTGGTGGCAGTAGGGTTCTCGTCTTCTACGGCCGACCAGACGACCACCATCGACGCTCGTCAAAGTATACGTTTGCCACTAGGCTCATCTCTAACCGGTCCCGAGAGCATTGTCTTTGATGTTAGGGGCGGTGGGCCGTACACCAGTGTTTCCGATGGGCGTATTCTAAAGTGGGGTGGTAGGAGAGTTGGATGGACAACTTTTGCCTATAGCCCCAGTTATAAGAGGAATTTTCATCTGTGCGCGGCATATAATGGTACGACAGTCTTGGAGCCTACATGCGGTAGGCCTCTAGGCTTGCAGTTCCATAGGAAGTCCGGATATCTATACATTGCTGATGCGTACCAAGGACTGATGAGAGTAGGCCCAAGCGGTGGAGAAGCAGTTGTGCTGGCAACAGAGGCGGACGGTGTACCTTTTAATTTTGTGAATGGACTGGATATCGACCAGGTAACCGGTGATGTCTATTTCACGGACAGCAGTACAGCATATGAGCGAAGTAATAATATATTGATTACGATCGAGGGGGACAACACCGGACGCCTCTTGAAATATGATCCGCGAACAAATAAAGTGACTATTCTCCAGACCGGTCTATGGTATCCCAACGGTGTTGCCATCAGTGCTGACCGAACACATGTAGTTGTCGCTCTTACCTCATCTTGCCAACTATATCAATATTGGATCCAAGGGCGGAAAGAAGGTAAATTCGAGCTCTTCGTCGACCTACCGGGCTATCCGGATAATGTCAGAGCTGATCAAAGAGGTGGGTACCTAGTCGCACTAAACCGGGAGAAGGACGAGGCTCTTAATGGCCCAGACAACCATGTGGTTGGTGTTAGGCTTAATGCCGATGGTCAAATCATTCAAAAAGTGATAGCAACAAAAGATGTGACACTGAGCGAAGTAAAAGAAAGTAAAGGTTACTTGTGGATGGGATCGGTCGAATTGTCATATGTGAGTGCTATTCGGAGTAATTAGATTTCAATTTTTTTTTCTTTTGAACTTTGTAAACATAGTTGAACTACCGATTTATATATTTATGAAAGTTTATATATGATGTAAGTAGGTGTTTTCTATGTATAATATGGTTGCCCTCTTCTTTTTTATCTTTAATATGAATTTTTGCCTGACGGCCTTCTCACCCCAAACACTGGAGCCCCGGTTCAGTTTTTCTGTCTCTGACTATCCACCACCAAACCCTAGACCTGATGGCCGAGCTCCGCCGCAGTTCGCGCCGCCGGCGAGGCCGTCGGCGATCTAATGATGTAAAGATTTTTGAATTTTTAGTAGTTTGTGTTAGGTATGGTGTGCTTTCGGTTGAATGCTTCTTGGATTTTTATGTGCTCCGGGTGCGAATCAGAGGCGTTGTTGATGCAAAGATTGAATGTTTCGCGTGAACAAGAGAGGCATTGTTTGGCTCTTGTTCAATTTTATGAGCTCTGGAAAAACCAACTGTTGCATGTGACCTTAGGAACCCTTTTGGATGATCTCATTGTGTTTTAGTTACATTAAAGCACATAGTAGACTTAAAAATCTACTGCCCAAGTTTAATTTTACTGTATCAGGGCCATTTGATTAACTTTAACGGTGATTTTCAGGCTACTGTAAATTTTACTGTAATCATAATATTTTGGAGGATCCGTTTATGGTTTTTTGTCTACTACTTAGCTTTACAAATTCGACGGCTACTGTATTCTCATAAGGTCAATCCCATTTGGTTTAAATAGGTGAATTACGAAAGTAAGGGGTGTTTAGTTGAACTCTGGCTCATGAATTCTGGGCAGAAGTTGAAGCTGCTAAGCCTAACACCCCAGTTCCAGAGTTGGGATTCTTTGGAGTCCGCGAGAAGTCGGAGTCAATTTTTATAGAGAAATTGAGAAACTATCTTTTGTGGCTTCTTGAGTGTTCCAATTATCAAGTATATTTTTAAATTAGTGAAATTAAAAAAACATGCCAAACACTCTTGTAATTTTACTTTCTAGACTCGAAAGAACTAGAATTTCTTGACTCTAGTTTCTATTGGACGGAAATCAGAACTGGCCAAACACCCCTAAGCACAAAGCTATGGGCCACTAGACCACCATATCACCAACACTTCAAATCCAATCACAAAATTACTTTTGCTTATCCCATTTACCTCAGCTCTAACACGGAGTAAACCCTAACTTCGGCAAGAGAGGGAGCTGATGAGAGGGTGAAGAGACAGCGAGACATCGCCAGTGTCGACGAGGACGCACATGATCCCTCTTTGTGCACACCAGCCACCTTGAGCGCTCTCCTCACATGTCAGCTACCCTCCGCTCTCTGACTCCATGCACTCCAGCTGACCTGTGCACCTGACTCCACAGCTGTCGTCATCCGTGCCATCCGTTGTCCACGTGAAGATTGTGCTTCATTCGCTGTGGCTTCTCCTCAGTGCACCACATAGAGTTGTGCCAAGTTAAGTCTTGCCTCCTCGTTGTATTAGAATGTGATAGAAGAGCTACTGATCAAAACTAAATCAGATCCAGAGAATGATGTTGGGGACTTCAGAATTGCAAACTGTAGACCTCAAATATCTGTTTAGTTTCGCATGTATCTGTGGTTATAAATTTTCCATAGACTGCATCATAGAGTACTCAGTTCATGCCAAGCTAATTAGAGAATTTTCAGAAGTGCTCTTAACGATTATGACCAGGTTTACTGAATTTTTAAGAACTTGTAGGTTTACTTTATGTACCGTGAACTTTTGTGAGCAGGAAGAGCCCTCTATGAATTTGCTTTATTTCAAGACTATTAAGTGTTAAAAGTTAAGATGTAAATGTGTTAATCGGAACAAGTTTTCGGATAGAATGTATATCTGACAATATTGCAATTTGTTAGTTTCAGAACAAATAGTTTCAGATCATACTGAAATTGGAATTTGTTTTTTTACACAAATTGCAACAACAGGAGGCTCAGTTACCTATTAGCATGTTTGTGATGTGCGCTGAAACTGGCCAGGTTCTATATGTATAATCTTCTAGTTTCTTTTGCAAATGTTTTCAGGTTGTGGGGTAGGTTCAGACCTGAAGCTTGAACATTGAGCTAGAGCCTGAAGGATTATTAGTTGAAGCTCGTTTTATTGAGTCTTGTGAGCTGAATGTATTGTACAATGTGTCTTAGTCAAATTGTCTCTGACAAAAATTGCATCTTGTACTGGTTTTTAAGATTCAGTTTAGTTTAGTTGTGAAATATTGCGAGATATAATGTACTTATGCAATGTGAGATACTTATGTGACACTTGTGCAAATTGAGTTTTAGTTAAGAGTTTCTATTCAAGTTTTAGTTTTAAGTTATGAGCTTTTATGCCGGTGTTTAAGTGAGTCTTAAGTGATGAACATGTATATCTTTTGAACAGCTTCTTAAACATGTCCTGAAATTAGCTACTTCAACCAGCTTCTTGAATATACATTGTCCGTCGCATATGTGACAGAATTGAGTTTCAGTTAGGAGCTTCTATACTTGTATTTGTGTGTCATATAGGTTTTCAAAATTGTTGAGAATTCGTAGTTTCAGCTGAAACTTGTATGTTGAGCTGAAGTTTATACATTCAAATCTTTTGTTCATTAGTTCTTATGTGAATTGTGCAAAAACATGTTTTAAAGGTCAGTTTGTGATGTGAGCAGTCTAGCGGTTGTGTGTGGAACTTTTCAATTTGTTTTGAAAAAATACCCAGATTTTGGTACATGGTAAAGCTCAATATCATATATACACTCACATTGCATTTTTCAGGTTTTGGTACAAATTGGGAAGTATTGCAACTGGTCTTCGGTCTCAGACCCTGCGACTGTCCTGTGTGACACACATATGTTTAGATGGCATCGGACACACATCTTTTCAATTGCTAAACTGTTCAGCGACTTAAAAGCCCATAGTTTTTAGTCGCTAAACTGTTCAGCGATTGAATAGTTTATTCAAACAGCTTCCAATGATTATTTTAATTAACCCATCAAAAAAACAAATTTCATAAATAGCATGTAGGAAAAAGAATTGAAAATAGAATAAAATAGCAGAAACCTGTTTGAAGTTTGACAACAACTCAAAAATAACCTAAATGAAAAATAAAAATTCAAAAAAAACCTACAATTTGACAAATTTACAACAATAACCTGTTTGAAGGTGCAGGAGGATATGGTATGATAACCTCTGTACCCCGCCCTCCCCCGCGTGCACCATCCGCGCCCCCTCCTCCACTCCCTAATCCTAGTAGCTGCTGAAACCCAAATTCTAGGATCCGACTCCCTCTGCATCATGCCCTCCCCCGCCTCCACCCACTCTGGCCACTAAAACTTTTAACCTTAACTCTAGCAGCCAGCCACCCAAATAAAACCCTAATAAAGAAAATAGATTTTTGAGTTGTGGCCTAATTCATATGCATGTAATTAAAATGAGATATATTATTACAAACGGATAGAGTACATTTTTTGAGATAATAACACTTCAGCAAATTAACAGCTTTTGATAAAAACATTCATAAAGGAAAACAACAGTTCATGCTCAGACCCAGTCGTGATTTTTTTAACAAAGGTAGTTGTATCAGGGCGAGTTAATTTATAGCCATCCATCTTTTTGTTCGGGTTCCAACACCATTCGGCCTCACAGTAAGAATTGACCTCCTCTGGATCTGACTTCCCCGGGATATCGAATATCTTGTGACGAGTCTTTACTTTTTCCCAATTTCTACAATATGACTTAGTTTTCTTTGACATCTCATTATTGTCCACTGAACCAAGTCACACTTGGGCTCAATCTTCTAAAGAACAAACGTGATCAATCAATAAGTTGAATACTAAAAAGGATACGGTAAATATGATAGAGAACTCATAACTCTATTCCAAGAAAACTTAACCTCGGCGTAGTTGTAGTACCTTTGCCAAAGAGTTCCTTCTTAGCTGGAGTTTTACTCTTCGCATGGCTTGTTACAGTGACATTGCGGTGGTGGTTGATATGTTTTATTGGATCGTCCTTCCGACGATGAACCGGATGCAGCCATAAGTTCTAGCAAAGAGGAAGAAGTATAGAGTTTGTGATGTAAAAGTAGAAAGAGTTAGTGCACAACTAAATCAAGAGAACAATGTGTATTTATACATGGGAATAACGGATGTAAGAAGTGGATCTAAGGAGAGTTTTATTTTCAACTAGATGTGACAACTCGGGCAGGGTTTTCTGACTGATGAGGTTTTATGGAAAGCTGAAAAACTGGAAAAGCTAAATAGAAAAAAAGTTGAAAAGACTAAATAAAATGAAACATTTTGCAAGTTTTTTTTTTCGCATTTTTAGATTTTGGGAAGTCTATTTACCCATATGAAGAGGCCCAAAACACCACCCAAATGACTTCCAAAAAAATGAAAAAAAAATTGTAATAATAGAGCAGCATTAGCAAATTTCCTTGATGTACTCTCGTTGAGAGATTTCCAAATGTTTTCGAATTTCCTTTGATTCTATCTAAACAACTTTTTAAATATTACCATCATTTTCTTGCACATGAAACATGTATGAAAATTCGTGCCAAGATGACGAGAATACCAACAGCTTTGGACATCTTTCCATTGTAATGATGTGTCTGAACCATCCTTCATGTACTCGATGGCACTTAACAATCCCATGTTTTTATCATGTATTATACACACACGGTCGCAGTTTTTCACAATCTCATTCTTCAGTTTCCCCAAAAACCACAACCAATTGCTATAATTCTCTCCCTCGACGACTGCATATGCTATAGACAATAATTGAATATTGGTGTTGGTTGCCAAAGCGGCTAATAGGGTGTCCTCATACTTCCCTGTCAAAAAGGTACCATCAATACAGAGCATGAGTCTCATGTACTGAAAGGACTCAATGTACTAATGGAATGCCCAAAAGAATCGTCTTAGCACCATACAGTCAGGTATGGTATAACCATTTGAGTCGAGAGTTGGGGTATTGACGATTTCAAAGATCGTGCTTGGGTTGGCTTGAGCAATCTACTTGAGTAGTTGCAATATAAGTTATATGCATCCACAAATGTGTCAAACAATTCCTCCAACACCTTCTGTTTCACCCTCCACACCTTTCTATAATTTATTTTGTTCCCATATTTTTCGTCCACATGTGCAATTATCTCGTTGGGTGGCATCGCTATATTCTCCTTAACAATCGAGAGAATAAGACTAGAAACAATGGCAGACAAGATATTTATGTGCTGTAGTAACATTCTCTCCACCAGACATCTATGATTTGCTACTCTGGTAGCATAGAAAAAAATCTCATCCTTCGACTGGCAGACATAGATGTACCACAAGTAGTTATCAATTAGGCACTTCATAGCCCACAAATCAGGATTTAACTTAGCCACTCGGAAAAGCCTGTTAACTAAGACGACCCATGTAATGATGGATTTATTTGCATCGTTTTTGGTCTTGAATAGCTGCCCAAGCTGTTTGATTTGCAAATTAAATGACCATCTCAAGATCAGATTTCTCAGAACCACGATTGAGCTTAGAGATATTAGGTCAACCCAGTAACTCAGAGGGCCACGCTCATCTGAGGGTTCCTCAGGTGATTTGTACATATCAAATGGGTCGGTATACTCCTTGTGGAAATTATCCTCTAACTCGAGCAAATTATCAGCTAGATCTGTTTGTCGGTTCAGTAGTTAATGTGGAGGGGAAATGAACACATTGCTATGTTTGAGGTATTACTATCAACAGTATGAATGGATTCTCTATTAATAGGTCTAGCTGTGTAGTATTTGCCCCCACACTACTACCAGCAACTTCAGTGCTACTTTCCCCTGCAATTGAATGGCTACCTTCGAATCTACTATGATACATATTTGCACATAAAGTACAAACACTTTTATTCTGCTGCTGGGGTTTTTTACTATTCTTACAAATGAATGCCGTGACTTATCACCTTTCAGCCTCCTAAGAATCCACCCATTTCCTCTAGGCAAAAGACCCTCTAATCGAACAACATGTGTTGTAAGATTCATTTGTAACAAATCTGTCACCCATATTTCTAAGTTGTCGAAAGACATCGATAGTGGATCAAATATATGACTATAAACATGCGAACAACCACTCAAATCATCACCATACAGACCATCATGGACTCTACCATCTCCGTAGTACATATAGACCCTGTCAGCTTGTTCCATGATCTATTCCATAAAATTTTGCGAGTTATGAGTGCAGAATGCATGATAAAATAATATGTATATACCTGAACTAACCATTGAACTTTAAACCCTATATTAAAGTGCAACTTTAAATTTTTCTACTTTTCCTAAAACAAACGGTAATGCGAAACTTTAAAATTTTCCATTATATCTTGTCACAAAAATGTAGAGATTGACGATCTGTTTGTGTCAATTATCGTTTTTCCCTCGGAATTCGCCTGCTTCAAATGGATCGTCAATCAATGTTATGGATTATAACATATTGATCTTCGAATAATTAAGACATTATACATAACTCAATCTACTTATCGGATTTACTACTTCAAATGGATCATTGATCAGGGTTCTCAATTAAAAAATATCAACCCCCGAATAATCTGCTCGTCAAAATAAGTATCGATTAACGACCCATTTGTGTCGGTCTATTGCTTTTCATCCCTGAATTCTTCTACTTCAAACGATTCATCAATTGGAGTTATCGATAATAAAATATGGATCTCCGAATACTCCATAATTGTATAATTTCGATTGATGTTTCCTTTGTGTCGATCATTTTGTTTTGCTCTCATATTCCATTGCTTCTAACATATCGTCAAGCATAATTATAGAGTGAAAGATATCAACCATCAACTAATCAATACATATAACAAATTATAATATCTTGTTACAAAAAGATAGTGATTCATGATCAATTTGTGTCGATCCGTTTATTTCGATCCCAGAATTATACTACTTTAAACGAATAGTCGATCGGACTTATGGATTACAAGATATTGTCCTAAAACCTAAACCCTAGATCTATATCTACCACCGGTGCTACCGACATCAGACGAAGCATCCCCTCACACTCTTGCTGCATTGCCTCATAGACCAACGCCAACATCGCTCCTGCAGCTCCTCCCTACCCAACCCACAGCAGTTATGGAAGGATCAGACATCGCTCCTCCACCCACCTCCTATAGCAGCTTCCGAGGTTCACCATTTACATCTCACACACATACCTTTGCCTCATATATGTTATTAAGCACTAATGACAAAGAAATCTACCTCAGCACACCTGGTGCGGACATTATCAACACAGTTCATGCACCCCAGCTGAGGCAACTCCACCCATTGCAACTGCTGCTATACCACAAGACAAAAAACCTCTCAGTGCAGCATCCATTTCAGCAGCACCCCCACACAATATCAAGGTAAATTTATTTCCTTTCTTTCATCTCACTAATAGTACCCAGAAATGAATCTGCCAGCAATGACAATGCCCCCCTCCAAAAGATCGATCTTACCTTTGACAGAAACTCTAAGCAACAAAAGAAAAGGTATAGTCCTTATATTACCCCTACATGCCAATCAATATTGAAATGCGCTTGACTTGGATGATGCCGCTCCAAACACCCCAAGAACTGGCACCTCTGATCACTAACATAGAAAACAACACGTGGTTCGCATATTGCACAATGCACACCCAACTATTTTGCACTTCGAATTGTATTGCTCTGTCTACCGTCTTCACAATTCATTGCTAACTATTGTCCTTTCCTCAGGTAACTCAATCCATGGTGCCTTCCTTCCAGCCAATGTTTTGCACCGCCACACAATCAACCGCTTCACATATTTGTTTTGCTACTAGACCATGTCATATTATGTCTATCGTCAGACATTCTTCAGGTTCTCTTTCATCCCTTGCATACCTTATACTCCATTATCTCCGGCAATGAACACCTAGCAATTGTCTTTTTTTTTTGGGTATATGCAACACTTCTCCTGTCATGGCTCTGAATGTAGAAAGAAAAAAATACTCGCACCGGCTACTCTAGCAGTTAGACTATTGATCATATGTCCATATGCTCTGACTTGCGTATGTATATACCTCTTATTATCCTGCTGTTGTTGTTTCTGCCTGCATCATTACAGCATTGCTTCGTTAATTGCCTCCTTCCTCTTTGCCAATTGCTTTTCATCTTTTGCTTCAAGTTTCATGATATATCTACACTTCTTTTATTAAAATTGTGCTATGTGTATGATGTTTTTGTAATAATCTGCACTTATACTAATATATATATTATAGTCAAATAGTATTGTTAAACTGTCAACCATAGCAACTAAGTAAAAATCTAACATTCGTCGAGTAATAATTCTATGAGCAATATTTAGTCTATTGTATGATTTAATTTGAAATAATTAACTGAAAAACATGATAGAAATAGGATGTCATAATACAACAATAAATTGTGGGATTAATGTTTACATTAAGTTTGTAACGATATTAGGCCATCAGTACTTTGTAGTTAGACCTAAAAATTTTAAGTGTTATAGAAGAAATTAGTTATATCTAGCCAAGAATAGAATTTTTATAACTACACATGCGTACATATTATCAAAAAATATAATTTGAAATATCTATTTCCTAAAGAATAGAAGTTCAAATTATATTCCTATTTTTTTAAAAAAATCAAATTGACTCACCAAACAATGTGTCCAGACTTTCCTTAGCATTCATGCATGTTTACCACATAGAGGGTTGCGTGGTATAGCCCCCTAAAAGATGGCATGACTATAAATAGGAGCACGCTTTCAATGGTTCTACACCAATTGATGGCAAAGACTGATTGATTGTAGAATTAGGCTAAGAAAAAAATAGTAGTTAAGTTGAAATACTGTCAGAATTAGTCATTAAGATCAGAGAGTATAAGGTAAATTATGTATATACTATTATCATCATGTTTTTTTAAAATCATCTTGTCGCAGTTATTGTGAGTTAGATGATATTCTATTGCCTACACTTTTACTATCTTAATCTTATTTATACTCAAGTTTTGTAAAAGTAAAATGGTCTTATTTTACTGGGTATAGAAAAAGAAGGAGCTAACGTTCTATGAGGGTATATGGTGATAAATCTATGAGAGCCACTTATACCAATTAGGCAGATAGCAATGATAGTAAAAATATGATCAAATATTTGAACACAATATTTTTCTTATTCGGTTCTACTTTATTTTTAATGCTAATATTAGAAAGAATGATGTATTATTATCTCTTTTCTTCCTATTTTGTTATCTTTTAGCGCTGTAAAAGAAATTAACTACTATTCTATTTTACTCTCATATAAGATAAATAATGGACATCCCATTATATTATATTTTTCTTTTTCTTTTTTTTATTTTACACAATAGAAAGATAATGTTGTGTTTTTAAGAGAAGATATGTATTCTTACATGTATATATTTTTTTTCTTTTAAAAGAGTTGGCATTGTAAGTTTATAGTTTTCTTGAGTGTAAACTGGTGTTATGATGACAAATATATTGTATCAGTCATAGTTTAGATATGGGACTGTTTGAACTCTTCCTTGAGGATGATCCTTGTCCGAACAAGATACGTGGTGACGGATCCGTAGGAGCGACTGGTATTAGTAAGTCAAAGATAACAGTTTTGAGTAAACCAAAAGAGTTTTTCTCTTCTAGAACAAAAATATCCTAGGAGGAACTATAATATCGGAGTACTCCTTTATAAAGTGTAAAAGTGTGAAATTTTACTCTAGTGACCCGTGATTGGGAATGTTTGTAGTCATGTGTGGCATCAAAATTGTATTATTATCACTGTTATTATATTCTTATGTTACTCTCTCTTTATTTTACGTTAATGAGAAATTCTTTATAAATAATTTCGTAATATTTTTATATAAAACATCATCTTATTTTCTATATCTATTATTGCGTATACCAGTTTGCTGAATATGACTTGTCATATTTATTCCCGTTGATTTTAAATTTTTACAATTTTCAAAATTGAAGATCATGTTGCCAAAATATCATCAAATCATGAGTGCGAATAATAGACTAAATCAGCTAGGAGAGATTCAACTAGAATCTTTATGCTCATTTAATACTTTATGCTAATATATTCCACCTACATAATAAAAAAAATCAATTTTATGATATCTTTCTGATTTGAGTCTAATGTATAAGGTCTTACAAGATTATAAATATATGGCAACTGTTACATTTAAATCCTATTTGAAGGAATGATATTTTTGCTTCCTTTTACCCCACATGCTCGGCCTCGCAGCATATTCTACATCTTCCCAGTGCTAGGTCGATTATCTGTTAAGCGACTAGTGCTATTTCTACGGCTAAACATAAAAACCCCCCTACTTACAGAGTCATTGCCAACGTATTTTTCTCTTCTCCAATTTTACTCAACATATATTACTTTCGCCGCAAAATCACCGCAAAAAATACCTCCCACCTTGCCCAACCAATCTCTTTATATGCAATTTTCCTTCTCAGCTTATAGCTCTCGCCTCTCCACTCTGCCCTTCCGACCCTTTCTACCTCTTCCCATCTTCGTTCATTAATTACATACATTTCTCTAGCTTTTCTATTCATATTTATGATCTAATATAGTACCAATAACAGCTTACATATTACACTAACTAACATCCCATCGTATCCACATACTTTTATCTATTTCTTACACTTATCATCTTAGAAAGCAGTTTTCCACGGCTACACGCGAGCCGCCCGGCTAGTTAAAACATACAAAGCCAACCAAGCACATGCTTGCGTATATTACAACTCCGGATAGATCAGTTGTTTTTGCTGTGTGTGGTTTAATATTAGGGATCGTATCCTTGTACTTCCCTATCTTTTCTTCTATTTAACATGGTTGGCTCAAAAATTAGTATTTTAAATTATAAGAATTTTAAAACTCATCATGAGATGATTAACAATTCAAACTTTTTTCTATGTCAATTTTAAACGCTTGAATTGAGGTCAATCATTTTCTCATCCCAATTTTGACCAAAAGTTTGCCAAAAAAAAAATCAAAATATTGCCAATTCTTAGGTTATAACCAATTGTTTGACCTCACTAAATTAGTGGGGTATTATCCAATTTTAATGGAACAAATTGAGACTATAAACCAACTATATCAAATGCACGCCTAATCATAATACCATGCATGTGCCATCTTTAAAATATTCTCTATCTTTTGTACTTTTTCAATTTTTTTATTTTGTGTGTTTCTCTCTTATAAGACCTATATAAAATGTCCTGTTGAGGACTCGAACAAGTTACCTTTCACATAACAATGAGTGATCTTTAAAATAATGAAACACTTCTATCAAACCTTAGTAGGATAGTTGGCCACATATAGATGCGGCAATTGGACCGTTCCGAACACTTGTAGGGCTGCAAGCTTGGGTCTTACTGGGCACAATGAAGGGCCACTAGTGAGTAAAAAAATATAAAACATACAAATTTGAAAATAAATTAAAAAGAATATCCTAAAACTTGGAAAGGAATTAAATAAACAAGTATTAAAATCATAAAACTTGAATTAAAATAACAAGTACATATAGGAAAAACGGCATGAATTTTATGAATAACAGGAACATTTGTGTGGTGTCGTGCGGAAACTGGGCATATGGTTTGGGCAAGTTGTGCAGGGCCGCCCAACGGGCTTGAAATCTGAACTCGATCTTGCCCAGCAAACATGGGCCGGTACGGTTCCCTAACACACTTGTCGTGTTCGGCTGCATGCTATGTTGAACAACCATGTTTTGGGAACCCGATTGCCATCTCCAGCTACATCCCTTTAAATATTAGAAATCAAGTATGCATTAGACCAACAACCACGTTGATCCCAAAAAAAAAAAAAAAAAAAAAAAAAAAAAAAAACTCATCTTCACTCGCAACCTATTCGAGATGAGCCTTACTGTCAGGGTCTAATAGATCGGAACAATAGTGGTCTTCAGTTAACCACCGAGAAACCGGCTGCTTCCCAGTATTTTCCCCCAAAACCCATAATACACAGCCAGAATCAGTCGTGAGTTGTAACTCGGATTAACTCTGTTTAATGAATATAACTCGGCGTCCTGCTCTCACTTGTCGAGAGCTACTAAGGTAGGTAATATGAAGGAAAATTATAGAAAGTTTCTGCCATCAATGAACTGAACTGAAGGAAGGTTTTTAATGTCATAGACGGCTCAAATTGCATGCTTGCATGATAATCTTGCTTTAGAATATATAGAGTGTGTATCTATCCAAAAAGAGATAGGAGTTCAAATTTTGAACTCTTCTATTTTTTTGATGTGTTTAATTGTGATATTTGTATTGGCGTGTGTTTGATATAAGATGGAATATATGTTACTGAGATAATAAATATTGCCACTTGTAATGATAATAGGTATCACGTAACTAAATGAAACTTTTTTTTTCTAAGTGCACTCCTTCCAATTATGTATGTACTGCAGAAAGATGGCTATGCAAACTTGTAACCGGAAAAAGGCACAACAATCAAATACATGAATTCACCTCATTATGGTTTGCTGACTCCTATCCATACTTGTTGGGTTTCTAGTTGATCTAGCAAAGTAAAAGAACTGATCTCCATCATGTCCTTGCCCTTGATGTCCGCAACATCTCTCTGGATACCTACAAGGGACTTCCTATATCATATATGATGGGGTTATCTTTGAGATCTTAAAGTTGAGTCTAATATATAAATTCTTGGACAGATTTCTCAGAAGAATATTTTGTATATATTCTATATCACACGTGTGAAGCACCACCAAAGCACCTACCACTCCAACGCAAAGCTTCCTGAGAGATTTCTCGCATGGCCCACGAGTAGGACTGGAAACGAGTTGAGCTCGAGCGAACCCAGGCGAGCTCGAGCGAGCCCGCTCAACTCGGACTCGACTCGAAATATTAACGAGTTTAGAACCAAACTCGGACTCGGCTCGACAAAACTCGATAGAGCTCGATTAGGCTACATTCCGCCGCCACTGCAGCTCCCCGCGCCATCGCTACCCCACATTTTTTTAGTCGCCCCCGGCCGCCGAGAACTCACGCCACCACTGCAGCTCCCCCACGCTGCCGCTCCCCGCGCCACCGCTACCCTACATCGCTGCCCTCGGCCGCTGAGAACTCATGCCGCCGGCCCTCCCCCACACCGCTCCCCGCGCCACCGTGAGCCCATGAATCGATAGATCTGGTGGAGAGGATTTGAGATTTGAGAGAGGGCTAGTAGCCGGCTAGGGTTGGGAGTGAGGGTGTTTCGTAGGCTAATGAGCTGTGGCTTGTGGCTGTCATGTTGTGGGCTGTGGTCCATTAAATATAATTCGAGTTTTAACGAGTTGAGCTCGAGCGAGCTCAGGAAGGTTTGGGCTCGGCTCGAATACTCACTCAAGTTTTACTCAGGCTAGAGCTCGGCTCGTTAAGAGTTCGAGTCGAACTTGATCCGATTCCGAATAGCTCGCGAGTTTCGATCTTTTTGTCCAGCTCTACCCACGAGTAAATTAGATATTGTTGGGGGAAATCTCCGCGAGACTAAATCCAGGTAAGTTGCGTCACGTTCGCCCGGGGACGAGGTCTCCGGTACCTCCCCGGGCGCCGCCTTTTGGCCCCCGGGACCTGGCCTCCGGCGCCGTCCCGGGACCTGACCTCCGGCGCCATCCCGGGTGCCGCCATTTGCCCGGAGACGTGGCCTCCAGTGCCTCCCCGGGCGCCGCCTTTTGGCCCCCGGGACCTGGCCTCTGGCGCCGTCCCGGGCGCCGCCATTTGCCCGGAAATTGTTCACTCCCGTTAAGAGCTCCTCGTTTGTGCCAAATCAACTTTTTTCATAATAATTGGACTATTTTCTCACACAATATTGACTTTCTAATCATGCCTCATCTCTACACATGATTCTATTATATCCACCACTTCAAAGTCTTATATGGAACCTTAATATAACTTTTAGGTCATGTTTGAGACATAGGAAATTTAAAAAAACTTTAAAAGAAAAAAAACATCAATTGAGAACTAACCAATGCCACAACCAACTGGTTCTAATCCCTCACAAGATCAACAGAAGTTGTCCAGGATCAAATACCTAGTTCATATTTATTTGAAAAGTGCACTTTAGTCTATGTCACCGGAGAAAAAAAATTCGAGAAATACCATCATATTTTGCATTATTAGTCTCATGCAATTCGAATTTAAAAAACATTCTGAAAATGTTACTCTCACAAGGTCAAATGAATTGACCCGAGTCAAAATGATTCTTATACCCTTCTTCTGTAATCACCAATCAGACATATTTCCTTCTTTTGAGCATTTTCTCAAACGCCTCCACTGCGCAGCGGCTCCCACGTCCATGCATAGCGTCCTTGCACCGGCGACCTTGCGCAATGTCCTTGCACGACGAGTTCGCTATAACATCCAGTACTACCACCGGCGACCTTGCCCGCGTCCTTGCACAGGGGCACTAGTGCCGCTCCTGCACACTCCGTCGTCACCCCGTCTGGCCTCAACGACGAGCGCGATCGTGCATAGTAACTCCGCTGTCGCTTCCCGCCACCGTCGGCTCCTTCCACACTGTTGCGGCAATGCTTGCGGCTCGCGGCCAAGAACAGTAGCTCAAGTGCCGCCCGCGCGCCCTCCGCCGTCGCCCTGTCACAGCGGCCGGCGCCCTTGTCAGCCATCACCCTCCACAGTTGCCCTCGTCCTTCCAGGACACGCTGCACCATTGCTCTCGTCCTTCCAGGACGCGCTCTGGCCTGTCTCGCTCCCCTGCAATAGTTGTCACTCGACGGCGAGGATTGGCTTGACGACCATGACGGTGACAGCCACCGCACCCTGGTGGACCACTGCGTCAAAGGAGGGGAGAAAGCTGAAGCTGTCGCTGCTGGGTGTGATGCAGGAGTTTGACAAGCCCCTCTTCGGCGAGAAGGTCGTGCGGGACGTCGAGAGCTGGGAAACGATGTGGCGCCTCAGGAAGAAGATGGAGGTCTCCGATGGCACATCAGCCGAGATGCAGAGGATGGTGTTCTCCGGGGCGCTGCTCTGGCAGTGGAGTCCTGCGTGCATTGCCGCAGGGACCAAGCCGTCATCTTGCTCTGCTCCATGCAAGTCCAATGCTGGGAGGACATCGATAAGATGACGTATTCAATGGGCCTGTGCCCTGTGGTGTGAGAAACTCACAGGGGTATTCTTGGTATTTTTGGAAATTTTAACTTGGTAATGGTATATATTAATTCATTTTTTGTTTCTATTGACATCAAACCAATTAATTTATTTTCCACGGAAAGTTTTAAAAATAGTGTTTCTTGGTGGCGTAGAAGGAACCGCTATACCAGACTATTGCATTTGGAATAAGGAAGAAATTTATGGATATTATTCAGAAAGCGGTCTGAGCGACAGCTAAAATGCCCGCACAAGCGATAAACATCCCCTCTTTTTACTTTTTACATAAAAGATGGTAATAAATAATTTTCACACTTAAACAGTCCACTTAAAAGCTTAAGTGGTTTTGCATAAACGACTCAAGTAGACTTAAGTGCATCTAATTTTTCTTCTTTTATTATTTTTTATTGGTTTAAATAAATATAAAACACTCTTAACAATATTTTTCTGTAGTAATTATAAATATTATTTTTTTTTATAATTTGCTTGAAAATTATATGTAATATTATAAAATATATTTTCTTATTCATAAGTATGCAATCCATTTAAAAGATCATGTAAGCGCCCACTTACCGACATCTTATCACTTGTCGCGTACTCAATGTGCACCATCAAAAAAGATGGCTACCCAGCAAACGGTTCTTATTACGCCTATCTTTTTTAACTAAACAAAATTAAATCATGTTTCTGGGGGCAAAACTTGAATCATGCTGGCTTTTGAAATTTGAGCCATGCTGGACAAAATTACTATCCATGTTCATGGGAGCAAATGCTGCAATAAAAAGGGATATATTGGGTGAGAAAAGTAAATGAAACGTATGCAGAACACATTAAAGCTGGAAAAAAAACCCAATCAAACTTCATATACAAAAAACTAAACCAATCTTGAATCATGCTGTGAAGTTTGTGTGGTCTCTGACTTTGAAATTTAAATTATACTGGACTTTGAACAAAAACTCCATTTTGTATGGTCTTATGATAAATACAGACCGATGAATATCACTAAAATCCATATTAGACAAAGGCATGGAATTGATCTGATCGGAGCCTTTGTCTAACTAGGTCAAATCAATTCCATGCCATTGTCTAACATTCAAAACCACCAAAATTAGAAGGGAGAATTGTGGCCCTGTGACTGATATGTATCTGATTCGGACCCACATATTGTTGAACATCTTCACAATAGACTGATGATGTGGCATACCACGTCAGTATTGGACAGTATGTGCACAACAATATACCGATATTAAATATGAGGGGGCAAAGCTTTAGTTCTATCATATTCACCATAAACTTACAGTTCGAATGAACTCAGATTTATATAGAATATGCTCAGGTTTATGTTTTGAAAAATACAAATCTATTCAGGATTTACTACCTGTATGGTGAGAAGTCCAAATCATCATTTTAAGCAGAGTCATAATTAGCATGATCTTCAACAATTTTTTGTGAATAACCTTCATCCTAGTACTGTTAAGTATATGTGTATATGTATTTGATATGTCTAAATCTGTCTTTAGCCCTTAGACTGTTGTATCTATAAATACTGGGCTTTTGACCCTAATACGATTTTGAGGTTAATCTTATCATGGTATCAGAGCCAAGTCTCACAACCCTAACCCTAACCTCCCGTGGTTCTTGACGTATTCGCCGCCGCCGTCGTCGTCGTCGCAGCCGCCGTCAGATCAGATCCACGTGCCGTTCGTCGTCGTCGGCGCCTCGCAGCAGATCCGGTGTCCGTGCGCCCTCCCGCGCCCCCGTCCGGCTCAGATCCGGTGCCGTGCGCCCCCGTCCGGCGCCGCCTCGCCCAGATCCGGCGCCGCCTCGCCGTGCGCCCCCGTCCTCCCGCGCCCTCCAGCGCCGCCTTGCCGTGTGCCCCCGTCCGGCGCAGATCCGGCGCCCGCGCCCTCCCGCGCCCCCGTCCGGCGCCCCGTCTTCCCCGTCGCGGCCTCCCCCGTCGCGGCGCCTCCCCGCGTCGTCCCCTGTCGGCCGCGCCTCCCGCGCCTCCCCGTCGCGGCGCCTCCCCACCTGCTGCGTCTCCCGCGCCTCCCCGCCGGCCGCCCTCCCCGCGTCGGCCTCCCCGTCGCGGCGCCTCTCCGTCGGCCGAGCCTTCTTATAAAAAAAAAAATAAAAAAAAAAAAAAAAGAGTTCTACACTCTTTTGTGTGTGCACCTTTTCAGTTGATGTCAGATCTTACGATCCCTTCTTCTGACGTTATGGCATCTTCATCTTCAGTTTCTTCAGGAGATTTCTCCCTTCCTCTTTGCGATGTGAAACTCAAAAGCACCGCTGATTATCGCGAGTGGTCTATTGTTATGACATCTATTCTTGATGGTTTTGGTCTACGTGGCCATGTGGACGGGACACATCGCCAGCCACTCCCCAGTGATCCTACTTTGTCTACTTGGCTTCGTGATGAAGCCAGGTCAAGTGTCTTATTATGCAGAGTTCTTCATTGGACATTCGGTTGAGTATCGATTCTTTACCCACCTGTCAGGATATATGGGATTTTCTTGCTGCTCGCTACCGACAGGTGGGTCATGCCCTTCGCTGGTCTCTTTGCCAGCAACTTTCTGCTTCTCAGCAGGGCGATCAGACTGTGGAGGAGTTTTACAGTCAGCTTTGCAAGATTTGGCGTCAGCTGGACTCTATGGCACCCACCGATGCCGGACCTCTCACCCTTCGGTATAGGGAAGAAGAGCGTGTTTTTCAGTTTCTGATGCGTCTCCGGTCAGAGTTTGAGATGGTTCGCTCTCAACTTCTGAATCGTGAGACCCTCTACTCTTTGGAAGAGACTGTCCGGGCCCTTGTTGCTGAAGAGACTCGACTGTGTTCTTTGGCGTCTCACTTCACCTCATCACCTTCTACAGTGTTGGCTATGTCGCGGTTTAGTTTGACTTCTCTGCGCACTGAGGCGCGTACTCCTGCGGTCTGTTCACACTGTAAGAAGCCGGGCCATACTGTTCAGCGCTGCTTTAGTCTTCATCCGGAGCTGAAGGCTCAGTTTGAGCGTGATCGTGCTGCTCGCCGTGGCCGTTCTACTCCTACTGTGTCTTCTAGTCCATCCTCTGATCAGGCGGCTCCTCTCACTGCTGCAGAGCTACGCCAGCTACATACTCTTTTACAGCGCCAGACTACTATACCCTCCTCGTCTTCTGCTGGGGCTGCAGTTCACTCTACCCCATCATCAGGTACAGCTAGTCCCTGGGTTCTGGATTCAGGGGCATCTTTTCATATGACGTCTGAGTGTTCCGCATTACAATCATGTCGGCCGTCCGAGGCTCATATTTCAGTTCAGACAGCTGATGGCACTACTTTACCGGTTACACATCAGGGCATCATTTCTACCACTCAGTTTACTGTTTCTGATGTCTCTTGTGTATCACAGCTGCAGCTATGCCTTATGTCTGTCTCTCAGCTTGCTCGGCTGAAGTGTTTTATTGGGTTTGATGATTCTTTTTGCTATGTGCAGGATCGTCGGACGGGAGCTCTCATTGGACGTGGCCGACTTCACAGTGAACCCGAGGCTTCTTTCTCTATGAGAAATCTCGGGTAGGAGAACTAAACACCTCGTCTCCCCCCCAGAACATATGGATCTACCCGCCAAGAATTTTAAAAGGCTAGAATGAAGAACAAATTCACGGACTCTCGAACTATTCTCTTTTTCCTTCTTCCACTTCATCTGCTTCCGCCTCTCCCTCTGATCATAGCTCTTCCCCTGTCCCACCGCTCTCTATAGTCCAGCCTTCATCTTCTGAGACTTTGTCTTCTTCGTCTTCTGAGCTTTTGTCTTCTTCCTCTCCTGAGATCTCTTTGGATTCTGCTACTCGTGATTTGGCCTCTTCGGATGAGACTTCTACCGATGATCTGCCAGCATCATCATCACCCAGGTATGCACTTCGTGATCGTAGTACGATTTTACCTCCTGCTCGTTATAGTATGCTTCTCACCAGTGATGTTCAGGAGCCTCGCAGCTACCAGGATGCGGCTCACATACCTGAGTGGCAGCTAGCCATGACCGAGGAGCTCTCCGCTTTGGAGCGTACAGGGACTTGGGATGTTGTTCCTTTACCCGCAGGTGCAGTACCCATTACTTGCAAATGGGTTTTCAAAATCAAGACACGGTCGGATGGTTCTATTGAGCGCTATAAAGCGCGTCTTGTTGCTCGGGGATTTCAGCAACAGTATGGCCGTGACTATGAGGAGACGTTTGCTCCTGTTGCTCATATGACCACGGTGCGTACTCTCGTTGCAGTTGCTGCTACTCGTCAGTGGGCTATTTCTCAGATGGATGTGAAGAATGCATTCCTTAATGGTGATCTTCAGGAAGTAGTCTACATGCAGCCACCACCTGGTTATTCTGCACCTCCTGGCCATGTTTGTCGTCTTCGTCGTGCTCTGTATGGTCTTAAACAAACGCCTCGTGCTTGGTTTGCTCGCTTCAGTTCAGTACTTCTGGCTGCTGGTTTTGTTGCTAGTACTCATGATCCGGCCCTATTTGTTCACACTTCTGCTCGTGGTCGGACGCTTATCTTACTCTATGTTGATGATATGTTGATTACGGGGGATGATGAGCAGTATGTTGCCTTTGTTAAGGCGCGTCTCAGTGAGCAGTTCCAGATGTCTGATCTGGGTTCTTTGGGCTATTTCTTGGGTATTCAGGTTCTTTCTACTGCAGATGGCTACTACTTATCTCAAGAACGGTATGTTCTTAATTTACTTGCTCGTTCTGGTCTCACTGACACTCGTACAGCTGCTACACACATGGAGTTGCATCTGCAACTGCGACCCACAGATGGCTCTCCTCTTGAGGATCCCTCTCGATATCGTCACATTGTTGGGAGTTTGGTGTATCTGGCTGTCACTAGGCCGGATATTTCCCATGCTGTTAGTGTCCTTAGTCAGTTTGTCAGTGCTCCCACTCGGTACATTACAGTCATCTCCTGCGGGTACTTCGCTATTTACGTGGCACTTCTTCCCATGGTCTATTCTATTCTCGGACCAGTCAGCTTCACCTACATGCTTACTCTGACTCTACTTGGGCGAGTGATGCTACTGATCGATGTTCTATCACTGGCTATTGCATCTTCATGGGCACTTCTCTGCTTGCTTGGAAGTCTAAGAAACAGTCCGCTGTTTCTCGTTCTAGTGCTGAGGCTGAGCTTCGTGCTTTGGCTACGACCACTGCTGAGATCATCTGGCTTCGCTGGCTTCTTGCTGATTTCGGTGTGACTTGTATTGTTCCGACGTCACTTTTATGTGACAACACGAGTGCTATCCAGATTGCGCATGATCCTGTTAAGCATGAATTAACCAAACATATTGGTGTTGATGCTTTCTTTACTCGTTATCATTGTGACCACGGCACCATTGATCTTCAGTATGTGGCCTCTGATCTTCAGGTTGCAGACTTCTTCACCAAGCCACAGACACGCGATCGTCATGAGTTCAGTCTTTCCAAACTCAATACATTTGAGCCGCCTTGAGTTTAAGGGGGGATGTTAAGTATATGTGTATATGTATTTGATATGTCTAAATCTGTCTTTAGCCCTTAGACTGTTGTATCTATAAATACTGGGCTTTTGACCCTAATACGATTTTGAGGTTAATCTTATCAAGTACAACCTTTCCTGATATAATTCCATATACTTTTTGCACCAATTTTCATGTTCCTGTAAATTTGAGATGTCAGCCTCATTATATGAATACAAAGTGGGATCTGAAATACAATCAGAACTTAGAACTTTCTGTATACAATGGGTTATGTAAGATCAAATCAAACTAAAAAAATTCGGGTAGCATATCCTAAAAATCTTGCCTGCCAACAAAAAGGAGGTTCCAAATTCTCCCATAATTTTTTATGGAATACCTTACCAAGGAAAGGTCAGTGAGGCAAGCTTTTTTGTCCAGTTTGTTTTTCATATCAATTCCTTAATTAGTAAAGGAGAGCCAAACTACATTAATATCATCGGCACCGGCGGTGTCTCGCCATCTCCCACCCTCACATCAGCTCCCTCTCTTGCTGAACTTGGGAAGCACCGGGGAACAGCGTCCAGAGGTGGATGCAAAGGCTATGGTGTCCTGCTTAGTTTCGTAATTCCTCTACAGCTTTGGTCACATTTGTGATTTCTCACCTTTTGGAAAATTGTAGAACTAATATCTAGCCACCTATGATGTAGAGTAATGAAATCGCGAAAAACAATAAGTGCTGGTTGCATCAGTTCAGAACAGAGTTCTCTACATTTTACTTCCGGATCTTCAGAACAAGCAGATTGATCCAACCACAGTAATACTACAGGAAATAAGGTCAAAAGAAAGAAGTGATTAACTTTGAATTTCCATCATGAAGAGCGTTATTACCCGGAAAAGCTGTTCTTTTTCTTTTTCTTGCACTGAAAGGCCATATTGGGATCCTAATATGCGTATTCCAGTGCTTAATCGCAAGCAATCAATGTTGCTTCCGGTTCACAACAGATACAACATTTGTAACAGATACTTTCTCGCAGTATAATTGAGATAACTTCCAAGCAATCTTTGTGATTCTGGAAAGACCAAAAGCAGCAAGTCAAATTTGTATGCAGTTTGCATCAGCAGGTCAACTTTAGTGCTAGCCACAACTGCAATAGTTAGCATCAGCTAGGGCTTTCTCCATGCCTTATCAATCTAGTGCTGTCTTTTGGCACTATCCTTTTCCTCAGATTGTTTGGAAACAACTAAGAAGGAATGAAGGATCCAAATTGGCACAACTCTTTGCCTTCTTCTGGTTGCAATCTTTTATCTTGCATGGCTTTAACAATGGTTAGAACATATATATTTGCAATCTCTTGTAGAGCTGTAAGCATAACGCAGACTATTGCTGGGTTGTAGTAATGGTTGGGAGATATTTGATTGTGCTTAGGTCAGTCGCACAGCTTTGAGCAATGGCTTTTCAGAAAATCAATCTTTTCTTTTGCAAAAATTAGCATACCATACCTTACACAAGCTACTACAGATTCAATCTTTACATCATGAGATCAGCGACGGCCTCGCCAGCGGCGCGAACTGCGGCGGAGCTCGGCCTCGTCTCCGCGAGCGGCGGCCATCATGGCTAGGGTTTGGTGGTGGAGAAAAACTGATATGGTGGCGAGGCCATCGAGCGGCGGCGAACCGGGGCTCCAGTGTTTGGGGTGAGAAGGCCATCAGAGAAAAATTCATATTAAAGATAAAAAGGAAGAGGGCAACTATATCAAACATAGAAAACGCCCACTTTACATCATATATAAACTTTCATTAATAAATATATCGCTTACATAATATATAAATTTCATTAATAAATATATCGACTATCTTTACAATGTTTAAAGAGAAAAAAAAATTTTAAAACCTAGCTATTCCGAACAGCACTCACATAAGACAATTCAACCGATCCCATCCACAAAAAACCTTTACTTTCTTTTACTTCACTCAATGTCACATCTTTTGCTGCTCTCATTTTTTGAATGATCTGACCATCAGCATTAAGTCTAACACCAACTAGATGACTGTCTGGACCATTAAGAGGCTCGTTCTTCTCACGGTTTAGTGCGACTAGGTACCCACCTCTTTGATCAGCCCTCACATTATCTGGGTAGCCTGGTAGGTCGATAAAGAACTCGAATTTACCTTTCTTCTGTCCTTGAATCCAATATTTATATAATTGGCAAGGTGAGGTAAGGGCGACAACTATGTGTGTTCGGTCAGCACTGATGGCAACACCATTGGGGTACCATAGACCAGTTTGGAGTACAGTCACTTTATTCGTTCGTGGATCATATTTCAAAAGGCGGCCGGTGTTGTCTCCATCAATTGTAATCAATATATTGTTACTTCGCTCATATACTGTGCTGCTATCCGTAAAATAAACATCACCGGTCACTTGGTCGATATCCAGTCCATTCACAAAATTAAAAGGTACATCGTCCGCCTCTGTCGCCAACACAACTGCTTCTCCACCTCTTGGTCCCACTCTCATCAATCCTTGATACGCATCAGCAATATATAAATATCCGGATTTCCTGTGGAACTGCAAGCCTAGAGGCCTACCACATGTATGCTCCAAGACTGTCGTGCCATTATACGATGCGCACAGATGGAAATTCCTCTTGTAACTGGGGTTATAGGCAAAAGTTTTCCATCCAACTCCCCTACCACCCCACTTCAGAATACGCCCGTCGGAAACACTGGTGTACGGTCCACCACCCCTGACATCAAAGACAATGCTTTCGGGACCGGTTAGAGATGAGCCTAGTTGCAAACGTAGACTCTGATGAACATCGATGGTGGTTGCCTGATCGCCCGTACAAGATGAGAGCTCAACTGCCGTCAAGCATATCACAAAAAGGGATAGCAGCGCTGTTTTGCGTAGGCTCTCCATATATGTTTGTGAAAGATTTTTTAAGATATTATTTTTGGTTGTGGACATTGAGTAAATATGATGTTCTTATATAGATGCTCGGTATAGAAGAGTTTGCTTGAGGCTCTCGAAATATACAATACGAATATGAATCAAACTACATTTATGTACAACAGAAGGTGTTTTTATGTTTGGAGCAAACCAAGACGTATCCATTAAGGATTCTTCAACTTAACAGTTCGGATTAAATATGCAGGCACGAAGATGGAGTCCGAAGGCGTCAAAAGATGCGCTCGCTATGCCATGTGTCCAGCGATTTGAGGATCTCCTGACCTAACATCAAGCCGTCATTGTGAGTTGCTGACTCATTTGGCTTTGATGTTTCTCAAATCTAGCTCTGTGGTAGAGTTTCCCTTCAACACCTGGAGCATGACACAAGCTTTGTCTTGCCTTGCCTATGCTTATGCCTTCATGCATGCTCCTCTTGCTAGACGGCACCGTGATAATATTTTACAACAGTTGCTTATCAAAAATCATTACGAGAAGCAGATTATCTATTAGTGCATGCATCCCCATTTATTGGCCCAGATTTACTGATTTTGACATCATTGCTTTGGACAGGAGATGCTGCTGCTATTTTGGTACACTCTTATCATACTCTTTTATTTGGGGTGTGGCATAACTACTCGTGTTGACCGTGGAGAACAAATCAGCGAACAAATATGAAATTTGGTGATTGAAGCCTGAAATTGTTTTAGCTAGCTTCTGGTATTGTAAATCGTGAGCTTGCGTTAGCTATTAGCTTGTTAATTTTGTTGATCAACCACAATTTTGAAAATTTGTAACTCTTAAAATTATGAGTAAATTACATCAAAAAATTCCAAACTAACTTGTCTTGGTGTGCCACTTAGATTTCTTAACTTGAATATTATTTTTATAAATCTATAAACTTATCTAATAGTGCCACTTATGTCTTTCTGGTAGTTAAGTATCCAAAAATGATATTCCAAAACTTAATGACATTATCATGCAAGTTAAGACACATAAATGGCATAACTAAACTAGTTTAGAGACTCAGTGTGGTTCATAACGATGGACTTAATTAAAACAATCAAGCAAGTTTGAGATCATCTAGGAGAAATTAAGTTAAATATTTTAGTAAAGTACTTGTGCTGTTGTAAACGAATAATTATATATGTTTGTGAAAGATTTTTTTGAGATATTGTTATTGATTGTAGACGTAGAGCACACATTATGTTTTTACATAGATATTTGTTATGAGCGAGTTTGTTTCAGGCTCTTTAAATTTACGATACGAATGTGAATCGGATGATATTTATACATAATAAGAGATTTTAACGTATCAAGTCAAGCCATAGCATATCTATTAAGGATTCTTGAATTAACAATGCGAATTAATGCAGGTATGTATCCGATAAACACTACAATGATGAGTTATCCGACTTCAATAAAGCCTGTTTGTTCACTCATTCGTTTTGAGATTTCATTCAAGCTGACTTAGGGTCTGTTTGGAAGTCTAAGATTTGATATGTTTTTGAGTGGATTTTATGAGTGAGATTAAAATCTAAATTGTATTTAAGAAGGTTTTTGGATGGTAAGATCCGGAATTCTAAACAGAATAGGAATCCCAATCCGGGTGGTTGGAAAATTTGGCTGAGGCCCGGAAAGCAAGCCTGCCTTCTCGTGTGGTCCTCCTCGCCCATATCGCTCCACCTCCTCACCCGCGTCGCCGCCCTCCACCTCCCTCCTCGGCGGCGTCACCGCCCTCCACCTCGCCGCGCGTCGCCTCCTCGCCCTCGTCACCGAAGTTGCGCTCCTCCTCGCCCGCGTCGCCGCCCTCCACCTCCCTCCTCGCGCGTCACCTCGCCCCCTCCCTCCTCACGCCTCCACCTCCTCGCACGTCGTCCAGGTACCTCCCCCTCCTCCTGCACTTACGTATCTTTTATTGTTTCGGTGTTCAGATCTATTACGATGCTATGAAATTAGATCCTGCACTTACGTAGAAATTCCAGAGGAGTGAACTGGTCTTGCTTGAAGCTTATCTTTCTCGGCAGAAATTAGATCCCGCACTTACCTAATTTATTCTCAAGGGCAATAACTGTCCATATGGAACTCTTTCTGATGCATCCATCATTATGCTTCTTCATTATGCTTCTTGGAGGATTCATGTCCATTTCTGTCTTTACACCACAAGTCCTCTCTGCAATGACCTTTTGATCTGGATAAGTCTAGTGCTTCATGCCATGCTGCAACTTTGTGAAGTGTAAACAATAATGCATTGAACATTGCTAGTAGGACCAAAGAGAATAACAAAGAAACCCCATAAAGTTTGAACTCTGATGAACAAAGTCTGTCTCTGAGAATATCTGAGGATTGAGGTATTGGAAATTGAGGCTGGCATTGTACCCTCAGAGATTAGTAGGAGCATTTGAAGTTATGAGCTTATAATGGCTTGTTTCTTGTTAAAATGGTGAAGTTGTTAAAGATTAGTATGAGGTATTTCAAACTGAATATTTCTCTTTGATTGTTGGAGTAAGATCAGGTTACTATGTAGGTATGTGTGTATGTATGCATGTAGCTAGTTTACAGTTTTATTCCCTGCTATTACTGACCAGTAACTTCCACTGTTCCAATAGCCAGGGCAGTATATATCTAATAATGTTAATGTTTAGTGGTAATGGTAGTTTTATGATTCACTTTGAGAATTAAGAGATACTTGATTTGGTTTTTATGATTCACTTGAGAATGGAACATATTATTTGTCATGTTTGCACATTCTAATGCTTTTTGCGATAAATTGTGAGAACTTGTGGTTTATAAGGAGCTGTGAATCATTTCTTTATTCATCACTTATATATGGCTTGTGTGTGTGTGTGTGTGGGTGTGTGTGTGTGTATGAATATATGTAGCATACAGCCTTTTCTTTCCAATCCCATCATATACATAATTACATATTTTTGATATGATCCTGCTTTCAAATGTATATTTTTGTGCATGCCCTTTAAATCTCTGCATGCACATACTTCATGATCAAACTTTTACCTTTGGTCTCAATTATAAAGTGGTGAAGTATTGTGTATGCATGCATGCATATTCTAATATATCCTTGTACATGATGATGGTAGAGTTAGCTCTCTGATGAGAAATTTTGGAATATATATGAAACCTTTAGAATGGATTATTATAGACACTTTATATGAAACTATATTAAAGTTGTACTACTCAGGGCACAATAAGCTATAATCCTCTATGACATTATGCCTTTATAGTTCAAGAAAAATACTTCATACTCTTACTATTCTTAGCAAGAAACTAAGGTCTCTTGTGAATTTCCAATAATTTTATTGGTTTAAAGTTCATAAATTTGATCATCCATACAATCCAAAGGTTGTTGGATACTAGTGATTTTTAGACTCACATGTTGCTTCTTCTTTCTTCTTCTTATGTTTTCTGAAGAGAATTATTACTCAGGCACTTTGGAGGCAACAAAGTTGCTTATAGTTCTAACCTAATCCCACAAATTCTCTCTTGAAAGTACATTTAATTTCTTGCATCCACATCTGTGTCACTGTGTCATGTGGCTCTTAAACTATTAAAAAAAAAAAGCATTGGTCTGAATGGCTCTCAGTTAGGAATTTAGATATAGTTCTCATTAAATCTTGTGTTCTTGAGAATATCTATCTTTTTTTGAGGGACATGAGAATTTGGTTAATTTTATGCCTAATCTAGTATATCTGGCTCATCTTCTTATGCTCTCCCCGCTCTGCTATTACATATCTCTTTAAATCTTGTGTTCTTGAGAATATCTATCTGTTTATATCTGGCTCATCTCACTATATAACAGCTGCATATATAGTGATTGAAATCTTGAGTTAATCCAAGATTTCATATTAACAGATCTCTGTTAGTGCCAAGCATCAGTTGCTATTACATATCTCTGTTAAATTTGAAATCGTGAGTTCGTCCAAGTTTTTTTTTGCTGCATATATATTGTTTTGTTGCCTTGTTTGTTTGTTTCTAGCTTAACCATAGTGCTTTCTCGAAAAATGATCTACACAGTTTCTATTGAGGTTCTGGTTTCAATTAAAGACTGCATTAATTTATGCAGTGACATGAGCTCACTTGCATTCTTGCTTGTGATGCCTGTGAAAGAAAGAGTTGCAATGTCAGCAAAAGAAAACTCTAGTGTTGTTCTGTTCCAATGAAGCGGCATGGTGGCACTACAGTTTTGCAGTATTTTGACCATTTCTGGTTCATGTTCTTGTGTTGGGAAATAGATCACAGATAACTGATTTTGTTATTGAAATATTTTTTTTGGTAATTGCATACTGCTGTGTCATGTTTAATGATTTTGATATCTAAACTTTATCATATCTAAACTTGATCATTGATCAACAATAGTTCAATACAAGCAATTTACAGCATCTTCCTATGATCTCTAATCAGTATAAGTCCTTGTTACTTCTAATTTCCAAGTGAGTGTCAACTTGTTTTGTTTGAGTACTCAGCTTGAATTTTAGCAGCATGTTTGTAATATGTCGTATTTTTTCTGTTTTTCAATGTGAAATGACCATTTGAACTTTTAAGTTTTGAATCATTGAAGAACTTCGGATCATATATACTGTTGTAACTCACAGGTTTCAGAGCTGATTTGCATGTTATAACTTGCAAATTTGATTAATTTTCATCTAATTCTAAACTTGTGAACTTTAGGCATGCTTTAGCTCTCACATTTGGAGTTTTGGACTAGTTCGAGTCTGATTTGTCATGCTATAATTTATATTTATGTCTTTTTATTGACAAATAGAAAACATAAAAACATCTCAAAAATCTGCATCCAAACACCCAAGGAGTAAGATCCTGATTGGATTCAAACACCACCCAAGATCTTAATCTTAGTATGATTTATATATGGGAGGAATTTATGTGGTGGGAATTTTCTAAGGGGATTTTATCCCGGCTTGGAAAATTTTCTTAGTCACCCAAACAGGGCCTTAGGCTCGCTCGAGACCCATGGATTTTGCTGTATGCAATTACCAAAATATTGAGCTCTCATTGCACCGGCCTCACGACATGCCGGAGAGCTTGTCAAGGAAAGGGGACAAGATTAGACTGCATGTAAAGTTTGCCCTGTTCAGCTATGACACACAAGCACCTGAGAAGATTTATGTTCATCTGATTTTTGTAGACAGTACAGCACAGATTGTATATCTTTGTATGTATGTAGATTTTAGGATTTTGGGAAGCTGCCTTTGGATATGAAATTTTTTTTTCTCTTATTGGGGTATATGCTTTGTATACAGGACAAGCAAATAAAACAATGAGCTTGTTGTACTTTCTTTGGAGATCTTGTGTTGATGTGTTACTTTCCATTCTGGTATTTGGTGTGTGTAAAATATGATGGGAAATATCTTTATTTTTGATGTATTACTTATTTTTTGAGATCTTATGTTGAAGTGTCAATGCTTTGCTTGCTGCTCTTTTTTGCAGTCGGCAAATTGCCTAATGTAAATCTTGGAAGCCCATTAGACCTCTTGTTCTCTTTATTGTACATCTTAAGTTAATTATGCATGCCAAATGTCCCAGTACTCTAAAAATATCTTGGGAACTCTTTGCATGCACTTCGTCTGTGTGCACATAGGCTAGACTGCTTGAGCCCAGTAGACCTGTTGGATCCAGGTAAGCATTAGCAAAACTTTGCGGTGACTATTTAGCCAACTTTCTCTTATTATTTAAATAATTAAGAAATTTTTTTTCGGTGTCATTGTAAAAATTATGATTTATGAGGATGACAAAGTGAGATCAGATTCACATGCAGTAGAAATACAAAATATTGAAATTTTACAGTGACAAATAAATTTTTCTCGAAAATTTAGTTTTTGTGTTTCGTCCACCTTGGATTATCAATAGTTTGCACATTGTTTGTAGATTGCACAAAATTAACCAAATTTTAGCCAATATCGGTTATAGCAGTCAGAAGAGGGATTTCTGGTAAATATCAATGGCGGATCGGCTATCCTTGGAAAACCACAATTTTGTTGGACCTAAGTAGGTGTAAAAACTGATCGTATCTGGGTGAATAGTACTTAACCCATATCAAAGATTATATTTTTCCAGGATATAGATACAAATTCGAATACTGATAGAGATGGAGACGTCGAATAGTTATCTATCTGAATGAATCTGAATATAGTCCCAAATATAAGGTTGGATATTACAGACAACAAAATTACTGACAAACCAATTTTCATTAAAACAAATTGGACAAGATATCACTATAAGTCAAAAATTTAAAGTCCAATGTAATCAATACCATACATGATCATTCATAAGAGCACTCAATACAGATCGGCAGAGCAAAGATGCATCTAGCTGGAAGGTGCAGATCAAAGAGAGGGGTGGCAGTCGAAGCACGAAGTCTTTGCCAGATGGAATACCAACATTGAGCTCTCATTTCATGCAGTGGGAGTGCAGGACGTACACCCCTCCCAGAAGCAAGAGCCTGTGCGTCTCTCACTTCATGCAGTTCGTCAACATGTCTGAGAGCTTGTCAAGAAAGTGGAGCAACATTAGTTGTAAGTAAAGTTTGCACTGCTGAACTATATGATTCATAGGCATCTAAGGAGACTATTATGTTCAGCTGACCTTTGTACATAGTATAGAAAATATTGCATATCTTTGTAAGTAGATTTCAGGATTTTGGGAAGCAGACCTAGGAAATGATTTGTTATTGGCTTTTTGTTGTTTCTTCTTATCGGGGCTACAAGAATTATGTAGAGAAGAAATTAAACCAATGAGCACTATGTCGAAAGATGCTTCATTCTGGAATTCTTTTCCTTGTCGTAACTTCATTTGGTGCATGTAAATTATTGTGAGAAATTTCTTTTGTTTTGATGTGTAACTGCTTTGCTGGCTACTCATATTTGGAGCAGGCAATTGCCTATGTAAATCTTGGAGATCTTTTGGCCTCTTTGCTTGTAATTCTTAAGTTAATTTCAAAACCAAATGTTCCAATACTCTAAAAAATCTTGGAAACTCTTTGTATGCAATTTGTCTGCGTGCACATAGGCTCAACTATTAGAGCCCGATAGATCTGTCGGATCCAGGGTTCCAAATGCAATCTTTTTTCCAGATAATTCCCAGATAGGGCATGTAAGCATTGCAAAAACTTTGCAGTGACTATTAGCCAATTTTCTTTCTTTTCTTTTTTTTTTTTTAAAAAATAATTAGTTTTTGTGCTTCCTCGGCCTTAGATTATCTATAGCTTTTTACATTATTTGAAAATAGCATAAAATTAACTCACTTCTTAGATTAGCTACCAGTTATAGCAGTTAGGAGAGAGATTTTGGGTAAACATCTATGGCTGATCGGCTACCTATGGGAAATCACAACCTTGTTGGACCCAAGTAGGAGTAAAAATTGGTTGGATCCAGGCTGAAAAGTACTTAACCCATATCTAGAATCATATTTTTCTCATATATGGATACAGATTCAAATATTGATGGAGATGGAGACGAAGTCCGATAGTTATGGACCTGAATACAAATCGGGTTCGAGTTGAATCTGAATACGGTCCAGATATACAGTTGGATATTATGGACAACAAATATAATGACAAACCTATTTCATGAAACAAATCGGATGACAATCATTAGAAGTCAAAAAATTTGGAGTGCGACGTAATCAATGGCGCCGTACATGATCATTGATAATAGTACTCCGTTACAACATGCTCATAATAATAACTAATAAGGGAATGCCGCCTAAGTTAAACATTGTTCACAGACAAAACAAAACCGAAAATTTTTATTAATAACTCAAAGTAAAACAAAATTTAAAAATGACTCACAGTTTATCGAAATTACAAAAATGACTTTTTTGACATGATAAGTCAATTATCGCGGTCTGAAACCACGACAGAACGATTTATCGCGCCTCACAAACCTTTTCCCGACGACATCCGGGACAAAAATCTTTTCTCGATGCCATCCGCGATATAAAATAGCCAGCGGTCGAGTGGCTCTTTGGTTGAAAGTTTGAGTGGTCGAAGATTTGTAACCTTTTTTTATAAGCGACTAAAAAAAATAAAGTATTACTATGTCGAATTGCAACAACTCTTAGTAACATGTCCTAATCTAGCTGGTTAAGACGTTGGTCTCTTTGCCCTTGGGTCAGTTCGAATCCTACTTGCTACAATGCAAAATATTTTTTTCTAGTCGAGTTTGAGAACGTGAGTCACCTGGTTGAGTGGAGCACTTGTTGAGCCTAGGGGACTCAACAAGCCGGTTCCACTCCACCTTTCGACCAGAAGACCACTCGACCGTTGGTTAGTTTCTGTCATGGATGGCGTTGGGAAAAGATTTGTGACGCGTGATAAATCTTTTTGTCGTAGTTTCAGATCGCGATAATTGACTTATCGTGCCTAAAAAAATCAGTTTTGTAATTTCGTCAAACTGTGGGTTATTTTTCAAATTATTTTTTTTATTTTGGGTTATTAATAAAAACTTTTCAACAAAACCATATACATTGTTCAGAAACAAGAAACAAAACAATTGGTTCCATCACATAACGAAGCACAGCGTAGCTGAGAGTTCCTACGAATGAAAATAATTAATTAAATTATAATATACCATGGAATGATCATAACCATAATATTACAGCACACACGTCTCGAAACACCTATTATACACCATAAGAAAATAAAATTTGAATTAAGAGCATATATGATCCGGGAGGATCTCCAAGTCCTGATCGCATGTGGCTTCGCGACCAAGTCCTGATCGCATGCGGCTTCACGACCAAATCCTGATCGCATACGGCTTCGCGACCTTAACCGTGTTCGGAAAGGATTCGCGACCATGGATTGGTCCGCGACCAGGAAAAGGAATTTGTTCCCTGTTCGGAATAGTAATAAGATCCGAATGTGTATAACTAAGCTTATCTGGTTAGGATTAGTTATATGAGTCTAATACGTTTAGGTTATTGAGTCTGATACGTACTCATACGATTGGACTATAAATACCTTGTAATAGGTCTAGTTTAGATCATCGAACTCAATCGAAGAGTCATAGAACTTATTTGAGTTTTAGACACTTATAGTTCCTTCGACGTAGACAAGTGTGTCTAACGTTCGACGTGTAAAGCCCTCTTTGAAATAAAGAGTTGTGCAATTACTTTGGGTTTCGGTCTTTCCGAGTAAGATCCCGTTATTCCGCATATTAGAATCTGGGCGAGCCTAGTGCGAAAATAAGACTAGGTCTCAAACGGATCAAGTTGGTATCAGAGCAACTTTCCTATCCTGTGGATGGTGAAAACTCGCCAGGGTTACAAAACTTCCGGCGAAATTCCAGGCGATCAATTGACGGTTCCTACAGCTGCGTCTCCGACAATGTCTGACGATACCTCCGTTCAAGCTAACCTAGCCGAAAAAGTGGCTAAGCTCTCCACCGACATGGAAAACGTGCTTGCTTGGATTAAGCAGCAGGCCATGATTGTACCTCCTGAAGTAGGGAAGGTTATGGGTGAGAAGACTGGTGAAGACTTGCGCAGGGCAGACGAAGATGAAGACGAAGGCGACAACAAGACCGACGACCTCGCCAATACCTCCTTAGCTGTCGGATCTTTTAAAGTCGACGCTAAGATTGATATACCCATATATGATGGGGTGATCGATGCCGAGAAGCTGGATTCTTGGATCGACCAACTTGAGACCTACTTTGACCTTAAAGGGTTCAGTAGCGCTCAAAAGGTCAAATTTGCACCTTTGAAGATGAAGGACCACGCCAAGACATGGTGGAAGGCCCTTGTCGCCAGTGGTGAAGCTGACGACCTTGCGTGGGGTCAATTCAAACGACTTCTGCGACAAGAATTCTATCCGATGGGCTACCTTGAGGAGAGATGGGAGCGTTGGCACCGATTGTACCAACGGCGCGACCAGACCGTCCAAGACTATACGACAGAGTTTCGACGACAAGCAATGGTCATTGGCATCTCACTATCCGACCCTCATGTATTTCGGAAGTACACATCTGGATTTCAGAAATTGATCAGTACTGAGCTAAGTCTGTTCGGCGTCCAAGATATCGCGACCGCGAGCACAACTGCTATGGCGATCGAGAAGAAGAACAAATCCCGCAGCGACAAAAGCACGAAGGAAAGTGCGACCTCGACAAAGAAAAAGCCGAGTCCGAAGAAGAAATCGGGCACGGGTGCTTTCTGCGAACATTGTCAAGTTGCGGGGCATACGAAGGACAAATGCTACAAGCTTCATCCTGAGCTTCGACCAAAGAAAAACGGACCAGGGAAAAGAACAACCACGGCTACTGCGACTTCACCCGACGAAGAAGTTGTCCGAGTGAATTCGGTTAATGAGGCGGATACGACCTTGTCTCTGATGGCAATGCCGAAGGAGAAGGGTTCGGATCCACCGAACGACCATCACCCGACGGAGGACTTGTTCACCATCAACATCCAGGTGAAGCACGAAGTGGTCGCAGCGATATTCGATCCAGGAAGTCAAAAGAATTTGGTCTCCGCTGGACTGGTTCGGCGACTTGGTTTGAAGACAACCACACACCCGCGACCATATCCGCTGGGTTGGTTTACATCCGACGTGAACCAACAGATTACTAGTCAGTGTGTGTTGAAGTTTGCGATCTCTGCACGGTATATCGATGAGGTGCAATGCGATGTTGTCCCTATCGATATCTGTCAGGTGATCTTTGGGAGTCCGTATCTGTATGATCGAGACGCTCATTTCCGTCGGCGAGCCCAAGAGTACGACCTCACCAAAGACGGGGTTAAGTTCGTAATCAGTAGAGACGTCCACGTCAACACTTCGAACTTGATTACCGCAAATCAAGCCAAACGGATTGTTAATGCATGTCACAAGTATGTGCTTGTCATGATTCGACCCATTGGACAAAGTGAGGGTACTCGACCAGCATTGTCGTTGGCGTGCCAAGAAGATTCTGGTCGTTTGTCGGGACTACTGGAGAAATACAGTGATCTGTTTGAGACTACCCAGGGTTGTCCACTGAAACGTCCAGTCGAGCACGAAATTCAGCTTGTGTCCGATGCGACACTGCCCAATCTAAGTATGTATCGCAACTCAGTATTGGAGAATGAAGAGATCAAAAGACAACTTGGTGAGTTGCTGAACGATGGTGTCATTCAACCAAGTAGTTCACCTTGTGGATCTCCTGTGGTGTTAGTACCAAAGAAAGATGGGACTTGGCGTATGTGCATCGACTATCGAGCCCTAAACAAGATCACCATCAAGAACTGGTACCCCCTTCCCCGTATTGACGACCTGTTAGACCAATTGAAGCATGCTATTGTCTTCTCCAAATTGGATCTTAAGTCAGGATATCATCAAGTCAGCATCCGAGAGGAGGATACGTGGAAGACCGCGTTCAAAACACGACAAGGTCTGTTCGAATGGCTGGTCATGCCGTTTGGTCTCTGCAACGCCCCTGCAACTTTCATGCGTCTTATGAATGACGTTTTGAGACCGTTCATCGACGACTTTGTCATCGTTTACCTCGACGACATACTAGTTTATAGTCAATCGTGGGATGAGCACCTCATTCATGTCAAAAAGGTGTTCGATCAGCTTCGGCAACATCGACTTCGCCTCAACCGTAAGAAGTGCGAGTTCGGTCAGCAAACTCTACTTTACCTCGGATTCATAGTCGGCAACGGTACGTTGCAAATCGACCCAGATAAGGTAAACGTGATTCGCGAGTGGCCGCGACCACGAACAGTTACGGATGTGCGTAGTTTTGTGGGAGCATGCCAATATCTTCGGAAGTTCATCCGACACTTCTCGATTGTGGCTTCTCCATTGCATGCATTAACCAGGATCAATCAGAAGTTCGAGTGGACAGGGAAAATGAGGACACGTTTCTCTTGCTGAAAAGGAAGATCAGCGAGGCGCCTGTGTTAGCTTTGCCGAATCTCCAGAAACCGTTCGAGCTAGAAACCGATGCCTCAGGTTATGCAATGGGCGCAGTGCTCATGCAAGAAGGTCGACCAGTGGCATATCACTCCGAGTTATTCCAGGGAGCTCAGAAGAACTACCCGACTTATGATAAGGAGTTATGCGCACTGCATCAGGCTGTGAAACATTGGCGGTGTTACCTCTTGGGAAAAGAGACGGTTGTCCACACCGACCATCAACCATTGCAATATTTGCAGACTCAGTCCAAGCTACAGCAAGCTCGACACATGAAGTGGATGTCGTATCTGCAGCAGTTCAATCTGGTGATTAAGTACAAAAAGGGCGTACACAACAAATTGGCGGACATGTTGTCGCGACCACCAGTTACGACCCTCTGTTTATCAGCGTTCATGCAGATCGAGCCCTCATGTCATGATGACTATGCCACTATGTACAGTGAAGACCCTGATTTTCAAACAGTACTGACTGAGCTCGAAACAGGGAAACCTACGGAGTTCGTTCGTCGAGAAGGACTCTTGTACAAGGGCAATTTACTTTGTATACCTCGTGGAGCACCTCGAATTCAATGGTTGCGAGAAGCGCATACATCGAAGGTAGCTGGTCACTTTGGGGTTACAAAGACGTTGCAAAATCTTCACCGACATGTGTTTTGGCCGCGTATGCAGCAAGATGTGGCTAGCTTTGTTCGAGGCTGTGGTCTCTGCAGCATCTCGAAACCGGCAAACCGAAAAATAGGTTTGTACACTCCTTTGCCAGTTCCATCGTGACCATGGGAAAGCATATCTATGGATTTCTTGGGAGGATTGCCTAAGACCCGACGTGGCAACGACTATCTATTCATGGTCGTTGATCGGTTCTCCAAAATGATTATTCTTATACCTTGTCGGAAGACTATCACGGGAGAAGAGGCAGCTCGGGTATTCTTTCAACACGTTTGGACACACTTCGGACTGCCGACTTCTATTGTGTCTGATCGCGATACCCGGTTCCTTAGTCACTTTTGGCGATCGCTCTGGACGATGATGGACACCAAGCTGAAGAGGAGTACTGCTTTTCATCCGCAAACTGATGGTCAAACCGAGGTGGTTAATCGCACAGTTGTTCATCTTTTGAGAGGATATAACTCGAAGCACCCGAAGACCTGGGATGGAAGCATACCGTACCTGCAGTTTGCTTTTAATTGAGCAGTGCATGGTTCGACTGGAAAGTCACCGTTTGAGGTTTGTTTAGGATTTCTACCACAGAGTCCATTCGACATGGAGTTTGTGATCCCTACCTCAGCATAGAACAGCAAGGAAGCATCCGATCAGGATCGAGCACAAAAGTTCCTGGAAGGTATTCAACGACTCCATCGTGAGGTTGAACAGAACTTGCTGAAAGCTCAACTCAAGTACAAGGCGCGACATGATCGGCACCGAGTTGATGCGCAATTTCAAGAAGGTGATATGGTATGGTTACATCTGAGTAAGGAGAGACTTAAAGGTGAAGGTAAGAAGCTCAAACCCATTCGTTACGGTCCTTTTCGGATTTTGCGGAAAGTGGGTAATAATGCTTGTCAGCTCGAGTTACCTCCATACATGGATATTTACTCGGTTGTTAATGTTGAGCACCTCAAACTCTTTGAGCCTTCAATGCTGGATGATGAGCCAGATACTATAGTACCATCTGTTGAAGACTTGGTCTATCAACGAGACGAACCTTTATGTGAAGATGTGATTCTGGAGAAGAAAGTAACTACCACCCGCAGTGGCACCAAAGAGACTTTTCGAATCGGTCGGAAAGATCAACGAGCACGTGCGGCAAAGTGGTACACCAAAGAAGATGGACAAGCCCAATTTCCACATCTCCAGTTCAATCGAGCGGTCGCAACAGGGGTTGGCTCCTTCTCAACAAGGGAGTCATGATCCGGGAGGATCTCTAAGTCCTGATCGTATGTGGCTTCGCGACCAAGTCCTGATCGCATGCGGCTTCACGACCAAATCCTGATCGCATACGGCTTCGCGACCTTAACCGTGTTCGGAAAGGATTCGCGACCATGGATTGGTCCGCGACCAGGAAAAGGAATTTGTTCCCTGTTCGGAATAGTAATCAGATCCGAATGTGTATAACTAAGCTTATCTGGTTAGGATTAGTTATATGAGTCTAATACGTTTAGGTTATTGAGTCTGATACGTACTCATACGATTGGACTATAAATACCTTGTAATAGGTCTAGTTTAGATCATCGAACTCAATCGAAGAGTCATAGAACTTATTTGAGTTTTAGACACTTATAGTTCCTTCGACTTAGACAAGTGTGTCTAACGTTCGATGTGTAAAGCCCTCTTTGAAATAAAGAGTTGTGCAATTACTTTGGGTTTCGGTCTTTCGGAGTAAGATCCCGTTATTCCGCATATTAGAATCTGGGCGAGCCTAGTGCGAAAACAAGACTAGGTCTCAAACGGATCAATATATGTGATACGCCTCCAAAATCTGGGAAGATCTGACCCTATAACAACAGAGTTTTTTTTTACTATTAACCCACAGTTAAAAACTAATTTCGAAATTAACCCACAGTTACGATAATTTGCAAAAATGGCCTGCCACGTCAGCTTGTCGAGCTCCCAGAGCTCGACAAGCGAGTAGTCGCACGGACACGTACTAGTCGTGGTCGAGAGCCACGACTAGGGTTTGTCGTGCCCCACGACCACGACAAGTCGTGTACTGTGCGTGGTTGTCGAGTCTCTCGACCACGACCACTCGTCTGCTGCTTGTCGTGCCTTGAAGCCGCGACAAGTGAAAAAATAATTTTTGCTGCAACGGGGATTCGAACCCGAGCCACTTGTTTGCTGCTGAGAACTCCCACCAGCTGAGCTACGAAGCTTATTTGACATAAGGGCAGTATACATTATAATATTGTGCAACTTGTCGAGTTTCCAGAACTCGACAACTTGCTGCTGGTCCCCCCTTTATTTTGGTCCCCCTGCTAGCTAACTCACTCACACACACAAACAGCAGCATCAGCAACAACACACACATACACATTTCATCTTTCAACCCTAGATCTAGCAAAATCCGTCCGATAAATTTATTTGGTGTAGAAGAGAAAGTTGTAGAGAATTGGGAGTTCTTCGAAAAGAGGTAATTTTTTTCGAAATGCATTTAAGATTCTGTTAATTATGTTGCTAATGACGTGATTAGAGTTTATATTTATGTTTATGTGTATACAAGAGTAGGTATTATATTTTTAGGAATATGTTTAGGAAATATGTGCATTTGTATGTATGTTTGTAAAATAGATTTTTTTAAATGTATGTGTGTATGTATGTTTGGAAATGAATGTGTATATGTTTAAAAATAGGGGTTTATAAATGTATGTGTGTGTTTGAAAAATATATTTTAGAAATATATGTGTGTATGTTTGGAAAAATAGGGTTTTTAAATGTATGTTTGTATGTTTGGAAAATAGGTTTTTGAAATGTATGTGTGTATGTTTAGAAATATATGTGTGTATGTTTGGAAAAATAGGGTTTTTAAATATATGTTTGTATGTTTGGAAAATAGGTTTTTGAAATGTATGTGTGTATGTTTAGAAATATATGTGTGTGTATGTTTGGAAAAATAGGGTTTTTAAATATATGTTTGTATGTTTGGAAAATAGGTTTTTGAAATGTATGTGTGTATGTTTAGAAATATATGTGTGTGTATGTTTGGAAAATATGTTTTTGAAATGTATGTGTGTATGTTTACAAATATATGTGTGTGTATGTTTGGAAATAGGTTTTTGAAATGTATGTGTGTATGTTTAGAAATATATGTGTGTGTATGTTTGGAAAATAAGTTTTTGAAATGTATGTGTGTATGTTTAGAAATATATGTGTGTGTATGTTTGGAAAATATGTTTTTGAAATGTATGTGTGTATGTTTAGAAATATATGTGTGTATGTTTGGAAAAATAGGGTTTTTAAATATATGTTTGTATGTTTAGAAATATATGTGTGTATGTTTGGAAAAATAGGGTTTTTAAATATATGTGTGTATGTTTGGAAAAATAGGGTTTTTAAATATATGTGTGTATGTTTGAAAAATAGGGTTTTTAAATATATGTGTGTATGTTTGAAAAAATAGGGTTTTTAAATATATGTGTGTATGTTTGGAAAAATAGGGTTTTTAAATATATGTGTGTATGTTTGGAAAATAGGTTTTTGAAATGTATGTGTGTATGTTTAGAAATATATGTGTGTATGTTTGGAAAAATAGGGTTTTTAAATATATGTTTGTATGTTTAGAAATATATGTGTGTATGTTTGGAAAAATAGGGTTTTTAAATATATGTGTGTATGTTTGGAAAATAGGGTTTTTAAATATATGTGTATTTCGTTTTAGAAACTATGTGCACACAATAGAAAATATAAAATTAGGTTATTTTTAATTGTGCACATGCATACTGTATGTCTAAAAATTAGGTTTTGGACATATATGTGTATGTATTTAGAAATTATGAAACTAGGCTATTTTCAATTACATGCATGCATGCTCTATGTTTAGAAATTATGTTTTTTAAAATTAGGTTATTTTTAATTGTGCACATGCATACTCTATGTTTAAGAATTAGGTTTTGTAAAATATATATGTGTATGTATTTAGAAATTATGAAACTAGGTTATTTTCAATTACATGCATGTATGCATGCTCTATGTTTATAAATTATGTTTTTCAAATGTATATGTGTATGTATGGTTTTAGGAACTATGTGCATGTGTGTAATGGTGTCATGTTATTTACGCGTGAGATGAATGTGTGTAGGGAATGGATAGTCCGAACAAAATTTCCATATTTTATGGTGACGGCATAATTCGCGAGGGGCAAAGCGGGGTTGATATGAGCCGTTGCCAGTATGTGACGGGCGAGCTGAGTGTACATAACACCTCATTTCTAGACCTGAATTTGTGGATCCTGAATATATTCGGGAAGCGGCCTTGCGATGAAATGGCTCTAATCGAAGGGCTCATCGTTCGTGAGGTAGATAATGAGCCATACTGGATGCTGCGCGAAATTAAAGGGGACAAATCTTGGAGTTCTTTTATTCGAAGAGTGGAAGACCCCCATGGCGGACTGCTCGGCCAGTTCGCGATGTATGTGCAGTTCTGCAACGTACGAGCAGCCGACTGTGTGGTGGAGGGTGAGCCAAGCGTCATGCCCGGTCCTGCGAGATTCAGGGCTAGCGAGTGGTCGGATGTATTCTGCCATACTCGCGTAGATGTGTGCGAGGTACTGGATTGCCTTCCATCAGTGTCCGACGAAGATGATTCGACGGACTCGGAGGCATCCGATGGCTCTGATGACGATACTCCTGGTCCCCCGCAGGAGTGGCTAGATCACTCAGCATACAGTCAAGCTGTGTTGCCAACGGATCAGGGTTCGAGGTGGTCTTTTGAGCACGGTGGCTTACAAGTAGAGCAGAAGTTTCAAAGCAAGGAAGATCTGAACAATGCCGTGGCGAGCTGGTCCCTCGCAATTAACCGGCAATATAAGGTCGTCAAGTCAAACCCCAACCTTTTTGTCGTAGCCTGTGTAACAGCAGGCTGCCCATGGAAGATTCGTGCGATGCGGCCGAAGGACGACATCGGTTTTGTGGTGACAAGGGTTACCGCACACACATGCCTGCTCACGGAGGCGCTGGACAGACACAGGAACCTGACGTCGGCGTACGTCGGTAATATCATCCAGCCGGCTGTGCGAGAGAACATTTCGATAATGCCGAGAGAAATAATGAAGCAAGTTGCCGATAGGTGTGGGTACACTATAAGGTATGCAAAGGCCTGGAGAGCAAAACAGAAGGCAATTGAGGGCATGTTCGGCACATTCGACCACGCCTACAACAATGTGATGCGGTTGCTGCGCAACATCGCTCAGACCAACCCAGGCACATTTTTAGATTTCTTTGATCAGCCAGCTACACGTCGAGATGGTAGCCCCATACAGAACACTCGGGTACTCCGTCGATTATTCTAGTCATACCGCCAGTGCATCGAGGCATTTACTTATTGTCGTCCAGTCATATGCGTGGATGGTACGTTCCTGACTGGAAAGTACAAGGGCTGTCTCCTCATTGCTGTTGCTGCGGATGCTAACGACCAACTGCTTCCATTGGCGTACGCCATCGTCGAGTCTGAAAACTCAGAAAGTTGGTTGTGGTTTCTGGTCAACGTGAAGCGGGCGGTTGTTGTGATCGAGAGAAGGTGTGCATCATATCGGACCGCCACCGAGGGCTGCTCCATGCCATTGAGGTAATGCGCGGGGCCCCAGATGCTCCATACAAATGGGAGGATGTGCGCAGCCGTTGGTGCATGTGGCACATTGCAGCAAACCTTTTCACACACTTCCGCAGTAAACAGATCATGGATCTGTTCAAGCGGCTGTGCATGCAAAATCAACCGAGGAAGTTCCAGGCTGTGTTCGACTAATTGGAGGCGCTGACAGTGAAGTACTCCATGAGGAGGGCCAGTAATGCTACCGATGATGCGAACGTCAGCAAATTCTCCCAATGGATTCAGGACAAGGACATCGAGAAATGGTCCTTGCTACACGACGAAGATGGCGCAAGGTTTGGGATAATGACGACGAACCTTTCAGAGGTGTGCAATTATGTGTTGAAGGGAGTCCGGTGTTTGCCGGTGACTGCTGTAGTGGAGATGACATGGTACCGCACAGCCGAGTACTTCAACAACAGAAGTGTAGCCGCCAAAACGCTAGTCGACGATCCCATGAGACTGTTGGATCTAGGTAGATCTTAGTATCTAGATTTTGATGATTAATGATATTTTGGATAAATCCATGATGATTAAAGTTAATCTGAAGATATCAGATTTGATGATTAAATGACAATTTATATAAATCCTGATTTAGCACAAGTAAATTGAATTGATTATCGGTAAACCCTGAATTGGATGTTTTCCTCGATTGCGGGTTTGATATTGATGCATATGTAGAGGATAAGCTCGGTGGTTGCATCAAGCTTGTGCTAATTGATTGATCAAGATGTTATATGTTAAATCTTGAGGTTGATGACTTCAGTTGTGGATTTGATATCGATGCACATGTTGAGGGAGAGCTCAGGATGATTAGTTATCCATGTCTGTGCAAAAGGTTGATGACTCCGTGTTCTGGATTTGATATCTCTATGTATGATTGAGAGAGAGCTCATGATGTTAGTCATCCGTATTGATTGATATCATAACCTGAGTAGTATGGATCGTGTGCGCATTTCTTGTATCATATATGGATCTATATGATTGTGAGATTCATCCATTACTCATTTGTTGTTCAATTGAAATTGGTTTTGTCATTTCACCGAAGAAAGAAATTGTTGAGTGAACTCCTGTGTGGAGTGATTTATCTGGTGGTGATTAATGACGAACTGCAAATGAGACTAACGTTTGCGCATTGAGTGTATATGTTCTAGTCTCAGTTTGATTGCAGGATAAAAGCGAGCAAGGGTGTGAAGAGGATGAAGTCGATATGAGACATCTCGAGCTTCGCGAGGTCAAGCATAGCGAGGTCGAGCCTTGCGGGGACAAGCGTCGAGCGGTCGAACTTCACGAGGTCGAACTTCACCTAAGGTAAAATCCAAGATTAAGAATTGTTTTCTTAGGATTTTACCGGTCTCGGTGTTTGGAGACAGACCGGGTTGATAGGTTTCTTTTTACTAGTTTGACCGTACTATTAAGAGGGGTCGGAAACTAGTAGCTTGAATCTATCTAGTGCGGAAGCTCAGATGCATTCATATCATCTTGCACTAGTGTCTTGCATTGTTAGTGAGTCTAAGTGTAGTTCATGTGTATTAGATTAAATGTTTTGAAAACTGCACTTAGTCGTGATCGCCAGCTGTTTAAATTGGTTTATTTATCTAGAGCTGGTCGTGGTCGTATTTGCATGTTCTGATCGTATCAGTGTTGATACGTGGTCGTGGTCGTATCGCTTGTTTGGCGGCTTTCTGTTTAGGGTTTGGGCGTGGTCGTAGGAGTTCGGACTGGTCGTACCAGTCTTCGACTCGCTTGCGTACGCTCGACCAAACCCTATCGACCACCTATTTTCGATCGGATGTCAAGACCTGTGTGGTCGTGGTCGTTGCTAAGTGACACAAATCACATCCGTGAGAAAACGGCAAATCCGTATGTGCAAATACTTTAAAATTGCATTTGAGATGATTTTGGCTTGAACATTTTGACAGCAGGAAAGTTTCTGAGTTTTCTAGAAGTTTCTAGACCTTCCTAGGTCTTGCTCCTGTTGACAAAATTGTAGAGCTCTGAGTTATCTTTCCAACAAGCCAAAAATCACCTCAATCGGATCTCTGGATCAAAAGTTATGCTTATTTTACTGTCAGTCAGTGTGCATTGGCCGGACAAATGCATCCGTCCGGAGCTATTTGTCCGAAGTGGCCGGACAGTGTCTGAAGTGACCGGACATTGTCCGGCCAGTACAAATTTTTTGAGCCGAAAAATGAAACGGACAAATGCATCCGTCCGGAGCTATTTGTCCGAAGTGGCCGGACAGTGTCTGAAGTGACCGGACAATGTCCGGCCTGTACAAGTCTTTTTGAGCCGAGAGTTAACAGAGACATATCCATTTGTCCGGACGTTTTGTCCGGACAAATGGTATCCGTCCGGCCTTCACAAATTTCGCCCAACGGTCACTGACACGTTTGCAACGGCTGAAATTTTTGTACTGGCCGGACAGTGTCTGAAGTGACCGGACAATGTCCGGCCTGTACAACTTTTGGCCCGATTTCTTGCAAACGGCTAGTTTTTCGTTGAGGCTATAAATACTTCGTGTTTGGATTCATTTTTGGGTGCTCAAAGACTTCATTCTTCAGCTGAAAACCTAGCCAATTGAGTTGCATATGTGTTATAGCATTTAGAGGCTAGAATTGAGCCCAAATCTTGAATAGATTTGAGAGAGAGCTTGAGGGAGATTGTGTGAGTGTTTAGTGCACTTCATCTCCATTAGATTGCTAGTGCTAGAGTGTTGAGCATCTCATTTGCATCATTGAGCTTCTAGCACGTGGTTGATTCAAGTGAAAGTGCATCCGGCTTGTTACTCTTGGTGATCGCCTTCGCCTAGACGGTGCCGGAGGAGAGCCGAGATCTCTCCATTTGAAGGTTGTCGGAGAGGCCGGCAAAGGATTGTGAAAGGTGTGGTGCTCGCCTATCCGGTGTGGAGAAGGAGCAACCCTAGTGAGATATCCTTCGTGGATATAGAAGCGAGGCTCCGAGTGAGCGCTTCAACGAGGAGTAGGGGAGACCGGGCGAGTCTCCGAGACCTCGGTAAAAATATTGTGTCAAATTGCGTATTTCATATTTGCTTTACATTCATCTTGACACAATTGCTATATTTACCATTGTTGCATGTCTTATTGAATAGTTCATTTGATTGAATGCAACTAGTTGATTAAATTCCTTTTAAACCTCATTGTATAATTTAGGTCTCTCAATTATTCTTTAAAATTGCTTAATTGAAAAGAAATTTTAAAAGCCTCCTATTCACCCCCCCTCTAGTCGGCATCCTTGATCCTACAGAGACTACCTGGATCCCAGATGTAAATCTAAAGCGAACGGGTCCAGAGCGACGGAAGACACGCCGAATACACAATGACATGGATGAGTCACAGGGGGGTAGCTCACGAGCTAGGAAATGCTCGATCTGTAGGCAGCCCGGACATAGCAGGAAGGATTGTTTAAATGCACCCGGACCATCGACATAGCCTTGTAATAAACTTTGTAATACGCTTATCATTTGCATTGGATTGTTGTAATCTGTTTGAAACCTTGTAATATGATTCATGTTATGTTACTTTCATGTCGTGTGCTATCCATGGGTATGATACTTTCAATAACGGTTCCCGATGTATGTTATGTTACTTTCAATAATGGTTCATGTTTTATGTTTTGACAGGCATGGCTGGCGGGGATAGAGATCTTCCAGAGCTACTGAGCAGTACATGTGATTGTGGCCATCGCGGCCGCATCTTGTCCGAGGGTGGGGACTTGGAGCCGTTGGTAGTCCGTGCTCCCTTGGAGTACTGGCCTCTGCATGAGGGCTATATCCCCATCCTGCGGGCTGCAGGTTTATTGCCGTTCGCCCGTATGCTGCAGATAGGTCAGCATCTCACACTGGACAGGTCGTTGATCACCGCATTGGTAGATCGATGGCGTCTGGAGACCCACACTTTCCACTTCCGCTGGGGGGAGATGACAGTCACGCTGGAGGATGTGAGCATGCTGCTTGGTTTACCTGCCAGTGGATATCCCATCGTCCCCCGGCCAGCACGCCTGGATTGGCGCGCACAGATGCACCTCCGATTCAACATCGCTAACCACGCCGACGAGATCCCGGCATCCAGGCGTGGTGTCCCCCACCGATTTCTGGCGTGCTACCGTGAGTGCCCCGATGATGCCCCCGCCGATGTAGTTCGCCAGCATCTCTTCGCGTACTTGCTGGTGACGCTGCAGTATATTTTGTTCCCTTCCACGCACGGTGACACTGTGTACACGTGGTTCATTCCTCTGGTCGAAAGTATCGTCGATGCCGACGCAGGGGCCATGCCGCGTTACAACTGGGCGATGGCAGTGTTGTGCACGACGTACAGGGGCCTTTGCGAGGCATGCTGTAGGACCGCAGCTGGATCGTTGCTTTCCGCATGCCCTGTACTGCTGCAACTGTGGTCATGGGAGCACTTCCCCGTTGGTCAGCCGCGTTTACAGTGGCCCATCCATCCGTACGTTGCGCCAGCCGACTATGATGATTGGGTGGACCGGCCGACCATGGGAGCCCGTTGGCTGGGAGGTCGGCCGAGGTGGTCATCATCACAGATTCACCGCTGTTACTTGGCGTACCTGGGAGAGTTTGATCTCCTATCGGACGCGCGCGTCATATGGCGGCCATGGACACCAGAGCACATCTCGCAGGTTGCACCGCATGGCATTTCCTCGCATTGCACCGCGGGCCAGGACTGCTGGCTTACACGCCGGCACATGGTGTTCTCACATGTGGTGGAGCTGTATTTTCCGGAGAGGGTGATGCGCCAATTCGGCCTACATCAGCAGATACCGCCCTCGGAAAGAAATCGACAACGCCATCTCCCGCGGTAGATTCACGTGTATGCCTCGAACATTTTCTATATCTCATGTACACACTCATATTTGTTTATTTCTTTGCTTTATGTGCATCGCGTCACCTTTTGCAGACAAACACGTAGAGGAAAACACTCTGACAACTGGCAGATCAAGAATTCCAAATGGGTCGACAAGTGGGAGGACCACGCGGTGACGGATGTTGTTGTGGAGGAGCGGCCGTATGACCCTGGGACGTCCCAGGCCTATCTTCAGTGGTACGTGCCGCGCACCCGCACGCGACTCGCTCGTGCGGCCCCCCCATCGCCGACAGAACTATCACATCAAGACAGTCTTCAACTCGGCCTTGATGTTCATTTTCCAGGTCAGATACATCGCTCGGTATGTTCGTCTTCACTGGATACTTATGTTGGTCTCTTATCTTATCTATTTTTCCATAGTTCCCATATGAGTTTCGCATGTGCAGGGTGACTTAGCGTTGGGCATCGACAGCCAAGCGGCAAACCTGTCGTCTCGCTTGGAAGGTCCTCCACGCTTCAAGGCGATGGCGCGTGCTGCCCTACATTCCATCCGTGTAGCAGCACAACGAATCTTCTTCGACGCTACTTGTGGCCGAAAGACAGATGCATCGGTTCCGTACCGGAGAGGGGCCCGGCCGCCCAGCCCGATGTCAGCCCGGCCTAGCCTGGGTGGTGCTCGACAGAGCACTTCGTCAGCACGGCGCAGTCATCGTGACACACCGCCGACCTGGGGAGGTGACATACCAGGGACGTCCGCCAGCCCGTCTCGGCTTCATCGTTCCTCGTCAATGCACAGTGCTCGACGCAGAGATCTGCATATTGGGGGCTCGTCGAGACATCGCACTCCCGGTTCAGATGACTCTGATGATGACGACGGCATCCGTCGTCAACACGAGGACGACATTCGTCGTCAAGATAGGGACGATGCGAGTAGGGTGTTGGCAGAGCGGTTTGCGGCTGACGAAGATTGGGGCCAGGCTCATATTGAGCAGGCTCTCCAGGGACAGAGATACTCAGTCTTTGGGGGGTCTACTTGGGGAAGTTGGGGGGACCCCGCCCACGATCACATGGATGTGGATGACGATCGTGAGTACTACGCTCCGCAGGGGGCCGACCCCAGTTGGGTGGCACCATAGCAGGACAACCAGGAGTGGGTCTCGCGCATGTTAGGGTTGCACGACCCTCATGCACATCAGTACTACCAACCGGATCAGTTGACGCCTAGCGAACTCGAAGATCACCCTCCACCGACACAGCCATCTCAGGGTCATGCAGGTACTGAGCGGCATGGTCCTTCTACCGCGGCTGGACAGCGATCACATGTGCCACCTGATCCGTACTCACCATCGCCTTTTCAGAGAGATAGACATGGGCATGGGCATAAGAGGGGTCGTCCGAACCCATAGCGAACATGTACTAACACTTTTATTTTCCAGTGTGTTACATTCAAAATGAATCATGCAGTTCACTAGATTTCTTATATATTTTTATTATATGATATATACTTACGTATATTTCTATAGATATATATACATATACATATACATATATATATGTGCATGTGTATATATATATATATATATCTATACAGTATGTATGTATTTATGTATGTACAGTATGATGGGAAAAACTCCTAGCCCAGCTGGTGGGAACTCTCTTCTACCTCGTTGTCCACCTGGGTTCGAATCCCCACTGATCTTGATTTGGGTTCACAGGATAGATTTTGATATTTTAGGGTTTGAGATAGATTAGGGTTGAACTGATCTTGTTACTGCCAAACATAAAAGTCTTTACAAGCCAGATTCAATTCCATCTCTAAATCTCAGATCTATCAATCCTATTCTGTTTTCGAAAACAGGATTCTAATTACCCTAAATACTCAGAACTCAGATTTAGCTAAATCTTGACCTAATCCAGATCAGATTATTTTTGGATTATGATCATGGGTATGTCAATACCTTCATCCAGAAAGTTGGCAGCCAAATCGTATCATCTAATCCATTTTCACATATTAGTCCAAATTATATCGTAATTTAGTCCTTTATTTGATATCTAGAAACCCAAAAAGGCTAAAATCTTCAGATTAATTCCAAATTCAAAATTTCTTCAGCAAATCTTTTTCAAATGCTATTTGATACAATTTTCTCTTCTGTGCAGATTACAAAATCACATTTTAAGGGCCATAATTCAAAATCGACAAAACTCAGATCTTATTTTACCCTAAAGTACCCTATTTTCAGTTTATATCGAAAATCATCAAATCAAGTCGTATTTTATCAAATCTCTTGTTAGATGAGTATAATGTATAAGTTTACATTTATTTGTGAAATCAGATTACAAATAAATCCACAATTTAATCATTAATTTTTTTTCCTGTCGAATTCTGGTTTTGCTGACCTTGTCGTGGTCGTGAGGCACGACAAGGGCTTGTCGTGGTCGTGGGGCACGACAAGCCCTAGTCGTGCCTTTCGACCACGACTAGTATCTCCCCGTGCGACTAGCAGTTTGTCGAGCTCCCAGAGCTCGACAAGCTGACGTGGCAGGCCATTTGTGTAAATAATTGCAACTGCGGGTTAGTTTCGTAATTAATTTTTAATTCTGGGTTAACAGTAAAAAAAACTCTGCATGATCAAGTAATCATCGTATGCTCTACATAGTACGCATGCATACAAATCTGAGCCATCTAGTAAGCAACAATAATATCTATTTGAGTTTTTGCTGATGGACACGTCCATGTTTTCTCTTATCTTTCCTCTTAATACACCTGCTTAATAACTAGCTAGTTACATGCTGTTTCATGCCAAACACAACTCAACTATTATTCTTTCAAATTTCATCTGTTGTTCTGTTCTAGTATGACAAGATGGAATTTTTTTTGCCTAGTAACCCATTAAAAAAATCAAATTTGAAAATTAACCCAAAACTTTTAAAAATTGCAAAAGTAACCCTCTGTCGCAAAGTGGGCCGCGCGACTGATCAAAACTAAATATTTGGTAAGGTTTTGAGTGGAGTGGGATTCAAACCCGGGCTAACAAGTGATGTTGGTGGGTCCAAATCAAATAGGCTATGTAGCATTTCTGAAAAATTGCCCTATTGCAGGTATCAATACTTTATTTATTAATTGATTGCTTAAATGGAAACAACACATATCGCATTATCATATATTTGGGTAATATGTGTTATATGATTGTAAAAAGATATATAATTGTATTCCTTTTATATAAATTTTATGAATATATAATTGTAAAAAGATAAAAAGATGTGCTATATAATTATAAAATGTAAGGATTAGAATTGTATCTTGATTACTAATACGGCACAAAGTTTGGCAGAGATATTTATTATGAAATGTAAGGATTATAAAGTTTCCCAGTGATATGTATTAATTTTCATATCAGTGCGAAGTGCTGACAAATTAATTAGCGAGGATCAGCATGCAAAGTCTTGATGCAGTACAAAGGCTAGGGTTTCGGTTTCGATTTCCACAGATGGCAATGCCGAAGAGCACAAAGTCTAGGGTTTTGATTTTCAGTACAAAATCTTTATGCGGTAGATAAAATATAAAGTTATACGCGCGTGTGACAGTTGCAAAAACAATTAGAACGAGGCCCACAACAGCAAAAGGTGATCAAACTGCGGTGCGCCACCTGATCCTAGTAGAGAGTGTCAATCTCGCCTAGAAGATTATTTATAGTGTTCCTCTCTACCTCATTCCAATCCGGGTCGAGCCATGACATTTTATTGCATCTATCCCTCTCCTCTTGACGACCACAATGTAGATAGTTTCTACCAGCAGTGTTGTAGGCCCAAGACGTACTTACTCTAACATCACCTTGACATCTGCACATAAAGTCATCCATGTCGGAGGCATCGTCGGGCCAGTTGAACTCCTCAGCAGGACACGTTGTTGGGTATGTGTCTCCATGGCAAGAGCAATAACATGGACGTCTGCAGCAACACATGTGTTGAATGTCGTGCATGTTGATCGACAACTACTCTATGAAGCCGAGCTGCTCGCGAAGTCTCTTCTTCCTGCAGAGAAGATAGAGTATCGTACATGCAGCCTTTGCGCTCCACTCGGGGTTAAGCCAAAGTAGGAAAGTGCACTTGCAAGCACCTTCCCTCGAACACTCGAAAAATCTCCTCTCTTAGTCTCCCTGAACGGAGGACGTGGTAGTCTTCGATAACAAACCGCAGTTGCAACGACATGGCCCTGAACTTTGTCCATCATCCTACGAACAAAAGGGAACAACCCAGAAAGTGACGCATAAATTGGTGCTTCATTTATGTGAGCTGATTATGTACTTACCTTGGTGCGTCTTCTTCTCCGGCCACAGCTACTGTCACCTACCATGTTTAGATGAGCGTGTGAAGGAAGTGTGAGTTGTGTTATGAGCTGAACGACTTAATTTATAGAAGTGCAAGTCATGAAGAGTTCAATCGTTGGTTGGATGCATCTATATGAAAGCAGATGTCTCCGTTCAAAAGTCGAAAGGTACAAAAGTTGAAAAGTAGAAAAGACTAATCGTATAAAAGTTGAAAAGCAAAAAAGCAGAAATGCAGAGTCGTACAAAAGTAGAACAGTAAAAAAGTGTGAAAGATGTATTGTACAATAGTTTGAAAGCTGACAAAAACATATAAAAAAACTGAACAGTATGATGAAACCCTACATTAGACTACTGCCCCCTCCTCCCCCTATGTGGCCGGCTCTGATACTCCAATGGTGTGTAGTGAGAGGGAGGTTGACAATCCCTGACTTGCCGTCTCCTCACCGGCGGTGTCTGTGCAGATGGCAGAGCCTGGGAAGGTTGTGTCGGTTGCGTAGGTGGTGGAGCATCGGCAAGAAAGTCAGGCTGCGTAGGATGCTGCTGTGTCTGGCCGAGAGACTGGTGCCACGTAGGAATATCGAGCTCTTTATCCTAAGAACTGCCGGCAGGCATGAAACGCGGCTGTGAAGGTGGAGGGCGAGATGACGAGGGGCGGTCCACTGGTGGCACATGCGATGAAGGACGCGAGGCCGACGGTGATGGTGGGGGAATCACGATCAAGTGAGGTGGTAGCAGCACTCTGAAATCGATCAGAATCTGATTGACCTGTCGCTCGACCTCTGCACAATACGCGTAGACATCGTCGCTGGGCATGGTGGGTGTGTTGCGAGACTTGAGCATCATGTCCCGTGCATCGGCAGAGACGGCGTCGAGGGTGTCTAGCTGCGCACACGAATTAATGCAATTATAGAATGACAATCCATATGAAAGTAATGTTGCAAAGAGCTAAGAAGCTTACAGGAGAGTGGATTCCCCCTGGAAGGCGTAGGTCAAAGCGCTCGTCGATGGTGCTAGAAGGGACGAGCTTATTAGGCATGGCTGGTGGACTGCCCGCCAATCGGTAGATCGTGCGAGGTCAGTACCAGGACAGGTTCAAAAAATGGATGTTGTGGCTATATGGCTTGTGCTCCTCGATCGTGCGTGTGTGGGCCCAATCCATCCACTCTTCCACATAGGGCTGCCACCGAAGAACGAAATCGTCCCTCACTCGACCCTTCCTCGATTGCCTACGGACAAAAATAATTAGTTAGTGACAGAATTCATTGATAAAATCATGTGCGAATGTAATGCATATTTGACGTACTCGTGAATATGGTGTGGGATCTGTCGAGGAGGCGACACTGGGACATGCTGGTGTAGCTTGAACTAGCGCATAACTCGCTCAGGCGAGTACCCCTCAACTATGCGTGAGAAAACCAAAAGAACTTGGGTACGCCAGTAAACTGCATCCTGCTTACAAAGAGAAGAAAGACCAACTGGTGCGACGGATTGCAAGTTTGATGTGGTCCACGGATCCCATATGACACTGTCGTCGAGAAGTAGAGCGAAGCTCGTGGCATACAAAGGATAGCAGAGGTGCGCCTGATCTGTGGACCACCTCAAACTCAGCCTAGCCCACCTCCATCCCATCACAGGGCCGTCCCTCACATTACCGGCCAATGTGAATTGATCCCGCGGCACCAGTGGTCGGCGACAGGGAAATGCTCGTACGACCACATCTGCAAGAGTATGGCGCACCCAGCGAAAAGAGAGCTGACCTGGTCTTTTCTCGTGGCACCCCCTGTAGGTGTGGTAGAGCACGGCGGAACCGAAGCTGAACCGTGGCACATGCCCCAGCTCAGAGTCAGCAATACTCCTGGTGAGCTATGATGGATCTAGGTCGATCTAGGTATCTAGGTTTTGATGATTAATGATGTTTTGGATAAACCCTTGATGATTAAAGTCAATCTGGAGAATGATAGCTTTGATGATTAAATGACAAATTTACTAAATCCTGGTTTAGCACAAATACATTGAATTGTGATTTGCTAAATCCTAAAGTTGATGACTCCTTTGTTGTGGTCTTGATATCGATGCACATATTGAGGGGGAGTTAAGAATGATTAGTTTTCTATGTTTGTGCACAAGGTTGATGACTCCTTGTTGTGGATTTGATATCGATGTGTATGATTGAGGGAGAGCTCATCATATTAGTCATCTATACTAATTGATATCACGGCATGAGTAGTATAGATTGTGTGCGTATGTCTTTATCATATACGATTTTATATGATTGTGTATTTCATCTCTTACTATCTGTTGAATGTGGTTTTGTCATTTCACTGGAAAGAGAAATTCTTGAGCTAACTCCTGTGTGGAGTAATTTCTTTGGTGATGAATGAAAAACTGATTATGAGACTAACGTTGTGCACTGAGTGTATGTGTTGTAGTCTCAGATTGGTCGCAAGATGAAAGCAAGCAAGGGCGTGAAGAGGATGATGCTGACATGAATCATCTCAAGTGAGGTCAAGCCCAGCGAGGTTGAGCTTTGCAAGGACAAGAGTCGAGTAGTCGAGCTTCACGAGGTTGAACTTCACCGAAGGTAAAATCCAAGATTAAGGATTGTTTTCTTAGGATTTTACTGGTCTCGGTGTTTGGAGATAGATCGGGTTGATAGGATTCTTTTTGCTAGTTTGACCATACTATTAAGAGGGGTCGGAAACTAGTAGCTTGAATCTATCTAGTATGGAAGCTCAAATGCATTCATATCATCTTGCACTAGTGATTTATCACCTCTTGCATTGCTAGAAAGTCTAAGTGTAGTTTGTGTTGCATTAGAGAAAATGTTTTGAAAATTACACTTAGTCTTTGTTGCTAGCTAGAGCAATCTGTTTTATTTCTAGAGCTAGCCGTGGTCGTGTTCACAGGATTGGTTGTATCTTTATTTGGAGTTTGGTCGTGGTCGTAGGAGTTCAAACTGGTCATACCAGTTTTCAGCTCGATTGCGTACGCTCGATCAAATCCACTTGACCACCTGTTTTCGACCGAATATTCGACTTGTGGCTGTAAAATTTTTAAATCAATTTGGTCGTGGTCTATGCTGAGTGTCAGTAGACATCTCCGTGAGAAAACAGACAAATTGCATTAGAAATGACATTTGTGTTGGACATTTTGGCAGTAGGAAGTTTTTTGAATTTTCTAGACGTTTCTAGGCCTTTCTAGATCTTGCTCCTGTTGACAAAATTATAGTCCTTTGAGTTATCTTTCCAACAAGCCAAAAGCACCTCAATCAGATTTCTAGATCAAAAGTTATACTTATTTTACTGTCAATGTTCTTTGGTCGAACATTGTCCGGGCATGGCCAGACTTTGTCCGGCCTGTACAAATTGCTTTGAGCTAAATTGGATGTGTAACCAGAGACGTTTGCATCCATCCCGGACACAATGTCCAGTCTGTATAAAAATTGTGAGGTGTTAACAGAGACATATATATATGTCCGGGGGCTTTTGTCCGGGATGGGCCGAACTTGGTCCGGCATGGCCGGACATTATCCGGCCTGGCCGGACATTATCCGGCCTTTACAGAAAACCTCCCAACGGTCACTGACACGTTTGCAACGGTCGCATTTTGGTGGCATGGCCGGACAATGTCTAGCCTGTACAAAAATGTGTCAACAGGATGCAAATGGCTAGTTTCTTTGAGGGGCTATATATATCTCGTGTTTGCCTTCATTTGAGGTTGCTCAAGAAGTTGATATCACTATGTATAAGCTAGCCAAGTCCATTGCATGTGTTCTATTGCATCTAGAGGATAGAGTTGAGCCAAAATCTTGAGTGGATTTGAGAGAGAGCCTTTGTGTGAGGCTAAGAGTGCTTAGTGCGCTTAATCCACCATTTGCAAGCTAGTGCTAGTGTGTGAGCATACATTTGCATCATTTGAGCTTCCAGCACTTGATTTGTTCAAGTGAAAGGGTCTGACTTGTTACTCTTGGCGATCGCCTTCGCCTAGACTGTGTCAGAGGAGAGTCACGATCTCTCGACAAACAAGTGTGAAAGGTTTGGTGCTCGCCTATCCGGTGTGGAAAGGAGCAACTCGAGTGAAGATATCCTTCGTGGATATAGTAGCGAGGCTCACGCGTGAGCGTTTCAATGAGGAGTAGGGGAGACCGGGCGAGTCTCCGAGACCTCGGTAAAAATATTGTGTTAATTACGTATCTTTTGTTCATTTCGTATTTACCTTGACACAAATTGTTTGATTCACTAGTTGCTTGTTGTATTGTATATCTCATATTAATCAATCTCAATAAGATGTTAGATTGTTGATAAACTCTTGCAACCCTAGGTAATCCGAAACATCTTTGAAAATTGCTTAGTGAGGAAAGAATTTTTAAAAACCTCCTATTCACCCCCCCTCTAGTCGGCATCCTTGATCCTTCAAGCTAAACGTACTGCCACTCACAGATGTCTCCGTGGGTGCCAGGGAAGAGGAACCACCCAAACAGGTACAGCAAGTACACCTCAAGGTGGTGCCTGAAGACCTCCTCTGGAGCGGCCAAGGGGAGCGCACCATCGCGGATTGCACACAGGTAACTCTGGGGAACTACCGCAGTATGTGCAAACCCCCCGCAGGCCCTATTCCCTCGAAGCGTTGCAGGAAATCCAGGCACCATGCAACTCTGTCAGTGACCGTGGGGAAATATATCTCCCCGCGGATAGGCAGCCCAAACAGCATGCTGACGTCCTGCAGTGTGATGGTGAGCTCACCGAAATTGAAGTGGAACGTGTGCGTCTCGAGCCTCCATCGGTCCACAAGTGTACTAACCAGGGCTCGATTGAAGGGGAATCGCCTCGCCCGATCTACCATGCAAGTGAACGGCAACAGTCCGGCCTTGAGCAAATAAGGCGCGAACCGCTCATCCAGAGGCCACATCTCACGCAGTGTCCTCATGCGCAGAGTTGGCAGAATGGTGCCTTGTAGAAGGCGTCGAGCATGGTGACGCTCCTGATGGTGCTGTTCAATCAGCTCAGGAAGCTGATGATTGTCTGCCGTACTTGCAGTTGTCACATATTGGTCCACAAGTTGAAACATTACAATTAATTAACATACATTCAGTATTACTTACAAAAATTCACAACAAGGCATTACAACATTACAGTTTTATTTACGAAAATTCACTACCAACTCATACAGGAAAATTGAATTGTTTTAGTTTCTCGAAGAAGTTGATGTGCCTGCCACTTGTGGGCATTGATTTCTTGTGTGACCAGGTTGCCTGCAAGCGGTGCATCTATGTAGATCATTTTCACACTCCACTGCATTCATATCGTTCTGTATCCTCCTGGCTCGACGTCGGCCGACATGGCTCACAAGGAGCTTCTTGTCTGGGATCCACGTGATGGCATCTTCCGGTGATAGCTCTCGATAGTTTCCCCTCGCCGCAAACCCGTGGAAGACACCCTCACAGGTTTTCCACAAGTACTGTAGAGTATAATAAGTTGAGATATACTGTGCCGAATCGATCCCAGGAATGGAGCAGGCAGCGATAACATGAGAGCAAGGAATGTGCAGCAGTTGAGGCTTGTTGCATGTACATTGGACATCTGCATTTGCAATTCGGCATTCGTGAACCCGACCTGCTCGCAATGTGCCATGGACATGTTTGTGCCTTAGCTGAACCTTGTAGTTTCCGTTCAAGCGACTTAGCACTGAGACATCATGTGTCAACGACTTTCTTGTCCGAAATTCGAGGTAATCATTAATCTTTTTGGGCCAGTGTACTAGAGGGTCATGCACAAGTGTTGATGCCGCCAAACTCCTGCTGTCGTAGTATGCTATGTGCGATAGAATGTCATCTCAACTATGGCAGTCAGTGGTAAGCATCGCACACCTTTCAAGACAAAATTGTACACCTCAGCTAGATTTGTTGTCATGATTCCATACTGTGCCCCGCCTGTGTCGTGCAGCAACGACCACTTCTCATTTGGTTTGGGTTGAATCCATTGACTGAAACTGAGACGCCTTCGGCGGTTTCCCTCGCTGGTAACGCCGCCATCTTCTGGTGCACCTGGTTCTTGCAATTTCTTCAACGTACCCCCCTTCAACGACTTCCATATATCTGAGAACTTTGACTCTTGGTTCTGGTTGGCAAGCCGTTTGAACACCTGCATCAGGCTCCTGCTCTTGAAACGAGCATGAAAATTCGTGCCAAGATGCCGAGAGCACCAACGACTCTGCAGGTCATCCCAACTCAGCGATGGATCCAGTCCCGATTGCATGTACTCAATCGCACTCAGCATTCCTTTGTTTCTATCATGAATCAAGCACATGCGCTCGCAATCTTTGACGACCTCATTCTTCAATTTTTCCAAGAACCACAACCAACTGCTGTAGTTCTCTCCCTCGACCACGGCATATGCTATGGGGAGAAGCTGGTCGTTGGCATCAGCAACCACTGCAGTCAGTAGAGTACTCTGGTATTTTCTGGTAAAAAATGTTCCGTCAATGCAAAGCATGAGTCTCATGTACCTAAACGATGCAACGCACTGCTGGAATGCCCAGAAAAATCTCCACAGTACCATGCACCCAGGAATCACAACACCCTCTGAGCTGATTGCTGGCGTATCAACAATTTTGGTGACTGTGCCTGGATTTGCTTCGCATATGCGCCGCAAGAGCCTCAGTATGAAGTTGTATGCCTCAACATACGTCCCAAGAAGCTCCTCCAGTGTCCTCTGTTTAGCCCTCCATGCCTTCCCGTACTTGATCTTGTAACTACTACACGACATGTGCAATTATCACTTTCGGTGTTATTGCCGTATTTTCCTTTACTATGGACAGTATCAGGCTGGCAACAAAACTGGCAATGATATTTTTATGCTACTGCACCATGCCCTCCGCCAGACATCTGTGGTCTTCGACTCTGGTCACCTGAAAGAAAAGCTCATCTTGTGGCCGTGTGACACGTATGTACCACGAACAGTTCTCGACTAAGCACCTCACAGTCCACAGGCTCGGAGTTGATTTACCCAGAATGGCCTATTCAGTGAAACAGTCCACACAGTTATGGCTTTCTTCGCATTTTGCTTAGTCCGAAACAACTGCCCAAGCTGGACGGTTGATTCATTATAGAACCATCGTGAATTTGGCTCATCAGGAACCACAACGGACATCAAAGATGATGGATTAGTCTATTCATTTATGGATTCTGATGTTCCGTGGGTTCATCGGGAGATTCATATATATCTGATGGATCAGTGTACTCCTCCTCATTAAAATTCTCCTCCAATTCGGGCAGTTCATCAGTTGCATCTACTTGATGGCCGCCAAACTGAGTTGTACATGAGACTCTTGCTGTTTGCATAGGCACACTGGCAGTTGCACTGGCATTGGTACTGCCATTGGCACCGGTATCGGCACCGGCACCGGCACTACGACCTCCTGTACTGACATTAGTAGTGCTCTTTGCTCTTCCTACGGAATGACTGCCCTCCGAACTATGTACGCTTAAGATTTCAGAGTACAATATGATGACTCCGCCACCATAGCCTGGATTTGTCACAAATCATCCAAACTAACGATCCCATGATTTGTCACCTTTCAGTCTCTTAAGCACCCATTTGTTTCCCTCCGGAAGCATGCCTTCAACCCTGAGGGTATCTGTCGTAGGATTGAGTTGTAACAAGTCGACTAACCACATCTCCAAATCATTGAAAGACATTGACTGTGGTTGTGTCATTTGACCATAAACATGCATACTAGCACCAAGATCATCATCGTTTGCTCCATTACGGATTATACCAGCGCCGTAATAAACGAAAACCATACTGGGTTGCTCCATAGCCTAATCAATTTGTCATTCTGTGTTAGGTTAAAACAGGATAGTGTGACGATGTGCAATAACTGCACCGGAATTGCTTAAATTTCTAATTATCTCAAAATTGATTCTTTTTAATTTACTACTAAAACATGCACCGATATTTCTTATGTATTGTCATTATTTCGTTAATCACCAGTCAATGAAAACAAAATGATATTCGATTCTCCTGTCCTAGGGTGAAGTGGAAATTTAAATTTTTACTTGTCTTAAATCATAGAGTGAAGCAGAAAATTATATTTCAAACCTAAAACCTAGAAACCCTAACACCCTGAATATCGAAGCTCGCGAGCCATTCGGGATCGGATCGAAGATCTGCTCGAAGTCTTAATGAGTCGAGCTCGAGCTTGAGGTGAAGCTCGAGTGAGAATTCGAGCCAAGCCCGAGCCTTCCCGAGCTCGCTTGAGCTCAGCTCATTAAAACTCGAATTGTAATTACCAATTTAATGGGCCTTACCTTACATTTTTGATGGGCACAGGCCCATAGTCCATAGACCACTATCCCCTCCATTCCCCAATCCCCAAGTCCCAACCCTAGCCCTCACTCAAATCCTCCATTAAATCTTTCACAGGCTCACAGTCACGGCGACACGAGGGAGCGGCGTTCTCGGCCGCGTGGGGGAGTGGCAGTAGCGTGAGGGAGCAGCAGTGTGGGGGAGCGATGGTGGTGCGGGTTCTCGATGACAGCGGCGTGGGGAAGGATTTGAGTGAGGGCTTTATTGAGCTCTATCGAGCTTTATCGAGCCGAGCCCGAGTCTTGTTCTAAGTTCGTTAATATTTCGAGCCGAGCCCAAGACGAGCCTGCCTTGGCTCGCTCGAGTTCGGCTCGTTTCGAGTCCTAGGCGGCGCGGACCACGAGGGCAAGGGCGATGAGGGTGGAGAATTATCTAGGGTTTGTAGTGTGACTAATTTGTAATTTTATATGCACCTTGCGGGCTATGGGGAGCGGGTGCAGGTTTGACAATTACACACGCTTCACACATTTCACACTTCACACATTTCACAGTACTTCTCGGGTCGGAGCGAGTTCGAGTATTGATTTCGCTTAACCGCTCCAAGATTACCCCCATGTATTCAATTTCCCCCGCCCCCGCCCCCATGGGGACGACTATTACTCGATTAAATTTTTGCCTAAGACTAAAGTGAAGCAAAAAATTAAATTTCTAAACCCTAAAGCCCTAAAATAATAGTCGCCCTCGCTCTAAACTCATGCGGGTGAGGCCAAGACGACGAAGGCAGCGAGGCTGTGAGGGCCCTAACATAATATAAAACAAACCTTTAAATCTACATATTTAGTAACAAACATTTATATCTACATACTAACAAACATTTTAATCTACGTACTAACAAACATTTATATCTACATACTAATAAACATTTTAATCCACATACTAACAACCATTTTAATCTAAATACTATCTATGAGTTAACGAACTAACAAACATTTTAATCTAAATACTATCTACGAGTTAATGAAAATGTATCTCAGTAAACAAATTTGAAGAACATCCGAAAACCGAAACTTGAACAAACCACTAACAGTTTTTTCTCCTCTTTCCTCTTTCTTCTCTTCTTTTCTTCCTTCTCTCTCTCAAAAGTTTTTCATTTTTTCGGAAAAATGAAAATGCTTGTACTATGATAGTGACTGCCACATATTATATAGGGCTTTCAGTCACTAATCGGGCTAGCGATTGAAAGGCTGCATGGCACGACACCTGAGCCAGCGGTGCGTTGGGCTGTGCCATGTCTTCAGTCGCTAGCTGGGCTAGCGATTGAAGATCAGTCGCGCGGCCCACTTCGCGACAGAGGGTTACTTTTACAATTTTTAAAAGTTTAGGGTTAGTTTTCAAATTTGATTTTTTTAATGAGTTATTAGGCAAAAAAATGTTCTACCATTGACAAGAAATTAAAATAAATAACAAAGTATTGAGTAAATATATCACTGCATGTCCAATTTCCTCACAAGTAGGAGATGCCACCATCAGTTAACAACCGCAACAAAAATCAACCCAGATATGCTCTAACAGATTTTTGGACCCAACAAAGTCTTTATCCCCTCCAGACGACTGCACTTGATAATACCAGGCATTGACATCCCCTCCATCCTTTCTCCGCTTCCTGATAGAAGAATCATCCTCCTCCTCTGACACAAAAAAGAAGCAACCATCATATGTCCTAAGTTTTACTGGGATCACTTGTGGATGCCCATAGAACCTTGGCAGGCACACCTAATTCTCCATGCCTTTGGGAGGATTGGTCATTGAGAGCGACACAAATGTTCCAGTAAACAATGCTCGCCCACCTAGCAACTCCATCTTCTCCCACACCATCTCTATCTTGTTCAATCTGAGGACATGGATGGGCGTCCCATTCTTCTCTGTAAGCACCGCTAGCAGTTCCCCCGCTGACTCAACTAAATAACAATACTTGTAGAGGACTTTTCTAAAGCTGGTAGGTTTCTTAAGAATAGACCATCTTGCTTCTGCAGGGTCATAAACTCCCAATCTCCCTCTCTCCGAGGCAGTAGACAAGGCCTTTTGCAACACAGGATAACTGCAAAAGGACAGGGAATCCCGAGTTGTGTGCAATCATTTGTTGAATGCTAGTCCATCCTTTTGTATCCCAGCTCTCGATTCTCATTATTCCCACCAAGGCATAAAGGGCATGAATTTTTGCTGTCTCCAGGAGGATTATTGCCATCCCAGGATGTGCAATAGTGAACATAGCTTTGTTCATATTGGGGAATCTCATGCAAGGAGGAAGAGCAATCACCATCCAAGAGATTAGCGAACAAGAAGGTCCATCTCGCAGCTTATGCAAGCACTCACCGCCCCTGTTTGGCATCTAATCTAATCTAAATTTTTTTTTTATTCTTTCTCTTGTTATTGTTTGTAAAAAGTGTCAACATATATATTGGGTGGAGTTGAAGCGGGGAACAAATACGAATTATGATGGAAAAAGATTAGTATATTCCGATTTAGTTTCTTTGGAGGAGTGTACAAGGATTACTAGATTTGTTTTTTTTAAGACTCTCTCCAATACAAGAGACTCTTAGAGAGACTCTTTGAAAGAATATTCTTCGTCACGTGGGTGAAGAGTCTTTTAAATAGCCTCTTGGTGTCCAATGCAAATATTCTTGGACAGACTTTTCGTAGGACCCACGCGTAAAGACTGTTTGAAGAGTCTCCCTCTCCAATGCAAGACTGTTTAAAGAGTCTCCTTCTCCAATGCAAGACTCTTTGAGAGGCTCTTCGGTGGGTCTCACATATTAAATATCTCAATTAGTTTTTTTCCTCATATTATTGATTAAATAATTGGTAAAAATTAATAAAAACATGTACAACAATAATTTCAATAAATAAAAATTTAACTTGCGAATGAAAAATTCGACATAACGAAAATAAATATTTTTATAAAATTCGGACGGTTGAACATAAAATTACACATATGACATTAGATACATGCGAACATTTAAACTTAAAATTTATCATCAACGTACTAATTAAAAATATTAGAAATGCAACAGATAACAACTAATTGCTTTGGACACCTCTAAAACGCTCCAAAATGTACTCAATCAAATCCTTTTAAGTTGGGCATGTATCAGTTGAGCATGAATGTTATAATTTCTCGTTATTACATCAGCGAAAGCAATTGGAGCACCATGTTGGATATGAGGCGGTGTTACGTTTGAAGTCTCTTGAGTGTCGTCGAAATTATAGAGTGGGCCATCAAATTCTCACTTATCCTCAATAATCATATTGTGTAATATGACACATATCTTCATGATTTTTGCGAGGGTTGAGTGTTGTCAAAAGCGGGCGGTGCCATGGAGGATGGCAAAGCAGGATTGTAGAACTCCAAATACTCACTCCACGTTCTTCCTCGCTCCTTCTTGATGTTGTGCAAACTGTTTGAGTTTGTTTGTCTAGGACAGGGGTTCCATCTTCACAAATACAGACCATTCTGGGTATATACCATCTGCTAGATAGTATCCCATATTGTACTTGTTTCCATTCACGAAGTATTGTACTTGAGGAGCTCGTCCTTGCAAAATGTTAGTGAACAAGGGTGATTGGTTCAACACATTAATATCATTGTTGAACCCAGCAACACCAAAAAAGGAATACCATATCCAAAGGTCCTGCGAGGCGATCATTTCAAGTATAATGGTCGGGACTCTATAATCATTGAGAGTAAATTGCCCTTTCCATGCTAATGGACAATTTCTCTATTCTTAATACATGCAGTCTATGCTTCTAATCATTCCCAAAAAACCACGCACCTTTCCTTGTTGCAATAGGTGCTGTATTTCTTCGACGGTCGACCGTTGGAAATATCCCTCGCCGAAGTTGTCGATTACTCCATCGACAAATTTCTCCAAGCACTAGATAGCTGTGGATTCCCTGAACCCTATCTGTCAGTCATTGTTTTTGGTTGTGAAGTGTCGCTTTTGTCAAAATTTTGTGGGCCCCACAAAACAAGTAAGCGCGTGCCTTCGACCAACTCCAACAGAGCTTCTTCATGCAGCACGTGCTTAGGCTATCTCCAACGCACGTCTTTCGAGCAGCGGGCAACAGTTGAAGCGACTGGTCGAGAGGCGCAATCGACGCGCGAGCACACGGAGAGACGCGCGAGCACACAATCTCGACGGCCCGCATGTCAGTGATTGAGTGCGAAATTTCTTTGATTCACGAGGCGAACGCGGTGGGCCCCACCTGAAACACTACACATATTTTGTGCACTAATTTTTTTTAAATTTGACATACATAGTGATCCCCCTTAGGGTTTTGTAAACTAGATTAGTTCTCCTAGTATACGTGAAGAAAATCCAGAAACACTCGGTAATCCAAATCCTCCACCATATCCACCCAAGAATCCACATTTTCCACAACCATCTTATCCACCTAGTTATCCTCCATACCTCCCCGGCCCTCAGTATGCACATGCTGCTCTATATTCGCATCCCCCTCCATATGCATTGCTGCCTCATTTCCACATGGCCATCCGTATGCACCGTACGGGCGGCCAAAATTATCATTTTGTCGGCTCCTAGAATTAGGGTTTTAGCAGCTACTACGGTTAGGGGGTGGAGGAGGGGGTGCGGTGGGTGCACGCGGGGGGAGGGTGGGGTGTGGAGGTTATCATGCCATGTTCCCCCTCACCTTCAAACAGGTTATTGTCGTAAATTTGTCAAACTGCAAGTTTTTTTTGAATTTTTGTTTTTCATTTAGGTTATTTTTGAATTTTTGTCAAACTTCAAACAGGTTTTTGCTATTTTATTCTATTTTCAACTTTTTTTCCTACATGCTATTTATGAAATTTGTTTTTTAATGGGTTAATTAAAATAATCGTTGGAAGCCGGTTGAATAAGCTATTCAATTGCTGAACGGTTTAACAACTAAAAATTGTGGGCTTTTCTGTCACTGCACAGTTCAGTGATTGAAAAAAATGTGTGCCCGATGCCATCTAAGACTGTCCCCAATGCTAGCTCCTCTTTGATAGGCTCTCCAGGAGAATATTCTCCGTCACGTTAACGAAAAGTCTCCCTAAGAGTCTTGGTTTCCAATGCATAACCTCTTAGAGAGGCTCTTAATGAAACCCACAAGTAAAGAGTCTCTCCAAGAGTCTCCCTCTCCAATACAAAGGTTCTTCGAAAGGCTTTTGTCGTGGTATTGCGAATACCCCGGCAGGTTTTGTGAACGATCCTAGCGAAGATTACGCGGCGCGGGTTGATCGGGCGACCGGTCCTCCCCCGCCGGACAAACACAAGAAATGACATAACGATTTATACAGGTTCGGGTCCCGGTGGGGGCCCTAGTCCTGTCGGTGCGCTCCCGACCGGAGTCAGCTGGAGAGGCTTCCGGAGCACACCTGTGAGTTTAGCTATTCCAATATCAATGAATCACTTGCTTACAACTGAGGGGTACAAGGGCTATTTATAGCCCCAAAAAGAAGCAAAAAATCCTAAACTACCCCGGAAGCCACCGTCGGATTGAGGGGTAGGAACGTCCTTCTCCCGGTCAAACGTCTTGGATGCTTGACAGGTGGTCGCTGATTCCCGAGGCGCTCCTCGCGTGACCTGCACGTGATAAACAACTCGAGACTTTACCTTAAGGAGGGTGATGAGGCCCGGGACATGCGCCGGAGGCCAAGTCCCGGGGGCCAAAAGGCGGCGCCCGGGGAGGCCCCAGAGGCCAGGTCCCCGGGCAAATGGCGGCGCCCGGGACGGCGCCGGAGGCCACGCCCCGGGGGCCAAAAGGCGGCGCCCGGGGAGGCCTCGGAGGCCAGGTCCCTGGGCGAATGGCGGCGCCCGGGACGGCACCGGAGGCCAAGTCCCGGGGGCCAAAAGGCGGCGCCCGGGGAGGCGTCGGAGGCCAGGTCCCCGGGCAAATGGCGGCGCCCGGGACGGCGCCGGAGGCCAAGTCCCAGGGGCCAAAAGGCGGCGCCCGGGACGGCGCCGGAGGCCAGGTCCCCGGGCCAATGGCGGCGCCCGGGACGACACCGGAGGCCAAGTCCCGGGGGCCAAAAGGCGGCGCCCGGGGAGGCGCCGGAGGCTAGGTCCCCGGGCAATTGGCGGCGCCCGGGACGGCGCCGGAGGCCAAGTCCCGGGACGGCACCGGAGGCCAGGTCCCCGGGCCAATGGCGGCGCCCGGGACGGCACCGGAGGCGAAGTCCCGGGGGCCAAAAAGGCGGCGCCCGGGGAGGCGCCGGAGGCCAGGTCCCCAGGCAAATGGCAGCGCCCGGGACGACGCCGGAGGCCAAGTCCCGGGGGCCAAAAAGGCGGCGCCCGGGGAGGCGCCGGAGGCCAGGTCCCCGGGCAAATGGCGACGCCCGGGACGGCGCCGGAGGCCAAGTCCCGGGGGCCAAAAAGGCGGCGCCCGGGGAGGCCCTGGACGCCAGGTCCCCGGGCGAATGTGACGCAACTTACCTGGACTTAGTTTCGCGGAGATTTCCCCCAACAGCAGCCCCCCATGCCCCCCGGGGACGACGCTCGAGTCCCCGGTGGGTATGGCAGATGTCACCGGGAAAATCTCCGGACCAAGCCACCGGGGCCATGGCGCTTCGATTTCTGTCCCCCGCGCTTAAGGCCGCGCCGTTTTGTTATAAATGCACTCGCGGTTCGAACCGGCACCTCGATTCGCGCGCCAATCCCTTCGTTTCCCCCGCGTGGTTTGAACTTCAACAGCCCAGATTGATCCGCGGGGTGCCACGTGGCACCCATCTAGACCACGGCTCACCTCTATAAATAGGGCCTTGGGGGGCCCGGTGATTTCATTCCAAACTTCCACGGCTCGCGAATTTTAGCTCTCCTGGTAGCTAGCGCTCGGTAGCAAGTGTCCGGGACTTTTAGGCTTAGCCTCATAAAAAGTTAGTCACCGAAAAGTAAACAAACCTGATGGCACCGAAGGGTCGAGCGAAGACGACCGAGGTGCCCCCGGAGGAGGTCGCTCCGGACTTCCTCTGGGCGTCCGAGTTCACGGCCGAGGACGCCGAGTCCATGGTCGAGCGCGGCGTCGTAGAGGACGGGGACATCCGGGTCCCCGTGAAGAAGGACGGAGCCCCCCGCCCCAGGCCCGGAGAGGTCGTGGCATTCGAGGCCTTCTTGGAGGCGGGGCTCCGGCTCTCGGTGCATCCCATGCTCCGGGAGTTTTTGAAGGAGTACAGGGAGCCCACGCTACGCGTCTTCCGGTACTTTTACGAGCCGGTGGCGCGGAGCTCCCACCTGGTAAAGGGGGCACCCAAGTCCCCCTTTGGCTCGGTGATGGTGCAGATGCTGCCGTCCCGGGTGGCCGACTACCCGGCAGCAGCCTCTCGGGACCATTGGGGCGATTGGATCTGGAGGTGGTTCTACCTACGGGTCCGGGACGACGGGGTGATGTACGCCCCGGAGCCCGCCTCCTACAGCAGGTCATCCGCACCGAAGCCTCCGGTGTGGACGAACAAGGAGATCGAGCTCCTCGGCAAGGTGATCATCTCCCGGAAGACCCACTCTATGCGGGACGCCGCCGAGGAGATGATGCTCCTGGGGATCTTCCCCTTCGTGCGCGGGGGGAGGGGGACCGGCATGGGCCCGGAGCAGCGGCCCCCGGTCAAGCCGGTGACCCGACGTAAGTCCCGGTGACCTGCTTCATTGCATTTACAAATTTTTGAAAATTTGACAAACTCTTTACCTCTTGTAGTCCGGCCGTACCCGGCGGCGCGGGAGAAGGCGGCGAACCTCCTGGGGAGGTATTTCGCCGACGAGCACGAGTGCGTCGTGCGCCTCGTGGGGGAGGGCCCTCCCCGGAACCTGGTGGCTGAGGCCTACGGGCTGAAGCTCCCGGAGAGGAAACCCCTCCCCACCCCCGGGTCACACAAGCGGGGGAAGGACGCGGCCGGGGGCTCTGAGCCTAAGAAGGCTAGAGTCCAAAAAACCCCCGGCCCGTCGACGACGCCGGTGGTGACACCGGCGAAGCCCCGAGACGAGACCCCCGGGACGGAGCGCGTCCGGGCGCCAGCCCGGAAGGAAGCAACACCCCCTCCCCCGACGAGCCCCGTTGCGGCCTGGGGGAAGGAGCCGGCAGCGGGCGGGGCGGCGTCCGATTCGGCGGACTACGCCCCGTCGCCGCCCTCAGTAGCAGTCCTCCCGGCGCCCCCGGCACCCTTGGAGCCGGAGAAACTGGAGGTGAGGTTCGCGGAGACCTCGCCTTCGCGGGTTGAATGGCCCGTGGACGAGGGGGGAGCCCCTCGGTCTACGAGGTCCCGCCGGAAGTGGGGGCCCCGGGGGCCCTCCCGCCCGGGAAGGGGAAAGGGCTGATGATCCCCCCCGGCGCGGGACCCCCTCCGAAGCTTCCTCGGCCACTTCCTCGGGGGGGACTTTGGCGACGACGACCGCTACCCCGACCGGGGTTGTACCGGGCGCCCAGGTCGGGGAGCCCGTTACCGGCCGCGGTGGGACAAGCGCCGGGTGGGAGACCCCCCTGCTTTCCGCAGGGGAGGTCGAACATTACGCGGAAGGCCTGCAGACCCCAAAGGTCCAAGCCTTCGTCGCGGGGGGGACGCTCCATGATCGCTTCGCGGAGCTTCGGTCCCTCCAAGCCCAGGTATTCACCCGAAGCGGTTGTCGCTTTCTCTTGGTTCCCTGCATCCAAAATTTTTCTAACTCTGGAATTTGTAGGGGACGGCAATTACCTGGGGCGTCGAGCAACGCGTCATCCGGTTGCTCAAGGACGCAGAGGACAGGGCTGCTTCCTTCCTGGGCCAGCGGGATGAAGCTCTCCAGGAGCTGGCCCGGGTCCGGGCCCAAGTTCACGTCTCAGAGGCGGTGAACGGCCGCCTCCGAGAGGAGGCGAAGGCGAGGGAGGAGGCCTTCCGGGAGCTCGAGGGATCGAGCCTCCGGGCGGTGGCGGACGCAGGCCACTCCGTCCGCTCGGCCCTCGAGAGCCTTGGCGTAAGCCTAGGCTCCGGGGGTGGCTCGCAGGTGCCCCCGGCCACGCTCGCGGAGGCTGTGTGTTTTCTTAACGCACAAGTCTCCGTGATCCCCAAGGCGGCGGACGCCCGGGCGCGAGGCCGGGCGATCCCCGTCATCGCGGCTGCAGCTGGGCTCGTCGAGCACCGGGGAGTGGGCGCCCGGGCGATCGGGGGCCGCATCCCGCGGAGCTTCCCCGAGTTCTTCAAGCCCGCGCGCCGGGAGGTGGAGCAGCTTGCCGGGGGTTTCTACGACCGGATCATCCTGGTGAGATTCCCGGCGCCGGCACCTCCGGCCGTGGACGCCCCAGCTCCGGCCTCGGAGGAAGCCCCCCGGGGGGAGGACGCCAATGAAAGAGTATGAGCCTCCCCCCGGGTCTTTAGATAGGACCCTTTTGTTTTCTTAGGACTTTTGATCCCGGTAGCTTCTTAGAAGAAGCCCCGGACACTTGTAAAAAGATATTTTGGAATGCAATAGAGTTAGAAATTTTTCTAAGTTTTTGAATTGAATGCAATGTTACCAGGGTTCCCAGGAGGTTATTCCTGGGCGAAGGTCCGGGAGGGGCTCTCCGGGGGACGCCCAAGCGGCTTTAATATTGCTAAGCGTCATCTCCGGGGAGCGCAGCGGGGACGCCGTCCGGGAGCCCGTCCTGTTAAGGTGGCATCCGGAGTGGCACTTGGACAATTTTGACAATCATCGCGCCGAGTTGTCCCCCCCGCGTCCGGGGTTCCGGATGATACCTCCTCTTCGGATACTTCCACCGGCGGGGTACGAGTTCTGGCCCAAAGGTGTGCTCCAGGACGCTCGGTGCCGCGTGCGCGCATTGTACCGGGACTTAGCCCGGGAGCTAGCGGAGAGCCTCCGGGAGTATTAGGCGTAGGAACCTTAGGATGTAGAGGATCCCCCGGGTTAGAGCCCGGGTTGTACTGTTTCCGAAGCCCACCGGAGGGGGAAGATGTCCTCCGGGTTTGACAATCAATAAAGCTGCTCGCTTGCTTCTTCTTTCATTGTCTTTTTATTTTTTCTTCTTGGATGGTCTGGACGACTCTTTTTCACAAGAATGAGCTAAGTTTGCTCGTGGGCGATGCGGTCGACATCCGGGGGTTCCTTATCCCCCCGCCCACAGCGGGCCAGAGGATAGCTCCGCGCGCTGTGGGGGTAACAAGGCCCCCAGGTTGGAAGTCACCTGTAGCATAGGAATTTTTCTAAGTTAGAAAATTTAAATCGAGGTTTCGAAGGGAAAGACCTTCCGGGAGACAATCATCCGGTCGCCGTGAGAACGGGGAGCCGGGAATAAGGCCTCGTGTGGAAGAAACATCCAAGAAAACCTGATGAGATTTCCGGAGGCGGGCTTCCTAGGAGATGATCATCCGGTCGCCGTGAGAACGGGGAGCCGGGAATAGGGTCTCTGGGGAAGAAATGTCCGGGAAATCCGTAACTTCTCCAGGAGACAATCGTCCAATCGCCGTGAGGACAGGGAGCCGGGAATTGGGTCTCCGGGAGGCAATCATCCGGTCGCCGTGAGAACGGGGAGCCGGAATAGGGTCTCCGGGGAAGAAATGTCCGAGAAATCCGTAACTTCTCCAGGAGACAATCGTCCGGTCACCGTGAGAACGGGGAGCCGGGAATAAAGTCGCCGGGAAGCAATCATCTGGTCGCGGTGAGAACGGGGAGGCGGGAATAAGGTCGCCGGGGACCAAATATCCAAAAATGCCATTAGACGTCCCACCGGGGAGAGCGTCTACTCCCGGAGGAGGAAGAGATATCCATGAAAGCCATTAGACGTCCCACTGGGGAGAGCGTCTACTCCCGGAGGAGGAAGTGCCCGAAGACGGGTCTTGAGTGTTTGGGCAGGGGACTAGTCTCCCAAAGTGACTCGTTACCGCGGCCGCTAGGGACCGGGTTGCCGTTTACACCCTCAGTCCACGAGGGCTAATCGTAAGCCGCCCTACAGGAGGGACTTGCTGGGTCTGGGCCCACATCCTCGCTGGGAGGGCATCCTCACGGGGAGGGCATCCTCACTGGGAGGGCGTCCTGGCGGGGAGGGCATCCTCGCGGGGAGGGCATCGTCGCTAAGGGTGGTAATGAGAAGAACCTGCAAAGAGGCAGTTGAAAAGCAAGACCTATGTATTGCTAATAAAATGAAGTACAGTGCCTCCCCCTGCGAAGTTGCAAAAGGGGAGGAAAAGGTAAGTACAGTGTCCCTCCTCCCCCTCCGACGTGATCGCTCCGGGGGAGGGGACAGGCCCGCAAGGCTAAACGTAGAACTTGCGAAGTAAAATCAAGTTCCACGTGTGCTTCAGCTCCTGCTCTTGAAGGTTGGAGAGCTTGTAAGCCCCCGAGCCCAGAACCGCGGAGATCCTGTAGGGGCCCTCCCACTTGGGGGAGAGCTTCCCCTGGGCTTGGGGGTCTGTGACGCGCTTGAGGACAAGGTCCCCATGGCGGAAAGCTCTCTCGCGCACGCGCTGATTGTACGCGCGCGGCATCTCTTGCTCGTAGATGGCGTGGCGGTGGAGCGCTCGATCACGTTCCTCCTCCACGAGGTCGATCTCTAGGTGCTGGTTGGCCTCGTTGGCCTGGTACGCTGCGGGCGTGGCTCCCTCCAGGAGCTCGACCCGTAGTGATCGGAAGCCGATCTCCGGGGGGAGGACTGCCTCCGCCTCGTAGACCAGGGAGAAGGGAGTACGCCCGGTCGCCTGGGACGGGGTCGTGCGCATGGAGCAGAGGATGCTAGGGAGCTCCTCTGCCCATGCACCCCGCTAAGAAGCGGTTTGCTCGAGTCTCCGGCGTAACCCCTGTAGGATTACGTCGTTGACCCTCTCAACAGCCCCATTGCTCCGGGGATGGGCCACTGAGGCGAAGTGGATGACGAGCCCGAGGCCTTCGCAGAATTCCCGGAAATAAGCCGAGTCGAATTGGGTCCCGTTGTCCACGGTGATTTCCCGGGGGACACCAAAACGACATACGACGTTTTTCCAGAAAAACCGCTGGACGGCCCGGGACGTGATGCTGGCCAAAGGCTCCGCCTCAACCCACTTTGTAAAATAGTCGACTGCGACTACCGCATACTTGTATCCTCCGGGTGCTGGGGGGAAGGGCCCTAAGAGGTCCATCCCCCAGCACACGAAGGGCCAAGTGATGGGGATTGTCTGCAGGGCTATAGGGGGGAGGTTCGAGCCCTTGGCCATCTTCTGGCATGCTTCGCACGTGGAGACAAGGTCTCGCGTGTCGCGCATGACCGTGGGCCAGTATAAACCCTGCCGGAGGGCCTTGGCCGCGATGGCACGCGCGGCTAGGTGAGAACCACAGCTCCCCGCGTGGATGTCTTCGAGAAGTTGAAGTCCCTCCGGCCGGGGGAAGCAGCGCAGGAGGGCGGAAGCCCCCCGCTTGTAGAGCCTCCCCTCCAGCAGGAGATATGCCCGGGCTTTAGCCCGGAGGCGTTTAGCCTCGGTCTCACTAGGAGGGTCCCCCTCCCCCTTAATGAAGGAGATGAGGGGGTCCATCCAGGACGGAGTCCGGGTGATCTCGGCGACCTTCGGGACATGAGGCTCGTCGCCCGTGTCCGGGGAGGCCACCGAGGGCTTCGTGATGATTTCCAGAAAAGCTCCCTTGGGGAGCGATTCCCGGGCGCTTGCCACCCGGGCCAAGGCGTCGGCCCGGTCATTGTCCCTTCGCGGGATATGCCGGGCCTTGAGGCCGTCGAAATGCCTCTCCATCTTCCGCACTTCCTGCAAATAAAGACTTAAGTTTGCGTCATGGCACAGGTAAGACTTGTCCATTTGGCAAACTACGAGCTGAGAATCTCCCTTGACTAGGAGGTGCAGGATCCCCAGGGAGCGCGCAAGGCGCATCCCGAGGAGCAAAGCCTCGTATTCGGCGACATTGTTGGTTGCGGGGAACTCGAGCCGCGCGGCGTACTCGAGTTCCTTCCCCTCGGGGCCCCGGAGGACTACTCCCGCACCGGCCCCGGCGAGACACAGCGACCCATCGAACATGAGAGTCCAATGATCACTGCGTCGGGGCGGCACAGGGAGGTCTTCGTCCCCGGACCCAGAGGCGGGAGTCCACTCTGCGACAAAGTCGGCGAAGACCTGCGACTTGATGGCGGAGCGGCCGGTAAGGGACAGGGAGAAGGGGGCGAGCTCGGCCCCCCACTTCCCAATCCGGCCAGTGGCTTCTTTGTTCCGCAGTACCTCCCCCAAGGGGAGGGACGACGGGACGGTGATGGGGTGCCCCAGGAAGTAATGGCGAAGCTTCCGGGACGCCATGAGGAGGGCGTAGCAGATCTTCTCCATCTCCGTGTACCGAGTTTTAGCCCCTTGGAGGGCCTCACTCACGTAGTACACGGGACGCTGCTGCCCCCCTTGCTCCTTCACCAAGACCGCGCTGACGGCGACGGGGGTCGCAGCGAGGTAGAGGAGCAAGGGCTCTTCTGGAGATGGACTCACGAGCATTGGAGGGCTCGTGAGGTACTTCTTGAGGTCGTCGAACGCCTCCTAGGCCTCGGGGGTCCAGCGGAACCCCTCGAGCCCTCGGAGGATCTTGAAGAACTGGAGGCCTCGCTCCCCCGACCGGGAGACGAAGCGGCTCAGCGCGGCTAGGCGGCCGGAGAGCCGCTGGACATCCTTGACGGAGCATGGCGGGGGCATGTCTAGGAATGCCCGAATCTTCTCGGGGTTTGCCTCAATGCCCCGCTGGGACACGAGGAAACCTAGGAGCTTCCCCCCGCGCACCCCGAAGGCGCACTTCTCCGGGTTGAGTTTGAGCCCAAACGCTCGGAGGTTGCGGAAGGTTTCAGCCAGGTCGTCGATGTGGGAGGCTGCGCGGGGACTCTTGACGACCGCGTCGTCTACGTAGACTTCGACGTTGCGGCCGACTTGATGTTTGAAGACCAGCGTCATGAGGCGCTGGAAGGTCGCCCCCGCGTTCTTGAGTCTGAAGGGCATATGGGCGTAGCAGAAGGTTCCGAGGGGAGTTATGAAACTCGTCTTTTCCTCGTCCCCTTCCGCCATCCGGACTTGATGGTAGCCCGAGTAGGCGTCTAGGAAGCTCATGAGCTCGCACCCCGCGGTGGAGTCGATGAGCTGGTCTATCCGCGGGAGCGGGAAGTTATCTTTGGGGCAGGCGCGGTTAAGGTTGGTGAAGTCCACGCACATCCGCCACCTATCGGTTGACTTCTTGACGAGGACGGGGTTCACGAGCCACTCGGGGTGCAGGACCTCCCGAATGAACCCCGCCTCTTGGAGCCGGGTGATCTCCACCTTGATTGCCTCTTGGCGCTCGAGGGAGAGTTTCCGCAGCTTCTGTTTGACCGGGGGGTGACCGGGGGCCACTGCGAGCTTGTGCTCAATGGCCTCCCGGGCGACGCCCCGCATGTCCGAAGGCTTCCACGCAAAAACATCAGAGTTTTCGCGCAGAAAAGCCGCAAGTTGCGGTGCGTGCTCCTCGGGGAGCTCCGCCCCGATCCAGACGGTTTTGTCTTCGTCGCCCGGGGACAGTAGGACCTTCCGGAGGCCCCCTTCCGGACGCGGCTTGAGGAGGGGCCTCCCGGGAGGTGGCGCAGCGGCGTCTAGTTCCGGGGGAGGAGCCTCCCCCCCGGGCGTCTTTATGAGGTTGACGTTTCCGATTGTGGCCGCAGCGCGCTCATATAGAGCATGGGCCATGTCTTGGTCTCCCCGGACGTTGATCACACCATGCGGCCGGGGGATCTTCATGCTGAGGTAGTTTTGATGGGTGGCAGCCCCCAGCCGGTTGATTGTGGTTCTCCCCATTATCGCGTTGTAAGAGGAAGGGAGGTCCACTACGTCGAAGCGGACCAGCTCGGTCCGGTAGTTCTCCGGGGTGCCCAATATCATGGGAAGATCTACCTTGCCCACGGGGTGGATCGCCTTGCCCGGGACAAAACCTTGCAGGGGCCCAGCCGCCGGCTGCAGGAGCTTCTCATCCACCTGCATCTCTTTGAAGGCCTTCAGAAATAGGACGTCAGCGGAGCTCCCGCCGTCCACGAGGATGCGGGCCAAGTGGCAGTTGTAGATGGTCGCAGAGACAATGAGCGCGTCATTGTGGGGGAAGTGAACCCCTCACGCGTCTTCCTCCGTGAAGGTGAGGGGGACGTCCGACCACTTAGGTGGCGGGGACGCGTGTAGCACCCCCACAACCTTGACCTTGGTGCGTACTCCTTACGCTGGGCTTAGAGTCCCGCCCAGAGGCGGACCCTCCCACAATGACGTTGATGCGGCGCTGAGAAGTTTGGAAGGGGAGAGCTTCTGAAGGCTCCCCCTCCTGCGTCTGCTGACCCCCCGCGGGAGCGGGAAGGGCCGGAACAGCTGGTAGAGGGGGCAAGGAGGCCAGAGTCCCCCCCCCCCCTGCCCATGCTGGTCGAGGAACGCCGCGAAGTGTTGCAGCAGTTGGTGGTAATCTCGGGTAGAGTGGGTACTGGACCCATGGAAGCTGCACCACGGTCCTTCCCGACTTCTCCCCGCCGGGCCGTCCCGGCCGCGAGAAGACTGTCCTCCCCCATGGCCTTTCGGCTTGGGGAAGGGGCGGTTGCCCCTCGGGGGGTCGCGCGAGCCGCCTCCGCCCTCGAGGGCAAAGGTGTCCCGAGGCCGTGGCTCGCTACGCCCCCCTGCTTGGGGCGTTTGAGGGGATCCCTGGCCCCCCAGTCGGCGGGGGCGGGAGCCCCCTGGGTCTTCTTCCAGATGTCGTCTTCTTCCGCCCGAGCGTACTTTTCGAGTACGTTGAAGAGCTCATCGGCGGAGGAGGGGCAGCTCCGGGAGAGCCTTTGGTGGAGCTCCCCCGGGAAGATCCCGCTTTTGCATGCTTCGATGACCGTAGAGTCAGGGACGTGGGCCACTTTGCTCTTCACTTGAGCAAAGGGCTTGAAGAAGCTTCTAATGGTTTCCCCAGTCCTCTGCCGGACGGTGTACAGCTGCGAGGAGTCCAGGGGACACACGTAGTTCCCCTGGAAGTTCGCGCAGAACTCCCGCTGGAGCTGCGTGAAAGACTTGATGGAGCAGGCCTTCAGGTTGTAGAACCAGGAGCGGGCCATGCCGGTGAGGTAGAGGGGGAAGACGTTGCACTGTACCGTCTCGTCCCCCCAGACCGCGGAGATGGCTGTGGAGTATACCTGCACAAATTCGTAAGGATCGGCCTCACTGATATAGTGCTCGATGTGCGGAGGGCGGTAGGGCCGCGGCCACCGGATGCTACGAAGTCCTTCCTGCCTTCTCCTAGCGGGGCCTTCCCGGCCACACGAGGACTGTCCTCCCCCATGGCCTTTCGGCTTGGGAAGGGGCGGTTGCCCCTCGGGGGGTCACGCGAGCCGCCTCCGCCCTCGAGGACAAAGGTGTCCCGAGGCCGTGGCTCGTTACGCCCCCCCTGCCTAGGGCGCTTGAGGGGATCCCTGGCCCCCGCTCGACGGGGGCGGGAGCCCCCTGGGTCTTCTTCCAGATGTCGTCTTCCTCCGCCCGAGCGTACTTTTCGAGTACGTTGAAGAGCTCGTCGGCGGAAGAGGGGCAGCTCCGGGAGAGCCTTCGGTGTAGCTCCCCCGGGAGGATGCCACTTTTGCAGGCTTCGATGACCGTAGAGTCGGGGACGTGGGCCACTTTGCTTTTCACCTGAGCAAAGCGCTTGAAGAAGCTTCTGATGGTCTCCCCAGTCCTCTGCCGGATAGTGTACAGCTGCGAGGAGTCCAGAGGCGCACATAGTTCCTCTGGAAGTTCGCGCAGAACTCCCGCTTGAGCTGCGTGAAAGACTTGATGGAGCCGGCCTTCAGGTTGTAGAACCAGGAGCGGGTGATGCCGGTGAGGTAGAGGGGGAAGACATTGCATTGTACCGTCTCGTCCCCCCCAGCTGCGGAGATGGCAGTGGAGTAAACCTGCACAAATTCTTAAGGGTCTGCCTCACCGTTATAGTGCTCGATGTGTGGAGGGCGGTAGGGCCGCGGCCACCGGATGCTGCGAAGTCTTCGGCACAGGGGCTGGTTAGCCCCTTGCACTTCCCGGGGAGAGTCCCGATCGCTGTCTTCTTTGACAGGGGGCACGCCCTCGTTGTCTGAGTCTGGAAGCGGTCCGAGAGGTCCGCCGGAGTGGCGGTGGCGACGCTTCTCCTCCGGGCCGGGACTGAGTTCCCGGACGTCCGGGCTATTCTCCAGAGATATTGGCTCTTCAGTGGGTCTCTTCCCCCGACCGGTGCGAGAGCGAGGCTCCCCGCGCCTGCGGCGGGGGGGGAAGTTCTTCCCCGAGCTCAGGTGAATGCGTTCGCTCGACCTCCCCCCGGGTGAAACGGACCTGTTCCGCCGAGGGAGGGAGCTCATGCATTGCAGCTGCCGGCCTGGAGGCTTCCGGGGCCGGCTGGGGGGAGCCCCCTGCGAAGACCCCTGGGACCGGAAAGGGGGAAGCCCCTGTATTATCCGGAACTGGGGAGGGGGCGCCCACGGCGACGTTTGGAACCGAAGTGGAGGGGGCCCCAGTGGCAACGACCGGAACCGGAAAGGGGGAAGCCCCTGTAACATCCGGAACCGGCGAGGGGGGAGCCCCCGTGGCAACGTCCGGAACCGGGGAGCCCATGCGGGGGGAAGTCCGCTGAGGCACGGGAGCTGCTTTGTCGACCGCCCCCAGTGCGGTAAACGCAACGCGGGGGGCGGGACTGGCTCCCGCCGTAGGGAAAACCCCTGGCATGAAGTGGGCTCTCGGCCCCGGGAATAGGCCGGGGACGAGGTAACCCCCTGGTGCCACGAAGGGCCCTGGCATGAAGTAGCCTCCCGGCACCGGGACGGGCCCGGGTGCCGGGAAGGGTCCGGACGTATATCCCGCAGGGGGAGGGAACCCCCCAGCAGGATCATACGGGGCGGAGAGACCCCTGGAGGCCGGAGGGGCCGCCGGGTAACCCATAAACGGGGGCATAGTCCCCGAGTACGGGTGCGACGCAAATGTGGGGGCCGGAGGCCGCGCCAACACGCTGAGCAGCTCATCCATTGAGCGCTGGGCGCGGAGCTGGCCCTCCACTAGAGCCTCAAGCAGGGCGTCCCGGGGAGCCGGGGGAGCTGTCGGGGGGAGACTGGTCCCGGCCGAGGTCCCCGCGGTCACTGGGAACGACCTGGAGGTGGAAGCACCTAAGTAAGAGGGAAGGAGGGAGGCGGTACCTGGGCCAGGCCGCCTCCGGGTGGAAGTGCCGGGACAGCAGTGTCCCGGACGGGCGGCGCCGGGTCTCCGAGACCGGCGTCACCGGAAAGGGTGCGAGCCCTTGTTCTTGGGGGAGCCATGGCGTCTTGTCACGAATTCCCACGGTCGGTGCCAACTGTCGTGGTATTGCGAATACCCCAGCAGGTTTTGTGAACGATCCTAGCGAAGATTACGCGGCGCGGGTTGACCGGGCGACCGGTCCTCCCCTGCCAGACAAACACAAGAAATGACACAACGATTTATACAGGTTCGGGTCCCGGTGGGGGCCCTAGTCCTGTCGGTGCGCTCCCGACCGGAGTCGGCTGGGGAGGCTCTGTCCGGGGGGAGAGGCTTCCGGAGCACACCTGTGAGTTTAGCTATTCCAATATCAATGAATCACTTGCTTACAACTGAGGGGTACAAGGGCATTTATAGCCCCAAAAAGAAGAAAAAAAGCCTAAACTACCCCGGAAGCCACCGTCGGATTGAGGGGTAGGAACATCCTTCTCCCGGTCAAACGTCTTGGATGCTTGACAGATGGTCACTGATTCCCGAGGTGCTCCTCGCGTGACCTGCACGTGATAAACAACTCGAGACTTTACCTTGAGGAGGGCGATGAGGCCCGGGACATGCGCCGGAGGCCAAGTCCCGGGGGCCAAAAGGCGGCGCCCGGGGAGGCCCCGGAGGCCAGGTCCCCGGGCAAATGGCGGCGCCCGGGACGGCGCCAGAGGCCACGCCCCGGGGGCCAAAAGGCGGCGCCTGGGGAGGCCCCGGAGGCCAGGTCCCCGGGCGAATGGCGGCGCCCGGGACGGCACCGGAGGCCAAGTCCCAGGAGCCAAAAGGCGGCGCCCGGGACGGCGCCGGAGGCCTGGTCCCTGGGCCAATGGCGGCGCCCGGGACGGCACCGGAGGCCAGGTCCCGGGGGCCAAAAGGCGGCGCCCGGGGAGGCGCCGGAGGCCAGGTCCCCAGGCAAATGGCGGCGCCCGGGACGGCGCCGGAGGCCAGGTCCACGGGCCAATGGCGGCGCCCGGGACGGCTGAAAGGGATCTAGGATATCGACTAGAGGGGGGTGAATAGGCGATTTTAGCAATTTAGCAAATAATCAAACAATTTAAAGATAATGAGAGCAAATAAATAACACAATATGAATAAAGCACAAATCCAACACAAGGATATATCCCGTGGTCTCGGTGATTTGCCGATCACCCCTAATCCACGTTGAGGCAAACTCAAATCTCTAACCGCTCCTCTATCTAGTCAACCTTCTCTCGAGAAGTGACCTAGATCTTGAGCCGGAATAGTGTGATGAGTTATCCAAACCTCGATTTCACTAAGGATGCACTTTACCGCTCCGGCAAGGCGTGCTCAAACCTTTCACAAGACGTTTTGAGGCTTCTTCACAATCTTCCTTGAAGAGCTCTTCAAAACCTTTCTCCTAGCCGTCTAGGAGCCGGCAAACTCCAAGAGTAACAAGCCGGTGATGATCACTTTGCCTTCTTCTAGTGCCACACGATTGATTCAATGATCTAAATGCAATGCACTAGAAGATCTCAAATGCACACTCTCACAAATTTGAGAATTTGAACCCTAGAGTGTATGAAACTAGCTTAGGCTCTCAAGGATGATGACAATGCTCAAGATTATGCCAAAAGTCCTGAACAGGGCCGTGCATGGGAGTATATATACCCCCCACAATTAATATAGCCGTTACAGGCCGTTGGGAGAAAAAGATCACCTGGCGGTCAGATCGCAGGCACAAGCTCGGTCAGACCGCCGCAATTGCAACGGCATTAAACAGGCGCAATAAATGCTCAACTGCCCTTGTCAGGCACACATACGGTCAGACCGGAGTATATTTCGGTCAGACCGTGAAACTGTCCAGAGACGACATAGTTTCTGGACACCTTATACGGTCAGGCCGATATATACGGACAGACCGGCCAAACGGTCAGACCGCAGTTCAAAAACACGGTCAGACCAATTACGCGGTCAGACCGGTCTAACAAAAGGTCAGACCGTAATAGCTCAAAATACCAGAAGGATAAAATAAGAGGTTCCAGGAGTCTGACCTTGGTCTCTACTACGGACAGACCGGCCAATCGGTCAGACTGTAGTTTACAACTCGGTCAGACCGATTTCTCGGTCAGACCGGCCTAACAAACGGTCAGACTGACTTAGACAGAAATGAGCTGAAATAAGCATTCTCAAAGGATGTGACCTTCTAGTATGCAATGCAAGTTGATTTTATGATTTGTGGCACATAGATGAAGTGTTTTGTGATACACCACATGCTCCTCTTAATAGTACGGCAACTATCCTAAAATCCGGTCAAAATTCTTCTCTAATCACCTTAGACCGGTAAAAATGGAAAAGATCCTATTTCGTACCTTTGCCCTTTTGATCAATGCCCTTTCTTCATCATGATGCTCTTTCTTTGCCTTTCATTAACCTGTCTTTTAAGTATCTTCTTGACACAACTAGGCAGGTAACGTTAGTATAGCATTTGTATTGTCATTAATTATTAAAACACTCTATAGGGGCCTAGAAGCTACAATCTCCCCCTTTTTGGTAATTGATGACAACATAAAGAGTAGATGAAAGAGTTTTAAGCATAAAGAGAATTTTACAATAAGCATCGAAGAATAAGACACTCCCCCTAAATGTATGAATAAGAGAATTTTGACATTTTAGTGGAGTTCAAGCATGTGTATAAGATGCAATCTCAATTCATTCACCATAGAATCATGAAATATCACAAATAAGACATTCAATTCCATATCATAATCACAAGGTCATATGTAACTATTATACGCATATCTCATATTCAAAGAAGTACCAATCTCACAAGTGAGTCATCCAACATAAGTCATAAACTAGACATTCAATTAAACAAGTTAAAATAAAACTTCTATACACCAAAAGTTCTTTCATCCAAGAGTTTTCAATTACATTTAAGGTTCATCTCTCTCCTACTCTTCTACTCTCTTCTCTCTCCCCCTTTGGCATCAATTTCCATAAAAAGCTAAGAATCAGCTGGAGCGTCATCATCGGGAGGATGGTGAGGAGGAGTCTGTGGGAAACGAGTGTAGAAGTGAGTGGAGAAGGTGTCGAAGCGCTGCTCGAATTGATCCTGGCGTGAAGAGAAGGTCTGGAACTGATCATGCAAGGCCGCCAAGTCCGAACGAGTGAGCTCAAGCCCCTGGAGAAGAGTAGCAAACTGATCCATCATCGGCTGATGGAACTGCTGCTGGAACTGAGAAAACCAGGCGGGGGCTTGGCTCGACTGAGGTGCCTGCTGAGCCTGAGGTGGAGGAGGAGGAGGCATAGGCTGAGCCGGCTGCTGCTGATGCTGCTGATGCTGTGCTCCTTGGCCTCGAGCTAAGACGCGCGGGTTGACACTGAACGGCTTATAGCCGAGATGCCTGATGTCGCAAGAACTGCGAGGAAACTTTGTCTTCTGGAGCAGCAAAGACATGATATATGGAGCATAGTAGAGATTTGGCAGAGTGGCCGCCGAGACATCCTCAATTGTCTTCAATATGAAGGAGACAATGTTGATCCGATGACTCTGGAGGATGTGGTCGATGAAGTTCCAGTAGTAATCCCGGACCGCTTCTCGGTTTCCACTCTTTGGATGGATCGTGGCTCGTACAATTTTGTTGACTACAGCGGGGAGGACTTTGAGACCGGTAACAGTACCGGGTACAATCCGCTGTCCACCTCCTGGCTGCTCATAGAACTGGAGCCAGTCGTCCTCATGGAGGTAATCCTCTTCCTCCATGTCAATCCCCTCCTTCAGCTCCTCATAGTTTAGCTTGTTTGCCGCAGCAAACTCCTCAAAGGTGGCCTGATAGCGCCTAGACCCTGTCATCCATATAATCTGCTGGTCCGCCCATTTGATCTCAACTGTAGCATAGAACTGTCTGATGGCAGTGGCGTTCCATGGGCATTTGTGCTCCACAAAGTCATACATACCTATATCCTTGAAGATCTGCACCAAGGGAGCCATGATGGGCTGATTCACAACATAGGCCCATTCGATCCATTTGTGTTCGAAGATGTTTTTGTGGACCAAATGACCGTAGAAGGCATCCTGCTGCGTCATCGTGTGGAAGTGAGGCGTCGTGGCGTCATTTGCATGATCGTAGGCATAGGTGGTCCTCGCCTTCGTGTAGTCGCTCGACATCCAGTTCTTCTTCGGGCCTTGATAAGCGTGGACGTTTATTTCATCGTCCTCACTTTCGATGTCCATGCCCACATGAGAAGATCCACCCCGATGAGACGACTGCTCTGTCTCTGAATCACCGGCCGAGGGTACCCAGTCGTCATCGTGATTGTCGCTGCTACTCGAGGGTAGAACCCTTTTCGGCCGCTTAGCCAATTTCTTCTTGTTGGTCCGAATGGAGGCAGCGCCTTGAGTACCTCGACCACTATACGATTTGGAAGATATACAGCAGGTAAGATACAAGAAATAGGAAAGCATGACGAGAAAAGAGATGATAACAGAACTGTACATCCTGACTCTGCTGTTGCAGTCGGTCAGACCGAAACAGGGGCGGTCAGACCGGCGCAACCGTAGAGTTAGGGTTTGGCATGATTTCTGGGATTTTGTTGATTCTAGGGTGCAATGTAGATAGATATAAGTGTGAGACTACTCATTGCATCAACTAGAAGAATCAATTTCAAGAGAAACACAGATTTGGACCAGATTCATCACATTTGCCCTAAACCTCTAGATGAACAAAAGAGAAAAAGAAAAACAAAGAGGAATCTGAGCAATGTACCTAGAAGACATGATTTGATGATGATCTTTGAACCACGGTTTGTCCGAGCTTGATGAGGGTTTGACCGGAGAGGAAGAATCCAAGAATTTGAGGCGCACGTGAAAGAGACAGAAGTGGGGAAGAAAGGCAAAAAGGACAAGAGATTCGGGTTAAAAAGGTCTCTAGTCATGAAAATTCGGTCAGACCATAGAAAGGGTACCGGTCAGATCGCTGGAAGCAGGAATCTAAGATGCTCTCTGGAGATGCATTCGGTCAGACCGCTGGAAGGACTGAATTTCTTGGAAGATTTTGATTGATTTGAAGCTCAAGAGATTTTGAGAGAGACATATATAACTATAAGATAATTATAAGTAAAATATGGGCAATGTCACCAAAAGGGGAAGTATTTTTCTTACAACTTAACATGTTTTTGGTTCATTTCACTCAATTGCCGATAAAGGAGCCTAAAAAAGCTCTAAAAGAGGAAGTTTAAGCAACCAAGAGATAATATAAGCACATTCAATATGAGTCCAACAATTCAAGCCACATTTGATATATCAATGACGTTAAGCTCATTTCGAAGTTTGCAAAAATGACTTTCATCTAAGGGCTTAGTGAATATATCCGCTAATTGATCTTCGGTTCTCACATTATCCACCACCACATCACCTTTGCTAACATGATCTCTAAGGAAGTGGTGTCGGATATCTATATGCTTGGTCCGAGAGTGTTGAACTGGGTTTGTGGCTATTTTCACCGCACTCTCATTATCACACAAAAGAGGCACTTTTTCAAATTTTATTCCATAATCCACCAATGTTTGCCTCATCCAAAGCAATTGTGCACAACAACTACCCGCGGAAACATATTCCGCTTCGGCGGTTGATAAAGCTACAGAGTTTTGTTTCTTAGAGGACCAAGATACTAAAGATCTTCCTAATAGTTGACAACTGCCAGAGGTGCTTTTTCTATCCACTTTACATCCCGCATAATCGGAATCAGAATATCCAATTAATTCGAATTTTGCACCTTTAGGATACCACAACCCTATGCTAGATGAATATTTTAGATACCTCAAAATGCGCTTAACGGCCATTAAATGACTTTCTTTAGGAGAGGCTTGAAATCTTGCACACATACAAACACTAAACATAATATCGGGCCTAGAAGCAGTAAGATATAATAAACTACCAATCATGGATCTATAAAGCTTTGAGTCTACCGGTTTACCTCCTTCGCCAGAGACAAGGTGTTCGTTTGTGGCCATTGGTGTCTTGATTGGTTTTGCTTCTTCAAGTCCGAACTTCTTGAGTAGATCCTTCACATATTTGTTTTGACTGATGAAAGTTCCTTCCTTGAGTTGTTTAACTTGTAGTCCGAGAAAGAAACTTAATTCACCTATCAAAGACATCTCAAATTCCCTGGACATCATATCACCAAATTCCTCGCAAAAATCTTGGTTAGTAGATCCAAATATGATGTCATCAACATAAATTTGACATGCAAAGAAATCATTTCCAATTTTCTTAGTAAACAATGTAGTATCAACTTTCCCAATTTTAAAGCCTTTTGAAATTAAAAAGTCTCTAAGTCTTTCATACCAAGCACGAGGTGCTTGTTTAAGACCATAAAGAGCCTTGGAGAGTTTATACACATGATTTGGCTTTGTAGGATCTTCAAATCCGGGAGGTTGTTTAACAAATACTAACTCATTAATTTTTCCATTTAAAAATGCACTTTTGACATCCATTTGATATAGTTTAATATTATGAGATGAAGCAAAAGCAAGTAAGATTCTAATAGCCTCAAGTCTAGCTACGGGAGCAAAGGTTTCACCGAAGTCCAAACCTTCAACTTGAGTGTATCCTTGAGCCACCAATCTTGCCTTGTTTCTTACTACCACTCCGTTTGCATCTTGTTTATTCTTGAAAATCCATTTGGTTCCAATGACATTACGCTCATCCGGATTTGGTTCTTCTACCAATTCCCACACATTGTTGCGGGTGAAGTTGTTTAATTCTTCATGCATAGCATTCACCCAATCCGGATCTTTTAAAGCTTCATCTACAAGTGTGGGCTCAAAAGAGGAAACAAAAGAGTAATTTTCACAGAATGAAGCAAGACGAGAACGAGTTTGAACACCCTTACACAAGTCACCAACAATTTGATCGATGGGGTGATCTTTGGAAATTGAGTGATGAATTCTTGGATGGTCAACCGGGATTTGTGAGATAGAGGTAGAAGATACTTTGAAATTTAGATAAGCGTGTACCTTTCCGCAAGATATAGCACTTACACCCAAACACACGGAAGTAGGAAATGTTTGGCTTCCTTCCAATGAGAAGCTCATAAGGAGTTTTCTTTAGTAGTCGATGACAATAAAGACGATTTGATGCATGGCACGCAGTGTTGATTGCTTCGGCCCAAAAAGTGTCCGAAACATTGTACTCCGAAAGCATAGACCTTGCCATATCTATCAATGTCTGGTTCTTTCGTTCGACTACTCCATTTTGCTCCGGTGTATACTTGGCCGAAAACTATGTTTGATGCCTTTATCATCACACCAATTTTCAACCTTGGTGTTCTTGAATTCGGATCCGTTGTCACTTCTCACTTTCTTGATCTTGAAGCTAAATTCATTTTCGGCCCTTTGAGCAAAGCTTTTGAAAGTGTTAAACACAATTGACTTATCATGCAAAAAGAATATCCATGTATATCTAGAAAAATCATCTACAACGACAAGGCAATAACTATTGCCACCAATGCTCACAAAAGAAGTTGGTCTAAATAAATCCATATGCAATAATTCAAGTGGACTCGAAGTTGACATTGTGCTTTTAGTTGGATGTGAGTTTGCAACTTGTTTTTCGGCTTAGCAAGCACTACATAATTTGTCTTTTTCAAACTTTACATCTTTTAGTCCAACAACCAAATCATGTTTAACTAGTCTATTTAGTTGTTTCATTCCAACATGCCCAAGCCTTCTATGCCATAGCCAACCTTTGGAAGATTTTGTAAACAAGCATGTACCAAGATTAGTATCATTTGAATTGAAATCAACTAAATAGAGGTTGCCATGTCTAAAACCTTTGAAAATCAACTTATTATCATCAATGCTAGTGATAATTACTTCTTTTGGATAAAATGCACATATGAATCCAAGATCACAAAGTTGAGCTACGGATAAGAGGTTGAAGTTTAGAGATTCAACAAGCAATACATTAGATATGGAGAGGTCGTTTGAAATGGCAATTTTACCTAAACCTTTTACCTTTCCTTTACTATTGTCTCCAAACGTGATCTTGTCATATTCCGCACCTTTGTTATTTAGTGAGGAGAACATGTTGTGATTACCGGTCATGTGTTGAGTGCATCCACTATCGAGCACCCAATGTTGTCCTCCCGCCTTGTAATTTACCTACAAAACAAAGTTAGGTCCTTTTAGGTACCCAAACCTTTTTGGGTCCTTGGAGGTTAGTTACCAAGGATTTTGGGACCCAAATGGCTTTCTTTTTGGCACCAATGATCGGGGTTCCAACAAATTTGGTTTTAATATCGCCATTTGTCATTTTCTTCAATACATAGCAAGAATTGAATATAGGAGATGAAATGCTTTTGTTAGCATGGCAATTCTTTTCAATGTGTCCTAAACTTTTACATTTGTTACAATATCCCTTTTCTTTTACAAAAATGGTTTTAGTTGGAACAAAAGCATGTTTACCCTTTTTGGGAATGAAACCTAGTCCTTCTTTTCTTAAGGAAAATCTTTGACTATCTAGAAAATGTCTTAATTTTGATTCTCCTACATAGCATTTTGCTAGGTCATTGGTTAGTTTTTCAATTTCTTCTTTAAGTTCGTTGTTTTCAAGACTAAGCACATTATCTTCAATTTTAGGTCTAGTAGGGAATTCATTTAAGTCTTCACAAGAAGTAGATATGCTAGAAGTAGACATCATGGGCAAATCATTCAAAATATTGCAAGTGATGCCTATGTCATTACTCGATTTGTTGGCTTTATGAGTAATTAGAGAGTCATGAGCTTCCTTGAGCATCTCATGAGTTTCTTTGAGACTCTCATGAGATGTGTTTAGCTCCTCATAGGAATTTTGAAGAGCTTTGTATCTCTTCTTCAATTCCTTGAATTTTTCTTTTTCCTTACTCATATAGTCATCAAAATCAGTGATCATCTCAACTAGGTCATCATAAGTATATTCATTTTCATCACAAGATACCTTTGATTCTCCTTTAGCCATGAGGCAATGAGGAGTGGAGAATAGAGATGGGGCTTCCTTGATAGCTACCCCGGCGAGTCCTTTGGGTGACGCTTCATCTTCATCATAGGAATCGGAACTTGAAGCATCCGAATCCCACTCAATGAAGCAAGCTTGTCCATCCTTCTTCTTATAATATTTCTTGAAAACCTTTTTCTTGCTTTCTCCTTCCTTTTCGTACTTCTTCCTCTTCATTGATTTTTCTTCTTCCTTATTTTTGCATTGTGTGGAGATGTGACCCTTTTCACCGCAATCGAAGCATCTTCTCTCTTCAAATGGGTTCCTCTTGGATGATTGTCCTTTCTTGAAGGACTTTCCTTGATATCTCTTCTTCATGAACCGCTTGAACCTTCTCACAAAGAGAGCCATTTCCTCATCAGTGTCTTTGAAAAGGATCTAGGATATCGACTAGAGGGGGGGGTGAATAGGCGATTTTACCAAATTACAATAAATCAAACAATTTGTAGTAAATGAGAGCAATTTAAATAACACAAGATGAACAATGAGCAATCTCAACACAAGGATATATCCCGTGGTCTCGGTGATTAGCCGATCACCCCTAATCCACGTTGAGGCAAACTCAAATCTCTAACCGCTCCTCTATCTAGTCAATCTTCTCTCGAGAAGTGACCTAGATCTTGAGCCGGAATAGTGTGATGAGTTATCCAAACCTCGATTTCACTAAGGATGCACTTTACCGCTCCGGCAAGGCGTGCTCAACCTTTCACAAGACGTTTTGAAGCTTCTTCACAATCTTCCTTGAAGAGCTCTTCAAAACCTTTCTCCTAGCCGTCTAGGAGCCGGCAAACTCCAAGAGTAACAAGCCGGTGATGATCACTTTGCCTTCTTCTAGTGCCACACGATTGATTCAATGATCTAAATGCAATGCACTAGAAGATCTCAAATGCACACTCTCACAAATTTGAGAATTTGAAACCTAGAGTGTATGAAACTAGCTTAGGCTCTCAAGGATGATGACAATGCTCAAGATTATGCAAAAGTCCTGAACAGGGCCGTGCATGGGAGTATATATACCCCCCACAATTAATATAGCCGTTACAGGCCGTTGGGAGAAAAAGATCACCTGGCGGTCAGACCGCAGGCACAAGCTCGGTCAGACCGCCGCAATTGCAACGGCATTAAACAGGCGCAATAAATGCTCAACTGCCCTTGTCAGGCACACATACGATCAGACCGGAGCCTATTTCGGTCAGACCGTGAACTGTCCAGAGACGACATAGTTTCTGGACACCTTATACGGTCAGGCCGAAATATACGGACAGACCGGCCAAACGGTCAGACCGCAGTTCAAAAACTCGGTTAGACCGATTTCACGGTCAGACCGGTATAACAAACGGTCAGACCGTAATAGCTCAAAATTCCTGAAGGATAAATCAAGAGGTTCCAGGAGTCTGACCGACAAAATAACTACGGACAGACCGACCTTAAACAGAAATACAATATGCAAAGACACAACTTCGGTCAGTCCGAGATTTTAAACGGTTAGTCCGATAATTCGGTCAGACCGGTCTAACTCACGGTCAGACCGACTGAGACAGACTGAGCTGAACTGAGCTGAAACAAGCATTTTGAGGAATATGACCTTCTAGTATGCAATGCAGGTTGATTTTAAGATTTGTGGCACATAGATGAAGTATATTGTGATACACCACATGCTCCTCTTAATAGTACGGCAACTATTCTAAAATCCGGTCAAAATTCTTCTCTAATCACCTTAGATCGGTAAAAATGGAAAAGATCCTATTTCGTACCTTTGCCCTTTTGATCAATGCTCTTTCTTCATCATGAGGCTCTTTCTTTGCCTTTCATTGACCTGTCTTTTAAGTACTCTCTTTGATACAACTAGACAGGTAACGTTAGTATAGCATTTGTAGTTGTCATTAATTATTAAAACACTCTATAGGGGCCTAGAAGCTACAATCTCCCCCTTTTTGGTAATTGATGACAACATAAAGAGTAGATGAAAGAGTTTTAAGCATAAGGAGTATTTTTACAATAAGCATCGAAGAATAAGACACTCCCCCTAAATGTATGAATAAGAGAATTTTGGCATTTTAGTGGAGTTCAAGCATGTGTATAGGAAGCATATCACATATATCATGATCACAAGGTCATATGTAACTATTATAAGCATATCACATATATCATGAAGTACCATTTCTCATACAAGAGTCATCCAACATAAATAACAACCACATAACATCCACATAGATCATAAAAGAGATATCCAACTAAGCAAGTTAAATTAAAACTTCTATACACCAAAAGATTTTTCATCCAAGTTTCATCCAAGAGTTTTCATTTACATTTAAGGTTCATTGTTCATTATCTCTCTCCTACTCTTCTACTCTCTTCTCTCTCCCCCTTTGGCATCAATTGCCATAAAAAGCTAAGAATCAGCTGGAGCATCATCATCAGGAGGATGGTGAGGAGGAGTCTGTGGGAAACGAGTGTAGAAATGAGTGGAGAAGGCGTCGAAGCGCTGCTCGAACTGATCCTGGCGGGAAGAGAATGTCTGGAACTGATCGTGCAAGGCCGCCAAGTCGGAACGAGTGAGCTCAAGCCCCTGGAGAAGAGTAGCAAACTGATCCATCATGGGCTGATGGAACTGCTGCTGGAACTGAGAAAACCAGGCGGGGGCTTGGCTCGGCTGAGGTGCCCGCTGAGCCTGAGGTGGAGGAGGAGGAGGCATAGGCTGAGCCGGCTGCTGCTGATGCTGTGCTCCTTGGCCTCGAGCTAAGACACGCGGGTTGACACTGAACGGCTTATAGCCGAGATGCCTGATGTCGCAAGACCCGCGAGGAAACTTTGTCTTCTGGAGCAGCAGCGACATGATATATGGAGCATAGTAGAGATTTGGCAGAGTGGCCGCCGAGACATCCTCAATAGTCTTCAAAATGAAGGAGACTATGTTGATCCGATGTCTTTGGAGGATGTGGTCGATGAAGTTCCAGTAGTAATCCCGGACCGCTTCTCGGTTTCCACTCTTCGGATGGATCGTGGCTCGTACAATCTTGTTGACTACAGCGGGGAGGACTTTGAGACCGGTAATAGTACCGGGTACAATCCGCTGTCCACCTCCCGGCTGCTCATAGAACTGGAGCCAGTCGTCCTCATGAAGGTAATCCTCTTCTTCCATATCGACCCCTTCCTTCAGCTCCTCATAGTTCAGCTTGTTTGCCGCAGCAAACTCCTCAAAAGTGGCCTGATAGCGCCTAGACCCTGTCATCCATATAATCTGCTGGTCCGCCCATTTGATCTCAACTGTAGCATAGAACTGTCTGATAGCGGTGGCGTTCCATGGGCACTTGTGCTGTACAAAGTCATACAGCCCTATATCCTTGAAGATCTGCACCAAGGGAGCCATGATGGGTTGATTCACAACATAGGCCCATTCGATCCATTTATGTTCGAAAATGTTTTTGTGGACCAAATGACCGTAGAAGGCATCCTGCTGCGTCCTCGTGTAGAAGTGAGGCGTCGTGGCATCATTGGCATGATCGTAGGCATAGGTGGTCCTCGCCTTCGTGTAGTCGCTCGACATCCAATTTTTCTTTGGGCCTTGATAGGCGTGGACGTTTATCTCATCGTCCTCACTCTCGACGTCCATGCCTACATGAGAGGATCCACCCTGATGAGACGACTGCTCTGTCTCTGAGTCACCGGCCGAGGGTAGCCAATCGTCATCATGACTGTCACTGCTACTCGAGGGTAGAACCCTTTTCGGCCGCTTAGCCAGTTTCTTCTTGTTGGTCCGAGTGGGGCCAGCGCCTTGAGTACCTTGACCACTGTACGATTTGGAATATATGAAGCAGGTAAGATACAGGAAACAGAAAAGCATGACGAGAACAGAGATGATAACAGAACTGCGCACCCTGGCTCTGCTGTTGCATTCGGTCAGACCGAGACAGGGGCGGTCAGACCGGCGCAACCGTAGAGTTAGGGTTTGGCATGATTTCTGGGATTTTGGAGAAATTAACATGCAATGTGGACAAATATATGAGATAGACTTCACATTGCATCAGGGTAATGAATCAATTTCAGGAAGTTTGCACAGTTTAACCAAGATTCACTACATTTTCCCTAACTCCCAAGATGAACAGAAGAGAAACAGAAAAACGAAGAAGAATCTGAGCAATATACCGTGAAGACATGATTTGGTGAAGATCCTGAACCACGGTTTGTCCGAGCTTGACGAGGGTTTCACCGGAGAGGAAAAATCCAAGGATTGAGGCGCACGTGAAAGAGACAGAGATGGGGAAGAAAAGTAAAAAGGACAAGAGATTCGGGTTAAAAGGTCTCTAGTCATGAAAATTCGGTCAGACCGTAGAAGAGAGACCGGTCAGACCGCTGGAAGCAGGAATCTAAGATGCTCTCTGGAGATGCATTCGGTCAGACCGCAGATGTTTCGGTCAGACCGCTGGAAAGATTGAATTTCTTGGAAGATTTTGATTGATTTGAAGCTCAAGACATTTTGAGAGAGATATATATAACTATAAGATAATCATAAGAAAGATATAGGCAATATCACCAAAGGGGAAGAATTTTTCTTACAATTTAACATGTTTTTGGTTCATTTCACTCAATTGCCGATAAAGGAGCCTAAAAAGCTCTAAAAGAGGAAGTTTAAGCAACCAAGTGATAATATAAGCACATTCAATATGAGTCCAACAATTCAAGCCACATTTGATATATCAATGACGTTAAGCTCATTTCGAAGTTTGCAAAAACGACTTTCATCTAAGGGCTTAGTGAATATATCCGCTAATTGATCTTCGGTTCTCACATTATCCACCACCACATCACCTTTGCTAACATGATCTCTAAGGAAGTGGTGTCGGATATCTATATGCTTGGTCCGAGAGTGTTGAACTGGGTTTGTGGCTATTTTCACCGCACTCTCATTATCACACAAAAGAGGCACTTTTTCAAATTTTATTCCATAATCCAACAATGTTTGCCTCATCCAAAGCAATTGTGCACAACAACTACCCGCGGAAACATATTCCGCTTCGGCGGTTGATAAAGCTACAGAGTTTTGTTTCTTAGAGGACCAAGATACTAAAGATCTTCCTAATAGTTGACAACTGCCAGAGGTGCTTTTTCTATCCACTTTACATCCCGCATAATCGGAATCAGAATATCCAATTAATTCGAATTTTGCACCTTTAGGATACCACAACCCTATGCTAGATGAATATTTTAGATACCTCAAAATGCGCTTAACGGCCATTAAATGACTTTCTTTAGGAGAGGCTTGAAATCTTGCACACATACAAACACTAAACCTAATATCGGGCCTAGAAGCAGTTAGATATAATAAACTACCAATCATGGATCTATAAAGCTTTGAGTCTACCGGTTTACCTCCTTCGTCAGAGACAAGGTGACCATTTGTGGCTATTGGTGTCTTGATTGGTTTTGCTTCTTCAAGTCCGAACTTCTTGAGTAGATCCTTCACATATTTGTTTTGACTGATGAAAGTTCCTTCCTTGAGTTGTTTAACTTGTAATCCGAGAAAGAAACTTAATTCACCTATCAAAGACATCTCAAATTCCCTGGACATCATATCACCAAATTCCTCGCAAAAATCTTGGTTAGTAGATCCAAATATGATGTCATCAACATAAATTTGACATACAAAGAAATCATTTCCAATTTTCTTAGTAAACAATGTAGTGTCAACTTTCCCAATTTTAAAGCCTTTTGAAATTAAAAAGTCCCTAAGTCTTTCATACCAAGCACGAGGTGCTTGTTTAAGACCATAAAGAGCCTTGGAGAGTTTATACACATGATTTGGCTTTGTAGGATCCTCAAATCCGGGAGGTTGTTTAACAAATACTAACTCATTAATTTTTCCATTTAAAAATGCACTTTTGACATCCATTTGATATAGTTTAATATTATGAGATGAAGCAAAAGCAAGTAAGATTCTAATAGCCTCAAGTCTAGCTACGGGAGCAAAGGTTTCACCGAAGTCCAAACCTTCAACTTGAGTGTATCCTTGAGCCACCAATCTTGCCTTGTTTCTTACTACCACTCCGTTTGCATCTTGTTTATTCTTGAAAATCCATTTGGTTCCAATGACATTATGCTCATCCGGATTTGGTTCTTCTACCAATTCCCAAACATTGTTGCGGGTGAAGTTGTTTAATTCTTCATGCATAGCGTTCACCCAATCCGGATCTTTTAAAGGTTCATCTACAAGTGTGGGCTCAAAGGAGGAAACAAAAGAGTAATTTTCACAAAATGAAGCAAGACGTGAACGAGTTTGAACACCCTTACACAAGTCACCAACAATTTGATCGACGGGGTGATCTTTGGAAATTGAGTGATGAATTCTTGGGTGGTCAACCGGGATTTGTGAAGTAGAAGTAGAACGTGCTTCCAGTTGTTGTTGAGTGGAGTCTTCCACGTTGACCACTTCAACTATTTGATCTTCGTGTTGAGGAGTTGATGAAGAGGGGATAGCATGAGTGGATGGATCTTCATCTTGATCACTATCTTCTTTCGGCTTGACATCTCCAATGGTCATGTTCTTCATTGCCACTCTCAACCCTTCATCACCTACATCATCCAAATTTTCTTGCTCCTCTTGAGAGCCATTAGTCTCATCAAATTCAACATCATGTGTCTCCTCAACCAAACCGGAGTTTTGGTTGTAGACACGATATGCTTTGCTATTTGATGAGTATCCTAACAAAAATCCTACATCACATTTACTTTGAAATTTAGATAAGCGTGTACCTTTCCGCAAGATATAGCACTTACACCCAAACACACGGAAGTAGGAAATGTTTGGCTTCCTTCCAATGAGAAGCTCATAAGGAGTTTTCTTTAGTAGTCGATGACAATAAAGACGATTTGATGCATGGCACGCGGTGTTGATTGCTTCGGCCCAAAAGGTGTCCGAAACATTGTACTCCGAAAGCATAGACCTTGCCATATCTATCAATGTCCGGTTCTTTCGTTCGACTACTCCATTTTGCTCCGGTGTATACTTGGCCGAAAACTCATGTTTGATGCCTTTATCATCACACCAATTTTCAACCTTGGTGTTCTTGAATTCGGAGCCGTTGTCACTTCTCACTTTCTTGATCTTGAAGCTAAATTCATTTTCGGCCCTTTGAGCAAAGCTTTTGAAAGTGTTAAACACAATTGACTTGTCATGCAAAAAGAATATCCATGTATATCTAGAAAAATCATCTACAACGACAAGGCAATAACTATTGCCACCAATGCTCACAAAAGAAGTTGGTCCAAATAAATCCATATGCAATAATTCAAGTGGACTCGAAGTTGACATTGTGCTTTTAGTTGGATGTGAGTTTGCAACTTGTTTTCCGGCTTGGCAAGCACTACATAATTTGTCTTTTTCAAACTTTACATCTTTTAGACCAACAACCAAATCATGTTTAACTAGTCTATTTAGTTGTTTCATTCCAACATGCCCAAGCCTTCTATGCCATAGCCAACCTTTGGAAGATTTTGTAAACAAGCATGTACCAAGATTAGTATCATTTGAATTGAAATCAACTAAATAGAGGTTGCCATGTCTAAAACCTTTGAAAATCAACTTATTATCATCAATGCTAGTGATAATTACTTCTTTTGGATAAAATGCACATATGAATCCAAGATCACAAAGTTGAGCTACGGATAAGAGGTTGAAGTTTAGAGATTCAACAAGCAATACATTAGATATAGAGAGGTCGTTTGAGATAGCAATTTTACCTAAACCTTTTACCTTTCCTTTGCTATTGTCTCCAAACGTGATCTTGTCATATTCCGCACCTTTGTTATTTAGTGAGGAGAACATGTTGTGATTACCGGTCATGTGTTGAGTGCATCCACTATCGAGCACCCAATGTTGTCCTCCCGCCTTGTAATTTACCTACAAAACAAAGTTAGGTCCTTTTAGGTACCCAAACCTTTTTGGGTCCTTGGAGGTTAGTTACCAAGGATTTTGGAACCCAAATGGCTTTCTTTTTGGCACCAATGATCGGGGTTCCAACAAATTTGGCTTTAATATCGCCATTTGTCATTTTCTTCAATACATAGCAAGAATTGAATATAGGGGATGAAATGCTTTTGTTAGCATGGCAATTCTTTTCAATGTGACCTAAACTTTTACATTTGTTACAATATCCTTTTTCTTTCACAAAAACGGTTTTAGTTGGAACAAAAACATGTTTACCCTTTTTGGGAATGAAACCTAGTCCTTCTTTTCTTAAGGAAAATCTTTGACTATCTAGAAGATGTCTTAATTTTGATTCTCCTACATAGCATTTTGCTAGGTCATTGGTTAGTTTTTCAATTTCTTCTTTAAGTTCGTTGTTTTCAAGACTAAGCACATTATCTTCAATTTTAGGTCTAGTAGGGAATTCATTTAAGTCTTCACAAGAAGTAGAAATGTTAGAAGTAGACATCATGGGCAAATCATTCAACATATTGCAAGTGATGCCTATGTCATTACTCGATTTGTTGGCTTTATGAGTAATTAGAGAGTCATGAGCTTCCTTAAGCATCTCATGAGTTTCTTTGAGACTCTCATGAGATGTGTTTAGCTCCTCATAGGAATTTTGAAGAGCTTTGTATCTCTTCTTCAATTCCTTGAATTTTTCTTTTTCCTTACTCATATAGTCATCAAAATCAGTGATCATCTCAACTAGGTCATCATAAGTATATTCATTTTCATCACAAGATACCTTTGATTCTCCTTTAGCCATGAGGCAATGAGGAGTGGAGAATAGAGATGGAGCTTCCTTGATAGCTACTCCGGCAAGTTCTTTGGGTGACGCTTCATCCTCATCATCGGAATCGGAACTTGAAGCATCCGAATCCCACTCAATGAAGTAAGCTTGCCCATCCTTCTTCTTATAATATTTCTTGAAAACCTTTTTCTTGCTTTCTCCTTCCTTCTCGTATTTCTTCTTCTTCATTGATTTTTCTTCTTCCTTATTTTTGCATTGTGTGGAGATGTGACCCTTTTCACCGCACTCAAAACATCTTCTTTCTTCAAATGGGTTCCTCTTGGATGTTTGTCCTTTCTTGAAAGATTTCCCTTGATATCTTTTCTTCATGAATTGCTTGAATTTTCTCACGAAGAGAGCCATTTCCTCATCGGTGTCTCTCTCATCGCTTTCCTCTTCATTGTCTTCCCTTTTGGAGACTTGAGCTTTAAGTGCAATGTTCTTCTTCTTGGAGTCGGAAGCCTCATCTTTCACTTCTTCTTAAGACTTCTTGAATATATCATGAGTGAGAATCTCACTCAAGACTTCCAACGGAGTCACACTCTTCAAGTTCGAACGCACAAGTAAGGTAACAAGTGTATCATATTTAGAAGGTAAAGCTCTAAGAAACTTATGACAAAAGTCCACGTTTGTGACATCCATACCAAGCCCTTTTAACTCATTTACGATGTTATTTAATACGTTAAACATCTCCGATACATCTTCATTGGGCAACATGGCAAACTTTTCAAATTGGCCCTTATGGATAAATAGTTTAGCGTCCTTGACCATCGAGGTTCCTTCATGAATATCCATAAGATTTCTCCAAATATCATGGGCCGTTTCAAGTTTACAAATTCTATTAAATTCACCTAGATTTAGAGCACTATAAAGAACATTCATGGCTTGAGCATTTGCTAAGGCATTATCTCTATCTAAGTTGGTCATGTCATCATCATCAAGAATTGCAAACCCCTCATCCACCACTTTCCAAATCTTTCCACCCATGGCTTTAAGATAGACCATCATCCTAGTTTTCCAATAAGTATAGTTAGATCCATCAAAGAGTGGTGGTTTACCAATATTGATCCGACCCTCACTAGCCATCTTTATCCTACTCCGGGATGGTTAAATCCTCTAAAAAGGAGTCCTTGCTCTGATACCAATTGAAAAGGATCTAGGATATCGACTAGAGGGGGGGTGAATAGGCGATTTTACCAAATTACAATAAATCAAACAATTTGTAGTAAATGAGAGCAATTTAAATAACACAAGATGAACAATGAGCAATCTCAACACAAGGATATATCCCGTGGTCTCGGTGATTTGCCGATCACCCCTAATCCACGTTGAGGCAAACTCAAATCTCTAACCGCTCCTCTATCTAGTCAATCTTCTCTCGAGAAGTGACCTAGATCTTGAGCCGGAATAGTGTGATGAGTTATCCAAACCTCGATTTCACTAAGGATGCACTTTACCGCTCCGGCAAGGCGTGCTCAACCTTTCACAAGACGTTTTGAAGCTTCTTCACAATCTTCCTTGAAGAGCTCTTCAAAACCTTTCTCCTAGCCGTCTAGGAGCCGGCAAACTCCAAGAGTAACAAGCCGGTGATGATCACTTTGCCTTCTTCTAGTGCCACACGATTGATTCAATGATCTAAATGCAATGCACTAGAAGATCTCAAATGCACACTTTCACAAATTTGAGAATTTGAAACCTAGAGTGTATGAAACTAGCTTAGACTCTCAAGGATGATGACAATGCTCAAGATTATGCAAAAGTCCTGAACAGGGCCGTGCATGGGAGTATATATACCCCCCACAATTAATATAGCCGTTACAGGCCGTTGGGAGAAAAAGATCACCTGGTGGTCAGACCGCAGGCACAAGCTCGGTCAGACCGCCGCAATTGCAACGGCATTAAACAGGCGCAATAAATGCTCAACTGCCCTTGTCAGGCACACATACGGTCAGACCGGAGCCTATTTCGGTCAGACCGTGAACTGTCCAGAGACGACATAGTTTCTGGACACCTTATACAGTCAGGCCGAAATATACGGACAGACCGGCCAAACGGTCAGACCGCAGTTCAAAAACTCGGTTAGACCGATTTCACGGTCAGACCGGTATAACAAACGGTCAGACCGTAATAGCTCAAAATTCCTGAAGGATAAATCAAGAGGTTCCAGGAGTCTGACCGACAAAATAACTACGGACAGACCGACCTTAAACAGAAATACAATATGCAAAGACACAACTTCGGTCAGTCCGAGATTTTAAACGGTTAGTCCGATAATTCGGTCAGACCGGTCTAACTCACGGTCAGACCGACTGAGACAGACTGAGCTGAACTGAGCTGAAACAAGCATTTTGAGGAATATGACCTTCTAGTATGCAATGCAGGTTGATTTTAAGATTTGTGGCACATAGATGAAGTATATTGTGATACACCACATGCTCCTCTTAATAGTACGGCAACTATTCTAAAATCCGGTCAAAATTCTTCTCTAATCACCTTAGACCGGTAAAAATGGAAAAGATCCTATTTCGTACCTTTGCCCTTTTGATCAATGCTCTTTCTTCATCATGAGGCTCTTTCTTTGCCTTTCATTGACCTGTCTTTTAAGTACTCTCTTTGATACAACTAGACAGGTAACGTTAGTATAGCATTTGTAGTTGTCATTAATTATTAAAACACTCTATAGAGGCCTAAAAGCTACAGTCTTTCTCATCACTTTCCTCTTCAATGTCTTCCCTTTTGGAGACTTGAGTTTTGAGTGCAATGTTCTTCTTCTTGGAGTCGGAAGCCTCATCTTTCACTTCTTCTTGAGATTTCTTGAATATATCATGAGTGAGAATCTCGCTCAAGACTTCCAACGGAGTTACACTCTTCAAGTTCGAACGCACAAGTAAGGTTACAATTGTATCATATTTAAAAGGTAAAGCTCTAAGAAACTTATGACAAAACTCCACGTTTGTGACATTCATACCAAGCCCTTTTAACTCATTTACGATGTTATTTAATCGGTTAAACATCTGCGATACATCTTCATTGGGCAACATGGCAAACTTTTCAAATTGGCCCTTATGGATAAATAGTTTAGCATCCTTGACCATCGAGGTTCCTTCATGAATATCCATAAGATTTCTCCAAATATCATGGGCCGTTTTAAGTTTACAAATTCTATTAAATTCACCTAGATTTAGAGCACTATAAAGAACATTCATGGCTTGAGCATTTGCTAAGGCATTATCTCTATCTAAGTTGGTCATGTCATCATCATCAAGAATTGCAAACCCCTCATCCACCACTTTCCAAATCTTTCCACCCATGGCTTTAAGATAGACCATCATTCTAGTTTTCCAATAAGTATAGTTAGATTCATCAAAGAGTGGTGGTTTACCAATATTGATCCGACCCTCACTAGCCATCTTTATCCTACTCCGGGATGGTTAAATCCTCTAAAATGGAGTCCAAGCTCTGATACCAATTGAAAGGGATCTAGGATATCGACTAGAGGGGGGTGAATAGGCGATTTTAGCAATTTAGCAAATAATCAAACAATTTAAAGATAATGAGAGCAAATAAATAACACAATATGAATAAAGCACAAATCCAACACAAGGATATATCCCGTGGTCTCGGTGATTTGCCGATCACCCCTAATCCACGTTGAGGCAAACTCAAATCTCTAACCGCTCCTCTATCTAGTCAACCTTCTCTCGAGAAGTGACCTAGATCTTGAGCCGGAATAGTGTGATGAGTTATCCAAACCTCGATTTCACTAAGGATGCACTTTACCGCTCCGGCAAGGCGTGCTCAAACCTTTCACAAGACGTTTTGAGGCTTCTTCACAATCTTCCTTGAAGAGCTCTTCAAAACCTTTCTCCTAGCCGTCTAGGAGCCGGCAAACTCCAAGAGTAACAAGCTGGTGATGATCACTTTGCCTTCTTCTAGTGCCACACGATTGATTCAATGATCTAAATGCAATGCACTAGAAGATCTCAAATGCACACTTCCACAAATTTGAGAATTTGAACCCTAGAGTGTATGAAACTAGCTTAGCCTCTCAAGGATGATGACAATGCTCAAGATTATGCCAAAAGTCCTGAACAGGGCCGTGCATGGGAGTATATATACCCCCCACAATTAATATAGCCGTTACAGGCCGTTGGGAGAAAAAGATCACTTGGCGGTCAGACCGCAGGCACAAGCTCGGTCAGACCGCCGCAATTGCAACGGCATTAAACAGGCGCAATAAATGCTCAACTGTCCTTGTCAGGCACACATACGGTCAGACCGGAGTATATTTCGGTCAGACCGTGAAACTGTCCAGAGACGACATAGTTTCTGGACACCTTATACGGTCAGGCCGATATATACGGACAGACCGGCCAAACGGTCAGACCGCAGTTCAAAACATGGTCAGACCGATTACGCGGTCAGACCGGTCTAACAAAAGGTCAGACCATAATAGCTCAAAATACCAGAAGGATAAAACAAGAGGTTCCAGGAGTCTGACCTTGGTCTCTACTACGGACAGACCGGCCAATCGGTCAGATCGTAGTTTACAACTCGGTCAGACCGATTTCTCAGTCAGACCAGCCTAACAAACGGTCAGACCGACTTAGACAGAAATGAGCTGAAATAAGCATTCTTAAAGGATGTGACCTTCTAGTATGCAATGCAAGTTGATTTTATGATTTGTGGCACATAGATGAAGTATTTTGTGATACACCACATGCTCCTCTTAATAGTACGGCAACTATCCTAAAATCCGGTCAAAATTCTTCTCTAATCACCTTAGACCGGTAAAAATGGAAAAGATCCTATTTCGTACCTTTGCCCTTTTGATCAATGCCCTTTCTTCATCATGATGCTCTTTCTTTGCCTTTCATTAACCTGTCTTTTAAGTATCTTCTTGACACAACTAGGCAGGTAACGTTAGTATAGTATTTGTAGTTGTCATTAATTATTAAAACACTCTATAGGGGCCTAGAAGCTACAACGGCACCGGAGGCCAAGTCCCGGGGGCCAAAGGCGGCGCCCGGGGAGGCGCCGGAGGCCAGGTCCCAGGGCAACCGGCGCCAAGTCCCGGGCCAATGGCGGCGCCCGGGACGGCGCCGGAGGCCAAGTCCCGGGGGCCAAAAAGACGGCGCCCGGGGAAGCCCCGGAGGCCAGGTCCCCGGGCGAATGTGACGCAACTTACCTGGACTTAGTTTCGCGGAGATTTCCCCTAATAGCTTTTCAGTGGGCCCCTCGTATTGAATATCCAATTTAGTTTTTATGCATCATATTATGATTAAATAATTGGTAAAAATAAATTAAAAAATGTACGACAATAATTTGAACATAAAAAATTAACTTGCGGATCAAAATTTCGGCATAACAAAAATAAATATTGTTATTAAATTCGGACGGTTGAACATAAAATTAAACATACGATGTAAGGACCACGAAGCTGGTCAACTCGTCAGCGGGTCAAAGGCCACGTGGCTGGCTATTAGAGTGGTCGCGCTGCTGACCTCTAAACTTATGTGCGAGTTTATTTTTAAAGGAATGCTGTCAGACTGTGCAGTATCTGTCTGGGGTTCTTCACAGCCACCTCTCAGCCTGAGCAAGTGTCGCTGCTCACCCCTGTGTATGCTTGTCATCATCCAGTTTTTGATCACGGGTCATTATCGGGTCATCGCAGGTCGTTCACAGGACAGTCTGAGCCCAGATGGGCATGAAAACAAAACCAACAAAGAAACAGCAAAGAAAAGAAAAAGGAAAGAAAAAGAAAAGAAAAGAGGGGAAAATATCCAACAGCAGCAAGGCCCAAGGCCCAACAGCCATTTATCAGTTTATCCCCTGGATTTTGCCAAAATTCTCAGCTATTGTGAAACTTTGCACAAAACCCCTCCAATTTCTCTGATTTTGCAAAATCAGTCCAGTTTACATTAATACAGCTTAGGCATCAGCCACCTGTTCGCCAGAACAGTGAAACCAGCCACATCAACCCCACCGAAGTCGGTTGCATGCAAAAGGTTACTGGATAAGTAAGTTTTACCTCCCCCAAAATTCACAGCAGTAGCACCATTTCACACAGAGCAGCAGAAAGTTGGGCAAAGCTCTAGGTTCAGGTATCTCAGTAGTGCTTTAGAGCAGAGAAGAGAATGGTAGCTAAATCAAGCATGCATATTTATTCTTTTCTATATCTTGTGATTCACAGGTGAAGTAGCAGGAGCAGTTCAGGAGCAGGGAAAAGAGGTTCAGAACCAGCAACAAGGTTGAAGCTGAACTTAACTCTAGTTTTCAACATGTTTAGCCTAGAATATCATGATGTGTAGCATGTAGATGTTTAGTTAGAGGGCCGTACACCAGAATCACCCAAAGTAGCAGTTGAAACCCCAAACCAGAGATTCAATTTGGTTAGGCCTGATTGTTTAGTCAGGAGTTAAGCTTAGATAGGAGTTAGCAGAAAACAACAACAATTGCCCTGGAACCACCTGGAACCTATAGAACATTGCCTTCGCATGACGCCTGCACCTTCAGTATATATTTTATACATAGCATCAGTAGACTATATATTCCCCAAATCAGCACCTCCAGCCATCACCAAACCCACATGCCTCTATTATCATCAGCACCCAGCGACCCAAAGATAAGACACAACATCACAGTATATATATATATATATATCTCTCCCAAATACATGAAAACCAAGGAACCGGAGCACAAACTACATAGAACAAGCACACAAAACTCACAGAACAGGGCAGAGCATGGCACCAGATTAAGCAAGCATCATAGCACAAAACAGTAAGCCATTAATTTAGAACAGCAGCCAATCCACAAAACCCTAGCCTAGCAACTGGGATAAACCAAAGAGGAGTACCTGAGGCGCAGCGCTGGGGTCCAGGCAGTCGGCGAGCTGGCCGGCGGCGCGCCCACGCGCGCAGCACCGCTACCGCGCGGCCACGCCGTCGAGGCGTGGCCAAGCGCGGCCGCGAGCCGCGGACGAGGGAGCGAGGCGGCGCGGCCCGGGCTACGGCTGGCCGCGACGCGTGCGCCGGCGAGGGTTCACGGCGGCCGAGCTAGGGATAGGGTTAAGGTGATAGGAGCCATCGGGTGCAAGAGAGAGAGAGGGCCACGGAGGAGCGCGCGGAGGAGCTGCGGCGGCGACGGCGGCGTCGGAGCCGGAGCCGGGGGCGGCGGTCCAGGCGGCTAGAGATAGACGGCCGTGCGTGGCCGTGTGTGTGCGTGTGTTGTGTGTTGTGTGCGCGTGTGTTGCGTGTGTGTGTGTGGGTGAGTGGGCCGAGAAGGGGGAATTGGGCCCTGGGCCGGCCCAATCGAAATCTTTTAATTCTTTTTCCAATTTAGTCTTTTGTTTTAAATTCTGATTTAAGTTTAACTAAACACTGTTTGATATCTAATTAATAATTTATTTAATGCAGACATTTATATAATTTAATAATAAAACCAATTACCAATCTCAATTTCTAAAAGTTTACTTGGTTCAATTAGGGTTTAATCAAATTAGATTTTGTATAGGCACACAAATACATCTTTACTATTCTAATAAATAAATTTAAAGTAATTTCATTATTTCTATAGTGTTCAATCTAGGCAAAAGAATTTTTTTTAAAGTTATAAACTATTTCTATTTCCAAATGACTAATCAATTAGCTTATCAACTTAAGTAACCTAGTATTAAATCAACATCTTGACTTAATGATTTTAAAGGTCATAAAACAAATATTATTTCCTTTTGAAAACTACCCAACTTAAAGTAGTTATGTAATTCCATCATGCAGTTCAATTAAATAAAATCTGTTTTCTTATTTTGCCTGGGAGAGTGACCCGTACGATAGAGCGAGAGCGATTAGCACCTAAGCTCTGCATCGCTGCATAGCATTTATCAGCATTTTCCTTAGGAATTTATATATGCGATCATTTTACTTATAGGGGCGGAGCTGAACGAGGATTTCCAGGGCGACACTCATATTTTGGATCCTGATCTTGCTACTTCAGGCAAGTTTTGTTCTTGACCATATTGATCGTGTTTTATTGCTTTTATTTGGCTATACTATATCTGATAATCTATGTAGCTATACCATCTTGCATTAAAAAGTATTTTATAAAAGTTGGTCAAAAGGAAAGAGTCGGTGTCTTGATGGATAAAGTGTAACTGGAGGAGAGCCGAATGAGGGCTCGAATCTTGTATTAAGGTATGGTTATTAAAGTAAGGATATAACCAACTGTCATTTTTACCCAGCGCCGTAATACCCGTATCAGCCACAGACCTGGTATGGGACGGGTCTAGTCAAGTATCTTATCCGAAAACTGGTATACCTCCACAATGGGAACGTATATGTATAGGTATGTGGTGGCATGAAGGGAGTTTTCCCTGTTGAGGGTTCTGGAGCTATAGGCTCAATCGGTGGGTGTAGCGGATGCGTCCGACTACACAGGTATGGTGGTACCATACCAGTGGAGGGAACTAGTGGAAGGATTTGAAAAAGACTTTGTTCTCTTGACGATGTCACGCATTATCAGAAATGCGGAGCACTGTTGACGAACACCGACATGGTAGTCAAGAGATTCTGTGGGTAAAGTGATACCCCTCTGCAGAGTAAAACGTGGATATTCACTCCTTGTTCTCAGGTCGAGAACTGCGTTGCGGCAGGAAAGGAGACCTATAGGTGGTCTCACCCTGTGGTGGAAATGTTCAGTAGCGTTTTACTTAATAACCGGAGTCTCTTACAATCACAAATAAATTTTTGAGTCAAAACCGTCTTTGCTAATATACCCTAATAACTCTTTGACTAGTTAAGGTTTGCATGATGCATTATACCTCTCAATTGCTTGCTGAGTGCCTCGGCACTCACCCTTGCTATTATAATTCCTTGTTAGACTCTGAATACTCCTTGGGTGATGCCACGCCAACCGGACGACCAGATCAAGAAGCCTATCCCGGAGAATCCTACGGTGAGCTTGATGGGGTCTACTTTAACATCGAAGACGAAGAATGACCGCCATAAAAACACCCTAACTGCTGTATTTTGTTTTCAATAAGTATGCTTATGCTTTTGTATGTAACTAGACTCGTCGTTATATTGGACCATGTTTAATTATGTCATGTTTCTGCTCGCTACTCTGTAACGAACATTCTCGGATAAGATGGTTTTATTCGGAAATGTTCAAAGACTGGACGTGCTGCCACCTGGGCGGTATGTCAGGTCGCCACATACGACATTGCATACATGCGGACATTTAAACCTAAAATTTAACATCGACGTGCTAATTAAAAATATTAGAAATGTGACAGATAACAACTTATCTATGCAACTGAAATATAACAGTGTCATGAGAAATGAATGTAAACCTTTCAAATAAAATCTCACAAAATTTTGAAATAATTCCTTCCACAAAATTTGAATGTCAAAACAAAATACTCATAAGTCGAACATCGTCGGCTGCTGACCAAAGCAATCACTTGCACTCGGCAAGACCCAAGAGACCATGGTTGTCGTCGTTGTCAATAACGAGCTGCGACTTAGAATGTGGCGTTACGACTCTGAGGGGGATGTAGATTTTGAAATTTGCCCGTAAGGTGGCGGTGGTGAGGGCTGATCATAGTTGGCTGACGTACCAATAAAATGATAATTTTACCCATACGACGCATACAGATGGCCATGTGGAAATGAGGGAGGCAATTGATAATTATCATATCTGTTCATATTTTTCATATGTTTTAACCCCCCAATCATGCACATTTATTCATATAAGGCGGAATTTGTATAATCATACATATCTTTATCGTCAAATCGACCATATTATTCCTGTTGTGATTTTGTTGCAGGTCGATGCGATTTGGGTGGATTTTGATTGATGGAACGCGTCTCATTGACTATACCTGACCGTCGGTCGATTCCAGAGAGAAGCATGTGTTTCTACAAACGCTTAGGAACTGACCGCGCTGAAATCGGAGTCTCCGAGGCCCAGAATCTCAAATCCTAAATCCTTAAGCACCCTTCTGCAAAATAGCTAAGACTCATAAATCTAAAACCTAACTTGGGAATGACCTTTTTGTGATTTCTAAAACCCCAATGGCCTTTTTGCAAAATCGCCTTTCTCCTCTAAACCTAGCCGCCGGCCACTATTTCTCTTTTAGCCTGTTTTTTGTATCTTACCTTCTTCTTCTCCCTTATACCCCCAACTTCCACACCTTCATCCACTACGCCGGCGGCTGCCAGGCCATAGACCGCCGATGCCCTCATCTTTGCACCTCCTTCTTCTTCTTCCTTCCTTCCTTTTTCTTTTTCTCTCTTCTTCCTCTTCCTCGAGCCAACTCAGCATCGCCACTGCTTCTTCCTCCCCGACACCGTTCGCCACCGTCGTGACAATGGTGGTGACGGTTGCCATCTCCTCCTATTCTCCTCACCTGCAGCTTCTCGATCTACCTCCCTATTCGTCCTAGGGCCCGACCTCATTTCTTTCTCCTCCTCCCTTTGATCCCAAATTCTACCCGAGCCTCCCCTTCATCACCTCCGGCCCCGGCGACCAGTGTCCCATCATCCCCACTGCCTCCTCCTTTTCTCTCCCTTCTCTCTCTCTGTTTCCTTAGTTCCTCGTGCAACACTCCACTATCGCCGCTCTCTTCCCCAAATTTTGCCAGATCCGCACCGCCTTCGCCGGTGCCGCCTCCCCTTTTCTCATTGTGCCTTCATCGCGCTGGATCCACTGTGACTTCACCAGCGCTGGCGCGCCACACTCCAAAACCCACCAAACGCCGCCACTTCCTTCCCCAGATCTGTATGTCGATGATTGGAACCCTGGTGTCCCTCTGTCTATCTTATGCAAAGAAGAGTGTGATGAGAAAAGGAGTCAATCAGACAAGTTCTCAAAATGTTCAAAGTATCTATGAATCTAAGACATGGAAAAGAGTTATCCAGGTTAGGGCCCTCTTAGAAGAGAAACGACCCTATGTCTTGTGTATTTGACTATGTGGAAAAAGGGTTACAAAGAGGTTGTTACAAAGTATGTGGGTTAGCTAATCCTATCTTTGCTAAGCCTAGTCTTCTCTCTGTAGTCGATCGTTCGTCCCTTGATCCTTTTCTTCAAGGACTTCTTATACCTGCTAAAGAGTTCGTCGGTTATCCTCCTGAAGGCATGTCCCACGATTACTCATAACCACCCCGAAGTGGGAGCCTTGAGGTCGTGGGTACATGGTGGTTGCCGTAGATCATAGGTATGTGGCAGTTTAGCAGTATTGACTTGATCGTCATGGAACTGCCTTACCATCCTAACCTCCTTCAACGGTTACTTTGTTAGGGACTTATGATTATCTCGGGATTAATCATAAGGATCATGGTGAGGTAATAATAAAGGATGATTGCGTACTGATGCGACCACGGTAATGAGATCAGTCCTTGTGTCCGCGAGAGAGGTTGATCGTAGGGATGTATCTCAACGACCATACTGTTCTCGGATACAGCATAAGACATGGGTTTTATGATAATAAGTGTCTTGAATTTGCGCGAAATAAGCATGATTTTTGAGTTATATCTAGAATGCCCTTGGATTACTCGATGCCCTTCCTTCTGGCCCTTGACAACCATAGGGAGGACCTGCGGCTATGGCTATGGGCGACCATGGGACGCTTGCGTGACTATGGGAGCTTAAAATCGGCTAACAATCCTCGTCACTCTGCCTCCACCTCCACAGCCGCATCGCCGCGTCTTCTTCCTCTGCCCCGGCATAGATCCGAACAAATTAGCTTTGATCTGACGCTTGGCCGCCACACGCATTCTACTATCGCCGCTCGCCACCACCAGACCATGCTCTTTGCGGCACACCAGTTCCACGAGCAGCTCCGATGAAGCCCGAGCTCGACATAGCTCCACAACCAATGCGCCTTCGACAGCCTTGACCGGCTTACTTTGACAACCACCGAGATGACCAGCTCCCTCCTCATCGGCCACATTCTGTGAGCCGACATCTTCCTCGACCACGACATCGACCGCCTCGATCAACTACGCCCACGAACTCGACCAGTTCGCCTCAACTAGTTCTCCTTGGCTTCTTGACGAGCTCAGCCATCAACTCCAGCACCTGCCAGCTTTTGCAATAGCACAAATGGTGACCAATTTTTTCTTCCTCTCCCTCTCAATTGCTCTATGATGATTGGACAAGTTATTCTGAGATGTAATATTGCCAAGATTCTAGTAACAATGATGAATTTGATGGAATCAAGCAAAAAATTTCCTAGAATTGCAATCTAGAATCTGACTTTGTTGGATGCTGAATGAATTGAATCTGAGTTGGCTTAAGTGTTGTTTCTGTTTGAGAGCTTCTAATTTGAATTGTTAAATTCTGTGATCTGTGGGTATAACTTATGATTTGACTTCTAGCTGCAAAAGTGTTTTTGATGCATATCTCTCTGAATTGGTTGGAAGGTTGTGTTTTTATATCTTCATTTGCAGCTACAACCAATTTCTATCTTTTCTGTATTGTTGTCCAGACTAGTGATGATGTAGTAGTGATTTTTGGGTACATGTTGTGAATCTTGAGTTCATTGTTAATCTAATTGTAGTTGTGAGTAACATTGACTTATTGCCTGCTAAATTCTTTGTAAAGATTTGTGTGGTTGCGACCCAGTAGTGCTGGAGGAAGTAGTTTCAGTGTTCAAGTGAGCTTGGTCTATCTCTATTTCTTTTATTTTGTTTTGAGTAATTGATGGATTGAAGTTCTGGATTCCAAGTTCCATTGATCTTCGTTCATAAGTGTCTAGGAAGTAATGGGAAGCCTAGCTCTGACTCTGGTTATTTGTTTGTCTTGTGCTTGTTGTTGTCCAGTCAAAAGGCTGTCGGGGAATGCTTTGTGCTATCTCTATGTGCCTATTCGTTAATATTTTCGATGGACGTATTCGTCTTAGTCGTTTTCGCCTTCCTCTCGTGAGACCACTGAACGATACGGTTCTATCGCATGTATTCACGATGACGCGTATAGACTTAGCATCGATCGATGGTCGTGGTGTGATCACCTCTCTCTTTCTCTTATTTCTTCCAACATTTCCTCCCTCTTTCTCTCGTCTATTTTAGTTTCATTAGTCATCGATTTAGTTTAGTTTACGCATTTTGCTTCTCTAGTCCCTGTGGAAAGAACAACTAGAATACTCGCCTTGCTGCTTCTATCTCGTTCTCTTATGAGACGGTCTAGACCGGTATCAGCAATGCATATGAAGGTGTCGACGATTGGGAGTTTTTGTCCTTAGTTGAACTTATGTAAATGTTAAAGAAGAATATGAAGCCTATCTAAGGTGAATCTCAGGTAAATTATGGTTTTTATGTCAAAGGAAGAAAGGAATTTATACAGGTTCGGGACCTCTGATAATGAGTAATAGCCCTACGTTTTCTTGGGATTTCACTATATAGAATGTGGATTACAAGAAGAGAATCAAGGATGTTCTTAGATAAACTAAGAACAATCTTGTATTCTTTAGCTTACAGTCAATGTAAATCTATTGTGGCTAACTCTAACGTGATGAGTCTTGAATCTCTTTCTCGCTGTCCCCCTTGATCTCTCCCGGCGATCCTCCTTTTATAGCTCATTGCCTGACTTCGGTTACGGGAATGAAGGGTCGCCGAGAGTTAAACGTGCACCAGCCATAATGTGTAATTATGTCAGGTCATTAGTGCTTTATAACCTTTATAAGGAACTTAAAACATTCAGACGGCGGTAGTGGAAGAATGGCTCATCTATTGTTTATATGATTGAATGAGACTAATCATATAACCGTCAGTCATCTTAACTCTCTAGTAAACCGTGGTCACGTATTAACTACGACAATACACAGTCTTCACGATCTGGGCAACATTGGGGAAATATCTCCATGTTCGCGGTATTCGTGAGACCATAGTCTCTTGAGACTTCGGGGTTTGTGGATATCTAAAGACTACAAGGCTCATGACATCACAAGTCGAGACCATGGAATGAGTGGTGTCCAGCACATCTTGGACTGTTCTATTGTCTCTCCCTTAAGTACCTGAGATCATAGAGAGGTAATAATCTCGTTCTTTATCTCTGGCCACTATAGAACGACAAAAGGTGACTAGCTCGGATTATAATCCTCGTCAGTTAGCCCCTTGAATTTGCGCGAAATAAACATGATTTTTGAGTTATATCTAGAATGCCCTTGGATTACTCGATGCCCTTCCTTCTGGCCCTTGACAACCATAGGGAGGACCTGCGGCTATGGCTATGGGCGACCATGGGACGCTTGCGTGACTATGGGAGCTTAAAATCGGCTAACAATCCTCGTCACTCTGCCTCCACCTCCACAGCCGCATCGCCGCGTCTTCTTCCTCTGCCCCGACATAGATCCGAACAAATTAGCTTTGATCTGACGCTCGGCCGCCACACGCAATTATAAATATTCCGGCGTTTCACCTTCCTCTGTAACAAAAAGACATTGTTCTACCGTGTGCTGGTTCGTTTCCCAAGAAGATCTTTGGGTGCAACTTTGATAGGTCATGATGAAGTCTTTTGCTACAACTCGAGACAAAACTTAATGCATGTTTTAAGAACTCGAGGCTTGATAACACGAACCGTCACCTCTGGGTTTTTATAAATACTTAGATTTTACATTCTAAGATTTCTTACTTTCTCTCGTTTAAGTCCTAGAACTCCCTTCGTCTTTTCCCCTCTGTTCTTGTTCTAATGGCGGGCCAAAGTTCTAAACAAGTTGTTGAGAGTGATGAAAAGGAAATAGAGATAGAAGATAAACTTATGCATGCATTTCAAGAGGTAACTCTTCTTTTGAAGAATCTGCATTGATCTTTCTTTTAATATAGAGTTTTTCAAAATACCGCTTTCTGGACTTCTTTAGGATCTTCAAGGTGAAACCACCTTAAAGAAATGAACTAGTGATGATATTGGATCATCTAGTGGCTCCTCATCGAAGAAACTAATAAGGTACGAGGAGTTAGCTGCTACCGCTTCTCAAACCATAGTGTCAGTCCCTTCTGCTCAAAGTGATTATGACAGAAAGAAGGAGATTGACAACCTAAAATCTTTGATTTTAGGGTCTTTTTTGCCATATCATTCTGAATCAAAGTTGAGGTATTGATTATCTCCTAATTAAGTCGTTTAATCTAGCAATAACACAAACTTTAATTGAATATGCAGTACGGATGGTACTGTTCTTGTACTCATCCCTTCGGTGGCCCAGCCAGCATCTGCCTCTAAGGTAATTATTTTTTCCTTCCTCAGTTCCTTTTGTATGTGACCTGGATTAATTCTTTTGTCTATAGGAGGGCAAGGCATTGTGACTTCTCAGTGAACAACTTGCTGAGATTCAGGTTCTTCTGAGGGAGAAGACTGCTTTATGCAGAACTCTCGAAGAAGAAAAAGAGGAGCTTGAGGAGCGCTTCATGAGGTGAGGACACAACCTTGATACTGCCTTCCAGGTCGTTGAACGCTTGAGGGAGAGTCATAATAGGGCTCGCGAAGATGCAAGGTTGGCTCACGAAGAGAGAGATCTCGTGCAAGAGCAGAGGGATCTTTTTGATGCGATAAGAGCCCAATGTTTTCTCACAATAAAAGACGACGTCGAAAGATTAAGAAACATCGCTGATTCTCTTGGGGTAGCTAGTGTTAATCCTACTAGCGATAACTTGTCCCTTGGAGATCTTTGTATTTTGCTTTAGGATCAAGTTGACTCTTTGGTCATCGGTATTCCTTTCTTGTATAAAGATTGTAAAAAATAAAGTTATTTTCTTTACACTGAGAGCTTTAATTTATGATTACATATAATCTATAAGCATTTTAATATCCAATTTATGTCTCTACCATAAAAAACGATTGCAGGCAAAAAATCTCTACGAGAAAAAAATAACCACAGACAAATATATCTGTGATCATAACATTCACAGGGGTGTGTGTTTGTGTATGTTGCAATACTTCCCAATCTGTAGCAAAACCTGAAAAATGCAATGTGAGTGTATATATGATATTGAGCTTTAACATGTACCAAAATCTGGGTATTTTTTCAAAACAAATTGAAAAGTTACACACAACCGCTAGACTGCTCACATCACAAACTGACCGTTAAAACATGTTTTTGCACAAGTCACAGAAGAACTAATGAACAAAAAATTTGAATGTATAAACTTCAGCTCAACATACAAGTTTCTGCTGAAACTACGATTCTCAACAATTTGAAAACCTGTATGACACACAAATACAAGTACAGAAGCTCATAACTGAAACTCAATTCTGTCACATATGCAACGTACAATGTTTGTTCAAGAAGCTGGTTGAAGTAGCTAATTTCAGTACATGTTTAAGAAGCTGTTCAAAAGCTATACATGTTCATCACTTAACACCTGCACAAAAGCTCAAAACTTAAAACAAAAACTTGAATAGAAACTCTGAACTAAAACTCAATTTGCATAAGTGTCACATAAGCATCTCACATTGCATAAGTACATTATATCTCGCAATATTTCACAACCAAACCAAACTGAATCTTAAAAACCAGTACAAGATGCAATTTTTGTCAGAGACAATATGACTAAGACACATTGTACAATACATTCAGCTCACAAGACACAATAAGACGAGCTTCAACCAATAGTCCTTCAGGCTCTAGCTCAACGTTCAAGCTTCAGGTCTGAACCTACCCCAAAACCTGAAAAAATTTGCAAAACAAACTGGAAGATTATACATATAGAACCTGTTGTGGCAAACATGCTAATAGCTAATTGCTAACTGAGCCTGTTGTTGTGGCAATTTGTGTAAAAAACAAATTCCAATTTCAGTATGATCTGAAACTATTTGTTTTGAAACTAACATATTGCAATATTGTCACATATACATTCTATCCGAAAACTTGTTCGGATTAACACATTTACATCTTAACTTTTAACACTTAATAGTCTTGAAATAAAGCAAATTCATAGAGGGCTCTTCCAGCTCACAAAAGTTCATGGTACATAAAGTAAACCTACAAGTTCCTAAAATTCAATAAACCTAGTCATAATTGCTAAGAGCACTTCTGAAAATTCTCTAATTAGCTTGGCGTGAACTGAGTACTCTATGATGCAGTCTATGGAGAATTTATAACCACAGATACATGCGAAACTAAACAGATATTTGAGGTCTACAGTTTGCAATTCTAAATTCCCCAACATCATTCTCTGGATCAGATTTAGTTTTGATCAGTAGCTCTTCTATCACATTCTAATACAACGAGGAGGCAAGACTTACCTTGGCACAACTCTATGTGGTGCACTGAGGAGGAGCCACAGCGAATGAAGCGCGATCTCGACATGGATAACGGATGGCACGGATGGCGACTGGTGGGTGTGGACGACAGCTGTGGAGTCATGTGCAGTGGTCAGCTGGAGTGCATGGAGCCAGAGAGCGGAGGGTAACTGACATGTGAGGAGAGCGCTCAAGGTGGCTGGTGTGCACAAAGAGGGATCATGTGCATCCTCGTCGACACCGGCGATGTCTCGTTGTCTCTTCACCCTCTCATCAGCTCCCTCTCTTGCCGAAGTTAGGGTTTACTCCGTGTTAGAGCTGAGGTAAATGGGATACGCAAAAGTAATTTTGTGATTGGATTTGAAGTGTTGGTGATATGGTGGTCCAAGTGGCCTATGGCTTTGTGCTTAGGGGGGTGTTTGGCCAGACTACAATTCCGATTTCTATCCAATAGAAACTAGAGCCAAGAAATTCTAGTTCTTTGGAGTAAAAAGGTGAAACCACAAGGGTGTTTGGCATGTTTCTTTAGTTTCACTTATTTAAAAATATACTTGATAATTGTAACACTCAGGGAGCCACAAAACACAAAAGGTAGCTTCTCAATCTCTATAGAAATTGACTCCGACTTCTCTTTGGCTCCAAAGATGCCCAACTCTGGAGCTGGGGTGTTAGGCCTAGCAGCTCCAACTTCTGCCCAGAATCCAGAATCCAGGAGCGAGAGTCCAACTAAACACCCCCTTACTTTCGTAATTCACCTATTTAAACCAAATGGGATTGACCTTATGAGAACACAGTAGCCGTCGAATTTGTAAACCTGAGTAGTAGACAAAAAACCATAAACGGATCCTCTAAAAGATTATGATTACAGTAAAATTTACAGTAGCCTGAAAATCACCGTTAAAGTTAATCAAATGGCCCTGATACAGTAAAATTAAACTTGGGCAGTGGATTTTTAAGTCTACTATGTGCTTTAATGTAACTACAACACAATGAGATCATCCAAAAGGGTTCCTAAGGTCACATGCAACAGTTGGTTTTTTCCAGAGCTCATAAAATTGAACGAGAGCCAAACAATGCCTCTCTTGTTCACAGGAAACATTCAATCTTTGCATCAACAACGCCTCTGATTCGCACCCGGAGCACACAAAAATCCAAGAAGCATTCAACCGAAAGCATACCATACCTAACACAAACTACTAAAAATTCAAAAATCTTTACATCATTAGATCGCCGACGGCCTCGTCGGCGGCGCGAACTGCGGCGGATCTCCGCTCCTCCGCGAGCGGCGGCCATCAGGTCTAGGGTTTGGTGGCGGATAGTAAGAGACAGAAAAACTGAACCGGCGCTCCAGAGTTTGGGGTGAGAAGGCCGTCAGGCAAAAATTCATATTAAAGATAAAAAAGAAGAGGGCAACCATATTATACATAGAAACACCCACTTACATCGTATATAAACTTTCATAAATATATATATCGGTAGTCCACCTATGTTTACAAAGTTCAAAAGAAAAAAAAATTGAAATCTAATTACTCCGAATAGCACTCACATATGACAATTCTACCGATCCCATCCACAAATAATCTTTACTTTATTTTACCTCGCTCAATGTCACATCTTTTGTTGTTATCATTTTTTGAATGATTTGACCATTACCATTAAGTCTAACACCAACCACATGGCTGTTTGGGTCATTAAGAGACTCGTTCTTCTCCCGGTTTAGCGCAATTAGGTACCCATGTCTTCGATCAGCCCTGACATTATCTGGGTAGCCCGGTAGGTCGACGAAGAGTTCGAATTTACCTTCCTTCCGTCCTTGGATCCAATATTTATATAGTTGGCAGGGTGAGGTAAAGGCGACAACTACGTGTGTTCGGTCAGCACTGATGGCAACACCGTTGGAATACCATAGACCCGTCTGAAGAACAATCACTTTATTCGTTCGCGGATCATATTTCAAGAGGCGTCCGGTGTTGTCCCCCTCGATCGTAATCAATATATTATTACTTCGCTCCTATGCTGTACTGCTGTCTGTGAAATAGATATCACCGGTTACCTGGTTAATATCCAGTCCATTCACAAAATTAAATGATACACCGTTTGCCTCTGTCACCAACACAACTGCTTCTCTACCGCTTAGTCCTACTCTCATCAGTCCTTGGTATGCATCAGCAATATATAGATATCCGGACTTTCTGTGGAACTGCAAGCCTAGAGGCCTACCGCATGTAGGCTCCAAGACTGTCGTACCATTGTATGCCGTGCATAGATGAAAATTCTTCTTGTAACTGGGGCTATAGGCAAAAGTTGTCCATCCAACTCTCTTACCACCCCACTTTAGAATACTCCGGTCGGAAACACTGGTGTACGGCCCACCACCCCTGACATCAAAGACAATGCTCTCGGGACCGGTTAGAGATGAACTTAGTGGCAAATGTAGGCTTTGACGAGTGTCGATGGTGGTCGTCTGGTCAGCCGTACAAGATGGGAGTCTTACTGCCACCAAACATATCACAAAAAGAGACACTAGTATTATCTTGAGTAGACTCTCCATATATGGTTGTGAAAGATTTCTTTGAGAGATTGTTTTTGGTTGTGGACATTGAGCACATACATACATGATAGCCTTATATAGATGTTTGTAAAGGGCCAGTTTGTTTCAAAACCTCTCTAAATCTCCGACACGAATATGACTCGGACTGTACAACATAAGAATCCAGCTCGGTTGATCCGCTTGGTGAGAAGTTTCCGTGTGTTGAGCCAGAACGTATCCATCACGGACACTGCGAACTGAATCACGCAGGGAACAAACTTAACATCGTTGAGAATTTGTGGGTCAGCAAAAAAAATTGTGGTTTTTGATAGGCCTAAGGCTGCTGCTTCAGTAATTTTTAGTGCTTCTTGGTGAATTTCATTTTGGATTTGGTGGGTTTTTTTCGGTGTTATTTGTGCTTCTTCATGAATTTTTACTGTTTGTCATGTTGAGAATTTTAGTTCGTCAGCAAACAATTAGTGGTTTGTTTTTTTGACAAAAAATCGGTGTTTTTTATAGGCTTAAGACTGTTGCTGCAGTAGTTTTTTCTTTTATTTTTTTAATGTAATGATCCCTTCTTTGTGGATATAAAGGTATTGTGGAGCATAATGGTGGTAGTAAGAACCAATGCTTTTTTTAATGCAATTTTTTGCTACTTTTTGCTGAGAGAATTACCTGCACCATCTACTTTTTGCTGAGAGAAGTACTTTTTAATGCATGTTTTTCTGAGTTACAGTTTTTTTTGCCTTATTAGAAAAACTGGCTCTACAATAAATATGCTTCCGCTTTTATCTGTGAGGCTTTGTTGATGTGATTAGGTGAGATCTTTTGTGTTGCCATGAGTATTAAGAAAATAGATTTATACATGATAGAGTATTATATCTATAGATGTTGAGACTGTTGTTCATATAGAGATAAAATCGATGAACGAAACATAATAATACAACAGCCAAAGAAATATGTAGCAATGCAGAAATATTTATTAGGGTCTATACGATTGATATAGAGTAATAGGACAGTGCATTTGGATAATTTGACTCATTTGTATATGAGATCTAATATAGTTTATATTTTGGAAGGGAAAACACTCAAACATAGAGAATGATAGATTTTCATGGTTGATCAATTTTTAAACAAATTAATACGCAAAAGTTGTTCAGGGAAAAAAAAGAGAAAACTGGATAATACATCGCTGGTGTAAATATGGCTCATAAGGATAAAAAATTGTTCAAAGTGTCAAGCATGCAAGAAGGCAAATTTTTTTTGGAAATAATGAAAAAAAGAATTGTAGAAATAACCCATATTTACCGTATTTTACAAAAAATAGTCCTCTACATCAGTCTGTCGAGTTTCCAGCATGTGATAGGGACATGTCGTGTGTTGGGAACCCGACAAGGGTGATATCTTCTCATATATAACTCCAGTTGATGATCCATTTATATCAATCGTATTGTTTTAGACTCAAAATTCCATCGGTTTAAATGGATCGTCAATTGGAGTTATAGATCAAAAGATATCAATTCAGGAAGTATTTGAAAGTTAAATTGTATTCGATCAAACGGACTCACAATTCCAGGGCCAGCCCGACACTGTCTTGCTGTTGAACTCTTTGTTCCAGCCACTTTCCTTGTGCATAACAATGTCTGGCGTGATCCTCGAGGTCCACAGGACACTGACGACCAGTTTGTCCGATGAGATTCTGGCCAGAGGGCCGTTTTCATCGTTGTCAGCATCCTTTAGCCGCAACATCAAAAACCTGTGGTCGTGGTCGTATTTTGTGTTTGGTCGAATCAGTGGTTTGTTTTTATGTTGGTCGCATTTTGGGTCTGGTCGAATCAGTGGTTTTGTTTTTATGTTGGTCGTATTTTGTGTGTGGTCGAAGCAGTGGTTTTGTTTTGTGTTGGTCCTATTTTGTGTTTTTGGTCGAATAAGTAGATTTGCCTTTGTATTGATTGTACTTTTCTTTGGTTTAATCAGTAGATTTATTTTTGTGTTGTTAGCATTTGTTTTTGGGCAAAACAGTAAATTGTTTTTATGTTGGCAGTAATTTTCTGTGGTCGTAGCAGTAATTTTTATGATTTTGACAGTAAGTCTATGTGGTTTTGACAGTAATTCTCTGTGATTTTGACAGTATGTGTGTTGACAGTAATTTTCTGTGGTCGTAGCAGTAATTCTTTGTGGTTTTGACAATAATTCTTTGTGGTCGTGGTAGTAATTCTCTGTGGTCGTGGCAATAATTCTTTGTGGTTGTCACAATATTCGTAATTGATACGAATCACAACAAATATATTTAGCATCGAAAGGACAAAAGTTTGAATTTGAATTTGAAGCGACATAAGACATGTAATGTAAAAAAAAAAGATAAATGAAACTTGTATTTTTGTAGTAGTAAATACTAAAGTAGACAAAGATATAACGATGACAATAAATATTAGGCTGAAGCAGTGCATATACTTTTTTGGTTAGTTACTTTTACTATGATATAAAGAGTTATATGAACGTTAGTCATACACAAAATGAAGATGATTCAACCTAAATTTATAATAGATGCATTGTCTCTATTATGTATGGGAAAAGAAAATTTATTATAACATTGAGGAATATATTTGATCAAATAAACCATAGGTAAATATGTTAGATAGAGGTAATGCAGTTTTATAATATGCAAAATAGGCAGAATATAAGCGGTCGTTGACGCACTGAGAGAGCCCAAGGAAACCCTTGCGCCCCACAGCAACAAAACTCCAAGCCACGAATGGACGGACAAGATGAACTAGAAGACGAATCCAACGGCTCGGAGAGAAGCGGCAGCGCTGGAGGAGATTTCAAAGAGTGCTGCTTGGGATTATATATCTATCTATATGATATAATCATCAGAAGAAAATTCATGTTTCTTTTGGCTATATATATATAAGTGTGCACATAAAATCTACATTGCCAGAAAATTGTTTTTTTTATAGGTTTCATGAATTACTGTATAGTTCTTTCGTAACAAAATAATAAATTTATTAACGCAAAATATTTGAAAATAAAACAATTCATGCTATGTATGCTATGTTAGTCCCGTTGCTAGCCCATTGAGAGCCCAAAAGCCTACAACTCAGCAAGAGTATCCAACAACTATCTGAACCTTGTGCTTGTTCATGAATGTTTGTACAACACTAACTTTGACCTTAAAATGGTTTAAGTGCACTTTTGTATAGGAGACGACCCTCTACGGTTAGTAGCATATCTTCTTTTAGTGAAAAAAGTAGACCGCTCACCAAGAGATTCAATGATTCGAAGAAAGAGGGGTATCCTCATCCAGAACCTCTGATGAAACAGTTAGTCAGGGTAAATCAAATACTCACAGAAGTAGTCTACCATGAGGCGGTTATGCCCATTTTCACAGTCTTTGTCGATGTATTTTCTGCTACAGCGTCGGCTATGGGCGGGAGGTAGAAACTTGTAGCCTAGCTTTCATAACGGCAATAACACACTTTTCTCACTCCACCATGGTCGGATTTTCCTCCATGAATCCCACAAGGAAATTATGTAATGTACTAACAGCCACTTCCTCTTCACTACATGTCTTTGAACTAAAGCTAGATGGTATTTTTGAGGTAGAGGGATTTGGAAAGAAGAGTACTCGAAGATGACAAGTGAGGGTTTGAAAGGAGGAGTATTGGCGAGGATGATAAGTATGTGTTGGGATGGTTTGATTTATATAGGTCAAGTCGAATATTCCAATTGCTAGTTTCCAATTGCAATATTCTAATGAGAATATTCCAAACAAAAGCGTCCAACAACAATGTAATAGCGAGAATATTCTAAACAAAAACATCCAATGGCTAGTATCCAAACAAAAGCGTCCAATGACTAGTACCCTGAGAAGGGTTATTACCCAAGTCTTTTGTCTATGCCTCTTCGTGGTCGCAGTAGACCACAGAGGGAGATCTAAGTCTTTTTGCTTATGCTTTTCCGTGGTCGTAGGGAACCACGGAAAGAGAACGAAACTATTTGTTTATGCCTTTCTATGGTCGCGGGAGACCATGGAGAGAGGTTATGGGATAGTCCAAGATACATTGGACATAACCTAACTTGTTTTGTCAATTTAATACCAAGGCCTATTATGGGTGAACATTACTTGTGGCTTTTATAGATTATGGCTGCAGACATCCGTGGTCGTAATCATTCATAATCTTACTACCCGCTGATCGCACCCGAAAGGGTCGAGTGTGATGTGTAGTAATAACCACAAGTGAATGGTTGAATGTTGAGCATTTGAGGGTCGAATTCTACGAGGAACAAGCGTATTCGTCTTTCTAACTTAATGGATCACTGATTAAGTCTAAACGATTTTTGGGGTGGTTGTTTTTCTACAACTAAGTCTAACAATCTAGGGTTTGCAAGTTGGAATGAAAAACTAGGGTTTCGGGAATTCCATAACCATCTGGCGTAATTCTATCCAAGGTCTAAGAATTGTAAGTTAATTTCAATTTTTTCCAAGACAAATTAAGTTTCCAGTTCGGGGCGCTGGGTCAACAATCAGGGGATCGGTTTCACTGTCATGTTTGGTGAGAGCCTCTCTCCTGTTCAGGGTTCCGCATCAAAGCGCTAAGAACTCAAGAACTCTCCTAATTCTTGTTAAGACTCAACTGTTACGTCTGTTGCCGAAATGAGAATTTAGGGTTTGGAGGAAGAAAACATCATGAAATTACTCCAAAACTTGAAATAAAGACCGAGGAAGAATCACGCCTTCAGGATTAGGTCATTCCCAATCCTAGAGGTGATCTACTCACTAAAAGCCATAATAATGCAGAAATAGCAATAAGAAATAAATAAAAACTTACTTGTTTGCTAGAAAACTGAAGTTGTCTTGCTTGTCGGCTTACAAAAGTAATAAAATAGAGAAGGGGGCTCTACTAAACTAAAATTAAGCCCTAATGGATTCTAAAACCTAAAAAAAAGGGATTAAAAAGCATCAAAAGCCTAAGGAGGCATGATTAATTGAGCCAAAAACTTCTTTATTTATAATACACAGGAAAATGTGTCTAAAAATAACTCCTTGACGTGCAAGTGACGAAGTCTGCTTTCAAATGGCGCAAGAACGGACAAATCTAAGTCAAAACCAACCATATTCGACCAGTTTTGATCCAATACGACTCAAAACTGACCAAATCTAGCTAAAACCAACCAAACTCGACTAGTTTGAGTCAAAACCGGATCAAAACGGCCATGGACGACTAGTTTGGGTCAAATCCGCTTCAAATCGACCCAATCACGACCAACTTGGATCAAATTCGACCCACAACAACCAGTTTGGATTGAAACCGGTCAAAACCGCGCCGAGGAAGCCAATTCGAACACTACCGGGACACGTGGCACAATCACAGTCGCACACGTGTTGTGGTCGAAACCGACTCGATCATAACCGAGACACGTGGTGCTTTTACGGCCAGACATGTGGCGCGACCAAAATCGGATCGATCACGACCGGGACACGTGGTGCAATGACAGTCAGACACGTGGCGCGACCGGGACCGAGCGGGAATCTTCTTTGACCACCACCAAGTCTTCTTTGAGAATTTGTGGGTCAGCAAAAAAAATTGTGGTTTTTGATAGGCCTAAGGCTGCTGCTTCAGTAATTTTTAGTGCTTCTTGGTGACTTTCATTTTGGATTTGGTGGGTTTTTTCGGTGTTATTTGTGCTTCTTCATGAATTTTTACTGTTTGTCATGTTGAGAATTTTAGTTGGTCAGCAAACAATTAGTGGTTTGTTTTTTTTTGACAAAAAAACGGTGTTTTTTTATAGGCTTAAGACTGTTTCTGCAGTAGTTTTTTCTTTTATTTTTTTAATGTAATGATCCCTTCTTTGTGGATATAAAGGTATTGTGGAGCATAATGGTTGTAGTAAGAACCAATGCTTTTTTTAATACAATTTTTTGCTACTTTTTGCTGTGAGAATTACCTGCACCATCTACTTTTTGCTGAGAGAACTACTTTTCAATGCATGTTATTCTGAGTTACAGTTTTTTTTGCCTTGTTAGAAAAATTGGCTCTACAATAAATATGCCTCCGCTTTTATCTGTGAGGCTTTGTTGTTGTGACTAGGTGAGATCCTACACGTTGTCATGGGTATTGAGAAAATAAATTTATATATGATAGAGTATTGTATCTACAGATGTTGAGACTGATTAGGAATCATCTTTGACTGCGACCAGGTCTTCTTTTGCGAGCAGGAGTTCTTTTCGAGTAAAAATCCTTTTTTCGCCTGGTTTCGTACGGATTGGATCTTTTACCCGCTAATTCGACTTCGACTAGGACTCTTTTGCTTCTTCAGATGGTTTTCTTGGTCGTTGGAGGCTCAAATGTGGTCAAAATTGCTTCAAATTTGGAGGGTTTGATCCCTGCAACATGATGAACACAATCGTGAAAAAAATTCGTGAAAACAATCAAATTTTACACATAAAATGTCGCATAAAAAGTGTTTTAAGCATGATTTTACATGTTTTTGATACTAAACCTATGTAAAAGTGCTACCAAGTTAGCACTTATCACGCATGACCACTCTGGTCACGGAGATATTTTCCAGTGGTTCCCTGGTTGTGGAAATATAATAATCTCCAATCTGTAGTCGCAGTCTGTGCGCGACCACGGAATAAAAGAGTTATAACTGGAAGTGCCTCTGAACCAAGAGGGCCTGGTCGAGACTTACCGACCATGGTCTAAGAGTTGTACAGTTGCGCCATAACTACACTTTGGCCAATATTCCTAGGGCAATACTCTCTTCATTGACAGGATAAGTATGTGGTTGCTCATGGTTGTGCAGTTATCCATAAACAGTCAATAAGATAAGGATGAGTGTGCAGTTATCCATAACCGCACATTCTAACCGACGAACAGCAATTGCTTGCAGCCATTATGCGATTATCGCCGAAGCATCCTTTCAGTCAAGCAACTGATGCGCTCTTCAACAAGTATGAAAATGAGGTTAGGGCTTGAAGAAAGGGAGAGAGATCGAGGAAGTCTAGTACATGATTTGGAGATTAGACTTAAGATTATACATATTGTAATTCCATTATTTTGATAGTGAGAATATAACAGGGGTAGGGCTATTACTCATGCTGTGAGGGTCTGAACCTGTATAAACATAGTGTGTTCCTGCGTCCATATTTATAGTGATTCTCTTTGGTGATTGTTAGATACTACCTCCCTACAAAACAAACTAAATATGTGAAATTTTGGCTTGGGATCTTGCCCCAATCGTCGACAGCTGATGCCGACCGTGGGGAGGATAAGGTATTTTCTTCTTCATCAAAGATAATTGTATCCATGGATGCTGTGCCTTGTGCATACGACTCAGAGAGCGACTTTGATCTCGCCGATTACGTCGATGTCATGGATGAAGACAATGTTCCCATGGAAGAGATCGATGCCACTCTTGAGCCCAGTGCCAAGGAGAATTCTTCTCCGGTTTTGGTGACGACCATCGACCAAGAACCTGAGAAAGCAGTTCATTTGCCTTCTGTGAACCCTACTACATCCGAAGGTGAATATGTACCACAATCCATTACTTTGATCGATGAAGACAATAGCGATCCCGATGCATCCACATCCAATATGGATGATCCTGGTAATCACCGTTCATCTTGTCTGGAAGAGTCTACACAAGATAATTTGAATTCCCTCTTTGATTTCTAGTGTGACTCGGACAAAGAGGAGATGTTCTCCCCGTCTGTAGTCTCGGCTCTGTGGGAAGTCGCAGGACTTTCCAAGGAAACTCCTAAGCAACAGCTCACCAAGGAGGGAGAAGACCACAAACGGTTGGAAGATGAAGTTCGTATGCGTTGAGAGGATGAGGTTCGCAAAACGATAGAGGAAACTCTACATCTTATACAACTTCGCCATGACGCCGCGAACTTCGGCCCCAGAACATCCCGCCAACAACCCCCTTGGTGGTCGTAGGCACGACCAACGCCCTCACAGATCCGGAGTGTTCCCTGACAGGTGAGGCAATAATAGTGAAAACTCCTTTGGCTCCTAGAAGGAGCACATAGGAGTGCATTCGCATGATCGCGGAAGCGCTCCATAAACCTCCTGCTGGTTTTACTAATGACAATGGGGTAACTTTTGCAAGAGTTCTTGCAGAAAATCTTAACAGTGTTGCATCAGATGTTACTCCAACTGCCTCGTCGCATTTAGGAACCAATTCTCAGGAGGGTGATAGTGCTCGACATAGCCACGGAAGTCACGATCATGTTCGAGCCACACCGACTCGACATAGTCAAGGCAAGTTCCAGAGGATTGGCTGTTCTTACAATTGCGACCGTGAGCCAACACACTCATGTTTGGGACCACATCTTGGTGTTCCACCTGCAAACCTTTCCCACAACTAGGAGGCTGGTCGTGATGATCGACAACCACTACTACATACGTTGGTTGCAAAGCTTTCTCGCCAGGATTAAGGACAGTAGTTTGGTCTGATAAATTCAAGCCAGGCATGATCGAGAGATTCAATGGTACACACAATCCATCCGAATTTCTCCAAATCTATGTTACTGCTATCTAGGTGGCAGGTAGAAATGAAAAAATAATGGCAAATTATTTACCGACGGTCCTTGAAGGTCTGGCACGGACCTGGCTATTCAACCGGTCAGAAGGATCCATTTACAATTGGGAAATGTTATGTGATGCTATCCTTAGCAATTTTCAAAACCGCTACGAGAAACATGGCAAGGAAGACGATCTCCATCGTTTATGCTCGACCTTGAGTGAGACCCTCCAGCAGTTTGTGAAGAGATTTGTGGGGGTAAGAAATACTATCCCCAATATCTCTGATAATTTGGTAATCAGAGCCTTCAAACACATCGTTCGATACCGAAGATTCATGGGGGATCTTAGCATTCACCCGTCAAGATCAGTCTTAGAGCTTTTCGACATGGTTGATCATTATTCTGATGCTACTGAGGCCATGGAATGGAATAGGATGGTTGATAAGGGTGATTTACCACCACAACTTGGTCTAGATTCTGAAAGGAAGGATAGTTCTAACAAGAAGTCTGGGCCATCTGCGGCCGAGAAGTTCAAGAAGTCAAAAAAGGATGGAGCGAACCAATCCCGAGAGATCGCGAACATGGATAAGCGACCACAGGAAAAAGGTAATAAAGTTCCATTCAAAAATAATAAAACTTCTTCTGGTGGCCAGAACAGTGACCACACGGAGAAACAGACTAACCCATAGGAAAGCAAGAAGTGGTGTCCATTGCATGAGGTTCTAGGACACAACCTCAAGAATTGTCGAAACTGGTTAAAGCGCATGGAGGAATTTTACCATGGTAAAGCCCCTATGCCTACTATACCAGAGAAAGGACAACCAAGTGGAACTAAAGATACCAAAAAATCGTGTTGATGTCCTTTTTGGTGGTTCTTCATCCTATATTTCCAAGCGTCATTTTAAATTTGTTCGCTAAGAAGTGAATAATATTGAAGCTCCCCCAGGAGAGCCTCATACCTCTACTGGTCGGAGACATCCCTGACTTTCCGCCGAGAAAATTTTCCCAAAGGACTATCGCGACCACGGCAACTTCCTCTGACTATAATTCCCACGATTAGCAATGCTAAAGTGGGTAGAGTCCTAATCGATGGAGGTAGTTCTCTCAACTTGCTCTTTGCCAAAGCCCTTGACGAGATGTAAATCCCTCGTTCAAGGATTAAAAATGTGGTCCACCTATTTTTGGGATTATTCCTGGTCATTCGTACACTCCTATCAGCTAGATTGTACTGCTGGTTGACAAGGATTATTACCCAAGTTAAATCACCCTAATTTCCCAAGCAGGGTGATCCGTCTTCCTTAGAGGGCTGATCCGATTCTTCACAAAATCTTGGATTACGTTGCAAGCGGTCAAGTCCTTATTCATCAGGTATTTGATTACCTGGGCTTGCCTCTTCTGCTTGTCATTAAGGAGAGGAGCAACATCCTTTTCCCCGCTTTTCTCTGGTCATCGATCCGCAAACCAGAGATGGCTCTCCTTAGGAGCAGTGCAATAAAACCACTGTTGGTACCACTTGTGAACAGAATCACAAAGTGGGAAGGGCTGGAAGTCTTTCTTCTCCCGCAACCTGAAGTAAACACACCCTGGAGCAGCGGCGCCTTTCAAACTCGCCAAAAAGTAGGATTGGCGAAAGAGAGCTACACAGGGCAAAACCCCAATGTAGGCTTCGAAGAAGTGTTGGAAAATTGCGAGGATCAAAACAGAATTAGCGTTCAGATTCACCAATTCCAGGTCGTAGTGAGCGAGGCTCTCCCAGAAGAAGTCACTTTTTGGCAGACGAAATCCATAGTATAGGAAATTCTTGAAAATCACCAGTTCACCCTCCTGCACCATAGGGCTCTCCTCATTTTCCCCAGCAGGACGCCATGGAATCAGTGACTTCGAAGGGAGATAACCTTTGGTCTCCCAAGCCAGCAAATTCTCCTCTGTTCGGTGGCTAGAACGCATTCAGCAAGCCATCGATTCAGGTTTTGAAAGAGGAAGAAGGAGGCTAAGAGCTCAGGAGAACTTTGAGAAAGCAAGGGCTCTGAGAAAACTTAGGAAATTTTGAGAATGGTTTGGTGCCAAAGAAAATCTTAAACGTAAAGTTTTAAGGCCACTTTCCTTGGGTTCCTGACCGTTGTGTTCACACCGGATGATTTCCTTTTGACAAAAGGTTTTTTGCATTTAATTCCTGTCACAACAAACCTGACATGCATACCCAAAGTTTTTCTTGGGTTCCGCAAGAATTCAAAATGAAAAGACACTTTTTCAATAGTTGAAATGCCTTTTCAAGAAAAAGAAACCTTTTCATTTCAAATTCAGGGGCTAGGTAATGAGGATTATTACTCGAGTTAAATCGCCCATGTATTTCCAAGGTCGCGCATACCATTTCCATGGTCACGCATATCATTCCATGGTCGCGTACAACGCCCCATGATCTCACATGCCTTTCTATGGTAGCAAAAGACCAAGGGAAGAGATAATGGGATAGTTCAAGGATATTCTGGACATAGTCCATCAAGGATATTTAATTCCCATAATTTTAGCTATGGAACTCTTATAAGTCTCAACACTTATCATCACCAATTCCATGGTCTCATGTTATACTTGCGAGTATTATGGTCGTAGAGACATTTTCCTACGATCATACCCTATCGCAGAGACAAAATTTGATACCCATACATGGTCGCAGATGGTGCGCGATCATAGTATTAAAGACTTATACTATAATATGGAGGTTATGTAGTATAAGTCACCACTCACAATAGCCGTACCTTGATCCTTATGATTATTCCCGAAATAAACATAAGTCCTAGACAAGGTAACCGTCGAAGAAGATAAGAATAATGAGCAGTTTCTATAACCGCATGCTATAGAAACTAGCAAACAATAACTAATCACGACTAGCAGCAACCGCCATGAAGCAGTTATAGGCGATCGTGAGGCATATCTTCAATAGAACAACCGACGACATCTTCGACAAGTATAAAAAGACCTTTAGGGGAAGGGTTAAAGGGACATGAGGTGATAGAGGAATAGACAATACATTCTCTTTGTAATCCCTTTTACTTACTCATAGTGATAAATCAACAGGAGTAGGGTTATTATTTAATCTTGAGGGCTCGAACCTGTATAAATCTCCGCGTCATTACATCCATAGATACTTTAGAATTTTTTGTGATTGCCTGAATTGTCTCCCTTCAAAACCCAACTAAATTTATATAAGTTCGACAAAGGACCCCCGAGTCCTAATCGTCAACACCGGTAACGCTCAGAGAACTAGAGAACTTTCGAATGGAATTGGTTACTTTTGATTTAACTGATTTTGATTCGGCATACAATGCAATTCTTTGTAGGCCCTCGCTTGCCAAGTTCATGGCGGCAACGCACTATGCTTATCAGTGCATAAAGGTGCCAGGACCAAAAGGCCGATCATGGTGAGGGGCAATCGAAATTCGGCCCTCACATGCGATTGCATTTCTCTGGAATTGGTTGATCAGCTTCCCCTCAGGGATGTCAAGGCTTCGACCAAAGCAAAAGAGCCAGATGTGGTCAAGGCAACTCCGTGACTAGAAGAAATGCTCAAACAAGTTTCCTTATTCCTAGATGATCCGTCCAGAACCATTCGGATTGGGTCAGAACTGGAGAACAAAGAGGAACTTGCGCTCATCTCTTTCCTTCAAGCTAATGCATATGTGTTTGCACCGAAACCATCCGACATGCCTGGAGTCCCAAGGGAAGTGATCAAGCACAGGCTAGCAACTCAGCCTGGACAGTGACCTATAAAGCAAAAGCTTAGGCGTTTTGCCCCTGACCAGAGGGAAGCCATTCGTTCGGAGTTGGATAAGCTCCACGAAGCTGGATTTATTCACGATGTCGACCATTCCGAATGGCTTGAAAACCCAGTCATGGTCTTGAAATCAAATGGCAAGTGGCGCATGTGCATCGATTACACCAGTCTCAATGCTGCTTGCCCGAAGGATGATTTTCTCTTTCCCCGCATCGATCAGTTGGTTGATTCAATAGCGGGTTGCGAATTGATGAGCTTCCTGGATGCCTACTTAGGGTACCATCAAAATAGCATGGCAGAGAAGATGAGGAGAAAACGCCTTCAGCACACCATTTGGCACGTACTGCTACGTCAGAATGCCATTTGGGCTCAAGAATGCTAGTTTCACGTATCAGCACTTGATGTAAAAGATCTTTCAATCACAATTAGGGTATAATTTAGAAGCTTATGTAGATAACTTGGTTGTAAAGAATGTAAAGAGCTTTAGTCATATAGATGAATATAAAGAGCTCTAGTCATATAGATGACCTGGCTGAAACTTTCTGTAACCTAAATAAGAATGGAATAAAGTTGAATCCTGAAAATTGCTCCTTTGGAGTTTCTCTGGTAAACTTTTGGGTTTCCTTGTTTGTTCACGATACATTAAGATTAATCCCGAAAAAATTTGGGCCATTGAGCAAATGCGATCTCCTTCAACCATGAAAGAGGTACAAAGCCTAACTAGCTGAATGACGGCTTTAAGTCATTTTATTTCGAGGTTGGGTGAACGTAGATTATCTTTCTTTAAGGTTCTACAAAAGCACAATGGTTTAGTGGTCGAATGAAGCCGAAAAAGTCTTTCAGAAAGTAAAAACATATTTAGCCAGTAATCTTGTATTGGTTTCCCCGACCTTGGGAGAGCCATTACTCATCTATTTGGCTGCTACCTCTCGCGCGGTCAGCGCTGTCCTGATCGTGGAGAAGGAGAGAGTACAACGACTAGTCTATTATGTAAGTGAGGTATTAAATGGACCAAAGGAGAGATACTTTGAGGTCCAGAAATTACTTTATGCTCTCTTCATGACTTCAAGAAGCTGCGACATTATTTTCAAGCGCACAAGATTATTGTGCCCTTGTCCTTTCCCTTGGGGGATATTCTCCAAAATCTGGAAGTAACTGGTCGAGTTGCGAATTGAGCCATAGAACTTGGAGCTTTCGATCTCCACTTTGTAGCCCGCGTAGCAATCAAATCCCAAATTCTTGTAGATTTCATGGTTGAATGGACTAATCCCAAACCACTTGTGCAAGAGTCTGTGGATTTAAAAAATACCGACCACTGGACATTGTATTTCAATGGCTCTTGGAGTTTTACAAACTCGGAGGCTGGAGCGGTCTTAATTATACCTAAGGTTGACCAGCTCTAGTATGTCGTACAATTACACTTTGTTGCTACCAATAATGCAGTAGAGTATGAAGGTCTTCTAGTTGGGCTTCGAGTAGTCAAATCCCTCGAGTCTATCGATTAGTGGTGAAGAGAGATTTACAGCTAGTCGTAAACTAGGTGAATAAGAAATACCAATGTTCCGATGAGACAATGGCTCTATACCTGGACGAAGTGAGGAAATTGGAAAAATACTTCAGAAATTTTGAAGTCCAATTCGTTCCGCGAAGAGATAATATTCTCGCAGACCAATTGTCAAAAATTGGATCCTCACGCTCATCCGCCCCGACAAGAGTGTTCATCGAGCACTTAAAAAACCCTCAATCGTGACCACCGTAGAGGCACCAGAGGCGATGACTAACATCGCCGCCCTCGAGCATGAAGCATATTGGATCCTACCATTGAAGAACTATCTTGCGCATAAGACCATACCCGAGGACAAAATTGAGAGTGACCAGTTAGTTAGAAAAGCACAAATGTACAGATTGTTTGAAGGAACCCTGTACAGAAAAGGTGCTCAAGAAGTGCTGATCTGTTGTATTCCTCAAGAAGATGGAAAATCCCTTCTAAGAGATATTCATGGAGGCATGTGTGGTGCACGCACATCCTATCAAACATTGGTCGAAAAAGTTTTCCGATAGGGTTATTACTGGCCAACGGCACTTAATGATGCCATGCAATTAGTCAAGACTTGCCCATACTGTCAATTCCATGTTTGGCAGGTCTACCAGCCAGCATATGTATTACAAACTATTCTCTTAACACTGCCATTCAGCATATGTATTACAAACTATTCTCTTAACATGGCCATTGGCCACATGAGGAATAGATATTGTGGGACCTATGCCTCAAGCGGTCAATGGGTACAAGTTTTTGTTTGTAGCCATTGATATGTTTACCAAGTGAATTGAGGTTGAACTAGTTCAAAACATTACCACCGTAGCGGTGAAGAAATCTTTTTCAAAAGAGCATAGTAACGCGTTTGGTGTTCCAAATAATGGATCCCAGTTTGTCAGTGGTCTTTTTATGGAATATTGCGATCATATTGGAACTAAAATCTATTTTGCATATGTTTCTCATCCACAGAGTAATCGTGCAGTAGAACGGGCCAATGGGCAGATAATATAAGGGGTTAAGAAACGTGTTTTTGACTGCCTTAAGTTATGCTTGGGTGTTTGGTTAGAAGAACTCTACTCCATTTTATGGGCATTGCGCACCACACCCAGTAGAGCTACAGGCGAAATGCCTTTCCAACTGGTTTATGGTGTAGAAGCCATGTTGCCAAGTGAAACCAAAATTGGCTATGCTCGCGTACATCACTTAGATATTATAAATCAAAGTGAGAAACGCGAAGATGAAATTATTTTTCTTGAAGAAAAACACGATCGAGCTCTGATCCGTTCGGCAGCATATTTACAAGTTTTGCATAACTATCATAGTAAAAGGGTGCGACCACGTATGCTAAATGTGGGAGACTTGGTTTTAAAAAAAATCCAAAACTAGTCTGGTCGCAATACATTCTCCCCTCAGTGGGAAGGTCTCTTTACTGTGGTCACCATGAGGCGACCAGGATCGGCTCGATTGGCTATGAAAGATGGAAAGATATTATCAAACGCTTGGAACATAGACCAATTGCGTAAATTTTAAGTGTAAGTTCTTTCTTTCCCATTAAAAGTTTTTCTAAGTGTTTTATCACCTTATGTTGTGGTTGAATTCTCATTTTTAGCCTTCCTTTCTATCGGGTTACACCCGGGGGCTGCTCACAATAACTACCTTACTATGATGCATAAGTGGATTCACTGGCCAATCTCATGGTCGCATCTTGCTAAGACTTCTCTTTCTAAGCTAGTCCTTACCGTATAAGGGACTTACTAGTTATTATGATCGTTCGAGTGGCTGTCAGTTAGCAAAAACTTATGTATTTATACTAAGTCAGTTATTTCCGCGATCTTATGATCACATCTTGATAAGACATCTCTTTTTAAGCCGATACTTACTGCGTAAGGGACTTACTAGTATGTTCTGATCATTCGAGCCATAGTCTTCTTAGGCCAAGAAAATTATTTGGTGACCATTGTTGATCCGTTTGAGACCTAGCCTTGGTTTTTGCACTAGGCTCACCCAGATTCTAATATGCGGAATAATGGGATTTTATTCAGAAATACCGAAACCCAAAGTAATTGCACAACTCTTTATTTCAAAGAGGGTTTTATACGTCGAAAGTTAGACACACTTGTCTACGTCGAAGGAATTATAAGTATCTAAAACTCAAATAAGTTCTATGACTCTTCGATGATCTAAAATAGACCTATTACAAGGTATTTATAGTCCAATCGTATGAGTACGTATCAAACTCAATCACCTAAATGTATTAAACTCATATAACTAACTAACTAATCCTAAATAGATAAGCTTAGTTATATATTCGGATCGGATTACAATTCCGAATAGGGAACGAATTCCATTTGATGGTCGCGGACCCATCCATGGTCGCAAAACCTTTCCGAACAAGGTTAAGGTTGCAAAGCGGTATGCGATCAGGACTTGAAGATCCTCCTGGATCATGACTCCCTTGTTGAGAAGGAGTCAACCCTTGTTGCGACCTCTCGATCAAACTGGAGATGTGGAAATTGGGCTTGTCCATGTTCTCTGGTGTACCACTTTGCCGCACGTGCTTGTTGATCTTTCCGACCGATTCGAAAAGTCTCCTTTGTGCCACTGCGGGTGGTAGTCACCTTCTTCTCCATGATCACATCTTCACGTAGAGGTTCGTCTCATTGATAGACCAAGTCTTCAACAGATGGTACTATGGTATCTGGCTCATCATCCAGCATTGAAGGCTCGAAGAGTTTGAGGTGCTCAACATTGACAACCAAGTAAATATCCATGTATGGAGGTAACTCGAGCTGACAAGCATTATTACCCACCTTTCACAAAATCCGAAAAGGACCATAACGGATGGGTTTGAGTTTCTTACCTTCACCTTTAAGTCTCTCTTTACTCAGATGTAACCATACCATATCACCTTCTTGAAATTGCGCATCAACTCAGTGCCGATCATGTCGCACCTTGTACTTGAGTTGAGCTTTCAGCAAGTTCTGTTCAACCTCACGATGGAGTCGTTGAATACCTTCCAGGAATTTTTGTGCTCGATCCTGATCAGATGCTTCCTTGCTGTTCTGTGCTGAGGTAAGGATCACAAACTCCATGTAGAATGGACTCTGTGGTAGAAATCCTAAACAGACCTCAAACGGTGACTTTCCAGTCGAACCATGCACTGCTTGATTAAAAACGAACTGCAGGTACGGTATGCTTTCATCCCAGGTCTTCGGGTGCTTTGAGTTATATCCTCTCAAAAGATGAACAACTGTGCGATTTTCCACCTCGGTTTGACCGTCAGTTTGCGGATGAAAAGCAGTACTCCTCTTTAGCTTGGTGTCCATCATCGTCCAGAGCGATCGCCAAAAGTGACTAAGGAACCGGGTATCGCGATCAGACACAATAGAAGTTGGCAGTCTGAAGTGTGTCCAAACGTGTTGAAAGAATACCCGAGCTGCTTCTTCTCCCGTGATAGTCTTTCGACAAGGTATAAGAACAATCATTTTGGAGAACTAATCAACGACCACGAATAGATAGTCGTTGCCACGTCGGGTCTTAGGCAATCCTCCTAAGAAATCCATAGATATGCTCTCCAATGGTCGCGATGGAACTGGCAAAGGAGTGTACAAACCTAATTTTCGGTTTGCCGGTTTCGAGATGCTGCAGAGGCCACAGCCTCGAACAAAAATAGCCACATCTTACTGCATACGCGGCCAGAACACATGTCGGTGAAGATTTTACAACGTCTTTGTAACCCCAAAATGACCAGCTACCTTCGATGTGTGCGCTTCTCGCAACCATTGAATTCGAGGTGCTCCACGAGGTATGCAAACTAATTTTCCGTTGTACAAGAGTCTTTCTCGCCGAGCGAACTCTGTAGGTTTCCCTGTTTCGAGCTCAGTCAGTGCTGTTTGAAAATCAGGGTCTTCACTGTACATATTGGTATAGTCATTATGACATGAGGGCTCGATCTGCATGAACGCTGATAAGCAGAGGGTCGTAACTGGTGGTCGCAACAACATGTCAGCCAATTTGTTGTGTACGCCCTTCTTGTACTTAATCACCAGATTAAACTACTACAGATAAGACATCCATTTCATGTGCCGAGCTTGTTGTAGCTTGGATTGAGTTTGCAAATATTGCAACGGTTGATGATCGGTGTGGACAACCGTCTCTTTACCCAAGAGATAACACCGTCAATGTTTCACGGCCTGATGCAGTGCACACAACTCTTTGTCATAAGTCGGGTAGTTCTTCTGAGCTCCCTGGAATAACTCTGAGTGAATGCCACTGGTCGACCTTCTTGCATGAGCACAGCGCCCATGGCATAACCTGAGGCATCGGTTTCTAGCTCGAATGGTTTCTGGAGATTCGGCAAAGCTAACACAGGCGCCTCGCTGATCTTCCTTTTCAGCAAGAGAAGCGTGTCCTCATGTTTCCCTGTCTACTCAAACTTCTGATCGATCCTGGTTAATGCATACAATGGAGAAGCCATAATCGAGAAATATCGGATGAACTTCCGAAGATATTGGCATGCTCCCACAAAACTACGCACGTCCGTAACTGTTCGCGGCGTGGCCATTCGCGAATCACTTTTATCTTGTCCGGGTCGATTTGCAACGTACCGTTGCCGACCATAAATCCGAGGTAAAGTAGAGTTTGTTGGCCGAACTCGCACTTCTTACGGTTGAGGCGAAGTCGATGTTGTCGAAGCTGTTCGAACACCTTTTCGACATGAATGAGGTGCTCATCCCACCAACGACTATAAACTAGTATGTCGTCGAGGTAAACGATCACAAAGTCGTCGATGAACTGTCTCAATACGTCATTCATAAGACGCATGAAAGTTGCCAGGGCGTTGCAGAGACCAAACGGCATGACCAGCCATTCGTATAGACCTTGTCATGTTTTGAGCGCAGTCTTCCACGTATCCTCCTCTTGGATGCTGACTTGATGATAACCTGACTTAAGATCCAATTTGGAGAAGACAACGGCATGCTTCAATTGGTCTAGCAGGTCGTCAATACGAGGAAGGGGGTAGCGGTTCTTGATGGTGATCTTGTTCAGTTCTCGGTAGTCGATGCACATACGCCAAGTCCCATCTTTCTTTGGCACTAACACCACAGGAGGTCCACAAGGTGAACTACTCGGTTGAATAACACCATCGTTCAACAACTCACCAAGTTGTCTCTTGATCTCTTCATTCTTCAATATTGAGTTGCGATACATACTCAGATTGGGCAGTGTCGCATCGGACGCAAGCTGAATTTCGTGCTCGACTAGACGTTTCGGCGGACGACCTTGGGTAGTCTCGAACAGATCACTGTATTTCTCCAGCAATCCCGACAAACGACCAGAATCCTCTCGGCACGCTGACGAGGGTTGATACCTGAGTCAATTCAAATAAATGCACGGCTGGTTCAGGATAGATTCGAACCAGAGAAGCGCCTGGTGGTGCGAACTCAAGTCATTCTGAGAAGCACAGGCACGAGGTCGCAGGCTTTACGCGATCAGACCGTAGCTAGTGCGCGGTCAGGAGTTCGTGTGTTATACGCGGACAGAAGATTGCAGATGATGCGCGGTCAGCGAACATCGCACGGTTAGAACGTCTTCGACTAGAGGAAGTGGGATTATTCTGTCTCTGCGACAGGGATATCCCAAGTACCCCGAAGATTCTTCCACGTAGGAGGACAACCGTCAGGAGGTTAATACGTGCGGTTATCCATGAATAACGCATGTTAAACCTGCGTGGGAGTTAGGAGCGGTTGCCGAAACTGCATCCAAGCAACTGTTTGATGTCGTTACGGCTTGGCACCCTTTCGACCAGTATAAAGGGGTAGCCCAATGCATCGAATAGGGAATTGAGAGATCGATTGATCGAACCAGATCAAACAAATGCAACCTGAAGACAGTAGTCTAAGTTAGATAGCTTTCATAAGCTGTTCTGGCATTGTCTTGTGCAAACACATAGGAAAAATCTTCGCCTGTGAAGATCTTTTCCGCAAATCTATAACTCTTTTTACTATACATAGTGAAATCCCAACAGGACGTAGAACTATTACTCCCACCATCGAGGGCTCGAACCTGTATAAACCTCTCTGTGCTCCAGTTCTCTTTAATTCATCATACCTTCCCGAAGGGACACCCTAAAAGGTCTCACAACCTACAAATTTTGCATAAGTTCGGCTAAGGACCCCGAGTCCGAATTGTCGACACACGCCAACGACAATGCTGGTCGAGTACCCTCACTTTGACCAATGGGTCGAATCATGACAAGCACATATTTGTGACATGCATTAACAATTCGTTTGGCCTGATTTGCGGTAATCAAGTTAGAAGTGTTGACGTGGATGTCTCTACTGATCACGAACTTAACTCCGTCTTTGGTGAGGTCATACTCTTGCGCTCATCGATGGAAGTGAGCGTCTCGATCATACAGATACGGACTCCCAAAGATCACTTGACAGATATCGATAGGGACAACATCGCATTGCACCTCATCGATATATCGTGCAGAGATCGCAAACTTCAACACACACTGACTCGTAATCTGTTGGTTCACATCGGATGTAAACCAACCTAGCCGATATGGTCGCGGGTGTGTGGTTGTCTTCAAACCAAGTCGCCGAACCAGTCCAGCGGAGACCAGATTCTTTTGACTTCCGGGATCGAATATCGCTGCGACCACTTCGTGCTTCACCTGGATGTTGATGGTGAACAAGTCCTCCGTTGGGTGATGGTCGTTTGGTGGATCCGAACCCTTCTCCTTCGGCATTGCCATCAGAGACAAGGTCGTATCCACCTCATTAACTGAATTCACTCGGACAACTTCTTCGTCGGGTGAAGTCGCAGTAGCCGTGGCTGTTCTTTTCCCTGGTCCATTTTTCTTCGGTCGAAGTTCAGGATGAGCTTGTAGCATTTGTCCTTGGTATGTCCCACGACTTGACAATGTTCACAAAAGGCACCCATGCCCGATTTTGAAGCGTTGTTCTTCGGACTCAGCTTTTTCTTTGTCGAGGTCGCATTTTCCTTTGTGCTTTTGTCACTGCGGGATTTGTTCTTCTTATTGATCGCCATAGCAGTTGTGCTCGTGGTCGCAATATCTTGGACGCTGAACAGACTTACCTCAGTACTGATCGATTTATGAAGTCCAGATGTGTACTTCCGAAATACCTGAGGATCGGACAGTGAGATGCCGATGACCATTGCTTGTCGCCGAAACTCTGTTGTATAGTCTTGGATGGTCTGGTCGCGCCGTTGGTACAATCTGTACCAATGCTTCAATCTCTCCTCATGGTAACCCATCGGATAGAATTCTTGTCGCAGAAGTCATTTGAATTGACCCCATGCAAGGTCGTCAGCTTCACCACTGGCGACAAGGGCCTTCCACCATGTCTTGGTGTGGTCCTTCATCTTCAAAGGTGCGAACTTCACCTTTTGAGCGCTACTGAACCCTTTCAGGTCAAAGTAGGTCTCAAGCTGGTCAATCTAAGAATCCAGTTTCTCGGCATCGATCACCCCATCATATATGGGTATATCAATCTTAGCGTCAACCTTAAAAGATCCGATAGCTAAGGAGGTGTTGGCGAGATCGTCGTTCTTGTGGTCGCCTTCGTCTGCCCTGCGCAAGTCTTCACCAGTCTTCTTACCCATAACCTTCTCTACTACAGGAGGTACAATCATGGCCTGCTGCTTAATCCAAGCAAGCACGGTTTCCATGTCTGTGGAGAGTTTAGCCACTTGTTCGGCTAGGTTAGCTTGAACGGAGGTATCATCAGACATTGTCGGAGACGCGGCTGTAGGAACCGTCAATTGATCGCCTGGAGTTTTGCCGGAAGTTTTGTAACCCTGGCGAGTCTTCACCATCCACAGGATAGGAAAGTTACTCTGATACCAATTTGATGTGTTTGAGACCTAGCCTTGGCTTTCGCACTAGGCTCGCCCAGATTCTATTATGCGGAATAACGGGATCTTATTCAGAAATACAGAAACCCAAAGTAATTGCACAACTCTTTATTTCGAAGAGGGTTTTATACGTCGAACATTAGACACACTTGCCTACGTCGAAGGAATTATAAGTGTCTAAAACTCAAATAAGTTATATGACTCTTCGATGATCTAAACTAGACCTATTACTAGGTATTTATAGTCCAATCGTATGAGTACGTATCAGACTCAATAACCTAAACGTATTAGACTCATATAACTAACTAACTAATCCTAAACAGATAAGCTTAGTTATATATTCGGATCGGATTACAATTCCGAACAGGGAAGGAATTCTCTGAACAGGGAACAAATTCCTTTTCATGGTCACGAACCAATCCATGTTCGCGGACCCATCCATGGTCGCGAAACCTTTCCAAACACGGTAAAGGTCGTGAAGCCGTATGCCATCAGGACTTGAAGATCCTCCCGGACCAATCGTATGTTACTCATGAACATAGTCATAGCTTGATATTGTTGCGACATCATTCTTCAGTGCCTCTTTGTGCCTCCTTGCAATATCAGGGATGCTCACGACCAAAATTTCAGTTTGAGCCGCGACCAACTTGCAGGACTCACTAAGGGTAGAATCATCCTTCTTAGGATCGATAATGTCCGCCTTAAGTTAGTTCGCGACCTCCCGCAGCTTTGCGAAGGTATCTTTTCCACGAGACCATAGCTCTTGATAATTTCTTCCAAAGCTCCCTTGTCACTAAGGGCGAGCTTGGCAGTCTCTCTGGCCTTCTTTGCGGCTATTTGGTAGCGGCTGACAACATTTTGAAGTGTATCGAGGTCAATTCCACGCTTGATGTACTTCTGCTCGAAGTGTTTCTTCTCCTTAGCCTACTTACTTTTCTCTTCTCTTTGGTCTGAACAGAGGAAGAAATGAACTTGATTAAGTTCATAAAAATTTATGAAGTTCATAAAGGCAATGAAATTTTCTGCTAGAATGAACTTATCAGATATCTTGATTTGCAATTGATTGCAAACCATATGAAGGCGCTCAACTTTTTCTTGGAGGGAGTCGGCTGACATAGCCTTTTGCTCCAAGGTCGCCACTTGTTCCTCGGCGTTCTTCAATTTGGCCCCAAGCGCCAGAGTCTCAGCGAGTCTTTTGCTGCTAACCCTCTGGGCTTCAACCCATTCTTTCTCTAGAGAGGAATGCTCAATGATCGCAACCTCCTTGCTGTTGCGCTCATTGCCGACCTCCTCTACTAAAGCAAAGTTTTTCCTGCGACAACAAAAATTATTATTCAAAGTTCATAAGGGACTAGGTTTAAAGCAAAGTACTTACTACATTAATTCATCGCACTCAGCTTGTGCGACCTTGAGCTGCTCTACCAGCAGACCAAACGTGGCCGCGCTGCGAGCAGAGCTCTGAATAGAACGAAAAGAGAAGTGTTTTTGAGAAAATTCTCAAGGAAACACATGAAGTTGTGAGGTAAAGATTCTTCACTTACCTCCAGAAACTCCTCAAGGTATTTTTCAGGGAGATCCCCGAATCCAGCAACTTGGCTAGAAGAGGCCAAGTTGTCTTGTGCCTGCCCAACTTTATCCAAAGATTGGGATTGCAGGTTCAAGACTGAGACAGGGCGATGGACTTTGACGTGCTGGATCACCTTCTCTTATGTCCTCTCCTCTCCTTGTTCTTCACAGGAGGGAGGCACAGTTTCCTCGACTAGAGGGGGAGCAAAGGTGCTTGCCTATTCGTTCATCCCCATGGTCGTGGTCCCAGCTGCGACCTCAATCTCATCATCATTGGTGAGTTCAGTTGATTGAATATTTTGAACCACCTCTCCAATAATGGATGCAAGGTCCTCTTCGACACCCTGCGATGGTGCGATTTTAGCCGAAGTAGTAGTAGCGGCTTCTTTAGTGGCCGCTAGTTCTGCTGCTACCTCACTTATGGCAGGGACCTCCGCCATAATTGTCTCCACCACCTCTTCGGCCGCGGCAACAGACGGTTTGTCCGCGACCATTGGAGCAGGCGTTGCAGTGGTTGGAGGAGTCCTGCATATTCAATTCTAATATTGAAAAACTATTTCTAACTGAGTATCGAAACTCGGTTAAGTCAAATGTTTACCTGATGCTGATTCCCAAGAGATTTCGGGAACTCGATCCATCTCCTCTTGAAGACAGGAGTGAAGAAAGAGTCATGGGAGAAGATTCATTAGGAGCCATTGATGACTTCCTCCTCACAGTGAATAGAGAAGTTTCCTGTTCATCCTCCACATCACTCCCCTCTCCCTACACGACCATGAGATGATTCTTCATCATGTTTGGTAAAGATTGAGGGATGGGAATTTTTACCGTAACGACTCGTGTGGTCACAACCAAGGGGTCAGTCGTAGACATGACTGCAGTAGTGTTTGGCTGCTCCATAACTGCGGTTGCTCCCATGGTCGTGGGAATTTCCATGGCTGCGACAGAAGTCATAAACGCGGGAATACTTGGCACCACAATTGATGTTGTGGTCGCCACCGAAGTGGCCACCGTCATGGGAATGGTGTTAGGTTGAATTTGTAAAACCCTAGTCCTGGCCAAGCCTTTGGACACAAGATGAACTTTCTTTAGTTTCTTCGATGTTACTCGAGGGTCCTACATCGTCTCTGGCTCACCTTTTCTGGGCCGCCTGGCGCTCGAATAGCTATTCGAACCAAGATGAATTACTTTGGTCACTTTTGCTTAAAATTAAACATGAATAGGTTTTCCGAAAGAGAAATACCTTTCGACGCGCCTGTACAAAGTTGTTCGTACTGTCGACCATGCTCTGGGGCCTTGGTGCTTCGGCGTTGCCTTCTGCGGCCGCGTTATAGATCTTCAGGATGTAATTTTTCCTCCATTCGACCTCAGAAGCACTCAACACTGTTAAAAAGAAAAATATAGTCAAAATCGACTAGCAGATTTTTGTTCAAAGAAAGTGAAGACGAAAGATATTGCTATTACCCGGGTGATAGTCCCTGGTGCTATCTTCTATCACCCTGACCTCCCAGGCAGGGTGTTCCCTTTTCTTCAAAGGGCTGATCCGGTTCTTCACAAAGTCCCGGATCACGTTGCAAGTTTTGAGGCCCTCATTCACCAGGTGTCAGATCACCTGGGCTTGCTTCTTCTGCTCGTCGACAAGGGAAGGGCAGCATCCTTCTCCCCCCTCTTTTTTGGTCGACGATTTTCAAACCACAGATTGCTCTCTTCAGGAGCCAAGCAGAAAATCACCACTAATACCATCCATCGACGGAATCGCGGAGGGAGAGTGCGGGTAGTCCTTCTTCTCCCGCAGTGGGAAGTAGACACACCCAGGAGCACTAGAGCCTTTTGACCACGCTAGGCGGAAGAGAGGTATGTTGGGCAAAACCCCAACATACACCTCACACAAATGCTGAAAAAACAACAAGAATCAAAATGGAGTTGGGATTGAGGTTTACCAACTCCAAATTGTAGTGTGCGAGGACGCTCCGGAGGAAATTACTCTCTGGCAGGCGAAACCCGCACCTCAGGAAATCCTTGAAGAGCATCAGTTTGCTTGGCTGCAACACAGGACTTTCTTCTTCATCACCATCAGGCCGCCATGGGATCAATGACCTTAAGGGGAGGTATCCCTCCTTTTTCGACCGTGCAGTGGTGGGAGCGAGTTCAAAATGCCATTGAGATGAGAATGGAGAAGAAAGGGAAAAAGCTTGGACCTTGGAGGCTGAGAAGCTTGAAGGCGGAAAAAGCTAAGTATCAAGAGAAGGTTTTTTCAAAGCTTTCAACAGTGGGTTATATGCTATAAAGAATGACCTTTCAATTACGACAGAGATACCCATTAAATGCCTGTCATGTTGGATCTGACAAGCGCACTCAAAGGATTTCTTGGGTCCTGTTAGAATCCAAAATGAAAAGTCACTTTTTTTGGAACTTGAAACATCGTCCCAATTGAAATAATCTTTTCGTTTCAAATTCGGGGGCTAGCTGATGAGAATTATTACGCAAGTCTTTTTTCTATGCCTCTCCGTGGTCACAGGAGACCACGAAGGGAGATGCAAGTCTTTTTTCTTATGCCTTTTCGTGGTCACAAGAAACCACAGAAAGAGTACCAAACTATTTGTTTATGTCTTTCCTTGGTCGTGGAGACCATGGAGAGAGATCATGAGATAGTCCAAGATATAATGGACATAACCTAACTTGCTTTCTTAATTTAATACCAAGGCCCATTACGGGTGAACATTACTTGTGGATTTTATAGATTATGGCCACAAACATTCGTGGTCGTAATCATTTGTAATCTTACTACCTGTGACCACTCAGGTTGCGGAGATATCTGCCCGCAGTCATCTTGGTTGCATAAATATAATAATCCCCAATTTGTAGTCGCAGTCTGTGTGCGACCATGAACAAAAGAGTTATAACTGGAAGTGCCTCTGAACCAAGAGGGTCTGGTCGAGACTTGCCAACCATGGTCTAAGAGTTGTACAGTTTTGCCATAACCGCACTCTGGCCAATATTCCCAGGGCAATACTCTCTTCATTGAAAGGATAAGTACGCGGTTGCTCATGGTTGTGCAGTTATCCATATATTGTCAATAAGATAAGGATGAGTGTGCAGTTATCCATAACCGCACATTCTAACCGGCGAACAGCAATTGCTTGCAACCGTTATGCGGTTATCGCCGAAGCATCCTTTCGGTCAAGCAACTGACGTCCTCTTCAACAAGTATAGAAAGAAGGTTAGGGCTTGAAGAAAGGGAGACAGATCGAGGAAGTCTAGTAAATGATTAGGAGATGAGATTTAAGGTTATACACATTGTAATTCCATTATTTTGATAGTGAGATATAACAGAAGTAGAGCTATTACTCATGCTGTGAGGGCCCGAACCTGTATAAACACAGCATGTTCCTACGTCCATATTTATAGTGATTCTCTTTAGTGATTGTTAGATACTACTCCCTGCAAAACAAACTAAATACGTGTAAGTTCAGCTTGGGATCTTGTCCCAATCGTCGACATACCCAATCAAAAGTGTTCAATGGATAATTTTGTCCAAAGATATTTGAATTACTTAAATGACGGATACACAATTCTACATGTACAAAGTGAAAATAAAATAATACAAGACATAATCTACTCCTCATTTGCCTCCATGATAAAATCTTTAATGAACTTCAACGCGTCCGCATGATCCTTCATTTCCTTGTCATTGAATTTTGATTTGTCCGTTGTTACCAATTTATGAATGACTTGGCAAGTGCTAACTTCCCCTTAAACTTGTTGTGATGATTCGGAGAGGAGGCCGCATGGTTCGCTGCTTGCAAGTGCTCAATGTGAACCTTGACGAAGGTTCATAAGTTTTCTTGCACATCCGTGTTGGATGAGAATGATTGCTTCTTCCTTTTCCTTTGAGCTTCACCTTTGTTGCATCGCGACCTTCTGGCCGTGTCTCCTCCACGGGGACATCTGGGTTGGATGAGGACGATGTGTGCGCACCGTCTTCATTTAGTCTTGCTCTTTTGATGGTGTCGATGTAGATTCAGTTTCATTTAGGTTGATCCCAAACACCCATTCATCAGTGATCCAAAATGAATGGGTGCCCCATCTCCTTCCCGTACAACTCGCGTGCTTGTGCCATTAGTTGGTCGACGGAACGATCACTAGTGTAGACCTCCTTAAGCCTGCACCAACAACCATTGAATTGAACAATTTTTTTGTTAGTCCGCAGCTAGTGGTCTTTGCAATGCAGATTTTGAATTTTTTGATGGGGGTTATGGTGGCGACGGATGCAAATAGTTGGCCGGTGTACCGATAAAATAAAAATTTTGCCCATACGATACATATGGATGGCCATGTGGATATGAGGGGGCAGTGCATATGGAGGGGGATGCGGATGTGGAGTAGCATGTTAATATTGGAGGGTGGGGGAATATGTAGGATAACCAGAAGGGTAAGGTGGTTGTGGAAAATTTGGATTACCGGGTGGATATGGTAAGGGTTTGGATTACTAAGTGTTTCTGAGTTTTTTCTAGCTGTATTAGAAGTAATCCAGTTTAGAAATCCCTGGGGGGATTACTGTCCATATGAAACTCTAAAAAAAATTAAGACGAAAATGTTGTACAATTGGTGTAAATAAGGTGTGAGATTTGTGAGATATGTGTGTTGAAATGACAAAATGAGGGTTCTTTTATAGGGAACCAATGAGAGCAATTTTCTTGATTTTTTATGATTTTTCCTAAATTTTAAAGAATTTTTTATGAATTTTTTAAAGCAAAAACATTAAAAAAACCCAATAACTTTTTTATAACAGCTATATTTCTAACAGCTTAAAATTAAGTCTATGATAGGTGAGTCCCACTACAAAAAGTAATTAAAAAGACTTTTAAACACTCAAAGTAAAATGAAGGTGATTGAAAAGTATACGACTCACTTGTCATTTACTTGGGCTGGAAATTGGATATCAAAAGAAAATGCAATGGTCAGATTATTAAAAGAAATAAATTATATCAACGACAGGCGAGCCACTAAAGCCACGGGACCCATAGTCAGTGTAATGGGTGCGTGGTGAAAAAGTATGCGAAGAACATGATGTATTGCTGCGTGCGATAGTGGTGGGCCTCACCATCCTCGCCTCGTCAACTCTGATGAATTTTAACTCCGCTACTGATAGTTGGGATCCACATAACTTTTCCCCACATGTCAGTGACGAAGTATGCGGTGAAAGAAGTAAATAATGGGGGTTTTGCGCTGACGTGCACCGCAGTGGTAGGACCCACTGCTGTCGCCTCGTTATTCACTGATAATTTAACTACTTTCATTGACAAGGACCCACTATTGTTTGGCCCACTTGTCAATCGTATGGGTTACGATGTGAAAAAGTAAGGTTTGAATTTGGAAAGTTGTTGCACTTCAGTGGTTATGGGGCCTACCATATGTGCCTTGGGATGCAGTGTTAAAACTATCTCCCCTCAATGACATGTGATCCTACGCGAAGTTTGGCCCACTTGTCGGTGATTATTTTGTTGCGGGTTGCACGTAATGAAAGACAAAAATTTGTAGGACCCACATTACACATTTTGGCACGCCAGATTATGCTCCAATGACGTCGTTTTGGCTCGGCGCGTGCCTTTGGGCCCCACCAAAAGTGGGACGCGCGACTGTGACTTGGCCAGGTGTCGCAATTTCATTCGCAGGGATGACTAAGTTGAGTTGGCGACTCACGTAGGTGGCACACTCTGGTTGAGTAAGCTTTTGTTTTAGACAGTCTTACTAATCAAACATATAAATCAAATATACAGCACACAAATATGGAGGCCGTCAATTGCAGGGAGGGGAGGAAAACTCTGATTGCATCATCTACAAAAACCTTTGTTAGGGAAAATGCCTAAAATGTTTATTCGCTGTAATTATTGAAGAAATTAGCACAAAGAACATTGTTGTTACATCTCAATAAGAATATAGCTATGGATAACTCATGCTAACATATCTGAACAAAATCCATGTTCTGGAGGAGCCTACATTGCTATCATCATTATTGGCATGCCGGCTGGTGAGTCGGTTGCAAATGCACATTATTTGAACATCATATCTCTGTATTTGTTTCAAATAATGGAAATAAGAGCCAAAAAGACGAGGCAAACCTTGCGGCAATGGACGGCGTTGCCGAAGTCGCTAGCCTGGCAGAAGTGGTGGTAGAGCGGGATGACGGCATAGGAGGTGCCGACCATAATTGTTGCCAAGCCGAGCAGGTAGGCCAGCGTCCACCGTGAGCTCTACTCTTGGCCTGCTACAGCAATGCCAGAGGATGAGGCGAAACTGCCGCAAAGGGCGTTGACCACAGGCTTGGGGAGGGGTGGTGTGGGGAGTGGTGTTGGAGAAGGAAGAGGGAGAGGTGGTGGTGGGGTCTATGGAGTGGAGGCATTGTAGCTACATGAAGAGAGAGAGAGAGAGAGATACCTCTGAGGTGCATTGGATCCGATCAGTTGTCCCGTGGTCCGTGAGCCAGCAACGGTAGGTAAGAGAGCCCATTAGCGGTGGTGGGGGCTAGTAAAGGCAAGGTGCCCCGAGGTATGAGGCAATTGGGGTAGAAGACAATTGGGGTAGAAGACAGGCAGCCTAGATGGGGGCGATACATGCTAGGAGAGGAGGGTAGGAGAGGAGGGAGGGATACAGCGAGATCAATTTAAGGGAATGACAAAGGTGGTGAAAAGATAAAAAGGTGAAGAGAGAAAAAGTGTATGATAAAAATAATTTTTTTATTTTAACAATTCAATTTAAGAGAACGATATGGATGACATATTTCGTGATGGTCTCACACAAAATATGTGTTATTCATTTTAAGATAGTAGAATTGTGATGGAGAGATGTTTTCAAAAAATGTAAAAATGTATATTGAGATATGACAAGATGTTTACGAAGAACAATGAAAGTGTAAACAATCATATTTTAAAATGTATATCAAATTAATTTTGAAAGTTATTTCAAAATATTATTTTTATTCTAAAGTATTATTTAATTAGAAGTGTACATCAATTAACAAAACTAAAATTCAATTTGCACTTGCTAAGAGAACGACATGCAGTCTTTTTTAAAAAAAATGAGACAATTTAAAGTGTGTATTAGTTATGTGTATAAAGCAAGTTCTTTTTTTTTCCCTTAGAAGCAATGTCCACCCCTCTCTCATGTAAAAATCTGGAGCAGGTTAAAATAATTAGTGTGTACATCATGCACATTAATTGGCATAACACCACTCTATACATACATGTATATTGACACAAATAAATACAATTCTACCACGTACATACCTAATTAGTAGCACAAATCTCCAAAAACTGTACATACCCATTCTTGGGTGTGTATACCCACACCATAGGATGGGTACAATCCCATCTCAATCCACCTATAATCAACTACCACCTAAAACAATGTTAAAAACTCTGTTACATCAAATATCATAATCAACTAATGTTAGTCAATGTCTAACAACCGTCTCCAGCATAACATCAATCCACCTCCTTATTTTACTCTATCTCTTAATTACTTGCTACATTTTGAATACAAACGTGTTACAGATAGAATGTAAAGTTGTTACTCATGAACATAGTCATAGATTGATATAGCATTTAAGATCTTTTAGCAATATCATATTTTTCTCAAGAATTACGTGCGTTTCATAAAATTTAATTTATTTCATTGATTAATACCTTTAGTTTTTAGAAAGTTATTATTATATATATTGTTTGCTATGTTATTTTAATTTTTTTGTTACATTCTCTCTTTTAATTGGTACATTTTTTTTGTTTAAAACTGTAGAGCTTTTTTCTATTTGCAATAATTTTCTTTATTGATAACTATAGAACTCATGTCATTTGTTTAAAAATATAGTTGTATTGTGGTGTTGATACACATATTAGTGGTGATGCTAACCCCAAGTTCTATTATTCTCGTTCAATACTATATTAATCATATTAGTTGCTGCATATATTTTTTATTATATTACTACATCCCCTTCGTAAAATTGTTGCGTCTATTTCATGTAGTGCAATGATTTCATCTGAATTGAGAATAGTTGTTACTATAAAAAATTCACCACAATTTTTTTCACCGAAAAATTCACTCTTAGGGTAAAATTAAAATTACGAATGTGACAATATACATAAGTATACAAATTAAAAAAAGAGAACACATAAATATAGGGACAACAGTACAATTTATTAATTCACAAAGAATTATAAAATACAAGTCTCCTTTGATATTTTACATATCCTCTTTGTGCCTATGAAGTACACCTATCATCAGGGACTACGGGTTACTAATTTCCAAGATTTTATAAAACTCCTGATTAATTACTTCTGCAAATTTTGGATATGAAAAAGATCTCTAATTAAGCCACTAATGATCGTCGTCTTCGAGTTTCACGTTTGTCTTTCATATATGCAATGAATATAGACATAAAAACATGCAAGTCCATAACCTCATCGGTCTATGATATTATTACATGCGGGGATAAAAATATATAGGACCTTAATGTTATGACTTTATCTTAAATATGTTTGTCATGTGATAAGATTTCTAAAATAATATAGAACATCTTATTCGAAAAAGGAACAAAAAGTTATGGCCCAACTACATATACATTGTATTGAAAACAGTAGCAGCAACAGCAGTAAACAGTTCTGTTCTCCTCTCTTGCGTGAACAGCAGTGCTGCAGCAGCTCTAGGTCTGTAGATTTCGATGTTTATACAATTCTTGGATTTTGGGACCTCCAATCGATGTTAGTTCGATCCCTTATCATCTCCGGCCAGTTCCCCAGCTGGAACGGCGACGAGTTCCCCGGCCGCACCACAGTTTTTCCTGCTTTACCTGTTTTATTCCACTGTAGCGTGTCGGCTCGGTTGTCGTTTTCCCCATCCTTCACTGGATCCTCTTCAAGCATTGCATCGGACTCCCAAGCTAGGTGCCAGACACTCCTAGGAATCTCTTCCGCTGTCGTCGGCGAGCTGCAGCGGTGGAATTTCCACCGGCGGTCGATTTAGGTAATTTGAAAAATTGCCGCCGATCGAGCCACCACCATTTCATCGATTTAGTCAACCACCGATCAAATTGACCTTGCTATCATATTTACCACTGCCTTAACTACCTCCCCACCAAATTTGACGAAGTCCGATGGCCGCTCATCGGAGAATTGTCAGCGTCCTATCACGGGCGACGGCGGAGCGCCGAAGTCAAATTCGGCCATCTCCGTCCAATTCTCTGCACTTACACCTGATTGGAGTTGTTCTCAACCTCATCGAAGTCACCGTCGACGACCCTGCCACTCCTACTGTTCCATCGCCGGCGAAATTAATATTTCGCTCTGTTTTCGCGGCCGCACCGTGGAGAGGAGCTCCGGCGAAGTCGCCGTCGGGAACGCCACCACTTTTATGCTCCTTTAGTTTCTTAGGAGCTGTACGGGAAGCCTCCAGTTTAATTTTCGTCACCGTCATCTTCTCCGTCGCCGGTCATGTTAAATCAGTGGACGCCGCCGTTGAACTCCGACTGCTAGTCAACGGCCGTCGTCTCTGTCGTCACCGCCGAGGTCAGTGGGGCCCCCTGGTGCCGTGACCTCGAGCCCGGCCCGCAGTGCTGGCCATCTTGCCGCTGGCGAGGTTCTCACCATCTACTGACTATTTTCAGCGTGCACCGAATGCTTGCTGATGCCAGCCATAGACATTCGGTTTGTACAGCGTTTGCCAACCGCTGGCATTCAGAGTCAGCCGACCACATTTAGGGTTTTAAATGAATTTCTGTTCGTGCCATCTAACATCTAACATCTAACATTTCTAACATTTTGAAACCCACTAACCTTTCTACTGTTGATTATCCTCCCCCTTGGATGCGCCACGTCGCTCTTTTTGTTTTGCCCGTCTGATGTCTTCCGTTCCCCTCTCTGATCGTGCCGCGTTGCGCAGCTCGGCCTCCGTTCCTCGCTCGGCCACGTCTCGTTTTTTTGTGGTCCACTCGATGTTGCCGTTCCACGGTTGGGATTGGCCCGGGTGTCGCGGTAGGTGGTGTGCACGACAGTTCCCTTTGATTGGTCCGCGTCGCCCTGTTTTTTGCTGCCGTGTGATCCTTTGCTTTGGCGGCCTCGATTTGTTGCTGTGTTGGTAGGTGGGTTCTCTGTGTGGCTTCGAATTGCGCGCCGTTTCGGTGTGTTTTCTCCGCCGTGGTTTGCTTTTGTTAATCCTGTTTGTGTTTTGGTTTGCTTAGTTTCTTTTTTGCTTCGTCGGTGGGTGTGTTGGTGGCTACTGCTGCTTCGCCGTTGTTGTGGTCAATTCTTTCTTCAGTGCTTGCTCCCCCCCTGTGTTTTTTTTCTTGCTTCGATTCTGTGCTCTGAATGTGTGCTGCTTGTCTTGCTTTGTGTTTTGTGTGTTTATTTTGCAGGTTTCGGCGTCGCGTCGTGCTGCCTCTTTGCTCCTGGTGCGATCCCTGTTTCTTGCTGATGCTTTTGTGTGCGCATCCCTGTTTGTTTCTGTTCGTTTTGTCTACATTTGCTGATGCTGATGCTTTACGATCGTGACAACTTTGTCTTCATTACTCTTATGTGGGGTGCAGTTGTGTTGTTGAGCGTGATTGAGATAAGACAAGAAAGATTAGTTAGCTCAGTTAATACTGCCTCATGTATTATGTGTTGGTTTTGTTTTACTTGCTTCTTTGCGTTGCATCTGTGTACTGGGTATACTATTGTTCGTGCATGTGTTGACGCTGCCTCGACCAGATTGCTATGTGTGTGCTGCGTTTTGCCTTTGCCCACGACCGGCTTGCACTCTCTCTCGACCACTTTTTCTCATGAACGTCTAGCATGTGTGTGTCCTTTGCCTTGCTCGTCTGCTGTTGTCGACCAGCGCCGTCCGTGGCATCCCTTGGTCGTAGTCTTTGTCGACCACTTTTCCTGCTCCATTCTTGCTTTACTTGTCTGCTGTTATCGACCAGCCTCGACTAGCCGCTACTTTCGCTTTGACTACGATCGCGTCCCAATTTGTGTTGACCAGTTGCATTTGTTGCTTATATACCCAATTGCAGGCTTTGATGTCGACCAATTCTTTTCAGCTAACCATATATAATAGATCATATATATCTGGGAATGTATACAAATTAGGATATCAATTTCTCTATACACAGACGAAGATAGCTTACCAAAAATGTACCATGGCACTGTATTGTGCATCCTTTTCACGATGTATAGATTTCATTACTTGCATCTTATCTTGAAGCAATTCTTATATATACATTATCTTTAAGTAATCATGAGGGAACATTTGCCTGATGTTTCATCCCAAGTTTCTTTATTTGTCAGATAAGATATATACCAAAAGTTTAAATTGATCTTTCATGTGGGAAGATATTTTGATGCTGATTTATTCAGCTTTGCTTACTACTCAAAGCATGTTTCATCTATCTATGCACATATGCGGATTCTACTTTTTTTAGCTATGTATTGTAAAAACAAATTATTCCCATTCAGAAACAAATTTAAATACAAACATTTTCAGAGTGGACATTTTCTGTTTCATATTTCAATTTTCAGTAGGTGCTCCGAAGCCGCGGCCAGGGTTCACTCTGGGTGATGTGAGTTGTGTGAATTGCCTCAGGGTTCTGCAAAACTTAGACGCATCGTGATTAATTCATATTAAGAGTTTTTACGATGGTCTAACATAATTCATAGATCATCAAGCTGGATTGAGAGTATTAATAATAGAAATAATTAACAACTATTTATAATATTTTCCTTCTTGTGTGTTCTCATTTTCACAAGTCAGGTGAAGACCTAGGCCCAAAAAATTGGTTATTGCACTGTGTTTTTTTTACATCTCGATCATCCATTGTCGATGTAGATACTCACTGAGCTCTTTTCGTGGTAGGTGACTGTGATATGTATCTAATAAGCCTGTATTCTTGTACTAAAAAATATGTATTACTACTATTCACTAAACTATTTACTTAAGAACTAATGCCTCATAAGATTTTTCTATTGAGGTAAACACGCCAAAATTCCTATCAAATGTTTGTCATTTCCAGGGATGATAGTTTTGTGTGCATTGTCTTATGTAAGGATTTACATTCTTTTTTTATCTGTCATTTAATGTACGTGTTAGTAAAATTTCCATAATATGACCGCTGATGTGAATAAGTGTTAACATATATTATATGAGGGTCATATTTTAGCGCATTTGTTATCAAATTTACTTTATCATCCATTGTCAATGTAGATACTTACCGATCTCTTTTCGTGGTAGCTGATTGTCATATATATATATATATATATATATCGAATAAGCTTGTATTGTTATACTAAAAATATATATTGCTTCTATTTACTAAACTATTTACTTAAGAACTAATGGCTCATAAAATTTTTGTATCGAGGTAAAAACGCCAAAATTCATAATTTCTGCTAGAAATGACGAATGGTTAAAGAAGTTCTATACATAAGAAAATTAGATCTTTCTTCTGGATTTGAACCAGCGTACGCTTGGGTGTCGACCCAGGAAGAATTTATTCTAGGGTTTTTGATAATTTATGATTAACCTCTTTTCATAATACTTCTTACCCCCAAGGGGAGTCGAATGTTTGTCATTTTCAGGGATGATATTTTTGTGAGAATCGTCTTATGTAAAGATTTACATTGTTTTTTTATTTGTCATTTAATGTATGTGCCAGTAAAATTTCCATGATATGACCACTCATGTAAATAAGTGTTAACATTACATTATATGAGAGTCATATTTTAGCACATTTTTTTATCAAATTTGCTTTAATATAATAATAATTTTACCAATTTTTGTTGGTGTATGAATATAGAAATCGGCAAAAAATTTTGGTTACTGTGCTGCACTTTTTTTACATCTTGATCATCCATTGTCGATGTAAATACTCACCGATTTCTTTTCCTGCTAGCTGATTGTTATATATATATATATCGAATAAGCCTGTATTCTTATACTAAAAAATATATATTACTACTATTCACTAAACTATTTACTTAAGAACTAATGGCTCATAAGATTTTTGTATGAAAGTAAAAAATGTCAAAATTCCTATCAAATTTTTGTCGTTTCCAGGACTGTTTTATTCGTCGCATTGACCTTTGCCCAACTGTCTTAGTACAGTTCTTCGAGCATTTGTGCCCAAAAACCCTGCCACCTTACTACATATCATCCACCAATGAATGTCTTCTACTGATTATGGACCCTCGATGCCACAACAATCTCCGTGTTTGGCGTTCATGCCGTATACATTCTTCACCTATCGAATTTCCTCGCCCAAGTTCAGCTTTGGCTGCAGAGTCTGGTTGTCGTCGTAGGGATGCGTTGCGGCGTCGTGATCGTCCAGGTTTTGTACCATTGTTTCCTGTTCACTGTGTTTTCTCTTGTGTCGCAGCTACACATCATAACATTTCGTCCCATTGTGATGCAGCAGTTGATGCTGCATGATCTATTCCATCTCATGATGCTTCTGCGTCATCATCGTCGCACGCTGCATCCATTCCTCCCTTCACTAGTGCTCCCGGTATGCTATAAAATTATCATTAGTTTGTTGCTGTCTCCATGGTTTATGCGTCTTTTACTTACTGTCACTTTTATTCATTGTCCATATGTCCATAGATCCTGTTGATTCTGCGCAGCCGCGCCACACCCGTAAGTTCGTCTAACTGCTTACGATTCATGTTTTCCAGTTTCTGCTGCCCCCTGCTTCTAGCGTCTTTGGCGTTGTATGTTCGTATGTCATATTGCTTCTTCTTTCCTAAATCTCTGCTTCCGGTTAGGTACCATTTTTTCTCCTATATATCTTGATGGTCCTATTCATAGTTGCCAATATTGTGGTACTCTGTTTTGGTACGAAGAACGGATCCGGAGGCAGCGTCATACATCTTCTCCGCAATACTCTTTATGTTGTAGAGGTGGCAGCATCAGACTACCTTCATATCAATTGCCTCCCCAACCTCTCTTGGATCTACTTACATTTGCTGATACTTCATTGTCATTTCATTTCTTCAAAAACATTAGACAGTACAACTCTATGTTTGCCATGACATCCATGGGAGCGAATATTGTCAATTCAGTTAATGATGGTCGCGGTCCTTATGTGTTTAAAATTAGTGGTCAAATATGTCATCGCATTGGTTCGCTTCTGCCTACTGAAGGTGTCACGCCGATATATGCGCAGCTTTACATTTTTGACACTGCCCATGAGGTTGCCAACAGAATCAGTGTCGCTTCTTCGTTTGGGGATGCCCGCTTTCAACCAAATGAGGATTTGGTTCAGCTTTTGATTTGTATGCTTGACGTCCACAACCCTATTGTCAGGTTGTTTAGGACAGCTCATGATAGGTTTCCTGTTCCAACAGATGACCACTATTCTATCAGAATCTATGCAAATCCAAATGCTCATAGTGATGTATATAGTGCTCCAGTTGCAGCTGAAGTAGTTGTTCTGCTTATAGATGATGCCGACACTACAAATACTGGCATAGACATCATTGTCAAAAATCGAGCATCAACGTTGCAACGCATTAGTGAGACGCATTGTAGATTCATGTCTATGCAGTATCCTATTCTATTCCCATATGGCGAAGATGGATACCATCAGGATCTTGCATATCACCCTTCCATCCGATCTGCCTCAATAGGGAGAAAAACTGTTACAATGGCAGAATATTATGCATATAGATTACATGACAGAGTTGGTGATTTCAATACACCACAGCGTTGCAAAGCATTGACACAGGCTTATATTGTTGATAGCTATTGTTGTGTCGAAGAGGCTCGCTTGAATCACTATAGGAATAAAGCTTTCCAACAAAAGTATAGAGCAAGCTCATACAAATCTTTGGTTGATTCTCTTGGCAGAGGCATTAGTTCTGCTTCGTCTACTGGCCACGGTATCATTCTTCCAGCATCATTCACTGGTGGACCTCGCTACCTATATCAAAACTACCAAGATTGTGTTGCTGTTTGCGGGAAATATGGATGTCCTGATCTATTCATCACTTTTACATGTAATGCATCATGGCCGGAAATTGCTGATGCTTTGCGCCATATACCGCGGCAGCATGCATCTAATAGACTTGATCTTACCAATAGAGTTTTCAAGATGAAACTCAACATGGTTCTTGATGATATTACAAAAAAATACTTCTTCGGCGAGATAAATGCAAGTTATCCTTCTATCTATACATTCCCCTTCTTATCGATTTTTCGCTATTGTTTGTATCTTTGATAATTTTGATTCTTTTCTCATTACATTTGTTTCGCTTCCTCTATTTTTGTATGTGTTCATTGCAGTGGTCTACACTGTTGAATTTCAGAAGCGAGGTCTCCCCCACATCCTCATTATCATATGGCTTAAGAAATCTGGTGCATTGACTGTTGCGCAAATTGATTCTATGATATCTGCTCGATTGCCAGATTCTATCACTGACCCCATTGGATATGAAGCTGTTGCTTCTTTTATGATGCATGGCCCATGTGGAGTTGCAAATCCGCGATCTCCTTGTATGTCTCAAGGCAGATGTTCTAAGTCTTATCCTAAAGCTTTTTGTGCCAACACAGTTTTGTTAGATCATGGCCACGCACAATATAGTCGCCTAGATGATGGTGTCAATGTTCTGATTTATGGTGTACATCTAGACAACCGGTTCGTTGTTCCGCACAATGTTGATCTTCTTGTCAAATACCAAGCCCACATAAATGTTGAATGAGTCAACCATGATGGAATGCATAAATATCTCTTCAAATATATCGCGAAAGGTTTTGATTCTACTAAAATAGGATTTCGTCGGGGTGCTTCTGGTGCTGCCGCAGAAGATCTTAATGAGATCACTAACTACTTGAATTGTCGTTGTGTAACCCCCAATGAGGCAGCTTGGCGCTTGCTACAATACGACATACATTATACTGATCCTTCTGTTGAGTGACTCCCTATTCATCTCCCTTTCCTCAATAATGTTGTTTTCACAGAGGACGATGCCGTTGAGCAGCTACTTGACAACCCCGCAAATGCGGTCACAAAATTGACTGCATGGTTTGATGCAAATCGTCAATACCCGACAGTGCGTCAGACAACATACGTTCAATTCCCAGAATATTGGACGTGGCATGCAGATGGTAAATGTTGGGCTCCTCGGAAGGCATCTAGAAAGATTGGGCGCCTTGCACATGTTGCTCCAAATCAGGGTGAACTATATTATCTACGCATGTTGCTTCATATTATAAAGGGTGCAACATCTTTTAGCGCGATGCGTACTATCCAAGGACATGAATACCCAACCTATAGAGCTGCATGTGAGGCCGTTGGTCTTTTAGGAAATGACCGTGAGTGGTTTCATGCCCTTAGCGATGCTTCTGCTTGGGCTCTTCCTTACCAACTTCGCCAACTTTATGTGACATTACTGCTTTTTTGTGAGATTTCTGATCCAACAAAGCTCTTTGAAGAATTTTCGTCTGTGATGTCTGAAGACATAGCATATCACATCAGTCAATCAACACCTGCGTATCCAAGCAGTTTCATGCATCAACATATCGGGAACAATCTTCTCCTTGAAATAGATAAGTTACTTGCGCATTCTGGTTATTCTTTGTCACACTTCCAGTTGCCGCTCCCAAATGAACAGCCACCTTTGACAAATAATAGCCTCATAATGGATGAATTGTCTTTTGTGATAGATATTGACTCTCCGCAGCCAATAATTGGGTCTTCTAATCTTAATGTTCTCCAGAAATAGATTTATGATGCTATGATTGCATCTGTAGATGGTCATCTTGGTTACACTTTCTTTGTGTCTGGTCATGGTGGCACTGGGAAAACCTTCTTATGGACTGCTTTACTAAATGCTATCAGATCACAAGGCAAAATCGCTTTAGCAATGGCGTCATCGGGTATTGCAGCACTCCTTTTACCTGGTGGTCGAACATCACATTCGCGCTTCAAAATACCCATTGACATACACAGTCATTCTATGTGTACTATAAAAAAAACACACAATTGTCAGAACTACTTTAGCAAACATCTCTCATCATCTGGGATGAAGCTCCTATGAGCCATCGGTACTCATTTGAAGCGTTGGATAGGACACTTAGAGATATATTGTCTGATGTATACCCAGACTCTCAAAATAAACAATTTGGTGGTGCAACCATAGTTTTGGGAGGTGATTTCTGTCAGACACTTCCAGTTATACATAAGGGAACAAAAGATCAGATAGTCGCTGCATCCATTGTTTGCTCATATTTATGGCATCACTGTTCTGTCTTTGAATTGACTGAAAATATGAGACTTCGGTCAAGAGATCTCACTGCAGCAGACAAGGATGAGCTTAAACATTTCTCCCAATGGTTGCTTGCTGTTGGTGATGGCGCCATACCTCATGTTTCTACTGAAAATGGTGTTGATGATCCTTGGATTCAAATACCTACATATCTTTTGTTGCCTCCATCAGAGAGACATATTGAAGGTCTAATTTCTTTTGTATATGATTCATTCCTTAATTCACATGATGCACCATCCTACCTCTGTGATCGAGCTATATTAGCACCAACAAATGATATCGTGACCACTATCAATGAATGCATGATTAATCGGCTATCTACAGAAGAAATGTCGTACTATAGCTCAGATTCTATAGATGATGCGATGAGCAATTATTCAGAGCTTCAATCACTTTATCCTCCAGAATTTCTGAATACAATATCTCTTGGTGGATTACCTGAACATCACCTCCGTCTCAAGATAGGCATCCCCATTATGTTGCTTCGAAATTTGGATTCATCTCGTGGCCTTTGCAATGGCACTAGATTGATAATCACACAATTGACGCATCGCGTGATTGAAGGAGCTATAATCACTGGAAAAGCCAAGGGCAGCAAGGCTTACATTCCCAGAATAATAGCAACATCTGCAGATTCAAAATGGCCATTCAAATTGAAGCGTCGACAATTCCCCGTTCATGTTTCATATGCTATGACCATTAATAAAAGCCAAGTGTCGACGATTCAAACTCGGGGTCCTTAGCCGAACTTATGCAAAATTTGTAAGTAGTGAGACCTTTCAGGGTGTCCCTCCGGGAAGGTATGTAGAATTATGGAGAACTGGAGCACAGAGAAGTTTATACAGGTTCGGGCCCTCGATCGTAGGAGTAACAGCCCTACGTCCTGTTGGGATTTCACTATGTGTAATAAAAGAATTACAAAATGACGGGAAAAGACCTTTACAGGCGAAGATTTACCTTATATGAGTGTACAAAATGAAGCCTGGAAGGCTTATGGAAGCTATCTAGTCTAGGCTGTTGTCTTGGTTGTTTGATTCTTCGAGTGAGATGTGTTGTATCTCGTGATCCTTCGATCCTTCGTTTGATGCACCATGCTGCCCTTTTATACTGGTCGAAAGGGCGTCAAGTCGTAACGGCATCAAACGGTTGCTTAGATGCGGTTCAGAGAACCGCTCTTAACTCCCACGTAGGTTTAACACGTGTTATTTGTGGATAACTACACGTATTAACCTCCTGACGGTTGTTCCTCTACGTGGAAGAATTTTCGGGATACTTGGGATATTCCTGCTACAGGAATAGATTAATCCCACGTTCCCTGGTCGAAAGTGTTCTGACCGTGCAACATCTTCAACCTTCTGTTCGCGCATAGCATACGAACTCCTGACCGCGCACTAGCAGCGATCTGATCGAGTAAAGCCTGCGACCTTGGGCTGGTACTTCTCAGAATGACTTGAGTTCGCACCGCCAGGCACATGTCTGGCTCGAATCTATCCTGAACCAGTCGTGCATTTATTTGAACTGACTCGGGTGTCAATCCTCATCAGCTAGCCCCCAAATTCGAAGAAAACGAAGGGACATGTTTATTTCGAATTTTAAGACATACATCGGATTTTTAACCCGACGCTTCAAATCCCCCACTTAGTGGCGCACTAAGTGTGGCGGTTGGTTCCCCGAGACGGGCTCTGGGTATTATGTGATAGGTAATGATGGCGCTGTTGAAACATTTTTTAACCCGAGGTGAAATTGTAAATGCTTTTTTTTAAAAAAAACTCGAGGCACTCGGAAGGCGAACCGTCATCCTGGCGGCTATAAATACTGAAGCCTTCGAATTACAAAGCTCCACAACTTCTCCTCTCGGCTAAGTTTCTCTTAAAGCTACCTTCATCCTTCTCCTCATACACTCCCCGATGGCATATCACAACATCATCGAAATTGAGAGTGATGAAGAGGAAGTTTTCGAACAAGGGCCTCAGATGCCCGAAGATCCATCTCCTTCAAGGAAGAAACCCAAGGTTTATGAGAGATCCTCCAGCAGAACAAAGGTGAAAGACGCATCATCGTTCTTTCTTCCTTCTGTTCCTCTAGTTCTTCCTATCCATGCACCTGGGCAGGTTGAACTTTCATCTCCACCTTTGGAGGGATGTTCTTCTCAGTTTTCTCCATTTCATCCCAATACTCTTCTTTTTGTTTGGGTGATCGATTTTCTGGTCGGCAAGCGGTGACTACCCGACCAGATGACCCTCAACTTGGGTTGGGGAAGCAATCTTATGGTGGGAAGGTTGCACTTCCACCATCCAGTGATCATCCGCTTTTGTCGGGTGATCAACTTTCCCGGATGCATATACCACCCTGTCACTTTCAAGGATTGGTAATTACTTCTGTCCCCCTTTGCTCGTTTGTCATAGTTTAGTAAAACTAACATTTGCAAATGTAGGAGACGAAAATTGTTGGAGCCCCCAGCGACCAGCCTGCTGAGACTTCACCTCCTTCCCTCGGACAGACTCCCCAAGGCGAAAAAGAGGCCCTGGAGAAGAAGACCGAAGAGATGTCTTCGGCGATTCTTCACCTGGCAGAATGTTTTGAAAGATCCCGTGAAGAGGCGCACCAGTTCCGTCGAGAGAGGGACCACACTCAGCAACAGCGAGAACTCTCTGACTTGATTAGGGATAGTAGTGCGTCTCTTGTCAGGGACGACGTAGATAGGCTTAGATTAGTTGCTAGTTCTCTGGGGGTTGTCAGTGTAGATCCTACTAACAACAACATGTCCCTAGGAGAACTTGCAAACTTCTTTCGGATCAGGTCGACGTTCTGGTCGCCGGTATCCCTTTTGTATGTAAAGAATGCAAGAAATAAAAATTTCTTTTTCTTCATATGAATATTCTTTACATCTTCTATGCGAAAACATGGCCATAAGCAATGTCTTTACGACCACTCATACATAGGCAAACTTCAATTCTGCGACCAGAATCGCGTTTTTATAGTAGTACCGCGACTAGCACTGATACTGCGATCAGACTTAAAGTCGCGGTTAGAAACGAGGTTCGATTTGAAAGACTACTGCGATCATAACCGAAACTCGATCAGATCACCACTTCGATTAGAATCGGAGCTTAGTCGATGATATGGTTCCGACTATACCGCAATCTGATCAAAACATATCCGTACGTCCAAAAACTGAGCCATAGGATATTTTCATGAACGTTTACAAGAAACATGAAGGAAAATGTCCTCCAAAACCCTTGAAAAACTTTTCATGTTTTTGTATCTTCAAATCTTGAAACAAAGAAGTCCTTTTGTTTCAGATCCGATACGAGGAACACTTAACGGGTTCGCCAGAGATAGTATCCATTATGGGAAATGAATAAAATATTAAGTGGAACGTTTGAGTGGAATGTTACTCACAGCAGTGCGCCTCCTCAGGTCTATAAAAGGAGCAGTTAGCTTCTTGAGGAAGCCACACAGCCAAAAACCCTTCCTCAATACTTCCACCGCACAAAACCCTCATTCTTCTCAGCCTCCGTCTTCCCCAAAGTTGCCAACTTTCCTCCCGATTTCTCACAAGAAATGGCGTCCTGGAGCAGATCGATCCACCACTCCGAGGAGAGTCTGCTGGCGTTGGAGAAGGAGGAGATCCTTCCTCCGCGGGTGCTAATCAACTGGCGGCCCACGGAAAAGGACCAAGAAATCCGAGTTGTCGGAGAGGGCGAACTAGTGGTCTTCGAGGAGTACATGCGCTGCGGGTTCCGATTCCCCGAGAGTCGGTTCCTGAAAGACATCCTCAAGCATTACGGGTTGGAGTTGATAAACCTCCACCAAAATGCGGTCCTGATTCTGGCGGTGTTCTAGCACCTGTGTGAAGCCTACGTCGGAGTGTATCCCAGTGTGGATCTCTTCCGACGTTTCTACTATTCGGCGTGGTCGAAGAGCGCCAATGCCGCCGGATGCATTTACTTCCGGATAAGGGAGAAGAAGGAGTATTCCTTCCCACCCCTGCAGGATTCGGTGCACGGGTGGCACCAGAAATGGTTTTACTGCACCCCTCCGTTTGAGAGCGGGCTGTGGTTTGAGAATTCGCGGCCAGAGAAGCCGAGCGAGTTGGACTCCCTCCCGGCGATGAACACTGAGTTCATGAAGCACGCCGAGGTGATTCTTCACTTGGTCCAATAGGGACTAACGGCTCGCGACATCATTCGCGACTTTGTGAAGAATCGGGTGAGTCCCCTGCGTGAAAGGGCTCATCTGGCTTGGGAGATCAAGTCTATGGCAGACAACACCCTGGACTACAATAAAGGTATGCGATTTCGACACCGAAACCTCATACTCCTGTTATACACTTTCTAATTGATCTTCTGGGAACAGTCCTTCCTTCCTCCGAGGTCGAGAGGTGGACAAATTACCTTCTCAGGGCCTACAATGCTGAAGTAGAAGGCCCCAAGGGATCGCCTCGCCCAAAGAGCTTGGTTCACGCCAGCGACGACCTCAAACAAGAGCGCCAAAAGGTATGTTACCTTTCGCTAGCTCCTATTCGCAGGTCCCACGTGTACTCAGTACTGACAAATTTTTCAGGATGAAACAACTCTTGGGGAGGTTCGTAGAGGCGACGTTCCCAAGTGAAAACGTCGGTTCCCTGGGAAAGCCGACGGTGAAGAACGTGAAGAAGATCTCCTCGAAGCCCAGGACGAGGAATCCTGCCCCCAAGAAATCCAAGCAAACTCTTGGGGAGGGGTCTTCACGGAGCATTCCTCCTACCGCAAGGAAAACTGTGGTAAGATATCATGTACCTCCTATTCTTCCAGGTACAAACTGGAATCATTTCTTCGTCGTATAGGGCGAGAGGAGCGAGGAGGAGGAGGAGGAAGATGACGTTCCCCTGATCCGCCGGAGGAGGAAAATAGCGGATTCTCCATCCGGCGAGACTCCACCTCGTCCTGTAGAAACAGAAACAACCGCAGCGGACCCCGCAGCCATCGGGAGTCCCGCGGTCGCGGGCGAGATCCCTGCTCCCGAAGCCCCAGAGGCTTCAGGGTCAGTTGCTTCTCCCTCCCTGGCCGAAGGGACGACCACGATAAGATTTCCTCATGGTCTTATCTTCTCAATTTTCTTTGTACATGTGTTTATCGGATTTACGCTTATACAGGGAGAAGAACTTCCCCCTGCGACTCCTGTGAGTCCCAGAGAGGCAAATCCTCCGCTCCTGTGGACAGGAGAGGAGGTGACCGAACAAGACCCTGCGACCAACACGAGGATCGCGGATGAAGTGCCGGCTCCAACAGTCCAGGAGCCACCCAGGCCTTCGGGTGTATCCCTGTCAACTGGACAGGTTACCCAGGTATGAATTCTTACCACTTAAGTCTTTATCATCCCTTATTAATATGCTTACAGGAGAACATGCATAGGGAGAGAAGTATCTGTTTACAAAGAGGAAGACTAGGTCGGACAGCGACTATCCTCTTTCTCACGGAGAGCCTTCCCTGAAGTCCCAGAAGCTGATGGGATTTCAAATAAGGTAAGAACTTCATTCTGGTTATTCTGGATCGGATTGTGGCAACCACTAACGTAATCGTCAACTCCCTTTTCGCTTTGTAGGCGTAAAGAGGTAGCACTGAGCCCTTCAGCCGCCCCGGGGAGGGTTGAAGTTGCTACCAGTGCCGAAGCCTCCGGTGAGGAGTGCTCTGTCCCTCTGGTCCAGGAAGTCGTCCGGACCGTCGGGGATGAGTCGGGCGCGGAGACCCAGTTGCAGGCAACAGAAACTGCGACTGAGGCCCAGCAGGCACATCCACCTGCTGCTCCTGTCGAGGTCGTGACGGGTCCCTCGACCAGACCTCCCGCCATCCTGGAGGATATTTCATTTCAGGAGTATACAGAGGTATGATGAACATCTCTTTTGGTACCTGAATCGTGCATAGGACACCACTGACTTCTCTTTGTATTACAGGAACTATCCCGTGTAACGGCCAGATCGATCGCTATGGTGGCGAGCATCGAGGCCATACAAAAAGAGAGAGACTGCTTGCGCAAGTAAGGATAAATGCCCTCCAATTTGTATAGATACAAATTCATTATGACAATCATATTTTCTGTCACAGGGAGGTTGCTTCTCTGAAGAGTGACCTAGCCGCTCACAAGCTCATGTCGATCTCCACGGTTTCGAAGCAAGAGGTCGAGCTTAATGATTTGCGGTCACGGCTCTCTGGTAAGTCGATTCCCGACTAGGAAGACTTGACTTCATAGTTTAGACTGTCAGTAACAATCTTCTTACTGCAGCACAAGCAAGTCAAATAAAATGGCTTGATCAGGACAAGGCGGTCCTCCAGCTCTCCATTAACTCTACCCGAAAGGCGAACAGAGACCTGAGTCAATCCATATTCGAAAAGCTAAAGATGGTGGCCCGTCTCCTGAGGGCTGATGTGGTTGAGACTACAAAGGATGACCTCAGTTCAAGCGACTGGTCTACACTGGTCGTGGCCCAAGCGGAGTCACTTCTCGAGTATCTTCCTGAAGATACACGGCGACGGCAAGAGGCGATCAGAACCAGAGTTCGATCAGCAGCCTCCGCCATTCTCTGCCTGTTTCGTCTCCACCATGGCCCAGATATGGATCTGAATCTATTGGTGGGAACGGTAGAGATCGAGAGTGAAGAGCAACTGGAGGCGATCATGGAGGAGGTTAATCCCCTTGTAGATAGACTCCTGACCGAGCTCGGGATTGTGTAATCCCTGCAATTGTATAGATATAACCTGTAGAATGCAATGCATGTACTAATTGATTTTGAAAGAAAGTATATATATATATTTTTTTTGTTGTTTCATAAGCATATCCCCCTAGCCCCCGCCTGTGATTATAGATACTGAAGGCTTAGTATTATAAACACAGGAGAAGAACGAGCGCAACAACCAGGGATGTGCGATCAGACCAACAATTACGATCAATGTAACGCCTAACCTTGTTGCAAACTGGCAGCCACTCAGGCGACCAAGGACGTACTAGCAAGCCACGTATGCGTTGAGAAACGGCTTATTTAGGATTGACTTGTCTAGAAGTGGTCGTGAGATCGGCCAGTGAATCCGATTAGAATGTTGTAGTGATGTAACCGCCGGTGACCAGCCCCCGAGTCAAGTTCGTAACACATGGGCATGAAGGGAGGTGTTCATCATATGAAACCAAAAGACTTTTTGTTTTATTAAACACTGCTAATTGAACAGGAAAAGGGATCGAATACTTACACGTAGAACTTGCGTAGTTGATCGATGTTCCATGTATTGGACAAAATTCGGCCATCCTCCATGGCTAACCGCGCTGATCCTGGTCGTGGTACTGAAACAACAGTGTAAGGGCCTTCCCACTTTGGGGAGAATTTGTTGTGATTAGACTGGTCTTGAATTTTTCGTAAAACCAGATCGCCCACGTGAAGACTACGTGGTCGCACCCTTTTGTTATGGTACTTGCGCAAAACTTGCAAGTATACCGCGGACTTGATCAAAGCGCGATCACGCCTTTCTTCTAAGAGGATGAGATCCTGTGATCGCTGTTCGGCTTGATCAACTCGTTCGAATTGCTCTGTCCGAACAGATCCAATACTAACTTCCATAGGCAATACGGCCGCGGCCCCATAGACCAGATGGAAGGGCGTCTCCCTGGTGGCTCGACTAGAGGTAGTTCACAGTGCCCATAGAACGGTGTAGAGCTTGTCTGCCCAAGCCCCCGAGCGAGTCTTAAGGCGATCAAAAACACGTTTTTTGATGCCTTGCAGTATCTGCCCGTTGGCCCGTTCCACGGCACCATTGCTCTGTGGATGTGTCACAGAAGAAAAGCACACCTTGGTCCCAATCTGATCGCAGTAGTCCAGAAAAAGACCACTGGCGAACTGAGAACCATTGTCTGTGATGAGAGGGTTTGGAACACCGAATCGAGCGACAATGTTCTTATGGAAGAACTTTTGTGCTGCTGATGCGGTAATATTTCGTACCGGTTTGGCCTCAATCCACTTTGTAAACGTGTCAATGGCTACGAACAGAAACTTGTACCCATTGACCGCTTGTGGCATAGGACCAACAATATCCATCCCTCAGACCGCAAAAGGCCATGCGAGGGGAATGGTTTGTAACGCATAGGCAGGTTGATGAACCTGTCTCGCGTGAAACTGACACTGAGGACACATTTTGACCATATGCTTGGCATCATCGAGCACCGAAGGCCAGTAGAATCCTTGTCGAAAAGCTTTTCCGACCAGTGTGCGATATGACGCATGCGCACCGCATACACCGTCATGAATTTCTTTCAAGAGGGATTTACCTTCCTCTTGAGATATGCAGCGCATGAAAACTCCTTGAGTACCCTTTCTATACAAAACTCCTTCTATGAGCTTGTACAGACGCGCTTTTCGAATTAACCGATCGCTTTTGGTTTCATCCTCGGGTAGGGTCCCATGTTCAAGATAGACTCTCAATGGATGAGTCCAATCCTGTTCCTGACCGAGGTTGGTAACACAGACTGTTACCGGATCATCCTCGACCGAAGTCATGATCGAAGGACGGTCCAAGTGTTCAATGAACACTCCTGCTGGAGCAGATGTGCGTGAGGACCCAATTTTGGATAATTGGTCTGCAAGAATATTGTCCTTTCGCGGGATGTATTGGACTTCGAAATGACTGAAGTGTTTTTCCAATCTCCTCACTTCCCCCAGGTAATGAGCCATTGTCCCATCGGAGGTGCTGTACTCCTTGTTTACCTGGTTTACGACCAGCTGTGAGTCTCCCCTCACCACTAATCGACGGACTTCAAGGAATTTTGTTGCCTGGAGCCCTGCAAGAAGACCTTCATACTCTGCTGCGTTGTTGGTCGCAACAAAGTGTAGTTGGATGACATACTTAAGCTGTTCGCCCTGGGGCGTAACTAAGACCACTCCAGCCCCCGAGTGTTGAAAACTACGGGAACCGTCAAAGTACATTGTCCAGTGATCGGGGCATTCCAGTTCCTCGGACACCTGCACGGGTGGCTCAGGGTTGGTCCATTCGACCACAAAGTCCGCCAAGACCTGAGACTTAACGCCGTGCGGGGCGTGAAATGGACATCAAAAGCACCGAGTTCGACCGCCCATTTGGCGATTCGACCAGATTTCTCTGGATTTCGGACAATATCCCCCAGAGGAAAGGAGGAGGATACTGTGATCTTGTGAGCTTGGAAGTAATGTCGTAGCTTACGGGAAGCCATCAGTAGCGAGTAAAGTATCTTTTGGACCTCAGGGTATCGCTCTTTAGGACCATGAAGTACCTCGCTTACATAGTAGACAGGTCTATGTATTCCTTCCCTATCCGCGATCAGAATGGCGCTGACCGCGTGCGGGGTGGCCGTCAAATAGAGAAGTAATGGTTCTCCTTTGTCGGGAGACACCAACACTGGCGGACTGGATAGATATGTCTTTACCTCCTGAAATGCTTTTTCAGCCTCATCGGACCATGTGAAATTGTAATGCTTCCGCAAGGCTTTGAAGAAAGGTAATCCCTTTTCGCCTAGTCGTGATATGAAACGACTCAAAGCCGCCATGCGGCCAGCCAAGCGTTGAACATCTTTCATGGTCGAGGGCGACCTCATTTGTTCGATGGCCCTGATTTTCTCAGGATTAACCTCAATGCCTCTGGAACAAACAAGGAACCCAAGAAGTTTTCCTGAAGAGACCCCGAAAGAGCATTTCTCCGGGTTCAACTTTATTCCAAAGCGATTCAAATTACAGAAGGTTTCAGCGAGATCGTCCAAATGAGACAATCTCTTAGTACTTTTTACAACCAAGTCGTCTACATATGCTTCGAGATTACGCCCTATCTGGGAAAGAAAGGTCTTTTGCATCAAGCGCTGGTATGTGGAACCTGCGTTCTTGAGACCGAACGGCATTCTGACGTAGCAGTAGGTGCCGAACGGGGTGATGAAGGCAGTTTTCTCTTCATCTTCTTCTGCCATGCTAATTTGATTGTATCCTGAGTAAGCGTCCAGGAAGCTCATCAGTTCGCAACCCGCAGTTGAGTCGACCAGCTGGTCGATGCGGGGAAGGGGAAAGTCGTCCTTCGGACAGGCACTGTTGAGGCTAGTGTAGTCGACGCACATGCGCCACTTGCCATTTGACTTGCGGACCATGACCGGATTGGCAAGCCATTCCGGGTGATCGACCTCGCGAATAAACCCAGCTTTTAGGAGTTTGTCCAACTCCTCTTGGATAGCTTCCTGTCAGTCTACAGCAAAACCCCTGAGCTTTTGCTTTATTGGTCGCTGTCCAGGTCGAATTGCTAACCTGTGCTCGATTACTTCCCTTGGGACACCGGGCATGTCGGATGGTTTCCACGTAAACACATCTGCGTTAGCCCGGAAGAAAGTAATGAGCTCGAGTTCCTATTTGTCATCCAGGTTTGATCCAACCCGAATTGTCTTGGATGGATCAGCTGGGTACAATGGAACTAGTTTGAGTTTCTCATCTCACTACTATAGAAATGCTTTTCACTATCGGTTAAAAATCCACACTACTATCGGTTCTCTTACCGATAGTGGTCGGCACGATAGTAGAGGGCAGCACACTTCTATCGGTTCAAAAACCGTTAGTAAAACATCTACAATCCCAACGTTCACTAATCGCTATCGACTATTTCTTCTATCGGCTCGGTTTTAAACTGATAGTATTGTATAAGTTTTTTCTATCGGCTCGTATAAAAACCGATAGTATTGTTTAGGCCTTTTGTATCGGCTAGGATCTAAACCGATAGTAATCTAAACATTTTTTTCTATCGGCTCTTATATAAACCGATAGTATTTTGTGGACACATTTAGTACTGGAAACTTTATTCTATCGGTTGTTATATATAAACCGATAGTATTGTGTGGACACAGTTAGTACTGGAAACTTTATTCTATCGGTTGTAGTATATAACCGATAGTACTGAAAAATTTATTCTATCGGTTATATTATATAACCGATAGTATTTTGCAGACTCGTTTAGTACAGGAAACTGTATTCTATCAGTTTCTAAATATGAACCGATAGTATTGTGTGGACACAGTTAGTACTGGAAACTTTATTCTATCGGTTGTAGTATATAACCGATAGTAATATTAGTTTTTCCTATCGGTTATGTAGTGGCACGGTTAGTACTAAATATTTACAAATATACATACAGCAATATACATACAGCAATATACATACAGCAATACAGAGATACATTGGATCATTCACAAATACACCAATATTTACAAATATTCACCAATATTCACATATTGAATTTGTTCACAAATACACTAATACAGTAATATACACATGCATTGGACAGACTGAATTTATGCACATATTGATCGAGTTTATTCACAAATACATCAATGAATCTATTCACATATATTCACAAATCAATGAATCAACACATTCAATATATATTCACAAATACAACAATCAACACAAGTCAGTTACTATCGATCGTTGATAGCCACTTCTTCCGTGACATATTGAGCCCAAATTGTTCGCAGCTCCTTCAATTGAGGCAACTCATATTGCTCTTTCAACATGGTGCTCTGCATATATGCGTGTATGAAGTTAGGATCGTACGTCACATCTAATTAAAGTTCGACTTTGAGTCAGGAAAAATAGTTACCTTAGGGAATTGGGCAAAGTTTCTCCTGATCAGGTCATACATGAATCTCATGACATAGAAGCCACATTCCCACGATTGTGGCTGCTGATGGCACTGGAAAAATTGCATATGCAAAGACATAAACCCACATTAACTCGAAAGAACTAATTAAGCTTAAATTAAAAGACTCATCATGAGTACTTCCATCCGTATTAATTACCTCATATTCTTTCCAAGAAATTGTTGTGCCCTTCGACGCGTCATGCCTCCCTCCAGCACTAGCATAATTTTTGAAAGCCCTGTATTTAATTTAGCATTGTCGATTAATATCTTATCATTAATTAGCTAGTCAGAGAAAAATTTAAGACAACTATGTTACTTACGCGTCTATGTGCCATGTGAGGGTGAAAACATGCGCCACCTTGTCGCTCATCGAATCGAGGTAATAGACCTCATTCATCCATGGGCAAATGACGGCGAGGACCCAGTGGCCCCTACATTGCATATATAAGAGAACCGTTTCATACATATGTTAGGCGTAACATACAAGAATGAGTTAAATTAGTAGGAAATGCACTAACCTTTGGTGGTACGGCGCAAGGATGAACTCTCGGTCCTGCTGCGCTAGTAGTGCCCTTGATATGTATTCCTCCGCATGTGCTTGGTCGTGCTCTAGCATCGTGAGGCTTATTTTCTCTGGGTCGAGGAAACCCACCTTGTCACATGCCCTCATCGACGCCAGTCTATACATGCACCTGGATGCAAAGTAGACATTAGTAAGTAGTGCATACAAAAAGTGATTAGATTTATGAAATGAACTGTGATAACTTCAGACAACAGCACACTCACAGGACTCCAGTCCGTATGATGGACATATCAAGCTCCCGCCAGTTGAGGAGGTCGAACAAATCCTCGTGGGCCACCGATATGCTCCCGGGCTCACGGTGAAAATGGGCTGGCCTGAAGTGAACCAAGAAGTTGATGTGGCGCCTAGACCGGGTCAGGTACCACTCGTGGAGACTTCTGGTTATTTGATCCATATTGCGCAGAACGTACTCCGACACGAGTGGGGACCCGTTCTTGAACGTACCCTGCTGGCTTTGTTTGGCCTTGCCTTTGGCCTTGCCCTTGCCTTTGGGCGGGGAGCGAGTGTATACCTTCGAAGGTTGGGGTGTGGTGCCGTCGGCCTCATTTGATGGCGAAGGGTTTGAGGCCGTCGGAGGAGGCATGGGGGCCGAAGGAGTTCGCTCATGCGTTGTGGCGGGGCTGGTGTCCTCAGCAAGTGTGCTGGTATCCATCATCCACTTTAAGTACAAACGCTTAAATTAGATTTTGAAAATTAAGTATATTAACTGAGTTGTAAGCTAGAATGGCTAGGGTTTACCTCCTGTAGTCTAACACCCTTCTTGGGCCACTGTATGTACGAGCCCAATGCCTCGCCAATTGTCCGCATTTCGTCCGTTGGGACGGGCAACGGAAAAGAGCTGTAGCCCGGGAGGGCCATGTCCACCTGTACCTTTGCGAATCCAGGCTCCAGAGGTACGCAGTGGATCCGGACATCCTCCCAAGACTGGTATACGACCCCGTTTGCAACCGCAACAGGTTTGTCGCCTATGTTGATCAATAGGGTACAGCTCTCCGGCTTCTGCAATTTGCAACAATTATAACAGGTTAGCGAAACAATTCTAACGTAACGGGAGTGGCATCAGCCGAATTGCATATATAGCTCAAGAGTTGCAATACCTCGATTAGGTCCACCGGATCCACGTGAACCTTCGAGCCAACACTACTCGGCCTGGCAGCGTCGACCTCGGCAGCTGGATCTAAACCCTTGGACTGCACAACTCGGCTTAGGCGTTCATATTTCTCGTTCATTTGAGCGAACATGTCCGCGAATTGTGCAGTCACATCTGCCCGTATCTTCTGAGATAGCTCCACTTCCCTTTCCTTCCAGCTGCCAGGCTTCTTCGCCTTTTGCCCGGGGTCCGAGAAGCCTTCCTTCCATGGCACCACAGCCCCCACGGTTCGCGTCCGCCCTGGATGCTCCTTGTTCCCTAGAGCCCGGGTAAGGATGTCGTTCTCCCTATGGGGACTGAACAATCCCTCGGTCGCCTCCTTCGAGCAAGAGATCTGTTACATTGAAAGCTCTCCATTGTGAGGAAGAAATATATACAAAGTTGTGCGCACACTAGTGATCATAGTTAGCCAACTTACGAGTCGCTGCACGACCTCGACGTCCCTGGGGTTTGGGAACGCCACAGTCCCCGTGGCCGACACGGTCCCTCTGGCCAGCCACCAGCGCTTGCATCGCTGATCGCGGATCTCGGAGAGTGGTAGGTCAGGGGAGTCGACGAAATGCGACGCCTCGTCTTCACCCTTCTTCCACTGCTCCTCCTTCCCCGCATAGCCGCGAGAACCGAGCCGGTGTGGGTGGTCGTTCCTCCTCTGGATTGCCCTGTTCTTCTCGCTGAGGGCCTTCGTACCAGAAACAAGAAAATTAATGCACCACTGCTTACTGCATACAATGGTGTAACCAAGCAAAGGAACCATTCATACCTTGAACTCAGGAGTCCCCTTCTGTTGGGCGAATTGCTCCCATACCTCCTCCGTTATGAAGGGGTACTTCTCGCATGGAGATTCGCCTTTAGCGAGGAAGGTACTGACGAGGACGCTCTTGAAGGTTTTCCACGTGTTGTTCATGTCCTTCAAGCAAGCTATCTTGGGACCATCGTCCGGGATGTTCCACTTGGCCTGTTTCAAATGGTGCATATAAGTAGGACTTACCTAATCTCTAGGATAAACCAAGGGAATGTGATTACTCAAGAGTTCAGTGATTTTGATTAATTTTACCTTCACTTCCGCCCACAGCCTATCCCTCTCGTCGGCCTTGACGTCCTTCCAGCTCTGGACAGTGATCTTCACCCTTTCCTTCGCCAACAAGCCAACATAGGCAGCATAGTGCCCGGCGTTCTTCCCGATCGGTCTCCCGAACTGGTTGAACTCACAGGAAAGATCCGCGCGTTTGGCCAAATGACCCAACATCATCGCGCCTCGCGCCTTCCTCTTGCGCTGGGACGAGGCAGCGCCATCTACGTTCGCCCTCGCCGAATCACTAGTATTAGCCGAGGAAGATGCCGACATGGCTTTAGCTAAAATACCATAAACAAACCATCCAATTGATATGAAGAAAGGTACATGACAAAGTAATTCACAGAATATTCAGATGAGCAGTGCAAACTAATAAATACTATATTTCCTATCGGTTTTGAAAGGAAAACCGATAGTACTAAGGTCTATATTCAGGAAAATTTAAAAGATTAGCAGTGCAAACTATGCTAATCTCTCTGCTGGAAAATAAAGTCTGTTAAAATTTAAATGAACCTAAATTTGAGATGAAAATTAGAAAATGGGAAGTAATTCACAGAAAATTCATATTAGCTGTGCAAACTATGATGGCACTACTATTTACTATCGGTTTTCCAAGTCAAACCGATAATAATCAAGTCAGCATTAGGAAAAATTTCCAAAATTGCTCAGCAGGAACATAAAGTAATTGCTCAGCAGGAACATAAAGTAATTGCTCAGCAGGAACATAAGGTATGTTAAAAAATAAATGAACCTAAATTTGAGATGAAAATTAGAAAATGGGAAGTAATTCACAGAAAATTCATATTAGCTGTGCAAACTATGATGGCACTACTATTTACTATCGGTTTTCCAAGTCAAACCGATAGTAATCAAGTCAGCATTAGGAAAAATTTCCAAAATTGCTCAGCAGGAACATAAAGTAATTGCTCAGCAGGAACATAAGGTATGTTAAAATATAAATGAACCAAAATTTCAGATGAAAATTAGAAATGGGATATAATTAACAGAAAATTCAGTTTTAGGGTATTTACTATCGGTTCTGAGTAAGAAACCGATAGTGAACTACACTGTATGACAAATTGCTATGATTTTCATCAATTCTGTCATTCTCATAGCTATCAAGTTTGTAGTTCATGAATTTTACTCTAGGTTTCTATTTGTAATCCATGGAACGGGATATGAACCATTGCATACAAAATTAAGCAATACACGCGAGCGATTTGGTCAAGAACACTTACAGTGGATCGTGGAGTGGCCCGAGGCGGTGGCGCAATGCAATGCCGGAGGCGGTGGCGCAATGCAATGCCGGAGGCTGTGGAGAACCAGTGGCGCAGAGGAGCGAAGAAGCGAACGTCGGCGATTCTAGGGTTTTCCGCGCGAGTATTTTTCGATTTGGAATGTGATCAGTTGCACTGAAGGGAAAATCGTGCAGGTTATAACCTAATAAATGAATCCTTACTATCGGTTCATCACCACAAAACCAATAGTAAAAACATGTAAGTTAGGGTTTTCGTAACACAGTGTAAATCACTATCGGTTGTGAACACTAAACTGATAGTAAACTAAGAACAGGGGCTCATAACACAGTGTAAATCACTATCGGTTGTGAACAGTAAACCGATAGTAAACTAAGAACAGGGGCTCATAACACAGTGTAAATCACTATCGGTTGTGAACAGTAAACCGATAGTAAACTAAGAACAGGGGCTCATAACACAGTGTAAATCACTATCGGTTGTGAACTATAAACCGATAGTATAGTTTAATTTCATATCGGTTTCACAGTTATAACCGATAGTAAAATACAATGCTATTGACCCTAAAGGATTTCCCTTAGAAGAATTACAGAGGATCTCAGTACATCATTTTGTATTGTATTTACTATCGGTTATGACAATAAACCGATAGTATTTGTTAATTTCATATCGGTTTGGAGGTTGAAACCGATAGTATAATACTGTTAAATTGATCTAAAGGTATTTCCTGAGAACAAATACAGATGGGTCTCAGTACATCATTTTGCACTTGTAAAGACACCTGAAACCCCATGCAAATGGCTTGCAATAATTTTGAAATAAAATAACAGTAAAGACCAATCATGGAATGAAAATTTGCAGTTTTCATATATATTTGTGAAAAGAATCAATTATTGGTCAAATCAAGTATATACTCCCATTGAAATGAAAATTTGCAGAAATGATTCTCAATGCATCACGTATGTTTTCCCAAAGAATTTTTGAAAATTGATTTGAACATTCTTCGATCCAAGTAATATACGTCACTTACATATTGCAAATTAGTCAAGAATGGTTGTCCACCCATAATCCTTCTTCGTGGTCGTCTCACAGGTAACTTGTTTCGTCAATATCTTCGGTAGGGACAGATTGAAGGATTCCATCTAAAAATGGAGGTAGTTCGTCGAACTGATCGTACTCTTCTTCATCCACAACGTCTTCAACCCCAACAATACGTCTCTTACTGTGAAGGACAACGTGCAACTTTGGGTTGGCCGGGTCAACGATGTAGAACACCTGTGTGGCTTGCTCAGCAAGTATAAATGGATCATCTTTGTGTGCGACTCTACTGAGATCGACTAGAGTAAATCCATAATTGTCGACTTTAACACCTCGAGGGATTTCGACCCATTGGCATCGAAACAGAGGAATCTTAAGTAATACATAATCGAGCTCCCATATTTCCTCAATAACACCGTAATATGAGTCGAGTGCTCTTACTGCCCTGGCATCCTCCGAAATAGCAAGTAGTGTCACTCCACTACATTGCATAGCACTCTTCTCGTCCTGAGTTTTTGTGTAAAATGAATAGCCGTTGATGTCATACCCCTGCCAAGTCCCTACAGTAAATCTAGGCCCTCTGGCCAACCATGTAACATCTTCATCTACATCGCCCTCAGAAGCTTGCAGGACTCTATTTTCGATCCACCCAGCAAACTTCCTATTATGTTCTCTGGTGACCCAAATCTCTGGCTTCGAGGGATTCTGTTTCCGTAACATTTCCTTGTGCTCGTGTATGTACGGCTCCACCCCCGTCATGTGCTGTAAGACCCAAAAATGGGCTTTTGCATACAGATCACTAGAGGGGACGACTGCTTTAAATCCAATCGTTCCAATGCCCTGAAGCCTGCCCTCATGCCGAGACGTAGGAACGCCAATTGGGTCAACCCCGGCAATATAGTTGGTGCAAAATTCGATCACCTCCTCGGCGGCATAACCTTCAATAATATTGCCCTCAGGCCGATATCGATTCCTTACATATCCCTTCAAGATACCCATAAATCTCTCAAATGGATACATATAGCGCAGGAACACGGGTCCACAAAACTTAATTTCTCTGACAAGGTGAACAATTAGATAGACCATAACATCAAAAAAGGATGGAGGGAAATACATCTCCAGCTGACAAAGAGTGGTAGTCACATCGCGTTGCAAATCGTCCAGTCCATCCATATCAATTACCTGCAAGGACACAGTTGCAGCAAATATTCAGATCCAAAAAATCTGACAAGTTCCACGAATGGAGCTAATTAACTTGCTAGGAGTACACGCTTACGTACCTTGCCAGATATTGTGTTGAAGAAATAACATAGCTTTGTAATTGTCTCTCTGACTTTGACTAGGAGAATGCCTTTGATAGCAATGGGAAGCATTTGTGACATCAGTACATGACAATCATGGGACTTCATACCAACCAGTTTCAAGTCTTTCATGGACACAAGTTTTTTCAAGTTCGCAGAATACCCGCATGGAACTTTGACACCATGTAGGCACTGACAAAGTTCTGTTTTTTCTCTTTTTGACAAAGTATAGCAGGCCGGGGGGAGGTATGTCCGCTTTCCCTTCTCCAACGGTGCAAGCTCAGTCCTTATGCCCATGTCGAGCATGTCACGGCGAACGTTGATGCCATCTTTCATCTTTCCTGGAATGTTCAACAACAAACCAATCAAACTGTCACAAACATTTTTCTCTACGTGCATGACATCAATGCAATGTCGAACTTGTAAGTGCTCCCAATATGGCAGATCCCAAAGAATCGATCTCTTCTTCCAAACATTTTTTCCTGGAGGTTTAGAACATTTACCGAACTCAACTTTGATGTCCTTCACGCGCAAGTAAAGCTCCTTACAAGTCACAAACACTGGGGCTGATCCTTTCTCAGGCTTCCCATTGAATGACTTCCTCTTCTTACGGTAGGTGTGATGCATCGAAAGGAATCTACGGTGACCCATGTACACTGTTTTTCTGCAGTTCGATAACCACATGCTTTCAGTTTCATCCAGGCAAATAGGACAAGCCTTGACTCCTTTCGTACTATACCCCGACAAATTTCCATAGGCCGGGAAATCATTTATGGTACAAAATATCATGGCCCGCAACATGAAATTCTCTCGCTTATGTGCATCCCACACCCGCACCCCTTCACTCCACAATTTTTGTAAGTCATCGACTAACGGTGATAGAAACACGTCAATATCATTCCCGGGTTGTCTGGGTCCTGAAATTAGTTGACATCATGATGTACTTACGCTTCATACATAACCAAGGAGGAAGATTGTAGATGCATAAAAGAACCGGCCAAGTGCTATGTCGACTGCTCATATTTCCGTGTGGATTCATACCATCCGTACTCAGCCCAAACCTTATATTCCTCACTTCGCCGCCAAACTCACCGAATGTTCTGTTAATGTTTCTCCATTGAATGGAATCAGCTGGATGTCTTAGTTTTCCGTCTTGTTTTCGACCTTCAACATGCCAACGCAAGTACTTCGCATCTTTCGGATTTGCAAACAGCCGTTTCAATCTGGGAATCATAGGCAAATACCACACAGTTTTGGCCGGAGGCCCTTTCTTTACCTCATCACATCCATTGTGATAAATTCTGTCCCCATGCTTATACCGCGATGCACCGCATCTTGGACAAACATGAAAATCCTCGTACTCGTTATGGTACAGAACACAATCATTTGGGCATGCATGTATTCTTTCGATTTCCATTCCCAACGGACACAATAGTTTTTTGGCCTGGTAAACCGATCTTGGCAACTCATTTCCCTCTGGAAGCATGTCCGCTAACAGATCCAATAGCGCCGTGAAACTCTTATCGCTCCAACCGTTGCTTGCCTTCAAGTTATATAATCTCAACACAGAAGACAACTTTGTAAATGTTTCACATCCGGGGAACAAAGGCTTCTCAGAATCAACAATTAATTTCTGAAATTTAGCTAAATCGTTTTCGCTGTAGTCCTCTTCTACATCACGTAACATTTCATCTAAATTGTCGTCATCTACATGGACTTCCGAATGAACATTATCAATGTTTTGATCATGATCATCATTACTGCAATCCACTTCCGGGTGCTGCTGAGTGGTAGCGGTAGTGCTCGTTTCCTCAAGATCTTCACCATGCCATATCCAACGGGTATAGCGTGCGTTAAAACCACAACGAATCAAATGACTCCTAATCTGATCAGAGTTGCCGAACCTTTTTAAGTTCATATAATCTATACAAGGACAATGCATATCTTTCTCTCCCTTCTTCGCCTTCTCTTGCTCAGCAAATTTAATAAATCCATTCACACCCTCCAAATACTCAACAGTAGTACGTTTTATTCCATACATCCAATATTCTCGGTCCATCTACAATTATTTCACAAAATTGACAAATTCAAATAAATAATTAATGACTCAGGGCATGCATATATGAATGAAACATAATTAGCTAGGCCATATGTGTGTACATGCATGAGCTGTTTAATTACATTAAATGGATTTGTATATATGAAACCCTAATTAACTTGATGCATGCATTAATTGGAAGAGCCAGCTAGCTAGCTGCTTAAATTCAGCAAGCTATAGCTAGCTAGCCAACCCAGCCTTCTAGCTAGCTTGGAGATACATGTATCTAGTTTAATGAATTGCAAGTAGAGAGAGAGAGGGAGAGTGTGAAAGAGTGATCGAGAGAGAGAGAGGTGATGAGAAGATGACAATACCGAGGGGGATGGAAATATGATCAACCTCTCAGCTAGCTTCTCCAGATCACTCTAGCTTGGAGTTGTGCGCGGCTGAAATGATTCCAACATGTAGAGCGCAGAGCAGGGGTCGACCTAATTAAGTTGTCCAATTTTACTATCGGTTCAACAACACTAACCGATAGTAAAATAAGGTCCCCACTGTCATAACCATTAGTGTATAAGAAGTCATTTTACTATCGGTTTGTGTTGTTGAACCGATAGTACTATTTAATATATTGTATCGGTTAGTACAGTCATAACCGATAGTAAAAAGTCAGTAATTTCACTATCAGTTACCCGAGAAAAACCGATAGTACTATTCAATATATTATATCGGTTAATACAGTAATAACCGATAGTATAAAGTGAGTAATTTTACTATCTGTTACGAACAAAAAACCGATAGTACTATTGTAATATATTATATCGGTTGGTACAGTAATAACCGATAGTAAAAGGTCAGTTATTTCACTATCAGTTAAAAATGGAAACCGATAGTACTATTTAATATATTATATCGGTTTATACAGTAATAACCGACAGTAAAAAGTGAGGTAGTTTTACTATCTGTTACGAACGAAAAACCGATAGTACTATTGTAATATATTATATCGGTTGGTACAGTAATAACCGATAGTAAAAAGTCAGTTATTTCACTATCAGTTAAAAATGGAAAACCGATAGTACTATTGAATATATTATATCGGTTTGTACAGTAATAACCGATAGTAAAAAGTATTTGTATTTCACTAACGTTGGATTAATGTATAACCGATAGTAAAATGATGGTTTTCTGCCGCTGTCGTCCTATTCTATCGGATTTTTCCTAGATTGCTTACAACCGTTAGAAAATAAGGGTTAGTGGAATGCACTTCTGTAGTAGTGTCTGGTCGAGGAGCAGCCTTGATCGTGTCGGTGGCGACAGTGGCGACCTGAGCGTCCTGGAGGGGAAGCTGGTCGACCATCTCCAAAGATAGCCGGTCGCACGTTAGTGCCATGTTGCGACTGCCTCGGACCGAGATGACACCTTTGGGGCCAGGCAATTTGCCGCACTGATAAGCATAGTGCGTTGCCATCATGAACTTAGCAAGAGTTGGCCTGCCAAAGATTGCATTGTAAGCCGAATCACAATCAATTACGTCAAAAGTAACCAATTCTGTTTGGAAGTTATCCGGTTCTCCCAGTGTGACCAGGAGGACCACCTGTCCCAACGGCATCATGGAGAGACCAGGGATTATCCCATAAAACGGATGGATTATGGGCTTAATCTTCGAACGAGGAATTTGCATCTCGCCGAGCACCTTGACCAATAAAATGTCAAGGGAGCTCCCTCCGTCGATCAGGATCCTTTCGACTCTCGCATTACTGATGATCGGGGTAATGACCAGAGGGAGCCTCAATGTTCGAGTAAGCCTCGCAGGACAATCAGTGCGATCAAACGTCAAAGGTGTATCCGACCAACGGGGGTACTGAGGTTCGCCAAGGGATGTCTCCGTTTGGTTAACCTCTCGATAAAAGGCCTTAAACTGCCTTTTGGAAACAAAAGAGGAGGAACCTTCGAAAATAACATTAACATGATTATGAGGTACCTGGTAGGACATCTTTTCGTCTCCGTCAGCGTCTCTAAGTTCGCATGCTTGTTCCTTAACCGGCAAGGTCGGCATCGGTCCAATCCCTTGGTAGAAGTCATCCAACTGCTTCAACCAACTCTTGCAGTTCTTAAGGTCATGGCCCGCGGAGTTGTGGAGTGGACACCATTTCTTGCCTTCCTGCGGGTTAGTAGACTTCTCTGGCTGGTCGGCACTACGACCACCAGAAGCAATTTTATTCTTAAACGAATGCTTGTTACCTTTGGTCGAAGGAGGCTTTTCTGCAACTACGACCTCGCGGTACTGTCCAGAGTGGTTCCTCTTCGACTTCTTCGACTTCCCGCCCGACGAAGATTCTGGCTTCTTGCTTGAATCTTCTCTCCTAGCGTCCTTGAAACCTGGTTGAGGCGGTAGGTTACCTTTATCGACCATCCGGTTCCATTCGACTGCTTCGGCAGCGTCGGAGTATCGATCAGCCATATCAAAGAGATCGGCTACTAATCGAGGAGGGTGTATGAGCAAGTCTTCGGTGAATCTCCGATATCGAACAGCATGTTTAAATGCCCTAATAACGGAGCTGTCAGATATGTTCGGGATGGTATTTCTCACCCCGACAAATCTCTTGACAAACTGGCGAAGGGTCTCTGCCGAAGTTTGTCGTAGTCGATGGAGGTCGTCCTCTTTACCCGGCTTTTGATAGTAATTCTGGAAATTGCTGAGGATAGCGTCGCACAGCATTTCCCAATTGTAGATAGAACCTTCGGTCTGATTAAACAACCAGGTTCTTGCCGGTCCTTCAAGGACTGTAGGCAGGTAATTAGCCATGACCCGGTCATTACCTCCTGCCGCCTGGATGGCAATGATATAGATTTGAAAGAACTCGGATGGGTTCTGAGTTCCGTCAAACCTTTCTATGGCCCCTAGTCGAAACTTGTCTGGCCAAACGACCGCACGAAGGCCGGGCAAGAAAGCTTTACAACCAACGTAGGGACTGTGAACCGTCCTATGACCTTCGCTCGGATCGCGAGCGACCTCACGCAACGGAGAAGTCGCTCGTGGTCCTAAGCGCGAGTGGACAGGGACTCGATCCCTACTACGAGAATCCTGTGCCCGCCTGGACTTGTCCTGGTGAGATGGTACAAGCGGTGGGTAACTTTGTCGACCAGAACCAGGGTGAGAACACTCTCGATCATGGGAACTTGTTACCGACCTGGAAGAGGCCGTAGGGGTCGCTTCTGACGCGACCTCATCCAACCTCTCCGCCAGGATTCTGGTGAAGGCCGGTTTTTGCGCATCCGTGACCGTAGGAGGGAAATTACGCATGACTTCCGCGATAGATCACAGTCGACTATGTGTACTTCTCCTAGGGGCACCAGGAGTTACCGTTTCTTCGTCTACTGGGAAGCGCTCTAGAGGCAAAGAAGGGGTCTGGTCGCGTCTGTGACCGCGTGCTCGTCGGGAAGAACTCGGAGCAGCATCGTAACGAGCCTGCGCATCTTGAAGAGCCTCTAGGGCAGTTCTGCGTAGTTCGTTGTTTTGTTGCTTGAGATCTTGATCCTCCTTCTGCTTGCGTTCCTATTCTTCCCTAGCAGCCCGTTGATCAGGAGTTTCCTCCGATAAGGCAGCAAACTGTCTAGGGAGAGAGGTCGCCGATGGAGAAAACATCTCGGTTTGTTCCGAGTCAGACTCGAAATCAAAGAGACGGTGGAGGTTATCAGGGTCGAACCTGCCTGGGCTGATTTCCTGGTCGATATCATCCTTCCCCTCAGCGGGGTTGTATGACGGACCGGACTCACCCTCTAGTGCATTAAGAACCTCTGTGGGTTCTGACCTTGCGCTAGTCGCTCCCTGGTCGATGGACATGACCTGGAGAGACAATTCGACCTCTGGTAGATTCTCGCCTCCAACTTCCTCCATCGGAATAGGATCGCTTGGAGAAGGCATCGGAATGTGAGCGTAATCCTCGAGATCGAAATCGTTCTCGGAATCATGCACTCTAGCCATAGTTCAATGAACCTCCGGATGAAAATTAGGACTCCTTGAGAAAGGTCCCACGGTGGGCGCCAGTTGTCGACGATTCGAACTCAGGGTCCTTAGCCGAACTTATGCAAAATTTGTAAGTAGTGAGACCTTTCAGGGTGTCCCTCCGGGAAGGTATGTAGAATTATGGAGAACTGGAGTATAGAGAAGTTTATACTGGTTCGGGCCCTCGATTGTGGGAGTAACAACCCTACGTCCTGTTGGGATTTCACTATGTGTAATACAAGAATTACAAAGTGACGGGAAAAGACCTTCACAGGTGAAGATTTTCCCTATATAAGTGTACAAAATGAAGCCTAGAAGGCTTATGGAAGCTATCTAATCTAGGCTGTTGTCTTGGTTGTTTGATTCTTCAAGTGAGATGTGTTGTATCTCGTGATCCTTCGATCCTTCGTTTGATGCACCATGCTGCCCTTTTATACTAGTCAAAAGGGCGCCAAGTCGTAACGGCATCAAACGGTTGCTTAGATGCAGTTCAGAGAACCGCTCTTAACTCCCACGCAGGTTTAACACGTGTTATTTGTGGATAACTGCACGTATTAACCTCCTGACGGTTGTTCCTCTAAGTGGAAGAATCTTCGGGATACTTGGGATATTCCTGCTACAGGAATAGATTAATCCCACGTTCCCTGGTCGAAAGTGTTCTGACCGCGTGATGTTGGCTGACCGCGCAACATCTTCAACCTTCTGTTCGCGCATAGCATACGAACTCCTGACCGGGCACTAGCAGCGATCTGATCGTGTAAAGCCTGCGACCTCGGGCTGGTACTTCTCAGAATGACTTGAGTTCGCACCGCCAGGCACGTGTCTGGCTCGAATCTATCCTGAACCAGTCGTGTATTTATTTGAACTGACTCGGGTGTCAATCCTCGTCACCAAGGGCAGACTTTGCATAGAGTCGGTGTTTATTTACCTTCGCCTGTCTTTTCTCATGGCCAGCTTTATGTTGCGTTATCACGCGTTACATCACCAAAAGGCCTCAAAATATTAATTGAAAATGTTCCCTTTGAAAATGCTGATTGTACGCAGAATGTTGTCTATAAAGAAATCTTTCATCGTATGACTGCAGCCATAGCCTAATAAATCTTAATGTGTATTATATTACTCCTTGTAATAGATGACATGTTTCTGCAACTGATGAATATATTCCTCTTTGTTGTTGGTCATATCATTACATATCATTACTTCTGCATTCTTCTGCTAATACTGCAGTTTACTTTACAATTACTGCATAACAATAATGCTTCTGACAATGTGATGTAATATTTTTGTACACATGATTTTACTATTTTTCTGCATTATTACCTCCATATGATTCTACAGCCAACATTGTTCTTGGTTAGGATACTATCAAAAAATTTATTATAAAAGCAATATGATGCATCATGTTTCAATACTCTTTCTTCATGCATTGTCAGACTATTTATTATCTTTTACTATTGGTTTATCCATATCCTTTATCTCTTAGTTCTTACTATTTTGCACTGCTACCATTTATTCCATGCCTACTTAGATTTATTTGTTCTATTGCGATTCTGTTTGTTATTCATTTTGTTGCAAATTTTTCTTCAGTGTAGCCTTGCTTTATTGTCATTTCCATACTTTGATTTTTTTTAGCCACCATTTTTTGCTGCCATTTGACCTGTTCATTTCTATATTATGCATACGATTAAATTTCAGTATCGCATACTGATTTACAACTAAATTTTATTAATCTTCCTAACTATCTTCTTTTTTCTTATATTCAGATTTTTTTCTCTTTTTTCTATTAACTATCAGATTGATTTTTGTCCTCCACTCATCTTAGTAATTTCTTAACAAACTAAATGCATCAATTTTTCTTTTTGACATATGTTTCTCATATTCTGATTCTACCTATTGTTGATCTCATTACACATTCTTATTTGATATTATCTCACTTTCTCGCGATTTCCATAGTTTGATATTTTTTACACGAATTTCCTGCTGCTATTCCAACTCTTCATTTGTATATTATGAGTACAGCTAAGATTCAGTGTCGTATTCTAATTTCTAATTAGATGGTCATCTTAATGATTCTTTAACAAACCAAATCCATCTGTTTCATTTTCTCAGATATGTTTTTCGTATTCTTATTCTACGTATTATCGACCTGATTACATATTTTTATTTGACATTATCTTGCTTTCCCACGATTTGCACATTTTCATATTTTTTCTGGTTCTTTTCTGCTGCTATTCTAGTTCCTCATCTATATATCATCTATACAAGTAAGATTCAGTGCCAGATTCTGATTTCTGGTTAAATTTTACTGCTCTTCTTCACCATTTTATTTTTTATTATGTTCAAATTGTCTGTCTTTTTTCCATTAGCTATTAGATTAATTTTTCTGTTTCAGCCATTTTCAGAATTTATTCACAGACTAGGCCCATTGATTTTCGTTGTCTTCAGAGGTTTAAATTTTTTTTATTTCTACCAGTTCAAACTTTCAATTTTCTTTTGCCATCTCTTATTGAGTGCCATAAATGGACTTCTCTCTGTTTCATCCTAAACTTCATCTGGTTTACTAAATTAAATTTAGACAAATAGCGGTGGCTGTTTAATTTGTTAGCTACTGGTTTCAGCACCAATGGTCTAACACATTGATGACAACTCATAAATGATTTTACATTTTTACCAGTTCAGATTTTCAACTTTATTTCACCATCTCTTATTGAATGTAATGAATAGACTTCTCTCTGTTTCATCCCAGATTTAATCTGGTTTATTAGATTAAATATTGACGATAGCTAATTGATGCTGACATATATACAGAAAGAACGTTTAGAAGATACTAATTAATTTTGGTAGAAAAGTCTCCTCCGAAAAACTAACCAATGACGAGTCTAAGTAAAAAATAACTAAAACAGTCTCTCCATGGATAACTCGTGCGATGCAGTGATGAAATATAGACAAAGACATATATATGTATTATACATGGAGACTAATTGAGTTTCATAAGTGTATCAGATGCTGTCAAATCACATTCATATATTGCCAATCATCGACTACTCGAACCAACTAGACTACCAATACATCAGAAAAGCGCAAAGCTTAGATGCTAATTAGTTATCAACATTGACAGACCCAACTGACAAATACTTTCCTGCACACTTAACTAAATTCAAAAGTATACATGTATGGCTCCCTACCCATGCAATTCATATTGAATCCATAGGGTGATCAGCCACCCAACCATGCAGAAGTAACAACAGAAAGACTAGCTGGCTAAAGTATCACTCCATACACACACTAAGTACTATACATGCATCTTTCACTTCCTCTTCTAATATTTTTCATGTTCTGAGCTAGCTACCTACATAGATTAGATAGTTTTGGGTGGTTAATTACTACTAATCCATCGAGAAGCCAGTCTTGGAGAACACACTATTTCTCATCAGAATCAATACATCATAATTCATTATCTATGTTATGTCGACATCTATTTTTATTCTGAGATTACATATATCACTCTGCAACGCGATGTGATTTCTAATGCGAGACAATGATTGTATCTTCTCGACTGTTTTTTGCAAATGATAAATGTTCATGCCATATTTTCCTGCAATTACAATTTATGTAGCAGCAATAATTTCCGCAATAATATTTTTTGTTTCATTCAATTTTTCTTTTGTCATTACCAATTTTCCTGATATTATTTGACAGGTGGCTATGGCTGCAGTTTCCACTCTAAAAGATTTAGTGATTGGCCAACAAGGTTCCAAAGTATACGGCAGAATCATTTCCCTCTGGGAAGCAAAAAATCTGAAATCGACAGCATCTGATCCATTGATTAGCATTGATGGCCTCCTTCTTGATGAAGATGTGTGTTAATTTTTCTCTCTTTATTTGGTCATTTGTTACTGTTACTCATGATGTTATTTTTATCAATTCCTGTTTCTTTTGTATTATTTCATTCTCCGTTCTACAGGGCACCAAAATGCAACTAACTATTCCTAAACGATGTGCTGCTCACTTTCGTGGACAGCTTAGTCAAGGATTTGTTTACATGATAACAAATGCTGACATAGTCAGTACATCTGGCAAATCATACATCTATCCATGCGCAAATTATATGCTTTAGTTTACCCTTGCAACAAAGGTGCATCAACTCCAATCCAGAGGAGCAGATATCTCGTATCACAGTTTTTCTTTTTGCAACTTTGATGATATCTTAACTTATGAAACACCTGCGAACCCTCTTATAGGTATCTTTCTTTGTTAATATATATTATTCTTTACCTCTGTGCCTCCTGAGCTTTGTTTCCCATTTTTATATTACAGATTTACTTGGTGTTATAAGCTACGTTGGTCCTCATGACTATGTTGGCTCATCAACAAAGAAACATAGACAGATAGACATACGAGATGAGAAGTTCACGCTATTTACATAGAATCTGTATTATATTGTTTATCCACATCTGCTACCAGCTTTTAATTAACTGATATTTCTTATATTTTCATCACCTGCTTATAGCGAACAATCACAACGGATAATTTTGTGGGAAGAACATGGAGAACAATTTGATGAAGAATCTGTTATTGCGAAAAGTCATGACAACATTGTTGTTGCGATATTTGCAGGCCTCTGCATCCGACGATACATGGCTTGATTATGCTTTTGCACATTTCTACTTTTTACTTACTATACATTTATCTCAAACATAAAACTTAGATTTTGTTTATCTATACTTTTTAGGTCAATCACAAGCATTGTCAACATCAGCTACTCAAATATATATCGATCTTGATGCGCCTGAAGTGACCGAATTCCGTTCAAGGTTTTGCTCTTCCTGGCTTCTTCTTTTAAATATATGTATTATTTCTATTTATGTAGATCCATTGCTATTGACAATATTTCTTTAGTTTATTTCAATAAACTCATGAATTTTTTTGTTGTCTCGCTTCTACCAAGATATCAATGGCAAAAGCCAACTCTCCAACTCCAATTACCTCAACCAATGCAACACCGTACATCAGATATTGTTGCCAAAATACATACACTTGCTGAAATTGCGAACATGCCGCTGTCAAATTTTCAGGTATCATTTGCACATACAATGTTAAACCCTAATGCAATCCACTCTTAACATCTGTTCTATATAGTACATGTAATTTCTCAATTATTATTTGTTCTGACTTATTTTAAACAAATGAAGGGAGGGACTAGATACAGTTGCATCGCATCTATTTCACGCATGATTCCAGGCATCACCTGGTGGTATCCAGCATGCTATAGCTGCAAAGTCGCTTACTACACAGTTCCATCTGTCCCACAATGCTCAACCTGCCATAGACCCGGCAGACCTATAGCTGCGTTAGTTTCCCATCTCATATTATTTAAATTTCATCCTTCATTTCATCTATATGTCTCATATTGTTTCTATTTAATAATACAGATACAAGCTTCCACTAACTTTGACTGATGGGCCGACTTCACAAGATGCACTCGCATTCTCTTATATCGCTGAACAACTTGTGGGGCGCACAGCTGGTGAGGCATCACAAGGCATGAAAATTAGTCCACATCATCTGCCTCCTCTCTTATCACAATTTAGGAGTGGACCAGCAGTATTTCACATAGGAGTTAATGAGAAGCATAGCATAGATTATTCTATTAGACATGTTATCAGAAAAGTATCTCCCGTTCCACAAAATCAACCTCCATTGTTACTAACATCTTCAGATCTTGTGCCTACTCCACCCATTGACCAGATGCACATGCCTAATATAAAAACTCATACACCACAGCCCATGCTTTAGTCCTCAAGCACCACATCCACTGCACCGCATCCAATTATGCACACAATTAAAACAGCTGACGAAAAACTTGATACGCCGCAACAATCTATCATCACTACTGATCCAGAGGAGTCATCCACAGTTATGTCTCTGATGACTCCATCATACACAACTCAAAGGTTTCACAATTTTATTTGCTGCATTTATACATACATCGTTCTTCAGCTTTATACATTAATTCAACGTATCTTTTACAGCATATTGCCTCCAGATGCCTCTCAACTCCTGTAGCCAATGTTGCATCAGTCAACTTCATCTGTAACGCAGAATATTTTGTCAGCCAAAGATGACGCACCAAGGTATTCCATTTTTTTGACTCCAACACCCATCACTAAATATGATTGCTTGTCTAAACAAAATCTTTCTAATGACAGCGCACATTCAGTTAAACGGGTTCTTTTCCCCGACCATGATTCCAAACGTCAAAAAAAAAGGTACCTCCTTCTTTGCTTCTGCCCTACACAACCATAGCTTTTGTGATTGCAAATCTATTAACAACATCTTCTCTTTACAGTTCAGCAGACTGGCCATCTGACAGTACTTGATACTCTGCAACCGCTACACACAACACACGATATGGCTTTTTGAGGTGATTTCCTTACAGAGAACACATGTTACCTCTTTCATGCCAGGCAATATATGTTCATCTGCTCATCACGTACCTCCATTTTGCAGATGTCTCACGTTGTCAACTGTTCACTTAGTGCATACATTGTGTTTATCTCTATTCCACACCGTACTGCAATCTCCAACACTGTCTTTAGTTTCGAACCCTACTGATGCTGCATCTGCCGTCATATGTACATTATGTTAGTGTTGCTTGTGCTTTTTGGTCAAAAACAGTACCTTACCTGTTCAAACTGCAAAACTCTGCTGATTATTACAGACTAAATGCAGTATCAGGTGCCTTCTTCAAATTATGCAGCAAATCTTACTGACATAGACACAACACCCATCATTTCATTCCATTTGGCATAGATATAGATAATGTTCAGATTTGATCAGCAATAACATAGATACTCATCTCCATGATGCAGTCAGTTCACATCAAAATATACTGCTCTGCAAAAAACCCATACGACAACATATTGAAGCACTGGTTATGCACCTAGCTGCAATCATCGACATCCGATTGTAGATATTTCATCCCAAGAAGATAGCCAAACAAAACACGTTTACAGTTCTCTACAGAATTTATCAATGAGACGACATCAGCTACACATCTTACCTCCGCCAAAATGTTCTTTTCTTTTTGTGTTCAGTACCTCAACGTACTATTAAAATCAGCTTTCCAATTTCTGACATCATTGACTTTCTTCAGCCAAAATCAACCACCGAAAAGATACATTGTTTTCTATCCACAGGCACTTCTCACCATGAATCTTTCTAATCCTTTAATTAGCTAGCTAAAAAACAGGATGCAATCAGCCAATAGCTTGCTATTTCTGATATTTAATAGAGACATTTACCGATGATAAGATATTCTATTAAAGACTAAATAATTGTTCCCAACACATACCTTTATTCCATTGGCCGTGGACGATTCAATCATTAACAAAGCCTAGACTACTTCAACTGGTCAGCCACAACCACAACTTGTGAACATACACCAATATTGCTGCATACGACCATACCCACAAATAAACCATTACATCACCTTATTAATGTGTGCAAACTCCACCATTAGACCCTCGACCCGGATGACACTCCACCACTCTTCATGGGGCTGCAACGCCTCCACAAATAGTCTACTCGACCAGATGCTCCCAACAGCACTTCACCACAGCTTTTGACCAGTCGGCCACATGATCGACATGTGCTCAAACACCACCAATAAAAAATATTTTGCATGACGACAACATCGTTCGAACCTGTATCTAAGGCCAAAACACCAACAGATTAACCAAGTACGCTACAATATGTTACTGAAAGTTATTGCAATTGAACATACTGATACTTTATCTTTTCCATGTCATTTCTCAAAAAAGGTCTTAACTTTATTGCTGTTGCATTATCATTGGATCAAATGAACCCAATTAATTACGTGGCAGTTAATTCACTTCAACTATTTTAATATACCATGCAGATCCCCTATTTGACCACATTTTTAAATTGAACACACAAAACTCTGTGTTCAACAAATACTCTACTCGATCAGATGCTCCCAACATCACTTCTCCACAGGTTTTGACCAGTCGACCACATGATCGACATGTGCTCAAACTCCACCAATAAAAAATATTTTGCATGATCACAACAGCGTTCGAACCTGTATCTAAGGCCAAAACACCAACAAGTTAAGCAAGTATGCTACAATACATTACTGAGAGTTATTGCAATTGAACATGCTGATACTTTATCTTTTCCATGTCATTTCTCAAAAAAGGTCTTAACTTTATTGCTATTACATTATCATTGGATCAAATGAATCCAATCAATTAGGTGGCGGTTAATTCACTTCAACTATTTTAATATACCATGCAGATCCCCTATTTGACCACATTTTTAAATTGAACACACAAAACTTTGTCTTCACCAAAATTAGAGGAACAACAATGTAATTCAAGTAGAATCGACCACCGATTCTACTCTTCAACCACAACCAGCATTTGCCTTCCGACCACACCTTTCCATTCAGCCAATACTTCTCCTTTGACTAACCAACTATGACCATAATATTGACCAACGCATAACTTTCTCTATGCACTGCACTCGACCAGATGCTGCCAATAGCACTTCTCCACGGATTTTGACCAGTTGACCACATGATTAAGATGTGCTCAAACTCCACCAATAAAAAATATTTTGCATGACCAGTTGACCACATGATTAAGATGTGCTCAAACTCCACCAATAGAAGATATTTTACATGATGACAGCACCATTCGAACCTGCATCTAAAGGCAAAACACCAACAGCTTAATCAACTAGGCTAGAATACGTCAATGAAAGTTATCGCGATTAAACATACTAATACTTTATCTTTTGCACGCCATTTCTCAAAAAAGATCTTAACTTTATTGCTCTTACATTATGATTGCATCAAATGAATCAATCAATTACGTGACAGTTAATTCCCTTCAACTATTTTAATATACCATATGAATCCCCTATTTGACCACATTTTTAAATTGAATAGACAAAACTATATGTTGACGAAGATTAGAGCAGCACCAATGTAATTCAAGTAGAATCAACCACCGATCATACTCTTCAACCACAACCAATATTTCCCTTGCGACCACACCTTCGCATTCAGCCAATACTTCTCCTTCAACTAACCAGTACTATGGCCCTAAATTGACCACCACATTACTTTCTCTATTCAATTTTTACATGTCGTCAAATAATATTGGGATGGATCCCAAATTGCCTCAAACTTTCTATACTCGATTGCCTAAATAGATAGAACACGCTTGTCAAATATATTTTTACAGATCATTCAAATTTCGAAACAAAATCTTTTCCCAAAATTTTATGTTTTACAGATTTTAATCATTCCTACAAAATTATTTCACAATTGTATTCTATGTCTTTCAACGATCAACCACACAAAATTTGAGCCAATTTCGGATTCATTTCGCTCCTATTTGACCAGATTTAAAAATTGAACACAGAAAACTATGTGTTGGTGAATATTTGGGCAACAATAGTGCCGTCAACTGACACCATTGCTCCCATTAATTCACTCGTAGACATGGTGATTAACATCAGACTAGAATACGACCAACAATGTACAAATCGTCCTGTTCAACCGATTCTCTCCACTGATCAAATTATGCTTCGCCTTTCTTAGTCAAATACGGCAAACATATTGTCAAATAAACCAGTTTTTACAAAATTATTTCACAATTATCTTCTATGTGTTTCGGCGATCAGACATACAAAATTTGGCGCAATTTGTAATTAATTTGACTACTATTTGACCACGTTTAAAGATTGGAGATGGTTGAAAAATCGTATTATTTCATGCTTGGAAATTCATTGACACGACATTTTATGTGCGTATTTTCATCATTTCTACAAAATTATTTTGCAATTGTGTTCTATGTGTTTCAGAAATCAAATATACAAAATTTGAGCCAATTTGGAATTGATTTCGCTAATATTTCACCACATTTAAAAATTGCGCAGAGAAAACTACCTGCTGAGCAGACTTAGACCAATCACAGCTTGATCCAATGAGGAGCCCTGATCGAGAACAAAATGCAAGCCCTGGTCGAATTTCGCAATTGTGTTCAAATCTGATTAAAATTCGACCATCCCTGCTGTACTTGCTTCAATTCATTCAACCACTTGCTATTAAATCAGTTGCTCTGAACAATTTGATGCATACTATCTACAAATATTATTTATAAATAACCCAAAGTAGAAAAACAACATAAAAAATAACTCACAATTTACTAAAATTGCAAAACTAACTTGATAGCATATGATTAGCAAATTATCACAGATATGAAACACAATAAAATCCATCGATTGTCTTTTCAATCATGGAACACTTTTTCCATCTACGAAGCGCAATAACCATCTTTTTCATCTTCGAACCGCAATACCCACATAACTGCACAAATTGCATAACAAAACCCGTAGCTTAGTTGAAAAATCCTATTATTTCATACTTGAAAATTCTTTGAGACGACATTCTATGTGTAAATTTTCATCATTTTTACAAAATTATTTCCCAATTGTCTTCTATATCTTTCAGGGATCAATTGTGCAAAACTTAACCCAATTTGGGATTAATTTGACCCAATTTGACCACATTTAAAAATTAAAGAGAGAAAACTATTTGCTGCTCAAAGTTACAGCAGCACTGCAACAGCAGCCTGGTCGAACGAACACAGCTGGTCGAAAGGAAACTGCAGAACGTGTCCGAATTTCACAATTGTGTTCGATTCCGAGTAAGATTCGACCATGGGTAACTACTTATCAACATCTCCCATTCAACCAGCCTACATTACCCTCATTTTGAGCCGAACATAGTTCTCTCTGTCCAATTTTTAAGTGTCATCAAATAAGTCTCAAATGAACTCCAAATTGACTCACATTTTGTGTAGTCAATCCCTAAAACACATAGAGCAGAATTGTGAAATAATTATGTAGAAATGATGAAAATTTCTGTATAAAATATCGTGTTAAAGGACTTTTAGACATGAAATGATAGAATTTTTCGACTAAACTAAGAGTTTTCTTATGTAATTCCTACAGTTATGTAGCTATTGCCGGTGCAACAAGAAAAAGGTGGCTATCACGCCTCCTAAATGCCAAAGATGTTTCAAGATTGAAAAAATAACAAAGACACATTTCTATTGGGTTTCACACCCATGATGATTTGTTGATCACATCCCACCAGGTTAGTTTTTCAATTTCACTAAATTTTGAGTTATTTTCCAAATTATTTCTTTACTTTCCATTATTTATGAATAATTATGTGCTATCTACAAGCATTGTACTTACTTGACTTTAGTTGAAAGATCCTCTTATTTCATACTTAAAAATTCTTTCGCACAACATTTTATGTCAAAATTTTTATCCTTTTCGCAACACTATTTCACAATTGTGTTCTATACGTTTCAGGAATCAGCCATATCAAATTTGCGCCAATTTGGAATCAATTTGACTCATATTCTACCACATCTAAAAATTGGACAAACAAAACTATCTGCTGCTCAATATTAGAACAAGAACGGCCTGGTCGTGCCCGAAGCACTGATCGACAGACAAGTTCTGGTCGTGCTCGAATTTCAGTGACTACCAACTCTCACATTCGACCAGCCTGCATTTGCCCAATTTTAAACACCAGATAGTTTCTGTATCCAATTTTTAGATGTGGTCAAATAACCGTCAAATGAACTGCAAATTGGCTCAAATTTTTATACTTGATCCCTAAAACACATAAAACACAATTGTGAAATAATTTTATAGAAATGATAAAAATTTACACATGAAATGTCGTGTCAAAGAATTTCCAAACATGAAATAATAAGATTTTTTAGCAAAAATAAGATTTTTCTTCTGCAATTTCTAGAATTATATACTTATCGCACCTCCAACATGGAAAATGTGGCTATCACAACTCCTACATGGAAAAGATCTTTGAAAATTGAAAAGATAACAAATACATTTTTATCGCATTTCACACCCACAATAATTTGCTAATAACACCCCACCAAGTCAGGTTTCCAATTTCAGTAAATTTCAAATTATTTTCCAAATTATTATTTTACTTTCAGTAAGTTAGTTTGAATAATTTACTGCATACTGTCTCCACACAGCACAATGTTCCTTTCCATTCTCTACTCCCATCTTGCTCAAACAATCCAAACACATCTTCATACCAATATTCGGTTTTTATTGGTCGAACAAACCAAATTCCTCCTTCTCCTATGTGTTTCTACAGCCAAACCATGCTTTTTTCTTTTTTTCACTACCACAGAAACAGACATCCAGGACGGCACATCACAGACGGGTATCAACTGTTCAATGGAAAACCGTCTGTGAAGGCCTGTCGGGAGAATATGTTCAGATATCACAGACGGTTCTGACGTTAAAAACAACTGTGACAGTAAACCAGACGGGTCTGAACACAAAACCGTCTGTGATAGTATACTTATCACAGACGGCTCTAACCTAAAAACCGACTGTGATATATACAATCGGTTCCCAGCTAAGAACCGTCTGTGATAGTCTACTTATCACAGACGGTTCTAAACTAAAACCCGACTATGATATATACAGACGGTTCGGAACTCAAAACCGTCTGTGATAATTATACCATCACAGACGGTTCGGAACTCAGAGCCGATTGTGATTTATACAGTCGGTTGTAAACAACGAAGCGTCTGTGATAGTGTAGTTATCACAGACGGTTCTGATGTATGAACCGACTGGAAAAGTACCGGCGCTTCGAATTCTCAACTGTGATCATTTCTGTGTCCGATCTTCGCGCGCGGCGCCTAGGAGAACACGAAGCATCGCTTTGGAAGTTCTATAAATTGACAGTGGAAAAATTGTCATTTACTTTACAAGTTTTTATAGTTCTCAGACTGTTTGACTCCTTAGCTTGTCTGCGCCAATGGCATCCTCGATGGCATCGTCAGCCTCGCCCTCCTCGGTATGAACGCTCAATCTTTTTGACTTACCCCTGTATTGTTAATCCATGTTCAATACATTCTTGACCTGTTGATTTGCACAGGGAAGGGGAGCCGTGGAAGACACTGCCAAAGTCAGGGCCGAGCTGAGGGCCCTCCAGGAGGAGCACAAGCTCCTCACGGAGAAGCACACTCAGCTACGGCTTGACCTTGACGATCTCTTCCAGCGCATTCAGCGCATGAAGACGGATGATGACAATGCTAGGGCGAGGACGAGGCGTCTTCGTGAGGAGAAGAAAGCCGCGGATATGACCATCGCTGGCTGCGGTTTGACAATGAAGGATACCATCGCGAAGCTGAGGGAGGTCGCAGGCCTTCTCGATGCTGAAGTAGTTGATCCTGAGAAGGACAACTTGTCGCTGGAGGAGTCCTGCGTCCTGGCTGCAAGTCAAACTGACTTTATTCTAGATGCAGCCAGGGCTAAGACCACTCCTTGACCTAGCATTCTGTATTTTTACTTTTTTTTTGTAAGTGATGAAACAAATTATTGAAAACTTTGTTCTTATGTCAACTTTCTAATTTTCCAGCACATTCTTGGACTACATGCAATCTTCCCTCTTTCTTTATCTTTCTTTAGCTTTTGTCGAACATTCGACCATACAAAGGTATGTACACTGTGTGCGATCAAGGAACGACTATATCAACGTGCTTTGAATATCACAAACGGCTCTGAGGTAAAAAACATCTGTGATAGTCACATTAGAGACGGTTTTTATGTAAGCCCGACTGTGATAGTCCCAACAGTGTTCGCCGCCTCGAATTCTCAACTTCTATCAATATCACAGACGGTTGTTAACTCCAAACCGTCTGTGATAGTAAAATTACAGACAGATTTTATGTAAGGACCGACTGTGATTGTCGAACAGTTATCGACGCTTCAAATTCTCAGCGGTTCAACTGGAAGCAAAACTCCAGGGAGGGAACAAGTATTTGTAGAAGTCGAACAGTTCAATATTCAACAGACATATTAAAGACGGTTCGGACATCAGAACCGTCTGTAATATTAACACAGACGGTTTTGATCTCCCAACCGTCTGTGATAGTCCCAACAGTGCAATTCTCTACATGCAATTGTTGATAACCGCACATAATAACTGAGCAGATGAAGAGACTTAATTATTTACTTCAAATTTAATTTGCATCGAATTATGTAATCTGACTCTTCAACTTCCTTTGCCGTGTTGCAGTTTATCTCCTGAGAAGTTATATATCATGAATTTATTGACCTTGAAAACCAGTAGTGCGCTTTTTAGAACTCGAGGCACCCACGCATATGAACCGTCACCTTCTGTTTCTATAAATAGTGAGGCTCCTAAATCCCTGTCTTTATTCCCTCCTCAACTCCCACCTTGATGGCGAGCCGAGATTCCAGTGAGGTTATTGAAATTGATCAGAGTGATGAGGAAGAGATAAGGAATGAACTCGATCAGGATCTTCAGAAAGTAAGTCCTCTCTGAAACTCTAATGCAGATCTTTCTTTTATGACTTGATTACCTCGAAACAAATGCATTTCGAAATCCACAGGTGCTTGAGGAAATGCTCCCTCCAAAGAAGAGACTTAGAAATGATGAAAGATCGTACAGTGGAGCTGCAGCGAAGACTCTAGAGGGTGCTGAGGCCTGTGTTGCCACATTGCCCCTTGCAACCCCTCTAGTTGCATCGACTCCACCTTTGGAGATCCACAATAATCCTTCCAATATCCCCTCTCCAACACCTTTGTATCATCATCTTTTCTGGGGTAAGGCTCACACTTCCACGTCCAAATCCACTCCGAAGCTTGGCAATCATCTTCACCCTCCCAGCATACGCCCCTAGGAGAAGCTGGAGAAGCATATGTGCAGGAGGAGAAAGCTGCCTTGTGCAGAACTCTCCAAAAAAAAAAAGAGGAGCTGGAGAAGCATTCTGAGGGGATGTCTTTTGCCATTCTACACTTGGCAGAGTGCATGCTTTGAGTTGCAGCTTCATCTCCACCTTTGTTGTATCAACTTTAATTTCTTGGATGATCCTACTGATGCCAAATCCACTCCTTTGGTGAGAGATGATGTTGATAGTCTTAGAGCCATTGGTAGTTCTCCTGGGGCGGCCAGTGTAGATCCTACTGATGCCAATACGTCCCTAGGAGAACTTTGTAAATTACTTTCGGAACAGGTTGACACTAATCAATTGGTCGCTTAATTAATAGTATCTCTTATGTATGGAAAGATTGTAAGAAATAAGAAATTTCTTTTCCTTATATATCTGGCTTTCGATTGATTATGTAACTGATAATCACCAAACGATGTTCTGTGTAAAAATGTTAACAAGAAAATACTGCTGCGATCAAGACGGTTTTTAACTCAAAACCGTCTCTGCTTGAAAGATTACAGACGGTTTTAATTTCAGATATATATATAAAACAAATATGAAAAACAAGATAAAACCAAATAGTCTGAACGTTCATTTTTTTAAATACTAACATTGAAACAAGATAGAACCAAATATGAAAAACAAGTGGAACAACTGATGACCAGTAGTCGAATGCAAACAAACAATCTGGGATATTATAGACGGTTCGGACATTAAAACCGTCTGTGATAACACAGACGGTTCTGAGGTAAAAATCGACTGTGATTACCACATACACAGACGGTTCTGAGATAAAAACCGACTGTGATAATCACATACACAGACGGTTCTTAGGTAAAAACCGACTGTGATAATCAGACGGTTCGGACCTTAAAACCGTCTGTGATAATCAAATACACAGACGGTTCTGAGGTAAAAACCGACTGTGATAGTAAAGCGGACGGGTTGGAGGTCATAACCGTCTGTGATATTTCTTTCATAGTTACACAAATTGCACCGATATTACCGACGGTTAATAGAGTGAAACCCGTCAGTAATATTCTGTTCTTCAATAATGCACTGATATTACCGACGGTATTATATAGAACCGTCTGTATTGAACCTGGTATAAAAGGTCTTTTGGCGGATGTTTTGAGGCAGTCGTACTCTCTTCCTCGACCTACATTGTCCAGTTCGAAGAGATTTGGGGCAAGGAAGAACGAAATCTCGAAAGGCCGGGGGAGCATTTGGGGGCAAAAATTTGAGGATCGAACCAAGGTTGGTACTTGCTCCCAAGGCATACACATTACTTGATTTCATCATCAATATCGATCTCCATTGATTTACTAATTAGCATGTGTATGAATTTGATTAATTGCAAATGGTCCGAGACTGGATGTATAATGACAACCGAATGGGTGAGGAATACATGAAAGGTGTTTTTGATTTTCAAAAGGTTGCTGAGCAAGACATGGCGAAGAAGGGTTTACCATATATGTACTGTCCTTGTGTAGACTGCCAGAATATTAAGATGTTCACCAACTCATCTCAAATTGTCGCCCACTTGATAAGACGTGGTTTCAAAAAGGGGTACACGTGTTGGGTCCACCATGGAGAAGAGCCAACTGCAGAAACAACTGCCACTCAGGTTGAGGAACAGGACATGTCGGATCCGAACAACGACTTCGACGAGGAAATGCCAGAGGATGACCATTTAGATGACATGTTGCGTGATGTGGAAGGAAATTACAGTGAAAGGGAGTTTGGCAAATTCAAGCGCTTGATTGAGGACTCAGAAAAGCCGTTGTTCCCTGGTTGCAAGTCGAAGTACACAAAGTTGGCCTCTGTGCTTGAACTGTTAAAATTGAAGGCAAGCAACAGCTGGACCGACAAGAGTTTCACAGCACTGTTAGATCTTTTAGCGGACATGCTCCCAGAAGGAAACGAGTTGCCAAAAAACACCTACCAAGCGAAAAAGCTGTTGTGTCCTTTGGGAATGGAAGTAGAAAGGATACACGCATGCCCTAATGATTGCATCCTTTACCATAATGACTACAAGAATATGCATGTTTGTCCGGTGTGCGGCGCATCCCGCTATAAGCGTACTAAGGACCGAACAGACGACGGCGACTGCGCGGAGATAAAGCAAGGACCTCCTGCTAAGGTATTGTGGTATTTGCCTGTCATTCCCCGCTTGCAGCGTTTGTTTGCAAACCGTAAAGAGGCAAAATTACTGCATTGGCACTCGGAAGATCGGAAGAAGGATGGAAAGCTGAGACACCCCGCTGATTCTTCGCAGTGGAGAAACATCGACAGGGAATTTGTTAACTTCGGAGCAGAATTGAGGAATATAAGGTTCGGGTTGAGTACCGATGGAATTAATCCTTTTGGTAACATGAGCAGTCGGCATAGCACTTGGCCGGTTCTTTTGTGTATCTACAACCTTCCTCCTTGGTTGTGTATGAAGCGCAAGTACATCATGATGTCTCTACTTATCTTAGGACCAAAACAACCCGGAAACAATATTGATGTGTACCTAGCACCATTGATAGAGGATCTCCTAACAATGTGGAACGAAGGGGTGCAGGTATGGGACGCATACAAACGAGAGAACTTCATCCTACGTGCTATGATATTCTGCACCATCAACGATTTCCCTGCCCTTGAAAATTTGTCGGGCCGTACTACGAAAGGAGCCAAAGCCTGCCCCCACTGCGAAGATGAGACTGAGAGCGTGTGGCTGAAGAATTGTAGGAAAACAGTGTACATGCGTCACCGTAGGTTTCTTCCGAAGAATGACGCGTACCGTAAGAGGAAGAGGGAATTTGACGGTCACAAGGAAGATGGTTCAGCCCCGAAGCCTACGCGCGGGAAAGATGTTTACTCACGGGTGAAGGACATAGACGTTATGTTTGGAAAGGGTGGTAATAAATTGAAACCCCACACGAAGAACACTTGGAAGAAGAGATCGATATTATGGGACTTACCGTATTGGGAGCATTTAGAGGTTCGTCATTGCATTGATGTCATGCATGTAGAGAAGAATGTTTGTGACAGTTTAATCGGCCTATTGCTGAACATTCCAGGGAAGACAAAGGATGGCGTCAATGTGCGGCGTGACATGATCGAAATGAGAATCAGGCCCGAGCTAGCACCGAGAGAGGACGATAAAGGCCGTATATACCTCCACCCCGCATGCTACACTTTGTGCAAGGCTGAGAGGACAGAACTCTGTAAGTGTCTCTATGGTGTTAAAGTTCCATCGGGTTACTCCGCAAATATGAAAAAGCTTGTGTCCATGGGCGATTTGAAATTGCTGGGTATGAAGTCTCATGATTGTCACGTGTTGATGACACAAATGCTTCCTGTTGCCATCCGGAGTATTCTGCCGCATAAGGTTAGAGAGACGATCACGAGGCTATGTTTTTTCTTCAATGCAATTTCTTCGAAGGTCATTGATCCCGATGGACTGGATTCTTTGCAGAGCGAGGTGGTTCGAACTCTCTGTCAGCTTGAGATGTATTTTCCTCCATCGTTTTTTGATATCATGGTCCATCTCACCGTCCACCTTGTCAGAGAAATCAAGATATGTGGACCCGTGTTCCTATGTTATATGTATCCATTCGAGAGGTACATGGGTGTACTTAAGACCTACGTGAGGAATCGGTCCCGGCCTGATGGTAGCATTGTCGAAGGTTATGCAGCGGAAGAGGTTGTTGAGTTCTGCGTCGATTACATGGCCGAGGTAGAAGCAATAGGAGTTCCTGTGTCTCGTCACGAGGGGAGGCTTGATGGTGTTGGCACTATTGGACGGAGAGCCATCACTCCTGATTTCGATATGTACTCGAAAGCTCATTTTTGGGTCTTGCAACACATGACGGAGGTGTCTCCGTACATCGACGAGCACAAGGAGATGCTACGACAAGACAATCCTCGCCGATCCGAGGTTTGGATCACGGGACAACATAACAGTCGATTCAACGCGTGGATGAAGGTGCGAATCACCGGAGAGTCCGCAAGTGAGAACCTTAAATGGTTGGCAAAAGGGCCCACGTTTACTGTACAGACATGGCAGGGATACGACATCAATGGGTACACATTTTACACGAAAGCTCAAGATCGAAAGAGCACTGTGCAAAATAGTGGAGTGAGCGTAGAAGCTTTCCATGAGGGGTTCATCAAGACAGGCCCAACAAGGGTAGTACGTGGATTGAACTCGTACTACGGGTTCATTGAAGAAATTTGGGAGCTCGATTACGTACTGTTTAAGATTCCCCTGTTTCGATGCCGATGGGTCCAAATCCCACAGGGTGTGAAGGTTGACAGTTACGGTTTCACTTCTGTGGATCTGGATCGCGTTGCTTATAAAGATGAGCCATTCATACTTGCAAATCAAGCCATTCAGGTCATTTATGTCACTGACCCGGCCAATAAGAAGTGGCACATCGTCCTTCATGGCAAGAGAAGGATTGTTGGAGTTGAAAATGTCGTAGACGAGGAGGAATACAATCAATTTGATGAGATTCCTCCATTTGGAGATGGCGTACAGGTCGATACTGAAGACACCGACGAAACCAGTTATGTGCGTATGGATCACCAGGAAGGGTTATACTTTAAAGGTAATGAACTGTACGTCTTATCTCTCTGTTTCCATCGGTATAGCTTATATCTCCTGTAATTCTCGTCTTTGCAGGGCCGCGGCAAGTGGAAAGTTGAGGATAACATGGCTGTGTACGTGGAAATTGTCGGTGAAAGTTCCCATTTTAATGTAACATTAACTTGAGCATGCTCCACGTACATTGTATGTTAAATTTATTTGAGCATGCTCCACATTGTAACCAATTATTGGATCTACGTACACAGTAACCAATTTACAGAGCATTTGGACTACATTTGAAATATCTGAGTGTTCATTTAAAACAAGTTTTCGAGCATTCAGAGTTGAAAGCTACAGATCAGTTTCAAGTTGTAAAACTAACGTTCAATAGAGAGATTATCAAGGACGGTTTTGACCTAGCACAGACGGGTATGATTCTATAACCGACTGTGATAATCTCAGTCACAGTCGGTTCTCAACTCACAACCGTCTGTGATAATCTCTCCTCTAGTAGATTACCACAGACGGTTTTTATTTGAGAACCGACTGTGATAATATTACTATCACAGACGGTTATGTATATATAACCGACTGTGATGTTTTCAACAGTGTCCGACTCTTCGAGTTCTTGACGTGCACCGTCGGTTTTCAATTCCAAACCGTCTGTGATAATCAGAGCACAGTCGGCTCTCAACTCAAAACCGTCTGTGATAATCTCTCTAGTGACTATCACTATGTCGATTATTACAGACGGTTCTGATGCGAGAACCGACTGTAATAATATCGTCGCGGTTAATAGTTCAAGGCGGGGATTGTCCCGCTCATTCCAGTTCGCAACTGTTGCCCTAGCTCTCTCCGCCCTCGCACCGTCCGCCGCGATTACCTCCATCGCCTCCCACCTTCTCCTTCTCTCCGTCCGTCGCGATCACCTGCATCGCCTTTCCACCGTCAGGCGCGATCACCTCCATCGCCCTCCCGCCTCCGACGCGATCACCTCCATCGCCTCCCCACCGTTTCTGTCATTCTTGGTTAATTATAAGTATATGGGTTTTGGTATAGAATTATTAGTTGCAGATTTACTTAAACTGTTATCTCTTTCACTTATGTTAGGAACTATGTCTGGTGACGAAATGCACCACTCGGGGAGTCAGGGTTACCTCGCTGGCGATGAGACGCCTGGGCCGGAGGTCGCCTCGTCTGCCGTGACCCCGCAGAAGAAGAGAAAGGGGCGAGGCCAGACGACATGCGCGCGTCTGAACAAGCGGGAAAAGCAGCACGTCCAGTTCGACGACAATGGTGTGCCGGAAGCTCCGGACAAACTTGTCGGTCAGTACCGCTCACTATGCGGCAAAGTGGCAAGGGAGCGGGTGCCCATCACCACCTCCGACTGGGGTCAAGTGCCCCCAGAGTGCAAGGATGCGCTGTGAGAAGAAGTGCAGGCGGCGTTTCACATTCCGGAGGATCGCCAGTTCACCATCCGCCGGAGGACACTGATGTCAATAAACAAGGCGTGGAGGAACTTCAAGAGCCACCTTGTCAGGCTCTATGTGAAGGAGTCGAAGACCCCCTTCGATGACTTCCCTTTCGTGACTCCCGAGGCATGGCAGCAGTTCGTCGAGATGAAGGCCAAGCCAGAGTTCCAGGAGCTTAGTGCGAAGGGCCAGGCTAACCAGGCCAAGAACACCCACCCACACAGACTAGGCACCGGTGGGTATGTGGGGAAGAAGGCGCTGTGGAGGAAGCAGGACGAGGAGGCTTCCCAGTCTTCGGCCGGCAGTCCTTATGCGGGCATAACGGACGTGCGCGCCCACAATTGGTGCCGAGCAAGATCGACGATGAACTCCTCCGGAAGCGTCTCCGTGAGTAACCCTGCGGACAAGGAAGTGATCGACCGGCTGGTAAGATTGTCCGATCACGTACTATCCTCATAACACGCATGCAATGGGCTGTATTGCTAAGTTCTCCTGTTGCAGGTGACGCTGAGTGCGCAGGCGGCATCCGGAGAGTTCAACCCGAGGAGGGACAGGGATATCCTCACAGCGGCGCTAGGAAACAAGGAGCATCCAGGCCGCGTGTGCGGCCTCGGCGCCACTGTGCCTTGGAGGTATGGTTTCCCTGATGATGAGGAGGCGGCTAAGAGGAGAAAGAGATCCCACCAAGCCCGCGATGAACGGCTCAAGGAGAAGATGCGATCGGAGTTCGCTGTTCGGGACAAAGCACTCCTGCAGCAGTTGTCGGAGATGCGGTCCATGTATGAAGAGCTAAGAAAGGCGACCCAGGGCACCCCCATTCTAGAAGCGGAAGTACCGATCCCCATTCTTGGCCACCGTAGTAGCTGCGCGTCTGCGCCGGGGTCTTCGCAGACGGAGCCCTCTCCAAAGTATCCGGTGGACTCTCTGCAGGTAATGACCGTTAATGCGCACTGTTTGTCTATGTTAAATCATTCGAAAGTGAGAAGCAGTGAAATTCAACATGCTAATGCGCACTGTTTGTAGGAACCCGCCTCCTGCAAGCTTATGGTGCTGGCCGGTGTCTTCCCAATCGAGGCTGCCCGTGGGATGGCGCAACCATGCACGGCGGGGGCCACAATCCATGGTGCCCCTCTATGTGAGGGTTTTGCACGGGTCCAGGTGGACAGTGTCTTTGACCATTGCAAGGATTTTCCGTTGGAGAAGCCGCCGAACGACGAGATTACCACTCTCGGGGATGCGGTGCACACGTTCATGCAATGGCCCAAGAAAGACATCGTCCTGTATGAGGTAATTCCCCCACCAGTTTCATAATTTATACTGTAATAATAGCCCTCAGAGTTAGTGTCCTAATACATAGGTTCTTACATCACAGACATCACAGACCGACACGCGGCCTACTAGCCAGCATACCCCTCCGATGACGAAGCTGACTCCGATTAAGAGGCAACCATTCAAGAAGCTGGCTATGAGGGGAAAAGCAAAGAAGAGCCCGGCGAAGGAGAGCGAGAAGAGTGCGCCAGCTCTCATGCCGTTCTCTCTGGGGATGCCCATGGCCTCCGATACCGCAATTTCGAGCATGGGGTTAGCATGCCAGAGCCTGCATGCATGGTACATGAGGAGGACAAACCAGACCAGGACACAGCGTCCGACGCACATCATGGTCAAGTACACCGTGGCAGAGTTCCATCACGACGTTGGGACCTACTCGGTGACCTTCGAAGACCTGCACAATTTACTGAACAAAGATGCGCTCGACTTGTCAATCCTACGGTCTTGGGTGCTGTAAGTATCCTACTATCCGTGCATATACGGATATATGTCATTTATTAATTGGTTACTTCCGTGCAGCTGCATGGCCAACTATGCCAAATCCAAGGGCATACCTGTTGGTTTCTTGGACCCCCAGATGGTCGCCGAGGTGATGTTTAGGACCGACACAGACTTCGTTGTCGACTACATCAAAAGAGGGTTGCTTGCTCAGGTCGACAAGGAGTATATACTTGTACCCTACAACCAGAGGTGAGTGCTTTCATCAGTACTTCACCCGTAGATTAGTGTCTCCATGTGCACACCCCCAAATTTAGATTAAATTTTTAATTCTCTACGTGTAATATGTAGCTACCACTGGATCCTGCTGCTACTTATTCCGAAAAGCAACAAGGTGTTCTACCTTGACTCATTGCAGAGGAAAGGGTACTCGTATTGCGGCGCACGAGATGTATTCGGAAGGTGATGTGGACCTGTCTTGCATGCATCTAGATTTACTGTCCTCAAATTGTCAATTTCGGCTTATCCTCAAACTGTCAATTTTGACTATCTACAGGGCTTTCACGAAGTACTTTGCCGAGGTAGAGAGACAACACGAGCGGCGAGCCGATAAGTTTCAGTGGTTACAATTTTCGGTACAAATTTCAACTGGCATTTGTTTTACTTTATAACTTGTCCCCACCTAACTCTCGGTCTGTAAATTGGCAGTGCCATCAGCAGCCGGACGACAATACATGTGGGTTCTACGTGATGCGCCACATGTATGACCTGATCATCACCCCTCACCGGCCAGATTTCCCCGAGGTATATACAACTGCTCCCCTTAATTTGTCTCGATTTGACAGAATTTACAACTTCAGCTAATTTTTTATGTACCAACTCTTGCTACAGGGGGTCGACTTCCCTTCAGAAAGCCTTGACCCTCGGCAGATTGGTAATGTCCGAGGGATGCTCGCTGAGTTTTTCCTTGCGGAGGTCATATCACCCCAGGGGAAGTTTAGGGACCCGCAAGGTTCGTATTAGTGCGGCCTTACATTTATTTGTACATCTAACACACTTTAATTGTCGATTACATTTATTTGTTCAATTGTACATATTTCGGAGTTCTGTGCTGTATATATGAAATGCTATACAAATATATTTCAGTACTGTGCATATGAAACTGTATATATTTGAGTACTGTACAAATATAATTCTGAGTTCAATTGTACAAATATATATGAGACTGTATATATTTGAGTACTATGCATGTATGAAATTCACGAACTGTATATATGAAAATGCAATTTGTACAGAGGACATCTGTGACTGTTATAATCTCAGACGGTTTGTAAGATCAAAACCGTCTGTGCATGCACAGACGGTTTTGATCTTACAAACCGTCTGAGATTATAACAGTCACCGATAATAACCCATCGCAGATGGTTTGGACCTCAAATCCGTCTGTGATATCACACTATCACAGACGGTTTCAAGATTAACACCGTCGCTAATATCGCAGATTGGTTTAATATGAGTATCACAGACGGTTTTGATCTCAGAACCGTCTGTGTTAAGAGTATCACAGACGGTTTTGATCTCAGAACCGTCTGTGTTAAGAGTATCACAGACGGTTCTGAGATCAAAAACGTCTGTGTTGATATCCAAACCGTCTCTGGTCATCCTGAGTATCACAGACGGTTCTGATATCCAAACCGTCTCTGGTAATCTGAGTATCACAGTCTGTTATGACATCAAAGGCGTCTGTGATACTCATACTAACACAGACGGTTCTGATGTCAAAATCGTCTGTGTATACTAAAGTATCACAGACGGTTCTGTTCTCAAAACAGTCTGTGATAGTCTAATTATCACAAACGGTTCCGAAAACAGAACCGTCTGTGTAGTATGACTATCACAGACGGTTCTGACCTTATCACAGACGGTTCTGACCTTATAACAGTCTGTGAATGGATAGATCACAGACGGTTGAAAACATCAAAAACCGTCTGTGATAGTACAAGATTATCACTGACGGGTAAGAACCGTCTGTGGTAGTATGACTATCACAGACGGTTCTGACCTTATAACAGACTGTGAAATATGAGTATCACAGACGGTTCTGACCTTATCACAGACGGTTATGACCTTATAACAGTCTGTGAATGGATAGATCACAGACGGTTGAAAACATCAAAAACCGTCTGTGATAGTACATGATTATCACTGACTCGAATATCACTGACGGGTAAGAACCGTCTGTGATGAATGTTTTGACCCGACTGTGATGATGAATTCTGTAGTAGTGTTTACTTCAACCCATTTGTCCCTGGTCGAACCACCCTGTCACACTCTGTAGTTCAACCCCGTCATCTGGTCACGAATATCAAAAGGAATACCTAGCCGATTCTCTCTACTGATCAAATTCTGTCCCACCTTTCTTAGTCAAATACGGCAAACATATTATTAGATAAACCAGTTTCTACAAAATTATTTCACACTTCTGTTCTATCTATTTCCGGAATCAACCATACAATATTTGGCCCCGTTTATAATTAATTTGACCACTATTTGACCACATCTAAAAACTGGACATAGTTAAAAAATCCTATTATTTCATGCTTGCAAATTCTTTCACACAACATTTTATGTCCAAATTTTCATCATTTCTACAAAATTATTTCGCAATTGTATTCTATGTATTTCAGGAATCAAGCATACAAAATTTTACCCAATTTGGAATTAATTTGACTACTATTTGACCACATTTAAAAATTAGACAGACAAAACTATCTGCTACCCAAACTTAAACCAACAACAGCCTGGTCGAATGAGAAGCCCTGTTCGACAACAAAATGCAATGCCTGATCGAATTCCACAATTGTGTTCAAATCCAATTAACATTTGACCATGCCTGCTATGCTTTCTTCGATTAATTCAACCACTCACTATTGGATGACTTAGCCTAAACAATTTAGTACACACTATCTGCGACAAATTACATAACAAAAACGTTAGTTTAGTTAAAAAAATTCTATTATTAAATACTTATAAATTCTTTCGCACACATTTTATATCCAAATTTTCATCATTTCTACAAAAATATTTCCCAATTGTGTGCTATATCTTTCAGCGATCAAGCATACAAAATTTGACCCAATTTGGCATTAATTTGACCTCTATTTGACCAGATTTAAAAATTAAACAGAGAAAACAATCTGCTGCTCAAACTTAAGGCAAGAGCGGCTTGGTCGAACTAGGGCAGCTGATCAAAAAAAAATTCATCTTGTGGTCGAATTTTACAATTGTCTTCGATTACGTGTAACATTCCACCGTGGGTCACTACGTACCAGCTCCTCTCATTCGACCGACTGCATTGGCCTATTTTTTACTAGTACATAATTTTCTCTCTTCAATTTTTAAATGTGGTCAAATAAGCTTCAAATGAACTCCAAATTGCCTCAAATTTTGTGTACTTGATGCCTAAAACACATAGAACACAATTGTAAAATAATTTTATAGAAACCATCAAAATTTCCACATAAAATATCGTCTCAAAAAATTTTCAAACATAAAATGATAGAATTTTTCAACTAAACTAATAGTTTTATTATGCAATTTCTACAATTATGTACCTATCGCCACTCCAACATGGAAAAGGTCACTATCACGCCTCCTAAACAGGAAAGGTGTTTCAAAATTGAAAAGATAACGAACACATTTCTATCACACCCGACTAGCTTAGTTTTCCAATTTTAGTAAATTTTTAGTTATTTCCCAGATTATTCTTTTACTTTGGGTTATTTATAAATAATTTCCTACTATCTACATGTACTCTACTAACTTGACTTTAGTTGAAAAATTCTATTATTTTAAGCTTAAAAATCCTTTGACACATGCTCAAACTTAGGACAACAACGACCTACTCAAACGCGAAGCTCTGATCCAAATGGAAATGTGTGTTATGGTCGAATTTCCCAATTATGTTCAAATCCGACTAAGATTTAACCACGTGTCAGTGACTACTAACTCTTCCCATTTGACCAGCCTGCATTTTCCCAATTTTAGGCAATTTGATATTTCAATGTGGTCAAATAGGCATCAAATGAACTCCAAATTGCCTCAAATTTTATAACCTTAATCCCTAAAACACATAGAATACAATTATGAAATAATTTTGTAGAAATGATGAAAATTTACACATAAAATGCCATGTCAAACAATTCCAACCGTGAAATACTAAAATTTTTCAACAAAACTAAAACTTTTCTTATGCAGTTTCCAGAGTTATGTACCTATCGCAGCTCCAACATGGAAAAGATGCCTATCACAACTCCTACATGGAAAGCGTGTTTGAAGAATGAAAAGATAATAAACGCATTTTTATCACGTTTCACACCCACAATAATTTACTAATCATAGCCCACCAGATTACTTTTGCAATTTCAGTAAATTTTAACTTATTTTCCAAATTATTCTTTTACTTTCAATCAATTAGTTTGAACAATTTGTTGCATACTGTCCACACACCGTGTAATGTTCCCTTGCATTTGCTACTCCCATTGTAACCAACGGTTCATACATGCAGCCACACCACGACTTATGATTCTACAACCAAATTTGTCCTTCCACAACCACAACTCACTTTATACTTGTCCAATTCTTGCTCATACAATTCAAACACGTCATCATTCCTATATTCGGTTTTTATTTCTCAAACAAACCAGATTACTCCTTGTCGTATGTGTTTATACGACCAAACCATAGTTTTATGGTTTTTAACTTCAACCCATTTGCCCCTGGTCTTACCACCCTGTCATGCTGTATACTCCAACCCTGTCACGTGGTCAGCAATAACAAAAATGATGGCTAGGAAATTCTCTCCACTGATCAAATTTTGGACCAACTTTCTTAGTCAAATACAGCCAAAATATTGTCAAATAAACTAGTTGCTTTTCATTACTGCAATAAACCACATTGCTCCTTGTCGAATACGTTACTCCCTGAAACCACTTGCTTAAAGACCAGTTTTGCCGCTCGTCAAACCAACTTCCTGTATATGTTGTCAAATCCATTCACTTTGTCGGCTCTATCAAAATATCTGCTGCAATAATTAACTATTTCCTTAATCGTTATGTTCTTTTCCTTGCTTGAATAACCCAAAGGGCTCCTTGTCGTACGCCTTACCCAATCAAAGCATAGATTATTAGAATTTACTGGTTCCCACCCATTTTTTAGTTGATGCTCGCAACACCTTGCAATCCTTTTTGATCAAACCCATTCAAATAGTCAATCTGAGAAACAATTTCGTTGAACCGACACAGCCTCGACCAGCTGCTCAAAGAGCCGCCAAATTGAGCACACATCTTTTCGACCAACCACCACACTTTCGGACTCTCAACCAAATAAATAGTCTGTTCCTTATTCCACCAACTACTCCGTCTTCTTTTTCCTAATGTGCACTTTTCTTTTGACCAAATGAACTAACTAATATTAGTCAACTGATTTCTACACAACCACAATTTATTTTTAACTCACATTTTTTTGGACAAACCACCACACTGCATGCTATTTTTATCGTGCATAGCTGCAATAAATACCACTCACCTTTTCAACCAACCACTACACTTTGGGTTATTTATAAATAAATTACTAATGTCTGCATGTGCCGTACTTACTTAAATTACTTCAACCACTCCTTAACGAACAACCTGGTTTGAAAAATTAGCTGCACACTATTCACACAGAACACAATGTTCCCATCCATTTACTACTCCCCTGACCGATTCTCTCCACTCATCAAATTCTGCATCACCTTTCTTCGTCAAATATGCCAAACATATTATGGAATAAATAATTATTTCTTTGATCATACTTCTCTTTTCGTCACTCGAATAAAGCACATTATTCCACCTTTTGCACGACATTTCTCAAAAAAGATCTTAACTTTATTCCTCTTATGTTATAATTGCATCAAATGAATCAATCAATAATGTGGCAGTTAATTCGCTTCAACTATTTTAATATACCATGCAAATCCCCTATTTGACCACATTTTTAAATTGAATATACAAAACTATATGTTGACGAAGATTAAAGCAACACCAATGTAATTCAAGTAGAATCAACCACCGATCATAGTCTTCAACCACAACCAATATTTCCCTTGCGACCACACCTTCACATTCAGTCAATACTTCTCCTTCAACGAACCAATTATGGCCCTAATATTGACCACCACATAACTTTCCCTATTAAATTTTTAGATGTCGTCAAATAACATTGGAATGGATCCCAAATTGCCTCCGACTTTCTACGCTCCATTGCCTAAACACATAGAACACACTTGTCAAATATATTTTTACAAATCATTAAAATTTACACATGAAATCTTTTCCCAAAATTTTATGTTCTACAGATTTTAATCATTCCTACAAAATTATTTCACAATTGTATTCTATGTCTTTCAGTGATCAACCACACAAAATTTGAGCCAATTTCGGATTCATTTCACCCATATTTGACTAGATTTAAAAATTGAACAGAGAAAACTATGCTTGTGATTGCAGACATGGTCATTAACATCATACTAGAATACGACCAGCAATGTCCAAATCATCCTGTTTAGCTGATTCTCTCCACTAATCAAATTATGCTTCACCTTTCTTAGTCAAATACGGCATACATATTGTCAAATAAACCAGTTTTTACAGAATTATTTCACAATTATGTTCTACGTGTTTCAGCGATTAGACATACAAAATTTGGCCCAATTTGTAATTAATTTGACTACTATTTGACCACATTTAAAATTGGACATAGTTGGAAAATCCTATTATTTCATACCTGGAAATTCATTGACACGACATTTTATATACATATTTTCATCATTTCTACAAAATTATTTCACAATTATGTTCTATGTGTTTCAGGAATCAAATATACAAAATTTGAGCCAATTTGTGATTGATTTAACAAATATTTCACCACATTTAAAAATTGCACAGAGAAAACTATCTGCTGACCAGACTTAGACGAACAACAGCCTAATCCAATGAGCAGCCCTGGTCGACAACAAAATGCAAGCCCTGGTCGAATTTCGCAATTGTGTTCAAATCTGATTAAAATTCGACCATGCCTGCTGCACTTCATTCAATTGATTCAACCACTCGCTATTAAATCAGTTGCTCTGAACAATTTGATGCATATTATACGCAAATATTATTTATAAATGACCCAAAATAGAAAAATAACATAAAAATAACTCACAATTTACTAAAATTGCAAAACTAACTTGATAGCATCCAATTAGCAAATTATCACAGGTATGAAACGCAATAAAATCCATCTATTATCTTTTCAATCTTAGAACACTTTTTTCATCTATGAGGCGCAATAGCCATCTTTTTCATCTTCAAATTGCAATACCCACATAACTGCACAAATTGCATAACAAAACCAGTAAGTTAGTTCAAAAATTCTATTATTTCATACTTGGAAATTCTTTGACACGACATTCTATGTGCAAATTTTCATCATTTTTACAAAATTAATTCCCAATTGTGTTCTATATCTTTTAGGGATCAACCATACAAAACTTAACCCAATTTGGGATTAATTTGACCCAATTTGACCACATTTAAAAATTAAACAGAGAAAACTATCTGCCGCTCAAACTTAGAGCAACACTGCAATGACAGCCTGCTCGAACAACCACAGCTAGTCGAAAGGAAACTGCAGAACCTAGTCGAATTTCACAATTCTGTTCGATTCCAAGTAAGATTCGACCATGGGTAACTACGTAGAAACATCTCTCATTCAACCAGCCTACATTACCCTGATCTTGACCAAAACTTAGTTTTCTCTCTCCAATTTTTAAGTGTAATCAAATAAATCTCAAATGAACTCCAAATTGACTCAGATTTTGTGTAGTCCATCCCTAAAACACATAGAAGAGAATTGTGAAATAATTCTGTAGAAATGATGAAAATTTGTGTATAAAATGTCACGTTAAAGAATTTCTAGACATGAGATGATAGAATTTTTCGACTAAACTAAGAGTTTTCTTATGTAATTCCTAGAGTTATGTACCTATTACCGGTCCAACATGAAAAAGATGGCTATCACGGCTCCTAAATAGCAAAGGCGTTTCAAAATTGAAAACATAACAAACACACATTTCTACCGCGTTTCACACCTGTGATGGTTTGCTAATCAGATTCCACTAGGTTAGTTATCCAATTTCACTAAATTTTGAATTATTTTCCAAATTATTTTTTACTTTGCATTATTTATGAATAATTATGTGGTATCTGCAAGCATTGTACTTACTTGACTTTAGTTAAAAGATCCTGTTATTTCATACTTAAAAATTCTTTCACACGACATTTTATGTGCAAATTTTTATCCTTTTTACAACACTATTTCGCAATTGTGTTCTATATATTTCAGGAATTAGCCATATCAAATTTGCGCCAATTTGGAATTAATTTGACTGATATTCTACCACATCTAAAAATTGGACAAACAAAACTATCTACTGCTCAATATTACAACAAGAACGGCCTGCTTGTATCTGAAGCCCTGGTCGAAAGACAACTTCTGGTCGTGGTCGAATTTCAGGATAGTATTCGAATCCGAGTAAGATTTGAGCACCGGTCACTGACTACCAACTCCTCATTCCACCAGATTGCATTTGCCCAATTTTAAACACCAGATAGTTTCTCTATCCAATTTTTAAATGCAGTCAAATAACCGTCAAATGAGCTGCAAATTAGCTCAAATTTTGTATGCTTGAACCCTAAAACACATAAAACACAATTGCAAAATAATTTTGTGCAAATGATCAAAATTTACACATGAAATGTCATGTCAAAGAATTTTCAAGCATGAAATAATAAGATTTTTCAACAAAACTAAGATTTTACTTATGCAATTTCTAGAACTATGTACCTATTGCACCTCCAACATTGAAAATTGAAAAGATAACAAATGTATTTCTATCGAATTTCACACCCACAATAATTTCTTAATCACACACCACCAAGTCAGTTTTGCAATTTCAGTAAATTTTAAGTTATTTTCCAAATTATTATTTTACTTTCAGCAAGTTAGTTTCAACAATTTACTGCAAAATGTCTCCACACAGCACAATGTTCCTTTTCATTTACTACTCCCATCTTGCTCAAACAATCCAAACAAATTGTCATTTCAATATTCGGTTTTTATTGGTCAAACAAACCAAATTCCTCCTTCTCCTATGTATTTGTACAGCCAAACCATGGTTTTTTAGTTTTTTACTTCAACCCATTTGTCCCTGGTCGAACCACCATGTCATGCTCTGTAGTCCAACCCCGTCATCTGGTCACCAATATCAAAAGGGATACCTAGCCGATTCTCTCTACTGATCAAATTCTGGCCCACCTTTCTTACTCAAACACAGCAAACATATTACCAAATAAACCAGTTTCTACAAAATTATTTCACACTTCTGTTCTAACTATTTCCGGAATCAACCATACAATATTTGGCCCCATTTAGAATTAATTTGACCACTATTTGACCACATCTAAAAATTGGACATAGTTGAAAAATCCTATTATTTCATGCTTGTAAATTCTTTCACACAACATTTTATGCCCAAATTTTCATCATTTCTACAAAATTATTTCGCAATCGTATTCTATGTGTTTCAGGAATCAAGCATACAAAATTTTAGCCAATTTGGAATTAATTTGACTACTATTTGACCACATTTAAGAATTGGACAGAGAAAACTATCTGCTGCCCAAACTTAGACCAACAACAGCCTGGTCGAATAAGAAGCCCTCTTCGACAACAAAATGCAATGTCTGGTCGAATTCCACAATTATGTTCAAATCCAATTAAGATTCGACATGGCTGCTATGGTTGCTTTGATTGATTCAACCACTCACTAACCAAAGTAAAAAAATAATATAAAAAATAACTCGCAGTTTACTAAAATTACAAACCAACCTAATAAGACAAGAAAGGTGATGCAGAATTTGATGAGTGGAGAGAATCGGTCAGAGATCTCTTTTGATATTGGTGACTAGGTGGCCGAATTGCAGTGTAGAGGATGACAAGGTGATTTGACCAGGGCGAAATAGGGTTCAAGTAAAAAATGAAAAAGCTATGGCTTCATCGTATAATGCAGACAACAAGGAGCAATCTGATCTGTTTGACTAATAGAAATAGAATATTGCAATGACTGTGTATTTCTATTGTTTAAGCAAGAATTGCATAAGTATAAAATGAGCTGTGGTCGTCAAAGCACAAATTTGGTTGTAGAAGCATCAGTTGTGGTGTGCCTACATATACGAAGCGTGGGTCATAATGGGAGTAGTAAACAGAAGGGAAACAATCCAAACACATCGTCATTCCAATATTCGGTTTTTATTGATCAAACAAACCAAATTCCTCCTCCTCCTCTGTGTTCTACAACTAAACCATGCTTTTTTCGTTTTTTACTTCAACCCATTTGTCCCTGGTCGAACCACCCTGTCACACTCTGTAGTTCAACCCCATCATCTGGTCACGAATATCAAAAGAAATACCTAGCCGATTCTCTCTACTGATCAAATTCTGGCCCACCTTTCTTAGTCAAATACGGCAAACATATTATCAGATAAACCAGTTTCTACATCTAAAAACTGGACATAGTTAAAAAATCCTATTATTTCATGCTTACAAATTCTTTCACACAACAATTTATGTCCAAATTTTCATCATTTCTACAAAATTATTTTGCAATTGTATTCTATGTGTTTCAGAAATCAAGCATACAAAATTTTACCCAATTTGGAATTAATTTGACTACTATTTGACCACATTTAAAAATTGGATAGAGAAAACTATCTGCTGCCCAAACTTAAACCAACAACAGCCTGGTTGAATGAGAAGCCCTGTTCGACAACAAAATACAATGCCTGATTGAATTCCACAATTGTGTTCAAATCCAATTAAGATTTGACCATGCCTGCTATGCTTGCTTCGATTAATTCAACCACTCTATTGGATGACTTAGCCTAAAAAATTTAGTGCAAACTATCTGCGAATACTATTTAGATATAACCAAACTAAAAAAATAATGTAAAAAATAACTCACAATTTGCTAAAATTACAAAACCAACTTAATAGGATACAATTAGCAAATAATCGCAGATATGAAACGCAATAAAATGCACCTGTCATCTTTTCAATCTTGAAACACTTTTTCCACGTACAAGCCACGATAACCACCTTTTTCATCTTGGAGCCGCAATACCCACATAACTCTACAAATTACATAACAAAAACCTTAGTTTAGTTAAAAAAATCCTATTATTAAATACTTATAAATTCTTTCACACAACATTTTATGTGCAAATTTTCATCATTTCTACAAAAATATTTCCCAATACTGTTCTATATCTTTCAGCGATCAAGCATACAAAATTTGACCCAATTTGGCATTAATTTGACCTCTAATTGACCAGATTTAAAAATTAAACAGAGAAAACAATCTGCTGCTCAAACTTAAGGCAACAGCGGCCTAGTCGAACTAGGCCAGCTGATAAAAAAAAAATGCAACTTGTGGTCGAATTTTACAATTGTCTTCGATCAACTCCTCTCATTCGACCAGACTGCATTGACCTATTTTTTACTAGAATTTTTCAACCATGAAATACTAGAATTTTTCAACAAAACTAAAACTTTTCTTATGCAATTTCCACAATTATATACGTATCACACCTCCAAGATGGAAAAGATGCCTATCACAGCTCCTACATGGAAAACGTGTTTGAAGAATGAAAAGATAATAAACGCATTTTTATCACGTTTCACACCCACAATAATTAACTGATCTCATCCCACCAGATTACTTTTGCAATTTCAGTAAATTTTAACTTATTTCCCAAATTATTCTTTTACTTTCAACCAATTAGTTTGAACAATTTGCTCCATACTGTCGGCACACAGTGTAATGTTCCCATGCATTTGCTACTCCCATTGTAACCAACGGTTCGTACATGCAGCCACACCACAACCTATGATTCAACAACCAAATTTCTCCTTCCATAACCACAACTTACTTTATACTTGTCCAATTCTTCCTCAAACATTTCAAACACGTCATCATTCCTATATTCGGTTTTTATTTCTCAAACAAACCAGATTACTCCTTGTCGTATGTATTTATACGACCAAACCATAGTTTTATGATTTTTTACTTCAACCCATTTACCCCTGGTCTTACCACCCTGTCATGCTCTATACTCCAATTTATGATGGTGACAACTTTGTCTTCATTACTCTTATGTGGGGTGCAGTTATTGTTGAGGGTGATTGAGATAAGACAAGAAAGATTAGTTAGCTCAGTTAATACTGCCTCACGTATTTTGTGTTGGTTTTGTTTTACTTGCTTCCTTGCGTTGCCTCTGTGTACTGGGTATACTGTTGTTCGTGTGTTGACGCTGCGTTGACCAGATTGCTATGTATGTGCTGCGTTTTGCCTTTGCCCAGCGTTTTGTCTTTGCCCACGACCGGCTTGAAAATAATGATTAAGGAAATAATTAATTATTGCACCAGATGTTTTGGTAGAGCCGACATAGTGAATGGATTTGACGACATATACAGGAAGTTGGTTTGAGTGACCCAAAGTGTTCCTTGTCGTACGCCTTATCCAATCAAAGCATAGATTATTGGAATTTACTGCTTCACACCCATTTTTTAGTTGGTACTCGCATGACCTTGCAATCCTTTTTGATCAAACCCATTCAACTCGTCCATCCGAGAAACAATTTCGTTGAACTGACACAGCCTCGACCAGCTGCTCAAACAGATGCCAAACTGAGCACACACCTTTTTGACCAACCCCCCCACTTTCGGACACTTAACCAAACAATTAGTCTCTTCCTTATTCCACCAACCTACTAATTTCCACACAACCACAATTTATTTTTAACTCACATTTTTTTGGACAAACAACCACCCTCCATGCTAATTTTACCATTCATAGCTGCAATAAACGCTACTCACCTTTTCAACCAACCACTACACTTTGGGTTATTTATAAATAAATTACTAATATCTCCATGTGCCCTACTTGCTTAAATTACTTCAACCACTCCTTAATGAACAACCTGATTTGAAAAATTAGCCGCATACTATCCACACAGAACACAATATTCCCTTCTGTTTACTACTCCCATTTTGACCCACACTTCGTATATGCAGCCACACCACAACTGATGCTTCTACGACCAAATTTGTCCTTCGACGACCACAGCTCACTTTATACTTGTGCAGTTCAATCAAAATACACAGTCATTCCAATATTTTATTTCTATTAGTCAAACAGATCAGATTGCTCCTTATCGTGTGCATTATACGACCAAGCCATAGCTTTTTCATTTTTTACTTGAACCCTCTTTCCCCCTCGTCAAACCACCCTGTCATCCTCTACACTGCAATCCGGCCACCTACTCACCAATATCAAAAGAAATCTCTGACCGATTCTCTCCACTCATCAAATTCTGCATCACCTTTCCTGCTCAAACATGCCAAACATATTATCAAATAAATAATTATTTCTTTGATCATACTTCTCTTTTCGTTACTCAAATAAACCACATTATTCCTTGTCAAATACGTTACTCACTCAGACCACTTCCTAAGACACCATTTTTTCCCCTCCTCAAACCAACTTCCTATGTACTTCGTCGAGTCCATTCACTTAGTCCACTATATCAAAACATCTGCTGCAATAATTAATTATTACCTTAACCGCTCTTTTCTTTTCCTTCCTTGAATAACGAACGCCTTATCGAGTCAAAGCATACATTTTTGCAATTTATTCCTTCACACCCATCTTTTTTTTACTGCTCAGATGACCTCCCCATGCTTTTTGATCGAACCCATAGACTGGTCAATCCAATAAACAATTACCTTCGCCTGACACACCCTCGACCAACTGCTCAAACACCCGCCAAATTGAGCAGCCACCCTTTCGACCAACTGCCACCCTTTCGAACACTCGCCCAACCAACTAGTGTCATCCTTATTGCACCAACCACCCCGTCTTCTTTTTCCTAATATACACTTTTTTTGACCAAATACAGCACGTTACATACCATTTTGACCCTGCATACTTGCAATAGACGCTATCCACCTTTTCAACCAACCAACACAGTTTCGAATAGTCGACCAAACAACTAATCTGCTCCTTATTCGACCAAGCACTCCATCTTCTTCTTTCTTATAATATGCACTTTCCTTTTGACCAAATATACTGACTAATATTAGTCAGCTGATTTGCACACAACCACAATTTACTTTTAAGCCACATTTTTTTGACATATTAGCACGCAATACAAAACTCCTCAATATTCTCTTCCCATCCCAACGTAACTGTTCTTCAACCAATACAAAACTCCTCATATCGACCATATCTTCAAACTTCCTTACAGCGCACCAACCACAGCTCGAGGCCGCTCCTTCGGCCACACATGTTTGACACCAAATTTATGACTCCACCGACAAAACTGTTCGACTCCAAAACTAATCCTCACACCATAACACCACTCCACTACATCCCTTATTTTCACCCACATCAAATTGACTGTATATATTAGGTCACAATTTAATCTTATACATTATGTAATTACAACATATAAATTAAACTAAACAATATACCTTTTACACATACCCACAAAACTTTTATTATTCCACATACCATTACAATAAAAAACTACACACATAGCACCAATAGATTTTTAAAAACTACACGCATAGTACCAACTAATTTTTTCCCAATATGTTACCATCTATAGATATCTTTTCTCAATACCCGCAGCAACGCACGGGCCCCGGCTAGTTTTGTTTATTATACTAATTAGAACTTAACCATATAGTTTTACTTGGTGTCAATTAACTAATAGATCAGAAATTGCACAATCGTCATAGTCCTTGTTTATTTTCTATATTACAGTTTAGTTTTTACAAACCTACAAACTGCTAAATTCTTCCAGGAAGCTTCAAATACAAATCAGCTTATATAGTCAAAGTACTTTACCTATTTTATATATGTTTGTTTTCAGAATTTAGATCAAATTCAACATCGAAAGCCTAATATTCGATCCTTTAGCTATTTTTGAAAACCCTAATTGTACTTTACCCTAATTATCGTTTTCGAAAACCCAATTAGCTCAATTCCTAAGTGGTTTTCTCTTGAATTCTTCTAAAACCTTAAGACTTGTTATGCCTGCATACCAATCCTAAAGTTTCCTAGTTAATTTAGTTCATTTAATCACTTTTCTTGATTTAGTCCAATTTTATCATCAATCTGTCTTTTTTTTAATCCAAAAGCTAGAAAGGACTAGATTCTCTAATCCGTTTCCAAATTCGAATCAGACTGATTGGTCGTATCCTTTACACTATTCAACACAAGTTTTCCTTCTACAGCAAGTTCCGAATCGACCCCAGATTAAAGATATTCGCATTTTAGCTATTTTCAATAATAAAATACTATTTTACCCTGTTTTTGTTTTTGTCTTCCATTTGTAGTTCTCGTGATCCGATTTATCTAATTCAACCAGTGTACCAACCTAATTATAAGTTAACCTAGATTTTAAATACTTATATATATATATATATATATATATATATATATATATATATATATATATATATATATATATATATATTAGTTAAGTGTTACAGACTTATTTTTGGTTGATAATGTATTTCGTATGTGTTTGCAACTAGGACCTGAGACACCCTCCGCGGAGGAACCAATTCCCGAGATCGTGTAAGAGGATCCACTCGTAGAAGGACAAGGCAAGTCGATTGACTTTGATCATTTTGAACTTAGTATGGTATATTATAATGATATAATATTTATGAATCTATTCATGAACAGTGACTACTGCGTCTAAGTAATAAATTAGTAAACAACTGGTGGGTAGAATTAATTATAGCCATGTCACAAATAAATCATGAGTCTAAACACCTTGAGATAGTAAGATTAATGATAGAAATTTTAGAAATTCCGTTATGCAGTTCAAGTATATTGTAAATTAATAATTATTCTAGTAAAAAAGTAATTCGTGCACCATGCTACAACTAAATGTTCGGGTGAGATGGGATTGAAGTGATGATGGTGCATGATGCATGATAAGTGCTAACTTGATAGCGTTTTTACCCTAGGTTTAGTATTGAAAACGTGCAAAATCATGCTTAAAACTCCTTGATCCGATTGAGATATAGACAGGCTTCGACTATACTCGACCAGATACTATATATGTGGAATATGGGATCTTACTAGGAATTACCGAAACCCAAGTTGATCGAAAACACAGTTCAAAAGAATTGTACAACTCTTTATTGAAAAGAGGAACTTGTACACGTCAAACGTTGATCGCACTCTGTAACATCCCTGTTTTCGCTATCTTTTCTGCTTGCCAGTCAGCATATTTTCTTTGGAATCCCTGATGTCTCAACCCTATATTGATCTTAGGTATGCCACTACCTTAACCTAAAAAGTTAGCAGCTAAACTTCATCTCCCAGATCATTTTCACATTTCAGTCCAAAAGTGCTTTAATTTAGTCCTTTCAGAATTTTCAAAAAGCCCGAAAAAGCTAAAAGTCCCAGATCATCTTCAAATTCAAATCTGATCAAGTGATTATATTTCTTTCACTTTTCTGAACATTTCCCCTTCTGGAAGAATTCCAGAATCTCAACCGAAACCCTAGTTTCAGCCCCGACAAAAGTTTCAAACCCTAATTACCCTATTTTACCCTATTTTCGATTTTTGTCAAAACCACTAGATCTTATCAGATTTCACCATTTTTCCTTCTGGATGAGTCTAAGACATTTAGTAACACTCATCTGCAAAGTCAAAATTCAAATCAGCCCTTCAGATTTCCAGAATTGCAAATAGGCCCAAGTTCCCGAACCAAAATCCTCGCAGTTTAGTCCAAACCTTCACAAGTGAGTCCAAAACCTTGCAAACAAGCCCCTGGCCTTTTCTTCGACCACGACCAGGAGACCGCGTGCACGACCGCGACCAGAGCAATTCGACCAGCGCCCCGCAGCTTTGCCTCGCCGCCGAACTCGTCGCCGGCGAAGTTCCCCGCGCTGCCACCATAGCAGCCACGTAGCCACCGCCGCGCACAACTGTACCACCACTGTGGAGCACCTCACCCGCGCTGTGCCGTGTTCTTCTCCGCGCGCGCGCGTTCCTGCTGTTGTCAGGAGCTTTACGCCACATGGTTGCCATCCCGGAGATCGCTATCTCGCCGTCCTGACAAAATCCTGATTCCGCGCGATACCCCATCTCTGGCAGAGCTCCCGCCATGTCCCGATATGCCTCGTTGACCGCTCCAGCGCCAGAAGATATCTCACCGGCGATTGCTGCAACTCCCGAGAGCTCAACCCCGCGGCTATATAAGGCCCCCTTCGCCCAACATCTCTTCACACACCATCCCGCAACTGCAAGCCTTAGCCTCCACCACCAGAGAACAATCCAGTTCATCAGCGCCGCCGCGAAGACCTTCTTCCCCGGCGAGCTGCTTCTGAAGCTCACGGCGCCAGCTTCGCCCGTAGCTTCCCCCTCCAAACCAACACCACCAGTAAGGTCCCCTCATCCCTCTGTGTGTTTCATAGCCGTTAATTGACCCCCGGTGAACCTCAACGCCGGCAATCACCGGAAAAGCCGTGATCCCCTGTTCCCCTAATGCCGAGTGATTCAAGCCAAAATGATCCTCGTGCCAGTAGAGAATAATGATCAGTGAGCTAGGAGGAACAAGCCTGTAAGTTTGGAATCGCCAATTTTGCCCCGAGCGTCGAAATCCCATGTTCGAGCCTCGGCAGTTCGCCGGAGAACACCGCCGTTCTTCTCCAGCCATTCTCTGGAAAAATTGAGTACACCCGTAGCTTTGTGATGACCCCTAGATGCTTCCCGAGCGTGGAATTAAGTTCAAATGCCCTGGAACGAAAACGCCCAAATCGGTGCCTTCGTCTTCGGCCCCGATCGCCGGAGTTCGTTTTCCGGCCAAACCAGCCGATGAAACCTTGTCATCTAGCTAGCCTCAACCCCCTGAGCAATTTACTCCACTGGCTCGAACCCTGAATCGGCCTAGATCAAAAGTTATGATCATGCCAAGATTACTGTCCAGTGATTCAGGCACCGTGTTTGCTCACCAGATTTGGCCACCTTCCGGCCACTTTCTGCCCTTGAGCCTGTTGAGAGTTTTGTAGCTGTTATCAAGGCCTAAACCCCAGACAAAGTTGTGCACCAATTGGAGTCCTGAGTCAAAAGTTATGCAATGCCCTAGTTTCTGGCCATGTCTAGCACTATGTCAGTGCATGTCCACCAGTGGCATTAGATGATTTAGACTTGTTACATTTGAGCAATTGAAATGCCACTTTGTCCACTAAGCCTTTTGAGCCATGTTCTACAATATCTTCTATTGTCACATCTCCAGAAAACAAACCTAGAACCAATTTAGGGCTATGTCAAGCCATGAGCCGAATGTCAGCCCTTCGACATTCAAGTCCTTTTGAGCCCATCTCTTCGATCAATGTCAAGTGACCTTGTCCAAACCCTTATCCCTGCATGCATGATATATTTACATAATATTTTCTAGTGCTTGTATGCTTATATAGTGTGTATGTGTTGTTTGTATCCGCCGTGGAACCAGACGTTGAAGGAACAGAGGAGATCTTCGAGGATTCATCTGAGTAGCTAGACCCAAGTCTCAAACCCTTGATCATGTCTAGCCTAATATTTTGAAATGAAGTATGTTAACTGTTTTCAAGTATATGCAGGCCTTAGGTTCAAATAAGAGTTATGTTTTAATGAAATGATAGATATGACCTAAATAATTGTAAAGCCCCTTTTGTGATTGATTATCCATGCACCCTTGTCACCCTAGAATATCATGCTTAGGCGATGCTATGCTCAAGATTATATGATAAATGTTGAATGGTCACATATGAGAAAAGCATATTCAAAACCCTTTTTGTGAAAGAAAATGTGATTGGAATCGATAGTGAGGATGGTTTGATTGGATGGTGCTGTGTGCGCACTGGGAATGTGAAAGACTCCTCACTAGAGATTCATAAGGACTAGAACCTTGTGTTGTGCTTCTATGCGGCATGAAAAACGTACCAACCACTTGCCCGGTTATGGGACGAGCGCAACTTAGTAGCTTTCTTTAGTATTAGCTCTTCCCTGCAATGGTTGTCGATCCAGTGTCTTGCGAGAACTGGTGGGCCGCAGAAGGCCATGAGTGATGTGAGTTCAGAAAAATCATGAGAGCAAAAGGTGGAAAGAAGGAAGACGCCCTATGCCAGATTAAGTCGTGCGCGACTGTAATCAAGAGAGGCTATGTGTCTTGCGAGAACATAGACCCAGGCTAGGAAGTAAGGCAGTGGGGAGGACCCACAACGGTACTTAAAGACTTGACTGTCTATTTACCGGGCAGGGAATAGTTAATGCTAGGACTGTAAACTGTTGTGTCATCTCGGCCTTGTCATATGCGTGAAAGTCGCATGGAGAGGTACCGACTTGAAAGCCGAATGATCGGTGGATTAAGGTGGTACACCTTTGCAAAGTTTAAAAAGTATCGGATACTCTGAGCTCCCAGGTTATGGAGTCTGCGCGCTGTGGATTCTATTCACATCGATGCAGCACAAGTAGCTTTTGGAAGGTTTTTCACAAAATCTGAGTAAAGTGGTGACTCATGAAAGACCGCCACACACAACATTTTCTGAAAGCCTAGCTTAGGAATTGAAAAGCCTTGCTTTTGAAAATAAAGGTCTTTTCTCCAAAGACTAAGTGTAAAAATCTATTCTATGTACTTATATAAAGCCAAAGAGCTATTCTTTGAGAAATTTCCCCCATCAACACATACTTGCATTCTTATTTGGGACTTGTTGAGCACCATGTGGACAATGTGCTCACCCTTGCTTTTACAAACAAATTTAGAAGAAGGATTCGTCGACCCTGAATCTTATGGTCTTGAACCCAATGTGGAACAAGAAGAAGAAACTGAAGACCAAACTTGTTAAAGGGTTATGTACCAAGGTGGAGTCAGATGTGGAGAAGGCCCGTACACCGCTGCTGTAGAAGAAGAAGGCCGATGAAGTCTTTTTGTTTGTTATTGTTGTTTTATTCTGTGCCGACCTTTGTGTCGAAAACTCCTTAATTTGTATCAACATTTAAATGCGTCATTTTGGCGCTAAGTTATTGTAATGTTTGTCCTTGTGATCAGCACTTGTTTTTAATTACTCGCATTTTTATATAATGCATCTTGTTGTTGTCAGCTGCAATGTACCTTTTCTGAGTGCAACCCACCTGGGCGGTTGCCACCGGATTCCTCAAATGAGGGTCCCACACACTCGATCTTACATCACTGAACTATTCGATCTGATCTACTATGAGTTAGATCATATATGAGGTAGCTAACCAGGTAGATAATCTATCTATCCTATTATAAGGTATTTATAGTCCAATCGATTGAGATCATATCAGACTCGACAACTAACTAAGCCTAGTCATATCAGACTCAATTATATAAACTATATCAGACTACTAATCGACCAGGCAGAGTTCAAATCCTTACCGTATTCGACCTGCTAAACTGCTGAGATCCTCCTAGATCATGACTCCCCTGTTGAGAAAGAGCCAGCTCCCATTGGTGACCAACTCGATCAAAACTGGAGATGTGGAAATTGAGATTGACCAACTTCACGAGTATACCACTTGGCTACTTGTGTACGTTGATCTTTATGTCCCACTCGAAAAGACTATCGCGTACTGCTTCTGGTGGTCGTCATCTTCTTTTCCAAGATCACATCTTCACAAAGAGGTTTTTCTCATTGATAGACCAAGTCTTCAACGTATGATGTTATGGTACTGGCTCATCATCCAGCATTGAAGGTTCGAAGAGTTTGAGGTGCTCAACATTGACAACCGAGTAAATATCCATGTACGGAGGTAAGTCGAGCTGCCTCTTCTCCCGTAATAGTCTTCTTACAAGGTATGAGAACTATCATCTTAGAGAATCGATCAACGACCACAAAGAGATAGCCGTTGCTACGTCGGGTCTTAGGCAATCCTCCCAAGAAATCCATGGATATGCTTTCGCATGGTCGTGACAGAACTGGCAAAGGAGTGTACATACCTAATTTTTGGTTTGTCAGTTTTGAGATAGTGCAAAGACCACAACCTTGAACAAAACTAGTCACATCCTGCTGTATTCGCGGCCAGAATACATGTCGATGAAGATTTTGCAATGTCTTCGTAACCCCAAAGTGACCAGCAACTTTCGATCTATGTGCTTCTCATAGCCACTGTATTCGAGGTGCTCCACGAGGTATGCAAAGTAAATTGCCTTTGTATAAGAGTCTGTCTCGATGAACAAATTCTGTAGGTTTCCCTATTTCGAACTCAGTCAGTACTGATAAAAAATTAGGATCTTCACTGTACATGATAGCATAATTTTCGTAACATGATGGCTCGATCTGCATGAACACCGATAAACAGAGGGCAGTAACTAGTGGTCGTGACAACATATCAGCCAATTTGTTGTGTACTCCCTTCTTGTACTTAATCACTAGGTTGAACTGCTGCAGATACGACATCTACTTCATGTATTGGGCTTGCTGTAGCTTGGATTGAGTTTGCAAATATTGCAAAGGTTGGTGGTCGATGTGGACAACAGTCTCTTTACCCAAAAGGTAACATCGCCAATGTTTTACAACCTAATGTAGTGCATGTTGCATCTAGGCTCTTTTTGGGTTGATTTTGATTATTGATGACATTAAGTGTCTTGGACTAATCTTGTCTTTGAGCTATTTGTATGCAGTGTCATCCGAGGTCGCAGTCCAAGGACGCGAGCCAAGGTCGCAATGTCGCCCAGATCTGCAGGTCGCGAGCCAAGGTCACCCGAGGTCTGGAGCCAAGATCACAAGCGCAAGGTCGCTAAAAAGGAAGCAGCAAAGACCTAAGGTAAGTGCTTGTTTATTGTACTGGTCTCAGAGTTTGGAGTTTGACTGGATTTTATAAGAAATTCTTTTTTAGTTTAAACCGTACTATTAAGAGGGGTTGCAAAATCTCTTTTAGTTCCGGCAAAAAAATGAGAAACTCTTAGGTCATATATTGCATTCACATTCATTCACAATCTTAGTCAAGAATCTCAAAGAGGACTGAAACTGGTCATCCGAGTGCTGTTTATTAGATTAGGTATTGTTCATTCGACCAGTAGTCACACGAGTACTATTCATTTGACTAGACATTATTCATTCACTGTTTATTTGATCAGTTACTGTTTATACGACCAGTAATACTGTTCATTCGACCAGAGGTTCCAATGGCTATTTACCCGTTAGAGGTCGAAGCTAGCTGTTAGCTGGCCTGATTTCTTTCCTTATTCGACTTAACGGCTAGCTGAGATGTTGGGCTATAAATAAAGGTGTTTTGAGCAGTATTTACACACATCTCAAGCTACATTCCCATACACTTTTTTGAGCAATCTCTGTACACACCTTTGAGCATCTTTTCTATACATTTTGAGCAGTTTTTAGAAAAAGTTTTTGAGCAGTTTCTGTTCATTTTTTATTAATTTTTAAGCAGTTTTTTTAACATAGTTTTGATCAATTTTTACAAAATTTTTCAAACAGATTTTTTATCAGTTTTATAAACAATTTTGGAACTGATTTTTGATCAGTTTTACAAACACTTTTGAGCAGATCTTTGAGCAGTGTTTGAGCAGATTTTTGAGAAGCTTCTATTCACATTTTTTATCAGTTTTATAAACACTTTTGGACATACTTTGATCAGTGTTTATAAACATTTTTTTAGCAGTTTTTCTAAAGAACCAATAGATATATTTTTGATATACACTTGAGCCCAAGTGCTAAAATCTTGATCTTTTGATCAAGTATCATTCATTGTAATTGAGAGAGATATTCTGAGAGCATTCATTTGCATCATTTGCATCCTTAGAAGTTTCTCGGTATTTGTTGGGGGTCAAGAGAAGATCTTGCAACTTGTTACTCTTGGTGAATGCCCTCACCTAGACGGTTTGGAGGCGTGGCCGTTAACCTCTCCATTAACAGAGGTTGTTGGAGAAGCTCGGTATATTTTGTGAAAGGCATCAGAGCTCGCCTATCCGTAATAGATAAGAAGCAATCTTAGTGAAAAATATCCTTCGTGGATATTGAAGCAAGACTCATTCATTTGAGTGCTTCAACGAGCAGTAGGGGAGAGCGGGCGAGTCTCCGAGACCTCGGGATAAATGACTGTGCTTGTCTTTCTTACTCTTTCTCAGTGCAAAATATTATTAAATTGTTTCAGTTTATTTGCTCTTAGTTTTTTCCTTGCAAAAATTGTTTTAGTCAAAAAGTTTTAAAGCCTCCTATTCACCCTCCTCTAGTCGGCATCCTCGATCCTACACGTGGTATCAGAGCATGGACTCTCATTTATTGGCTTTACCACCTAGAGAGTAAGGATGGACTCGATAGAGGATTTTGGTTTGATTGCTCCTCACTTTGATGGCTCACATTATTTTCATTGGAAGATTATTATGAGCACTTATTTTGAGGCATTGAGTTTAGATTTATGGAGTTTAGTGGAGATGGGTGTGACTTATTCTTTGATTTTGGATAAGGATATTCTCCTCTTAAATACAAAGGCTAAAGATATGCTTCTTAGATCCCTTAGCCATGATGTGCTTGAACTAATGAGTGAGTGTTCGACCGCTCACGATGTTTGGACAACCCTTGAGTCTATCTTTGAGGGCACATCTAGTTTTGAGCACGCTAAGATGCGCTTCTTGATGTGACACTATGAGGCACTTGTGATGTTGGAGCATGATACACTCTCCACCATATATGATCGCTTGATCAAAATCACAAATAAGCTCAAAGCCCATGGCGCTAATATTTCCAATCTAGACATTTGTAGGAAATTGCTTAAGGTGTTACCGGAGGATCACTACGTAGACTTCATTACCACTCTTGCAAACGGTGACCTCTCCGACACTTCACCGAGCGAGCTCATTGACATGCTTATGTCAAATGAGGCTATGTCTAAGGAGAAGGACATACATTCCACCTCCGAGCATATTAAGAATGATGATTTCATTGCGGAGAATCAGGAGCTTTCTAGCAAACTCAAGACGTCATCGACTTGGTTCGCCTAAGAAAGACAAAGGCGAACTCTTGCAAGAAGAGTTCAAAGAAAGAAAGAAAGAAAGCGTCAAGATAAAAGTCTTCATCTCACGGCAAATCTATATGCCTTATGGCATGTGACTCGATGGTATCAAATACTAACTTCTCCAATGATGAGCTTATGGATATGATTGTAGAGTTAAATGACTTGCTTGGCAATATGAATAAAAGTTTTTGCACTTTAAAGAATAACTTCTCATCCTTGAAAGTGCAATTTCAAGAGTTGAAAAGCTCTTATGATTCTTTGCTTGCCAAGGAAACTATTAGCTCCACAATTACCTTAGATGATAGAGTTGCTTGTGACTTGCTTATTAGCTCCACACTAGTCACATACTTCCACTTCACATGCTAGCACCTCTTGTAATGACTGAAGTGTTAATTCATGTTTGGACTCAAATGCTAGCTTTATGGACACTAGTACTTCATGTGATAATTTGTCTATTGATTCATTTATTGATTCACATGCTTGTACGGTTGATACTAGTAACTCATACCATGATTTATCTAGTGACTCATCTTTATGCCATGGTGTTTGTACTAGTTGCTCCTCATTTGATATGTCTAGCTCATTTAGTGATTCTATTATTATGCCTCCTAGTTTATCTACTTGTGATGATATGCCGTCATGTTCTCATTCGCATCATGTTTCATGTGTTAACACGGTATCATCTCATGAACATAAAATTGAAAAGGATAAACTTAAGACTAAAATAAATAGATTGAGTCATGACCTTACTAGATATCATATGAGTAGCACTATGCGTGTTAAACATAGATATTCATTTAAAAAGGGGAAATTAAATCATGCTCACTCATCTAGTAAGAGGCATCACATATTTCACCGCACTCATACTATTTCATTTGTAAAGCCCTTTCGAACTTCATGTTTTGCATGTCACTTAGTAGGCCAACATTCGCATGAGTGTGTATCTAACTCTTTCAGAGTTGGTTCTTTTGACTCTTATTTGATTTCTTGTTCTAGAAGGGGTTTAATTGCAAAATTTGTTGATTTCCGTTTTCAAAAACTTAAAGATAGAGCCGTTTGGGTACCAAAAGACTTATGCAACAAGACTAGAGGGCCTCGTATGGTTTGGATACCTAAAAAGACTTGACTCTTGATTGGAAAATCCTTTTTGGAAAATTCTTTTTGAAAAATATGTGTCATGCATTGAAAATTATTTCTGCAAATTTTTATTTCAATTGAATTTGATTTGAGCAACATTTTATTTTTCACAAATCAAATCTGAAATCTGCAACTTCAGACTTCCTGTAGTTTTTGACTGATTTTTCATATCTCTAAATTGGTTGGCTATTTGAAGAAAGTTTCTACATGATATTTTATCTTCTTTGATTGGTCTTTACTGTTCATTTATTTCAAAATTTCTGTAAATCATTTGCATGTTTTTCAAGTGCCTTTACATGTGTAAATTAATTTACTCAAAACCTGAAATATGAAACTTTCAATCTGGTCAACATTTGTCTTTTTCATATCTAGTCGTTGGCTTAGATTTTGGCTTCACTGTAAGAAGCTAACTTGTTCCTCATTATCTCATTTATCTCCAGAATTTCTTTTGGAATTTTCGGAACTTTGGTACGTATGTTTCTATGATTATAAAGAAGCCAAAGTGTTTGAGAAAATTTTCAGTCAAATTGGATGTCAATCTCTCATTCCTTTCAAATAACTAAAAATTTGAATCTTGGATCTTCATGGAAAATGTTTGTATTGATGTTATTTATCTCTATGCAACTTTCCATGATTTTTTTATGCTTCTTTGGATGGCTTCTCAATCCTTCTTGATTATCTTTGTTTTAGGCCATAAAGAGGGGGAGTTCATGACCTTTATTTTGTTTTTGATTCTTGTTGAACTTTGTTTATTCACCAATAGGTCATTTCTATATCTTGCACATAATTTATGACCTAACTTGGATGATTATTCCTCTCATAGTCCTTGTTTCATCAAATCTCCATTTTGGCGGAATTGATGGATTTTGATTTATGCAAAATTTCTTGAAATTGGAGCACATGTTTGAATGGGTTATCGATTTGAGTATTCTTTGTGGAGATTTGAGCTCTTCCTTAGGTCATATACTTTTTTCCTATTTTTTTGTGACCTAAAATTGTTTTGTCAAAGCTTTTTATGGCATACCTTTCATTTGTATGTTTTTGGTGATTAATGCCAAAAAGGGGGAAGAATTTTGTGAGGATTAAAATTGTTATTTCCTATTGATCATTACAAATTGAGCTTGGTATGAACGTCTTAGAGACTTTATTATTTCAAAAGGTTTCAAAATTGGGAAGGTAGACACAATGCTATTTACAAAAATGATTGAAAAAGACCTTTTTGTATGTCAAATATATGTTGACGATCATATTTAGGTCTACTAATGAATCTTTTTGTCATGAGTTTGGAGATATGATGTCTAGAGAATTTGAGATGTCAATGATTGAAGAGCTAAGCTTCTTCCTTGGACTTCAAATCAAGCAACTCAGGAACGGAACGTTCGTGAGTCAAACCAAGTATGTGAAGGACTTACTCAAGCACTTGGCGATGGAAGATGCTAAAGCCATCAAAACTCTCATGGCCACTAATGGACATCTCGATATGAACAACAACGGAAAAGCGGTTGATTCTAAACTTTATCGATCTATGATTGGTAGCTTACTCTATCTTACCGCATCTAGGCCCGACATCATGTTTAGTATTTGCTTATGTGCTAGATTTCAATCGTCTCCTAAGGAATGTCATTTGATTGCTTTTAAAAGAATCCTTAGGTACTTGAAATGCTATCCAAATATAGGACTTTGGTACTCTAATGATGCAAATTTTGAATTAATTGGTTACTCAGATTCAGATTATGTGGGGTGCAAAATTGATAAAAAAAGCACATCTGGTAGTTGTCAACTTTGGGGAGATCACTAGTCTCTTGGTCATCTAAGAAACAAAATTCCATAGCTCTCTCCACCGCCAAAGCAGAATATGTTTCAGCGAGTAGTTGTTGTGCTCAAATTTTATGGATGAAGCAAACCCTTTTGGATTATGGAATATCTTTTGACAAAGTGCCACTCTTGTGTGATAATGAAAGTGCCATAAAGATTGCAAACAATCCCGTTCAACATTCTAGAACAAAGCATATTGATGTTAGGCACAATTTTATAAGAGATCATGTGGTAAAAGGGGACATAGATGTGAATTATGTAAGAACTGACTTGCAGCTAGCAGACATCTTCACCAAACTTTTAGATGAGACCAGATTTTGCTTTCTTAGAAGTGAATTGAATATTATTGATATATCAAATGCAAGTTAAATGTCTGCTTTGCTGTCCTCCCGCCTTTTTGTGCTTGATGTCAAAGGGGGAGAGCTTAGGGAGAGATTTGGACCTGGCTTATTTTGATACTATTTGATCCAGTAGAGGTATAGACGGGCTTCGTCTATATACGACCAGATGCTAATATGCGGAATAACAGGATCTTACTTGGAAATACCGAAACCCAAAGGTTGATCGAAAAAACACAGTTCAAAATATAGCACAACTCTTTATTGAAAAGATGGATCTTGTACACATCGAACAATAAGACGCACTTGCCTACGTCTAGGAACTATGTATGCTAGACTCGATCTGATCTATGCAAATGTAGATAACTAGGTAGCTAATCTATCTATCTTATTACAAGATATTTATAGTCCAATCGTATGAATATGTATCAGACTCAACGACTAACTAAACTTAATCGTATATGACTCAATTATATATATATATATATATATTATATCAGATTACTAACTGACTCGGATGACCAGACAGAGTTCGAATCTCATTCGACCTGCTGACACGTTCGACCTAAAGATCCACCCAGATCATGACTCCCTTGTTGAGAAGGAGCCAACTCCTGTTGCGACCATGTGATCAAAGCTGGAGATGTGGAAATTGAGATTGACTATCTTCACGGGTGTACCACTTTGCTACTCGTGCACGTTGATCTTTCCGGCCGATTCGAAAAGACTCTAGGGTACCGCTTCTAGTGGTTGTCACCTTATTCTCCAAGATCATGTCTTCACAAAGAGGTTCTTCTCGTTGATAGACTAAGTCTTCAATAGATGATACTATGGTATCTGGCTCATCATTCAGCATTGAAGGCTGAAGAGTTTGAGGTGCTCAACATTGATAACTGAGTAAATATCTATGTACGGAGATAACTCGAGCTGACAAGCATTAGTAGCAATATTTCGCAAAATACGAAAAGGACCATAACGAATTGGTTTAAGCTTTTTACCTTCATCTTTTAACCTCTCCTTACTCAGATGTAACCATACCATATCACCTTCTTGATATTGAGCATCAACTCGGTGCCGATCGTGTCGCGCCTTGTACTTGAGTTGAGCTTTCAGCAAGTTCAATTCAACCTCACCATGGAGTCATTGAATACCTTCCAAGAAGTTTTGTGTTTGATCTTGATCAGATGTTTCCTTGCTGTTCACGCTGAGGTAGGGATCACAAACTCCATGTCGAATGGACTCTGCAGTAGAAATCCCAAACAGACCTCAAAGGTGACTTTCCAGTCGAACCATGCACTGCTCAATTAAAAGCAAACTGCAGGTACGGTATGCTTTCATCCCAGGTCTTCGGATGCTTAGTTATAACCTATCAAGAGATGAATGACTGTTCGATTTACCACCTCAGTTTGACCATCCGTTTGAGGATGAAACGCAGTACTCCTCTTCAACTTTGTATCCATCATCGTCCAGAGCGATCACCAAAAGTGACTAAGAAACCGGGTATCACAATTAGACACAATAGAATGTGGCAGTCCAAAATCTGTCTATACGTGCTGAAAGAATAATCGAGCTGTCTCTTCTCCCGTAATAGTCTTCTTACAAGGTCTGAGAACTATCATCTTAGAGAACTGATCAACGAGCACAAAGAGATAGTCGTTGCCACATCGGGTTTTAGGCAATCCTCCCAAGAAATCCATGGATATGCTTTCCCATGGTCATGACGGAACTGGCAAAAGAATGTACAAACCCAATTTTTGGTTTGCCAGTTTTGAGATGCTGCAGAGACCACAGCCTCGAACAAAGCTAGCCACATCCTGCTGCATTCACAACCAAAACACATGTCAATGAAGCTTTTGCAATGTCTTAGTTATCCCAACGTTACCAGCAACCTTCAATGTATGCGCTTCTCGCAGCCATTGAATTCGAGGTGCTCCACGAGGTATACAAAGTAAATTGCCCTTGTACAAGAGTCTTTCTCATCGAACAAACTATGTAGGTTTCCCTGTTTCAAGCTCAGCAAGTGCTGATCGAAAATCAAGATTTTCATTGTACATTGTGGTGTAGTCATCATGAGATGAGGGCTCGATCTGCATAAATGCTGATAAGCAGAGGGTCGTAACTGGTGGTCTTGACAACATGTCAGCTAGTTTATTGTGTATGCCCTTTTTGTACTTAATCACTAGATTGAATTGCTGCAGATATGACATCCACTTCATGTGTCAGGTTTGCTGTAGCTTGGACTAAGTTTACAAATATTGCAAAGGTTGGTGGTCGGTGTGGACAACAGTCTCTTTACTCAAAAGGTAACACCGCCAATGTTTCACATTCTTATGCAGTGCACATAACTCCTTATCATAGGTTGGATAGTTCCTCTGAGCTCCCTGAAATAAGTCAGAGTGATATGCTATTGGTTGACCTTGTAGGTTCAAGAATGCTGACTAGAGGGGGTGAATAGGGGGCTTTTAAAATTTCTTTCCCACTAAGCAATTTTAACAAGATGATTATGAAAGCTAAATATTGCAATGAGGCTTATCAACAATCTAACAACTAGTTGCAATCAATCAATATGAAAATACAATTCAACTTGCAACTAGAGTAATGTAAACAATTTTTTCAAGGTAATTATGAAACCAATGCAACAATGGTAAATTTAGCAATTTGTGTCAAGATGAATACAAGATATACAAAAGAGAGACAATTGACACAATGATTTTTACCGAGGTCTCGGAGACTCGCCCGGTCTCTGCTACTCCTCGTTGAAGCGGTCACACGTGAGCTTCGCTTCTATATCCACGAAGGATATTTTACTAGGGTTGCTCCTTCTCCACACCGGATAGGCGAGCACCAAACCCTTCACAAGCTTTTGCTGGCCTCCGACAAACTTCAATGGAGAGATCGCGACTCTCCTCCGACACCATCTAGGCGAAGGCGATCACCAAGAGTAACAAGTCGGATGCGCTTTCGCTTGAACGAATCACGTGCTAGAAGCCCAATGATGCAAATGAGATGCTCAACACTCTAGCACTAGCTTGCAAATGGACATAAAGTGCACTCAACACTCACAATCTCTCCCAAATGCTCTCTCTCAAATCTACTAAGGATTTTGGCTCAAATTCTAGCTTCTAAATGTAATTAATCAAAAGCAAAGACTTGGCTAGCTTATACACTGAGATTTTCACTTCTTGAGCAACCCCAAATGAATGAAAACACTATATATATGTATATATAGCCCTCAAAGAAAACTAGCCGTTTGCCACGAACAGGCAAAATTTTGAACAGGCCAGACATTGTCTGGCCATGCCGGACACTGTCCAGCTAGTACAACAAATTTCAACAGTTGCAAAACGTCAGTTATCGTTGGGGGATTTTTTTTGTAAAGGTCGGACAATGTCCTGCCATGTCGAAAAAAAGCCCCCAGACATATATATCTGTCTCTGTTAACTCTCGGCTCAAACCATTTGTACAGGCCAGACAATGTCCGGCCATACCGGACAAAGTCCAGCCCATCTGGAAAAAAGCCCCCGGACAGATGCAAACATCTCTGGTTTCATTTTGCAAAAGGCTAAAAAAATTTGTACAGGCCGGACTTCCGGCGAATGCACATTGAAAGAAAAACAAGCATAACTTTTGATCCAGAGATTCGATTGAGGTGATTTTTGACTCGTTGGAAAGATAACTTAAAGGGATACAATTTTGTCAACATGAGAAAGACCTAGAAAGGCCTAGATATTTCTAGAAAATTAAAAAATCTTCCTGATGCCAAAATGTCCAACACAAAAGTCATTTCTAATGCAATTTGTTTGTTTTCTCGCGGATATGTCTGCTGACACTCAGCAACGACTACGACCACACAGGTCGAACATCTGGTCAAAAACAAGTGGTCGAGTGGATTTGGTCGAGCGTACGCAAGCAAGCCGAAGACTGGTACGACTAGCTCAAACTCCTACGACCACGACCAAACTCCGAACAAGGATACAGCCAATCCGACGAACACGACCACGACCAGCTCTAGAATATAAACCAATTGAATTAGCTGGCAACAAGACTAAGTGTAGTTTTCAAAACATTTTCTTTAATGTGACACAAACTACACTTAGACTCTCTAGCAATGCAAGAGGCGATAAAACACTAGTGCAAGATGATATGAATGCATCTGAGCTTCCGCACTAGGTAGATTCAAGCTACTAGTTTCCAACCCCTCTTAATAGTATGATTAAACTAGCAAAAGGAATCCTATCAACCCGGTCTATCTCCAAAACACCAAGACCGGTAAAATCCTAAGAAAACAATCCTTAATCTTGGATTTTACCTTCGGTGAAGTTCAACCTCGTGAAGCTCGACCGCTCGACGCTTGTCCTCGCAAAACTCGACCTTGCTAAGCTTGACCTCGCTCGAGATGACTCATGTCAGCATCATCCTCTTCACGCTCTAGCTTGCTTTCATCTCGCGACCATTCTGAGACTACCACAAATACACTCAACGCACAACGTTAGTCTCATATATAGGTCGTCATTAATCACCACCAAAGAAATTACTCCACACAGGAGTTAGCTCAACAGTTTCTCTTTCCGGTGAAATGACAAAACCATATTCAAAAATCAATAGATGAGTATGAGATGAAATGCAATCATATAGATTCGTATATGATAAAGACATACGCACACGATCTATACTACTCATGTCATAATGGCAATCAGCACAGATGACTAATATGATGAGCTCCCCTTCAACATATGCATTATTGATATCAGATCCACAACAAGGAATCATCAAAATTCCAGATTCAACACATGACATTTCGATTTACACTTAGCACAAGATTGATGCAACCACTGAGCTCCCCCTCTACATATGCATCAATATTAAACCCACAACTAAGGAAACATCCATTTCAGGGTTTATCAATAATCAATTCAATTTACTTGTGCTAAATCAGGATTTATCTAAGTTGTCATTTAATCATCAAATCTAACATTCTCCAGATTAACTTTAATCATCAGGGATTTATCCAAATCGTCATTAATCATCAAAACCTAGATACTTAGATCGACCTAGATCCAACACTTCTTGCATAAGCACTGTGCCCATTGCATAACCTGAGGCATCAGTTTCTAGCTCGAATGGCTCCTGAAGATTTGGCAAAGCTAGAACAGGAGATTCACTAATCTTCTTCTTCAGCAAGAGAAACGTGTCCTCATGTTTCCCTGTCCACTCGAACTTCTGGTCGATCCTGGTTAGTGCATGCAATGGAGAAACTACAATCAAGAAGTGTCGTATGAACTTCCGAAGGCATTGGCACTTCCGTCACTGTTCACAGTCGAGGCCACTCTTGGATCACTTTTACCTTATCCGAGTCGATTTGCAACATACCATTGACGACCACAAATCCCAGGTACAGTAGAGTTTTCTAGCCGAACTTGCACTTCTTATAGTTGAGGTGAAGTCGATGTTGTCGAAACTGTTCGAATACCTTTTTGACATGACTGAGGTGCTCATCCCACGAACGACTATAGACCAATATGTCGTCGAGGTAAACGATCACAAAGTCGTCGATGAACTGTTGCAATACATCATTCATAAGACGCATGAAAGTAGCTGGGGCGTTGTAGAGGCCAAACGGTATGACTAGCCATTCGAACAGACCTTGTCGCATTTTGAACACAGTTTTCCAAGTATCCTCCTCTTAGATGCTGACTTGATGGTAACCTGACTTTAGATCCAATTTTGAGAAAACAACATGCTTCAATTGATCTAACAGGTTGTCGATAAGAGGAAGGGGGTACCAGTTCTTGATGGTGATCTTGTTCAATGCTCGATAGTCGATACACATACGACAAGTCCCATCTTTCTTTGGTACTAGTACTACAGGAGATTCACAAGGTGAACTACTTGTTCGAATGACAACATCATTCAACAACTCACCAAGTTGTCTTTTGATCTCTTCATTCTCCAATACTGAGTTGCGATACATACTCAGATTGGGAAGTGTCGCATCAGACACGAGCTGAATATCATGCTCGACTGGATGTTTCAGCCGACGACCTTGGGAACTTTCGAACAGATCACTGTATTTCTCCAGCAGTCCCGACAAACGACCAGAATCTTCTCGGCACGCCAACGACAGTGCTACTCAAGTACTATCACTTCGACCAACTGGTCGAATCAAACCAACACATATTTATGACATGCATTGACAATTTGTTTGGCCTGATTTGCGGTAATCAAGTTCGAAGTATTGATGTGGACGTCTCTAGTGATCACGAACTTAAGTCCGTCTTGACGAGGATTGTTAGCACGGGTTCCAATCGTCGACACATCTTTAGTGAGCTCGTACTCTTGCACTCATCGATGGAAGTGAGCATCTCGATAGTACAAGAACGGACTCCCAAAGATCACTTGACAAATATCGATAGGAACAACGTCGCATTGCACCTCATCGATATATTGAGCAGAGATCGCAAATTTCAGCACACACTAACTCATAATCTATTGTTCACGTTGGATGTAAACCAACCCAGCAGATACGGTCGTGGGTGTGCGGTCTTCTTCAAACCAAGTCATCGAACCAGTCCAGCAAAAACCAAATTCTTCTGACTTCCAGGGTCGAATATTGCTACGACCACTTCGTGCTTCACTTGGATGTTAATAGTGAGCAAGTCCTCTATTGAGTGATGGTTGTCAGGTGAATCCGAACCTTTCTCCTTCGACATTTCCATTAGAGACACGGTCATATCCGCCTCATTGACCGAATTCACTCGGACAACTCCTTCTTCAGGTATAGCCGTAGTAGCTGTAAGTGTTCTTTTCCCTGGTCCATTTCTCTTTGGTCGAAGCTTAGGATGGAGCTTATAGCATTTATCTTTTGTGTGCCCAGCAATGTGACAATGTTCACAAGAGATGCTCGTACCAGATTTAAGAGTACTTTTCTTCGGACTCAACTTTCTTTTTGATGAGGTCGAATTCTCCTTCGTGTTCTTGTCGTTTCGGGATTTGTTCTTCTTCTCGATTGCCATAGCAGTCATGCTCATAATTGTGATGTCCTGGACGCTAAACAGGCTTAACTCAGCACTGATCGATTTCTGAAGTCCAGATGTATATTTTTGAAACACTTGAGGGTCAGAGAGAGAGATACCAACGACCATTGCTTGCCTCCGAAATTATGTGTATAATCCTGGACGGATTGATCGCGCCGTTGGTACAATCTATGCCAACAATCCCATCTTTCCTTGAGATAACCCATCGGGTAGAACTCTTGTCGCAAGAGTCGCTTGAATTGACCCCACGCAAGGTCGTCAGCTTCACCATTGGCGACAAGGGCCTTCCACAATGTCTTGACGTGGTCCTTCATCTTCAAAGGTACAAACTTGACCTTTTGAGCGCTACTGAAACCCCGTAGGTCAAAGTAGATCTCAAGTTGGTCGATCTAAGGATCCAGCTTCTCAGCATCGATCACCCCATCATATATGGGTATGTCAACCTTAGCCTCGACCTTGAAAAATCCGATAGCTAAGGAGGTATTGGCGAGGTCGTTGGCCTTGTGGTCATCTTTGTCTTCATCTTCATCTAGCCTATGCAAGCCTTTCCCAATCTTCAGACCCGTAACCTTTCCTTTTGAAGCATCAACTTCAAAAGATATAGCCATGGTTTGCTGCTTAATCCAAGCAAGCACGGTATTAATGTTGGTGGAGAGTTTAGCCACTTGTTTGACTAGATTAGCTTGAACGGAGGTGTCTTCAAACATCTTCGAAGACGCGACTGTTGGAATTGTCGAGTGTTTGCCTTCGGTTGAACAAGGTCCTTGCGGAATTTTACCAGAAGTTTTGTAACCCTGGCGAGTCCTCACCATCCACAGAACAGGATAGTTACTCTGATACCAGCTTGATCCGATTGAGATATAGAATAGCTTCGACTATACTCGACCAGATGCTAAATATGCGGAATATGAAAATCCTACTTGGAATTACCAAAACCCAAGTTGATCGAAAACACAGTTCAAACGAATTGCACAACTCTTTATTGAAAAGAGGAACTTGTACACGTCGAATGTTGAGCGCACTCGATCATACATCGATGAACTATTCGATCTAACTGTTGGACCCTCATTTGAGGATTCCAATGGCAACCGCCCAGGTGGATTGCACACAGAAAGGTACATCACAAGCTCACAACAACAGGATTCACTTTAATCAATAAGTCAAATAGATAGAATGAGTACAAGGTCACGAGGACCACTATTACATTATCATAAAGCCAAGAATGGCATTAATTAAAGTTGATACAAAGTAGAGGGTTTTTCACAAATCAAGAATAAAAAACAATAACACGAAAGCAGTAACAGAGGTCTTCATTTCCTTCTGCAGCGGTTCGGCTCGGGCCTTTTACCACATCGAACTCAACTTGGCGCATGACCCTCCTAGAAGCTCAAATCGTCTGGACAGGTTCCTTCCTCCTTCTCGGTGCTCAAGGTTAAACGAATCGGGATCCTTGAATCTTTTCTTCTGAATTTGTTTGTAAAGGCAAGGGTGAGCATATTTTCCACAATGCTCAGCAAGTCCCGTTATGAGAATGCAGATACATAGATGGGGGGTTTTCAAGAAAAGGGTCTTGATTTTATATATATAGTAATAGAGTAGATTTTCACTCTCATTTTGAAGAAAAGACCTTTGTTTTCAAAAGCAGGGCTTTTAAAATCCTAAGCTAGATTTTCTGAAATGTTGTGTGTGGCGGTCTTTCATGAGTCACCACTTTACTCAAATTTTGTGAAAAACTTTCCAAAAGCTACTTGTGCTGCATCGACGTGAATAGAATCCACAACGCGCAGACCCCATGACCTGGGAGCTCAGAGTATCCGATACTTTTTAAACTTTGCAAAGGTGTACCACCTTAATCCACCAATTACTCAGCTTTCAAGTCAGGCCAACTCCATGCGACTTTTACGCATGTGACAAGGCTGAAGTGACACAACAGTTTACAGTCCTAGTATTAACTATTTCCCTGCCCGGTAAATAGACAGTTAAGTCTCAAGTACCGTTGTGGGTCCTCCCCACTGCCTTACTTCCTAGCCTGGGCCTATGCTCTCGCAAGACACATAGCCTCTCTTGATTACAGTCGCGCACGACTTAATCCGGCTTAGGGCGTCTTCCTTCTTTCCACCTTTTCCTCTCATGATTTTTCTGAACTCACATCACTCATGGCCTTCTGCGGCCCACCAGTTCTCGCAAGAATCTGGACCGACAACCATTGCAGGGAAAAGCTAACACTAAAGAAAGCTACTAAGTTGCGCCCGTCCCATAAACAGGCAGGTGGTTGGTACGTTTTTCATGCCGCATAGAAGCACAACACAAGGTTCTAGTCCTTATGAATCTTTAGTGAGAAGTCTTTCACATTCCCAGTGTGCACACAGCACCATCCAATCAAACCATCCTCACTATCGATTCCAATCACATTTTCTTTCACAAAAAGGGGTTTTGAACATGCTTTTCTCATATGTGACCATTCAACATTTGTCATATAATCTTTAAGCATAGCATAGCCTAAGCATGATAATCTAGGGTAACAAGGGTGCAGGGATATTCAATGTCAAAAGGGGCTTTACAATCATTTAGGTCATATCTAGTCATTTTATTGAAACATAATTCTTATTTGAATCTAAGGCATGCATATACTGGAAAACAGTTAACATCATTTCAAAATAGCAGGTAAGACATGATCAAGGGTTTGAGACTTGCCTTGCAATGTTGGGTCTAGTTACTTGGGTAATTCCTCGAAGATTTCTTCCGCTCTTTCAATGTCTGGTTCCACGGCGGATACAGATAATACACACATACACTACATAAGCATACAAAAGATAGTCTTTATGGGAAATGATACATAAAATATATCATGCATGCAGGGGAGAGATTTGGACAAAGTCGCTTGGATGTTGATTGAAGAGATGGGCTCGAAAGGGGGTTGAATGTTGAAAGGCTGATATTCGGTCCACGGATTGACATAGCTATAAGTTGGTCTTAGGTATGTTTTCTGGAAAAGTGGCAGTAGAGAAAGTTGTAGAAAACAACTCCAGGAATCTAATGGACAAGGTGGCATTTCAATTACTCAAGTGTAACAGGTATAAACCATCTAATGCCACTGCTGGACATGCACTGACATAGTGCTGGACATGGCTGGGAACTAGGGCATGGCATAACTTTTGATCCAGGGCTTCAATTGATGAACCACTTTGTCTGGGGGTTAGGCCTTAGCAACAGGAACAAAACTCTAAATAGGCTTAAGGGCAGAAAGTGGCCGGAGGGTGGCCAAATCAAGCGAGTAAACACGGTGGCCTGAGTTACTGGACAGTGATCTTGGCATTGAAATAACTTCTGATTCAGGTCGATTCAAGGATCGAGCTAGTAGACAATATTGCTCAGGGTACTAGAGGCTATCTAAGGGACAAGGTGTGCGGGGCTAGATCGGCCGGGGAGAAATTCCGGCGACCGGCGCTGGAGAAGACGACACTGGAGATTGGGGGTTTTCTATTTAAAGACTTTGAGCTCGATTCTTTGCTCAGGGAGTGAGAGGGTGAGGTGTGAAGGCTACTGGTGGGGTTAAATCCACCGGAGGATGGCCGGAGAAGCTTGGCAGCGTGAGCCGGTTTGCTGGTGGCGCGCAATCTACGGGAAAGCTACAATCTCAGCTCAATTTCAAAATCCAAGTTCGTAGGCTCGCTCAAAGGGTTGCACTGAACATCTTTCACCACTGGCACGAGGTTTAATTCGGATCGAATTGAGCAGTATTAAAGAAACAGGGGATTTGGGATATTCCGGCGATCGTCGGCGTTAGGGTTCGCCGGGGGCCAATTAAACGCTATGATACGGAGAGGGGAACGAGAGGAACTCACTGGTAGTCTTAGATTGAAGAGAGGAGCTTCGGGCAAAGCTGGCATCGTGAGCTCCTGAGGTGGCTCGCCGGGGAAGAAACCGTTCACGGCGGCGCTGAGGAAGCTGCTACTCTCTGGTGCTATGGTTGAAGCAATGAAGCTACGGGTGGTGCGAAGTGATTCTGGGCAAGGGAGGGAGCTTATATAGGCGATGCGCTGAGCTCGGGAGTTGAAGCATATCGGGCGGGATTTGTGGCTGACACCGGAGAAACGATCGAGACGACGTCGGGACGCGGCAAGGACTGAGCCAGAGAAGAAGAATCACACGAAATTGGGCTGGAGCAGGGCGACGAGATCATTGGCTTCGGCATGGCTGCAACGTGGCGTTGCTTTGCTGCTGCTGGAGCACGCGCGCGCGGGAGAATCATGGCAAGGCGCGCTGAGGTTGCTCCACGGTGGCGGCACGGTTGCGCACAGGTGGCTCTACGTGGCGGTGACGGTGGCTGCGGGCGAGACTTCGTCGGCGGCGAGTCCTGCGGCGAGGCGAGGTGGCGAGGCTCTGGTCGCAACGGCTAGAGCTCTGGTCGTGCAACCTGGTCGAGGTCGAAAATGGCACAAGGGCCTGGTTGTAATGCTTGGACTGAACTGCAAGGGATTTGGACTAATCTGCAAGGTTTTCTTTCGGGATCTTGGGCCTATTTGCAAATATGGAGATCTAAGGGGCTGATCTGAGTTCTGGTTTTGCAGGTGAGTGCTACTAATTCATTTGGACTCATCCAGCAGGAAAAATGGTGAAATCCAACAAGATCTGGTGGTTTTGACAAAAATCGAAAACAGGGTAATTAGGGTAAACAGGGTAATTAGGGTTTGAAACTTTGGCGAGGCTGAAACTAGGGTTTCGGTTCAGTTTTTGGAATTCTTCCTGAAGAGAAAAATGTCTAGAATAGTGAATGGGAGATATTCACTAAATCAGATCAAAGTTTGGAGATGGTCTGAGACTTTTGGTCTTTTTGAGCTTCTGACAAATCTAAAAAGGACTAATCCGCAATGCTTTTGGACTAAAAAGCGAAAATGGTCTGAAAGGCGGAGTTTGGTTGCCAACTTTTTAAATTAAGGTGGTGGTACACCTGAGATCATAATTCTGAGATAAAGATCAAAATGGGGTTGAGACATCCAAGAATCCAATGAACATATATCGGCTGACAAGCTAAAGAGATGGCAAAATTTGGGATGTTACAACAACCTACCATGAGTTAGATAATATATGAGGTAGATAATCTGTCTATCCTATTACAAGGTATTTATAGTCCGATCGATTGAGATTATATCAGACTCGACAACTAACTAAACCTAGTCATATCGGACTCAGTTATATAAATTATATCAGACTACTAACCGACCAGGCAGAGTTCAAATTCTTTCCGTATTCGACCTGCTGACCTGTTGAGATCCTACCAGATCACTCCTTTGATGTGACATTTTATGTGTAAAATTTGATTACTTTTACAAATTGCTTTCACGGTTGTGTTCATCATGTTTCAAGGACCAAACCTACCAAATTTGAGATAATTTCGACCACATTTCAGCCCCACATGACCAAGAAACCAAACTGGACAAGCAAAAGTGTCCTGGTCGAGTACTCCTCGGTCAACACTCCTGGTCGAACACGTTTTGGTGGGTAAAATCCTTATTCGTACACGGTTGGGCAAAAAAGAGAGTTATTCGACATGTCACGACAAAAACGAGCGGACTTCTAATCGAAAAAGAATCTTGGTCGAGTACAATGTGGCCGAAAAGAGTCCTTCTCAATTTCGGTTACGACAGGTGTTTGGCCGCAATTGCGCCACGTGTCCCGGTCATGTTCGACTTGGTTTCAATCACGACATGTGTGTGGCTGCAATTGCGCCACGTGTCCTGGACGTGTTCTCGGTTTCCTCGGCTTTTACTAGTCGGTTTTGGTCGGATTTGATCGGAACTGGTCAAATTTGGTCGGTTTTTACCAGATTTGGTCGGTTTTATTCATATTTAACCAGAACTGGTCGGTTTTGGTCAATTTTAGCTGGGTTTGATCAGAATTGATCGAATCTGGTCAGTTTTGACTCAGATTTATCTGTTCTCATACCGTTTGAAGCCAGAGTTGTCACCTGCATGTCAAGGAGTTATTTTTGGGCACGTTTATCCAAGTACTATAAATAGAAAAACTTTTGACTCAATTAATCATCTCTTTTCTTAGGTTTAGAAGCCACTAGGACTTAGTTTTTAGTTTAGTTTTCTTACAAGAGCCCATTCTCTATTTTTATTGCTTTTGTAAGCCGGCAAGGATGGAAACTTCAATTTTGAAGTAATCAAGTGAGTTTTTATTTAATTGTTATTCTTATTTCTGCATTATTATGGTTTTTAGCGAGTAGATCCCCTCTAGGGTTAGGGATGACCTAATCCGAAAGGCGTAATTCTCCCTCGGTCTTTATTGCAAGTTTGGGAGTTATTTCCTAATGTTTTCTTCCTCTAAACCCTAAATTCCTGTTTTGGCAACAGACATAAGAGTTGAGTCTTAACAAGAATTTAGGGGAGTTATTGAGTCTTTAGCGCTTTGACGTGAGATCCTGAACAGGAAAGAAGCTCTCGCCAAACATAATAGTGGAAACGATCCTTTGACTCTTGTACCAGCGACCGTATTGGTAACTTAATCTGTCTTGGAAAACAATAGAAATTAACTTACAATCCTCGGACCTTGGATACAATTATGTAAGATGGTTATGGAACTCCCAAATCCCTAGATTTTCATTCCAGCTTACAAACCCTAGATTGATAGACTTAGTTGTAGAAAAACAACCCCCAAACTCATTTAGACTTCATCAGTGATACATTAAGCTAGAAAAATGAATACACTTGTTCCTTGTGGAATTCTACCCTCAAGTGCTCAACGTTCAAGTCCACTTGCGGTTATTACACAATCACACTGTTTTAGGTGCGATCAAGTTTTTGGCGCCGTTGCCGGGGAACAACGATAATTCATCTTTTTAGATTAATTTTTGCTGATATAAGTCAGTCTCACTTCTCAATCTTGCTTCTATGTTTCTTTTTCTTCTTTTCTTTGCACCACTAACCTTTTAGAAAGTAGTGCAAAGCTGGATAGCTTGGACAAACCTGTCAAAACCGTGCGCCAACTTTAGTATTAGGCAAGACAGGTAAGATCGGAGGAAAACTCGTAAACTTTTGAAGACATCAAAGAACAACCAACAATGGAGGACCAAAAGAGACTCAAGGATTATGCAATCCTGCTCAGTATGGGGTTACAATCATATATTCTTAGACCACTGATTGAATCAAATAATTTTGAGATAAAACCTGCGCTTTTAAATTTGGTTCAACAAAACCAGTTCAGGAGTCTTCTTGCTGAAGATTCATCATTACATTTGCATATGTTTCTTGAGGATTATGATACTTTCAAGATTCATGGAGTAACACAGGATGCACTTCGTTTGAGGCTCTTTCCTTTCTCGCTTCGCGACAAGGTGAGGGCATGGCTATATACTCTTCCTCCTATGTCGATCACTACTTGGGACAAACTCTCACGAGTTTTTCTTGGTAAGTTTTTCCCTCCTGCTAAAACTGTTCATATTCGCAACCAGATTGCATCTTTTTCACAGCAGGTAGGTGAATCACTTTACGACGCTTGGAAACAGTATAAGGACTTGTTGATCAAATGCATGTCCGCATCACGGACTAGAGAAGTGGCTTGTGGTTCAAACGTTTCATAGCGGATTGAACTACAACACACGAATGGTCGTAGATGAGGCAGCTAGTGGCACACTGATGAACAAAAGTGTAGACGAAGCATACGACTTCATCGAAGGTATTACTCAAAACTACACTCAATGGGAAACTGAACGAGCTACTCAACAAACTCTGACCAACAATATGGATGTAAGTGTAATGTCGCAATTAGCCAAACAGGTAGCACTTCTAACCAATAAACTTGCTAGTTTGGGATCAATTGCTACTTCATCTGTTAATGCGATTACACGTATATGTGAACTGTGTGGCATACAAGGCCACTATGGCCATGAAGGCCAATTTAACCGATCCATGAAGCAAGCAAACGTTTTTCAGGGTATGCAACAATGGCAAGATAATATTTTTCCTAACTCGTATAACTCTGGATGGCGCAACAATCAAAATTTTGCATGGTCAGGACAAAATCAGCAACCTCAACCCCAACAATCAAATTTTGGACAGTAACAACTGCATCAACAAAATTCCCCATATCAAGCTCAAAGGCCACCGTTTCAACCACAAAATCAGCAACCTTATCGACCGCCAAACCAATGACAACCTGAGCAATCGAACATGGAGCACATTCTAGAGAACTTTCTAGAAAATCAAGAGAAAGAGAAGACGTCCATGAGCCAAAAGATAGACTCCATATCGACTCACGTCTGCATGCTCGAGACTCAAATCGCACAATTGGCGAATCCTGCACCAAAAAATGATAACTCTCTTCCTTCTCAACCTATCAATCCTCAACAAGCCTGGTATAGGATAGACATGACTAAGTAATTTTTTCAAATACTTAACTTAAGTCTGCATGGACAGTGAGGGATGAAAATAATGTGATTGTCGAGAATAGTCACTACATTGATTCACAGCTGGGTAAGGGGGATTATCCTACCGCGGACCAACACTAGAAAGAGACCTGGATAGGTAGTTTAGCCCGCTACAACAGCTACGGGTTTTACCTGATGCATAATAAAACCTTGGCTGGGCAGAGCAAAAATAAATATGAGACAATGAGAAAAGCATGTGATTTTCGACTCAGTCGCATGCAATATTGTTGTATGTATATGCGCTGAAAGTGATAGTCGAAGTAAATTGTGAGGAAAGTGGTACACCTCTGTAGAGTGTAAACAATATATTCGACTACTCCATAGCCTCGGATTAGGGTATGTCATGGTAAGTGAATTTATCATGTGGTTGGGCACAAGTAGCTTTATAAATAATAATTTGAATGCAATCATGTTAAATTTACTCTTTAAAATATCTATTATGATGTACATATGTAATTAATTGAATAATTGGTCAATTTACCACAACAACTTACATTGTGTTGGTAACTTATGAATTAATGTATTATAATTAATGCCATGAACCTTCCATCATGTTTATCCATTATCCGAGTATAAATGCATCTTGTTGCAATTGACTTGTTGAGTACCCTATACTCACCCCAAAAGTCATAATTCAATAGAGGAGTATGAAGTCCACCAAGAGCCACTTGATGATGAATCAAACCCACTCAAGGATGATTTCAATCAGAACTTTTAAGGCCATGGTTTACGACCGAACCCAACTATGGGTGAACTGTCTACACTAGTGTGTGTGTGTGTGTGTGTGTGTGTGTGTGTGTGTGGTATAAATAAAATTTGACCATAATGGCCTCTACTGTAAAACAATACTGTATTATCGTACCAGAACACCCAAACTTAATCTTGTGTAATGAGTGTTTGAAAGTTATGGTTGTGATATACACTTCTATTTACAACTGTATCTTGGGAAGTTGTAAGCTACGGGGTGTAAGATCGAGGATGCCGACTCGAGGGAGTAAATAGGAGGCTTTAAAAACTTTTCTAATAAAACAATTTTTGCAAGATTAAAGCCTAAAAGAACTAAGAGGAAATAAAAATTGAATTAAACAAATAGATTGCACAAATAAAATGAGAGAAAGAGAGACAAACACAACGATGTATCCTGATGTCTAGGAGACTCGCCTGGTCGCCCCTACTCCTCGTTGAAGTACTCAAATGATGAGTCTTGCTTCAATATCCACGAAGGATATTTCCAATAGGGTTGCTCCTTCTCCACTCCGGAAAGGTGAGTACCAAACCTCTCAGAAACACACCGAGCCTCTCAAACAAACTTCGTCAATGGAGAGATCAATGGCCACACCACCAAACCGTCTAGGCGAAGGTGCTCACCAAGAGTAACAAGTTGCGAGATCTTCTCGTGACCTCCAACAAACAACGAGAAACTCTAAGGATGCAAATGATGCGAATGAATGCTCTCGGAGGCTCTCTCTTAATCACAAGGAATGATACTTGATCAACAGATCAAGATTTTAGCACTAAGAAACTTTGGCTCAAGTGTATATATGAATATGGCTCATCAATATGTAGAAATCTGCTCAAAAAATATTTTAAAAACACTGCTCGAAAATGTATAGAAATCTACTCAAAAGTATTTTAAAAAAACTGCACAAAACAGTAGAGAAATCTACTCAAAAGTGTTTTAAAAAAACTGCTCAAAACAGTAGAGAAATCTACTCAAAAGTGTTTATAAAAACTGATAAAAAATTTGCTCAAAAGTATTTATAAAACTGCTAAAAAATGTATAGAATATTTGCTAAAAAATGTGTACAAAAACTGCTCAAAGGTGTATATGTCACTACTACAGAAGTGCATTCCACTAACCCATATTTTATAACGGTTATAAGCAATCTGGGAAAAATCCGATAAAATAGGACGACAGCGGCGGAAAAGAGGCAATTTACTATCAGTTACACACTAGTCCAACGTTAGTGAAATGCAAATACTTTTTACTATCAGTTCGTACTGTACAAACTGATATAATATATTAAATAGTACTATCGGTTTTCCACTTTTAACTGATAGTAAAATTGCGCACTTGATACTATCGGTTACTACTGTACCAACCGATATAATATATTAAAACAGTACTATCGGTTTTTCGTTCATAACAGATAGTAAAATTACTCACTTTATACTATCGGTTCGTACTGTACCAACCGATATAATATATTACATAGTACTATCGGTTTTTCTTGCGTAACTGATAGTGAAATTATTGACTTTTTACTATCGGTTATTACTGTACTAACCGATACAATATATGAAATAGTACTATCGGTTATATAAAACAAACCGATAGTAAAATGACTTCATATACACTAATGGTTATGACAGTGGGGACCTTATTTTACTATCGGTTTGTATTTTTGAACCGATAGTAAAATTGGACAACTTAATTAGGTCGACCCCTGCTCTGCACTCTACATGTTGGAATCATTTCAGCTGCGCACGACTCCAAGCTAGAGTGATCTGGAGAAGCTAGCTGAGAGGTTGATCATATTTCCATCCCCCTCGGTATTGTCATCTTCTCATCACCTCTCTCTCTCTCTCTCTCGATCACTCTTTCACATGCACTCCCCCTCTCTCTCTCTCTACTTGCAATTCAGTAAACTAGATACATGTATCTCCAAACTAGCTAGAAGGCTAGGTTGGCTAGCTAGCTATAGCTTGCTGAATTTAAGCAGCTAGCTAGCTGGCTCTTCCAATTAATGCATGCATCAAGTTAATTAGGGTTTCATTTATACAAATCCATTTAATGTAATTAAGCAGCTCATGTACACACATATGGCCTAGCTAATTATGTTTCATGCATATATGCATGCCCTGAGTCATTAATTATTTATTTGAATTTGTCAATTTTGTGAAATAATTGTAGATGACCGAGAATATTGGATGTATGGAATAAAACGTACTACTGTTGAGTATTTGGAGGGTGTGAATGGGTTTATTAAATTTGCTGAGCAACAAAAGGCGAAGAAGGGAGAGAAAGATATGCATTGTCCTTGTATAGATTGTATGAACTTAAAAAGCTTTGGCAACTCTAATCAGATTAGGAGTCATTTGATTCGTCGTGGTTTTAACGCACGCTATACCCGTTGGATATGGCATGGTGAAGATCTTGAGGAAACGAGCACCGCTACCACTCAGCAGCACCCGGAAGTGGATTGCAGTAATGATGATCATGATCAGAACATTGGTAATGTTCATTCGGAAGTCCATGTAGATGACGACAATTTAGATGAAATGTTACGTGATGTAGAAGAAGACTACAGTGAAAACGATTTAGCAAAATTTGAGAAATTAATTGTTGATTATGAGAAGCCTTTGTTCCCCGGATGTGCAAAATTTACAAAGTTGTCTTCTATGTTGAGATTATATAACTTGAAGGCAAGCAAAGGTTGGAGCGATAAGAGTTTCACGGCACTATTGGATCTGTTAGCGGACATGCTTCCAGAGGGAAATGAGTTGCCAAGATCGGTTTATCAGGCCAAAAAACTATTGTGTCCGTTGGGAATGGAAATCGAAAGAATACATGCATGCCCAAATGATTGTGTTTTGTACCGTAACGAGTACGAGGATTTACATGTTTGTCCAAGATGCGGTGCATCGCGGTATAAGCATGGGACAGAATTTATCACAATGGATGTGATGAGGTAAAGAAAGGGCCTCCGGCCAAAACTGTGTGGTATTTGCCTATGATTGCCAGATTGAAACGGCTGTTTGCAAATCCGAAAGATGCGAAGTACTTGCGTTGGCATGTTGAAGGTCGGAAACAAGACGGAAAACTAAGACATCCAACTGATTCCATTCAATGGAGAAACATTAACAGAACATTCGGTGAGTTTGGCGGGCGAAGTGAGGAATATAAGGTTTGGGCTGAGTACGGATGGTATGAAGCCACACGGAAATATGAGCACTCGACATAGCACTTGGCCGGTTCTTTTATGCATCTACAATCTTCCTCCTTGGTTATGTATGAAGCGCAAGTACATCATGATGTCATTACTAATTTCAGGACCCAGACAACCCAGGAATGATATTGACGTGTTTCTATCACCGTTAGTCGAGGACTTACATAAATTGTGGAGCGAAGGGGTGCGGGTGTGGGATGCACATAAGCGAGAGAATTTCATGTTGTGAGCCATGATATTTTGCACCATAAATGATTTCCCGGCCTATGGAAATTTGTGGGGGTATAGTACGAAAGGAGGCAAGGCTTGTCCTATTTGCCTGGATGAAACTGAAAGCATTTGGTTATCGAACTGCAGAAAAACAGTGTACATGGGTCACCGCAGATTCCTTCTGATGCATCACGCCTACCGTAAGAAGAGGAAGTCATTCAATGGGAAGCCTGAGAAAGGATCAGCCCCAGTGTTTGTGACTGGTAAGGAGCTTTACTTGCGCGTGAAGGACATCAAAGTTGAGTTCAGTAAATGTTCTAAACCTCCAGGAAAAAATGTTTGGAAGAAGAGATCGATTCTTTGGGATCTGCCATATTGGGAGCACTTACAAGTTCGACACTGCATTGATGTCATGCACGTAGAGAAAAATGTTTGTGACAGTTTGATTGGTTTGTTGTTGAACATTCCAGGAAAGACGAAAGATGGCATCAACGTTCGCCGTGACATGCTCGACATGGGCATAAGGACTGAGCTTCCACCGTTGGAGAAGGGAAAGCGGACATACCTCCCCCCGGCCTGCTATACTTTGTCAAAAAGAGAAAAAACAGAACTCTGTCAGTGCCTACATGGTGTCAAAGTTCCATGCGGGTATTCTGCGAACTTGAAAAAACTTGTGTCCATGAAAGACTTGAAACTGGTTGGTATGAAGTCCCATGATTGTCATGTACTGATGTCACAAATGCTTCCCATTGCTATCAGAGGCATTCTCCCAGTCAAAGTCAGAGAGACAATTACAAAGCTATGTTATTTCTTCAACACAATATCTGGCAAGGTACGTAAGCGTGTCCTCCTAGCAAGTTAATTAGCTCCATTCGTGGAACTTGTCAGATTTTTTGGATCTGAATATTTGCTGCAACTGTGTCCTTGCAGGTAATTGATATGGATGGACTGGACGATTTGCAACGCGATGTGACTACCACTCTTTGTCAGCTAGAGATGTATTTCCCTCCATCCTTTTTTGATGTTATGGTCCATCTAATTGTTCACCTTGTCAGAGAAATTAAGTTTTGTGGACCCGTGTTCCTGCGCTACATGTATCCATTTGAGAGATTTATGGGTATCTTGAAGGGATATGTAAGGAATCGACATCGGCCTGAGGGCAGTATCATTGAAGGTTATGCCGCCAAGGAGGTGATCGAATTTTGCACCAACTATATGGCCGGGGTTGACCCAATTGGCGTTCCTACGTCCCGGCATGAGGGCAGGCTTCAGGGCATTGGAACGATTGGATTTAAAACAGTCGTCCCCTCTAGTGATCTGTATGCAAAAGCCCATTTTTGGGTCTTACAGCACATGACGGGGGTGGAGCCATACATACACGAGTACAAGGAAATGTTACGGAAACAGAATCCCTCGAAGCCAGAGATTTGGGTCACCAGAGAACATAATAGGAAGTTTGCTGGGTGGATCGAAAATAGAGTCCTGCAAGCTTCTGAGGGCGACGTAGATGAAGATGTTACATGGTAGGCCAGAGGGCCTAGATTTACTATAGGGACTTGGCAGGGGTATGACATCAACGGCTATTCATTTTACACAAGAACTCAGGACGAGAAGAGTACTATGCAATGTAGTGGAGTGACACTACTTGCTATTTTGGAGGATGCCAGGGCAGTAAGGGCACTCGACTCATATTACGGTGTTATTGAGGAAATATGGGAGCTTGATTATGTATTACTTAAGATTCCTCTGTTTCGATGCCAATGGGTCGAAATCTCTCGAGGTGTTAAAGTCGACAATTATGGGTTTACTCTCGTCGATCTCAGTAGAGTCGCACACAAAGATGATCCATTTATACTTGCTGAGCAAGCCACACAGGTGTTCTACATCGTTGACCCGGCCAACCCAAAGTTGCACGTTGTCCTTCACAGTAAGAGACGTATTGTTGGGGTCGAAGACGTTGTGGATGAAGAAGAGTACGATCAGTTCGACGAACTACCTCCATTTTTAGATGGAATCCTTCAATCTGTCCCTCTCGAAGATATTGACGAAACAAGTTACCTGCGAGACGACCACGAAGAAGGATTATGGGTGGACAACCATTCTTGACTAATTTGCAATATGTAAGTGACGTATATTACTTGGATCTTTAATCGAAGAATTCTTCAAATCATTTTTCAAAAATTCTTTGGGAAAACATACGTGATGCATTGAGAATCATTTATGCAAATTTTCATTTCAATTGGAGTATATACTTGATTTGAGCAATAATTGATTCTTTTTACAAATCAATATGAAAACTGCAAATTTTTATTCCATGATTGGTCTTTACTGTTAATTTATTTCAAAATTATTGGAAGTCATTTGCATGGGGTTTCAGGTGTCTTTACAAGTGCAAAATGATGTACTGAGACCCATCTGTAATTGTTCTCAGGAAATACCTTTAGATTAACATATACTATCGGTTTATTTTCATAAAACCGATAGTAAAATACAATGCAAAATGATGTACTGAGATCATCTGTAATCCTTTAGGGTCAATAACATTGTATTTTACTATCGGTTTTAACTGTGAAACCGATATGAAATTAAACTATACTATCGGTTTATCGTTCATAACCGATAGTGATTTATACTGTGTTACGAGCCCCTGTTCTTAGTTTACTATCGGTTTGGTATAATAAAACCGATAGTGAACAATGCCAACACTGAAAACCCTAACTTACATGTTTTTACTATCGGTTTATTGTTTATAACCGATAGTGATTTGTACTATGTTATGAGCCCTGTTCTTAGTTTACTATCGGTTTGGTGTAATAAAACCGATAGTGAAAAGTGCCCATACGGAAAACCCTAACTTACATGTTTGTACTATCGGTTTGGTGGTTATGAACCGATAGTAAATAATCATACATTAGGTTATAACCTTGCACGTTTTTCCCTCCAGTGCAACTGATCACATTCCAATTTCCAAATACTCGCGTGGAAAACCCTAGATTCCCCGACGATCGCTTCTTCGCTCCTCTGCGCCACCATTGCCGATCAGAATCTGGTTCTCCACCGCCTCCGGCACTGCATTGCGCCACCGCCTCCGGCCACTCCACAATCTACTGTAAGTGTTCTTGACCAAATCGCTCGTGTGTATTGCTTAAGTTTGTATGCAATGGTTCATATCCCGTTCAATGGATTACAAATATAAACCTAGAGTAAAATTCATGAACTACAAACTTGATAGCTATGAGAATGACAGAATTGATGAAAACCACTAGCAATTTGTCGTACAGTGTAGTCCACTATCGGTTTCTTATTTAGAACCGATCGTAAATACCTTAAACTGAATTTTCTGTTAATTATTTCCCATTTTCTAATTTTCATCTGAAATTTTGGTTCATTTACATTTTAACATACTTTATGTTCCTGCTGAGAGACTAGCATAGTTTGCACTGCTAATCTTATAGATTTTACTGAATACAAACTTGGTTACTATCGGTTTGACTTGGAAAACCGATAGGAAATAGAGTATATCATAGTTTGCACTGCTAATTTGAATTTTCTGTGAATTACTTCCCATTTTCTAATGTTCATATGAAATTTAGGTTCATTTAAATTTTAACAGGCTTTATTTTCCTGCAGAGAGATTAGCATAGTTTGCACTGCTAATCTTTTAAATTTTCCTGAATACAAACATTAGTACTATCGGTTTTCCTTTCAAAACCAATAGGAAATAGAGTATGTCTTAGTTTGCACTGCTAATCTGAATTTTCTGTTAATTACTTCCCATTTTCTAATGTTCATCTGAAATTTTGGTTCATTTAAATTTTAACAGACTTTATTTTCCTGCAGAGAGATTAGCATAGTTTGCACTGCTAATCTTTTAAATTTTCCTGAATACAAACCTTAGTACTATCGGTTTTCCTTTCAAAACCGATAGGAAATAGAGTATGTCTTAGTTTGCACTGCTAATCTGAATTTTCTGTTAATTACTTCCCATTTTCTAATGTTCATCTGAAATTTTGGTTCATTTAAATTTTAACGGACTTTATTTTCCTGCAGAGAGATTAGCATAGTTTGCACTGCTAATCTTTTAAATTTTCCTGAATACAAACCTTAGTACTATCGGTTTTCCTTTCAAAACCGATAGGAAATAGAGTATGTCTTAGTTTGCACTGCTAATCTGAATTTTCTGTTAATTACTTCCCATTTTCTAATGTTCATCTGAAATTTTGGTTCATTTAAATTTCAACAGACTTTATGTTCATGCAGAGAGACTAGCGTAGGGCACAACAATTTTAGTTATGAACTTTGTCATGTACCTTTCTTCATATCAATTGATGGTTTGTTCATGGAATTTTAGGTAAAGCCATGTCGGCATCTTCCTCGGCTGATAGTAGTGATTCAGCGAGGGCGAACGTAGATGGCGCTGCCTCGTCCGAGCGCAAGGAAGGCGCGAGGCCCGACGATGTTGGGTCGTTTGGCCAAACGCGCGGATCTTTCATGTGAGTTCAACCAGTTCGGGAGACCGATCGGGAAGAACGCCGGCCACTATGCTGCCTATGTTGGCTTGTTGGCGAAGGAAAGGGTGAAGATCACCGTCCAGAGCTGGAAGGACGTCAAGGCCGACGAGAGGGATAGGCTGTGGGCGGAAGTGAAGGTAAAATTAATCAAAATCACTGAACTCTTGAGTAATTAATCACATTCCCTTGGTTTATCCCAGAAATTAGGTAAGTCCTACTTATATGCACCATTTGAAACAGGCCAAGTGGAACATCCCCGACGATGGTCCCAAGATAGCTTGCTTGAAGGACATGAACAACACGTGGAAAACCTTCAAGAGCGTCCTCGTCAGTACCTTCCTCGCTAAAGGCGAATCTCCATGCGAGAAGTACCCCTTCATAACGGAGGAGGTATGGGAGCAATTCGCCCAACAGAAGGGGACTCCTGAGTTCAAGGTATGTATGGTTCCTTTGCTTCGTTACACCATTGTATGCAGTAAGCAGCGGTGCATTAATTTTCTTGTTTCTAGTACGAAGGCCCTCAGCGAGAAGAACAAGGCAATCCAGAGGAGGAACGACCACCCACACCGGCTTGGCTCTCGTGGCTATGCGGGGAAGGAGGAGCAGTGGAAGAAGGCTGAAGACGAGGCGTCGAATTTCGTCAACTCCCCTGACCTACCACTCTCCGAGATCCGCGATCAGCGATGCAAGCACTGGTGGCTGGCCAGAGGGACCGTGTCGGCCACGGGACTGTGGCGTTCCCAAACCCCAGGGACGTCGAGGTCGTGCAGCGACTCATAAGTTGGCTAACTATGATCACTAGTGTGCGCACAAGTTTGTATATATTTCTTCCTCACAATGGAGAGCTTTCAATGTAACAGATCTCTTGCTCGAAGGAGGCGACCGAGGGATTGTTCAGTCCCCATAGGGAGAACGACATCCTTACCCGGGCTCTAGGGAACAAGGAGCATCCAGGGCGGACGCGAACCATGGGGGCTGTGGTGCCATGGAAGGAAGGCTTCTCGGAGCCCGGGCAAAAGGCGAAGAAGGCTGGCAGCTGGAAGGAAAGGGAAGTGGAGCTATCTCAGAAGATACGAGCAGATGTGACTGCACAATTCGCGGACATGTTCGCTCAAATGAACGAGAAGTATGAACGCCTCAGCTGAGTTGTGCAGTCCAAGGGTTTAGATCCAGCTGCCGAGATCGACGCTGCCAGGCCGAGTAGTGTCGGCTCGAAGGTTCACGTGGATCCGGTGGACCTGATCGAGGTATTGCAACTCTTGAGCTATATATGCAGTTCAACTGATGCCACTCCCGTTACGTTAGAATTGTTTCGCTAACCTGTTATAATTGTTGCAAATTGCAGAAGCCGAAGAGCTGTAGCCTATTGATCAACATAGGTGACAAACCTGTTGCGATTACAAACGGGGTCGTATACCAGTCTTGGGAGGATGTCCGGATCCACTGCGTACCTCTGGAGCCTGGATTCGCAAAGGTACAGGTGGACATGGCCCTCCCGGGCTACAGCTCTTTTCCGTTGCCCGTCCCAGCGGACGAAATGCGGACAATTGGCAAGGCATTGGGCTCGTACATACAGTGGCCCAAGAAGGGTGTTAGACTACAGGAGGTAAACCCTAGCCATTCTAGCTTACAACTCAGTTAATATACTCAATTTGCAAAAACTAACTTATGCGTTTGTACTTAAAGTGGACGATGGGTACCAGCTCACTTCCTGAGGACACCACCCCCGCCACAACGCATGAGCGAACTCCTTCGGCCCCCATGCCTCCTCCGACGGCCTCAAACCCTTCGCCATCAAATGAGGCCGGCGGCACCACACCCCAACCTTCGAAGCTATACACTCGCTCCCCGCCCAAAGGCAAGGGCAAGGCCAAAGGCAAGGCCACACAAAGCCAGCCGGGTACGTTCAAGAACGGGTCCCCACTCGTGTCGGAGTACCTTCTGAGCAATATGGATCAAATAACCAGAAGTCTCCACGAGTGGTACCTGACTCGGTCTAGGCGCCACATCAACTTCTTGGTTCACTTCAGGCCAGGCCATTTTCACCGTGAGCCCGGGAGCATATCGGTGGCCCACGAGGATTTGTTCGACCTCCTCAACTGGAGGGAGCTTGATATGTCCATCATACGACTGGAGTCCTGTAAGTTTGCTGTTGTCTGAAGTTATCACAGTTCGTTTCATAAATCTTATCACTTTGTATGCACTACTTACTAATGTCTACTTTGCATCCAGGTGCATGTATAGGCTGGCGTCGATGAGGGCATGTGACAAGGTGGGTTTCCTCGACCCAGACAAAATAAGCCTCACGATGCTAGAGCACGACCAAGCACATGCGGAGGAATACATATCAAGGGCACTACTAGCGCAGCAGGATCGAGAGTTCATCCTTGCGCCATACCACCAAAGGTTAGTGCATTTCCTACTAATTTAACTCATTCTTGTATGTTACGCCTAACATATGTATGAAACGGTTCGCTTATATATGCAATGTAGGGGCCACTGGGTCCTCGCCGTCATTTGCCCATGGATGAATGAGGTCTATTACCTCGATTCGATGAGCGACAAGGTGGCGCATGTTTCCACCCTCACATGGCACATAGACGCGTAAGTAACATAGTTGTTTTAAATTTTTCTCTGACTAGCTAATTAATGATAGCATATTAACCGGCAATGCTAAATTAAATACAGGGCTTTCAACAATTATGCTAGTGCTGGAGGGAGGCATGACGCGTCGAAGGGCACAACAATTTCTTGGAAAGAATATGAGGTAATTAATACGGATGGAAGTACTCATGATGAGTCTTTTAATTTAAGCTTAATTAGTTCTTTCGAGTTAATGTGGGTTTATGTCTTTGCATATGCAATTTTTCTAGTGCCATTAGCAGCCACAATCGTGGGAATGTGGCTTCTATATCATGAGATTCATGTATGACCTGATCAGGAGAAACTTTGCCCAATTCCCTAAGGTAACCATTTTTCCTGACTCAAAGTGGAACTTTAATTGGATGTGACGTACGATCCTAACTTCATACACGCATATATGCAGAGCGCCATGTTGAAAGAGCAATATGAGTTGCCTCAATTGAAGGAGCTGCGAACAATTTGGGCTCAATATGTCATGGAAGAAGTGGCTATCAACGATCGATAGTAACTGACTTGTGTTGATTGCTGTATTTGTAAATATATATTGAATGTGTTGATTGCTGTATTTGTGAATAAACTCAATATGTGAATAGATTCATTGATGTATTTGTGAATAAACTCGATCAATATGTGCATAAATTCAATCTGTCCAATGCATGTGTATATTACTGTATTAGTGTATTTGTGAACAAATTCAATATGTGAATATTGGTGAATATTTGTAAATATTGGTGTATTTGTGAATGATCCAATGTATCTCTGTATTGCTGTATGTATATGTGCATGACTCCAGTACTAACTGTGCCACTACATAACCGATAGGAAAAATTAATATTACTATCGGTTATATACTACAACCGATAGAACAAATATTACAGTACTATCGGTTCATATGCTGAAACCGATAGAATAAAGTTTCCAGTACTAAACGTGTCTACAAAATACTATCGGTTATATAATATAACCGATAGAATAAACACCTCAATACTATCGGTTCTATATAACAACCGATAGAATAAAGTTTCCAGTACTAACTGTATCTATATAATACTATCGGTTTATATATAACAACCGATAGAATAAAGTTTCCAGTACTAACTGTGTCCACACAATACTATCAGTTTATATAAGAGCCGATAGAAAAAAACATTTATATTACTATCGGTTTAGATCCTAGCCGATAGAAAAAACCTACACAATACTATCGGTTTATATACGAGCCGATAAAAAAAACGTATATAATACTATCGGTTTAAATCCGAGCCGATAGAAGAAATAGTCGATAGCGATTAGTGAACGTTGGGAATGTAGATGTTTTACTAACGGTTTTTGAACCGATAGAAGTGTGCTGCCCCTCTACTATCATGCCGACCACTATCGGTAAGAGAATCGATAGTAGAGTGGATTTTTAACCGATAGTAAAAAGCATTTATGTAGTAGTGTGTGAATGTAGCTCGAGATGTGTTTAAAATACTGCTCAAAACACACATATATATAGCCCAACCTCTCAGCTAGCCGTTATGGTCGAGAAGGAAAGAAATCTATACAGCTAAAGCCAGCTTCAACCTCTAACGGCTAGTAAATAGCCGTTGGAATATTTGGTCGAATGAACAATGTCTAGTCAAATGAACAATGCTCGGATGACCAGTTTCAGTCCCTCTTTGAAATTCTCAAATTCGATCAAGATTGTGAATGAATGTGAATACAACATATGACCTAAGAATTTCTCAATTTTTGCCGGAACTAAAAGAGATTTCGCAACCTCTCTTAATAGTACAGTTAAATTAAAAATAATTTCTTATAAAACTGGTCAATACTCCAAACACCGAAACCGATACAATAAACAAGCACTTACCTTAGGTCTTTGTGACTTCCTTCTTGGTGATCTTGCACTTGCGACCTTGCTCGCGACCTTGGGCAACATTGGTTTGCAACCTGTAGATCCAGGCGACACTGCGACCTTGCGCTTGAGAACTTGGCTTGCGACTTGTAGATCATCCCGGATCATTTGTAGACTTTATAGAGATAGCTCAAAGACACAGTTAGTCTAGGACACTTAATGTCATCAATAATCAAAATCAATCAAAAAGGGCCTAGATGCAACATGGGGGACCCGCTCCGGTGGACCCCCATACGGCCCCAACAAAATCGTTGCAAATGGATTTTATTATTGTCCATATTGCTATAATTTTGAGTATATATTGAATGTTTGAACACTTAGTTCTACTATTTGTGAACATATTGCTTTAATTATGATACTATTATGTTTGTTGAATTTATATCTTTTAGTCTCAATTGGATTGTGAGATTACTGTAAAGAAAATTACCTCGGAGAGGAAGCATGATTGAGTTTTCTCAAGCATGGATGAGTTCCACCAAAGGTAAAATGAAAAATTAAGAATTTGTTTTGTAGGATTTTACCGATCTTAGTGTTTGGAGACGGTCAGATTATTAGATTCTTATTTTCTAGTTTTGTCTTAGGGTTGGTATCTTTATGATATCTTGTGTGGGAAACTCAAAGGCATGCATCATTCATTGACTAGGCCATTAAATTGTTTTTGAATTGATTTGGATGGTTAGTGAAGACATTGGTGCTTAAATTTGCAAAACTCCGATGGGTGAAGTTTTTGAAGTGGATATACTGAATATTTTATACTTTATAGAGAAATCTAGGCTGAACTAAGTTTTACTCATGTTGAAAAAATTGTAGCTCTTCGAGTCAGCTTTCCAACAAGCCAAGGTGCACAGTATATATAAATATACACATAAGTATATACATAAAGATAAGAAAACACATAAAATGAGAGAAACATGTACTTTATTAATTCACAATGAATTACAAGTTACAAGTCTCCTTGGAATTTTACATATTCTTATTGCATCTAAGGAATTACATCTTGACATACAGGAGATTGCGCGATTCATGATTCCCAGGGCTTCATAAAACTCCTAGTTGATTAAATCTGGGGATCGGATCTGCAGATGAACTCCGATTAGGCTGTCGATGGTCATCATCTTCATGCTTCGAATCTGCCCTCAATGAATGCAATATATATGCCCATGCATGCAACTATGCAAATCCATAGCTTCATCAATCTGTAGTGCTATCACAAATATGTGTAACCTTTGCCTCGTCGGTGCCCAACATGGGTGTTGTTTGGCCTCTTCGGTCACGAGCAGATGGATGCTTTCGCCTCATCAGTGGCCGGCATTACCAGTGTTCGACTTCGTCAGTCACGGACATGATATCGCTTTTGCTTTGTCGGTGCCCAACAACATATTGTATGGATGGAAATGGGATTGTGATAGCATCTTGACTTCATCAGTTTTTGGAGATGCACATTGTATAGTATGGAGGCACATTAGGATGTTCATCAATGACTTTTAGTTTTCTTGATAATATTAGGATAGATTCTTTGCGCGATTAGAATGAATCTGGAGTGATACATCTTGCATCTTTCATGATTCAATTCATCAACACAATGCACTGGCTCCCCTTTGCTCGGTTGGATGGGGCTTTTTTGACCTCTGATTGGAATTAAATTTTGTGGAGTTTCTTCTGGATGAATCTTCTACTGCTCGCCAAAAGTTGAGGTCAATCGGACTTATGGATTGGAAATTATCATCAATATATTCACTACTACAGAAATACTTTTCACTATCGGTTAAAAATCCACTCTACTATCGGTTCTCTTACCGATAGTGGTCGGCACGATAGTAGAGGGCAGCACACTTCTATCGGTTCAAAAACCGTTAGTAAAACATCTACAATCCCAACGTTCACTAATCGCTATCGACTATTTCTTCTATCGGCTCGGTTTTAAACCGATAGTATTGTATAAGTTTTTTCTATCGGCTCGTATAAAAACCGATAGTATTGTTTAGGCCTTTTGTATCGGCTAGGATCTAAACCGATAGTAATCGAAACATTTTTTTCTATCGGCTCTTATATAAACCGATAGTATTGTTTAGGCCTTTTGTATCGGCTAGGATCTAAACCGATAGTAATCTAAACATTTTTTTCTATCGGCTCTTATATAAACCGATAGTATTTTGTCGACACATTTAGTACTGGAAACTTTATTCTATCGGTTGTTATATATAAACCGATAGTATTGTGTGGACACAGTCAGTACTGGAAAATTTATTCTATCGGTTATATTATATAACCGATAGTATTTTGTAGACTCGTTTAGTACAGGAAACTGTATTCTATCGGTTTCTAAATATGAACCGATAGTATTGTGTGGACACAGTTAGTACTGGAAACTTTATTCTATCGGTTGTAGTATATAACCGATAGTAATATTAGTTTTTCCTATCGGTTATGTAGTTGCACGGTTAGTACTAAATATTTACAAATATACATACAGCAATACAGAGATACATACAGCAATACAGAGATACATTGGATCATTCACAAATACACCAATATTTACAAATATTCACCAATATTCACATATTGAATTTGTTCACAAATACACTAATACAGTAATATACACATGCATTTGACAGACTAAATTTATGCACATATTGATCGAGTTTATTCACAAATACATCAATGAATCTATTCACATATATTCACATATATTCACAAATCAATGAATCAACACATTCAATATATATTCACAAATACAACAATCAACACAAGTCAGTTACTATCGATCGTTGATAGCCACTTCTTCGATGACATATTGAGCCCAAATTGTTCGCAGCTCCTTCAATTGAGGCAACTCATATTGCTCTTTCAACATGGTGCTCTGCATATATGCGTGTATGAAGTTAGGATCGTACGTCACATCCAATTAAAGTTCGACTTTGAGTCAGGAAAAATAGTTACCTTAGGGAATTGGGCAAAGTTTCTCCTGATCAGGTCATACATGAATCTCATGACATAGAAGCCACATTCCCACGATTGTGGCTGCTGATGGCACTGGAAAAATTGCATATGCAAAGACATAAACCCACATTAACTCGAAAGAACTAATTAAGCTTAAATTAAAAGACTCATCATGAGTACTTCCATCCGTATTAATTACCTCATATTCTTTCCAAGAAATTGTTGTGCCCTTCGACGCGTCATGCCTCCCTCCAGCACTAGCATAATTTTTGAAAGCCCTATATTTAATTTAGCATTGTCGATTAATATCTTATCATTAATTAGCTAGTCAGAGAAAAATTTAAGACAACTATGTTACTTACGCGTCTATGTGCCATGTGAGGGTGAAAACATGCGCCACCTTGTCGCTCATCGAATCGAGGTAATAGACCTCATTCATCCATGGGCAAATGACGGCGAGGACCCAGTGGCCCCTACATTGCATATATAAGCGAACCGTTTCATACATATGTTAGGCGTAACATACAAGAATGAGTTAAATTAGTAGGAAATGCACTAACCTTTGGTGGTACGGCGCAAGGATGAACTCTCGGTCCTGCTGCGCTAGTAGTGCCCTTGATATGTATTCCTCCGCATGTGCTTGGTCGTGCTCTAGCATCGTGAGGCTTATTTTCTCTGGGTCGAGGAAACCCACCTTGTCACATGCCCTCATCGACGCCAGCCTATACATGCACCTGGATGCAAAGTAGACATTAGTAAGTAGTGCATACAAAAAGTGATTGGATTTATGAAACGAACTGTGATAACTTCAGACAACAGCACACTCACAGGACTCCAGTCCGTATGATGGACATATCAAGCTCCCGCCAGTTGAGGAGGTCGAACAAATCCTCGTGGGCCACCGATATGCTCCCGGGCTCACGGTGAAAATGGGCTGGCCTGAAGTGAACCAAGAAGTTGATGTGGCGCCTAGACCGGGTCAGGTACCACTCGTGGAGACTTCTGGTTATTTGATCCATATTGCGCAGAAGGTACTCCGACACGAGTGGGGACCCGTTCTTGAACGTACCCGGCTGGCTTTGTTTGGCCTTGCCTTTGGTCTTGCCCTTGCCTTTGGCCTTGCCCTTGCCTTTGGGCGGGGAGCGAGTGTATACCTTCGAAGGTTGGGGTGTGGTGCCGTCGGCCTCATTTGATGGCGAAGGGTTTGAGGCCGTCGGAGGAGGCATGGGGGCCGATGGAGTTCGCTCACGCGTTGTGGCGGGGCTGGTGTCCTCAGGAAGTGTGCTGGTATCCATCGTCCACTTTAAGTACAAACGCTTAAATTAGATTTTGAAAATTAAATATATTAACTGAGTTGTAAGCTAGAATGGCTAGGGTTTACCTCCTGTAGTCTAACACCCTTCTTGGGCCACTGTATGTACGAGCCCAATGCCTCGCCAATTGTCCGCATTTCGTCCGTTGGGACGGGCAACGGAAAAGAGCTGTAGCCCGGGAGGGCCATGTCCACCTGTACCTTTGCGAATCCAGGCTCAAGAGGTACGCAGTGGATCCGGACATCCTCCCAAGACTGGTATACGACCCCGTTTGCAACCGCAACAGGTTTGTCGCCTATGTTGATCAATAGGGTACAGCTCTCCGGCTTCTGCAATTTGCAACAATTATAACAAGTTAGCGAAACAATTCTAACGTAACGGGAGTGGCATCAGCCGAACTGCATATATAGCTCAAGAGTTGCAATACCTCGATCAGGTCCACCGGATCCACGTGAACCTTCGAGCCAACACTACTCGGCCTGGCAGCGTCGACCTCGGCAGCTGGATCTAAACCCTTGGACTGCACAACTCGGCTTAGGCGTTCATATTTCTCGTTCATTTGAGCGAACATGTCCGCGAATTGTGCAGTCACATCTGCCCGTATCTTCTGAGATAGCTCCTCTTCCCTTTCCTTCCAGCTGCCAGGCTTCTTCGCCTTTTGCCCGGGGTCCGAGAAGCCTTCCTTCCATGGCACCACAGCCCCCACGGTTCGCGTCCGCCCTGGATGCTCCTTGTTCCCTAGAGCCCGGGTAAGGATGTCGTTCTCCCTATGGGGACTGAACAATCCCTCGGTCGCCTCCTTCGAGCAAGAGATCTGTTACATTGAAAGCTCTCCATTGTGAGGAAGAAATATATACAAAGTTGTGCGCACACTAGTGATCATAGTTAGGCAACTTACGAGTCGCTGCACGACCTCGACGTCCCTGGGGTTTGGGAACGCCACAGTCCCCGTGGCCGACACGGTCCCTCTGGCCAGCCACCAGCGCTTGCATCGCTGATCGCGGATCTCGGAGAGTGGTAGGTCAGGGGAGTCGACGAAATGCGACGCCTCGTCTTCACCCTTCTTCCACTGCTCCTCCTTCCCCGCATAGCCGCGAGAACCGAGCCGGTGTGGGTGGTCGTTCCTCCTCTGGATTGCCCTGTTCTTCTCGCTGAGGGCCTTCGTACCAGAAACAAGAAAATTAATGCACCACTGCTTACTGCATACAATGGTGTAACCAAGCAAAGGAACCATTCATACCTTGAACTCAGGAGTCCCCTTCTGTTGGGCGAATTGCTCCCATACCTCCTCCGTTATGAAGGGGTACTTCTCGCATGGAGATTCGCCTTTAGCGAGGAAGGTACTGACGAGGACGCTCTTGAAGGTTTTCCACGTGTTGTTCATGTCCTTCAAGCAAGCTATCTTGGGACCATCGTCCGGGATGTTCCACTTGGCCTGTTTCAAATATAAGTAGGACTTACCTAATCTCTAGGATAAACCAAGGGAATGTGATCACTCAAGAGTTCAGTGATTTTGATTAATTTTACCTTCACTTCCGCCCACAGCCTATCCCTCTCGTCGGCCTTGACGTCCTTCCAGCTCTGCACGGTGATCTTCACCCTTTCCTTCGCCAACAAGCCAACATAGGCAGCATAGTGCCCGGCGTTCTTCCCGATCGGTCTCCCGAACTGGTTGAATTCACAGGAAAGATCCGCGCGTTTGGCCAAACGACCCAACATCGTCGCGCCTCGCGCCTTCCTCTTGCGCTGGGACGAGGCAGCGCCATCTACGTTCGCCCTCGCCGAATCACTAGTATCAGCCGAGGAAGATGCCGACATGGCTTTACCTAAAATACCATAAACAAACCATCCAATTGATATGAAGAAAGGTACATGACAAAGTAATTCACAGAATATTCAGATGAGCAGTGCAAACTAACAAATACTATATTTCCTATCGGTTTTAAAAGGAAAACCGATAATACTAAGGTCTATATTCAGGAAAATTTAAAAGATTAGCAGTGCAAACTATGCTAATCTCTCTGCTGGAAAATAAAGTCTATTAAAATTTAAATGAACCTAAATTTGAGATGAAAATTAGAAAATGGGAAGTAATTCACAGAAAATTCAAATTAGCTGTGCAAACTATGATGGCACTACTATTTACTATCGGTTTTCCAAGTCAAACCGATAGTAATCAAGTCAGCATTAGGAAAAATTTCAAAAATTGCTCAGCAGGAACATAAAGTAATTGCTCAGCAGGAACATAAGGTATGTTAAAAAATAAATGAACCTAAATTTGAGATGAAAATTAGAAAATGGGAAGTCATTCACAGAAAATTCATATTAGCTGTGCAAACTATGATGGCACTACTATTTACTATCGGTTTTCCAAGTCAAACCGATAGTAATCAAGTCAGCATTAGGAAAAATTTCAAAAATTGCTCAGCAGGAACATAAAGTAATTGCTCAGCAGGAACATAAGGTATGTTAAAAAATAAATGAACCTAAATTTGAGATGAAAATTAGAAAATGGGAAGTCATTCACAGAAAATTCATATTAGCTGTGCAAACTATGATGGCACTACTATTTACTATCGGTTTTCCAAGTCAAACCGATAGTAATCAAGTCAGCATTAGGAAAAATTTCAAAAATTGCTCAGCAGGAACAGAAAGTAATTGCTCAGCAGGAACATAAGGTATGTTAAAAAATAAATGAACCTAAATTTGAGATGAAAATTAGAAAATGGGATATAATTAACAGAAAAATCAGTTTATGGTATTTACTATCGGTTCTGAGTAAGAAACCGATAGTGAACTACACTGTATGCTATGATTTTCATCAATTCTGTCATTCTCATAGCTATCAAGTTTGTAGTTCATGAATTTTGTAGTTCATGTATTAACTTAAAACGCATACACCTATTGACGGTATCAATGAATTGATCATGCAAGGAATTAACAAAGACCGCTCCCCAATAGCCTCTCAACTATAGCCTACACGGCAAATCCGGGGAACAAACACACAGACTCAAGATGATCGTCTCTCTCTCAAATAACCTCAAAGCCTAAACAACCAACCAATTTTAAGTTAATACAAGAAGGGTAGTCAAACCAATGCTGGAGAGAATTCAAGATAACAACTGATCAATCAGCTGTCTAGAATACGACTTGCTAATTTGGACGACACAAGTAAGGAGAGAACTGAAATAGAAACTTCAATCTCCCACCAACTCAGAAGAAAGCCAAAAGATCATATAATCAATTTCATTTCTTCACTAGCTCTACTTCAAGCAGCAATCACAGAATGCACAAGCAGTAGATAAACATTCAAATACGCAAGTGACTAAGAGCCAGACAAAGCAATCAATGACAGAATAAGACTTCAATTCATAGCTTCAATCACCCCAGTCCTGTCCATTCATACAGAAACAACACAAATTCTAGAAATTGAAGAATGGCGTAAGGCTCAGTCACTGAAATATCCAATTTAGCATTGCAGTTAGTAGCCAAAACACAGATTTTTGACACCAAAGTCTACACATAGTTCTAAATTTGCAATTAGATTAACTAAGAGCTTAGTTCCATACAAAAAGAACCCCAGTTTTATGCAAATGCAATTCAAACTATCTTCACCGAGCTTATCGGTTCATCCAATATTCAGGTTTGTTCTTTACAATCATCACAGGAAACAATTTCAGATAGGTGTATACCGTTCATGAATTTTACTCTAGGTTTCTATTTGTAATCCATGGAACGGGATATGAACCATTGCATACAGAATTAAGCAATACACGCGAGCGATTTGGTCAAGAACACTTACAGTGGATCGTGGAGTGGCCGGAGGCGGTGGCGCAATGCAATGCCGGAGGCGGTGGCGCAATGCAATGCCGGAGGCGGTGGAGAACCAGTGGCGCAGAGGAGCGAAGAAGCGAACGTCGGCGATTCTAGGGTTTTCCGCGCGAGTATTTTTCGATTTGGAATGTGATCAGTTGCACTGGAGGGAAAATCGTGCAGGTTATAACCTATTAAATGAATATTTACTATCGGTTCATCACCACAAAACCGATAGTACAAACATGTAAGTTAGGGTTTTCGTAACACAGTGTAAATCACTATCGGTTGTAAACAGTAAACCGATAGTAAACTAAGTACAGGGGATCATAACACAGTGTAAATCACTATCGGTTGTGAACAGTAAACCGATAGTAAACTAAGAACAGGGGATCATAACACAGTGTAAATCACTATCGGTTGTGAACGATAAACCGATAGTATAGTTTAATTTCATATCGGTTTCACAGTTATAACCGATAGTAAAATACAATGCTATTGACCCTAAAGGATTTCCCTTAGAAGAATTACAGAGGATCTCAGTACATCATTTTGTATTGTATTTACTATCGGTTATGACAGTAAACCGATAGTATATGTTAATTTCATATCGGTTTGGAGGTTGAAACCGATAGTATAATACTGTTAAATTGATCTAAAGGTATTTCCTGAGAACAAATACAGATGGGTCTCAGTACATCATTTTGCACTTGTAAAGACACCTGAAACCCCATGCAAATGGCTTGCAATAATTTTGAAATAAAATAACAATAAAGACCAATCATGGAATGAAAATATGCAGTTTTCATATATATTTGTGAAAAGAATCAATTATTGCTCAAATCAAGTATATACTCCAATTGAAATGAAAATTTGCAGAAATGATTCTCAATGCATCACGTATGTTTTCCCAAAGAATTTTTGAAAATTGATTTGAACATTCTTCGATCCAAGTAATATACGTCACTTACATATTGCAAATTAGTCAAGAATGGTTGTCCACCCATAATCCTTCTTCGTGGTCGTCTCGCAGGTAACTTGTTTCATCAATATCTTCGGTAGGGACAGATTGAAGGATTCCATCTAAAAATGGAGGTAGTTCGTCGAGCTGATCGTACTCTTCTTCATCCACAACGTCTTCGACCCCAACAATACGTCTCTTACTGTGAAGGACAACGTGCAACTTTGGGTTGGCCGGGTCAACGATGTAGAACACCTGTGTGGCTTGCTCAGCAAGTATAAATGGATCATCTTTGTGTGCGACTCTACTGAGATCGACTAGAGTAAACCCATAATTGTCGACTGTAACACCTCGAGGGATTTCGACCCATTGGCATCGAAACAGAGGAATCTTAAGTAATACATAATCGAGCTCCCATATTTCCTCAATAACACCGTAATATGAGTCGAGTGCTCTTACTGCCCTGGCATCCTCCGAAATAGCAAGTAGTGTCACTCCACTACATTGCATAGCACTCTTCTCGTCCTGAGTTTTTGTGTAAAATGAATAGCCGTTGATGTCATACCCCTGCCAAGTCCCTACAGTAAATCTAGGCCCTCTGGCCAACCATGTAACATCTTCATCTACATCGCCCTCAGAAGCTTGCAGGACTCTATTTTCGATCCACACAGCAAACTTCCTATTATGTTCTCTGGTGACCCAAATCTCTGGCTTCGAGGGATTCTGTTTCCGTAACATTTCCTTGTGCTCGTGTATGTATGGCTCCACCCCCGTCATGTGCTGTAAGACCCAAAAATGGGCTTTTGCATACAGATCACTAGAGGGGACGACTGCTTTAAATCCAATCGTTCCAATGCCCTGAAGCCTGCCCTCATGCCGAGACGTAGGAACGCCAATTGGGTCAACCCCGGACATATAGTTGGTGCAAAATTCGATCACCTCCTCCGCGGCATAACCTTCAATAATACTGCCCTCAGGCCGATATCGATTCCTTACATATCCCTTCAAGATACCCATAAATCTCTCAAATGGATACATGTAGCGCAGGAACACGGGTCCACAAAACTTAATTTCTCTGACAAGGTGAACAATTAGATGGACCATAACATCAAAAAAGGATGGAGGGAAATACATCTCCAGCTGACAAAGAGTGGTAGTCACATCGCGTTGCAAATCGTCCAGTCCATCCATATCAATTACCTGCAAGGACACAGTTGCAGCAAATATTCAGATCCAAAAAATCTGACAAGTTCCACGAATGGAGCTAATTAACTTGCTAGGAGTACACGCTTACGTACCTTGCCAGATATTGTGTTGAAGAAATAACATAGCTTTGTAATTGTCTCTCTGACTTTGACTGGGAGAATGCCTCTGATAGCAATGGGAAGCATTTGTGACATCAGTACATGACAATCATGGGACTTCATACCAACCAGTTTCAAGTCTTTCATGGACACAAGTTTTTTCAAGTTCGCAGAATACCCGCATGGAACTTTGACACCATGTAGGCACTGACAGAGTTCTGTTTTTTCTCTTTTTGACAAAGTATAGCAGGCCGGGGGGAGGTATGTCCGCTTTCCCTTCTCCAACGGTGCAAGCTCAGTCCTTATGCCCATGTCGAGCATGTCACGGCGAACGTTGATGCCATCTTTCGTCTTTCCTGGAATGTTCAACAACAAACCAATCAAACTGTCACAAACATTTTTCTCTACGTGCATGACATCAATGCAATGTCGAACTTGTAAGTGCTCCCAATATGGCAGATCCCAAAGAATCGATCTCTTCTTCCAAACATTTTTTCCTGGAGGTTTAGAACATTTACCGAACTCAACTTTGATGTCCTTCACGCGCAAGTAAAGCTCCTTACCAGTCACAAACACTGGGGCTGATCCTTTCTCAGGCTTCCCATTGAATGACTTCCTCTTCTTACGGTAGGCGTGATGCATCGGAAGGAATCTGCGGTGACCCATGTACACTGTTTTTCTGCAGTTCGATAACCACATGCTGTCAGTTTCATCCAGGCAAATAGGACAAGCCTTGACTCCTTTCGTACTATACCCCGACAAATTTCCATAGGCCGAGAAATCATTTATGGTACAAAATATCATGGCCCGCAACATGAAATTCTCTCGCTTATGTGCATCCCACACCCGCACCCCTTCGCTCCACAATTTTTGTAAGTCCTCGACTAACGGTGATAGAAACACGTCAATATCATTCCCGGGTTGTCTGGGTCCTGAAATTAGTAACGACATCATGATGTACTTCCGCTTCATACATAACCAAGGAGGAAGATTGTAGATGCATAAAAGAACCGGCCAAGTGCTATGTCGACTGCTCATATTTCCGTGTGGATTCATACCATCCGTACTCAGCCCAAACCTTATATTCCTCACTTCGCCGCCAAACTCACCGAATGTTCTGTTAATGTTTCTCCATTGAATGGAATCAGCTGGATGTCTTAGTTTTCCGTCTTGTTTCCGACCTTCAACATGCCAACGCAAGTACTTCGCATCTTTCGGATTTGCAAACAGCCGTTTCAATCTGGGAATCACAGGCAAATACCACACAGTTTTGGCCGGAGGCCCTTTCTTTACCTCATCACATCCATTGTGATAAATTTTGTCCCCATGCTTATACCGCGATGCACCGCATCTTGGACAAACATGCAAATCCTCGTACTCGTTACGGTACAGAACACAATCATTTGGGCATGCATGTATTCTTTCGATTTCCATTCCCAACGGACACAATAGTTTTTTGGCCTGGTAAACCGATCTTGGCAACTCATTTCCCTCTGGAAGCATGTCCGCTAACAGATCCAATAGCACCGTGAAACTCTTATCGCTCCAACCGTTGCTTGCCTTCAAGTTATATAATCTCAACACAGAAGACAACTTTGTAAATGTTTCACATCCGGGGAACAAAGGCTTCTCAGAATCAACAATTAATTTCTGAAATTTAGCTAAATCGTTTTCGCTGTAGTCCTCTTCTACATCACGTAACATTTCATCTAAATTGTCGTCATCTACATGGACTTCCGAATGAACATTATCAATGTTTTGATCATGATCATCATTACTGCAATCCACTTCCGGGTGCTGCTGAGTGGTAGCGGTAGTGCTCGTTTCCTCAAGATCTTCACCATGCCATATCCAACGGGTATAGCGTGCGTTAAAACCACGACGAATCAAATGACTCCTAATCTGATCAGAGTTGCCGAACCTTTTTAAGTTCATACAATCTATACAAGGACAATGCATATCTTTCTCTCCCTTCTTCGCCTTCTCTTGCTCAGCAAATTTAATAAATCCATTCACACCCTCCAAATACTCAACAGTAGTACGTTTTATTCCATACATCCAATATTCTCGGTCCATCTACAATTATTTCACAAAATTGACAAATCAAATAAATAATTAATGACTCAGGGCATGCATATATGAATGAAACATAATTAGCTAGGCCATATGTGTGTACATGCATGAGCTGTTTAATTACATTAAATGGATTTGTATATATGAAACCCTAATTAACTTGATGCATGCATTAATTGGAAGAGCCAGCTAGCTAGCTGCTTAAATTCAGCAAGCTATAGCTAGCTAGCCAACCCAGCCTTCTAGCTAGCTTGGAGATACATGTATCTAGTTTAATGAATTGCAAGTAGAGAGAGAGGGAGAGTGTGAAAGAGTGATAGAGAGAGAGAGAGGTGATGAGAAGATAACAATACCGAGGGGGATGGAAATATGATCAACCTCTCAGCTAGCTTCTCCAGATCACTCTAGCTTGGAATTGTGCGCGGCTGAAATGATTCCAACATGTAGAGCGCAGAGCAGGGGTCGACCTAATTAAGCTGTCCAATTTTACTATCGGTTCAACAACATTAACCGATAGTAAAATAAGGTCCCCACTGTCATAACCATTAGTGTATATGAAGTCATTTTACTATCGGTTTGTGTTGTTGAACCGATAGTAATATGTAGTATATTGTATCGGTTAGTACAGTGATAACCGATAGTAAAAAGTCAGTAATTTCACTATCAGTTACCCGAGAAAAACCGATAGTACTATTCAATATATTATATCGGTTAATACAGTACCAACCGATAGTATAAAGTGAGTAATTTTACTATCTGTTACGAACGAAAAACCGATAGTACTATTGTAATATATTATATCGGTTGGTACAGTAATAACCGATAGTAAAAAATCAGTAATTTCACTATCAGTTAAAAATGGAAAACCGATAGTACTATTTAATATATTATATCGGTTTGTACAGTAATAACCGATAGTAAAAAGTATTTGCATTTCACTAACGTTGGATTAGTGTATAACCGATAGTAAAATGATGGTTTTCCGCCACTGTCGTCCTATTCTATCGGATTTTTCCTAGATTGCTTACAACCGTTAGAAAATAAGGGTTAGTGGAATGCACTTCTGTAGTAGTGATTGCTCGTATATCAAACAGAATTCAACAAGATAGAGCCTGTTTGTAATGATCTTCTAGGGATCTTCTAGACCTCTAATCAAAGCAAAACTTGGGGGAGTTATGTTTTCAGAAGTCTTCTATCTTCCATAACAATTTGGTGTCAATCAGGCCACTGGATCAAGCGTTATTGATCTTATAGTATTAGCATGTCAGTTTGGAATTCAGCAGGATACAACTCATTTGGCATGGTCTTATGAAGATCTTTCTAAACTTTGATTGAGATGGAACTTGATGGGCATACTTCATCTTGAGTCTTCTATCCTCCATGAAATTTTTCGGTCGATCAGACTTCTGGATCAGAAGTTATCGTCGATGCATCACCCATATGTCAGGCTAGAATTCAACAAGACACAACTTGTTTCTCATGACCTTCTGAAGGCCTATTTGACCTCTAATCGAAATGAAACTTGGAGGCACTATTTCATCCCAAATCTCCTATTCTCCATAAAGATTTGGGGTCGATCGGACTTCTGGATCAGAAGTTATCATTGATTCATTACTCATATGACTGGCTGAAATTCAGCAAGACACAGCTTCTTTGCCATGGCCTTCTGAAGACCTTTTTGACCTCTGATCGAGATGAACTTGGGGCCAATTGGACATCTAGATCAGAAATCATCCCCAATCCAAAGCCACCACGTCAAATTGAAATTCAACAAGACGGACACTATTTGCTGCAACTCAAGATAGATTTAAAGTAACACGTCTTGCGCCTCCCTTAGATTAATTTGATCTTGTGGCACGATGAGAAGGGATTTGGATCAACGCATCTTGCATCTTTTGTCATCCAATCCATCGGCCAATTAAACTGAGACTCTTTTTGCACAGGTGATTGGGACCTTCTTATAATGGACATCACAACTCTTCAACATTGCCACTCCTCATCACATTGCTCCATGCTCCTCCTCATTTTCATGAACTTGTTAGCACGGGCACCAACGTATGAGCATCTCTTCTTCCTCCAATTTGGATGGTGTCTGTACCAAGACATTACTCGTGTACAGACCCTCCATGCAATGTATGATGCATGCTATGCAAATGAGCAGCACTCACCCAGGGTAAGCTCCATAGCTTTAAGAACTCACTCGTGGAAAGAGATGAAATGAAGAGTTCTTGTGAGACATTACTCAGTAGAGCCTTTCGCACAGGGGAGAATAGAAGGTCCAACCTTTAATTGGTGGAGATCCTCTCTATTTATAGAGGGTGTGGGATAATTCAAACCACCTGAAAACAATAAGATATTGTAGGGATTTGAATTTTGAAAAGAGGATTATTTTAACTAGGTGAGAAGATAAATATGAGAATAATCCTCCTTTATCTTTTATTTCAAAATTATGCATTGAAATAAAATATTTTTTAATATTTAATTCGAGTATAATTGAGGTGACTCAGATTCGTGCGACCGGACCCGACTCGGGTCTAGTCCAACACGTTATTCGAATCCTAAAAATATATCAACTATAAAGATTGAAAGTTTACATAGAAAAATTATATACCGTTGCATTCGTATCGATGAGTAGAGTACGATAAAATATTTATTTGCTTTATTTGGACACCGAATAAAAACTTATAGCCGTTTTTACATTTTAGCCCATGGAAAGCATTTGGGTAGGTTACGAACCTTCAAATGTGTCATTTATGCCATAATGGTACATTTTATAGGTTAGCCATCTTTAAAGGATCCTGAAAAATCATGGAACCTCTGATTTTGTTAAAGGAACCAAAATTTATAGTCGATTTACAACTAGATCCCTGCATCAGTTTGACCGAGACAGACTGCATTGTCTTCGTGACTTGCAGTTTTGTAGAAAATATGTCCGTCACATCATAAGATTTCTAAAATGATATAGAACACTTTATTTTGATGAGCGATGAAAAAGTTAGGGTGTGTTTACAAATAGGTTCTTCGCAGTCAGGTTGACAGTTCATCAGTTATGACTTAATTTTATTTTCCTTAGGCAAATTATATACATGTATGTCCATATTGGGGAATAGAATATATATATATATATATATATATATATACATATTTGCTCCCTCGGGCCTATGCACAGGTGTTTTTTTTACATTTTAGCTCTTATATCAATTGGGACCAGCATGCCACATCATGAATTCATTACAAAATTTCGTGGAATAGCATCCAATATCCTTTTTAAAAAATTCATTATTTGAGGGGTGTTTGCTTTGCAGCCAAACTTGCCCAAAGTTGTCACACTAAAATTTGGTCATGTTAACCAAATTTCATTATTGTTGTGTTTGTTACCAAAATTTTGACATATCAATGAAAGTTGTCTCACTGCTAATTCATTTTCTTCTCAAAACTTGCCAAAATTGAGACAAAGAAATTGATGACCAAATGTGGGTATGCCAAAAGTTTTGTAAGGCAAAATGGGCAAAATTAGATCACAAACTAAACATGTAATAAGTTTTTTTTAATTTATTTACACATGACACTCAAAATTCTTATATTTTTCTCATCTCTACTATTCTTTTCTTGCATTGCAAATTGACCTTAAAATACTAAAATATAATTAGGAAAAAGGGATAGATGCATGGCTATTATCAATGTGGTGTGTCGGCTTAAGTTTGTATGGTGTCATATCATTTCAAAGGATCAAATAGGTAATTCAAACCCGCACTATTTATTAAATATGTCAATTATGCCGACTAACTAATAGTAAATCAAAATTTACATAAATTGTGATGTATAGTTATATTATATTAAATTTTACTGGCTTATTTATTTTAAAAGGTAAGAAGTTGTTCAATTTAACGTGCCTTCAATTATGTAGTATTAAATCTTACTGTTTCTGATCATCATTTTATAGGTCATAAATTATTTAAATCAGTATAATATGATCTATTAATCATGTAGAACATGTTAATCATGTCGTGTTGAAATATTTAGGAGCCAACCATGTTGATGAGGTCATCCCAGCACGTCTTGCACCTTCGCATGTAGACCAAAGATCTGATCAAGAATACAATGGACCGATCATTCGACGTCATGCAAAGAATCTACAACAAGAGGTGACTTCACTCCTTGCTGAAATTGACATTACAAATGATGAGAATTTTATACTACCTAAAAGTTCTACACTTTTGCTACTTAGGTTTACATACAAGGAGATAGAAGATGGTCCAGCTAAGAAGGCCTACGTGGAGGACATGGAGGATAAGGAAGATTGCGTGGAGGCAAACATGGGTACTGCCCAAAGTTGAGACGTGTCACCTGACAAGTACTGCAACTTTCACAAGTCGTACGACCCAATATTTTGACGTTTCTGGATGCATAATGCACATGGATGGAAAGCTTATCGAGTCTACTTTCTCGTCTTTTGGACTTCCCAATTAGGAGTAATCACCATTTTAGTGCTGGCTACACAGAAGCCAAACAACTGCGCGCGAATTACTTCGTGGTGACCTTTCAGCTAGCTTATCTTCAGAGTCTTAAGAGTCTTTTCACACCTAACTAGAAGGGTTGTTCTCTAGTATGAATATCCACTATGTATTGTGTTAAGAGGAATTATTTTTGGAGAAGCAAATACCAATCCCTTTTGTTCAGCTGTGTGCTAACAATTTCCGAGAGTGATCTCTACCCCTTTGCTCTTGTGATTTCCTCGCGAAATTACAGAAGCGGTCGCATCATCGACTCCCAATCGGTGCTCCTGCTCCGTTTGATTGCAGGTTGTGTTGGTTGGTTTCATAAGAGTGTGGTTGGACGAATCCTCGATTCAGGTTGCCGTATTGCGACGGTGGTTGGCTTCGAGTTTTATTTGTCAGGTTGCACTAGTTATCTTGGCTGTTTTCAGTAAGTTATCGTGTTCGTGATCCTACGCCGTGAAGATCGGGACCAAAGGACGCATCATCTGGTATCAAAGCTTTCATTGCCACGGTAGGATTCTTTACCCTTAGCTACATATATTTGTGTTCTGTCCTATCCACTAAAAAGCCTTAAAAAAAATTGTTTTAGCCGTTCTTCAATCTGTTATTTTGGTGAGTTTAGTTAAGTTTCTGTCCATTAGAGTCTTTGTTCTTGTTGCTGATCATAATTTCCTTTGCGTGTCCCTTGAGCCATTTATCTCTTTATATCATTTGTATCTACATTTGAAAACCAAAAAAAAAAGAGTATTAGTCCATTTCCTCCTTCGCGAAAACTTTGCTCTAGCCTCTGGTTGTGCTGAGATTATATGTTTAAGTTGTGCAAGTGCTATATCTGTTAGTTGCTTTCAGTTTGTTAAAAAAAAAGTTAAAAAAAGTGCAAAAAAAGAAAGAGTTGAGAAAAGAAGTGAAAGAACAGATCGTATTGTTTATATGCACAAGTGTTGAAATCTCAAAAAAAATGTTGTGCAACCAGATTGCTATCCTTCTTTGGTGAAATTTTGCTAGGTATATCTCAAGAACCATCAATCCCTAGCATAATCCTTGTTTGCATCAAAATCAGAATTTCCTTTGCGTGTGAGTTGCTCATATACATCATTCCTAACTTGTGATCAGTGCTAGACATTGGGCTGCTAGTTTGGATTGTTACTTAGCTTTACAATATCTGAAATTCAGATTGTTATTTGTGCATCATTCCCTACCAAGCTCCACAAAGAAACCATCGTGGACAGAACGCTAGTCGTGTATTCGTCTAACCATCACTTACCACCACACATATACTTCTGTAATTTTCAGGGAAAGCATAAGAGCTTCAGTTGGTAAGAGAAGGTGAGGTTGAGAGATCCACAAATTAATTTTCATACATATACTTGCTACTCTTGTTCACTAACAGTGCAGAAAGGATGTCCAAAGAACCAGAGATTGATGATTGTGTCACAATGGCACAATTCAATGAGCTGAGACAAAGATTGGAGGAGAGACAAGAGAGAATGTCCCAAGATCTTCAAGCTCTTCTAGCTCAGCTTCGAGATCAAGGACGTGGTGCCAACAGTACAGCTAACCAAGATGAAGAAGTAGATGAAAATGATGACGAAGTTGCTGCCCAACCTCCAATACCACTGCGAGCACGAAGAGATCGAGCTGCTGCCCGAGCCATGAGACCCCCAGGTCCAGGTCATGGGAATGGGGAAGAAGCTTTTGGTCGTGGAAGAGGAAGAGGTCGCGGCCAACGAAATGAAAACGCTGCTGAATTTGAAGATGAATAAGAGGAAGATGACCCCTACCAGCCCCAAAATAATGGTAATCACCGTCGAGGCCATAACCAACGTCGTCGGGCTGAGGAGGAGAGGTTTGGTAAGCTAAAATTCACCATGCCAAAATTTAATGGTGAATCTGATACTGAAGTCTATCTCTCATGGGAGTTGAAGGTTGATAAGATTTTTCGCTTGCATAACTACTTTGAAGAGAAGAAGATAGCAATGGCTGCTCTTGAGTTTGAAGATTATGCCCTAATCTGGTGGGAACAAGTCCTGAATGAGCGAGAAGACGCTGGAGAAGGTGTTGTTGCTACCTGGGCTGAAATGAAACGGGAAATGCAAGCGAGATTTGTCCCTAAGCATCACCATCGTGATCTTTTTAACAAGCTGCAGAATTTGAATCAAGGAAGTCTCTCAGTTGAAGGATATTATAAAGAAATGGAGAAGGCTATGATCAGGGCCAATGTAGTCAAAGATGGAGAGCAAACTATTGCACGCTTCATGTCCGGATTGCATCGCAACATTCAACGAATTGTTGAATTTCAGCCATATCGCACACTTATTGAATTGGTACACCAAGCTACTAAGGCTGAGCGTCAATTGCAGCAAGATACTAAGTCAAGTAGAGCTGGTTCATTCGGTACAAAGGTGACAACAAATGGAAACAAGTTTACCCCAAGGTTTGCTGAAGGCCGAGCTACCACCACAAGTGCAAATGGTGGTACACGCTCTAATACTCAAGGAGATTTCAGCAGCAAAACCACAACTGCTCCAAGTGCAACGAAACCCGCTTCATCGGCAACCTCATCAGTCAGTTCTATAGCCCGAAGTAGCCAAATTCAGTGCTTCAAGTGTGGAGGCCATGGTCATGTTATCAAGGAGTGTTCAAACAACCATGTGGTACTTGTTAATGACCTAGGGGAGTATGAATCAGCAAGTGAAGAAGAACAAGATGCTGATGAAACACCATTAGAAGAAGCACAAGAAAATGATGGCGAAAAATATTGGAATTTGAGAGAGGGACTGCTCCTGTAGTCACTCAAATCTTGAGTGTGCAGCTGAAAGAAGATGAAAATGGACAGCGCCATAATCTCTTTCAAACAAGAGCCAAAGTTGAAGACAAGATATGCAAGGTGATCATTGATGGTGGAAGCTGCCATAATCTTACAAGCAAAGAGATGATTGAAAAGTTTGGATTGAAGCTGCTGCAACATCCTCACCCATATCATGTGCAATGGTTGAATGATTCTGGTTCCATCAGGATTGCACACAGAGTGAAAGTATCATTCAAGATTGGTGAATATGTTGACACCGTGGAATGTGACGTGGCACCCATGACAGTGTGTCATCTGCTGTTAGGAAGGCCATGGCAATATGATCGTTCATCCCAACATTGTGGCCGCACAAACAATTTCACAATCAAGTGGAAGGGAAAGGACTTGGTTCTTAAACCTATGACGCCTCAACAAATCATGGCTGAACATTTGCAAAAGAATTCAGAAGTGAAGGTGATTAGTGAGAGTGAAAAGCAGCAAAAGAAGATGAATGCCCTCCACAAATCAGTGAGTGAGCACCAAAATCCAAATATGAAAGGTAAAAAGAAGATAGAGGGAGAGAATTTAGTCATGATAGCCACCAAATCTGAAATGAGAGATGTGAGGAATCACCCCGACCAAGTACTCATTGTACTTGTGTACAAAGACACATTGCTTTCAGCTAATGACATAACATCTCTTCCTAGTGCTATGTCTCATCTTTTGCAGGATTACCAAGATATTTTTCCAGAAGAATCACCTGCTGGACTTCCTCCTTTGCGTGGCATTGAGCACCAAATTGATCCCATTCCGGGAGCTGCACTACCTAATCGGCCACCATACCGCACCAACCCTGAAGAAACCAAGGAAATACAAAGGCAAGTGCAAGCACTTTTAGATAAAGGTTATGTGCGAGAGAGTTTAAGTCCATGTGCTGTCCCTGTGATCTTGGTGCCAAAGAAAGATGGTTCTTGGAGAATGTGTATTGATTGTAGGGCCATCAATAACATAACTGTTCATTATCGTCATCCTATTCCTAGGCTTCATGATATGCTTGATGAATTGAGTGGTTCTATGATATTTTCTAAAATTGATTTGAGAAGTGGTTACCATCAAATAAGAATGAAAGTTGGAGATGAGTGGAAAACTGCTTTCAAAACAAAATTTGGATTGTATGAATGGTTAGTTATGCCTTTCGGTTTGACAAATGAACCTAGTACATTCATGAGATTGATGAATCATGTTTTGAGAGTATTCATAGGAAAATTTGTTGTTGTTTATTTTGATGACATCTTAATTTACAGCAAGACATTTGAGGAGCATATTGATCATATTCGACAAGTTTTGGATGTGCTTAGAAAGGAGAAATTGTTTGCTAACCTAGAGAAGTGCACATTTTGTACAAAACAAGTTGTGTTTCTTGGCTTTGTTGTTTCAGGTCATGGAATTCAAGTTGATGAGTCAAAGATGAAAGCAATCAAGGAATGGCCAACTCCTGTGAATGTAAGCCAGGTGAGAAGTTTCCATGGTCTTGCTAGTTTCTATAGGAGATTTGTGAAAGATTTCAGCACCATAGCTGCTCCTTTGAATGAATTGACAAAGAAAGGAGTTGCTTTTGAATGGGGTGAATCACAAGAAAATGCTTTTCAACAAATAAAGAAACTTTTGACTGAAGCACCATTGCTTAATTTACCTGATTTCACTCAAACTTTTGAAATTGAATGTGATGCTAGTGGAATTGGGATTGGCGGTGTTCTCATGCAAAATGGAAAACCTGTAGCATACCTTAGTGAGAAACTAGGAGGGGTGCAATTGAATTATTCTGTGTATGACAAGGAATTATATGCTTTGGTGAGAGTGCTTGAAACCTGGCAACACTATTTATGGACAAAAGAATTTGTAATTCATTATGATCATGAGGCTTTGAAGTACTTGAAAGGCCAAACTAAGCTAAACCGACGCCATGCCAAATGGGTTGCATTCATTGAAACATTCCCATATGTTGTGAAATATAAGAAAGGCAAGGACAATGTTGTTGCTGATGCCTTGTCTCGTAGAAATGTTTTGTTGAACCAGCTTGAAGTGAAAGTACCCGCTCTAGAGAGCTTGAAGGAGATGTATCCTGCTGATCATGAATTTTCCAAACCATATGAGAAATGTACAAGTGGGAAAGGATGGGAAAAATATCATGTGCATGATGGATTCTTGTTTAGAGCTAACAAGTTGTGTGTTCCAAATTCTTCTATTAGACTCTTCTTGTTGCAGGAAGCTCATGCAGGAGGACTGATGGGTCACTTTGTATGGAAAAAGACCTACGAGCTGCTGGCCGATCATTTCTATTGGCCAAAGATGAGAAGGGACGTGGAGAGATATGTGCAACGCTGCAACACTTGCCACAAAGCTAAGTCAAAACTGAAATCCCATGGTTTATATACTCCATTACCTGTTCCTAGTGTACCTTGGGAAGACATTAGCATGGACTTTGTTTTGGGTTTACCTCGGACAAAGAGGAGGATGGATTCCATTTTTGTAGTGGTTGATAGATTTTCCAAGATGTCACATTTTATACCCTGTCATAAAAGCGATGATGCTTCCCATGTAGCCTCTTTATTTTTTAGGGAAATTGTGAGATTACATGGCATGCCAAGAACAATTATTTCCGATCGTGATGCAAAGTTCATGAATTACTTTTGGAAGACGTTCTGGGCAAAGCTTGGAACGAAGTTGCTGTTTTTGACAACTTGTCATCCTCAAACAGATGGCCAAACAGAAGTGGTGAATAGGACACTCTCCATGTTGCTGTGGACAATGATCAAGAAGAACTTGAAAGAGTGGGAAGAATGCTTGCCGCATGTGGAATTTGCTTATAACAGGGCTATCCACTCCACTACCAACATGTGTCCTTTTGAAGTTGTTTATGGATTCAAACCAATTGCTCCTATAGATTTGTTGCCGCTGCCATTGCAAGAAAGGAGTAACATGGAAGCCTCTCAGCGTGCTGCATATATAAAGAAGATACATGAGAAGACGAAGGAAGAAATCGAGAAGAAAAGCAAGTACTATGCTGAGAAGGCAAGCAAGAACAGAAAGAAGATGATATTCAAACCCGGCGATTTAGTTTGGATACATCTACGCAAGGAGCATTTTCCTGAGAAACGCAAATCAAAGCTGATGCCACGAGGAGATGGGCCATTCAAAGTTTTGGCCAAAGTCAATGACAATGCATACAAGATTGAGATTCCTGGAGACTATGGTGTTAGCACGACATTCAATGTTGCTGATCTCACACCGTTCTTTGGCTCGGAAGAATCAGAGTCGAGGACGACTCCTTGTCAAGAGAGGGAGGATGATGAGGTCATCCTAGCATGTCTTGCACCTTCGCATGTATACCAAAGATCTGATCAAGAATACAATGGACCGATCACTCGACGTCGTGCAAAGAATCTACAACAAGAGGTGACTTCACTCCTTGTTGAAATTGACATTACAAATGATGAGAATTTTATACTACCTAAAAGTTCTACACTTTTGCTACTTAGGTTTACATACGAGGAGATAGAAGATGGTCCAGCTAAGAAGGCCTACGTGGAGGACATGGAGGATATGGAAGATTGCGTGGAGGCAAACATGGGTGCTGCCCAAAGTTGAGACGTGTCACGTGACAAGTACTGCAACTTTCACAAGTCGTATGACCCAATATTTTGACGTTTCTGGATGCATAATGCACATGGATGGAAAACTTATCGAGTCTATTTTCCAACGCAACAAACGGCTCGTCTTTTGGACTTCCCAATTATGAGTAATCACCATTTTAGTGCTGGCTGCACAGAAGCCAAACAGCCGCGCACGAATTACTTCGTGGTGACCTTTCAGCTAGCTTATCTTCAGAGTCTTAAAGAGTCTTTTCACACCTAACTAGAAAGGTTGTTCTCTAGTATGAATATCCACTATGTATTGTGTTAAGAGGAATTATTTTTGGAGAAGCAAATACCAATCCCTTTTGTTCAGCTGTGTGCTAACAATTTCCGAGAGTGATCTCTACCCCTTTGCTCTTGTGATTTCCTCGCGAAATTACAGAAGCGGTCGCATCATCGACTCCCAATCGGTGCTCCTGCTCCGTTTGATTGCAGGTTGTGTTGGTTTCATAAGAGTGTGGTTGGACGAATCCTCGATTCAGGTTGCCGTATTGCAACGGTGGTTGGCTTCGAGTTTTATTTGTTAGGTTGCACTAGTTATCTTGGTTATTTTCAGTAAGTTATCATGTTCGTGATCCTACGCTGTGAAGATCGGGACCAAAGGACGCATCACATGTAGCCAAGCCAAGCCAAGCGCACGGTTCATATAGTGTAATCTTGTCATGTTTAATTATGCCAACTGTAATTGATATCCTGAAAGTTTTAAATTAGAACATTCTCATATTATTTTTGTACACTTTAGAGATCCATCCCTATGAATGTAGATAATGCACAGATGAGTGTAAATTACTAAAGACGAAAGAGAAAATAGAAAAGAGAAAAAGAGAAAAGGGAATAGCTTCAAACCAAGATTTCCGGAATAAAAACATAAAGAGAAATAATTTAGAAAGAGAGCTTGATATTAAAGATTATTGTCTGACAAAGTACTGAAAGTTTTTTTTAAAAAAAGAAATTCAACAATAGCAATAGCTAATCCGAATCTATCAGCAATTTGCCAATATATTCGGCACAGAACTTTGCCAAAAATTTTATAATGAAATATTTAGATAAATTTTCACAAATGATTGTATTTTTTTATCAAATATTTCAGTTATCCTACTTCTTTTAATTTTAAAATTAGGCCTACTTCTTTTTAAATTACTTTAGTTAGGTCCCAATGACCAACTAGTATTACTTGAGCTAACTAAATATTAGTGTGGTAACAGGTTATAAATTTTGCCACAATATCTTAGACAAATTACAAAAATATCATATAATCATTAAACCCAATAGAAAGTTATTGAAGTATAAAAAATGTATAGCAAAAGTTACTAACATCAAGTGGTAGATGGTAGTCAACAGAAACAATCTCAAAGTAAATAGGATTTAATTTTTTCAAAAACTAAAAGAAGGACACAATTGAAATTAATTGAAAAAAAATAAGAGCTAATTTTCAAAACTAAATGAAGTAAGACTCAGTTGAAATATTGAGAAAGAAGTGGGGTCACTCATAAAAATTCTAAAAATATTTAACATCACACCATAAAAAAATATTTTTACAATTATATAATTTTATGGGAACATATATGCAATTCCAAAAAAATGAAAAACAAAAATCACTATTTAGTTTGGACCCTTAAAGCGTCTTTCTTATTTATTTATCCTAGGACTCCATCACTCCACTCTCTCAACCGTCCAATCCATTCCCACCACATCATCCCGCCATGGCCGCGCTAGCCTGCGCCTGCGGCCCCACCGCCCACCTCCTCCGCCCTTCCACCTCCCTTCGCATCCCCCCTCCGCCTCTCCGCGCCTCCCCCCGCCGGCTGCCGCGGCGGGCGCCCACCACCGCCTGCTCGGCTCCGTCGCTCCCCAGCCTCGGCCGCGTCGGCTGGCCGCGCCGCGACGGCAGCGCCTGGTTGCTCTCCTTCCGCGCCGACCCCGCCTCGCCGTCGGCCGCCGCCGGTGACCCCTCGAAGGCGCTCTCCGCGCTGCTCCCGCTCGTTGTCGCCGCCACCGCCGTCGCCGCCCTCGGCAACCCCGCCACCTTCTCCTGGTGAGCCGGGAGGTTCTTGGCCTCGAATCTTGGACAAGAAATCAATCGAATGGATTTGACTTTACTTTGCTTTATTTTACTCTAATTAATTGGTTTAGGGTCTCCAAAGAGTATTACGCTCCTGCCCTCGGAGGCATCATGCTCTCCATTGGCATCAAGCTATCCATCGACGACTTCGCTTTGGCCTTCAAGAGGTGATCTTAAATTTGTGCTCCTAACATGATATAGTGACAAGGACGTGTGAGCTATTGTATTGAGCTGAGCTAAAATCTTGTTTGTTTTTTGTTTTGCTTTTGTGATGCATTGCGCAGGCCGGTGCCGCTGTCGGTTGGTTATGTGGCTCAGTACGTGCTCAAGCCGCTGCTGGGTGTGCTTATCGCGAGGGCCTGTAGGATGCCGGCGGCGTTCTATGCGGGTTTTGTTCTCACATGTTGTGTGTCGGGCGCGCAGCTGTCGAGCTATGCAAGCTTCCTGAGCAAAGGGGATGTGGCATTGAGTATTTTGTTGACCAGTTGCTCGACAATATCTTCGGTTGTCGTCACGCCTGTTCTCACTGGATTGTTAATTGGTTCGGTTGTCCCAGTTGATGGTATCGCAATGGCCAAATCTATTTTGCAGGTAAAGCACTTCTTGGATATGTATTCTTGTTATATCATGTTCGACATGATTGTGTAACTTTGCAATTTTTCATTTGCTAGGTAGTTCTTGTTCCAGTGATACTAGGTCTTCTCCTGAATACCTATGCGAAGGTAGTGGTGAATTTCATACAACCAGTAATGCCTTTTGTCGCTATGGTGTGCACATCCCTTTGTATTGGAAGTCCTCTTGCTATCAATAGGAGCAAAATCCTCTCTTCAGAAGGACTTGGGTTAATTTTTCCCATAGTCGCATTCCATATTGTTGCCTTTGCTGTGGGTTACTGGATTTCCAAGTTGCCACTTTTGAGGTAATTCATAAATAGTCTTATACTTTAAAATTTTCAATTCATTCTTAATTTTTGTTTTGGTACTGACTTCTGTCCTAGTTCCTGTTACTGCATTATGTTTTCTATTTTGCAGTTTTTTATTTCTAGGATATCTGAGTTGTACTGTGTCAATCGACGATATGCAATACCTCTACTCGGTGTTAACTTGTTACTTTTTATGCTAGCACTTTATTCTTTATTGTTGTGCTAACTGAAGCACTCTTCTTACCAAAGCTAGTGAAACTGTTCATATCATGACCTCATGTTTTTGTCAGTTTAATTTCCTGCCTTTGTCTAATATCAATTGAATTGTATGCCTAAATACTGTGTTGCTAAAGTATTTCGAAGAACCCAGTGTGATGTTCACAAGCGCTTATCTTTGCATGTCATTTCCCTGAACTATGAAGCCTAGTTCAGTCTAGTGGTCATCCCAATAATTAGTAAACATTTAACTAAATAGCTGACTTGGCCTTCCATTTGGCAGATGGAACTAATGCCATGTCATCACTAGTGCTTTGTTAGGCAAACGGAACAAATGCCAACCAGTCAGTTTAAATATTTTTAAACAAATACTTTCTTATGTTTGCAGTGGCAAGAATGAGCTGCTATTATTTCTACAACTAGCAATCAAATAGCGGGCATCTTGCCGAAAAATATACTTCTGCATGCCCTTTTGCTAATCCTTCAAATTCAAATTGGTTTTGCAGGCAAGAAGAGCCTGTTAGTAGGACCATTTCACTGTGTACTGGGATGCAAAGCTCGACCCTTGCTGGACTTCTTGCAACACAATTTCTTGGAACCACTCAGGCAGTTCCTGCAGCATGTTCTGTTGTTATCATGGCTATATTTGGTTTAACGCTGGCATCATTTTGGGGAAGTGGTTCATGCATTAGAGATATTGCTATGCGATTCTTTCCACCGACTTCCACACATGTGAGATCATGAGGAAGTTTAGGATGTAACATTGTCATTCTTTCCATGGACTCCCAAGATACTAGTTCCTGAACATCTTGAGTGCCATTCTGAGCTACATGGGAGGCGCCCTGCAGCACAAGTCTGCATGAGGTACGACATACCTACAAAAGAGTAGTGCAAATTGTAGATATCCGCAAGATAAGCAACAACAAGAACAATCTTACCAGAGGATCCACTTGTTTATCTGATTTTGTAGGTCTCCATAGTTGCACCTCCACAAATCCTTGTAGATACTCTTGTTACCTAACACAAATGGAGAGATGCTTATATATATAGCATAAATTTGTCTATTTGCATAAATCCTTGGGTCCTCATTCGGCAAGATTAACTTCAATGGGCTTTGCATTCTTTGATAACTTTTTTTTTCTTTTTTGCTTTAATATTACTTCAAACAAATACTTGTTTTTATCACCTCCAAGTTAGTAATATGCTGTTGAGTATTGGCCAAAGAAAGGGTCAACAATGCAAAAGAAAAAAGTGTGTTCAGACAGGAGAAAAAACATGAAAACATTGAAATGGAGTATAGATGAAAGTATCAAATTTAGTACTGGAAAATACTTACCACTATAGTGAGTGATTACTACAGTTAAGCATGTCCATTTCATAACAATGCCATATAGATTTCATAGCACTGCTATTTATATTTTGCTAAAAGTGATGTACATTTTAGTTAACTGCAGTAACTAGTACATGTCATAATTTATTATTGTATTATTGCCATGTGAACCGTGTTTTAACCTTTGATCATGTACTGTGGTCAACTGGCATGAGCACCTCTTCCAGGACAAATAAAGGTTGCACATACTCCTTTTTTTTAAAAAAAAGAAAAAAGAAAAAAGGCAGCCTGTACCGTTCCTGAAAATATCTATGTACTCATTAATATTCTGATATTTATTCCAATGAATAACAAACAAACATACAAGGGAGACATGCATGTAGACTTTCTTGTCACTTGTAATCGTTTGTCCATGAATCATTTTGTGGTGGTTTCTATTGGGGCTGTCTTGTCATTAGTCCCATTGAGCCATAGAGGCCAATTACAACTCCAACTCCAACTTCAGACATGGAAAAATTGTTTTGAGTTGGTCTCTCACAGGGTCGATTTCACTGTCACCGTTACAGGGTCCTTGCCATTTTTCAGTTTGTCTCAGCATGAAGCACAGACAGCAACAGCCAACTGCAACGACTAGAGATATTTTTTTTTTCTTTTGGCTCACCAACTCTTTTTATGGTTCTCATAATCCATGGCTTTATTGCTAGCCATCCATCTGAGTTTGGTCCGGTACGGTTATGTGACAGTGTTCCTCGCATGAGTTTTTCATTCAAATTAAATGGTATACACTTGTTGGACGGACCACCAACAGATCCATAATTATACAGCCAATTAATTGGAATTTTTCCAAAGAATTTTGTATTTGGTTTAATATATGCATATGTTTAAATGATTTACTTAAATGATTTACTTATCAAGATTACGATAATTTTATCACTAGTGTGTGTGTGTATATATATATATATATATATATATATATATATATATATATATATATATATATATTAACTTAGAATATCTTAAAAAATACTAAGCATGTTTATTATTAATATAATATTTTTATATTACTGAATATGGTCGACGAAATACTGGAAATTACTACTTAGAGTATACCTAGATAAAAGGAAAAGAAACTATAGTTAATTAGAATCACTCGTACATAAAAAAAACATAAAACATAGAATGTTTGTACTTTACATTTTATAATTTAGGCTGTCAACACACGGCATATAGATTATCCCACAACACAAAGATCATTAACTAATGTGCAACAATTATAAATATTAAAAATTAGTTTTTTTTTGTGACGATTTAGAGTATCAGTCGACCAATTAATTCAAACATGGCCAACTAATTGATAAACATTGTTACAAATCCTTCAAAAACACCATATGTGGCGGCTAGGATACTGACAACAACTAATCGATCAACTAATGCGTCTTAGCGACTGACTCTTAAAACACTGATACAAGTGGTGCCTTGACATACACAGATATTTATAACTCATAAGGGGAGTTCTTTTATTAATAACTCATATAAAATAATCATTTATAAAACTAATCCACGGTTCGAAAATTTTACACAAATGACCTGTCACATCAGCCTGTCGAGTCCTGGGCACTTGACAAACTATTTCTCGTGTAGAACAAGTTTGTGGAGTGCCCACGACCAATCGACAAGCTGTCCTACTCTTCAGATGATTCAAAAACATATGCAGTGACCATAGACTAGCAAATGACTTCTAGTCCAATTGGTGGCCTGGGTTCAAATCTTGTTGTAGCAATTTAAATATTTTTTCGACTAGGCACCACGAGCTCTCAAAAAAATATTTTAATTATGATCAATGCAGAAGTCGAACCCATGACGAGGAAGTGTGAGGATAGTGTATTAACCAGTTGCGCTATGAGCCATTTACTAGTCTATTGCCACTGCATATATTTTTGAGTCATTTGAAGAGGACGACGACTTGTCAATTGGTCGTGGTGCCTGGTCGAGAAGAGACTTGTCGACAAGAGTCTTGTCGAGTTATAGGCATTCGATAAGCTCCTTCCACTCAACAAGTAGCTTGTCAAGTGTTCAGAGTTCGACAGGCTAACGTGACAGGTCATTTGTGTAAAATTTTTGAATTGTGGATTAGTTTTGTAAATGATTATTTTATGTGGGTAAGGGGGTGGACGACTCAAAAAAATTAGGTGACTTGGGTGTTGTGAAAAGAACTTGCACTATCTCTATGTTTGATTTAAAGTTCCACATTCCATCTGCACAGCTCCTTCTCCTTGATAAGGATCCTCTGCATTGAGAAATAAAATGTACAATGCGCATTTCTGCCCCCTTAAAAATTGCCCATCAAAAAACAAACACTTTAGATCACAAGTGGAGGTGGGAGAGTGAGAAATTAACATTTCAATTTCTTGCATGAAAATTCCAATCTCATCTAAAGTTGCTCCTGAATGTTGTTTTTCCATTAGACAACTCTCGAAAATAGTAATACATATGTATTTATTAAAGTAATATAGATATTCTATTTTCACTCTCCCCACCGACTACTGCTGCTACCCATATCCCCTCTATATACCCCACAGGCCCCTATCCCTAGTGATCGTCTATGTCCATACTGACATCACCAATCGACTTATTACCAACTCTCTCATTACAACCACTGACATCGAGGACAACATCGGTGCCACTTGCTTCCACTACACTGTCCTATGTGTTCGTGTGCGTGTGTGTCTGTGTGCTTGTGTGTATACATGTGTGTGCACACAATTATAATTATGTTAAGTACAAGACATTATTATTTTTGAATTTACTCACGAATGCACATGTACTATTTTACATTTGAATGCACATGCCATGGGACATTCCTTGATTCACTGAGTGTCAGAAAGCATACGACACACTCACGTGAGGAGAGTTAGGAACGACAAATAATCTTATATGAAGAAGAGTTATGTATACTCAATTGTTGCAAATTTTTAATTTTCTATATAATGATATTTTTCTCTTTCTTATAATATTTTTTATTTGATATTAGGTAAGATGCAAGTCCTAGCTATATGAACATTTGTTTGCTTTTATAAATTATTTTTTCTTCTTTATATTTTAAAGTTCTTTATGTTATATATGTTATTTATATTTTTGCTATTTTTTTAGTTGATGGTGCATTGTATTGACATCACCTATTTAGTTGTAAGTTTAACTTTTTTTCAGTAACAAACTTGCTTAGTCTATAATTTTTAGTTGCAAAGGCCAACCTACATATCTTTATTGTAAATTTATATACTTTTAATACACTACTAAATATATTTTTTGTCGTAAGTACCAGGGTTTTAAAAAAAGCGAATATAGCATTGAATCAACAATATATCATGTAAAAAACCCTTAGTGCTAAGACGATTAAAAAATATTGGATTTACTAAGTTTCCATGATATATTGTGTTTAGCATCGATATAGAATATAGTATCATACGCGATATATCACCGCTATCTCACAAAAAACCAAACCCAATACTAAAAAGACACAATTGTTAACTCTAACAACATTCCAACCATCTCTAGTTTTAGTCTTGGTCTGATTCTTCTCCAAGATACCTCTCTTGGTCAGTCTCCACTCCAACCTCTATCACCAGAATCTTCCAAGTCGGATGATGAGCAACATTATGAAAAAGATGTGTAATTTAGCAATCCTTTCTTTACTTTAGAAATTTTATGTGTGGTTGGTCTTTATTTAGGTTGTGTGACTATGTTATTTGCTTATTTGTGATGTTAATCTTAAAATTTGCTTCCTTTTGTGATGTCGTATATGAATAGTTACTATGATGATCTGTCTATTCAGTAATGGCATAATTTGTTTATTTATGATAATTTCTTGCAATGGGAGTGTATGGCTACTGTAAAGTTATGTCAGTGTGTATTTTTAATTGTGAATACTTTTAAATATGCAAAACTATGTTATAATTTGTATTTTATAAACGTAACAGTTTTAATGTTTATTGACCGATATATCATACTATACAACGATACATATAGAAACTCTTGCCACTAAATGCTGTTACACGCTATTTACAACTTGGGTAAGTACTTATTATTTTTACTTGTAAGTTTGTCTGATTTACCTTGTAAGATATTTTAGGGTTGCTTTTGATGGTCAATGAGATTGTTGTCATAATGTTTTATGATAAGTTGTACTAGTTAACTACTATGTGTATATTGCGGTCTTATTTGGTATTATTTGTAACAGCCCAAAATTCCATTCTTAAACCCTCCCTTTTTCAGATTTTCCCTTCCGGTCTAAATCTTCCGAAATTCTGTTTAATTATCTTCTTATTCCGATCAGCGAAATTCTTTCACCTGTTCAACCCTAAATCATCCCCCCAATATTTTTCTCATGCATGCATATTTTTAAGTTCATGGCATCATGATTTTACGCATCAAACAAATCATTTTTCCACATGAAATAATAATTTTCCTATTTGGAAATTGCATAAAGGAATATATTTGATTTGAAGTAATGCATTAAAAATTCTGTGAAAAGTTTTAAAATATTTTATTTGCACAAGTAACCAGGTTCCACAACTTCCCATGCACTGGAATTTTGCATTTCAGCCCTCCTATTTTCAGAAATTTTCACACAAGCCCCTAGAATTGACAAAAACACTATTTTATGTAAAATACCACCTCTACCCTCAACCATCCTGCAGCAAGTACAGTGTAGAGACCTTTTTACCCCAGCTGGATGCATTACATGTCAGCATGTCACTGTTACACCTCGTTTTCTCCCCAATGCCACTCTTTAAAGGTCTTGGCATGGCTGAAAACCCACTCAAACCAGCATATTTTCACAAGTCCTTCTGTAGAGTCGTAGAGAAAACACTTAGACACGCAGAGCATTCAAGAGTTTTGCATTGGATTGAAAACTTTCACATAAAATATCAAAGGGGGTGATTTCTGCTCTTCTGCCGCTGGTTTGGCCGCGCTCTAGCGCCGGCCGCCGTCGCCTCGTCATCGTTTCCCTCGCTGCAGCCGTCGTTTGCTTGTCTGAGCTTTGTCCATCAGGTGTGCCTCCTCACTCTCTTCCTTTTTCTCTTCTGGAGCTCGGCGAAATGGTCGCCGGAGCTCCCTCCACCGGCGCTTCTTGTTTTTCCTGCCGCCGGCCATCTTGGGTTTCTCGTCGTTCCGGCCATTTTCTCTCCAATCAGGCCATGCCATCGTTCTCCCCTCGTTTCCAGCAGCTCACCCACCAAATCCTAGCTCAAATCGTGCACCACCGCCCGAGAACCGCCGCCGGCGAGCTCGTCTTCCTCGCGGCCGGCAGTGCGCCACCTTCTCCATTTCCGGCCACCAAACTCCGCCATTGTTGTGTTTTCTTCCTCCCCTAGTGTTCCTCCTCCGATCTCCACACTTCTCTGGCCTCCCCGCCCTCTCCGGCGAGCTCCCGCCGTGCATGCACCCGTGGCTGTGTCCGTGCGCGCCACCTCGCCTTGAAGCTCTCCGTAGAAGCCTCCTCCGGCCGTACCACCTTGCCCTTTTTCACTCCCCTTGCCGTGACTCCTCCACCCCTCAAGTCTCAGCTCCGGCCGACGTCTGGATCGTCGCCGGCGAACTCTTGGCCGTGGCCATGTCCTGTGTCGGCCGACTGACACTGCTACAGTGTTGTACACTTTTCCGAATGTCAGCCGCAGCGACATGCCTTGTCGTTCTCTATCTTCTGGACCTCCGATTGAAAATCCGTTCGCGTCGTTTTGTTCATTTCGCCGTTTTCCTTTCAAATGTGTTCTCTGATCCTTGATCCGCTGTCCAGATTTCCGTTTCGCTGTTTTGAACTCCGTCGTTCCTTCCCTCGATTTTGTCGATTTTATCGCATAAGTCTCCGATCGAAGATCTGTCTTCGCCATCAGATTCGCCTCGACTCAAATCTTCCAGATCTGAAATTTTTCTTCAGATCTGAGTCCCGGATCTTGTTTTCACCTTTTTTTTTAGATCCGATTTTACCCGGTTTACCCTAAAATTCCGCCAAAAGTGGTTTTTCTCCGTCCGACCTCCAACTCCAGATTCGTCTGAACCACCCTACCACAAATTGCTCCTGCCACATATTCTCCTTCAGGAACCACCTCAGATTCTAATCCTAAAACCTTGATCCGCCGTTTTCAAAAACTCCCGTTTTTCAGTCTTTTTCAGATCCAACTCCGAGGCTGTTTTGCCTAGACTTATTAGGTTTTAGATTTTGCATTTGTTAGTCTCATACTTGTGCATTTTGTTTGATCGGTGCTCTTTTCGTGTTTAGAAACCGCCCGTCCGGAAGCCGAGGAGCAGCCGATCGAGGACGTCCCTGAAGATCTTATCGCGGGAATTCAAGGCAAGTCACCACCACCTTGATCATGTTGATCCCATGTTTTCAAGTTAGCTAAGTATTTTGTTTTGCAAATATTGTGCATGTTATTTAAGCAAACTGAGTATGTTGGAATATACCTGTTTAGCTATTACCCCAAATTGAAAAGCCATTCTTGATTCTCAAACCTTGTATAATGTTCTTGATTCCCTAGGTTAATGTTAAAGTATAATAGCAGTAATATAATTTATCTACATGAGCAAACGAAATGGTTTTCAAAACTAAAAATGCCTTTTTAAAATGTCTATCCTAGAGAGGAGAGGTGTGTCAGTCGGAACATGGAAAATGCTGTGATGCTTATGATGATGATGTGATAACATGATAATGTTGGAAACATGAAATGTTGTGAATTGTGAAAAACGTGATTAGGGAAACTCCTCTCTAGAATAGCTTAAGGACCAACCAATTTGTGTTAAACATCTAGTAGCATGTTATCGTACCTCCACAAGCCTGGTATGGGACAGGCACGACCAAGTATCCTTGCCGAACTATTGCCCTAGCTCTGCATAGAGTCTATAACCTAAATGATGAAGTTGCACTAATACTGTTCACTGGTCAGGGAGGGAAGATCCCTCTTGGCCCACTTACACTGACGGTTGGGACGAGCCCAACCGATTCGTCTGAGTGAAAGATCGTGCAACTGATGTGGTTCCAGGGCACGAGTGCTGGATGTGGTTTCCCAGCACAAACCCCTCGTGTGTCCACTCACTATTGGTGGAGAGGGTCTCCCACCGCGGCCCAATACTGAGTGAGGGGTAGGGTGAAGGTATGAGAGGAAAGATCCCTACAATGCTTCACAACTGTACTAGGAACCCCAACCGGAGGTGAGAGTTCCGGATCACTGGCCGGTGGTGAACCTTTTACGGGGCAGAGCTAGCATAATGGCAAGGTAGGGTGAAAAGCGTGTTATTCTCAACTCAGTGGCGCGCTTAAAGCAGCGTGATCGAACCTGACATAGGAGACTCATATGCTTAAAGTAGCGTGTTGGGCAAAAGACCTATGCTCGTGGTCAACAGTGGTAGTTGAGAAGTCTTGTGGGTAAAGCGGTACCCCTCTGCAGAGTTGAAAATGTATTTAAATACTCCGTGCTCCCGGATTTTGGAGTGTGTTATGGTCAATGAGTTTTATCCATGTTGTGAGGCACAAGTAGTTTTTATGAACTGTTTTATCAACTGCTTTAAATTCTGCACTCTTGAACTGTTATATATATATATAAGGTAAGTTTTCAAAGAATGTTTTGAATGCTTTTCATGGCTATCAACTGTTAGGTGATGAAAAAGGTTTGGAAAAGAACCTCAATCATTTCCTTGAATTCCCTATCATGTTATATATACTTGCATTTGTTAAGTGGTGATTTGCTGAGTACCCTGTACTCACCCGTGACTGAATTGTTCCATCAGAAGTTGAAGAGCCAAGCGACTTGGGTTCACATGAGTGTGAGCCTGAGCCTTATGAAGACTTCTTCGAGTATGATCCGAGCTTCTAGGCGTCGCGTACCCCGGTCGAGCGACTGTGGGCAAAGATTAGCGTTCCGCTCCTTCCGCGTTTTGTTGAAAAACTGAACCGTTATTTTGTACTTCGTTGTGTTACTATTGTAAGGCCCTAGTGCCGTCATCTGTGAACCTTGCAATATTTTGTGGATTATTTATGTATTGTGCTGGTTGTTGTGATATTCATTTCTGGTTCGCAACTGACTCCTGGGAAGTTGCGACAGGGGAGTGCTGTTCCGTACCGTGGTGTTCGGTACGGGGCGGGGTTCCCCACATTATTTTTGTAGGATAATTCTAAGAATTTATTTTTCAACTTTTCAAAACATTGATTGAAGAGTCCAATAAAGGTAAATGTTTGGGTAATTCACTAATATTAGTTGGATGTAGCTTTTTAATTTCACACGATCAGATGTGCCTGAAAATAAATCAACTGCTTATAAAAAAAGAGGTAATGTGGTGCTAGAAAACCAATCAATGGCTTATTAATGAGATGTGAAACAATATGTTGGTTTATTTGAGAGTTAACAACATGAATAAGTAGGAAGGAGTAGGATATGCTATAGAAATCACCCGCCGCTAAATGTTGTTATACACTATTTACAACTTCGTTAAGTATTTATTATTTTTACTTATAAGTTTTTATGATTAACCTTATAGATTATTTTAGAGTTACTTTTGGTGGTCAATGAGATTATTGTTATAAGTTTTACTAGTTAACTTTTATGTGCATCATTGTGGTCTTATTTGGTAATATTTTTGTAGGATAATTTTAAGAATTTATTTTTCAACTGTTGAAAACATTGATGGAAGAGTCCAATAAAAGATAAATAGTTGGCTAATTCACTTATATTAGTGTGATATAGTTTTTTAACTTCACATGATAGGATGTGCTAGAAAATAAATTAACAACTTATAAAAAAGAGGTGATGTGGTGCTAGAAAATCAATTACTGACTTATTAATGGGATGTGACACAATATGTTGGTTGATTTGAGAGTTAACAACATGAATAAGTAAGGAGTAGGATATCATAGTTGTTTATTTTATTTTAAAAAAATACTAGTTGTAAGTTTATATACATTGATGGTATAAATGCATGAATTTAGTTGTAAGTTTATATATTACATAAGTGTAAGTTGACGGAGACTTTATATATTAAAATAAGAATTTAGAAGGAAGTCTCATAATTTGGTATTAATATTATAAGTTGGTATAAGTCAGATACAATCTATTTTAATATTATGAGAGAAAGGAGATAGTTTTTATTAAAGTGTGCACCAAGTTGTTGAATGGTGCATGTGCACCATATAGACGCACCCTGCTATTATATTTAGGAGTCATTTGACAATTCAATAGTTAAGACTGGTTACTATTTGTGTGCAGTTACATGTGTTGGTCATTTGAGTCTTTTAGAATAAATTGGATTAATCAGGTTTAAAAGAGAACTAATCTAATTATCCAACTCTATTTTTTAGAGTATACCTTACTGATGAAACACGGGTGCCCGATCTTCCGTCAGGTAGATGATAAGTCGATTTGGTGGAGATCTCGACATTGACAATCCGACTTTCGATCAGAACTGATCGAACCCAGCAATCGCTACACCACTACTCTGTTGGTTATCAACCGTGCCAAGACGCGGTTGACCTCCCCAAGAAAGCTAATTCCTGCAAGTGAATCGAGAGCACAAGCAAAAACGTAGAAGAAGCAATCAGGAAATTGCAAATCGAATTGAATTAAGCTTACAAGTTGGGGTTCCACAAACCGATCTACGGCGAAACTGCAAAGGCAGAATAATCTAAGCAAAACCCAAGTCTCCCTGTGACGGCTACAGAGTATGTATATGAGAGAGAGAGAGAGGTGGCGGCTAGGGTTTAGGTTGTAGCCTAACTAAGATACATGGGCCGAAGGCCTAAAAAAAGGTGATGCAGCACCAGCCTGACTCTGTCTCGCATGCATTGTTTGGATGATCCCCAGTGACTTAGAAAGAGTTTGGCGGCAGGACTAGATGCATTGGAAAGCTTATCTCCTAAGCTTTCCGTGAAATGGTACAACGTCAAAAACGGACTTTGTATGTGGCCTGGGCGTCCGTTTGAAGACAGACGTGTCGCTGCAGTCCGAACCAGCATCCATCTCGGGATCAACTCGAACCTTGGCTCGTCTCGGTGCATCGTGACATCCCCCCTTGTAATTGGTCCTTGCACAAGCGGTGTTGGAGAAGTTGACGCATCCATAGGAGTGATGTCCTCATCATCCTCCCCCTCTTGAATTGGAGTCGTCCTCTGTTGATCGAAGGATGCCGACTAGAGAGGGGGTGAATAGGCGGTTTTAAAATTTTTCTTCTAAACTAAGGTTTAACAACCTAAGATTGCAATAACAAACTTCTAAAGATATGAATGACAATTCAATACAGATTTTGCACTTTCTAAAAGATTAATAGCAACAGTTCAATCACTACGAAAATTAAGCAAGTAGTAGAGGTAACCAAAGAGATTGAGTTTTCCCGAGGTCTCGGAAATTTGCCGATTTCCACTAATCCTCGTTGAAGCGCTCTTCGCTTGAGCTTATGCTTCGATTTCACTAGGGGTAGCCCTTCTCCTCTCCGGATAGGCGAGCTCCGAGCCTTTACAACCAAACGCTGGGCCTCTCCGACACACCGTCGATGGAGAGATCGCCGGACCTCCCGGGTCGTCTAGGTGACGGCAATCACCAAGAGTAACAAGCCAAGCACCTTGCTTGATCAACCTCAAAGCTTGATGAACTCAATGCAAATGCAATAGGGCTTGGAAACGATTTCACTCAACTAGCACTCAAGATTTCTCAATTTTTGACTTCAATTTCTAGAGAATGGGAGTGAGAGGGTTTGCACACTGTTGCTCAAAGGTTTTGAGATGTATTTCGTGTATCTTTGACATCTACAACAGTGATCTATTTATACCCTCAGCAAAAACGGTCAATTTCAAGAAGATTGGGCGAAAGTTGTACTGGCCGGACATTGTCCGGTCACTTCGGACAATGTCCGGTCAATACAAAAATTTTGACCGTTATTCACGTGAAATACGAGTGTCAGTAGCCGTTTGAAGTAAAATGTGAAGGCCGGACAAATGTATTTGTCCGGACAAAATGTCCGGACAGATGCATTTGTCTCTGTTGATACCCCTGTTTAAAACAACTTGTACACGCCGGACAAATAGATTTGTCCAGACAAAATGTCCGGACAGATGTATTTGTCTCTGTTGACACTCAAAATAAAACTCTCCAGAAATTTGTATGGGCCGGACATATGGGATTTGTCCGGACAAATAGATATGTCTCTGTTAACACAGCATTTTTAATAGCCCAAAATTTGTATTGGCCGGACATTGTCCGGTCACTTCGGACAATGTCCGGCCTTCATCGGACAGATGCACCGGACAAATGTATATATCTCTGTTGCACTTGTTTGCAATGTTCTGAAATTGTTTGTATTGGCCGGACATTGTCCGGTCACTTCAGACACTGTCCTGCCAGTACAAAACGAAAACAGACCTCTGAATTTTTTACTCAAATTTGATTTAGGGCAAATGCAAATGCAAATATGCTTCTAGAAACTTCAAGGTTGATCAAGAGACTTGTGCTAAGACCCCTCTTAATAGTACGACCATCTAACCTAGAAAATTTCAAAACAAGAAGGCGCTAGGTTTAGGTATTTGTACTCTTGTCGAGATTTTCGTCGTTTTCGCTTCATGGAGTTTTGATAGCCTTGCTTTGTCTTTCCTCGATGCTTTCTCCTTTGATTTACCTGAGTCTCACATACATAGGTTAGTCGCAAATCTCACGGATGTCATTAATCACCAAAACCCTAATTAGGGCTCAAGATTCAACAATCTCCCCCTTTTTGGTGATTGATGACAACCGTTATGCATAAAACATTTGGATATCGAAAATGTGAATGTGAGCAAATAATGCTCCCCCTGAATCTTATACCCATGCTCATGAATGAGTCCACAACAAGATATATGAACAATCCACAATGAGATATATGAACAACAATTTCATTTCATGATCATACATTCATACATCAATAAACACTGCATGATATATCCATGTTCATACATTCACATACATCAATAAACGACTACATAAGACGACATAAATACATCCACACACGTATCCATAATAATATCCACAGCAATATCCACAGTACGATATACGACATAACAACATAACACAGCAATATCCACAGTACGACATACGACATAACAACATAACACATATCCATAAACACATATCCATTAACATATCCATAACATAACTCTCCCCCTTTGTCATCAAACATCCATAAAAGGAGAGAAGACATAGATACAAGTGATCATAGATACAGGAGTAAGACAATCTAAGACTGCGGAGGATGATCGGAAGAAGAATCGCCGCGACGACGACGCTGATACTGGCCTGCGTCGAATCGTCCCCGCAGCTTAGAGACATCCTGACTCATAGAATCGATATGAGGCTCGATGACATTGAGGCGATGGTCGATGGAGCTCAATCTGGTGTCAACCTCATCGAAGCGAGTCTTAAATCGCATGGACATCTGATCCAGCCTCTCCATGATCATCATGTACGGAGCTGAGACGTCAGGACTCTGAGAGATGGAGTAGGACTGAAGTGGAGAGGGAGCTCCCGCGACCGGAGACATAGGCTCATCTCCATGAACTGGTGATCCAATTTGGTTCTCGTAGCGAATGAGGATCCCCAGGCTCTTCATTCGATAATACTCCATAGAAGTGGGGCGGGAAGCTCGATGCAGTCCAAAATAGGTCAGAGTGTGAGCAATGAAGGGTGCGAAGGGCAAGAGCCTCTTCGAATCCATCTGAACTTCCTGCATCTCGTGGAACATGAACTCCACAATGTCAAATGGTGTCTCGTCAACTTGGGCTCTCAGAAGTCGCAGCATGGTAGATGTGACAACCCCGCGATCTCCGGTTTTTGGCAAGATAGTCATGCGGTTCAGCTTTTCTAGAATTGCCACCGGAGGAATCAGTTGAGAGACTTTACCGATATTTGGATCTGGATTGTCGAAGAGATGAGCCACGTCTTCAACCCGAACTTCATCAAAGGTGAAGAGGCTGTTGTCAACATGCTCGATCTATAGAGCCTCTTCAAATTGTGCCTTTGTGAGAGTCCTTTTTGAGTTGTTGTTCATGAAGACGTGGGATCGATCCGAGGCAACATGAAGAGATGTGAAGAATGACCGAATGATGTCCACGTTCCACTTCCATTCTTCCTTCATCGCGGTGAAGGAGAGCAAACTGACTGCCATGAACTTGCCTCGTAGAGGATAGTGAACTTTGCTCTCGATCAAATTCCAGTCAATGGCCTGATGCCCAAATACTTTGGCGGAGGAGAATCTGGTGTGATACTGAGACATCTGAAACGCATTCCAGAAATCCCTCTCAGTACATGTCCTCGGATGCTCGTACGGGTTCTTTCGACGAAGTCGCCGAATAGCACTAGCGGTGAAAGTTTGATGGCCTCTGGGTTGCTCATCACCACTACTGCTGCTGCTATCATCTGAGTCGGAATCATCAATGGGAGATCCAATGGGAGATGCTGGAGCTGCATCATCCTCATCAATAGCTAAGGAATCCCAGTCGATGGGTTGAGCCTGTTGAGAAGATCCAGGCCCATGACGACGGCTAGTTTGCTTCATTCTTCCAGACATAATGACTCTGGAAAGAAAAGATAGGGAATTTGATCATGATATGACTCGTAAAAGGTGATAGGAGAAGCATGAACTAATCTTTCGATGGATATGGATGCATGACCTAGTCCTTATATGAATCAATCTTACTCATGCATTTACTAATAGATGCTAGCTTGTACTTCAAATCATCCCTTTTCTGCTCTTTGATTCAGTTTTGCTTTACTCAATATGCTTTGATCAAAATCAGGGATCTAGTGTAATCATAGGAAATCATCTACGATATACTCATCTAATCGCTTATTTTGTGCATGGTAAATAATTTGAACAAATCCGATACGAATCCAACATTTAACCCTACAGATTTGATTCAATTTGATCATCACATTTTCATTCAAAGTATAGTTGATTTTGTCCCAAAACCTAACCCTAGAAGGCAAGATGATTTACTTAAACCATGCATATCCATGAGAAACTTCTATTTTGCACAAATCAACTTAAATATGATCACTCCTAGATGTTAATTTCATGAATCCATAACCAGATTTGACATGTAAAACATTTGAACTATTTCAAACCCTAGAATGAAAAAGAGATGACATGCATGAATCTGAGAAGAAAAGAGTGAAAAACTCACCCAAATCAGGAGAAGAAGATGCACAGGAGTTCAAACCGAGGGCCGGACGGGAGATGGCCGGACGAATCCTCTTGTCCGGTGGAGAAGGCTTGAACAGTGGTGAGAGGTGGAGAGCAGCAGCAACAAGACGATTTGGTCGATTTGGGGAAGAAAAAGGAAAATGGGAAGTTTTAATAACTGATCAGATGTGCACATACCGGACAGTGTCTGATCTAAGCGGACATTGTCCGATATGACCGGACAGAGTCTGAACTGGGCGGACAATGTCCGGTCAGTTCAGATAAAATCCTGAAGTTTCTGAACTTTTCAATTTTTCGCAAAAACGACTCAACCAGGGGTTTGATTTCAGGATAAACTTGAATATCATATTTGGAATACGGCCAGATAGTCTTGAGATAGATATGGGAGAAGAAAAACTCAAAAGGAGCCGTCATAGCAGATTTTTGGGTAAAACGAGTAAAAACGGAACGGGATTTCACCAAATCGTCAAATCTCAATTAAACTTGAATTTTTCTGAGATGTTTGGCCTTGTATGAATTCTAAATACTATTTCAAGCCAAAACATGGAAGGGATCTTGGCTCAAACAGCGAAATTCACAAAATGCACGTTTTGGGTATTTTCGTGTCAAAGCTCGTTTTCGGGCGATTTGAAAAATGTGATAACTTGCAAACCATAGGTCTTTTAAGAAAAAGTTTAACATGAACTATCTTCGAATAATTGATCTCTAAGTGTTTTATGTAGAAAATTTTTGTCAAACCTCAACCGATTTTAATTTATGGAAATAAGTCATTTTGGGCCAAAACAATATCCTTAGATGTTCACTTTTGTCAAAATTCAACATTTTGGCTCGAAATCCTTTTTTTTCACTTCCAAAACCTTTGAGAACTTTGTTGAAAGGTATTTTTGAAGATTTTATGTTAATTTTATATATTTTGATCATTTTGGCACCTTTTAGCCCTTTTTGATTTAAAAATGATCCTTTTGCTAAACAACATACATATTTTTCCTTTTTGTACACAATTTTGGGTATACAAGCATTCAATGACCTTGAAGTTGCTCCCCCTTAATGTGTTCACCAAGTTTTGTTGAAAAACGACAAAGTGGTGAATTTTTGGACTTTTTCTTCAAAATAGGAATGATTGGCATAGATGCCTATATTGATTGAATCTATATATATATACATATAGGTAAGAGTATATGTGCTAGATACAATCAAACTAACAACCAATTTAAGATAAGCAAGAGATCAGATAACATTTGAAATGTCAATAACATTCAATTCATTTCTTAACTTGCTAAATCTTGACTCATCCAAAGGTTTAGTGAATAGATCCGCTAATTGATTTTCGGTTGAAACATGACTAATCACTATATCCCTTTTTGATATATGATCCCTTAGAAAGTGATGTCTAATGTCAATGTGCTTTGTTCGAGAGTGTTGAACGGGATTGTTGGCAATTTTAACGGTACTCTCATTATCACATAAAAGCGGAACACAATTGACTCTTATGCCATAATCTAACAAGGTTTGCTTCATCCAAAGAAGTTGTGCACAACAACTACCGGCCGAAACATATTCCGCCTCGGCGGTTGAGAGTGCAACTGAATTTTGTTTCTTTGAAGTCCAAGAGACTAATGATCTTCCTAGAAGTTGACAACCACCGGAAGTACTTTTTCTATCAATTTTACAACCGGCATAATCAGAATCCGAATATCCCAGGAGATCAAAACTAGCATTCTTAGGATACCAAAGTCCTATGTTTGGTGTATGTCTTAGATATCTAAAGATTCTTTTTACTGCAGTTAGGTGACACTCTCTAGGAGCATCTTGAAACCTAGCACACATGCATACACTAAACATAATATCAGGTCTAGAAGCAGTAAGATATAATAAACTACCAATCATAGAACGATATAATTTGAGTTCTACCGGTTTACCTCCCTCGTCTAAGTCCAAATGCCCATTTGTAGCCATAGGAGTCTTGATTGATTTTGCATCATCCATACCGAATCTTTTGAGCAAATCCTTCACGTATTTGCTTTGACTCACAAATATGCCTTCTTTGATTTGCTTAATTTGAAGTCCGAGGAAAAAGCTCAATTCTCCTATCATAGACATCTCAAATTCCTTGGACATGGTTTCACCAAAAGCTTGGCAAAGAGATTCGTTAATGGAACCAAAAATTATATCATCGACATAGATTTAGCAAACAAAGAAGTCATCGTCTATGATTTTGGTAAAGAGAGTTGTATCAATTTTTCCAACTTTAAAACCTTGTGAAATTAGGAAATTTCGCAATCGTTCATACCAAGCCCTAGGGGCTTGCTTAAGACCATAAAGAGCTTTTGAGAGTTTATAGACATGATTTGGATATTTTGGATCTTCAAAACCCGGTGGTTGCTTTACAAATACAAGTTCCGAAATTTCACCATTTAAGAAAGCACTTTTAACATCCATTTGAAATAGTTTGATTTCAAAACATGATGCAAATGCAAGTAAGAAGCGAATGGCCTCTAATCTAACTACGGGAGCAAAAGTTTCATCAAAATCTAATCCCTCAATTTGAGAATAACCTTGTACTACCAATCTAACTTTATTTCTTACAACTATGCCATTTTCATCTTGCTTATTTCGAAAGACCCATTTTGTACCAATTATATTGTGATCAAGAGGTTGTTCTACAAGTTCCCAAACATTATTTCTAGTAAAGTTGTTTAACTCATCATGCATAGCATTTACCCAATCCGAGTCCGCTAAAACTTCATCAATGCATTTAGGCTCAATACTAGAAATGAAGGATACATGTTCACAAAAAGATGCAATTCTAGAGCGAGTTTGGACACCTTTACCAACATCACCTATTATTTGGTTGACGGGATGATCCTTAGTGATGGTTTGATGAAGCCTTGGATTTTGCAATGTTTGATCTTCACTTTCCTTTATTTCCGAATCAAGATCAACTTGAGTAGGAGCCTTTGGAATCATAGAAGCTATTTTATTTTCTTGATCGGGTGTCTTTGAATCTTCATCTTTGGGCTTGATATCTCCAATCGTCATGTTCTTCATGGCTTCTCGTAATTCCTCATTTCCTACATTCTCAACATCTTCATACTCTTCTTGAGAGCCATTAGATTCATCAAACTCAACATTGCACGTTTCTTCAATGCATTCGGTTATGACGTTAAAAACACGATAAGCTTTACTAGTAGATGAATATCCAACAAGAAAGCCCTCATCAACACGTCTTTGAAATTTTCCAAGATGCATGTGTTTTTTAAGAATGTAACATTTGCAACCAAAAACTCGAAAATATGAAATGTTTGGTTTTCTTCCGATAATTAGCTCGTAAGGAGTTTTGTTTAACAAAGGATGAGTATAGAGCCGATTTATGGCATAACAAGCAGTATTGACGGCCTCGGCCCAAAACCTAGTGGGGGTTTTATATTCATCCAACAAAGTTCGAGCCATTTCAATTAATGTTCGATTTTTCCTTTCCACAACACCGTTTTGTTGAGGAGTATATGGTACGGAAAATTCGTGTTTAATTCCAGATTCATCACAAAGCTCAATAAAGTTCGAATTTTGAAACTCTCCACCATGATCTCTTCGAAGTTTCTTGATGGAGAATTCAAATTCATTTTCAACTCATTTTGCAAATCTTTTAAACACACTTGGAGCATCGGATTTATTATTTAAGAAGAAAATCCAAGTAAATCGAGGGAAATCATCAACAATGACAAAGCAATAGTTACTACCACCAATACTTTCAGTTTCCGATGGACCAAACAAGTCCATATGTAAAAGCTCAAGTGGTCTAGATGTTGACAAAATATTTTTAGCGGGATGAGTACTAGCAACTTGTTTTCCCGCTTGACAAGCACTACAAAGTTTATTCTTTTCAAACTTTACATTTTTCATAACTAAGATTAAATCTCTTTCTAAAAGTTTGTTCAATTGATGCATCCCAACATGAGTCAAGCGACAATGCCAAAGCCATCCCAAGGAATTTTTAGCAACCAAACATGTTGAAATGCAAGAGTCTTTTGAACCGAAATCCACCAAATACAAATCTCCATATCGAAAACCTTTGAAAATTAAAGACTTGTCTTCTAGGCTTTCAATGATAACACCATTTGGTTCGAAAATGCATCTAAGACCCAAATCACAAATTTTTGCAACCGAAAGCAAATTGAAATTCAAAGATTCAACAAGTAATACATTTGAGATGGAAAGGTTGTTTGTGATTGCGACTTTACCTAACCCAATTACCTTTCCTTTGCTATTATCACCAAACATGATTTTATCAATGTCATTGCAACCATTCTCAAATGAGGAGAACCGACTTCCATCACCGGTCATGTGTTAGGTACATCCTCTATCAAGCACCCAATGCCTCCCACCGGTTTTGTAGTTCACCTAAAAGAGGGGTTAGACGCTTTTAGGTACCCAAACTTGTTTGGGTCCTTGAAAGTTAGCAACAAGGGTTTTTGGAACCCAAATTTTCTTTTTATGTTTATTTTGATAAGGTAAACCAATGAATTTTGCAATTACTTTTCCATACTTTGTTTTCTTTAGCATGTAATGGGAGTGATACTTATTTTCTCTAGCTCTAGAAGTTGAGGGACAATTATCCGGCAAATGATCTACATTATGGCATTTATGACAAAACATATTAGTGGCCTTTACAAAAGTCACTTTAGTACTCAACTTCTTTCTTTTGTTCGGTTCATATCCTAAACCTTCCTTTCTAAATGAACATCGCTGCTCACTAAGAAGTTTGTCTAAGATTTATTTTCCTTTAAAGCATTTTGCTAGTCCTAGGTTTAGCTTTTCCACTTGTGCCTTGAGTTCTAAATTTTCTAAAATCAAGTTTGAGTTGTTATCAACAATTTCATCACAAACATTTTCATGATTGATTTCTAAAGCATTACAAGTGATTGATTTTGAATGAGAGACACTATGAGTTGATTCATCTAGAATATCACAAGTAATTCCTATTTCACTAGTTTGTTTAGAATCAATAATTTCATTAACTAGAAGTGCCTCATGCGAGTCATTTAGTTCTGCATATAACTCACTAAGTGTTGAATATTCTTTTTTAAGCATTTTGTTCTCCTTAGTTACTCTACCTAATGCCTCATTTAATTCCATAACCATATCAACAAGGTCCTCATAAGAAGGTTCGAGATCCGATACCTTAGCATCATCACTCGCCATAAGACACAATGATGACTTGTCTTCAAACGAAGTGGCCTCTCCGATAGCAATTCCCGCCATCTTTTTAGAAGTTGATGGTACTTCATCCTCCGATTCGGATTTCTCCGATCCGAAGTACCACTCACCAATATAGGCTTGACCCTTGCTTCTATTGTTATAGAACTTTTTGAAGAGCTTCTTTTTGCCTTTTGTCCCTTCACCGTCATCTTTCCTCTCATGTGATCTTTGATGATCACCCTTCTTATTTGGACATCTTGAGGCAAAGTGTCCCTTCTCATTACATTCATAGCATGTGATGTTTTTGAATCTGGTCTTCTTGTGCGGTCCTCGCCTTTTGTCAAACTCAAATCCCCTTTTGTTGATCTTGTTAAGGAGCTTGCAGGTTTTTCTCACAAGAAGAGCTAGATCACCATCGGAGCTTTCATCCGAACTATCCTCCTTGGCTTCCTCGACTTTTGCCTTGAATGCCAAGTTTTTCTTCTTTGATCCGGATGCTTCCACAATCCCTTTCTTTTCTTCTTTTTGCATTTCATGAGTAATAAGAGTACCCAAGAGCTCGGTAGGAGTTGTGGAAGAGAGATCTCCATTGATAAGCACTGTCACAATTGTATCAAAACTCGATGGTAAAATCATAAGCATTTTACGCACAATATCAATATCTTCAAATTTTGTACCTAAACCTTTGAGATCATTGATTAATAGATTGAGTCGAGTATACATGTCACTAACATTTTCATATTCAAGCATGAAAAAGGAGTTGTATTCTCTAGTTAATTTGATTAGCTTAGCTTCTTTGACTTTAGATGTACCTTCATAAATTACTTCTAAGGTTTTCCACATTTCATAAGATGTATCAAGATTACTAATGCGATTGAATTCACTTAAGTCAAGACCATTGAATATGGCATTTTTTGCTTGAGCATTTGCTTGAAGGTTTTTCGATTCTAGAGGTGTGAGATTTTCTAAGTCAATTGGAGCCCTAAAACCATCTCTAGTGACCTTCCATACGTCAAGACTAATGGATTCTAGATAAACCGTCATCCTAATTTTCCAATAGCAATAGTTGTCACATTTGAAGAAGGGGACCTTTCCATTATAGTTTTCTTTGATCGACGACATCCTCTCCCTAGGTGGTTAAGCCTAAAATGAGAGACCTAGTGCTCTGATACCACGTGTTGATCGAAGGATGCCGACTAGAGGGGGGTGAATAGGCGGTTTTTAAAATTTTCTTCTAAACTAAGGTTTAACAACCTAAGATTGCAATAACAAACTTCTAAAGATATGAATGACAATTCAATACAGATTTTGCACTTTCTAAAAGATTAATAGCAACAGTTCAATCACTACGAAAATTAAGCAAGTAGTAGAGGTAACCAAAGAGATCGAGTTTTGCCCGAGGTCTCAGAAATTTACCGATTTCTACTAATCCTCATTGAAGCGCTCTTCGCTTGAGCTTATGCTTCGATTTCACTAGGGGTAGCCCTTCTCCTCTCTGGATAGGCGAGCTCCGAGCCTTTACAACCAAACGCCGGGCCTCTCCGATACACCGTCGATGGAGAGATCGCCGGAACTCCCGGGTCGTCTAGGTGACGGCAATCACCAAGAGTAACAAGCCTAGCACCTTGCTTGATCAACCTCAAAGCTTGATGAACTCAATGCAAATGCAATAGGGCTTGGAAACGATTTCACTCAACTAGCACTCAAGATTTCTCAATTTTTGACTTCAATTGCTAGAGAATGGGAGTGAGAGGGTTTGCACACTGTTGCTCAAAGGTTTTGAGATGTATTTCGTGTATCTTTGACATCTACAACAGTGATCTATTTATCCCCTCAGCAAAAACAGTCGATTTCAAGAAGATTGGGCGAAAGTTGTACTGGCCGGACATTGTCCGGTCACTTCGGACAATGTCCGGTCAGTACAAAAATTTTGACCGTTATTCACGTGAAATACGAGTGTCAGTAGCCGTTTGAAGTAAAATGTGAAGGCCGGACAAATGTATTTGTCCGGACAAAATGTCCGGACAGATGCATTTGTCTCTGTTGATACCCCTGTTCAAAACGACTTGTACACGCCGGACAAATAGATTTGTCCGGACAAAATGTCCGGACAGATGTATTTGTCTCTGTTGACACTCAAAATAAAACTCTCCAGAAATTTGTATGGGCCGGACATATGGGATTTGTCCGGACAAAATGTCCGGACAAATAGATATGTCTCTGTTAACACAGCATTTTTAATAGCCCAAAATTTGTATTGGCCGGACATTGTCCGGTCACTTCGGACAATGTCCGGTCACTTCAGACACATCCTCCGGGCAAATACATTTGTCTTAATTCAGCATCCCGTTAACATTTGTATTGACTGGACATTGTCCGGTCACTTCGGACAATGTCCGGCCTTCATCGGACAGATGCACCGGACAAATGTATATGTCTCTGTTGCACTTGTTTGCAATGTTCTGAAATTGTTTGTATTGGCCGGACATTGTCCGGTCACTTCAGACACTGTCCAGCCAGTACAAAATGAAAACAGACCTCTGAATTTTTTACTCAAATTTGATTTAGGGCAAATGCAAATGCAAATATGCTTCTAGAAACTTCAAGGTTGATCAAGAGACTTGTGCTAAGACCCCTCTTAATAGTACGACCATCTAACCTAGAAAATTTCAAAACAAGAAGGCGCTAGGTTTAGGTATTTGTACACTTGTCGAGATTTTCGTCGTTTTCGCTTCATGGAGTCTTGATAGCCTTGCTTTGTCTTTCCTCGATGCTTTCTCCTTTGATTTACCTGAGTCTCACATACAGAGGTTAGTCGCAAATCTCACGGATGTCATTAATCACCAAAACCCTAATTAGGGCTCAAGATTTAATATCCTCGACTCAAGGTCATCTTCTTCTCCCAAGTATGGGTGCAAATCCGCGACCCAAAATTTCTTGGACTTTTCGTTGAATTTCCTTAGTCTCTTCCGGGTTGGTCCTCGAATAGGTGGTAGTCCCGGGGGTATCTCAGTTGGAAACACATCCTCAAACTCCTGCAAAAGGTTAATAACAGCAGGGGGCAAAGAGTTAGGAATATTATTAAATGAAAATAAAGCCTCTTTGCAAACCAAAGCGTGGCACAAAGCATCTTCATCATTAATTTCAGCAATATCAGATTTTGTAGCAAGCATAACACCACCTTTTAATTTAATTCCCGCTGACCTAGAACTCGTGTTCTTATCTTTTCTAGGTGGAAAAATAGTTTTAGCTACTTGCTGATTTTCAGATTCAAGCATGTTTTCTTTCTTCTCATTTTCAGCTCTCTCCCTATCACTTTGAAAAATTTTAGCAGGGGTCATAGGACGCAAAGTGATTTTCTTTCCTTTATGCACAAGAGTGTATCTATTACTTCTACCAAGATGGGTTGCATCAGTATCAAATTCTCATGGACAGCCTAACAACAGTGAACAAGCTTGCATAGGCACTACATTGAAAACAGCTGAATCATGGTATGATCCAATCGAAAAGTGAATTTTTGCAGTTTGTGTTACCTTTACCTTACTGCTGTTGTTGAACTATTGAATATGGTAAGAATGAGGATGATCACGTGTAGTCAAGCTAAGCTTCTTGACCATATCTGAACTTACCAAGTTGTTGCAACTTCCTCCATCAATAATAACACGAACACGTTGATCATTGACAACAAGATCCGTTTGAAACAAATTGTTGCGTTGTATCTTTTTAGCCTGCTCCATTTGGGTGCTCAACACCCGCTGTACAATGAGGGTCCTGTGATCTTCCGTGGTGTCAATCCCAAGAAACTCCTCCGCATTGTTGTCCGTATCAAGATTGCTACCTGCATAGTTAGTTGCAAGAACAAATTCTTCTTCTACATCAGATGCACTAACGTACCCACCGTCGGCCGTCGCGATGTAGGCTCGCTGACTTGGGCAATCCTTCATGACATGGCCCATTCCTTTGCAACAGTGGCACACTATACTTGTAGATCGTCCTGTGGAGGCTACAGAAGAAGCCAACTTTGCCGGTGTTTTCCCATTAGAAGATTTGCTCACATCGGATGCTCGCGGTGGTAGTGACGGTGCTACTGAACGTGCCCTACTCGCCGAGGGGCCAGTAGACCGAAAAGCAGGAGCTGGTGCTGAGTTGGTTGGCGCCGACGTCTGCCTCTGAGTGAAGGAGTTACCAAAGTTGTTCCTTGACCGTTGTTGCCGTCCCTACAATTCTTTTTCTGCCAAAACAGCAAGTTGGAACAACCTATTCACATTGTTATAGTCCTGTAATCAACAATATCCTGGATTTCACGTCTTCACCCAGCATAGAAGCAAGCCATTTTATCCTCCTCACCCTCTATTACCTCACAACGCAATATGCCTTTCTGAAGCTCTTGATAGTACTCCTCTACCAACTTGCTACCCTGTTCTAGGCGCTGTAATTTTTTACTCAAGTCACGCTTAAAGGAAGGAGGAACAAATCTATTGCGCATATGTCTCTTAAGCATCTCCCGAGTTTCAGGTTGTATGCCAGCATTTACTAGTTCATTCCACCAGATAATTGAGAAGTCTTTGAACTCACTAGTCGCTTGTCTAACACGATGAATTTCAGGAACTAAATGGGAGTTAAATTGTTCCACGGCCATTTCCCAATCTATGTATGATTCAGCATCATATAAACTAGAAAAAGAAGGTATGGTGAACTTAACCTTAGCGAAAGGATCATCATTGCGAATGTGATTGTTACCATTATTATCTCGCATATCTTGATGATTGGGGCTCAGTCGCTCCTGTAATTGTGCATCTCGAGCAACTCGTCGCATGGCGGCGTTGTTGCGGAGAACCCCCACGTTGGACTCCTCATCGACTTCATTGTCTTGTTGGATCATTGTTCCATTAGAAGGTTGTTGTTTCTCCACATTCTCCACCCTACCAGCAAGATCAGAGATACGACGATCTAGCCCCTCCATACTGTTCTGATTGTCTTGTTTGTCCTTCGTGAACTTGTCCATGAGCTCTTGGATGCTCTTGTTGAGGGCTTCGTTCATATCAAGAATGAGCTTACGAAGGTCATCCTCCTCAGCAGCAATTCTAGCTCTGGTTTGCAGTCCTGTCATGGTTAGTAGGAACAAAGATAACACAAAGTATTATCCCTATAAATTAACTACTAGGTGGTGGTATGTGGATTCACTCGCCCTCAAGTGTCTTACCACATTCTTGCAAGGATCTTACCAACACTGCAGAAGATACAATCGGTGGCTGGTTCGTGATACCGTGGGGCGTGAGTGAGATGATTGCAAGGCTGAATCCTATTCTGATAAGAAGAAGGTGGAGCTCGGAAGGCAATTGTATATAAGCAAAGGATTAGTAATAACCGAAATCAGATAACAAAGCTGAATAAATGTCCAAAGTACGTGTCACAGTTACTAGCCTAAACGCGTTCCTAAAACTAGTTCAAGCAAGCAAAGTGATCGGTACAGGCGATGGACATGAAAGGATGCAAGCACTTCTGATTTTTTTTTTTTTGCTAATCTTTTTTTTTTTGAACTTGCCTTTTTCTTTTTTTTTTTACAAGAGTGCTGCAAAAAATGGATTACAACTCAAAACTTAGGAATTACGCACAAAACCTATCACAGTACTCTCGGCAGTTTAGCAAAGATGCTCTATAGAAACTTCTAATAATAATTTGGGTCTCTAAGAGACCTCAAACACAAAAACTTATAACTAGGAAGTTGTAGCCCTTTTCTTTCTCATCAATTTGAATATATGGAACACCCAATTTGGAGTTTGGAACTAGGAGATATGGCCCCCGAAATACAGGCTATACAGATTACTCCGAGATGAAACAGATTAACTTCCAACGAGATTTTCGCCACGAATATGGAGTTTCTGGAATTTGGTGCAATGAACAAAGTTGTAGATCTCTTCGAGAGATACAATTTAGACTATTTAATCGCCCAAATTGGTGTTCAGACGACAAAGATATTGTCTTTATAAAAACAGCAACACAAACTGAAACCAAATTCGAGTCGCAATCGTATTGACCAGAAATACAACGATGATCATGACCACGGACACAAATTCAACAATGCAAAACTGAAAACGAAAATTGTAAAAGGCTCAAAGTGGTTTGGACAGCGGAAGACTATGATCACAAATTTTTTTTGGCTTTTTCTGGACTTTAGGTAGAAGATGAACGACGAACAGAGGGGATACCTGATGGGCAACCTTGGCTCTGATACCACTTGATGAAACACGGGGTGCCCGATCTTCCGTCAGGTAGATGATAAGTCGATTTGGTGGAGATCTCAACGTTGACGATCCGGCTTCTGATCAGAACTGATCGAACCCAGCAATCGCTACACCACTGCTTCGTTGGTTATCAACCGTGCCAAGATGCGGTTGATCTCACCAAGAAGGCTAATTCCTGCAAGTGAATCGAGAACACAAGCAAAAACGTAGAAGAAGCAATCTGGAAATTGCAAATCGAATTGAATTAAGCTCACAAGTTGGGGTTCCACAAACCGATCTACGGCGAAACTGTAAAGACAGAATAATCTAAGCAAAACCCAAGTCTCCCTGTGACGGCTACAGAGTATGTATATGAGAGAGAGAGAGAGAGAGAGGCGGCGGCTAGGGTTTAGGTTGCAGCCTAACTAAGATACATGGGCCGAAGGCCCAAAAAGAGGTGACGCAGCACCAGCCCGACTCTGTCTTGCGTGCACTGTTTGGACGATTCCCAGTGACTTAGAAAGAGTTTGGTGGCGGGACTAGATGCGTTGGAAATCTTATCTCCTAAGCTTTCCGTGAAGTGGTAGAACGTCGAAAATGGACTTCGTATGTGGCCTGGGTGTCCGTTTGAAGACAGACGTGTCGCTGCAGTCCGAATCAGCGTCCATCTCGGGATCAACTGGAACCTTGACTCGTCTCGGTGCATCGTGACATCCTCGCTGATCAAAACCATTATTCCTAAGTACAAGAACAATATCATTAGGTAGTAACTCGCTCTCTAAGGTAGTTTCACATAAACTTAGGAACGAGCTCACCTGGTAATTTAGCTGACGTGCGCGTGCCCTTGTAATTGGTCCTTGCACAAGCGGTGTTGGAGAAGTTGACGCATCCATAGGAGTGATGTCCTCATCACTTACTCTGGGTCTTAAATTTGTGTAGTTGTGTCATTTAGATCTCTAAACATGAAATTTAGTTCAGCAAACTCCTAAAATTGCTCAATCATTTCATTTAGATCAATATTTCAAAAAGCTCATTATTGCTCCATGATAGATCCGTTTTAGCATTTTAGACATAAAATGCTACGCAATTGAATAAAATTCCATGAACACCACTACAGCCGGTATATGGACTGCTAAATTTGCTATTCCCATGGCCGCGATAGCTATATAGCTGTCTACTATGCTATATGAGTTAATTGTTTTGAATTTCGAAAATATTGCTTGCATTTTCTTCATGCCCTTCTTCAATTCTCATATTTGTTTTACTTAAATTTAATTAATTTGGCCCCAACAAATATTAAGTATCAAATATCAATTAAACTCTAAACACCTCCCCCAAATTTCTATAATGATATAAACATTTTATCTCTTATACTTTGTATAACTAATCTATATGATATTATGATCACAACATGAACCAGTAGATTTTAATATACTTCTTACATCTTACATGGTAAGATTTTATGATTATGTTTAATTGATATGTCCTGAAAGTTATTTTTAAACTAAGATCAAACAAAATATTTTAGAGCTCAGCATCAAAGTAATCACTTTTTTGTGATACTTCGCATAAATAGTTCAAGTCAAAGACATACTAGCAATTAATATGATTATAAATATACATATATGTTGCTCAATAATATTCTTTACTATGACATTTTAGCTTCTAATTAAATAGTAAAAAATGCATGTTAGTTTTATATTAACTCATACTTTAAATAAAGATAAATAATAATTTGTACTAAACTGTGATGTGTAGGATAGCTTTTGCGATAGCTTTATATCCCTCACCGCGACAGATCATGAACAACAATTTAAAACCTTGATTTAGATCCATCTACTAGTTAAACTAATAAAAACATGTTTAAGTTTCGTGATATAGCAATTCTAAGTTGGCATGGCATGCCACATAAACTTTTCTAGCATTATATTGTGTCGCACGGTATGCCATGCTGAAATGCAAACTAAAAATATGGGATTGTTTTGATTAGAGTAAATTGTATTGTAGATCATTAAACTGGCACCGAAGTTTCACTTGAGTCCAAAAACTTAAGATCTTTACACTTGGGTTTGTGAAATCGCATAAGTGTTTCACTTCACACATTCTCTCACCAGACACACTGAGGTGGCATGAATCTAATGAGCCAGTGATAAGGTGGCATGGTTGGCGTGGAAAGGAAACATGTGAGAGAATAGTAAATTGTACTATAAGTCCCTATGATGATCCGTTCTATCACTATCAGGATAATGGCACTAGTCTTTGGCATTACCCGGATAAAACAACATTTTATCAGAAATAATCCCTAGAGTAGCACAACAGAGTAATAGTGCGGACAAAAGTATTTTATTCACAAAAACCCATTAGAACTTAACAAAATACATAGATGATGGATTCCATAAAACACACATTAGTATTGAATCAATTGAAACTTTGTTCCGGTTTGTCATTTCTTATCGATCACTCATCCCAATCCCCACTCCAATCGAGATTGTCAGCTGGTGTCTCGAGATATATGCTTCTTCTAAGTTGCGGATGCCACCATCAATCATCTCTGTTTTCACACACACACACACACACACACGTATAGAAATAGGAGCAAGTATGATTGTACTCAGCAAGAATTTAACACAAATGCAAATGTATAATGATTCTTACAATAATCTATTATTAGTACCTAAGTTATTGATTAAACTAAGGATGTGTAAGAAATATCAAGTCCTCGTATTTAAAGAAAAGCACTATTCACTTATAGTGTGGATGCAACTTCCTATCCCGAAAGTCGGAGCGAATATTCATGCAATTTACTTTGCAAAGGTATAATGTACTACCCACAGAAATCCTCAATCAAATATATTCTCATGATTCTTTAAATAAGAACTTTTGATTGAGTGAACAGAGTTTTTTTCTAGATCTGTATACTAAGGATCTCCACCTGACATTCGTCTTAGAATGTCATTGTAGTCATACTCATCTGCTACTCTACCAGTTAAGCATATAGCCCCGGGTACATTTGGGTAACCCATAGAATCTACTGGATTATTTTGAGTGATTTGTGACGCCCCTTCAGTTATTGGGAGCAACCTGTGGTGCTAAATATATATAATATATTCCCATGTGGAGACTTAACTTCTTGATAGGGTACTCAATTAGGCATGTCTTATACTAGGTATGTGGCTGATACGTTTGTACGGTGCACACAAGGAAGTGATAGTTTGTTATAACCTTGAAATATTAACCCCATATGATGAGCTCAAAACTAGCCTTGGAATTCTCCAGAGCTCCCTCTACTCACTGTATAATTATTTGCCGGTTGCTCCATCAACCTATTACTTAGAACATAATTAACCATATTTCTCATTCATTTAAATCCGTTTAATTAATTCTAAAAATAGTTATTTTCTATGCAAGCAGAAATATGAAATGTTCTAGATTACAATTAAATGATACAAAAATAAATTGAGCATCTAACATGCTCAAGGAAGCTTGCTTGTTGTGTTGTAATCAGTCCCTAAGTCAGATGTTGTGACAGACGCTCCGATGTCTTCGATCTCAGTTTTTGAAAAGATATATAGCTAACCCTATTTACTGATAGAATTTTGGAAACGTCCTTAGTGTCGGGTTTAGAAAATTCTCCGGCCCGGAATAATCCTAAAAATTAAGAAATCTAGCAACAAAATAAGTGCCTACTTAATTAAAATTTTCTTAAATTAATATTCCTCCCAAATTCCTCTTTTGTTATTTTCTATCAACTTCCTACATCATTTTTTTTCTTCTCCTTTTTTTCTCTTCCTCTTCTTTTTCTCTCCCTTTTCTTTTTCCTTCTTGTCTTTTCTTTTTCTAGCCCATTTCTTCTTCTTCCTTCTTTTGTTTTATTTTATTTTCTTTTTTCTTCCTTTTCTTCTTTTTCTTTCTTTCCTTTTCTCTTTTTTCCTCATTTCTTTCCCTCCTCTTTCTTTTCTTCTCCTTCCACCCGAGCCTGAACTGTAACCTAATTGCTACCATCACTGAATCCACCCTTCTATTACTACCGGTGGTTGCTATTGATGCCGTAAACTAATCCCCTAACCTAGTTTGACCTAACTCACCCCCAATTCATAGCCCTAATTCGAACCTGGTGGCGTCACAGTGCGGATGGCACGTTGCGATTGCTAGCGATGGACAGCTGCTGGCATCGGGATTGTCGCAAAGAGAGCCTAAGTAAGTCCTCGAGTCCTCCTGCTTCTTCTCTGTGTGTGAATGTGTGTGTGTGTGTGTCTTCTTGCTCAGCCACTCGCCACCATTTATAAAGCTCGGCCAACTGCTCTTTGCCATCACGTCCCATCTGCGGTGTGAGCATGTGTTAGCCTTGACCCCCTTCTCTCTCTAGCCGTCACATCCATGGCCGATGTGACCATAGCTGACGCGCCTAGGTTGGACTTTTAGGGTTGTGGCCAATTAGGCTATCTCCAACAGGCTTGACTCTTTCTTGGCTCTTAAACGGAATACTCCCTGCCAGTGCGCGAGCACCATCTTAAAGCACCAAGCAAGCACCAAGCCTCCAATAACTTGGCTCTTGCTTGGCTCTTAGCGTGGACCCCACACTCCTAACCACCAAGCAAGAGCCAAGCACTCCAATGGCTTGGCTCTTGCTTGGCTCTATACGATTTGACAATTATATATTCAACGAATTTGTATTAATTCATGACTTTCAATATTAGCAATATATTAATATATTACTTACGAAATTAAATTCGACATTTGCGACAAAAAAAATAAATTCGATATTTTGGATTTAAAAATTGTACTTGACAAAAAATTAATAGATATTAAAATTCAAATAGTGGTACATGAAATCATTGCGAAATACACTAAAATTAAATTTGGAAATAAATGTCTACTATGAAATTCGATAAGATACTACTCTCCGGCATTTCCTCCGAAACGTTGCCAAATGTGCTCGATCAAGTCTCTTTTTAGTTGTGTGTGTAGGTTGAGCACGGATGGCAGCATTTCTTCGAAGTACATTTTCGAATAAAGACGTACCCCCAGTGTGGATCACAGGCGGTACTACCGTGGATGTGCCCGGATGATCATTGTAGTCATAATTCTGGGCATTGTCGCCGCGCTCGTTCTCTATGATCATGTTGTGTAAGATGACACAAGCCCGCATGATCTTCGCGAGGGTTGACTGTTGCCAAAATGGTGCCGCACCGTGCACGATGGAAAACCGAGACTGCAGAACTCCGAAAGCCCACTCAACATCTTTTCTCGCTCCTTCTTGGTGTTGCGCAAACAACCGATCTTTCACCGTCTATGGGAGCGGTATCGTCTTCACAAAGACAACCCACTTCGGGTATATACCATCGGCGAGATAATACCCATGTTGTACTGTCGGCCGTTGACAGAGTACTGAACATGAGGAGCCCGCCCTTTCAACACATCGGTGAATAAAGGCGATTGGTTTAGCACATTAATGTTATTGTTGGAGCCTGCAACACTAAAAAAAGCATGCCATATCCAGAGATCATACAAAGCTACTGTTTCAAGTATAATCGTCGGGACTCCATAGTCTCCACGAGTGAATTGACCCTTCCATGCTACGAGGTAATTTCTCCATTCCCAGTGCATGCAATCAATGCTTCCTAGCATACCTAGAAAGCCACGGGACTCTTCTTGTTGCAATAAGTGTTGGATATCCTTGACGGTGGGGCTGCGAAGATATTGGTCACTAAATATGTTGATAACACCTTGCACGAAGTTCTCCAAGCACTGAACCGCCGTGGATTCCCCAATCCGCACATACTCATCGATCGCACCGGCGGGGCCACCGTATGTGAGCATACGCATTGCTGCGGTACACTTCTGTAAAGGGGAGAGTCCACGGCGATTAGTGGCATCACTTCTTTCGGTGAAGTAGGGGGACCACCCACCTAGAGTTTCAACAATGCGGAGAAAGAGAGGTCTCTCCATCCGAAAACGGCGGCGGAAGATACTGTTAGGGTAGACGGAATATTCGGAGAAGTAGTCCGCGAAGAGCCGTTGATGCCCCTTTTCACGGTCTCTCTCAACATATCTCCTATTGCTGCTTCGGCGGCGTCCGCGGGATGACGAAGCATTGAGTCGAGCGTAAAGACCAGCGATAATACGATCTTCCTCCTCATCCTCCTCTATGAATTCCACCAAGAAATCCTCAATTTGGTTCATGACATCCTCCTCGGAGCTATGTGTACTCGAACTAGAGCTAGATGACATTTTGTGAGTGGCTACTGAAACTGAGTTTCTCAAGAGCTGCACCGTTTGAGAAGATAGCTGGATTGTGATAAGAAACTTTGTGGAGGGGGTGAATATATAGACAAAGAGTCCAGCCGCTAGTTTGCAACATCTGTATTCCAACAGATATATTCCGACGGCGATTTTCCAATGGCTACTTTGCAAAAGCTATATTCAACGGCAATTTTTCAACGGCTACTTTGCAACGGCTATATCCCAACGGCTAGTTTTCATGGTTGGATACCAAAGTAAATTTAAATAGAGAATTATATATAGATTAATAACGGAGGATACATGGTTGAATACAAGAGCTAATTCAAAAATAAAATAACTAATCGTCGACGGCATTAAGTTTCTCTCTCAGAATCTTCATCTCGGCATCGCACTCCGCCTTTTGTGCATCGTTGAAGATGGATTTGTCGAGACCCATCATTTTCCAGTACGCCTTATACAAGGCAGACTTTTCCTTCAACTCGCCACGTCGCGCAAGTTATCCGACATACGGACTACGTCCTTCCTCTTGTCGGCCCAGTCAGGTTGATTTTGGATGAAGGTATCAAGATTTGCTCTAATTGCCACCGTAGAATCCTGTGAGCCATTGACCTTTCCCTTACCCTTGCGCCTCGCCTTAGCAGCGTCTCGTCCTTCCGGCCGTGTCTCCGCTGGTGGCACGTCATCGTTGTTGGACGATGAAGTGTAGGTGCCCGACTCGGACAATCTGCTTCTTTTGTTGTGAGCATCAACATAAGTTGCAAACCACTTAGGTTGACTACGAACCGCCGTCCACCAATGATCCAAGACGAATGGATGACCCATCTCTATCTTTTACATCTCACAGGCCTGTGTCATGAGTTGGTCGTCCGAACGACCGTTAATATAGACTTCTTTCAGTCGGAGCCAAACACCGTTGAATTGGACCACCCTTTTGTTACTTCATTGCCAGTGGTCCTTACAGTGTTTGGTCTCCCTTCTCCTGCTTGTCAGCACCGTTTCGTTGTGTGCCGCCGCAACGTTGGTCCAATACATATCGCACTTCCTATTGTTTCCATAATAGGATCGAGCGAATTGTTGAGCCACGAACTAATCTGCATTTGTCGAAAAAAATTGAATAATGAAGTCGTGCGTAAATACATTGACCTACTCCTGTATGGAAATCAAATTATTACCAGTTTTATGTCGTCATTAGTGGTCCACGGTAAGCGCTTCGTCACTTCGTCTTTCGGCCAGCATCCACAGCATCAGCGGTGTTGTTTTCAGCGATGGCGACTCGGGCCGCCATATCGGCTGGAGCAGAATCTGGAGTGCTGTTGTCAGAGACAGACGTAGAGTGTGGTTGAGGTGGAGAAAACTGCGGTCAGGTCGGCGGCATACCGACAAAATGAAAATTCTGGCTATACTGTGGAGGCGGCTGATTTGCGTGGCCGTGTGGTGCATAGGGACGGTAATTTGGTGGATACGGATGGTAATTTCGTGGATATGGATGGTAGTTTGGGGATACTATGGCTGTGAAAAATCGGGTTGCTGTTGGTTGTTTGGGCTTTCAGTGTTTTCACCGGGAGAATAGGATGAACCAAGTCAATTAACGAAACCGCCCAATGGATTAGAATCCATATCGGATTTTTCAAAAATTAGCTAACAATTTGGAAAGGCTTTTGTTGTAGATGGCTTGAGAATTTTGTGTGAAAATGGCTCAAGAACATGCCCATTATATAGGAGAGGGCTGTCAAATTTTTTTGTGATTTTTGGGAATTTTTTTGGAATTTTTTGCTATTTTTTATGATATTTTAAGACCAAATAACATTAAAAAATCACCAACGACTATTTTCTAATAGCTATATCCCAACTGCCATTTTTTGTGACACTAACAGGTGGGCCATGGTCAAAAAAACTCCTCAACGGTCATTTTCTAGGGTTTACCATGGCTTACATGTGGGCCCAATGAAGATGGACCCCACCTGTCATTCTCTGTGGCATTAAACCCAGCGTACACAATAAAAATTGTGATTTAAACCAATTCCAACGGCTAGTTTCACCCTCATTTCACTAACATGTGGGCCCTACAACACTTGGACCCACCGGTCATTGACTAGAGTGCGCCGCGTGCGTGTCGCCGTACTCACCGAGGCAGTGCACTCACGCGTTTTACGAAACAGGTGGGCCCCACTCCGTTCGAAGTTAGTGCGACGCAAAATTAATATACACTAGAACTGACACGTGGGGACAAAATTAATTGGGACCCATCTGTCGGCGTCGTGAGTTGAGATTTGCTCGGTTCACATGCGCACTGACACGGGCACGAGACTCATTGCCGTGGAACCCACGTATTTTATTTCGCCGACACTGGAACCTAGCACACCGTGTATGACTTGTGGGCCTTTTTAATTTTTAGACCCACCTGTCAATTGTAGGTTTTTGCGGGTAAGATTTGCCGGTGTCTTTCTCGGTGGGGCCCACAAAACGTGTTTGCTCGCGTCTCCTTCTCCTCCAACGTCGGCACTGCGCTCGCCGTTTCCTCGCCGTTCGCTTGCTTCGTCCCGTAGTACAAGGGCGTCCCATCGCGCCAAGCAACCGGTAAGCATCCCTCCGCCTCCGTCGATGCGAGCTGCCGCTACCGTCGCCGTTGGAGTTCGCCTTAGTTGTCGGGGTAGGTGCTAAAGGTGACGAGGGGGTGTGCAAACGTAGGCCCGTTTCTGAAAAATTTTGCAAATTCTGAGTTATAGGCACAATTTGGATCAAATTCGCTGAATTTTTGTTTTGATTGGGTAAATTTTTAGGGTTGTTTCAGTCTCTAAATTTGTAATGAAGTTTCACTTGGGTTCATGAACTCGCATAAGCGATTTATTTTACACATTTTCTTACTGTACGCGCCACAGATGAGGGATATGTTAGCTTAGCTGAGCTGCCTTAGACCTCATAAAACACCTTCTCGAGGCAGTTTAGGCCCTTCCAGCAGCACTCCATGGGGCTCGGCTTCAGTGTTGCACCGCCGCTGCCACCCTTCTCCTCACTGGCTACAGCAGAAGAAGAGGCAATGTCTATTGAGTGTGTGAGTGAAGGGAAATGTAGATCTTAATTGAGAAAATTTTGGGACATCAATCCTTTGGTTTTGGGCTAAACAATGCAAATTTGTTTGCTTAATCTCACTTTTTTTTTTACCTTTTACATTTTAAAATAAAACTAGATTGCTGCCAATATGGGGTTTTTTTTTGTTATGTAGAAACAATTGATTATAATACACTAACACATATTCGAGAATCATAAATAAATAGAAAATCATTGTTTGTTTAAGTAGTCAAAGTTGGTTTGAATACAATACAACGAGAGAATGTGTCAAGTGCATCATTTATGTGAGTTCATGGATCCAAATGAAATTGGTTACAAATTTAGAGACTTATGGTACATTTTATTGTTGTCTCATCCATGCCATCGCATCACTGACCCGCAGATTCCTACCAACTCATTGTGTTCAATGAGATAATATGTGAAGTGAAACACTTATTTGAATTTATGGATCCAAATATAAAATTCTCATATTTTTAGACTAAGTGAAACTTTGATACAAATTTAGAAATCTATGGTGTAATTTACTATTTTGATTAAAATAATTAGGAATTAGTATAAAATAGGTGATAAAAGTTCAAGAGTAAAAAAGTTGTGAAGTTAAAATGCAAAAATTGTATTTAGCTACAATACTTAATTGATGGAATGAAAATTTTGACTAATGTAGACAATTTTAAATAACAAAGTGACTTATGGAGACAAGTTTAATGATCTACTACATTAAATTTCAAGTTTAAGAATCTAAATGATACAACCTCGTAAGGCTAGGGACCAAAGTACAATTTACTTTTTTAACAGAGAATCAATACAATTAAGAAAATTAAGGAGGTCAAACTGGAAAATATTTAAAAATGGGCACCGTATAACGGGAGGGTCAGATGAGACGCACGACACTCGACGTGCGTGAGTGTCCGTTACAACACTGTTGGCTGGGTATGTTTGTTGGACGCTTGGAGAATGAAATCGGCCATTTCATTTTAGGCCTTCATATGTTGCATTATCAGATATGCATCCCATCCAACTCTCAAATGCAGCGTCATTAGAGGCGGTGGTGGATCTAGATTTTATATCTGCTGAAGTCAATTATAACTTAATAAACTTACATTTCAAATTTTACTTATGTAGTGGGGTCAATTCCTTTAAAAATTTTAAAATTTTATGAGTGTCAACACAAATATTAATAAAGAATGGACCATATTTGCAAAAACATGCGGGCACATGTTCTAAGTTCCATCTGATAGTAACTAGAGATAGTGAAATTTGGCACAATATAATAACACAATACCAACACCATGGTCTAGGGTGGGCAAGTGCCCCCCTAGCATTTAATCACAAGAAAACCCTTTTGACTTGTAGTTCTCACATAGTAATTCGTTTCTCCTAGTTTTTCAAAATTAAGTTTAAATCGCGCTAATATGAAAGAAAATCCCAACAATTGACATTGTTATTTGGAAATTTATATAAGGTCATCTAATTCCAGATACAAATATTACTATGTCTATTATGTTTACATACCCTCTCCGAATTTAGTTTTTAGATTTGGCACTATAACCAATTATGTTTGCTTGTCTTCACTATAAATGAGTCAGTTTTATGTAGGTAAACACGGTTAATCCATACTAGGACGGGTTTATGATTTGCTTGTCTTACCCATTTGGTGGTGCAGTCTGATGTGGTAATGTTGACCCAAATATTAGCATGAACAATTTATGACCTTTCAAGTATATTTGACTTCTTTGGTATGATATGTGTAACACCTCTGATTTTGCTACTCTTTAGTATGCCAGTCAGTGCATCTCTCTTGAATTTCTCGGATGTCTTGACCACGTCTCAGATGAAATCTTCGAAATCCCCAAATCTTGGCCTGGTCTAGATCAATCATCTCAGGAATATGATCCAGAGTATGCCACTGCCTTAATTCAAAAAGTTGGCAGTAGAACTCCATCATTCAGACCATTTTCGCAATTCAGTCCAAAAGTATTACAGATTGATCCTTTTCTGATTTTCCAAAAGTCCGAAAAGGCTAAAAGCCACATATTAGCTTCAAGTCTTGATCTGATTCAAGAAATATCTCCCATTCTCTATTCAACACAAAATCTCCTTCTGTGAGAATCTCAAAATCTTATCCTAGATCCCAGATTTTAGACTTCGACAAAATCCAGATTTAAAATACTCTAATTACCCTGTTTTCATTTTCATTCAAAACCCGATCAGAAACCCCAGATGTTGTCATCTGTCTTTGTTAATCTAATTGTTGAGTTAATTGAGCCACATCAGTGAAATCAAATTTAGTCCTAGCCAATCATGTCACTGAATTTACAAATTAGTCCAAATCAAGTTTTAGAAATTGCATTTCAGTCCAAGCCTGTTTTACCCAGCCGGCACCCCTTCGACCAGTGCGCCGTCGCAATTCGTTGTCACTGGCCAACATCCGCCTTCGCCAGCACGTGTGACCGTTGAGGCCGCGTGTAGTGCACGTGTCACACTGGAGCCAGCCACCGTGGCAGCACTCACGACCAGTAGCGCTGTCTCATCTCGCGCGCGCGCGTGCCTGCAGCCGTGTCAGAGCTTTTGCGCCACGCCGTTGACATGCCAAGGCCAGCCCGTCATTCGCCTCTGCATCAACCAGAAGCTTGCGTGGACACCACCTCCCAGCTGACAAAGCCATGGCAGCCGCTGCACGCCGTCCAATCGCCGCTGCACGCCATCTCGGTCGTCGCCACTGTCCGCCGACCCGTCAATTCGACGTCAATCTTTTGCTTCAAGTTTCGAGAGCTCCAGCCACGCCTATATAAGCCACTGCAGCCAGAGCCATCTCCACACCTCCAGAAACCAGCTAAGTCTTAGTTCTTCTTTGCTTTCTTCTTCTCGGGCGAGCCGCCGAGGAGGGAAATGACGCCAGAGTTCACCTCAGCTCCATTTCTCCATCCAGCTTCACTGGTATGCTCCTCACACCAATCTCCTTGTGTCATTTCAACTAATCGACCTCTAGTGAACTATATCGTCGGTGATCGCCAGGATTTCAATTTGCCTTGTTCCCGCCACTGCCCTAGTTCCCGCCCAAATTAGCCTCCCCTCCTGTAGAAGAAATCAATCACCAGAGCCCATTGAACAAGCTTGTTCAACCACATTTTGAATTTTGCCCGTAACCGAAGATTTCTCGTTCCTTCGCGCGTCACCGTGGACATCTCACGTTGCCGGCACGACCTACTGTGTCACCGATCAAATTAACCTCACCTACACCTTCCCTATGTCCCATAGATAGTGTAACCGAGCCTAAGCTATTCTGCATAGCTTTGAATCAACGACGCCCATTTCAACCGTCGTTCCCGAGTCCGACGTCAACACCGGCGAGCCTCCAAATGCCGTTGTAGCCAAATTCCTCGCTCTAGCACCATCAGCATTGCCCCAGGAACAAAACCCCTCAATCAATTTCGAGGTTCATAAACCACAGCACTTTGTCACCATAGCCCGCTTTTGATTCTAGCGGCCGACGACTTCGACCTCGCTGTTCACCGTCGTCAAGCCACCGCTGTTCAATTAATCTTGTTAGTAGCACCCTTTCACCCACGCCTACATGTTTGACAAAGTTGGCGAAGCAACGCATGTGTGGATCGTCCAGACGCTCAAGCCCTAGTCTTGACAGTGCACTGGCATTCAGTTTCTCTTTGCCAGGGTTGTTTTTGCAAATTCTATGATTTCTTGGACTTTTCTGCAAAAACCAGTTTGTCAATTAACCACCTCACTGTATTTGGCACCTCATGCTCCAATTTGTACTCATCGTGGCCTTTTGGAAGTTCCAAATCAACCCTTGCCATTCTCCGACATTGTTAGGCCGCGAACTGAATGCCAACCAGCAGACATTCGTGCGTCTGAGCCAAACCCTGAGTATCTTCTCCCTCTCAGGATCATCTCCAACCAGATTACCTCTCTTGCATGCACATTTATATTTTATATGTATAATTTCATATAGTAAGTAATTTCTGTATGCTTATATATTGTATTGTTCATTGCGTGCGAGAATAGAACTAGAAGTCGAAGGAGCAGAAGAAGTCTTTGAAGACCCCTTAGAGCAATCACACCCCGCTTTGCAAGACAAGTCTCTTTCTCCTTGATCATGTTTCTCCCAGTATTTTAAGTAAACTAGGTTATTTACTATTTTGAGTATATGCTTGCTTTATTTTCAAATGCTATGTTAGAAGAATATTAGTAGATATGACCTAACTTCTTGAAAGCCCTTCATGTTCGTACATCCTGTGCACTCAATTGTCACCCTAGGATGTTATGCTTAAGTTATGCTTATGCTTGATCATATGTACTAAATGCTAAATGGTCATATATATGAAAAGTGTGTTTAAAACTGGAATGTGGTTTGTTCCTCACTAAAGGTTCATGAGGACAAGACACCTATCATCGATTGCAATCTATGGCGAGTATTGGCAAATCTTGAGTCCAGAGTAAACACCAATCATCCATATTTCCCCAACTCCCCTTGACCATAAAACAACAACAAACAAGCAGAGAAAGTTGCTTCTATTTCAATTCTTCTCAAAAGATGAACAAGTGATCAATTCAATCTCAGAAGAAGCTAGTCTAGCACAATTAACATGAACTCTGATATGTGACTCAAACTAGAAGCAATACACACAATCTGCATTTCACTATTCTAGATGTGCAACAACTAAATGCTAGATTAAGCAATTCAAGCACTGGGATCTCAACATCAAATTGCAGAAAAGCACCTTCACAGTTTAGAAATCACTCATGAACACACCAGAGTTATGGACTCAAACTCACTGTTTGTTCCAGTTGATTAACACATTAATTTAGAATATCACACCTACAACATTACTTCATCTCATACAAACACATTCATCAGTTCATCACAATTCAAGTATTGAGAAGCAAGGGACAAGAGGATTGAACCACATTTGTTGCTTGTTGCCGAGGTTGCTGGACCACTGGAGCTGCTAGAGTGGTTGAAGAAGTCGAGGTGGTCGAAGGAGCGGCCTGGAGTGGCCTAGTGGTTGAAGTGGAATGGTCGTGGTCATTGTTTTTGTCAGCCCTGGTCATCGTTGGCCCACGGGACGTGGTTGAGGGAGACATTGGAGCTAGTCGAAGGTCGAGGTGGTCGGAGCTGCGGTCGTCGCGGCTCGGGTGGCCGAATTGGTGGTGGAGAGCAGTGCATGGGACGGTGAACGGTCGTCATCATGGAAGAATGTGCCCGTTGAGCTGGTGCACAACGAAGTGGCTAGGGTTCTAGTGGCAGTGGCGGCATAGGGATGGTGTGGAGGCGTGGCGGTGTGAATCCGGCGAGGCGTGCGAATCCGGTGGCATGGAGGTCTGATTTTTTTTCGAGTGGATCTGGGTCAAATCGGCTGCTAGGGCGCAGACGACGGCGTATAGGTGACAATCGGTGAAGATCCGGCAGTGGATCAGCCAGATCTAGGGTTTTGTGGGGTGGCGACGTGGATTGGAGTAGAGGGCAAAGCATGGCGGCGGAGCGATTTGAGGGTGTGGGCGCGTGGATCTAGGCGGCACGGGCACGACGGCGTATGGCGGATTTGCGCTCGGGTTGGCGAGATCGATGGAGAGTGAAGGCGGCGTGCGTAGCGATTTGGTGGAGGCGCGTCGTGTGTGGAGATGATGAGGAAGAGGAAGGGACACCGGCTGCCGGCAATGCCCGGTTGCCGGGGCTGGAGGTGAGGAAAATAGGATTTGGGAGGAATTTGGAGCAGAGGGGCGAGAAGAAAGAAGGGAGGCCGGGCCCTAGGATGAAGAAGGAGCTAGAACGGGGGGAGGGGACCGGCGGCTTACCGCCTGCGTGGACCTGGGCACCGGCGGTAAGCTCGACGCGGCTGGGAGGGAAGAACAGTAGGGAAGAAGGTTTTCGAGATAAGCCAGGTCAAGGAATCAACAGTAGCAGTTAGGGCAATTTTACTAATTTGGCTCTTTTTCAATTTGGGCCTTGGAGTTTTTATTAATAGCAATTGAGTCCCTCCGAGTTAGGGTATAGGATTTCTGTGTCTTGGCCTTTATGCAATTTGGTGTTCGGTTTTTCAGGGAATTGCAATTAAGCCCTATGCTGTTAGGTTTTTAGGGTTCTGACCTCCTGAAGACTCTGATTTCAACGCGGTCAGCTCCTACGCGTCTGTAGCGATGCGTACTTCTGTACAGAATCATCCGTTAGCTAGATCTAGTCGGTGAAGCTCGTCCATTTAGCCAAAAATTACCCGAATTGCGTCGACCTACGATTAAAATAAACAACATGCACAGTCGAGGTTGAACGACAACAAATACAGCTATATTTGAGTATTTAATAATTTTTATGATTAAAATGAGCATGAATGAGGGGACAATATCTAAAAAAATAAGCACAAATACAAGAGTTATCATCCCCCCAAGCTTGAACTTTTGCTTGCCCTCAAGCAAATAAAATCAGTGAATGAAGAAGGACATCAAGTAATGTATGAATGCAGCAATCTAGTGTATTATAACTGTTTATTCCGCAAGCAAAAGAAAACTCAAAGAGAGGTTGCAAATGATTATGACTTATGTATAAATCATGAATGACCAACCATATCCGATTTGGCAGAAGTAAGTGAAAAATATGCAAACAAATCACTGTTGAATATAAGCCTGGTTAAGATTTATGGTTTCGGTGATTAATGACAACGAACAGAGTTAAATGACAATGAATTAAACTAACACGTTTATCATGAGCATTGTCAGTTGCAGATCAAAGCATGATGAATCCATGACGAAAGCAACAAGCAGAATCCTTAAGACAGATGAATACAAACCTTGGAGGAGATAAACCGGTTAAAGGTTTGGGGAGATTGTTGAATATAAGCCCGCTTAGGATTCAGGGGAGATTGATAAATCTTTAGAGCTTTCATGATCAATGATGACGAACAGAGCTAACATGTTTATTTTAAGTGTTGTTAGTTTCAGTTTCAGATTGAGCATGGTGAAGCTATGAAGCAACATGCTGGGAACTCTTGAAACGAACAGAGTTGCAGATCATAACATGATGAAACCACACCAAAAGCAATATGCTGAGAGTCCTGAAACCACAAGAGAAATGGTCAAAGTAAAGATACAGGCTGATGAAGCCCAAGATTCATTTTCAAGCTTTCTGGTCGGTCATCTGTGGTAAATTCGACTTGATCAATCTTTTTGGTTTTAGATTTTATGGTCGTACTATTAAGAGGGGTATAGCCTGCTTGATCTATCGTATACACCTTGAAGTTCAAAATGCATATCATATAGTTTAGATGCAATCTAAAGCTTATTTGCATATCTTGGATACACAGTCTGGAATTTCTTTGTCCATAGTCGCACAGTCTATGTTCTCATTATCCATGGTCGCACTTGTGATTGGTCTGCGACCTTAGTGGTCTCAGGGACCGTGTCTGCGACCTTAGTAGTCTCAGTGACTGTGTTAGCGACCGCAGTGGTCGCAAGGACTAAATCTGTGACCTTAGTGGTCTCAAGACTCTGTCTGCGACTAGTGATCTCAGCGAGTGCGTCTGCGACCTTAGTGGTCGCAACGATCGCGTTTGCAACCTTAGTGGTCTTAGTGACTATGTTTGTGACCTTCATGGTCTTAAGACTATGTGAGCTATCTTTGTGGCCTCAAAGACTGCGTATGCGACCTTCGTGGTCTCATGCCTGTGTCTGTAACCTCCACCGTCTCAGTGACCTTGTGTGCAACCTTAGTGGTCCTCTATCGGTTCTGCGACCGATGTGGTCTCATTACCTTTGGTCACTGAGTCTGTGGTCATGTCAAGACTCAGTCATGATCATTTTGTACAAAGCTCGTCATAACAGTATTGTGTAGGATCAAGGATGCCGACTAGAGGGGGGATGAATAGGAGACTTTAAAAACTTTAAATGAAAAGCAAGTTTTGCAACAAGAAGAACCAAAAGCAATTTATATATTGAACAGACAAGATAGAGAGAGCAAACACAGATTTTTACCGAGGTATCAGAAACTCGCCCAGTCTCCACTAATCCTCGTTGAAGCACGAAAGTCACTTGAGTTTTGCCTCAATACCCACGAAGGATATTATCAACTAGTGGTTGCTTCTTGTCCACTCCGGAAAGGCGAGCACCAATGCCTTGTACAAATGCGCCGAGCCTCTCCGACAATCTCCAAACGGAAGAGGTCAACGGCCACGCCTCCGAACCGTCTAGGTGAGGGCGCTCACCAAGAGTAATAGGCAGCGAGGTCTTCTCTAGACCTCCAAACACGCACCGAAAAACTACAAGTATGCAAATGCAATGAACTGGAATGCTCGGTGGATCAGAAAACACTCGACTTGATCAACAGATCAAAATTTTGTGTAGAAAACTAAAGCTCAAGAGTGTATAAGAGAATGATGCTGCTTATTCTGTAAAACTCATGTCCAAAGCCCCTATTTATAGCCTTAAGAATCAAAAGAACCGTTGGAGTTAGGGCTGAAAATCAGCAATACAAACTGACAGTCAGTTTCGTACACAACGGCCGATAAAATTTACAGATAAAAAATAGATAGCCGTGTATGGTCGTTTAAGGAAACTTGAAACCCCCAACTGACAGTCAGTTATGCAAACTGACAGTCAGTTCGACCAAAAACTCGACCAAAACAAATAGAAACTCAGATAAAAACAACTGTGGTCGAAACCCCAACTGACAGTCAGTATGGACAAACTGACAGTCAGTTTAGTATAAAAATTTTGAGTCCGAAAAACACACTCTCTGGTCATTTGTCAGTTAACACAAACTGACATTCAAACTGACAGTCAGCCTCAACAAAAACAGTCATAACTTTAAATCCAGAAATCCAAAAGAGGTGTGTAATAGCTCGTTTGAAAGATAATTTTAAGAGCTACATTTTTGTCAACAGAAGAAAAAACCAGATCTGCCTAGATATTTCTAGAAATTTGAAAAACTCTTCTGTTGTCAAAAACCCAACTGAAAATCCAAATCTTTCAAACCAAATTCAAATCAAATCCAAACAAAAAGATGCAATGCAATGACCTAAGTTTCTCGGTTTATGTTGGAGATGAAAAGAGGACTTTTGCCACCCGTCTTTATAGTACGGTTAAAAACTAAAAACAATTTTCCTAAACCGATCAACTCCAAATACCGAGATTGGTAAAAATAAAGACAATGTTACCTTAGGTCTTTTGCGCTTTTGCGATTTGCGTCTCAACTTCATTCCTTGCGACTTGTGCTTTTACTTCTTTTGTGTTGGGTTCGTCTAGTTCATCTCGACTATCTTCCCAACGGAGCTCTGTATCAAACAATCTCAAAAAACACAGTCAGTCTGAAACACTTAGTTTTCATTAATCATCAAAATTAGGATTAGGCATGAAGGCCTAAATGCAACAATCTCCCCCTTTTTGATGATTGATGATTGATGACAACAAGTATTCGATAAAAGATAAATGAAATAACTCCCCCTGAATATAGGCATCTCATCATATCCAAAAGTATCAGAGCATAAACCATATCAGAACATAAACCAACACATATATATCAGATCTATCAGAGCATCAGACATATATCATCATATAACCAGTACAGTATCAGAGCATAATGAGATATCGAAACATCATATCCAGAAACACAGATATATAAATAAACCAAATATCCATATCCAATCATCCATGACATAAGTGCATATAATATCCACAATATAAAAACTAGAGACATATAATATCCAATATCTTCAAAACACTTCTCCCCCTTTGGCATCAAGCACAAAAAAAGGGAGTTAAATACATAAAAAGAGCCTAAGGCTCATCATCAGAAAGCCCTAAAACTGCAGTGTCTCCTGAGCCTGCTGGAGATGCAGTCGGGTCGACGACTGGGGACACCCGAGGAGTAGCAGCTGCAGCTGGAGAAGCTGGTGCTGGAGCCGCAGGAGCTGGAGCAGAAGGTCCTGGAGCAGCTAGTCCTGAAGAGAAGCTCGGCGAAGAGGACGCAGGTCGGGCCCACTTGCGAGGGACCGGAGAAGCTGACTCAGGCAGGCGACGCAGTATCTCCTCCTGCTGAGCAAGCAAGCGAAGCAACATCTGATGATGCTCCGCCTGGGTGCTGAGGATTTGCTGCTGCACCTGGATCACCTGATCGATCTGAGAGCTGGAAGAAGATGCAGATCCGGTGCCAGTACCTGCAACCGGTGCTGGAGCCGTCTCCTGAGCTGGAGCCTCGTCCTCTGACTCCCCTGCAGCATCATCATCTGATGCGGGAGAATCAGGGCCAGCAGCTGCGGCAGGGCGAGCACCGAGCCGGCGATCAGTCTGGCCCGGAGGATAGAAGAGCAGTGGAGGCTGGGGCCTCGGGAGCTCAGAATCAACAGCCCGGATATGCAGGAGCACCGCCATGATATACGGAGCGTATATCAACTGACGGCGCGGAGAGAGAAGGACGTGTTGAATCTCACTGATGATGAGATCAGCAACGTTGAATGGCTCCTCTTGAAAGATAGAAATCAGGATGTGGAGGGCTAGATAAGTGATCCTAGCCCTGTCTCCGCTCATGGGAACCAAAGTGAGACGGAGGATCCGCAGGACTAGGTCAACATCGCGGCGAAGGCTGGCGATGTGACGAAGCTGGAAGGGGCCGGAATAGAGCATGGCCATCTCTCGATGCTCGAGATCTGGAAGGGTGTGGAGCTGGTGGCCAGAAGGAGGGTGCACCAGTCCAAGCGCCGACTCAAGCTACTCCTTCGTGACGGTGTAGACCTGGAGGCCTGTCATGAAGGTCGAAAAGTCGCGCTGGGGAGAAATGAAAATGGTAGAGTAGAACTGGCGAATGGGCCCATCAGCCTAGTAGAGGGAGGAATCGGCGACGAGGTCGCGGATTCCAATAGAGCCGAAGAGATCTGCGAGGGTAACGATGCCTGTGCGAGAGGCGATCGTACCCTAAGACAGAGAGCGGTGAGCGAAAATGGGTGCGCGGCTGTAGACACTGGTGAATAGGTCTAGGTGGAGGTTTGTGTAAAAAGTAAGGACATCGCACGCGTCGCGACCAGTGGGACGTGGCGAGAGATACGGGTTTGTGAAGCGGAGCGTACGAAGGCGGCTCGCGTGCCACCGGGAGTAATCCACGGGCACGCGCTCAGGTGAGGAGCGGGACTCGGTCGGCTGACCCGATGAACGCTGGCTGTTTGCCGCGTTCTTCCGTCGGGCAACACGACGAGAAGGTCCTGGCTGATCAGACATGATGAAAAGAGAATTGAAGAAACAGAGGGAACAGAGGAAGGAAAATGAAACGACCTGAATAGAGAAGGCCGAAACTGAACAGAAGTGGTCGACGACACCGATGCGGAGCAGACGGCCAGATCAGCCGCAGAGAAGAAGCACAGGACGACGAGAAGAACCACAACGATGGCTCAATACGAGGAGGTGCGGTGCCAGAGAGGAAAAACGGTGAACAGAGGAGCTATGGCCGATGAGGTCGAGACGTGCGAGGACGGTGGCGCCGGCGGTGAGGAGAACACCGGAGAGCACAAGGGAGAGGCGAGGAGGCGGCGGCGGGGCACGGCGAGGTGGCGGCGCAATTTGCGACGGAGGGGAGGAGCAAGAAGAGGAAACGGCGGCAAAGAGAAGGCGAGAGAACGAGGAAACAGAACGGGGTTTTTTAGGGTTCAGGACCCCGCAACTGACAATTAGTTTGATATACTGACAGTCAGTTCCAAACCCAGAAACATGGAACTGACAATCAGTGTACTACACTGACAGTCAGTTCACTACACTGACAGTCAGTTCACAAAACTAAGTTTTGAAACTGACAGTCAGTGTATGAGATTGACAGTCAGTTTGAGTCACCAATTTAGACCAGGAGCTACGACCAAAAAAGATGCACATAACTAACAGTCAGTTTGTGAAACTGACTGTCAGCATGGTCAACGACTTCGACCAAAGGCTAAGAACAGGCTCCTGAGCACTAAACTGACTATCAGTTAGGGAAACTGACTGTCAGTTTGGTCAATTTCGACCAGAAGCAGTTTTAAGACCAGAGAGGGAATAAAATAATATTATAATACATTTTAAACACATTTAGCACATCAACTAGCATTAGATATATCAATAATGTTCAGTTCACCTCTTAAAAAGCAAAATCTTGATTCATCTAAGGGTTTGGTGAAAATATCTGCTAGTTGCATATCAGTTCTGACATAGTTCACATCAATGTCCCCTTTTGCCACATGATCTCTAATAAAATGGTGCCGTATTTCAATATGCTTAGTTCTAGAATGCTGAACAAGATTATTTGCAATTTTAATGGCACTTTCATTATCACACAAGAGTGGCACTTTATCAAAAATTATTCCATAGTCCAAAAATGTCTGCTTCATCCATAGTAATTGAGCACAACAACTGCCTGCAGACACATATTCAGCTTCAGCTATGGAGAGAGCTACTGAATTTTGTTTCCTAGATGACCATGATACTAATGATCTCCCCAACAGCTGACAGCTACCAGATGTGCTTTTACGATCAATCTTGCACCCAGCATAATTAGAATCCGAATATCCAATTAACTCAAAATTTGCATCTTTCGGATACCAAAGACCTAAATTGGGATAACATTTTAAATACCTAAGGATTCTTTTAAGAGCAATTAAATGACATTCCTTAGGATCTGATTGAAATCTAGAACATAAGCACACACTAAACATGATATCAGGCCTAGATGCAATAAGATACAAAAGATTACCAATCATAGACCTATAAAGTTTAGAATCGACCGATTTGCCGCTTTTGTCCATATCCAGATGTCTATTTCTCGCCATGGGAGTTTTGATTGCCTTAGCGTCTTCAATCTCAAAGCGCTTGAGCAAGTCCTTCACATACTTTGTTTGACTCACGAACGTACCGTTCTTGAGTTGCTTGATTTGAAGTCCAAGGAAGAAACTCAACTCACCGATCATGGACATCTCAAATTCCCTAGGCATCATCTCTCCAAACTCATGACAGAAATGTTCATTAGTAGATCCAAAGATAATATCATCAACATATATCTGACAAATGAACAAATCTTTTTCAATTTTCTTTGTAAATAGAGTTGTAACAACCTTCCCAATTTTAAAACCTTTTGATAAAAGAAAGTCTCAAAGTCGCTCATACCAGGCTCTAGGAGCTTGCTTGAGGCCATAGAGAGCTTTAGACAATTTAAATACATGGTTTGAAAATTTTGAATCTTCAAATCTAGGAGGTTGTTCAACAAAAATAAGTTCAGAGATTTCACCATTTAAGAAAGCACTTTTAACATCCATTTGAAATAGTTTGTTATTAAAATATGATGCATAAACAAGAAGAATACAAATAGCTTCAAGTCTTGGTACAGGTGCAAAAGTTTTACCAAAGTCTAAACCTTCAACTTGAGTGAAACCTTATGCAACAAGACGAGCTTCGTTTCTAATTACAACTCCATTTTCATCTTGTTTATTTCTGAAAACCCATTTTGTTCCAATTACATTATGATCCTTGGGTCTTTCTACTAAAGTCCAAACTTCATTTCTAGAAAAGTTATTAAGTTCCTCATGTATGGCATTTACCCAATCAGGATCATTTAAAGCTTCATTAACATGTTTAGGTTCTAAAGAAGACACAAATGAATGATGTTCACAAAATGCAGCAATACGAGAGTGAGTTTGAACACCCTTACTGACATCACCCACGATTTGATCTAGAGGGTGATCCTTGGTGAGGGTTTGATGTTGCCTTGGTGCTTCTTCTTGTGCTGCGTTTTCTTGACTTGGTTCTGAAGGATCAACTTGAGATGATGAAACATTTTGGTCAACATTCTCAATGTTGACATCATCTTCTTGATCTTCTTCTCTTGGCTTGATGTCTCCAATGGTTATGTTCTTCACGGCTTCTTGAAGATCTTCACCTGAAACTTCACAAGAGACTTGCTCCTTTTGCGAGCCATTAGTTTCATCAAATTCGACATCACAAGATTCTTCAATACAACCAGTATTTTTATTAAAGACACGATAGGCTATGCAAGTGGTAGAGTATCCGACTAAGAAGCCTTCATCTACTCTTCTTTGAAATTTACCGCCAAAATTTCTTTTCTTAAGTATAAAGCACTTGCAACCAAAAACTCGAAAATAAGAAAAATGTTTGGCTTACGCCCAATAAAAAGCTCATAAGGAGTCAAATTCAGAAGGGGATGCAAATAAAGTCGATTTATAGAATAGCAAGCAGTATGCACGGCTTCGGCCCAAAAGCGAGTAGGAGTATCGTACTCACTTAGCATAGTCCTTGCCATTTCTATAAGTGTTCGATTTTTCCTTTCTACAACTCCATTTTGCTGTGGAGTGTAGGATGTAGAAAATTCGTATTTGATTCCAAGAGAGTCACAAAAATCAAATAGAGTTGAATTAACGAACTCTCCACCATGATCACTGCGGATTTTCTTGATGGAAAGTTCAAATTCAGTGGAAACACGTTTTGCAAAACTTTTGAAAACATCGGGGGTTTCAGATTTTTGAGAAATAAAGAAAACTCAAGTATAGCGAGTAAAATCGTCAACAATCACAAAACTATAATTGCTACCCTCGATACTTTGGAACTCAGAAGGTCCAAATAAATCCATATGCAATAGTTCCAAAGGTTTGCAAGTCGAAAGAATGCGCTTAGTCGGATGTGAAGTAGCACTTGCTTGCCAGCTTGACAGGCGCTACAAGGTTTATCCTTTTTAAAATTCACATCCTTTAAGCCAAGAACCAAATCACGTTTTAAAAGTTTTCTCAATTGATGCATTCCAACATATGCAAGTTGTCTATGCCATAGCCAACCTTTCGAGGTTTGAGAGACAAGACATATTTAAAGAGATGCATCTTTTGAATGAAAATCAACCAAATAAAGATTTCCAAAACGAAAGCCTTTAAAAATCAAAGAATTGTCTTTCAAACTTTCAACCAAAACTTCTTTTGGATAAAATGTGCAACGAAAACCAAAATCGCAAATTTGTGCAACGGAAAGCAAATTAAAATTCAGAGATTCAACCAACAAAACATTCGAAATTGAGAGATCGTTTGAAATAGCAATTTTACCCAAGCCTACCACATTTCCTTGACGGTTGTCACTAAAGGTAATCTTTTGATTCTCGCTTGAGTTGTCTTCAAGTGAAGTGAACAACTTCTTGTTGCCGGTCATGTGTTCGAAGCATCCGCTGTCTAGCACCCAATGCCTCCCACCGGTCTTGTAGTTCACCTGCATAAAAAGAATTAAGTTCTTTTAAGTACCAAAACCTTTTTGGGTCCTTCAATGTTAGCAATCAAAGCTTTGGGCACCCAAATAGATTTCTTCTTTTTATTTAACATGGGTGCGCCAACATACTTTGCTATAGCATATCCTTTCTTCGACTTTTGAAGCATGTAGCAAGTATCAAAATAATTTGGAGTCATTAAAAGACATGCTTCATGCGAATGACCAGTTTCATGGTATTTATAACAAAATGTGTTGCATGCTTTAACAAAAACAGTTTTAGTGTTTGGTTTCTTTCCTTTCTTCGGAAAGTATCCTAATCCTTCTTTTCTAAATGAACATTTTTGTTTACTAACACTACTACAGAAATGTTTTTCACTATCGGTTAAAAATCCACTCTACTATCGGTTCTCTTACCGATAGTGGTCGGCACGATAGTATAGGTGCAGCACACTTCTATCGGTTCAAAAACCGTTAGTAAAACATCTACATTCCCAACATTCACTAATCGCTATCGACTATTTCTTCTATCGGCTCGAATTTAAACCGATAGTATTGTATACGTTTTTTCTATCGGCTTGTATATAAACCGATAGTATTGTTTAGAATTTTTCTATCGGCTAGGATCTAAACCGATAGTAATGTTAATGTTTTTTTCTATCGGCTCTTATATAAACCGATAGTATTGTCTGGACACAGTTAGTACTGGAAAATTTATTCTATCGGTTTTTATATATAAACCGATAGTATTGTGTAGACACAGTTAGTATTGAAAACTTTATTCTATCGGTTGTTGTATATGAACCGATAGTACTGAGATATTTATTCTATCGGTTATATTATATAACCGATAGTATTTTGTAGACACGTTTAGTACTGAAAACTTTATTCTATCGGTTGCTGCATATGAACCGATAGTACTGTAATATTTATTCTATCGGTTGTAGTATATAACCGATAGTAATATTAGTTTTTCTTATCGGTTTTGTACTGGCACGGATAGTACTGGAATCATTCATATATACATACAGCTATACAGATATACATTGGATCACTCACAAATACACCAATATTTACAAATATTCACCAATATTCACATATTGAATTTGTTCACAAATACACAAATACAGTAATATACACATGCATTGGACAGATTGAATTTATGCACATATTGATCGAGTTTATTCACAAATACATCAATGAATCTATTCACATATTGAGTTTATTCACAAATACAGCAATCAACACATTCAATATATATTCACAAATACAGCAATCAACACAAGTCAGTTACTATCGATCGTTGATAGCCACTTCTTCCATGACATATTGAGCCCAAATTGTTCGCAGCTCCTTCAATTGAGGCAACTCATATTGCTCTTTCAACATGGCGCTCTGCATATATGCGTGTATGAAGTTAGGATCGTACGTCACATCCAATTAAAGTTCCACTTTGAGTCAGGAAAAATGGTTACCTTAGGGAATTGGGCAAAGTTTCTCCTGATCAGGTCATACATGAATCTCATGACATAGAAGCCATATTCCCACGATTGTGGTTGCTGATGGCACTGGAAAAATTGCATATACAAAGACATAAACCCACATTAACTCGAAAGAACTAATTAAGCTTAAATTAAAAGACTCATCATGAGTACTTCCATCCGTATTAATTACCTCATATTCTTTCCAAGAAATTGTTGTGCCCTTCGACACGTCATGCCTCCCTCCAGCACTAGCATAATTTTTGAAAGCCCTGTATTTAATTTAGCATTGCCAGTTAATATGTTATCATTAATTAGCTAATCAGAGAAAAATTTAAGACAACTATGTTACTTATGTTGGATCAAGGATGCCGACTAGAGGGGGGGGGTGAATAGGAGGCTTTAAAAACTTTAAAACTTAAATCAAATAAAGAACAAATCAAGAACAAATAATGTAAGCAAGGGAAAGAAAACGAACACAATGGTTTTTACCGAGGTATCGGAGACTCGCCCAGTCTCCACTAATCCTCGTTGAAGCACTCAAATCACTTGAGTCTTGCCTCAATACTCACGAAGAGTATTATCAACTAAGGTTGCTCCTTGTCCACTCCGGAAAGGCGAGCACCGATGCCTTGTACACACTTGCCGAGCCTCTCCGACAATCTCCGAACGGAGAGATCAACGGCCACGCCTCCGAACCGTCTAGGTGAGGGCGCTCACCAAGAGTAAAAGGCAGCGAGGTCTTCTCTAGACCTCCAAACACGCACCGAGAAGCTAAGTGGATGCAAATGCAAAAGAACAGAAACTCTCGGTGGATCGGAAAGCACTCGACTTGATCAAAAGATCAAGATTTTATATAAGAAACTAATGCTCAAGAGTGTGTATGAAATGCTGCTACTAGTTGTAGAAAACTTATGCCCAAAGCCCCTTTTTATAGCATCAAGAATCAAATGAACCGTTGGAGCTAGGGCTGAAAATCAGCAACCCAAACTGACAATCAGTTATGCAAACTGACAGTCAGTTTAGTGCACAACGGCCGACAAAATTTACGGATAAAAAATAGCTAGCCGTTTGCAGCCAAAACAGGAAAGCTGGAACACGCAACTGACAGTCAGTTACACAAACTGACAGTCAGTTTGTGTACTAGCTCGACCAGAAACAAATAGAAACACAGATAAAAACAGTTGTGGTCGAAACCCAAACTGACAGTCAGCATGGGCATACTGACAGTCAGTTTAGTACAAAAATTTTTGGCCCGAAAAACACACTCTCTGGACAATTGTCAGTTAACACAAACTGACATTCAAACTGACAGTCAGTTCAGCAAACTGATAGTCAGTCTGAACATAAACAGTTATAACTTTAAAACCAGAAATCCAAAAGAGGTGTTTAATATCTCATTTGAAAGATATTTTAAAGGACTATCTTTTTATCAACAGAAGAAAAAGCCAGATCTCTCTAGATCTTTCCAGAAAATGCAAAAACTCTTCTGCTGTCAAAAACTAAACTGAAAAACCAAATAACTGACAGTCTGATAAAAACATCCATAACTTTTGATCCAGAAACTCAAATTGAGAGTTTAATAGCTCGTTTGAAAGATAATTTAAAGAGCTACATTTTTGTCAACAGAAGCAAAAGCCAGATCTGCCTAGATCTTTCTGAAAATTGCAAATACCCTTCTACTGTCAAAAACTGAACTGAAAATCCAGATTTTTCAAATAAGTTCAAAACCAAATCCAACCAAAAAGATGCAATGCAATGACCTAGAATTCTCGGTTTGTGCTGGAGATAAAAGGAGGACTTTCGCTACCCCTCTTTATAGTACGGTTAAAACTAAAAAAGAATTTTCCTAACCGATCATCTCCACACGCCAAGATCGGTAAAAATAAAAACTCGTAATACCTGAGGTCTTTCGCATCTTCAAGATTTTGCGACTCGTCTCTTGCTCTTCTGTGTCTTGTGCTTCACCTCAAGTCGGGTTCATCTTGATCTTCTTGCATTTCTTCCCAACTGATCCCTGTATCAATCAATCTCAAAAGCACGATTAGTCCAGAACACCTTGTTTTCATTAATCATCAAAATTAGGGTTAGGCATGAAGGCTTAGATGCAACAATCTCCCCCTTTTTGATGATTGATGACAACAAGTGTTCAATAACAAAATAAATGAAATAGCTCCCCCTGAGTATATGCATCTCATCATACAAGATCATAAACTAATACATATACATCAGGGGCATCTCATACATAAGCAAGTCACAGATGTGCAAATATCCACAAGACATATCAAAGCATACACATGCACATCAAGACATCATATATATCAATGTATCAGAGCTATAATCACATATCAGAGCTCAAGAGCATCATCTCAAGAAAAACAATGACATCATGTATATCAGAGCAAAGCACAAGTCATCAGAGCTAAAAAGATCTAAAAAGATAAACACATGACACACAGACATATATGATGAACAAAAACATCTCCATATATATATAAAGACCATTTGTTCAATACATCAAAAGACACTCTCTAATATCCAAAATAAAATACTATTCAAAATACTTCTCCCCAATCTCTGCCCTAAGCATAGACAATGTCAATAATGAAGCAAGAAGACTCAAGAATCTCTCCCCCTTTGTCATCAAGCACAAAAAGGCGGGAGGACAGGAAAATCAGACAGTTATTTTAGATCAACTAGCATTTGATATATCAATAATGTTCAGTTCACCTCTTAGAAAGCAAAATCTTGATTCATCTAAGGGTTTAGTGAAAATATCTGCTAGTTGCATATCAGTTCTAACATAATTCACATCAATATCTCCTTTTGCCACATGATCTCTAATAAAATGGTGCCTTATTTCAATATGCTTAGTTCTAGAATGTTGAATAGGATTATTAGCAATTTTAATGGCACTTTCATTATCACACAATAGTGGCACTTTATCAAAGATAATTCCATAATCCAAAAATGTCTGCTTCATCCACAATAATTGAGCACAGCAACTGCCTGCAGACACGTATTCAGCTTTAGCTGTGGAGAGAGCTACAGAATTTTGCTTCCTAGATGACCATGATACTAATGATCTCCCCAACAGCTGACAGCTACCAGATGTGCTTTTACGATCAATCTTACACCCAGCATAATCAGAATCCGAATACCCAATTAATTCAAAATTTGCATCTTTCGGATACCAAAGGCCTAAACTGGGATAGCATTTTAAATACTTAAGGATTCTTTTAAGAGCAGTTAAATGGCATTCCTTAGGATCAGACTGAAATCTAGCACATAAGCACACACTAAACATGATATCAGGCCTAGATGCAGTAAGATATAAAAGACTACCAATCATAGACCTATACAGTTTAGAATCAACCGATTTGCCGCTTTTGTCCATGTCCAAATGTCCATTTGTCGCCATGGGAGTTTTGATTGGCTTGGCGTCTTCCATCCCAAAGCGCTTGAGCAGGTCCTTCACGTACTTTGTTTGACTCACGAACGTACCGTTCCTGAGTTGCTTGATTTGAAGTCCAAGGAAGAAGCTCAGCTCACCAATCATGGACATCTCGAACTCCCTAGACATCATCTCTCCAAACTCATGACAGAAATGTTCATTAGTAGATCCAAATATAATATCATCTACATAGATCTGACAAATGAACAAATCTTTTTCAATTTTCTTTGTAAAGAGAGTTGTATCAACCTTCCCAATTTTAAAACCTTTTGATAATAGAAAGTCTCTAAGACGCTCATACCAAGCTCGAGGAGCTTGTTTGAGACCGTAGAGAGCTTTCGACAATTTAAATACATGGTTTGGAAATTTAGAATCTTCAAAACCGGGAGGTTGTTCAACAAACACAAGTTCAGAAATTTCACCATTTAAGAACGCACTTTTTACATCCATTTGAAAAAGTTTGATATTAAAACATGATGCATAAGCAAGAAGGATGCGAATAGCTTCAAGTCTTGCTACCGGTGCAAAAGTTTCACCAAAGTCTAAACCTTCGACTTGAGTGAAGCCTTGAGCAACAAGACGAGCTTTGTTTCTAATTACAATACCATTTTCATCTTGCTTATTTCTGAAAACCCATTTTGTTCCAATAACATTATGATCTTTGGGTCTTTCAACTAGAGTCCAAACTTCATTTCTAGCAAAATTGTTAAGTTCTTCATGCATGGCATTTACCCAATCGGGATCATTTAAAGCTTCACTAACATGTTTGGGTTCTAAAGAAGACACAAATGAATGATGTTCACAAAATGCAGCAATACGAGATCGAGTTTGAACACCCTTACTGACGTCACCCAATATTTGGTCTAGAGGGTGATCCTTGGTGATGTTTTGGTGTTGCCTTGACTCTTCATCTTGTACTGCTTCATCTTGACTTTGTTCTGGAGGATCAACATGAGATGATGATGTGTCTTGATCAACATTTTCAACATTGACATCATCTTCTTGAGCTTCCTCTGTTGGCTTCATGTCTCCAATGGTTATGTTCTTCATGGCTTCTTGAAGATCGTCACCTGAAACTTCATGAGATACTTGCTCCTTTTGTGAGCCATTAGTTTCATCAAATTCGACGTCACCAGATTCTTCAATACAACTTGTATTTTTATTAAAAACACGATAAGCTTTACTAGTGGTGGAGTATCCAACTAGAAAGCCTTCATCTACTCTTCTTTGAAATTTTCCACCAAAATTTCTTTTCTTAAAAATATAACATTTGCAACCAAAGACTCGGAAATAAGAAATATTTGGCTTGCGCCCAACAAGAAGTTCATAAGGAGTCAAATTCAGAAGAGGATGCAAATAAAGCCGATTTATAGAATAGCAAGCGGTATGCACGGCTTCAGCCCAGAAGCGAGTAGGAGTATCATACTCACTTAGCATAGTCCTTGCCATTTCTATAAGTGTTCGATTTTTCCTTTCAACGACTCCATTTTGCTGTGGAGTGTAGGATGTGGAAAATTCGTGTTTAATTCCAAGAGAGTCACAAAAATCAAATAGTGTTGAATTAACGAACTCTCCACCATGATCACTACGGATTTTCTTGATGGATAATTCGAATTCAGTAGAAACACGTTTTGCAAAACTTTTGAAAACATCGGGGGTTTCGGATTTTTGAGAAATAAAGAAAACCCAAGTATAGCGAGTAAAATCGTCAACAATCACAAAACCATAATTGCTACCCCCGATACTTTGGAACTCGGAAGGTCCAAATAAATCCATATGAAGAAGTTCCAAAGGTTTGCAAGTCGAAAGAATGCGCTTAGTTGGATGTGAAGTAGCTACTTGCTTGCCCGCTTGACAAGCGCTACAAGGTTTGTCCTTTTCAAAATTCACATCCTTTAAGCCAACAACCAAATCACGTTTTAAAAGTTTTCTCAATTGATGCATTCCAACATGTGCAAGTCGTCTATGCCATAGCCAACCTTTTGAGGTTTGAGAGACAAGACATGTCGAAAGAGATGCATCTTTTGAATGAAAATCAACCAAATAAAGATTTCCAAAACGAAAGCCTTTAAAGATCAAAGATTTATCTTTTAAACTTTCAACCAAAACTTCTTTTGGGAAGAACGTGCAACTAAAACCAAAATCGCAAATTTGAGCAACGGAAAGCAAATTGAAATTCAGAGATTCGACCAATAAAACATTTGAAATAGATAGATCATTTGAGATTGCGATTTTACCCAAGCCGACCACATTTCCTTGACGGTTGTCGCCAAAGGTAATCTTTTGGTTCTCGCTTGAGTTGTCTTCTATTGAGGTGAACAATTTCTTGTTACCGGTCATGTGTTCGGAGCATCCGCTATCTAGCACCCAATGTCTCCCACCGGTCTTGTAGTTCACCTACATGAAAAGAATTAAGTTCTTTTAGGTACCCAAACCTTTTTGGGTCCTTCAATGTTAGCAATCAAAGCTTTGGGCACCCAAATAGATTTCTTCTTTTTGTTTAACATGGGTGCACCAACATACTTTGCTATAGCATAACCTTTTCTCGACTTTTGAAGCATGTAGCAAGTATCAAAATAATTCGGAGTCATTAAGGGACATGCTTCATGTGAATGACCGGTTTCATGGCATTTATGACAAAATGTGTTGCATGCTTTAACAAATATAGTTTTAGAATTTTGTTTCCTTCCTTTCTTTTGAAAATATCCTAATCCTTCTTTTCTAAAAGAACATCTTTGTTTACTAAGGATTAGATCAAGAGATACTTTACCTTTAAAGCAATTTTCTAAGTCTTTTCCAAGTTTTTCAACTTGTGCCTTAAGTACATTATTTTCATTTAAGATGTTGTCATTTGAAACACATGGAGTGTGATGACTACTAGAGGGAGATTCATTCAAGTTACATGAAGTTGAAGCATCTACCTTAGATGAAGCATTTGTAACATCTTTTATAAGCATGCTTTCATATGAATCTTTAAGTTCAGAGTATTGAGCACGTAGGGAAGAATGCTCTTCCTTAAGCGCCTTATACTTCATCTTAGTTTTTCCAAAAACTTCATTTAATTCAGTTATCATCTCAACTAAATCATCATATGATGGATCATTGGAGTGTACCTTTTCATCGCCTTTGGCCATAAGGCACATGGATGAAGTGTTGTTGCCGAGAGCTAGTCCGGCCATCTTCTTGGAGAAACTTCGTTCGTTGTCGGAGTCGGAGTCGGAGCTCTCTCCGCCGGACATCCATTCTCCAAAACAGGCTTCTTTGATTTCTTCGTTCTTCTTCTTGAAAAACTTCTTCTTCTTGTTCCACGCCTTGTTCTTGTTTGGGCATCTTGAAGCTATGTGTCCCTTCTCATGACATCCATAGCAAATGATGTCCTTGAAGTTGTTTTGCTTTTGCCCCTTCGGTCGTGTGTCAATGTTGACACCCTTCTTATGTAACCTGCGAAGAAGTTTTTGGGTGTTCTTTACCATAAGTGCGAGGTCTTCATCGGAGGAGCCTTCGCTTGAATCGTTCCTTGCATTAGCTTTGAAGGCCAAAGCTTTCTTCTTCGTCTCCGTGGGTTCGGCCGCTTCCTTCTTTTCCTTCTTTTCCTTCTTGTGCATCTCATGGGTGATGAGGTTCCCATAGAGATCGGTTGGAGTTGTGGTTGATAGGTCGGAGTTTGTGAGAACCGTGACCAAGGTGTCGAAGCTTTCCGGCAAGGCCCTAAGCATCTTTCTCACAAGCTCAAGGTCAGTAAACACAACGCCAAGACCCTTGAGTTCATTCACAATGTTATTTAACCGAGTAAACATGGAATCCACGGACTCGGTTGATGACATGGTGAATGTCTCATATTTTTGCCTCACCATTAGCAATTTTGCCTCTTTAACCTTTGTAGTGCCCTCGTAAATTTCTTCGAGGGTAGTCCAAACCTTATGAGCAGTCGTGAGGTTGCTCACACGGTTGAACTCGTTTAAGGATAAACCGGCAAAGAGAGCATTTTTTGCACGGGCATTTAAATGCAACTTTCTCCTATCGTCTTCGGATTGACTTGCCGGATCAACCGGAGGAGTAAAGCCGAGTTTAACGATATCCCATACGTCAAGCCCCATGGCTTCTAGGAATACCGACATGCGCACTTTCCAATAAGGATAGTTTGTTCCATCAAAGATGGGCGCACGACCGGTATGTCCAAGAAGAAAATCCCCACTTGACGACATCCTCTCTCTAGGCGGTAAAGCCTAATGAATTGAGAGACCAAGCTCTGATACCACGTGTTGGATCAAGGATGCCGACTAGAGGGGGGGGTGAATAGGAGGCTTTAAAGACTTTAAAACTTAAATCAAATAAAGAACAAATCAAGAACAAATAATGTAAGCAAGGGAAAGAAAACGAACACAATGGTTTTTACCGAGGTATCGGAGACTCGCCCAGTCTCCACTAATCCTCGTTGAAGCACTCAAATCACTTGAGTCTTGCCTCAATACTCACGAAGAGTATTATCAACTAAGGTTGCTCCTTGTCCACTCCGGAAAGGCGAGCACCGATGCCTTGTACACACTTGCCGAGCCTCTCCGACAATCTCCGAACGGAGAGATCAACGGCCACGCCTCCGAACCGTCTAGGTGAGGGCGCTCACCAAGAGTAAAAGGCAGCGAGGTCTTCTCTAGACCTCCAAACACGCACCGAGAAGCTAAGTGGATGCAAATGCAAAAGAACAGAAACTCTCGGTGGATCGGAAAGCACTCGACTTGATCAAAAGATCAAGATTTTATATAAGAAACTAATGCTCAAGAGTGTGTATGAAATGCTGCTACTAGTTGTAGAAAACTTATGCCCAAAGCCCCTTTTTATAGCATCAAGAATCAAATGAACCGTTGGAGCTAGGGCTGAAAATCAGCAACCCAAACTGACAATCAGTTATGCAAACTGACAGTCAGTTTAGTGCACAACGGCCGACAAAATTTACGGATAAAAAATAGCTAGCCGTTTGCAGCCAAAACAGGAAAGCTGGAACACGCAACTGACAGTCAGTTACACAAACTGACAGTCAGTTTGTGTACTAGCTCGACCAGAAACAAATAGAAACACAGATAAAAACAGTTGTGGTCGAAACCCAAACTGACAGTCAGCATGGGCATACTGACAGTCAGTTTAGTACAAAAATTTTTGGCCCGAAAAACACACTCTCTGGACAATTGTCAGTTAACACAAACTGACATTCAAACTGACAGTCAGTTCAGCAAACTGATAGTCAGTCTGAACATAAACAGTTATAACTTTAAAACCAGAAATCCAAAAGAGGTGTTTAATATCTCATTTGAAAGATATTTTAAAGGACTATCTTTTTATCAACAGAAGAAAAAGCCAGATCTCTCTAGATCTTTCCAGAAAATGCAAAAACTCTTCTGCTGTCAAAAACTAAACTGAAAAACCAAATAACTGACAGTCCGATAAAAACATCCATAACTTTTGATCCAGAAACTCAAATTGAGAGTTTAATAGCTCGTTTGAAATATAATTTAAAGAGCTACATTTTTATCAACAAAAGCAAAAGCCAGATCTGCCTAGATCTTTCTGAAAATTGCAAATACCCTTCTGCTGTCAAAAACTGAACTGAAAATCCAGATTTTTCAAATAAGTTCAAAACCAAATCCAACCAAAAAGATGCAATGCAATGACCTAGAATTCTCGGTTTGTGCTGGAGATAAAAGGAGGACTTTCGCTACCCCTCTTTATAGTACGGTTAAAACTAAAAAAGAATTTTCCTAACCGATCATCTCCACACGCCAAGATCGGTAAAAATAAAAACTCGTAATACCTGAGGTCTTTCGCATCTTCAAGATTTTGCGACTCGTCTCTTGCTCTTCTGTGTCTTGTGCTTCACCTCAAGTCGGGTTCATCTTGATCTTCTTGCATTTCTTCCCAACTGATCCCTGTATCAATCAATCTCAAAAGCACGATTAGTCCAGAACACCTTGTTTTCATTAATCATCAAAATTAGGGTTAGGCATGAAGGCCTAGATGCAACAACTTACGCGTCTATGTGCCATGTGAGGGTGAAAACATGCGCCACCATGTCGCTCATCGAATCAAGGTAATAGACCTCATTCATCCATGGGAAAATGACGGCGAGGACCCAGTGGCCCCTACATTGCATATATAAGCGAACCGTTTCATACATATGTTAGGCGTAACATACAAGAATGAGTTAAATTAGTAGGAAATGCACAAACCTTTGGTGGTACGGCGCAAGGATGAACTCTCGGTCCTGCTGCGCTAATAGTGCCCTTGATATGTATTCCTCCGCATGTGCTTGGTCGTGCTCTAGCATCGTGAGGCTTATTTTCTCTGGGTCGAGGAAACCCACCTTGTCACATGACCTCATCGACGCCAGCCTATACATGCACCTGGGTGCAAAGTAGACATTAGTAAGTAGTGCATACAAAGTGATTAGATTTATGAAATGAACTGTGATAACTTCAGACAACAGCAAACTCACAGGACTCCAGTCCGTATGATGGACATATCAAGCTCCCGCCAGTTGAGGAGGTCGAACAAATCCTCGTGGGCCACCGATATGCTCCCGGGCTCACGGTGAAAATGGGCTGGCCTGAAGTGAACCAAGAAGTTGATGTGGCGCCTAGACCAGGTCAGGTACCACTCGTGGAGACTTCTGGTTATTTGATCCATATTGCGCAGAAGGTACTCCGACACGAGTGGGGACCCGTTCTTGAACGTACCCGGCTGGCTTTGTTTGGCCTTGCCCTTGCCTTTGGGCGGGGAGCGAGTGTATACCTTCGAAGGTTGGGGTGTGGTGCCGCCGGCCTCATTTGATGGCGAAGGGTTTGAGGCCGTCGGAGGAGGCATGGGGGCCGAAGGAGTTCGCTCATGCGTTGTGGCGGGGGTGGTGTCCTCAGGAAGTGAGCTGGTACCCATCGTCCACTTTAAGTACAAACGCATAAGTTAGATTTTGCAAATTGAGTATATTAACTGAGTTGTAAGCTAGAATGGCTAGGGTTTACCTCCTGTAGTCTAACACCCTTCTTGGGCCACTGTATGTACGAGCCCAATGCCTCCCCAATTGTCCGCATTTCGTCCATTGGGACGGGCAACGGAAAAGAGCTATAGCCCGGGAGGGCCATGTCCACCTGTACCTTTGCGAATCCAGGCTCCAGAGGTACGCAATGGATCTGGACATCCTCCCAAGACTGGTATACGACCCCGTTTGCAACCACAACAGGTTTGTCGCCTATGTTGATCAATAGGCTACAGCTCTCCGACTTCTGCAATTTGCAACAATTATAACAGGTTAGCGAAACAATTCTAACGTAACGGGAGTGGCATCAGCCGAACTGCATATATAGCTCAAGAGTTGCAATACCTCGATCAGGTCCACAGGATCCACGTGAACCTTCGAGCCAACACTACTCGGCCTGGCAGCGTCGACCTCGGCAGCTGGATCTAAACCCTTGGACTGCACAACTCGGCTGAGGCGTTCATACTTCTCGTTCATTTGAGCGAACATGTCCGCGAATTGTGCAGTCACATCTGCCCGTATCTTCTGAGATAGCTCCACTTCCCTTTCCTTCCAGCTGCCAGCCTTCTTCGCCTTTTGCCCGGGCTCCGAGAAGCCTTCCTTCCATGGCACCACAGCCCCCACGGTTCGCGTCCGCCCTGGATGCTCCTTGTTCCCTAGAGCCCGGGTAAGGATGTCGTTCTCCCTATGGGGACTGAACAATCCCTCGGTCGCCTCCTTCGAGCAAGAGATCTGTTACATTGAAAGCTCTCCATTGTGAGGAAGAAATATATACAAACTTGTGCGCACACTAGTGATCATAGTTAGCCAACTTACAAGTCGCTGCACGACCTCGACGTCCCTGGGGTTTGGGAACGCCACAGTCCCCGTGGCCGACACGGTCCCTCTGGCCAGCCACCAGCACTTGCATCGCTGATCGCGGATCTCGGAGAGTGGTAGGTCAGGGGAGTCGACGAAATTCGATGCCTCGTCTTCAGCCTTCTTCCACTGCTCCTCCTTCCCCACATAGCCGCGAGAGCCGAGCCGGTGTGGGTGGTCGTTCCTCCTCTGGATTGCCCTGTTCTTCTCGCTGAGGGCCTTCGTACCAGAAACAAGAAAATTAATGCACCACTGCTTACTGCATACAATGGTGTAACCAAGCAAAGAAACCATACATACCTTGAACTCAGGAGTCTCCTTCTGTTGGGCGAATTGCTCCCATACCTCCTCCGTTATGAAGGGGTACTTCTCGCATGGAGATTCGCCTTTAGCGAGGAAGGTACTGACGAGGACGCTCTTGAAGGTTTTCCACGTGTTGTTCATGTCCTTCAAGCAAGCTATCTTGGGACCATCGTCCCGGATGTTCCACTTGGCCTGTTTCAAATGGTGCATATAAGTAGGACTTACCTAATCTCTGGGATAAACCAAGGGAATGTGATTAATTACTCAAGAGTTCAGTGATTTTGATTAATTTTACTTTCACTTCCGCCCACAGCCTATCCCTCTCATCGGCCTTGACGTCCTTCCAGCTCTGGACGGTGATCTTCACCCTTTCCTTCGCCAACAAGCCAACATAGGCAGCATAGTGCCCGGCGTTCTTCCCGATCGGTCTCCCGAACTGGTTGAACTCACATGAAAGATCCGCGCGCTTGGCCAAACGACCCAACATCGTCGGGCCTCGCGCCTTCCTCTTGCGCTGGGACGAGGCAGCGCCATCTACGTTCGCCCTCGCCGAATCACTACTATCAGCCGAGGAAGATGCCGACATGGCTTTACCTAAAATTCCATGAACAAACCATCAATTGATATGAAGAAAGGTACATGACAAAGTTCATAACTAAAATTGTTGTGCCCTACACTAGTCTCTCTGCATGAACATAAAGTCTGTTGAAATTTAAATGAACCAAAATTTCAGATGAACATTAGAAAATAGGAAGTAATTAACAGAAAATTCAGATTAGCAGTGCAAACTAAAACATACTCTATTTCCTATCGGTTTTGAAAGGAAAACCGATAGTACTAAGGTATGTATTCAGGAAAATTTAAAAGATTAGCAGTGCAAACTATGCTAATCTCTCTGCAGGAAAATAAAGTCTGTTAAAATTTAAATGAACCTAAATTTGAGATGAACATTAGAAAATGGGAAGTAATTCACAGAAAATTCAGATTAGCAGTGCAAACTAAGACATACTCTATTTTCTATCGGTTTTGAAAGGAAAACCGATAGTACTAAGGTATGTATTCACGAAAATTTAAAAGATTAGCAGTGCAAACTATGCTAATCTCTCTGCAGGAAAATAAAGTCTGTTAAAATTTAAATGAACCTAAATTTGAGATGAACATTAGAAAATGGGAAGTAATTCACAGAAAATTCAAATTAGCAGTGCAAACTATGATGGCACTACTATTTCCTATTGGTTTTCCAAGTCAAACCGATAGTAATCAAGTTTGTATTCAGTAAAATCTATAAGATTAGCAGTGCAAACTATGCTAGTCTCTCAGCAGGAACATAAAGTATGTTAAAATGTAAATGAACCAAAATTTTAGATGAAAATTAGAAAATGGGAAATAATTAACAGAAAATTCAGTTTAAGGTATTTACTATCGGTTCTGAATAAGAAACCGATAGTGGACTACACTGTATGACAAATTGCTAGTGATTTTCATCAATTCTGTCATTCTCATAGCTATCAAGTTTGTAGTTCATGAATTTTACTCTAGGTTTATATTTGTAATCCATTGAACGGGATATGAACCATTGCATACAAAATTAAGCAATACACGCGAGCGATTTGGTCAAGAACACTTACAGTCGATCGTGGAGTGGCCGGAGGCGGTGGCGCAATGTAGTGCCGGAGGCGGTGGAGAACCAGATTCTGATCGGCAATGGTGGCGCAGAGGAGCGAAGAAGCGAACGTCGGCGAATCTAGGGTTTTCCGCGCGAGTATTTGGAAATTTGAATGTGATCAGTTGCACTGGAGGGAAAATCGTGCAAGATTATAACCAAATCTATGAATATTTACTATCGGTTCATAACCACAAAACTGATAGTAAAAACATGTAAGTTAGGGTTTGCAGTGTTGGCACTGTTCACTATCGGTTTTATTATACCAAATCGATAGTAAACTAAGAAACAGGGGCTCATAACACAGTATAAATCACTATCGGTTGTAAACACTAAACCGATAGTAAACTAAGAACAAGGGCTCATAACACAGTATAAATCACTATCGGTTATGAACGGTAAACCGATAGTATAGTTTAATTTCATATCGGTTTCACAGTTATAACCGATAGTAAAATACAATGTTATTGACCCTAAAGGATTTCCCTTAGAAGAATTATAGAGGATCTCAGTACATCATTTTGCATTGTATTTTACTATCGGTTTTATGACAATAAACCGATAGTATATGTTAATTTCATATCGGTTTGGAGGTTGAAACCGATAGTAGAATACTGTTAAATTGATCTAAAGGTATTTCCTGAGAACAATTACAGATGGGTCTCAGTACATCATTTTACACTTGTAAAGACACCTGAAACCCCATGCAAATGACTTCCAATAATTTTGAAATAAATTAACAGTAAAGACCAATCATGGAATGAAAATTTGCAGTTTTCATATATATTTGTGAAAAGAATCAATTATTGCTCAAATCAAGTATATACTCCAATTGAAATGAAAATTTGCAGAAATGATTCTCATTGCATCACGTATGTTTTCCCAAAGAATTTTTGAAAAATAATTTGAAGAATTCTTCGATTAAAGATCCAAGTAATATACGTCACTTACATATTGCAAATTAGTCAAGAATGGTTGTCCACCCATAATCCTTCTTCGTGGTCGTCTCGCAGGTAACTTGTTTCGTCAATATCTTCGGTAGGGACAGATTGAAGGATTCCATCTAAAAATGGAGATAGTTCGTCGAACTGATCATACTCTTCTTCATCCACAACGTCTTCGACCCCAACAATACGTCTCTTACTGTGAAGGACAACGTGCAACTTTGGGTTGGCCGGGTCAACGATGTAGAACACCTGTGTGGCTTGCTCAGCAAGTATAAATGGATCATCTTTGCGTGCGACTCTACTGAGATCGACGAGAGTAAACCCATAATTGTCGACTTTAACACCTCGAGGGATTTCGACCCATTCGCATCGAAACAGAGGAATCTTAAGTAATACATAATCGAGCTCCCATATTTCCTCAATAACACCGTAATATGAGTCGAGTGCCCTTACTGCCCTGGCATCCTCCGAAATAGCAAGTAGTGTCACTCCACTACATCGCATAGTACTCTTCTCGTCCTGAGTTCTTGTGTAAAATGAATAGCCGTTGATGTCATACCCCTGCCAAGTCTCTACAGTAAATCTAGGCCCTCTGGCCAACCATGTAACATCTTCATCTACATCGCCCTCAGAAGCTTGCAGGACTCTATTTTCGATCCACCCAGCAAACTTCCTATTATGTTCTCTGGTGACCCAAATCTCTGGCTTCGAGGGATTCTGTTTCCGTAACATTTCCTTGTGCTCGTGTATGTATGGCTCCACCCCCGTCATGTGCTGTAAGACCCAAAAATGGGCTTTTGCATACAGATCACTGGAGGGGACGACTGCTTTAAATCCAATCGTTCCAATGCCCTGAAACCTGCCCTCATGCCGGGACGTAGGAACGCCAATTGGGTCAACCCCGGCCATATAGTTGGTGCAAAATTCGATCACCTCCTCGGCGGCATAACCTTCAATGATACTGCCCTCAGGCCGATGTCGATTCCTTACATATCCCTTCAAGATACCCATAAATCTCTCAAATGGATACATGTAGCGCAGGAACACGGGTCCACAAAACTTAATTTCTCTGAAAGGTGAACAATTAGATGGACCATAACATCAAAAAAGGATGGAGGGAAATACATCTCCAACTGACAAAGAGTGGTAGTCACATCGCATTGCAAATCGTCCAGTCCATCCATATCAATTACCTGCAAGGACACAGTTGCAGCAAATATGCAAATCCAAAAAATCTGACAAGTTTCACGAATGGAGCTAATTAACTTGCTAGGAGTACACGCTTACGTACCTTGCCAGATATTGTGTTGAAGAAATAACATAGCTTTGTAATTGTCTCTCTGACTTTGACTGGGAGAATGCCTCTGATAGCAATGGGAAGCATTTGTGACATCAGTACATGACAATCATGGGACTTCATACCAACCAGTTTCAAGTCTTTCATGGACACAAGTTTTTTCAAGTTCGCAGAATACCCACATGGAACTTTGACACCATGTAGGCACTGACAGAGTTCTGTTTTTTCTCTTTTTGACAAAGTATAGCAGGCTGGGGGGAGGTATGTCCGTTTTCCCTTCTCCAACGGTGCAAGCTCAGTCCTTATGCCCATGTCGAGCATGTCACGGCGAACGTTGATGCCATCTTTCGTCTTTCCTGGAATGTTCAACAACAAACCAGTCAAACTGTCACAAACATTTTTCTCTACGTGCATGACATCAATGCAATGTCGAACTTGTAAGTGTTCCCAATATGGCAGATCCCAAAGAATCGATCTCTTCTTCCAAATATCTTTTCCTGGAGGTTTAGAACATTTACCGAACTCAACTTTGATGTCCTTCACGCGCAAGTAAAGCTCCTTACCAGTCACAAACACTGGGGCTGATCCTTTCTCAGGCTTCCCATTGAATGACTTCCTCTTCTTATGGTAGGCGTGATGCATCGGAAGGAATCTGCGGTGACCCATGTACACTGTTTTTCTGCAGTTCGATAACCACATGCTTTCAGTTTCATCCAGGCAAATAGGACAAGCCTTGCCTCCTTTCGTACTATACCCCGACAAATTTCCATAGGCCGGGAAATCATTTATGGTGCAAAATATCATGGCCCGCAACATGAAATTCTCTCGCTTATGTGCATCCCACACCCGTACCCCTTCGCTCCACAATTTATGTAAGTCCTCGACTAACGGTGATAGAAACACGTCAATATCATTCCCGAGTTGTCTGGGTCCTGAAATTAGTAACGACATCATGATGTACTTGCGCTTCATACATAACCAAGGAGGAAGATTGTAGATGCATAAAAGAACCGGCCAAGTGCTATGTCGACTGCTCATATTTCTGTGTGGATTCATACCATCCGTACTCAGCCCAAACCTTATATTCCTCACTTCGCCGCCAAACTCACCGAATGTTCTGTTAATGTTTCTCCATTGAATGGAATCAGCTGGATGTCTTAGTTTTTCGTCTTGTTTCCGACCTTCAACATGCCAACGCAAGTACTTCGCATCTTTCGGATTTGCAAACAGCCGTTTCAATCTGGGAATCACAGGCAAATACCACACAGTTTTGGCCGGAGGTTCTTTTTTTACCTCATAACATCCATTGTGATAAATTCTGTCCCCATGCTTATACCACGATGCACCGCATCTTGGACAAATATGCAAATCTTCGTACTCGTTACAGTACACAATCATTTGGGCATGCATGTATTCTTTCGATTTCCATTCCCAACGGACACAATAGTTTTTTGGCCTGGTAAACCGATCTTGGCAACTCATTTCCCTCTGGAAGTATGTCCGCTAACAGATCCAATAGCGCCGTGAAACTCTTATCGCTCCAACCGTTGCTTGCCTTCAAGTTATATAATCTCAACACAGCAGACAACTTTGTAAATTTTGCACATCCGGGGAACAAAGGCTTCTCAGAATCAACAATTAATTTCTCAAATTTAGCTAAATCGTTTTCACTGTAGTCTTCTTCTACATCACGTAACATTTCATCTAAATTGTCGTCATCTATATGGACTTCCGAATGAACATTACCAATGTTTTGATCATGATCATCATTACTGCAATCCACTTCCGGGTGCTGCTGAGTGGTAGCGATGCTCGTTTCCTCAAGATCTTCACCATGCCATATCCAACGGGTATAGCGTGCGTTAAAACCACGATGAATCAAATGACTCCTAATCTGATCAGAGTTGCCGAACCTTTTTAAGTTCATACAATCTATACAAGGACAATGCATATCTTTCTCTCCCTTCTTCGCCTTTTCTTGCTCAGCAAATTTAATAAACCCATTCACACCCTCCAAATACTCAACAGTAGTACGTTTTATTCCATACATCCAATATTCTCGGTCCATCTACAATTATTTCACAAAATTGACAAATTCAAATAAATAATTAATGACTCAGGGCATGCATATATGCATGAAACATAATTAGCTAGGCCATATGTGTGTACATGAGCTGCTTAATTACATTAAATGGATTTGTATATATGAAACCCTAATTAACTTGATGCATGCATTAATTGGAAGAGCCAGCTAGCTAGCTGCTTAAATTCAGCAAGCTATAGCTAGCTAGCCAACCTAGCCTTCTAGCTAGTTTGGAGATACATGTATCTAGTTTAATGAATTGCAAGTAGAGAGAGAGAGGGAGAGTACATGTGAAAGAGTGATCGAGAGAGAGAGAGAGAGAGAGGTGATGAGAAGATGACAATACCGAGGGGGATGGAAATATGATCAACCTCTCAGCTAGCTTCTCCAGATCACTCTAGCTTGGAGTCGTGCGCGGCTGAAATGATTCCAACATGCAGAGTGCAGAGCAGGGGTCGACCTAATTAAGTTGTCCAATTTTACTATCGGTTCAACAACACAAACCGATAGTAAAATAAGGTCTCCACTGTCATAACCATTAGTTTATATGAAGTCATTTTACTATCGGTTTGTTTTATATAACCGATAATACTATTTAATATATTGTATCGGTTAGTACAGGAAGAACCGATAGTAAAAAGTCAGTACTTTCACTATCAGTTACGCGAGAAAAACCGATAGTACTATGTAATATATTATATCGGTTGATAGAGTACGAACCGATAGTATAAAGTGAGTAAATTTACTATCTGTTACGAACGAAAAACCGATAGTACTGTTTTAATATATTATATCGGTTGGTACAGTAATACCCGATAGTATAAAGTGCGCAATTTTATTATCAGTTAAAAGTGGAAAACCGATAGTACTATTTAATATATTATATCGGTTTGTACAGTAATGACCGATAGTAAAAAGTATTTGTATTTCACTAACGTTGAACTAGTGTGTAACCGATAGTAAAATGCCTCTTTTTCGCCCCTGTCGTCCTATTCTATCGGATTTTTCCCAGATTGCTTATAACCGTTAGAAAATATGGGTTAGTGGAATGCACTTCTGTAGTAGTGTAAGGATTAGATCAAGAGATACTTTGCCCTTGTAGCAGTTTTCTAAGCCTTTTCCAAGTCTTTCAACTTGTGCCTTAAGTTCATTATTTTCATTCAAGATATTATCATTCGAAACACATGGAATATGATGACTATTAGAAGGAGAATCATCTAAATCACATGAAGTGGATACATCAACTTTAGATGGAGCATGAGCAATGTCTTTAATGAGCAAACTTTCATATAAATCTTTCAATTCGGAGTATTGAGCGCGTAGGGAAGAATGTTCTTCCTTAAGCGCCTTATACTTCTTTCTAGTTTTTCCAAAAACTTCATTTAATTCGGTTATCATTTCAATTAAATCATCATATGAAGGATCGTTAGAGTGTACCTTTTCATTGCCTTTAGCCATAAGACAAAGGGATGGAGTGTTGCCGAGAGCTAGTCCGACTAGCTTTTTGGAGCATCCTTCATCGTCAGAGTCGGAGTCGGAGTCGAAACTCTCTCCGCCGGACATCCACTCTCCAAAGCAAGCTTCTTTGGTATCTTCATTCTTCTTCTTGAAGAATTTCTTCTTTTTGTTCCATGCCTTGTTCTTGTTTGGACATCTTGAAGCTATGTGTCCCTTTTCATGACATCCATAGCAAATGATGTCCTTGAAGTTGTTCTGCTTTGGTCCCTTCGGTCGTGTGTCAATGTTGACACCCTTCTTGTGCAACCTGCGGAGAAGTTTTTGAGTATTTTTTACCATGAGTGCTAGATCTTCATCGGAGGAGCCATCACTTGAATCGTTCTTTGCGTTGGCTTTGAAAGCCAAAGCCTTTTTCTTCGTCTCCGAGGGATCGGCTGCTTCCTTCTCCTCCTTTTTGTGCATCTCATGGGTGATGAGGTTCCCATAGAGATCAGTCGATGTTGTGGTCGACAAATCGGAGTTTGTGAGTACCATGACCAAGGTGTCGAAGCTTTCAGGTAAGGCCCTAAGCATCTTTCTCACAATATCAAGGTCAGTAAAAACAACTCCAAGCCCCTTGAGTTCATTCACAATATTATTCAACCGAGTGAACATGGAGTCCACGGACTTAGTTGATGACATGGTGAATGTCTCATATCTTTGCCTCTTTGACTTTAGTTGTGCTCTCGTAAATTTCTTCGAGGGTGGTCCAAACCTTGTGAGCAGTCGTGAGATTGCTTACACGGTTGAACTCATTTAGAGACAAGCCCGCAAAGAGTGCATTTTTCGCACGGGCATTTAAATGCAGTTTTCTCCTGTCGTCCTCAGAGTGACTTGCCGGATCATTCGGAGGAGTAAAACCGAGTTTAACAATATCCCATACGTCAAGCCCCATGGCCTCTAGGAATACCGACATGCGCACTTTCCAATAGGGATAATTTGCCCCATCAAAGATCGGCGCACGGCTGGTATGACCAAGAGAGAAACCATCAGTAGACGACATCCTCTCTCTAGGCGGTAAAGCCTAATGAATCGAAAGACAAAACTCAGATACCACATGTAGGATCAAGGATGCCGACTAGAGGAGGGTGAATAGGAGGCTTTAAAAACTTTAAATGAAAAGCAAGTTTTGCAACAAGAAGAACCAAAAGCAATTTATATATTGAACAGACAAGATAGAGAGAGCAAACACCGATTTTTACCGAGGTATCGGAGACTCGCCCAGTCTCCACCAATCCTCGTTGAAGCACTCAAGTCACTTGAGTTTTGCCTCAATACCCATGAAGGATATTATCAACTAGTGGTTGTTCCTTGTCCACTCCAGAAAGGTGAGCACCAATGCCTTGTACAAATGCGCCGAGCCTCTCCGACAATCTCCAAACGGAAGAGGTCAACGGCCACGCCTCCGAACCGTCTAGGTGAGGGCGCTCACCAAGAGTAATAGGCAACGAGGTCTTCTCTAGACCTCCAAACACATACCGAGAAACTACAAGTATGCAAATGCAATGAACTGGAATGCTCGGTGGATCAGAAAACACTCGACTTGATCAACAGATCAAGATTTTGTGTAGAAAACTAAAGCTCAAGAGTGTATAAGAGAATGATGCTGCTTGTTCTGTAAAACTCATGCCCAAAACCCCTATTTATAGCCTCAAGAATCAAAAGAACCGTTGGAGTTAAGGCTGAAAATCAACAACACAAACTGACAGTCAGTTTACCTAACTGACAATCAGTTTCGTACACAACGGCCGACAAAATTTACAGATAAAAAATAGCTAGCCGTTTGTGGTCGTTTAAGGAAACTTGAAACCCCCAACTGACAGTCAGTTATGCAAACTGACAGTCAGTTCGACCAAAAACTCGACCAAAACAAATAGAAATTCAAATAAAAACAACTGTGGTCGAAACCCCAACTGACAGTCAGTATGGACAAACTGACAGTCAGTTTAGTACAAAAATTTTGAGCCCGAAAAACACACTCTCTTGTCATTTGTTAGTTAACACAAACTGACATTTAAACTGACAGTCAGTTCAGCAAACTGACAGTCAGCCTGAACAAAAACAGCCATAACTTTAAATCCAGGAATCCAAAAGAGGTATTTAATAGCTCGTTTGAAAGATAATTTTAAGAGCTACATTTTTGTCAATAGAAGTAAAAACCAGATCTGCCTATATATTTCTAGAAATTTGAAAAACTCTTCTGCTGTCAAAAACTCAACTGAAAATCAAAATCTTTCAAACCAAATTCAAATCAAATCCAAACAAAAAGATGCAATGCAATGACCTAAGTTTCTCAGTTTATGTTGGAGATGAAGAGAGGACTTTTGCCACCCCTCTTTATAGTACGGTTAAAAACTAAAAACAATTTTCCTAAACCGATCAACTCCAAACATCGAGATCGGTAAAAATAAAGACAATGTTACCTTAGGTCTTTTGCGCTTTTGCGATTTGCGTCTCGACTTCATTCCTTGCGACTTGTGCTTTTATTTCTTTTATGTTGGGTTCGTCTTGTTCATCTCGACTATCTTCCCAACGGAGCTCTGTATCAAACAATCTCAAAAAACACAGTTGAAACACTTAGTTTTCATTAATCATCAAAATTAGGGTTAGGCATGAAGGCCTAGATGCAACATATTGAACTTGATTGTGGTCGTATCAGTTCAATGCTGGTTATGGTCGTGCCAATACCAAGAACTGCTTGTGGTCATATCTGATCAGTGCTGGTCGTGTGTTACTGAACCTTGTCTTGATCATACCAGATGTATCTGTTTATTTTTCAGTTCAGCAAGATTGCGATCATAGAATGTTCTCTTCTTCAGACCAACAGTTCGCCTGTGTTCGAACCAAGCTTCCTTCACAAACTTGAGTTCAAACGGTCACTAACAAGTGCATTTAATGCCCAGCGACTAGTGGGAATGTATGTCTGGAGTGGACAAATGGCTAGTTTCTGCTTGAGGGGCTTTAAATACACCTTGTGTGGCCTTCTTAACTGAGAATGTTGTTGCATTCTAGTGTTGTTGCATTCACACAAATCATTCAAAGCACTCAAAATTGCTACTAGTTTTTGTAGCAAAGAGCAAAGAGCCTAGAGCATTCAAGTCTCATACCTTCACATACTCGTATCTGGAGCTAGCATAATTGTACTCAATTCATTCGTTGTTTTGAGGAACTAGTCTAGGGAGTGAAGTGTATTGCATTTAGAGCTAGCATACTTGCATTCAATTCATCTGTTGTTTTGAAGAGCTACCTCAGAGAGAGTAAATTACATAGCATCTTGAGCTTTTTGTGTAGAAGTAGATCAAGGGATTGTGCTGTACTTATTACTCTTGGTAATTGCCATCACCTAGACTACCAGTAGAGACCTGCGATCTCTCTACAGACCGTACTTGTCGGAGAGGCCTGGTATACGATTGTGAAGAGTCAGTGCTCGCCTATTCGAAGAGGAGAAGGGAAACCAATAGTGGATTTGAGGTAATACTCTTGTGTAGAGTGCTTCAACAAGGACTAGTGGAAGTCGGCAAACTTCCGATACCTCGGGAAAAACTGATCGTGTCATCGGTTATCTCTCTCTTACTCTGTTTTACTTAATGTTCATTTACTGCTGCTATTTGACCTTTGAACAGAAATCTTGTTATTAGCAACTGTACTTAAATCAGTTAATTGTATATGATAATTGTGATTGAATTTGAAATTGTAATTTGTACTTAGATTTTAATATCTCCTATTCCCCCCCTCTAGTCGACATCTTTCGACCAACAATCACCAATGCATATACATGTATATGAATACTTGAAGAGAAGTTTAAGAGTCAAGTAATTGCAATGATTGAATGTTTTAGCCTCGCTATGTTGCATCTAGGCCTTTCATGCCTAACCCTGATGTGTTTTGATGGTTGATGATAATAAGTATTTTTGGACTAACTATGTGTTTGAGTTAGTGTTACAGATTTCAGACAACCGCACAAAAAGCGAGGGCTGGTAATCAAAATGTTGAAGTTCAATTTAAGCATAAGAAGACGCAAAAAGAAATTGTTTTTGCTGGACTAAACTGATGCATCGAGGTATGTTGTAGTTCTAGGTTTACCGATCTCAGGGTGCATGAAGATCGATCGGTTTAAGGATTTTATTCTTAGTTTAAACCGTACTATAAAGAGGGGACACAAGTTCTCTCTACATCTCCAATCATACCGAGAAAAATCTAGGTCAATGCACGTATATCATTATCTGTGGTTTTTTGACAATTTGTTTTGATGTATTGAATTTTGTCAACAGTTGAGGTTTTTACTTCTTGAGAAAGATCTGAAAAGATCTAATTTTTGTTGCTGTTGTCAAAAATGTTCTTCTCGAAAATATCTTCAAAACAAAACTGAAATCATTTGAATCAGATCTCTGGATTTTGAGTTTTCTCTGTTTTCATCTAGACTGACTGTCAGTTTTTGTAACTGACTGTCAGTATGAATGTCAGTTTGATAAACTGACTAATCTCCAGAGAGTATGTTTTTATTGAGCTGATTTTTTTTGTACTAGACTGACTGTCAGTGTTGGTAACTGACTGTCAGTATGAATGTCAGTTAGTGCAAACTGACAAATCTCCAGAGAGCATGTTTTTCTGTCTCAGATTTTTTTGTACTAAACTGACTGTCAGTATGAGTATACTGACTGTCAGTGTGGGTTTCGACCACAGAGAGTTTTTGAGTTGTTTTTAATTTATTCTGTTTTTCTCTGTGAGACTGACTGTCAGTTTGACACACTGACTGTCAGTTTGGGCAGTAAATTTTTGTTGTTATCTGCTTCAACGGTTATAAAGTTTTTAGCCGTTGTTTTTCACTGTTGATTTTGTGGACACTGACTGTCAGTCTTTGTAGCTGACTGTCAGTTTGGACTGTTTCTTTTTACCGTTTTAGTCCACAACGTTCGAGCTGTTGTGATCCTATTTTTACTCTTTCTGGTGATACACTAGACTGACTGTCAGTTTGTGAGACTGACTGTCAGTCTTAGTTACTATTTTTCAGCTCGAGCACAAACGGCTCTTTTGACCACGAAGGCTATAAATAGAGGTGTTGAGCTACTGTTTCAACACAAGAAAACACAGCAACACAGCCTTTCTTACTTTCTCACTAGTGCTTCTTCGTTTTACAAAAAACTTGATCTTTTGATCGAGTCGTGAGAGTTTTAGCCACGTCGAGCATATTGTTCTTGCATTCCCATTTCTAGATATTTTCTCGGTGTGCATTGGAGGTCTAGAGTAGACCTTGCTTCTTATTACTCTTGGTGAGCGCCCTCACCTAGACGGTTCGGAGGCTGAAATCGCTGATCTCTCCAAATCGGAGATTGTCGGAGAGACGCGATAACTTGTAAAAGGCTTGGTGCTCGCCTTTCCGGAGGGGACAAGGAGCAACCTTAGTAGATAGTGTCCTGTGTGGATACTGAAGCTATACTCAAGGACTGAGTGCTTCAACGAGGACTAGTGGATACTGGGCGTGTCTCCGATACCTCGGGATATATCGGTTTCAATCTCTTATCTTTTTTTTCTATTACTTGTTTATCTGAATTTTTCATTTGCAAAAACAAATTTTAAAAGTCTCCTATTCACCCCCTCCCCCTCTAGTCGACATCCTAATCCAACACGTGGTATCAGAGCAAGGTCTCTCATTTATAAGCTTCACCGCTTAGAGAGAGGATGTCGTCTACTGATGGCTTTAATCTGGGTCATACTAGCCGTGCGCCTATCTTTGATGGGACTAACTATCCCTACTGGAAAGTGCGTATGTCTGTATTTCTAGAAGCCATGGGATTAGATGTCTGGTTGATTGTTAAAGTTGGTTTTTCTCCTCCGGATGATCCGGAAAGCTATACTGAAGATGATAAGAGAAAACAACATCTGAATGCTCGTGCTTTAAATGCTTTATTTACTGGTTTATCTCTAAATGAATTTAATCGTGTAAGCAATTTGAATACTGCTCACAAAGTTTGGAAAACTTTAGAAGAAATATATGAAGGAACTACTAAAGTAAAAGAGGCTAAACTTTTAATGGTTAGACAAAAGTATGAAACTTTCAAAATGTCTTCTTCTGAATCTGTTGATTCCATGTTTACTAGATTGAATAATATTGTGAATGAACTTAAAGGTCTTGGTGTTATCTTTACTGATCTAGAAATTGTCAGAAAAATGCTTCGAGCTCTCCCAGAAAGCATTGACACTCTTGTAACAGTTTTGACAAACTCCGATCTTTCTACAACTTCACCTACTGATCTCTATGGAAATTTGATTACCCATGAAATGCACAAAAAGGAGAAGAAGGAACTGAACGAAACCTCTGATACAAAGAAAAAGACGGAGGCTTTCAAAGCAAATTCCAAGGACGGCACAAGTGAAGGTTCCTCCGATGAAGACTTGGCTCTCTTGGTAAGAAATACTCAACGTCTTCTTCGCAGGTTACACAAGAAGGGAGTGAGCATCGACACTCGTCCAAAAGGTTCAAGACCAACAAACTTCAAAGATGTGATATGCTATGAATGTCATGAAAAAGGACATATAGCATCAAGATGTCCGAACAAGAACAAATCTACGGATAAAAAGAAGAAGAACTTCAAGAAGAAGTTTAACACTCCTAAAAAGGCATGCTTTGGCGAATGGATGTCTGGAGGTGAGAATTCCGACTCCGACTCTGATGATGAGAGATATACAAAGAAATTAGCCGGAATCGCCCTCAAAAATTCATCAAGCTCTCCAGTTTGCCTTATGGCAAAAAGGAATGAAAAGGTAACTTCTTTTGATCCCTCCTATGATGATCTAGTTGAAATGCTAAATGAAATCAATGAGGCCTATGGCAAAACTAAAAGAAAATATAAGACCCTTAAGGAAGAATTTTTAACTCTTTCTGATCAACACTCTGAATTAAAGGAATCTTATGAAAAAGCTCTTATGAAAGATGTCTCAAATTTGTCTTGTAAAGCTAGCATTGGTACTTCTTGTGATGATATTGATAATTTTCAACTAGATACACCATGCGCTTCAAATGAATCCACTCTCTGTGAAAATATTAAACTTAAATCTCAAGTTAAAAAATTAGAAAAAGGGTTAGAAAATAGCTATAAAGGTAAAATATCTCTTGACCTAATTTTAGGTAGTCAAAGATGCACCTTTAGAAAAGAAGGTCTAGGATATTTTCCTAATAAACATAAAAAGATAAAAATTAGAACTGTTTTTACAAAAGCATGTAACCTGTTTTGTCATAAATGCCATGAAGTAGGTCATTCACATGATTCATGCCCTCTTATGACATCTGCATATTTTGATGCTTGTTACATGCTAAAACGGTCAAAGAAAGGTTATGCTATTGCAAAGTATGTTGGTGCACCAATGATGAACAAAAGAAAAAAATCTATTTGGGTGCCCAAAACTTTGATCGCTAATATTAAAGGACCCAGAAGTGTTTGGGTATCAAAATCAACTTAAATTCTTTCGCAGGTAAACTACAAAAATGGTGGACGTCATTGGGTGCTTGATAGTGGATGCTCCGAGCACATGACCGGAAATGCCAAACTGTTCACCACAATAAAAGACAATTCCGACGAACATCAAAAGATCACCTTTGGAAATAATCGTCAAGGAAGTGTGACAGGTTTGGGTAAAGTTGCCATTTCAAATGATTTAACTATTTCAAATGTTCTTTTGGTTGAATCTTTAAATTTTAATTTGCTTTCAGTTGCACAAATTTGTGATCTTGGTTTCCGCTGTATCTTTTATCCCAATGAAGTTTTGGTTGAAAATTTAAAAGACAATTCTTTGATTTTTAAAGGTTTTCGTCATGAAAATTTATATCTAGTTGATTTCTCTTCAAAAGATGCATCTCTTGCAACATGTCTAGTCTCACAAACATCTAAAGGATGGTTATGGCATCGGAGACTTGCTCATGTTGGAATGCATCAACTTAAAAAGCTTTTCAAACGTGATTTGGTTATTGGCTTAAAGGATGTGGTCTTTGAAAAGGATAAACCTTGTAGCGCTTGTCAAGCAGGCAAGCAAATAGCTACCACACATCCAACTAAGCGAATACTTTCTACAAGCAAACCTTTGGAACTTTTGCATTTGGATTTATTTGGTCCTTCAGAGTTTCAAAGTATTGGGGGAAATAGTTATTGCTTGGTTATTGTTGATGATTTCACTCGTTTTACTTGGGTTTTCTTTATTTTTCAAAAATCTGAAACCCCCGATGTTTTCAAAAGTTTTGCAAAACGTGTTTCTAATGAATTCGAATTATCCATCAAGAAAATCCGTAGTGATCATGGTGGAGAGTTCGTTAATTCAATTTTATTTGATTTTTGTGACTCTCTTGGAATCAAACATGAATTTTCCACATCCTACACTCCACAGCAAAATGGAGTTGTTGAAAGGAAAAATCGAACATTAATAGAGATGGCAAGAACCATGTTATGTGAGTATAATACACCTATTCGCTTCTAGGCAGAAGCAGTTCACACAGCTTGCTATTCTATTAATCGACTCTATTTGCATCCTCTTTTGAACTTGACACCTTATAAACTTCTTTTTGGAAGAAAACCAAATATTTCATATTTTCGTGTTTTTGGTTGTAAATGTTACATCTTAAGAAAAAGAAACTTTGGTGGAAAATTTCAAAGAAAAGTTGATGAGGGTTTTCTAGTTGGTTATTCTACCACTAGCAAAGCCTATCGTGTTTTTAACAAAACGTCAGGTTGTATTGAGGAATCTTGCGATATTGAGTTTGATGAATCTAATAACTCGCAAGAAGAGCAAGCTGTTCATGACACTTCAGGTGAAATTCAAGAACCTTTGAAAAATCTTACCATTGAAGAAGCTGAGGAAGTTGATGAAGATGGAAGTGAAGACTACAATGAACAACCTGAACCTTCTGTGCAAGCTGAGTCTGCTGCAGAAGAAGCAGCACAAGAAGAAGCGCCAAGCCAGCATAGAACAATTATCAAGGATCACCCTTTGAACCAAGTTCTGGGTGATATTAGTAAGTGTGTTCTAACTCGATCTCGTATTGCTTCTTTTTGTGAACATCATTCATTTGTTTCTTCTTTAGAACCAACATGTGTTAGTGAAGCTCTAGATGATCCTGACTGGGTAAATGCTATGCATGATGAACTAAATAACTTTACTAGAAATAAAGTCTTGAACTTAGTAGAAAGACCTAAGGATCATAATGTCATTGGAACAAAATGGGTTTTCAGAAATAAGCAAGATGAAAATGGACTAGTAATTAGAAATAAGGCTCGTCTTGTTGCTCAAGGTTTCACTCAAGTCGAAGGTTTAGATTTTAGTGAAACTTTTGCTCCTGTGGCGAGACTTGAAGCAATTAGAATTCTTCTTGCTTATGCTTCTCATTTTAACATTAAACTTTTTCAAATGGATGTTAAAAGTGCTTTTCTAAATGGTGAAATTTCAGAACTTGTATTTGTAGAACAACCTCCCGGGTTTGAAGATCTAAATTTTCCAAACCATGTTTTTAGACTAACAAAAGCTTTGTATGGCCTCAAACAAGCTCCTCGAGCTTGGTATGAACGCCTTAGAGATTTTCTTCTTTCTAAAGGTTTTAAAACTGGAAAGGTTGACACAACTCTGTTCACCAAGAAAATAGATGATGATTTATTTATTTGCCAAATTTATGTGGATGACATAATTTTTGGATCTACTAATGAATATTTTTGTCAAGAATTTGGAGATATGATGTCTAGGGAGTTCGAGATGTCCATGATTGGTGAGCTGAGCTTCTTTCTTGGACTTCAAATCAAGCAACTCAAGAACGGTACGTTCGTGAGTCAAACAAAGTACGTGAAGGACCTGCTCAAGCGCTTTGGGATGGAAGAAGCTAAGGCTATCAAGACCCCCATGGCTACAAATGGACACCTTGACATGGACAGAAATTCAAAATCAGTAGATTCTAAACTCTATAGGTCTATGATTGGTAGTCTTTTATATCTTACAGCATCTAGGCCTGATATCATGTTTAGTGTGTGTTTATGTGCTAGATTTCAGTCAGATCCTAAGGAATGTCATTTAACTGCTCTTAAAAGAATCCTTAGGTATTTAAAATGTTATCCCAGTTTAGGCCTTTGGTACCCTAAAGATGCAAATTTTGAATTAATTGGGTATTCTGATTCTGATTATGCTGGGTGTAAGATTGATCGAAAGAGCACATCTGGTAGCTGTCAACTGTTGGGGAGATCATTAGTATCATGGTCATCTAGGAAGCAAAACTCAGTTGCTCTCTCAACAGCTGAAGCTGAATACGTGTCTGCAGGTAGTTGTTGTGCTCAATTATTATGGATGAAACAGACATTTTTGGATTATGGAATTAAATTTGATAAAGTGCCACTTCTGTGTGATAATGAAAGTGCCATTAAAATTGCTAATAATCCTGTTCAACATTCTAGAACTAAGCATATTGAAATACGGCACCATTTCATAAGAGATCATGTGGCAAAAGGAGATATTGATCTTAGTCATGTAAGAACAGATCTTCAACTAGCAGATATCTTCACCAAACCACTGGATGAATCCAGGTTTTGCTTTCTTAGAGGTGAACTAAATATTATAGATGTTTCAAATGCTAGTTGATAAAGTGATATTTCTATTAACTTCATCATACTATTGATTGCTTATCTTGATTAATGAAGTATAATATACATCTATATATATATTATTATTAAAATATTTTCTCACTTAGAGCTCTCTCCTGGTCGAAGTCATAACTGACAGTCAGTTTTTATAACTGACAGTCAGTATAGTGTTGGTCTTGGTCGTAGGGTTCTGGTCGTTTTTGAAGTCTCACACTGACTGTCAGTATTCAACACTGACTGTCAGTCTCAGCACTTGATTTTATTGAACTGACATTCAGTGTACCACACTGACTGTCAGTTTTTGAAATTAAGTGACTAGACTGACAGTCAGTTTGTGAAACTGACTGTCAGTTTGAGTCCTTAAAACCCTAAACCGAGATTTTCTTTTTATCTTCTTCGGCCGCCGTTTTCTTTTTTCTTCGCCGTCGCCGTCGCCGTCGCCGTCGCCGTCGCCGTCGCCGTCGCCGTCGCCGTCGCCGTTGCTCCTCCTCCTCGTCGCTGTCGCCGTCGCCGTCGTCATCCTTCTCCCACCGTGAGCTCACTCTCTCCTCTTTCTTCTTCTTCCTCTTCTTTGTTTTTCTTTCTTTCTCTCTTTAATTCCTTCTTTTCTTTCTACTCATCCGAAATTGCTTTTATTTTTTATGTCCTTGATCTGCTATAGCACTCTATCTTCATATTTCTCTCTCAAATCCCCACCAAAAACCTCGTCATTTCTCAGTTCGCCGGTTCTAGGTTGGAACTGACAGTCAGTCTCTTATACTGACTGTCAGCATCAGGTTCGAACTGACTGTCAGTCTGAACCCTGAAAACAGAAACTTTTGTTTTCTCCACCCTTGTTCATCCTTGCTATCCACTATGTCTGATCAGCCTCATCGCCGCGTTGCTCGACGCAAGACCGTTGCGTCCAGCAGCAGGTCTTCGGGCCAGTCCTCTGGGGCTCGGCGTTCCCCCTCTCCAGAGCGTGTCCCCGTGAACTATTCGCGGTGGAACACTAGTCGGCTTCGGACTCTTCGTCAGCCGAACCCCTATCTTTCTCCTCGTCCTTCTGGCATAGATGCCTCGCCACGTACCACCTTCTACACCATCACTCAGTTCGACATGTTTGAGAGCATCTACTCTCACATGCCCTTCTTTGTTCATCGTTCTGTCTCTTGGCAGACGATAGTTTCTCGCACTGGCATCACTTCTCTTTCTGATGCTTTTGCCTCTGTAGGGATCCGAGACTTAGTCTCTGATTCTTCTTTGACCTGGGCAGAGGAGCCCATTAGGCAGTTCTATGCCACCCTCCACATTTCTTCTCAGCGTGACTCACTGACCTTTATGACCGGCCTCCAGGTATACACGGTCACAAAGGAGCAGCTTGAGGCCGCTTTAGGCCTGGTTCGTCCTGCTTCAGGGCGCCAGCTCCATACTTTACCTGATCTTGAGCATCGTGAGGTCGCTATGCTCTACTCCGGCGCCTTTCAGGTTCGTCACATTGCCGGCATGCGCCGCGATGTTGACCTGGCGCTGAAGATTCTTCGCCTCACTCTTCTTCCGATTACAGGTGACCGCGCCAGGGTCACCTACATCACTCTCCATGCTCTCATCTCGATCTTTCGAGAGGAGCCCTTCGACATCGCTGATCTCATCATTAGTGAGCTTCAGCACGTTCTTCTCTCTCCTCGTCGTCGCCTGGTGTATGCCCCATACATCATGGCACTACTGCTCCACATTCGAGCAGTAGACACCGCTCTTCCTCGCCCTCATCAGCTTTTGGCCTTCTATCCCCCTGGCCAGGCTGATCGTCGCCTGGGCACTTGTCCTCCAACTCCTAGTGCTCCCTCCTCAGCCTCTGATGATGATGAGGATTCTGAGGACGCGACTGCTGCTCCAGCTTCTGTCTCTGCTCCTGCCCCTTCTAGCAGCTCCCGCACAGCTTCCTCTCTTGCATCTCTGCAGATGTCTCTTGACCAGGTCATTCAGACACAGCAGGTGATCCAGAGTACCTTGGCAGCTCAGCAGGAGATCCTTCAGCAGATACTGCAGCGACTTCCAGCTCCTGATGCTGCGATGGCATCTGCTTCCCTTGCTCCTCGCAAGAGGGCACGGCCTGCAGTTTCTTCACCAGCATCATCTGCCGGCACCGCTCCAGTTCCAGCAGGACCTGCATCTCCCGCCGTCGTACCTTCCGCGTCTCCTACAGCTTCTGGAGGCACTGAGATTCTAGGAGACTCAGATGACCAGGAGTAGATTAGGTTTAGTTTCTCTTGTTAGGCCTCCCTTTTTGTGCTTGATGCCAAAGGGGGAGAGATGGATGATGTTATGATATTTTGTTTAGATGGATGATAGATGGATGATAGATGGATGATGTAGATGGATGATGTTATTTTGTTTAGATGGATGAATATTTTGTGATAATGATTATGATATGTTTCTTTATGATATGTTTTTGTGGTTCTCTCTTATGCTATGATATGCTCTGATACATCTTGAGGGATGTGCACACTTTTAGGGGGAGATTTTTTGCACAAAATCAGGGGGAGTATTAGTTTATTAACTTGTTGTCATCAATCATCAAAAAGGGGGAGATTGTTGCATCTAGGCCTTTCATGCCTAACCCTGATGTGTTTTGATGGTTGATGATAATAAGTATTTTTGGACTAACTATGTGTTTGAGTTAGTGTTACAGATTTCAGACAACTGCACAAAAAGCGAGGGCTGGTAATCAAAATGTTGAAGTTCAATTTAAGCATAAGAAGACGCAAAAAGAAATTGTTTTTGCTGGACTAAACTGATGCATCGAGGTATGTTGTAGTTCTAGGTTTACCGATCTCAGGGTGCATGAAGATCGATCGGTTTAAGGATTTTATTCTTAGTTTAAACCGTACTATAAAGAGGGGACACAAGTTCTCTCTACATCTCCAATCATACCGAGAAAAATCTAGGTCAATGCACGTATATCATTATCTGTGGTTTTTCGACAATTTGTTTTGATGTATTGAATTTTGTCAACAGTTGAGGTTTTTACTTCTTGAGAAAGATCTGAAAAGATCTAATTTTTGTTGCTGTTGTCAAAAATGTTCTTCTCGAAAATATCTTCAAAACAAAACTGAAATCATTTGAATCAGATCTCTGGATTTTGAGTTTTCTCTGTTTTCATCTAGACTGACTGTCAGTCTTTGTAACTGACTGTCAGTATGAATGTCAGTTTGATAAACTGACTAATCTCCAGAGAGTATGTTTTTATTGAGCTGATTTTTTTTGTACTAGACTGACTGTCAGTGTTGGTAACTGACTGTCAGTATGAATGTCAGTTAGTGCAAACTGACAAATCTCCAGAGAGCATGTTTTTCTGTCTCAGATTTTTTTGTACTAAACTGACTGTCAGTATGAGTATACTGACTGTCAGTGTGGGTTTCGACCACAGAGAGTTTTTGAGTTGTTTTTAATTTATTCTGTTTTTCTCTGTGAGACTGACTGTCAGTTTGACACACTGACTGTCAGTTTGGGCAGTAAATTTTTGTTGTTATCTGCTTCAACGGTTATAAAGTTTTTAGCCGTTGTTTTTCACTGTTGATTTTGTGGACACTGACTGTCAGTCTTTGTAGCTGACTGTCAGTTTGGACTGTTTCTTTTTACCGTTTTAGTCCACAACGTTCGAGCTGTTGTGATCCTATTTTTACTCTTTCTGGTGATACACTAGACTGACTGTCAGTTTGTGAGACTGACTGTCAGTCTTAGTTACTATTTTTCAGCTCGAGCACAAACGGCTCTTTTGACCACGAAGGCTATAAATAGAGGTGTTGAGCTACTGTTTCAACACAAGAAAACACAGCAACACAGCCTTTCTTACTTTCTCACTAGTGCTTCTTCGTTTTACAAAAAACTTGATCTTTTGATCGAGTCGTGAGAGTTTTAGCCACGTCGAGCATATTGTTCTTGCATTCCCATTTCTAGATATTTTCTCGGTGTGCATTGGAGGTCTAGAGTAGACCTTGCTTCTTATTACTCTTGGTGAGCGCCCTCACCTAGACGGTTCGGAGGCTGAAATCGCTGATCTCTCCAAATCGGAGATTGTCGGAGAGACGCGATAACTTGTAAAAGGCTTGGTGCTCGCCTTTCCGGAGGGGACAAGGAGCAACCTTAGTAGATAGTGTCCTGTGTGGATACTGAAGCTATACTCAAGGACTGAGTGCTTCAACGAGGACTAGTGGAGACTGGGCGTGTCTCCGATACCTCGGGATATATCGGTTTCAATCTCTTATCTTTTTTTTCTATTACTTGTTTATCTGAATTTTTCATTTGCAAAAACAAATTTTAAAAGTCTCCTATTCACCCCCTCCCCCTCTAGTCGACATCCTGATCCAACACGCTAGACATCACGCTAATCACTTTCTAACCTTATTGAATTTTTTCGAAATTTGGTGCTTTAGCTAGCTCCTTCCCGTTCAATTTATTAATTGTGGATCTCTTTGTACTCTACCCTAGGCCCATCGCACTAGGCGATATGTTCCATAGAGAGATCAACATGCTCATGAGCCCAATTTGATGATTAATGAACAAGCTAACATTTTAATAATGCAAAAAGAAGTCAAACACCGACTAGCTCAAAGGAGCGGAGAGTAGAGGAGTTTTTATTAAGCGGTGAAAATAAAAGTTGCCTACTAGTAGAGAGTAGCATTTGCAACCTTATTTTGCAAAAATTTGTAAAAAGATGGTTTAAATAACTAGAAGTGATATCCAGGAGGCCATGTACATAAATCATGCGATTAAGTGATCTAAACTAATCTCTTGCATATTACATACACATGATAAACATGGTAACAAGGATGCAGAAATTAACAATCAAATTTACACAAGATACACAATATGACTAGTGTGAGCAATTTAAACAAAATTCAAGAAAAATTCCAGCATGACCTCTCTTGTAATTAGCTTGTCGGACAAACAGTTCAATACAAGAGATATATCACAAACATACAATACATAAGCCCACACAGCTAGATAATCAACAATTGCATACATAAGTACAAGCATGCACAAATAGTCATAAATCACAACATTTACACAAATATAGAGAATTGAAGCTCATACATGCAAAAATGTCCAATTTAAGTCTAAAATCATCCGATTTTTGAAAAATTTGAAAAATTTAACCCAAATTTCATATTTGAATGCACTCCCCCCAAGCTTAAAACATGCATAGTCTTGATACATACATGAATGCAAAACAGGTTGGGTGGATGCGAGAAAGCGAGTTTTTGCACAATTAGGTAACATGAGATCCGAGACAGCTCACCGGGTATATGATGAAGACAATATCGTGATGAAGAGCCGTTCCAAAGATCTCATGCACATGTACGGATGATAGTAGGTCCTAAAAAGAGAAAAGGAAGGAAAAACTAACTACAATTTACAAAATACAAGAAAAAGAAATAAGAAAAAGAATCAGAATGAAAAAAAGGCTCGGGTTGCCTTCTGAAAAGCGCTTCTTTTAGGTCGGAAGCTCGACCCTCAAAGGGTATAGAATTGAAGTGCAGGTGCAGGAGGGGCCAGTGAGGGACATGGTAGAAGCTCCACGTCCACCCTCCAATGAGAATTAGCATGCCTGAGAATCCACCTGGATCCCAAGGAATATCGACTCGGAGCAAGTCTACTTGCAGTCGATGAGTCACACATGCTATCCTGCAAATAAAATCAAGAACAAACAAGCACGTGTGTATGGTAGGGTCAAGGCCCTCCAAAACATCAGCTGATGAAAGTCATTTCCCATCGACTAATCAATAATACACATTAGGATACATCTGGGTGTTCAGTTCATTTCACTTGCTATTTGTTGCTTGTATTTTAATATTGCATTGTTTTAGACCACTCTATTCTAGTTGCTTTAGCCCGTGTTTTGCAAAAAACTGATTTTTTTTCTTACTTACAAAAATCAAGTTTTAAGAGAAAAAGATTTTTAAAGTCTCCTATTCACCCCCCCCCCTCCCCAGCTAGTATCCTTAATCCATAATTTATGCCATCCAAATGCCTACTTCTACAAAATTTCTTAAGGAAATTTTAGCTAATAAAAGAAAATTACTTTGTTCAGAATTGATTGCTTTAATAGAGGAATGTAGTGCATTAATTACAAATCAACTACCTCTAAAATTAAAACATCATGATAGTCCTCTCATGACTTGTTCAATAGGAGAATTCACAACTCTAAGTCATATGTGATTTAGGAGTTAGCATAAGCATAATGCCATATTCCTTTTCGAAGAAGTTGAAATTAGGAGAATTAATAGCTACTCAAAGAGCTCTTCAATTGGCCGATAGAGAAATTAATAGCTAAGCAAAGTTTCTTGATATAAATAAAGATTAGAAAAATTTAAAAAGGTTCCCCAACACACTCCCTTGACCGAGAGAACGGTGCACCATCTCGAATACATTTCTGGTTATGGATATTCTTATTAATGCCGAGGGTAAATACTTCCGGTAGTAGAAGTTGGTGAAGAAAAAATATATGTAATAAATTCTCTCATAAATAAAAGATTTGATTTATAGCTCAATTATAAACTAACCACTTGAAAGGATTGTCTATTCCTAAAATTTGGAATTTAATCTTAGGTGGTGAAAATGAAACTTGTATCTTTTTCTTAGGCATGAATTTTAGCATAATTATTTGAGGGTATGACTTATAGAGGTTAGGACGATTTTAACTACTTATAAGAAATACAAGACTTTTACTTTCTCTTGAGCATTTGAATCAATTCTGAGAGATCTCTTGCACCTTGTGTATGGTATGACTTCTAATTTGATCTATTATCTACTTTCTTATGTTATATTGGTGACCTTTGACACTGACTGAGGGGGTCGTGTTTGAGTAATACCGCAAGCGAACGGTTGATGTTGAGCACTTGAGGGTTGAATTCCACGACGAACAAATGTATTCGTCTCTTAGGTTAAAAGATTGCTAATTAAGTCTGAGCGAATTTAGGGGTTTGTTTATCTACTACTAAGTTCTACCACTAAAAGCTATCAATCTAGAGTTTAAAAGCAGTAAAAGAGCAAGTACGAAAATTAGGGTTTTAGAATCAAAAGATAAAACCTAGGGTTTCGGGAATTCCATAACCATCGGACGTAATTTTAACCAAGGTTTGAGAATTGCAAATTAGTTTCAAGTATTTTTCAAGATAGATTAAGTTGTTGGTATGGTCACTGATACAACGGTTAGAGGATTGCTTCCATGGTTAAGTTTGGCGAGAGCCTCTCTCTTGTTCATGTATGATCAAGGATGCTGACTAGAGGGGGGTAGGAGACTTTTAAAAATTCTTTTAAATTAAACAATTTTGCAAGACTTTTAGTATAACCTAGGGTTGCAAAGGGTTTATCAACAATCTAACAACTAGTTGCAATTAATCAATATGATGTACAATTTAACAAGCAACTAGATAGATTTAAACTATTGTGCCAAGATAAATATGCCAAGATAAATATGAAATGAATAAGAGACAAGCAATTAACACAATATTTTTACCAAGGTCTCGGAGACTCGCCCGGTCTCTCCTACTCCTCGTTGAAGCACTCATGCATGAGCCTCGCTTCTATATCCACGAAGGATATTTTCACTCGGGTTGCTCATTCTCCACACCGAATAGGCGATCACCAAATCTTTCACAAACTTTTGCCGACCTCTCCGACAAACTTCAACTGGAGAGATCATGACTCTCCTCCGACACCATCTAGAAGAATGCGATCGCCAAGAGTAACAAGTCGGATGGGTCACTTGAACAAAGCACATGCTAGAAAATCAAAGATGCAAATGAATGCTCAACACTCTAGCACTAGCATGCAAATGGTGATTTAAGTGCACTAAACACTCTTAACTTCACCCAAATACTTCTCCTCCAAATCACTCAAGATTTTTGGCTCAATTCTAGCCTCTAGATGCAATAGCAAATGCAATGAACTTGGCTAGTTTATGCACTGTGTTCTCCACTTCTTGAGCAGCCACGAATGAAGGCAAACACGAGATATAGATATATATATATATATATATATATATATATATATATAGCCCCTCAAAGAAACTAGCCGTTTGCAACCTGCTGACACATTTTTGTACAGACATTGTCCAGCCATGTCGAACACTATCCGGCCAGTACAACAAAAACGATCATTGCAAGTGGTGTTAGTGACCGTTGGGGGACTTTTTGTAATGGCCGAACAATGTTCGGCCCATCCCAGACAAAAGCCCCTGGACATATATATCTGTCTCTGTTAACACCTCAAATAACAAGGCACAAACAATTTGTACAGGCCGGACAATGTCCGGCCCGTCCGGACGAATACAAACGTCTGGTTCAATTTACAACAAAAATCACAAGTTTTGTACAGGTTGGACAATGTCCGGCCTTCCCCGAACAAAAGCTCCAGGCACATATATGTGTCTCTATTTGCGATTTGCAACAGCCACAGGAGTTGTGTACAAGCCGGACAATGTCCGGCGACCACAAACACTGTTCGGCCTGTGCAAACCGAAAACAGGACTTTACCAATTTTACTCAAAGCACAATTTTAGGGTATTTGCACATACGGATTCGTTGTTTTCTCGCGGATATGCCTGCTGACACACAGCAGCGACCACGACCAACATGATTTAGAAACTTAAACCTACAGGTCAAATATCCGGTCGAAAACAGGTGGTCGGGTGGATTTAGTCGAGCGTACGCAAGCGAGTTGAAGACTGGTACGACCAGCTTGAACTCCTATGACCACGACCAAACCCTAAACAAGGATACAGCCAAACCGGCAACACGACCACGACCACGTACCAAACAAGGATACGATCAGAATGTGCAAATATGATCACAACCAGCTCTAGAATAAAAACCAATTGAAATAGCTGGCGACCACAACTAAGTGCAACACAAACTACACTTAGACTTTCTAGCAATGCAAGAAGCGATTAAGCACTAGTGCAAGATGATATGAATGCATTTGAGCTTCCACACTAGGTAGACTCTGTTGGATCTAGGTCGATCTAGGTATCTGGGTTTTGATGATTAATTACGATTTGGATAAACCCCTGATGACTAATGTTAATTTAGATAATGACAGATTTGATGATTAAATGACAACTTAGATAAATCCTGATTTAGCACAAGTAAATTGAATTGATTATTGATAAACCCTGAAATGGATGTTTCCTATTGTGGTTTAATATCGATGCATATGTTGAGGGGGAGCTCTGTGGTTGCATCAAGCTTGTGCTGATTGATTAATCGAAATGTCATGAGATAAACCCTGAAATTGATGACTCCTTTGATGTGGTCTTGATATCGATGTACATGTTGAGGGAAAGCTTAGTGGTTGCATCAATCTTGTGCTAAGTGAAAATCGAAATTTCATGAGATAAATCCTAAAGTTTGATGGCTCCTTATTGAGGTTTTGACATCGATGCATATATTGAGGGGGAGCTCATCATATTGGTCATCTGATCTGATTGCCATCATGACATGTGTAGTATAGATCGTGTGCGTATGTCTTTATCATATACGATTCTATATGACTGTGTATTTCATCTCTTACTATCTGTTGAATGTGGTTTTGTCATTTCACTAGAAAGAGATTGTTGAGCTAACTCCTGTGTGGAGTAATTTCTCTGGTGATGAATGACAAACTGATTATGATACTAACGTTGTGCATTGAGTGTATGTGTTGTAGTCTCAGATTGGTCACAAGATGAAAGCAAGCAAGGGCGTGAAGAGGATGATACCGATGTGAGTCATCTCGAGTGAGGTCAAGCTTAGCGAGGTCGAGCTTTGTGGGGACAAGCGTCGAGTGGTCGAGTTTCACGAGGTCGAACTTCACCAAAGGTAAAATCTAAGATGAAGGATTAAGGATTGGTTTTTTAGGATTTTACCGGTCTCGGTGTTTGGAGGTAGACCGGGTTGATAGGATACTTTTTGCTAGTTTGACCGTACTATTAAGAGGGGTCGAAAACTAGTAGCTTGAATCTATCTAGTGCAGAAGCTCAAATGCATTCATATCATCCTGCACTAGTGATTTATCACCTCTTGCATTGCTAAAAAGTCTAAGTGTACTTTGTGTTGCATTAGTGAAAATGTTTTGAAAACAGCACTTAGTCGTGATCGCAAGCTAGAGCAATATGTTTCCTTGCTTGGAGTGTGGTGGTGGTCGTGTTTGCCGGTTTGGCTGTATCTTTGTTTAGGGTTTGGTCGTGGTCGTAGGAGTTCAAGCTGGTCGTACCAGTCTTTAGCTTGCTTGCGTATGCTCGACCAAATTCACTCGACCACCTGTTTTCGACCGGATGTTCGACCTGTGTGGTCGTAGTCATTGCTGAGTGTCAGCAAACATATCCGCAAGAAAACAGACAAATTGCTTTAGAAATGACATTTGTGTTGGACATTTTGGCAACAGGAACGTTTTTAAATTTCTTATAAATATCTAGGCATATCTAGGTATTTCTTCTGTTGACATAATTATAGCCCTTTGAGTTATCTCTTTCCAACAAGCCAAAAATCACCTTAATCGGATCTCTAGATCAAAAGTTATGCTTGTTTTACTATCAACTTGCATTGGCCAGACCTTGTCTTGCCTGTACAAATTGCTTTGAGCTAAATTGGATGTGCAACCAGAAACGTTTGCATCCGTTCGGGGCTTTTGTCCGAGGTAGGCCGGACAATGTTCGGCCTGTATAAAAATTGTGAGCTGTTAACAGAGACAGATATATATGTTCGAGGGCTTTTGTCCAGGACGGGCCGGACTTTCTCCGGCATGGCCGGACATTGTCCGGCCTTTACAAAAAGTCCCCCAACAGTAACTGAGAGTTTGCAACGGTCGAAATTTGTTGTACTGGCCAGACAGTGTCGGGCATGGCCGGACAATGTCTGGCCTGTACAAAATTTCGTCTGTTCGTGGCAAACGGCTAGTTTTCTTTTAGGGCTATATATATCTTGTGTTGGCCTTCATTTGGGGTTGCTCAAGAAGTGAAAATCTCAGTGTATAAGCTAGCCAAGTCTTTACTTTTAATTAATTGCATTTAGAGGCTAGAATTTGAGCCAAAATCCTTAGTGGATTTGAGAAAGAGCATTTGGGAAAGATTGTGAGTGTTTAGTGCACTTCATCTATATTACTCATGTCATGATAATGATCAACATAAGCTCGATGTAAGCAAAAATGCCATACATGATGAGCTCCCCCTTAACACTTGCTTCGATTTTAAACCACGACAAGGAAGACATCAACTTTTGCACAAACATAGATAACTAATCATTTTGAACTCCTCCTCAACATGTGCATCGATATCAAGACCACAACAAGGAGACATCAAACTTCCGAATTTATCACATGACATTCCAATTTACACTTAGCACAAGATTGATGCAACCATAGGGCTCCCCCTCAACATATGCATCAATTATTAAACCACAACAGGGAGTCATCAACTTCTAGGATATAACATTAACAATTCAATGTACTTATGTCAAACCAGGATTTATACAAGTTGTCATTTAATTCTCAAAGCTGTCATTATCCAAATTAACGTTAATCATTAGGGATTTCTCCAAATCGTCATTAATCATCAAAACTTAGATATCTAGATCGATCTAGATCCAACAATCTCCTCCTTTTTGATGATTGATGACAACAACCTTTATAAATCCAAAATAGATTCTTTAGCTCCCCCTCAATATATGTAATAATATATCGGAACTGAGCAAAGCATTTAATCATTTAAATTAAGAGATATGAATGGCAATTCAGCACAAGTTCAATCAAGTCATCTTCCAAAGTATCAACTTATCTCAATTTTCTCTAACTCAATTATCTTTCCCACATATCAGTATCAATGATTTCAAATAGTGGTGTGGGGATGGATCACTGCTGCGCCAACGCATATTAGTTTCTCCACAAGGGTGGTTCGATCTTCACGGCGTAGGATAGAACAAAGATAACTAGCTGTGAACAGCCGGGGTAAATGGCTTTATACCTGCCAAGGTTGGTTGCAACCCATACGATGGGGAAGTCGATTCGAAGCTACAAGAACTCTGATCCACTGTCCGAACAATCGCAGAACCACAATCCGGAACTAATCCACACAAAACGGCCGGAACCGTAGAGAACGAACTAGGGGGACCCGTAAAGATCCTTCTCGCGAATCCAAGAGAACTCACAAGGGCAAAGGTAGAGGAACACTCAAGCAGTCTTGCTGCACTAGCATATAGCTGAAATGGTTTGATCAAAAGTGCTTCTAATAGTTGGAATACATGGGGTATTTATACTAGTAACAACCTTCCTAGTTTAGGTGTGAAAGTAACCATTAGATGAAAAATTTTCTTGAACAACCAACCCTCCTAATTAAGGTGTGAAGGCACCCATTAGATGAAGAGTTTCCTTGGATATCCAAGAGACCAATTCGTTTGGAAAAGAGTTGCTTCAATTTTCGTGCAGGTTGGACTGGTTGTGCAGCTTCCACTAAAATGACCATAACTTTTGACTCGGAAGTCGAAATAATGGATGGTTTGATGCGTTGGAAACTAGACTTCATTATATTTCTAATGATGTGGCCCATGACCATGTTGCACGCTCAGATTATCTCCAGAATTGCTCGCAAAAGGACAGATAGTGTGTGCCTTGCACCACCCTCATTCGTGCGACCAATCTTCGTCGTCCCTTCCAATGCACCTAAGTTCAACCAAAGAAGTGGACATTGGAAGCACCATTAAGTTGTTTAAATCTGAAATGAGACTCAAGTTAGCATTCACCTGGTCACGAATTTGCTTGGCACGAGATCAAGTGATCGGTCCTTGAAATTTGGTCGAAGAGTCTTGTATGCAACCATCTTGGTCATCGGGGCGAACATCTTGGTCGTTGGAGCTTGTGATGTCCACATCATTCTCCCCCTCTTGAAAAGGAGTCGTCCTTGACTCTGATGGTCTAATGTAGGGAGAGAGATCGGATACGTTGAATGTTGGACTAACGCCATACTCCTCAGGAAGATCAATCTTGTATGCGTTGTCATTAATCTTTTTGAGCACTTTGAATGGGCCATATGCTCTTGGCTGCAATTTGCTTTTGTGTTGTTCTGGAAAGCGCTCCTTTTGAAAATGGACCCATACCAAGTCAATTTGGTGCTCAATGCCTCTCTTGGGTGGCGGCCCGGGTGGTACTTCGTCTGGAAACACATCCTTATAGCTCTGCAAAAGATCAAAAATAACACTTGGCAAAGTAGAGGGGAAGTCGTTAGTGGATAGAAAATTCTCCTTGTACATGAGTACAAATAAAGTGCAATTGGGTTCTCTCAATTCCCTCGTGTCCCCCTTCCTAACCATCATTACTAAACCCTCTTTTCCCGTGGCTTGGTTAATTTCAGCTGTGGAGTTTTGTTTGGCTTTGGAATCACTCGTTCACTATGTTGGTGGTTTTCTCTCAAGTGTTTATCGCTCTCTCTCTCCTTTCTTTTTTTATCATCCATCAAGATTTCCTCCGGTGTTAAAGGGAGCAAAGAGATGCTCTCTCCTTTATACATGAATGAAAGTCGGTTGGCTCGACTACTAATCTGAACATCATGATCAAACAACCATGGATGTCCCAACAGTAATTGACAAGCTTGCATCGGAACTACGTCGTACTTCACTTGATCTTGGAACTTCCCAATGGAGAACGGAATTGTCACAATATTGCTAACTTTTAGCGAACCACAATCATTGGGCCATTGCATCTTGTAGGGGCTAGGATGCCGCCTTTGCTTCAGCTTCAATCTCTCCACCAAATATGAGCTAGCAATGTTATTGCAACTGCCATTATCAACAATGATACGACATACCTTCTCCTTGATTGTACCACGAGTGTGGAAGATGTTATGCCGTTGTCCTTTGTCCTCTTTTGCAGCACTAACGCTGAGCACACGACGAGAAATAAAGCAATTATTATCTCCCTCATCAGCCCGATGGTTCAAATTGTTGTGCTCATCTCCAGCATGGGATGCAATAGAGTTCTCATCACCGTCTTCGGCTATGGGAGCAGCAGGGTTCAGTGGAGGTGGCACTCCACCACCGGCGGACGGAAGATTCTCACGGAGCATCCTTTGCATTGCTTCAAGCAAAGTATCTTGCAGTTGTCGCAGCTCACCACGTCTCACTGGAACGTCTTCTTCACCATTATTTCCTCCATGCACACTTGACTGAGATCCTACCATGTTATTGAGAGGCAATATAGTAGAAAAAAAATTGGTGTAATCACACAACCTCAGCTCCTACTTACCAATGTTCTTGTGCGTTCTCGGTAGACCGCGATTGTGCAATGTGGTAGAAATCGGAAGTGATTAAGCGATTGAATAATAGGGATCAAAGCACTTTAGCCTCAGTTTATAGTGGAGTTTGGTGGTCTAAACAAAGGAAGGCTTTGTAGTACTAAAATCAAGTGGACGAGATGCAACAAAGCAAGTAAAAGAAACTTCACATCATCCACTAGCTGCAACACACTCCTTTGCTACTGATTTTTTTTTCACTCACTCTTTTTTTTTTAACTCTTCTCTTCTCTTCTCTTTTTTTTTCTTTTCTTATTTTTAGCACAAACTAAAGATGACTGGCGATGATAAAGATGCAGCACAAGATAACTTTGATGAGAATAAGATAATAGCTTGCAACGTGCAACACTAAATTTCAGTACCACAACAAAGGTTTGGTTTTTTTTTTCTTATGGCTCTTGGACTCTAGGATAAGAATAAGAACACGAAGAACACAAGTAATATGGATAATATGGATGGTAAATAGATAGCAGATCCTACCGTGTCAACGGAAGCTCTGATACCAAATGGTGTGGGGATGGATCACTGCTGCGCCAACGCATATCAGTTTCTCCACAAGGGTGGCCCGATCTTCACGGCGTAGGATAGAACAAAGATAACTAGCTGCGAACAGCCGGGGTAAATGGCTTTATACCTGCCAAGGTTGGTTGCAACCTATATGATGGGGAAGTCGATCCGAAGCTACAAGAACTCTGACCCACTGTCCGAACAATCGCAGAACCACAATCCGGGACTAATCCACACAAAACGGCCGGAACCATAGAGCACGAACTAGGGGGACCCGTAAAGATCCTTCTCGCGAATCCAAGAGAACTCACAAGAGCAAAGGTAAAGGAACACTCAAGCAGTCTTGCTGCACTAGCATATAGCTGAAATGGTTTGATCAAAGTGCTTCCAATAGTTGGAATACATGAGGTATTTATACTAGTAACAACCTTCTTAGTTTAGGTGTGAAAGCAACCATTAGATGAAAAGTTTTCTTGAACAACCAACCTCCTAATTAAGGTGTGAAGGCACCCATTAGATGAAGAGTTTCCTTGGATATCCAAGAGACCAATTCGTTTGGAAAAGAGTTGCTTCAATTTTGGCGCAGGTTGGACTGGTTGTGCAGCTTCCACTAAAATGACCATAATTTTTGACTCGGAAGTCGAAATGATGCATGGTTTGATGCGTTGGAAACTAGACTTCATTATCTTTCTAATGATGTGGCCCATAACCATGTTTCACACTCCGATTGTCTCCAGAATTGCTCGCAAAAGGACAGATAGTGTGTGCCTTGCACCACCCTCATTCGTGCGACCAATCTTCGTCGTCCCTTCCAATGCACCTAAGTTCAACCAAAGAAGTGGACGTTGGAAGCACCATTAAGTTGTTTAAATCTGAAATGAGACTCAAGTTAGCATTCACCTGGTCACGAATTTGCTTGGCACAAGATCGAGTGATCGGTCCTTGAAATTTGATCGAAGAGTCTTGTATGCAACCATCTTGGTCATCGAGGCGAACATCTTGGTCGTTGGAGCTTGTGATGTCCATATCAAATAGTATCTATCTCTCATATATCAATATGAAATATATCAAATATCATTGATCTGTATCTCTCAGATATCAATATCAAATATCATTGATCTCTAATATCTCACCATCCGAATATCACACGATATCTATCTCCACCCCTTTGTCAACTACCTCAACTATCTCTCCCAAACTTTCCTAAACTCTCTCCCCCTAAAGCTCTCAAATATCTCTAAAACACTATTCTCTCCCCCTTTGTCATCAAGCACAAAAAGGAAGGATTGAGAACTCAAATTTTGACACACAAAGTTTTCGGGGTCATTGAATTTTATATAAAATGGTTTTTATGCAAAAGCAAGATCTCAAGAAAGTTTGTTGCTAGTATTTTTGAAACATACACTCAAAGTATGGAGAAGGATAACAAGACAATCAACATATAATGGATATATCGAAGACATTTAATCCCTTCTCAATCATTCAAAATCTAGATGCATCTAATAGTTTGATGTAAAAAATATTCGTTAGATGCATATTTGTCATATCATGATTGATCTCTAAATCCCTTTATGCCACAAAGTCTCTTATACAATGATGTTGTATATCAATATACTCTAACCAAGAGTTTTGAATCAAATTGTTCACCATCTTTACGACACTTTCAATATTTCACAAGTGGCACCTATTCGAAAGCAATTCTATAATTAATCCAATGTTTTGTTTCATCCATAAGAATTTAAGCATAACAACCACCGGATGTACTCTTTCGATTGATCTTGCAAGTCATGTAATCCAAATACAAATAATCAACTAATTGAAAATTTGTACAATTCGGATATCAAAGATCTATCTAGGATTGCATTTCAAATATCTAAGAATGCATTTAATGGCAATTTGATGACATTCCTTAGGAATTAATCGAAATCTAGCATATATGCAATCACCAAATATGATAACAGGGTAAAGTGCGTAAAGTAAAGCAAACTATCAATCAAAAAATCGATAGAGTTTAGAATTGACCGCCTTTTCATGTTCATCCATGTCGAGATGTTCATTTATAGCCTGGAGAGTTGTAATAGCTTCATCATCTTCCATCTCGAGGCTCTTGAGCGATTTCTTCACATGCTTGAATTTACTCTCGAACATTCCGTTCTTAAGTTGCTTGTTTTGTCGTGCATGGAAGTAACTTTGTCCTTCAATCATTTTCGTCTCGATTTCCCGAAGCATCATTTCAAAAGCAAATTCTTGACAGAGGGATTCATTAGTGGGAACTAAAATAATTTCATCAATATATATTTTGACACACAAGAAAAAAAATGTCTCGATTAATCTTATGATGAATGATTTTTACAAACTTCTCACTTTGAAAAATCATTTGATATAAGAAAGGATTTTAAGCTTTTAAACCAAACAAAATAGAATCAATAGATTCAACCCTCAAAATTTCACTTCTTTTGGCATAAACACAAAAAGAACATACAAATGAAGGATATGCCAAAATAAGGTTTGATGAAAACAATTTTAGGTCACAAGGTTGAGAGAAAAGCATATGACCTAGTGAGATGCTCAAATTTCTGAAAGAATACTCAAATTTAGAATTAATTCATTTGAATATGCTCCAAAATCATGAAACTAATATTTACTTTGATATGTAAAAACATAAACCAAAAGCATTTCAATACACATTATATGAATCATGAAGAATATACAACATATGGAGAAAAATAGCAAAGAACTTGATCAAAGCAAAGAAGGAGAAGAAGAGGCAGCAGAAAATTCAGAAACCATCCAATTTGCACAGGGCCGAACAGTGTCTGCTAGGGCTGGACAAAGTCCGGTATAGGCGGATAGAGTCCGGCACAGAGTGGACAACGTCCGAACAGTTCAGTAAAGTCTACTGAAACTCTGAATTTTGAGATTTTTGCAAATTTTGCTTCAAAAATTGATTCAATTTTCAGAATAGATTTGAACATTAAGTAAGGAACTTAGATGAATAGCATTTAAGAGAATTTTATTTTAAAAAGATATTGAATTTGATTCCTCAAAAGTGATTTTGGAGTAAAATGGGTAAAACCAACAGATTTTCACGAAATCTTTAATTTTCGATGAAACTTATATTTTTTTCATATCTTTGGACTTGGATGAGTTTGAAATACTATTTCCAACCAAGACATGGAAGAAAGTCCGGTCCAAATAGCCAAATTCACAAAAATGCACTTTTGGGTATTTTCGGGTCAAGAGACATTTTCGGGCGACCTAGGATATGCAATAACTTGAAAACCATAGGTCTTTTGAGAAAAAGTTCAATACAAACTATCTTCGCGTGAATGAGTTCTAAGTGTTTCATGTAGAAATTTTTGATCAAATCTCAACCCATCTTGTTTTATAGAAATGAATTATTTTGGGCCAAAACAAGATCCCGAAGTCTTAAATTTTGTCGGAATTTTGCATTTTAGCTCAAAATTCTTTTGTTTGACTTTCAAAACCTTTGAAAACATATTTGAAGCATATTTTTGAAAGTTTTGTGGTAGTTTTGAACATTTTGAGCTCTTTTTCACCTTTTTGTTCAAAAATGACCCTTTTTACCAAAAGCTTGCAAAATGTGATACATATGCACAATTAGGGTAACAAGGGTTCAATGACTTTGAAGTTTCTCTCCCTAAATGTGTCATCCAAGTTTGGTCAAGAATTATGTGCAAGAGATGAAAATGAACTATATTAAAAAAAAATAAGAGTTCAACAAAAATCAAAACAAAAGCTAAGATTATGAACTCACTTCTTTATGGCCTAAAACAAAGTATGTTTGAAATGAATTTAATTCAAGGCCATGTCATGCTTGGAGCAAGAGAATGCTATTTGGCACAAAGTTTATTTACTTTCATTTTTGAAGTTCTTGCCAAATAGTATTTGGATCAAACCAATGAGTTCCAAAGATAATAAAAAAGATCCGAATGAACTCAATTCGAGGAAAACGTCCAAATGACCATCAAAGCTCATGAAAAGTTTCATCGAGATAAACACCATCAACACAAGCACTTTCCATGACGATCTAAGATTCAAATATTTTTGTTATTTGAAAGAAATGAGAGACTGGCATCCAATTTGATTGAAACTTTCTTAAACTCTGTGGCTTCTTTTTAATCATCGAAACATATGCAAACAAGTTCCAAAAATTCCAAAATAGGTTTTGGAGATAGATGATGCAATGAGGAACTAGATTGCCTTTTATAGTGAAGTCAAGATTGGATCCAACAATGAGATATGAAAATGACAAATGTTGGTCAGATTTAAAGTTTCAGATTTCAGGTTTGAGAAAATCATTTTACACTTATAAAAGCACTTGAAAATCTATGCAAATGACTTCCAATAATTTTGAAATAAATTAGCAATAAAGACCAATCATAGAGGATAAAGTATAGTAAACAAACTTTCTTCAAATAGCCAATCAACTTAAAGATATAAAAATGACAAATCAGCTCAAAACCATGAGAATTCTGAATTCTTTAAGTTTCATATTTGATTTGTGAAAAGAGTCAATTATGCTCAAATCAAATCCAATTGAGATGAAAATTTTCAGAAATGATTCTCAATGCATCAAATACATTTTTCAAAAAGAATTTTCCAAAAAGGATTTTTCAATCAAGAATTATGGTCAAATGATCATTGTATTAAGCAAGAAGGTTGAAAATCGACAAACTTTCATAAATTGAGTTCAAATTTGATTTTCATAGGATTTTTGACAAGAAAGAGCTTTCATGAGTTAAACATATTATTTTGAGCCGAATCTCACGAATAAAGACCATAAAAATGTCAAACTCATGTTTTACATATTTAGGGTATTTCAGGTCAAATCAAGTTTTTCGGTGAGATTCAAATACCCATAACTTTCAAATAAGAACTCTTTTGAGAAAGTTTTCAATTTCAAACTTCTTCGGGGTAATAATATCCAGGAGTTTTGTAAAGTAAGTTTTCACAAACTCCAAATAGATTTTGATTTGCGTTCAAAAATGATTTTGTTGAAAAACAAGATAACTGAAGATCATTTTGCGGCTAGTTTTTGATTAAAGGAACCTTTTGACATCATTTTTATCTAAAGCCTCTGAAAACCTTTTAAATACATTTTGAAAACCATTTTAATAGGAATTGATGATTTTTGACCTTTTTCATGAAAATTTGACATGTTGACAAAATGAACTCATTTTTGAAAATTTATGCTTGCAATTTTGAAATGTCTCATATATAGGGGTGTGAGGGACAATAGAAGCATTTATAAGTTATAACCCCAAAATAATGCAACAACACAAGTTTCAAATTTTCACTCTTTTACAAAATTTGCCATAATGATTTGAAAACAATCAAAGAATAAGGGAGAAAATGCAGTGCAAATATTTTTATGTAAAATATCAAAAGATTTAAGCACTTTTTGGTACCCAAACCATACGAGACCCTCTAGCCTTATCGCATAAATCTTTTGGTACCCAAATAGCTTTACCTTTGGGTTTTTTAAAACCGAAATTTATAGGTTTTGCAATTAAACCTTTTTTCAAATAAGAAATCACATAAGATTCAAAAGAACCAACTCTAAAGGCATTAGACACACACTCATGTGAATGTTGCCCTATTAAGTGACATGAGGAACAAGAAATTTGAGAGAGCTTTTTGAATGAAATTTTATGAGTATGATGAAGCATATGATGCCTCTTACTATATGAGTGTGCATGATTTAATTTTTCCTTTTTAAATGAATATATATGTTCTAAAGGGGTTTAGCAAGTGTAGCACTACTCATATGAAATCTAGTAAGGTTATTGCTCAATCTATTTATTTTACTCCTAAGTTCATCATTTTCGATTTTAGATGTTTGAGATAATTCCGTGTTAATACATGAATTATAATAAGAACATGATGGCATATCATCACAAGTAGATGAACTAGAAAACATAGTACTATAATCATTAAATGAGCTAAGCATATCAAAAGAAGAACGACTAGTACTAACACTATGGCATAGAGATGAGTCACTAGACGAATCATGGTATGAGTTACTAGTATCATCCGTACAAGCATGTGAATCTATAAAAGAATCATTTGACAACTTATCACATGAAGTACTAGTGTCCACAAAGTTAGCATTAGAATCTAACCACGAATTAACAATTGAATTATTGCTAGCATGTGAAGTAGAAGTGTGTGACTCTAAAGATGGATCAATAGGGGAGTCACAATCAACTCTAACATTTAATATACATGTTGAGCTAATAATATTCTTAGTAAGCAAAGAATCATGAGAATTCTTTAACTCTTGATATTGCAATTTCAAGGATGAGTAATTATTCTTTAAAGTGCTAAAACTTTTAGTCATATTGCCAAGTAAGCCTTTTTAACTCTACAATTATATCCATAAGTTCATTATTGGAGAGGTTAGAGTTTGATACCATCGAGTCGCATGCCGTATGGCATATTGAATTGTCTTGAGATGAAGACTTTGACTTCGACGCTTTCTTTCTAGCTTTTCTTGACCTCTTCTTGCAAGATTTTGCCTTTGTCTTGCTAAGGCAAACAAGTTGTTGATGTCCTTGAGCTCGCTAGAAAGCTCCCGATCCTCCGCATTGGGATCATTGTCCTTGATAGCTCGGAGGTGGAACACATGTCCTTTTCTTTGGACATAGCCTCATTTGACATAAGTATGTTAATAAGCTCGCTCGATGAAGTGTTGGAAAGGTCACCATTTGCAAGATTGGTGATGAAGTCTCCATAGCAACCCTCTGGCAATACCTGGAGCAATTTCCTACAAATGTCTAGATCGGAAATATTAGTACCAAGGGCTTTGAGCTCATTTGTGAAGTTGATCAAGCGATCATATATGGTAGAGAGTGTGTTATGCTCCAACATCACAAATGCCTCATAGTCCCGCAATAATATACGCATCTTAGTATGCTCATAACTAGATGTGCCCACAAATAAAGACTCAAGAGTGGTCCAAACATCATGAGCGGTTAAACAATCACTCACTAGTTCGAGCACGTCATGGCTAAGAGTTGACAATGGTGATTTTCCACCGTTATTTTGCTTGATAATTTAGGTAATCACCTCACTTAGTGTTATGTTTCGTTTAAATTTTGTTTAATTTAAGTCTAGTTGCTTTAAATCTATCATAATCCTCTATTTTGTAGGTTTGCAGGCAAAACGAGCACAAATTATTGAAATACATGAATAATACTACTTGTGATACTAGTTACATCTAGTATTGCAAGTAGTATATCACTTAAGGCTCAGAACTAGAGAAACACAGAGCCAAATAAGCCACATACAGGTTGCCATATGGTTTGCAACCCGTAATGTATGCTCACGTGCAGATAAGGTCAAAAAGTTTGTAATCTCACAGATCTCGGAGTCAGTTGACCTTTATGCAAACATAAATTCAAGTTCGAAGCTGCCTTTAGTCTTGGCCTATAAAAGACAAAGAGAGAGGTTGAAGAAGTGGGGAATCAAGAAGAGGAATCAGAGGGCATCAATCTTCCATCATCATAGAATAGTTCTATCTTTATCATTAGTTTTTTCTTGAATTAATTTCTTTTGTAGCCAAAATATTGAAGATGGTGACCACGTCCGCCAAATCAATGTCTGGGTAAAACCCTCCAATCTTTGGGTGTCAGGGATTCAATTATGAATAAAATGTTATGTGACTTTTATTTTAATTCTATTTATTATCTTTTTTTTTGTTTCATTGGAGTGATTTTCTTAATTCTATATTCATATTTGGGTGCTCGTATGATTCTAGTTGGCAGGATTGATTGTCACCTCGAGAGGGGTGAAAAATTTTGAATCTCAATCCATGAATTTGTAATTAATTTAAATTTTTATTTATTAGTAACAGTCAGAGAGTTAGGGTTTAAATTATTTACTCAAGAGGAAAATGATTACCACAAAGCGTAAGGATTCACCAGATTATGTAGTAGCACTATGAGAGAGGGATACACACCAGTGAATGATAAGGTGTAGTAGTATCGTAAGAGTGGGATGCTTCTTTATAAGAGATAGCCACCTACAAAATTTGAATTAAAATTGATTATAGTAAATATCAAATTCTCCTCTACAATTTATTTAATAAATTGATAAATCAAAATCCAAGAGATTGTTTCGGTCCATAAGACTAATCTAAATTTTATTTTGTTACTGTTTTTATTCTTTTCCCTTGGCCCTAACACGAGATTTCAGCAATCCTTTGTCAAAAGAAAAAACTTTGTGCTCTGGTGAGATCGAAAACTTTACTTATCGAAAGCCACAGTTGATTCCGTTCGCCTGTGGGACAACAGTGACATACAAGTATAATGAATGCTCAAGTTAAATAAAATTAAATAAAGTAGTGTTAATCTTTTTTTGACGATGTAGGGGCGCCGTGGATTTCCGACAAAATACAAGAGAGTTAATGGTAAAAAAGATACGCATCGAGCATCTTCTATTTTGAATACAATTTTCTTTAGTGCAAAAACTATTTTAGTGGACTTTACATATTAAAATATTATTATAATCAAGTTCATTTAAGATCTAATAAAAAATTTAATATTTAATTAAAATAAAGATGGATAATTATATATGAATAGTCGTCCATATTAACGGAGAATATATGCTCGTAGAAAATATCACCACCAAACATAACGGCAGATGACAATGAGGCCATTCGGTATGAATTTAGTGTTAGCCAAAGTCAAAAGGAGGTGTTTTGGTATGTACCTCTGTTGAAAATTGATGATGATACATGGGTATAATTATACATATTAGTGTTATTAAGTACCAAAATCCTTTATTTTGTTTTAGAGTATATTTAATGAGAATTCTTAAAATAAGAGATTATAAACTCACGATCTCGATTATCTTATTAATGTGAAAATAAATTATATCTGTCAAATCTATTTTATAAGACACTAACATTGTTAGAGATGTTAATAATATCAATTTCTCATCACTAATGTTATATCAAATAAATGATAATTCTTCAATGATTAGATGGTTCAGATGTGATTTCACATTTTCTTATTTTTTGAGGAGTTCACACTTCATACAACCCTTTTAGTTTTTAGTTTGCGGAGTTTATTGAAATTTTTTTTGAGACATTAAAATTAACTTTGTCCAAAATATGGTGTGTTTAGTAACATTTTCTAAAAAAGAAAGGTGTAAACTGTAAAAAATCCATGTCTTGTCCTTCTCCCAAACCTACTTCTTGCGCATGTACAGCACTCGATCTACCTGTTCCTCCTCCGACCTCTCCAATGGCGGAGCCCGACCAAGCTCCGAATCCCACCGACGCCGCCTCCTCCTCCTCCTTGTGGGACGACCTCCCCGAAGACTTCTTCCTCTCCTCGCCTCTCCCTCCCCCTCCCCCCATCCCCTCCTTGTCCCCACGCGCCCTTCGCTCCGCCTCCCTCCCACCCGCTTCCCCCTCCTCCGACAAGCCGCTCCACCCCCGCCACTCCCTCCCGGCCTTCCCCACCACCACCACCTCCTCCTCCCGCTCTGCTGCCGAAATCTGGGCCCCGCCCCCGGGGCCCCACCATGCCTCCTCGCTCCCGGAGTTCGCCTCCGCGCGCGCCCACCGCCCGCCGCACCGCACCGCCATCCGCCTGGACCGCCCTCCGCCGCTCGAGCTGCGGCCGCGCCCACCGCGGGAGTCGCAGGCCGGCGCCGCGCTCCGCGCTCTGGCCTCCGTGGCCGGCCAACTCTGGGCCACGGGCGACGACGGCGTCAGGGTGTGGGACCTCGCTGACGCCTTCGCCGCGGCTGCGCCGCGGCGGAGATGGGGCGACGAGGCCAGCGCGCCGTTCCGGGAGTCGTGCCGGACGCCGCCTGCCGTCTGCATTGTAGCGGATCTCGGTCATGGCGTGGTGTGGAGCGGGCATGCCGACGGGCGGATCATGGGGTGGAGCACGGATCCTGGACCGCAGGCTGGGGAGTGTGTCGCATGGGACGCGCACCGTACCCCGGTGCTCGCATTGGCCGTCACGCCGTATGGTAATTCTCCTTAGCTTGCCTCCGAGGAGAACCAATTTGGGCTTTTGCATTGGATGCAGTGGAGGGTCATGAACAATGTTGCTTGCAAATGTAGGATGAGTTGTTTGCAACAAAGGAGAATCATCTTAAATCCTACACATTTTGTAGGAACAAAGGAATGTAGGTAGGATCCATTGCAAATTTCACTTTGCTCTAGTAAGTCCAAGGAACCAGCGTATGCAAAAGTCTTCTCTAGTTGGGTAATAAGCATGAAAAGCATCACTTTAAATTTTGCTGTGCTCTTCCTATGGTCCATCCTAATATCTCAGTTGAAACCTTTTTTTTTACTTTCTTGTGCTTTATACACTATCATGACATAAAGTACCGAAAATTAAAAATCACCTCTGATGCCATTTGAGACATGGTCCACATGGATGCCTGATTTACATGGTAAGTGCATTTTGTAGGATCTTCTATTTGAAAGTACTTAAAAGTCAATTTTGATAAGCCTATTTTGGCACTTGAAAAGAAATAGAGAGAACTATAGTTGGCTGACACATCACTGTCTTACAGATAATGGTGTTTGAAATGGCGATGCATTTAATTAGCTATTCACCTTATTCAAGAATTTTTTTTTTGTGATCGTATCTCCATTTTTTGTTGTATCTTTCTCTGATTAACTAATTCATTCTATATTAGTGTCGTGACACAGAACATGTTATGATGTTAGTGACATTTTGATTTGCCTTGTACCTCGCAAACTTTCATCTCTGCAACAAAGTAGAGTTGGCTACTGGCTGGATATATGTACCTCATCTAAATCTATATTCTTTAGTGCATACTTGTACAAGATACTTGAATGAGACAATGTTGGAAGAAATGTATAATCCATCAACTGAAAAATGACCAAGAATAGCCTAATTTCTAGTAGATCACATGTATGATGCCTGCCACAGGAGCATTAAAGGTTCCAAAAAATTCAGCTACTACATAACATTGTAACTAACCAAAGCAATGCAATTGTCTGGAAATTGACTATCTACATTTGAAGTTAAGGATTTGACCTTTCCATAGAATCAGAAGGTGCCAACCTCATTGATTGGTTGGTAATTTACTAGGTGCAAATATACAAATCAGAGTATATGCCTAGGCATTTGACCCCACAAAAGGTTGGGCTTGTTTTGTCTAGATGCTAGTCCAATAGTCTAGTTTATAAGATAAGCTTAAAAGATGTTTGAATAAATTGGTATATGCCATTGCGAAAATTGAAAATTTCGAAAATCCCATTGAAAATCATGTAATTGGTTGTATGCCATCGGAAAACAAAATATCTTATGAAAATGCCAATTTGACAAAGTCAAAGGGTTTGACTGAGGTCTAAATGACTCTTACCCTTTTCAAATAGCCAGAATTTCAAGCAAATGACACTAGAGATGCTTATTGTTCTAAGCGTTTTCTCAAACATCTTAAGGGCACAAATTTTTGAGCAACATCAATAAGACTCGAGATGCATCCTGAGTGCCTGTGCTCAGTGGCCTTCACCATCCTTGACGTCAGAAAGGGTGTATTCTTGGTGCTTGTGTTTGATGTGTGCAAACTCGTGGGCGGCATCGAGGGCTATGGCCATGCCTGTGGACTACACTGTCGAGATAATTGATTGCAATGCGCTTGTCCATGAAACCCTACTTTGCATGATGATGTGGTCACCACAGTGTGCCTGTGATGGCCTTCGAGCACGCACACATGCAACCACAGTGCTTGCTGACTGTTTGCTCCATGCTTTAGCCGAGACATGATGTGGATGCGACACAGCTCGACATGAGGCGACTACGACGAGGCGGTGCTACGCGGTGGGGTGACATGGCTGAAGTAGTGAGGCTGCTGCGACAACCACACGAGGTTGCACGACGACTACAAGGCATATGCAGCGATGGTTGAGCTCACTGTGTGCGTGCCCACTGCTGCCTCATTCGCTTGAGAAAAGTGCCCACCGCCACCCACTACTCTATGCTATTGCACTTTCAGAGTATGCTTGCGTTGGCACCATGCTATGCGCGTGACTGCGCCCATGTGGGAGGAGATGGAGTTCCTCGCGTATGATGGTGTGTGGCCAAGGCACTGGCTTGGTTGAGATGAAATTGCGAAGCCCAGGTGTGAAGAAAGAAGGAAAGGGGAAGAAGTGTATCAAAGCAAGACCCTTTGCTTGATTGAGTTGCATGCTGTGCGGGGTCGGACAGATCACCTGAGGGGGTTGATCCTAGTCATTAACCACTGTAGACGGTGCACGATGGTTTGTGTGGACCGACGAGGGTGTTGGGCTTTTTGAGGAGGGTGCATATGATACCCTAGCCCAATTTGGGTGGCCTTAGTGGTCCATGAGTATGATTTTGGCCCATATTGAGAGTTTGGGGTGGATGTATGTACATATAATGCTTAGCGTACCAACAGCACTAACTCTGAATTAACTCTTTACATGAAACAAGGGCGAAAGCGTAAGCGAGTTAGTGCATCTGCTGAACTTATCCCACGTGGGGGGTAGGCAAAAGCATGTTGCCCTAGGGCGTTATAGTTGGGCAAATTGTTCAATCTACTTTAAAATTGAATGTTCAGTATCATTCAATTTACAAGGTATATGTGGCATTCAATTATTAAATGTGCTGTATGATGATGCAAATTGAATTGTTAATCATTTATCAGCTGATGTTCCAGAGAGACACTTTAGGTTTTACATTCATTTCCAACAAAATCAGGCACCAAAATGTCAGTTCCTTCCAATATTTAGTTGTCATATATAAATTTTGTGCATAAATAGTCTATATCTTTGTGATGGTAACTTGCTGCTTGCATTTTCCCAGTTCTATTTCATAATTAGTAACATTTTTGAGCATATGGACTTATGTCTGAAAATAGACTCATTCCAGTTTTAAAGCACGCAATGGTGATATTTTTCATGCATTCTAGGCGAGTTATGGTCTGGATCTGAAGGGGGAGTAATCAAAGTATGGCATAGAGAGGCGATGGAGACGTCGCTCGCTTTACAAAGAGAGGAAAAGCGTAAGGCCTCCTTCTTAGTTGAAAGATCATTCATTGACCTTAGGGCCATGGTCAGTGACGGAGGAGCCTGTCCCTTTCCTGCCATAGATGTAAAACTTTTATTGTCTGACAATTCTAGATCAAAAGTTTGGAGTGGTGGTTACCTCTCATTTGCACTCTGGTACATTTCATGTGTCCATTTTCTGTAACTGTTGTATTTAGCTGGCATTAATCTGTTCTATTGTACAGTTGTGTTATATTCTTGTCTGTTTTTCTATATAGGGATTCTCGCACTAAGGTGCTTCTGAAAGTGATCAATGTGGATTGCCAGGTTGATGTTCGTTTTGACATCTTATCTGTTCAGGATCCATCCGGCTATGATAGTAAGCAGAACCTATTCTCCTCTCCAAGGAAAGACAAAGCTCGTAGTCCTGTTAGCTTTTTGCAGAGATCACGAAATGCTTTGATGGGTGCAGCTGATGCAGTCCGGAGGGTTGCTGCTAAAGCAGGATTTGCAGACGATACTCGAAGGATAGAAGCATTAGCAATGTCAATGGATGGAATGATTTGGACAGGGTCTGCAAATGGTTCTCTTGCTCAATGGGATGGCAGTGGTTATCGGTTGCAAGAGTTCCAGTATCATCCATCTTCTGTCCAATGCATTTGCAGTTATGGAACAAAATTATGGGTGGGTTACATGGATGGCAGAATTCAGCTGGTGGACCTGAAAGGCAACTTGCTAGGGGGATGGGCTGCACATAGTAATCCCATTCTGGATATGGCTGTTGGAGGTTTATATATCTTTACATTGGCAAGTCATGGTGGCATCCGTGGCTGGAACTTGTCATCCCCGGGGCCTATTGACAGTATTTTGCGGTCTGAATTAATTGAGAAAGAAGCATTATACAAAAAATTCGAATATATGAAAGTGTTAGTGGGTTCTTGGAATGTTGGACAAGAAAAAGCATCTTATGAGTCTCTAAAAGCTTGGCTAAAATTGCCAACAGAAGATATCGGGATGGTAGTTGTTGGATTGCAGGAGGTGGACATGGGTGCTGGTTTCCTTGCAATGTCTGCAGCTAAAGAAACGGTAAAATTCCAACTTCAGAAATTTTGGATTTTTTATTACTTATTATGTCATCTTTATTATACACTTGATGATCTGGTACCATGATGTATGCCCAGCACAATATTAAGCTAGAGACCAAATCCATATGCTAACCGTCCTGTGAACCAGAGAATTATATAATCTGCCCTGTCTTTCATGATTAATGTTTTTGTAAAACATCTTGCAGCCATCTATAAACGAGTCGAAGCATCATTGCAGTCATTCATAATGTTACCCCATTGTACAAGCTTCTAACCTAGAAAGGCTAGAATACATATTTTATTTGCATAGACTGTATTTTTTAGTGTTGCTGTTCTATACCATCATATTTTTCCTATAGGTAGTGCTATGACTGCTGAATTACTCGTGCTGCAGTGCTATTGAGAAAATGTAGCTTTGTTACTGCTTGTTTAGGGTTCATTCCATCGTTGATTTTTTAAGACTATCAATAAACATAAAGATCTAAAATGGAGTGATGGTTTTGCTAGCTATATTGTTCATATCGCTTTCACTGGCTTTAGGTAGGGCTAGAGGGAAGCCCAAATGGAGAGTGGTGGTTGGATGAAATTGGGCATATCTTGAAGGGAGCCTCTCTTGAGCGTGTTGGTTCAAGGCAGATGGCTGGATTACTTATTGCTGTATGGTAAATCTATTTGGAACTAAGTCAGACGCTTCTGTTGTAGCTATATGTCTTGTTTTTCTGACAAAATATTCAATTTCTTCTTCCCTCAGGGCTAGAATGAATCTTAAGCAGTTTATTGGCGATATTGACAATGCTGCAGTAGCATGTGGATTAGGGCGAGCGCTTGGCAATAAGGTGATGCTGTTATCTTACTGATTTATTCCTCCTTTTGTTTTTTTTGGTTTTGTTGATATCAATATGTTTGGAACTTGTTTTATAGGAGTTATGTTAGTACAGGTTTTCTTTTTCATTTTACTGCATGAAACATCATCAACCAAGTATTTTCCAATCGCATTAGATTTGAAAAACAGCTCTTTTTTGCTTTCTGTATTCCCATACTCCTCTCCTGTGCGAATACAAATTCATTTTTAGCTTAGGAATTCTTTTGGTTTTTTTTTCTGCATTACTTTCTTTTTTTTTGGGGGGTGTGTTTTTTTAAGGCTAGGACTCTTGGTCTGATTTTGTGGGTGCTAAAATCTTGGGGAAGGCTAAAAGGTACCATGACCATAGGGATCTCACCTCATGCTTCCCATCTTGAACATTGTTTTCTTACTGGTTTCTTATTAGGAGCATGTCCATCATTTTAATGGGTGGCCTACAAAGTGGTCCCAATTCTCAAATATAATTTTTGAAAAATGATGGAGCAACACTCTGTGTTTCATGAAATGTACTTACTTGTCTACTGGTTTGTGCGTATGCTTTCTGCTTTTTCAGTGAAAGATTTCCCTTTGTTGGATAACATAGTTGTTATTGACTACTTATTGTCTCATAAAGATCCTGCAAGTAACCTTTACATGCCTTCAAAAAATAAATAAAGCTTTACTATTTAGTGAAAAGGCACCGCCACACTGTTTGCCTGCATACCATGCGCATTTGAAAAAGGCTCTGTAGAATGCAATTAAATCATTTATTTCCTTCACCTTGTTAAATGATGTTTGTAGATCATTGTTCATATTGTTGATTGATGGATTTGTTTGATCTTACTCTATTATTTGTGGTGTGTGTTCTCAGGGAGCAGTAGGCTTGAGGATGAGAATACATGATAGAAGTGTGTGTTTTGTAAATTGTCATTTTGCTGCACACATGGAAGCTGTGACTCGACGAAATGAAGACTTTGACCATGTCTTTAGAACAATGACCTTTTCTGCCGCTTCTAGTGGACTTCTGACAACAGCAGGTGTTTTTTCAATCTTATCCCATTAAATTTTCTGCATCCATTAGCATTTTAGCGGTCATCCCAGGGAAATGCAAAGCTTCTTAATCTTATGTACTGTTACTCAAGTGGTTTTTCTGTTACAGTATCTGTTTCAGCCGTCCAGCTTCTTCGTGGAGCAAATGTATGCTATTGGTCCATCTTTATTTTATTTTCTCTCAATACATAAGGGTTACTGCAATATCCATATTCTGAGATTGTAAAGAAGCCAAATTGTTGCTATGACAGGGATTGAGAATGCCTGAGTTGTCAGAGACAGACATGATTGTCTTTCTTGGTGACTTTAATTACCGACTTCATAGTATATCCTATGACGAGGCAATGGGCTTGGTTTCCCAGAGATACTTTGACTGGCTTAAAGAGAATGACCAGCTCCGAGCAGAAATGAGAGCTGGCAGGGTCTTCCAGGGCCTACGTGAAGGAGATTTTAAGTTTCCCCCTACATACAAATTTGAAAAAAACATAGCTGGCTTATCAGGTATTTGAACAAATTCTCTATTAAAATTATAAATGCAACCTAATTACTAAATTACTCTTATGGGTTAGTTATGGTTGTATAAAATAGCAAGTGGAGCGCAATAATTTTTGTAGGATGGTGCTGTTTCAACCTTTTTGACTTGATAATATTCTTAGAGTTAGAGGCAATAATTTTTGTAGGATGGTGCTGTTTCAACCTTTATGAATCAATAATATTCCTAGATCTCATGAAACATGTTTGAAGGATGTTCACTTCTATTCATCTTGTAGGCTATGATTGTAGTGAGAAGAGACGCATTCCAGCCTGGTGTGACAGAATTTTATATCGTGACAGCCGAGCCACTTCAGGGACTGAATGTTCTTTGGGTTGCCCTGTTGTTTGCTCAGTATCGCTGTAAGTTATTCTTTGTTCAAGTATCTCACAGAAGGCACATACTGATAATAGAAAAAAGCTTATGACTTCATAATTCTGTTTGTCCAGGTATGATTCTTGCATGGAAGCAACAGACAGTGATCATAAACCTATAAAATGTGTGTTCAATTTGGATATTGCACATGTTGACAAACAAATAATGAGGCAGAACTATGGGGAGATTATGTGTTCAAACAAGAAACTACTGCACTTGCTTCAGGGACCTGAAGCTTTCCCTGAAGTAACTATTAGTAGTAGTAGCATCATTCTGCAAGACCAAGCACCTTCCATTGCGAAACTAACTAATAGAAGTACAAAAGAGATTGCTTGTTTTGAGGTCATTGGTCATGATATGCCTCTTGACAAGAGTGTAGGAGCATCTAATTCCTCTGGTTTACATTTTTCTGGCTTCCCTGCTTGGCTTAAGGTTAGTTGCTGGCTTGTTTGATCCTCTTTATGTTACAGTTCTTCCTTTTAAAAATGTTCTGATCATAGGATGGTACATGAACTTATTTTCACAAATGAAGTTTGCACATATTTAGGTAGACAGAAATGTAGAATGATAGAAAGTATAGGAGCTTCTATAAATTCTTCGCAAACAATCTGATAGAGTTAGATTTGATTAATGAAGATGGATGGCTTAAGTTAAAGTTCACTGAATGTCAGTCAGCCTGCAAACTTTACGCTTTCACAGTACACCTTACAATTTTTGTTTCATGAATGAAATGCTCCTTGATACTAGAAGATGCTTTTGCCTTATTACCACACGTTTAATTTCATTAATGTATTGTTTTTGACAACTGAAAGAACATATATTCAACACAGGTTTCTCCAGCGGTTGGTATAATTTCTCCGGGACAAACAGTAGACGTCACTATGCAGCCTGGAGATCTTTGTAATCAAGATTTTCTGACTGGAGCTTCATCGAATAGTTGTCCTGGAGCTAGCCAGGAAAGATTAGCAACTATTGGGGTGAGAATAACTGGAATATATTCCACAGTTGCTAAATGTTACAGAATACATGTACAACATCACATCAGCAGGACCACATTTTCTTCGAGAGGTTCTAATAGTGGTGCTGATCGTTTCTTTAGGTGAGCATAACTGTGAAGTTAGTTTAGTTTGTGTATTAGAGCACTTGGTGCAGATTAATTGATGTGGACTATGCTTGTGCCAGCTCCTTTGCCTAGTCATTTCATCAAAGTGTGCATAGATGTATGTTGTAACAAATATTCTTATTTGAAGAGAGATACAAAACAAAAGGCTTTTGTAACGAATATTCTTCTTTGAAGGGTGAGAAACACAAAAAGAAGCTTCCTTCTGTGTCAACATGGCACTGTATATTTGGGAAAGGAAATTAGGGTGTGTTTTGTTGCCTGTGTCATCTCATCCTGGATGCTTGCGGAATAACAAGGATACACGGAAGTATTTTGCGTTGGCTTTGCTAGAGGTGTTAGGGGATACGGTGTTCTCTCGCTCTTGCCGTGTTTATCAAGAACAGCAATTAATGTAAAACGAGAAGCAAAACTAAGAGATATACATGTAACAGCCAGAAGTATGCCGGTATCAGGTGTGGCATCTGAAAAAAGAAAATACTTGCATAGTTTTGCTTGCTTTGGAAGCATAATAGACCATGTACCATGCTACAGTAGGGCATCTACAAAGGAGATGGGAGCTAAGAGGGGCTAATAAAAGAGTGCCATGCTATTGGGTTCTTTTAATAGCCCTCTCCGATCAAAATAGGATAGCTCATGAACTTGCTCCATATGTTAGAAGAATGGGTCATTGTGCAATTTAAATTGCACAGGCACCTGATTTCATTGCAAATGTATATTCTGATGAGTGTACTCTTCTATTGAATGAGTAATATAGGTCTCCTTTGTTGGCCCAAAAAAAAAATAAAAAGAAAAAAGAAGAGAGAAAGAAATTCCCCCCGCGCCACCACCTGTCAGCCTCATTTTTTTCGTTTTTTTAAATTTTTTTTTTTTTGTGAGACTCAAATATTAGTGATACAAAAATTATAAAATTTTTATAGAATCAAGTTATTAAAAGAGTGATTATTATTTGATTTCTAGATTGATGTGGTATATTCTTTTCAAGATGATAAACTCAAGAGTTTACCACAACCAAAGATAGTCTTATTCGAGAATTCGAGACAAGATTCAGCTGAATTTGGTGGAATTTGTTTCTAAAAACACCCACCCTGCAGGAAAGCTGTATGAGGCTGTGAGCCTGTGAGCTAAAACCCTGGGTGAGACGACAATGTTTTAAAAAAAAAAAAAGAAAGGAGCAAGACGGAGACCATGCTCCGTTGCCTCTACGCGCAGCGGCGGTGGGCGCACCGGCGGGGCGGCTTCGTCACCGGCGGCCCCGGCTGGTCCCGGCCCCCCGCCTCGGCGGGCGCGAAGATGGGGAAGTCGGAGTGGTGGGCGGTGGACGGGGAGATGCACGAGATCGGGGAGGGCGTGCCGCACCGCGAGCGCTTTGCCATCCCCCGCGACAACCTCCCCAACCGCCGCCGCAAGCAGATGCGCGAGCAGTTCATGCGCCGCACCCGCCTCGTCCTCAAGGACTTGGTACAGCAACCTCCTTCCACTTCCTTCTCCTCCCAATTCCCCACGCTAAAAGTTGCTATTTTGTTGCTGTTGTACTAACTAGGGTATCGGAGTGAGGTGAATTGGGCCAGGAGCATGAAGTAGAAGTGGATTCTCCTTGGCTTAGCTAGGTGGCTTCTCCGTTTGGTTCTGCATGTTTGAGTTTGGATTGTAGAAGTGGGAGTTTCATGTTTCTGATGTTGGGGAAATCAATTGGGATCGACTGGAATTTGGAATTGGCTGGTGAAAGTCATGAGTGATGGATTTTATTATGGTTTGAATGGGAATGGATTCAGCTCCTTGGGGTGTTAAGAAATTGATTGGGATCGTTTATCATTTGTAAGGGATGAAATTGGAGAATTGGTATGTTTTTGATGAGTGGATTTGTGAATCCGAGATGGGAAAAATAGGTTTCTGAATGCTGGCAGATGGACTGAGAATGTTGTTGCATCGGTAGGATTTCACTTAAGGTGATTTTTAGCTTAAATTTCCGGTGTTGTGGTCCTTGCAGATATAGTTTATAAATAACTTGGAATGGGCATTGGAGCGGCTTGCTTAAATGTTTGAATATAGGGAATTATAATTGATTAGTTAGCTGGTGTTTTTACCTGTAGAATCATGGCATGCAGTTTTTTATGTGATTGTAAATCTTTTATTGGGTCAGAGTTCAATTAAGATCGTCATGTGGAGCAAAAAAATTCAGCATTTGGATCAACTCTGTTGGAGTCTATGATTCCTTTTGCTACCCTTGTTTCTCAGTTTTCATTAGTGGGGCAACTCAGCAATGCAACAGCATCAAATTCAGCATACATGAGCAATCAATATTTCAAGCCCGCCTCATCCTCAAGGGTTTAATTATGAGCATTCAGATCAACTACTTATTGGTAGTCCATCATTCTGTTTCTTTCTAACAGTGTGCAACTCAAAAGGGCAGCTTATACCTAGTTGGTTGACTTGTTTCTTTCCTGGATAACTGTACGGGAGCTCAATTAACTGATTAAGGAAAAGGAATTAATATGAAAAACAAACTGGCAAAAAAGCTTGCCTCAGTGACCTTTCATTGGTAAGGTATTTCATAAAAAAAATTATGGGAGAATTTGGGAACCTTTTTTTGTTGCATGCAAGATTTAGGATATGCTAACCAGATTTTTTGAGTTTGATTTGATCTTATATAACCCATGGTATATTAAAGTTCTAGGTTCTGACTGTATTTCGAATCTTACTTTGTATTCATATAATGAGGCTGACATCACAACTTTACAGGAACATGAAAATTGGTGCAAAAAGTATATGGAACTATATCAGGAACTGAGAGAAAACTGGGAAAGGTTGTACTGGGACGAAGGTTATTCAAAAAAGATTGCTGAAGATCATGCTAATTATGACTCTGCTGAAGATGATGATTTGGACTTCTCACCATATCGGTAGTAACTAAATCCAATCCTGAATATATGTATAGCCAGCGCCCTGCCCGCTCGCCTCCCCCCCTATTTTTTCAGAACATAAACCTGAGCCCATCTCTATAAATCTGAGTTCATTTGAACTGTAAGCTTATGGTGAATATCTGATAGAACAAAGGCTTTGGCATCTCATATTTAATATCAGAATATTGCAGCCTTTTTTGTCAAATTTATTTGATGTGTAGTAATATTGTTAACGAGTTACTCTTCTGAATGGATTGGATGAACAAGTTAGTTCCCGGTTGGATCCACATGCAATGAATTGGCTAATGCATTGGTTTGATTGCTGCAGGAGAAGGCACTCCCATGCAGAACCAAACAAGGTATGTTATCTCTGTAGTTCAAATTGTTATGCCTCACTTATCACTTTCTTAACGCAAAAAGGAATTGCATTTTGTATTGTGTATTGAATACACTAATGCTGTGGGCTTTTATACATTCTTGAAAAATTGTCTGCCGTATTTGGATAGTCATGTTGACAGAAATATTGGGCAATATAGATTTGCATCTTATTCCATTAAAATAGTAATCTATTTAAAGGTCTATTTTAAAGGTCCAAATATTTTTTGCTGCATCGACGCACGTCCTGATGTTGACACATGTAAGACACGGTGCGACACGCATCTGACACAGCTTTCCAGTGTTTTTGAGTGGCAGCTGTAGATGAGGGCAGCGTTGGCGGTGACGGCAGATGAGGTTGTTGTGAGGGCGAGGCCCGCAAGGAGGTGGCGAGGGTGAGGCCAGCAAAGCGATGGTGGGAGGTGGAGGCCGCAAGGATGAGGATCTGAGGACACTTTTTTAAGGTGGATTTGAGGAAGTTGGGTCAAAGTTATCAATTCCATTCCAATGATCATTTTGGTTTGGCTCTTGGAATGGAATGTTCCGGTATCGGACTATACCGACATACTGTTTCGTAATATAAAACATAATTAGGGAAAATTGGTTATTGGACACTCCAAATACTGTCAATTAGGGAAATAACATCTTAAAAATACTCCACGGTTGTAGGACACTGTAAAATAAATAAGATTAGCTTTAGAACATTATCGTCAATTTTGAGCCATTGGTTTGATGTTTGACATTTATGCCCTTGTGGTCGTGTCTCTTGTTGGTTAGGCATGTGTCTCTGTCGCACAGCAGCGCTACTTCACGTGCTTGTGGTCGTCAATTGTCCCTAGATTGCTGCCTTCGCCGCCAATCATCACACTAGATTCGTTGCCGCTGACCCGTCATCGCCGTTGCGCCTTTCCATTGCCACCAATTCGTTGCATTGCACTAGATCTGTTGGCAACGTTGCACCCATCCGTCGCCACAGATTCGTTGCTACCGTCACCGCTAATCCATGGATTCTAGATGCTCCAATGTCGACCTGCCATCATTGTCGTACTTGTCTATCACTGCCGATTCGTTACACTCGCACTAAATTTATCGCTGACATTGTGCCTATCCGCCACCACCGATCCACCCCATCAGATCCGTCGTCAGTTTGCTGCTAAGTTGTCACCGCCATTGCTAATTCGTCACTGTTGTGCCCGTCTATCGCCAACGACCCCTTGTAGTTGCAGGCCGCCACCGCGAGAAAGAGGTAGGGCAATAAATTGGAATTGTATTTTTGTTTAACACTTTATACACTTGTCAAAAGGTATTTTCTATTTTACATATGTCAAAGAGGGAGGGCAGTAAAGGGGTAGTTTTCTCTTTTTAGAAATGTCTCTCTCCAGCGGTCTAAAATCCAGCAAATTACTTAGCAGAAGTTAACAGAGCTTGATGATAGTGCCCTATGATTAAAATTGTTTGTTTTATAGTGTTCTACAACCGTGGACTATTTTTGAGATGCTATTTTTCAGATGGACTATCTTTGGAGTGTCTAATAGCTAATTCTTCCAAAAAATAAAGATAAAATGTATATATTTAATTATGTACAACCTAAAAATTTTGTGTGTTTCCATTTTTTTTATACACAAACAATTCCATCAAAATTTGGCTAATAAGCATAGTTTCAACCAATATTTCATAAGTTTCTTCAACTCATACTACATTGCTCAAATTTTAAACATTGGCCACTACAAATATAGCTCAGTACAATAAATCAAGTTTGGTTCCATATAACAACCGTACAGCCATACTCAAAACTGGATGCATATGGAACAAGATGTAAGATTCAATAGAAAAAGATGGTATCAATGTGAGATAGTGTTGGAATAACAGTGAGAAGTTAATAAAATGCATGAGAAAATTCCCGTTGGTGCTCCCATGCTGCCATGTTGTTTCCGATCTCGGTCGTCGAGAGCCCGTGCGGAGGTAAAGTTGTTGACTCGCGAGTTTCTGTTGTTGAGGTGGCCTGGTTTGTGTGGAGCCATGGAGTGGCGGAGGTATGAAAACACTCCTGTGTGGCTGCTACTTGGTTGGGGTAGGCAAGGAGCTAACTGGGTTATTGGGCCGATGGGCCAGTGGTGACCAATATCGTTGTTTATGGTCGGTACCGAAATCAGTGGAATGCACAATTTCGGCTGGAATAACCGGTATTGGCTGAAATGGCTGGAATGGGCTGGAATTTTAGCCAAAACGGAATGAAGCTTTTTCTATTCCATTATGCTTGACAGAATGGAACGGCTGGAATGGAATGGAATTGATAAGTATGGTTGGGATCCAAGAAAGAAAGGAACCGATGGGTAGGGGACAAGTTGCTGTGGGATGTTTCATTTTCTCTGTGTGAGATCTGCTGTGGCTAATTGGAGGGATATGGGATCTTTGTGGCAGAGAGAACCATTGGAGGTGGCTTCAGAGGTGTTTCTCTTAGCCACAAATGTAGTTTTAACAACTTAAAATATTTTTAAGAATAACATATATTTATATTAGACGCGTCCTTGAATCCTATTTTTTGGAAAATGCCGAGTCAGACACCCGTGTCCACATCGGATTCCGACACCCGCATCCATGTCCAGGTGACACTGCTAATGATCAGATTTCTGCAGTATTTGACAATTTTGTATCGAAAGAACTAAAAACCCGTGCCTATGTTTATAAGGCTAAACCCAAGTAGATATTTCATTTGGATCTTACAGTGCACTCAGTTAGCCATAACTAGGGTTGCTGCCAGAACTGTCTATTTTTTGGGCAGATCCAATCAGCTAAATGAATGGTGGGACTCATTGGAGTGGAAACTGGTTGGTTTCCCAAGCCTTTCTTGAGCAGTGTTCAAGAATATCATTGGAAATATTCTGGTCTGCTTGGCAACCAGCTGATCTGGTTTACAAGGGAATCTTGGACCTGACTTACACAAACTAGCCTGCTGTACATCGTTTTGTGTTAGTTTATTGGTAGAATTACCCAGTTAGGAAATTAGGTTGTTGAAACTTCTGATAACTCTAGGAATGTATGTCAATGCTTTAATGGGCTACAAGCAATGCTGATAATAGGCATTTTGAAAGACAGATTTGCAGAGACAGTTGTTGGGTGTAATGGGGATGTAAAGCTGTACACAGTATGTCCATTCTTGTGACATTTGTAGCATCTACCTGAACTTCAATCTTCAATTCAATGACAATTCTTTGAATTTATTTTGTTGCTTTAGCAGTCAGATTTGGCAATAATGCTTAATTGACTAGTAAGTCAATCTGTGCTGAACTTGCAATTATCATAGATTTTGTCAATAATCACGTTGCACTGCAGGACCTTGGTATTGGGGCAAGCAAACAAAGTGAAACATGGGAAAGGGTTACTCAAATTCGCGACAAGTTTGAATATGATAGAGAAAGGAGAATTAGAGAACGAGGTAAGCTTTATGGCTATACACTTAATATTTGTTTTTGTCTTCTTATTATTGTTTATGTTCAAGATGATGTACAACTAAATGATATTAGGCACTTTCAGAATTGCTATTAGAGTAAATGAGGTGTAGTCTGGTGTGCACATAGCTTCCAAATTCCAATACTGACCCACATCATCAATTTCTGTGGGATTTTATATCGTCATCTAACAGCCATATGGCATGACCATAGTTACTTGAAACACAGTACGTCCAGGTACATGATCGCGGGTCGCAGGTGGCTGTGAATGCGGTTCGAAGGGAAGTAGGGTTCTTCGTAGGGATGGCAACGGGGTGGGTAATACCCATCCTCTGCGGGTACTCGAACCCGCAGGGGCGGGTATGGGAAAAAATCAATATCCGCGGGTATTTTAGGACCGGGTAAATGAAATCAATACCCGAACTTGAAAACCCGCCCCCTATTGTCAATCCGTTACCCGCTGCCCGCAGTACAAAAACCAAAGTGACCTGAAAACACGAAAACTCTAGATCTATTCTCCATTTCTCCTCCGGTCCTCCTTCCTTCGCCGCTCCGCGCCCCGCACTGCCCGCACTGCCCTCGTCGCCCTCGCCTCCCTTGCCGCCCTTGTCGCCCTCGCCTCCCTCGCCGCCCGTGCCGCCCTCGCCTCCCTCGTCGACCCCATCGTCGTCCCCTTCGACCCTCGCCGGCCCTCGTCGACCCCTTCGACCGTCGCCGGCCCCCTCGTCAACCCCTTCAGGTATCGGGGCCCCCGACAGGAGTGGGGGCGGGGGTAGGGCGCGGGTATCACCCGCAGGGCAGGCGGGGCAGGGGTGGGGACGGGAACTATACCCTCGCCCCGAACCTGCCTCGTGGCCATCCGTAGTTCTTTAGGACGTTAGTTTGGAACGTGGAATGCGATCCCAATAAATCCCGATCTATTATTGGGTTAATTTCCCAGTTAAAAAATTAGTTGATGTTAAGCACACTCTAAATATTTATTCTTTAAAGAAAAGACCACAACAACTTTCCTTAAATTTAGGGACATAAAATCATCTCTCTCCTCCCCCAAAAGGCCTCAAAGCAACTCTTCTACACTTCCATGGTTCCACCTCTTCTCTTGATAGCCTGACCTCCCGAAGCTCCTCCCCACCAAATCCTCGCCCTGCAAGGCTCAGCGGTGGCTTGGATCTGCAAGGCTACATGGCTCAACGACGGGTGCAAGCAAGGCCTCGATGTTGTTGGATCTGGTGACAATGACGACCATGATGATGGTGTGTGATGACAACGAGCATAGAGGCTTGTTACTCCTCTTAACCTCTCTTTTCTTCCTCTCCTCTCCCTCGTCCTCTCCACCCCACAATTCCTCTCCACGATTTGGCGATTTGGCAACGATCCGACGGTGATCCTGATCCACTATCTAGGTTGTTGGTCGCGGGGGTCCTCGTTGACCCTGGTAACTATGGGCATGACTATACACAATGGAGTTTTTGTTTTGTTATGGATAGACCTAGTCAAATTAAATTATGATCGATATCTTCATAAATTATGATTTATCTCTTTCTGTTAAGATAAGATTAGTATTAGATTCAGTTTGATTTGATCTCTTATAAGGTTAGCTATTATCTCTTTCTATTCACATATGATTATTTTAGATTTAGTTTGTTTAGATTACAATTGTTAGGTTATATATTACCTATTACTGGCTATTGTTAGGGACAAGCAAAGAAATAAAAAAGTCAATCTTCTACCCTGTTTTTTCTCTCTTGCTAATCAATCTAGGCACACAACATGTTCACAGTCCAGTGAAATGCATATTTCGAAGTCAGAGACCATACATGCTTATGCATATTTTGAAGTCAGAGTCCATACAAACTTCAGCATGATTCAAGTTTGTTTGGTTTTTTTCCCCAGCTTTAAGTGTTCTGCATATGATTCATTTACTTTTTTCATCTAATATATCCCCTGTTTTATTGTAGCATTTGCTCCCATGAACACGGATAGCAATTTTGGTCAGCATGATTCAAGTTTTGGCCCCAGGAACATGGAAAACAATTTCAACTCACAGCAATCAAATTTCAGAAATCAACTTGACCCAAATTCCCAATATAATTTAAGTTTCAGAAATCCCCGTGGTTCAAATTTCTGTAATAACTCAAGTTTCAGAAACCACCCTGATCCATATTTCCGAAACGTACGTGGTTCCAGGAATCAGCAGTTTGATGACGACAAATTTGACACATGATCTTAGTGAGACCAAAGTGGCTGATGATTTGTTGGCAACTTAAAGCTTGCTGATTTTGTAGCTTCTTGTTGCCAGAGAAAATCAAATGTATTTCTGCTCAATCCTATAGTATGATTTAATTTTGTTTAGTTAAAAAAAGATAGTAATAGGAACAGTCTGCTGCCTGGCTGGCTATCTTTTCTGATAGGGCAGAATGGCTACGTACCATGTAACGTTTCCATGCTCTGTTATAAAATTTCTTCCTTTTCTCTTGTTTATTCCAAATGCATCAGTTTTTCCCTGATTAAAACAGTGTTTCGGAAGTGTATGAACTGGTTGAAAATGTAGGTATCTGGTCCTGGACAATTTTGTGTTCACAGGAAGTGTTATATTAAGGTACCATCTGAGATTAAGTGGTGGATATAATAAAGAATCGGAGAGGAGGCATGATTGGAAGGTCATTAAACTTGTCCATCTTGTAAAGGTAGTTGTGATGCGAACATGGCACAAATCAATCCATTCAAAACAATAATAGTAACAGAGGTGCAAATATAGAAAGAATAATGGATGAAACTCTTTATACATTGTTTTATATAGACATCAGTTAGGGTTGCCTTAAAGACATTTTCGGTAATGTCTATATGGAGATAATTGTCCTTTATTGTCATGGTATAAAATATATCACCGGTAGGTTTCACGGGAAGACTTGAGACGGGAACGACGGTGCGAACTGACCGAGTGACCGGTCACTTCCCACTGGGCAACACAACAATTGACACGGTGATTTTTATACAGGTTTGGGTCCCGGTGGGGGCCCTAGTCCTGTCGGCACCCTCCAGATGTAAGTCCGCGGAGGAGGTTTTCTCTCGGGGAGAGAAGTCTCCGAGGGAGTCTATTGTTTGAGTGTAAAAAATGACTTCAGCCAGATCCCTTACAAATGAGATATAAGGGGGTATATATAGGTTCCAAAACATGCAAAAAGACTAAAAAGTCCTAACTACGGTCGTTGGATCGAGGGGTATTGACACTATTTCACCGGCCGAAGGGTTTGGATGCTTGACAAGTGTCCTCGCTAGTTCCCGAGGTGCTCTTGCTGTAACCCGCACAAGAGACCTCCGTGACTTTTCCTGAGGGACCTCCGGGATTTTCCCCTATGGACCTTCAGGACTTTCCCCGGTAGGAGCCCGGGATTTGATACGATCTTCTACGGGAGACCTCCGTGGCTTTTCCCGGGAGGCCTCCGTGATATCTCACCGGAGGCGTCCGGGGTTTGCCACAGGAGGCGCCCGGGGCTTGGAGAGATGCCCGTGGTCTTCTACAAGGGACCACGGCTCCTCTGGGGAGGCTTTCGGGACTTTGCTCGGTAGCCCTTCGGGGTTTTCCACGGAAGGCCTCCGGGAATTTGCTTGGTAGCCCTCCGGGGTTTTGCCCGGTGGCCCTCCGGGGTTTTACCCGGTAGCCCTCCGGGGTTTTGTCTGGTAGCCCTCTGGGGTTTTCCATGAAAGGCCTCTGAGACTTTTCCCGGGAAGCGTCTTGGATTTTCCTCCAACAGCAGTCCCCAAGATCCCCAGGGACACATGGTGCCCCCGGAGGGTATGCGTAGAACTTGGCCCCGGGCGACGCTTCGCCTTTCGGGACACTCTTTGAACCATGCGCGACGCTTCGGCTCTCGAGCTATTTACCCGCACAAGCCCTCGATTCGTGCGCGCGTCGTACGACGTCTCGATCCTCGCGTGGCCCTTCGATATCCATGCAACAGTTTGAATTGATGGCCTAGATGGATCCGGGGACACGTGGCGTCCATCCGAGGGTCCCTCCGTCGCTTATAAATTGTGGTGGGGGGGGGGGGGGGGGGGGGGCCTCGGCCTGGACACTCATTTTTTCTAACTCCAGAAACTCGCTCTCCCGGAAGTGCACTTTTGCTCTCCTAGAAGCTTGATTTCCCGATAGTTTCGTCTTCCCCGGCAGCACATTTCTGTCGACGATTCGGACTCGGGGTCTTTAGTCGAATTTATGCAGAATTTTGTGAGTTGTGAGGCCTTTCAGGGTGTCCCTCCGGGAAGGGATGATGAGCAATGTCAGTTGGGCACAGAGAGATTTATAGGGCCCTCGATGGTAGGAGTAATAGTCCTACGTCGTGTTGTGATTTTACTATGTATGAAAAAAAGGTTACACAATTGTAGAAAAGATCATCACAGGCGAAGATCTTTTCTGTGTGATTGTCTAAAACACGACTAAACTAGCCTATGAAAGCTTGTGGTCTTCTTGTGTCGGATCTCTGGGATCTGTTCGATCTCTCCGATCTATTGGATTCGTCCTATCCTTGTACATCCGCTCACCCTTTTATACTGGTCGAAAGGGCGCCAATGCACAATGGTTTTGAACGGTTGCTTGGGTGCAGTTTTGATAACCGCACTTAACTTCCACACATACTTAACACGTGCAATTAAGGGATAACCGCACAAGTCAACCTCCTGGCAGTTGTCTTCATATGTGGAAGGATCTTCGTGATTCTCAGGATATGCCTGTTGTAGAGCTTAAGCAACCCTGAGTCATCCTGGTCGAGAGTAATTAACGACCCTCTGACCGCGCACTGTCTGTGGCCTCCTGACCGCGCATTGTCTGTGGCCTCATGATCGCGCAAAGCCTGCGACCATGTGTCCGCGCTTCTCAGGTCGTCTGAGATCATAGCAACGGACCTCCGGACACTTGTCTGGTTCTAATCCGTCTTGAACCAGATGTGCATTACTCCGAACTAACTCGGGTAACAATCCTCGTCAGCTAGCCCCCAAATTTGAAGAAAATGAAGAGACATATTTACTTCAAATTTTAATCCTGCATCGGATAAGTGACCCAACGCTTCAACTTTTCCACTTAGTGGCGCACTAAGTGTGGCGGTTTATTTCCCGAGACGGGTTCTGGGTTGTTTTTAACATGTAATGATAGCGCCGATGGATTGTTTTTTAACCAAAGATAAAACTGTAAATACATTTTAAGAACTTGAGGCACTCGCGAAAAATGAACCGTCACCTTTGGATGCTATAAATACCGGAGCCTCTTAGCCCTAAAACTTCACAAGTTCTTTCTCGGCTAAGTCCTTTCCAAAGCTATCTTTCCTTTTCTTCTGTTTTCACCTCAATGGCAGATCAAGACTCCAAGAACATCATTGAGATTGAAAGTGATGAACAGGAAGTGATACCCGAACTTGACCAGGACTTCCAGAAGGTTAGTCTTTTCTGGAACTTTTGGTTCAAGTTGCTGCCTTATATTCTGATCATTTCCAAAATGCTTTTTGGAAATTCACAGGTGACCGAAGAGCTGGTTCCTCCAGGGAAGAAACCCAAGGTTGACGAGGGATCCTCCAACGGTGTTGCAGCTACAGGTGCAAAGGTTAGGGATGCATCATTGCTCTCTCTTCCCTTGGCTCCTATAATCCTTCCTGTGCATGCTACCCCACAAGTTAGAACATCGTTTTTGGGGATCCATAGAGGAACCCCTACATTGTCGCGAGCAGACAATGTAGCTGCTCTTGATCAGGCTTCACAGGATGATCCGCCTTCTGGTGGGAATGTTGCACTTTCGCGACCAGGTGGTCCTCGACTTTCGTCGAGTGACCCGTTTTTTGGAGGAAGTTCTGCATCTCCTCATTTGTCTCCAATGCGAGGATTGGTAATTATCTCTATTCCCTCTATGAGTCGTTTCATCCTCGAAGCTAACTCATGCGAATGCAGGAGACCAAAATTGCCGGAGCCCCTAGCGACCAGCCTGCCAACTTTCAAGTTCTTGGCAAGGGCGCATCCTTCGAGCGAACCCTTCAAGAAGAAAAAGAGGCGCTGGAGGAGCACTCTGAGGAGATGTCCTCAGCCATTCTACATCTGGTAGAATGTCTTGACAACTCCCACGAAGAGGCGCACCAACTCCGCTTGGAGAGGGACTACGCTCGGCAGCAGCGAGAACTCTCCGATACGATCAGGAGTGGTAGTGCCTCTTTGCTCCGAGATGACGTAGATAGACTTAGAGTAGTTGCTAGTTCTCTTGGGGCGATCAGTGTAGATCCTTCTGACGCCAATATATCCTTAGGAGAACTTTGTAAACTTCTCTCGGATCAGGTCGATGCTCTGGTCGTCTGTATCCCTTTTGTATGTAAGGATTGCCAGAAATAAAAATTTCTTTACCTTGCACACTTTGATTTCTCAAGAAGGATTATGTAAAACTTATAATCCCAAGTTAAAGCTCTTCGCAATCTCTGTGCGAGAACATGGTCACAAAAAATGCCTTTGCGACCATACACACAGGTAAATCCGAAGTAACAAGTCTTTCGATCAAAAACGCATTAATGTGTTATATCGCGACCAATACTGGTATTGCGATCAGAACTGAAACCGCGATCAGAATCGAAGCCGCGATCAGAACTGAAGCCGCGATCAAAACATAATGCCTTAATCGAATGATAATCGTATACGTTGCGATTACCTACTTGCAGCGATCACAGAATGGCATTGCGATCATCATACAAATCTTGAGACGATCACAGAACTGCATTGTGATCAAGGGTTGTCTCAGGCACCCATTATGGGAAATTAATAAAGTATTCGACGAAGGGTTGTCTCGGGCATATAAAAGGAGAAGGTAGCTTCCTGAGGAAGATTCACAAGCCAAAACCCTTCATTTGCCTTAGAGTTTCTCGCCGCTCAAAACGCTCTTTTGCATTCCTCATCTCTGTCGCCTCCAAAGTCACCACCTTTCTTCCCAATCCTTCGCAAGAAATGGCATCTTGGAGCCGATCCGTCCACCACACAGAAGAAAGCCTGGTGGCACTTGAGAAGGAAGAGATTCTCCCTCCGCGGCTGCTGATCAACTGGCGGCCAGCGGAGAAAGACCAAGAAACCTCAATCGTCCAAGAGGGCGAATTGGTGATCTTTGAGGAGTATCTGCGCTGCGGGTTCCGATTCCCAGAGAGCCAGTTCTTGAAGGGAATCTTGGAGCATTATGGGTTGGAGTTAGTAAATCTCCACCCAAATGCTGTTCTTATCTTGGCGATCTTCCAGCACCTTTGCGAAGCTTTCGTCGGAGTGCTTCCAAGAGTTGAGCTTTTCCGACGCTTTTATTTCTCGGTATGGTCGAAGAGTGCCAATGCCGCCGGGTGCATCTACTTCCGAATAAGGGAGAAGAAAGAGTACCCCTTCCCGCCCCTCCGGGACTCTGTACACGGGTGGTACTAGAAATGATTCTACTGCACCCCTCCGTCGGAGAGCGGACTATGGTTTGCGAACTCTCGACCGGCGAAGGCCAGTGAGTTGGACTCCCTTCCTGCTCTGAGCGCAGAGCAGAAGAAACAAGCCCAAGCCATTCTTCACTTAGTCCAGCAAGGCTTGACTGCACGCGACATCATACGCGACTTTGTGAAGAATCGGATAAGCCCCCTGTGTGAAAGGGCTCATCCAGCTTGGGAAATCCAGTCCATGACAGATAGTACCCTGGACTACAATAATGGTATGTCCTTTAATCAACAAAACATACATTTTTATTGAACAAAAAATGTTGTATTTGTTAACATGCTTGTTTGTGACACAGCTCTTTCTTTGTCCGAGATCGAAAAACGGATAAACTACCTCCTTCGGGCGTACAACGCCACTGTGGAGGGAGCTAAGGGATCGCCTTGCCCCCAGAGCCTAATCAACGCCAGCGACGATCTCAAACAGGAGCGCCGAAAGGTATGACCTTTCCTAACAAGCTCTGTTGTAAACCATCCACTTGTCCTGTATCACCAAGAGCATTTGGAATGATACAGCTTCTGGGGAAGTTTGTTGAGGCGACGCATCCAAGCGAGGACATTGGTCCCTCGGAGAGACCAGCTGCGAAGAGGGTGAGGAGGACCCCTTCGAAGCGCGTAGCGAAGGAGTCCATTCCCAAAAAACCTAAGAAGATTTTGGGAGAGGCTTCTTCGCAGAAGAAAACCCCTACCGAGAAAAAGACTGCGGTAAGATATTCAGTACCCCCTGTAACCCCAGGTACGAGTAGAAATTACTTCTTCGTCGTACAGGGTGAAGGGAGCGAGGACGGGGAGGATGACATTCCTCTAGTTTGCCGCAAGAGGAAGGCGATCGACCTTTTGGGAACAAGCATCCCAGAGAGGTCGACTTCCCCTCAAACCGGCGAGGTCCTGTCTCTGACCGCAGGGACAGAGACGGCTACAATGGGCCCCGTGACCATTGATAATCCTGCGGTTACGGGTGAAACCCTGGTGCCTAAAGCTTATGAAGTCTCAGGACTTACAACACCTCCCCTTCTGATAGAAGGGGCGATCGTGGTAAGATTTCTCACAATCCTGAATGTTTTCATTCATCTGTGCACATCTATTGAGTTATGTTCATACAGGAAGAGGAAGACGACATTCCTCTTATTCGCCGTAGAAGGACTCTTGCCAGTCCTGGGGCGGTAAGTACTCTACTCCTGACGACAGGGGTGGAGATGACTGAACAGGATCCCGTGAACACTACCGATCTCATGGTCGCGGACGAAGTTCCAGTGCCTGCGGTCCATGAGGTTACTCCGGTAAGGACCCTTACAGTCTTGGTTTCCATCATTCCTCAGGTGTGTTCTTATAGATTTGCATGCACACAGGGAGAAAAGGACAAGGTCCTATTCAGGAAAAGGAAGACCAGGACAGATGACGACTGTCCTCTTTTTCCTGGGGAACCATCCTCGAAATCCCATAAATGGACAGGGTTTCGAGTAAGGTAAGAATCTCTCCCGTTTGGATAGGGTTAGATCGAAACGATCAACTGAAGACATTCTGACCGATGATTCTATTGTTTGCTTAGGCGCAGAGATGCAGCACCCAGCGCCCCAGTGACCTCTATAGGTGTTGATGTTTCTCCTGCTACGGAAGTCACGAGCGAGCAAAGTCCCATCCCCAATGCCAAGGAAGTTCTTTGTGCCATTGTAGAGGGGATGGCTATAGAAGTCCAATCGCAGAGATTGGAATCTGTAACCCCAGCCATGGAGGAGGCTCAGCATGCAAATTCATCTGTCGCTCCAGCTGGGGATAAGGCGAATCAGAAAGCGGCTCGTTCAGCGAGTCTGTTGAGGTATGCGGAACACCTCATGTAATTTTTAATTTCGCATTAGCATAGGAATACCCAGGTTCCGAAACTGATCTCCTTCCATATCATAGGAACTGACTCGTGTGGCGACCAGGTCGATAGTTGTAGCGAAGCGTATCGAGGTCACCCAACAAGAAGCGAGTCGCCTGCAGCGGTAAGGAAGATGTTTCCTCATCTGCCTGAATTTTAGTCCTATTTTAATAATTGTCTCCTTTGTCATAGAGAAAACGCCTCTATGATCAAGAGCCTCGCTGATCGGGAAAGCTAGGAGATCAGGGCAGTTGCCAAGATCTCCTGCTTGGAGAAAGAACTCCAACAACTACGGTCGCAGCTCTCCTGTAAGTGCACTTCCGACCAGAATGAATTGACTTGTTATGCGAATTGTTTGTGATGGCCTCTTATTACAGCGCGAGATGACCAAATAAGCCAGCTCTGCCAAGAGAAGAAGGATCTCCAGGCGACCATTGAGTTGCAAAACTCGAAAGTTGACTCTGTCTGCAAGGAGAACAAGGGCTTGAATGCGTCACTCTCAGCCTGCAGTAGTGTTCAACAAGACATCTTCGAAAAACTGAAGATGGTGGCCGGTTTGCTAAAAGCTGATGTGGTCGAAACCGAGAAGGCCGACCTTAGCCTTAGCGACTGGACCACACTGGTCACGACCCAAGCTGAGTCACTCCTCGAGTATCTTCCTGAAGATACAAGGTGTCAAACAGAGGCGATAAAGACAAAAGTGCAATCCGCAGCCTCCGCCATTCTCTGCAGACTTCGTCTTCACCATGGTCCAGATCTTGATCTAAATCCAGTGGTGGGAGAAGCAGAGGTCGAGAGTGAAGATCAACTTGCGGTCTTAATGGAGGAAGTCAAGCCTTTAGTTGAAAATCTCTTGACTGAACTTGGCTTACTGTAAATTTTGTACTTGTACAGATATAACTATACAATGCATATGTATGCTTTATTTTTTGTAAGAAAAACACTTCTTTTTGTTTCATGTTAAGACCATATTCCCCTAGCCCCCTCTTGTGATTATATATACTGAAGACTTAGTATTATAAGCACAGGAAAAATATGGGTGTAACGACGACCAGGAATACCTAGAGAGTACTGTGTCTTTAGGTATTATCGTCCGACCAGACCGATAATCATGTTTGGTACAACACCTGATCTTATTGCAAATCGGCAGCCACTCTAATGATCAAGGACATGCCAGCAAGCCCCGTGTGCGTTGAGAAACGGCTTATTGAGGGTTGTCTTTTCTGGAAGTGATCACGAGATCGGCCAGTGAATCCGGTCGAGGTATTATAGTGACACAATTATCGGCGACCAGCCCCCGAGCCAGACTAGTAACATATGGCCAAAAGGAATAATTATCACATGAAACAACTAAAAATACTGATTTTGTTAAATCATGCTAATTGAAAAGAAAAAGGGTTGGGAAACTTACACGTAGAACTTGCGCAGTTGATCGATGTTCCATGTATTGGATAAGATTCGATCATCCTCCATTGCTAACCGAGCCGATCCTGGTCGCGGCACTGAGACAACAGTGTAGGGACCTTCCCATTGAGGGAAAAATTTATTGCGATTAGATTGGTTTTGTATTTTACGTAAAACCAGATCACCCACGTGAAGGCTACGTGGTCGCACCCTTTTGTTATGGTATTTGCGTAAAGTTTGCAAATACACCGCGGACTTGACCAAAGCTCGATCACGCTTTTCTTCTAGGAGAATTAGATCTTGTAATCGTTGTTCGCTCTGATCAACTTGTTTGAACTAATCTGTTCGGACAGAACCAATATTAATTTCCATGGGTAACACAGCCTCAGCTCTGTATACTAGATGGAAAGGTGTCTCACCGGTGGCTCGACTAGAAGTAGTGCGTAGTGCCCACAGAACGGTATAGAGCTCATCTACCCAAACCACCGAGCGTGTCTTAAGGCGATCAAAAACAGGCTTTTTGATGCCCTGTAATATTTGCTCGTTGGCACGTTCAACAGCACCATTGCTCTGCGGATGAGCTACAGAGGCGAAGCACACCTTGGTTCCAATATTGTCGCAATGGTCCAGGAAGAGACCACTAGCGAATTGGGAACCATTATCAGTAATGAGACAATTTGGAACACCGAATCAACTCACAATGTTCTTATGAAAGAACTTTTGTGCAGCAGCAGAAGTGACATTGCGTACTGGTTCAGCCTCAATCCACTTTGTAAACGTGTCAATGGCTATGAACAAGAACTTGTATCCATTGACCGCTTGTGGCATACGACCAACAATATCCATCCCCCAAACTGCGAAAGGGCCATGATAGAGGGATAATTTGTAGAGCGTAGGTAGGCTGATGGACCTGTCTCGCATGAAATTGACACTGATGACATGTCTTGACCATATTTTTGACATCATCAAGTGCCGAGGGCCAGTAAAATCCTTGTCGAAAAACCTTCCCGACCAGTGTTTGGAATGACGCGTGCGCACCGCATACACCGTCATGAATTTCTTTCAAGAGGGATTTGCCTTCCTCTTGGGACACATAGCGCATGAATACTCCTTGAGTACCTTTTCTATACAAAACTCCTTCTATAAGTTTGTATAGACGCGCTTTTCAAACTAACCGATCACTCGGTTTTGTCCTCGGGCAAGGTCCCGTGTTCGAGATAGACCTCAATGGATGGGTCCAATCTCGTTCTTGTCTAAGGTTGGTAACGCAGACTGTTACCGGATCATCCTCGGCCGTAGTCATGATCGAGGGATGTTCCAAGTGTTCGACGAACACTCCTGCCGGGGCGGATGTGCGTGAGGATTCAATTTTGGATAATTGGTCTGCGAGAATGTTGTCTTTTCGTGGGATTTATTGGACTTCGAAATGACTAAAGTGTTTTTCCAATCTCCTCACTTCCCCCAGGTAATGAGCCATTGTCTCATCGGAGGTGCTGTACTCCTTGTTTACTTGGTTTACAACCAGATGTGAGTCTCCCCTCACCACTAATCGACGGACTCCGAGGAATTTTGCTGCCCGAAGCCCTGCAATAAGACCTTCATACTCTGCTGCGTTGTTGGTCGCAATAAAGTGTAGTTGAATGACATACTTCAGTTGGTCGCCCTGAGGCGTGACTAAGACCACTCCAGCCCCCGAGTGTTGAAAACTATGAGAGCCATCAAAATACATTGTCCAGTGATCGGGGCATTCCAAATCTTCAGATCCCTGCACGGGCGGTTCAGGATTAGTCTATTCGACAACGAAGTCGGCCAGGACCTGAGACTTGACCGCGGTGCGAGGCGTGAAATGGATGTCGAACGCTCCGAGTTCCACAGCCTACTTTGCGATCCGACCAAATTTCTTTGGATTCCGGACAATGTCCCCCAAAGGGAAAGATGAAGGCATTGTGATCTTATGTGCTTGGAAGTAATGTCGTAGCTTATGGGAAGCCATCAGTAATGCGTAAAGTATTTTCTGGACCTCAGGGTATCGCTCCTTAGGACCATGAAGTACTTCGCTTACGTAGTAGACGGGTTTGTGCACACCTTCTCTTTCTATGATCAAGACAGTGCTGACCGCGTAAGGTGTGGCCGCCAAGTAAAGGAGTAATGGTTCCTCTTTATTAGGAGAAACCAAGACCGGCGGACTGGACAAATATGCTTTAACCTCCTGAAATGCTTTCTCGGTCTTATCGGACCAAGTAAAATTATGGTGTTTGCGGAAAGATTTGAAGAAAGGTAGTCCACTTTCGCCTAGTCGCGATATGAACCGGCTCAATGCCGCCATGCGACCTGCTAGGCGTTGAACATCTTTGATGGTCGAGGGATACCTCATTTGTTTGATAGCCCTGATTTTTTCAGGATTAACCTCGATTCCTCTGGAACAAACAAGAAAACCAAGAAGTTTTCTGGACGAAACCCCGAAAGAACATTTCTCCGGGTTCAACTTTATTCCAAATCGATTCAAATTACAGAAGGTTTTAGCGAGATTGTCCAAATGAGACAAACTTTTTAAACTTTTTACAACCAGGTCGTCTACATAAGCTTCAAGATTACGCCCCATCTGGGAAAGAAAGGTCTTTTGCATCAAGCACTGGTACGTGGAACCAGCGTTCTTGAGACCAAACGGCATTCTGACTTAGTAGTAGGTGCCGAATGGTGTGATGAAGGCAGTCTTCTCTTCATCTTCTTCTGCCATGCTAATTTGATGATATCTTGAATAAGCGTCCAGGAAACTCATCAGTTAGCAGTCCGCAGTTGAATCGACCAGCTGCTCGATGTGGGGAAGGGGAAAATCATCCTTTGGACAGGCACATTTAGGCTGGTGTAGTCGACGCACATGCGCCAGTTGCCATTTGACTTGCGGACCATGACCAGATTTGCAAGCCATTCCGGATGATCGACTTCGCGAATAAATCCGGCCTTTAGGAGCTTATCGAACTCCACTCGGATGGCTTCCTGCCGATCAACAGTAAAATGCCTGAGCTTCTGCTTTATTGGTCGCTGTCCAGGTCGAATTACTAACCTGTGCTCAATTACCTCCCTTGGGACACCGGGCATGTCGGATGGTTTCCACGCAAACACATCTGCATTAGCTTGGAGGAAAGTAACGAGCTCGAGTTCCTATTTGTCGTCCAGGCCTGATCCAACCCAAATTGTCCTGGATGGATCAACTGGGTACAACGGAACCATTTTTAATGTTTCATCTGGTCGAGGAGCAGCCTTGATCGTATCAGTAGACATTGTGGCAATCTGGGCTTCTCGGAGGGGAAGCTGATCTACCATCTCCAGTGATAACCGATCACATGTCAATGCCACGTTGCGATTGCCTCAGACCGAAATAACACCCTTGGGGCCAGGCAACTTGCCGCACTGGTAAGTGTAGTGCGTAGCCATCATGAATTTAGCGAGAGTTGGCCTGCCAAAGATTGCGTTATAAGCCGAATCACAATCAATTACATCAAAAGTAACCAATTCTGTTCGGAAGTTATCAGGTTCACCCAGCGTGACTGGGAGGACCACCTGTCCCAATGGCATCATAGAGGGACCAAGAATTATCCCATAAAACGGATGAATTATGGGTTTGATTTTCGAACGAGGGATTTGCATCTCGTCCAGTGCCTTGACCAATAAAATGTGCAAGGAAGTACCTCCGTCGATCAGGACTCTTTCGACTCTCGCATTGTTGATAATTGGGGTTATGACCAAAGGTAGCCTCAATGGTCAAGTAAGCCCCACAGGGCAATCAGAGCGATCAAACGTCAAAGGAGTATCCGACCAACGGGGGTATTGAGGTTCACCAAGGGGAGTCTCCGCTTGGTTCACCTCTCGGTAAAAAGCTTTTAATTGCCGTTTAGAAACAAAAGAGGAGGAACCTCTCAAAATAACATTGACATGATTACGAGGTACCTGATAGGACATCTCTTCATCCCCGCTGGCGACTCTTAGCCCTCAAGTCTGTTCTTTTGGTGGCAAGGTCGGCATAGGTCCGATCCCCTGGTAGAAGTCATCCAACTGCTTCAACCAACTCCGGCAATTCTTGAGGTCGTGACCTATAGAGTTGTGGAGTGGACACCATCTCTTGCCTTCCTGCGGGTTAGTCAACTTCTCTGGCTGGTCGGCACTACGACCACAGAAGCAGTTTTATTTTTAAACGAAGGTTTGTTACCTTTGGTCGATGGAGGTTTATCTGCCACCGCGACCTCTCGGTACTGTCCAGTTCGACTCCTTTTCGATTTCTTCGACTTCCCGCTTGATGAAGATTCCGACTTCTTGTTCGAATCTTCTCTCTTTATGTCCTTGAGACCTGGTTGAGGCGGTAAGTTTCCTTTGTGCACCATCCGATTCCACTCGACAGCCTCGGCCGCGTTGGAATATTGATCAACCATATGAAAGAGATCGGCTACTGATCAAGGGGGGGGGGGGGTTGGATGAGTAAGTCCTCAGTAAACCTCCGATATCGAATGGCATGTTTAAACGCCCTGATAACGGAATTATCAGATATGTTCGGGATGGTATTCCTCACCCCGACGAATCTCTTGACAAACTGACGAAGAGTTTCGGTCGATGTTTGTCATAGTCGATGGAGGTCGTCTTCTTTTCCCCACTTTTGATAACACTTCTGGAAATTGTTGAGGATGGCATCGCACAGCATTTCTCAGTTATATATCGAACCCTCGGGTTGATTGAACAGCCAGGTTCTTGCTGGTCCCTCGAGGATTGTAGGTAAATAGTTGGCCATGACCCGGTCATTGCCACCTGCTGCCTGAATAGCAATGATATAAATTTGAAGGAACTTCGATGGATTCTGAGTTCCGTCAAATCTTTCTATGGCCCCCGGTTTGAACTTATCTGGCCAAACGACTGCACGAAGGCCGGGCGAGAAAGCTTTACAACCAACATATGGACCATGGATGGATCTGCGACTCTCGACTTGATCTCGGGCGACCTCACGCGAAGGAGAGGCCACGCGTGGTCCTAGGCGAGAGTGGACAGGAATATGTTCCCGATCACGAGAATTCCCCGCCCGTCTGGCTTTGTCATGCCGAGACGGCACTAGTGGTGGACGATTCCGTCTACCAGAAGTAGAGTTAGAGTATTCTCGGTCATGGGAACGTATCGCCGACCAGGAAGAGGCTGTAGGGGTCGCCTCGGATGCGACCTCGTCCAACCTCTTCGCCAGGATTCTGGCGAAAGCAGGTTTCTGCGCATCTGTGACTGTAGGAGGAAAATTACACAGGACCACTGCGATGGATCGAAGCCGGCCATGCGTGCTTCTCCTGGGTGCGCCAGGTGTCACCGTCTCCTCGTCCGCCGGTAAATGTCTCAGAGGTAAAGATGGTGTCTGGTCGCGTCTGCGACCACGCGGTCGACGGGAGGAACTAGGAGCAGCGTTGTAACGAGCTTGCGCATTTTGAAGTGCCTCTAGGGCTATTCTGCGAAGTTTGTTATCTTGTTCACGATCTTGATCCTCCTTTTGTTTGCGCTCTTGCTCTTCTTTTTGCTTGCGCTCCTGTTCTTCCCTAGCAGCCCGCTGATCGGAAGTTTCTTCCGATAAGGCAGCGAATTGCCTAGGGAACGAGGTCGCCGATGGAGAAAACATCTCTCCATCAAGGTGGGCGCCAGCTGTCGATGATTCGGACTCGGGGTCCTTAGTCGAACTTATGCAGAATTTTGTGAGTTGTGAGGCCTTTTAGGGTGTCCCTCCGGGAAGGGATGATGAGCAATGTTAGTTGGGGCATAGAGAGATTTATACAGGTTCGGGCCCTCGATTGTAGGAGTAATAGCCCTACGTCCTGTTGTGATTTCACTATGTATGGAAAAAAGGTTACACAATTGTAGAAAAGATCATCACAGACGAAGATCTTTTCTGTGTGATTGTCTAAAACATGACTAAACTAGCCTATGAAAGCTTGTGGTCTTCTTGTGTCGGATCTCTGGGATCTATTCGATCTCTCCGATCTATTGGATTTGTCCTATCCTTGTACATCCGTTCACCCTTTTATATTGGTCGAAAGGGCGCTAATGCACAATGGCTTTGAACGGTTGCTTGGGTGCAGTTTTGATAACCGCACGTAACTTCCACGCAGGCTTAACACATGCAATTAAGGGATAACCGCACAAGTTAATCTCCTGGCAGTTGTCTTCATATGTGGAAGGATCTTCGTGATTCTCGGGATATGCCTGTTGTAGAGCTTAAGCAACCCCGAGTCATCCTGGTCGAGAGTAATCAACGACCCTCTAACCGCGCACTGTCTGCGGCCTCCTGACCGCGCACTGTCGCGGCCTCATGATCGCGCAAAGCCTGCGACCATGTGTCCGCTCTTCTGAGGTCGTTTGAGATGATAGCAACAGACCTCCGGACACTTGTCTGGTTCTAATCCGTCTTGAATCAGATGTGCATTACTCTGAACTAGCTCGGGTAACAATCCTCGTCAATTTCCCCAGAAACTTCACATCGCGATGGCACCAAAGGGTCGAGCCAAAGTGTCCGAGTTGCCTCCGGAGGAGGTGACCCCGGACTTCCTCGGCACGACCGAGTTCAGCTCGCAGGACCTCGAGGGCCTGCTGGAGTGGAAGTACTTCGCTATTGGGGACATCCGGATCCCCGGGGCGGAGGAGTAGGCCCCGAGCCCCTGGGAGGGGGAGGTGGTGGCCTTTGAGGCTTTTGTGGAGGCGAGCCTCCTGTTCCTGGTGCACCCATTGTTCCAGGAGTTTCTCCGGGAGTACTGCCTCTCCCTCAACCACCTCACCCCGAACACCCTTGTCCGGATGGGGTTGTTCATATGGTTGTGTGAGACAGCCATCAGAGAGAAGGCAACTCTCCGGCTCCTCCGGTATTTTTACGAGCCATTGGCAAGGGGCCCGCTCGTGATGAAGGGCTGTCCCAAGTCCGCGTCGGTGATGATGCAGCTCCTGTCGGGCCGCGCGAACGAGTACCCAGTGCAAGCCTCCCGAGACCATTGGGGGGATTGGCTCCGCAGGTGGTTCTACCTCCGGGTAAACGACCCAGAGGTCACCTACTCCTCGGAGTCGTCGACCTATAGCCGGGCGGGGGGACCGGTGGCCCCCAAGTGGTCCGAGGAGGAGATGGACCTCCTGACTCGGATAGCGTAGGCCCGGCTCCGGAGATCCATGAGGGACTTTGCGGAGGAGCTAGCGCCGGTGTCTTTAGCCTGCGCCAGGGGACAGGATTCGGCGCGGCTAACCGCCCGCCCCTGAAGACGGTGGCACAACGTAAGTTTCCGAGCGTACATTTTCAGGCTTAATCCCAAGAGGGAGGAACTCGGCTAACCTTACTTTTCTTTTGCAGTCCGGTCCTACGACTGTTCCTGGGAGGTGGCGGTCCTCCTCCTCGGGAGATATAACGAGGACGAGCACGAGCGGATCGTGCGCGTCATCGGGGAGGGTCCTCCTCAGAATCTCGTAGCGGTAGCCATCGGGCTTCAGCTCCCCACCTGGGTGCCCCTTCCCACCCCTAGCTCGCACAAGAGGGGGAAGGAGGCAATCGGAGGGCCTTTGAAGCGCGCTCGAGCGAAGGAGCCCCGTGAAGGCCTGGGCATAGGCTCCGGCAAAGACGCTAGCTCCCCATCCAGTGCAAGCCAGGCTTGCGCGAAGACACCGGCAAAGACTCTGGCAAGGACGCCGGCGGAGACGCCGGCGAAGGTGCCGGAGAAGACGCCTGCGAAGACGCCAGCGAGGGCGCCGGCCACTTCCTCGGCAACGCCTCTGGCACCTCTGGCGGCGGCATCCCCAGAGGTGGGACATCCCGGGCCAACTGGCGGCTTGGCTTCGTCACCACCCCGCCCCATCACCCCGGGCACCGACCGTCCCGGGGGAGTGATGGCCGGGGAAGGATAGGGGTCGGACTCGGAGATGTACGCTCCGAGTCCTTCTCCCTCGTTCGCACCTCTAGAGACCCGCTCGCAGCCGCCGCGCGGGGGGGTTTTTGTCCGGTTCAAGACCCCAGGGGGGCCCTCCCGATGGCGTCCTTCACCTCCCCGGAGGCCCCTCCGCTGGAGGTCTCGGCGCCCCCTCCACCTGGGAAGGGCAAGGGGCTCTTCATCAGATCCGGGGTCCCAGGCCCCACTATGGACCTGTCGTCCAACTCCTCCGGCAATAGGGGCTCGGAGGACGTTGGTGTGATGGGTGGTGAACTCCCCCAGCGGGGGTCTCCCCGGGACACGCCAGGGGGAGACTACGGGGAGCTCCTCTCCTCCGGGCTCCGGGTAAGTTGCGGCTCGGGGGGTTCCCCGGCGGCCCGAGAGCTTACTCCCGAGGAGTTTCCGAGCCCTGGGTGGCATAGCCCAGGGGAAGCCCAAGTGGCTCTAAACCTGTTGAGCCTTGCTACCGGGGGGACGCGCCAATTGCCCAGCCCCCGAGCCTCCTTCCGAGAGAGTGCCGGAGAGCGCTCCCCGGGAGCCGATTCGGCTGCGATGGCTCCCGGAGTGGCACTTGGACAATTTTGACAATTGCCGCATCGAGTTATCTCCTCCGAGGCGGGGGTCCCGCCACTTCAAATACGCCCTCCAGCCGACTACGAGTACTGGCCGGAGGAACTTCTCCAGAGCGCCCAATGGAGCATCAGGTGCCTGTACAAGGATATTTCCCGGGAGCTCAAGAAAGGCCTCCGGGATTACTAGGGTAGCTGCCCACTGGAGGGGGTTGTCCCTCCGGGGTTTTCCACGGAAGATCTTTGGGACTTTGCCCGGTAGCCCTCCGTGGTTCACGGAAGGTCTTCGGGACTTTTCCCGGGAAGCGTCCGGGATTTTCCCCCAACATTTATAATTATCCATTTATAACGCTCCCTCTTAAATATTATCATGACATGCATATACCTCATTAAAAATTTTGCCGATAAACCTAATAGAAAAAACAGTTGGAGAAAAAAATACATAGCACACATTATTTGTGTTGCACATATTGTCGCATTAAAAATCCTCGATCAAGAAAACCCGGTGGGAAGAAACTTGATTAAGGGAAAGAGTATAGCATCGATCTTCAGGATCTAATTATCTTGATATTCGAAATCTCAATAATTTTAAATAAGTTGAGTTGTATAACTTATGTAAAGGACCTCCTGGATCTAATTTGGGTGAAGTCTTTCAAGGTCTAAAATCCATAATTAGTTTTTAATATTTGCTCTCCTAAAGTCTACAGTCTTCTTAGCCTATGCATTCCTATGCCATAGACATATTTTTCAAAAATAGATGTAGGCAATGATTTAGTGAATAGATCTGCCAGATTGTCACTAGATCTAGTCTTTTGGACACTTATTTTACCACTATTTTGGAGATAGTGAGAATAGAAGAATTTGGAAGCAATATGTTTTGTTATATTACATCTAAGATATCCACTACTCATTTGTGCATACAAGTAGTATTATCCTCATATAGGATAGTGGGATATTTTTAGTTGCAATGTCACATGACTGCTGGATATGACATATCAGCCGTTTAAGTCATACACATTCACATGAGGCTTTATATAGTGTAATTATCTCTAAGTGATTTGTAGAAGTTGCCACCAATGTCTGTTTAACAGACCTCCAAAAAAGGATGTACCACCGTAGAGAAACACATGCTCAGTCTGGGACCTGGTATTGTGGGGATCAAATAAATAGTCAGCGTACATATACCTTGAAAGCACCTCAGGAGATGCTTGACACCATTTTGATGCCTTTTGGTTGGGGATGCATTGTATCTTGCTAGAAAACTTGTTGCGATGCAATATCAAGTCTAGTATAATTCGCAAGATACAACAGTGCTCATATGGCACTCAAATAAGGAACTTCTAGTCCCAAGTTTTCTTATTATCTTCTTTGGCCTTGCACGAGTCTTTCTCCGCTTTCAGAAATCTTAGGACCATTGGTGTGCTAAGTGGATGAAACTTATCTATATTGAATCTCTTTAAAACCTTCTTCAGGTAGGTTGATTGGTGAATAAATATTCTTTCAGAGAGATGTTTGATCTGTAAGCTGAGACAATATTTGGTTTTGCATAAATCTTTCATTTCAAACTCCTTTAAATTTGAGCTTTCTTCCTTAATTTTCTTTGTGGTTCTAATAATATTTATGTCATCGATATATACTGAAATAATACATAAGCCATTCGACGACTTATTTATGAAGACACACGGAGAAGTATCATTATTCGTATATTCCTTGTTCAAAAGGAATCCACTTAGTTGGTTGTTCCACATTTTACTTGACTTTTTCAAACCATACAATGACCTTTGGATTTGATACTATACATGTTGTGATTTTTTTTTCCTTCCAAGTTAGGGATTTGAGTCCTTCAAGGACTTTCATATAGATGTCAAAACCTAATGACCCATATAGATATGCAGTCACAACATCCATTGACTGCATATTTAAATTCATGTCTGCTGTAGAGATATCAAGTAGCGGAACATGATTCCATCCATAACGGGAGAATAAGTTTCTTCATAATCTGTTCAGGGATAGGGACCCCCAACAATAAGATTCCGCGTGTCTTAAACATATGGCAATCATGGGTGACCTTATGACAGGTCACACTCTTGGTCAGATGAAGGAAAATAGAACACGAAAGGTTTACACAGGTTGGAATCCCTAGGGAGAGACCTTAATCTTGTTGTGCACCCTTGACTTAGAGTCGATTGGAAATTATCTCGAGAGGAGAGAACCTCAAGACACTCCGAGGAGTTGAAGTGTAGTATTGATTTTTCTCAGTGAAAATGAGATGTGTCCTAAAAATGAACAATACAAGGGATATTTATAGACCAAAAAAGAAGCAAAATGTCATAAGCGCCCTTGCAGAAATCATCGGATGAGGGGAGTGATCATCTTCCCGGTACTTGAAACCTTCTAGATGGTCAGCAAGTGGTGTAGCAAGCTCTGCACCTCGAAATTGGGTCCGTTCCTGACGGATGAGGCGGGCTCACACATTAGACCAAATCTTGAAGGACGTGGGGTTCCTTAGTGGGCATGATCTTGCCTCCCCGGGGGACTAGGAGTCCCTGGGATGTAGTAGGTCACCAGTGTTGAATATAAACATGGTTAAGGTTTATAGTGTTTCGGTGATTAATGATAAAGAGCAGAATTAATGACAACTATCAGTTAATGACAATGAACTAAACTAACGTGTTTATTATTTGGTATTGTCAAGTTGCAGATCAAGCATGATGAATCATGATCAAAAGCAACAAGCTGGAAATCCTCGGAACAAATGAAGACAAACCCTGAGAAAGATTATGGAATACAAACCTAGTTAAGGTTTGGGAAATTGTCGAGTACAAACTCTGCGGGGAAATTGTTGAAGATAAGCCTGCTCAGGAATTGAGGGAGTTTAAATAGAGCTTTAAAGTTTAAATGTTTAATGACAAATAACAGAGCCAACCTGTTTATTATAAGTGTTGTCAGTTTTCAGATCAAGCTTGATAATGCAAAATGCTGAGAACCCTCGAGAGACAAGAAAGATGACCAAAGTCGGTAACTGCGACATCTATGATTGAAGTATTGAAGGTCGCAACATCTATGGTCTAAAGATCGGGAAAGACGATCTCTATGATCGAAGTATCCATGGCGATGACCAGCGATAAAGACTGAAGCTCTTCTAACGGTCATTTGTGATAAAGACTGAGGTTTGTCTATCGCTTACTCGTGGTATAGTCGACCTGATTTAATCTTTTGTTTTAGATTTTATGGTCGTACCATTAAGAGGGGTATAGCTTACTTGATTTATCTTATGCACCATGAAGCTCAAAAGGCATATCATATAGCTTAGGTGCAAGCTTAAAGTTTATCTGCATATTTTTGAGCATCTACAACAGTCTCTGTTTTCACTGTCCATAGTTGCACTATTTATGTTCTCATTGTCCATGGTCGCACAGTCTGTGATCGGTCTGTAACCTTAGTGTTCTAAGGGACCATGCCTGCGACCTTCATGGTCTCAGTGACTGTGCGAGCGATCTTTGTGATGCAAGCAACTATGTTTGTGACCTTAGTGGTCTCACGACTATATTTGCGATCTTGGAGGTCTTAGTGACCGGCCATGAGACCTTCATGGTTTTAGACTGTGTTTGCGACCTTAGTGGTCTTATACTATGTGAGCAACCTTTGTGGTCTTGAAGACTGTGTTGTGACCTTCGTGATGTCGTGGCTGCGTCTGTGATTGTCATGGTCATAGTGACTATGTGTGCAGCCTGAGTGGTCGTGGTGTCGGTCTTGAGACTGGTGTGGTCTCACTACCTTCGGTCACTGTGTCCATAGTTGAATCAAGACTCAGTCATGATCGTGTGGTACTTAGCACGTCATAACAATAGTGAACTTGATCGAGGTTGTATTAGCCTATATTGGTTATGGTTGCGCTTGTACCAAGAACTGCGTGTGGTCGAATGTGAACGGGTTCGTTCCTGGTCCTGTCTTACTAAACTCTATCGTGTTCACACTAGATGGTTTTGGATGTCGTTCAGTTCAGCAAGATTGTGATCAAAGAACATTCTCTTATACTGACCGCAGTTCGTCATAGTTTGCACCAAGCTTCTTCAGCAAGCTTGAGTTCAAACGGTCACTGACAAGTGTATTTAATGCTAGCGGCTGGTGGACGTCTTGTCAAGTTTGGACAAACGGCTAGTGTGTGTTTTTCCAGAGAGAGACAAACGGCTAGTTTCCAGCTAAGTACTTTAAATACTGCTTGTGTAGCTTTCACCAAGAGTGCTGATGCCAGATGAATGTTGTTACATTCAAGTGCTTAGTTGCATTCACTCTAAATCATTTGAGAGCATTCAATTTGCCGCTAGTTGTTGCTATCAGAGAGAAAATAGCAAAGAGCTCAGAGCATTCATTTGCCGCTAGTTATTGCTAGCAGAGGGCATTTACTTTGCCACTAGTTGTTGCTAGCAGAGTGCAAAGAGTTTGGAGCAGTCACTTTGCCGCCAGTTGTTGCTAGCAAAGAGCAAAGAGCTCAGATCATTTACTTTGCCACTAGTCGTTGCTAGCAGAGAGCAAAGAGTTTAGAGCAGTCTTGTTGTCGCTAGTTGTTGTTAGCAGAGAACAAAAGACTTAAGAGCATTGTGAGAGTACATTTGCATAGCATCTTGAGCTTCGGGTGTACAAAGTAGATCAAGAGATTGTGCTATATTTTATTACTCTCGGTGATTGCCGTCACCTAGACGACCAGTAGAGACCAACGATCTCTTCACAGACAGACTTGTTGAAGAGACATGGTATACGGTTGTGAAGGTTTGGTGCTAAGCCTATCTGGGGAGGAGAAAAGCAATCAATAGTAGAATCGAGGCAATACTTCTGTGTGGAGTACTTCAACAAGGACTAGTGGAATTCGGCAAGCTTCCGATACCTCGGGAAAATTCATTGTGTCATCGGTTATCTATTTCTTGCTCTGTTTTGCTTGAAGTATTTATTTCCGCTGCTTAGTTGTTTTCGATCTTATCTCTTGTGCTATTTAGTATTCAAATAGAACTCTTGTTATAAGTATCTGTACTTAATATTGTTATTTGTGTTCGAATTCTATGATCGAATTTAATCTGTCTTATGGGGTTAATTTTAATATATCCTATTCACCCCCCTCTAGTCGGCATCCTTCGACCAACAGCCAGGGAACGTGGGGTCCTCGGGCAGACTCTTCTCTCTGGGGAACCAGGGATCCCTGGAGGTAGTAGGTCGTTGGGGGATGCAGGGTCCCTGGTAGACTCGGCTCACTAGGGGACTTGAGGTCCCTGGGTGTAGTGGGTTGCCTAGGGATCCAGGGTCCCTTGGGCGGGCTTGATTCCTCGAGGGACTTGGGGTCCCTGGGAGGTTGTAGGTCTTCAGGGTACGTGGGGTCCCCGAGTGGACTTGGCTCCCTGGGGACGAGGTCCTTGGGTTCTTGCGGACCTCCAGGGCTATTATTGCGTGGCTCCCCCTACATTAGCCCTTGATGTTCGTTGTGCTCCTCGGAGGATGGTGGACATTGTACTCTTTAAAGATGAAGGTGGCCCCCTGAGGTTGCGGCCCGGGGCCTGTCCCTTGGGGAGTCGGCATCGATTAAGCTTCCATGGTGACCAGAGCGACGCATGCGCTGGCTTGTACCTCGAGGTACTAGAATGACGCACAGGCGACGACTCAGGTTTTGAGGCGTCCTGTGCCGGTTTGGCTCCCAAGGCAACCAGAGTGACGAACGCATTGGCTCATCTCTTGAAGCACCCACGCCAGTGCGTGTATCGATTCGTCCCCATAGGTGACACATCACTTCAGATTTGATGGTCCGGATGTCCCGGGGCGACATGTGGCAGCCATCGGAAGAGGGTTCCTCCGCTATATAAAGAGGTGAGGGCAGCTGGGGAGGTCATTCGAACCTCCCAAAACTTTCTCTTCTCCCGTTAACCTTTTCCCTCTCTTGCTCAGAGACTACCGTTTTCTTAGCCTTCCCAAGACATCCTTCTTTCTCTCCGGAGACCAATTCCCTGGGGAACTTGATGGTGCCCAAGGTCTAGGGAAAGCTTTCGAGGTGACCCTGGAGGAGCTCACTTTTGACTTCTTGGGTACTTCGTAGAGAAGGACTTGCAAGAGTTAGTGTCCTAGAACTATTTCCGAGGCTGCAAGTTTTGGATTCCAGGCAAGGATGAGGTGGTCATGTGTGTGGGGGATGGGGAGATCGTCGCCTTTCAGGCTTATTTCGATGTCAGCATTTGGTTCTCTGTGCACCCCCTCCTCTTGGACTTCTTGAAGACCTTCAATTTGGTGCTTTACCACCTCACCCCCAACATTTTCATTCGGATGAGGGTTTTTATTTGGCTGTGTGAGATAGCCATCAAAATGGAGCCAATGCTCAACTTGTTCTGGTACTTCTAAATTTTAGTTGCTTTCGCCTTCGTCTCGCAAGACTACTAAACGATTACGATTCTATTGCTTGTACTCACGAACACGCGTATAGATTTAGCATCGATCGATTGATGCCTGATGATCACTTCTCTCTCTTTTCTGTTCTAACATTCTCCCCTCTCTTTCTCAGCTGAGTTATTTTCATTTGTTTCATCGATTTAATCCTAGCTTTATATGCTTGCTTCCGATCTAGTCTCACTGGAAGAACGATAGAATACTCACCCATTACCGCATCTCTGTTTTCTTGCCGAACTTTCTTCTAGCTTGTATCACCCCTGCGTCGAGCTAGCGTGACCAACTTTAGAGGCTCCCTGGTGAATTGCCAGCACCAGAATAGTCTCTACTTCAGAGGCCCCCTGGTCAGAGGCCCCCTGGTCAATTGTCGGCACTAGAGGAGTACTTCAGAGACTTCAGAGGCCTCTTGGTCAATTTCCGACACCAAGGAAGTCTCTACTTCAAAGGCCACCTATTCAGTTGCCAGCATAGTGGACATTGGTACCTCAAGGACCTCTTGATTGGTCGCCTGAGGCACCTCCTCTAGTGGCACATGCACATCAATAGCAGGTTGCTATGGAAGCTTAGGGCCCCTCCTTCAAGAATGGTAGGTAGCTGCGACCGTTTCTTCTCCTAGTCACGAAGGGTCACCAGCTTCCTCCTTTTCCTTTGGCTCCTCTTGGCCAAAGTCTCTTGAGGCGGTTTCGCTCCTTTTTGTTTTGAGTCCGCTCCTTAAAAGGACTCAGAGCCCAAGATAGACTGATAAAAAAAACAACTATGTAAGAGCTTGAACTGGCTACAAGAAGGGAAAAAGCTATCAATAGAAGGAAGCATTTACCTTCCTCCTTGCTTCCCTCTCTTGAGCAGAAGCATCGATTAGAGTTGGAGGGACGCTTTTTGGGGCGCCGTCTACCTCTTTCTTGTAGGGGCCCATCATAAACTTAATGTGTGATTCAAGCACACATAGGGTCAAATCTACAAGATACAAATCATAGTCAGTCATTCGACCAGCTGGTCGACACAATAATTAATCGACTAACAGCACTTACTCTCATTGTTGTCTCTGGTCAAATCGGCGTCCCTGGTGTACATCCAAGTTGGGTGGTCGCAAGCTCGCAGAAGGCTAATGTGATGGTGAATGAAGTCCACTGCCACAAAGAGACCAGTCAAATCCTGCCTTCGCAGGTATTTGATTGCAGCCACTTGTCGAAAATGCTCTTTTTTGAGAACTGGGGTGACAACCCAGCTCTCAACCTTCTTCGCATGGTTTTTGGTGTAATACAGAGGGTCCCCGCCAGGAATGTGGGTGTAGAACCACTTCTCCTTCCAGCCTACCTTCGACTCCTTCAGTGGCACGATCAGATACTCTAGTTTCTTGCCTTCCCTAAGGTGGAAATACACAAAGTCGGGGACCCATAACCTTTGGAATAATAGAGTTGGTAGAAGTAAGAAAAGACCTCCACCGACGACTCCACTCCCATGTACGCTTCACAAAGATGGACAAAGATGCTCATGATAACCAGAGAGTTAGGGGTGAAGTCGATAAGCTCCACCTCATAGAACTCCATCACCGCCACAAGGAACACCCTGGTCGAAAGATGGAACGCACACTCCAAAAAGTGGGTAAAAAGCACCACCTCCCCATCGACTGGCGAAGGGGCTCGCTTGCCCTTTGTCGCCAAACTACAACCAAGAAGAACAACTGGGTCTAGGCGACCATCCACCTCTAAGTCCCTGAGGAGGGCCTCAGTACAGCTCGAAGCACTCCATCCTACCATTGATTCGAAGCCGAAGGTTTCTTGAGAAAAGATGCGTTTTTTCTCTTTGGAATGAAATTTGAGGGAACTGCAAATGGTGACTGAAAAGGTATGAATTTGAACTGGCACATAGACACTTTTAAAAGCGGTTCGAAATCAGGAACTGACACAAATCCGCCAAGATACGTGCCGCTTCGTTTCCCGCACCCTCATCATTATGGTAATTAATGGAAAAAAACATCCTAAATGTTTTTCTCCGCATAACTCAATGAGCTTATCAATAATATTAAAACAAATGGAAAGTTATTTCATTCAAGTCAAATAAAGCTCCTGGTTCATTGATCAAAGAATTGTTGGCGCAACATCTCAAAAACGATCTATTCGATTAAAATTAGGGGGCTAGCTGACGATGATTAATCATCAAGAATTAATGAAATCATAAAAGGCTAAGGTTTGTCCCAGTGAAAAAAAACCTATTTGACCACGACTAGTTCTGATCGAATAGCATCTGAGCACTCTACAACAGAATTGCAACCAATTGCTCTAAATCAACTAACCTCGACCAAAAGTTTGCAAAACTGGTCGCACCGTATGTGGTCGTGAATTCGCTGGTCATGGTCACAAGTCTGTTAGTCAAGGTCACGTAAATATCCCCATCATTACCATACTGAGCAGTTTGAGCACGATCTCCAAGAATCATCAAAGCCACCGCAAGTAGTGGAGGTAATCGGCGATAACTACCTCGAGCGAAACGGCTCTTGTACATCTCAAAGTCGTGCATTTTTTGTAAATGTAAAGGATGGATTGAATATACACAACATAGGACGTAGGGTTTTTGCTTGATCATTTGAGAGCCTGAACCTGTATGAAAATTCTCTGTGTCCCCTCATTGTCTCGATACTTTCATTTTTCTCTTGCAAGTCCGACGGCTAACTTTCTGATCGTCGACAAATGCAAAAATCATCTTAGATTGCTTTGTGTAATTCTTACTCTTGTATTGGTGTTGGAGTACTAGGTTATTGGTGTGGAAGGTTGACAGAGTCTTTTCTATCAACTCATTCTCTGTAATTTCTTGCTTACAAAGATTCAATTGGGAGACAATACGGTAAAGGGTCAAATTATATGCAGTTACAGACTTAAAAATTTTGGAAACGCAAATTCAACCAGTCATATTGTGCTTGAGGGAGGATAATAGTCCTTTGCTGATCAAAGCGATCTTTCAGGGATTCCCATAGTACCAGAAGTGGACAAATATAAAAATTGGATTTTCTAAATCAATGATCCAACATATTAAATGCTAGAGGACTTATGCGGGGAAATAAAAATTCAGGGGGCCTAACATAAAATTCCAGTTGTGGAAGCCCATAAATACAATTTCTGGAAAATTTAGTGGTGAATTTGTGAAATTTTTAGCTAAAACAATATTTATCATTAATTTTCGAAAACACGGATTTTTTTTGTAAAATTCCCAACGAAACGTTTTTCTTGTAAATTTGGAAAAACCGAGGGGCCAAAGTGCAAAATTGTTGGCCAACACTAAAAACCCTAGCCCTAACTCTGCTGGTGGCTCACACGAGAGCGTGTGGGGAGCGGAATGGGCACGACAGCGGCACGCGATCAGTGTAGTGATCGCAGTGGCTCGGCAACGGCTCTTCAGGCGATGCGTCTGCGAGGCGGGCCTGGTGGCGGCACTTTGAGCACATGCCGGTGATCATAGCGAGTGATGCGAATGGCTGTTGCAGTGGCGCGTGTGCACGGCTACTGGCTGTCAGCGTTGAGTAGCAGGTGTCAGCTTTGCTAGCGCACGTGTGATGGCTGCGAGCCACGGCTACGGCACAGTGGTGGCTTTGGGAAACTGCGATGAAGCGGTGGTGGCTATGGGCAACGGAGACGGCGTGGTGTGGTGTTCAGCAGCAACTTTGGGCCGTAGTGATGTCGCGACGCGGTTCGGCGGTGATGGCAGCTTCGGGCCACGGTGAAGGCACGGGTAGAGCATGATGCACTTGGCGGCGGTTTCAAGCTACGGTAATGGTGCGGCGGTAGATCTCGACGACAGTGTAAGTGCGTCAGGGGTTGCGTCGGGTGGATCTCGCTTCGGGAGGGAGCGCGTCAGGGGCCGTGTTGGGGCGCCGTGGCGCACAGCTCCATGCCACGGTGGCGTCTGCGGCGGTGGCTTCGAGCCATGGTGAGTGTGGTCGCTTTGGGCACAATTCTGGTCTGCGACGTCGCGGGACTGCTAGCCGATGGCACTGTGTCTCAGGGGCGGCAGCCGCAATCTATGGATTGTGCGCGGAGGCACTTCAGTGGAGGCGGTGGTGTGCATCGCACACATGGTGGCGCGGCCTCTACTGGCGGCGGGGATCGGGCCCGCAGTGTGTTTGCTGCTGCCAGCGTGGCTCGCATCAGTGTGTGTTGGGCCGGAGACAAGCCAGTGAAACCTCCTAGGCAGATTGGAGCATTCATGTTGATAATGTGTTGTAAATTGCAAGGTCATCATAATGCCAATAGGGCATAATCAATCCACTCAAACCAATCACAAAAATAGAGAGGCACAAATATAGGAAGAATAGCAGATAGAACTCTTTATTCATTCATCTCTCGCTACATGATACATAGATTTGAATAGGTATTAGTTACGGTTCCCTAGGATAGTTTCAGTAATGTCCACACGAGATAATTATCCGTTTACAATAGCCCAAGTGTTTTACTTAGATATTTAACTTAAATTTTAGCCTAGATGGTCTCAAATTTGTTTGATTGTTTTAGTTAAATTCATTGTTTTGCCGAGAAGATCTCTCTTCCGGGAAATTGGCCTCTTTTTCGTGGTGCGGGCGTATCAGTATACATAAGTATACAAATAAGAGAACATAGAATGTACAATCTTAGAGGAAATAATGTACTTTATTAATTCTGAAAAGAATTACAAATTACAAGTCCTCTTAGGATTTACAAGCTCTCATGGCGCCAAGGAAAATACATCTTGACTTCAGGAGACTGCATGGTTCATGGTTCCTTAGGTCTTTTGAAAAGCTCCTGATTAATTACATCTGCAGAACAAGTCCACAGAAGACATCTGATTAAGCTGCGCTGATGGTCGTCATCTTCAAGCTTCAAAATAATTTTGCCCTTGATAAATGAATGCAATGCGTATGCCCATGCATGCAAATATGCAAATCCATAGCCTCGTCAGTCTACGGTACTATCACAAAATATGGCCTTCGCCTCGTTGGTGCCCGGCTAGGGGGTTGTTCGGCCTCGTCGGTCGCGAACAAGTGGATGCCTTCACTTCATTAGTACCCGGCATGAATGGTGTCCGGTTTCGTCAGTCACGGACAAAAAACATGTCGGCTTCGCCTCATCAGTACCCAACGACATGGAAAAAATGGATGGAATGACTTGTGATAGCATCTTGACTTCCTTAGCTTCAAGAAATACATATTGCATAATAGGCAGCACATCGGAACATTCATCAATGGCTTTGATTGTCTTGACAACTTCTGACATGATTGGACTGCACTAGCTTCTTTTCAACAAACTGGATGGGAGCCTTTCGATCCTTTGATCTGCTTGAAACTTGGAGGAATAGTTTCTGGACGGATCTTCGATTGGTCATCAAAATTTGAGATCAATCGGACCGTCAGCTTGAAAACTATCTTCAATGCAATGTTCATACATCAAGCTGAAATTCAGCGAGACAGAACTTGTTTGCATTGGTCTTCTAGAGATATTCTTGACTTTGGATTGAGATGAGTATTGGAGGATTTTCTTCACCATGAGTCTACTGTTCACCATGAAATTTTGGGGTCGATCGGACTTCTGGATGAGAAGTTATCATCGATCTTTTCCCGTGGGACAAGATGAAATGTCTTCTGGACAAAACATCTCTTTGGTCAAATTGCACCTTATGGATCTTTGATTGACTTGAAAATTGGTGGAAGGGTTTCTCATAGAGTCCTCTATTCACCATATATAACAATTTGGGGTTGATCGGACTTCTGGATTAGAAGTTATCATCGATCTCCTCTCGTGGAACAAGTTCAATCAGATTGCTCTTTTCAAACCTTTGCCCGAAAAATACTCGATTTTGACCGAAAACACACTTGATTTCGATCAAGTTGATGTTATTTGGTCTCTGGCTGGAAATACTTGTCGGTTTGACTGAAAACACAATTGAAGATTAGATCAAATGCTAATTAGATCTATTTCTCGAACTGGGTTTGAGGAACTTCGATCGAAAAGCGATTATGGATCTTGATCGGATGTGATCAGATAAAATGCTAATCAGATCTACTGCTCGAACTGAGTTCGAGGAACTTCGATTGAAAATCGATTATGGATCTTGATCGGATGTGACCAGATCGAATGCTAATCAGATCTACTGCTCGAACTGAGTTCGAGGAACTTCGATCGAAAAGCGATTATGGATCTTGATCGGATGTGATCAGATCGAATGCTAATCAGATCTATTTCTCCAATTGAGTTCGAGGAACTTCGATCGAAAAGCGATTCTGGATCTTGATCGAGTGTGATTAGATCGAATGCTAATCAGATCTACTGCTCGAACTGGGTTCGAGGAACTTCGATCGAAAAGTGATTCTGGATCAGATCGAATGCTAATCAGATCTACTGCTCGAACTAAGTTTGAGGAACTTCGATCGAAAAGTGATTGTGGATCTTGATCGGATGTGATCAGATCGAATGCTAATCAGATCTCCTGCTTGAACTGGGTTCGAGGAACTTCAATCGAAAAGCGATTCTGGATCTGATCGAGGCATCTGCCAACTCAAGCCTCCCTTGTGCAATTGACCATAATCTTCAATATATTGCTTCATAGTCGGGCTCGGGTAGGCACCAATGAACAAGCCTCTACCTCTGATATGATGCATGATGAATGTTATGCTCATGATAAGCACTCATCCATGATCATCTTCAGAGAGGATAAGGAGAAGAGCTTCTGGTCTTCACGTCATCTTCTGGCCCGTTTGCACCTCTGCCCTGCACCTGCTTCTGTCTTGCTCCTCTTGTGCTCGTCTCTGTGAAAAAAGGTTAGCACCCCCCTCTATTTATAAAAAAAGGCTCTAAGTTGGTTACAACCATCAAACAACTAGAGATTTTTAGAGGATTTGAATTCGAATAGGAGATATACTTTGTTATTTAAATAAACAAAAGGATAAAGAGATAGATTATCTCCTTTTTGAATTTGAATAGGAGATATACTTTGTTAAAAAAGATAAAAAGAGATATTATCTCTTTTTTGAATTTGAATAGGAGATATACTTTTATTATTTAAATTAGAGATAAATCCAGTCTGAACTCGGGTTGCATGTCGGTTTGACCGGGTTTGACCAAGTTTGACCAATTTGTTGACCAAGTTTGACTAGTCCAATTTTGACCAATTTGTTGACCATGTTTGACCAGTCCAATTTTGACCGGTTTTTTGACCAGTGGAGTTTTTGTCCTGGTTTTTGATCATTTTTTTTACAGACAAAATATACGTATATTTTTATTTTAGCCCTTTTGGCCATATGGGATTTTTTCTAATGAATTTTTATAACAAAAATTCATCGAACAAATGCCCCTTGTCAAGTTAAGTTTGTGCGCGAAGCAGCTCAAACTTAACTTGGCAAAACCAACTGTTATTTCTGAGTTGCGACGCTTGAAACTAGCGTCAAGCAACGAAATCTATAATGTAATTTACTTACAGATGCTTTGGTCGAAGATGAGGCGATCGAAGAAACTGTGGTCGCTGATGCTGCTCGATGTGACCAAAGAATTGTAGAAGAACTTTTCTCGACGTTGGCCAGAGGTGGAAGCTATGCGACAATTAAAGCCTTGCAATTCTGCTACATCCGTCTAGCTACCACGGAACCAACCAGCGAGAGAAATTGACAGCTTCATCAAAGTGATCCACTGCCATCAGTATTCCTAAGTCATGGCGAAGGATCATGCCACAACCTAAGGCGTTTTATCAACCTTACTTCGTCTGTCTTGCAACCACGGAGCCAACCAGTAGAGTTGAAAGGTTTCACAGATCCACGTGAACCGCACTGGCATGCTTCACTGCTCCCATCTCCCTAAGTCATGGCGAAGAATCATGCCATAACCTAAGGCCTTTTATCAACTTCACTGCGTTCGTCTTGCCACCACGAAGCCAACCAGTAGAGTTGAAGGGTTTCATAGATGCACGTGAACCGCACTGGCACGCTTCACTGCTCCCATCAATGGTCACATTGCAAACTTTGTTTGGTCAAGGCATCACATAGCCATCTTTAGACCTAACTTTAGCGATGTTAACCTACAAATCAAAGAAAGGAAAACAACTTTATTTGGAGATTTGGGGTAAAACCTTCTCATAAAAAGGGTCAAAGAAAGGAATAACACATCTTTCTTTGGAATGTTGGGGTAAATCCTTCCTATAATTAAGAGCATCCATGAAAAGAAAGAAACATCTTTCTTTAAAACATTGGGGTAAAACCTTCCCATAATGATGAACATCAAAGAAAGGAATAAAACATCTTTCTTTGGAGTGCTGGGGCAAAACCTTCCCATTAGAAAAGAACATCAAAGAAAGGAATAAAATATCTTTCTTTCAAGTTTTGGAGTAAAATCCTCATAATACTAAGATCATCAAAGGGAAAGAACATCTTTTTTTGTAAAATTAGGATAAAATCTTCCCAAAATAAAAGAACAAAGAAAGACAAATACATCTTTCTTTAAAACTTTGGGGTAAAACCCTCCCATAATAAGCATTTTTTAATTTTGAAATAGAATATTAAAGAAAGGAAAAGAGACACCTTTCTTTAAAATATGGGGAAAACCATCCCAAAATAAAAGATTTTGATTTTAAATAGAGCTTTAAAGAAAGGCAAAAGACTTCTTTCTTTAAAATGTTGGGGCAAAACCTTCCCAAAAGAGATTTTATTTTAAAATATCGGCTTTTCTTTAAACATCAAGCCATGGATATCATCCCGAGATAGAGCCTCTGAAGGATTCATTGTTCTGAAGACATCGAATGTCCATGATGAGCTTCATTTACAACTTTATTCGCTCGTGATGATGTGTATGTAGCATAATGCTTCAGTAAAAGTCACCAAAGGCAGTAGGAACCTCTTCAAGTCTTTCTCTTGTGCTTGAGATCACCAAGACTTCACACACCTTGCACTAACTTCATCGAATCGGGAGTCATAGGTATGGATGGTTTGACTTGAATAGCTGAAAGGTTTGTAGGGTGAAAGGATTGCTGGAATTTTGCCTTATTTTTGCCGAGGATGGTGGATGGCTTTCTTCGTTGCTTTGTTGGAGGATTTCTTGAAGGTACTCCTTAAGATTTCTTGGAAGTTTCTTTTGAGGAATTGCCCATTGAGGGCTGCTTCTTTATTTTGAGATTTTGATTGATATTTATTTGTTTTGAGACTTCAAAGGTAACCAATCCACATCTTGCAGTGACTAAATGATCCCTGCAGGCTTCATTTTTTTAGAAGGACCCTTGTTTACGCCTCACAGGAGTGGAAAGCAGCTGAACATTGAACTACGACTTGTGCCGAGTCAAGTAGCCCTTTCCTACTCTTCATCTTATAGTTTCTCCAGTGGCTTGATGTCTCCATGGATCTGAAGAGAGGCATTTGATAGAGAGGTACATGATGAACTGGTTGCTTTAGATAGGACATGAATTAGCATCTACTGCCCTTGGTTACACATACTTCACACTTGCCATGTGCTTTGTGTGGAGGTCATTCCATTGCAAATAAATTCAAACTGATTCATTCTTTACTCAGCACATGAATCCTTCAGCCGCAAAACCAGAGGCGATTGACTTGACATAGTTCGAGAAAGCCTTTCATTGTTGGGTATTGACACCCATAAGAGAAAACATTTTTTTAAAAGCTTTTTTTTGAAGTTTTTTTTTTGAAAAGTTTTTTTTAACACAAAAAGAATTTATTCAAAAGCGAAGGGGTGAAATGAAGAGAAGAAGGGGTGAAGGAATCATGCCAAAGGCACAATCATGCAAAGTACTTCTTCAGGAACCTGCCATTGATGGGAGGCATTGGGCTGTTCCCTTGTTTATCAATGAGTTGGTATGCACCACCATCATATGCCTGCTCGATGATGTACGGTCCTTCCCATTTAGGCTCGAACTTGCCTTTGACTTTGCTTGTGACCATAATGGGGCGTCGAAGAACAAGCACAGGTTCGCCTTTCCTGAAGACACGCGGCTTGACAAGCTTGTCATATGCCCATACCATGTTTTGACGGTACAACTCGATGTCTTGAAGTGCGTGAAGAAGATTTTCCTCCAATGTATCCAACTCTTGAAAATGAAGCCGAATCTATTCGTCATGGGTGAGTTCTTCTTGAAGAGCGATTCTTAATGAGGGAATCTCAACCTCTAATGGTAACACGGCTTCACTCCCAAACACTAAGGAATATGATGTTGCCTGTGTTGGAGTGCGTACTGTGATGCGATAAGCCCATAACGCCTCGAAAAGACGATCATGCCTATCTCTTCGGTATATTCTGACTGTCTTCTTCAAGATCTTGCCCAATGTTTTGTTGAAGGCTTCAATCAATCCATTGGCTTGAGGATAATATCCTGTAGAATAATTTCACTGGATCTTGTACTTTGCTGCAAAATTAAAGATCTTCTGTGACTTGAAGGCTTTTCCATTGTCGGAGATGATCCAATGAGGTATCCCAAAGCGGTAAAGGATGTTGCGCTGTAGAAAATTAATGACGTTGTTAGACTTCATTTCTCGTAATGGGATTGCTTCAACCCACCTAGAGAAGTAATCAGTTGTCTCCAAGATGAAATGATGTTCCCTGGATGAAGGAAGCTCAATGGGACCAATGACATCAATGCCCCAGACATTGAACGGCCATGAAGGGATAGTGGGATGAAGTAGAACTAGTGGTTGATGCTTGATATCATCATGTATTTGACAATCATGGCAAGACTTAGCCACCTTGAGGCAATCAGCCATGATACTAGGCCAATAGTAACCAACAAGCTTAATGATGTGATACATTTTTGGTCCACTTTGATGGCCACCACAGACTCCGTGGTGAACTTCCTGTAGAACTTTATCAACTTCTCTTCGGGAAAGACATCGAAGGAGCATTTGATTAAAAGACCGCCAGTATAAAACCCCTACTTTGTAGGTGTATATTGGGAGTCGTCGTTGCAGCTGGCGTCTCTTCACAGGGTCATCTGGTAGAGTGCCATGATTGAAATAATCAAGGAAGGGTTTGCGCCAGTCTTCCTCTTCAACATCAGAAGTGACAACAATATCAATTTCAACTTCTTCTGAGATGAGCTCCAAAACTGTAGGAAACAACCATCTTTCTTCAATGATGACTTGCGTGGATTCCCCATTTGGAAGAGCAAGTGCTGCAGCAAGCTTTGCCAAAGCATCTGCTGATGCATTCTGACTTCGAGGCACATGAGAAATATCAATATGCTCGAATTTCTTCATAAGTCTTCGTGCTGCTTCATAATATGGCATCAATGCAGGTTTCCGAACTTCATAAATGTCATTGACTTGGCGTACAATGAGTTGAGAGTCACCAAATGCATGGAGGCGACGAATACCATGGAAAGTGCCAATAATAAGCCGAAGATGAGTGCTTCATACTCAGCTTCATTATTTGAACATTCTTCCTTCAGGAGAGAAAAAGAGTGATGTATCATCCCACCTTCTGGAGTCTTAAACACGAAACCTATAAAAGGGATCTAGGATATCGACTAGAGGGGGGGTGAATAGGCTATTTTGACAATTTAACAACTAATCAAACAATTATCAATAATTAAGAGCAAATAGCTAAAACAAGATGAACATCAAGCAAATTAACACAAGGATATATCCCGTGGTCTCGGTGATTTGCCGATCACCCATAATCCACGTTGAGGCAAACTCAAATCTCTAACCGCTCCTCTATCTAGTCGACTTCCTCTCAAGAAGTGACTTAGATCTCGAGCCAGATTAGTATGATGAGTTATCCAAACCTCGATTCCACTATTGATGCACTTTACCGCTCCAGCAAGGCGTGCTCGACCCCTTCACAAGTTGTTTTGAGGTTTCTTCACAATCTTCCTTGAAGAGCTCTCCAAAACCTTCCTCCTAGCCATCTAGGAGTCGGCAAGCTCCAAGAGTAACAAGCCGGTGATGATCACTTAATGCTCTTCTAGTGCCACAAGGTTGATTTAGTGATCTAAATGCAATGCACTAGAAGATCTCAATTGCACACTCTCTCAAATACAAGAAAATGAACACTAGAGAGTATGAAACGTGGTTAAGCTCTTAAGAATGAAGACAATGTTCACAAATATGCCAAAAGTCCCCAACAGGACCATGCATGGGAGTATATATACCCCCTGATGAGGTCATCCCAGCACGTCTTGCACCTTCGCATGTAGACTAAAGATCTGATCAAGAATACAATGAACTGATCACTCGACGTCGTGCAAAGAATCTACAACAAGAGGTGACTTCATTCCTTGCTGAAATTGACATTACAAATGATGAGAATTTTATACTACCTAAAAGTTCTTAACTTTTGCTACTTAGGTTCACATACGAGGAGATAGAAGATGGTCCAGCTAAGAAGGCCTACATGGAGGACATGGAGGATAAGGAAGATTGCGTGGAGGCAAACATGGGTGCTGCCCAAAGTTGAGACGTGTCACGTGACAAGTACTGCAAATTTCACAAGTCGTATGACCCAATATTTTGACGTTTCTGGATGCATAATGCACATGGATGGAAATCTTATCAAGTCTACTTTCCAACGCAACAAACGGCTCGTCTTTTGGGCTTCCCAATTAGGAGTAATCGCCATTTTAGTTCTGGCTGCACAGAAGCCAAACAGCCGCGCGCGAATTACTTTGTGGTGACCTTTCAGCTAGCTTATCTTCAGAGTCTTAAGAGTCTTTTCACACCTAACTAGAAGGGTTGTTCTCTAGTATGAATATCCACTATGTATTGTGTTAAGAGGAATTATTTTTGGAGAAGCAAATACCAATCCCTTTTGTTCAGCTGTGTGCTAACAATTTCCGAGAGTGATCTCTACCCCTTTGCTCTTGTGATTTCCTCGGGAAATTACAGAAGCAGTCGCATCATCGACTCCCAATCGGTGCTCCTGCTCTGTTTGATTGCAGGTTGTGTTGGTTGGTTTCATAAGAGTGTGGTTGGATGAATCCTCAATTTAGGTTGTTGTATTGCGACGGTGGTTGGCTTCGAGTTTTATTTGTCAGGTTGCACTAGTTATCTTGGCTGTTTTCAGTAAGTTATCGTGTTCATGATCCTACGCCTTGAAGATCGGGACCAAAGGACGCATCATCTGGTATCAGAGCTTTCGTTGCCACGGTAGGATTCTTTACCCTTAGCTACATATATTTGTGTTCTATCCTATCCACTAAAAACCTTGAAAAAAAATTGTTTTAGCCGTTCTTCAATATGTTATTTTGGTGAGTTTAGTTAAGTTTCTGTCCATTAGAGGCTTTGTTCTTGTTGCTGATCATAATTCCCTTTGCGTGTCCCTTGAGCCATTTATCTCTCCATATCATTTGTATCTACATTTGAAAACCAAAAAAAAAAAAAAGAGTATTAGTCCATTTCCTCCTTCGCGAAAACTTTGCTCTAGCCTCTGGTTGTGCTGAGATTATATGTTCAAGTTGTGCAAGTGCTATATCTGTTAGTTGCTTTCAGTTTGTTAGGACAATGCATATCTTTCTCTCCCTTCTTCGCCTTTTCTTGCTCAGCAAATTTAATAAACCCATTCACACCCTCCAAATACTCAATAGTAGTACGTTTTATTCCATACATCTAATATTCTCGGTCCATCTACAATTATTTCACAAAATTGACAAATTGAAATAAATAATTAATGACTCAGGGCATGCATGCATGAAACATCATCAATTAGCTAGGCCATATGTGTGTATAGCTGCTTAATTACATTAAATGGATATGTATGAAATCCTAATTAACTTGATGCATTAATTGGAAGAGTCAGCTAGCTAGCTGCTTAACTTCAGCAAGCTATAGCTAGCTAGCCAACTTAGCCTTCTAGCTAGTTTGGAGCTACATGTATCTAGTTTAATGAATTACAAGTAGAGAGAGAGAGAGGGAGAGTGTGAAAGAGTGATCGAGAAAGGGAGAGGTGATTAGAAGATGACAATACCGAGGGGGATCGAATTATCAACCTCTCAACTAGCTTCTCCAGATCACTCTAGCTTGGAGCGTCGATGCACGTACGGTAGAAATGAATCGAGGATGCAGAGTGCAGAGCAGGGGTCGAGATAAGTTGTACAATTTTAGTATCGGTTCAAAAACACAACCGATAGTAAAATAAGGTCCCCACTGTCATAACCATTAGTTTATATGACGTCATTTTACTATCAGTTTGTTTTATATAACCGATAGTAAACTTTACTCTATTATATCGGTTTGTACAGTAGTAACCGATAGTAAAAAGTCCGTAATTTCACTATCAGTTATGAAAGAAAAACCGATAGTACTATTTCATCTATTATATCAGTTGGTACAGTACAAACCGATAGAATAAAGTCCGTAATTTCACTATCAGTTACGAAATAAAAACTGATAGTACTATTTTATATATTATATCAGTTTGTACATGTCGCGCCCGAAACTGGGACTACGACTACTCTTGTAGAGACCTAGCTCGCTGCAGCTAGTCCCATACACACAAACCTTTGACTTCCCAGGATAAGTCAAACACAGGAGTATAATACATTGCAACAGAGTACTTACAAAATATTTAAGCAATGTGGCCTGCTGGCCTTAATATTACATAAAGGATTACAATGCCTACAAGACATTCAGGGTTTAGCAAAACATTAGCTACACAGCAGAAGATAGGTGACCCTCCCACAAAAGAAGTTGACGGTAGAACAACACACATCAGGGCTCTGGCGGAACTGATTCTCCTCATTCTGGATCCACGAAGTTCTCCATGCCATCATCTTGATCAAAGAACGCTCCATCTATTGAGTTGAATGTTGCAAGGGTGAGCACTTACGTACTCAGCAAGTCATAGGTAAGAGTAGATACATATAGTAGTGATGATATGAACCTAGACTAGTCAAGAATTATGGGTGTTTATAAAATAACCTTTTTCTTTTATACCTCATCTCATGGCAGCACTTTTCATAATATAACATCATCATTCATGTTCACTAAATTATAGCACTACCGTGACACGTCGACACACGACAGCCCACGGTAGCACTCCTTATCATGATAACACATGTCATTTGGGTAATCTTGATTTAACACATTTTATTTAGAAAATAATACTTGTGTCACACCCCGTGGATTTAATCCACCGCAGCAGACTCCTATAAACCCGGGAGCTCGGAGTATTCGAATACGTTTTTAACTCTGCAGAGAGGTACCAATTTACCCGCAAGATATTCCACTTTCAAGTCTTTCCTATCATAACAAAATGATTGGACCCCTGACTCACTTCATATTGTGAGCGGCAAGGTGGAAATAACAAGAACTTTTGTTATGTATCACTCACAATTCACCCCCGACCCTGTGGCTCTCCGCGAAACACAGTTGTGGTAGGCTGTATCATAACCTCCACCCCTACATATATTTCCATTACTGGATCAACGTGCGAGATCACCTTCAGTGATATGTGTGGGAGCCGCACTCCGTGTTTTCCGTGCTTCACTACACAATTCCAGTAGGGGTGTCATGTGCGATCCACATAAGTACTTGTTCAGGCCTGTCCCATACCAGGCTTGCGGTTAGCACGCTGTTCATGCCACTAGACGCACAACACAAGGTTCTAGTCCTTATATGCCAGTGACTAGACCATCCACAACCCTGCACCTTCAGTGCCTGCATTCCTTCGCAGTTTAGCACCTCCAGTGCTACCGCCCTCCATACCATTTTCTGGTCACGGCTAGGGGTTTTATTTCATGAATATAGGTATATACATATATAATAGTTCATGGCTCAAAACTCGTCTATTTCACATTTCACAGATAACCAGTCTAGTACTGCCAATTCATAAATCAACCATTCTCAATCTTTCTCATGCGATATTATCTATATTCAAGGTTATGTTTTAGCAACATTTAAAATATAGGTTCAAGATGACCAAGGATATGACTTGCCTTCCGCGTCGTAAGATACATCAGTTGATGACGGGTCAACAGCAAAATCTTCAAAGTCAGCTTCTGGATCTGCTCGATGACAAACAAACACACAATGATTTCTTATAATATTAAAATGTTTTATGACTTATATGCAGAAATGCTCAACAAGAATGATTGAACGATACTGGAGATAATTTGAACTGTAAGATGAACTGAGTCGAGATTCTAGGGTTTCAAGGAATCTGGGCTAAGGATGGTGATTAGATAATCTTAGGGTTTCAGGATTGCAACAGGGATAACAATTTTGTGGCTGATTTAATCAAAACAGCGAATGTCAGCAGATTGACATTCAGATCAAGGCTTTGACCTAGCTTCACGAAAAGCTAGAGTGCTTATCTCAAGTTGTAGTCGTAGAAGAAAATGTAGATCACAACTCTACAAATTCAGTGGACAAAGTGGTTCTCAATTTGCACAACCAGAAGTGGGTAAACAAGGCCAATGCCACTGGCTGACAAGCTCTGGCATAAGGCTGACAATGCCAAAAACTAGGGCTTAGCATAAAATGCTGTTCAAGTGCTCAACTGATGTGCTAACTTTGTCTAGGAGGTAGGCTTGAGTAACAGGAACAAAAGTTACAATAGGATCTATGGCTGAAGATGGCTATACAGCAAGAAATTTGGTGATGAACTGCAGTGAACTCACTGCACTGGAACAGTTCTGGACAACAAAATTGGCAAAGCTGTATCTTTCGATCTAGGCCGATCTAGGTGTCGAGCTAGAAGACAAAAATGCTCAGGAGGTTAAGGCACACCTGAATGACAAAGTGATTTGGGCTGAAACGGCTGGGAAAAGTTTTCTGATGATCGGCGCCGGAGAAGAAGCTTTGGATTTGGGCATTTTCAATACAGGCCGAATGAACTTAATTCCTTGCTCTAGGAGTGATAGAAGGGTATAAGTAAGCTACTGGCGACGTCAATTTGGCCGGAGGATCGCCGGTGTGGCCTGGCGACGATCGCCGGTTTCTGGTGAAGCTCGGGTTAGGGAAAAGCTTTGATTCTTGCTCAATTTTGAAACTTGATTTCACAGGCTTGCTTAAATTAGCTCACTGATCATTTTTGTTTACAGGATCGAAAGCTAATTCGGGGTAAATCGAGCTACATTGCCGGAACAGGGCATTTCTCGAAATTCAGCAATTTCCGGCGATCACCGGCGATGAGATGCATGAGAGTTAAATTAAATGCTACAGCACGATGAGAGTGGCGAGGGAAACTTACTAGTGCTGTCAATTTGGTGGTTGAGGCTGCGGTTGAGGCTGTCACCATGAGGCCTCGAGCTGGTCTCGCCGGAGAAGAAGACTAAGACAGAAAATCTGAGACTTTGCTGGTTTCCAGTGAGGTGTGAATGAGCTACTGAGTACAGGGATGCTTAAATAGGCAGGCAAAGTTTGCGAAGAGGGAACAATGAGGAGATTGGCAGCCGGTGACTTGACTGGTTGCGTGCAGGAGCAATAGCGGTGAAGAAACAGCAAGGAGCGGTGATTGCGACGGCGACAAGTCTGTAGCTGATCACCATGTCGGTTCATCGGGACTTTGCAAAGCTAGAGCAAGCGGTGGCGACAACAACTGGCACGGCACAAAAGCTACTGACAAAAGCTTGGTGTTTTTGCTGCTGGTCGCGCACGAGGGCGGTGCTGTCGTCGACATTGCAATGGCGCTGCCACGGCAATGGCTGAGGCGAAGACACGTACACACAACATGCACGGTCACGAGCGCGGGCGAAGCCTCACCGGTGATGAACAGCCACGGCGCATAGGCACGGTGAGCTCTGGTCGTGCGCACAGTAAATGGCCTGGTCGAAATTTGGACTGAACTGCAGTTTCAAATCTTGAATTTTGGACTGTTCTGTAAATCTGGAATTCTGGAAGGTTTAAACTGAATTTGCTTTCACTAATCTGGCAGATATGTTCAACAAAACATTTGGCAAAGGTATTTGATAAAATTTGGCACATTTGAATGGTTTTTGACAAAAACTGAAAATAGGGTACTTTAGGGTAATTGAAACCCGAATTTCAATTGATTTCGAATTCTGGCATTTAGGGTTTGATTTTGAAATCTGCACCGAAGAGAAACTGGTGTCAAATAGCATTTTGAGAAGATTTGCCGAAGAAATTCTGAATTTGGAGTTAATCTGGAGATTTTAGTCTTTTTGGGTTTTCAGACATCAGATAAGGACTAATTTGAAATAACTCTTGGACTGATTTGCGAAAAAGGTCTAGATAATGAAATCTGGCTGTCAACTTTTTAGATTAAGGTATTGGCATACCCTTGATCATGTTCCAGGAATAATTTGGTCTGAACTTGGTCAAGATTTGGATTAAATATGGATTTCTGAAACTTAGGGTATTTAGGTAATATAAAATATTCTGTTTTCGAAAACAGAAAGGAGTTGAAAAATCTGGAAGTTAGAGATAGAATTGGATCTGGGTTCTGAAGGCTTTTAGGTTTAGGATAACTGATAAATCACATCTGAGCAATCTGATCTTGATTTGGGGTCACAGGATAAATTTTGGAGATTTTAGGGCTAGAACAGAATAAAACTGGGGCTGATTTGGTTGATCTAGAAGAGACATATGCATGCATGATTTTTAAGAAAGAAACTTTTCACCCCAAAACTAGAATGTTACAGTACAGTACAAACCGATAGTATAAAGTCCATAATTTCACTATCAGTTACGAAAGAAAAACCGATAGTACTATTTCATCTATTATATCGGTTGGTACAGTAATGACCGATAGTAAAAATTGTTTGCATTTCACTAACGGTGTACCAGTATATAACCGATAGTAAAAGCCTCTTCTCCGTCGCTGTCATCCTATTCTATCGGATTTTTCCCAGATTGCTTATAACCGTTAGAAGATCTGGGTTAGTGGATTGCATTTCTATAGTAGTGAGGCATTCTTGTGTAACCATTTCTTCGCACAAAATATAAAGAATCTTAATTCTGATTATAAGTTTTACATAATCCTTTTAAGGGATCAAGTATGTAAGGAAAGAAATTCTTTCTTTCTGGCAATCTTTACATACAAAAGGGACACATGCGACCAAAGCGTCGACCTGGTCCGATAGACGTTTACAAATTTCTCCCAGGGATATGTTAACATCAGTGGGATCAACACTGACCACCCCAAGGGAACTGGCTATGGCTCTAAGCCTATCTACATCATCCCGAAGCAAAGAAGCGCTATTATTCCTTATCGTATCGGAGAGTTCTTGCTGCTGCCGAGCATAGTCCATCTCCAAGCGGAATTGGAGTGCCTCTTCGCGGGAACTGTCATAACATTCTGCCAGATGCGGAATGGCCGAAGACATTTCATCGGTCTTCTTCTCCAGAGCCTCTTTTTCTTTTTTGGAGAGTTAGCTCGAAGGCTACACTCTAACCAAAAAGAGCCTGGACTTTAGCAGGCTGGGGGCTCCAGAGATTTTCATCTCCTGCACATGCATGTGTTAGTTTTAAAGATAAAACGACCAGCAGAGAGAATGAAGATGATTACCAATCCTCGCAGTAAAGTTGGACGGGAGGATGTGGTACTTCCCCTGGGAAGTAGATCACCCGACAAAAGTCGAGGACCATCTGGTCGTGGAAGTGAAATCTTCCCACCAGAAAGTTGATCACCCAAAAAAAATTGATGAGAAGGTGTCGATGGGGTGAGACTTTCCCCAGAAGTAGATGGAAGCTTTGAAGGACTGTTATGGATCTCCAAAGGTGGAGATGAGGGTTCAACCTGTCGAGTTGCATGGACAGCGAGAATTACATGGGACAAGGAAAGAGAACGCAATGATGCATCCCCAACCTTTGCACCCGTGAATGAAGCTCCACTAGAGGATCCTTCGTCGACCTTCGACTTCTTCTTTGGAGGAATCAGTTCCTTAGTCGCCTGTTAGTTCCCAAAATGCATTGTTTTGGAAACGATGAGGATATAAAACAATGACTTGAACCAGGGTTTCAGAAAAGTCTTACCTTTCTGGAAGTCGTGGTCGAGTTCGGGTATCACTTCTTTTTCTTCTTCATCACTCTCAATTTCAATAATGTTTTTTAGATCTTGATCCACCATCAGGATAAGAACAGAAGATGTCAGGGTGTTACCAGAGAGGAGAAGTGGCTCTAAAATACTTAGTCGAGATGCAAAGCTTGTGGGTTCAAAGAACCAAAAAGCTCTTCTATTTATAGAGCCAGAAGGTGTCGGTTCATTTCCACACATGTCTCGAGTTTTTAAATGCACTACTGGCTTCAAAGGTCAGTAATGTCATTATTACCTATCAAGAAAAACTCAGGGTTTTTGTCAGGAAACAAACCGTCACATGGCGGAACAGTTTTAGTTGAAGTTGAATCGTCAGGTTCATAATTTTGTTGCAGGATTAAAATTTGAAGTAAACACGTCTCTTCATTTTCTTCAAATTTGGGGGCTAGTTGACGAGGATTATTACCCGAGCTAGTTCAAAATAATACACATCTGGTTCAAGACATAATCAGATTAGGCATGGGGAGCACGGACACAAGGGTAATTTATGATCGCAGCCTTTACGCGATCACAAGGCCGCAGACGATGCGCGGTCAGGAGACTGCAGACAGTGCGCAGTCAGAGGGTCGTTGACTATCTGCGACTAGATTAACTCGAGAATGTCTTACTCTTTTAACAGGCATATTCTGAGAATCATGGTGATTTCTCCACGTATGAAGACAACTACCAGGAGGTTAACATGTGCGGTTATCCCTTAGCCTGCGTGGAAGTTAAGTGCAGTTATCAAAACTACATCCTAGCAACCGTCCAAGGCCGTTTCGCATTGGCGCCCTTTTTTCAGTATAAAAAGGTGGTCAATGCACGATCTAAAGGGCGGTTAAGTATACAAGCATTACTAGGAGTCAGAGTAGCCTGAAGACTTAGACATAGTTAGATAGATATTAACATAGGAGAGATCTTCGCCTATGATCATCTCTTCCTCCCTCTTTTAAACACTTTTTCTCATATAGCGAAATCATAATAGGACGTAGGGCTATTACTCCCACCATCGAGGGCCTGAACCTGTATAAATTCTCTTGTGCCCATACAGATATTACTCATCCTACCTTCCTGGAGGAGCGCCCTGAAAGGCCTCGCGACTCACAAATTTGCATAAGATCGACTGAGGACCTCGAGTCCAAATCGTCGACAGTGAAGGCCGCTCTGAAGGCCCTCCAGGAGGAGCACGAGGGCCTCGAGGAGAAGTACATTTGGCGAGGGCTCGACCTGGAGGATCTCTTCAAGCGTGTTGAGCGCTTGAAGGAAATTTTTGACAGGGCTAGGGAGACCACAAGGCTGGCTCGACAAAAGGAGCAGCTTGCTCATGAGGAGAAGCATGCTGCCGATATAATCATCGCGGGCTGCAGCCTCACCATGAAGGACACCCTTGAAAAGCTAAGGGAGGTCACGGGCTCTCTCGAGGCGTACGTAGTTGATCATAAGAAGGACAATTTGTCACTAGAAGAGTCCTGTGTCTTGGTTGCAAGTCAAATTGATTTTATTCTAGTTGTGTATTTACTTTTTTGTAAATAATGAAAATGTTAATGAAAATTGTTCTCATGTCAGTTTTTCAATCCCGCTACAAAATTAAGTCTAGGGCATCCTTGGACTACTCCCTTATCTCTTTCCTTGGCCCTTTGCAACCATAGAAAGGTGCGTGCGATCACAGGACACTACGCGCGATCACGGAACAACTATCACAGTCATAGAACGATTATCGCAGGAAGGTCATGCGCGACCATGAGAATAGCAGTCTTTGTCGGCTAGCCCCCAAAGTCAAAGTGAAAAGGCTTTCTTTTGACTGAAAAAGGTGTTTTTGACTCTGAAAAGGCGTTTTAGTTTTTGAAAAGGTGTCTTTTTGGTTCGACTTCCCGCCGAACCCTCGAGGGATTTTGAGTGTGCGTGCCAGGCTTGTTTTGACGGGCATTTAATGTGAAAACATCTTTTGTCACGTGGCATGAACAACGGTGAAGGGCCCGAGGGAAGTGGGTTTTTAAACCCTTCGTCCCAAGCCTTGCCTTCACACGAAACTCACATAAGAAACTCTAAAAACCCTTTTTTGCGTTCTTGCATGTTCCGCTAGCTGCCGTCCTCAAAAACCCTCTTCTTTTTTGGGCCGCAGATCAATGGCATCTTGGAGCTGATCGTTGCATTGCAGCGTCGAGAGCCTGATGGCTCTGGAGAAGGAAGAAATCCTTCCTTTGAGAGCGCTGATTTCATGGCATCCAGACGGAGAGGAAGAAACCCCAGTGGTGAAGGAGAACGAATTGGTGGTATTTGAGGATTTCCTGCATTGTGGACTCCGGCTTCCTGAAAGTGAATTCCTGTTGAACATCTTAGGGCATTTTGGCCTGGAATTGGTAAATCTTTATCCCAATTCTGTGTTAATCCTGGCCATTTTCAAACATTTGTGCGAGGCATATGTGGGGGTTTTACCCAACATTCCTTTATTTCGCTGTTTTTATTTCTTGGCTTGGTCTAAAAGCGCCAATGCTTCTGGGTGTGTCTACTTCCACCTGAGGGAGAAGAAAGACTACCCATTTCTTCCTCTTCGTGACTCCGTGCATGGATGGAGCCAGCGATGGTTCTACTATGTGGCTCCTAAAGAGAGCCATCTCTGGTTCGAAAACCGTCGGCCAGAGAGAAACAGTGAAAAAGAGTCTGCTCTGGAATTACATGAAGAGTTACAGAAGTAGGCCCAGGTGATCCTCCACCAGGTGAGTGAAGGTTTGATAGCCCGGGACGTGATTCGGGACTTTGTGAAGAACCAGATCAGTCCACTGAAGAAGAAAGAACACCCAGCCTGGGAGGTGCGCTCAATAGATGACGACACCTTGGATTATAACCAAGGTAATATTTCTTTCACAAATATTTCTGCAATTTGTGTGACATTTTGTCAGCTAACTGTGTGGCTGCCACAGCTTTGCCAACTTCTGAGGTCGAGAGGAGGTCAAATGCTCTCCTAAGACTGCACCGCTCGACTCTAGAAGGTGATATGGGCACATTGAGACCACAAAGTATGGTCAGCAGTAGTGACGACCTGATTTAAGAGCATTGAAGAGTAAGTCTCATTCGGTAAACTTGTTCATGTCCGATGTGTGAACAACAATAATCAAAGAAGATCCTTTTGATTGATGTAGTTTCTTGTGGGCTAAATGGTGAGGATGAAAAGGCCCATTGATGATGAAGGTCCTTCTGGTGGCCCCGCAAAGAGGTTGAAGAAAACTCCAAAGTCCAAAGGATCGATCACACCTAAAACCAAAGAAATGTAGGCATCACCCCCCAGGAAGGCCAAATCGAAGATGACCACAAGGGCAGCTTCTTCCAAAGCCGCTGGAACTAGTTCGAAGGTGGCTGCAATAAACATCCTTACCCCTTGTATTCCGATAAGCACGATTGGGGATTACTTCTTGCTTGTACAAGGGGAAGGAAGTGATGAAGAGGAAGATGAAACTCCCTTGATTCTTCAGAGGAGAAGGTCAGTGGAACCTTTGAAGGGACCCTCACCAAAGGCACTATCCTCGCTTCGTCTCCCCAAAGTGGAGTGTCGAGTTCCTGAAATCTTCTGGGACTCAGCATCAGGTAAATAGTTTCCTCTCTAGCTAAGTTACATTGCTTAGTTAGGAACAACTTATTTGATTATGAATTGAATGTACATAACTCCCTCGACCGTGGCCATATCTATTCCAACAAACGAAACGGAACCGGCCATGGTCGAAGGGGAAGAAACTACTATGGTAGTTCTACCTACCATGAGTGGGATCGCAGTAGAACCAGTGGCTACAGTTGAAGCCACTGCGACTACTGAGGTTACTCCCTCACAGGACGTCTTAGAAGACCCTGCGAGCATTCCTGATGAGGTGGTTCCACATGTTATACATATCAAGCCCATCAATGATGGTGCAGCTGAGGTCGCAGCGGCGACCACGACCACAGGGGTGAATGAACAGGCAGAGACTTCTACTCTCCCGTTGGTCGAAGGAACTATTCATCTTTCTGATCCGAAACGCCCTTCTTTGGAAAGGCAAGTGCGTGATGGCTTGGCTTCCTCCAGCCAAGGCATTGGATCTGAAAAGTTTCTTAAAGATCTTTTGGAGGTAAGCAAAAACTCTTACACCACGTCATTCAATATTTATTTGAATTTGTCTTAAGGTATTTTTATTGTTCTTTTGCAGAGCTCTGCTCGCAGCGCGACCATGGTTGGTCTGCTGATAGAGCAATTCAAGGTCGCTCAAGCAGAGCGCGACCGTGTAAAGTAGTAAGTATTTTGCTTTACATGTAGTCCTTGTGATGAACCGGAGTGACAATCTTTGATTGTTGTCGCTAAGAAAACTTTGCTTTACTAGAAGAAATCACCACGGTGCGCAACAATAAAGAAGTTGCAGCATCTGAAGCTCTGAGGGAAAGCAAAGAAAAACTCTTAGAAGCCCTCGTATCCTTGGAGGAGAAAACACGGTCATATGATTCTCTCTAGGGGGAGAAAGAAAACCTCTCATTGGTTTGCAGCGAGTTGCAAACCGACATTGATCGTAAGTTCATTTGAACAGAATTTGATATTGTTTCCCTGAATTGTTGAAGATCAAATTATACCAAATTGGTTTCTTTCTCTGATCAGATCAAAAAGAAGTAAACTTGAAGCAAATCCTATCTAGCTAAGCCTAGTCTTCTCTGTAGTCAATCGTCCTCTCCATGATCCTTCCCTCCAAGGTCTTCTTATACTTGCTAAAGATATGTCGGTTATCCTCCTGAAGGCATGTCCCACGATTCCTTCTAACTGCCCCGAGATGGTAGTTGAAGGTCGTGAGTACGTAGTAGTTGCCATAGATCATGGGTACGTGTCAGTTAGCTAGCCTTGACTTGGTCGTCGTGGAACTGTCTTGTCATCCTAACCTCCTTCGACGGTTACCTTGTCGAGGACTTATGATTATCTTGGGGTTAATCATAAGGATCATGGTAAGGTTATGATAAAGGATGATCGCGTACTTTTGCGACCATGGTAATGAGATCGGACTTTGTATCTGTGAGGGGGTCTAGTCGTAGGGAGGTATCTCTGCGACCATAGTGTTCGCGGATACAGCATAAGATATGGATTTTATGATAATAGGTGTATTGTAATAATTTACGCGAATTAAATATGACTCTTGGGTTATATCCAGAACACCCTTGGATTACCCGGTGTCTCTTCCCCTGGCCCTTGGCGACCATAGGAAGGTATCCGCGGCCATGGCGCGCTATGTGTAACCATAGAACGCTGGCACGATCATGGAGGCCCTAGTGCAGCTATCAATCCTCATCAACTGTGCTTGCTTGGATTAAGCAACAGGCCATGGCTGTACCTTCTGAAATAGATGTTTCAAAAGGCAAGGTTAAAGGTGTGAAGATTGGTGAAGACTTGCGCAGGCCAGATGAAGATGAAGACGAAGACGACAATAAGGTCAACGACCTCGCCAACACCTCCTTAGCTTTTGAATCTTTCAAGGTCGAGACTAAGGTTGATATACCCATATACGATGGGGTGATCGATGCCGAGAAGCTGGATTATTAGATCGACCAGCTTGAGATCTATTTTGACCTATGAGGGTTCAGTAGCGCTCAAAAGGTGAAGTTTGCACCTTTGAAGATGAAGGACTCCGCCAAGACATGGTGGAAGGCTCTTGTCGCCAGTGGTGAAGCTGACGACCGTGCGTGGGGTCAATTCAAGTGACTCTTATGGCAAGAATTCTACTCGATGGGTTATCTCAAAGAGAAATGGGATCGTTGGCACATATTGTATTAGCACTGCGACCAGACTGTCAAGGATTATGCAACGGAGTTTTGGAGACAAGCGATGGTGATCCTCAACTGTTCCAAAATACACATCTGGACTTCAGAAATTGATCCGTGCTGATCTAAGCCTATTCGGCATCCAGGACATCATGATCGCAAGCACGATTGCTATGGAGATCGAAAAGAAGAACAAATCCCGCAACGACAAGAACACAAAGGAGAATTTGACCTTGTCCAAAGGAAAGTTGAGTCCAAAGAAAAGTACTCCAAAAACTTGTACGAGCATCTCATGTGAACATTGTCACGTTGCTGGACACAAAAAGGATAAATGCTATGAGCTCCATCCTGAGCTTCAACCAAAAAGAAACGGACCAGGGAAAAGAACAGCTACAGCTACTACGGCTACACCTGAAGGAGGAGTTGTCCGAGTGAATTCAGTCGATGAGGCAGATATGACCTTGTCTCTGATGGCAATGCCGAAAGAGAAAGGTTCAGATTCACCTAATGACCATCACTCAACTGAGGACTCGTTCACTATCAACATCCAGGTGAAGCACGAAGTGGTCACAGCAATATTCAATCACGGAAGTCAGAAGAATTTGATTTCCGCTAGACTGGTTCGACGACTTGGTTTGAAGATGAGTACACACCCACGATCGTATCCGCTGGGTTGGTTTACATCCGATGTGAACCAACAGATTATGAGTCAGTCTATGCTGAAATTTGCAATCTCTGCTTGATATATCAATGAGGTTCAATGTGACGTTGTTCCTATTGATATTTGTCAGGTGATCTTTGGGTGTGCGTTCTTATATGCTCGAGACGCTCACTTACATCAGTGAGCACAAAAGTACGAGCTCACTAAAGACGGAGTTAAGTTCGTGATTGGTAGATACGTCCACGTCAACACTTCGAACTTGATTTCCGCAAATCAGGCCAAATGGATCGTCAACGCATGTCACAAATACGCGATGGTTATGATTTGACCAGTTGGTCAAAGTGATAGGACTTGAGCAGCGTTTTCGTTGGCGTGCTGAGAAGATTCTGATCATTTTGTCGGGACTGCTAGAGAAATACAGTGATTTGTTCGAAAGTACCCAGGGTCGTCCGCCGAAATGTCCAGTCGAGCATGAAATTCAGCTTATGTCCGATGCGACACTTTCCAATCTGAGTATGTATCGCAACTCGGTATTGGAGAACAAAGAGATCAAAAGACAACTTGGTGAGTTGTTGAATGATGGTGTCATTCGACCAAGTAATTTTCCTTGTGGTTCTCCTATGTGTTAGTACCAAAGAAAGATGAGACTTGGCATATGTGCATCGACTATCGAGCACTGAACAAGATCATCATCAAGAATCGGTGTCCTCTTCCTCGTATCGACGACCTGTTAGACCAATTGAAGCATGCTACTATCTTCTCAAAATTGGATCTAAAGTCAGGTTATCATCAAGTCAGCATCTGAGAGGAGGATACTTGGAAAACCATGTTCAAAAAGCAACAAGCACTAGTACAGAAATACAGTCTACTAACCACTATCTTCTATCGGTTATTAGCGAAATAGTTGAAAACCGATAGAAAATTTGCCACGCGGTCATAAAAGGGAGACGGGTGTATTTTTCCTATCGGTTTATAAGAAACTTATCGATAGAATAAATAGTATGATTTACTCTAGCGGTGATGAACATATTTGCCGTTAGAAGAGATGCATAAGTACAGACGGGAGAATGTTGTGCGCCGATAGGACTGGTCGACTTCTACAACTAGACTTATTCTATCGGTACTGTATGAATATACCGACAGAGTATATTAAAAGTTCCTATCGGCAATATGTAGTGCGCCGATAGAATCGTTGGCCTTCTACAAATATTTTTATTCTATCGGTAATGGATTCTTTTACCGTTAGAATATATAGAAAATTGCTTAGAACTGTTCGTCTTCAAATAGTTTTATTCTATCGGTAATGAATGTTTATACTGGTAGAATATTGCAAAAAATATCTTAGAACTGTTGGCCTTCTACAACTAGTAATATTCTATCGGCAATGTACGTACACACCGATAGAGTATGTACAAAAATTCCTATCGGTAATATTTATTGTACCGATAGAACTATTCGCCTTCTACAGATGTTTTTATTACTAACGGTATTCTGTTTTCGTACCGATAGAAAATATATATTTGTATAAATACACGGGTATGTCTCTTTCATTCTCACAGTTCATCTGGGGCTCGTAGTCCTAACCCGTAAGCTCCATGGACGGCCGGCGCACCTCTACAGGGGACCGCTGCACCTCCGCACCTCCATCGACGCCCTCTAGACGTCGGCATCCCAAGGAAGGTACGTAAAATTTCTGCAATATTGTTAGATTATTCTAATCCGATTATGGCAATAATTCTGCTTTTTTTGTATCCTTCATTTTGATGTGTCTTCTTTTCAATATGATTATGATCTGTTCAGGTCCTTGGATGATGCTCATGAGGGGCAACGTATTTCACGGTTCTTCATCGCAGTATGCTGCCTACGTTAGCTTGTTGGCGAAAGAAATGGTGAAGATCACCGTCGAGAGCTGGAAGGATGTGAAGGGCGAGATCTTGGTTGGCTCGGTCGAGAAGATGCTTAAGCCCGGCGTGTTTCTCAAATCAGGACCTATAGAAAGCATCTTACATTTTTTTGCACGCACCAACTTGTGGCCAGATGCTTACCTGCTTGGAGAAGAAGAATTGTTGTTATTTGCACAGCCATTCTACACCATCACTACACAGAACAACATCTTGGAAGGTAGGTTCTTTTTGTTAATGGAGTTGAGTTGAGTTGAGTTGAGTTGATCGAGTTTGAGTCCGAGGAAATCACCAATACGTACAAATGTATGTCGACGGCAGTTCCAGCTCCTCGGGCGTCTTCGAACTGAACTCCTATGGTTAAGTCCAATGTGGTTCAGACATTTGCTGTTTTGGATGAATGGATTTGTGATGTATCAGGTGTAACTTGTAGTCGGTAGTTGCATTGTGGTAACCTGCAAAGGTTCTCTTTTATGTAAAATGTATGGGCCACTGGGTCCTCGTCGTGATCTGTTGTTAATTTCAGACGTGGCTTTTCTAATATACATCGAATGTGTGAATTGTTGTATTTGTATATTGTTGTATATTTGTGTATCATGTATTGCTAATTGGGACATGAACTTGAATGTGCAGGGAGTATTTGTGTATTTAATTGTATTGGTAGGTAGGTGTGTATTTGTACTGCTGTTTCAGACATACACTTGAATTTGTGAACTGGCATGTGTATGTTTGTACCAGAATTTGTATTGGTGAACTGGCATGTGTATGTTTGTACCTGAATTTGTGAACTGGCATGTGTAATTTCTTTGGCAAGATGAAGTCCCAAGTACCTAAGAAAAGTATTTTTGTGTCTCCTAGTTAATCCACAAATTAGCATTTCTTGAAATATATTGCTTTATCTTCTAGTTAAGATCCGTTTGATGTAAGATCTGTTTGATGTAAGATCTGTTTGATGTTACATTGATATGATTCCTTGAATGTGAGAAATGGCATGTGCATGTTTGTCCCAGTTTGGTACCAGTACCTCCTCTAACGGTAAGTACACATATTTACCGATAGGAAAACACATATATTTGCTCAGTCATGCATATTCTAACGGTAAATACACATATTTACCGATAGAAAAACTCTTGCTCATGTGTCATGCATCATCTAACGGTTCGTACACATATCTACCGATAGAAAAACTCATGTGCGTGCTGTGTCATGCATGATCTAACGGTCAATACACATATTTACCGAAAGAAGAAGTCCTGTAATGCACATTCTCTAACGGTATGTGTGTGTTTTTACCGATAGAATATGTAGCGGCAAATTACCTAAGTTAGTCTGACGGTTATTTCATGTATTTACCGTTAGAAAAATGTCCATATAAGGAAAACCCCACTCGTGCATTGCTGTGCTGCTCTTTAATTTGTTCTGTTGCACTCTGTGTCCCTCTGTTTGTGACGAAAGTTCCAGCTACACTGCTAGGGTGATCAGCGCAGGCTGGAGGGAAGTTGATTGCGCCCCTCTCTTTAAGGTACGCTTAATCGTCGACACTTATCTCTCTCTCCCTTAGATCTCCCTTCCTCTCTACTTGCAAGCTAGCTGTATTGTGTAGTTCCAAGTTTGTAGCTCTAAGCTTGGGAGTTTGGTAGCTGGAAATGCGTCATGTTTTAGGAGCTAACAAGCTTGTATTGTGTAGTTAGCTAGGTTAATTAGTGTTAATTTCGTCAGGCTAGGGTTCAACACATGTATCTGTTGTAAGAGGCTGTACATGTACATATACATAACTTAATCGGGCAGGTTTCATGCATGACTTACTCTTTAAATTTGTTAATTGTAGATGGACAGGAAATATTGGATGTATGGAATAAAACGTACTACTCTTGAATATTTGGATGGTGTGAATGAGTTTATTAAATTTGCTGAGCAACAAAAGGAGAGGAAGGGAGAGAAAAATATGCTCTGTCCTTGTACAGATTGTATGAACTTGAAGAGGTTTAGCAACTCTGATCAAATTAAGAGTCATTTGATTCGTCGTGGTTTTAACGCGCGATACACCCGTTGGATATGGCATGGCGAAGATCTTGAGGAAACAAGCACCACTACTACCAATCAGCACGACTCGGATGTGGATTGCAATAATATCGATGATCATCCCAATTTTGGTAATGTTCATTCCGATGTGCACGTAGATGATGATGATGACAATCTAGATGAGATGTCACGTGATGTAGAGGAAGATTACAACGAAAATGACATTTTTGGGTCTTACAACACATGACGGAGGTCGAGCCATACATACACGAGCACAAGGTAATGTTACGGTCACAGAATCCTTCGAAGTCAGACGTTTGGATCAGCAGGGAACATAACAGGAAATTTGCTGAGTGGATCCAAGAAAGAGTCACGCGAGCTGCCGAGGGCTTCGTAAGTGAAACTGTGACATGGTTGGCTAGAGGCCCAAGATTCACTGTAGGGACTTGGCAGGGGTACGACATCAATGGGTATTCATTTTACACAAGAGCTCAAGACGCCAAGAGTAGCACGCAATGTAGCGGAGTGACACTGTTTGCTATTTCCGAGGATGCCAAGTCAGTAAGTGCGCTGAACTCATATTACGGGGTTATTGACGAAATATGGGAGCTCGATTACGGATGCCAATGGGTCGAAATCCCTCGAGGTGTTCAAGTTGACAGTTACGGGTTTACTCTCGTCGATCTTGGTAGAGTCGGACACCAAGATGATCCATTCATACTTGCAAAGCAAGCCACACAGGTATTCTACATCGTTGACCCGGCCAATCCAAACTTGCATGTTGTCCTCCACAGCAAGAGACGTATTGTTGGGGTCGAAGATGTTGTCGACGAAGAGGAGTATAACCAATTCGATGAAATACCTCCATTTTTAGAGGACATTCAATCTATCCGTACTGAAGATATCGACGAAACAACGTATCTGCGAGATGACCACGAAGAAGGATTATGGGTTGAGAACCATTGATGATTAATTTCTATTTCAGGGATAAATGCCAAGCAAACAGCCCACAAGTTCTGCAGCAAGGTGAGGAACTTATCATTAATACATCAGGCAGTACATTTTTCTTTAGAACTTAATGATAAGCTAGTTCACAGCATTAATACATCTCAATTTTACTCCACAGCATGAGTTCTAACATGTACAGTACCTTTATCCTGTAAATACTTAATTCTTCCTTTCAAATAGCACTTGCAAAAATCTCATCGCAGCCTCTTGCTTCTTCAAATTAAGTTCTGCAAAAATCCCTTTTTTCTGACGGTATTTTGTTATTTATACCGATAGAAAAGGACATCCGCTACTTTCATGTGTCTCAGGCACTTCTCTCAGGCACTTCAAAACTTTTCTATCGGTATTGTTCTATTTTACCATTAGAATAAATTCGTTAGTCTCACGGTATTTGTTGTCTAACGGTTTTTTCCTGTTTTTACCGATAGAAGAATACTCTGCCGCTTTGAATTCTCAACCGTGTCGCCATGCGTCGCCTTGGAAACTCTATAAGTACCTCGCCATGCGTCGCGGTATTTTGTTGTTTTTCTAATTCTCGAACGGTTCGACTCCTCATCTTCTCTTTCACAATGGCAACCTCCATGGGATCGTCAGCCACGCCCTCCCCGGTAAGAACTCTAAATCTCCTCGGTTTACCCCTGTATTGTTAATCCATGTTCAGTTCATTCTTGACCTATTGATTTGCACAGGGAATGGTAGCCGTGGAAGACACTGCCAAATTGAAGGCCGACCTGAGGGCCCTCCAGGAGGAGCACAAGCTCCTTACAGACAAGCACACTCAGCTACGGCTTGACCTTGACGATCTCTTCCAGCGCATTAAGCGCATGAAGACGGATGGTGACAATGCTAGGGCGAGGACGAGACGTCTTCGCGAGGAGAAGAAAGCCGTGGATATGACCATCGCTGGCTGCGGTTTGACTATGAAGGATACCATAGCGAAGCTGAGGGAGGTCGCAGGCCTTCTCGACTCGGTTGTAGTTGATCCTAGGGACAACTTGTCGCTAGAGGAGTCCTACGTCCTGGCTGCAAGTCTAACTGACTCTATTCTACATGCAGCCAGGGCTAAGACCACCCCTTGACCTAGCATTTTGGGTTTTATTTTTTTTTTGTAAGTGATAAAACAACAATGAATGAACAATTTCTTTTTATGTCAATTTTCCAATTTTTCGGCTATCTTCCCTCTTTCTTTATCATTCTGCAGCTTTCAACCACGGTCTGTTTGATGTTAAATTGTGTGTACCTTTTCATTACTCTGACGGTATTTTGTTGTTTTTACCGATAGAAAAAGGCACCCAATACTATAATCTCAAGCACTTAATTAAAAAAATTTTCTGGGGAAAATTGGTCTCACGGGATTTTATTGTTTATACCGATAGAAAAAAACATCCACTACTTCAAATATTTTTCCGGGAAATTTACTTTTTCTATTGGTACTATTGTGTTGTGCCGATAGAAAATTATATAATTCTATCGGTATCAATTTGTTGTACCGATAGAAAAGTTCCTCCACTGCTTTATTACTCGTACACGGCCCTTGGGTTTCCTTCCACTCGAACAGTTCCACCTTAGAGCACTGCGTCTCTTCGAGAGCGAAGAAAACCACAACCTCCGCCGTGACCACTCACTTCCTCTCTCCCACACGACGATCGCCGGCTGGACACTGGTTCGCCACTGCCACCGGTTCTTATTTTCGTCCTTCGCCGGCCACCGCTGCGTTCTACACCGCCTCTCCATCACCAGAACTGATCGCCGCCGTAAATACCCTAATTCGTCGTTCTATTTCCAGCATCTTCCTTATTTGATCCTAGTGTTTTGCACGTACTAATTCTTCGAGTTTTGCAATTACACTAGGGTTCCCTATTGTGTTGGATTATGTACATTCCGCACGCAATGTTGATTTAAATTAGGGTTTACATAATATGTTCCAGTGCTGTAATGAACCTGTTTTGAGATTTTAACTTATCTATACTGCTGTATGTGTGATCAATTGTATCCAACTGCCATATAATGCACATTATATGTTGGAGGTGTTCTTACACATATTCTATTGGCAGCTCATGTGTTTACCGATAGAAAATATTTCTGAAGAGTTCAGGAAGTAATTTATGCATGTCTTTCTTTTTGTATTATTTTCCCTTTTGCCGCCCTAGTTAGTCTCCAGTCCTGGGCTGAGTTATGGAACTCCAAGGCGAATTAATTGCCATATATATGGTTTGTTGAAGGTTTTGTAGGGGAAGACATGTCGTCGTCTTCATCGGATGGTACTAGTGGTTCGACTAGGGCCAACCCCATCGTAACTACTGAAGATGCAGCTGTTACATCCCAGCGCAAGAGGGTGGGGCGAGGCGCGACGACGTTGGGGCGTTTGGCCAAACGCACGGATCTTTCTTGTGAGTTCAACCAATTTGGGAGGCCGATTGGAAAGAATGCTGGGAGGTACGCGGCCTACGTTGGGCTGTTAGCGAAAGAAAGGGTGAAGATCACCGTCCAGAGCTGGAAGGATGTGACGGCGGACGAGAGGGATAGGTTGTGGGCGGAAGTGAAGGTTAAATTAACTGAAATCATTGAACTCTTTTGTAATCACGTTCTCTTGGCTTATACTAAAGTTTAACTAACTCGTGATTAATTGTATGCATTTTTCGGAAACAGGCTAAGTGGAACATCCCCGACGATACACCTAGGACTGCCTGCTTGAAGGACATGAACGGAACATGGAAAACCTTTAAGAGCTGGCTCGTCAGTAACTTCCTCGCTGCGGGGAAATCTCCTTGCGAGAAGTACCCCTTCATATCGGAGGAGGTATGGGAGGAATTCACCAAGCAGAAGGGGACTGAGGAGTTCAAGGCCCTTAGCGAGAAGAATAGGGCGATCCAGAAGAGGAACGACCACCCGCATCGGCTCGGATCCCGGGGCTATGCGGGGAAGGAGGAGCAGTGGAAGAAGGAAGACGAGCAAAATCCTGTCATCGACACCCCTGAGTTGCTGCTCTCCGAGATCCGGGATGAGAGGTGCAAGCGATGGTGGAGGGGGAGGGGGTCCGTGTCGTCCACGGGGTCTGTGCAGTTCGCAACCCCTGGGGACGCCGACGTTGTGAGGCGAATGGTAAGTTGGCTAACCTCGTAAACTGTGTGCGCACAAGTGTATATAAGGCAATTTGTCTCACAAGGTACCTTTAAATGTAACAGATCTCTTTTGAGAAGGAGACAGCGGAGGGATTGTTTACCCCGCAGAGGGAGAACGACATCCTCAACCGGGCTCTAGGAAATAAGGAGCATCCCGAGCGGACACGGGCCGTGGGAGCCATTGTGTCGTGGAAGGCCGGTTTCGTAGATCCGGCTCCACCGAGGAAGAAGGCCCGCTCCTGGAAGGAAAAGGAAGCTGACCTCTCCGATAAGATACGGGCTGAGGTACGGGAGGAGATACGGGCGGAGATGCGGGCTGAGATACGGGCTGAGGTACAGTCTGAGGTGCAGTCCGAGGTCGCACAAATGAGGGAAGAGTTTGCACGGTTGAGAGAAGCATTGCTGGCCAAGAGTGCAGATGCGGATCCCCAGGACGACGGTACCCTGCGGGGTCGGATAAGCAGTTGCGCTTCGAAGGTACTCGCGGATCCAGTGGATCTACTTGAGGTACTGCAAGCCTTCATCTGTGCACTTAAGTTGATGCCACTCTCATTTTGTTAGAGTTGTTTCGCTAACCTATTTTAATTGTTACAAATTTGCAGAGGCCGGAAGGCTGCATCCTACAGAATCACGTAGGCGCCGGGCAGGAAGTGGTTGGACACGGCTTCATATATCCGTCTGGGCCGGATGTCCAGGTCCACTGTGTACCTCTGTGGTTGGGTTTCGCAAAGGTACAGGTGGACATGGCCATGCCGGGCTACAACGATTCTCTGTTGCCAGTCCCAACAGAGGAACTGCAGACACTTGCTGAGGCAGTGGGCTCCTACGTACAGTGGCCCAAGAAGTGTCTTGTAATACAACCGGTAAATCCTACACATTTTAGATTACATCCTACTCAGTACACTCAACTTGCATAATCTAACATACGTGCTCATTAATTGAAGTGGCCTGCCGCTGGGCTACCAGGGGACTGCGCCCCCAGCTTGGGGCATGAGGCCCGATCTCGTGCGACCCTGGACACATCAAAGACGGCCTCGACCCCACCCAGTGCATCCACGTCTTCACCTCGGAAGAAAGCTGCCATCACCTTGCCCTTGCCTTCGAAGGTACGCGCTCAGTCCCAGGCAAAAGGCAAGGGCAAAGGCAAGGGAAAAGGGCGACAGGGACAGCCGGAGAGGTTCAAGAACGGGTTCCCACTCATGTCGGAGGCAGCTTTGCGCAAATTGGATCGATCAACCAGAGACCTCCACGAGTGGTACCTACACCGAGCTCGGCGCAATCTGAACTTCTTAGTTCCCTACAGGCCTGGGCAGTTCCACCGTGAGCCCGGGATTATATCCGTGGCACACGAGGATCTGTTCGACCTCTACAACTGGCGGGAGCTCGATATGTCCATCATATGGACTGGAGTCCTGTGAGTTTGCTGATGCTATGTATTGCTGTTTTCTAACTCTGTTTGCTAACTCTGCATTGTTGTAGTTCATTTGAAATGTAGTAACTTTCTGTGCAATACTAATGTCGTCCTTTGCATGCAGGTGCATGTACAGGTTAGCATCGGAGGCTGCGTGTGACAAGGTGGGTTTCCTCGACCCAGAGAAAATAAGCCTCACGATGCTAGAGCACGATGCCGCGCATGCTGAGCTGTACATATCCAAGGCGCTGATGGCGCAGCAGGACAGGGAGTTCATTCTGGTGCCGTACCACCAAAGGTTAGTGCATTTCGTACTAATTTAACTCGATCTTATATGTTACACCTGAGATATACTTTGAGCTAGCGGTCCTCTTTTACGTACAATGCAGGGGCCACTGGATCCTCATCGTGATCTGTCCGCCGAGGAACGAGGTGTACTACCTCGATTCGATGCGTGACAGATTATCGATCGAATATGTGGTCAAGGGGAATATGGAGGCGTAAGTAACTTATATGTTTGATTTAAATTTTCACCTCACTAGCTAATGATAATACATTAACGGGCAATACTAACTGAAATGCAGGGTTTTTGATAAATATGCGTCCGCTGGAGGGAGGCATGCCGCACCGCAGGGCTCCCTACTAGCTTGGAAAGAATATGAGGTACTCACGAGACTTTTTGTTTATGCTTAATTAGTTTATGGAAACAATAGCTAACATGTCTTCGCATATGCAATTATCTCAGTGCCATCAGCAGCCGCAATCGTGGAAATGCGGGTTTTATGTGTTGCGCTACATGTACGACCTAGTGCAGACAAACTTTGCCCAATTCCCCCAGGTAAGCATCGATAGCTAACTCAAATTTGAAAATTGGGTGTCACGTTCTAAATTAGGAAGTTAGTTACTAAGTATTCACACATGCTTGCAGATCGCCATGTCGAAAGACTCATACGAAATTGCAAAGATTAGAGATCTTCGACAAATCTGGGCTCAATATGTCATGGAGGAAGTTGCGCCCAACCATCCGCCATGATAATTTTCTCTTTTTCTTGTACTCTGTGCATAGACTGTTTATATACATGTGAATAAATATATATGTCAATAAATGTCCACATTGGATTGCAATTTGTATTTGTCTATATATATGTGAATAAATGTGAATAACTGTCTAATGTGTCAATCTGTTTTGTGAATTTACCCTTCTTTGCATCTGTACTGTATTGTTAATCCAATCTATAATGTATTGCATATGTACTGTATTGTAAATGCAAACGTACTGTATATGTGAATGTTCTATCGGTAAATTCATTCATAGCCGACAGACCACTACAAATTTTCTATCGGTAAACTCATCCACAACCGAGAGACTACTACCCATTTTTCTATCGGTAAACTTGAAATTAACCGTCAGAATAATGTGACTTTTCTTGCCGGTGAACTCATCCACAACCGAGAGACTACTGTGGTTTTTTCTATCGGTAAACCTATAATTAACCGTTAGAAGAGTGTGATTTTTCCTGCCGGTGAACTCATACACAACCGAGAGAGTACTAAGATTTTTTCTATCGATAATGTCATTTCCAACCGACAGAGTGCTACACTTTTTTCTGTCGGTAAACTTATAATTAACCTTTAGAATATGGGTATTTTTCCCAACGCTAAACGTCAGACGACGACGGGTTTTCTATCGGTACAATCATAAGGTGCCGATAGAAAAGTAATATTTTCCTGTCGGTAATCATGTAATTAACCGTTAGAATATGGGTATTTTTCCCACCGTTAATCGTCAGACTACGATGGGTTTTCTATCGGTACACTCCTAATATGCCGATAGAATTGTTAATTTTTTCTGTCGGTTATTTACCGATAGAAAATATTCTGTCTTGTTCTATCGTGTCTATCTCTATCGGTACGAAAACCGATATTAGAAGGGTTTTTTTTACCGATAGAAGAAAGCTTTTCTGTACTAGTGAAGGTCTCTTCGAATGGTTGGTCATGCCGTTTGGCCTCTGTAACGCACCGGCTACTTTCATGCGTCTCATGAATGATGTATTGTGACAGTTCATTGACGACTTTGTGATTATTTACCTCAATGACATACTATTCTATAGTCGTTCGTGGGACGAGCACCTCCTTCATGTCGAAAAGGTTTTCAAACAGCTTCGGCAACATTGACTTTGCCTCAACTGTAAGAAGTGCGAATTCAGCCAGCAAACTCTACTGTACCTAGGATTCTTGATCGGCAACGGTATGTTGCAAATCGACCCGGAGAAGGTCAAGGTGATCCGAAAGTGGCATCGACCGCGAATAGTTACGGAAGTGCGTAGTTTTTGGGAGCATGCCAATACCTTCGGAAGTTTATATGACACTTCTCGATAGTGGCTTCTCCGTTGCATGCATTAACCATGATCGACCAGAAGTTCGAGTGGATAGGGAAACATGAGGACGCGTTTCTCTTGCTAAAGAGGAAGATCAGTTAAGAGCCTATGCTAGTTTTGTCGAATCTACAGAAGCCATTCGAGCTAGAAACTGAATACCTCAGGTTATACAATGGGCGCAGTGCTCATGCAAGAAGGTCGACCAGTAGCATATCACTCCAAATTATTCCAGGGAGCTCAGAAGAACTATTTGACCTACGACAAGGAGTTGTGTGTACTACATCAGGCCGTGAAACATTGGTGGTGTGATCTTTTGGGTAAAAAGACTGTTGTCCACACCGACCACTAACATTTACAATATTTGCAAACTCAGTCCAAACTACAACAAGCTCGACATATGAGGTGGATGTCGTATCTGCAATAGTTTAATCTAGTGATTAAGTACAAGAAGGGCGTACACAATAAACTGGCTGACATGTTGTCGTGACCACCAGTAACGACCCTCTGCTTATAAGTGTTCATGCAGATCGAGCCCTCATGTCATGATGACTATGCCACAATGTACAGTGAAGATCCTGATTTTCAATCAACACTGGCTAAGCTCAAAACAAAGAAACCTACAGAGTTTGTTCGTCGAGAAGGACTCTTGTACAAAGGCAATTTGCTTTGCATACCTCGTGGAGCACCTCAGATTCAATGGCTGCGAGAAGTGCATACATTGAAGGTTGCTGATAACCTTGGGGTAACGAAGACTTTGCAAAGTTCTGACTGCGAATGCAGTAAGATGTGGATAGTTTTGTTCGAGGATGTGGTCTCTGCAGCATCTCAAAACTGACAAACCAAAAATTGGGTTTGTACTCCTTTACTAGTTCCATCACGACCATGGAAAACTATATCCATGGATTTCTTGGGAGGATTGCCTAAGACCTGACGAGGCAACGACTATTTCTTTGTGGTCAATGATCGATTCTCCAAAATGATCATTCTCATACCTTGTGGAAAGACTATCACGGGAGAAGAAGCGGCTCGGGTATTCTTTCAGCACATTTGGACACATTTTGGACTGCTGACTTCTATTGTGTCTGATCGTGATACCCAGTTCCTTAGTCACTTTTGGCGATCACTTTGGACAATGATGGATACAAAGCTGAAGAGGAGTACTGCCTTTGATCCTCAAACTGATGGTCAAATCGAGGTGGTAAATCGAACAGTCGTTCATCTCTTGAGAGGATATAATTCTAAGTATCTGAAGACTTGAGATGAAAGCATATCGTACCTGCAGTTTGCTTTTAATCGAGCAGTGCATGGTTTGACTGGAAAGTCACCTTTTGAGGTCTGTTTGGGATTTCTGTTGTAGTCCATTCAAGATGAAGTTTGTCATCCCTACCTCAGCGCATAACAGTAAGGAAGTATTTGATCAGGATCGAGCACAAAATTTCTTGGAAGGTATTAAATGGCTCCATGGTGAGGTTAAACAAAACTTGCTGAAATCTCAACTCCAGTACAAGGCGCGACATGATCAGCACCAAGTTGATGCTCAATTCCAAGAAGGTGATATGGTATGGCTACATTTGAGTAAGGAGAGGTTAAAAGGTGAAAATAAAAAGCTTAAACCAATTTGTTATGGTCCTTTTCGGATTTTATCGAAGATTGGTAATAATGCTTGTTAGCTCGAGTTATCTCCGTACATGGATATTTACTCTTACAGATATTTACTCGGCTGTTAATGTTGAACACCTCAAAATCTTCGAGCCTTCAATGTTGGATGATGAGCCAGATACCATAGTACCATCTTGTCGACGATTTGGACTCGGGGTCCTCAGTCGATCTTATGCAAATTTGTGAGTTGCGGGACCTTTCAGGGCGCTCCTCTGGGAAGGTAGGATGAGTAATATTTGTAGGGGCACAAGAGAATTTATACAGGTTCGGGTCCTCGATGGTGGGAGTAATAGCCCTACGTCCTGTTACGATTTAACTATGTAGGAAAAAAGTGTTTACAATGGGGAGGAAGAGATGATCACAGGCGAAGATCTCTTCTATATTAGTATCTATCTAACTATGCCAAAATCTTCAGGTTACTTGGACTCCTGGTAATGCTTGTATGCTTAACCATCCCTTAGAAAGTGCATTGACTACCTCTTTATACTGAACAAAAGGGCGCTAGCACGAAACGGCCTTGGACGGTTGCTAGGATGCAGTTTTGTTAACCACACTTAACTTCCACGCAGGCTTAACATGTGCAATCAAGGGATAACCGCACATGTTAACCTCCTGGCAGTTGTCTTCATACGTGGAGAAATCACCATGATCCTCGGGATATGCCTGTTCAAAGGGTTAGACATTCTCGAGTTATTCTGGTTGCAAATAGTCAACGACCTTCTGACCGCACACCGTCTGCAGTCTTCTGACCGCGCACTGTCTGCGGCCTCATGGTTGCGCAAGGGCTGTGATCATAAATCATCTTTGTGTCTGCATCCTTCAGGTCTTCTGAGACCATAGAGACGGACTTATAGGCTGACGTCTAATCTGATTCTATCTTTAAACCAAATGTAAATTATTTTGAACTAGCTCGGGTGATAATCCTCGTCAGCTAGCCCCCAAATTTGAAGAAAAATGAAGAGACGTATTTACTTCAAATTTTAATCCTGCATCAAAATTACGAAACCGACGCTTCAACTTCAATTGAAACTGTTCCGTCGTGTGACAGTTCATATCCCGAGAAAAACCCTGAGTTTTTCTTGTCAGGTAATAATGACTTAATTGACCCATCGTGATGGCAACCGTAAGCGTGTTTTAAGAACCCGAGACATGTGTGGAAATGAATTGGCGCCTTCTAGCTCTATAAATAGAAGAGCTTTTAGGTTCTTGAACTCACGAGTTTTACATCTTGACTAAGTCTTTTAGTGCCACTTCTCTCCGGTTACTCCCTCTAATCCTCTATTCTTGTCTCGATGGCAGATCAAGACCCCAAGAACATTATCGAGATTCAGAGTGATGAAGAAGAAGTGATACCCGAACTCGACCACGACTTCCAGAAGGTAAGACTTTTCTGGAACTCTGGTTCAGGTCGTCGTTTTACACCCTGATCGTTTCCAAATGCATTTTGGGAACTTATAGTGATTGAGGAACTGATTCCTCCAAAGAAGAAGTCAAAGGTTGACGAAGGATCCTCCAGTGGAGCTTCATTCACGGGTGCAAAGGTTGGGGACACATCATTGTGCTCTCTTTCCTTATCCCATATAGTTCTCCCTGTCCATGCAACTCAGCAGGTTGAACCTTCATATCCACCTTTGGAGATCCATAACAATCCTTCAAAGCTTCCATTTGCTTCTGGGGAAAGTCTCACACCTCTGCGATCAGACGATCCTCAGCTTTTGTTGGGTGATCAATTTTCTAGTGGGAAGATTGCACTCCCGCGACCAGATGGTCCTCGACTTTTATCGGGTGATCTACTTCTCAGTGGAAGTACCACATCCTCCCGTCCAACTTTACTACGAGGATTGGTAATAATCTTCATTCTCTCTCTGTTGATCATTTTATCTTTAAAACTAACGCATGCATGTGCAGGAGATGAAAATCTCTGGAGCCCCCGGCGACCAGCTTGCTAGAGTCCAGGCTCTTTTTGGTGAGAGTGTATCCCTCGAGAAAACTCTCCAAGAAGAGAAAGAGGCTCTGGAAAAGAGGATCGATGAAATGTCTTCGGCCATTCTACATCTGACAGAATGTTATGACAATTCCCGCGAAGAGGCGCACCAATTCCGCTTGGTGAGAGACTATGCTCGGCAGCATCGAGAACTCTCCGATATGATAACGAACAATAGCGCTTCTTTGCTTCAGGATGATGTAGATAGGCTTAGAGCCATAGCCAGTTCCCTTGGGGTGGTTAGTGTTGATCCCACTGATGTTAACATGTCCGTGGGAGAACTTTGTAAACGGCTATCGGACCAAGTCGGCGCTTTGGTCGCCTGTGTCCCTTTTGTATGTAAAGATTGCTAGAAATAAAGAACTTCTTTTCCTTACATACTTGATCCCATAAAAGGATTATGTAAAACTTATAATCCAAATTAAGGTTGTCTATATTCTGTGCGAAGAAATGGTTACACAAGTAAACTGCATACACAAGTAGATTTCTGTCCGAAACCGGCTCAGGACAGTTCTTCGGTCTCAAAATAGCATTGAGATCGTAGACTTCGATCAGAATCAGTGCTACGATCATAGCACCATATCTTGACCGTGCAACGACAATAGATGTTGCGATCACCTATATCGCATCGATCATAGAATTGCATTGTGATCAGTATACAAGATATAAGTTTATTCCAAAGTCATAAGGGATTACTTCCTTGATAAACTTTAAGAATTTCTCATATTTTTATTTGTACCATAGCCCCCGAATGTGAAATAAAATGATAAAGATACATTTTATTTTGAATCATTACTGGGTATGGATAACGGGTTCCAAGAGGAAAGGCACCCATTATGGCAAATTAATAAAATATCTGGTGAAGGGTTGTCTCGGGCATATAAAAGGAAAAGGTAGCTTACCGGAGAAGCATCACAACCAAAAACTCTTCGTTGCCTTAGACATTTTCGCCGCACAAAACCCTCTTTTGCACACCTCTTCTTCGTCGTCTCCAAAGCCATCACCTTTTTCCTCAATCCTCTGTAGTAATGGCGTCCTGGAGCCGATCTATCCACCACACAGAGGATAGCTTGGTGACACTAGAGAAGGAAGAAATTCTCCCCCCACAGCTGCTGATCAACTGGCAGCCAGTGGGGAAGAATGAAGAAACCCCAGCCGTCATGAAGGCGAACTGGTGATCTTCGAGGAGTACTTGCGCTGCGGGTTCCAATTCCCAGAAAGTGAGTTCCTGTGGGGAATCTTGGACCACTATGGGTTGGAGTTGGTGAATCTCCACCCAAATGTTGTTCTCATTTTGACAATTTTTCAACATCTGTGTAAAGCTTTCGTCGGAGTGCTTCCAAGTGTGGAGCTTTTCTGACGCTTCTACTTCTCGGCATGGTCAAAGAGCGCCAATGCCGCTGAGTGCATCTACTTCCGCATAAGGGAGAAGAAAGAGTACCCATCCCCGCCTCTTTGGGACTCTGTGCATGGGTGACATCACAAATGGTTCTACTACACCCCTTCGTTGGAGTGCGGACTGTGGTTCGCGAACACCCGACCGGAGAAAGACAGTGAGTTAGACTCCATTCCTTCTCTGAGTGCAGAACTGAAGAAGCAAACTCAAGCCATTCTTCACTTAGTCTAGCAGGCTTGACCGCGAGTGACATTATCTCACAACTTTGTGAAGAATAGGATGAGCCCCCTGCGTGAGAGGGCACATCCAGCTTGGGAGGTGGAGTCCATGGCAGACAACACCTTAGATTATAACACTGGTATGTCCTCTAGTCAATAAAATACGCATTTTTACTGATGAAAGATGTCGTATCAAGTAACATGCATGTTTGTGACACAGTGTTGTCTTTGTCCAAAATCAAAAAAAGACAAACTACCTTCTACGAGCGTATAATGCCGCGGCGGAGGGAGCTAAAGGGTCGCCTCGCCCCCAGAGCTTAATTAATGCCGGTGACGACCTTAAACAAGAGTGCCGAAAGGTATGATCTTTCCCAACAAGCTCTGTTGTAAATCATCCACTTGACTTGTGTTACTAAAAGCATTTTAAATAATACAGCTTTTGGGAAAATTTGCTGGGGCGAAGCGTCCAAGCGAGGACGCTGGTCCTTCGGGGAGATCAGCCGCGAAGAAGGCGAAGAGGACCCCTTCAAAGCGCAAAATGAAGGAGCCTGCTCCCGAAAAACCTAAGACGATCCTGGGAGGGGCTTCTTCACAAAAGAAAACTATAACCACAAAAAATACTGCGGTAAGATTTTCCGTACCCCCTGTAATCCCAGGTACGAGTGGAAATTACTTCTTCATCGTACAGGGTGAAGGGAGCGAGGATGAGGAAGACGACATTCCTCTAGTTCGTCGCAAGAGGAAGGTGACTGACCTTTTGGGAACAAGCATCCCAGAGAGGTCACCCTCCCCCCGGACCGACGAAGTCTTGTCCCTGACCGCAGGGATGGGGTCGGCTACAGTGGGCCCCGTGACCGCAAACAATCTTGTGGTTACGGGCGAAACCCCCGCACCTGAGGCTTGTGAAGCCCCAGGACTAACAACTCCTCCCTTACTGATCGAGGGAGCGACTGTGGTAAGAATCCTCACAGTCTTGTATTTTGTCATTCTTCTGCATATACCCATAAGATTGTGTACATACAAGGAGAAAAGGACACTGTCTTGTTTAAGAAAAGGAAAACAAGGACAGAGGACGATTCTTTCCCAGGAGCACCCAGTGGGCTTCTTTCTCCCGGGAGCTCATCATCGGAACCCAAACCATGGTTGGGGTTTCGAATAAAGTAAGAATTTCCCTTATCGCCATCTAGAGATGGTTGACAGGAGGCATTTTACCTCACAATCTATTTGTTTGTTTTTAGGCACAGGGATGCTACACCCAGTACTCTAGCGACCTCGACAAGCCTTGGCACAGCACCTACAGCAAAGGTTGCAAGAGAGCCAAGTCCTACTCCCATGATCAAAGAAGTTCTTCAAGCCATCGTGGAGGGAATGGTAGCTGAGATCCAATCCCAAAGGATTGAAACTATAGTCCCGGCCACAAAGGGGGATCAGCAAGAAAGATCATCTACTGCCCCTATCGTGGACACAACAAATCTTAAGGCTCGACCTCACGCTGACGTTGAGAACAGCTCATTCAGCGATTACATAGAGGTATGCAAAAAACTCTTTTTATTATTTTCGAGCTCGCAGAAATTTAGGAATATCCAAGTTTTAAGAGCAATTTCTTATCATGTTATAGAACTTGACCCAGGTGGCGACCAGATCAATAGCCATAGCAAAGCACATCGAGGTCGCGCAATGGGAGATCAGCCGACTGCAATAGTAAGTGTGGTGCTTCTTATTCGTGATAACTTGAATCCGTATTTGAGCGTAGCTGATTGTCTTTCTTGTTATAGAGAAAATACCTTTCTGAACAAGAGCATGGCTGATCGGGAGAATCAAGAAGAAGCTATAGCGCGAGATGTTCTTCTCTAGAGAGGGAACTTCGTGAAGCGCAGTCAAATCTCTCTTGTAAGTCCACTTCTGACCAAAAAACATTATTTCTTTACATGAACTGCTGTAAGAATTGACTACCATGTTCATGCAGTACAAGAGGATCAAATAAGCCTTCTTTCAAAAGAAAATAATGACCTTTAGGTGACCATCGAGCTCCAAAGCTCAAAGATTGATATTGTCTACACGGAGAATGAGAATTTGAGAGCAACGATTGCATCTTCCGTCTTCGAAAAGCTGAAGACAGTGGCAACTCTGCTCAAAGCTGATGTGGTCGAATCTCAAAAGATCAATCCTAGCTTCGGCGAGTTAGCCACATTGGTTGCGACTCAAGCTGAATCACTTCTTGAATATCTTCCTTAAGATACAAGGCGACAGGAAGAGGCGATGAGGACAAAAGTGCAATCTATAGCCTCCGCCATCCTCTGCAGACTCCTTTTCACCACAGCCCTGATCTTGATTTGAAACCAGTGGTCGGAGATGCAGAAATCGAGAGTGAAGATCAGCTTGAGGCCATAATGGAGGAGGTCAGGCCCTTGATCAAAAATCTCTTGGAAGAACTTGGCTTATCTTAATTATTGATGTAACAATTTTTGTACCTGCAAACATGTGATTATACAATGCAAATGCATGCCTTAAATTTTGGAAAAGAGTGATACTTTCTTCATTTCACGTTATGGTCATATTCTCTTAGCCCCCTCCTGAGATCATAAGTACTAAAGACCAAGTATTGTAATCTCAGGAAAAATATGGGCGTTATGAATATCTAAGAAATGCTTTATCTTAGATATGATCATCCGATCATATCGATATTGACCTTAATACAATACCCGGCCTTATTACAAATTGGCAGCCACCCGAATGATCAGGAACATGCCAGTAAGTCCTGTGTGCGTTCAGAAATAGCTTATTGAGGGATGTCTTATCTGGATGCGACCATGAGATCGGCCAGCGAATCCGGTCAGGATATTGTAGCAAGATGATTACCAGCGATCAGCCCCTAAGCAAGGCTCATTATAGGTATGGCAAAGAAACGAACGTAACATGAGACGAATAAAAGTACTCATGATTTTTTGTTAAACCATGCTAATTGAACAAAAAAAAGATTGGAGAACTTACACGTGAAACTTGCGTAGTTGATCGATGTTCCAAGTATTGGACAAGATTCTATCATCCTCCATTGCTAACCGAGCCGATCCTGGTCATGGTACTGAAACAACAATGTAAGGGCCTTCCCACTGAGGAGAGAACTTATTGCGGTTAGACTGGTTTTGTATTTTTTGTAAAACCAGATCACCCACGTGAAGACTACGCGACCGCACCCTCTTGCTGTGATATTTTCGGAAAGCTTGCATATATACTGCTGACCTTATCAACGCTCGATCACATTTTTCTTTGAGGAGGGTTAAATTCTGAGTACGTTGTCTGACTTGATCAATCTGATCGAATTGATCTATTCAAATAGAACCAATACGAATTTCCATAGGTAATACAGCCTCGGCACCATACACCAATTGGAAAGGTGTCTCACCGGTAGCCCGACTACAGGTAGTACGTAATGCCCACAAAACAGAGTAGAGTTCATCTACCCAAGCCCCCGAGCGCATCTTAAAGTGATCGAAAACGCGTTTTTTGATGCCCTATAATATCTGCCCGTTGGCACGTTCGACGGCACCATTGCTCTGTGGATGAGCTACAGAAGCAAAGCCCACCTTGGTTCTAATATTATCGCAATAGTCCAGGAAGAGACCGTTAGCGAATTGGGAACCGTTATCAGTGATGATACGACTTGGAACACCAAATCGAGTGATGATGTTATTATGAAGAACTTTTGTGCCACAGCAGCGGTGATATTGCAGATTGGTTCAGCCTTGATCCACTTTGCAAACGTGTCAATAGCTACGAATAATAACTTGTAACCATTAACCGCCTGTGGCATAGGTCCCACAATATCTATCCCCCAGACCACAAAGGGCCATGTTAAAGGGATAGTTTGCAAGGCATATGCGGGCTGATGAACCTATCTTGCTTGAAATTGACACTGGGGGCATGTCTTGACCAAGTATTTGGCATCATCGAGTGCCAAAGGCCAGTAAAAACCCTATCAGAAAGCTTTCCCGACCAGTGTGCAAAATGACGCGTGCGTACCACACACACCGTCATGGATTTCTTTCAAGAGGGATTGACCTTCCCCTTGAGAAATACAACGCATGAATACTCCTTGAGTACCCTTCCTATACAAGACCCCTTCTATTAGTTTGTATAGGCGCGCGTTTCGAATCAACTGATTACTTTCGGTTTCATCCTTGGGCAAGGTCCCATGTTCGAGATAGACCCTCAATGGATGGGTCCAATCTTCTTCATGTCCAAGGTTGGTAACGAAGACTACCACCGGGTCATCTTCGACTGTAGTCATGATCAAAGGATGTTCTAAGTGTTTGACGAACACTCCTGCCGGAGCAGATGTACGTGAGGATCCAATTTTAGATAATTGGTCTGCGATAATATTGTCCTTTCGCGGGATGTATTGGACTTCGAAATGACTGAAGTGTTTTTCCAATCTCCTCACTTCCCCCAGGTAATGAGCCATTGTCTCATTGGAGGTGTTGTACTCCTTGTTTACCTGGTTTACGACCAGCTGTGAGTCTCCCCTCACCACTAATCGACGGACTCCGAAGAATTTTGCTATCCGGAGCCCTGCAATAAGACCTTCATATTCTGCTGCGTTGTTAGTCACAACAAAATGTAATTGAATGATATACTTGAGTTGGTAGCCCTGAGGCGTGATTAAGACCAATCCAGCCCCCGAGTGTTGAAAACTGCGAGAGCCGTCAAAATACATCGTCCAGTGGTCGGTGCATGCCCAATCTTCAGATTCTTGCACAGGTGGGTCAGGGTTAGTTCATTCGCCACAAAGTCTGCAAGGATCTGAGACTTGACCGCCGTGCGAGGGGTGAAATGGATGTCGAATGCTCCAAGTTCCACAGTCCACTTCGCGATTGGACCAGATTTCTCCGGGTTTCGGATAATATCTCCCAAAGGAAAGGATGAGGGCACTGTAATTTTATGTGCCTAAAAGTAATGTCGTAGCTTGCGGGAAGCCATCAGTAGCGCGTAAAGTATCTTCTGGACCTCAGGGTAACGCTCCTTAGGACTATGAAGTACCTCGCTTATGTAATAGATGGGTTGTTGCACACCTTCTCATTCTGTGATCAGAACCACGCTGGCCGCATGAGGTGTGGCCGCCAGGTAAATAAGTAGTGGTTCCCCTGTGATCGGAGAAACCAACACTGGCGGACTAGATAAGTATGCTTTAACCTCCTAGAATGCTTTCTCGGCTTCATCCGACCAGGTAAAACCATGGTGCTTTTGAAGAGCTTTGAAAAAAGGTAATCCTCTTTCGCCTAGTCGCGATATAAATCGACTTAGAGCCGCCACGCGACCTACTAGGCACTGGACATTCTTCACAGTCGAAGGACACCTCATTTGCTCGATGGCCCTGATTTTTTCGGGATTAACCTCGATTCCTCTAGAAAAATGAGAAAGCCTAAAAGTTTACCAGATGAAACCCCGAAAGAACATCGATAAAGGCGAAAAAGTATTTTTCTTGTGCCCAATAGAGGTTTTAATTTTATTCCAAATCTGTTTAAATTACAAAAGGTTTCAGCAAGATCATCTAAGTGAGTCAAGCTTTTAAGCTTTTTACAACAAAATCGTCTACGTAAGCTTCCAGACGTAGCAGTTGATGATGGCAGTCTTCTCTTCATCTTCTTCTGCCATGCTAATTTGATGATATCCTAAGTAAGCATCCAGGAAGCTCATCAGTTCGCAACCCGCAATAGAATCGACCAATTGATCGATGCGGGGAAAGGGAAACCATCTGACATGCGCCACTTACCATTTGACTTACAGACCATGACCAGATTTGCAAGCCATTCTGGATGATCGACTTTGCGAATAAATCCGGCCGTTTGGAGTTTATTTAACTCCACACAGATAGCTTCTTGCCGATCAATAGAAAAGCGTCTGAGCTTCTGCTTTATTGGTCGCTGTCTAGATCAAATTACTAACCTGTGCTCAATTACCTCCCTTGGGATGCCGGGCATGTCGGATGGTTTCCACGCAAACACATCTGCATTTGCTCGGAGGAAAGTAATGAGTTCAAGTTCCTATTTGTCATCCAGGCGTGATCCAATCCGAATTATTCTAGATGGATCATTTGGGCATAATGGAACTAGTTTCAGCTTTTCCTCTGGTCGAGGGGCGACCTTGATCGTATCTGCAGCTGTGGTGGTGACCTTGACATCCTGAAGGGGAAGTTGATCTACTAGCTCCAGGGATAACCGATCGCAAGTCAATGCCACATTGCGGCTACCTCAGACCGAGATAACGCCTTTGGGGCCAGGTAACTTACCGCACTGATAAGCATAGTGCGTCGCCATCATAAATTTAGAGAGAGTTGGCTTTCCAAAAATCGCATTATAAGCCGAATCACAATCAATTACGTCGAAAGTATAAACATATGCGCATAGCCAAAAAGTAGTAAATACTTATGTTTAGATCAGATTTTGATGGAATTTTTCATAAATGAGTACATACATATGTGTATAGCCATAAAGTAGTAAATAGGTCTTTTGTAATGAGATTTTGAGAAAAGTTTTGATGCTATAGAGGATGAAGTGATTTTGGTAGGGATGGAAACTGGAGGTTTCTTTAGTCGATGACTAAGTTAAACATCCGTGATGTTGACAATGGGTTGTTCAAATATTTTTCTGAACGGAGTTGCTGCAGTAAGCAGCAATGGTGCAGTGGAATGAAGGGTTTTTTTTACGAATAACCCATTAAAAAAATAATTTCAAAAGTAGGTCAAAATTTTTTAAAATGTAAGAAATAGCATTCAGTCCCGACCTCGCATTTGCGACCGAACTTCAGTTACAGTCCCAGTTCGCAGCTGATTAGGTGGGTTGGTCCATTTGCTTCGCCGATGCAGGGCTAGCCACATTGACTTTGAGCCATGCACCTGGGTGACGACTGAAACGACCAGGTTTCAACTGATGCGGCAACAATCAATTTTGAACTGATACAACATTGAACAGTTTCAATAGTGATATGCCCAAACCTATAGGGATAAGTCCACGAGCAAGTTAAATATTGGTACGACCATGGGTAATTTTGAACTGGCATGAACACAACCAGTTTCAATACTGAGACGACTAGCACCTGTCAGATCAAATTTTGACGGAAGTTTTGATAAATGGGTACATACCTATGTGTATAGGAAAAAAAATAGTAAATAAGTCTTTTGTAATCAGATTTTGAGAAAAGTTTTGATACTATAGAGGATGAAGCGATTTTGGCAGGTATCACAACTGGAGGTTTCTTTAGTAGATGATTAAGTCAAACATGGATGATGTTGATAGTGGGTTGTTCCAATGTTTTTCTGCATGGAGTTGCTACATAAATAGGCAAATGGACAACAGTAGTGGCGTGGAGAAATGAAGGATTTTTTTACGAATAACTGATTAAAAAAATAATTTCAAAAGTAGCCCAAAACTTTTTAAAATATCAGAAATAGCATTTGGTTGGGAGCTCGCATTTGTGATCAAATTTCAGTTGCAGGCCCAGTTCGTGACTGATTAAGTGGGTCAGTCCATTTGCATCACTTGTGTAGGACTGCGCCACGTTGACTTTGAGTCAGGCACCTGGGTGGTGACTAAAACGACCAGGTTTGAATGGATGCGACAATGATCAATTTTGAGCTAATACGACCACGATCCACTTCAATACTGATACGACTAGGCCTGTACAGGTAAGTCCGTGACCAGGTTTAATAGTGGTACAACGACGGGCAATTTTCAACTGGGCTGAACACGACCAGTTTCAATGATGACACGATCAGTACGTGTTAGATAAGCCAAGGACCAGGTTCAATACTGGTGGGTCAGCATTGAAACTGGTGGTGGTCGTATCAATAAAAAATTGGTCGTTTCTGTCGTGACTTGGCTGGTCAAAACTTTTTAAAATATCAGAAATAACATTCAGTCGTGAGCTCACATTTGCGATCGAATTTTAGTTTCGTGCATACTTCGCGACTGATTCGGTGGGTCGATGCATCTGCATCACTGGTGCAGGGTTGCGCCACATTGAGTTTGAGTCGCGCTCCTGGGTGCGGACTGCAATGATCAGGTTTGAGCCGATGGGACAACGATTAGTTTTGAACTGATACAACCATGATCTGTTTCAATATCGATACGACCAGTCCTATATAGATAAGTACACAACCAGTTTTAATACTGGTACCACCACGGGCAGTTTTGAACTGGCGGAACACGAGCAGTTTCAATACTGAGATGACCATTTCTGGGCAGATAAGGTAATGACCAAGTTGAATACTAGTGGATCAGCATTGAAACTGGTGGTGGTCGTATCAGTAGAAAATTGGTCGGTTCAATCTTGAGCTGGGTGCCCAACTGAGAGTTTACATGGCGTGGTGGTGGCCTAGTGACACATGTGGACCTTGGCACCTAATTAGTTGCAAGCTGGGTCGGCAACTAAAGTTCAGTCACGAACAGGAGGTTGCAATTGAAGATCATTTCTAATATGTTAAAAACTTTTGGGTTAGTTTTGAAATTATTTTTTTAATGGAAATCCCATGCTGGCCACGGTGTGGAATCAAACTGTTGTTGTTGTGGGACGACGAAAATATGGTGGAGGTTTCTCCATTGTTATTATGGTGTCAAGTAATGGTGTCTAGTTTTGGGTTTGTCATCGCCAGTTTTTTTTGGTCGGGCCATTCGGCAGCCTTGTGTGTGATCAAATGCAGAGAAGATTGGCATAGTAGGAAAGAGTGGGAGTGGTTGGACATGTGGCTGCAAGCCGGTCGACGGGTCTTTTTCTATTTGTGTCAGTGAGTGGTTTGTAGGCTGCCTGTATTCTATGTGTGGGAATTAGTGGTTTCGCTTTCTACTCTGTTGGGATTGTGTGTGTTCTTGTCAAATTAGCATTAGTGGGGGAAGCGGAGCGCGTCTGTGTTGAGAGTAATATTTTCTACATACACATAGTAAATTTTAGCTTTAGTGGTCATTTTCTGTCAAGTTTGAGGGATTACAATGATTGAGCATCCTTGTATTCTGTGCCTGCTGGAATTCGCCGTTTTGTTTTTACATTGGGCACACTGGTTTTTTTTGGGGAAAATTGTGTATGTTTCGGTGGGTTTTGTTCAATCTGAATCACATCTGTCGTGCCCCGACCTGGGGACAACGACTACTCCCGTGGGGACCCAGCTTGCTACAGTTGATCCCATACAAGTATACCTTTGACTTCCCAGGATAAGTCAAGCACAGGAGTATATTCACATTGCAGCAGAAAAACATACAAAATATTTAAGCAGTGTGGCCTACTGGCCTTAATATTACATAAAGAGATTACAATACCTTCGCGGCATACATGGTTTAGCAAAATAACAACTACACAGAAGAAGATAGGTGACCCTCCCACAGTGAGAAGTTGACGGCAGAACAACGCACATCAGGGCTCTAGCGGAACTGGCTCTCCTACATCTGGGTCCAAGAAGTTCTCCATGCCTTCATCTCGATCATGGAACACTCCATCTACTGATTTATAGGTTGCAAGAGTGAGTACTTACGTACTCAGCAAGTTATAGGTAAGAGTAGATACATATAGTAGGGATGATATGAACCTATGCTAGTAAAGAAGTGTGGATGGTTGTAAAATAGTTTTTTCTTTCATATCTCATCTCATGGCAGCACTTTTCATAACATAGCATCGCTATTCATGTTCACTAAATTATAGTACTACCGTGACACGTTGACACACGACAACCCACGGCAGCACCCCTTATCAAGACAACACATGTCATTTGGGTAATCTTGCCTTATCAAATTTTATTTAGAAAACATACTTGTACCACACCCTGTGGATTTAATCCACCGCAGTAGACTCCTATAAACCCGGGAGCTCGGAGTATTCGAATACGTTTTTAACTCTGCAGAGAGGTACCAATTTACCCACAAGATATTCCACTTTCATGCCCATCATATCAATATGATTAGACCCTTCCTCACTGCATACTGTGAGTGGCAAGGTGGAGATAACAAGAACTTTTCTTATGTTTTACTCACTATTGACCCCTGACCCTGTGGATCTCTCGCGAACCACAGTTGTGGCAGGTACTACCTCCACCCCTAAGTTTCTTCCCATTACTGGGTCAACGTGCATGATCACATTCAGTGACATGTGTAGGAGCCGCACTCCGTGAAATTCGTGTATTGTTTTTGTTGGAGGAAATCTCCGCGAGACTAAGTCCAGGTAAGTTGCGTCACATTGGCGCCGCCATTTGCCTGGGGACGGGGCCTCCGGTGCCTCCCCAGGCGCCGCCATTTTGGCCCCCAGGACCTGACCTCCGGCGCCGGTCCCGGGCGCCGCCATTTGCCTGGGGACGGGGCCTCCGGTGCCTCCCCGGGCGCCGCCATTTTGGCCCCCGGGACCTGACCTCCGGCGCCACTCCCGGGCGCCGCCATTGCCCGGGAATGGGGCCTCCGGTGCCTCCCCGGGCGCCGCCATTTTGGCCCCCGGGACCTGGCCTCCAGTGCCGGTCCCGGGAGCCACTATTTTCCCGGGGACGGGGCTTCCGGTGCCTCCCCGGGCGCCACCATTTTCTTGGGGACGTGGCCCCCGGTGCCTCACCGGGCGCCGCCATTTGCTCAGGGACGGGGCCTCCGGTGCCTCCCCGGGCGCCGCCTTTTTGGTCCCCGGGACCTGGCCTCCGGCGCCGGTCCCGGGCGCCGCCATTTGCCCGGGGACGTGGCCTTCGGTGCCTCCCCGGGCACCGCCATTTTGGCCCCCGGGACCTGGCTTCCGGCGCCGGTCCCGGGCGCTGCCATTTGCCCTTGGACGGGGCCTCCGGAGCCTCCTTGAGCGCCGCCATTTTGGTCCCCGGGACCTGACCTCCGGCGCCGGTCCCGGGCGCCGCCATTTGCCCGGGGACGTGGCCTCCGGTGCCTCCCCGGGCGCCGCCATTTTGGCCCCCGGGACCTGGCCTCCGGCGCCGGTCCGGGGGGCCGCCATTTGCCCGGGGACGGGGCCTCCGGAGCCTCCACGGGCGCTGCCTTTTGGCTCCCGGGACCTGGCCTCCGGGGACGGTCCCGGACGCCGCCTTTTGGCCCCCGGGACCTGGCCTCTGGCGCCGGTCCCGGGCGCCGCCATATGCCCGGGGGCGTGGCCTCTGGTGCCTCCCCGGGCGCCGCCTTTGGCCCGGGGACCTGGCCTTCGGTGCATGCCCCGGGCCTCATCGCCCTTCTAAAGGTAAAGTCTCTGGTTGTTGATCACGTGCAGGTCACGCGAGGAGTGCCTCTGGAATCAGCGACTACCTGTCAAGCATCCAAGACGTTTGAGCGGGAGAAGGACGTCACTACCCCTCAATCCGACGGTGGCTTCCAGGGTAGATAGGTCTTTTTGCTTCTTTTTGGGGCTATAAATAGCCCTTGTACCCCTCAGTTGTGAGGAGGTGATTTATATTGATTGGAATAGCTAAACTCACAGGCGCGCTCCGGAAGCCTCTCCCCCGGAGAGAGCCTCCCCAGCCAACTCCGATCGGGAGCGCGCCGACAGGACTAGGGCCCCCACTGGGACCCGAACCTGTATAAATCCTTGTGTTTTTTCTTGTGCTTGTCCGGCGGGGGAGGATCGGTCATCCGGTCAACCCGCGCCGCCTAATCTTCGCTAGGATCGTTCACAAAACCTGCCGGGGTATTCGCAATACCACGACAGTTGGCGCCGTCTGTGGGGACTCGTGACAAGACGCTATGGCTCCCCCAAGAACAAGGGCTCGTACCCTTCCTGGTGACGCCGGTCTCGGAGACCCGGCGCCGCCCATTTGGGACACGGCTGTCCCTCCTTTCCTCTTAACTTAGGTGCTTCTACCTCCAGGTCGCTCCCGGTGACCGCGGGGACTTGGGCCGGGACCAGTCTCCCACCGACGGCTCCCCCGGCTCCCCGGGACGCCCTGCTTGAGGCTCTCGTGGAGGGCCAGCTCCGCGTCCAACGCTCTATGGATGAGATGCTCAGCGTGTTGCCGCGGCCACCGGCCCCCACATTCGCGTCGCACCCATACCCGGGGACTATGCCCCCGTTCATGGGTTACCCGGCGGCCCCTCCGGCCTCCGGAGGTCTGGCCGCCCCGTATGATCCCGCCGGGGGGTTCCCTCCCCCTGTGGGATATACGTCCGGACCCTTCTCGGCACCCGGGCCCGTCCCGGTGCCGGGGGGCTACTTCATGCCCGGGCCCTTCGAGGACGCCCTCCCCGCGAGGAAGCCCTCCCCGTGAGGAAGTGGGCCTAGACCCAGCAAGTCCCTCCTGTAGGGCGACTTACGATCAGCCCTCGTGGACTGAGGGTGTAAGCGGCAACCCGGTCCCCAGTGGCCGCGGTAACGAGTCACTTTGGGAGACTAGTCCCCTGCCCAAACACTCAAGACCCGTCATCGGGCACTTCCTCCTCCGGGAGTAGACGCTCTCCCCAGTGGGACGTCTAATGGCCTTCTTGGATATCTTTTCCCCGAAGACTTTATTCCCGGCTCCCCGTTCTCACGGCTACCAGATGATTGTCTCCCGGAAGGATTTCCTCCGGAATCTTCCTCAGGATTTCTGGCCTTATTCCTGGCTCCCCGTTCTCACGGCGACCGGACGATTCTCTCCCGGAGAAGTTACGGATTTCTCGGACATTTCTTCCCCGGAGACGTTATTCCCGGCTCCCCGTTCTCACGGCGACCGGACGATCATCTCCCAGGAAGCTCGCCTCCGGAAATCTCATCGGGTTTTCTTGGATGTTTCTTGCACACGAGGCCTTATTCCCGGCTCCCCGTTCTCACGGCGACCGGACGATTGTCTCCCGGAAGATCTTTCCCTTGGAAACCTCATTTTAAAATTTTCTAACTTAGAAAAATTCCTATGCTACAGGTTACCTTCACCCCGGGGGCCTTGTTACCCCCACAGCGCGTGGAGCTACCCTCCGGCCCGCTGTAGGCGGGGGGGATAAGGAACCCCCGGGTGTCGACCGCACCACCCACGAGCAAACTTAGCTCATTCTTGTGAAAAGGAGTCGTCCAGACCATCCAAGAAGAAAAAATAAAAAGACGACAAAGAAGGAAGCAACAACACGGCTTTATTGATCGTCAAGCCCGGAGGACATCTTCCCCCTCCGGTGGGCATCGGAAACGGTACAACCCGGGCTCTAACCCAGGGGATCCTCTACATCCTAAGGCTCCTACGCCTAATACTCCCGGAGGCTCTCCGCTAGCTCCCGGGCCAAGTCCTGGTACAATGCGCGCACGCGGCGCCGAGCGTCCCGGAGCAGATCTTCGGGCCAGAACTCGTACCCCGCCGGTGGAAGTATCCGAAGAGGAGGTATCATCCGGAACCCCGGACGCGGGGGGGGGGGGGGGGGGGACAATTCGGCGTGATGATTGTCAAAATTGTCCAAGTGCCACTCCGGATGCCACCTTAACCGGACGGGCTCCCGGACGGCGTCCCCGCTGCACTTCCCGGAGACGAGGCTTAACAAGATTAAAGCCGCATGGGCGTCCCCCGAGGAGCCTCTCCCAGACCTTCGCCCGGGAGTAACCTCCCAAGAACCCTGGTAACATTGCATTCAATTCAAGACTTAGAAAAATTTCTAACTCTATTGCATTCAAAATATCTTTTTACAAGTGTCCGGGGCTTCTCCTAAGAAGCTACCGGGATCAAAAGTCCTAAGAAAACAAAAGGGTCCTATCTAAAGACCCGGGGGGAGGTTCATTGTAATACCCCTATTTTTGCTAAACCCTAAAATAGCCAAAATCCACATCTGGACCCCAAACCCTAATCTGCTTCAGCCATTCCCTTCTAAATGTTGTTCAGAGCATTTTTCCCTTCGGGACCATCTCCAAAATCTCACCCTAAAGCTGAGTTTCAAGCCTTGCCATTTTATTAAAACCCTAATTACCCTATTTTACCCTAAACTGTTTTCCCCAATTTTGTCGAAACCCCTCAGATCTTGCCCGATCTTACCAAACTTTGGCCAGATAAGTTCTATTAATCTTTTGCAACTTAGCCGCGAAATCAGATTTCAGATCGGACCCTCAGATCTCCAAATGTGCAAACAGGCCCAAGTTCTATTCAAGTTTTCTTCACAAGACAGCCCCTGGAACAAGTTTCAGAAATTGCAGAACAGCCCAAATATTATTTTCAGGCCCTTTCGACCAGCGCCTGGTCGTTGCCACGACCAGTGCACGAGCCACCGTTGCCGCGCTGTGTTCTCGCCGTGCTTGCTCGCCGCCGGCCACCGTTTCTATCGCCTGTGCCCGTGAGTTGCTGTGCCACCCCGTGCGCACGTGCCAGCAGTGCGTCACCTTGCCCAGCGGATAAACGGCCGCGCTCCCGTTGCCGTGGCAGTTGCATGCGTGTACGTGTCGTTGCCGGAGCCTTGCTGTTGCCTCCGCATCTGCACCGTTCCAGGCGAAGTCCCAAGGCAACTGGCAAAGCTGCAGCACCGCCTGAGCGCGATCACGTCGCCGTCGCCGTCGTTGCGCCTGCGCCCGACAAGTTTCTCCCCGGCGCAAGCAACCGTTGTCGCGTTTTCCCTCGCAAGCTCCGTCCCCGTGCCTATTTAAACCCTCTCAGTGCTGTGAAGAAGCACAACCTCAGGACTTAGCCAAATTTCCAGTTTCTCGCCGTTTTCGCTTTCTTCTCCGGCGAGCCAGTGAGTGAGCTCACGGTGCTAGCCCTTTCCACAGCCCCTCTCTTCAATCCAAGTTCACCAGTGAGTTCCCCTCGTTCCCCTCTCTGTGTCATAGCAGCCAATTGCACTAGATCGATCCCCATCGCCGGTGATCGCCGGATTCCCGATTTGCCCTGTTTCCCCAATGCCGTTCGATTCAGCCCAAATTAACCCTCAATCCTGTAGAAGTTGATCAGTAAACTTAGTAGAGCAAGCCTGTAGAATCAGAATCCCCAATTGAGCTCAAATCGAAGAAATCCTAAATTAGAACCTCGGCCGTTCGCCGGACTTCGGCGCCAAGCTTCTCCGGTCATTCTCCGACCAAACTAACTGCACCAGTAGCTTCTAAACTCCACCCTTTCACTCCCTGAGCGAAGAATCGAGTTCAATCGCCTTGTAGCAAAAATCCCCAATCTCCAGTGTCGTCTTCTCCAGCGCCAGTCGCCGGAATTCTTTTCCGGCCGATCTAGCCCCTGAAACCTTGTCCCTTAGATAGATTCCAGTACCCTGAGCAATATTGTCCACTAGCTCGACACCTGGATCTGCCTAGATTGTGAGTTATGCCTATGCCAAGATTACTGTCCAGTAACTCAGTCCATGTCCAGGCCACCGTAGTTCATCGCCGGATTTGGCCGCCCTCCGGCCACTTTCAGCCCTTGTGCCTGTTGAGTATATTGTTCCTGTTAGTAAGGCCTACCTCCCAGACAAAGTGTTGCATCAATTGGAGCCCTGGATCAAAAGTTAAGCCATGCCCTAGTTTCTGGCCATGTCCAGCACTATGTCAGTGCATGTCAGCCACTGGCATTAGCCTTGTTTGACCCCTTCTGGTTGAGCAATTGAAATGCCACCTTGTCCCCTAGATTCCTGGAGTTGTGTTCTACATCTTTCCCTTCTATCACTTCTCCAGAAAACCATCCCAAGACTAGTTTCCAGTTATGCCAAAGCCATGAACTGAATGTCGACCCTTCGACGTTCAATCCTTTTTAGCCGTTTCTTCGACCAGAGCCCTTGTGACCTTGCCCTAACTTTTTCCCCTGCATGCATGACTTATTTAATTAATACTTTCTATAGAAACTATTTTCAGTATGCTTATGTGGTATGTGTTTGTGTGTTATGTGATTGCCGCAGAGTCAGAAGCTGAAGGAGCGGAAGAAGTCTTTGAAGACCCGTCTGAGTTTTTAGACCCAACATTGCAAGGCAAGCCTCATTCCTTTGATCATGTCTCACCCAATATTTTCATATGAAGTATATCCATTATTTCTTACGATGCATGCTTATTTTAAATACAAGTTATGTTTGAATGACATGAGTAGATATTACCTAATGGATTACGAAACCCCCTTTTTGCTATTGAACCTTCATATATATGCTTTTGTCACCCTAGGACTCATATACTGAATATCCACATTAAACTTGAAATGGTCAAATACATGAGAAGTTATAATGAAAACCGTTTTGTCAAGAAAACTGATAAAAGGGATCAGTAGTGAGGATTGGATTGTATGAAGAGGGTGCGGTGCGCACCAGGGTATGTGAATGTTCCTCACTATTGGTTCATAAGGACAAGAACCTTGTGCTGTGTCTCTATACGAATTGTAAACGTACCAACCACTTGCCTGGTATGGGACAGGCACAACTCAGTAGCTTTTTGGTATTAGCAGTTCCCTGCATGGTTTGACGATCTGGTTTCTCGCGTGGAAACTGGAAGGCCAAGGTTCGGCCATGAGTGATGTGAGTTCAGAAAAATAATGAGAGGAAAAAGGTGTAAATGAAGGAAGGCGCCCTAGACCTGATTAAGCCGTGAGCGGCTGTAATCTTAAATGGTCGTATGTCTCGCGTGGACATAGACCAAGGCTATGTGTCCTGCGGGAACATAGACCAGAGAGGCTAGGAAGTGAGGCAGTGGGGAAGACCCACAACGGTACTTGAGACTTAATTGTCTATTTACCGGGCAGGGATACTGTTAATACTGAATTGTAAAAGCGTTGTGTGATCTCGGCCTTGTCACATGTGTATAAGTCACATGGAGCTGATCCGACTTGAAAGCCGAGTGAACCAGTGGATTTAAAAAGAGGTACACCTTTGCAAAGTGTAAAAGAAGTATCAGATACTCTGTACTCCCAGGTTCAGGAGTCTTTTCGTAGTGGATGTTATCCATGGGTTATAGCACAAGTAATGTTTTGGAATGTTTTCATAATGCGGTTAACAAAGTAGTGACTCATGGGAGACCACTACATCTAATGTTTTTATTGAAAACCTGTTTAATGTTTAAAGTACTATTTTCATGACAAAGTACTGTTTACTGAACAAATAACTTGGAAATCTATATATCTCTATCCATATGAAACTAAAACCCCTGAATCATATGTTTCACCCTCATATAAGTACAATTACTATAATCCCCGGAATGAGTGTTGCTGAGCACCAAGTGCTCACCCTTGCATTTACTTCCAACTGTAGAAGAGGGATTCGAGGATCCCGATTCCTTCAGTTATGAGTTCCCGGCAGAAGATGGAAGTGCCCCGGACGAGCCCACGTTCTAAAAGGATTGCGCACCAAGTCAAGTCAGATGTGGGAGGAGCCACTCCAACCCTGCTGCGGATGGAAGTCAAGCTTTTCGTTGTTGCCTTGTGCTTTATGCTGTGTGTTCGGTACTTGGATACCGATTCTGGTTCTGACAAACTTGTTATTTTCTTAGCAACTCTACTCAGCGCCATTTTTGGTGCTTTGGTTATGTAATATTGGCCATGTTGGCCTGATACTTGTTTAATGTTATTACTATGCTTGTCTGGTTTGGAGCTCATGTGTCATCCTGCTGTGTGTAACCTACCTGGGCGGTTACCAAGGTGATCCTCAAATGGGGGTCTCACATTCATACTCTTTCATTGGCGTCCTCCCCCAGGGGGGTTTCCTCCGAGGCTGGGGCTGGGGTGTCCACCGCCGGAGGCGCCGGTGCCGGGAATCTCACCCGGATGATCCGGTCGTAGAAACCCCCGGCGAGCTGCTCCACCTCCCGGCGTGAGGGCTCGAAGAACTCGGGGAAGCTCAACGGGATGCGGCCCACGATCGCCCGGGCGCCCACTCCTCGGTGCTTGACGAGCCCGGCCGCGGCTGCGACGACGGGGATCACCTGGCCTCGTGCCCGGGCGTCCGCTGCCTCTGGGATCACGGAGACTTGTGAGTTAAGAAAACGCACAACCTCCGCAAGCGTGGCCGGGGGCACCTCCGAGCCACCCCCGGAGCCTAGGCTTACGCCAAGGCTCTTGAGGGCCAAGCGGACGGAGCGGCCCGCGTCCACCACCGCCCGGACGCTCGACCCCTCGAGCTCCCGGAAGGCCTCCTCCTTCGCCTTCGCCTCCTCCCGGAGGCGGCCGTTGATGGTCTCTGAGACATGGACCTGGGCTCGAACCCGGCCCAGCTCCCGGAGAGTTTCCTCCCATTGGCCCAGGTAGGCGGTGGCCTTGTCCTCCGCGTCCTGGAGCAGCCGGACGACGCGCTTCTTGACACCCCAGGTAATCGCCACCCCCTACAAATTCCAGAGTTAGAAAAATTTTAGATGCAGGGAGCCAAAAGAAAGCGACAACCGCTTCGGGTGAATACCTGGGCTTGGAGGGGCCGGAGCTCCGCGAAGCGCTCGTGGAGCGTCCCCCCCGCGACGAAGGACTAGACCTTTGGGGTCTGCAGGCCTTCCGCGTAACGCTCGACCTCCCCTGCGGAAAGCAGGGGGGTCTCCCGCCCGGCGCTGGTCCCGCCGCGGCCGGTAACGGGCTCCCGGACCTGGGCGCCCGGCATTACCTCGGTCGGGGTGGCGGTCGTCATTGTCTTCGTCGCTGAAGTGCCCCCCGAGGAAGTGGCTGAGGACGCTTCGGAGGGGGTCCCTCGCCGGGGAGGGATCATCAGCCCTTTCCCCTTCCCGGGCGGGAGGGCCCCCGGCCCCCCCACTTCCGGCGGGACCTCATAGACTGAGGGGCTCCCCCCCTCATCCACGGGCCACTCCACCCGCGGAGGCGAGGCCTCCGCGAACCTCACCTCCAGTTTCTCCGACTCCAAGAGTGCTGGAGGCGCCGGGAGGGCCGCTACCGAAGGCGGCGACGGGGTGTAGTCCGCCGAATCGGACGCCGCCCCGCCCAAGGCAGGCTCCTTCCCCCGGGCCGCAACGGGGCTCTTTAGGGGAGGGGGTGTCACTTCCTTCCGGGCCGGCGCCCGTTCGCGCCCGGTCCCGGGGGTATTGTCCCGGGGCTTCGCCGGAGTCGCCACCGGCGTCGTCGAGGGGCCCGGGGCTTTCTGGACTCTAGCCTTCTTAGGCTCAGAGCCCCCGGCCGTGTCCTTCCCCCGTTTGTGTGACCCGGGGGTGGGAGGGGCTTCCTCTCCGGCAGCTTCAACCCGTAGGCCTCAGCTACCAAGTTCCGGGGAGGGCCCTCCCCCACGAGGCGCACGACGCGCTTGTGCTCGTCGGCGAAGTACCTCCCCAGGAGGGTCTCCACCTTCTTCCGTGCCGCCGGGTACGGCCGGACTACAAAAGGTAAAGAGTTAGTCAAATTTCCAAAAATTTGTAAATGCAATGACGCAGGTAACGGACTTATGTCGTGTCACTGGCTTGACCGGGGGCCGCTGCTCCGGGCCCATGCCGATCCCCCTTCTCCTGCGTGAGAAGGGGGAGATCCTTAGGAGCATCATCTCCTCGGCGGCATCCTGCATAGAGCGGGTCTTCCGGGAGATGATCACCTTGCGAGGAGCTCGAGCTCCTCGTCCGTCCACACCGGAGGCTTCGGCGCAGACGACCTGCTGTAAGAGGGGGGCCCCGGGGCGTACACCACCTCCTCGTCCCGGACCCGGAGGTAGAACCACCTCCGGATCCAGTCGCCCCAGTGGTCCCGGGAGGCCGCCGCTGGGTAATCGGCCACCCGGGACGGCAGCATCTGCACCATCACCGAGCCGAAGGGGGACTTGGGTGCCCCCTTCACCAGGTGGGAGCTCCTCGCCGCCGGTTCGTAGAAGTACCAGAAGGCGCGTAGAGTGGGCTCCCGTCCGGTCGCCGTCTCGTAGAGCCAAATGAAGAGGCCCATCCGGACGATCGTGTTCGGGGTGTGGTGGTTGAGGGCCACCCCATACTCCTTCAAAAACTCCCGGAGCATGGGATGTACCGGGAGCCAGAGCCCCGGCTCCAGGAAGGCCTCGAAGGCCACGACCTCTCCGGGCCTGGGGCGAGGGGCTCCGTCCTTCTTCCCGGGGACCCGGATGTCCCCGTCCTCAACGACCCTGCGCTCGACCAGGGACTCCGCATCCTCGACCGTGAACAAGGAGGCCTAGATGAAATCCGGAGCGACCTCCTCCGGGGGCACCTCGGTAGTCTTCGCTCGACCCTTCGGTGCCATCAGGTTTGTTTTTCCAGTGGCTAGCTTTTCAGGAGGCTACGTCTAAAAGTTCCCGACGCCTGCTACCGGGAGAGCTAAACGTGCTAAGGATGAGAATTTTAGAATGAAGTTCCCGGGCCCCCCAAGGCCCTATTTATAGGGGCGACCCATGGTCCAGATGGGCGCCACGTGGCACCCCGCGGAGCAATCTGGACCGTTGAAGTTCAAACCGTGCACGGGAAACGAAGGGACGGGCGCACGAACTGAGACACCGGTTCGAATCGCGAGCGTATTTATGACGAAGCGGGGCGGCCATAAGCGCCCGGCACAGAAACCGAAGCATCACGGCTCCGGTGACTTGGTGCAGAGATTTTCCCGGTAACATGTACCATACCCACCGGGGACTCGAGCATCGTCCCTGGGGGGCATGGGGGGCTGCTGTTGGGGGAAATCTCCGCGAGACTAAGTCCAGGTAAGTTGCGTCACATTTGCCCGGGGACCTGGCCTCCGGTACCTCCCCGGGCGCCGCAATTTTGGCCCCCGGGACTTGGCCTCTGGCGCCGGTCCCGGGCGCAGCCATTTGCCCTGGGACGGGGCCTCCGGTGCCTCCCCGGGCGCAGCCATTTTGGCCCCCGAGACCTGACCTCCGGCGCCGGTCCCGGGCGCCGCCATTTGCCCAGGGACGGGGCCTCCGGTGCCTCCCCAGGAACCGCCATTTTGGCCCCCCGGGACCTGACCTCCGGCGCCGGTCCCGGGCGCAGCCATTTGCCCGGGGACGTGGCCTCCGGTGCCTCCCCGGGCGCCGCCATTTTGGCCCCCGGGACCTGCCTCCGGCGCCGGTCCCGGGTGCCGCCATTTGCCCGGGGACGGGGCCTCCGGTTCCTCCCCGGGCGCCGCCTTTTTGGTCCCCGGGACCTGGCCTCCGGTGCCGGTCCCGGGCGCCGCCATTTGCCAGGGGACGTGGCATCCGGTGCCTCCCAGGGCGCCGCCATTTTGGCCCCCGGGACCTGTCCTCCGGCGCCGGTCCCGGGCGCCGCCTAATCGACTTATCCTCCACCTGACGGAAGTTCGGGCATCCCCGTTCCCATTAAGTGGTATCAGAGCAAGGTTACCGTCAGGTTCGCCTTTTCCCTTAGTTTGACTTAGTTTTGCGTTCGCCCTAGAGTCCAGAAAATTGCCACACAAAAATATTTGCATCCATTGTCCAAGACTTTTGAGCCTTTGCATTGTTTCTTTACTGTTTTGCATTATTGAATTTTCGCCCATCGTTGTCGTTGCCGCTGTCCGTGTCTAGTTTCTAGATCTAGTCTCGAGTCTGCATCCGCCGTTGAATCCGCCACTTAGGGTTTGTGTTCTTGTCAAGAAAATATCAAAAACTAGGGTTTACCATATCTTTTGATCTGGGGCTCCAATTGATGCACCACTTTGTCTGCGAGATAGGCCTTGATAACAGGAACAAATGATTCAACAGGTTCCAGGGCTGAACATGGCCAGACGGCGATGAAAATCGGTGAAGAACACGGTGGCTGGAATCACATGAAATGGCACTGGACAGAGATTAGGTCATAGCCATAACTTCTGTTTTAGACCGAATTAGACGTCGAGCTAGTAGACAAAATTGTTCAAGAGATCGAGATGCATCTAAGGGACAAGGTGGCTAGAGCTGAATCGGTCGGGAACAGATTTTCGGTGGCCGGTGCCAGAGAAGATGACACTGGATTTGGGGGTTTTTGCTATACGAGGTTTGAACTCAATTCCTTGCTCGGGGAGTAAGAGGGATGCATTTAGAAGCTATTGGAACAATCAATTTGGTCGGAGCATAACCGAAGAAGCCTGGCGGCGAGAGCCGGCGATTGGTGAAGCTCAAACTTGGAGATAGCTTCGATTTGAGCTCAATTTCAACATCTTGATGCACTAGCTTGCTAAAGATAGCTCACTAATTAATTTACTCTACTGGATCGAGGGCTAACTTGGATTGAATCAAATTGTAAAGCTGGAACAGGAGTTCTGGCAATTCCGGCAATCACCGGCAATGTGGGGCACGGGGGTTCAATTAAATGACACAGCACAGAGAGTTTGATGAGGGGAACTCATGGTGGCTTCAATTTGGAGATTGATGCAGTGGATGAAGCTGGCGTCGTCGACCTCCTCGGCGGCTCACCGGAGACGAAGAAGAAGATGAAGAAATGTGGTTTAATTGCTAAGAAATTTTGGAGAGCAGTGCTGAAGAAGAAGAAGCTGCTTTGGGTTGCTATTTAAAGACATAGGACAGAACGAAGCTCACTGCTTGGAGGCTAAGGTGCTTGCGCCGATGAAATCTTCAGGTTGAGCAACGGCAAGCAGGTTTAGCTTCTCTCTGGCGCGTGAGCTGCTGATGTGCTGGACAAGGATTGCCACGACAATAGCTAAGGTGCAAACACGTGTGCGCATGCAAACACAGTTGGGAAAAAGCACGGGCTAGTGCAGCGCTGATCGGCGGCAAAAAGCATGGCGACACGGCGCACCTGGTCACAGTTGCAGCGGTGCTGGTCAAAGTGATCAAACACTGTGCTGGCTGTGGTCGAGGTCGAAGGAGTTGGGAGCTCTGTTCGCGAACTACAGCTTTGGTCACGAACTGTAGCTCTGGTCGAACCAGAAACCCGGTTGCAAGAATCTTTGATCGAATTCTGGACTGATTTGTAATTTCTAGTTGATTGCATAGATGAGTATAAACTTATACCTTATACTCATCCAGCAAGAAATTTGGTAAAATCTGGCATGATTTGATGGTCCTTGATATAAACTGAAAATAGGGTATTTTAGGGTAATTATAATCTGAGTTTTGGTCGATTTTGAATTCTGACACTAGGGTGAGATTTTGAAATCTGGACAAAAGGGAAAACTGTATCAAATAGCATTTGGAAAGGATTTGCTGAAGAAATTCTGAATTTGGAGTTGATCTAAGGATTTTAGCCTTTTTGGGTTTCCAGATATTAGAAAAAGGATTGATTCGCGATACAATTTGGACTGATCTATGAAAAAGGCTTAAATGAAGAAATCTGGCTACCAACTTTCTGGATTAGGGTATTGGCATGCCATGATCATAATCCAAGAATAATCTGGTCTGGATTAGGTCAAGATTTGGCTAAATCTGAGTTCAGAGTATTTAGGGTAATTAGGATATTAATTAAATTCCTATTTTCGAAAACAGAAAAGGATCGCAAGATCTGAGAGTTAGAGATGGAATTGAATCTGGCGTCTGAAGGCTTTTATGTTCAGAGTAACTGATAGATCACATCTGAGTAATCTGATCTTGATTTGGGTTCATTGGATAGATTTGAAAATTTTAGGGCTTAAGATAGATACTGATCTGGCTACTACTACAGATATATGCATGCATGATGTTCATGAAAAAGAAAGTTTTTACCCCTAAACTCAGGGTGTTACAACATTGGATTGGTAAGGGTTTCTGGTCATGGTGGGATGAGTAGGATTGGTGCTATGGTGGTCGCTGAACTGTTTTGGTCGAAACGGTGTTGGCCAAGAAAAGGCAATTTTTTTTGCGTTCTGGCAGTGTATATTTTCTGCGACAAAGAGAAGTTTAGCTGTTTGTTGGCAATAAGGTGGAGGTAATTTTTCGGGGACTATTTTTGAGATGCGATGATTGGTTTATTTTGGGTATGTGTCGCAGACGCCCCTCTGTATTAGCAACTCATGGATCTGCATAATATCATTTGTGGTTGTTGTGGAATTAGGGCTCTTGGTTTTATGCTGGATACATCTGGGAGGTGGTCGAAGCAACATATTTGATGCTGTATTGGGAACACAATGTTGTGATCAAAGGTGATATGACAGATAACCGCTGTAGACATGTGCACAGAAAGTGTTAGATGTTCTTGTGCTGTCAAGCTGCTTCATAGTTCTGCGAGTAAACATGTTGCTGTCGGCAGAAAAGGAGAGGTGGTAGTGGGAGGAATCAATATGATGTTCACAGTATAGCAGATGGAGTAGGGGCATAATGTCAAACTCAACGGCGTATTGTAGGGTAGAGGAAACTGTGTATCATGCATGGACACAGGGTAGATATTATGATTGACAGCCATGAGGTGCAAAAACTCTATATAGGCGGATTCTTGGAAGCATGATTGTTCAGTTCATGACAACCGAAGAGTGGGAGGCGATATTAGGACTAAGGTAGCTGTGTCGTACATGTACGCAATGACCAAGTTACTATATGTTTGGTAGAACAGTGGAAGGAACATTTGGTTTTTTGGAAGAAAATCATCTTAGATGGCTGCATCATGCATCATCGGTGGGACTCCCATGGTGCTAACAACTGTGAGAACCTAAGTTTGTAGGGTTGCAGTGATAAGATACTGTCAATATAGTTTTTTTTTTTTGCAGAAGCTATGGTTGTCGAAGACAGAAGAAAGAGAGCAGGTACTTTTCTTTTGACGTTTAGGGTCACGGTCAGGACAAAGAACCCTTCTGATTGGATTTGTAGTAGGTATAGGGAAGCATCTATTCGGTGAAATGCTCATGAGTACTAATAAATGTTGGAGGCGAAGCATTGCAATACCTTCCTATGGCATCTGTGCGCGACAAAATGTCATGTGTTATAGATGATGCATTGTGTGAGCAACAGTGAACAGAAGCTCTCGATGAAGTGGAGTCTGATAGTGGTGGTTGTGAGAGCTGCATAACATCTGGAGGCAAGGTGCTGCAAATGATTGGGCGAACTGATGGGTTAGTATGTGCAATGGTTCAATAATGAATGCATTGAATGAAGTTGTGTCACCTCTGAGGCTTGTGCAAGGAAGACACGAGGGAGATACTTGCAGACGCATCATCTGTTTGATTGGCGACGGTAGCATGGTGCGGCTGTAACACCCTGGTTTTGGGGGTGAAAAGTTTTTGCATAAAATCCCGCATGCATGTATCCCTGTAGCAGTAGCCAGATCAGCTGAACCCTAATCTCTCCCAAACCCTAAAAATCTCCAAATCTATTCTCTAGATCCAGATCAAGATCAGACCATCCAGATTTAACCTACCAGTTATTCTGAAGATAAAAGTCTTCAGGAACCAAATGGAATTCTAACCCTAACTCCCAGTATCTAAGTCTATTTCTGTTTTCGAAAACAGGAAATTCAGATTTACCCTAAGTACCCCAGATTCCAGATAACTGAGTTATCATGGTTTAACCCTATCCAGACTCATGTATCTTTTGGAATATGTTCCTAGGTTTACCCTCAACTTACTCCAAAAAGTTGGGAACCAGATTGTTTCATCTAAACACTTTTCGCAGTTTAGTCCAAATTTTACTGCGAATAAGTCCTTTTCTGTTTACCTGGAAGCCTGAAAAGGCTAAAATCCACGAATCAACTCCAACCTCAGAATTTCTTCAGGGAACACCTCCCAAATACTATTTGATACAGATTTCCCTTCTGATCAGACTTCCAAATCTCACCCTAATTACCAGAATTCGAGATCGACAAAATCCAGATCTATTTTACCCTAATTTTACCCTATTTTCGAAAATAGGTGAAATCCCTCAAACCTTATCAAATTTTCTCCAGATTTGAGCTAAATGAGTATTAATAGAAATATTATACTCATCCATGAAATCAAATTCCAAATTAAACCTCTTTAAAACCAGAATTACAAATTAGTCCAGATTTCAACTAAAACTCTCACACTTATACCCCTGGATCGACCAGCCCCTCTGTTCACGACCAGAAGCCGTCTTCGACCAGCGCCTGGGACTTCGACCACGACCAGGATCCAGTGCACAAGACTGTTGCTTCGACCTCGAGCACGCGCCGTTGTTTCAAGCTTCGATCACCTCACCTCGCCAGCTGCTACAGTAGCCACGTGGTCGCCATCTTCGCCAACTGAACAGCGCCGCGTGTGTGCTCGCCATTTGCCACTGTGGATCTTCCCCGGCGCAACCCACAGCTAGCTGATTTCCTCCCGTTTGCACGCCACCAGCAACGGTCGACGCAAGAGCTTTGCGCCACGTGGAGAACTCGCCGCGGCCAGCCATCAACTTGCCCTCACATCACCTGCAAAAGCTCTCACGGCTGCTCAACCAGTCCCCTCGATGCCAGCTCGCCGTGAAGTCGCCATCCAGTCACATCTTGCCGGCTACAACTTCCCGAGCATTTTCTAACCGTTGAGAGCCTCCAGCCACGCCTATATAAACCCACCAGAGCTTAGCTTTACTCCTTACACTCCAAAACACCAGAAAACCAGCAGTTCACTGTGTCTTCTTCTTCTCCGGTGAGCAGCAAAGAGGGAGCTTCGGTGCTAGCTTCAACCACTGCTTCCTTCTTCAATCCAACACCCCCAGTGAGCTTCCCTCATCTCCCTCATGCTTCTCGAGCTTGGAATTTAGTTTAAATGCTTTCTGTCACCGACAATCGCCGTGTTTCATCTAGAACTCCGGTGAGCAATTAAACTCTAACTAAATCAAATTAGCTCTCGAGACAGTGATCAAACATGCTCAATAGATCATTCTTATCGTCCCTAAGCAACCAGAATCATCAATTTTGCTAAAATATGGAAAACCCCAAATTGGAACTTTGCTTGTGAACTGAGCTTACTGTTTAAGCTTTTCTGGTGCATCTCTAGCCAATCTAACTTCACCAGTATGTTTCTAATGCCCTAGAGATCATGTACAAGCAAGGAATTGAGTTCATTTGCCCTAAATCGAAAACCCCCAATTTTCATGTCATCTTCTTCTGCTCCAGTCGCCGGCCGTCGATTCCGGCCAATGCAGCCCTAGCCACTTTGCCATCTAGATGTTTTGGACCATTCTGAGCAACTTTGTCTTCTATCACAACTTCCAATTCGGCCTAGATTGTGAGATATAGCTATGCCCTAGTTACTGCACTGTTTATGTTGCATGTGCTCCAGGCCAGTCAACTTCTTTGCCGGTTTTCATCACTTTCCGGCCATCTCCTGCCCTAGATTTTGTTGAGACATTTGTTCCTGTTACAAATGCCTAACTATCAGACAAAGTGTTGCATCATTTGGAGCCCTAGATCAAAAGTTATGGCAAACCCTAGTTTCTGGCCATGTCAACTCTATGTCAAACTATGCCAGTCAGTGGCATTAGCCCTGTTCACCCACCTCTGGTCATGAAAAACAGAAAATACTTTGTCAAATAGTTGCCTCACTACCTTGTACACCATATGCTTGAATCAAAACTCATTTTGGCCACTGGGAACTATTCAAACCATGTCAATGCCATTCTTCGGCATTGTCAGCCCTTGTCAGCCTATGTCAGCCAATGGCATTGGGCCAGTTTGACCCCTTCTGGGTATGCAAACTGAACATAACCTTGTCCCTTAGACTCCTGATGTTGTGATCTACATTTTATTCTACTGTCACAACTTGAGTTGAGCCCTCTATCATCCATCGACCCTATGTCGATGCCTTGAACCGAATGTCGACCTAAAGACGTTCGCTGTTTTTGAGCGAACCAGCCGCAGCCTTGATATCATTCTGATATTTTGGAACCTTTGGAACCTTGTAAACCTTTGACGACTAATCTTAACCTTGGTTTCCATAGTTTAACCCTAATCGCTTCCAAATCTTGTATCGCCTAAGTGTTTCTCCTTGCATTATCGCATATAGTGGAATAGTAAGAGTAGCATTGATTGTAATGCCTGTTTGCTTGTTTGATCCTTGTTCAGAGCAAGAGTCCGAGTTCGAAGACTTCGTCGCAGACCCGACATCAACTGCTGTTTCTTACGACGCGGAAGGCAAGTCATATTCTTGAACATCTTGAACCTATATTTTATGAATTACTAGAATATACCTTTATTATAAAATAATAATATTGCATGAGAAAGATTGAGAATAGTTGAATTATGAAATGGCAGCATCAGGCTGATGCCTGTGAAATGTGAATTGATCAAATAATGAGCCATGAACTAATATATTATGTATATTTATATTCATGAAATAAAACCCCTAGCCGTGACCAGTATTTTGGTATGGAATGGTGAAAGCACTGGAGGTGCTTGGTCGCACAGGATGTGCCAGCACTGGAAGTGCATGGATTGTGGTATGATCTGGTCACTGGCATATAAGGACCTAGAACCTTGTGTTGTGCGTCTAGTGGCATGATTAACGTGCCGACCGCAAGCCTGGTATGGGACAGGCCTGAACAAGTAGTATGTGGATCACACATGAAACCCCTATATGACAAACTCACGATTAACACGGGGTGCGCTCCAACACATATCACAGGATGTGATCATGCAAGCTGACCCTGAGGGGAAGACGCCAATTAGTGGGGGTTGTGAAACCCTGCCACAACTGTGGTTTGCGTGAAGAAAACCACGGGGTCTGGGGTGAATTATGTGTGAAACATGGCAAAAGTTCTTGTTATCTCCACCTTGCCACTCACAGTATGAAGTAAGTCAGGGATCCAATCCTTGTGATAGGAAGGGCATGAAAGTGGATATATCTTGCGGGTAAATTGGTACCCCTCTGCAGAGTTAAAAATGTATTCGAATACTTCGTGCTCCCGAGTTTTAGGAGTATGCCGCGGTGGATTGAATCCACGGGGTGTGACACAAGTATTGTTTTATAAATTAAAATTTGTTAGTTCAAGATTACCCAAATGACATGTGTTGTCATGATAAGGGGTGCTGCCGAGGGCTGTCATGTGTTGACGTGTCGCGGTAGTACCATAATTTAGTGATCATATGATATCTAAGAGGCATGTGGATTGTGCCCTAAGTATATGAAATGCTGCCATGAGCATGAGATTTGAAAAGCTTGGAAGAAAAGTATTTATGGAAAAACTCTCTCACCTCTTTTCCCTCAATAGCATAGGATCATGTCATCTCTACTATTCGTATCTCTACTCTGACCTATGACTTGCTGAGTACGTAAGTGCTCACCCTTGCAACTTATCAACAATAGATGGAGTGCTACAATACCAAGATGAAGGCTTGGAAGATTTCGTGGATCCAGAAGGAAGAGAGCCAGTTCTGCCAGAACCCTGAAGTGTGCTGTGCTGCTGTCAACTTCTTACGACTGTGGGGGTTTCGCCTAGCTTTCGCCGAGTAGTTATCTTTTGTTTTAATTAGACCATTTGTGCCATGAAGGCATTGTATTACTCTTGTTGTACAGGCCAGCAGGCCATACTGTTTATCAATGATATTTTGTAAGTTACTCTGCTGCAATGAACTCCTGTGCTTGACTTATCCTGGGAAGTCAGTGGTATGTATGTATGAGGCCAGCTGCAGCGAGCTAGGTCTCCACGGGAGTAGTCGTGGTACCCTGTGCGGGGCGCGACAGCGGTGTATGAGATTATGTGGCACCTATTTCTGCTGGTTCGATCGCTGGATGTGCTGCAGTAGGTGTGATGGTGGAGGGTGGCAGTAATAGCGGAGGTTGAGTTTGTGGAATGGGGGATACCTTCTTGATGACATATTTAATAGAATAGTCCACATTCTGTTTCTCATTGATTCCTATGTGGAAGATCGCTAGTTTAGTCGTCAAGTGTGACAAGAGTGGAGGCACATGGAGAGGACTAATTTTCATGCCTTGCGATGCCTCACCGGCTGTGTGACCCACAAGTTGTTCAACAATGTAAGAGAAAGCAAGAACATCTAGAGAGCTAGCTCCATCAATTAGTGTCAGGGGAAGTTTGTACCTGTAGTATGAGACAGGAAAAATATGGGATACAAAGACAAAAGCAAAGACAAACAGTGAGTAGAATGGGATGAGGCACTAACACAGCAACAGGTTTTCTAGGTCTATGCCAAGCTGAGCACTGTGGGACAGATGGGATCGTGTAATAGCCAACTCTGCAGCTATAACATGCTGGGTACCACCAACTGATTCCAGTAATCATTTGGGATACAGACGCAATGCAGCTATAACTGACTCCTCCCTTGATTCATTGGAAGAAGGTTAGAGTACATAATAATGAAAAATTTTTGCAGTAGATAACATAGATTGTTGAAGTCTAGTGTGGAACAGTTTACTATGTGGCACAGAGACCATACTTGGAAATCTGACAATGTCATTTTGGCAATATCAGTAAGTGTATGCATTCTGACAACGATATCTGATGTATTTTGCTGCAGTGTTTGTGGCAATTGAAGTTGCAGCATTGGTTTCTCCCATTGATACCTTGTCAGACAAAGAAGGTGGAAAGCGGATTAATTGATTGAAAAAACCAAGGAGCTATTCTATGCACTGATGGTTTCATATAAAGAGAAAAGATAAAGATGTGCTACAAAAGGGGCTTCAAATTGAAGAACCTTGAACGGAATTCGGTGACTTCAGGGATGTCAAGGTTAATATATATATGAGTTGCCGATGTTGACAATGCTTGTGGTTGACCTGAAGAGTTTATGCAATCAAAATGTAATCATCATGTTAAACATCAAATTACAATGACAAAGAACCAGTAAGGAAAAAAAATAACCCATGTATCGTCGGATGCGAAGCCTTGCAAATACTGCAACAACAATATTGTCATGGCTCTTTGCACTACTAGATTGTTCATTAAATTATTCTCCATGTTCTTCCCACAAAATTATTCTTTGTGATTGCTCACTAGAAGCAATGCATGAAAATATAAGGGAGACCAGTTAGTTGGAAACATATATCATGCAAAGTATTCATGTCAATGAAGAACACAAGCCAGATCCTATGGGAAGAGCACAGACTTCTCATCTCGTATGTCAATCTTCCTGTGATTTTTAGTCAAAGAGCCAACATAGTCATGAGATCCAACATAGCTTATGATACAAGCAAGTCTGTGATACAAAAAGGCCAAAATAAAAGTCAACATATGGATAAATAATGAGCGCAACAGTTGGTTGCGAAAAGAAATACTTAAAAGAGGGTTTGTGGGCATATCATAGCTCGAGATATTGTCAAAGCTACAAAAAGAAAAACTGTGATGTGATATATCTACTCCTTTGGACTGGAGGTGATGGACCTTTGTGGCAACACTAAACTGAAGCATATGTTTTGCACATGGGTAGATGTATGATTTGGCAAACGCATTAACCATGTCAGCATTTGTTATCATGTACACAACTCCCTCAATAAGATGTCCACAAAACTGAGCAGCACATCTTTTAGGGATTTTTATTTGCATCTTCGTACCCTGCATGGTGAAGTTCGAAATGATAGAATCTAGCCATGCATCAATATAAATGATGGCAGTCTTAGTGGTGGATACATGTCAGTTTGATGTATTACCCGGAAAGAGCTGTATATATGAATAGCAATGAATAAACAAATAAAGGGACAAAAAGTTATGTACATCTTCGTCAAGAAGGAGGCCATCAATGCTGATAAATGGATCAGACACTGTGGATCTCAGATTTTTTGCTTCCCAAAGCAAAATGAGTCTACCATGCACCTTGCAACCCTGCTGCCCAATCACCAAATCCTTCAGCTTTGAAACTGTAGCCATGAGCACCTGTTGGAGAAGGCAGCACAGAGTAGGTAGCGAGACAACAGAGATTGTTCATTATGATAGAGGTATTGTCTAAACTTTTTTCACCGAATAAGCAAAAAGAATAGAATTATCGATAAATTGATTGACAATGTACAAATTCTAAATGGAGAAAAGTATGGTGTCATATATTGTATTTGTTAAAGACAACGGACAGGATATTCCTATTTTGGTGCAGTGTGGAAAACGCAACATAAAATACGACCACATGGTGGGTGAGGCTTGTGATTTCAGCAAGCATGGGCGGCCTTGGCCGAAGGTTGGCAGATGAGGTGTGCCACCATGGCAGCGACCGAGCTCCAACCTAGGCTTGGTGATATGTAAGGACAATGTTTTGTCGTGCACATGGGGAGGGGGATGGTCGAGCAAGAAGGCGGTCGACCAGTGCAGCCGAGACGACCAAGTGGAGTTTCACCAAGTAGGATTTTTTGGGAGGCTGTCCCACCGTACTGTTGTGACCATGATTGCAATGGCTGATCACACCTAAAATGGTGTGATTGTGTAATAACCGCAAGTAGACGGTTGAACGTTGAGCACTTAAGGGTCGAATCCACGAAGAACAAGCGTATTCGTCTTTCTAGCTTAATGGATCAGTGATTAAAACTAAATGAGTTGGGAGTTTTTTGTCTACAACTAAATCTACTACTAAATCTATCAATCTAGGGTTTAAAGCAGTAAAGAGAAAATATGAAATCTATGGTTTAATAAGCATGAATGAAAACCTAGGGTTTCAGGAGTTCCATAACCATATGGCGTAATTCTATCCAAGGTCCAAGGATTGCAAGTTCATTTCAATCGTTTTCCAAGACAGATTAAATTGCCAGTACGGTTGATGGTATAACGGTCGGAGGATCACTTCCACTATTACATTTGGTGAGAGAGGCTCTCCTGTTCAGGATCCTGCGTCAAAGTGCTAAGGACTCAAGAACTCCCCTAAACTCTTGCTAAGCCTCAACTGTTATGTCTATTGCCAAAACGAGAATTTAGGGTAGGCAAAAGTACTAAAGGGACATGTAAACATTGTCTTCTTATCTTGACATCGGGATGAATTGGGATTTGAAAGAACCCCGAATACCCATCAAGAAAACAAAAATATGAATGCTTGGCCAATCTTTCCAACATTTAATCAATGAAAAGAAATGGAAAGTGATCCTTTCAAGTGGCACTATTCAATTTGCGATAATCAATGCACATGCGTCATCCAGTAACAAGTCTAGTAGGGATCAATTCATTGTTATCATTCTTAACCACAGTCATACCTCCTTTCTTTGGAACTAAATGAACAGGACTAACCCAATTACTATCAGCAATAGGATAAATGATAGCCGCATCTAATAGTTTAGAAATTTCAAATTTAATAGTTTCCTTCAAGTTTGGGTTTAGTCTACATTAACGCTCAATGGAGGTTTTAGTTTCATCAACTAGAGAGATTCTATGCATGCAAATTTTAGGGCTAATCTCCTTGATATAATCAATTGAATAACTTAGAGCCTTGCAATGCACACGAAGTAAAGAAATCAATTTTTCTAGTTGTGAGTTGATCAAATTTTCATTAACAATAACAGGTTGCATCTCATCATCATCCAAAAACACATATTTCAATGAGGAAGAAAGAGTTTTGACTATAGATTTACTTACCTCTTCCTTACCTGTGGCATCGGAATCCGAGATGTCTGACGAGGATTGACACCCGACTCAATTCAAATAAATGCACTGTTGGTTCAGGACAGATTCGAACCATACACGTGCCTGGCGGTGTGAACTCAAGTTATTCTAAGAAGCATCAGCCCGAGGTCGCAGGCTTTGCGCGATCAGGCCGCAGCTAGTCCGCGGTCAGGGATTCGTGTGCTATACGCGAACAGAATGTCGGAGATGTTGCGCGGTCAGCCAACATCCCGCGATCAGAGCATTTTTGATTGGGGTACTTGCGGTTCATCTGTCCAGCTGTCCCTATAGCAGGAATATCCCAAGTATCCTGGAGATTCTTCCACGTGGAAGATCAACCGTCAGGAGGTTAATACGTGCAGTTATTCATGAATAACACGTGTTAAACCTGCGTGGAGGTTAAGAGCGGTTCTCTAAAACCGCATCCAACTATCCAAGCAACTGTCTGATGCAGTTACGACATGGCACTCTAATGGGAACGGGGATGCCCGAACTTCCGTCAGGTGTAGGATAAGTCGATTAGGCGGCGCGAGACACACACGATCCGGCTTCTTGATCGGCACGATCAAAACCCCTGCAATCGCAGCACCACGCGTCCTCTGGTTATCAACCGTGCGCTGCCCGGTTGGCCTCGCCACGAAGGCTAATCCCTGCTAGTGCATCGAGAACACAAGCAAGAACAAGAAAGATGCAACTGAATTTGCAATTGAGGATGAAACTCACGAGTTGGGGTCTCACAAACCGATGAACGGCGACACTGTTCAAAGACAGAATTGATCTAAGCAAAACCCGCCTCAACCCTAGCGGCGGCTACTGAATATAAGGTCTAAGGGACGTCCTAGAGACCCTAGACGCGTCCGTGATGGGCTCCAACACGATACATGGCCCAACGGCCCAAATTGGTGACGCAGCACCCTGGGACAGATTCTGTCCGCCAACTTGCAACGTGAATTCCCGTCGACTCCGAAGTCCAAATGATCTGAAACCAGTGCCATTGGAAAGGTTATCTCCTTAGATTTCCAGGCATATGTGGATCATCGAAATTGGAGCCCGTTTGTGGCCTGGGAGATGATTTTAGTGAACACTGCTCCTGGTGGCCGAGGTAGTCGACTCCGAGATGAATTGGCCTCCAACTTGACTTGGACGCCCTCCTTGCCTCCCTCCTGGCCCTTGCTGGTTCCCAAGGCCTTCATGATCCTCTCCAAAGTTCCTAAATACAACATAATCAATAATATCATTAGGTAGCATACTATCCTCACAAGTATATGCACGGGCACTTAGGAACGAGCTCACCTGTTGATTCAATTGCCGTGCTCGTGCTCTTGGGATGGGTCCTTGCATCACAACTGGAGGAGTCTCGGGCGTATGCATAGGAGTGATGTCCTCATCATCCTCCCCCTCTTGAAGTGGAGTCGTCCTCGACTCAAGCTCATCTTCTTCTCCCATGAACGGTTTCAAATCTGCAATGTTAAATGTGGGACTAACCCCAAATTCGGGCGGCAACTCAAGTTTATATGCATTATCATTTATTTTCTCAAGTATCTTGAAAGGACCATCAGCTCTAGGCATTAATTTAGACTTTCTCAATTCTGGAAAACGATCCTTTCTCAAGTGTAACCATACTAAATCACCCGATTCAAGTTTTACTTCCTTTCTACCTTTACTCCCCGCAGTCCTATAACTTTCATTCATTATTTCAATATTTTCTTTAGTCTTTTCATGCAATTTCAGAATAAATTCAGCACGTTCCTTAGCATCATGATTAACTCGTTCACTAGTAGGTAAAGGTAATAGATCAATAGGAGCACGGGGATTGAAGCCATACACTACCTGAAAAGGACTTACCTTGGTGGTGGAGTGTACCGCCCTATTATAAGCGAACTCAACATGCGGCAAACACTCTTCCCACATCTTCAAATTCTTCTTCAAAACAGCCCTCAACATAGTAGATAATGTACGATTTACTACCTCGGTTTGGCCGTCGGTTTGGGGATGACATGTTGTTGAAAACAGCAGCTTGGTCCCCAATTTATTCCATAGAGTTCTCCCAAAGTGGCTCAAAAACTTGGCATCACGATCTGAAACAATAGTAGAAGGCATACCATGCAAGCAAATGATTTCTTGAAAGAAAAGGTTAGCAATATTAACAGCATCGTCGCTCTTATGACAAGGAATAAAGTGAGCCATCTTAGAAAATCTATCAACCACCACAAAAATACTATCCCTCCCCCTCTTGGTCCTAGGCAGTCCTAAAACAAAGTCCATAGATATATCCTCCCATGGAGTGCTAGGAACAGGAAGAGGCATATATAAACCATGGGGATTCAATCGTGACTTAGCCTTTTGACATGTAGTGCAGCGGGATACAAACCTCTCAATGTCTCGCCTCATCTTCGGCCAAAAGAAGTGAGCGGACAGCACGGCCTCCGTCTTCTTGGCACCAAAATGACCCATCAAACCTCCTCCATGAGCCTCCTGTATCAAAAGAAAACGAACGGATCCAACTGGAATGCATAGGCGGTTAGCTCTAAACACAAATCCATCATTTATCACATATTTGTCCCATGTTCTTCCCTCTTTGCAATGCAGCAAGACATCTTTAAAATCATCATCATTAGCATATTGTTCTTTAATTGATTCCAATCCAAATATACGACAATCAAGTTGGGACAACATGGTATATCTTCTAGACAAAGCATCAGCAATCACATTATCCTTCCCTTTCTTGTGTTTGATAACATAAGGAAAAGATTCAATAAATTCAACCCATTTAGCATGTCTACGATTCAGTTTCACTTGACTGCGAATATGTTTTAGCAACTCATGATCGGAATGAATAACAAATTCTTTGGGCCAAAGATAATGTTGCCACGTTTCTAACGATCGCACAAGAGCATACAATTCTTTATCATACGTGGAATAATTCAAAACAGGACCACTCAATTTTTCGCTAAAGTAAGCAACAGGTTTACTATCTTGCATCAAAACACCACCAATTCCAACCCCACTAGCATCACATTCAAGCTCAAAGGTCTTATTAAAATCAGGAAGTTGGAGTAAAGGTGCATTAGTAAGCTTATCTTTCAAAAGGTTGAAGGCATTCTCCTGTGCTTGCCCCCAATGGAACACAACTCCCTTCTTCGTCAACTCGTTCAATGGGGCTGCAATGGTGCTGAAATCCTTCACAAAGTGGCGGTAAAATCCGGCAAGTCCATGGAAGCTCCGCACTTGTGAAATCGTCGTGGGCGTTGGCCAACTCTTAATCGCATGCACCTTGGCTTCATCTACCTCAATTCCCTGCGGAGTCACAACATAGCCAAGAAACGATACTCGTTCGGTGCAAAAAGTGCACTTCTCGAGGTTACCAAATAAACGTGCAGCACGCAAAGCATCAAAAACAGCACGTAGATGATCAAGATGTTCATGTAACGACGTGCTGTAAATCAATATATCATCAAAATAAACCACCACAAATTTCCCAATGAAAGCTCGTAAAACCTCGTTCATTAAGCGCATGAAAGTGCTAGGTGCATTAGTTAAACCAAAAGGCATGACTAACCACTCATACAATCCAAACTTGGTTTTAAAGGCTGTTTTCCATTCATCTCCCAATTTCATTCTTATTTGGTGGTATCCACTACGCAAGTCAACCTTAGAAAAAATTAGAGAACCACTTAACTCATCAAGCATGTCGTCTAACCTAGGAATAGGATGACGGTACCTTATTGTGATATTGTTAATGGCTCTACAATCTACGCACATGCGCCAACTGCCATCTTTCTTAGGAACCAAAATAACAGGAACAGCACAAGGACTAAGGCTCTCACGTACATATCCGCGGTCCAAAAGATCTTGGACTTGGTGCTGAATCTCCTTAGTCTCCTCGGGGTTGGTCCTATAAGCAGCTCGGTTTGGCAAACTCGCTCCAGGTATCAAATCAATTTGGTGCTCAATCCCTCGTATGGGTGGGAGTCCTGGAGGTATCTCGGCAGGAAAAAAATCCGCATACTCCTGCAAAAGGTTAGTGACAGCAGGAGGCAAAGTACTGGGCATATCATCCAATGAAAACAAAGCATCTTTGCATATCAAAGCATAGCACAAAGCATCATCATTAATTGCAGCAAGATCAGATTTTGTAGCAAGCAAGACAGGATTCCTCAATTTAATTTGGTTGGCTACATGCTGAATTTCAGATTTTTCATCAATGGTTTTCTTGTCATTAGCAAGCCGCTCCCTATCGGATTTAACAATTTCAGCGGGGGTCAAAGGTAGAAGTGTAATTTTCTTTCCCTTATGCATAAAAGTGTATTTATTACTTCTACCGTGGTGAAGTGCATCAGTGTCATATTCCCATGGGCGACCCAATAAAAGAGAGCAAGCTTGCATCGGCACCACATCACAATCAGCAAAATCAGAATAGGAACCAATGGAAAAATGAACCCGAACTGTTTGTGTTACCTTAGCTCTGCCGGAATCATTCAACCACTGAATGTGGTATGGATGTGGGTGCGGGCGTGTGGTCAAGCCAAGCTTCTTGACCAAATCTGTACTCACCAAGTTGTTGCAGCTGCCGGAGTCAATGATCACGCGCGCTCGTCGGTTGTTGATGACGAAGAAAATCTGGAACAAGTTGTGGCGCTGCTGCTGCTCGGCTTGCTCCATTTGTGCGCTAAGGACACGCTGGACAATGATGGACTTGTACGCAGCGGTATCCTCGGCGCCAAAGGTGGCATCATCATCAACCTCGCCGTCGTCCACCCTGGTGTCGTCGATCTCATCCTCAACATCGGAGGCGCTGATGTAACCTCCGTCGTCTGTGGCGATGTATGCCCGCTGGCTGGGGCACTCTTTCTTGACGTGGCCAATCCCTTGGCACTTGTGGCAGCGAATTCCCGTCGATGTACGGCCCGTGGAAGCTACGGAGGAGGAGCTCTTGACCGGTGTTGGCGGGGTCGACTTGCTGCTGTCCGCGGCACGGGCGGGCGGTGCCGTCGATGCCGGTCGTGTGCTCATCGAAGGTGGCGGTGCAGCTGGTCGGAAGGTGGAAGAAGGCACTGTCTTCGCTTGTCCCGTAGTCATTCGGGGCGTGAAGGTGCTGCCGGTGTTGCTCCTGCTCTTAGAATGGCGTCCCTGCAACTCCTTCTCTGCTAACATAGCAAGTTGAAACAAGCGATTGACAGTTGTATATTCTTTATAATCAACAATATCCTGAATTTCTGGACGCAAACCACCGTAAAAACAAGCAATTTTATCCTCAGGTTCCTCTACTACCCCACAACGTAACATACCCTTTTGAAGCTCTTGGTAATATTCCTGAACAGTCATACTACCTTGATCTAATCGTTGCAATCTCTTGCGCATATCACGTTGGTAGGAAGGAGGAACAAATCTATTACGCATAGCATCTTTTAATCTCGCCCAAGAATCAGGTTGTAAATGGGCATTTACTAGTTTATTCCACCAGATTATAGCAAAATCTTTAAATTCACTAGTGACTTGTCTAACTCTATGAATCTCGGGAACTAGATGAGAATTAAATTTCTACTCGACCGTCATCTCCCAATCTAAGTAAGCATCAGCATCATAAGCTCCAGAAAAGGAAGGGATGGTGAATTTTACCTTAGCGAAAGGATCATCATTGCGGTTCTGGTTATTACCTCCCATACCGTGCTGGTTGCGGCGAAGACGGTCATGCAGACGGCCGTCTCGTTGAGCAGCACGTTCCCTGGCAGCACGTTGCTGCTCATCTTCATCTTCCTCAAAATCACCATCCTCATCGTGGTTGTTGTTGCCGTGGTTGGCGTCGCTGTTGACGGAGGCATCTCCATCAATGGTCGCGGGAGGGCGTTTTTCGACGGCATCCATCCTCTCGGTGAGGGTGGAAACTCGTCGATCGATGCTCTCAAGGGTCTTGTTCGTCGTCGTGGCATGCTCCTTGAACATCGTTTTTATCTCATCCAGCATGGTCGACAACTCTGAATGAAAGACACAGTCTTCGATGGTAACATCATCCTCGTTCCTACCCTTCTTGCCACCTGCCATGGTTAGCACAGAAAAAGGACAGAAGGAAAACAAGCACAAGTATTATGAGCCCTATGAACTACTAGGTGGGATCTCGCGCTCTCAAGCAATCTTACCAAGTTCTTACCCGGTTCTTACCAACACAGCGAGGGACGGTGCAACCGGTGGCTGGTTCGTGACACCGTGAGGGCGTGATGAAGCGATTGCAAGGGTCAATAACCTGTGCTGATCAGAAGGATGTATTTGTGGAGCTGTAGGAAGGTTATATGTATGGAGTGGCACACAATTCAGTAACAGATAGTAATGCTGAATAAATGTCCAAAAGCACTTGCCCTAGTTACTGGTCTAAACGTGTCCTTATTCTAGCTGCGGCAGAAAGCAAGGAATATATAGAGACAAGCAACAAGGCGTCAAAATATATGAACAAATATCAGCACAGCAGCAAAACACTTCTATCAGGCACGGTAAAAGCACCTACCTTTGCTCCTGTCCTTTTTTTTTTTTTTTTGCTCTACGCTTCTTTCACAATTTTTTTTTAATTTTATTTTTCTTTGATTTTTCTGATATTTTTCCTAGGATCAGGAGCACAAAGGTAGACAGTACACAAATTTTCAGCCTGAACAGATGTAAGATGAAACCGATATGAAATAAGAAGTGTCCTCTGAAAAGCGCGCTCAAACTTCGGCGGCCGGAAACTCAATCTTCCCGGGGGAATTTCGCAAAAATAAATTCGGCGAACCCAGCAAAGCTGGGGAGAATCGGATGTAAAATTTTCTGTAGATGTCTGCGGATATAAAATTTGCCTAATTTCGAGTCCGTATGCGAAAGTTATGGCCGTTTTACGGAAGGACTCTGAATTAGGGTTTTCTAGGCGGCACCTCTCCGAACTCAAGGGTGTTTGGAGTGGATATGGAAGGCGATGATCTATGGTGGAAGGCTCTGTGATGAAGGGTGGCGGTATGGCTAACAGGAGGTGGGGGATTAGGGTTTTTATGAAGGGGAAACCCTAACACAACCAGGACTCCGAAAATGATGAAAACCACAAAGCAAACCGATTCCAACAAGGACACAAACGGCGATTGGTGACTGGATCGGTGTAGGATATGGGATGCAGCGGAGATGAAACACAACTAAATTAAGACCACGATCTAAACCAGCAACACGACTCGACTATGGATACAAACTCAGTACTACGGACTCTGAAACCGAAATTATGCAAAGGCTAGGCACGGTTCTAGGTATGGTAGACTATGAACTGCAATTTTTTTTTTTGGCTTTTTCGTGGACTATAGGGCGAACGCAAAACTAAATCAAACTAAGGGAAAAGGCGAACCTGACGGTAACCTTGCTCTGATTACCACTTAATGGGAACGGGGATGCCCGAACTTCCGTCAGGTGGAGGATAAGTCGATTAGGCGGCGCGAGACACACACGATCCGGCTTCTTGATCGGCACGATCAAAACCCCTGCAATCGCAGCACCACGCATCCTCTGGTTATCAACCGTGCACTGCCCGGTTGACCTCGCCACGAAGGCTAATCCCTGCCAGTGCATCGAGAACACAAGCAAGAACAAGAAAGATGCAACTGAATTTGCAATTGAGGATGAAACTCACGAGTTGGGGTCTCACAAACCGATGAACAGCGACACTGTTCAAAGACAGAATTGATCTAAGCAAAACCCGCCTCAACCCTAGTGGCGGCTACTGAATATAAGGTCTAAGGGACGTCCTAGAGACCCTAGACGCGTCCGTGATGGGCTCCAACACGATACATGGCCCAACGGCCCAAATTGGTGACGCAGCACCCTGGGACAGATTCTGTCCGCCAACTTTCAACGTGAATTCCCGTCGACTCCGAAGTCCAAATGACCTGAAACCGGTGCTATTGGAAAGGTTATCTCCTTAGCTTTCCAGGCATATGTGGAGCATCGAAATCGGAGCCCGTTTGTGGACTGGGCGATGATTTTAGTGAACACTGCTCCTGGTGGCCGAGGTAGTCGACTCCGAGATGAATTGGCCTCCAACTTGACTTGGACGCCCTCCTTGCCTCCCTCCTGGCCCTTGCTGGTTCCCAAGGCCTTCATGATCCTCTCCAAAGTTCCTAAGTACAATATAATCAATAATATCATTAGGTAGCATACCATCCTCACAAGTATATGCACGGGCATTTAGGAACGAGCTCACCTGTTGATTCAATTGCCGTGCTCGTGCTCTTGTGATGGGTCCTTGCATCACAACTGGAGGAGTCTCGGGCGTATGCATAGGAGTGATGTCCTCATCACACTCTTTCGACTAATATAAAAGGGTGGCAAGATGCATTAAACAGAGGAAAAAAAAAGAGATCAACGTCTCTAATACAAGCGAGATACAACACATCTCGACCGTTCAAACAGCTAAGTCTACGGCTTAGATTGGATAGTTTTTACAAGCCTCCTTGGCTTTTTTCTGTACACATACATAGGAAAAACCCTTTGCCTGTGAAGGTTCTTTCCTGTCATCTTGTAAATCTTTATTATGTATAGTGAAATCCCAACAGGACGTAGCGCTATTACTCCCACCATCGAGGGCCCGAACCTGTATAAACCTCTCTGTGCTCCTGTTCTCCATATTTCTACATACCTTCCCGGAGGGTCATCTTGAAAGGTCTCGCTATTATAAATTCTGCATAAGTTCGACTGAGGACCTCGAGTCTGAATCGTCGACAGCTGCCGCCCACCGTGGGGCCTTTCTCAAGGCGTCCTAATTTTCTTCCGGAGGTTCGCTGAAATATGGCTGGATTATATGCTTCCGAGAACGATTTTGATCTCGAGGATTATGCTCACATTCCAATGCCTTCTCTAAGCGATCCTGTTCCGATGGAGGAGGTTGAGGCCAAAATCTTCCAGAGGTTGAATCATCTCTCCAGGTCATGGCCATCGACCAGGGAGCGACTAGCGCAAGATCAGAACCCACCGAGGTTCTTAATGTGCTAGAGGGTGAATCCGGTCCGTCATACTACCCTGCTGAGGGGAAGGATGATATCGACCTGGAAATCAGCCCGGGGAGATTCGCCCCTGATAACCTTCACCGTCTTTTTGATTTCAAGTCCGACTCGGAACAAACTGAGATGTTTTCCCCATCGACAACCTCTCTCCCTAGACAGTTCGCTGCCTTGTCGGAGGAGACTCCTGATCAACAGGCTGCTAGGGAAGAACGGGATCGCAAATAGAAGGAGGATCAAGATCTCGAGCAACAAAACAACGAACTGCGCAGAACTGCCCTAGAGTCTCTTCAAGATGCGCAGGCTCCTTACGATGCTGCTCCGAGTTCTTCTCGACGGTCATGTGGTCGCAGACGCGACCAGACCCCTTCTCTGCCTCCAGAACGTTTCCCGGTGGATGAAGAAACAGTAACACCTGGTGCCCCTAGGAGAAGTACCCATGGTCGACTGCGATCTATCGTGGAAGTCATGCGTAACTTCCCTCCTACGGTCACGGATGCGCAGAAACTGGCCTTCACCAGGATCCTGGCAGAAAGACTGGATGAGGTCGCGTCTGAAGCGACCCCAACGGCCTCTTCCCGGTCGGTAACACATTCCCGCGAACGAGAGTGTTCTCACTTTGGTTCTGGCCGGCGAAGTTACCCGCCGCCCGTACCATCCCGACAGGACAAGTACCGGCGAACGCAGGATTTTCGTGGTAGGGACCGGGTCCCTGTCCACTCTCGTTTGGGACCGCGAATATCTTCACCGTTGCGTGAAGTCGCCCGTGACCCGGTCGAGAGTCACAGGGCCGTTCACGGTCCCTACATCGGTTGTAAAGCTTTCTCGCCCGGCCTACGTGCGGTCGTTTGGCCTGATAAGTTTCGACCAGGGGCCATTGAAAGGTTCGACGGAACTCAGAACCCATCCGAGTTCCTTCAAATCTATATCACTGCCATCCAAGCGGCAGGGGGCGATGACCGGGTCATGGCCAACTACCTACCTACAGTCCTCGAAGGACCGGCTAGAACCTGGCTGTTTAATCAGCCCGAGGGTTCCATCTACAATTGGGAAATGCTGTGCGACGCTATCCTCAGCAATTTCCAAAACTGTTATCAAAAGCCGGGTAAAGAGGACGATCTTCATCGTTTACGACAAACTTCGACTGAAACTCTTCGGCAGTTTGTCAAGAGGTTTGTCGGGGTGAGGAATACCATCCCGAACACATCCTACGGCTCCGTTATCAGAGCATTCAAACATGCCGTTCAATACCGGAGATTTACCGAAGACTTGCTTATCCACCCTCCTCGATCAGTGGCCGATCTGTTCGACATGGCCGATCGGTACTCCGACGCAGCCGAAGCGGTCGAATGGAACCGGATGGTCGACAAGGGCGACCTGCCACCTCAACCAGGTTTCAAAGACGCCAGGAAAGAAGATTCAAGCAAGAAGTCGGAGTCTTCGCCAGGTGGGAAGTCGAAAAAGTCGAAGAGGAACCGCTCTGGACAGTACCGCGAGGTCGCAGTCACAGAAAAGCAACCTTCGACCAAAGGTAACAAGCCTTCGTTTAAGAATAAAACTGCTTCTGGTGGTCGTAGTGCCGACCAGCCAGAAAAGTCGACTAATCCGCAGGAAGGCAAGAAATGGTGTCCACTCCATAACTCCGCAGGCCACGACCTTAAGAACTGCAGGAGTTGGTTAAAGCAATTGGATGACTTCTACCAGGGAGTTGGGCCAATGCCGACCTTACCAGCTAGAGAACAGGCATGCGGACTTAGAGACGCCGACGGAGACGAGAAAATGTCCTATCAGGTACCTCAAAAGGCAGTTTAAAGCCTTTTACCGAGAGGTTAACCAAACGGAGACATCCCTTGGTGAACCTCAATACCCCCATTGGTCGGATACACCTTTGACATTCGATCGCTCTGATTGTCCCGCGGGGCTTACTCGACCATTGAGGCTCCCTCTGGTCATCACCCCGATCATCAATAACGCGAGAGTCGAAAGGGTCCTGATCAACGGAGGGAGCTCCCTTGACATTTTATTGGTCAAGGCCCTCGACGAGATGCAAATTCCTCGTTCGAAGATTAAGCCCATAATCCATCCGTTTTATAGGATAATCCCAGGCCCCTCCATGATGCCGTTGGGACAAGTGGTCCTCCCGGTCACACTGGGGGAGCCGGATAACTTCCGAACAGAATTGGTTACTTTTGACATAATCGATTGTGATTCGGCTTATAATGCAATCTTTGGTAGGCCAACTCTTGCTAAATTCATGATGGCAACTCACTATGCTTACCAGTGCGGCAAATTTCCTGGCCCCAAAGGTGTCATCTCGGTCCGAGGCAGCCGCAACGTGGCACTCACGTGCAACCGGCTATCTTTGGAGATGGTCGATCAACTTCCCCTCCGGAAAGCCCAGGTCGCCACCGTCGCCACCGACGCGATCAAGGCTGCCCCTCGACCAGATGAGAAACTCAAACTGGTTCCATTGTACCCAGATGATCCATCCAAGACAATTCGGGTCGGATCAGGTCTGGATGACAAATAGGAACTCGAGCTCATTACTTTCCTCCGGGCTAACGCAGATGTGTTTGCGTGGAAACCGTCCGACATGCCCGGCGTCCCAAGGGAAGTAATTGAGCACAGGTTAGCAATTCGATCTGGACAACGACCAATAAAGCAAAAGCTCAGGCGTTTTGCTGTTGACCGATAGGAAGCCATCCGAGAGGAGTTAGACAAACTCCTAAAGGCCGGGTTCATTCGTGAAGTTGATCACCCAGAATGGCTCGCCAATCCGATCATGGTCCGCAAGTCAAATGGCAAGTGGCGCATGTGCGTCGACTACACTAGCCTCAACAGTGCCTGCCCGAAGGACAACTTTCCCCTTCCCCGCATCGACCAGTTGGTTGACTCAACCGCGGGTTGCGAACTGATGAGTTTCCTGGACGCTTACTCCGGATATCATCAAATTAGCATGGCAGAAGAAGATGAAGAGAAAACTACCTTCATCACCCCGTTCGGCACCTACTGCTACGTCAGAATGCCATTCGGTCTCAAGAACGCAGGTTCCACGTACCAGCGCTTGATGCAAAAGACCTTTCTTTCCCAGATAGGGCGTAATCTCGAAGCATATGTAGACGACTTGGTTGTAAAAAGTACCAAGAGATTGTCTCATTTGGACGATCTCGCTAAAACCTTCTGTAATTTGAATCTCTTTGGAATAAAATTAAACCCGGAGAAATGTTCTTTCGGGGTGTCTTCAGGAAAACTCCTTGGTTTCCTTGTTTGTTCCAGGGGCATTGAAGTTAATCCTGAGAAAATCAGGGCCATTGAATAAATGAGATCGCCCTCGACCATGAAAGATGTTCAACGCCTGGCTGGTCGCATGGTAGCCTTAAGTCGCTTCATATCGCGACTAGGCGAAAGGGGATTACCTTTCTTCAAAGCCTTGCGGAAGCATCACAATTTCACATGGTCGGATGAGGCCGAAAAAGCGTTTCAGGAGGTAAAGACGTATCTATCCAGTCCGCCAGTGTTGGTGTCTCCCGACAAAGGAGAACCATTGCTTCTTTATCTGGCGGCCAGACCGCATGTGGTCAGCGCTATCCTGATCGCGGATAGGGAAGGAATAGACAGACCCGTCTACTATGTGAGCGAGGTGCTTCATGGTCCTAAGGAGCGTTACCCTGAGGTCCAGAAGATACTTTACGCGCTACTGATGGCTTCCCGTAAGCTACAACACTACTTCCAAGCTCACAAGATCACGGTACCCTCCTCCTTTCCTTTGGGGGATATTGTCCGAAATCCAGAAAAATCTAGTTGAATCGCTAAATGGGCGGTCGAACTCGGTGCCTTCGATATCCATTTCACGCCCCGCACGGCGGTTAAGTCTCAGGTTTTGGCCGACTTCGTGGTCGAATGGACCAACCCTGAGCCACCCGTGCAGGTGCCAGAGGAATTGGAATGCCCCGATCACTGGACAATGTACTTTGACGGCTCTCGTAGTTTTCAACACTCGGGGGCTGGAGAGGTCTTAGTTACGCCTCAGGGCGAACAGCTTAAGTATGTCATCCAACTACACTTTGTTGCGACCAACAATGCGGCAGAGTATGAAGGTCTTCTTGCAGGGCTCCGGGCAGCAAATCCTTGGAGTCCGTCGATTAGTGGTGAGGGGAGACTCACAGTTGGTCATAAACCAGGTAAACAAGGAGTACAGCACCTCCGATGAGACAATGGCTCATTACCTGGGGGAAGTGAGGAGATTGGAAAAACACTTCAGTCATTTCGAAGTCCAATACATCCTGCGAAAGGACAACATTCTCGCAGACCAATTATCCAAAATTGGGTCCTCACGCACATCCGCTCCGGCAGGAGTGTTCATTGAACACTTGGACCATCCTTCGATCATGACTTCCGTCGAGGATGATCCGGTAATAGCCTGCGTTACCAACCTCGGTTAGGAACAGGATTGGACTCATCCATTGAGAGTCTATCTTGAATATGGGACCCTACCCGAGGACGAAACCGAAAGCAATCAGTTAATTCAAAAAGCGCGTTTGTACAAACTCATAGATGGGATTTTGTACAGAAAGGGTACTCAAGGAGTATTCATGCGTTGCATATCTCAGGAGGAAGGAAAATCCCTCTTGAAAGAAATACATGACGGTGTATGCGGTGCTCACGCGTCATATCGGACATTGGTCGAGAAAGCTTTTCGACAAGGATTCTACTGGCCTTCGGCACTCGATGATGCCAAGCATATGGTCAAGATGTGTCCTCAGTGTCAGTTCCACGCAAGACAGGTTCATCAACCAACCTATGCGTTACAAACCATTCCCCTTGCATGGCCTTTCGCGGTCTGGGGAATGGATATTGTTGGTCCTATGCCACAAGCGGTCAATGGGTGCAAGTTTCTGTTCGTAGCCATTGACATGTTTACAAAGTGGATTGAGGCCGAACCGGTATGAAATATTACCGCGTCAGCAGCACAAAAATTCTTTCATAAGAACATTGTTGCTCGATTTGGTGTTCCAAACCGTCTTATCACTGACGATGGTTCTCAGTTCGCCAGTGGTCTTTTCCTAGACTACTGCGATCAGATCGGAACTAAGGTGTGCTTTGCTTCTGTGGCACATCCACAAAGCAATGGTGCTGTAGAACGGGCCAATGGGCAGATACTGCAAGGCATCAAAAAACGCGTCTTTGATCGCCTTAAGACTCGCTCGGGGGCTTGGGCAAACGAGCTCTATACCGTTCTATGGGCGCTACGAACTACCTCTAGTCTAGCCACCGGTGAGACGCCCTTCCATCTGGTCTATGGGGCCAAGGCTGTGTTGCCTATGGAAGTTAGTATTGGGTCTGTTCGGACAGAACAGTTCGAACAGGTTAATCAGTCCGAACAGCGATCACAAGATCTCATCCTCTTAGAGGAAAGGCACGATCGCGCTTTGATCAAGTCCGCAGCATATTTGCAAGCTTTCCGCAAGTATCACAGCAGAAGGATGCGACCACGTAGTCTTAACGTGGGTGACTTGGTATTACGAAAAATCCAAGACCAGTCTAATCGCAACAAATTCTCCCTGAAGTGGGAAGGCCCTTAGCGAGATCTTGGTTGGCTCAGTCGAGAAGATCCTTAAGGCCGGCGTGTTTCTCAAATCAGGACCTATAGAAAGCATCTTACATTTTTTTGCATGCACCAGCTTATGGCCAGATGCTTACCTGCTTGGAGAAGAAGAATTGTTGTTATTTGCACAGCCATTCTACACCATCACTACACAGAACAACATCTTGGAAGGTAGGTTCTTTTTGTTAATGGAGTTGAGTTGAGTTGAGTTGATCGAGTTTGAGTCCGAGGAAATCACCAATACGTACAAATGTAAGTCGACGGCAGTTCCAGCTCCTCGGGCGTCTTTGAACTGAACTCCTTTGGTTAAGTCCAATGTGGTTCAGATATTTGCTGTTTTGGATGAATGGATTTGTGATGTATCAGGTCTAACTTGTAGTCGGTAGTTGCATTGTCGCAACCTGCAAAGGTTCTCTTTTATGTAAAATGTACGGGCCACTGGGTCCTCGTCGTGATCTGTTGTTAATTTCAAACATGGCTTTTCTAATATACATCGAATGTGTGAATTGTTGTATTTGTATATTGTTGTATATTTGTGTATCATGTATTGCTAATTGGGACATGAACTTGAATGTGTAGGGAGTATTTGTGTATTTAATTGTATTGGTAGGTAGGTGTGTATTTGTACTGCTGTTTTAGACATGTACCTTGATTTTTTATTGGTGAACTGGCATGTGTATGTTTGTACCTGAATTTGTGAACTGGCATTTGTAAATTCTTTGGCAAGATGCATGAAGTCCCAAGTACCTAAGAAAAGTATTTTTGTGTCTCCTAGTTAATCCACAAATTAGCATTTCTTGAAATATTGCTTTATCTTCTAGTTAAGATCTGTTTGATGTAAGATCTGCTTGATGTTACATTGATATGATTCCTTGGATGTGAGAACTGGTGTCATGTGTGTTTGGTACATGTACCTCCTCTAACGGTAAATACACATATTTACCGATAGAAAACACACATATTTGCTCAATAATGCATCATCTAACGGTAAGTACCCATATCTACCGATGGAAAAACATATGTTCGTATGTCATGCATCATCTAACGGTAAATACACATATTTACCGATAGAACAATGCCTGTACTTGCTCAGTAATGTACATTCTCTATTCTACATGTCAAACTGACTCTATTCTACATGCAGCCAGGGCTAAGACCACCCCTTGACCTAGCATTTTGGGTTTTATTTTTTTTATAAGTGATAAAAGAACAATGAATGAACAATTTCTTTTTATGTCAATTTTCCAATTTTCCGGCTATCATCCCTCTTTCTTTATCATTCTGCAACTTTCAAGCACGGTCTGTTTGATGTTAAATTGTGTGTACCTTTTCATTACGCTGACGGTATTTTGTTGTTTTTACCGATAGAAAATGGCACCCAATAATCTCACGCACTTAATTAAAAAAAATTTCTAGGGAAAATTAGGCTCACGGGATTTTATTGTTTACACCGATAGAAAAAGGCAGCCACTACTTCAAATATTTTTCCGGGAAAATTACTTGTTCTATCGGTATTATTTTATTGTACCGATAGAAAAGTTTATAATTCTATCGGTATTATTTGGGTATACCGATAGAAAAGGTCATCCACTACTTTATTACTCGTACACGGCCCTTGAGTTTCCCTCCAGTCGAACAGTTCCAACTTAGAGCACTGCGTCTCTTCGAGAGCGAAGAAAACCACAACCTCCGCCGTGAGCACTCACTTCCTCTCTCCCACACGACGATCGCCGGCTGGACACTGGTTCGCCACTGCCACCGGTTCTTATTTTCGTCCTTCGCCGGCCGCCGCTGCGTTCTACACCGCCTTTCCATCACCACAACTGATCGCCGTAAATACCCTAATTCGTCGTTCTATTTCCAGCATCTTCCTTATTTGATCCTAGTGTTTTGTACGTACTAATTCTTCGAGTTTTGCAATTACACTAGGGTCCCCTATTGTGTTGGATTATATATGTACATTCCGCAGGCAATGTTGATTTAAATTAGGGTTGACATAATATGTTCCAGTGCTGTAATGAACCTATTTTGAGATTTTAACTTATCTATACTGCTGTATGTGTGATCAATTGTATGCAACTGCCATGTAATGCACATTTTATGTTGGAGTTGTTCTTACACATATTCTATCGGTATCTCCTGTATTTGCCGATAGAAACAATATTTCTGAACAATTGTTAAAACTTTGGATCTGGAAGGACATGAGGCATCCAATGTACTAGTTTGGTTGGGAATTTTTACTCACTTGGTATGAATATATGGCAATGTGGATGGGTCTTCGATGTATATGTTTCAAATGCATATACATATATGACTTTTCGCACACTAATAGATGTGATGAAGTCCTGATGACTTGCATACAGGTAATGCTAAAGATAACCAATAGAGGGTGCTATAAACCATATTATTCCAGTCGAATAGTTCTAAACAGTTCAAGAAGTAATTTATGCATGTATTTCTTTTAGTATTATTTTCTTCGGAAATCCCTTTTGCAGCCCTAATTAGTCTCCAGTCCTGGGCTGAGTTATGGAACTCCAAGAAGAATTAATTGCCATATGTTGCCTGCTTCCTATATGAAAATGTGTAGACGAAAACGCTGAGAAATAGAATCTTATCTTGTATTGCATGGTAGCTTTTGTGTTTACCGATGGAAAAAATATTTCAAATAGGTCCTTTTTCTTTGTAAAATGATTTGGTTTGTGTTTCCATTAAATTTTTGATGGTTTTGTAGAGAAAGACATGTCGTCGTCTTCATCGAATGGTACTAGTGGTTGGACTAGGGCCAACCCCAACGTAACTGAAGATGCAGCTGTTACATCCCAGCGCAAGAGGGTGGGGCGAGGCGCGACGACGTTGGGCCGTTTGGCCAAATGCACGGATCTCTCTGTGAGTTCAACCAATTTAGGAGGCCGATTGGAAAGAATGCTGGGAAGTACGCGGCCTACGTTGGGCTGTTGGCGAAAGAAAGGGTGAAGATCACCGTCCAGAGCTGGAAGGATGTGACGCCGGACGAGAGGGATAGGTTGTGGGCGGAAGTGAAGGTTAAATTAACTGAAATCGCTGAACTCTTTCGTAATCACGTTCTCTTGGCTTATACTAAAGTTTAACTAACTCGTGATTAATTGTATGCACTTTTTGAAAACAGGCTAAGTGGAACATCCCCGACGATACACCTAGGACGGCCTGCTTGAAGGACATGAACGGAACATGGAAAATCTTTAAGAGCTGGCTCGTCAGTAACTTCCTCGCTACGGGGAAATCTCCTTGCGAGAAGTACCCCTTCATATCGGAGGAGGTATGGGAGGAATTCACCAAGCAGAAGGGGACTGAGGAGTTCAAGGCCCTTAGCGAGAAGAATAGGGCGATCCAGAAGAGGAACGACCACCCGCATCGGCTCGGATCCCGGGGCTATGCGGGGAAGGAGGAGTAGTGGAAGAAAGAAGACGAGCAAAATCCTGTCATCGACACCCCTGAGTTGCCGCTCTCCGAGATCCGGGATGAGAGGTGCAAGCGATGGTGGAGGGGGAGGGGGTCCGTGTCATCCACGGGGTCTGTGCAGTTCGCAACCCCTGGGGACGTCGACGTTGTGAGGCGAATGGTAAGTTGGCTAACCTCGTAAACTATGTGCGCACAAGTGTATATAAGGCAATTTGTCTCACAAGGTACCTTTAAATGTAACAGATCTCTTTTGAGAAGGAGGCAGTGGAGGGATTGTTTACCCCATAGAGGGAGAACGACATCCTCACCCGGGCTCTAGGAAATAAGGAGCATCCCGGGCGGACACGAGCCGTGGGAGCCATTGTGTCATGGAAGGCCGGTTTCGCAGATCCGGCTCCATCGAGGAAGAAGGCCCGCTCCTAGAAGGAAAAGGAAGCGGAGCTCTCCGATAAGATACGGGCGGAGATACGGGCTGAGGTGCAGTCTGAGGTCGCACAAATTAGGGAAGAGTTTGCACGGTTGAGAGATGCATTGCTGGCCAAGAGTGCAGATGCGGATCCCCAGGGCGACGGTACCCCGCGGGGTCAGATAAGCAGTTGCGGTTCGAAGGTCCTCGCGGATCCAGTGGATCTACTTGAGGTACTGCAAGCCTTCATCTGTGCACTTAAGTTGATGCCACTCCCATTCTATTAGAGTTGTTTCGTTAACCTGTTTTAATATTTACAAATTTGCAGAAGCCGGAGGGCTGCATCCTACTGAATCACCTAGGCGATAAGCACGAAGTGGTTGGACACTGCTTCGTATATCCGTCTGGGCAGGATGTCCGGGTCCACTGCGTACCTCTGCGGTTGGGGTTTGCAAAGGTACAGGTGGACATGGCCATGCCGGGCTACAACGATTATTCGTTGCCACTCCCAACAGAGGAACTGCATACACTTGCTGAGGCAGTGGGCTCCTACGTACAGTGGCCCAAGAAGTGTCTTCTAATACAACCTGTAAATCCTACACATTTTAGATTACATCCTACTCAGTACACTCAACTTGCAAAATCTAACATACGTGCTCATTAATTGAAGTGGCCTGCCGTCGGGCTACCAGGGGACTACGCCCCCAGCTCGGGGCATGAGGCCCGATCTCTTGCGGACCTGGACACATCAAAGACGGCCTCGACCCCACCCAGCGCATCCACGCCTTCACCTCGGAAGAAAGCCGCCATCACCTCGCCCTTGCCTTGGAAGGTACGCGCTCAGTCCCCGGCAAAAGGCAAGGGCGGAAAAGGCAAGGGCAAAGGGCGACAGGGACAGCCGGAGAGGTTCAGGAACGAGTTCCCACTCATGTCGGAGGTAGCTTTGCGCAAATTGGATCGATCAACCAGAGACCTCCATGAGTGGTACCTACACCGAGCTCGGCGCAATCTGAACTTCTTAGTTCCCTACAGGCCTGGGCAGTTCCATCGTGAGCCCGGGAGTATATCTGTGGCACACGAGGATCTGTTCGACCTCTACAACTGGCGGGAGCTCGATATGTCCATTATACGGACTGAAGTCCTGTGAGTTTGCTGATGCTATGTATTGTTGTTTTCTAACTTTGTTTGCTAACTCTGCTTGCTAACTCTGCATTGTTGTAGTTCATTTGAAATGTAGTAACTTTCTGTGCAATACTAATGTCGTCCTTTGCATGCAGGTGCATGTACAGGCTAGCATCGGAGGCTGCGTGTGACAAGGTGGGTTTCCTTGACACAGAGAAAATAAGCCTCACGATGCTAGAGCACGACGCCGCGCACGCTGAGCAGTACATATCCAAGGCGCTGATGGCGCAGCAGGACAGGGAGTTCATTCTGGTGCCGTACCACCAAAGGTTAGTGCATTTGTACTAATTTAACTCAATCTTGTATGTTGCACCTGAGATATACTTTGAGCTAGCGATCCTCTTTTACGTACAATGCAGGGGCCACTGGATCCTCGTCGTGATCTGTCCGCCGAGGAACGAGGTGTACTACCTCGATTCGATGCGTGACAGATTATCGATGGAATATGTGGTCAAGGGGAATATGGAGGCGTAAGTAACTTATATGTTTGATTTAAATTTTGACCTCACTAGCTAATGATAATACATTAACCGGCAATACTAACTGAAATGCAGGGCTTTTGATAAATATGTGTCCGCTGGAGGGAGGCATGCCGCACCGCAGGGCTCCCTACTAGCTTGGAAAGAATATGAGGTAGTCACGAGACTTTTTGTTTATGCTTAATTAGTTTATGGAAACAATAGCTAACATGTCTTCGCATATGCAATTATCTCAGTGCCATCAGTAGTAGCAATCGTGGGAATGTGGGTTTTATGTGCTGCGCTAAATGTACGACCTAGTGCGGACAAACTTTGCCCAATTCCCCCAGGTAAGCATCGATAGCTAACTCAAATTTGAAAATTGGGTGTCACGTTCAAAATTATGAAGTTAGTTACTCAATATTCACACATGCTTGCAGATCGCCATGTCCAAAGACCAATACGACAATGCAAAGATTAGAGATCTCCGACAAATCTGGGCTCAATATGTTATGGAGGAAGTTGCGCCCAACCAACCGCCATGACAAGCTTTTCGCTCACTTGTTGTCAATTTTTTCTTTTTCGTGTACTTAGTGCATAGATTGTTTATATATAGTCTTATTGGTTAGTATTTGTTTATATATACTCTGTGCATAGAATTGTCCATATTGGATTGTAATTTGTATTGGTTCGTATATATGTGAATAAATTGTATATGTGAATGCACCCTTCTTTGCATCTGTATTGTATTGTGTATCCAATCTGTACTGTATTGCATCTGTACTGTATATGTGAATGTACTGTATTTTGAAAGTACTGTATATGCGAATGTTCTATCGGTAAACTCATCCAGAACCGAGAGACTACTACAACATTTTCTATCGGTAAATTCATTTCCTACCGAGAGAGTACTAAGATTTTTTTTATCGCTAAACTAGAAATTAACCGACAGAATAGTGTGACTTTTCCTGCCGGTGAACTCATCCACAACCGAGAGACTACTGTAGTTTTTTCTCTCGGTACACTCGAAATTAACCGTTAGAAGAGTGTGATTTTTCCTGCCGGTGAACTCATTTACACCCGAGAGAGTACAATAGTTTTTTCTATCGATAAACTCATTTCCAACCGAGAGAGTACTAAGCTTTTTTCTGTCGATGAACTTGTAATTAACAGTTAGAATAGTGGTACTTTCCCTGCCACTAGACGTAAGACTACAACGGGTTTTCTATCGATACACTCCTAATATGCCGATAGAATAGTGAAGTTCTTCTATCGGTTATTTACCGATAGAAAATGTTCTTGCTTGTTCTATCGTGCCTATCTCTATCGGTACAAAAACCGATAGTAAAAGGATGTTTTTTACCGATAGAAGAAAGCTTTTCTGTACTAGTGTTTAATCTTATATATACTATAGCCTTTTGATGGTTTGTTCATGGGATTTTAGGCGCAGCCATGGCGGCATCTTCCTCGTCTGATAGTAGTGGTTTGCTGAGGGACAACGTAACTAATGCTGCTTCGTCCTGGCTCAAGAGGATGGCGCGAGGCATGACGATGTTGTGCCATTTGGCAAAACGTGCCAACCTTTTTTGTGAGTTCAACTAGTTTAGTTGGCGAAAGAAAGGGTGAAGATCACCGTCGAGAGCTGGAAGGACGTGAAGGCGGACGAGAGGGATAGGTTGTGGGGGGAAGTGAGGGTAAAATTAATTGAAATCCCTGAACTCTTGGCTTATCCTAAAGTTTAACTAACTCCTGCTTATATGCATTGTTTGAAAACAGGCTAAGTGGAACATCCCCAACGATGGACCTAAGACAGTCTGCTTGAAGGACATGAACAACACATGGAAAACCTTCAAGAGCTAGCTCGTCAGTACCTTCCTCGCTGCGGGGAAATCTCCTTACGAGAAGTACCCCTTCATAACAGAGGAGGTATGGGAGGAATTCACACAGCAGAAGGAGACCCCTGAGTTCAAGGCCCTTAGCGAGAAGAACAAGAGGATCCAGAAGAGGAACAACCACCCACACCGGCTCGGATCTCGGGGCTATGTGGGGAAGGGGGAGCAGTGGAGGAAGGAAGACGAGAAAATTTCTCTCGTCGACTCCCCTAACTTGCCGATCTCCAAGATCTGTGATGCAAGGTGCAAGCGCTGGTGGCGGGGGAGAGGGTCCGTGTCATCCACGAGGTCTGTGGAGTTCACGCCGAGGTCGTGCAGCAAATGGTATGTTGGCTAACGTAGTAAACTGTGTTTTCACAAGTTTATATATATATTTGTCTCACAATATAGCTTTGAATATAACAGATCTTTGCCAAGAAGGAGGCAATGCAGGGATTGTTTACTCCCCATAGGGAGAATGACATCCTCACCCGGGCTCTAGGAAATAAGGAGTATCCCGGGCGGATGCGAACCGTGGGAGTTATCGTGCCGTGGAAGGACGACTTCAAAGATAGTGGGCCACCAAGGAAGAAGGCCCGCTCCTTGAAGGATAAGGAATTGGAGCTGGCCGAGAAGATACAGGTAGAGGTACGGGCAAACATGACTACCGAATTTGAGGCCAGGTTCACTAAAATGAGAGAACAGTTAGGACGGCTGAGCAGAATTGTGCAGTCCAAGTTTGTAGATCCAGCTCTCGAGGGCGATGGTACCCGGCGGGGTCGGCCAAGCAGTTGCTCTTCGAAGATCAACGTGGATCCGGTGGATCTGCTTGAGGTATTGCAAGCCATGAACTGTGTACTTAAGTTGATGCCACTCCCATTCCGTTAGAATTGTTTCTCAAACCTGTTTTAATTGTTGCAAATTTGTAGAAGCCGGAGAGCTGCAGCCTAGTGGTTCACCTAGGCGACGAGCATGTAGTGGTTGCACACGGGTTCGTATATCCATCCGGGGAGGACGTCACAAAGGTACAGGTGGACATGGCCCTCCTGGGCTACACCGCTTTTCCGTTGCCCGTCCCAACGGAGGAAATGCGGGCAGTTGCTGACGCAGTGGGCTCCTACATACAGTGGCCCAAGAAGTGTGTTATAATACAGGAGGTAAATTCTACCCATTTTAGTTTACAACCTACTTAATATACTCAACTTGCAAAATCTAACATATGTGCTGATTTTGTTGAAGTGGCCAATGGATGCCAGTGTACTACCTGAGGACCCCACCCCCAGTGCAGGGCCTGAGGGATCTCCTCCGGCCCTCAACCCTCGAAAGACGACCTCGACCCCAACCAAAGGATCCACGGCTCCTCGGAAAGCCCCTTCGCCTCCAAAGAAAGCCGTCAGCACCCCGCCCCGAGCTTCAAAGGTACACAGTCGCTCCCCGGCAAAAGGCAAGGGCAAAGGCAAAGAGACAAAGGAACAGCCAGATAAGTTCAAAATGGGTTCCCACTCGTGTCGGAGGCAATTTTGTGTAAATTGGATCAGCCAACTAGAGACCTCCATGAGTGGTACCTTTCCCGGGCTCGGTGCAACTTGAACTTGTTGCATCTAGGCCTTCATGCCTAACCCTAATTTTGATGATTAATGAAAACAAAGTGTTTCAGACTAATTGTGCTTTTGAGAATGATTGATACAGGGATCAGTTGGGAAGAAATACAAGATGATCAAGATGAACCCGACTTCAAGTAGAGCACAAGATGCAGGAAAGCAAAAGACAAGACGCAAATCATGAAGATGCGAGAGACCTAAGGTATTATGAGTTTTTATTTTTTACCGATCTTGGCGTTTGGAGATGATCGGTTAGGGAAATTATTTTTTAGTTTTAACCGTACTATAAAGAGGGGTGGTGACAGTCCTCTCTTTATCTCCAACACAAACTAAGAATCTTAGGACATTGCATTGCATCATTTTGAGTTGGATTTGGTTTGAACTTAATTTGAAAATCTGGTTTTTCAGTTCAGTTTTTGACAGCAGAAGAGTTTTTCGATTTTCTAGAAAGATCTAAACAGATCTGGTTTTTGTTTCTGTTGACAAAAATGTATCCCTTGAAATTATCTTTCAAACGAGCTATTAAACACCTCTTTTGAATTTGTGGATGTAAAGTTATCTCTGTTTTTATTCATGCTGACTGTCAGTTTGCTAAACTGACTGTCAGTTTGAATGTCAGTTTGATTAAACTGACAATTGTCCAGAGAGGGTGTATTTTGAGCTAAAATTTTTTGTACTAAACTGACTGTCAGTTTGTCCATACTGACTGTCAGTTGGGGTTTCGACCACAGTGCTTTTAACTGAGTTTCTATTTGATTATGGTCGAGTTTGTGGTCGAACTGACTGTCAGATTGCATAACTGACTGTCAGTTGTGGGTTTCAGCTTTCCATAAACGACCACGAACGGCTAGCAAAGTTTTATCCGTAAATTTTGTCGGCCGTTGTGCACTAAACTGACTGTCAGTTAGGCAAACTGACTGTCAGTTTGGGTTACTGATTTTCAGCCCTAGCTCCAACGGTTCATTTGATTCTTGAGGCTATAAAAAGGAGCTTTGGGCATAAGTTTTATATAACAAGCAGTAGCATTTCTTATACACTCTTGAGCTTTAGTTTTCCACTTAAAATCTTGGTCTTTTGATCAAGTCGAGTGCTTTCCGATCCACCGAGAGTTTCAGTTCTTTTGCATTTGCATTCACTTAGCTTCTCAGTGCGTGTTTGGAGGTCTAGAGAAGACCTCGCTGCCTGTTACTCTTGGTGAGCACCCTCACCTAGACGGTTCGGAGGCATGGCAGTTGACCTCTCCAGAATGGAGATTGTTGGAGAGGCTCGGCAAGTTTGTACAAGGCATCGGTGCTCGCCTTTCCGGAGTGGACAAGGAGCAACCACTAGTAGATAATACTCTTCGTGAATATTGAGACAAAACTCAAGTGGCTTGAGTGCTTCAACGAGGACTAGTGGAGACTGGGCAAGTCTCCGATACCTCGGTAAAAACAACTGTGTTCGTTCTCTATATTCTCTCTTTAATATATTAAATTGCATTTGGTTCTTCTTGGTATAAAAACTTGTTTTTATTTGAAGTTTTAAAAGCCTCCTATTCCCCCCCCCCCCCCGCCCCCTCCTCTAGTCGGCATCCTTGATCCAACAAAACTTCCTAGTTCCCTTCAAGCTTGGGCACTTCCACTGTGAGGCCAGGAGCATATCCGTGGCGCACGAGTATTTGTTCGACCTCTTTAACTGGAGGGAACTTGATATGTCCATCCTACGGACTGGAATCTTATGAGTTTGCTGACCCTATAATTGTTGTAGTTCATTTAATAAATCTACTAATTTTTTATGCAATAATAATGTCATCCTCTACATGCAAGTGCATGTACAGACTGGCGTCGACGAGGGCGTGTGACAAGGTGGGTTTCCTTGACCCAGAGAAAATAAGCTTCATGATGATAGAGTAGGACCCAGGACAAGTGGGGCAGTACATATCAAGGGTACTGCTGGCGCAACAGGACAGGGAGTTCATTCTAGCGCCGTACCACCAAACTTTAGTGCTTTTCCTACTAATTTGACTAATTCTTGTATGTTACGTCTAACATATACTTTAAGCGGTTCTCTTTTATGTACAATGTAGGGGCCACTGGATCCTCCTCGTGATCTGTCCATGAAGGAATGAGGTGTACTACCTCGATTCGATACGCGACAGGTTATCGAAGGAATACATGATCTCATGGACTATGGACGCGTAAGTAACATGTTTGATTTAAATTTTGATTTCACTAGATAATGATAACATATTAACCGGCAATGCTAAATTAAATGCAAGGCTTTCAAAAATTATGTGTCCACTGGAGGGAGGCATGACGCATCGGAGGACCACCGAATTTCTTAGAAATAATATGAGGTAATTTTTTTTTGACGAAATGCAGTAGGCAAGAAGCCTACTGCTAATTATATATTAAAGATAATAAGAGGTAGCATAGAACAAAAAGAAACAAGGAAAAGGAAAATTACAAATGATCAATCCAACTAAAAATTTGAAAGTGAATCCTTTGAGAAGATCTTTCTGCCACCAGCTTCATGTCCAGAATAAAGGCTTTTCTCCAATACGCAAGAGAAGGAGCAACATCTTGAAAAATTTGCATTTTACGACATTTCCAGATATTCCATAAGGCAACAATGATCACCTCCATGTAGAAGTCTTTAATGATTGCATTGACAGATTTGGAATTCCACATCTCATCTATCCAAGTAGAGTTTAATGACCAATTCAAACCGATTAAACTCCAGCATTGCTTGGCAACGTAACAATCAAAGAACAAATGAGTTTGAGTTTCCAAGATCCCTCCAACACAAAGTTCACAATCCAAAGAAGAAATCTGAAAATTCTTTATAGCGGCCTCTCTCTAGTGTTTAACCGGTCCCAGAGTAATATCCAAAAGAAGACTTTGAGTTTAATCATACAACTGTTTTTCCAACAACCTTTGAAAATAGGGTGAATTTGACAATCCCCCAACAGTATTTTATAGACAGTACTCGTTTGAAAAAACATGGAGTTACTAGAAATCATATGCCAACAGTCATCAGTGGAAGAATCACCCAGGTGATCTGATTGCAAGGAAAGCAGAATTAATAAGGATCGAATTACTCATGAGTCTTTTATTTTATGCTTAATTAGTTTATGAAAAGAATAGCTAACATATTTTCACATATGCAATTATCTCAGTGCCATTAGCAGCCAGAATCGTGGGAATGTGGGTTTTATCTAATGCGGTATATGTATGAACTAGTCACCACCGAATTTCTTGGAAAGAATATGAGGTAATTAATAAGAATTAAACTACTCATGAGTCTTTTAGTTTATGGTTAATTAGTTTATGGAAAGAATAGCTAACATGTCTTCTCATATGCAATTATCTCAGTGCCATCAGCAGCCAGAATCGTGGGAATGTGGGTTTTATCTAATGTAGTATATGTATGACCTAGTCAGGACAAATTTTGCCCAATTCCCTCAGGTAAGTATTTTAGCTAACTCAAATTTAAAAATTGGATGTGACGTTCAACACTAGGAAATTAATTACTAACTTTCACACATGCATGCAGAGCGCCATGTCTAAAGACAAATATGAGACTACAAAAATTAGAGAGTTATGACAAATCTGGGCTCAATATGTGATTGACAAAGTGGCTATCAACCAGCCGCCATGACTAGCTTATTTCACTTGTTGTAATTTTTTTCTTTGTATTCTCCTACTCTCTGTGAATTGGTATTTTTTGTATTTGTATTAGTCTATATGTGAATAAATTGAATGTGTGAATAAAAATATGAATAAATTCAATTTGTTGAATGTGAATAAATTCAGTCTTTTGAATGTGCATTTGTGGATGTAACTTTTTTGTATATGTACTGTATTGTCTATCACAGCTTCTAACGGTTAAACAACATAGGAAGTTAGAAGAGAACATCATATTCTAACGGTTCACTAACACTATCCGTTAGAACATAGTAAGTTATTCTAATGGTTCACTAATATTATGTGATAGAATAATATAACATATTCTAAAGGTTCACTAGTACTATTCGTTAGAATATAGTAAGATATTATAGTTGTTTACTAATATTAACTGTTAGAATATAATCATCTATTCTAACGATGCACTACGAACAACCATTAGAATATAATGTAATGTTCTAATGGTTATTAAGAATCAACCGTTAGACTATAATAAACTATTCTAACGGTTCACTTAAAAGAATCATAAGAATATAGTAAGATATTTTAATGGTTTTTCTTAGTGAATCATTAGAATATAGTAAACTATTCTAACGGTTTGAACCGTTAGAGTAGTGCTAGATTTGTTCTATCATTAGCAAAGATGTTTTCAAACCATTAGTAGACTGTAGTAGTGTTGTTTGGCTGGCTGGTGGGGCCTCGATGTCAAGAGTCCAATTGCTGCTTCGACCGAATGTTTGCCATAAGTACGACCACAATGATTGTTCCCCGACAAAAACTATATCATTTTATAAAGGAAATATTGATTCTATACTATTAAAATTTGATGCCTAATATGATATGTTACTAATTTTTGGACTGTTTGTATATGCCACTATATTTTTGCATAATGTTATATACCATCACTATTAACTCTGGTTAGGTCAACAAGGCATTCAATTTGAAAATTGAGTTTGATAATGTCATTTTTTTTTTAAGAAATGGCAGTACGGCTTTCGCATTTTTGTCTTCACTGTGAGAAAAGATCGACACCAAGCTCAAGATAAAGAGAGTTCTTTTTCCAAATTTGAAAATTTTCTATTCCAATCCTCCTACTTCTTTGAAATCATAATTAGGTCCAATTGACAGGTGTTAGTTAGTCAAAAATGGCACATAGCACTATGCAAAAAAACATCGAGTAGAACACACAAAAAAGAGTAAAAAAAATTCAGTGCCATATTGCATTAGGCATAAATTTTTAGTGGCATATAGTAAGTTTTCTCTTTTATAAACTACCAAAGATGCCAGTTAATAAAGGAACTGTAGGTGATGTGTTCTGCATGCAATTATCGGAGATGGCTGTATCTTAGTTTTGTTTATGAATTTTTCAATAATATGTTATTCTGTTCATTAAATAAATTATCATCTTTTTTATCAACAAATATATGACTTATTTGTGATACTCTTTATTTGTTTGGTAATGTTATTCTAGATAGTCACTGAGCTTTTATCATTGTATAAGACACTAATGATTAATAAAACAACACATATATTAATTGATGATCATTTCATGGATCATAGATAAGAAATATTGTATCAATAATGTAGACACATATTGAGAATATGATGTTAGTTGATCCACTACGAGACACCGTTAGGACTGTTATACAAGTGTTATCAATTGGTGTCAAATAATATTTATGATTGATCATTAAATATGAGATCATCATGGTTTTCTACATGCATAATAATATAGTTTGGTGCTATCAAAAACACTACTTTTAATTGAGTGGTTATAAAGGTAATATTCAAGTATGATATGAATCACGCGAAGGAATGTGAATAATCATGATGAAATTTGTCTCTCTTATATAATAGGAGAGATATCTGTGCCCCTCGATATAAATGTTCTGAAAGGTGCATGACTATGTCATTTTGTGATTAAATGTCAACTATGAGAAGGATACTTCATTACACGATCGAGAAAAGGCTGAATCATGCAAGGGTGGCATGTGTCCCGTCTTAAGTTCAATCTGGTATTACATGGTGAGAGGATCTGTATTAGTGCACTTTATAGGTTCATTGATATATGATCTACGTATGTACTAAGGTGGTCGTTATATCTTACTAGGGGCTATTATCGACTATCGATTGTGTTTCTGGAATGCGACCATGTATCTTTGAACCTATTAGGTCATATACTTAACAGGTTGGAGCCATTTAATTTGGATAGGATCCATTATAAAGTTTTAGCATCACACTGAGAACCTCACATATGGCTCTTGCGGGCTCTATATATATAAATGGAGGTGTGGTTGTCGTTGTATCCACTCAGAGAAATCCTAGCCATTATCTCCACCAGAGCCGCAACCATTAAATCTTAGTCATGTGTGTTGGTACTAACACACTAACGAATGATGTTCCACTCAGAGACATGTGAATACCGGTAGAAATGTTGCTATCATTGCTATACTCATCATGATTGGTCGTTACTCTAGCTATTTTTTCACTGCTAATAACGATTTAATTTGTGATCTACTTACATATTTTGTTGATAGAGATTGAAAAAATTTTATAATTCTATTAGCATAGCCTATCGTGCCCCAACCAGAACTTCTAGAGCACGGTTTATAGTAGTAGTTTACCAAAATAGCATCATCTTCCGTGCAAAGCAAAGGTAATTTAGCATGACAAGATCACACAGCTAATCTGGACCAATTTCAACAAAAATAGGGATGCCTGAACTAATAATAATCTGCTGCTCGTAAATAATTTAAACAATTGTTATAACTAACAGGGTAAATGGCGTTTTTGTTTCCTCTCTATATTTTGCTTGAAAACTTGTTTTTGTCCCTCTGTCTCATCAATCAGTCAAAATAGTCTTTTCAATTAAAAATCCAATTTAATTATCAAACATGACACACATATCTGGTAATGTGGGACCAATGTTATCAAATCCGAACCGCCCATCGACCTGATCGAGTTCTCGGGTTACTGGTTTACTGATTAGGCCGATGGGTCATGATTGGACTGTAGGTTTTTAATTTTTAATTAAAATAAATATATATGCCTCAAAATATTAAAAAACGATATCTTTATTACACAAATATGAACATTCTTAGCAAATAACTAATACAGGGTCAATTATAATTGTTGTCTCCTAACCAATTATATTAACAATAACAAACAAACAATATAAATGAAAGAAATATGCAATATCACAACCACAATAGACTTGAAAATGTCCCAATTCACAAAAAAAGGGATGAACTGGGAAAGGTTGTACTGGGACGACGGTTATTAAAAAAAGATTGCTGAAGATCACGCTAATTATGGCTGTTGAAAATGATGATTTTGACTTCTCACCATACAGGTAGTAAATCCTGAATAGATTTGTAGTTTTCTTTCCCCTATTTACTTAAATTAATTCATTGAGGTAAACTGGTTATCTTTTCAGAACATAAACCTCAGTCCATTCTATATAAATCTGAGTTGATTTGAACTGTAAGTTTATGGTGAACATATACAACAAAAGCTTAGCCCTCTCATATTTTATATCAAAATATTACCGCACACATATTATACAATATTGACATGATACCACATCATTGATATAATACCACATGCAATTTTATATTGTGATCTAGAGTCACATGGCACACACAAAAAAGACATCACATACCACGTAGCACTAAATTGATATGTCGTATGACATGTCATTACATTAAAAAAAAAAGAAAAAAAATACTGCAGCAACAGTCTTAAGCTTATAAAAAAACACTAATTTTTTGTAAAAAAACAAACCACTAATTTTTTGCTGACCCACTAAAATTCTCAACATGACAAACACTAAAAATTCATCAAGAAGCACAAATAACACTGGAAAAAAAACCCACCAAATCCAGAATGAAATTGCTCCTGTAATCTTCCAAGTCCGATCCAATCAAAAACCACTAATTTTTTAGCTAAAATTCCCATATTAGTATCCTAAGTCCAGTAGTGCATAATATAGTACAAATTTGTACTAAGTTGGATTTTCTGACTGGTTGATGAGCAAATATAATTGTTTAGTATTTTGTGACTACTGATGATTCAAGTGGTCTTTGGCTTAACCTTTGTTATTTGCTGTAGCTTTGCGATCTACCCTTGCGAAGTGATTGCTAGTAAGTTGATTTGGAGAGCATATACGATGACAGAAATGCTAAAATTCAAGCAGGTATTACTATCAAACATCTTGTCTGACTTTCTTATATATTTAATAGATTCTAAAAGATGAAATGCAACACTCTGAAAAACTCATTAAAAGCATAATGGATGCAAGCTTTAGGTTCAAAAAAAAAATTGTAGTCATATGATTGGTGTTAGACTAAGAGTTCAAATCGTGCAAAAACTGAGAGGGCGAATAACGTTACATTGAGCGATGTGACAAAGGGGAAGAGTTTAGAAAAAAAATTTGTCTTGTCGTCTGAAGTTTTCATATCCTTGGATTGCCTCCTGTGCCATAGCTTCTCTTGTAAAGACGAAATGAGGGAAAGAAATTGTTTACCGTAGAGATTATTAGTTTGTAACCTTAATATCAGAGTAGTTTCTTACCTATGTAAAAGATACTTCGATTAAGACAACTACGTGCTTGGATTAAAATAAAAATAAATGGCGAGGGTAAAAGGAGGATGGATTGATTTAATGCTCTGCTGCTTCTTTGCTTTTCTTTTTTTTTTTTTTTTAATTCTTGTTTCTGTTTTTCTTTTAGGTTGTTTGTAGGTTTTTTCTCCTCTCTTACTTTGTGGTGTGTCATTTATCTGGTTGGATCATTAATTTGGATTGACAAAGGAACTTTAAACAACGAAATCTAAGCACGGTCCACCGATCCTTAATCAATTGATTCAACCTAAAATTGGTACAACCAACTACAACTTTTTTAAGGTCATGAACTAAACACCTCAAATATGAGACATGTCTCACAGGCAAAAATGCTACGTGACTAAGTTCAGGCAAGCCTCACCAATCACCACGAGACAACAAGAAGGAAACCAAAGAAAACAAGTCCTAGATCTTACGAGTGTGATTTTCCACTGATAACCAGCCGATCATAACTGTTTATTAAAAATCACGCCTCCGACTGCTATAGCCAGTTTCAGTTGTTAATTTTGGTTAGTGTTGTGCTAATTGTAAATAATGTAAAAACTATAGATAATCAAAGATGGAGGAATCACAAAATCTTACAATTTTTTTACATTTTTTTTAAAAAAAAGTAAAGAAAGAAAGTTAGCTAATAACTACTACAAAGTTTTACGTTCTTATGGGCCATATATGGGAATTATCCCAAAAACTGTTTTTGGAACCCTAGACCCGATAGGTCTACTGGGGCTCAAGCAGTTAAACTTACCAGATTTACAGACGAATAACATGCAAAGAGCTTCTTCCGAGGGGCTTACCAGATTTACATTATGCATCTTGCCGACTATAAAGAACAGCAAGCAAAGCAGTAACACATCACAACAAAAGAAATTTCTCACCATAATTTACATCCACCAAATGAAGTTACAAGGAAAAGAATGCCTAAATGGAGCATCTCCCAACACAGTACCTATTGGTTTATTTGCTTCTCCTCTATGCAATTCTTATAACCCCAATAAGAAAAAAAAATCAATGACAAATTCATATCCTAAGGCTGCTTCCCAAAATCTGAAATCTACATACAAAGATATGAAATCTGCTATACTATGTACAAATATCAGCAGAACGTAGCAGTCTCCTCAGGTGCTTGTGTGTCATAGTTTAGAAGGGCAAACTTTACATGCAACCCAATCTTGCCCCCTTCCTTGACAAGCTGTGCAGCAGTCACCAGCCAGTGCCCAGGGACATCATGTGGCCCCCTCACCACCTCCGACATGTCAACAAACTTCAGGAGCTTCCTCGACTGGAGCGGGACAGGCGGGCCATCAGGGTACACCCCTGAGTTCAGCTGTGCTGGCTCATGCTTTGGGCCGGGCTGTGCATCCCGCTGCATGAAAGGTGAGCTCAATGTCGTGCTTATCGTTGTCAAAAAGCTGCCCTTCTGAGAGGCTGCTGGCGCTCGGGCCCACTCAGAGCGTTGTATCGTGCAATTAGGGATGTGCGTATAGAGAAGGCGCAGATGGAGCACTTTTCTCGACCAGCTTCCCTTTGTGACAAGCTGGGCGCCAGTGACGATGAAGACACCACCAGTAACTTTTTTCATCCATTCAGGGTTATACTGGATGACAGACGTACAAATGCATGAGTAACTCTTCCACTGAATGGACTCAATATACCCTGGATCGGTGTCTTCGGATTCTCGCCATTCTGACATCAAAGATGTGATATTGTCTCCAAGCATGCTAGGGACACTTGATAGGTGCTGAACATGGATGGCCAACCGATTGCACTTTCTGCCCTCTAGATATAACCTTAGCCCAACTACAGGCTTCTGGGAACTTGATACCTGAAACAACAAAATATCTAAATATATGAAAAATCTGACTTTGATGAAAAGCAGCAATTCTTCAACAAATAACTGAAAAATCTAAATCCTGTGAAGCTCAAATCTTGAAATGTAAATTTGTCCTTCCAATATATGTTGCACAACAGCTCTATCTATAGCTCAATTTCGTGTAATAACCGCAAAGAAAACACAAGGGAATAGAATTGCAGGAACAAAGACACAGACATGACATATCCCAACAAATAAGGATATGGGAACACGGCATTCTTTTCCAATCCCTAAAAAATACACGTCAAAGCAGAGCTTTATGTTTGCATGCATATTTTTCTTACATGTTACATTCTCCGGTACTAGTCTTTTGTTCATGGTAATTAACTCAATGTATGTAAATTTGGTGTTCTATATACTAGCAACATGAGTAACATCCATTGTACTTTTAACACCATATTAATTCTTCATAATCTGTGTCAATGGAACCATTCCCTAATAATTCCTAATAGGGATGGGGATGGGATGAAATTGCCCCTGTTAGTATGGGTATAAGGGCATGAAAGCAATCCCCACGCCTGCTGCACTCCACCACCATCTCTTTAGAAAAAGAAACACATGCATTTTGGGGTAGAAACCATGCATTTTGGTACCATAATTAAGCAAGACATGACATGCATAAATGCTCAAAGACTAAATGTACCATTATCCACAAATAAAAAGTGAAAAAATGAGCAAATTTATGCCTTTAGAAAAAAAAAAAAAAAGCAAATTTAACAATATGTACCTGAGAGTTGCTCACTTGGAGTTTGGGGCCAAGAAATCTGAACTGCAATGAAGGGTAAGAGCCTTTTCTCTTTTGAGGTCCAAGGACAAGCTCATTGAATAGAGGCGCCCATTGTAGAGGCACTTGGAACTCCAAGAAATGTTGCAACTCTTGAAGATCAGGTTTATCTGACAGAGAACAAACTTTGTAAGAGATCTAAACAGAACAAACTTTGTGAGAGATCTAAACAAACAGCATTCTAAACTAGATCTTTCATTAGATTTACAAAATTGGATAATCTTAAAACAAACAATAGCATGGTAACAACTGAGCTTGTCAAACAACATATAACAAAAGTTGTAGGAGAAAAGAAGTGGTCTCCAGAACTTACAGCGAAGATATAGATTAATGGCATGGCTGAGGTAACCACTACCAGGAATACCAGTAAGAAGAGAGGTGATGGGAACGAATTTAAATAAAATAGCATCAGGGTTCTTTGGTACTGTTTGTAGCCAATTGGAGTGATTGGACATGCCTACATCTCCTCCTCTCTTTGAGCATATAACTGTGAGACCCTGTTTTGAACATAAGTTATGTTTCAGTATGAAGAGTAGCGACAGATAATTGGTATATTAAGGTTTAGATACTTACATCCTTGGCTGATGATTCTGAATAGCTAGAAAGTTTTAGGTTATTAGACTGCAATATCCTGACAAATACATCAGGTACCTATATTGAAGTGAATCAAATTAGTTAAGTATCATTCCAATATATGGGGTCAAAAGCTACAGGTAGAAACATAAATACCTTGCTCTTGCCATCCTTAGTCTTACGGTGTACAGGGGAGGGGCTCTTTCCATCACAAAATAGATAATCGCCAAGATCCTCCAGATGCAGCTTTAGGTCAGCAGGTGAAATAGTTGAAGAATGACTTTGCTTAACACATATAACATCCTGACCTCCAACTGCCATTTCAACAATTATGTGTGTCCCATAAGTTCTGATAAACCTGAAAATTGACAAGATCTTGTTGGCTTTATTGACATATATACATTATGATGACAGAAAATTGTTAGATTAGTTTATATGGTTAACTGATTAAAAAAGGACAAAACATGAGAAGCCATCAACAGTTTCTCATTGAAAAGGTGCATATCAGTCTTGGGTGATGTTGTGAAACTAAACACATTATAGGTAAACCAAGAAATATGGCAGGCAGGGCACTAAAAAAGCCAATCCAATCTACAACCATAGATAACTGGTAAAGTTATGTTCTCCATAATACAGCTTGTACATAAATATCTTCAACCAGGAAATTAATGTGTGTGACACAGACCAGGCTGGTGAGATTAGATAGAGCCAATAATAAAAAAAGCATCAATGACAAGAAAATATAGGAGATTGAAGAAAATCATATCGTGCAACTTAGAAAAACTTGATCAAAAGTAGCATGTTCACCAATCATACAATTCAGATGTATCAGAGAAGCTTCGAAATTGTCAAAGATTGTTACCAAGATAATGCTACAGGATCCCATTTGGATGGAACAGCCTTTTTTACTTCATCTCGAAGAACCAATGGAGAAGCTTTTAGGTGAAGCTTGTACAAGGAAATGAAATAACCATCAAATGCTAGATGCTTGGTCTCTTTCACATCTGTCAACCATGCTCCACTTAAATCAAACAGAGCATTAAAATAGCCTGAAGGCACTTTCCCTTGGACCAAAGATTTTTGATTAAGCAATTCCGACATCTGTCAACGAAATCAGTGAGAAAATCACACAATTGTGATCAGGATGCAATGCTGTAAGTTGCAGCCAGATTGCAAAAGTTGAATTCATCATATATAGTAGTAGAAGTAAAAGCAGGCAGTGTTTATTATTACCCATCTTTATATAATATTTATCCATTCTATCAACAGATTACAAAGCAATACATTGATAATCCTCGAGCTGACATTGATTAATATCGAAATTCATAAATTCTAACCAAACAATTGATAAGCATGAGAAATAATAAAAAAATATCAATGAATGTTTGGTTCCAAATGAAACAGGGAACTTTTTCCCCCTTTTCCCAAGAGAAAAGGTAAATAACGCCAAATAAACATTGAAGGAATAAAATAGTTGAATAGAAAAAACATTCCAAGCTGAATGCTGGATTTGATATGGAACTAAACAACACATCTGATTTTACTCATGGATTTCAAGGAATATATCCCTAGTATTCTATATGAATTGTGCATTTGTACTTAAATCCAGCAATCAACAAAAGCAGCTTTTAACTTCCAAATCAAGAGGGTTCTATACATTGAAGAGGCCACATAGTCCAATCAAGTGTTGGGATCATGCACAAGATATTGTGGCCAGTTTTATCTGAAACCAGGTTCAAGGTCCACAATGTCTTGTCACAGATATCATTACCAACTTCCACATGACATGGACAAGCTTTTCTTGTGCAACAGGGTCAGGCAGCATTTGTTACCTTGCTAAGCAACAACTAAGGCAACAGTTTACCCTTCAGTGCTAAACAAAAACCCAATATTTATGAACATATGCAAGGAAATTTAACAATACGATGGAATTTAAATAAAATGTCTTAAGAATGACCATCAAATCAAATTGCAAAACAATCTATCACTGCCAAGGTATCAATTCTAGAATCAATGTCAACACAAGAACAAGAATCGGGAACTGCAATTCTGGCCAATTTTTTTCCCCGTTTCTGGGAGAGGACAATTTGAGTAAAAGAAAAATTGACGCTTTTTGCTGGGATCAGCTTTTGAATTGAAATTTCATCCAACTTATACCAAAATATTCTTAGAGCCTAGCACTAGTAGGACAGAAATTCAAATGATACATAGTACAGAAAATTAATTCTATACCACTGAATTTGGTGTCTCATACAATATGTCACTTATTGTTGGACTTTTTCTCATATGCTACTGGATTTTTATTGTCACATGTTATATGAGCTGTTTGATCAACAACTCAGAAAAAGATCAAAGTACCCCTATTAGTTGAAAGTTAATCATGATTTTAAATAACTAGAAAGGCTAAAACACAAAGAAATTAGAGTCTTTGCATTCTAATTTTTCTATTTATTTAAAATCATTGATTAAGTACAGAGTTATTTTGGTCAAAAAAATTGATTAGTCAAAAATGATATATAATATTAGACAATAAAAATCCATTCGCATATAAGAAAGAATCTAAAAATCAATGACATATTATATTAGGTACCAAAGTTCTTTGACATATTGTACTAGGTACAAAAGTTTAGTAGTATGAAATCAATTTTCGTTTAAAGTATTGCAAGCTGTCCTGAAATTCACCCCAGAACCATTCAATTATATGTTTATCTATGGATTTTGGTATGATCTCACAAACATAAGAAGATAAATCACATTAGTTCTTGGTAAAGAGCCAATTTTTCTAGTACAGGTGTCAAATCAATAATTCAAAGCACTTCGTCAACAAATTTAGCAGAAAAACATTCTTGCTATGGATCGTACCTGCGTTTTATAGGATAGTTTAGCTGGTGGGTGGAACCCAATTTGGATGCAACACTATTATTGAGTGGTGAAATGTGTGAAAAGAAATTGAAAATTGCACAAATTCTTCAACTATGATCCACCAACCAAAGCATTAAATTAGAATTTAGACAGGTTTGACCAAACATCTATAAACAACAACAAAAAAAAGAGTAATACTAAAACAAAATGGTAAAAATTCAAGAAACAAGAGCCGTGCTTGTAATTCCAACCCAACCAAATCAGTCGCAATTCCAATCTAATCTTTATAATTTCAAACACTTGTCTCGTTGGGAAAAAAAACAGCAATAACAAACCAAGAACAAAGCATAGTCCCAGCTCCTAAAATTCCAAGAACAAATCCTTTCACAAGCACACCAAGAACCAAATCAAGAACCGAGCCCTACCTGGTTGAACTCGAGGACGTCGGAGCGGAAGCGGATGCGGTCGCCCTTGTCGACGCCGACGTCGCGGGGCACGCAGCGCAGCGCGACTCCGGCGGCGCCCGGCACGGCGACGTCGCGCGCGCCGGCCTCGTCCAGCTCAACTAGGCGGCGCCCCAACTTGGCAAACCGCAGCCGGAAGTCCGACGTGAGGTCGAACCCCGCGCCCAGCGCCCCCACCGCCGCCCCCACCACCCCCTCCATATCCATCAAGGCCCTCCACTCAACCACCAACACGATAGGCTTACGGAAGTAAGCCCCTTTCTTCTCTCTCGGAGTATATGTGTGTGTTTGTTTGAAGAGGAGAGGAGAGGGTTTGACCAAGGAATGGAATGGTCGGAGGAAGAAGGGGTTTGGTGGGAAAACGGAAGGGGCTCAATTAATCCATTCCATCCCACGGATGGAACCTTAACAGCCAGGGCAATTTGAAAAATTTTATATTTGTTTCTCGATGATATAGTATCTTATTATACTATTTGATTTGAGAGATATTTATTGTGAAAATGATAATTAAGAGTAGTTGTTTGAGATATTTTATTATTATAAAAAGTGAGAATAAAGATGAGAATAAAAACAAGAATTTTAGATTTGTAATCTTCATCCTCTATTATCGTGGGTACAGATTTTTGTCTACACTCCCATTTATTTTCATATCTTCTCAAACAAAAAAGAATAATATATTTTTAAAAATATTTGGTTTTATATCATTGAAAAATAATACATTTCTAAAAATATCATAAAAAACAACTAATTAATTAAGTGTCCTTAAAAATAAAAAAATCATTTCGTATATATCATTGTTGATTTAATTTAAAAAAAAAAAGACTAGAATATCTCATTTTTTTTCTCATATCAGCATGCTTGCCGCTTATTTTACCTTTGAAGCATTAAAAAACAGAAACCTCCAATGTTTTATATAAATAACTTTTTAAAAAAAAATTGTAAATCTGATCCTGTGTTTCAAAAATTTACACAAATAATTTTTTTTAAAAGTATAGTTAAATTTAATGTAACACGCGACAACAAGAGTGTGGCAAACTCTCTACCACACAACTAATGTGCAGTAGAGACAAAATTGTGTATGATGAAGAGTCTGCACTCCGAGAGTGCAACAGGCTTAACTCTTTTTATTAACTCAAAATTCAAAATTATATATGTGAAAATTTCAATTCTTCTAATATAGATATATTTTGATCTATAATTCGGATTAACAATCCGTTTGAACTGGTGGAATCATGAAGTCAAAATGATTAGATCAATACAAACAGATCATCAACCAAAACTATATATCAGAAGATATCACATATTGTTATATCTTAAGATATATAAGTCTAATTGATGATCGGTTCATATCGATCTGATCGTTTTAGCCTCACCATTATACTTGTTCAACTGGATTGTAAATCCAAATTATAGATCAAAAGATATTAGTTCTAGAAAAATAAAAAAATTATAGTATAATTTAATCTCAAAGTTCTAACTTTTGATCTATAACTCAGATTGACAATCTATTTGAACCAGTGTAATGGTAAGATCAAAACAATTAGATCGACGTAAACCGATCATCAATCAGACTTTTTAAGTTCTCATCTCTCTTTCCACGTAGCAATTCTCACCTTACGTTTTCCCTTCCCACTCCTATCACGAACCAAATGACCCCTAATGATAATGGTAATAATGCATAGGAAAAATGAAGTGAGTGGATATGTTGAGGGGTGTTTGGCATAGTTTATTTGGGATTTTAGTTTTTCCACGAAAGATAATTTTTATTTAGGGTTTCAAGTTTTCCAAAAGGTTTAATTTCGATCAAATATTCAACTTAAGTTTGGTGTCTATAAGCTGGTTGTAGTTTATGTGGGATAAGTTACAAGAGGTCTTTCTAGCTTCTTCAGGCGCTTTTGGCTAAGCTTAAATATTTTTCAATAAATTAGTTTATTGAGGTTTTAGCTTGTAAGCCTAGTAAGTGTTCTCCTAACGACTTTTAGTTTATCTAGAGTTTTAGTTTAGAAAGGGTTTAGGTTTAAGGAATAGACCCCAAAATAAATTTGATATTTGATCTCAATTTAAACATGACAAACTTATAAGTTTGACCAAACACCATCTTCAACTTATTTAGAAGTTTGTCTCAAGTGCTTATTCCCTCAAACTATTCCAATTTATCAACTTCAAATCTTGCCAAACAACTTGAAAGCCCATATTTTAGATTTATAAGCCAATGAACCCAAAAGACTAGTTTTATTGAATAAGACAAGTCTGGCCTAGAATCCCAACGGTTGTTTTTGTTCATGTTTGCACCCAAAATTGTTTTAATTTGGAGTCTACTTGAGATATATCTTAATATTGTCTAATTGATGTCCAATACATATCTAGTCATGTTTCATATATAAGTAGACATGCCTGGTTTTCTCATACACTCAAAATTATGTCTCATGTATATCTCATAAAAATATTTTAGACATATCTTAGAGATAGATAGACATATTGTCGGTATCATTAACCAAATATCAATATAAGGCTATCTCCAAGGCAAGTGGTTGGGCTAGTGTGGTAGCACCACTAGTTCTTGCACGAAGAGAGAAGGCGTGTGGAGGAGAGAGAACAAGTGTAAAAGCGGCAGGTTTCACAGGAAGACTTGAAACGGGAACGACGGTGCGAACTGATCGAGTGACCGGTCACTTCCCACCGGCCAATACAACAATTGACACGGTGATTTTTATACAGGTTCAGGTCCCGGTGGGGCCCTAGTCCTATTGGCACCCTCCGGATGTAAGTCCGTGGAGGAGGTAAAAAATGACTTCAGCCAGATCCCTTACAAATGAGATACAAGGGGGTATATATAGGCCCCAAAACATGCAAAAGTCTAAAAAGCCCTATCTACGGCCGTTGGATCGAGGGGCGTTGACGCCATTTCACCGGCCGAAGGGCTTGGATGCTTGACAAGTGTCCTCGCTAGTTCCCGTGACACTCTTGATGTCACCCGCACGTGACCTCTCACAAGAGACCTTTGTGACTTTTCCCGGGGGACCTCCGGGATTTTCTCCAATGGACCTCTGGGACTTTCCCCAGTAGGCACCCGGGATTTGATACGGTCTTCTATGGGAGACCTCCGTGGCTTTTCCCGGGAGGCCTCTGTGATATCTCACGGGAGGCGTCCGGGGTTTGCCACAGGAGACTCCCGGGGCTCGGAGAGATGCCCGTGGTCTTCTACAAGAGACCACGGCTCCTCCTGGGAGGCGTTCGAGACTTTGCCCAGTAGCTCTCTGGGATTTTCCACGGAAGGTCTTCGGGACTTTACCCGGTAGCCCTCCGGGGGTTTTGCCTGGTAGTCCCCCGGGTTTTCCACGGAAGGCCTCTGGGACTTTGCTCGGTAGCCCTCTGGGGTTTTACCCGGTAACCCGGACTTTGCCCGGTAGCCCTCCGGGGTTTTACCCGGTAGCCCTCCAAGGTTTTGCCCTATAGCCCTCCGGGTTTTCCACGGAAGGCCTCTGGAACTTTGCCCGGTAGCCCTCCGGGGTTTTGCCCGGTAGCCCTTCGGGGTTTTTCACGGAAAGCCTCTAGGACTTTTCCCAGGAAGTGTCAATGGCGTGATCCTACAGGGATTGCACCGGTGACTCGAGCAAGCCACCTCTGGGCGGGGCGCTTGGGCGGAGGAGTTCCCGAGCATCCTTTGCTCCATGTGCACGACCCCGAGCCGAGCAACAGGACGCAATCCCTTTTCGCTCGTGTACGAGGCCGAAGCAGTCCTCCCATCGGAGATTGGGTTCCGGTCGCTGCGGGTCGAGTTCTTAGACGGAGCTGCGCTCGCAGCACACCAAACCAACGAAGCGAACCGGCGACTAGAGATCGACCTCGTCGAGGAAGAGCGCGACCGAGCGCTCCTCTACCACGCCATTTACGAGGGCGAAATGGCGCACGCGTATGACCGGTGTGATGAGGACATCACTCCTTCGGATACACGCACCAACCATAATCCTCCGCTTGTTACACAAGGACCAATAACGCGCGGCCGAGTCCGATTGTTGCATTGCCAGGTGAACTCGTTCCTAAGTTTATACATATATGATTTTGAGAATGGTTTACTACCTAATGGTGATAATATTGTACTTAGCAACCATGGAGAGGACCAGCAAGGAGCCCAAGTCGAGTTGGAGTCCAAGACATATTTGAGTTGGAGTCCGGTTCGGCCATCCAGGAGCGGCCTGCCTTCAAACGATCATAACTCCCTCATACAAAGTCCGATTGGGATGTTCTTATAGTCCACGGAGAAGCCCACGACGAGATCTTTCCAATGGGTCTGGCCCCACATCCAAATTCCTTTTGGATAGCCAGAAATTAATAAAATAAGTTTCGACCAGATTCTAATTCGGCCAAGTCGGTGCTGCGACACCTTGTTTCGGGCCTTCGGCCCGTGTATTCCCTAGTAGGGCGTAAGAAACCCTAGACATGCCGCCTCTTCATATACTCAGTAGTGTAGCTTCTAGGCCCCTAAAGAGTGTTTTGGTGATTAATGACAATTACAAATGTTGAACTAACATTACATGTTAAGTTGTGTCAAGATCAAACTCAAAAGACAGGTTAATGAAAGGCAAAGAAAGAGCCACGCGATGAAGAAAGGATCTTGAGCAAAGAGGCAAAGGTACGGAATAGGGTCTTTTTCTTTTTACCGGTCTAAGGTGTTTAGAGAAGAATTTTGACCGAATTTTAGGATAGTCGCCGTACTATTAAGAGGAGCATGTGGTGTATCACGAGATAGTTTATGTATGTGCCACAAGTCATAAAATAACTTGCATTGCATACTAGAAGATCATATACTTTGAAAATGCAGTTTTCATTTCATTTCAGCCAAACTCAGTCTTAGTCGGTCTGACCGATTATTAGTCGGTCTGACCGATTGTTAGCCGGTCTGACCAAATGGACGGTCTGACCGATTGTTGTTTCGGACTGACCGACGTTATGACAAAATGTGTTTTTCTTTGCTAATGAAGTCGGTCTGTCCGTAGTAAAAACCTAGGTCAGACTCCTGGAACTTCATGATCTATCTTTCTGAAACCTATTGTGATAAGACGGTCTGACCGATTGTTGGACCGATCTGACTGCGAAAACGGTCTGACCGAGTTTTTGAACTACGGTCTGACCGTGTGGCCGGTCTGTCTGTAATTATCGGCCTGACCGTAAAACATGTCCAGAAACCATGTCGTCTCTGGACGGTTTCACGGTCTGACCGCCATTGGCTCCGGTCTGACCGTGAGTGTGCCGACAAGGGCAGGTGAGCATTAATTGCGCCTGGTTAATTCCGTTGCAATTGCGGCGGTCTGACCGGGCTTATACCTGCGGTCTGACCGCCAAGTGATCTTTTTCTCCCAACGGCCTGTAACGGCTATATTTATTGTGGGATACTCCTATGCACGGTCCTGTTCATAACTTTTGGCATATTTGTGAACATTGTCATCATCCTTCAGAGCTAAAGTTAGTTTCATACACTGTAGGGTTCTAATTCTTGAATTTGAGAGAGTGTGCATTTGAGTCCTTCTAGTGCATTGCATTTAGATCACTAAATCAACCTTGTGGCACTAGAAGAGCGATAAGTGATCATCACCGGCTTGTTACTCTTGGAGTTTGCCGGCTCCTAGACGGCTAGGAGGAAGGTTTTGGAGAGCTCTTCAAGGAAGATTGTGAAGAAGCCTCAAAACATCTTGTGAAAGAGTCGAGCACGCCTTGCCGGAGCAGTAAAGTGCATCATTAGTGAAATTGAGGTTTGGCTAACTCATCACACTAATCCGGCTCGAGATCTAGGTCACTTCTTGAGAGAAGGTTGACTAGATAGAGGAGCGGTTAGAGATTTGAGTTTGCCTCAATGTGGATTAGGGGTGATCGGCAAATCACCGAGACCACGGGATATATCCTTGTGTTAAATTGATTATTGTTCATCTTGCTTTAGCTATTTGCTCTCATTTGTTGTTAATTGTTTGTTTAGGTGTTAAATTGTCAAAATCGCCTATTCACCCCCCTCTAGTCGATATCCTTGATCCATTTCAATTGGTATCAGAGCAAGGACTCCATATTTAGAGGATTTAACCATCCCAGAGTAGGATAACAATGGCTAGTGAGGGTTGGCTTAACATTGGCAACCCACCACTCTTTGATGGATCAAACTATACCTATTGGAAAACTAGGATAATGGTCTATCTTAAAGCTATGGGTGGAAAAATTTGGAAAGTGGTGGATGAGGGCTTCACAATTTTAGATGATGATGGCATGACTAACCTAGATAGAGAAAATGCCTTAGCTAATGCTCAAGCCATGAATGTTCTTTATAGTGCTCTAAATCTAAGTGAATTTAATAGAATTTGTAAACTTGAAATGGCTCATGACATTTGGAGAAATCTTATGGATATTCATGAAGGAACTTCAATGGTCAAGGATGCTAAATTATTTATCCATAAGGGCCAATTTGAAAAGTTTGCTATGTTGCCCAATGAAGATGTCTCGAAGATGTTCAACCGATTAAATAACATAGTAAATGAGTTAAAAGGGCTTGGTATGGATGTCACAAATGTGGAATTTTGTCATAAATTTCTTAGAGCTTTACCTTCGAAATATGATACAATTGTAACCTTACTTGTGCGCTCAAACTTGAAGAGTGTGACTCCTTTGGAAGTCTTGAGTGAGATTCTCACTCATGACATATTTAAGAAATCCCAAGAAGAGGTGAAAGATGAGGCTTCTGACTCCAAGAAGAAGAACATAGCACTCAAAGTTCAAGCCTCCAAAAGGGAAGACAATGAAGAAGAAAGCGATGAGAGAGACACTGATGAGGAAATGGCTCTCTTCGTGAGAAGGTTCAAGCGGTTCATGAAGAAGAGATATCAAGGAAAGTCCTTCAAGAAAGGACAATCATCCAAAAGGAACCCATTTGAAGAAAGAAGATGCTTTGATTGCGGTGAAAAGGGCCATATCTCCGCACAATTCAAAAACAAGGAAGAAGAAAAATCGGTGAAAAAGAAGAAGTACGAAAAAGAAGGAGAAATCAAGAAGAAGGTTTTCAAGAAATATTACAAGAAAAAGAAGGATGGACAAGCTTGCTTCATTGAATGGGATTCGGATGCTTCAAGTTCCGATTCTGAAGATGAAGATGAAGCATCACCTAAAGGACTCGCCGTAGTAGCTATCAAGGAAGCTCCATCTCTATTTTCTACTCCTCATTGCCTCATGGCTAAAGAAGAATCTAAGGTATCATGTGACGAAGATGAATACACTTATGATGACCTAGCTGAGATGATCACCGGCTCTGATGACTATATAAGTAAAGAAAAAGAACAATTCAAGGAATTGAAGAAGAGATACAAAACTCTCCAAAATTCCTATGAGGAGCTAAAAACATCTCATGAAAGTCTCAAAGAAACTCATGAGATGCTTAAGGAAGCTCATGACTCATTGATTACTCATAAAGCCAACAAAACGGGTAATGACATAGGCATCACTTGCAATATTTTGAATGACTTGCCTATGATGTCCACTTCTAGCATATCTACATCTTGTGAAGATTTGATTGAATTACCATCTAGACCTAAAATTGATGACCATGTGCTTAGTCTTGAAAACAATGAACTTAAAGACAAAATTGAAAAACTAACAAATGATCTAGCTAAATGCTATGTAGGAGAATCAAAATTAAGACATCTACTAGACAGTCAAAGGTTCTCCTTAAGAAAAGAAGGACTAGGCTACATTCCTCAAAAGGGGAAACATGCATTTGTTCCATCTAAAACCATATTTGTAAAAGAAAAGGGATATTGCAACAAATGCAAAAGTTTAGGTCGTATTGAGAAAAATTGCCATGCTAGCAAAAGTAACTCATCTCTTATATTCAACTCTTGCTATATTTTAAAGAAAATGAACAATGGTGATGTTAAAGCCAAATTTATTGGAACCCCTATAATTGGTGCCAAAAAAAAAGCCATTTGGGTCCCAAAATCCTTGGTAACTAACCTTCAAGTACCCAAAAAGATTTGGATACCTAAAAGGACCTAACTTTGTTTTGTAGGTAAATTACAAGGCCGGAGGACAACATTGGGTGCTCGATAGTGGATGCACTCAACATATGACCGGTAATCACAATATGTTCTCCTCTTTAAATAACGAAGGTGCGGAGTATGACAAGATCACATTTGGAGACAATAGCAAAGGAAAGGTAAAAGGGTTAGGTAAAATTGCCATCTCAAACGACCTCTCCATTTCGAATGTATTGCTTGTCGAATCTCTTAACTTCAATCTCTTATCCGTAGCTCAACTTTGTTATCTTGGATTTATATGTACTTTTTATCCAAAAGAAGTGATTATCACTAGTATTGATGATAATAGGTTGATTTTCAAAGTTTTAGACATGGCAACCTCTATTTAGTTGATTTCAATTCAAATGATGCAAATCTCGGTACATGCTTGTTCACTAAATCATCTAAAGGTTGGTTATGGCATAGAAGACTTGGTCATGTTGGAATGAAACAACTAAATAGATTAGTTAAACATGATTTAGTTGTTGGTTTAAAAGATGTAAAGTTTGAAAAAGATAAATTATGTAGTGCTTGCCAAGCCGGAAAACAAGTTGCAAACTCACATCCAACTAAAAGTACAATGTCAACTTCTAGTCCACTTGAGTTATTGCATATGGATTTATTTGGTCCAACTACTTTTGTTAGCATTGGTGGCAATAGTTATTGTCTTATCATTGTAGATGATTTTTCGAGATATACATGGATATTCTTTTTACATGACAAGTTAATTGTATTTAACACTTTCAAAAGTTTTGCTCAAAGGGCCGAAAATGAATTTAGTTTCAAGATCAAGAAAGTGAGAAGTGACAATGGCTCCGAATTCAAGAATACCAAGGTTGAAAACTGGTGTGATGATAAGGGCATCAAACATGAGTTTTCGGCCAAATATACACCGGAGCAAAATGGAGTAGTCGAACGAAAGAACCGGACATTGATAGACATGGCAAGATCCATGCTTTCGGAGTACAATGTTTCGGACACCTTTTGGGCCGAAGCAATCAACACCGCATGCCATGCATCAAATCGTCTTTATTGTCATCGGCTTCTAAAGAAAACTCCTTACGAGCTTCTCATCGGAAGGAAACCAAACATTTCCTATTTCCGAGTGTTTGGATGTAAGTGCTATATCTTGCGAAAAGGTACACGCTTATCTAAATTTCAAAGTAAATGTGATGTAGGATTTTTATTAAGATACTCATCAAATAGCAAAGCATATCGTGTCTACAACCAAAACTCCGGTTTGGTTGAAGAGACGCATGACGTTGAATTTGATGAGACTAATGGCTCTCAAGAGGAGCAGGACACTTGGATGATGTAGGTAATGAAGGGTTAAGGGTGGCGATGAAGAATATGACCATTGGGGATATCAAGCCGAAAGAAGATAGTGATCAAGATGAAGATCCATCTACTCAAGCTATCCCATCTTCGTCAACACCTCAACATGGAGATCAAATAGTTGAAGTGGTTAATGTGGAAGATTCGGCTCAACAACAACCGGAAGTACCGTCTATCTCTACTTCACAAAACCCGGTTGATCATCCAAGAATTCATCACTCAATTTCTAAGGATCACCCCGTCGATCAAATTGTTGGTGATTTGCGTAAGGGTGTTCAAACTCGTTCTCGTCTTGCTTCATTTTGTGAAAATTACTCTTTTGTTTCCTCTTTTGAGCCCACACATGTAGATGAAGCTTTAAAAGATCCGGATTGGGTGAATGCTATGCATGAAGAATTAAACAACTTCACCAGCAACAATGTTTGGGAATTGGTCGAAGAACCAAATCCGGATGAACACAACGTCATTGGAACAAAATGGATTTTCAAGAACAAACAAGATGCAAACGGAGTGGTAGTAAGAAACAAAGCAAGATTGGTGGCTCAAGGATATACTCAAGTTGAAGGTTTGGACTTCGGTGAAACCTTTGCTCCCGTAGCTAGACTTGAGGCTATTAGAATCTTGCTTGCTTTTGCTTCTTCTCATAATATTAAATTTTATCAAATGGATGTCAAAAGTGCATTTTTAAATGGAAAAATTAATGAATTAGTGTTTGTTAAACATCCTCCAGGGTTTGAAGATCCTACAAAGCCAAATCATGTGTATAAACTCTCCAAGGCTCTTTATGGTCTTAAACAAGCACCCCATGCTTAGTATGAAAGACTTAGAGACTTCCTAATTTCAAAAGGCTTTAAAATTGGAAAAGTTGATACTACCTTATTTACTAAAAAAAATTGGAAATGATTTCTTTGTATGTCAAATTTATGTTGATGACATCATATTTGGATCTACTAATCAAGATTTTTGCGAGGAATTTGGTAATATGATGTCCAGGGAATTTGTGATGTCCTTGATAGGTGAACTAAGCTTCTTCCTCGGACTACAAGTTAAACAACTCAAGGAAGGAACTTTTGTCTGTTAAAGCAAATATGTGAAGGACCTACACAAGAAATTCGGACTTGAAGAAGCAAAGCCAATCAAGACACCAATGGCCACAAACGGTCACCTTGTCTCTGACAAAAGAGGTAAACCGGTAGACTCAAAGCTTTATAGATCTATGATTGGTAGTTTACTGTATCTTACTGCTTCTAGGCCCGATATCATGTTTAAGCTTTATAGATCTAGCTCACTTCTTCAAAGAAGGTTAACTAGATAGAGGAGCGGTTAAAGATTTGAGTTTGCCTCAACGTGGATTAGGGGTGATCGGCAAATCACCGAGACCACGGGATATATCCTTGTGTTAAATTGATTATTGTTCATGTTGTTTTAGCTATTTGCTCTCATTTGTTGTTAATTGTTTGTTTAGGTGTTAAATTATCAAAATCGCCTATTCACCCCCTCTAGTCGATATCCTTGATCCCTTGCAAGTAGTCGTCACTGTTTAGATTTGGATTTTTCTTAGATTATTCTGCCATTGCAGTTTCGCCGAACACGATTTGTGAAATCCCAACTTGTGAGCTTAATACAATCGCAATTCAGTTGCTTCTTCTTCGTTCTTGCTTGTGTTCTCAATTTGCAGCAGGAACAAGCCTTCGTGGCGAGGTCAATCCGTGCGTGCGCGTGGTTGATAACTAAAGGAGCTGTGGTGTAGCGGTTGCAGGTGTTGGATTGATTCTAGATCAAAAGCCAGATCGTCAACATCGAGTTCTGTACCAATCGACTTACCATACCTGTCGGAAGATCGGGTATCGTTACCCATCACGGCGTGTCCACGAGAGAGCTTTCTGCCTTGGGGACCTTGTCCTCAAGGGCGTGACTGACCCCAAGGCCCAGGGCAAACTTTCCCCCAACTGGGAAGGCCCATACAGGATCTCCACGGTCCTGGGCTCGGGGGCTTATAGGCTCTCCAACCTCGAAGACCAAGAGTTGAAGCATACTTGGAACGTGGCCTTGCTCTGCAAGTTCTACATTTAGCCTATGGGCCTACTCTCCCCCCCCCCCACCGCGATTTCGCAGGGGGAGACGCTGTATTCGCCATTCCCTCCCCCGCCACGATTACGCGGGGGGAGGCATTGTATTCACTATTCCCTTCCCCGCCGCAGTTCCGTGGGGGGAGGAATTGTATTTCAATTTCTATCAATACAAATGATTTTATTTTTTGTTCAATTGGAGATCTTTGCAGATTCTTGACTTACCGTCTCCAAGGTGATGCCCTCCTTGCGAGGATGCCCTCCCCGGGAGGACGTAGGCTATCGCAGCCTAGAAGTCCCTACGACGGGAGCTCCCGCTCCTGTAGGGCGGCTTATAGTAACCCCTCATGGATTGAGGGGGTAAGCGGCAACTCAGTTCTCATGAACTGCAGTAACGAGTCACTTTGAGAGACTAGTCCCCCCTCAAATACTCTACACCCGCTACCGGGTCATGGAACCCTCCTCCGGGAGCGGCCTTATCCCCCTGCGGGCCATCGGCTCATCCTCCTCCGGGAGTGTCCCCCTCTGTGGGTCGGAGTTCTCGATTATCTTCGGAAATTCTTACTGGTCTTCGGGAATTTTTGACCGAGGGAAACTTCTCACTGGTCTCCGGCGACCGAGGGAACTTCTTACCAGTCTCCAGCATTTTTTCGACCGAGGGAAATTCCCAACTGTCTCCCCGTTCTCACGGCGACCGGGGGAACTTTTCACCAGTCTTTGGAATTTTTTCGACCGGGAGAATTTCTTACCGGACTTTTGAATTCCTCGACTGGGGCAATCCACGGCCAAGTCAAATCTCTCGACCGGCTCACCGTTTTCACGGTGATCAGGGAGAATATTTGACAGCCTTGGAATTTGTCAGTCGGGTAAGTTCATGGTTGTGCCTCGGAACTTTCGACCGGCTCCCGTTTTCACAGCGACCGGGGGAATTTCCCCCCTTATCCCTCTTCGATAGGGGGCTATGTGGCCTGGAAGTTATAGATGTCCGGGATTTTCCCCGGTAGTCCTCTGGGACTTGTCCCAGTAGACGTCCGGGGGCCTTTTGTTCCTTACCCACAGCCCGCGGAGCCGAGCTGCACCCCGCAGTGGTGGGGGGCGAGGGGGCTAAAGGAGATAACCTAGGCTCGGACAAGAGATGAACTTTCAGAAAATTTTGAAGACAATTTCAAAGAATTTTAAAGACATTGCAAACAAGCAAGCCCAAACTTTATTGATGACAATGTCCACGGTGGGCTAGAATGTCCACGGGATAACAATGTCCGGACACATATAAGATACAGCCTGAGGAGTTAGGCTCCCACGGGGAACTTCTCTGGGGGACAACCCCCTCCGGTGGGCAGCTACGCCTAGTAATCCCGGAGGCCTTCCTTCAGCTCCTGGGAAATATCCTTGTATAGGCACCTGATCATCCATTGGGCGCTCTGGAGAAGTTCCTCTGGCCAGTACTTGTAGCCGGCTGGAGGGCGTATTTGAAGTGGCGGGACCCTCTGGGACCCCCGCCTCGGAGGAGATAGCTCGGCGCGGCAATTGTCAAAATTGTCCAAGTGCCACTCCGGGAGCCATCGTAGCCAAATCGACTTCCAGGGAGCGCTCTCCGGCATTCTCTCAGAAGGAGGCTCGGGGGCTGGGCAATTGGCGCGTCCCCCGATAGCGAGGGTCAATAGGTTTAGAGCCGCTTGGGCTTCCCCTAGGCTAAGCCACCCGGGGCTCAGAAACTCCTCCTCGGGAGTAAGCTCTCGGGCCGCCGGGGAACCCCCAGGCCGCACCACCTGGGACTCCAGAACTCCCTATCGGGAGTGGGACCTTGGGACACCTGCTTACAATGAGACAAGACTCAGCAAAAACAATCTTTTCATTTCATTAAGTTAAAGGATTTACAAATTTTTCTGGGGCTTCCTCTAAGAAGCTATCGGGAACAAAAACCTACAAAACAAAAGGCCTAACTAAAAGGCAGGGGGGAGCTCATACTTGCCCGTTCTTATCCCCCCCCCCCTCCCAGGGAACCTCCGCTGCTGTCGACGCCATCGCCGGGGGAGTTATGTCCGGGTTCATCGCCCCGGAGACCCGGTCGAAGAGAGCCCCGACCAACTCCTCGAGCCCCTGTCGCCGGGCTTCAAAGTAGCCAGGGAAGGTCTGGGGAAGCAGCTCCTCGATGACCCGGGCGCCCGCTCCACGATGCTCCACGAGAGCGATCGTCGGGATGGCGAGGCCCCGATCCCGGACGTCAGCGGCCACCGGGATCAAAGAGACCTGTGTATCATGGAAATACGCAGCCTCTTGGATTGATGATGGTACCGGGTTGGGGCCACTCCCCGATCCAAGCTCAACCCCGAGTGCCTCGAGGACCGAGTGGATCATCCTCCTGCGGTGGTCATCGTGGCGATGCCCGAGGCCTCCGCCTCCTGGAGAGCTTGCCTCTCAGTGCGCAACTCCCTCCGGAGCCGGGAGGCGCCTTCTTCGACGGCGCTGAGCCACGCCCGGGTCGCCTGCAGCTCCCCGAGTGCCTGGTCCTTCTCAGATAGCTCGGCGAGCACGGCCTCCTTGACCACCGCCAAGTCCCCAAGCGTTTTCTCCTTTTTGGAGCGTTCGGAGGCTAGGGCCTCCTTGGTTGCCCGAAGGTTCTTTGAGACCCGGGCCTGGAACTCCCGAACCAGTATGATAGCCTGAAGCAATGGAAAGATTAGGCGATCTACAAAAACCAAGTGAAGAGCCGCACGGCCGGAACTTACCTGGAGCCCAGAGGAGAGGAGCTCCCCGAAGTCTCCCTCTGGCGTGTCCTGGGGAGACCCCCGCCGGGGGAGTTCACCGCCAGTCACACCAACGTCCTCTGAGCCCCCGCTGCCGAAAGAGTTGGACGACAGGTCCATAGTGGGGCCCGGGACCCCGGGGCTGATGAAGAGCCCCTTGCCCTTCCCGGGTGGAGGGGGCACCGAGACCTCCGGGGGAGGGGCCTCTGGGGCGGTGAAGGACGCCATCGGGAGGGCCCCCCCGGGGTCTTGAACGGGCAGGTCTCCAGAGGTGCGAGCAGGGGAGAAGGACTCGGAGCGTACATCTCCGAGTCCGACCCCTATCCTTCCCCGGCCATCACTCCCTCGGGACGGCCGGTGCCCGGGGAGATGGGGCGGGATGGTGACGAAGCCAGGCCGCCAGTTGGCCCGGGATGTCCTGCCTCCGGGGATGCCGCTGCCAGAGGCACTGGAGGCGTTGCCGAGGAAGTTGCCGGCAGCCTCGCCGGCGTCTTCGTGAGCGTCTTCGTCGGCACCTTCGCCGGTGTCTTTGCTAACACCTCCGCCGGCATCTTTGCCGGAGTCTTCGCTGGCGTCTTGGTGGGAGTCCCCGCCAGAGAGCCCGGGGCCTGCGCCCGGGCCTTCACGGGGCTCTTCGCGTGAGCGCACTTTAAAGGCCCTCTAATTGCCTCCTTCCCCATCTTGTACGAGCTAGGGGTGGGAAGGGGCACCCGGGTGGGGAGCTGGAGCCCGAAGGCCTCCGCTACAAGATTTCGGGGAGGACCCTCCCCGATGATGTGCATGATCCGCTCATGCTCTTCCTCGTAATATCTCCTGAGGAGGAGGACCGCCACCTCCCGGGAGCTGTCATAGGACCGGACTGCAAAAGAAAAGCAAGGTTAGTCGAGTTCCTCCCTCCGGGGACTAGCCCAAAAATGTACACCTGGAAACTTACGTTGCGCCACCGTCGTCCGGGGCGGGCGGTGAGCCACGCCAAATCCCGTCCCCCGGCGCAGGCTGGAGGGCGCCATTCAGAGGAGCGTTAGCTCCTCCGCAAGGTCCCTTATGGACCTCAAGAGCCGGGCCTCTGCAACCGGGTCAGGAGGTCCATCTCCTCCTTGGACCACTCGGGGGCCACTGGCCCCCCCGCTCGGCTGTAGGTCGACGGCTCCAGGGAGTAGGTGACCTCCGGGTTGTTTACCCGAAGGTAGAACCACCTCCAGAGCCAATCCCCCCAATGGTCCCAGGAGGCTTGCACCAGGTACTCGTCCGCACGGCCCGGCAGGAGCTACATCATCACCGAGCCAAACGCGGACTTGGGACAGCCCTTCATCACGAGCGGGTCCCTTGCCAGTGGCTCGTAAAAATACAGGAGGAGCCGAAGAGTTGCCTTCTCTCCCGTGGCTGTCTCACACAGCCATATGAACAACCCCATCCGGACAAGGGTGTTCGGGGTGAGGTGGTTGAGGGAGAGGCGGTACTCCCGGAGAAACTCCTGGAGCAATTGGTGCACCGGGAACCGGAGGCCCACCTCCACAAAAGCCTCAAAGGCCACCATCTCTCCCTCCCGGGGTCTCAGGGCCTGCTCGCCATCGCGGTGTGAAGTTTCCGGGGAAATGTGCAGCCAGGGAAGACGAAACTACCGGGAGAGCGAGTTTCTCGAGTTAGAAAAAATGAGTGTCCAGGCCGAGTCCCCCCCCCCCCCCCCCATCATTTATAAGCAACGGAGGGAGCCTCGAATGGACGCCACGTGTCCCCAAATCCATCTGGGCCATCGATTCAAACTATTGCGTGGATATCAAAGGGCCACACGAGGATCGAGACGTCGTACAGCACACGCGGGAATCGAGGGCTTGCGGGGATAAATAGCCCGGGAGCTGAAGCATCACGCATGGTTTCGAGGAGTGTCCCAAAAGGCGAAGCGTCGCCCGGGGCCAAGTTCTACGCATACCCTCTGGGGGCACCATGTGTCCCCGGGGATCTCAGGGGCTGCTGTTGGGGGAAATCCTGGACGCTTCCCGAGAAAAGTCCCTGAGGCCTTCCGTGGTAAACCCCGGAGGGCTATCGGGAAAAACCCCAGAGGGCTACCGGGCAAAGTCCCGGAGGCCTTCCATGGAAAACCCCGGAGGGCCACCGGGCAAAACCTCGGAAGGCTACCGGGTAAAACCCCGGAGGGTAGCCCCCAAGCCTTCACAGAACTCCGTGAAGTATACGGAGTCGAATTGGGTCCCGTTGTCTACGGTGATCTCTTGGGGGACCCCAAAGGAACATACGATGTTCTTCCAGAAAAACTGCTGCACCGCATGGGAGGTGATGCTGGCCAAGGGCTCAGCCTCCACCCATTTAGAAAAGTAATCTACTGCGACCACTGCATACTTGTAGCCCCCAGGCGCTAGGGGGAAAGGACCGAGGAGGTCCATCCCCCAGCGCGCGAAGGGCCAGGTGATGGGGATGGTTTGCAGCATTGCGGAGGGTAGGTTGAAGCTCTTAGCCATTTTTTGGCAGGCCTCGCATGCATAGAAAAGGTCTCGAGCATCGCGGACCACGGTATGCGAATAAAAGCCTTGGTGGAGAACTTTCGCCACGACTGCGCGCGGGGCCAAGTGAGACCCGCAGCTTCCTGAGTGAATGTCCTCGAGGAGCCGGTGTCGATGGGAGGTTCCCCCTCCCCCCTATGAAGGAGACGAGGGGATCCATCTAGGATGCGGCCCAAACGATCTCGGAGACCTCTGGAGCGTGGGCCTTAGGGTCCGCACCCGGAGGGGTCACCAAGTGCTTCGCGATGATCTCAAGAAAGGCTCTCCATGGGAGAGGTTCCCGGGCACTGGCCGCCCGAGCCAGGGCATTGGCGTGGTCATTATCCCTCCGGGGGATGTGCCGGGCTTAGAGGCCCTCGAAGTGCCTCTCCATCTTGCACACCTCCCCTAAGTAAAGGCTCAGGTTCGCGTCATGGCACAAGTACGACTTGTCCATTTGGCAAACCATGAGCTGGGAGTCTCCCTTAACCAAGGGGCAGTGGATCCCCAGGGAGTGCGCGAGGCGCAGCCCCAGGAGTAAGGCCTCACACTCGGCGACATTGTTTGTAGCATGGAACTCGAGTCTTGCTGCGTACTCCATGGTTCTTCCCTCGAGGCTCCAGAGGACTACCCCCGCGCCAGCCCCGATGAGACACAAGGAGCCATCGAACTGGAGTGTCCAATGGTCATTGCGTCGGGACGACTCGGCGAGAGTCTCCCCCTCCGCCCCGGAGGTGGGGGTCCATTCTGCCACAAAGTCAACGATGACTCGTGATTTGACGGCGGAACGGCCCGTGAGAGTGAGGGAGAAGGGAGCGAGCTCGGCTCCCCACTTCCCAATCTGGCCAGTGGCCTCCTTGTTGTTGCATCTAGGCCGTTATGTCTGACCTAATTTTGATAATTAATGAAAACAAAGTTTTTCAGACTAATTGTGCCGTTGAGATATTTGATACAGAGTTTTGTTGGGAAAACGTACAAGACGATCAAGATGGATAACCATGAAGCACAAGTCGCAAAGTACAAAGACAAGACATAAATCGCAAACATGAAGATGCAAAGGACCTAAGGTAATCTGTTTTTATTTTTACCGATCTCGGCGTTTGGAGGTTGATCAGTTTAGGAAATTTGTTTTTAGTTTTAACCGTACTATAAAGAGGGGTTGCAAGTCCTCTCTACATTTCCTGCATAAACCGAGAAACTACTAGGTCACTGCATTGCATTCTTTTCGGTTGGATTCGTCTTTTGAAAAGATTTGTTTTTTTGGTTGAGTTCTTGATAGTAGAAGAGTGTTTGCATTTTCTAGAAAGATCTAGGTAGATCTAGTTTTTGATTTTGTGACAAAAAGATAGCCCTTTATAATATCTTTCAAATGAGCTATTAAACTCTTAAATCGGATCTCTGGATTAAAAGATATAACTATTTTTATCTATGCTAACTGTCAGTTTGCTAAACTGACTGTCAGTTTGTGTTAACTGACAATTGTCCAGAGAGGTTGTTTTTTTTAGCCAAAATTTTTTGAACTAAATTGACTGTCAGTTGTCCAAACTAACTGTCAGTTTGCATTTTGACCTCAAGCTGATTTATTTAAGTTTTTGTTTTAACTGATCAATTTTTTTGGTCGAAACTGACTGTCAGTTTGTTGTATCAGTTTCCATATACGACCACAAACGGCAAGCTATTTTTTGTCCGTAAATTTTGTCAGCCGTTGAGTTTGAGACTGACTATCAGTGTGCTATACTGACTGTCAGTTTGCACTATTTTGTTTCCATTTTCAACCTCAAATGGCTAGTTGATTTATCTCCGGATTTTACTTCTTTCTGGGCGTGACCCAAACTGACTGTCAGTATGGTAAATTGACTGTCAGTTTGTACTACTGATTTTCAGCTCGAGCTCTAATGGCTATTTTGATTCTTGAGGCTATAAATAGAGGCTTTGAGCTATTGTTTTGGATATCTAGCAGCCTCACATTCTTATACACTCTTGAGTTTTTAGTTCTTTACACAAATCTTGATCTGTTGATCAAGTTGAGTGTTTCTGAGATCCACCGAGTTTTCTGTTCGCATCGTTCTTGCATACTTAGAGTATCTCTGTGAATTGTCGGAGGTCTAGAAGAGACTTTGCTGCTTATTACTCTTGGTGAATGCCCTCACCTAGACGGTTTGGTGGCGTGGCCATTGACCTCTCCTGTTCAGAGATTGTCAGAGAGGCTAGGAGTGATTGTAAAAGGTATCGGTGCTCGCCTTTCCAGAGTGGACAAGGAGCAACTACTAGTGACAAATATCCTTTGTGGATATTGAAGCAAGACTCAATTCACTTGAGTGCTTCAACGAGGATTAGGGGAGACCGGGCGTGTCTCCGAGACCTCGGGGAAAATCTTGTGTTCGTTCTCTCTATCTTTTATTTTTAATATATTAAATTGCAATTTGGTTCTTCTCTTTGCAAAATTTTTTTTATTTAAAGTTTTTTTAAGCCTCCTATTCACCCCCCTCTAGTCGGCATCCTTGATCCTACACTTGTTTCGCAGCACCTCCCCCAGAGGGAGAGATAATGGCACCGTGATCGGGTGACCCAGGAAGTAGTGACAGAGCTTCCGGGACGCCATGAGGAGGGTGTAGCAAATCTTCTCCACTTCCGTGTACCGTGTCTTAGCCCCTTGGAGGGCTTCGCTCACATAGTACATGGGGCGCTGCTGCCCGTCTTGCACCTTCACCAGCATCGCGCTTACAGCGACCGGGGTCGCGGCGAGGTAAAGGAGCAGGGACTCTTCCGGAGATGGGCTCACGAGCATTGGGGGGCTCGTGAGGTACTTCTTCAGGTTGTCGAAGTCCACCTAGGCCTCGGGAGTCCACTTAAACCCCTCGAGACCCCAGAGGATTTTGAAGAACTGGAGGCCGCGTTCCCCTGACGAAGCGGCTTAGGGCTGCCAAGCGGCTGGTAAGCCGCTGTACATCTTTCACAGAGCGCGGTGGGGGCATGTCTAGTAGGGCCCAAATCTTTTCGGGGTTTGCCTCAATTCCCCACTGGGACACGAGGAAGGCAAGCAGCTCCCCCAGTGTATGCTGAAGGCGCACTATTCCGGGTTGAGTTTTAACCTGTACTTGTGGAGGTTGCGGAAGGTCTCTGCCAGGTCGTCGATGTGGGCGGCCGCACGGAGGCTTTTAACGACCACGTCATCTCGTTGCGGCCTATCTAGTCCTTGAGGACCAGCGACATGAGGCGCTGGAAGTTGCTCCAATGTTCTTCAACCCGAAGGTCATATGGACGTAGCAGAAGGTGCCGAGGGGAGTTATAAAACTCATCTTTTCCTCGTCCTCCTTAACCATTCGGACTTGATGGTAGCCCGAATACGCGTCGAGGAAGCTCATAAGCTCGCGGGAGTGGGAAGTTGTCTTTTGGGCAAGCCTTGTTAAGGTCGGTGAAGTCCACGCACATTCCCCACTTGCCACTTGACTTCTTCACGAGGATGGGGTTCGCTAACCATTCGGGGTGCAAGACCTCCCGAACGAACCCCGCCTCTCGGAGCCTGGTAATTTCGGCCTTGATGGCCTCTTGGCACTCAAGGGAGAACTTCCTCAGCTTCTGGTTGATTGGGGGGCGGCCGGGTGTCACAGCAAGCTTGTGCTCAATAACGTCTCGGGCAACGCCTCGCATGTCTGCGGGCTTCCACGCAAAGACGTCTGAGTTCATGCAGAGGAAAGCTTGGAGCTGCTCCGCGTGCTCCTCGGAGAGATCCGCCCCGATCTTGGCAGTCATGTCCCCGTCCTCCGGGGACAACGGGATTTTCCAAAGGTCCCCCTCCGGGCACGGCTTGGGGGGAGACCTCCCGGAAGGGGCGGCTGGGGTGTCAAGCGCCGGGGGAGAGCTCCCTCTCCAGGGTGCCTTGATCAAGTTGACGCTCCCGATCATCGCGGTGGCGCACTTGTAGAGAGCACGAGCCACGTCCTGGTCGCCTCGGGCAGTGATGACGCTACGAGGCCCGGGGATCTTCACACAAAGATAACTCTAGTGGATCACCGCCCCCAGAGGGTTGATCGTGGTCCTCCCCATAATTGCGTTGTACGAAGAGGGAAAGTCCACTACATCGAACCGGACCATTTCAATCTGGTAGTTATCTGGGTCGCCAATGGTCATGGGATCAACCTTCCCCACCGAGTGGATGGACTTTCCTGGGACGAAGCCCTGCAAGGAGGCAAGGAGGCAGGGCTCCCTCCCCCCTGCCCATGCTGGTTGAGGAATGCTGCGAAGTGTTGCAGGAGTTGGTGGCATTCCCGGGTAGCGTGGGTATTGGACTTGTGGAAGGCACACCACACGTTGGCTGTTCCCTCCTTGCCTCCCGTCACGGGACCTTCCCGGCCACGGGACGATTGTCCCCCCCCCCCCATGGCCCTTGGGCTTGGGAAAGGGGCAGTTGCCCTTGCCACCGTCGCACGAACCGCCTCCGCCCTCGAGGACAAAAGTGTCCCGAGGCCGTGGCTCGCTGCGGTTGCCCCTCTTGGGACGCTTGCTGGGGGGTCCCTGTCATCCCGGTCAGCGGGGGCGGGGCCCCTTGGTTCTTTTTCCAGAGGTCGTCCTCCTTCGCCTGAGCATACTTCTCGAGCACAATGAAGTGCTCGTCGGCGGAGGAGGGACAGCTCCAGGAGAGCCTCCGGTGGAGCTCCCCGGGGAGGATCCCGTTCTTGCACACCTCGATGACTGTGGAGTCAGGGACGTGAGCCACTTTGCTCTTGACCTGAGTGAAGCGCTTGAAGAAACTACGGATGGTCTCCCCTGTCCTCTGCCGGACAGTGTAGAGCTGCGAGGAGTCCAGGGGGCGCACGTAGTTCCCCTGGAAGTTCGCGCAGAGCTCACGCTTGAGCTGCGTGAAGGACTTGATGGAACCGGCCCTTAGGTTGTAAAACCATGAACGGGAAATTCCGGTGAGATAGAGGGGGAAGACGTTGCATTGCACCGTCTCGTCCCCCCAGCCGCCGAAATGGCTGTGGAGTACACTGCACAAACTCGTAAGAGTCGGCCTCACTGTTGTAGTGCTCGATGTGCGGCGGGCGGTATGGTCGTGGCCAGCGGATGCACCGGTCGCTGTCCCCTTTGGGGGGGAGTACGCTTGTTGTCGGAGTAGGGGAGGGGTCCCAGCGGTCCGCTGGGGCGATGGTAGCGCCTCTTCTCCTCGGGATTGGTCGAGCTAACCTCTTGGACATTCGGGTACCCCCCAGAGGTGGCGGTTGCTTCTTCGACCGGTCACTTCCCCCGGTCGGACTGGGAGCGCGGCTCACCACGGCCCTAGGCCAGGGGAAGTCCTGATCGGTAACGGGAGGGGGCCTCTCCAGATTTCACGGTACGCATTCGCTCGACCTCCTCTTGGGTGAAGCGGGTCTGATCCGCCGGGGGAGCCCTCAAGGGTGGCCCCAAGGGAGGAGGGAGCTGGTGCGCATCGACTGCCGGCCCGAAAGGAGCCGTCAGCGCCCGGAACGCGCCCGGCATTGGGTAAGCACTTACGTCGGCAGCGGGAGCGGAGAGTTCCCCAGAGCAACCACCGGCCCTAGCGCCGGGGCATCCCCAGACACTGTCCTAGGGAGACCCCCGGGCACATGGGCGCCCACGGGCACAGGGACGACTTCCGGCGCAGGCGGGACTCCCAGCGCGGGGAAGGTTCCCGATGCCGCGGCAGCCACCTGCGGAGGTTTCGGGTCCGGGGCCGGGTAGCCTCCAAGGATGGGAAAGGTCCTGGGCATGGGCCGACCTCCTAGCGCGGGAAACATCCCCAGCGCGACGAAGGCCCCGGGTGTGGGCAAGCCCCCGGGTGCGGAGAATGTTCCCGGCGCGGGGAAGGCCGCTGGGTGCCCCATGAAGAACGGAGGCGGTGCCCCCATAAACAGGTAGGGAGGCAGGTACAAAGGAGCCGGGGGCCGCGCTAAGACGCGCAATAACTCCTCCAAGGTGTGTTGGGCGCGGAGTTGGCCCTTGACCAAAGCCCCAAGAAAGGGGTCTCCGGAGGCCGATACTGCCGGTCGGGGGGTGCTAGGTCCTGTAGGCGCGGTCGCGGTCATTGGGTTGGGGACGAGAACACCTGCACCGGAGGTTATGGGAGGAGGTGGTATGATATGAACACGCCGATGAAGGACACGTTCACGGAGGGTGGCTCGTGAATACATCTTGTCTTCAGCTAATTGACGTTCTGCCTTTCTTGATAGATGGACAAGTTGCTCGAGATCTTGGTATGTTGATAATTGACAATCCTCTGGACGTCTCTATTCAAGCCATTATAAAAACGAGCAATGACCTAGTTAGGTGTCTCCCTAACATCACATCTCATCAGAAGAATCTCCATCTCCTGATGGTATGCATCAACACTTCGCGGACCTTGTTTAAGACCTTGCAGCTTGATGAACAAGTTCCGAGTGTAGTAAGATGGTACAAGCCTCCTTTTCATGACATTCTTCATCTCATCCCATGTAGCAATGCGAGGTCTATTTGCTTGTCTCCTTAGCTCATGATATTGATGCCACCAAATCAACACATAACCTTCAAATTCGGATGAAGCAGATGCTTCCTTTTCTTGTTCACTATCATTGCACATGAGAAGAAGTTTATCCATCTTTAGCTCCCAATCAAAATACACTTCTGGATCTGATGAACCATTAAACTTAGGAATGGTGAGCTTGATATTTGCAAGTCTTCTGCCATCGTGGTCGTGATGACAATCTCCGCCACAATGTCGGTTATGAGCATGGTACCTTGGTCGATAATCGGCATCAATGTGCGGTGGCTGCCAATTACCATAATAACAGTTGTTGCCTTTTGGGTGGTAATCGTACTAGAAGTTGTCATCATAGTCATCACCACCTCCCCCATGCCAACTGAATTGGGGTGTTCAAAAAGCATGATCATGACCAGTTTGACGTGGTCGAAAAGTTGGAGAACCGCGATGATTCTCACCTTCTACTGATCGCGCATCTTCCCGATGTCCTTCTGGTGGTGTAGGACGTACATTTTGCCCCTGAGGTGGAGCTTCCGGGTTTACGACCGCAACTCGGAGTTGCTGCAGTTCATCAACAGCTGAATCAAACTGTCCCTCGACAAATGTTATGAATGCAGCATGTTCAGCTCGAGTGACATAAGCTTCTGGATTATTTGATGAAGTGGATGAACCATTTCCTGCCGTCGTTTAATGTAGAAAAAGACAAATATGTAGAATAGGAAATATATGTGGAATCTCTCAATCTCACCTACTCTTACCAATCCAAAATTCTTATGCTTTCTTGGGGAATGCTCAGCGCATTCCAGCAATAACCAGTGGGGCTTATCAGAGATTGATGTGGCGAATTCACAATGAGGTCTTTACGTTTAACAAGTGGATTTATATGTGGAGCTAGGTTAGGTAACAGACGATATAATTTGTAACTTAGCAATGCAAAATCGAATAACAATCCAATGGTATGGCAATCCTAAGTTGCTAATCAAAAGAGAGATGGTATGCCAAAGGGTAAATCAACAATTGTACTATTTAGAGCAATTTTTTTTTATATCAGATGATATTTGACTCAAAGGATAGTCGATGATGATCAGGATATATATATCTTCTCTTTTTTTTTATTATTTTTTTTTGTTTGACTCTTCAAACACTAAATGAAAAGCTCAAACTTGAGAACCAAGATTGACTCGACCAGCAACAAGAACTAAACCATAGATTAAAACTCGATAAAGCAAACTAAATTAATAGATTAAAATATGAAGCTAGGTGATATAATTTTTTTTGTTGGCAATTTTCTGGACTCCAGGATGGAAAAACCTAAACTACTAATCAACAGAAATAAACAAAAGATTCTACCGTGAAAACTGAAGCTCTGATACCAACTAATATGAACACGCCGATGAAGGACACGCTCACGGAGGGTGGCCCGATCTTCACGACGTAGAACTTGGATAACTAGTATATGAAGATACCTGGATAACTAGTATGACCTGACGAAACGAGATAGCCAACCACTTGCAGAGCAAGGACCTGCGTATCAATGAATTCGCCCAACCACACTCTGAATTACCTATCCACACGGCCACACACGGAGTTGGCGCACAGGTAGGGTGATCATGAAGATCATTCGAGCAATTCCAGAGGAAATCACAAGACAAAGGATGAAGAGATTCAACTCTCAACTAAAAGTAAGGCTTCAATCTGAAATTTCAATATCAATGTCTTATATCTTGTATCTTGTATATTAAAAACTATGACCATACCTCTCTTTTATAGAGGGTGGTATTTACAAAAGATAGAAGAATTAAACTAGAATTCTAATCTGAATATAATTAAAAATGGAATAAAAATCCTAACAAACTATAAAAGATAAAAGAAGTTCGGAATAAATCTTCTCTGAGTTGGATTCGGATTCGGACGAGACTTTTTTCTTCTGTACAGTCGTTACTCTTTTTAGTCTGCTGGTTGCATACGATGTTGGAATTTAATGATTCTTGATGCATTGGAAATCTAATTCGAATATCTTTCCAACAAGTACTCACAAAACTAAATTGGATATCCGTGCTGAGAATGGTACTTAGTTGAAGTTGGACTATCGTTTGGTCGACAGACTACATACCAAGCAAAATTCTTTTGGTTGTAGCGGTTGTAATCCTTGACGGAATTGAGTGATCTTGGGCTCGTTCGAAAGCTTAGGAAATCCTCTTTCCACTCAGTAGGTATACGACCAGATTCGATGAAGTTATTTGGCCTATATGGGGCTATGTTCTTTCTGTTATGCTCTCTCTATTCCTGATCAATGTTCTATTAGGTAGCAGCATATTCTCATCATACTTTAATTCTTTAAGGAACAAAGTCACATGTTGATGTCGTTGTTTGGCCTTCACTCGAGTGATTGATCCTTTATATTCCTCGGGTCGAGCTCTAGTGCTACTTGTGCTAGTGATGTCCTCATCATGGTACCTCTCTCCAGGTGTCTCCAGGAGGTAAGGTCGTTGTAGCAGCATTTTCTTGCGAAGGCGGCACCGGGTCACTGGGACCGGCACCACTGGAAAGGGAGAGGGTTTTCTCCCTCATTCTTGGGAGAGCCATGGTGATTTGTCACGAGTCCCCACAGACGGTGCCAACTGTTGTGGTATAAAATATACCACCATCAGGTTTCACGGGAAGACTTGAAACAGGAACGACGGTGCGAACTGACCGAGCGACCGGTTACCTCCCACCGGGCAACACAACAATTGACATGGTGATTTTTATATAGGTTCGGGTTCCGATAGGGGCCCTAGTCCTATCGGCGCCCTCCTAATGTAAGTCCGCGGAGGAGGTTTTCTCTCGGGGAGAGAAGTCTCCGAGGGAGCCTGTTGTTTGAGTGTAAAAAATGACTTCAGCCAGATCCCTTACAAATGAGATACAAGGGGGTATATGTAGGCCCCAAAACATGCAAAAAGACTAAAAAGCCCTAGCTACGGCCGTTGGATCGAGGGGCGTTGACGTCATTTCACCGGCCGAAGGGCTTGGATGCTTGACAAGTGTCATCGCTAGTTCCCGAGGAGCTCTTGATGTCACCCGCACGTGACCTCGCACGAGAGACCTCCGTGACTTTTCCTGGGGGACCTCCGGGATTTTCCCCGATGGACCTCTGGGACTTTCCCCAGTAGACGCCCGGGATTTGATACAGTCTTCTACGAGAAACCTTCGTGGCTTTTCCTGGGAGGCCTCCTGATATCTCATGGGAGGCGTCCGGGGTTTGCCACAGGAGGCGCCTGGGGCTCGGAGAGATGCCCGTGGTCTTCTACAAGGGACCACGGCTCCTCCGGGGAGGCGTTCGGAACTTTGCCCGGTAGCTCTCCAGGATTTTCCACGGAAGGCCTCCGGGACTTTACCCGATAGCCCTCCAGGGTTTTGCCCGGTAGTCCTCCGGGGTTTTCCGCGGAAGGCCTCCGGGACTTTGCCCGGTGGCCCTCCGGGGTTTTCCACGGAAAGTCTCCGGGACTTTTCCCGGTAGCCCTCCAGGGTTTTGCCTGATAGTCCTCCCGGGTTTTCCACGGAAGGCCTAAGGACTTTTCCCGGGAAGCGTCCAAGATTTTCCCCCAACAAACACCTTGTAGTTCCCATGGCCTCGCCTCGCGTCGCTTGCACGCACATGTAAGAATCAAGCCTAAGTCACTGGCATGTGGGCTTACAAAATTTTAGAGCTCACCTGTAAGTGATAAAATTGGTTTAAATAACTTTTAAACCTATTTAAACCGATTTAAACCATTTTAAGTTTTTTAAGTTGGTTTAAACCATTCTTAAGACAGTTTAAATCTTTTTAAGCTGGGTTTGAGTTTGTTTAAATTGGTTTAAGCCACTTTTGGCCAGTTTAATTCTTTTTAAATCTATTTAAGTTGTTTTATGTTTTTTTGATAAGTTGTGTTTAAATCATACTTAAATCTTTGTATTGAAAGACTTGATTTTTGTTTGATTTCATGTTTATTTAGCATATTATCTTTCTTGTAAAAATTAAATTATTCATCTCCTAGTCCTGGAGATTGTCCTAGGATATGATGAGGTGGCGGTTTGGGGAGGGGGTGGTCCTTGGGCCGTGGATTTCCTGTCGTTGGAATCGCGGTGGTCTTGCGTGTGGCCCCCACAAGGACCGCGGGGAACTCTGCTGGCTGCTTCCTGCTTGGTGCTACAGCTAAGTCTTCTCCAATGGCGACGGCGACGGCGGCTCGTGTCGACGTTGGCGGACGGCTACTCGGTGTTTGCTCGGTGCGAGGGGACGTCCGCGTGCTACGGGATGAGGCGAATGGGAGGCGAGGTCGCGGTGAGGACGCGCCCCAGTTGGAGAAGACGAAGACGCGAACGGACGCGCTTCGCGGGCCCCACCGAGACGACGAACGGCGAAACTTACCCGTGTAAATAAGGATCTAACATATGGGACCAGCGAATAAAAGGCCCCACATGTCATTCATTGGGTGCACCGTTTGAATGTGGCAGCGGATATGTAGCGTGGGCCCCACGCCCAAGTTTATCGTGCTAGTGTCAGTTCCCGCACGCACCTCGCAAAACTCTCAAAATGTCACTCACATATTAGCCCCATGAGACGCGTCCCCACACGTCATATGCGGGTAGGAGTGTAAAGCCGCGTCGCACGCGGTTTAAAGCCACATGGGGCCCGCCACCCGGGAGTGCGCCGCGTTGCTGACGTCGGTGATGCGCGGGCGTGTCAGCTCCAGCCGCTGATCCGTGGGGCCGGCAAAATGATGGCCCACCAGTCATTGAATGATGTATATTAATTGACCGTACAATTAATAACCGCATATATTTTAAATGAAATATTTATATACATATTTAATTGTAGCCGTAGAGGCTTACAGGTGGGGTCGATTTTTGGATGGCCCACCTGTCAGCGAGGGGATTGCAAAAATAGCCGTTGAGGAGAAAAAAAGTGTGGGTCCCACCTGTCAGTGATCCGGGAGGATCTTCAAGTCCTAATCGCATACAGATTCGCGACCAAGTCCTGATCGCATATGGCTTCGCGACCTTAACCGTGTTCGGAAAAGTTTCGCGACTATGGATTGGTTCGCGACCAAGACAAGGAATTCATTCCCTCTTCGGAATTGTAATCCGATTCAAATATGTATAACTAAGCTTATCTGTCTAGGATTAGTTAATTATATGAGTCTAATACGTTTAGGTTATTGAGTCTGATACGTACTCATACGATTGAACTATAAATACCTTGTAATAGGACTAGTTTAGATCATCGAAAAGTCATATAACTTATTTGAGTTTGAGACACTTATAATTCCTTCGACGTAGGCAAGTGTGTCTAACGTTTGACGTGTAAAGCCCTCTTTGAAATAAAGAGTTGTGCAATTACTTTGAGCTGTGTTTTCGATCAACCTTTGGGTTTCGGTATTTCCGAGTAAGATCCCGTTATTCCGCATATTAGAATCTGGACGAGCCTAGTGCGAAAACCAAGGCTAGGTCTCAAACGGATCAGTCAGCCTCTGAAAAAATAGCCGTTTTAATCTAGCCGTTTAAAAATAGCCATTGGATCAATTTTTAATTCATTTTTGCCCTAAAAATCATAAAAAATTCAAAAAAATACAAAAAAAATCACTGATTTATTTTCCAACTCTCCCCTATATAAAGACATGCTGTTTCACTATTTTCACCCACATTTCTTCATCCATCCACACTCAAAACCACTCCAAAATTGCTGCAAAAATTTTCATAATTTCCACATGGATTCTAATCCACCTAGCGGTTTCGTTAATTGGCTTGGCTCTTCCCAATCTCCCGGCGAAAACACCGAAAACCCAAACACCCAACAACAACCTGGTTTTTCGCAACCACTGACTTACCAGCCGTATGCACCGACTTACTAGCTGTATCCACAGTACAGCGAAAATTATCGTCCCTATCCACCACACGGCCACGCAGTTCCACCGCCCCCACAGTATAGCCAAAATTTTCATTTTGTCGGCATGCCACCGACATGTCCCCAGTTTTCCCCACCTCAACCGCACTCTGCATCTGTCTCGGACAACGGCACTCCAGACTCTGCTCCAGCCGATCTGAAGGCCCGAGTTATCATCGATGGCACCAACACCAATGTTGCTGTGGACGCTGGCCGAAAGACGAAGCGCTTACCGTGGTCCACTGATGACGACGTAAAACTGGTAATAATTTGATTTTTCATACAGGAGTACTATGAAAGAAATATATTTACGCTCGACTTTGATATTCAAATTTTTTTACTACATGCAGATTAGCTCTTGGCTCAACAATTCGCTCGATACTATTGATGGAAACAATAGGAAGTGCAACATGTACTGGGCCAACGTAGCAGCGGCATACAACGAAACAGTGCCGACAAGTAGGAGAAGGGAGACCAAACACTATAAGGACCATTGGCAACGAACCAACAAAAAGGTGGTCCAATTCAACGGTGTTTGGCTCCGACTGAATGAAGTCTATGCCGGCGGTCGTTCCGACGACCAACTCATGGCGCAGGGCCGCGAGATGTACAAGACGGAGATGGGCCATCCATTTGTCTTGGATCATTGGTGGACGGCGGTTTGCGGTCAACCTAAGTGATCTGTAGCTTATGTTGATCCTCCTAGCAAAAGAAGCAGATTGTCGGAGTCGGCCACCTACACGTCATCGTCTAACAACGATGATGTGCCACCAGCAGAGACACGGTCAGAAGGACGAGACTCTGCTAAGGCGAGGCGCAAAAGTAAGGGAAAGGTTGATGACTCGCAGGATTCTACGTCGGCAATGAGAGCAGATCTCGATGCCTTCATCCAAAATCAACCTGACCGGGTCGACAAGAGGAAGGATGTACTCCGTATGTCGGATAACTTGCGCGACGTAGCGAAGTTGAAGGAAAAGTCCACCTTGTATAAGGCGTATTGGAAAATGATGAGTCTCGACAAATCCATCTTCGACGATGCACAAAAAGCGGAGTACAGTGCAGGGATGAAGATTCTGAGAGAGATACTTAATGCCGCAGACGATTAGTTGTTTTGTTTTTGAATTATCTCTTGTAACCAACCATGTATCCTCCGTTATTAATCTATATATGATTCTCTATTTAATTTTACTTTGGTATCCAACTATGGAAACTAGCCGTTGGAATATAGCCGTTGCAAAGTAGACGTTGGAAAATTGCCGTTGGAATATAGCCGTTGGAAAATAGCCGTTGCAAACTAGCCATTGGAATATAGCCATTCAAAAATCGTCGTTGCAAACTAGCCGTTGGACTCTTTATCTATATATTCACCCCCTCCAAAAAGTTTCGCTTCACAATCCAACTATCTTCTCAAACGGCGCAGCTCTTGAGAAACTCAGTTTCAGTAGCCACTCACAAAATGTCTTCTAGCTCTAGTTCGAGCACACATAGCTCCGAGGAGGATGCCGTGAACAAAATTGAGGATTTCTTAGTGGAATTCATAGAGGAGGAGGAGGAGGAAGATCGTATCATCGCCGGTCTTTACGCCCGACTCGATGCTTCATCATCCCGCGGATGCCGCCGAAGCAGCAATAGGAGATATGTTGAGAGAGACCGCGAAGAGGGGCATCAACGGCTCATCGCGGACTACTTCTCCGAATATTCCGTCTACCCTGACAATATCTTCCGCCGGGTGTTTTCAGATGGCGAGACCCCTCTTTCTCCGCATCGTTGAAACTCTAGGTGGGTGGTCCCCCTACTTCACCGAAAGAAGGGATGCCACTAATCGTCGTGGACTCTCCCCTTTACAAAAGTGCACCGCAGTAATGCGTATGCTCACGTACGGTGGCCCCGCCGATGCCGTCGATGAGTACGTGCGGATTGGGGAGTCCACAGCGATTCAATACTTGGAGCACTTCGTACAAGGTGTCATCTACATATTTGGCGACCAATATCTTCGCAGCCCCACCATCGAGGATATACACTGCCTACTGCAACAAGGAGAGTCCCGTGGCTTTCCAGGTATGCTGGGAAGCATTGATTGCATGCACTGGGAATGGAGAAATTACCCCGTATCATGGAAAGGTCAATTCACTCGTGGAGATTATGGAGTCCCGACGATTATACTTGAAGCGGTAGCTTCGTATGATCTCTGGATATGGCACGCTTTTTTGGTGTTGCAGGCTCCAACAACGACATCAATGTGCTAAACTAATTGCCCTTATTCACCGATGTGTTAAAAGGGCGGGCTCCTCATGTTCAGTACTCTGTCAATGGCCGACAGTACAACATGGGATATTATCTCGCCAATGGTATATACCCGGAGTGGGCTGTCATTGTGAAGACGATACCGCTCCCACAGAGGGTGAAAGATCGGTTGTTTGCGCAACACTAAGAAGGAGTGAGAAAAGATGTTGAGCGGGCTTTCGGAGTTCTACAGTCTCGATTTGCCATCGTGCACGGTGCGGCACGATTTTGGCGATAGTCAACTGTCGACGATTCGGACTCGGGGTCCTCAGCCGAACTTATGCAAAATTTATAATAGTGAGACCTTTCAGGGTGACCCTCCGGGAAGGTATGTAGAACTATGGAGAACTGAAGCACAGAGAAATTTATATAGGTTCGGGCCCTCGATGGTGGGAGTAATAGCCCTACGTCCTGTTGGGATTTCACTATACATAGTAAAGATTTACAAGATGGCAAGAAAAGACCTTCACAAGCGAAGGTTTTTCCTATGTAAGTGTACAGAAAGAAGCCAGAGAGGCTTATAAAAACTATCTAATCTAGACCGTAGACTTGGCTGTTTGAGTCGTGTCTTGATCTCTTGATCGATCTCTCTTGTTTGATACATCATGCCGCCCTTTTATACTGTTTGAAAGGGCGCCAAGTCGTAACTGCATCAAGCAGTTGCTTGGATGCAGTTTGGAGAACCGCTCTTAACTCCCACGCAGGTTTAACACGTGTTATTTGTGGATAACTGCACGTATTAACCTCATGACGATTGATCCCCACGTGGAAGAATCTTCGGGATACTTGGGATATTCCTGTTATAGGAAAAGAATACTCCCTCGTTCCCTGGTCGAAGATGCTCTGACCGCGCGATGTTGGTTGACCACGCAACATTTTCGACCTTCTGTCCGCGCACAGCACACGAACTTCTGACCGCGCACTAGCTGCGATCTGATCGCGCAAAGCTTGCGACCTCGGGCTGATGCTTCCCAGAAACAACTTGAGTTCGCACCGCCGGGCACATGTCTGGCTTGAATCTGTCCTGAACCAACAGTGCATTTATTTGAACTGACTCAGGTGTTAATCCTCGTCATCAACTCTCGCAAAGATCATGTGGGCTTGCGTCATCTTGCACAATATGATCATAGAGAACGAGTGTGACGACAATGCCGACAACTATGACTACAATAATCATTCGGGCACATCCACGGTAGTACCGCTTGTGATCCGTACTGGGGGTACGCCTTTATTCGAAGATGTATTTCGAAGAAATGCTGCCATCCATGCTCAACTTATGCACATGCAACTCAAAAGAGACTTGATCGAGTACATTTGGCAACGTTTCGGAGGAAACGCCGACGAGTAGCATCTTACCGGATTTTGTAGTAGGCATTTGTTTGCAAATTGAATTTTTGTGTATTTCGCAATTATGTCATGTACCACTATTTGAATTTTAATATCTATTTTTTTGTCAAGTGCAATTTTTAAATTCAAAATATCAAATTTATTTTTTTCGCAAATGTCGAATTTAATTTCGTAAGTAATATGTTAATATATTGCTAATATTAAAATTCATGAATTAATACAAATTCATTGAATATATAATTGTCAAATCGTATAGAGCCAAACAAGAGTCAAGCCATTGGAATGCTTGGCTCTTGCTTGGTGTTTGCTTGGTAGTTAGAAGTGTGGGGCCCACGCTAAGAGCCAAGCAAGAGCCAAGTTGTTGGAGACTTGGTGCTTACTTGGTACTTTAAGATGGTACTCGCACACATGATAGTAAATATGTTGTTTAAGAGTCAAGTAAAAACTAAATTTATTGGAGATAGTCTAAGAGTAACGTGATAAGATTTGTATTAATTAATTGCATAATCTTGGTGAACCCAACTGTATTGGAAAGGGAATTCGATTACCCAACTTTCAAGTCAAATCACACCAGCGTGCCTATCCGGTGCGCATGCCTGCAGTGTCGGCTCGAGACTTCGCCGTTCTATTGGGATAGGAGAAGTTCTGACAATCTCAAAATCATCACATCTTTATTTCAACTATTGATTTATAATCATATAATTTATCCAATACGTCTTTTACACTTTTGATTTAAGAGACGAGAGATTCTCTTTACTAAATTCTTTTCATTAACTAATACATAAAATATGAGTTTCAAAATTTTGAATGTGCCTTCATATTAATTAGCTTTGTCAATTGGATTTGTTTCATTTGAGGGGCGAGAATACACGTTTGATTGCCATTCTTTTTCTTTCTTTTGTACCAATCAAATTACTTTATATTTGTTGTTATCCAAAATTTTGTGGTTGAGATTCCAAGTTTGATTCACCCTCAATCAGTGGAATTTCTAAATTTGGCACCTCCATAATCACCCCAATGTTTTTAACATAATAGGTGTTATTCTAGTTATTTTTACATGTTGATGAAAAAGATATAATGGTCAATATTTCTTGACAGATTCACGCCAGATGCACACTTACTAGTATATGCAAAAGTTAATAGACGTCATCTATTACTTCTTATATCCAAACTTATTCTTTATTTATGTGAGACTATATATTGCAAATACTAACCACGCCTATTAGGGTAACAAGGCATCACAAAAAAAGTCTAAAAAAATATGTATAGATAGTTGTTAGAATAATCTAACTCTACATAAAATTTCAAGTTGATACTTAATCGGTTTCAAAAGAAGAAAAAAAGAAATTTTGAGTGAATAGTAACTTATACTTTTTAAAAATTTTCTTTGATTTTTAATTTTATTATTTGTCAAAAGTTTCTCATTTTTATTTTCCTAGCACCAATTGAATCTAATTAAACTTGAAATTTCAAAGAAGTAGATTATTTTAATATTTTTTTCTACACAATTTTTTAAAGAATTCTTTTTGTTATCTTGAGAATAAAAATTTAATAGAAAACTTCTTATCTACATTTACGCAGAAAGGTCTTGATTATCATTTGATCCTGATTGAATTGCTCAGATGAACTTTATGAATTTGTGTAAGTGAATTGGATTGATTTGGATTATCGATCCATGACCTAGATCCCATAGCTCCCCAAGGTTTATTACATGCCCTATCTATAGGATGCTTTCTTTTAAATTTTTATCGATGATTTGATATCCTAACTGGCGTAGTTAGTATATTAACACCTAATTGAAAGTTTACACTAGATTTGTCCATCTTCATCTACATATATAAACTTCTGATAGTACAGGATTACCAAAACTAACAAAAAGAGATTAATCGGGAACAGTCTTATTTTGGTTCTCAAGTTTTGGGTTCAAATCTTTTTAAGACCTAACTTTTTTTGAAGACCCTACCATACTAGGCGTATATAGGATATGTTTGTTTAATTCTCTATTTTATCTAAATAAAATATAGCATACAATATTCAAATATAGTGCATCACACTTTCTATGTTAAACAAATATACTTATCACACTTTTTAGACAAAAATCTGAGATTGATATATGAGTTCTTTTATCACACTTTTCGTGTCAATTTTTTGTGATCATGAACTAAATGGTGGCCACATTTTACTTAAATAGTAAAGTGTGACACCACTAAGTAAAATGTAATATTGAACAAAACAGGTCTTATAATATATACACCTATTTAACACTCATGCCATTATTCGTCGTTCACTTCCCTTCCTTCAATCCACATGCCTAAAACAAATCTATCGTAGAACATCCAAAACTTGCTGTTTGATAAGGTCAAAACACTCCACCTTTGTGGTGATATGCATTGTTATGTTGGATACAAATGAGAGGGATGGAGAGGTGGAGTAGAAAGCGAAATATAGGAACGGAGAGAGTTCGGATGGATTTCTTTCTTTGTTTCTTTTTTCTTGGGAAAGTGAAAGCACCACTACAATTGGATTGTTAAAAGTAATATACTGCTGTACAAAATTTCAAACCTAAACTTGATAGATGTTAGGAGCCAAAAAAAAATCTAATAAATGATAAATTAAAAACAAAACAAAAGTAGGCCTTTCTTTTTTTTCTCTCAATATTGTTGGATTTTTTGCATGAAATTGCATAGGTTGATTGGTCACTCCAAAACCCATCCTCTTAATTTTTTTGAGACTTTTTTTGTGTTCATTTGATACCAAAACTTGAGTGGTTTGTACTAGATTTTTTCTGATAAATAAAATCTATATAATTATTTGGATAGTTTGACAATATATTGCATAGAAATATTTGGTTAGTGCTATTATGTCAGCCATCTACTTAGTTTTTCATGATTGTGACCACGGGAAATTTTGCTTAAATTGAACCTTAAAATTTTCTTAAAACACATTTAGACTCTACCAGACTATCACAGTTACTGATACTATTTAACAAATTCACCACCTCTAATAGATTGTCATGACCTTCTTAATATTGGCCTGTCTAGGCAAACTCCCCCTACCTCTCATTATTCTCTTGCTTCATCCCATTTTCACCCATTGCTACAAATCGTGAACGACAACTTAATCACCATCTCATTGATGCCAACTGTTCAATCATCATCATTTATTGGATTTAGAGTTGAGTTCTCGATTACTCAATTATCATCATTTACTAGATTTAGAGTTGAGAGCCAGATGAATGACACAAAAATCTCAGATATCCTGTAGCATAATGTTTAAAATAATACAATGTGATTTTTTTTTCATTGTCTCAGTGAAGTGTAAACGTCATAAGAGTTGTTGGTAGGCATGCAAGAGGTTCAACTTCAACAGTCGGCGGCCGCCGTTACGAGACTCGGAGCCAAAATCGGCGGCGTGGAAGATCCACGCGGCAAGTACGTTGGTGGGCCCCGCCTTAGCACGGCAGGGTGGACCTGCAACTGCAAGGAGAGTCAATATGAACATCTAAAGAAATAGTGGGGCCCACATCCGTTGACTAATGGGCCATTCCTGCGTTTATTATTTTATTTTTATTTTTAAGGGGCGTGTATCTTTTTTTTAATATGGCATGGTTTTTTGTTGGATAGAAATTCCCACTCGTAGACCTCTCTCCCTCTAATATTCAAATAGTCTTAGTGGGATGGGATTACTGTGTAAATGATGTTAAAATTATTTTCAGTGTTAGTGGCCTCAATAGGAATATGACAGGTGGTGCTAATATGATCGCTGGTAATCAATAGGACGAAGGCTCATGGGATCAGTAGCAGATTGGCTAGTGGTGAAATACGGATATAGATTATTCAAATTATTAGATTACTGAATAAGACAACATGTGGTTATGGTAAAAAAAAAAATTTACATCTGAATAATGTTTTTTTCCTCTATCCCAGTCGTATTTGAATCTGACAAAGGTATCCGTATCTGAATCCGATAATATCCAACAAAACTCGATAAAATGATATATTTTTATATTTGAATTCAAACTTAATGTTATTTCTATAAAAATATAAATTTACACCATAGCAACTTTGTGATCAAAGTATAACATGAATAATATAATTGTTATACAGATTCATTCAAATATGTTGCTTCTTGATTTAAAATGAGTTAATTTTAAATTTTATACAAATAAAATAATGAAATCAAAGAAAATTAGAAATTCAATCTGAAATAAAAATAATCCGAACTGAATATGTCTTTGAATCTAATTCCGAATCTCAATTTGAGCAAATCTAAACCCGAATCTGAATCCAACTTAAAATATAGATACAGATATAATTTGACCGATATTTGATCTTAATCAGATTATTATGGTAGGGGTGGGGAGGTTTGGTAAGAGAATGGTGGAGATAAAATTAAGTTTTAACTAGATAGTGCTGACGGTGCGATTTTTTTTAAAGAAAAACAGAGAGATGCTCCCAAGTTAGCCCCTTTTTACTTTTAGGATGGAAACAATTGCATTTTTCATTTTTAAGTCAGAATATGGAATTCTCTTCTGAACTCACCTTCATTCCTCTGCAAGCAAAATAGGGGAAGAAAAACAAATTGAAACACTCAACTAGCTCAAACTGAAATCTCTAGTATTTTTCTGTTCTGTCTCTCTTTCCCTGTAAATTCCTCTCTTAATTTTAGTGCATTCTTTTTAGCAGGGTACTCCCCTACTGTTATTCTTACAAAAAGTCAAAAGATATATTCTAGAGGTGTTAGGTGATACTATATTACTAAACAGATTGACTGTTTGAAGCAATCACTAGAGCATGTGTTTTCCCTGAGAAACTCGTGAGTTGAATTCTTAATCTTTTCTATATATTTTTATGTTTGTGTTTAATTGGATTATTATATTTGTGTGTATGTGGGATAAGAATATGAATATGAGTAAAATAAGGTGAAATATGTGTTATCAATATAATAAATACTATAATTATTTTCTTAAAAAAATATGCCTAAACTAACTGCTTGCACATTTTTTTTTTTTAAACATCTCCCCCGAACTTGAAGTAAACATAATTATCGAACCAAACTAACCTGCCAGTTGGACCAAAAAAACTGACTCGAGACCAACATTTTTTGTTGCACAATATTTTGAATAGTTGCATGCCTTAAACAACACATAATTAAAAAATTGTGAAAATTTTGAATATTTATAGAAAATTAAACATTTTTTTATAAATTAAGAAAAATACAAAGTTCCAAAATAATTTTAGAACATGGTGAAAATAAAAAGGATACCCAATTTTAATTCTAGAACTCCAAAACTTACAAAAATGCTAACACGATTCTAAAAATCTTGATGTAATATTTTTTGGATCATCATTATTGGAAGACCTCTATGGCGTGCAAGTTTAAAAAAAATTAAAAGTTTCAAGAGTATAAAACGAGTAAATTTACATGAAAAATATCATTTATATCATATCTAAGAAATGTTTTGCCAACCAAATCCTAAACGCAACAAAGAACGTACTCACTTCTTGATGCTAATGCCGGGATCAAAAATATGTTGGATGGTGTGGTTGTTTGCTCCGTTTACTGTTCGTGTGCTACAATTAGGATTGATAAATAGTAATTAGGATCTAAATAGAACACAGCAAGTCTAATGACTCAAATGCAAAGATCTCAAGTTCATATACTTAAGTGAAACACATGCGCACGTTTAGAGACCAACCATATAATTTTCTCTTATACATAATTTACCAAAGAGGCTTTCTGCTGGAGTGCGACTTACTTATTTTCTATCCATGTTTGTGTTCTTTTCTTTATACATGAGCTTGAGTAATTAGTATAAATCGTAAGGAGCAACACATTACGAAAAAATAAACACAAAAAACATATACTCTCATCGTTTATAATGTAAGACCTTTTGATTTTTTTGCGGTCTTTGAGGTCACACTTTTACTATTAATATATAACACAGTATATTAATAAAAATTATAAAGTATGATATTGTGAAAATACATTTGAAAACAAATCTCATAATACTAATTTTATTCTGCGACTGATATATTTTTATTAATTATTGATCAAAATTTAACTATAGAATTTTGTGACAGAGCTGAACGGAGAGGGAGAGGGGGAGGGTCGGAAGAGAACAGACATTTCACCGAGCACAAAAGAAATGATTGTCTTGAATGCAAGTGGGTGCGACTGCTGGATAACACGTGGCTCGTGCAACTAGAACAATGGCAGGCCAACTATATATTCCTTCCTACCTGTTAAGTCCAAACCGATTCTGAGGATGAGCCACCCACGTTCTGAGTTCTTATCATGTCTAATTTAGTCTCCACCAACCAAACTTAATCATTATAAATTATAGAACAATATGGACATCACAAGGCACACGTAACCACTTGTATCAGAAAATAAAGATTTTTTTCTATAAAGCTGGAACAATTTGTTAGCGCATAACTTACAAATTTTATTTCCCTCTTTCTTAAGAATAGACTTATAACTTACACATAAGAGATGATTAGATCAAATTCACTAATATTCTCTTAGACTTTCGCATACTTGTCTTCTTTGAAAAAGATGTAGAAATGAGACTTTGATATCAGTTATTAAATAAAAAGACTTATGTCTTGTTTAGAAACATAGCATTTGAAAAATTGTGGTATTTTAAAATTATGGTTTTGAAATTGTCATACAACCAAAACCATAGTATTTTATAGTATTACAAAACTACAGTTTTTGAGAAAACTACAGTTTTTATATGTGGTTGGATACACAGTTTTTTTTTATAAAATTTTCAATTTGGTGTTTAAATAAACTAGTTGTTATGAGAATTTAAAAAAAATAATTGTTGGACAATTTCTACAAGTATTTGGGTATCATAGTTTTTAGTATAATATTTTATTCAAATAATTATATGATAGACAAATTATATTCAACAATTTTATACAATACCTTTTTGTAAATTATATTCAACAGTTTTTAGTATAATATTTTATTCAACAAATATTATGTTAAATTGCAAATGATATTCAACAGTTTTAAAACATGTTTTTACTGTAGTAATATATATGTTAGACAAATTTTATTGTAGCAAAAACAGATATTGCTTTGGCTGGTGTTCAGAGCTCATGGTGGCAGCGGGCGGCAAGGCCTTCGCCTGCGACGATCCAACTGGCGATTGGGGTCCGACTTAAGGCTGTGGTACCAGGGTACCCCACCTGATAAGGACATAACAACCTTAGATATACGCACGACTACTTTTCTTGATGAAGCTGAACCGGAACAATTACTTGGACCTATAACTAGAGTTCGGGCACGACAACTAAACTATCAGGATTACTCTTTCCTTGGGTTTAATACTTTTGATTTTCTGAATGGATTACTACCTAACTCTTGTGTTCTACTTGTGATCAGGAACGTGGGAGTAGGAAAAGAGAGGAACTCGACAAGTGCTGCCTCAAGACATCACCTTTCAGTTGATCAAGGATGGATGCATGGCGCCACAAGTGAAGCCGGACATGGGCTTAGACCAGCAATTACCTGCCCCATACTTTCATCAACGTTTACACAAGATCCCCACATTGTCGACAATTCGGACTCGGAGTCCTCAGCCGAACTTATGCAGAATTTGTAATTGTGAGACCTTTCAAGATGACCCTTCGGGAAGGTATGCTGAACAATAGTGAACAGGAGCACAGAGAGTTTAGACAGGTTCGGGCCCTCGATGGTGGGAGTAAAAGCCCTACGTCCTGTTGAGATTTCACTAAGTGTGGTAAAAGGTTTACAAATGGAGGGAAAAGTCCTCAGAGGCGAGGATTTTCCCTGTAAGAGTGTACAAGGATAAGCCAAAGAAGGCTTACTAAAATGCTATATGAGGTGTGCCGTAGACTTGGCTAACTTGGATGATTTTGGGTTTTTTGATCTTCCGATCTCTCGGTTGATGTTTCGGATGATCCCCCCCTCCTTGATGCTCCATGCCATCCTTTTGTACTGTTTGAAAGGGTGCCATGTAGAGGAAACTGCATCAAACGGTTGCACGGACGGTTGGATGCGGTTTTTTGGAACTGCTCTTAACCTCCACGCAGGTTAAACACGTGTTATTCACGGATAACTGTATGTGTTAACCTTCTGACGGTTGATTCTCCACGTGTAGGAATCTTCGGGATACTTAGAATATCCTGTTGTACGGGCAACCGAAATAGATAGATCCCAAGTATCCTGATCGGCAGATGTTCTGACCGCGGGATATTGGCTGACCACGCAATATCCCGAATGTGTAGTTCGCGTATAGCCTACGAACTTCTGACCGCACAAGGCTTACGGTCTGACCGCGTAAAGCTGCGACCTGATCGCGTAAAGCTTGCGACCTCATGGTGATGCCCCTCAGAATAGCTTGAGTTCGCATCACCAGATACATGTCTGGTTCGAACTTGTCTTGAACCAAAAGTTTATTAGAAATGACCCGGGTGTCAATCCTCGTCAGCTAGCCCCCAAATTCGAAGAAAACGAAAAGACATGTTTATTTCGAATTTAAAAACCGTGCATTGGATTTTTAACCTGGCCCTTTAACTTCTCCACTTAGTGGCGCACTAAGTGAAAACGGTTGGTTTTTCAAGACGAGTTCTGACATTACGTGACGGGCAATGATAGCGCCGTAGAATTGTTTTTATCTCGAGGTAAAATTGTAAATGTTTTAGCAAAACCCGAGGCGTCCGGAATGCAAACCGTCACCCAGGCGGCTATAAATACCAGACCCCTGGACATGTAAAGATCTACAATTTCCCTCTCACGTCTAAGTCTTTTTCTTGTTATCCTGCCTCCTTCTTTTTCACATACCCCTCCCAATGGCAGATCATGAAATCATCGAGATTGAGAGCGATGAAGGGGAAATTGTCGAACAAGGGTCTCAAACGAATGAAGTCCTGTCTCCCTTAAAGAAGAAACCCAAGGTTGACGAAGGATCTTCCAGTGGAACAAAGGTGAAGAACGTAGCGAGTTTCTTTCTTCCTTCAGTTCCTTTGACCCTCCCCGTTCATGCCTCTCGGCAAGTTAGGCCTTTATCCTTAGGAAAAGATCCCTTCACATCCAATTCTCCCATCCTTTTGGGTGATCAACATCCTGGTCGGCAAGCGGTGACTATCCCTCGATCAGATGATTGCCGTATTGGGTTGGCGAAGCAATCTTCTTCTGGGAAGGTTGCTCTTCCACCATATGATGATCTTCCTCCCAAGATGGGTGTATCAACGGGTTATGCACCGGGACAGGTAACAATTCTTCTCCCTTTTTGCTGATAATTTTAGTTAGTATGACTAACTTTTGCAAAAATGTAGGAGGTAGGAGGCCCCAGCGATCAGCCTTCTGCTGCTCCATCTCTTCCTTCCGGACAGACCCTTCTGGAAGAAAAGAATGCCCTGGAGAAGAAAACCGAGGAGATGGCCTCGAAGATTCTGCGTTTAGCAGAATGTTTTGATCGATCCCGAGAAGAGGCGCACCATTTCCGTCGAGAGAGGGACTTCGCTCAACAACAGCGAGAACTCTCTGACTTGATTAGGGACAATAGTGCGTCTGTTGTTAGGGACGATATAGATAGACTTAGGGTAGTTGCTAGTTCCCTGGGGGTTGCCAGTGTAGACCCTACTGACAACAACATGTCCCTTGGGGAACTTTGTAAACTTCTTTCGGAGCAAGTCGATGTTTTGATCGACTGCATCCCTTTTGTATGTAAAGAATGTAAGAAATAAAAGTTCTTTATTTCTCATGAAATGTTCTCCACATCTTCTGTGCGAAAATATAGCCATGAACTTTACGTTCGCGACCATTCATACACAGGAAATTTTAGTTCTGCGATCAAAATCACTTTTAAGAAAAAAGCACCGCGACCTGCCCTGATTCCGCGATCAGTTTCAAAGCCGCGGTCAGAACTAAGGTTCGACCAGAGTTGGGACTCGGTCAGGATGTCATTTTTCAAAAGAAAGTGCATATTCACATCATAAGTTTCATACTATAAGTATATTCCTCTAGCCCCCGCCTCTGTTTTGTGAATACTGGAGCCTTAGTATTTTAAGCAGAGGGGAAAACATAAGTATGATGACCAGGGATATGCGCTTCAAGCCGATGGTCAAGATTAAAGTAACATTTTAACCTTATTGCAAACTGGTAGCCACCCAGATGACCGAAGACTAGCCAGATAGTCCCGTGTGCATTGAGAAACGGCTTATTTAGGAGCGACTTATCTGGAAGTGATCATGAGATCGACCAGCGAATCCGGTTAAAAAATGCTGTAGTAACCTAACCGCCGGCGATCAGCCCCAGGTCGAATTTGTATAATTTGGGCTTAAAGAAAACACTCATTGTATGAAAACAAGACATGCTTTTTATGAAAAGATGCTAATTGAACAGGGAAAAAGTGATTGGAATACTTACACGTAAAACTTGCGAAGTTGATCGATGTTCCAAGTATTGGACAAAATCCGACCATCCTCCATGGCTAACCGCGCAGATCCTGGCCGCGGCATTGAGATGACAGTGTATGGCCCTTCCCACTTTGGGGAGAATTTATTGCGGTTAGACTGGTCTTGAATTTTTCGTAAAACCAAGTCGCCAACGATGAGATCACGTGGTCGTACCTTTTTACTGTGATACTTGCGTAGAGCCTGCAAGTATACCGCGGACTTGATCAGGGCGCGATCACGCCGTTCTTCCAGGAGGATGAGATCTTGCGATCGCTGTTCGGATTGATTGACCTGTTCGAATTGATTCGTGCGAACAGATCCAATACTAACTTCCATAGGCAGCACAGCCTCTGCCCCATAGACCAAATGGAAGGGTGTCTCACCGGTGGCTCGACTAGAGGTAGTCCGTAGTGCCCATAGAACAGTATAGAGCTCGTCTGCCCAAGCCCCCGAGCGGGTCTTGAGGCGATCAAAAACACGTTTTTTGATGCCTTGCAATACTTGCCCATTGGCCCGTTCTACGGCACCATTGCTTTGTGGATGTGCCACGGAAGCAAAGCACACCTTGGTCCCAATCTGATCGCAGTAGTCTAGGAAGAGACCGCTAGCGAACTGAGAACTGTTGTCTGTGATGAGACGGTTTGCAACACCAAATCGTGCCACAATGTTCTTGTGAAAGAACTTTTGTGCAGCTGATGCAGTAATATTTCGTACTGGTTCGGCCTCAATCCACTTTGTGAACGTGTCAATGGCTACGAACAGAAACTTGTACCCATTGACCGCTTGTGGCATAGGACCGACGATGTCCATTCCCCATATCGCGAAGGGCCATGCGAGAGGAATAGTTTGCAATGCATAAGCAGGTTGATGAATCTGTCTTGCATGAAACTGACACTGTGGACACATCTTGACCATAAACTTGGCATCATCGAGTGCCGAAGGCCAGTAGAATCCCTGTCGAAAAATTTTTCTGACCAGTGTTCGGTATGACGCGTGTGCACCGCATACACCGTCATGTATTTCTTTCAAGAGGGATTTTCCTTCCTCCTGAGATATGCAGCGCATGAATACTCCTTGAGTACCCTTTCTGTACATAACCCCATCTATGAGTTTGTACAGACGCGCCTTTCGAATTAATCGATCGCTTTTGGTTTCGTCCTCGGGTAGGGTCCCATGTTCAAGATAGACCCTCAATGGATGAGTCCAATCTTGTTCCTGACCGAGGTTGGCAACGAAGGCTATTGCCGGATCATCCTCGACCGAAGTCATGATCGAAGGATGGTCCAAGTGTTCAATGAACACTCTTGCCGGAGCGGATGAGCGTGAGGATCCAATTTTGGATAATTGGTCTGCGAGAATATTGTCCTTTCGCGGGACGTATTGGACTTCGAAGTGACTGAAGTGTTTTTCCAATCTCCTCACTTCTCCCAGGTAATGAGCCATTGTCTCATCGGAGGTGCTGTACTCCTTGTTTACCTGGTTTACGACTAGTTGTGAGTCCCCCCTCACCACTAATCGACGGACTCTGAGGAATTTTGCTGCCCGGAGCCCTGCAAGAAGACCTTCATACTCTGCTGCATTGTTGGTGGCAACAAAGTGTAGTTGAATAACATACTTAAGCTGTTCGCCCTGAGGCGTAACTAAGACCACTCCAGCCCCCGAGTGTTGAAAACTACGGGAGCCGTCAAAGTACATTGTCCAATAATCGGGGTACTCCAGTTCCTTTGCCAACTGCACGGGTGGCTCAGGGTTGGTCCATTCGACCACAAAGTCGGCCAAAACCTGAGACTTAACCGCCGTGCGAGGGGTGAAATGGATCTCGAAGGCACCGAATTCGACCGCCCATTTGGCGATTCGACCAGATTTTTCTGGATTTCGGACAATATCCCCTAAAGGAAAAGAGGAGGGTACTGTGATGTTGTGTGCTTGAAAGTAATGTCATAGCTTACTGGAAGCCATCAGTAGCGCGTAAAGTATCTTCTGGACCTCAGGGTAGCGCTCCTTAGGACCATGAAGTACTTCGCTCACATAGTAGACAGGTCTGTGTACTCCTTCCCTTTTCGCGATCAGAACTGCGCTGACCGCGTGTGGGGTGGCCGCCAAATACAAAAGTAATGGTTCCTCCTTTTCAGGAGACACCAATACTGGCGGACTGGAAAGATACGTTTTTACCTCCTGAAACGCTTTTTCGGCCTCATCGGACCACGTGAAGTTATGATGTTTCCGCAAGGCTTTAAAGAAAGGTAGTCCCCTTTCGCCTAATCGCGATATAAAGCGACTTAAAGCCGCCATGCGACCAGCCAGGCGTTGAACATCCTTCATGGTCGAGGGCGACCTCATTTGTTCAATAGCTCTGATTTTCTCAGGATTAACCTCAATGCCCCTGGAACACACAAGGAAACCAAGAAGCTTCCCTGAAGAAACCCCGAAAGAACATTTCTCCGGGTTCAATTTTATTCCAAAGCGATTCAAGTTACAGAAGGTTTCAGCAAGATCGTCCAAATGAGATAATCTTTTGGTGCTCTTTACAACCAAGTCGTCTACATATGCTTCGAGATTACGCCCTATCTGGGAAAGAAAGGTCTTTTGCATCAAGCGCTGGTACGTGGAACCAGCGTTCTTGAGACCGAACGGCATTCTGACGTAGCAGTATGTGCCGAACGGGGTGATGAAGGCAGTTTTCTCTTCATCGTCTTCTGCCATGCTAATTTGATGATATCCTGAGTAGGCATCCAAAAAACTCATCAGTTCGCAACCCGCAGTGGAGTCAACCAGCTGGTCGATGCGGGGAAGGGGAAATTCATCCTTCGGACAGGCACTGTTGAGGCTAGTATAGTCGACGCACATGCGCCACTTGCCATTTGACTTGCGGACCATGACCGGATTGGCGAGCCAGTCCGGGTGATTCACTTCGCATATAAACCCGGCTTGTAAGAGTTTGTCTAACTCTTCTCGGATGGCTTCCTGTCGGTCGGTGGCAAAACGCCTGAGCTTTTGCTTTATTGGTCGTTGTCCAGGTCGAATTGCTAACCTGTGCTCAATTACTTCCCTTGGGACACCGGGCATGTCGGACGGTTTCCACGCAAACACGTCTGCGTTAGCCCGGAGGAAAGCAACGAGGTCGAGTTCCTATTTGTCATCCAGGGCTGACCCAACCCGAATTGTCTTGGATGGGTCATCTGGGTACAAGGGAACTTGTTTGAGTTTCTCATCTGGTCGAGGAGTAGCCCTGATCGCATCGGTGGCGACGGTGGCCACCTGAGCGTCCCGGAGGGGAAGTTGATCGACCATCTCCAAAGATAGCCGGTCGCACGTGAGCGCCACGTTGCGACTTCCTCGGACCGAAATGACACCTTTGGGGCCAGGCAATTTCCCGCACTGATAAGCATAGTGCGTTGCCATCATGAACTTAGCAAGAGTCGGCCTGCCAAAGATTGCATTATAAGCTGAATCACAATCGATTACATCGAAAGTAACCAATTCTGTTCGGAAGTTATCTGGTTCTCCCAGAGTGACCGGGAGGACCACTTGTCCCAATAGCATCATGGAGGGGCCTGGGATTATCCCATAAAACGGATGGATTATGGGCTTGATCTTAGAACGAGGAATTTGCATCTCGTCGAGTGTCTTGACCAATAAAAGATCAAGAGAACTTCCCCCATCAATCAGGACCCTTTCGACTCTCGCGTTACTGATGATTGGGGTAATAACCAGAGGTAGCCTCAATGGTCGAGTTAGCCCCACAGGACAGTCAGTGCGATCGAACGTCAAAGGCATATCCGACCAACGGGGATATTGAGGTTCGCCAAGGGATGTCTCCGTTTGGTTAACCTCTCGGCAAAAGGTTTTAAACTGCCTTTTGGAAACGAAAGAGGAGGAACCTCCGAAAATGACATTAACATGATTTTGAGGTACCTGGTAAGCCATTTCTTCGTCTCCATCGACGTCTCTAACCCCGCACGCCTGCTCTTTAGGCGGTAAGGTTGGCATTGGCCCAGCTCCTTGGTAGAAATCATCCAGCTGTTTCAACCAACTCCTGCAGTTTTTGAGGTCGTGGCCTGCGGAGTTGTGGAGTGGACACCACCTCTTGCCCTCCTGCGGATTAGTTGATTTTTCTGGCTGGTCGGAATCCCGGCCGCCAGAAGCAGTTTTACTTTTAAAAGAAGACTTATTACCTTTGGTCGAAGGTGGTTTCTCCGCGACTGCGACCTCACGGTACTGTCCAGAGCGGTTCCTCTTCGACTTTTTTGACTTCCCACCCGGTGAAGACTCCGGCTTTTTGCTTGAATCTTCTTTCTTGGCGTCCTTGAAGCCTGGTTGGGGCGGTAGGTCCCCCTTATCAACCATTCGGTTCCATTCGACTGCCTCGGCTGCATCGGAGTATCGATCAGCCATATCGAACAGATCGGCCACTGATCGAGGAGGGTGGATAAGCAAGTCTTCAGTGAATCTCCGGTATCGAACGGCATGCTTAAATGCCCTGATTACGGAGCCATCAGATATGTTCAGGATGGTATTTCTTACCCCGACAAACCTCTTGACAAACTGCCGAAGCGTTTCGGTCGAAGTTTGCCGCAGTCTATGCAAGTCGTCCTCCTTACCCGGCTTTTGGTAACAGTTTTGGAAATTGCTGAGGATGGCATCGCATAGCATTTCCCAATTATAGATAGAACCCTCAGGCTGATTGAACAACCAGGTTCTAGCCGGTCCTGCGAGGACTGTTGGCAGGTAGTTGGCCATGACCTTGTCATCGCCTCCTGCTGCTTGGATGGCAGTAATATAGATCTGAAGGAACTCAGATGGGTTTTGAGTTCCATCAAACCTCTCAATGGCCCCTGGTCGAAACTTATCGGGCCAAACGACTGCTCGTAGGCCAGGCGAGAAAGCTTTGCAACCAACGTAAGGACCGTGAACCGTCCTGCGACTTTCGGTCGGGTTTCGAGCAAACTCACTTAATGGCGAGGTTACTCGGGGTCCCAAACGAGAGTGAACGGGAACTCGATCCCTACTACGAGAGTCCTGCATTCGCCGATATTTGTCCTGTCGGGACGGTAGAGGTGGCAGGTAACTCCGTCGGCCAGAGCCAAAATGAGGACCATCTCGTTCACGGGGATGTGTCACTGAGCGGGAAGAGGCTGTTGGGGTCGCCTCGGATGCGACCTCGTCCAGTCTTTCCGCCAGGATCCTGAAAAAGGCCGGTCTCTGCGCATCCGTGACCGTAGGAGGAAAATTACGCATGACCTCCGCGATAGATCGCAGTCGACCATGGGTACTTCTCCTAGGGGCACCAGGTGTTACTGTTTCTTCGTCCACTGGGAAATGCTCCGGTGGTAAGGAAGGAGTCTGGTCACGTCTACGACCACGCGACCGTCGAGAAGAACTCGAGGCAGCATCGTAACGAGCCTGCGCATCTTGAAGAGCCTCTAGGGCAGTTCTGCGTAGTTCGTTGTTCTGTTGCTCGAGATCTTGCTCCTCCTTCTGTTTGCGATCTTGTTCTTCCCTGGCAGCCTGTTGATCGGGAGTTTCCTCCGACAACGCAGCAAACTGCCTAGGGAGAGAGGTCGCCGATGGGGAGAACATCTCGGTTTGTTCCGAGTCAGACTCGAAATCAAAGAGACGGTGGAGGTTATCAGGGTCGAACCTTCCTGGGCTAACTTCAGGGTCACCATCATATTTTCCCTCAGCGGGATCGTATGACGGGCCGGATTCATCACCTAGCACATTAAGAACCTCTGCGGGTTCTGACCTTGTGCCAGTTACCTCCTGGTCGATTAACATGACTTGGGGAGATGATTCAACCTGTGGAAGATTCTGGCCTTCGACCTCTTCCATCAGAACAGGATCGCTTGGAGAAGGCATGGGTATATGGGCATAATCCTCGAGATCGAAATCGTTCTCGGAATCATATGCTCCAGCCATGTTTCGGCGAACCTCCAAATTTCAATTAGGACGCCTTGAGAAAGGCCCCACGGTGGGCGCCAGCTGTCGACGATTCGGACTCGGAGTCCTCAGCCGAACTTATGCAGAATTTGTAATTGTGAGACCTTTCAAGATGACCCTTCGGGAAGGTATGCTGAACAATAGTGAACAGGAGCACAGAGAGTTTAGACAGGTTCGGGCCCTCGATGGTGGGAGTAAAAGCCCTACGTCCTGTTGAGATTTCACTAAGTGTGGTAAAAGGTTTACAAATGGAGGGAAAAGTCCTCAGAGGCGAGGATTTTCCCTGTAAGAGTGTACAAGGATAAGCCAAAGAAGGCTTACTAAAATGCTATATGAGGTGTGCCGTAGACTTGGCTAACTTGGATGATTTTGGGTTTTTTGATCTTCCGATCTCTCGGTTGATGTTTCGGATGATCCCCCCCTCCTTGATGCTCCATGCCATCCTTTTGTACTGTTTGAGAGGGTGCCATGTAGAGGAAACTGCATCAAACGGTTGCACGGACGGTTGGATGCGGTTTTTTGGAACTGCTCTTAACCTCCACGCAGGTTAAACACGTGTTATTCACGGATAACTGTATGTGTTAACCTTCTGACGGTTGATTCTCCACGTGTAGGAATCTTCGGGATACTTAGAATATCCTGTTGTACGGGCAACCGAAATAGATAGATCCCAAGTATCCTGATCGGCAGATGTTCTGACCGCGGGATATTGGCTGACCGCGCAATATCCCGAATGTGTAGTTCGCGTATAGCCTACGAACTTCTGACCGCACAAGGCTTACGGTCTGACCGCGTAAAGCTGCGACCTGATCGCGTAAAGCTTGCGACCTGATCGCGTAAAGCTTGCGACCTCATGGTGATGCCCCTCAGAATAGCTTGAGTTCGCATCACCAGATACATGTCTGGTTCGAACTTGTCTTGAACCAAAAGTTTATTAGAAATGACCCGGGTGTCAATCCTCGTCACACATCACTTTGGGCCCAAGGGAAGCTAGAGTTTGAGTTGGGTTTGCGCTGGATTCGGATTCGGATTGCTGCGACACTACTGAATTCAAATGGCTGTAACTTTCTCATACGGACTCTGTTTAGGACGTTCTTGAACTTCATGGAAAGCTTATCAAGTCTACTTTTTAACAGATCTAGCCTCATCTCCAAATTCTAGCTGAGCCGGCCGATATCGTCAAAATAGTCCGCGTTCCTTCCTAGAAACGGTGCTGCGCCACCTTAACTTGGGTCGATGGGCCTTGTATCAAGTAGAGCCCATTAGGGGCGCATCCCTAGAGTTGTGTACCCCTCAAATACTCCCCTTAGCCATCACAAACAAGCGGGTTTTGCTTAAATTGCATCTACACGACATTTTGTATATTCTTTTCGCCTCTGCACCGGACCGACTAGGTCGCTGCATTGGTTTGTGGAACCCCAACTCGTGTGCTTCATCTTTATTTGCAATTCCAGATTGCTTCTTCCTTGTTCTTGTGAATTTCTCGATTGTTGCAGGAACAATTACCTTCGTGGTAAGGTCGGCCGCGTACGAGTGTGGTCGGTAACGACGAGACGCACGGGTGTAGTGATTGCGAGGTGATGATTTGCCGATCGGAAGCCTCAAAACGCCAACGTCCACAAGTCGATTAATCGAACCTATTGGAAGATCAGGCCGCTGTCTCATCACCACCAACCTCGATGGCATTGACATTGATGCTGCCCATTGGCCGGCGGCCGGGATTTGACAGTGACATTCATTGGTTAAACACAGCCGGTGACGGAGAAGACGACGATGATGAAAATTGATCTAATGGCCTATTGGGGAGTTTCTATGGCATCAGTGGAGTGTACCAGTAGTGGCCGTCTCAACAGCAACTTTGCTGGAACTTCTCTCTGTGGTGCGGCCGGGGAAACATGACAGGTTTATAACTTCGCTGGTGCTAGAGAAGAAGAAGTGGCGGGGGTGTTAATGGGGACTTCAGCGAGGTTGAGGGGAGGCTCAACTGGGTGTGTGCGCCGTCAATTGGGAAGAGGCTTCAATTTTTCCCACTCCGACGCCTTGCCGTTGCCTAAGAAGAAACGCCAAAATTCTTCGTCGTGCGGCCACTGAACTTCATCGAATTTAGTGGGGAGGTAGCTAGGGCGGTAACAAGGATGATGGTACAACCAATTTGACTGGCGGTTAACTAAATCAACAAAGCGGAGTTTGGTTTACTTGCGGTTATAGCTCATGCTTCCAGAGCTTGCCACCGGTGGAAAATCTCGCTGTTGTAGTTTGCCGGCTCGACACAAAGGATTGCTAAGGGTCCCTGGCACCTAGTCTTGGGGTCCGATGCAACAATAACCGAGAACTTAGATGAAAAACACTCGCCGGCGCGGATGATGGGCAAAAACCTGACACGCCAGCGCGGACGACGGGCACCTTGTTCGCTGGCTCGAGGGAGAGGTTGACCAGCGCCGCGACCGCGCGTGGCAGCGTGGCAGGGGAGCAGAAGCACACGACGTCGTGAGCAGACGCTGCGTGCAAAGGACAACTATGGTTAAAGTTTTGTTCCAAAACTTTGTACGAAAGCAAAGTTTGCAAAACTGAGAAAAAACCATGGTTTTGAAAAACAATGATTTCAAAAACATGAAATATTTTATAACCAAACATATTCTTGGTTTTTAATACCATAGTTTTTTTCAAAATCACAGATTGAAGAAAAACTCAAAAAAAACTTTGTTTTACCTTAGTTTCATACTATTTAAAAAAATTATTTTAGCGAAATATCACCTAAACTTTGAACGATTAGTCATTTTATCGGTTGTCTAAACATAGAGGTGTAACTTGGGCCGGGTTGTTGCCGGGCCAGCCCAAAGCACGACATTTTGGCCCGACACGAACAATAACGGGTCTGCCCCAAAAACCGGCCCACGGGCGGGCACGGCACAGCACGCAAAATCGGGCCATGCCCGGGCCGGCACGGCCTGTTATACTGCGGGTTGACTGGCAGCACGATAGCCCGTTAGCCCATTAGCCATCCTCTCCTCTACGTGACACCCTCCTCTCCTCCACGCACCATGCCTCTGCCCTCCTCTCCTCCCCGCACCACGCCGTGCCCTCCTCTACGCACGCCAGCACGCTCCTCTCGCCGTCTCTTGCCCTTCTCATTTTATTAGGGTCGCGCCACCGCAGATCTAGGCCACGCCGCCGCTGCAGATTTGATTTCGTGCCACGCTGTCGGCATAGATCGGATCTGCTCCACCGAAGCCGCCTCCTTCGTCCTCTCCATCGTCGGCACTGGGCCTTCGGATGGCGACACTTCTCCTACCACATCGCCGTGCTATCCTCATGCACTCCTTCGTCAGTCCGTCCTCTTCGTCGCTGGCACCAACGACGACCTCGACTAACATTTCGAAATGGGTAGTGTCCGTGCCGGCTCGGCACGCAGTGCGGCCCGCGGGTTATCGTGCCATGTCGGCCCTCTCTGCCTAGCAAATGGGCCAAGCCAGCATGACCCGACAGCCCATAAGCTGGCATGGGCACGGCACGATACATGCCACCCGCCCGACTAGCCCGTACCGTGCCGGCTTGGCCGGCACCAATTGACACCTCTACTTTTGTTAGTGTGTTTCCAACTTTACCTCGCCTTCCTAATCCTCCCTTCTCTGCTACCTCCGCGGCCTCCTCTGCCGCCACTGCCGAGAAGCAGACGGAGAGGCATCGCCGGCAAAGCCAACTGGTGATGCCTGGCGGAGCAACGCCAATGACGATGAGAAATTCCCTCACTACGATGAGATGTTCGCCGGTGATCTCGGGATATCCCCCGGTATCTTTGGAAGCGGCGCCGGCGAAGCCAGCACCAACGGCAGCGCCAATGACGGCGCAAGCTCGTCCTTGCCGCCGCCTGGTCACAAAATTTCCCAGGAAATCGCATACTAGTGCACAAGATTCTCCCACTTAATTTCTTCATCAACAACAGGACAAGCAAAAGAGCCAATATTCCCAACGTCCACAAGAATAAAGAACACTAGTAAGCATGAAGTTTGAGATGGCATCAAGTCACCCATCACCTAATTGGTGGCTTCCTCAGAATCAAGAAAACAACTGCAAAACCAAAGAACAAGGAACAGGAGAAAGCTAGACACGAGGCAAATATTAAGTCATCGTGTCCGACTCCTATATCGAGTAGTGCTCGTGTTCTTCATCCTAGATCACCAACGAAACTAAGGGGGAGCGGACAGAGCTGAGGAACTTCTCGCCGACGCACCGAGGTCCGTGCCACCGTCGTGGATCAGGAGCAGGGGAGGGGAGGACTCGAACAGCTCCCCGCCGCCGCCGCCGCCGCCACCGAAGAGGGAGGAGTAGGGGGGACGGCGGGTGGCGGAGATGGAGGTGCTCCAGCGCGCAAGAGAGAGGGAGAACAAGATGGAAATTGGGGGAGACGAAGAAATAACGGTGGCAAAATTGTCCAAACTACCGTCAGTAATATTAAAATAGTAAAAATATAAGAATTTTTTTTGCCTAATAACAAAAAAAAAAAAAACAAATTCGAAACTAACACAGAACTTTAAAATTTTGCAAAAATACCCTCAGTCGCGAACCCGGCCGCGCGACTGATCTTCAGTCGCTAGCCCAGCTAGCGACTGAAGATGTGGCACGGCCCAACGCCTTGTTGGCCCAGGTGCCGTGCCACGCGGGTTTTCAGTCGCTAGCCCGCAATGTAGGTTTGAGTAGAGTGGGATTCGAACCCGGGTTAACAGGTTTGAGTGTGGAACTTTGAAACCAAGTAGGTTATGTAACATTTCTGAAATAATTTCTTATTGTAACCATTAGTACTGTATTGTTTAATTGAACACATATCACATTCGTTTTATATAAATTTTAGACAACGTACTCCGTAGAAGTACATACATTCCTTTCCTTTTGTATAAATTTTATGAATATGTATTAATTTTGCATTTATACTATACTTTTGATACCTAGTTTTGTAGGTTCATTTTTGAATATGTATTAATTTCGCATGTATACTTGCAAAATAAGGATGGTATAAATTCTATGAATATGTATTAATTTGGAATGTATACCTAGTTGCATTTATACCATGGTTTTTTTCTTGAGTTTTCTTTTTAATCTCTGCGTACAGACCAGTGACCCTACAGGGTAACACGGAAGGTAACCCGGGCCAATAGATTTGAGAGGAGTGTGTTGAAACCAACTAGGCAAGCGTTGCATTTCTGAAATAGTTTTGCATTGCACATATTAGTACTGTACTTATTAGTTGATTGATTAAATGCAAAGAAGACATATCGCATTACTATATATTCGGGTAATATGTGCTATATGATTGTAAAAGGATATATTTTTAATAAAAAATAGAACTTGAAAACAACCTTGTAGAATTATATTCTTCTTATATAAATTTTATGAATGTATAATTGTGAAAAGTAAAAAAGATGTGTTATATAATTATAAAATGTAAGGATTAGAATTGTATGTTGATTACTAATGCGGTACAAAGTTTAGGGTTTCGGTTTCGATTTCCACAGGTGGCAATGCGGAAGCATACAAAGTCTAGGGTTTTGATTTTCAGTACAAAGTCTTGATGCGGTAGATAAAATATAAAATTACAAACGTGTGTGACAGTTGCAAAAACAATTAGAACGAGGCCCACAGCAGCAAAAGGTGATCAAACTGCGGTGCGCCACCTGATCTGAGTAGAGAGTGTCGATCTCGCCTAAAAGATTATTTATAGTGGTCCTCTCTACCTCATTCCAATCTGGGTCGAGCCACGACATGTAATTGCATCTATCCCTCTCCTCTTGGCGGCCACAATGTAGGTAGTTTCTACCAGCAGTGTCGTAGGCCCAAGACATACTCTAACATCACCTCGACATCTGCACATAAAGTCATCTGTGGCGGAGGCATCGTCGGGCCAGTTGAACTGCTCAGTGGGACGCGTTGTTGGGTACGTGTCTCCATGGCAAGAGCAATAACACAGATGTCTGTAGCAACACATGTGTTGAACGTCGTGCTGTTGACCAACAACTCTTGCATGAAGTCGAGCTGCTCGCGAAGTCTCTTCTTTCTGCAGAGAAGATAGAGTATCGTGCGTGCAGCCTTTGCGCTCCACTCGGGGTCGAGCCAAAGCAGGAAAGTGCACTTGTGAGCATCTTCCCTCGGACACTCGAAAAATCTCCTCCCGTAGTCACCCTAAACAGAGGACGTGGTAGTCTTTGGTAATAAACCGCAATTGCAAGGACATGGACCTGAACTTTTTCCATCATCCCACGAACAGAAGGGAATAACCCAGAAAGTGACACATAAATTTGCGCTTCGTTTATGCGAGCCGATTATGTACTTACCTTGTTGCGTCTTCTTCTCCAGCCACAGCTACTGTCACCCGCCATGTTTAGATGGGTGTGTTAAAAGAGTGCGAGTTGTGTTTTGAGTTGAACGGTTTAATTTATAGAAGTGCTAGTCATGAAGAGTTATGTCGTTGGTTGGACGCATCTGTACGAAACCAGACGTCTCCGCTCAAAAGATGAAAGGTACAAAAGCTGAAAAGACTAATCGCAAGAAAGCTAAAAAGCTGAAAAGATGAAAAGCTAAAAGCTGAAAAATAGAAATGTAGAGTTGTACAAAAGTTGAACAGTAAAAAAGTGCGACAGATGCAAGCCCAAAAAGTTGGAAAGTTGAAAAAAATGTACGAACAAACTGAATAGTTCGACAAAACCCTACATCACACTACTGCCCCCTCCTCCCCCTCTATGGGGGGCCCTGATACTCCGATGGTGTGTAGCGAGAGGGGGGCTGACAATCCCTGACGTGCCGCCTCCTCGCTGGTGGTGTCTGCGCAGACGGCGGAGCCTGGGAAGGCTGTGTCGGCTGTGTAGGCAGTGCAGCATCGGCAAGAAAGGCAAGCTGCGTAGGATGCTATTGTGTCTGGTCGAGAGGCTGGTGTTACGCAGGAATATCGGGCTCTTCATCCGAAGAGCTATCGGCAGGCACGAAACGCGTGTGTGGTGGTGGAGGGAGCGACAATGATGGACGGTCCGCTGGTGGCACATGCGCATGTACCCGGCGCCGACGGTGATGGTGGGGGAATCACGGCAAGTGAGGTGGCAGGAGCACGTTGAAATCGATCAGAATTTGATCGACCTACCGCTCGACCTCTGCACAATATGTGTGCACATCGTCGCTGGGCATGGTGGGTCCGAGGCGGGACTTGAGCATCATGTCCCGTGCACCAGCAGAGACGCCGCCGAGGATGTCTAGCTGTGCACACGAATTAATGCAATTATAGAATGACAATCCATGTGAAAGTAAGGTTGCAAAGAGCTAAGGAACTCACAGAAGAGTGGATTCGCCCTGCAAGGCGTCGGTCGTAGCCCTCGTCGATGGTGGTAGGAGGGACGGGCTCATCAGGCGTGGCTGGTGGACCGCCTGCCAATCGGTAGATCGTGCGAGGTCGGTACCAGGACAGGTACGAAAAATGGATGTCGTGGCTGTATGGCCTGTGGTCGAGCCGTGCGTGTGTGGGCCCAGTCCATCCACTCCTGCACATAGGGCCGCTGCCGACGAACAAAATCGTCCCTCACTCGACACTTCCTCGATTTCCTGTGGATAAAGTAATTAGTTAGTGACATAAATCATATATAAAAATAACGTGTGAATGTAATGCACGTACTTGTGGATATGGTGCGGGATCTCTCGAGGAGGCGGCACGGGGACAAGCTGGCGTAGGCCGAGCTGGCGCATAACTCGCTCAGACGAGTACCCCTCAATCATGTGCGAGAAGACGAGAAGAACCTGGGTGCGCTACTAAACAGCATCCTACGTACAAAGAGAAGAAAGGCCAACCAGAGCGACAGATTGCAAGTTGGAGGTGGTCCACGGATCCCAGATGACGCGGTCGTCGAGGAGCAGAAGGAAACTCGTGGCGTACGAAAGATAATAGAGGTGCACCTGATCTGTGGTCCACCTCAAACTCAGCCTAGCCCACCTCCATCCCATCACGAGGCCGTCCCTCGCATCACCGGCCAATGTGAACTGATCCCACAGCACCAGCGGTCGGCCGACAGGGAAATGCTCGTATGACCACATCTGCAAGAGGATGACGCACCCAGCAAAAAGAGAGCTCACCTGGTCTCTGACGTGGCATCGCACAACCCCTTGTAGGTGTGGCGAAGCATGGCGGATCCGAAACTGAACCGCGGCATGTGCCCTAGGTCCGAGTCAGCAATACTCCTGGTGAGCTCAATGTACTGCTGCTCGCAGATGTCTCCGTGGGGGAAGAGCAACCACCCAAATAGGTATAGCAAGTACGTCTCAAGGTGGCGCCTGAAGACCTCCTCTGGAGCGGCCAAGGGGAGCGCACCATCGCGCACTGCACGCAGGTAACTCTGGGGAACTCCCGCATCCTGCGCAAACCCCCTCGCTGGCCTTACTCCCTCGAAGCGCTGTAGGAAATCTAGGCGCCATGCAACTCTATCGGTGGCCGCGGGGATATATATCTCCCCGCAGATAGGTAGTCCAAGCAGCATGCTGACGTCCTGCAGTGTGATGGTGAGCTTGCCGAAGCTGAAGTGGAACATGTGCGTCTCGGGCCTCCATCGGTCCACAAGTGCGGTAACCAGGGCTCAGTCGAAGGGGAATCGCCTCGCCCGATGTACCATGCGGGCGAACGGAAACAGTCCAGCCTCGAGCAAATAAGGCGCGAACCGCTCATCTAGAGGCCACATCTCACGCGGTGTCCTCATGCGTAGAGTTGGGAGAACGGTGCCCTGTAGAAGGCGTCGAGCACAGTGACGCTCCTGATGGTGCTGTGTAATCAGCTCGGGAAGCTGATGGTCGTTTGCCATACCTGCAGTTGTCACATATTGGTTGACAAGTTGAAACATTACAATTAATTAACAAACATTCAGTATTACTTACGAAAATTCACGACAAGGCATTACAACATTATAGTTTTATTTAGGAAAATTCAGTACAACTCATACACGGAAATCGTATTGCTTCAGTTTCACGGCGATGGATCCACTCCTGATTGCATGTACTCGATCGCACTCAGCGTTCCTCTATTTCGATTGTGAATCAAGCACACGCGCTCCCGGTCTTTGACAACCTCATTCAACAATTTTCCCAAGAACCACAGCCAACTGCTGTAGTTCTCCCCCTCGACCACGGCATATGCTATGGGGAGAAGTTGGTCGTTGGCATCAACAGCCACGACAGTCAGTAGAGTTCCCTGGTATTTTCCAGTCAAAAATGTTCCGTCAGTGCAAAGCATGGGTCTTATGTACTTGAACGATGCAACGCACTGTTGGAATGCCCAGAAAAATCTCCGCAGTACCATGTACCCAGGAATCACAACACCCTCCAAGCCGATTGCCGGCGTATCAACAATTTTGGTGACTGTGCCTGGATTTGCTTCGCATATGCGCCGCAAGAGTCTCGGTACGAAGTTGTATGCCTCAACATATGTCCCAAAAAGCTCCTCCAGCGTCCTCTTTTTAGCCCTCCATGTCTTCACGTACTTGATCTTATAACCATACTTCTCCGCAACATGTGCAATTATCACTTTCGGTGTCATTGCCGTATTTTCCTTTACTACTAACAATATCAAGCTGGCAACAAAACTAGAAGTGATATTTCTATGCTGCAGCACCATGCCCTCAGCCAGATATCTGTGGTCTTCGACTCTGGTCACCTGAAAGAAAGGGCCATCTTGTGGCCGTGTGACACGTACGTACCATGGACAGTTCTCGACTAAGCACTTCACAGTCCACAGGCTCGGATTTGATTTGCCCACCCGGAATGGCCTATTTAGTGAAACAGCCCACACAGTTATGGCTTTTTTTGCATCTTTCTTACTCTGAAACAATTGTCCAAGCTGGACGGTTGATTCATTATAGGACCATTGCGAATTCAGCTCATCAAGAACCACAGCGGAAATCAAAGATGATGGATCAGTCCATTCATTTATAGGATTCTGCTGTTCCGTGGGTTTATCAGGAGATTCATACATATTTGACGGATCAGTATACTCCTCCTCATTAAAATTCTTCTCCAATTCTGACAGTTCTTCAGCTGCATCTACTTGATGGCCGCCAAACGGAGTTGTATCTCTTATTGTTTGCAAAGGTACACTGCCAGTTGCACTGGCATTAGTACTGCCACCAGCACCGGCACCGACATCGGTATTGGCACCGCCACCGCCACCGTGACCTCTGGTACTGATATTAGTGCTGCTCTTTGCTCTTCCTACGGAATGACTGCCCTTCGAACTATGTACGGGTAAGATTTCAACGTACAGTATGATGACCCCGCCACCATAGGCTGGATTTGTCACAAATCATCCAAACGGACCCCATGATTTGTCACCTTTCAGTCTCTTGAGCATCCATTGGTTTCCCTCTGGAAGCATGCCTTCGACCCTGAGATTATCCTTCGCAGGATTTAGTTGTAACAGGTTGACTAACCACATCTCCAAATCATTGAAAGACATTGATTGTGGTTGTCTCATTTGACCGTAAACATGCATACAACCACTAAGATCATCACCGTTTGCTCCATTACGGATTATACTAGCTCCGTAATAAACGCAAACCGTACTGGGTTGCTCCATAGCCTAATTAATTTGTCATTCTGTGTTAGGTTAAAATAGGATAGTGCGACGATGCGCAATAATTGTAGTGGAATTATACTGCGATATTGAGACTATGAGATGTGTCAAAACTAATTTATATCTTGTATTGTAGTAGAGTGTATAATTAGAGGACCAACATTGCTCAAAGTACTACAAAAAACATGGTTTTTGAAATAACAGAAATTTTCCAACACTGCATTTTAGTTGCTATTGGGCTACACGATTTTTGCCTAGGAAAAAAGTGAAGTGAACAATTAAATTTATAAATCCTACAACCCTAAAAAAAAATAGCCGCTCTCCCTCTAAACCCGTGCGGAAAAGGCCAAGACGGCGAGGGCGACGACGGTGATGACTATGGCAACGAGGCCGCGAGGGCCCTAACATAATCTAAAACAAACCTTTACATCTACATACTAGCAAACATTTCAATCTACGTACTAACAAACATTTCAATCTACATACTAATAAATATTTTAATGCCCAACCCTATCCCTAACTCTAACCTTAACCCTAACTAAAAGCCAACCCTAACCTCAACCCTAACCCTAACTCTAACCCTAACTGAAAGCCAACCCTAACCCTAACTATAACCAAATTAAATTTCTAAACCCTATAACCTTAAAATAATAGCCGCTCTCACTCTAAACCCGTGCGGGCAAGGCCAAAACGGCGAGGGCGACGGCGGTGACGACGAGGGCAGCGAGGCCGCGAGGGCCCTAACATAATATAAAACAAATTTTTAAATCTACATACTATCAATCATTTTAATATACGCATTAACAAACATTTAATCTATGAACTAAATAATAAAAATATACCTCAGTAAAATTTCAATCTACGTACATACTAACAATTACTATCAAATACTATCTACGAGTTAAAGAATATTTTAATTTGCATACATACTAATAAAATTGTAATCTAAATACTATCCACAAGTTCACGAAAATGTACCTCAGGAAAACAAATTTGAAGAATCTTCGAAAACTGAAACTTGATCAAACTGCCAGCAGTTTTTCCTCCTCTTTCCCCTTTCTTCTCTCTTTCCAAACAGTATGAATAATTTCTGGATTTTCTGAAAAAATGAAAACGGCCATACTGTGAAAGGGATGCCTGTGGTTTAAATAGCCATTTCAGTTGCCAGCACAGCTGGTGACTGAAACGTTGCGGGTTTCAGTCGCTAGCCTAACTAGCGACTGAAAGCCCGCGTGGCACGGCACCTGGGTCAGCGGGGCATTGGGCCGTGCCACATCTTCAGTTGCTAGTTGTCGCGCTGCCGGGTTCGCGACTGAGTGTTATTTTTGCAAAATTTTAAAGTTCTGGTTAATTTTCAAATTTGTGTTTTTGTGGGTTATTAGGCAAAAAATTCAAAATATATAACGTACAAACTTTCAGTGATTTTTCCTATTAGATATTATTATGTCTTCTTACTCCAAAGACTATTTTTACTCAAAGCTTATATACTGACACACCAACCCTTTAACAACTAATGCCAGAGAACTCCAATATAAATCCACACATATTACAAAACCTAAAATCATAATCTACAAGAATTGGATGTGAAATCTTATCTTTACCATAACATTTGTGTGCTCTTTCAGTTGGATTCCGACTTGTTGATCTTATGTTAAAAATTTCGAACACTACTCCGTTCATTTTTTTTCATCAAAATATTCAAGTTTATGACGATGTCAACTGAGATCGCCTGGAGTCAATTTTATTATCTATTTTTGTGTGTCTTGATTTGGTGAAAGTTGAATTCTATAGCTGGAATATCCAACCTAGTTGGCAGGAGAATCCTTTTGGCACTTACATCACCTGGAAATGTAGGTTATATTAATTAATTTTAGCTACAATCATGCAATCTGTAGGAGATATAGTATCTTCCTATTTTAATTGGCCGTATATATTTGACTTCCCAAGTAAACTTTCTGAAATCCTTTGCAATTGCACGCCTAGCATCAATATAATTTAATAATTTACTCAAATAATCTATGGAGATATACCCTCATTTGATATCCTAATACAGATAACATTAATTTGAATATGATTTTTCATATAAATATATACAATAATAGATATAGAGTTAATTTTAATATACTTTACAAATGATGATTTTATATATTATAAACATAATGTGTGGAATATATCTCTTCTTTTACCGAGTAATGCGAGAATTTTTCTCTTATGTCATTAGTTTCAAACTTTTTAATTTTTGTGTGGGTTTAGAATTAACATGTCACCTCTAATTTTATCAAAATTTATTATATAATAGATATTAATATCAAACATCAAGCGGAGATCTTTCTTTTTGTAAAAACATATAAATAAATCTTATCAAAATTTATTATATAATAGATATTAACATCAAGCAGCAAGCGGAGATCTTTCCTTTTGTAAAAAGATATAAATAAATTCGCCGGTGAGAGGTTGATTAAGTTTAAATTGATTTCTAAAGCTGTTCAAAGAATCTTCATATGTGATACTATATTCAAAGTCATATATTTCTGTTATGTAAAAATAATATTTTTGTTTATTTTATATTTATTATGAGTCACATTTCTGTGAGGGAAGGATAATATCTTTGTATTTTATATTTAGATATATTAGTAAATTTTACCATAAGCCTCTAAACTTGTATGATGTTTCACTTGGATATAAGAATTTAAGGGCTTCATATTTGGGTCGCATAAGTGATTCACTTGACACATTTTTTTACTAGATGTGCTGATGTGGCAGGATCTGGTGGGACCAAAGATGAGATTGCATGGTTGATGTGGAAATGTCCAAAGTGTCCCTATTTTATTGAAAATTTTGCAGTTTGATCCATTTTTTTGAGAAATTACAATATTGCCCTCCAATTTTTAAGTTCATTTTTGTTGTGTTTTTTTGCATTGAAAGACCGACCTATCAGCTTTTGGTAGTGGAGAGGGTGGCAAAAATGAACTGTAAAAACTGAAGGGTTGAATTGTAATTTCTCAAAAACTATGGACCAAACTACAAAATTTTCAATAAAATAGGGAGCACTTGGGGCCCTTTCATGTCAGTCATGCCACCTCATCGTTGGCAGTGTTTCAAATGACAGCCACTATGACTGGCATGTCGGCCGACATGCTGGTATCAATTCGAATCTGTTATGCTATGTGTGTTTTGTCTAAATATTTGGTTTTGGAACAAGGTGGCTGACATGTCGGGTATGGTGGGCAATATAGTGGCCGATATGTCAGTATGCCGGGTAATATAGCGTGTGTGGTGGTCGATATGTTCCAATTCATATATATGATATATATTTTTTTGCATTGTTTACTATTGATCATGAAGTTATATATGTTGGAGTAGAAATATATAAATTGTGTTTACTATATTAACAATAATTTTCATATTTTATATGCATTTTTGTCAAGAAACATGTGTATATCTCATGAGAACATATTACTGGGTATGTCACCTACCATCCACTGATGAGGACATCACTTCTTTGGATACAACCTCAATTGATGAGGACATCACTGCTATGGATGCATGCACCACTTCACCACCATCACCTCCTACGCAAGGACTTGGGCCAATTATACGAGCACGTGTGCGACAGTTGAATTATCAGGCGAGTTGGTTCCTCGGGTTGCATCATTACACTTTGGAGGATAGATTGCTACTTAATGATGTTCTTGTACTTAGGAACCATGGTATGGATCTTTAAGGAAGTAATTCTTCACCAAGTCAAGCCAAGTTCCAAGCTATGTAAGTGTTGGAGTCCAGTTCTGCCACCAGGAGCAGTCCGCCTTCAAATGAGCATAGAAGTTGCATACGGAGTCCGTTTGGGATGTGTGTGCACTTGATGGAAAGTTTTCTTCGTCCTCTTTCCAAGGGATCCAGCCCCATCTCCAAATTCCTTCTAAGTCGGCTGCAATCATCAAAAAAAGTCAGCGGACAGAACCTGTCTTGGACTCTTAGGTGTTGCGTCGCCTCCACATTGGGCCAAAGGCCCATGTATCATGTCCAGGGTTTTGTGCCACCCCTGGTTGCTGCCCCTTTCCATATATTTGCCCAAACTTCTTGTTGCTTCCTTAGGTTTTGTTTAGTTTAGTTTAGTTTTCCTGTGTGTGAAATTACCTCGATTTCGCTTGTGTCGGTTGACCAATTGAATCGAGTTACAGAACCTCAAATTTCGAGTGCAATTTCAGATTGCTTTGCCTTGTTCTTGCTTGTTCTTCGGTTACTCGCAGGAATTGATCTTTGTGATCAGGTCAACCGTGTTCTTGGCACGGTTGATAACAACTTGGTGTGGTGATTTAGCGATTGCTTGGCATCCCGTCGTGATCGGTTGGTAGCCGCATCGTCAAAGTCATCAACCATCAAGTCGAAGTTATCGTTCTCATCGGAAGATCGGGCCAATCCTACATCATCCACCATAAGACCACCTAACCGCTATGTGTCCGCCATATGCTTTCTAAACATTGATCGTTGGTCCCACCAGATCCCTACTACGTCAGCATGTCCAAAGATACAATGTTCCAAGTGAATCACTTGTACAAGTCCATGAATCCAAATGTGAAGCATTTAAGTTCTTAGACTCAAGAGAAATTTTGGTACAAATTGGGAGACTTACAATGCAATTTACTCTAGATATATCCTAGTTTGGTAGACTTGAAGTATAATTTGAATATCATTAAGATTTAAGATTTATTTTTATTTTTCTAGATTTTGTTCTCATTTTGTTTTCATTTCGTGTTTGAGTATAATTCTTTTTTTGGGAAAATTGGCTATTGGACACCTTAAGTATGGTCCATTTGGGAAATATCATCCAAAAACACTCCATGGCTATAGAACACTTCAAAACAAACGATATTAGTCACAAGACACTGCCATCAAATCATAACTGTTAGTTTGATAATAGACATTAATGCTCTTGGTCATTTGGCCTTCCTTGCCATCTCCGCAAGACTCTACCGACGCTCTCCATCCTTCAACCACGTGTAACACCCCAGATTTTGCTATTATTTTAATATGTAAGTCAATGCATCTCTTATTGAATCTCTCGGATATCTCGACCACACCTCGGATCAATCCTTAAAAAATCCTCCAAAATTTCTGATTAAAATTTTCTAGATTTCTTTAGACTAAATTCCAACTCAAAATCACAAACTCTTTCCCAGCCGAATATTCCACCTATTAGATTGCTCCTATTCAAATTGTCTTAAACCAGTAATTCTGTTGGAATTAATTAAGACTTGGTCGGTGGTCGATCTATACGATCAAGATTGGCTCTCTGGTCGAAAGTAAGTCACTGGTCGAACCGGGTCACTGGTCAAAAGCAAGTTAGTGGTCGAACCTAGTATTGGTCGAATCAGAAAGAAAACACATGGATCTCTTTGTCCCAGTTCTAGTGCTCGTGTGAAATCTTTGTCTCTTTCTAGTTTTGAGTGTTTGATCCAGTTATTCCAGTGTTCAGTCAAAAAGTCAGTGCACCAATCCACAAACCAGCCATGTTTTAGTGTTTTGATCCAAATGAAGCCCAATCAGGAAGCCTCCAACAGCAAATACCATTTCTAACCAATGCATGTTGGCTGTGAGAGAGATAAGTGACAAGCAAAAAGAAAGAGTGTTGAATTCCCTCCTGTCACACCACCATGCGAGCTCCCCCACCAGCGACGAGCTGAACCCCCTCAAGAGCAAGCAAGATCTCTGCATCTGACATTGCTTGATCCTTTTTTGTCTTATTCCCTTGTCCGATATTTATTGGAAGTCTATAAAAGTCCCTCACTGATCCGAGTGGATCTTTAGGTCAAATACGGCAGGTCGAATACGTAAAGGATTCGATCTTGGATTTGGTCTCTCGGTCTGGTTGGAATTGTAATCCTATCAATATATATATATATATATAGCTGAGTCTAATACATCTAGGTTAGTTAGTTGTCAAGTATGATAAGATCTCAATCGATCGGACTATAAATACCTTGTAATATGATAGATAGATCATCGAAGCATCGGATCCTATATCGAACATATAGTTCATCGATGTAGGCAAGTGCGCCCTAACGTTTGATGTGTACAAGTTTTTCTTTTCAATAAAGAGTTGTGCAATTACTTTGGTCTGTGTTTTTGATCAACTTGGGTTTCGGTAATTCCGAGTAAGATCCCATTTCCGCATATTATCATCTGGTCAAATATAGACGAAGCCCGTCTATATCTCCATCAGATCAAATTAGAATCAGAACAAGTCTAGTCCAAAACTTGGCCTAGGTCTTAATCTGATCAAGTTGGTATCAGAGCAACTATCCTGTCTTGTGGATGGTGAAGACTCGCCAGGGTTACAAAACCTCCAGTGAAATTCCGCAAGAACCTTTTACAAATGAAGGTGAACATTCGACGGTACATACAGTTGCATTTCCGAAGATGTCTGAAGAAACCTCCATTCATGCTAACCTAGCTGAACAAGTGGCTAAACTCTCCACCGACATGGATACCGTGCTTGCTTGGATTAAGCAGCAGGACATGGCTGTACCTTCTGAAGTTGATGCTTCAAAAGGCAAGGTTAAGGGTGTGAAGATTGGTGAAGACTTGCACAGGTCAGACGAAGATGAAGACGAAGGCGACCATAAGGCCGACGACCTCGCCAACACCTCCTTAGCTGTCAGATCTTTCAAGGTCGAAGCTAAGGTTGATATACTCATATATGATGGGTTGATCCATGCTGAGAAGCTGGATTCTTGGATCGACCAGTTTAAGACCTACTTTGACCTATAAGGCTTTAGTAGCGCTCAAAAGGTGAAGTTTGCACCTTTGAAGATGAAGGACCACGCTAAGTCATGGTGGAAGGCTCTTGTCGCCAGTGGGGAATCAGACAACCTCACATAGGGACAGTTCAAGTGACTCTTGCGACAAGAGTTCTACCCGATGGGTTATCTCGAGAAGAGATGTGATCGTTGGCATAGATTGTACCAATGGTGTGAACAATCTGTCCTTGATTATACGACGGAGTTTTGGAGACAGGCAATGATCATTGGCATCTCACTCTCTGATCCTCAGGTGTTCTAAAAATACACGTCTGGGCTTCAGAAATCAATTAGTGCTGAGTTAAGCCTGTTTGGCGTCCAGGACATCACGACCGTGAGCATGACTGCTATGGCGATTGAGAAGAAGAACAAATCCCGCAACGACAAGAACACAAAGGAGAATTTGACCTCGTCCAAAAAAAAGTTGAGTCCGAAGAAAAGTACTCTGAAATCTGGTACGAGCATCTCGTGTGAACATTGTCATGTTGTTGGGCACACAAAAGATAAATGCTATAAGCTCCATCCTGAGCTTCCACCAAAGAGAAATGGACCAGGGAAAAAAACAACTACAGCTGTTACGGCTACACCCGAAGAAGGAGTTTTCCAAGTGAATTCAGTCGATGAGGCGGATACGACCTTGTCTCTGATGGTAATGTCGAAGGAGAAATGTTTGGATTCACTTGATGACCATCAATCAACGGAGGACTTGTTCACCATCAATATGAAGGTGAAGCATGAAGTAGTCGCAACAATATTCGATCCCGGAAGTCAGAAGAATTTGATTTTTGCTGGACTGGTTCGACGACTTGGTTTGAAGATAACCACACATCCACGACCATATCCGCTGGGTTGGTTTACATCTGACGTGAATCAATAGATTACGAGTCAGTGTGTGTTGAAGTTTGCGATCTCTGCGTGTTATATCGATGAGGTTCAATGTGACGTTATTCCTATCGATATTTGTCAGGTGATGTTTGGGTGTCCGTTCCTGTACGATCGGGGCGCTCATTTCCATCAAAAAGTGCAAGAGTTAGGGGTGGAAACGGGTTGGGTTCAGGTCAGATAGTACATAAATCCATATCTGCATCCGCATCTTTCTTCCGGATACGGATGCGGATGCGGATACGGATATGAAAGAATCGGATACGGATACGGAGCGAATATTTTGCGGATACAGACACGGATATTAAACAGATTCAGAGCGAATACGGACATGGATGTTAAACGGATTCGGAGTAGATACGGACATAGATATTTGAAAAATTAATATGATTATGATATGAAAACAAACAAGAATAACATAATAAAATGTTTATACTACACCAAATAAAATAGTCATAACAAGAATAATATAATGAAAGGTTCATACCTAACAAGGATAATATAATAAAAGAGTTCATACTACATCAAATAAAAAGTTTCGTACTCATACATTGTTCATACACACCACCATAAGTCATAACTCAAGTTACATGATAAATTGATAATGCATAACAAGCATTTCAAATAGAACAAAGTATCTAAATAACTCATAAAGTCATAAGTCATAAGAAATACAATAGCCATAGCATAATCCACCAATCATCAACTCCGCAACCCATTAGTCGACTTGAATGATGTGATCACCTATAGGTTGAACAACATTAAGCAATGAGTTCTCATAGCATGTTTTACTAAGAGCATAATCATTCAACAATCTAAAAAAAGCACTAACATGATCATTTTCTTACAAAGTACTCGCATCACCATCTTCAAAATTATCTCCAACAATGTCATGTAGAATAGATTGCAGTTGACCTACAACAAATACAAAAAAATAACAAATGTACACAAGTCATATAGCATAAAACTATAAAATTATAGACACGAAACATATAGATAATGGGTTAATCACCGTTTGAATTGGCTCTAATCCAATCTTGAGTGCAAATTAACCTTTCAACAATCTTTGGAGCAAGTCTACTTCGGTATTGGTCAATAACACGTCCACCTGTACTAAAGGCTGACTCAGAAGCCACTGATGTAACAGGAATAGCTAACACATCACGAGCAACCTTTGATAAAATAGGATATTTAGAACCTTCTGTCCTCCACCATGAAAGAATATCAAAAGGAGTGTCACTATCCCATGGAAGAGTGATATCCTCAAGATACAAATCCAAATCAGTTCTCTTAGGCTGCTGTTGAGATTTCTGAAGAAGAAACTCATTAAATTTTCTTTTCCTCTTATTGTAGCTACTTGTGCCTTGCTGAGAAACTCCAAAGCTACTAGCATGCATGACTTGCTCATTTGGTCTGACATATTGACTGTAAAGTGAATTGATAACTTGATGTATCTCTTGGATCTTTTTCTCTCCATCAGTTTGATAAATCTGTGGGTAGTAATATTCAACCATGTGCATCTTATATCTTGGATCAAGTAAAGATCCCACAGCCAAAATCATGTTTGACTTACGCCAATATTTGTCAAACTTTTCTTCCATTGCCATTGCCATATTCACATGAAGGATATCAAAATTGTCCTTCCATTCTTGCAATATTAATTTAACTTCACAAAACTCCTGAAAGAACAATTTTGATGTAGGATATTGTGTTCCAGAAAGAAGCACAGTAATGGTATGAAATGACTTTAAACAAGAAAACAAGTCCATAGCAACATTCCACTCATCATTGGTTGGACAACAACTATACTTTAGTGGATCCGAATAGTTCAACCTAAAAAATGCATCTTTGTAGTACAAAGCATCCCGAAGTATGAAATAGGTAGAATTCCATCTTGTAGTAACATTAGTAGATAACCCTTTAGAAATATCAAGATCGCAATATTTTGCTCTCTTTTGAAACTCTTCCCATTGCAAGGTTGAACCCTTCACCAATAATACAGTTTGCCGAATATTTTCAATAGCATTTCTAATCACTGCCATCCCATCTCTGACAACTAAATTTATAATATGTGTGGTACATCTAATGTGAAAAAAATACCATCACTAATAAGCAACTTTTGTTGATTGAGACGCTTGGTTACATCTTTGATGCAAACATCATTGGCTCTATCATTATCACAAGTTAATGAGAACATCTTCCGATCTATATTTCAATCAATTAGGTTCTTCATGAAACCCTGATATAAACTCATACCAATGTGTCTACCCTCTAAATGCATGAAATTAATGATCCTCTTTTGAAGAGACCAATTCTCATCAACAAAGTGAGCAATGATACACAAATAACTCTTGTTTTGTGTTGTACAAGTCCGAAGATCCATTGTTGCAGAAATGCGGCAAGAGAGAGATCTAAACATATCATAGACAACTTTTTTCTGCTCATCATATAGCTCAATGATATTGTTTTTAATGTACTTTTCTGATTTCATATTGAATGTTGGGTGCAAAGACTTGACAAAATCAACAGTGTACTTGTGCTCAACAAAGGTAAATGGATATTCATGCTTCACAATAGAGGTAGCAAGTTTTTTCAAACTTATTGCTTCATCATACTTATACGCCTCCACAGAAGATGTTTGACCATCATGTGATGAAAATGCAATCAATTTCTGACCTCTAGGTAAGTTAGAGTTATGAATTTTTGCATGATTCATCAAGTGAGATGTGCCATTCTTACTTCTACCATCTAACTTTTTTTTTGTAAGTCTTACAAATAGCTTCTACAAGTGTGACACTCTTTCCATTCACAACTTCCTTAGACTCCTTTCTATCAAAGTAATTCCAAACATTAGACGTCAGCTTTTTACCCTTTTCTTTAGAAGCTTCTTCAGCATTCGTGGTATTCCCGTCATTAGTTGCTTCACTACTTCGGGCCACATTTGTTTGTTCAACACTCTCGGTGTCAACTGAGATTGGTTCAACTCTCCCTTGAGACCTTCTCCAGCTCCCCCTTGAGTCCCTTCTTCAATGCTTGTAGGTTCCATTTGTTCTTGTTTCCCCTGCAAATTCAATTATAATCAGTTAACACAAATGTTACTACATTACTACAAGCATATGAATGTTAGTGCAAATTCAATCTGGTATTACTTGACGCCATTGTCATTGTTCTCCCTGTTATGAACATAAAGAAATACTACTATTAATTCACAAATCACAAATCACAAACCACAAATCTGTCATCCACAAATCACAAATCAGTACACACTATTGATTCACAAATCACAAATCAGCACTACTAAACATCACAAATCAATACACACTAGTCAGCATGAGCTCTGATCTTCAAAAGGAAACAAGTTGCTCTGCTCAATAATTGTTTTACTGACAAAAACACCAAAAAGTTAGATGATTTACATATGTAGGCATGTAGCACAATTGGCATGTAGTAGTAGTAGTCTACAGAGCCATAAGTTTCTCACTAATATTACATATGTAGGCATGTAGCACAATTGGCATCCAACAATCTACAGAGCTATAAGTTTCTCACTAATATTACATGTTTAAGCTTATTCCAGGGAAGATTTAAGTTATGCACACACTGACACACAGTAGACACATTCCATCATTCTCACTAGCATAATGCCCAACAAATTTCTTATCCTTTTACTCCAGTTTCGTTTTCATCGCATAAATTATTGCACTCAGAAGATTCACAATGCAAAAATGCAAATACACTTCAACCAAGTGCCATGTGCCATCCATCCTGTTAACTTGGAAGTTAATGAGTTGTGCAGTTGTGCTTGTTCAATGCACACCTAATGGGGAAAAAGTGAAGGAACATGATCCATACAGAAATCAGTTTAGTATCAAGTGCCGGCCTCGAGGCAGAGGCGGCGGAGGAGGAGACGACTGGAGGCGGAGGACTCTCGTCGATTGGAGGAGGAGGTAGAGGAGGGGGCAGAGCAGCGTGCCGGGGTGGCGGAGGGCGGAGCTAGATCTAGGGTGCTGGGTGCGGGTGCGGTGGATTTGGATTTAGGTAGAGCAGCAACATGCCAACATTATACACTGATATATATCAGTGTATAATGTTGGCATGCTGCTGCTTGCCTAAATCCAAATCCGGGTACAACTCGTATCCGCGTCCATATCTGGGATATTATAGTCAAACCCGAACCTGAACCCGAACTTGGAAGTTTCAAAAAAACTATATCCGCATCCGCATCCGCAACAGAACTTGGGTCGGATCCAAATTTTCATATCCGTATCCGGCTCCGTCCGGACACAGATCCGGGTTAAACTCGACCTGACTCGGCTCCGTTTCCACCCCTAGCAAGAGTACGATCTCACCAAAGACGGAGTAAAGTTCGTTATCAGTAGAGACGTTCACGTCAATACTTCGAACTTGATTACCGCAAATCAGGCCAAACGAATCATCAACGCATGTCACAAATATGTGCTTGTTATGATTCGACCAGTTGGTCAAAGTGATAGTACTCAAGTAGCTCTATCGTTGGAATGCCGAGAAAAATTTGGTCGTTTGTCGGGACTGTTGGAGAAATACAGCGATCTGTTTGAAAGTACCCAGGATCGTCCACCGAAATGTCTAGTCGAGTACGATATTCAGCTCATGTCCAATGCGACACTTCCCAATCTGAGTATGTATCGTAACTTAGTATTGGAGAATGAAGAGATCAAAAGACAATGAGTTGTTGAATGATGGTGTAATTCAACCGAGTAATTCTCCTTGTGGATCTCCTGTGGTGTTAGTACCAAAGAAAGATAGGATTTGGCGTATGTGCATCGACTACCGAGCACTGAACAAGATCACCATCAAGAACCGGTACCCTCTTCCGCATATCGATGACCTGTTAGATCAATTGAAGCATGCTGCTGTCTTCTCGAAATTGGATCTAAAATCATGATATCATCAAGTCAGCATCTGAGATGATCCGTTTGAGACCTAGCCTTGATTTTCGCACTAGGCTCGCCCAGACTCTAATGTGTGGAATAACGGGATCTTACTTGGAATTACTGAAACCCAAAGGTTGATCGAAAACACAGTTCAAAGTAATTGCACAACTCTTTATTTCAAAGAGGGCTTTATACGTCGAACGTTAGGCACACTTGCCTACGTCGAAGGAACTATATGCTGGATATATGATCCAAGGCTGTAATAATATTTGATGATCTAAACTAGATATATTACAAGGTATTTATAGTCCAATCGTATGAGTACGTATCAGACTCAATAACCTAAATGTGTTAGACTCATATAACTAACTAATCCTAAACGGATAAGCTTAGTTATATATATTCAAATCGGATTACAATTCCGAACAGGGAACGGATTCCTTTTCATGGTCGCGAACCAATCCATGGTCGTGGACCCATCCGTGGTCACGAAACTTTTCCGAACACGGTTAAGGTCGCGAAGCCGTATGCAATCAGGACTTGAAGATGCTCCCGGATCATGACTCCCTTGTTGAGAAGGAGCCAACCCCTGTTGCGACCTCTCGATCAAACTGGAGATGCGGAAACTGATCTTGTCCATCTTCTCTGGTGTACCACTTTGCCACACGTGCTCATTGATCTTTCCGACTGATTCAAAAAGTCTCCTTTATGCCACTGCAGGTGGTAGTCACCTTCTTCTCCAGAATCACATCTTCATGTAGAGGTTTGTCTCGTTGATAGACCAAGTCTTCAACATATGGTACTATAGTATCTGGCTCATCATCCAGCATTGAAGGCTCAAAGAGTTTGAGGTGCTCAACATTGACAACTGAGTAAATATCCATGTATGGAGTTAACTCGAGCTGACAAGCATTATTACCCACTTTCCACAAAATCTGAAAAGGACCATAATGAATGGGTTTGAGTTTCTTACCTTCACCTTTAAGTCTCTCCTTACTCAGATGTAACATATCATATCACCTTCTTGAAATTGCGCATCAACTCGGTGCCGATCATGTCGCGCCTTGTAATTGAGTTGAGCTTTCAGCAAGTTCTGTTCAACTTCTCGATGGAGTCGTTGAACACCTTCCAGGAACTTTTGTGCTCGATCCTGATCAGATGCTTCCTTGCTGTTCTGTGCTGAGGTAGGGATCACAAACTCCATGTTGAATGGACTCTGTGGTAGAAATCCTAAACAGACCTCAAACGGTGACTTTCCAGTTGAACCATGCACTGCTCGATTAAAAGCAAACTGCAGGTACGGTATGCTTTCATCCCAGGTCTTCGGGTGCTTCGAGTTATATCCTCTCAAAAGATGAATGACTATGCGATTTACCACCTTGGTTTGACCATCAGTTTGTGGATGAAAAGTAGTACTCCTTTTTAGCTTGGTGTCCATCATGGTCCAGGGTGATCGCCAAAAGTAACTAAGGAATCGGGCATCGCGATCAGACACAATTTAAGTCGGCAGTCCGAAGTGTGTCCAAACGTTTTGAAAGAATACCCGAGCTACTTCTTTTCCCGTGATAGTCTTTCGACAAGGTATAAGAATAATCATTTTGGAGAACCGATCAACGACCACGATAGATAGTCGTTGCCACGTCGGGTCTTAGGCAATCCTCCCAAGAAATCCATGGATATGCTCTCCCATGGTCACGCTGGAACTGGCAAAGGAGTGTACAAACCTAATTTCCGGTTTGCCGGTTTCGAGATGCTGCAAAGACCACAAACTCGAACAAAACTAGCCACATCTTGCTGCATACGCGGCCAGAACACATGTCGGTGAAAATTTTGCAACGTCTTTGTAACCCCAAAGTGACCAGCTACCTTCGATGTGTGCGCTTCTCGCATCCATTGAATTTGAGGTGCTCCACGAGGTATGCAAAGTAAATTGCCCTTGTACAAGAGTCCTTCTCGCCAAACGAACTTTGTAGGTTTCCCTGTTTCGAGCTCAATCAGTGCTGTTTGAAAATCAGGGTCTTCATTGTACATAGTGGCATAGTCATCATGACATGAGGGCTCGATCTGCATGAACATTGATAAACAGAGGGTCGTAACTGGTGGTCGCGACAACATGTCCGCCAATTTGTTGTGTACTCCTTTCTTGTACTTAATCACCAGATTAAACTGCTGCAGATACGACATCCACTTCATGTGCCGAGCTTGCTGTAGCTTGGACTGAGTTTGCAAATATTGCAAAGGTTGATGGTTGGTGTGGACAACAGTCTCTTTACCCAAGAGATAACACTGCCAATGTTTCACAGCCTGATGTAGTGCACACAACTCTTTGTCATAAGTTGGGTAGTTCTTCTGAGCTCTCTGGAATAACTCGGAGTGATATGCCACTGGTCGACCTTCTTGCATAAGCACTGCGCCCATCGCATAACCTGAGGCATCGGTTTCTAGCTTGAACAGTTTCTGGAGATTCGGCAAAGCTAACACAGGCGCCTCGCTGATCTTCCTTTTCAGCAAGAGAAACGTGTCCTCATGTTTCCCTGTTCACTCGAACTTCTGATCGATCTTGGTTAATGCATGCAATGGAGAATCCACAATCGAGAAGTATCAGATGAACTTCTGAAGGTATTGACATGCTCCCACAAAACTGCTCACGTCCGTAACTGTTCGTGGTCGCGGTCACTCGCGAATCACTTTTACCTTATCTGGGTCGATTTGCAACGTACCGTTGCCGACCATGAATCCTAGGTAAAATAGAGTTTGTTGGCCGAACTCGCACTTCTTACGGTTGAGGCGAAGTCGATGTTGCCACAGCTGTTTGAACACCTTTTCGACCTGAATGAGGTGCTCATCCCACGAACGACTATAAACCAGTATGTCGTCGAGGTAAACGATCACAAAGTCATCGATGAACTTTCTCAATACATCATTCATAAGACGCATGAAAGTTGCCGGGGCATTGCAGAGACCAAACGGCATGACCAGCCATTCGAACAGACCTTGTCGTGTTTTGAACGCGGTCTTCCACGTATCCTCCTCTCAGATGCTGACTTGATGATATCCTGACTTAAGATCCAATTTGGAGAAGACAACGGCATGCTTCAATTGGTCTAGCAGGTCGTCAATACGAGGAAGGGGGTAGCGGTTCTTGATGGTGATCTTGTTTAGTGCTCGGTAGTCAATGCACATACACCAAGTCCCATCTTTCTTTGGCACTAACACCACAAGAGATCCACAAGGTGAACTACTCGGTTGAATGACACCATCGTTCAACAATTCACCAAGTTGTCTCTTGATATCTTCATTCTCTAATACTAAGTTGCGATACATACTCAGATTGGGCAGTGTCGCATTGGACACAAGTTGAATTTCGTGCTCGACTGGATGTTTCGGCGGACGACTCTGGGTAGTCTCGAACAGATCACTGTATTTCTCCAGCAGTCCCGACAAACGACCAGAATCCTCTCAGCACGCCAACAACAATGCTGGTCGAGTACCCTCACCTTGACCAATGGGTCGAATCATGACAAGCACATATTTGTGACATGCATTAACAATTCGTTTGGCCTGATTTGCGGTAATCAAGTTCGAAGTGTTGATGTGGATGTCTCTACTGATTACGAACTTAACTCCGTCTTTGGTGAGGTCGTACTCTTGCGCTCGCCGATGGAAGTGAGCATCTCGATCATACAGATACGGACTCCCAAAGATCACCTGATAGATATCGATAGGGACAATATCGCATTGCACCTCATCGATATATCGTGCAGAGATCACAAACTTCAATACACACTGACTCGTGATCTGTTGGTTCACGGCAGATGTAAACCAACCCAGCGGATATGGTCGTGGGTGTGTGGTTGTCTTCAAACCAAGTCTCCGAACCAGTCCAGCGGAGACCAGATTCTTCTGACTTCTGGGATCAAATATCGCTGCAACCACTTCGTGCTTCACCTGGATGTTGATGGTGAACAAGTCCTCTGTTGGGTGATGGTTGTTCGGTGGATCCAAACCCTTCTCCTTCGGCATTGCCATCAGAGACAAGGTCGTATCCGCCTCATTAACCGAATTCACTCAGACAACTTCTTCATCGGATGAAGTCGTAGTAGCCGTGGCTGTTCTTTTCCCTGGTCCATTTTTCTTTGGTCGAAGTTCAGGATGAAGCTTGTAGCATTTGTCCTTGGTATGTCCCGCGACTTGACAATGTTCACAAAAGGAACCCGTGCCTGATTTTGAAGCGTTCTTCTTCGGACTCGGCTTTTTCTTTGTCGAGGTCGCACTTTCCTTCGTGCTTTTGTCGCTGCGGGATTTGTTTTTATTCTCGATCGCCATAGCGGTTGTGCTTGCGGTCGCGATGACTTGGACGCTGAACATACTTAGCTCAGTACTGATCATTTTCTGAAGTCAAGATGTGTATTTCTGAAATACCTGAGGATCAGATAGCGATATGCCGATGCCCATTGCTTCTCTCCGGAACTCCGTAGTATAGTCTTGGACGGTCTGGTAGCGCCGTTGGTACAATCTGTGCCAACGCTCCCATCTCTCCTCAAGGTAACCCATCGGATAGAATTCTTGTCGCAGAAGTCGTTTGAATTGACCCCACGCAAGGTCGTCAGCTTCACCACTGGCGACAAGGGCCTTCCACCAAGTCTTGGCTTGGTCCTTCATCTTCAAAGGTGCAAACTTCACCTTTTGAGCTCTACTGAACCCTTTCAGGTCAAAGTAGGTCTCAAGTTGGTCGATCCAAGAATCCAGTTTCTCGGCATCGATCAGCCCATCATATATGGGTATATCAATCTTAGCGTCGATCTTAAAAGATCTGACAGCTAAGGAGGTGTTGGCGAGGTCGTCGGTCTTGTGGTCGCCTTCGTCTTCATTTTCGTCTGTCTTGCGCAAGTTTTCACCAGTCTTCACACCCATTACCTTCCCTACTTCAGGAGGTACAATCATGGCCTGTTGCTTAATCCAAGAAAGCATGGTTTCCATGTCGGTGGAGAGCTTAGACACATTGTCGAAGACGCGGCTATAGGAACCGTCGATTGATCGCCTGGATTTTCACTGGAGGTTTTGTAACCTTGGCGAGTCTTCACCATCCACAGGATAGGAAAGTTGCCCTGATATCAACTTGATCCGTTTGAGACCTAGTCTTGGTTTTCGCACTAGGCTCGCCCAGATTCTAATGTGCGGAATAACGGGATCTTACTCAGAATTACCGAAACCCAAAGGTTGATCAAAAACACAGTTCAAAGTAATTACACAACTCTTTATTTCAAAGAGGGCTTTACACGTCAAACGTTAGGCACACTTGCCTACGTCGAAGGAACTATATGCTGGATATATGATCCAAGGCTGTAATAATATTCGATGATCTAAACTAGACATATTACAAGGTATTTATAGTCCAATCGTATGAGTATGTATCAGACTCAATAACCTAAACATATTAGACTCATATAACTAACTAATCCTAAATGGATAAGCTTAATTATATATATTCAGATTGGATTACAATTCCGAACAGGGAACGAATTCCTTTTCATGGTCGTGAAACCTTTCCGAACACGGTTAAGGTCGCAAAGCCGTATGCGATCAGGACTTGAAGATCCTCCCGGATCATGAGAGGAGGATACTTGGAAAACCGTGTTCAAAACGCGACAAGGTCTGTTCAAATGGCTGGTCATGCCATTTGGGCTTTGCAATGCCCTGGCTAGTTTCATGCATCTTATGAATGACGTATTGTGATAGTTCATTGACGACTTTGTGATTGTTTACCTCGACGACATACTGGTCTATAGTCGTTCATGGGACGAGCACCTAGTTCATGTGGAAAAGGTATTCAAACAGCTATGGCAACATCAACTTCGCCTCAACCATAAGAAGTGCAAGTTCGGCCAACGAACTCTACTTTACCTGCGATTCATGGTCGGCAAGGGTACATTGCAAATCGACCCCGACAAGATAAAAGTGATTCGAGAGTGGCCTCGACCGTGAACTGTAACGGAATTGTGTAGTTTTGTGGGAGCATGCCAATACCTTTGGAAGTTCATACGACACTTCTCTATAGTGGCTTCTCCGTTGCATGCATTAACCAGGATCGACCAGAAGTTCGAGTGGACTGGGAAGCATGAAGATACTTTCCTCTTGTTGAAGAAGAAGATTAGTGAAGCTCCTATTCTAGCTTTACCGAATCTACAAAAGCCATTCGAGTTAGAAACCGATGCCTCAGGTTATACAATGGGCGCAGTGCTCATGCATGAAGGTCAACTAGTAGCATATCACTCTGAGTTATTCCAGGGAACTCAGAAGAACTATCCGACTTACGACAAGGAGTTGTGTGCACTGCATTAGGTCGTGAAACATTGGCGATGTTACCTTTTGGGTAAAGAGACTGTTGTCCACACCGACCACCAACCTTTGCAATATTTGCAAACTCAATCCAAACAATAGCAAGCTCGACACATGAAGTGGATGTCGTATTTATAGCAGTTCAACCTAGTGATTAAGTACAAGAAGGGAGTACACAACAAATTGGCTGACATGTTGTCACGACCACCGGTTATTGCCCTCTGCTTATCAGTTTTCATGCAGATCGATCACTAATGTCACGAGGATTATGCTATCATGTACAGTGAAGATCCATTTTGATTGACTCTTGTCGAGTTCGGAAAAGGGCGACCATCTAAGTATGCTCTTCGAGAAGGACTTCTATACAAAGGCAATTTACTTTGTATACCTCGTGGAGCAGTGCATGGATCCATTTTGATTGACTCTATAGTTTGCTTTTAATCGAGCAGTGCATGGTTCGATTGGAAAGTCTCCTTTTGAGGTATATTGGGATTTCTACCACAAAGTCCATTCGACATGGCGTTTGTGATCTCTACCTCAGCACAGAACAGCAAGGAGGAATCTGATCAGGATCGAGCACAAAAGTTCTTAGAAGGTATTCAATGCCTCCAGGGTGAGGTTGAACATAACTTGCTTAAAGCTCAACTCAAGTATAAGGTGCAACATGATCGACATCGAGTTGAAGCTCAATTCCATGAAGGTGATATGGTATGGCTACATTTGAGTAAAGAGAGGTTAAAAGGTGAAGGTAAAAAGCTTAAACCATTTCGTTATGGTCCTTTTCGTATTTTGCGAAAAATTGTTACTAATGCTTGTCAGCTCGAGTTACCTCCATACATGAATATTTATTCGGCTGTCAATGTTGAGCACCTCAAACTCTTTGAGCCTTCGATGCTGGATGATGAGCCAGATACCATAGTGCCATATGTTGACAACTTGGTCTATCAACGAGAAGAACCTCTTCGTAAAGATGTGATCTTGGAGAAGAATGTGATGACCACCAGAAGTGGTACCCGAGAGTCTTTTCGAGTAGGACAGAAAGATCAACGTGCATGAGCAGCTAAGTGGTATACTCGTGAAGATGGTCAATCTCAATTTCCACATCTCTAGTTCTGATCAAGTGGTTGCAACGGGAGTTGGCTCTTTCTCAACAGGGGAGTCATAATCCGGGTGGATCTTCAGGTCGAATGCGGTAGGTTGAATACGTAAAGGATACGATCTCGGATTCGATCTCTCTGTCTAGTCGGAATTGTAATCCGATCAATATATATATATATATATATATATATATATATATATTATCCGAGTCTAATACATCTAGGTTAGTTAGTTGTTGAGTCTGATACGATCTCAATCGATCGGACTATAAATATCTTGTAATAGGATAGATAGATCATCAAAGCATCGGATCCTATATCCAACATATAGTCCATCGACGTAGGTGAGTGTGTCCTAATGTTCGATATGTACAAGTTCCTCTTTTCAATAAAGAGTTGTGCAATTACTTTGGATTGTGTTTTCGATCAAATTGGGTTTCGGTAATTCCGAGTAAGATCCCATATTCTACATATTATCATCTGGTGGAATATAGACGAAGCCCGTCTATATCTCCATCAAAGAAAATTAGAATCAGAGCAAGTCTAGTCCAAACCTTGGCCTAGGTCTTAATCTGATCACTCACACAGTCTTTCTTCTTCCTTCATTCTTGCCTGTTCATTCTTGTTTCTTGCCTAAGTCCTGAGAAGGTATGATACTTGATAGATCTTGCTTATGTGTTCGTTGTTCTTGATCAACCTTAAGTGAAATTATTCATACATTCATCCTTCATCTGTTCTTGTACAGAAATCTTACCAAAAACCTCCAATTTCCAAGTCTTCTTCCACCGCGGTGAGTATCACTCTGTTTTCGGTTCTTAGTTTCCCTTTAAATTTCAAATTTGTGCTCATTACTGTACCATTTTCTCTAATTCTTGTTTCTGTGTGTTAACAAATCTCTTAGCTTCATTTTGGGCATCTTTAATTGGTATTTTGATTTGTAGAACTCCGACAATTGACAAAACAGTTCAGCCTAGCTGCTTTTCTATTTTTTCAAAATCGGGCCCTTAGATGGCCTCAAAACTATTTGAACCTGTTGAAAGAATTGTAATCACCTCATTTCCTACACCTTTGCTGTTTTTTACTTTTTGAGATAAGCACTGTATCAGACCGATTTTTGTGTTTTTCGAATTTCAGTCATTTCATTCAAGAGTTTGACGAACAAGAAGTTATGCCAATCCTCCATTAATCCTCTATTTGTGCTCGATCTCACCAAATTCAAGTCCTACGGAGTCGATTCCGACCAACGTGAGCCCAAACTTAGCCAAACTAGGCACTTATAGCCAAGCCCAAAGTATTTTCTCCTCTCAAAATCATCTTCAACCAGAATACCTCTTATACATGCATATTTATACTTTTACATGTAATTTTCTATGATAAAGAAAATTCTGTATGCTTATGTGTTTTATTATTATTTGTGTGCGTGAGTATAACTAGGAGCGGAAGGAGTAGAAGAAGTGTTCAAAGACCCCTTAGTGCCGTTAGACCCCGCTCTATAAGGCAAGTCGCTTTCTTATTGATCATGTCTCTCTCAGTATTTTAAGTAAATTAGGTTATTTATTGTTTTAAGTATATGCATGCTTTACTTTTCAAATGCTATGTTGGATGAATATGAGTAGATATGACCTAAATCCTTTGAAGGCCCTTCATGTTCATATATCCTATGCGCTCATTTGTTGCTCTAGGATGTTGTGCTTAAGTGATGCTTATGCTTGAATATATGTGCTAAATGCAAAATAGTCATCTTCATTAAAAGAGTGTTCAAAACCTTGTTTGTAACAGTGTAAGTTAGAATTGATAGTGAGGATGGGTTGTGTGGTTGGCGTAGTGTGCATAATGGGAATGTAGTTCGCTTCTTACTAACGGTTCATAAGGATGAGACCTTTGTGTTGTACTTCCAAGCGGCAGAACAACGTACTAACCATTTTCCTGGTATGGGACGAGCACGGCAAAGTAGTTCTCTAGGTATTAGCTTTTCCCTGCAATTGTTGTCAGTCTGGTTTCTCGAGGGAAACTGGTGGGCCACAGAAGGCCGTGAGTTGTGAGAGTAAGTGAATTAGGAGTTCGGAAGGAAGGCGCCCTAGACCTGGATACTGAGTAGTGCATGACTGGATTCACAGGCTATGAGTCTCACGAGACCATGGACCAAGGACCAAGGTTAGGTAGATTTGGCTGTGGGGTGCACTCCACAACGGTAATATGGACTAAGTCATCTATTTACCGGTCAGGGAATTGTTAATGTTAGGATTACGAACTGTCGTGTGATATCAGCTTTGTTGCATGTGTAAAAGTTACATGGAGAGATACAGACATGAAAGCTGGGTGATCAAGTGGATTAAAGTGGTACACCTTTGCAAAGTTACAAGAAGTATCAGATACTCTGAGCTCCCAGGTTTTGGTGTTTGTGCGCGGTGGATGCTATCCACATCGATGCAACATAAGCAGGACTCATGGAAGACTGCCACGCATAACATTTTCTAAAACCTAGTTTAGAATTTTAAAGCCTCACTTTTGAAATTAAAACCTTGCTGTAAACCCCATTTGATCGTCTAATCTTAAGTGATGTATGTTTTGACAATGTTTTGAATTGTTTATGATACATTTTCTTGTGTTCATTTATGTTGTCATTATATGTGAACAGTGCTATGTGATGGGTTTGTTTAGTTTTGGTGCATGTTGCAGGTCTACCAGAGTTATAGTATACTTGTGGCAAGGATGAGCCATCGGAGTAGAGCTCAGGGAGGAGCCGGAGACTCGATTGGTCTGAGAGATGCCGGAGATACTAGAAACTTGCAGGAATGCTAAACATGACTATTCCAATACTCAGATGTGGCGTTGCACCAATATTGTTGAAGTAGCTCGAGCCGGTCGAAGTGTGGAGGTTGCCGGTCGGGGTCCAGAATGAGAGAGACTTCCTAGCATGTGGTGAGCTATTAAACATTGAGGTGGACATGTGATGGCATCATGGTGAGCACAAGTGGTGCTCATGATGCCTGAGGAATCACCAAGATGATCTATGGATTCCGCGTGGAAGATTATGCAAAAGGTTATGTTTGTGAGTTAATTCTGCACTGATCTAGACTTGTTCTTAGAAAAGTGTAAACACAAACATTGTAGATATCTAAGTTATCATTCCAAAGGATCCAAGAACGTCTAAATCCGAGTTTGGATGATGAAGTTATGATTGTTTTAGTGTGTGCTGTTCAGAAAATACTGTAATTCCGAAAATTATAAATCCGAAAATTGTAAAAATGATTGATTGAGAGTTGGGCCAAATTGGGCTTCGGGCCCAACCTCCACCTACTGTTAGTTTAGTCCCATATTGATTGTGGAGACTACTCTAAGTGGAGACTAGATCTATATAAGAAGGGGGAATGCTAGAGAGAGGATCCATCCCTTTGAGAGAGAGTTTTTAGCTATTGTGTTTAGCTTTTGAAACTTTTGTATTCTTCATTCTTGAATATTTTATAAGTTGTTAAATCTTCTCTTTCTTGATTATTTAAATTTTTGTATATGCTTGTCTAAATACTCGCAATTGATTGTTTAAATATTCGCAATTTAAATACTTGCAATTGATTCTTTAAATACTCGCAATTTGTTGTTTAAGTACTTGCACTTGATTATTTAAATACTTGCAATTGATTGTTTAAATATTTGCAGTTGATTGTTGTAGGATCAAAGATGCCGATTAGAGGGGGGTGAATAGAAAGCTTTTAAAAATTCTTTTTAATTAAACAATTTTTGCAAGACGTTTAGGATAACCTAGGTTGCAAAGGGTTTATGAACAATCTAATAACTAGTTGCATTCAACCATATGGAATATTCAATATAACATGCAACAAAAGTAAATTAAGCAATTGTGTCAATAGGAATATGAATTATACAAAAGAGATACAATTGACACAATGATTTTTACTGAGGTCTCAGAGACTCGCTCGGTCTCTCCTACTCCTCGTTGTAGTGCTTACACGTGAGCCTCGCTTCTATATCCACAAAGGATATCTCAACTCGGGTTGCTCCTTCTCCACACCGGATAGGCTAGCACCAAACCTCTCACACGTTGTTTGTCAGCCTCTCCAACAAACTTCAACTGGAGAGATCGCGACTCTCCTCCGACACTGTCTAGGAGAAGGCGATCGCCAAGAGTAACAAGTCGGACCCTTTCACTTGAACGAATCACGTGCTAGAAACTCAAATGATGCAAATGGATGCTCAACACTCTAGCACTAGCATGCAAATGGTCATTGAAGTGCACTAAGCACTCTTAACTTCACACAAATGCTTCTCCTCCAAATCACTCAAGATTTTGGCTCAAATCTAGCCTCTAGATGCAATACTACACATGCAATGGACTTGGCTAGCTTATACACAGTGATATCAACTTCTTGAGCAACCCCAAGTGAAGGCTAACACGAGACATATGTAGCCCCTCAAAGAAACTAGCCGTTTGTAATCTGCTGACGCATTTTTGTACAGGCTGGACATTGTCTGGCCATGCCAGACACTGTCCGGCCGGTACAACAAATTTTGACCGTTGCAAACATGTTAGTTACCGTTGGGAGAATTTTTGTAAAGGCCGGACAATGTCCGGCCCATCCCGGACAAAAGCCCTCGGACATATATATCTATCTCTGGTCCATTTTTGATTAAAACCCCTCAAGTTTTATATAGGTTGGACATTGTCCGGCCACAATGGACAATGTCTGGCCTACACCGGACAAAAGCACCGGACAAATGTATTTGTCTCTGTTTTTGTTTTGCAATAGCCACTAGAGGTTTGTACTGGCCGGACAATGTCCGGCCATCTCAGACAATGTCCGGCTTGTGTAAACCGAAAACAGGACTTTACAATTTTACTCTAAACTCAATTTCAGGGTATTTGCACATACAGATTTGCTGTTTTCTCGCGGATATGTCTGCTGACACTCAGCGACGACCATGACCAATATGATTTACGAACTAAAACCACAGGTCGAATATCTGGTCAAAAATAGGTGGTTGAGTGGATTTGGTCGAGCGTACGCAAGAGAACTGAAAACTGGTACGACCAGCTTGAACTCCTACGACCACGACCAAACCCCAAACAAAGATATAGCCAAACCGGTAAACATGGTCACGACCATACTCCAAGAAAAGATATGATTAGAATGTGCAAATACGACGACGACCAACTCTAGTAATGAAACATATTGCTCTAGTTGGCGACCATGACTAAGTGCAGTTTTCAACAAACTACACTTAGACTTTCTAGTATTCCAAGAGGTGTTTAATTACTAGTGCAAGATGATATAAATGCATTTGAGCTTTCACACTAGATAGACTCAAGCTACTAGTTTTCGACCCCTCTTAATAGTACGGTCAAACTAGCAAAAAGAAATTCTATCAAGCCGGTCTATCTCCACACACCGAGACCGGTAAAATACTAAGAAAACAATTCTTAATCTTGGATTTTACCTTCGATGAAGCTCGACCACTCGAAGCTTGTCCTCGCTAAGCTTGACCTCACTTGAGATGACTCATATCGGCATCCTCTTCACGCCCTTGCTTGCTTTCATCTCGCAACAATTCTGAGACTACAACACATACACTCAATGCACAACGTTAGTCTCATATATATAGGTCATCATTAATCACCAGAGAAATTACTGCACACAGGAGTTAACTCAACAATCTCTCTTTCCGGTGAAATGACAAAACCATATTCAATAGATAACAAATGAGTATGAGATGAAATACACAATCATATAGAATCATTTATGATAAGAAATGCGTACACGATCTATACTACTCATGTCATGTTGACAATCAGTACAGATGACTAATATGATGAGCTCCCCCTCAACATATGCATCAATATTAAACCACAACAGGGAGTCATCGACTTCTGGGGTTTAACAAATAACAATTCAATGTACTTGTGCTAAACTAGGATTTAACAAATAACAATTTAATCATCAATGTTGTCATTATCCAAATTAACATTAATCATCAGGGGTTTATCCAAATCATCATTAATCATCAAAACCTAGATACCTAGATCAACCTGGATCCAACAATTGTTTCTTGTTTCTTTTTATTTTTCCTTTTCCTTTTTTTATGGAGATTTTTGGATATCAAGAGAGGTGGTGCTATGATTGGGGATAGCTATATTTGAGATATCTGAGCACCCCTAGTATCTTTATACCTCCTCTTGTTTCTTTTGCTTGTTTCTTGGGAATTTATTTTGCAAAACCGATTCACCCCCCTCTTGGTTCGCTATCCTAGTATTTCACTTTCCTTATAACTTTAGAGTGAAAATCTATTCTATTCTTACCTATAAACCAAAGAGTTTGTTTCTTGGAATTCCCCGTTATTTATATACCCACATTCATTAATTGAGACTTGTTGAGCACAGTGAGGACAACGTGCTCACCCTTGCTTTTGCACATAAAATTTAGAGGAAGGACTTGTTGATCCCGACTCCTATGGCTTTGAACCCGTTGATGAAGAAGGAACCATCCTTGACGATCGAACTTACTAGAGGGTCATTTGCCTAGTGGAGCCTGATGTGGCGGGTGCCCATGCTGTACCGCTGCTATTCAAGATGTTGAAGACTATCGTAGTTGTTTTGCTTATTGCTCTATGCATTCTGTTTTTTTGTGCCGACCTTCGTGTCGATGAAACTTCTTAATTTGTATCAACTCTAAATTGCGCCATTCTTGACACTATGGTATTGTAATATTGGTCCTTGTGACCTTGTAGTCATTTTAATTATTTGTGTTGCAGTATAATGTGATGTGTTGTGAGATTGTGGTGTATTATTCTGTGTGCAACCTAACTTGGGTAGTTGCCGCCGGGTTCCTCGTATGAGGGTCCCTACACCGTGCCACCCTCGTTGAGACTGCCCTACATTCGTATCGAGGCCACCCTCGCTACTCGCCACATTACCCTAGCTCCTTGTTGCGAAATTCCACTACATTCACAACCAAGATTCTTCTATCTGCGTTGCCCTTTTTGAGGCCGCCCTTCATCCACATCATTGAATGACCAAGGACTTTAATGCCAATCATAAAACAAACGAGTGAGACTTAACGACAATGTCCTAAGTCTAATAATATTTTTTTTGTAGTGTCCTAACCCATTGAGTGTTTTTGGGATGCTATTTCCTAAATAGATTAATTTTGGAGTGTCCAATAATTAATTTTCCCTATTCTTTTTTTAACTCATATAAAAGGGCACCTTAGAGGCTTTAGGAGACAAGTTTATTTAGAATTGTTATGAAATAATGCTCTAGTAGATGTCTATAACCATATACATCAATGTTGTAACCCCTATAGCACAAAAGCATAGCCCACTATCTCACTATGCCATGAATTTGATAATCCCTCATACCATCACTTATGTTACACTTATGGCTATTAAAATTTCTAGCCTCTTCATCTTCCATGTGTGTCTATAAATAGAGGCATTGTAAACATTGCATGTGATACAAGGGTGCAATAACATAAGAGAATACATGAGATAAAGACACAACTTCTCATTCCGTCTCCACTTTCTCTATGTTTTATACTTTGTAGTTAAAAATTGCATTTTTTTCATAACACATTATCAGCACGAGTGTTTCTAAAGATTACTGTCAGCTACAATTGTTTTGCTTGATAAGAATTTTCTTGATCAAGCTATTGTTTAATTGTTTCGCTTGTTAAGAATTTTCTTGATCAATGTATTGTGTTCATGGTAAGAATCTAAGATATCTTTTCGGTTTCTTTTGAATAAAACTTTTATGCAATGGTTCATAGTTTATATTTGTTGTACATTATAATTCATTGCATTGAATATCATAAAGTTTTAAGTTCTTTTTCATTTTATGAATCACATGTGATCTTAAACCATAATTTTACTGATCATAATAGTTTGATCGTAAACCAAAAGTTTACTAATGGTGATAATTTTGTTATTTGGCATGACTAGTTGGGGCATCCTGAGTTAATGATAATGCAAAAAATCATTAATAATTCATATGAAAATTCATGAAAGAACCAAAAGATTCTTCAGTTTAATGATCTCTCATGTGTGGTTTGCTCTTAATGAAAATGATACCATTATCGGTTAAAATTAGAATTGAATTCCTTGATTTTTTTTGGAATGCATACAAGGAGATATATGTGAACCAGCAAATCCATTGAGTGGAACATTTAGATACTTTATGATTCTAATCGATGCATCAACTTTATTATCAACTCACAATCTAGAATTTGCAAGATTATTGGCTCCACTAATTAAGTTGTGATCAAATTTTTTAGATTTTCCTATTAAAATGTGTTTTGATAATCCTGGTGAGCTTACTTTAAAATTTCTAGTGATTATTATATATCAATCAAAGAAACTATTGAACATCATATAGCATATTCATAAAAAGTGGCATAGCAAATCACTTATTAAATATCTTGAACTAATAGCAATACCATTGTTAATGAGATCAAAACTCTTAATGTTTCTTTGGGATCATAGTATTTTGCATGCAATGGTGTTGATTCGCATCAAGCCAACAAATTATCATATTTTCTCCCTTTAACATTTGGTTTTTGTCAAGAACCAAATATTTCTCATCTATAATTTTTGGATGTGTGATATATGTTCCGTTGTTGTAGAAAACTATATTAAGATGAGATGGCAAAGAAAGTTGGGAATATTGTTGGAAATGAATGCCCATATATAATAAATTATCTTGATCCATCAAGAGGAGATTTATTTGTAGCGAGATATGATGATTGTAATTTTAATGAATTAGTTTTCTCAATAACTGAGGGAGAAAATAAGCAGCTAAATAATAAGTTAAATTGAAATGAATTGTCATATTGTCTCATTTTGACCCTTGTAAAATAACTGAACAAGAATTTCAAACGACAAATCATTTACATAGTTTTTGCTAGATGCTTCTATAGATAAAAAAGAGTGACTATGTCACATATAATAGCTGTTAATGCTCCTATAAAAATTGATGTCCCAAAAGAATAAACGTCTACCACTAATGACACAAAAGAAAGCATAATGTATGATAGACCATTGGGTTCCAAAAAAATTCTCGAAAAAGAAAAGGAGTTAACATTCAAGATAGTCAAGTCAAGGAAATAATGATCCTAGGAAAACCTACTGAAGAGATGGGAGACATGATTAATAACAATGTCCCTAAATTACTCAAATACATGATTATTGTAAGAAATGAGATCTCACTAATTTATGTCATGTCTTGAAAATCTTAGAACGAGAAATCAAATTGATACCACTGATGTATTTGCATACAATCTAGTGCTATAAATTGTGAATAATGATGACACTCAAGAATATTAGACCTTGAGGCATATAAACATAGAAATGATTGGCCAAAATAGAAAGACGCAATGAATGCAGGATTGCATTATCTCATGAAGAGAGAAGTTTTTGGGCTTGTAGCCCGTATACCTGAAGTGTAAAATATATTGGTCATAAATTGGTCTTTGTTTGAAAATAAAAATAAAAATTGAGGAATTATGAGATATATATCATGATTAGTTGCACAAGGTTTTCCCGAAATACAACATTGATTATGAAGAGAAATACTTTCCCATGATGGATGTAATAATTCTTAAATATCTTATCAGTTTGCCAATTAAAGAAGGTCTCAACATGCATCTAATACTCTAATGGATGTTGTTACAGTCTATTTGTATGGTAAACTTGATAAGGACATCTATATGAAACTCCTTGAAGGATTTAAACTGCCAAAAGTAGGTGATCGCACATCATGGGGTCGTCGCGTGGTGGATGTGTGTAATAACTGCAAGTGAACGATTGAACATTGAGCACTTGAGGGTTGAATTCCAATGAGAAACAAGCGTATTCGTCTTTTAGATTAATGGATCACTGATTAAGTCTGAACGAATTGAGGGTTTATTTTTCTACAATAAATCTACTACTAAAACCATTAATATAGGGTTTAAAGCAGTACATAGCAAGTATGAAATCTAGAGTTTAAAGAGCAGAAAGGAAAACCTAGGGTTTCGGGAATTCCATAACCATCAGGCATAATTCTATCCAAAGTCTGAGAATTGCAAGTTAATTTCAATAGTTTTTCAAGACAGATTAAGTTGTCAGTACGGTCGATGGTATAACGCTCAGAGGATCGCTTTCACTGTTATGTTTGGCGAGATCCTCTCACCTGTTCAGAATCCCGCGTCAAAGCGCTAATGACTCAAGAACTCCCCTAAATTCTTGCTAAGACTCAATTGTTATGTCTGTTGCCGAAACGAGAATTTAGGGTTTAGAGGAAGAAAACATAAGGAACTAACTGCAAAACTTAAGATTGAAACCGAGGAAGAATTACACCATCTGGATTAGGTCATCCCTAACCCTAGAGTTAATTACTCACAAAAATCCATAAAAATACTGGAATAATAAGAAATAAATCGAAACTTACTTGATTGCTTGAAAATTAAGTCTGCTGTCCTTGCCGGTTTACAAACGCAGGAAAAAAGAGAAGGGGGCTCTGCTAAAATAAAAATCTAAAAATCTAAAAGTCTAAGAAAAAAGCATATCTAATTGACCCAAAAGCTTCTCTATTTATGATACAATGGGTTATTGTGCCCAAATATCTCTATAACGTGCAGGCGACGAAATCTAGCTTCAAACGGCGCGAGAATAGACAAATCTGAGTCAAAATCGACCAGTTAAAACCAAAATCGCTCTGGAAACCGAGTTGAACATGACTTGTGGCACGGGTCATGCTCTAGGCCGAGCACAGGTCATGCCCTTGATCGTGCTAGGCTCAGTCAAATAATCGACCAAGTGACAATGATGTTCAATCGGGACTCTTTTCGACTAGACGTGTTCGTGTTCGATCGGGACTCTTTTTGACCATATGTCTTCATGTTCGATCGAGACTTTGTTCGAGCAGATGTCATGTTCGACTATGGCTCTTTTTTGTCCAGGTGTGTTCTATTATGATTCTTCTCGCCAGTGTGTTTGACCAGGTTATTTCGACTGTGGAATATTCGATCAGGGTTCCTTTTTTTTTTCAGCTTTGGTATCTTTGGTCGAAATTGACCCAAACGAAGTCAAAATTTCCTTAAATTTTGTAGGTTTGATCCCTGAAACATGGCAAACACAGCCGTGAAAGTGAATTATAAAAATAATATAAAAATATGCATAAAATGTCACATCAAAGTAGTTTTTATCATGTTTTTACCACGTTTTCAATGGCAAACTTGGGGTAAAAGTACTACCAATTTAGCATTTATCAAATTATCCCAAGCTAGCATTTTGCTTGTCCTCAAGCAAAGGATGTGAATGAATTTTTCAAAAATTGGGATGCCTTGGTTAATCAGATTTTCAATAAACAACTTCTAGCAATTCTCATCACATCTATGCATATGAAACAATTGATCTAAGCAATTTAAAGTCTCCAAATGCAAATATTCAGCTTATCAAATCTCAACCTTAGAAATGAGCGAGCTTAATTGATTTAATTACTTGACAACTTCTTTCATACAGGGTTTATAACAAACAATAGTCAAAGAAAACAATTGTTATGTTAGAATTTATACAAAGTTACTAGATTGCCCTTTTTAGAGAGAAATTTAAACACTTCTTATTTTTGATTTTATTTATTTATTCTTTTTTTAATTTTCTTCAACTTTTTTGTGCTCTTAGCCAGAATGTTTTGAACTGGATCATTCCGTCTCAGCTAGAGGAGACACAACTGAAGACTCTTACTTTAGTGCACTTACAGATAGGCAGCTTTGTCAGTTTCCCAAGCTCCTGTAAGCAACCTCATTGTTCCGTATACCTTGACTTCACCAGTTAGTCGACGATTCATCACCGCCTCCACTAAGTGGGTCGCATATACGTTACAAGGGACTAGACAAAGTCGCATCTTAAGCAACCATTTTATTATAACAAAGGAAATTTTTGTTTGCATAAGTTAAGTAAATCTTCCCTTCCCCAACTGGTTGACAATTCATCACCGCCTCCCCCCAGTGGGTCGATTATACTTCACTATTACACATTTTTTATTTAAAGAGAAGAGCAATTAGCAATCTAAGCATAAAAAGTGACATAAGAGAGTTAATTTTAGATAATAGTTTATTAGAAACCTTCAATTTGGAAGAAATCAATAATGATCTAAAAGACAAGCACAATCTTTAATTGTTAATTTAAGATAAAAACTGAACATAGACATTTGAAATTTTTAAGAGAGCTAAGTTCAATGGATCATATGCAAAGATCTGATAGAATAATCATATGATTGATTAAAGATCATCTTCAAAACTAGGTGTTCCAAGTTGATATATTTTTTTATTTTTCAGTTTATGATAGCAAGAGGGTGGAATGATGATTCGCTGAAGACTAAACAAACGGTAAAGTGACTACCCCCAACCTAAATCAGACATTGTTCTTAATGTTTGGAGAGAGATACAGATTATAGTTTGTGGTAGTGGCAATGATGATGTGGACATTGTTGAAGATGATGTGGTGAAAGAGAGTGTTGTGGTCCGCGTAGCTCCAATGATTCAGTCCAAGGCATCGCAAGTGAAAGCCTGAAAAGAAAAACAAAAATAAAAGAAAAAGAAAAGAAAAAGAAAAATAAAGACTTTAGTACCTCGAAGATCAGTCATTGGAGGGTGGTGGAGGTGGTTGGTGGAAATATGCTGGAGGATTGTGAAGATGGTCCCCATGGTGTGTACGTGCGCCTTGATATGTGCCGTTTGAGAGGATGTGGCCTGCGTGTACATGATAGTCATAGAGGCGATCCATGCGGCCGGTGAGGTGGTCAATCCTGGAATCCGTCGTTGCCCTGTAATTTGCAAATTCCGACCTAAAGTCAGAGAAACTAGTGCACAATGACTCTATGGAAGCATTCAGAGTGGCAAAATCATGCGTCGCTGAATGGTTAGATTCGGCGGCGCATTAAGAACTAGGACCAGATGAGCTAGGCGGGAGCAATTTCCAGTTTCGCTCATTAGATAAGCTTATCTAAGAAATATCAGGCAAAAGGATGGAGGGAAGTCCATTAATAAACCAACGGTATAAATTCGCTTCCCTCCTGCATAACCTCATTGTAAGCAATGAAGGTAGGTCAAGGGTGGCTACGGGCAAAAATTTTTGATGACCACTAGCATTAAACCCTATAGAGAATGCTATGTGAGTGATTAAGCCACCTAAGACTATAGGTGTGGTTTTGTGTAAATCCTTGCCGATTAGTTCAAGGCAATGGGCAAAATAGGCAGCGGATGAGAGTTGAATTTTGTCTAACATAGCTCAAGAAATTTGACCTCGGTTTCTAAAACTTTTTCCTGATTACTGTCACTGCCCAAAATTGTCCCAGCCATGAGACGTTGCAAATAGCGAAAGGAGAGATTGCAAATTGTGGCTGCTTTTGATTTACTGGGTCAAAAAAGGTGTTTCCCTTCCTCAGTTATAGCATTCCAAATTTTTTTGGGGTTACAAATTAGAGAAGCATGAAAAGTGCCCTTGGGTTTTAACCCTAAAACGTTTGCAAATTTATTTATTGAAACTCATAATTTTCATTAGCAAACCTAAATCTCACGCCTTCTGTTTGGCCAAGAGGAACACGTATGGTATTTTCTTCAAAGGAGGCTAGAATCTCCCGAGTGACTTCGTGAAAAGTCAGACTAGTACCCCTACAAGCGTATGCCAACCCACATTATGAATTAGGCGGAGCACATCATCTTCTATTCCTAGAGACCTAATGGTATAAATATCTAAAAATCTAGTTGGCCATAAAAATCTCTTTTTCAAATGCATAAAATGAGTAAGATGATCAGGATCAGTAAAATAGATGGGCGAAAAATCATAATTGGAGAAGGTTTGTGGAGACATGTTTCTTTGGCACTTTGTGGTTTTCTTGATGTTGCGTCGGGGCATCGTCATTAGCGTAGAAACTTCAGATCCGGAGGTGTTGAGGTGCGAGGAGTTGGAATCTGTAGTCGGATCGAAGTTTTGACGGTCGAATGAAGAGATTTAGGGCTTGGTTTGTGGTGGTTTTGAGGAGTTTGGGAGCTCAATAATGGAGATATGGCTATTTGGGAGAGTTGGAAAAGATGGATGGCTTTATATAATGTGGTAGGTAGGGGTTATGGTTGTATGGGAGAACAAAAATACAAGTTTCAGCACACAATTTCGAAAACAGAGAGGAAACTGAGCCCAGCATGACCACGGGCACATGTTGTGCTCGGCCAAAGGCACAGGTCGTGCCACGGGTCATGCTCAGCTCTATTGGAAAAATCACTTTCAAGTAGTTGATCGAACCGAGCCCGGCATGGCCACAAGCACGAGTCTTGCTCGATCAAGGCACGGGTCGTGCATGGCTCTATTGAAAAAAAGGAAATTTTTACTTTTTTGAAATCGATCAAACCGAGTCCAGCACTGCTCGTGCTCGGTTCGGTTGGTTTTAGAAAATTTTTATTTTTTTTGGTTTTTTCAATAGTTTCAGCTGTAGTTTGTGAAAAATTAGTTTTGGGTGGTCAAACGACATTGGAATTGAGTGATTCTTATGCCATTGTGTTCATAAAAGAGAAAACTATGTGTTAGTATACCGGGTTGCCTCCCGTCTAGCTCTGGTTTAATGTCCTGCTCGACAGAACATTCTTGACTGTTCAAAAATATATTTAATTAAAAGAATTGACCGAGTTTAGCATACTTACCTGGTCTCCCACATTATATAGCTTGATACGATGCATGTCTACCTTAAAAGTGGTGCCGTCTTGCGCTTGAAGCTCTATGGCACCATATGGGAAGACTTTTTCTATTGCGTATGGCCCAGTTCATCGCGATTTCAATTTTCTTGGAAACAATTCAACCACATATTGAATAATAAAACTAAATCACCTAGTTTAAACTCACTGTTGAGGATCCGTTTGTCGTGCCACTTCTTCGTGTTGTCTTTGTAAATTAAGGCACTTTTGTAGGAGTTGTTCGAGGCTCCTCTAGTTCATGCAATTCAATTATTCGCCTTTTCCCCTCTTTGTCAAAGTTCCAATTGAGTTCTTTTAACGCCCATAACGCCCTGTGTGACAATGTAATAGGCAAATGACAATTCTTACCAAATGAAATTTTGTAAGGCGTCATACCTAGCAGAGTTTCGAATGCAGTGATATGCCCAAAGAACATCAGAAAGTTTGAGTGCTAAGTCCGTATGTGACTGTGTCACCACTTTCTGTAAGATCATTTTGATTTCTCTGTTCGAGACTTCAACCTTTCCACTTGATTGAGGGTGATATGTAAGAGCAACTTTATGAATAACCCATGTTTCATTAATAATTTTTGAAATTGGTAATTAGTGAAATGTGCACCACGTCACTAATTACTGCTTGCGGCACACCAAATCTGGGAAAGATGACTGTTTTGAAAAGTTTAATCACATGTTTCTATTCATTTGTTGGTGTTGCAATAGTCTCTACCCACCTTGAAACATAATCAACCGCAACTAAGATGTAGGAGTTTCTCGTAGAAGATGGAAAAGGTCCCATATAATCTACTCCTCTAATGAGGACATCACCCCTAACGATGCGTCCATTCTTCCAACACCCATTGTGCAAGGACCAATAACAAGGGCACGTGCACGTCAACTAAATCACCAGGTGAGCTCGTTTCTTAGTACACGAGAGAATATTGACAAGAGCGAGTTACTACCTAATAATATTATGCTTGTGCTCAGGAATCATGGTGTTGATCAGCGAGGGTGTCACTTTGCGCCAAGATGGGTCGGGAATCAAGTCTACTGCGAGTTGGAGTCCGGGTCGGCCACGGCGGAGCAGCCTGTCTTCAAACGGACATAGCAGATGCATACAAACTCCGTTTGGGGCATTCAAGTACATTACAGAGAAGCCCTCGACGAGACCTTTCCAACGGATCTGGTCCCACGTCCAAACTCCTTCTGAGTCAATCACAATCGTCGAAACAAGTGGAGACCAGATTCTGTTGGGCCGTGCGGTGCTGCGTCACCTGTCTATTGGGCCTCGGCCTGTGTATCCCGCGTGGTGGGGGGGGGGGGGGTGCGCCCCAAACCCTAGACACCACCCCTCTGGCATATTAAAACCTCGTAGCCGTCATTGTTAGACTTGGGTTTTGCTTAGAATTTTCTGCTGTTGCAGTTCGCCGTCTTTCGGTTTGTGGAACCCCAACACTTTGTGATCTTAATACATACTTGCAATTGGAGATTGCTTCTTCTATGTTCTTGCACGTGTTCTTCGATTCGCTTGCAGGAACAGGCCTTCGTGGCTAGGTCAACTGCGCCTCGGTACGGTTGATAACGAACGGAGCAGTGGTGTAGCGATTGCAGGCCTAGATCGGTTATGGTCGAAAGTCGGATTGTCAACGTCGAGTCTCCACCAATCGAACTATCCCCTACCTGTCGGAAGATAGGGACCCCGTTCCTCATCAAGTGGTATCAGAGCTCCGGTTGCCCGTCAGGTATCTCGTATCCCATCTGTTCATTGTTCATTGTTTTACCCATCGTCCAGAAAAAAGCAAAAAAAAAAACTGTGATCATAGTCTTCCGCTGTCCAAACCACTTTGAGCCTTTTGCAATTTTCGTTTTTAGTTTTGCATTGTTGAATTTGTGTCCGTGGTTATCGTCGTATTGCTGGTCAATTCGTGTTCTTGGTCTAGGTCGAGTATCAAATCCCAATTCTAAACCGAAACCAAATTCATGTCGCAATCGGTTGGGATTTTTCTTTTGCGTTGCTGTTTTTATAAAGACAATATCTTTGTCTTCTGAACACCAATTTGGGCGATTAAATAGTCTAAATTGTATCTCTCGAAGATATCTACAACTTTGGTCATTGTACCAAATTCCAGAAACGCCATATTCGTGGTGAAAATTGCGTTGGAATTTAATCTGTTCCATCTCGGAGTAATCTGTACAGCCTGTATTTCGGGGGCCATATCTCCTAGTTCCAAACCCCAAATTGGGTGTTCCATATATTCAAATTGATTAGAAAGAAAAGAGCTACAACTTCCTAGTTATAATTTTTTGCGTTTGAGGTCTCTAAGAGGCCCAAATTATTATTGGAAGTTTCTATAGAGCATCTTTGCTAAACTGCCGAGAGTATTGTGATAAGATTTGTGCGTAATTCTTAAATTTTGAGTTGTAATCTATCCTTTGCAGCACTCTTGTAAAAAAAAAAAAAGAAAAAGGCAAGTGCATAAAAAAAGAGCCGCACGAAAAGAAAGATTAGCCAAAAAAAAAAAAAAGAGATCAGAAGTACTTGCATTTTTTCATGTCCATCGCCTGTGCCGATCACTTTGCTTACTTGAACTGGTTTTAGGAACGCTTTTAGGCCAGCAACTGTGACACGTACTTTGGACACTTATTCAACTTAGCAGTCTGATTTCAATTATTGTTAACCTTTGTTACCATAATTTCCTTCCAAGCTCCACATACTTTCTATCAGAACAGGATTCAACCTTGCAATCGTTACACTTAAGCTTGTCACGATATCACGAACCAGCCACCGGTTGTACCTTCTGCAGCGTTGGTAAGAAACTTGCAAGAGCGTGGTAAGACGCTTGAGAGGGTGTGAATCCACTTGTCTGAACCTGGTAGTTTGTAGGGATAATATTTCTTGTGTTTCTTCTACTTTCTACTAATCATGGTAGGATCTGATAAAGAGGACAACGAGTGTGTCCTTCATGCTGAGCTGAAAACCATGATGGAAGCGATAACCAAAGGTATTGAAAGATTGGAACGACGTGTTGCCCAGCTTGATGACAGGGTTCAGGTGATCGAGAACTGCCCAAGTCAGTGAGCTTACATTGCGATAGACGATGGTGGGTACGTTAGTGCTTCTGATGTTGAAGATGAATATGCTCTTGCAGCTAACCTTGCAGGTAATGTTGATGGCGAATCCGAACATAATGATGATGGGGAAGCTTTGGGTATGGTAGCCACACAAAAATACCAGACCATCATTGTCCAGCGGGTCCTTAGTACTCAAATGAAGCAAGCCGAGCGAGCCCAATGCCACAACTTGTTTCAAATGTTCCTCGTCGTCAACGACCGGCGCGTCCGAACAATCATTGATGGTGGGAGCTGCAACAACTTGGTGAGTTCTGATCTGGTCAAGAAGCTTGGCTTGACCACACAACCACATCCCCAACCATATCATGTTCAATGGTTCAACAACAGCGGTAAGGTTAAGGTAACGCAAACCGCAAGAGTTCCATTTTTCATTGGTTCATACCATGATGTTGCTGATTTTGAGGTAGTGCCTATGCAAGCATGTTCACTTTTATTAGGCCGACCTTGGGAATATGACACTAATGCAACTCATCATGGTAGAAATAATTGGTACACTTTCATGCACAAAGGAAAAAAAATAACCTTGCTTCCCATGACTCCATCTGAAATTGTGCATTTTGATAGGGAAAGACTTGAAAATGAGAAGAAAGAAAACACCACAGAATCTGAAATCAACAAGTAGCTAAAACTGTTTTTCCGCATAAGAAAGATAAGAATGTACCTGCTTCTAAGACTGAGGGAATTAAATTGAAGGGTGGTGTTTTGCTTGCTACAAAATATGATCTTGCTGAATCGTCATGCTTTGCTTTGATATGTAAAGAGACCTTGTTTTCATTTGATGATATTCCTGTCTCTTTTCCACCTGCTGTTACTAACTTTTTGCAGGAGTATGACGATGTGTTCCCTGCTGAGGTGCCCCCGGGACTACCACCTATTCGAGGTATTGAGCATCAAATTGACTTGATCCCGGGAGCGACGTTGCCAAACCGTAATGCATATAGGACCAATCCAGAGAAGACTAAGGAAATTCAACGACAAGTCCAAGAGCTTTTGGACCATGGGTACGTGCGACAAAGCCTTAGTCCTTGTGCTGTTCCTGTTCTTTTGGTTCCTAAGAAAGACGGTAGTTGGCGCATGTGTGTGGATTGTAGAGCCATTAACAATATCACAATAAGGTATCGTCATCCTATTCCTAGGTTAGACGACATGCTTGATGAGTTAAGTGGTTCTATTATCTTCTCAAAAGTTGACTTGCGTAGTGGGTACCACCAAATTCGAATGAAATTGGGAGATGAATGGAAAACTGCTTTTAAGACCAAGTTCGGTTTATATGAGTGGTTAGTTATGCCTTTTGGATTGACTAATGCACCTAGTACTTTCATGCGCTTGATGAATGAGGTCTTACGTCCTTTCATTGGTAAATTTGTGGTGGTCTATTTTGATGATATTTTGATCTATAGCAAGTCACTTTCTGAACATCTCGAACATTTACGTGCTGTTTTTAATGCTTTGAGAGAGACACGTTTGTTTGGTAACCTCGAGAAGTGTACTTTTTGCACCGATCGAGTCTCGTTTCTTGGCTATGTTGTGACTCCGCAGGGAATTGAGGTTGATGAAGCCAAGATCGAAGCTATCAAGAGTTGGCCGACTCCTAAAACGGTCACACAGGTGAGAAGCTTTCATGGACTTGCTGGTTTCTACCGCCGTTTCGTGAAGGACTTCAGCACCATTGCCGCACCATTGAATGAATTGACAAAGAAGGGCGTTGCATTCCATTGGGGACAACCACAAGAGGACGCCTTCAACCTTTTGAAAGAAAAGCTAACAAATGCACCATTACTCCAACTTCCAGATTTTGGTAAGGCTTTCGAACTTGAATGTGATGCTAGTGGAGTTGGAATTGGTGGTGTGCTCATGCAAGAAGGTAAGCCTGTTGCACATTTCAGCGAGAAATTAAGTGGGCCTGCTTTAAATTACTCCATGTATGATAAAGAGTTGTACGCTCTTGTGCGAACTTTAGAAACGTGGCAACATTACTTATGGCCTAAGGAATTTGTTATTCACTCTGATCATGCGTCGCTGAAACATATTCGCAGTCAAAACAAATTGAACCGTAGACATGCCAAGTGGGTAGAATTTATTGAATTTTTTCCTTACATCATTAAACACAAGAAATGGAAAGATAATGTAATTGCTGATGCTTTGTCTCGGGGATATGCTATGTTGTCTCAACTTGACTGTCGAATTTTTGGACTTGAAACTATTAAAGAACAATATGCTCAAGATGCTGATTTCAAAGATGCTTTGATTAATTGCAAGGATGGGAGGGCTTGGAATAAATTTGTACTCAATGATGGGTTCTTGGTTAGAGCTAACCGCCTATGCATTCCAGTTGGATCCGTTCGTCTTTTGTTGTTGCAGGAAGCTCATGGAGGAGGCATGATGGGACATTTTGGTGTCAAAAAGACGGAGGATATTTTGGCCACTCACTTCTATTGGCCAAAGATGAGGCGTGATGTCGAGCGCTTCGTGGCACGCTGCACCACGTGTCAAAGGGCAAAGTCACGGTTAAATCCACACGGTTTATATATGCCTCTTTCTACTCCTAGTGTCCCGTGGGAGGATATCTCGATGGATTTTGTTCTAGGTTTGCCTAGGACAAAGAGGGGGAGGGATAGTATATTTGTTGTTGTGGATCGATTCTCCAAGATGGCACATTTTATTCCTTGCCACAAAAGTGATGATGCCACTCACATTGCCGACTTATTTTTCAAAGAAATTGTTCGTTTGCATGGTATGCCTTCCACTATTGTTTCAGATCGCGACACAAAATTTTTGGGTCATTTCTGGAGGACATTATGGAATAAATTGGGGACAAAGTTACTATTTTCTACTACTTGTCACCCTCAAACTGATGGCCAAACGGAGGTGGTAAATCGCACCTTGTCCACAATGTTGCGAGCTGTTTTGAAGAAGAACTTAAAGATGTGGGAGGAGTGCCTTCCTCATGTGGAGTTTGCCTACAACCGTGTGCTACACTCGACTACCAAGGTAAGTCCTTTCCAAGTAGTGTATGGTTTCAACCCTCGTGCTCCTATTGACCTATTGCCTCTTCCATCATCTGAAAAGGTCAATCTTGATGCTAAGAAACGTGCTGAGTTTATTTTAAAACTACATGAAACAACAAAAGAAAATATTGAGTGAATGAATGAAAAATATCGCATTGCTGGTAGTCATGGTAGAAAGGAATTGATATTTACTCCTGGAGATCTTGTATGGCTACACTTACGTAAAGAGCGTTTTCCTGAGTTAAGAAAGTCCAAATTAATGCCTTGTGCGGATGGTCCATTTAAGGTGTTAGAGCGAATAAACGATAATGCCTACAAACTTGAGTTGCCTGCAGATTTCGGGGTTAGCCCCACTTTTAACATTTCAGATTTGCGGCCATATTTGGGAGAAGAAGATGAGCTTGAGTCGAGGACGAGTCCAATTCAAGAGGGGGAGGATGATGAGGACATCACCCCTAACGATGCGTCCATTCTTCCAACACCCATTGTGCAAGGACCAATAACAAGGGCACGTGCACGTCAACTAAATCACCAGGTGAGCTCGTTTCTTAGTACACGAGAGAATATTGACAAGAGAGAGTTACTACCTAACAATATTGTGCTTGTGCTCAGGAATCATGGTGTTGATCAGCGAGGGTGTCACTTTGCACCAAGACGGGTCGGGAATCAAGTTTACTGCGAGTTGGAGTCCGGGTCGGCCACGGCGGAGCAGCCTGTCTTCAAACGGGCGTAGCAGATGCATACAAACTCCGTTTGGGGTGTTCAAGTACATTACAGAGAAGCCCTCGACGAGACCTTTCCAACGGATCTGGTCCCACGTCCAAACTCCTTCTGAGTCAATCACAATCGTCGAAACAAGTGGAGACCAGATTCTGTTGGGCCGTGCGGTGCTACGTCACCTGTCTATTGGGCCTCGGCCCGTGTATCCAGCGTGGGGGGGGTGCGCCCCAAACCCTTGACGCCACCCCTCTCGCATATTAAAACCTCGTAGCCGTCATTGTTAAACTCGGGTTTTGCTTAGAATTTTCTGCTGTGGCAGTTCGTCGTCTGTCGGTTTGTGGAACCCCAACACTTCGTGATCTTAATACATACTTGCAATTCGAGATTGCTTCTTCTGTGTTCTTGCACATGTTCTTCAATTCGCTTGCAGGAACAGGCCTTCGTGGCTAGGTCAACCGCGTCTCGGTACGGTTGATAACGAACGGAGCAGTGGTGTAGCGATTGCAGGCCTAGATCGGTTCTGGTCGAAAGTAGGATCGTCAACGTCGAGTCTCCACCAATTGAACTATCCCCTACCTGTCGGAAGATCGGGACCCCGTTCCTCATCATCCCCATACATCAAAAAGTTCAATTTCAAAAATTTTTGTGAAGGGCATTTCATGTCTTTTACTCAAATTTCTAGAATGTTGGCAAGGACAGCATTTTGCACAAAGTTATAAGAATCTTGAAATAAAGAAGGCCAAAACAAACCTGATTGCAATACCTTTGCCGCTGTTTTTGAAGCTTCGACGTGTCTACCACATGGAGAAGAATGACAATGTTCAAGAATGCTTTGGATCTCTTGGTCGGGCATGCATCATTGAAAGATGTTGTCAACTCCTTTTTTGAAAAGGTTCAGATCGTCTCAGTAGTAGTGTTGGATGTTGTGCAGGAAGTGCTTGCATTGTCTGTACTCAACCCTAGAGGAAGTTCATGATTAAATAAATAATTTGCGTAATCAGTATACCATGATTTTTGTTGAATCAAGTAAAGGTACTTGTCAGGTAAAGCATCATTGATGTGAATGTCGGCAGTGTCGGTGAAGAGTCGTGAAAGATGATTGACGATGAAATTCTCAGCACCTTTCTTATCTTTGATTTCCAAATCAAATTCTTGCAGCAGTAAGATCCATCGTGTGAGTCGTGGCTTGGTATCTATCTTGGTAAAAAGATACTTAAGGGCAGCATGACCAGTATGCACAATTACTTTTGAACCAATCAAGTATGGACAAAATTTATCTAGGGCATACACCAGCAAGCAATTGTTTTTAGTTATGGTGTAATTACTTTGAGCATCATCCAAAATTTTGCTTACATAGTATATATCATGTAAAAATTTATTTGTTCTTTTCCCTAGAACAGCACCAATTGCGTATCACTAGCATCACACATCCATTAAAAAGGTTCATTTCAATTTGGAGGTTGTATGATGGGAGCAGTAGTTAATGCATGTTTCAGTTGATTAAAAGAATCAAGACATTTTTCATCAAAATCAAAAGGCGCATCTTTACCAAGCAATTGAGTGAGAGGTTTAGCAATTTTTGAAAAATCTTTAATGAAATGATGGTAAAAACCTGTATGTCTCAAAAACTGCGTATACCCTTCACGTTGGTTGGTGGTGGAAGACTTGCTATGACATCGATATTTGCCTTGTCGACTTCAATCCCTTGTTCAGAAATTACGTGGCCAAGTACCACGCCTTCTTGAACCATGAATTGGCACCTTTCCCAATTAAGTACAAGGTTAACTTCTTCGCACCTGCATAAGACTCGAGAAAGATTATGTAGACATGAATCTAAAGAGGAACCATAAACACTAAAATCATCCATGAAGACTTCCATTATTTCTTCAATTAAATCTGAAAAGATAGTCATCATACACCTTTGAAAGATTGCAGGTGTGTTACATAGCCCAAATGGCATTTGGCGGTAAGCAAAAGTACCGAAAGGGCATGTAAACTTTGTCTTATCTTGATCATCGGATGAATTGGGATTTGAAAGAACCCCAAATACTGGTCAAGAAAACAAAAATATGATTGTTTGGCCAATCTTTCCAACATTTGATCAATGAAAGGCAATGGAAAGTGATCCTTCCTAGTGGCACTATTTAATTTGTGATAATCAATGCACATGTGCCATCCAGTAACAAGTCTAGTAGGGATCAATTCATTGTTAGCATTCTTAACCACAGTCATACCACCTTTCTTTGGAACCACATGAATAGGACTAACCCAATTACTATCAGAAATAGGCTATATGATACCCGCATCTAGTAGTTTAGAAATTTTAGCTTTAACAGTTTCCTTCAAGTGTGGGTTTAGTCTACATTGACGCTCAACTGATGTTTTAGTTTCATCAACTAGAGAGATCCTATGCATGCAAATTTCAAGGCTAATCCCTTTGATATCATTAATTGAATAACGTAGGGCATTGCGATGCACACAAAGTAACGAAATCAAATTTTCTAGTTGCGGATTGGTCAAGCTTGCATTAACAATAACAGGTTGTATCTCATCATCATCCAAAAATACATATTTCAGCAAGGAAGAGTTTTAAGTGTAGAATTACTTACCTTTTCCTTACCTGTGGTGTTAGAGTCAAAGATGTCATCTTTGGATGGTTCTTGTATTGGTTCGTCTTCATTTTGTTTGTCTTCTTCGCTGCTGTCCATTTTTTTATTGTCAAATATTTCATTCGTTCCTTCTTCCAAAGTGAGTCAAAGTGGTGACTCCTCTTCTAGGACTTCTTCTAGATCGTCTACGCTGCAAAGTTTTTCCTCATACATTGGGTAGTTAACAAGATTAGACATTTTAAACAAAATTTTCTCCTTCCCTATGCAAAAAGTAATTCATCCCTCACAAACATCAATGAGGGCACCTGCTGTCTGGAGCATTTGTCATCCCAATATAATAGGTATAGCAACATCTTCATCCATATCAAGAACGACAAAATCAACTAAAAGATAAAATTTACCGACTTGAAGAGGCACATCTTCCAGGATTCTTTCTGGATGCTTCACCGAGTGATCGACAAGTTGTAGAACCATGCGTGTAGGCTTGATCTCACCCATACTCAAATGTTGTGATGGGAAGAGGCATCACTAACGTTTGCGCCTAGGTCACAAAGAGCTCGATTTATATGTACCGTACCTATGTTACAAGGGATGGAGAAGCTCTCTTGATCCCACACCTTTGTTGGCATCCTGTTCTGGATTAAAGCACTACAATTTTTGGTCAAAACAACAATTTGAAATTCACTCAAATCTCTCTTTTTAGTAAATATATCTTTCAAGAATTTTTCATAAGAAGGCATTTGAGTTACTAAGTCAGTAAAAGGTACAGTAACATTAAGCTTTCTCAAGATTTCCAAAATTTTTTCAAATTGCTTATCGAGATTCACATTAACGTACCTTCCTGGGAAGATGGAGTTGGATTATAAACATGTGTTACCTGGTTTCTCCACTTTCCTTTTCTTTTGTTTCGGCAACCTTGTCGTTATCCTCTGCCGGTGGTAATGGTACTCCTTTATTTCACTTGCCGGTGAAGGTTCGGTTGGTGGTGTTTGTTCTGGTAGCTTTTGTTCCAATCCTTAAGATCACTGTATTAGAAATAACAGGGTTAGAACAAGCTATAAAATTAATTTGTTCAGAATTATGGGGATTGATTGGTTGAGAAGGAAGACAGTTATCATTTTTCAGTGCAGGATTCGCCAATTGTGCGATTTGAGTCTCGAGTATGCGGACATGAGTTGATATGGAGTCTATCATTTGGCTCATATACGTCTTCTCTTTCTCTTGATTTGCTAGAAAGTTCTCTAGCATGCTCTCCATGTTCGATTGCTCGGGTTGTCGTTGGTGTGGCGGTCGATAAGGTTGCTGATTTTGTTGTTGGTATGGTGGCCTTTGTGCTTGATATGAGGATTTTGTTGGTGTAGTTGCTACTGTTCAAAATTTTGTTGTTGACGTTGAGGTTGCTGATTTTCTCTAGACCATATGAAATTTTGATTGTTGCGCCATCCAGAGTTATAAGAGTTAGGAAAGGCATTATGTTGCCGTTGTTGCATACCCTGAAAAGCGTTTTCCTGCTTCATGGATGGGTTAGATTGGTATTCATGGCCATAGTGGTCTTGTATGCCACATAGTTCACATATAGGTGTAATGGCATTAACAGATTAAGTAGCAGATGATCCAAGAATATCTAATTTATCAGTGAGAAGTGTTACTTGTTCGGCTAATTGCGACAGTACATTTACATCCATGTTGTTTGCCAAAGTTTGTTGAGCAGCTTGTTCGGTTCCCATTGTGTGTAGTTTGGAGTTATTCCTTTGATGAGGTTATATGTGACGAGCATTTTTACCAAGTCCTTTGTTTTTGCCTTTCCATGATCACAGGAGACCACATAGAGAGACTAAAGTTCTTTGTTTAGGCCTTTCCATGGTCGTAGGAGACCATGGAAAGAGAAATCTATGTTATCTACTTATACCTTTCCGAGGTCGCGAAGACCACGGAAAGAGGGCTAAGCTATTTCGGTCATACCTTTCCATGGCCGCGGGAGACCACGGAGAGAGATCTTAGAATAGTCCAAGTTATTCTGGATATACCTCAGCCCATTTTGTCACAAAGGCCCATCATGAATGAGTATTACTCGTGACGTTAATGGATTGTGGTCGCGGTCTCCCATGATCGCAATGAATCATATTATCTGCGACCTCTCTTATTGCAGAGATATTTGCTTGCAGTCGCCTTGGTTGCAGAGATATGATAAATCCCTATATACGGTCGCACTCTATGCGTGATCAAGAAATAACAGGGTTATTAGAACTGGAAGCACCTCTAAATCAAGAGGGTATTGTCAAGACTTGCCGACCATGGTTCAAGAGTTGTGCGATCACATGATAATCACACTCTAGCCAATATTCCCAGGATAATGCTCTTTTCATTGACAAGAAAAGAATGATTATGCAGTTATCCATAAATTGTATAGTTATTCATAAACCGTCATGAGATATCAATGGGTGTGCAGTTATCAATAACCACACACCATAACTGGCAAACAGAATTGCATCCTCTAATCGGCGAATGGCAACTGCTTACAACCGTTGTGCAGTTATCGTCGAGGCATCCTTTCGATCAAGCAATTAATGTCCTCTTCAACAAGTATAAAAAGGAGGTTAGGGCTTGAAGGGAAATGGAGATGGAAGGAGATCTGATCTAATCGGGTCTGATCCAAGATGAAGAGTCTAACACCATATTGAAGGATTAGACTTTTCTATACACATTCTGTAATACCATTATACATACAGTGAGAATATAACAGGAGTAGGGCTATTACTCAGACTGCGAGGGCCCAAACCTGTATAAACACAGTGTGTGTCTATAGATACAGTAATTTATCTTTGGTGATTTATTGATACTACCTCCCTACAAAACAAACTAAATTTGTGTAAGTTTGACCTGGGATTTTTGTTCCAATCGTCAATAGTTGGCGCCGACCATGGGGATCCTACAAGATATTTTCTTCATCACCAAAGTTAACTATGTCTATGGATCCTTTACCCTGTGCATACGATTCTGAGAATGATTTCGATCTTGCCGACTACGTCGATGTAATGGATGAAGATAATATTCCAATGGGAGAGATCAATGCCGTTCTCGAGCCCAGTGTTGAGGAGAATTCTTCTCCAGTTTTGGTTACGACCAGTGATCAAAAACTTGAGAAAGTAGTTCATTTGACTTCTGTGAACCCTATTGCATCCGAAGGCGAGTATGTACCACAACCTGTTACTTTAACCAATAGAGACATTGGAGATCCCGATGCGTCCATGTCCAGTATGGACGATCTTGGTGATCATCGTCCATCTTGTCTGGGAGAGTCCACTCTAGATAATGTGAATTCTCTCTTTGACTTCGAGTGTGACTTGGACAAAGAGGAGATGTTCTCCCCGTCTATGGTCTCGGTTCCACGGGAAGTGGTAGTACTTTCTAAGGAATCTCTCGAGCAACGGCTTGCTAGGGAGGAAGGAGACCACAAACAGTTAGAAGATGAAGCTCGTATGCGTCATGAGGATGAGATTCGCAAAATGATGGAGGAAACTTTGCGTCTTATGCAACTTCGCCATGATGCCGCGAGCTTCAGCCCCAGAACGTCTCGCAAACGACCCCCTGGTGGTCATAGGTGTGACCAATCACCCTTCACAAATCCGGAGTGTTCCTCGGTGGGTGAGGCGATGGTGGAAAAAACTCCTTTGGCTCCTAGAAGAAGCACGCAGGAGCACATTTGTGTGATCGCGGAAGCACTCCGTAACCCTCCCACCAGTTTTTCTAATGACAACGAGGAAACTTTTGCAAGAGTTCTTGTAGACAATCTTGATGGGTTGCATCAGATGTAATTCCAACTGCCTCGTTGCGTTTAGCAACCAACTCATAGGAAGGAAATAGTGCTCAGTCTAGTCAAAGAAGACGTGATCGTGTTCGAACCACAACAACTCGTCATAGTCATGACAAGATCCGGAGAATTGGTCGTTCTTGTGACTGTGATCGTGAGCCAATATGCTCAAGGTTGGGACTACATCATGGTACTCCATCTGCAAGCTTTTCCCGTGACTAGGAGGATGGTCATGATGATCGATAACCGCGTACTGCATACGTTGGTTGCAAAGCTTTCTCTCCAGGATTGAGGGCAGTAACCTGGCCTGTTAAGTTCAAGCCAAGCACGTTCGAGCTATTCAATGGAACACAAAATCCATCTGAATTTCTCCAGATCTATGTTCCTGCTATCCAGGCGGCAGGTGAAAATGAGAAAGTAATAGCGAATTATTTGCCAATGGTGCTTATAGGTCCGGCACGGACTTGGTTGTTCAACTAGCCAGAAGGGTCCATTTATAATTGGGAAATGCCACTACTACAGAATACAATATCACAGTAGGTTCAAAACAGTCATCACAGGCGGGTCTGAACCATCAGTGATATTCAAGTCAGTGATAGTCTGAGTACTATCACTGACGGTTTTGAACTGTCTGTGATATTTCCTATCACAAACGGTTTTGAGCTCAAAACTGTCTATGATAACTTATCTTCACATACGGCTCTAAACTCAGAACCATCTGTGATGTTGATAATTTTTTTATGATTGCTTTGTTTTCTTGGCTAGCCTCAGGAATCATCCTAGCCATGGCCTTTGTACATTAGCATTTCAGATATATATACACACACACAACCAGCACTTGCACATATATATTTCAGCTTTTCAGATATATATATATATACACACAACCAGCACTTGCACATATACATTTCAATAATTTCAATATATATATACATTTCAATAATCTGGGAAGAAATTTACAAATCTATGACAAGATAACTTATTGCAAGATGCACTTAGAAAACAAGACATAAATCTCATCGCGAGGTACGTTGCTCTGAGTCCCCGACCGGTTCATTTTGGTGCCTGAGTCATCAGCATCCCAAATCCTGAAACTTTCAACCCTAATTTGCTCAAAGTGTCCACCACATGAATTGTAGTACACAAACCTAGCATATGGAATTGTATTAGTTGCTAACATACAGGAGGAGGAGGAGAGGGAGAGGGAGGAGGGGCACCTAAGACGTCAGAGGTAGGGAGGTTGGGTCAGAGGTGGCCAGGATGTAACACCCCTGTTTTTGCCAAACCCTAAAATAGCCAAAATCCACATCAGGACCCCAAAACCTAATCTGCTTCAGCCATTCCCTTCTAAATGCTGTTCAGAACATTTTTCCCTTCGGGACCATCTCCAAAATCTCACCCTAAAGCTGAGTTTCAAGCCTTGCTATTTTAAAACCCTAATTACCCTAAACTGTTTTCCCCAATTTTGTCGAAACCCTTCAGATCTTGCCCGATCTTACCAAACTTTGGCCAGATAAGTTCTACTAATCTTTTGCAACTTAGCTGCGAAATCAGATTTTAGATCGGACCCTCAGATCTCCAAATTTGCAAACAGGCCCAAGTCCTATTCAAATTATCCTCACAGAACAGCCCCTGGAATAAGTTTCAGAAATTGCAGAACAGCCCAAATGTTATTTCAGGCCCTTTTCGACCAGCGCCTGGTCGTTGCCACGACCAGTGCCCGAGCCACCGTTGCCGCGCCGCGTTCTCGCCGCATTCGCTCGCCGCCGGCCACCGTTCTTGTCACCTGTGTTGTGAGCAACCAAACCACCTCCCGCGCACGTGCCAGTGCCGTGGCATCGCCTTGCCCAGCGGTTAAACGGCCGCGCTCCCGAGCCTCGTTTTCGCGCGCGCTCCCGTTGCCGTGGCAGTTGCATGGCGTTACGTGTCATTGCCGGAGCTACATTGTCGCCTCCGCATCTGCGCCATCACTGGTGAAGTCCCAAGGCAACTGGCAAAGCTGCAGCACCGCCTGAAGCGCGATCACGTCGCCGTCGCCGTCGTTGCGCCTGCGCCCGACAATTTTCTCCCCGGCGCAAGCAACCGCTGTCGCGTTTCCCTCGCAAGCTCCGTCCCCGTACCTATTTAAACCCCCCTCGACGCTGTGAAGAAGCACAAGCTCAGGACTTAGCCAAAATTCCAGCTTCTCGCCGTTTCCACTTTCTTCTCCGGCGAGCCAGTGAGAGAGCTCACGGTGCCAGCCCTTTCCACAGCCCCTCTCTTCAATCCAGGTTCACCAGTGAGTTCCCCTCGTTCCCCTCTCTGTGTCATAGCAACCAATTGCACCAGATCGATCCCCATCGCCGGTGATCGCCGGATTCCCGATTTGCCCTGTTCCCCCAATGCCGTTCGATTCAGCCCAAATTAACCCTCAACCCTGTAGAAGAAGTTGATCAGTAAGCCTAGTAGAGCAAGCCTGTAGAACCAGAATCCCCAATTAAGCTCAAATCGAAGAAATCCCAAATTTGAACCTCGGCCGTTCGCCGGACTTCGGCGCCAAGCTTCTCCGGCCGATATCCAATGAAATTAACCTCCCCAGTAGCTTTGTTGTGCCCTAGAGATCATTCCCAAGCTTGGAATTGAGCTCTTTCGCCCTGTATCGAAAATACCCAAGCTCCAGTGTCGTCTTCTCCAGCGCCGGTCGCCGGAATTTGTTCCCGGCCGATCCAGCACCTGAAACCTTGTCCCTTAGATAGATTCCAGTACCCTGAGAAATATTGTCCACTAGCTCGACACCTGGATCTGCCTAGATTGTGAGTTATGCCTATGCCAAGATTACTGTCCAGTAACTCAGCTCATGTCCAGACCACCGTGGTTCATCACCGGATTTGGCCACCCTCCGGCCACTTTCAGCCCTTGTGCCTGTTGAGTATATTGTTCCTGTTAGTAATGCCTACCTCCCAGACAAAGTGGTGCATCATTTGGAGCCCTGGATCAAAAGTTAAGCCATGCCCTAGTTTCTGGCCATGTCCAGCACCATGTCAGTGCATGTCAGCCACTGGCATTAGCCTTGTTTGACCCCTTCTGGCTGAGCAATTTAAATGCCACCTTGTCCCTTAGATTCCTGGAGTTGAGATCTACAACTTTCTCTACTATCACTTCTCCAGAAAACCATCCTAAGACTAGTTTCCAGTTATGCCAAAGCTATGAACTGAATGTCGACCCCTCGACGTTCAATCCTTTTTAGCCGTTTCTTCGACCAGAGCCCTTGTGACCTTGCCCTAACCTTTTCCCCTGCATGCATGACTTATTTACTTAATACTTTCTATAGAAACTATTTTCAGTATGCTTATGTGGTATGTGTTTGTGTGTTAATTGTTTGCCGCAGAGTCAGAAGCGGAAGGAGCGGAAGAAGTCTTTGAAGAGCCGTCTGAGTTTTTAGACCCAACATTGCAAGGCAAGCCTCATTCCCTTGATCATGTCTCACCCAATATTTTCATATGAAGTATATTCACTGTTTCTTACTATGCATGCTTAATTGAAATACAAGTTATGTTTGAATGACATGAGTAGATATTACCTAATGGATCATGAAACCCTTTTTGTTATTGAACCTTCGTGTATACATGCTCTTGTCACCCTAGGACTCATATATTGAATATCCACATTAAACTTGAAATGGTCAAATGCATGAGAAGTTATAATGAAAACCGTTTTGACAAGAAAAATGATAAAAGTGATCAGTAGTGAGGATTGGATTGTATGGAGAGGGTGCGGTGCGCACCAGGGTATGTGAATGTTCCTCACTATTGGTTCATAAGGACGAGAACCTTGTGCTGTGTCTCTATACGAATTGTAAACGTACCAACCACTTGCCTGGTATGGGACAGGCACAACTCAGTAGCTTTTTGGTATTAGCAGTTCCCTGCATGGTTTGACGATCTGGTTTCTCGCGTGGAAACTGGAAGGCCAAGGTTCGGCCATGAGTGATGTGAGTCAGAAAAATGATGAGAGAAAAAGGCGTAAATGAAGGAAGACGCCCTAGACCTGATTAAGCCGTGAGCGGCTGTAATCTTAAATGGTCGTATGTCTCGTGTGGACATAGACCAAGGCTATGTGTCCTGAGGGAACATAGACCAGAGAGGCTAGGAAGTAAGGCAGTGGGGAAGACCCACAACGGTACTTGAGACTTAATTGTCTATTTACCGGGCAGGGATACTGTTAATACTGAACTGTAAAGCGTTGTGTGATCTCGGCCTTGTCACATGTGTATAAGTCACATGAAGCTGATCCGACTTGAAAGCCGAGTGAACCAGTGGATTTAAAAAGAGGTACACCTTTGCAAAGTGTAAAAGAAGTATCAGATACTCTGTACTCCCAGGTTCAGGAGTCTTTTCGCAGTGGATGTTATCCATGGGTTATAGCACAAGTAATGTTTTGGAATGTTTTCATAATGCGGTTAACAAAGTAGTGACTCATGGGAGACCACTACATCTAATGTTTTATTGAAAACCTGTTTAATGTTTAAAGTATCGTTTTCATGATAAAGTTCTGTTTTAACAAACAAATGACTTGGAAATCTATATATCTCTATCCATATGAAACCAAAACCCCGGAATCATATATTTCACTCTCATGTAAGTACAATTACATTAATCCCCGGAATGAGTGTTGCTGAGCACCAAGTGCTCACCCTTGCAATTTGCATCCAACTGTAGAAGAGGGATTCGAGGATCCCGAGTCCTTCAGTTATGAGTTCCCGGCAGAAGATGGAAGTGCCCCGGACGAGCCCACGTTCTAGAAGGATTGCGCACCAAGTCAAGTTAGATGTGGGAGGAGCCACTTCAACCCCGCTGCGGATGGAAATCAAGCTTTTTGTCGTTGCTTTGTGTTTTATGCTGTGTGTTCGGTACTTAGATACCGACTCTGGTTCTGATAAACTTGTTATTTTCTTAGCAACTCTACTTAGCGCCATTTTCGGTGCTTTGGGTATGTAATATTGGCCAAGCTGGCCTGCTACCTGTTTAATGTTATTATTATGCTTGTCTGGTTTGGAGCTCATGTGTCATCCTGCTGTGTGTAACCTACCTGGGCGGTTACCAAGGTGATCCTCAAATGGGGGGTCTCACACAGGAGGAGGCGCCGGAGGTCGGGAGGAGTAGCCGGAGGAGGAGGCGCCAGAGGTAGGGAGAGCTAGGGCAAGTGAAGTGAAGAAGTGTGGAAATGAGTGGGACGAAGCCCACCTTAAATTTTATAGAGCGTGGTTCAGATTGTAAACTATCACAGACCGTTTTGAGCTTAGAACTGTCTGTGATAGTGCTGGATTATCAACAATTCAATTCAGAAATTGCAAGACTGAAAAGTAGTCCCAAGCTAGTCTATGTCGTTGCTGGCCTAAACTTGTTTGTGACCCAGTTCAAGTAACACAAAGCACACACTTCACTTCTGTTTTCTTTTCTTTTTTTTTTTTGCGATCCGACCAAGGAATCACAAGCCTAAGGTTAGGACACAAGGATTACACAAATTTGAAGCAAGAAAAACTCAAACGAGATGCAAAAGATCGACAAAAATGGTTGCCAAAACTTCGGAGGCTGTTTTGAGGCCCTAAACGATGTTTTTTGGGGTTCGTTTGGCTGCGCGTACATGGCCGTGAGTTTGCTGTCGAAAGAGCACTGATTTTGGACTTATGGATTTTCAAAAATAGCTTTTTGTAAGCTTTCCAACGGGCCAAAGAACGCCCTGATCGGAGCTTGTATGCAAAAGTTATGGCTGTTTTACTGCAAGGTGGTCGAATTCCTCCATGGAATGGAAAAAATGTTGTTCGGTTCTGAGGTCAGAACCTACTGTGATAGTGCTGGATTATCATAGATGGTTTTGACCTCAGAACCATCTGTGAGAATTAGAATATCACAGTCGATTTTGACTTTAGAACCGTATGTGATAACTTAACATTTTCTCCCGACAGGCCTTCATAGACGGTTTTGTTCATAACCGTCTGTGATGTGCCATCTGGATGTCTGTTTTTGTGGTAGTGTGCTATGTGATGCTATCCTTAGTAATTTCTAAAATTGTTACTAGAAACCTGGCAAGGAAGATGAACTTCATCGTTTACGCCAGACTTCAAGTGAAACTCTCCGGCAATTTGTAAAGAGATTTGTGTGTGTGTGTGGGGGGGGGGGGGTAAGAAATACTATCCCCAACATTTCTGACAATTTGGTGACCAGAGCCTTTAAACACGGCATTCGATACCGAATATTCATGGAGGATCACAGTATTTATCCTCCAAGATCGGTGTCAAAGCTTTTCGACATGACAGATCGTTATTCCGATGCTGCTGAGGCAATGGAATGGAATAGGATGGTGGATAAAGATGATTTACCCCCACAGCCTGGTATGCCCGAAGGAAAGGATAACTCTAACAAGAAATATGGGCCATCTTCAGGCAGGAAGTTCAAGAAGTCAAAAAAGGATGGAGCGAGCCAATCTCGAGAGGTCGCGACCTTGGATAAGCGACCACTGGATAAAGGTAATAAAGTTCCATTCAAAAGTAATAAACCTTCTTCTAGTGGGTGTAACGGAGACCACACGGAGAAGCAAGCTGCTAACCCACAGGGAAGCAAGAAGTGGTGTCCGTTGCATGAAGTTCTAGGACACGACCTCAAGAACTATCGAAACTAGTTAAAGCGCATGGAAGAGTTTTACCAAGGTAAAGCCCCTATGCCTACAATACCAGAAAAAGGACAGCCCGGTGGAAATAAAGATGCCGATGGAGATGAGGATATGCCATACCAGGTACCAAATAATCATGTTAATATTATTTTTGGTGGTTCTTCATCCTACTTTTCCAAACGACATTTTAAAATTGTTCGCCGAGAGGAGAATAATGTTGAGGCTCCTCTAGGAGAATCTCAATACCCCTGCTGGTCGGAATCTTCCCTGACCTTCAGCCAAGAAGATTGTCCCAAGGAACTATCGTGACCACGGCGACTTCCTCTGGTTTTAACTCCCACAATTAGCAAAGCTAAAGTGGGTAGAGTCCTAATTGATGGAGGTAGTTACCTCGATTTGCTGTTTGCCAAAACTCTTGACGAGATGCCAATCCCTCATTCAAGGATAAAGCCTGTGGTCCACCCATTTTATGGGATTATACCTGGTCATTCGTATACTCCCATCGATCAGATTGTTCTACCGGTAATGCTCGGAGAACCCGATAACTTCTGAACAGAATTAATTACTTTTAATTAATGTCAGTGTTGGTAGGCCCTCGCTTGCTAAATTCATGTTGGCAACGCATTATGCTTATCAGTGTGTCAAGGTGTCGGGACCAAAAGGCGCGATCACAGTAAGGGGCAGCCAAAATTCGGCCCTCACATGTGATCGCATTTCCCTGGAATTGGTTAATCAGCTTCCCCTCAAGGATGTTAAGGTTGCGATCAAAGTAACAGAGCCAGATGCGGTCAAGATAACTCCGCGACCAGAAGAGAAGCTTAAGCAAGTTCCTTTATTCCCAGAAGATCTGTCCAAAACCATTCGGATAGGGTCAGAATTGGAGAGCAAATAGGAACTTGCTCTCATCTCTTTCCTCCTGGCTGATGCAGATGTGTTTGCGTGGAAACCATCTGACATCTCTGGAGTCCCAAGGGAAGTGATTGAGCACTGGCTAGCAATCCATCTTGGAAATCAACCTATAAAGCAAAAACTCAAGCATTTTGCCCCTGATCAGAGAGAAGCCATTCGCCCGGAGTTAGATAAACTCCAAGAAGTTGGCTTTATTCGTGAGGTTGACCATTTTGAATGGCTTGCGAATTTGGTCATGGTCCTAAAATCAAATGGTAAGTGGCGCATGTGCGTCGATTACACCAGTCTCAATGCTACCTGTGTGGGACCCTCATTTGAGGAATCCGGTGGCAACCGTCCAGGTGGGTTGCACTCAGAAAAGGTACATTGCAGCTCAAAACAACAAGATGCATTATATAAAAATGCAAGTAATTAAAAAAACAAGTGCTGATCACAGGGACCAACATTACAATAACTTAGCGCCAAAATGACGCACTTAAATGTTGATACAAAATTAAGGAGTTTTCGACACAAAGGTCGGCACAAATGAAACAGTAATAATAAGCGAAAGGACTTCATCAGTCTTCTTCTTTAGCAGCAGCGGTGTTGTACGGGCCTTCTCCACATCGAACTCCACCTTGGTACATAACCCTCTAACAAGCTGGGTCTTCAGTTTCTTCTTCTTGTTCCACATTGGGTTCAAGACCGTAAGATTCAGGGATGACGAATCCTTCTTCTAAATTTGTTTGTAAAAGCAAGGGTGAGCACATCGTCCACATGGTGCTCAACAAGTCCCAAATAAGAATGCAAGTATATATAGATGGGGGAAAATTCTCAAAGAATGGCTCTTTAGCTTTATGTAAGTACATAGAATAGATTTTCACACTTAGTCTTTGGAGAAAAGACCTTTATTTTCAAAAGCAAGGCTTTTCAATTCCTAATCTAGGTTTTCAGAAAATGTTGTGCGTGGCGGTCTTTCATGAGTCATCACTTTACTCAGATTTTGTGCAAAACCTTCCAAAAGCTACTTGTGCTGCATCGACGTGGATAGGATCCACAGCGCGCAGACTCCATAACCTGGGAGCTCAGAGTATCCGATACTTTTTAAACTTTGCAAAGGTGTACCACCTTAATCCACCGATCATTCGGCTTTCAAGTCGGTACCTCTCCATGCGACTTTTACGCATGTGACAAGGCCGAGATGACACAACAGTTTTACAGTCCTAGCATTAACTATTCCCTACCCGGTAAATAGACAGTCAAGTCTTAAGTACCGTTGTGGGTCTTCCCCACTGCCTTACTTCCTAGCCTGGGTCTATGTTCTCGCAAGACACATAGCCTCTTTTGATTACAGTTGCGCATGACTTAATCTGGCATAGGGCATCTTCCTTCTTTCCACCTTTTCCTCTCATGATTTTTCTGAACTCACATCACTCATGGCCTTCTGCGGCCCACCAGCTCTCGCAAGAAACTGGATCGACAACCATTGCAGGGAAAAGCTAATACCAAAGAAAGCTACTAAGTTGCGCCCGTCCCATAACCGGGCAAGTGGTTGGTACGTTTTTCATGCCGCGTAGAAGTATAGCACAAGGTTCTAGTCCTTATGAATCTTTAGTGAGGAGTCTTTCACATTCCCAGTGCGCACACAGCACCATCCAATCAAACCATCCTCACTATCGATTCTAATCACATTTTCTTTCACAAAAGGGGTTTGGAACATACTTTTCTCATATGTGACCATTCAACATTTAATATATAATCTTGAGCATAGCATAGCCTAAGCATGATATTCTAGGGTGACAAGGGTGCAGGGATATTCAATGTCAAAAGGGGCTTTACAGTTATTTAGGTCATATCTAATCATTTCATTAAAACATAACTCTTATTTGAATCTAAGGCATGCATATACTTGAAAACAGTTAACATACTTCATTTCAAAATATTAGGCTAGACATGATCAAGGGTTTGAGACTTGCCTTGCAGTGATGGGTCTAGCTGCTTAGATGAATCCTCGAAGATCTCTTCTATTCCTTCAACGTCTGGTTCCACGGCGGACACAAACAACACATACACACTACATAAGCACACAAGTACTAGAAAATAATACGTAAATATATCATGCATGCAGGGGAAAAGGTTTGGGCACGGTCACTTGAGGTTGATCGAAGAGATAGGCTCAAAAGGACTTGAATGTCGAAGGGCTGACATTTGGCTCATGGCTTGACATAGCCCTAAATTGGTTCTAGGTCTGTCTTTTGGAGATGTGACAGTAGGGGATATTGTAGAACATGACTTCAAAGGCTTAGTGGACAAAGTGTCATTTCAATTGCTCAAATGTAACAGTTCTAAATCATCCAATGCCACTGGTGGACATGCACTGACATAGTGCTAGACATGGCCAGAAACTAGGGCATTGCATAACTTTTGACCTAGGACTCCAATTGGTACAAAACTTTGTCTGGGGGCTAGGCCTTGATGACAGGAACAAATCATCCAACAGGCTCAAGGGCAGAAAGTGGCCGGAGGGTGGCCAAATCAGGCGAGTAAACACTGTGGTCTGGACATGAGCTGATTTAGGTCGATTCAGAAGTCGGGCTAGTAGACAATATTTCTCAGGGTACTGGGATCTATCTAAGGGACAAAGTGATCGGAGCTAGATCGGCCGGTGAGGAATTCCGGCGACCGGCGCTGGAGAAGACGACATGAAAATTGGGGGTTTTCGATTCAGGGACTTTGAACTCGATTGCTTGCTCAGGGAGTGATAGGGTGAGGTGAGGGAGCTATTGGTGAAGCCAGTTTGGTCGGGGGATGGCCGGAGATGCTCGGCGACGAGAACCAATTCACTGGTGGCGCGCAAATTGGGGAAAGCCTCAATCTTGGCTCCATTTTGAATTCTAAACTCGTAGGCTTGCTAAAGGGAGTGTGGTGAACAATTTCTTCCATTGGCACGAGGGCTAATTTGGATCGAATCGGGCAGCATTGGGGAAACAGGGGATTTGGGCTTTTCCGGTGATTGCCGCCGTTGAGGTTCGTCGGGGGCCAATTAAGTGATATGTTACGGAGAGGGGGATGAGAGTAACTCATTGGTGGCCTTGGTTTGGAGTGAGAAGCTGCGGGTGAAGCTGGCGAAGGTGGCCTCACGAGCAGCTCGCCAGAGAAGAAAGCGCTCACGGTGGCGCTGAGGAACTTGGCTGCTCTCTGGTGGTGGAAGCTTGAAGCTTGCAGCTGCAGGGTGGTGTGAAGAGATGCTGCGGTTGAGGGGGGCTTATATAGGCAAAGGGCTGAGCTCTCGGGAGTTGAGGCGAATCAAACCAGATGCGCATGATTGACACTGGAGACGAGACCGAGACGACATTGGGACGCGGCAAAGATTGTGCCAGGCGAGAGGAATTACGGCAAATCTGGCTGGGGCAGGGCGACGGGATCATTGGCTTCGGCATGGGCGCAACGTGGCGTTGCTTTGCTGCTGCTGGAGCACGCGCGTGCGCGGGGAAGATCACGGCACAGCGCGGGTGAGGTGCTCCATGGTGGCGGCACGGCTGTGCGCAGGTGGTGGCTACGTGGCTGCGGTGGTGGCTACGTGGAAAGACTTCATCGGCGGCGAGTTCGGCGGCGAGTTCAGCGGCGAGGCAAAGCGGCGGGGCGCTGGTCGAACTGCACTGGTCGTGGTTGAAAATGGCACAGGGGCTTGGTTGCAAAGTTTGGGCTGATTTGCGAAGGTTTGGACTATACTGCGAGGATTTTGGTTCGGGAACTTGGGCCTATTTGCAAATCTGAAGATCTGGAGGGCTAATTTGAATTCTGACTTTGCAGATGAGTGTTACCAAAATACTTGGACTCATCCAGCAGGAAAAATGGCAAAATCTGATAAGATCTGAGGGTTTCGACAAAAATCGAAAACAGGGTAAAATAGGGTAATTAGGGTTTGACATTTTGTCGGGGCTGGAACTAGGGTTTTGGTTGAGATTTTTGAGTTCTTCCAGAAGGGAAAAACGTTCAGAAAAGTAAAAGGAAGACAACCATTTGATCAGATTTGAGTTTGGAGATGATCTGAGACTTTTAGCCTTTTTGGGCTTTTTGAAAATTCTGAAAAGGACTAAACTGGGTACTCTTGGACTGAAATATGAAAATGATCTGGGAGATGAAGTTTAGCTGCCAACATTTAGGTTAAGGTAGTGGCATACCTAAGATCATGATTCTGAGATAGGAGATCAAAATAGGGTTGAGACATCAGGGATTCCAAAGAAGATATGCTGACTCGTAAGCAGGAAAGATAGCCAAAAACTGGGATGTTACAGCTTGCCTGAAGGATGATTTTCCCCTTCCCCACATCGATCAGTTGGTCGATTCAACAGTGGGATGCGAACTGATGAGCTTCCTTGATGCCTACTCAGGGTACCATCAAATTAGCATTGTAGAAGAAGATGAAGAGAAAACTACCTTCATCACACCATTTGGTATATACTGCTATGTTAGAATGCCATTTGGCCTCAAGAATGCTGGTTCCACATATTAGCGCTTGATGCAAAAGACCTTTCAATCTCAATTAAGGCGTAATTTAGAAGTTTATGTAGATGACTTGGTTGTAAAGAGTGTAAAAAGCTCTGGTCACATAGATGATTTGGCTGAAACTTTCTGTAACTTGAATAAATATGGAATAAAGTTGAATCCTGAAAAGTGTCTGGAAAACTTTTGGATTTCCTTGTGTGTTCAAGAGGCATTGAGGTTAATCCCAAAAAATTTCGGGCCACTGAGCTAATGCGATCTCCTTCGACCACAAAGGAGGTACAAAGTCTGACCGGCCGAATGGCGGCTTTGAGCCATTTCATTTTGAGGTTGAGCGAACATGGATTACCTTTCTTTAAGGTTCTACGAAAGCACAATGGTTTCCAGTGGTTGGATGAAGCCGAAAAAGCTTTCAGGAAGTGAAAACATATTTAGCTAGTGCTCCAGTATTGGTTTCCCCGACCATGGGAGGGCCTTTATTAATCTATTTGGCTGCTACCCCTCACGCGGTCAGCGCTGTCTTGGTCATGGAAAGGGAGGGAGTGCAATGACTGGTTTACTATGTAAGTGAAGTGTTAAATGGATCAAAAGAGAGATATCTTGAGGTCCAAAAATTACTTTATGCTCTCTTAATGGCTTCACAGAAGCTACGACATTATTTTCAAGTGCACAAGATTATTGTGCCTTCGTCCTTTCCCTTAGGGGACATTCTCTGTAATCTGGAAGTAACGGGTCGAGTTGCGAAATGGGCTATAGAATTGGGAGAATTTGATATCCACTTTATAGCCCGAGTAGCAATCAAATCCCAGATTTTATGCAGATTTTGTGGTCGAATGAACTAATCCCAAACCACCAGCGCAAGAATCGAAGGATTTAGAAAATACTGACCACTGGACATTGTATTTCGATGGCTCTCGGAGTTTTACAAACTCAGGGGCTAGAGCGGTCTTATACACCTCAGGGCGACTAGCTCCAGTATGTTGTAAAATTACACTTTGTTGCTACCAATAATGCAGCAGAGTATGAAGGTCTTTAGCTGGGCTTCAAGCAGTCAAATCTCTAGTAGTCCATCGATTAGTGGTGAAGGGAGATTCATAGCTAGTCATAAATCAGGTGAATAAGGAATACCAATGTTCCAATGAGACAATGGCTCTATACCTGGATGAAGTAAGGAAATTGGAAAAATACTTCAGCAATTTTGAAGTCCAATTTGTTCCACGAAGAGACAATATTCTCGCAGATCAATTGTCAAAGATTGGTTCCTCACGCTCATCCACTCCGGTAGGAGTGTTCATTGAGCACTTAAAATGGCCCTCAATTGTAACCATCGTAGAGGCACTTGAGGTGATGACTAATGTTGCCGCCCTCGAACAGGAAGCAGATTGGATCCTACCATTGAGGAACTATCTTGCGCATGGGACCATGCTTGACGATGAATATTACTTAAGCTAGTCATCTGTTTATTTAATATATCATGTTTAAGATATTTTGGATATGATATATGGCTCCATGATTGCAGAGCTCGGTTTCCTGTGAACTAGAAGGTCGCATAACTAATGACGACCTTAGTACTGACCTGTGGTCGCAGGCTGTACGCGACCATAGCATCGAGACAGTCATGTCTAACATGTGTAGTGGCTGAGTCTTCCAGTCATGGTTCCAGGATAAGATAACTTCCTCTCCTGTTTGTGAAGATAACCACCAGGGAGTTAAGGTATGCAGTTATCTGGAAACTGCATATTAGCAACCGTCTAAACCTCCCGAAACTGCTCCATGTTGACACCCTTTCGATCACTATAAAAGGGCAACAAGCATACCGGAGATAACAACACAAGATATTTGACGAAGAGAAGAAATACACATAGAGATAAATTAAGAGATTGTAAGATTTCCTTTGTAACAATCTCCCCTCTTTTGTAATCACTTACATACATAGTGAAAACATCACAGGACGTAGGGTTATTACTCAAATTCTTGAGGGCCTGAACCTGTATAATCTCTTATGTATCCAGTGCATAATTATCTTTACTTACCTGATGGGCGTCTTGAAAGGTCTCCACTTCCTACATAATTAAATTGCATAAGATCGACTAAGGATCTGACTCCCAATCGTCGACAGCTGGCGCCCACCGTGGGGCCTTTCTCAAAGCGTTTTCTTCATCAGGAGTTCTGGTAAGTTATGTCTGGAGCATATGATTCTGAGAACGATTTCGATCTTGATGACTATGATCATATCCAAAGGCCTTCGCCTAACAACCCCGTTCCTATGGAAGAGGTTGGAGATGAAGATGTCCATGAGTCACATCCTGAGGATGCATCTTCTCCAACTCTGGTCATGTCTGTCGACCAAGAGATAGAGAAGATGGATTTTTCCCCTCATGTGAATCCCACCACATCAGAGGCTGAGTATGTGCCACAGCATATCGTCCTAGAAGATATGGAGGATAATGACCTTGAATTTAGTCCCAGAAAGTTTGCTCCGGACAATCTCCAATCTCTTTTTGATTTCGAGTCTGAGTCAGAACAAGGAGAGATGTTTCCCGTCTGTGACCTCAGTTCCATGGGAATTTGCTGTGCTTTCGGAGGAAACTCCTGAACAGCAAGTTGCCAGGGAGGAACGAGAACGCAAGTAGGAGGAAGATCAAGCTCGCGAACAATGGGAGAATGAGATTCGCAAGGCCATTGAGGAAGCCTTATGTCTTGCGCAATCTCGCCAAGATGCCGTTGTTTGAGACCTTGGTCCCAGTACCTGTCGTCACCCGCATGGTCGCAGGCGCGACTAGACACCATCTTTGGCCCCGGAGTATTCCCCGACGGTTGAGGAGACAATAACTTCTATGGCACCCAGAAGGAGCACACAAGACCGAATTCGTGTTATCGCAGATACACTGTGTAATCCTCCTCCTGGTTTGGAAGATGCGGATAAAACGACCTTCACCAGAGTCCTTGCAGACACACTCGACGAAGTTGCATCCGAGGCCACTCCAACGGCGTCGTCCCGTTCCACGATTCGTTCCCAGGAGCAGGATTGTTCTTACTCCAGCCATGGGAGACGCAGTCGATTGCCAGCAGTGCCAATTCAGTATGACAAAGCCAGGCGAGTTGGAAGCTCTCGAGATCGTAACCGCATACCAGTTCATTCTCGCCTGGGACCACCGGGTGTATCTCCTCAAGGTAATGTTGCTCACGATCATATGGAAGGTCACGATGATAGACATTTCTAAAGTTCCTATGTACGTTGTAAATCTTTCTCTCTAGGGGTCCATGCGGTAGTCTGGTCAGATAAGTTTAAACCTGGTACGATCGAAAGATTTGATGGAACTCAAAATCCATCAGAATTCCTTCAGATCTACATCACAGCCATTCAAGCAGCAGGAGGAGATGACTGTGTAATGCAAATTACTTGCCAACGGTTCTTGAAGGACCTACAAGGACTTGGTTGTTCAATCAACCAGAAGGGTTGATATACAATTGGGAAATGGTTTGTGGTGCCATCCTCAATAATTTCCAAAATTGTTATGAAAAGCCTGGTAAGGAAGATGATCTTCATCAGTTACGCCAGACTTCGACCAAAACTCTTCGAGAATTTGTCAAGAGGTTTGTTGGAGTGAGGAATACTGTCCCCAACATTTCAGATACTTCAGTTATCTGGGCTTTCAAACATGCTTTTCGATACCGAAGATTCATTGAAGATCTGAGCATACATCCACCAAGGTCGGTATCAGATCTATTCGATATGGCAGACCGTTATTCTGATGCGGTTGAGGCCGTGGAATGGAATAGAGTGGTGGACAAGGGAATTTGCCACCTCAGCTAGGTCTTAAGAATGACAAGGAGGATTCTAATAAAAAGTTGGAATCATCAGGCGGGAAATCCAAGAAGCCCAAGAAGAATGGGGCTGGATAATACCGAAACATGGCCATTACCGAAAAACCACCGCAGGAAAAAGGTAATAAATTTACATTCAAAAATAAAAAGCCTCCTTTTGGTGGTCGCAACAACGACCATTCGGGAAAACAGACTAACCCACAGGGAAACAAGAAATGGTGTTCGTTCCACAACACTACTGGACATGATCTCAAGAACTATTGTAACTAGTTGAAGCGTTTGGACGATTTCTACTAGGGGATTGGACCCATGCTGACCATACCAGAGAAAGAACAATCCTATGAGGTTAGGGACGCTGATGAAGATGAAGTTATGGCCTATCAGGTACCCCAAAACCATATTAATATCATTTTTGGTGGTTCTTCTTCTTATTCTTCTAAGCGTCAATTCAAATCTCTTTACCGTGAGGTAAATAAAGTTGAAGTTCCACTTAGGGAACCTCAATTTCCCCGTTGGTTGGAAACTCCCTTAACTTTCGACTAGGACGATTGTCCTAGGGGTCTAACATGACTATTAAGACTTCCTCTGGTCTATCATTAGCAATGCTAAGGTCTAGAGGGTATTGATCGACGAAGGTAGTTCTCTGGATCTGTTATTGGTCAAAGCTCTTGACGAGATACAAATTCCTCGCTCAAAGATCAAACCCATAATTCATCCTTTTTATGGTATAATCCCTGGTCCCTTAATGATGCCAATCGGACAAATGCTTATCGGTGCAGTAAGTTACTTGGCCCCAAAGGCGTTATCTCGGTCGGAGGCAGCCGCAATGTGGCATTGACTTGCGATCGGTTATCCTTGGAGCTTGTAGATAAACTTCCCCTTGGGGATGTCAAGATCACCACCACAGCTGCGGATACGATCAAGGTTGCCCCTCAACCAAAGGAAAAGCTAAAACTGGTTCCGTTATGCCCAGATGATCCATCTAGAACAATTCGGATTGGATCCGGCCTGGATGATAAATAGGGACTCGAACTCATTACTTTCCTCTGAGCTAATGTAGATGTATTTGCGTGGAAACCATCTGACATGCCCGGTGTCCCAAGGGAGGTAATTGAGCACAAGTTAGCAATTCGACCCGGACAGCGACCAATAAAGCAGAAGCTCAGACGCTTTGCTGTTGATCAGAAAGAAGCTATCTGCGCGGAGTTAGACAAACTCCAAACAGCCGGGTTTATTCGAGAAGTCGATCATCCGTAATGGCTTGCAAATCTGGTCATGGTCCATAAGTCAAATGGTAAGTGGCGCATGTGCGTCAATTACACCAGCCTAAACAATGCTTGCCCAAAGGATGACTTTCCCCTTCCCCGCATCGATCAGTTGGTCGACTCTATCGTGGGCTGCGAACTGATGAGTTTCCTGGATGCTTACTCAGGATATCATCAAATTAGCATGGCAGAGGAAGATGAAGAGAAGACTGCCTTCATCACACCATTTGGCACCTACTGCTATGTTAGAATGCCATTTGGTCTCAAGAACGCCGATTTCACGTGCCAGCGCTTGATGCAAAAGACCTTTCTTTTCCAGATGGGGTGTAATCTTGAAGCTTACATAGATGACTTTGTTGTAAAAAGCTTAAAAAGCTTGACTCATTTAGATGATCTTGCTGAAACCTTCTGTAATTTAAACCAATTTGGAATAAAATTAAACCCAGAAAAGTGTTCTTTTGGGGTTTCATTTGGTAAACTTTTAGGCTTTCTTGTCTGTTCTAGAGGAATTGAGGTTAATCCCAAAAAAATCAGGGCCATCGAGCAAATGAGGTCTCCTTCGACCATGAAGGATGTCCAGCGCTTGGCAGGTCGCATGGTGGCTTTAAGTCGATTTATATCGCGACTAGGCGAGAGGGGATTACCTTTTTTCAAAGCTCTCTGAAAACACCATGGTTTTACCTGGTCGGATGAAGCTGAGAAAGCATTCCAAGAGGTTAAAGCATACTTATCCAGCCCACCAGTGTAGGTTTTTCTGATCATAGGGGAACCACTACTTCTTTACTTGGCGGCCACTCCACATCTGGTCAGTGCGGTTCTGATCATAGAAAGAGAAGGTGTTGAACAGCCCGTCTATTATGTAAGTGAGGTACTTCATGGTCCTAAGGAGCATTACCCTGAGGTCTAGAAGATACTTTACGCGCTACTGATGGCTTCCCGCAAGCTACGGCATTACTTTCAGGCACACAAAATTACAGTGCCCTCGTCCTTCCCTTTGGGAGATATTATCCAAAACCCAGAGAAATCTGGTCGAATCACGAAGTGGACTATGGAACTTGGGGCATTCGACATCCATTTCACCCCTCGCACTGCGGTCAAGTCTTAGATCCTTGCAGACTTTGTGGTCAAATGGACTAACCCTGACCCACTAATGCAAGAATCTAAAGACTTATTATGCACTGACCACTGGACGATGTATTTTGACGGCTCTCACAGTTTTCAACACTCGAGGGCTGGAGTGGTCTTATTCACGCCTCAGGGCGACTAGCTCAAGTATGTCATTCAATTGCATTTTGTTACAACTAACAACGCAGCAGAATATGAAGGTCTTATTGTAGGGCTCCGGGCAGCAAAATTCCTCGAAGTCCGTCGATTAGTGGTGAGGGGAGACTCACAGCTGGTCGTAAACCAGGTAAACAAGGAGTACAGCACCTCCAATGGGACAATGGCTCATTACCTGGGGGAAGTGAGGAGATTGAAAAAACATTTCAGCCATTTCGAAGTCCAATACATCCCGTGAAAGGACAATATTCTCGTAGAAAAATTATTTAAAATTGGATCCTGACGTACATCTGCTCTGGCAGGAGTGTTTGTCAAACACTTAGAACATCCTTCGATCATGACTACAGTCGAAGCCGACCCGGTGACAGTCTTCGTCACCAACCTTGGACATGAAGGAGATTGGACCTATCCATTGAGGGTCTATCTCAAACATGGGACCTTGCCCAAGGATGAAACCGAAAGTGATCAGTTGATTCGAAAAGTGCGCCTATACAAACTCATAGAGGGGGTTTTGTATAGGAAGGGTACTCAAGGAGTATCCATGCATTGCATTTCTCAAGAGGATGGTAAGTCACTCTTGAAAGAAATCCATGACGGTGTGTGGTGCGCACACGTCATTTCACACACTGGTCGGAAAGGTTTTTCGACAGGCTTTTTACTGGCCTTCGGCACTAGATGATTCCAAATACTTGGTCAAGACATACCCCCAGTGTCAATTTCATGCAAGATAGGTTCATTAGCCTGCATATGCCTTGCAAACTATCCCTTTAGCGTGGCCCTTTGCGGTCTTGGGGATAGATATTGTGGGACCTATGCCACAGGCAGTCAATGGTTACAAATTCTTGTTCATAGCTATTGACACGTTTATAAAGTGGACTGAGGCTGAACCAGTCTGCAATATCACCGCTGTTGTGGCACAGAAGTTCTTTCATAAGAACATCGTCACTCGATTTGGTGTTCTGAGTCATCTCATCACTGACAACGATTCCCAGTTCAGTAACGGTCTCTTCCTGGACTATTGCGATAATATTGGAACCAAGGTGTGTTTTGCTTCTGTAGCTCATCCACAGAGCAATGGTGCCGTCAAACTTGCCAACGGGCAGATACTACAAGGCATCAAGAAACGTGTTTTCGATCGCCTTAAGGTGCGTCTGAAGGCTTGGGTGGATGAACTCTACTCCGTTCTGTGGGCACTATGTACTACCTGTAGTCGAGCCACCGGTGAGACACCTTTCTAGTTGGTATACAGCGTCGAGGCTGTGTTACCTACGGAAATTTGTATTGGCTCTGTCCGAACAGATCAATTCGACCAGATTGATCAGATCAAACAACATACTCAGGATTTAACTCTCCTCGAAGAAAAGCGTGATCGAGCGTTGATAAGGTCAGCAGTATATTTGCAAGCTTTGCGAAAATATCACAGCAAGAGGGTGCGGCTGCGTAGTCTTCACGTGGGTGATCTGGTATTACGAAAAGTACAAAACCAGTCTAACCTCAATAAGTTCTCTCCTCAGTGGGAAGGCCCTTACATTGTGGTCTCAGTACCACGACCAGGATCGGCTCGGTTAGCGATGGAGGACGGCAAAATCTTGTCCAATACTTGAAACATCGATCAACTACACAAGTTTTACGTGTAAGTTCTCCAATCTTTTTTCCTGTTCAATTAGCATGGTTTTACAAAAACTTCGTGAGTACTTTTCTTCGGCTCATGTTACGTTCATTTCTTTATTTGCCATACCTATACCGAGCCCAGCTTGCGGGCTGATCACCAACAATCATCTTGCTACAATATCATAACCGGATTTGCTGGCCGATCTCATGGTCGCATCTAGCTAAGACATCCCACAATAAGCTGTTTCTCAACACACACGGCACTTGCTGGCATGTTTCTAATCATTCGAGTGGCTGCCAGTTCGTAATAGGGACTAAGAGATGATCATATCTAAGTTGTGTTAAGGTCAGTATCGGTATGATTGGATGATCATATCTAAGTTAAAGCATTTCTTAGATATTCATAACGCCCATATTTTTCCAGAGATTATAATACTAGGTCTTCAGTACTTATGATCTTAGGAGGGGGACTAAGAGAATATGGTCATAATGTGAAGTGAAGAAAGTATCACTCTTTTCCAAAATTTAAGGCACGCATTTGCATGTTATAAATGTAATTTCTCAGGTACAATTGCTAAAAGAGATCAGTGTTTATTACAAGGAATCAAATAAGGCCTAGTTCTTTCAACAGATCTTCGACTAGAGGCTTGACTTCTACAGAGATGGCCTCAAGTTGATCACTCTCGATCTCTGCGTCTTCTACCACTGGCTTCAGATTCAGATCTGGGCCATGGTGAAATTGTAATCTATAGAGAATGGTAGAGGCTATAGATCGTACATTCGACTTGATTGCCTCTTCCTGCCGTTTTGTATCTCTAGGAAGATACTCGAGAAGTGATTCGGCTTGGGCCGTGACCAATGTGGCTAACTCGCTAAGGCTTGGATTGTCCTTTTGTGACTCGATCACATCGGCTTTTAGCAAAGTAGCCACCATCTTTAGCTTTTTGAAGATGTTCAATTGAGTACTGCTACAGGAGGAAATTGTTCTATTTAAGCCTTCATTCTCCATGCTGATAGTATCAATCTTCGAGCTTTGTAACTCAATGGTCGCCTAAAGGTTTTTCTTCTCTTCTGAAAGATGGCTTATTGTCGCGCCCTGAAACTGGGACTACGACTACTCCTGTAGAGACCTAGCTCGCTGCAGCTAGTCCCATACACACACCTTTGACTTCCCAGGATAAGTCAAACACAGGAGTATATTACATTGCAACAGAGTAACTTACAAAATATTTAAGCAGTGTGGCCTGCTGGCCTTAATATTACATAAAGGATTACAATGCCTACAAGGCATTCAGGGTTTAGCAAAATATTAACTACACAGCAGAAGATAGGTGACCCTCCCACAAAAGAAGTTGACGGTAGAACAACACACATCAGGGCTCTGGTGGAACTGATTCTCCTCCTTCTGGATCCACGAAGTTCTCCATGCCATCATCTTGGTCAACGAACACTCCATCTATTGAGTTGAATGTTGCAAGGGTGAGCACTTACGTACTCAGCAAGTCATAGGTAAGAGTAGATACATATAGTAGTGATGATATGAACCTAGACTAGTCAAGAATTATGGATATTTATAAAATAGTCTTTTTCTTTCATGCCTCAACACATCTTATCTCATGGCAGCACTTTTCATAAAATAACATCATCATTCATCTTCACTAAATTATAGCACTACCGCGACACGTCGACACACGACAACCCACGGTAGCACTCCTTATCATGACAACACATGTCATTTGGGTAATCTTGATTTAACACATTTTATTTGGAAAATAATACTTGTGTCACACCCCGTGGATTTAATCCACCGCAGTAGACTCCTATAAAACCCGGGAGCTCGGAGTATTCGAATACATTTTTAACTCTGCAGAGAGGTACCAATTTACCCGTAAGATATTCCACTTTCAAGCCCATCCTATCAAAATGATTAGACCCCTCCTCACAACCATGTGTGAGTGGCAAGGTGGAGATAACAAGAACTTTTGTTATGTCTCACTCACAATTCACCCCCGACCCTGTGGCTCTCCGCGAGACACAGTTGTGGTAGGCTGTATCCTAACCTCCACCCCTACATATATTTCCATTACTGGATCAACGTGCGAGATCACCTTCAGTGATATGTGTGGGAGTCATCCTCCGTGTTTTCCGTGCTTCACTACACAATTCCAGCAGGGGTGTCATGTGCGATCCACATAAATACTTGTTCAAGCCTGTCCCATACCATGCTTGCGGTTAGCACGTTGTTCGTGCCACTAGACGCACAACACAAGGTTCTAGTCCTTATATGCCAGTGACCAGCCCATCCACAACCCTGCACCTTCAGTGCCTGCATTCCTTTACAGTCTAGCACCTCCAGTGCTATCGCCCTCCATACCATTTTCTGGTCAAGGCTAGGGGTTTTATTTCATGAATATAAATATATAAATACATATATAATAGTTCATGGCTCAAAACTTATTTATTTCACATTTCACAGATAACCAGTCAAGTACTGCCAATTCATAAATCAACCATTCTCAATCTTTCTCATGCAATATTATCTATATTCAAGGTTATGTTTTAGCAACATTTAAAATATAGGTTCAAGATGACCAAGGATATGACTTGCCTTCCGCGTCGTAAGATACAGCAGTTGATGATGGATCAACAGCGAAATCTTCAAAGTCAGCTTCTGGATCTGCTCGACGACAAACAAACACACAATGATTACTTATAATATTAAAATGTCTTATGACTTATATGCAGAGATGCTCAACAAGAATGATTGAACTATATTGGAGATAATTTGAACTGTAAGCTAAACTGAGTCGAGATTCTAGGGTTTCAAGGAATCTGGGCTAAGGATGGTGATTAGATAATCTTAGGGTTCAGGATTACAACAGGGATAATAATTTTGTGGCTGGTTTAATCAAAACAGCAAATGTCAGCAGATTGACATTCAGATCAAGGCTCTGACATAGACTTAAGAAAAGCTAGAGTGCTTATCTCAAGTTGTGGTAGTAGAAGAAAATGTAGATCACAACTCTACAAATTCAGTGGACAAAGTGGTTTTCAAATTGCACAACCAGAACTGGATAAACAAGGCCAATGCCACTGGCTGACAAGCTCTAGCATAGAGCTGACAATGCCAAAAACTAGGGCTTAGCATAAAATGCTGTTCAAGGGCTCAACTGATGTGCTAACTTTGTAGGTAGGCTTGAGAAACAGGAACAAAAGTTACAATAGGATCTATGGCTGAAAATGGCTAGACAGCAAGAAATTTGGTGATGAACTGCAGTGAACTCACTGCACTGGAACAGTTCTGGACACAAAACTTGGCAAAGCTATAACTTCCAATCTAGGCCGATCTAGGTGTCGGGCTACAAGACAAAAATGTTTAGGAGATCAAAGCATACACACTGGACAAGGTGGTTAGGGCTGAAACGGCTGGGAAAAGTTTTTCGGTGATCGGCGCCGGAGAAGAACACTGCCATTTGGGCATTTTCAATACAGGCCGAAAGAACTTAATTCCTTGCTCTAGGAGTGATAGAGGGGTATGAGAAAACTATTGGTAGCATCAATTTGATCGGAGGATTGCCGGTATGGCTTGGCGACGAGAGCCAGCGACTGATAAATTGCAAAATCGGGAATAGCTTCAAATTGGGATCAATTGATTGTTCTAAGTTCACAGGCATGCTTGAAATAACTCACTGATCATTTTAGATTACAATTTCGAAAGCTAATTCGGGCTGAATTAAGCTACATTGCAGGAACAGGGTAATCGGCAATTCCGGTGATCGCCGGCGTTAGAGGTCACCGGTGAGCAATTAGATGATACCAGACAGAGAGTATGAGAAGAGGAACTCACGGATGGCTTCAATTTGGAGATTGGTGTAGCAGGGCGTCCTGGCACCGTGAGCCTCCTCGACGGCTCGCCGGAGAAGAAGACTAAAACAACAATTCTGGGACTTGGCTGATTCCAGTGAGGTGTGAAGAAGCTGCTGGGCACAGGAGCGCTTAAATAGGCCAGGCGAAGATTGCGAAGAGGGGACAATGAAGTGATTTGGCAGCTGTGATGAGATTGCTTGCATGCTGGACATCAGCGGCGAAGACACAGCGAAGAATGGTGATGCGACGGCGACAAGTTTGCAGTTGATCACAGTGTCGTTCCATTGGGACTTGGCAATGCTGTAGCAAGCGGTGGCAACAACTACTGGCGCGGCAAAGCGACGTGGCGGGGAGTTGCTGACAAAAGGCTGCTGGTCACGCGGGGGAGCAGGCGCTGGTCGTCGACGTTGCAACGACGTTGCCACGGTACCAGCTGAAGCTAGGACACGTACACACAGGCATGCACGGTCACGAGCGCGGGTGAAGCTTCACCGGCGACGAGCAACCACGGCGCACAAGCACGGCGGTTTCTGGTCGTAAACGACTAAGTCCCCTGGTCGAAATTTGGACTGAACTGCAGTTTCAAATCTTGAATTTTGGACTGTTCTGTAAATCTGGAATTCTGGAAGGTTTAAACTGAATTTGCTTTCACTAATCTGGCAGATATATTCAACAAAATATTTGGCAAAGATATTTGATAAAATCTGGCACACCTGAATAGTTTTTGATATGAACTGAAAATAGGGTATTTTAGGGTAATTGAAATCTGAATTTCAATTGATTTCGAATTCTGGCACTTAGGATGAGATTTTGAAATCTGAACAGAAGAGAAAAATGTGACAAATAGCATTTAGAAAAGATTTGTTGAAGAGATTTTGAGTTTGAAGTTAATCTGGAGATTTTAGCCTTTTTGGGTTTCCAGATATCAGATAAAGGACTAATTTGTAATAACTCTTGGACTGATTTGCGAAAAGAGTCTAGATGATAAAATCTGGCTGCCAACTTTCTGGTTTAAGGTATTGGCATACCCATGATCATATTCCAAGAATAATCTGGTCTAAACTTGATAAAGATTTTGATTAAATCTGAAATCTGAAACTTAGGGTATTTAGGCAATATAAGATATTCTGTTTTCGAAAACAGAAAGAAGTTGATAAATCTGGGATTTAGAGATGGAATTGAATCTGGCTTCTAAAGACTTCTAAGTTCAGAGTAACTGATAGACTACATCTGAACAATTTGATCTTGATTTAGGGTTACAGGTTAGATTTGGAGATTTTAGGGCTTAAGATAGATACTGATCTGGCTACTACTACAGATACATGCATGCATGCTATTTATGAAAAAAAAAAGTTTTCACCCCTAAACTCAGGGTGTTACACTTATTTGATCCTCTTGTGCTGCATGAACATGGCAGGTGATTCTTACAACAGTTCATGTAATGAAATAATGTTTTCTGATCGGAAGTAGACTTACAAGAGAGCTTTAACTGCGCTTCGCGAAGTTCCCTCTCTAGAGAAGAACATCTCGTGGCTATAGCTTCTTCTTGATTCTCTCGATCAGCCATGCTCTTATTCAAAAAGGCATTTTCTCATTAACAAGAAGGACGATCAGCTACGCTTAAATACGGATTCAAGTTAACATGAATAAAGAGCACCACACTTACTGTTGCAGCCGGCTGATCTCCCTTTGCGCGACCTCGATATGCTATGCTATAGCTGTCGACTTGGTCGCCACCCGGGTCAAGTCCTGAAACACGATAAGGAATTGCTCTTAAAACTTGAATATTCCTAAATTTTTGCGAGCTCGAAAATAATAAAAAGAGTTTTTTGCGTACCTCTACGTAATCGCTGAATGAGCTACTCTCAATATCAGCGTGAGGTCGAGCCTCAAGACTTGCTGTGTCCACGGTAGGGGCAGTAGATGATCTTACCTGTTGATCCCCCTCTGTGGCTGGAACTGCGGTTTCCATCCCTTGGGATTGGATCTCCGCTGCCATTCCCTCCATGATGGCCTGAAGGACTTCTTCGATCATGGGAATTGGACTTGGCTCTCCCGTGACCTCTATTGTAGGTGTTGTGCCATGGCTTGTTGAGGTCGCCAGAGTACTAGGTGCAGCATCCCTGCGCCTAAGAACAAACAAACATATTGTTGGGTAAAATGCCTCCTGTTGGCTATTTCTAGATGACAATAAGGAGAGATTCTTACTTTATTCGAAACCCCACCCATGGTTAGGGTTTCGATGACGAGCTCCCGGGGGAAAGAAGCCCACTGGGTGCTCCTGGGAAAGAGTCCTCTTCTGTCCTTGTCTTCCTTTTCTTAAATAGGATAGTATCCTCTTCTCGCTGTATGTACACAATTCAATGAGTATGTGCAGAGGAACGATAACATACGAGACTGTGAGGATTCTTACCACAGTCTCTCCCTCAATCAGTAAGGGAGGTGTTATTAGTCCTGGGGCTTCACAAGCCTCAGGTGCCGGGGTTTTGCCCATAACCACAGGATTGTCAGTGGTCGCGGGGCCCGTTGTAGCCGTCCCTGTCCCTGCCGTCAGGGACAAGACTTCGTCGATTTGAAGGGAAGCCGACCTTTCTGGGAGGCTTGTTCCCAAAAGGTCAGTCACTTTCCTCTTGTGATGAACTAGAGGAATGCCGTCTTCCTCATCCTCGCTCCCTTCACCTGTACGACGAAGAAGGTATTTCCACTCGTACTTGGGGTTACAGGGGGTAGCGAAAATCTTACTGCAGTCTTTTTTGCGGTTATTGTTTTCTTTCGTGAAGAAGCCCCTCCCAGAATCTTCTTGGGTTTTTCAGGAGCCGGCCCCTTCATTTTGCGTTTTGAAGGGGTTTTCTTCGCCTTCTTTGCAGCTGGTCTCCCTGAAGGACCAGCGTCCTCGCTTGGACACATCGCCCCAGCAAATTTTTTCAGAAGCTGTATTATTTAAAATGCTTTTGCTAATACAAGACATTACAACAGAGCTTGTTGGGAAAGATCATACCTTTTGGTGCTCTTGCTTAATATCGTCGCCGGCATTAATTAAGCTCTGGGGGCGAGGCGATCCTTTGGCTCCCTCCGCTGCGGCGTTGTACGCCCATAGGAGGTAATTTGTCCGTTTCTCGATTTCGAACAAGGATAGTGCTGTGTCACAAACAAGCATGTTAATAAATACGACATCTTTCATCAATAAAAATGCGTATTTTGTTGACTAGAGGACATACCATTGTTATAATCCAGGGTGCTGTCCGCCATGGACTCCACCTCCCAAGCCGGATGTGCCCTCTCACGTAGGGCGCTCATCTTGTTTTTCACGAAATCGCGGATGATATCACGCACAGTCAAGCCCTGCTGGACTAAGTGGAGAATGGCTTGAGCTTGCTTCTTCAGTTCTGCGCTCAGAGTGGGAAGGGAGTCTAACTCACTGTCTTTCTCCGGTCGGGTGTTCACGGACCACAGTCCGGTCTCTGATGGAGGGGTGCAGTAGAACCATTTATGGTACCACCCGTGCGCAGAATCCCGTAGAGGCGGGAATGGGTACTCCTTCTTCTCCCGTATGCTGAAGTAGATGCACCCAGCGGTATTGGCACTGTTTGACCATGCCGAGAAGTAGAAGCGCCGGAAAAGCTCCACGCTTGGAAGCACTCCGACGAAAGCTTCACATAGATGTTGAAAAATCGCCAGGATGAGGACTGCATTTGGGTGGAGATTCACTAACTCCAACCTGTAATGGTCCAAGATTCCTCGCAGGAACTCGCTCTCTGGGAATCGGAACCCGCAGCGCAAGTACTCCTTGAAGATCACCAATTTGCCCTCTTGGACGATTGGGGTTTCTTGATCTTTCTTCGCTAGCCGCCAGTTGATCAGTAGCCGTGGGGGGAGAATCTCTTCTTTCTCTAGTGCCACCAGGCTCTCCTCTGTGTGGTGTACAGATCGGCTCCAGGACGCCATTGCTATGGAGGATTGAGGAGAAAGGTGATAGCTTTGGAGACGACGAAGACGAGGTGTGCAAAAGAGGGTTTTATGTGGCTAGAAAGTCTAAGGCAACGAAGGGTTTTTGGTTGTGAGGCTTCTCCAGTAAGCTACCTCTTCCTTTTATATGCCCGAGACAACCCTTCGCTGAATATTTTATTAATTTCCCATAATGGGTGCCTTTCCTCTTGGAACCCGTTATCCATACCCAGTAATGAATCCGAAATAGAATGTATCATTTTATTTCATATTCAGGGGCTATGGTAGAGATAAAAATATGAAAAATCCTAAAAGTTTATTAAGGAAATAATCCCTTATGACTTTGGAATAAACATATGAGCTGTATACTGATCGCAATGCAATTCTGTGATCGCTGCGGATATATGTGATCATAACAGCTGTGGTCGCCGTATGGTTAAGATACTATTCTATGTTCGTTACTCTAGTTCTGATCGCGGTCTACGATCTCAATGCTATAATGAGACCGAAGAATTGTCTTGAGCCAGTTTCGGACAAAAACCTACCTGTGTATTTTCGGTCGCAGAAGCATTCTTGTGTAACCATTTCTTCTCAAAGAATATAAAGAACCTTAATCCGGATTATAAGTTTTACATAATCCTTTTAAGAGATCAAGTATGTAAGAGAAAGAAATTCTTTATTTCTGGCAATCTTTACATACAAAAGGTACACAGGTGACCAAAGTGTCGACCTGGTCCAATAGCCGTTTACAAAGTTCTCCCAGGGACATGTTAACGTCAGTGGGATCAACACTGGCTGCCCCCAGAGAACTGGCTATGGCTCTAAGCCTATCTACATCATCCCGAAGCAAAGAAGCGTTGTTATTCCTTATCATATCGGAGAGCTCTCGCTGCTGCCGAGCATAGTCCCTCTCCAAGCGGAATTGGTGGGCCTCTTCGCGGGAGTTATCATAACATTCTGCCAGATGCAGAATGGCCAAAGACATCTCATCGGCCTTCTTCTCCAGAGCCTCTTTTTCTTTTTGGAGAGTTCGCTCGAGGGATACACTCTCACCAAAAAGAGCCTGGACTTCAGCAGGCTGGTCATTGGGGGCTCCAGAGATTTTCATCCCCTGCACATGTATGCGTTAGTTTTGAAGATAAAACGACCAGCAGAGAGAATGAAGATAATTATCAATCCTCGCTATAAAGTTGGACGGGAGGATGAGGTACTTTCCCCCGGGAAGTAGATCACTCGACAAAAGTCGAGGACCATCTGGTCACGGGAGTGCAACCTTCCCACTAGAAAATTGATCACCCAACACAAGCTGAGGATCGTCTGGTCGCAGAAATGTGGGACTTTCCCCAGAAGCAGATGGAAGCTTTGAAGGATTGTTATGGATCTCCAAAGGTGGAGATGAGGGTTCAACCTGCCGAGTTGCGTGGACAGGGAGAACTACATGGGGCAAGGAAAGAGAGTGCAATGATGCATCCCCAACCTTTGCACCCGTGAATGAAGCTCCACTGGAGGATCCCTCGTCAACCTTCGACTTCTTCTTTGGAGGAATCAACTCCTCAGTCACCTGTAAGTTCTCAAAATGCATTTGGAAACGATCAGGATGTAAAACTATGACCTGAACCAGAGTTCCAGAAAAGTCTAATCTTTTGGAGGTCATGGTCGAGTTCGGGTATCACTTCTTCTTCATCACTCTCAATCTCAATAATATTCTTGGGGTCTTGATCAGCCATCGAGACAAGAATAAGAGGATTAGAGGGTATGACCAAAAAGGAGAAATGCCTTGAAAAAAGACTTAGTCGTGATGAGAAACTTGTGAGGTCAGAGAACCAAAAGGTGCTTCTATTTATAGAGCCGGGAGGCGTCAGTTCATTTCCACACACGTCTCAGGTTCTTAAAATGCACTTACGGTTGCCATCATGATGGGACAATTAAGTCATTATTACCTGTCAAGAAAAACTTAGGGTTTTTCTTGGGATATGAACCATCACACGGTGGAATAGCTTCAGTTGAAGTTGAAACGTCGGGTTCTTAATTCGATGTAGGATAAAAATTTGAAGTAAATATGTCTTTTCATTTTCTTCAAATTTGGGGGCTAGCTGATGAGGATTATCACCTGAGCTAGTTCAGAATAATACACGTCTGATTAAGACAAAATTAGATTAGACGTGTGCCTATAAGTCCGTAGTTTTGGTCTTAGATGACCTGAAGGGCGCGGACACAAAGATGATTTATGATCACAGCCCTTGCGCGATCATGAGGCCGTAGACAGTGCGCGGTTAGAAAACTGTAGACAGTGCGAAGTCAGAGGGTCATTGACTATTTGCGACCAGAATAACTCGAGAAGGTCTAATCCTTTGGACAGGCATATCCCGAGGATCACGAGGATCTTTCCACGTATAAAGACAACTGCCAGGAGGTTAACATGTGCGGATATCCCTTGATTGCACGGGTTAAGCCTGCGTGGAAATTAAGTACGGTTAACAAAACTGCATCCTAGTAACCATTCGAGGTCGTTTCGCGTTGGTGCCCTTTTGGTCGATATAAAAATGTGGTCGATGCACGTTCTAAGGGCGGTTAAGCGTACAAGCATTACCAGGAGTCCACTTAACCTGAAGATTTAGACATAGTTAGTTAGATACTAATATAAAAGAGATCTTCGCCTGTGACCATCTCTTCCTCCCCCTTGTAAACACTTTTCTCACATAGTGAAATAATAACAGGACGTAGGGCTATTACTCCCAGCATCGAGGGCCTGAACCTGTATAAATTCACTTGTGCCCGTACATATATTACTCATCCTACCTTCTCAGAGGAGCGCCCTGAAAGGTCTCGCAACCCTCAAATTTGCATAAGATCGACTAAGGACCCCGAGTCCAAATCGTCGACAAGATCATTTACATAATTAGAGCTTTTTAAGCTTTTTACAACCAGATCATCTATATAAGCTTCTAAATCAAGTGCTGGTATGTGGAACCAGCGTTCTTGAGCCTGAATGGCATTCTGACGTAGCAGTAGGTGCCAAAGGGTGTGATGAAGGCAGTTTTCTCTTCATCTACTTCTTCATTTCTAATTTGATGGTAGCCTGAGTAAGCATCTATGAAGCTCATCAGTTCGCAACTCACAGTGGAATCAACCAACTGATCGATACGAGAAGAGGGAAAGTCATCCTTCGGGTAGGCATAGTTAAGCCTGGTGTAATCGACGCACATGCGCCACTTACCATTGGACTTTATTACCCGAGCTAGTTATTTATTTTGAATATATCATATTTAAAGATATTTTGGATATGATATGTGAAACTGTGCATTAGCAACCATTATGGTTGCAGAAGCAACTTCCTGTGTGCCAGAAGGTCGTAAGCGCAGCACCAGTCTATGGTCGCAGAATTTGCATGACCATAAGGTCGCAGAATATGCGCGACCAAGGTAACCCAAGGGTTATGTTTAACTGAGTAGTGTTTGAGTTTGCCAGACATGTTTTCAGGATAAGATAACTCCTCCCATGTATGAAGATAACCGTCGAGGAGTTAAGATGTGCGGTTATCCATAATTGTACATGTTAACTGGAGAAGGGATAAAGATTAAAGTGCAGTTATGCAACTGCATATTAGCAACTATCCAAACTCCCGAACTGCTTCACGTTGGCATCCTTTCAATCAGTATAAAAGGAGGGAAAGAAGGACAAAAAAGAGGAGAAGAAGACTTGAACAACTCAAGCAATAGACAATAGACAGAAGCATTGAGAGAGATTGTCAACCTCTGTAACAATCTCTCCTTCCCTGTAAACATTCTTATACATAGTAGAAACACCACAGGACGTAAGGTTATTACTCAATCCGTTGAGGGTCGAACCTGTATAACTTTGTGTGCCTCCAATTCATACTTACTCTAACTTACCTGATAAACACCTTGAATGTTCTCTACTTCCTACTCACAAATCTGCGTAAGATCAACTAAGGACCCCGAGTCCCAATCGTCGACAGCTGGCGCCCACCGTGGGGCCTTTATTAAGGTGTTTTTTTCTATTAGGATTTTTGGTAAGTCAGTTTGGGGCATACAATTCTGAGAATGATTTCGATCTCGATGACTATGCTAAGATTCAGATGCCTTCGGCAAACGACCCCGTTCCTATGGAAGAGGTCGATGACGAGGACGTCTATGAATCACATCCAGAGGGTACATCTTCTCCATCTCTGGTGATATCTGTCGACCAAGAGATAGAAAAGATGGATCTTCCCCTCATGTGAATCCCACCACATCAAAGGCTGAGTACGTGCCACAACATGTTATTCCAGAAGATGTGGAGGATGACAATCTTGAGTTTAGTCCTAGAAAGTTTGCTCCGGACAATCTCAAATCCCTTTTTGATTTTGAATCTGATTCGGAACAAGGAGGAATGTTTTCCCTGTCTGTAGCCTCGGTTCCTTGAGAATTTGCTGCCCTATCGGAGGAAACTCCTGAGCAGCAAATTGCCAGGGAGGAATAGGAGCACAGATAGAAGGAGGATTAGGACCGTGAACAACGAGAAAATGAGGTTCGTAAGGCCACTGAGGAAGCCTTACACCTTGCGCAATCTCTCCATGATGCCGTTGTTTGAGATCCCGCTCCTAGCACTTCCTGTAATCCGCTTGGTCGCAGGCGTGACCAAACGCTATCTTTGGCCCCGGAGTATCCTCTGACGGTTGAAGAGATAGTAACTCCTATGGCACCCAGAAGGAGCACATAGGATCGAATTCGTGTTATCGCAAATACATTGCATAATCCTCCTCCTGGTATTGAAGATGGGAATAGAATGATCTTTGCCAGAGTCTTTGCGGACATGCTCGACGAAGTTGCATCTAACGCAACTCCAATGGTGTCGTCCTGTTCCACGATTCATTCCCATAAGCGGGGTTATGCTCACTCTAGCCATGGGAGTCGCAATCGATTGCCAGCAAGGGCCGATTCGGCATGACAAGGACAGACGAGTTGGATGTTCCCGCGATCAAGATCGTGTACCAGTCCATTCCTGCCTGGGGCCACGAGGTGTATCTCCTCAAGGTAATGTCTCCCGCGACCATATTGGAAGGTCGTGGTGACAGACATTTCCGCAGTTCCTATGTAGGTTGTAAGACTTTCTTGCCGGGCCTCCATGCTGTGGTCTGGCCAAATAAGTTTAAACCAGGGACGATCAAAAGGTTCGATGGAACTCAAAATCCATCAGAGTTTCTTCAGATCTACATTACTGCCATCCAAGCGGTAGGGGGAGATGACCGCATGATGGCAAACTACTTGCCAACGGTTCTTGAAGGACCAGCGAGGACCTGGTTGTTTAATCAACCAAAAGGGTCAATTTACAATTGGAAAATGTTGTGTGATGCAATACTCAACAATTTCCAAAATTGTTATCAGAAGCCTGGCAAGGAGGATGATCTTCATCGCTTGCGCCAAACTTCCACAGAAACTCTTCAGTAGTTTGTCAAGAGATTTGTTGGAGTGAGAAATACCATTGCTAACATCTTTGATAGTTCTGTTATCAGGGCATTTAAACATGCCATTCGGTATCGAAGATTCACTGAAGATTTACTTATCCATCCGCCTCGATCAATAGCCGATCTCTTCAACATGGCTAATCCTTATTCTGACACGGTCGAGGCCATGGAATGGAATAGGATGGTGGATAAAGGGAATTTGTTGCCTCAATCAGGTCTCAAGAACGACAAGAAGGATGATTCTAACAAGAAGCCGAGGTTACATCGGGCGGGAAATCAAAAAAACCCAAGAAGAATCGGGCTGGACAAAACCGAGATGTCGCCGTTGCCGACAAACCACCATCAGGAAAAGGTAATAAGTTTTCATTTAAAAATAAAACTCCTTCTGGTGGCCACGACAGCGACCATTCAGGAAAACAGGCTAACCTGCAGCGAAATAAGAAGTGGTGTCCATTGCACAATTCTTCTGGACATGATCCTTGGAAGACTTCTACCAGGGAACTGGACCCATGCCAACCATACCATGACAAGATCAAGCCTGCGAAGTTAGAGACGCTGATGGAGATGAAGAAATGTCTTACCAGGTACCCCAAAACCATGTCAATATTATCTTTGGTGGTTCTTCTTCGTATGCTTATAAGCGTCAATTTAAAACTTTTTACCGTGAGGTAAATAAAGTTGAAGCTCCCCTTGGGAGCCTCAATACCTCGCTAGTCAGAAACTCCCATAACCTTCGACCGGGACAATTGTCCCAAGGGGCTTACACAACCATTGCGACTTTCTTTGGTCATCACCCCTATAATTAGCAATGCTTGGGTCGAAAGGGTTCTGATCATCGGGGGTAGTTCTTTGGACCTATTATTGGGTCAAGACTCTTGACGAGATGCAAATCCCTTGCTCAAAGATTAAACCCATAATTCATCCATTTTATGGTATAATTCCTGGTCCCTCAATGATGCCGATTGGACAAATTGTGTTACCCGTAACATTGGAAACTAGACAATTTCCGAACAAAATTAATTACATTTGATGTAATTGATTGTGATTCGGCATATGACGCTATTTTTGGCAGGCCAACACTTGCTAAGTTTATGGCGGTGGCGCATTACGCTTATCAATGCGTCAAGCTTCCATGCTCAAAAGACGTGATTTCGGTCCGAGGCAGTCGGAATATGGCTCTTACTTGTGATCGGTTATCTCTGGAGTTGGTGGATCAACTTCCCCTTCGAGATGTTCAAGTTGCGACCATGGCCTTATATGTGATCAAAGTTGCCCCGCGACTAGATGAAAAATTGAAGTTAGTTCCATTGCACCCAGATGATCCATCCAGAACCATTCGGATTGGATCAGGTTTGGATGACAAATAGGAACTCGAGCTCATTGCTTTCCTTCGGGCTAACGCAAATGTGTTTGCGTGGAAACCATCCGACATGCCTGGAGTCCCAAGGGAAGTGATTGAGCACAGGCTAGCTATTCGGCCTGGACAAGCGACCAATAAAGCAAAAGCTCAGACGTTTTGCTATCGACCGACAAGAAGCCATTCGTGTGGAGTTAGAAAAACTCTAGAAAGTAGGATTTATTCGAGAAGTCGATCATCCTGAATGGCTCGCAAACCCGGTCATGGTTCTAAAGTCAAATGGTAAGTGGCGCATGTGCGTCGATTACACCAGTCTAAATAGTGCCTGCCCGAAGGATGATTTTCCCCTTTCTCACATCGATCAGTTGGTCGATTCTACAGTGTTTGAGTTTGCCAGACATGTTTCTAGGATACGATAACTCCTTCTCCCATGTATGAAGATAACCATCGAGGAGTTAAGATGTGCGGTTATCCATAACTGTACATGTTAACCAGAGAAGGGATAAAGATTAAAGTGCAGTTATGCAACTACATATTAGCAACCATCCAAACTCCCGAACTGCTTCACGCTAGCATCCTTTCAATCAGTATAAAAGGAGGGAAAGAAGGACAAAAAAGAGGAGAAGAAGACTTGAACAACTCAAGCAATAGACAATAGACAGAAGCATTGAGAGAGATTGTCAACCTCTATAACAATCTCTCCTTCCCTGTAAACATTCTTATACATAGTAGAAACACCACAGGACGTAGGGTTATTACTCAATCCGTTGAGAGTCGAACCTGTATAACTCTGTGTGTCTTTAATTCATACTTACCCTAACTTACCTGATAAACACCTTGAAAGGTCTCCACTTCCTACTCACAAATCTGCGTAAGATCGATTACGGACCCCGTGTCCCAATTGTCGACAACGGGTAATCTAGGAATAGGGGAACTTGATTGAGTTTTTCATCTGGTCGCAGAGTCGCCTTGACTGCATCAGGTTCTTTGGTTGCCAACTTTACATCAGGTTGAATCAAAATCAATTACATGAAAAGTAATAAACTCTGTTCGAAAATTCTCTAGTCCTCCCTGTGTTACAGGTACACTATTTTCCCGATGGGCATCCTCGAGGAACCAGGGATTATCCCAAAGAATGGGTGAGCCACTGGTTTAATCTTTGAGCAAAGTATCTGCATCTCGTCAAGAGCTTTGGTGAATAGTAGGTCGAGAGAACTGCCCCATTGACCAATACTTGTCCCACTTTAGCGTTGCTAATAATGGGGGAAATCACCAAAGGAAGCTGTCGTGGTTGCGACAACCTTTTGCGGCAATCTTCTCGGCTAAAGGTCAGTGAGGTCTCTAACCAACGGGGAAATTGAAGCTCTCCGAGGGGAGCTTCAACACTATTTACCGGCAAACAGTTTTAAACTGACACTTAGAATAATAAGCTAAAGACCCACTGAAAATAATGTTAATATGATTACTAGGTACCTGGTATGGCATTACCTCGTCTCCATCGGCATCTTTAGCCTTTCGGGATTGTCCTTGTTTTGGTATAGTCGGCATAGGAGCAGTACCTTGATAGAAGTCTTCCACGCGCTTCAACCAGGTGTGACAATTCTTGAGGTTGTGTCCAGAAGCGTTGTGTAATGGACACCATTTCTTGTTTCCCTGCGGGTTAGTCTGTTTGTCCATGCAGTCGTCATTTCGACCATCGGAAGGCGGTTTATTATATTTTAATGGAACTTTTTTAGCTTTCTCCTGTGGTTGCTTGTCCAAGACTGCGACCTCGCGGAATAGGCATGCCCCATTTTTCTTGGGCTTCTTATATTTGCCACCTGCAAAGGATTCAGATTTCTTGCTCGAATCTTCCTTCTTTTTGCTCTTCAAACCAGGTTGAGGAGGAAGATTGCCCTTATCCACCATTCTATTCCACTCTACAGCCTCAACTGCGTTTGAATATCGATCATCCATGTCAAAAAGGTCTGACCCTGATCGCGGGAGATGAATACTGAAATCCTCTGTGAACCTTTGATATCGGACACTGTGCTTAAAGGCTCTAATGATCGAAGTATCAGAGATGGTGGGTGTCGCGCCCCGAGACTGGGACAACGACTACTCCTGTAGAGACCTAGCTCGCTGCAGCTAGTCCCATTCTCACAAATCTTTGACTTCCCAGGATGAGCCAAACACAGGAGTATATTACATTGCAACAGAGTACTCACAAAATATTAAGCAGTGTGGCCTGCTGGCCTTAATATTACATAAAGAGGATTACAATGCCTACAAGGCATTCAGGGTTTAACAAAATATTTAACTACGCAGCAGAAGATAGGTGACCCTCCCACAAAAGAAGTTGACGGCAGAACAACACACTTCAGGGGTCTGGCGGAACTGATTCTCCTCCTTCTGGATTCACGTAGAACTCCGTGCCATCATCTTGATCAAAGTAGGCTCCATCTATTGAGTTGAATGTTGCAAGGGTGAGCACTTACGTACTCAGCAAGTCATAGGTAAGAGTAGATACATATAGTAGTGATGATATGAACCTAGACTAGTCAAGAATTATGGATATTTGTAAAATAATCTTTTCCTTTCTCATCTCATCTTATGGCAGCACTTTTCATAATATAACATCATCATTCATGTTCACTAGATTATAGCACTACCACGACACGTCGACACACGACAGCCCACGGCAGCACTCCTTATCATGACAACACATGTCATTTGGGTAATCTTGATTAAACATATTTTATTTAGAAAATAGTACTTGTGTCACACCCCGTGGATTTAATCCACCGCAGCAGACTCCTATAAACCCGGGAGCTCGGAGTATTCGAATACGTTTTTAACTCTGCAGAGAGGTACCAATTTACCCGCAAGATATTCCACTTTCAAACCTTTCCTATCATAACAAAATGATTGGACCCCTGACTCACTTCATACTGTGAGCGGCAAGGTGGAAATAACAAGAACTTTTGTTATGTTTTACTCACAATTCACCCCCGACCCTGTGGCTCTCAGCGAGGCACAGTTGTGGCAGGTTGTATCCAAACCTCCACCCCATTGCTTATTCCCATTACTGGGTCAGCGTGCTTGATCACCTTCAGTGATATGTGTGGGAGCCGCGCTCCGTGTTTATCGTGCATCACTACACATCTCATGCAGGGGTTTCATGTGCGATCCACATAATTACTTGTTCAGGCCTGTCCCATACCAGGCTTGCGGTTAGCACGTTGTTCATGCCACTAGACGCACAACACAAGGTTCTAGTCCTTATATGCCAGTGACCAGACCATCCACAACCCTGCACCTTCAGTGCCTGCATTCCTTTGCAGTCTAGCACCTCCAGTGCTACAGCCATCCATACCATTTTTCTGGTCACGGCTAGGGGTTTTATTTCATGAATATAAGTATATACATACATATAATAGTTCATGGCTCAAAACTTGTTTATTTCACATTTCACAGATAACCAGTCTAGCACTGCCAATTCATAGATCAACCATTCTCAATCTTTCACATGCAATATTGCCTATATTCAAGGTTATATTATAGCAACATTTAAAATATAGGTTCAAGATGACCAAGGATATGACTTGCCTTCCGCGTCGTAAAATACAGCAGTCGATGACGGGTCAACAGCAAAATCTTCAAAGTCAGCTTCTGAATCTGCTCGACGACAAACAATCACACAATAATTACTTTTAATATTAAAATGTTTTATGACTTATATGCAGAAATGCACAACAAGCATGATTGAACTATACTGGAGATAATTTGAACTGCAACTGAACTGAGTCGAGATTCTAGGGTTTCAAGGAATTTGGGCTAAGGATGGTGATTAGATAATCTTAGGGTTTCAGGATTGCAATAGGGATAACAATTTTGTGGTTGGTTTAATCAAAACAGCGAATGTCAACAGATCGACATTCGGATCAAAGCTTGAACATAGCTTTAAGAAAAGCTAGGATGTTTATCTCAAGTTGTGGTAGTAGAAGAAAATGTAGATCACAACTCTACAAATTCAGTGGACAAAGTGGATTTCAAATTACACAACCAGAAGTGGGTAAACAAGGTCAATGTCACTGGCTGACAAACTCTGGCATAGAGCTGACAATGCCAAAAACTAGGGCTTAGCATAACTTTTGATCTGGAGCTCCAAATGATGCACCACTTTGTCTGGGAGGTAGGCTTGAGTAACAGGAACAATTAAGTCAACAGGATCTTGGGGAAGAAATGGCTGGAAAGCAAGAAATTTGATGATGAACAGAGATGAACTGGCTGCACTAGATCAGTTCTGGACAAAAACTTGGCAAAGCTATAACTTTTGATCTAGGCTGATTTAGGTGTCGAGCTAGAAGGCAAAAATGCTCAGGAGGCTAAGGCACATCTAAATGACAAGCTGATTTGGGCTGAAACGGCCGGGAACACTTTTCCGGTCATCGGCGCCGGAGAAGAAGCACTGCTGATTGGGGATTCCTGCTACAGGCAACAAGAACTTAATTCCTTGCTTGGAGAGCATCTAGGAGGTATAGGGAAGCTTCTGGTACAGTTGTATTGGCCGGAGGATCACTGGAGAAGCCTGGCGACGATCGCCGGTTTTCTGGTGAAGCTCGGTTTAGGGAAAAGGTTCGATTCTTGCTTAAATCCGAAATCCAACTTCACAGGCTTGCTTGATTTGGCTTACTGATAAATTTTGATTACAGATACGAAAGCTAATTTGGAGTAATTCGAGTTACATTGCCGGAACAGGGCATTTAGCAATCCCGGCGATCACCGGCGATAAAATGCAAGGTAATCCAATTAGATGGTACAGCACGATGAGGGAGACGAGGGGAACTCACAGATGCTGTTAATTTGGCAAGAGATGATGTGGAATGAGCTGTCACCGTGAGCCTCCTCAATGGCTCGCCGGAGAAGACGACTGCAGCGGTGAAATTTGGAAATTGGTTAAGTTCTGGTGATATGTGGAGAAGCTGTTGCACACAGGAGCGTTTAAATAGGTCAGGCAAAGATGGCGAAGGGGAACAACGAAGTGATTGGCTGCTGTGATGAGGTTGCTTGCGTGCTGGACATCAGCGGCGAAGACACAGCAAAAGCGGTGATGCGACGGCGACAAGCTTTCAACTGATCACAATGTCGCCTCATCGGGACCTGGCAAAGCTTGTAGCAAGCGGTGGCGACAAGTACTGGCGCGGCGAGGCTACGTGGAGATGGATTGCTGACAAAGTTACTGCTGGTCGCGCGCGGGAGCAAGCACTGGTCGTCGACGTAGCAGCCACCTTGCCACGGCACTGGCTGGAGCGAGGACACGTGCGTACTGGCATGCACGGTCACAGTGCGGCGAAGCTTGGCCGGCGGCGAGCGTGCACGGCGCAAGGAATCACGGCGAGGCTTCTGGTCGTGTACAGCAGTTGGCCTGGTCAAATTAGGGGCCTGATTGCAATACTTGATTTCTTGATTTGGACTGAAATGTAAATCTGGAGATTTGGTAGGTTTAAACTGAAATTGATTTCACTAATCTGGTAGATTATATTCAACAAGGTATTTGGCAAAGATAATTGATAAAATTTGACACATTTGAATAGTTTTCGATACAAACTGAAAATAGGGTAATTTAGGGTAAAATAAGGTTTAAGTTTTGTCAATTTCGAATTCTGGCATTTAGGGTTCGATTTTGATATCTGCACAGAAGAGAAACTTGTGGCAAATAGCATTTTGAGAAGATTTGCTGAAGAAATTCTGAATTTGAAGTTAATCTAGAGATTCTAGCCTTTTTGGGTTTTCAGATATCAAATAAGGACTAATTTGCGATAACTCTTGGACTAATTTGTGAAAAGAGTCTAGATGGTAGAATCTGGCTGTCAACTTTTTAGATTAAGGTATTGACATACCCATGATTATATTCCAGGAAAAATCTGGTCTGAACTTGGTCAAGATTCGGATTAAATCTGTATTTCTGAAACTTAGGGTATTTGGGTAATATAAGGTATTTCTGTTTTCGAAAACAGAAGAAATTAATAAATCTGGAATTTAGAGATAGAATTGGATCTTGGTTCTGAAGACTTTTAAGTTCAGAGTAACTGATAGATCACATCTGAACAATCTGATCTTAATTTGAGGTCATAGGATAGATTTTGGAGATTTTAGGGCTTGAGATAGAAACTGATCTGGCTATTACTACAGATACATGCATGCATACCATTTGTGAAAAAGAAACTTTTCACCCCTAACTCAGGGTGTTACAGATCTACCCTCCTTAAAGAAATCTCGCCCCGAGATTTACCTAAGACAGGAAAAGATAAGGATAGGTTTGCTTAAGGTCTTCTTCCTTCTCCCAAGTAGCCTCTTGCTCTGAATGATTTTTCCATTGAACTTTATACAATCTGATTTTCTTCCTTCTGAGCTGACGTTCATCAGTGGCTAGGATTCTGATTGGGTGCTCAAGATAAGTGAGATTCTTCTGTAATGGCACATCTTGTACATCTATCTGGTCAGTAGGTTCCTTCAAACATTTCCGGAGCTGAGAGACATGAAACACATCATGCACTCCTGCTAATCCCACAGGTAATTCCAATTTATATGATACTTCTCTCTTTCTCTTGATTATCTTAAATGGTCCAATGTATCTTGGAGATAACTTTCCTTTCACTTGGAATCTTTGTAATCCCTTGAATGGTGTGACCTTGAGATACACAAAATCTCCTGGTTCAAATGATAATTCTCTCCGTCGTTTATCTGCATAACTCTTTTGTCGTGATTGTGCTGTTTTCAACCTTTCTCTGATGAGTCTGACATGAGCTTCTGCTTCTTCTACTATCTCTGGTCCTATGGCCTTTCGTTCTCCTGGCTCATTCCAATGCAATGGAGTTCTGCACTTACGTCCATATAAAGCTTCAAATGGTGCCATCTGTATACTAGCTTGATAACTATTATTATATGTAAATTCTGCAAATGGTAAACATTTGTCCCATGATGTTCCATAATCTAGTATACAAGCTCTTAGAAGATCCTCTAGGATTTGATTGACTCTTTCTGTCTGTCCTCCCGTCTGTGGATGATATGCAGTACTGAAGTCCAACTGGGTTCCTACGGTTTCATGCAGTCTATTCCAAAATTTGGAGGTAAACTGTGTTCCACGATCTGAGACTATCTTCTTAGGAATACCATGCAATGCCACTATTCTTTGCATGTATAACTCTGCTAATTTACTGCCATCAAAAATCTTTTTGACTGGTATGAAATGAGCTACTTTAGTAAGTCTGTCCACAATAACCCATATGGAATCATATCCTCCGTGAGTTTTCGGTAATCCTGTAATGAAATCCATACCAATTTCTTCCCATTTCCATAATGGTATTGGTAGAGGTTGTAGCTTTCCTGCTATTTTCTGGTGTTCTGCTTTAACTCGTCGACATGTATCACAGTTTGCAATATACTCTGCAATATCTCTCTTCATATTATCCCACCAGAATCTGGTCTTCAAATCTTGATACATCTATGTGTTACCAGGGTGTATTGAGTATGGATTTTTATGTGCTTCATGGAGAATTATTTCCTTAAGATCTGCGTTTTGAGGTACACAGATTCTTCCTCGATACCATACAATCCCTTGGTTATCTTCAGTAAAGCCTTGAGCCTTTCTTAACTTGATTCGACTCTTGATCTTACAAATTTCTTCATCTTTCTTCTGGGCATTTCCTATCTGTTCTTCAAGTTGAGATTTTATTGTTAAAGTAGCTACCGTTCCCTGCGGTACTATTTCCACTTGATGATTCTGCAACTCTTGTTGTAGGTAAGAGTTCTTCAACATAACCATTCCTTGTAGGTTGTAAACTTTTCTGCTTAGGGCATCAGCCACTACATTAGCTTTCCCTGGATGGTACTGAATACTAAGATCATAATCTTTGATCAATTCCAGCCATCGGCGTTGACGCATGTTGAGCTCCGTCTGTGTGAAAATATACTTAAGGCTTTTATGATCTGTAAAGATCTCACACTTATGTCCAATGAGATAATGCCGCCATATCTTTAAAGCATGTACTACTGCTGCTAACTCCAAATCATGGGTCGGATAATTTTCCTCATGTGGTCTCCATTGACGTGAAGCATAAGCCACTACTCGACCTTGCTGCATTAACACACAGCCTATTCCTTGCTTTGAAGCATCACAGTAAACTACAAAATCTTCTTTGCTGTCTGGTAAGGTGAGGACTGGTGTTGTTGTCAATTTCTGCTTCAGCTTCTGAAAACTCTCCTCGCACTTGGTGGTCCATTCAAATGTAACATCCTTCTTTAGCAGATTCGTAAGAGGTTTGGCAATTTGGGAAAATCCTTCGATGAATCTCCTATAATAACCTGCTAATCCCAAGAAACTTCTAATCTCTGAAACTGAGGTAGGTTGCTTCCACTCCTTGATTGCAGAGATTTTAGCTGAGTCCACTGAAATTCCTTCTGCTGTCAACACATGTCCAAGAAATGAAATTCTTGACATCCAAAATTCACATTTGTCAAACTTGGCATAAAATTGCCTCTCTCGTAGCCTTTCCAAGACTAGGTGTAAGTGTTGCTCATGTTCTTCCGTACTCTTGGAATATATCAGAATGTCATCTATGAATACTATGACAAACTTGTCCAGAAAATCCATAAATGTACTGTTCATGACATTCATGAATGCTGCCGGAGCATTGGTCAAGCCAAAAGGTACTACTGTAAACTCATATAAACCATATCTGGTAGTGAAAGCAGTCTTCGGTATATCTTCTTTCTTGATCTTCAACTGATGATATCCAGATTTCAAATCTATCTTGGAAAATACTTTGGCTCCTCGAAGCTGATCGAACAAGTCATCAATTCTTGGTAATGGGTACTTGTTCTTAATAGTGACTTCATTCAAAGCTCGGTAATCTACACACATTCGTAGAGTTCCGTCTTTCTTCCTCACAAACAAAACTGGGGCTCCCCATGGCGAAGCACTGGGTTTGATAAATCCTTTGTTTTCCAAGTCTTCGAGTTGATTCTTGAGCTCCTCCAAATCTGTAACTGGCATCCTATAGGGACGTTTTGCTATAGGTGCTGCTCCTGGTTTAAGCTTAATATTGAATTCTATTTCTCTGTCAGGTGGCATTCCCGGAAGTTCTTCTGGAAACACATCAGAATATCGTTGCACTACAGGCACTTGTTCCAGGCATAACTTTTGCAATGCTTGAACAGATCTTAGCGGTTTCTTGACTGATGATCTTTCTGTATAGAATAGAACTCTCTCCCCTTGGCTACTGACAAGACTAAGGGTTTTCTCTTCACAGTCTACTAGACCTTTATGTTGGGACAACCAATCCATTCCCAAAATAATGTCCAATCCTTGCAGTTCTAGAACTAGTAGATTTGCCTCAAATTCTACCCCTTCTATAATGAAAGTTACATTTGGGCAGATCGAGTAAACAGATAATCTAGCCCCTGGAGTTTGTATAACCATAGAGTACTCTAGTGGTACTTGGTCTATATGCATTTCAACTTCAGATGCAAATGCTTTCGACATGAATGAATTTGTAGCACCAGGATCAAACAATATTAAGGGAGATGCAGATTGAATCAGAAATCTACCTAGAAGAATGTCGGTGGCGTTGCCCGCTTCTTGAATTGAAGTATAGTTTAACCTTCCTCCTTGGGTTGCAGTTGGTGCTCTACCTCTTCCTCTTCCTCGATCTCGATTAGCCATGTTTCCTCCTCTTCCTGCTGAATTTCCTCTAAAATTCTGCGATGGTGATGCTCTGGTTACTACTGGCTGTGTTCCTGCTTGAGATCTGGCAATGGACATCGGAAGTTGTATCCAAGGACAGAATTCCTTACGGTGCCCACACTGTCCACAATGATAACACTCAACACGAGGATGAGGGCAATCCTTCTGAGAATGATTTCCTCGGCAATTGAGGCACAATGTCGTTGCTGGTCTGGGATTCTGATAAGATGGTCGGAAATTGGGAATGATAGGAACTCTTCCTCTGATTGGATTTGGCTGTGGTCGTGTTTGCTGGAACATCCTCCTCTTTCGGCTTTCTTCCCCCATATTCTTCTTCTCTTCCACCTTTAAAGCTCTGTTCACTAGGGTTTGAAATTCCGTCAGTTCATGAGAACCAATTTGATACTGTAAATAGTGTTGAAGTCCTTCTGTGAAGCGCTCTATCTTCTTCTCTTCAGTATCCACATCTCCAGGTGCGTATCGAGCCAAATGAGTAAATTGGTGTAGATACTTAGTAACTGACTTACTTCCTTGAGTTAAATTCCGAAATTCCCGACGCTTAGCTGCCATAACACCAGTAGGTATATGAAATTTCCGAAATTGATCCTTAAATTCCCTCCAAGAGATATTATCTTTATCATGGTGAGCTTCCTGGTAGTTCATCCACCATGCAGCTGCAGCTCCTGATAATTGATGAGATCCAAACAAAACTTTCTCTCGTTCGCTGCATCGGACCGTGTCCAGTTTCCTCTCGATATCCCGTAACCAATCATCGGCAACCATAGGATCGGTCGCACTAGAGAATGTTGGTGGACGGGTCTTTTGGAAATCTGTTAATCTCGCTCCTACAGCAGAAGTAGTTCCTTCTGTTGTTCCAGTAGGCAGTTTTTGAACTATCTGAGCTAACAATTGGGTATGAGCTATCTGAGCTTCCTGTCGACTTTTCTCCATTGACAACAAAATTTCCTGAAGACTGGGTTGTTCATTCTGAGGTGGATTAGAACTCTGAGATCCTTGTTGAAACAAAGGGTCTCTTGTCATAGTTTCTTCTTCCTGCGGAGTCTGACCTATATCTTCTCTTCCACTTCGAGATCTCCTTCTGGTGTCAACCATGGTGGCTCTGAAAAAAAAATTTAGACGGATCTAACTAACTAAGGCCAACTAAGACAGCAATGCAAAAATTAATGCAACTACTTTAATGCATAAAATTACTTAGGCTATTAGCCATAATACACAAATTAACCATTGCAAAGGCAACAGCGAATCACAAAGCTATCAAGAGCATCCACTAGCTCTGTCTACACCAACCTCTAAGACACTCTGAAACAACAGAACGCACTCTCACAATCTTACCGAATTTTAGAAAATCCAAATAAAATTTTGAAATGAAGGTTTTTCAAGAGCTATAAAGCTCATTATTTTTACCAAAATAAAGTTTTCAACAAATAGTTTTCTGATTAAATTACGTTTTCCTGGCACGGCCAATTTCCTAAAGGTGTCGTCCTACAGTCAAGTTCTCATGTTGCTCTGATACCAACTTTTCTGTCGTGCCCCGAGACTGGGACAACGACTACTCCTGTAGAGACCTAGCTCGCTGCAGCTAGTCCCATTCTCACAAATCTTTGACTTCCCAGGATGAGCCAAACACAAGAGTATATTACATTGCAACAGAGTACTCACAAAATATTAAGCAGTGTGGCCTGCTGGCCTTAATATTACATAAAGAGGATTACAATGCCTACAAGGCATTCAGGGTTTAACAAAATATTTAACTACGCAGCAGAAGATAGGTGACCCTCCCACAAAAGAAGTTGACGGCAGAACAACACACTTCAGGGGTCTGGCGGAACTGATTCTCCTCCTTCTGGATTCACGTAGAACTCCGTGCCATCATCTTGATCAAAGTAGGCTCCATCTATTGAGTTGAATGTTGCAAGGGTGTGCACTTACGTACTCAGCAAGTCATAGGTAAGAGTAGATACATATAGTAGTGATGATATGAACCTAGACTAGTCAAGAATTATGGATATTTGTAAAATAATCTTTTCCTTTCTCATCTCATCTTATGGCAGCACTTTTCATAATATAACATCATCATTCATGTTCACTAGATTATAGCACTACCACGACACGTCGACACACGACAGCCCACGGCAGCACTCCTTATCATGACAACACATGTCATTTGGGTAATCTTGATTAAACATATTTTATTTAGAAAATAGTACTTGTGTCACACCCCGTGGATTTAATCCACCGCAGCAGACTCCTATAAACCCGGGAGCTCGGAGTATTCGAATACGTTTTTAACTCTGCAGAGAGGTACCAATTTACCCGCAAGATATTCCACTTTCAAACCTTTCCTATCATAACAAAATGATTGGACCCCTGACTCACTTCATACTGTGAGCGGCAAGGTGGAAATAACAAGAACTTTTGTTATGTTTTACTCACAATTCACCCCCGACCCTGTGGCTCTCAGCGAGGCACAGTTGTGGCAGGTTGTATCCAAACCTCCACCCCATTGCTTATTCCCATTACTGGGTCAGCGTGCTTGATCACCTTCAGTGATATGTGTGGGAGCCGCGCTCCGTGTTTATCGTGCATCACTACACATCTCATGCAGGGGTTTCATGTGCGATCCACATAATTACTTGTTCAGGCCTATCCCATACCAGGCTTGCGGTTAGCACGTTGTTCATGCCACTAGACGCACAACACAAGGTTCTAGTCCTTATATGCCAGTGACCAGACCATCCACAACCCTGCACCTTCAGTGCCTGCATTCCTTTGCAGTCTAGCACCTCCAGTGCTACAGCCATCCATACCATTTTTCTGGTCACGGCTAGGGGTTTTATTTCATGAATATAAGTATATACATACATATAATAGTTCATGGCTCAAAACTTGTTTATTTCACATTTCACAGATAACCAGTCTAGCACTGCCAATTCATAGATCAACCATTCTCAATCTTTCACATGCAATATTGCCTATATTCAAGGTTATATTATAGCAACATTTAAAATATAGGTTCAAGATGACCAAGGATATGACTTGCCTTCCGCGTCGTAAAATACAGCAGTCGATGACGGGTCAACAGCAAAATCTTCAAAGTCAGCTTCTGAATCTGCTCGACGACAAACAATCACACAATAATTACTTTTAATATTAAAATGTTTTATGACTTATATGCAGAAATGCACAACAAGCATGATTGAACTATACTGGAGATAATTTGAACTGCAACTGAACTGAGTCGAGATTCTAGGGTTTCAAGGAATTTGGGCTAAGGATGGTGATTAGATAATCTTAGGGTTTCAGGATTGCAATAGGGATAACAATTTTGTGGTTGGTTTAATCAAAACAGCGAATGTCAACAGATCGACATTCGGATCAAAGCTTGGACATAGCTTTAAGAAAAGCTAGGATGTTTATCTCAAGTTGTGGTAGTAGAAGAAAATGTAGATCACAACTCTACAAATTCAGTGGACAAAGTGGATTTCAAATTACACAACCAGAAGTGGGTAAACAAGGTCAATGCCACTGGCTGACAAACTCTGGCATAGAGCTGACAATGCCAAAAACTAGGGCTTAGCATAACTTTTGATCTGGAGCTCCAAATGATGCACCACTTTGTCTGGGAGGTAGGCTTGAGTAACAGGAACAATTAAGTCAACAGGATCTAGGGCAAGAAATGGCTGGAAAGCAAGAAATTTGATGATGAACAGAGATGAACTGGCTGCACTAGATCAGTTCTGGACAAAAACTTGGCAAAGCTATAACTTTTGATCTAGGCTGATTTAGGTGTCGAGCTAGAAGACAAAAATGCTCAGGAGGCTAAGGCACATCTAAATGACAAGCTGATTTGGGCTGAAACGGCCGGGAACACTTTTCCGGTCATCGGCGCCGGAGAAGAAGCACTGCTGATTGGGGATTCCTGCTACAGGCAACAAGAACTTAATTCCTTGCTTGGAGAACATCTAGGAGGTATAGGGAAGCTTCTGGTACAGTTGTATTGGCCGGAGGATCACTGGAGAAGCCTGGCGACGATCGCCGGTTTTCTGGTGAAGCTCGGTTTAGGGAAAAGGTTCGATTCTTGCTTAAATCCGAAATCCAACTTCACAGGCTTGCTTGATTTGGCTTACTGATAAATTTTGATTACAGATACGAAAGCTAATTTGGAGTAATTCGAGCTACATTGCCGGAACAGGGCATTTAGCAATCCCGGCGATCACCGGCGATAAAATGCAAGGTAATCCAATTAGATGGTACAGCACGATGAGGGAGACGAGGGGAACTCACAGATGCTGTTAATTTGGCAAGAGATGATGTGGAATGAGCTGTCACCGTGAGCCTCCTCGATGGCTCGCCGGAGAAGACGACTGCAGCGGTGAAATTTGGAAATTGGTTAAGTTCTGGTGATATGTGGAGAAGCTGTTGCACACAGGAGCGTTTAAATAGGTCAGGAAAAGATGGCGAAGGGGAACAACGAAGTGATTGGCTGCTGTGATGAGGTTGCTTGCGTGCTGGACATCAGCGGCGAAGACACAGCAAAAGCGGTGATGCGACGGCGACAAGCTTTCAACTGATCACAATGTCGCCTCATCGGGACCTGGCAAAGCTTGTAGCAAGCGGTGGCGACAAGTACTGGCGCGGCGAGGCTACGTGGCGATGGATTGCTGACAAAGTTACTGCTGGTCGCGCGCGGGAGCAAGCACTGGTCGTCGACGTAGCAGCCACCTTGCCACGGCACTGGCTGGAGCGAGGACACGTGCGTACTGGCATGCACGGTCACAGTGCGACGAAGCTTGGCCGGCGGCGAGCGTGCACGGCGCAAGGAATCACGGCGAGGCTTCTGGTCGTGTACAGCAGTTGGCCTGGTCGAATTAGGGGCCTGATTGCAATACTTGATTTCTTGATTTGGACTGAAATGTAAATCTGGAGATTTGGTAGGTTTAAACTGAAATTGATTTCACTAATCTGGTAGATTATATTCAACAAGGTATTTGGCAAAGATAATTGATAAAATTTGACACATTTGAATAGTTTTCGATACAAACTGAAAATAGGGTAATTTAGGGTAAAATAAGGTTTAAGTTTTGTCAATTTCGAATTCTGGCATTTAGGGTTCGATTTTGATATCTGCGCAGAAGAGAAACTTGTGGCAAATAGCATTTTGAGAAGATTTGCTGAAGAAATTCTGAATTTGAAGTTAATCTGGAGATTCTAGCCTTTTTGGGTTTTCAGATATCAAATAAGGACTAATTTGCGATAACTCTTGGACTGATTTGTGAAAAGAGTCTAGATGGTAGAATCTGGCTGTCAACTTTTTAGATTAAGGTATTGACATACCCATGATTATATTCCAGGAATAATCTGGTCTGAACTTGGTCAAGATTCGGATTAAATCTGTATTTCTGAAACTTAGGGTATTTGGGTAATATAAGGTATTTCTGTTTTCGAAAACAGAAGAAATTAATAAATCTAGAATTTAGAGATAGAATTGGATCTAGGTTCTGAAGACTTTTAAGTTCAGAGTAACTGATAGATCACATCTGAACAATCTGATCTTAATTTGAGGTCATAGGATAGATTTTGGAGATTTTAGGGCTTGAGATAGAAACTGATCTGGCTATTACTACAGATACATGCATGCATGCCATTTGTGAAAAAGAAACTTTTCACCCCTAACTCAGGGTGTTACAGTGGGAATGGTATTCCTCACTACAAATCTTTTGACAAACTACCGAAGTATCTCCATCGAAGTCTGGCGTAGGCGATGTAGATCATCCTCTTTGCTAGGCTTCTCACAGCAGTTTTGGAAGTTGTTGAGGATAGCGTCACACAACATCTCCCAGTTGTAGATCGATCCTTCTGGTTGGTTGAACAACCAGGTCCGTGCTGGACCTTTAAGGACCGTTAGCAAATAATTTTCCATAACCCGTTCATTTCCTTCAGCCACTTGGATGGCAGTGACGTAGATCTAGAGAAATTTGGTTGGATTCTGAGTCCCGTCAAACCTCTCGATTGTACTGGGTTTAAACTTATCAGGCCAGACCACATTTCATAGTCCGAGTGAAAAAGCTTTACAACCCACGTATGTACTACGTGGTCGTTGATCATTGCGACTATCTCCATGGTCGTGGAAGGGATCGGCTTGAGGAAGTTCATGGCACGGCACTAAACGAGAGTGCACTGGTACGCGATTGCGATCACGGGAAGTGCCAGTTCGTCGGGCCTTGTCATGTCGGGTGTAGGCGAGCTTACGTGTCTTGTGAATTTGATGGGAACCATCTTGTGCTTTGGTTGTCGAACGTGATGCTGCTGCTGGAGTAATAGTCAAGGCAACTTCATCAAGGTTATCTGCAAGTACCCTTGTGAATATAGCCCCATTGTCGTTCGCTAAACTAGAGGGAGGGTTGTCAAGAGCATGTGCAATTCTTCGGATACAGTTCTCAACATTCTTTCTGGGCGCTAGTGGAGTTTCTGGCATGATCGCTTCAACTGTAGGAGAGTAATTTGGAGACAAGATTGGCGTGTAATTACGCTTGCGACCTCCCAGACATGGTTTTCAGATGTTCTTGGACGAAGGTCGCGGGTAGTGGTATCATGGCGGGTTGATGCAAGACACAGATAATCTTCTGTGACCTTGCGAACCTCGGCTTCTCGCTGTTTGCGCTCTTGGTCCTCTTTCCGTTTGCGTTCTTGTTCCTCCCTAGCATCACGTTGCTCAGGTGTTTCGTCAGAAAGTGCGGCGACTTCCCTAGGGAAAGAGTTTGCAGATGGAGAAAGCATCTCATCTTTGTTTGAGGCTAACTTGAAATCAAAGAGATACTTCAAATTGTCTGGGGAAAAATTCTCGAGACGAATGTCAAGGTCATCTTCTTCCACGTCGTCTAGGACACTGAGTTGTGACACATACTCATCCTCGGATGTGGTAATACTTGCAGAGGGCAGGTGAATTGCTCGCTCAAGTTCTTGTTCACTAGACGTTACCAGCATTGGAGATGATGCTTCCTTGGGACAGGTCTCAAGGGTAATGTTGTCACCATTGATGGGGATGTTGTCTTCATCCATGGCATCTACATGATCCTCAAGATCGAATTCATTCTCGGAATTGTGCAGGCAAGGGAAAGGATCCATGGGTACTGTCGTGGTATAAAATATACCACCGGCAGATTTCACGGAAAGACTTGACACGCGAACAACGGCGCGAGCTGACCAAGTGACTGGTCACCTCCCGCCGGGCAACACGGCAATTGACACGGTGATTTTTATACAGGTTCAGGTCCCGGTGGGGGCCCTAGTCCTGTCGGTACCCTTCGGATGTGAGTCCGCTGGGGAGGAGCTCTCTCGGGGAGAGAGGTCTCCAAGGGAGCCTATTGTTTGAGTGTGTTGAAAATGAATTGGAGTCCTTCCACAAATGAGTTACAAGGGGGTTATTTATAGGCCCCAAAACACGCAAAAGACCAAAAAGCCCTAGCTATGGCCGTTGGACCGAGGGGCGCTGGCGTCATTTCATCGGCCGAAGGGCTTGGATGCTTGACAAGTGTCCTTGCTTCGAGGGACTAGGGCCTAGAGGCCCAGGGACCCACCAGGGATCTTCTCCGCAAGAAGGGCCGAGATGCTTCAGAGACCCTCCGAGACCCGGGGCCCAGAGGCCCGGGGACCCATCGGGACCTTCTCCGCACGAAGGCCCGAGGCAATCCGGAAGTCCCCCGGGACCCGGGTGACGAGGATTATCACCCGAGCTAGTTCAAAGTAATGCATGTCTGGTTTAAGACAGAATCAAATTGGTCGTGTGTCTATAAATCCATCGCTATGGTCTCAGACGACCTAAAGGGGCGCGGACACAGAGATATTGCATGATCGCAGCCCCTGCGCGATCATGAGGTTGCAGACAGTGTGCGATCAAGAAGCTGTGGGCAGTACGCTGTCAGAGGGTCGTGGATTATCTGCGACCAGAACAGTTCGAGAAGGCTTAACTCTTCGAACAGGCATATCCTAAGAATCACGAAGATATTTCCACATATGAAGACAACTGCCAGGAGGTTAACGTGTGCGGTTATCCCTTGATTGCACGTGTTAAGCCTGCGTGGGAGTTAAGTGAGGTTAACAAAACTGCATCTTAACAACTGTCCAAGGCCGTTTCGCATTGACGCCCTTTTGTCCAGTATAAAAAGATAGTCAATGCATGTTCTAAGGACAGTGAATAATTCAGTCAAGCATACAAGCACTACCAGGTGTTCAGCAAAAATGAGGACTTAGATATAGTTAGGTAGATACTAACATAGAAGAGATCATCGTGTGTGATCTTCTGTTCTACTCTTTTGTAAAAACCTCTTATTACATATAGTGAAATCACAACAGGACGTAGGGCTATTACTCCCACCATCGAGGGTCTGAACCTGTATAAAATCTCTTGTGCCTCTACAGTCTTGATTTATCCTACCTTTCCGGAGGAGCACCCTGAAAGGTCCTGCAACTCACAAATTTGCATAAGATTGACTAAGGAGCCCGAGTCCAAATCGTCGACAGCTGGCGCCCACCATGGGGCCTTTCTCAAGGTGCTTTCTGATGCGCACGGTGGCCCGATCTTCCGACAGGTAGAGGTAAGTCGATTGGTGGAGACTCGACGTTGACGATCCGGCTTCCGATCAGAACCGATCCGAACCCAGCAATCGCTACACCACGGCTCCGTTGGTTATCAACCATGCACAAACACGATTGACCTCGCCAAGAAGGCTTATCCCTGCATGCGAATCGAGAACACAAGCAAGAACGAGAAAGAAGCAATCTGAAATATTGCAAATATAAATTGAATCTCACGAGTTGGGGTTCCACAAACCGATACACGGCGAAACTGTTCTTTGACAGATTAATCTAAGCAAAACCCAAGTCTAAACGACAGCCATGGCGGCCATATATATACTGTATGGGGCGGCCATGGGGTGGAGGAGGAAACCCTAGGGGTACATGGGCCTTGGGCCCAAAGTGGAGCGTCGCAGCGCACATCAGATTCTGGTTGTAATCTTGTTTTGACTATTCCTATTTATCCGTAAGGAATTTGGACATGGGACTGGATCCGTTGGAAAGCTCTCGTCATTCTCTTGTCCGTAGAGTCCAAGAACGTCAAAAACGGACTTCGTATGTGGCCTGTACGTCCGTTTGAAGTTGGACTACGCGCAGATGGCCGAACCGGACTCGCGGATGAATTGAGCTCACTTGTGGGCTGGCCTTGGAGCGACGTGGCTTGTGCGACCTTAGAGGTGTAGAGGCGCCTTTCTTGAGCACGTCTTGTGTTTGGGGAGGTGGCGAAGGTGGAGGCCGAACTTGTGGCGGCGACAGCACAAAATCCAGACGACGTACGTGCTGCCAGCTTTCGCGTCCTGGCCAAGGTGGCGGACGATGACATCTTGATGACCACCATGTTGATGTCGTCTTGGTCATAACCATGATGTACATGGTCTCATCATGAGGGGTGTTCAAGGAAAGAGGTCTAAGTTCCATTGATAAGAGTAGTATAGATTTTCACTTCGAAATTCCTAGAAGAAGGTTTTATTTTCAACAGCAGGGTTTTGAAAATCTTAAGATAGACTTTAAGAAAACATTCTGTGTGGCAGTCTGTCATGAGTCACCACTTTTATTAACCATATTATGAAAAACTTTCCAAATATTACTCATGCTGAACCACATGGATAAATCCACCGCGAGCATACTCCATGACCTAGGAGTACAGAGTATATGATACTTTTCTTACTCTTTGCAAAGGTATACCTCTTTTTAAATCCACTTCTTCACTCGACTTTCAAGTCGGGCCAACTCCATGCGACTTAAACGCCTGTGACAAGGTCGAGCTCACACAACGCTTTTGCAATCTAGTATTAACAATATCCCTGCCCGGTAGATAGACAATTAAGTCTAAAATACCGTTGTGGGTCCTCCCCACTGCCTTACTTCCTAGCCTTGGCCTATGTCCTCACAAGACATATGACCTGAGATTACAGCCGCACACGACTTAATCCAAGCGTAAGGCAACTTCCTTCTATTCACCTTATCCTCTCATTATTTTTCTGATCTCACATCACTCATGGCCAAACTGCGGACCACCAATTTCAACGCGAGAAACCGGACCGACATACCATGCAGGGAACTGCTAATACCCAGAAGCTACTAAGTTGTGCATGTCCCATACCAGGCAAGTGGTTGGTATGATTTTCATGCCGCATAGAGGCACAACACAAGGTTCTTGTCCTTATGAATCAATAGTGAGGAGACATTCACATAACCGATGCGCACACAGCAGCCAAACATTCAAACCATCCTCACTATCAATTCCTATTTCACTTTTCTTTCATAAAAAGGGGTTTCAAATTCATTTATCACACATTTGCCATTTAACACTCAACATATGTATTTAGGTATAAGCAAGATCTAAGCATAGCATCCTAGGGTGACAAGGGTGCACGAGATATACAATCATAAGGGGCTTTACAAGAAATTTGGTCATATCTATTCACATTTTTGCAACATAGTTCTTATTTGAATATACAGCATGCATATATTTGGAAAACGATCAATCTAATTCATTTTCAAACTATTGGGGTGAGATATGATCAAGGGTGAATACTTGCCTTGCAACGTGGGTCTAAAAGATATGCTGGGTCTTCGAATGCTCCTTCCAAATCTTTCGCTCCTTGTTCTGCACTCGCAAACAAAAGAACACACGACACACGCACTACATAAGCATACAGAAAATACTTGCTGTAGGGAAATTATAAATAAAGTATAAACATATATGCAAACAAGGTGATTTGGTCGAAGGCAGAACAGCGGGGGAGAAGATACTAGGGTTTGATACACAGGGTTTGGCTTGGATGCGACGAATGTCCAAGGGTCGACATTCAGTTCGCGGACTGACGATGTTTGAGAAAGACATAAAGGTGATCTGAAGCTTCCAAAAGGTCAAAAAGTGTGCAAAAGATTGCATTGGGTGCCAAACACAGTGAGGAACCTACTTCACAAAGTGGAATTTACAGAAAAGTCCTAGGGTTAACAAAAAATCATAGGGAAATTGGATGCCACTGTACTGCAGCGAGCTAGGGCACATGCGTCTGGACGACACACGCATGCGTCGCTTCACCAAATATGTCAGGCATGTAGGCGAGATAAAGGTGAAGCTACTGGTAGAGTTAATTTGACTGGGGTGGCTTGTCGGCGGCGAACGACGAGGCTAAAGTTGTCAGCCGCCTGAAACAAAGATGAGCTACGATGACAGGGCTCTGGAGAAGATCACACTTGAAATTGACTGAGGGGTTTTGATCCTGGGGTGGTGCTGATTGCGCTAGAGTGAGGAATTGATCTGGGGCTATGTTTCTGAGCTCGCCGGCATTGGCGCCGGACTTAGGGATGACAGTGAGAAGTGGAGCAGGTGATACGCTGCAATGCTGGTCAATTGGTTTGGGCTACACCATCTAGGGAACAGAAGGAAAGTGTAGGTCGAGTCAATTTGGGTGAAGACACAGTGAGGCGTGCCGGCGACGTGAGGCGTTCATGGCGGCACGCGAAGAATCGGAGAACCTCTCGAATCAGGCTAATTTCAAAATGTAGCTGAACAGGCTTTCTAGGAAGCTGCTAAGGATTGATTTGTTCAACAGAAAGGGGTTACGAAAGAGACTGGGGTGGGTTCAATTTCAGGAACAGGGCATATGGCCTTTCACAGCGATCACCGGCGGTGGAGATCACCTGAGTGCAATTGGTTGCTATAACACAGGGAGTGAAGTACGGGGAGCTTACTGGTGAAGTTAGATTGGAGTTTAGATGAGTAGTTGGCTCTGGCGATGATGGCCTCAAAGGTGGCTCGTCGGGGAAGAAGAAGAAAGCAAAGAGTGAACTAGGACTTTAGCCAATTTCTGGGATGTGGAGATCACACACAGCGGGAGGGGTTTAAATAAGGAAGGCGACGGAGGCTACGAGGGAAACGCCAACGAAACTTGTGCTGGGGAAAAGACCGGCCGGGCACAGAAGGAACAGCGGTGAACAGCGACGCAACGGCGCGCAGACAGGCTCCCAGTTTTGCCAGCAACGGTCGGGACGTTGGAACTCGTTCTGGTCCGGTGCAGATATGGAGGCGCGAAAAAGCTCTAGCGGTGACACGTACGCGCATGCAAGTCCAATCTTCACAGGCACGTGCGAAACCTGTTGCTGTTGTTGCTGGTGTGCTGCTGCTGGTAGAAGCACTACTACGACGATGAACCTGGCGCGGACACGAGCGCACAAGCTGGCACGATCGAGCACGAGCACGGGCGATGGGAGAAACTGACTGTCGTGGTATTGCGAATACCCCGGCAGGTTTTGAGGGTGATCCTAGCGAAGATTACGCGGCGCGGGTTGACCGGATGACCGGTCCTCCCCCGCCGAACAAGCACAAAGAATAACACACGGGTTTATACAGGTTCGGGTCCCGGTGGGGGCCCTAGTCCTGTCGATGCGCCCCCGACCGGAGTCGGCTGGGGAGGCTCTCTCCGTGGGAGAGGCTTCCGGAGCACGCCTGTGAATTTAGCTATTCCAATAGATGAACCGATCCCTTACAATAGAGGGGTACAAGGGCTATTTATAGCCCCAAAAAGCAGCAAAAAACCTAAACTACCCCGGAAGCCACCGTCGGATTGAAGGGCAGGACCGTCCTTCTCCCGGTCAAACGCCTTGGATGCTTGACAGGTGGCCGCTAGTTCCCGAGGCGCTCCTCGCGTGACCTGCACGTGATAAACAGCCCGAGACTTTACCTTTAGGAGGGCGATGAGGCCCAGAACGGCGCCGGAGGCCAGGTCCCCGGGCCAAAGGCGGCGCCCGGGACGGCACCGGAGGCCACGTCCCGGGAGCCAAAAGGCGGCTCCCGGGGAGGCGCCGGAGGCCAAGTCCCCGGGCAAAAGGCGGCGCCTGGGAGGGCACCGGAGGCCCCATCCCGGGAGCCAAAAGGCGGCGCCCGGGGAGGCCCCGGAGGCCAAGTCCCCGGGCAAAAGGCGGCGCCCGGGAGGGCACCGGAGGCCCCGTCCCAGGAGTCAAAAGGCGGCGCCCGGGGAGGCCCCGGAGGCCAAGTCCCCGGGCAAAAGGCGGCGCCCGGGAGGCACCGGAGGCCCCGTCCCGGGAGCCAAAAGGCGGCGCCCGGGGAGGCCCCGGAGGCCAAGTCCCCGGGCAAAAGGCGGCGCCCGGGAGGGCACCGGAGGCCCCGTCCCGGGAGCCAAAAGGCGGCGTCCGGGGAGGCCCCGGAGACCAAGTCCCCGGGCAAAAGGCGGAGCCCGGGAGGGCACCGGAGGCCCCGTCCCGGGAGCCAAAAGGCGGCGTCCGAGGAGGCCCCGGAGGCCAAGTCCCCGGGCAAAAGGCGGCGCCCGGGAGGGCACCGGAGGCCGCTTCCCGGGAACCAAAAGGCGGCGCCCGGGGAGGCCCCGGAGGCCACGTCCCCGGGCAAAAGGCGGCGCCCGGGAGGGCACCGGAGGCCGCTTCCCGGGAGCCAAAAGACGGCGCCCGGGGAGGCCCCGGAGGCCACGTCCCCGGGCAAATGTCACATCTTACCTGGACTTAGTCCCGCGGAGATTTCCCCCGACAGCAGCCCCCCTTGCCCGCCGGGGACGATGCTCGAGTCCCCGGTGGGTATGGTTCAGGTCACCGGGAAGATCTCCGGGCCAAGCTACCGGAGCCGTGACGCTTCGGCTTTCGTGCCCCACGCTTAAAGCCGCGCCGTTTCGACATAAATGCGCGGGCGGTTCGAACCGGCGCCTCAATCCACGCGCCCGTCCCTTCGTTTCCCGCGCACGGTTTGAATTTCTACGGCCCAGATTGATCCGCGGGTGCCACGTGGCATGCATCTAGACCACGGCCCGCCCTTATAAATAGGACCTTGGGGGGCCCGGAAGCTCATTCCAAATTCTCAGCCCCACGATTTTTGCTCTCCCGGTAGACCTCTCCCGGTAGCTTTCTCCGGTAGCTTTTCCGGTAGCAGGCGTTCGGGAGCTTCTAGTAGTAGCGTCCTGCAAAGTTAGCCACCAAAAAGAAAACTAACCTCATGTCACCCAAGGGTCGAGCGAAGACCACGGAGGTGCCCCCGGAGGAAATCCCCTCGGATTTCCTCTGGGCGTCTGAGTTCACGGCCGAGGACGCCGAGTCCTTGGCCGAAAGGGGCATCGTTGCGGCCGGGGACATCCGAGTCCCCGTGAAGAAGGACGAAGCCCCCCGCCCCAGGCCGGGAGAGATCGTGGCCTTCGAGGCCTTCCTCGAGGCCGGGCTCCGGCTCCCGGTGCATCCCATGCTCCGGGAGTTTCTTAAGGAGTATGGGCTGGCTCTCAACCACCTCACCCCGAACGCGCTTGTCCGGATGGGCCTCTTCATTTGGCTCTTCGAGACAGCGACCGGGCGGGAGCCCGACCTTCGCGCCTTCCGGTACTTCTACGAACCGGCGGCGCGGACCTCCCACCTGGTGAAGGGGGGCCCCAAGTCCCCCTTTGGTTCGGTGATGGTCCAGATGCTGCCGGCCCGGGTAATCGACTACCCGGCGGCGGCCTCCCGGGACGACTGGGGGGATTGGGTTCGGAGGTGGTTCTACCTCCGGGTCCGAGACGACGCGGTGGTGTACGCCCCGGAGGCCCCCACCTACAGCCGGTCGTCCGCACCAAAGCCGCCAGTGTGGACGGACGAGGAGTACGAGCTCCTCGGCAAGGTGATCCTCTCCAAAAAGACCCGCTCGATGCGGGACGCGGCTGAGGAGATGGCTCTCCTCCGGATCTCCCCCTTCTCCAGCGGGAAGAGGGGGATCGGCATGGGCCCCGAGCAGCGGCCCCCGGTGAAGCCGGTGACGCGACGTAAGCTCCGGGAACCCGCTGCATTGTTCTTACAAATTTTTAAGAAGTTGACTAACTCTTTACCTCTTGCAGTCCGGCCGTACCCGGCGGCGCGGGAGAAGGCGGAGAACCTCATGGGGAGGTACTTCGCCGATGAGCACGAGCGCGTTGTGCGTGCCGTGGGCGAGGGCCCCCCAAAGAACTTGGTAGCGGCGGCCTTCGGGCTAAAGCTGCCGGAGAGGAAGCCTCTCCCCACCCCTGGTTCACACAAACGGGGGAAGGAGGCGGCCGGGGGCTCGGAGCCCAACAAGGCCCGGGTTCAAAAAACCCCCGGCCTATCGATGACACCGGCAGCGACACCGGCGAAGCCCTGGGACGAGACCCCCGGGAGCGAACGTGCCCGGGCACAGTCCCGAAGGGAAGCGACACCTCCCCCCCCGAAGGGCCCCGTCGAGGCGCGGGGGAAGGAGGCGACTGCGGGCGGGGCGACGTCCGACTCGGCGAACTACGCCCCGTCGCCGCTCGCGGTGGAGCTCCTCCCGCCCCTTCCGGCTTCTCTGGAGCCGGAGAGGCTGGAGGTGAGATTCGCGGGGGCCTCGCCCCCGCGGGTCTGGCCGGTGGACGAGGGGGGGAGCCCCTCGGTTTACGAGGTTCCTCCGGAGGAGGGGGCCCCGAGGACCTTCCGGCCCGGCGCAGGAAAAGGCTTGATGGTTCCCCCCCGGGCGGAGGCTCCCGCCGGGAGCTCCTCGGCCACGTCTTCGGGGGGCACTACCTCGTCGACGAAGACCCCGGCCGCGCTACCGGACCTTGAGGTCCGGGGACCCCCCGCCGGCCGCGCCGGCGGCTCCGGGCGGGAGACCCCTTTGCTCCCCGCGGGGGAGGTAGCCCGCTACTCGGAGGGCCTGCATACCCGGAAGGTGCAGGCCTTCGTCGCGGGAGGGACGCTCCACAAGCGTTTCGAGGGGCTTCAGTCCCTCGGGGCCCAAGTAACCCGGGTCGATAACGCCTTCGCTCATCCCCTGCACTTTGAAATTTTTCTAACACTTATGTATTTTGTAGGTGGCAGCTGTTACCTGGGGCCTTGAGCAGCGGGTCGCCCGGCTGCTTAAGGAGGCGGAGGGCCGGGCCGCGGCCTCCGTAGGGCAGCGCGAGGAGGCCCTCCGAGAACGCGACGAAGCCCTCGCGGAATTGACCCGGGTCCGGGCCCAGGTTCATATTTCCGAGGCCATCAACGCACGCCTCCGGGAGGAGGCCAAGGCGAGGGAGGAGGCGCTCCCCGAGCTCGAGAGCTCGAGCGTCCGGGAGCAAGGAGGTCCCGCCGGCGACACTCCGGACGGCCCTTGAGGGCCTTGGCGTAGGCCTCGGCTCCGGGAGCAAGGAGGTCCCGCTGGCGACACTCCCGGAGGCTGTGCGTTTCCTCAACTCACAGGTCTCCGCCATCCCGGAGGCTGCCGATGTTCGGGTGCGAGGCCGGGCGATCCCCGTCGTCACGGCCGCTGCGGGGCTCGTCGAGTTCCGGGGGGTCGGCGCCCGGGCGATCGGGGGCCGCATCCCCCGAAGCTTCCCGGACTCCTTCGAGCCTTCGCGCCGGGAGGTCGAGCAGCTCGCCGGAGGGTTCTACGACCGGATCATCCGGGCGTGGTTCCCGGCTCCGGCGCCTCCGGCGGGAGACGCCCCAGCCCCGGCCTCGGAGGAAGCCCCCCGGGGGGAGGACGCCAATGAACATGTATGAGCCTCCCCCCGGGTCTTAGCTAGGGTCCTTTTTTGTTTTAGGATTTTGATTCCGATAGCTTCTTAGAAGAAGCCCCGGGCACTTGTACATAAAAATTTTTAATGCAATGAAGTTAGAATTTTTTCTAAGTCTTTGAATTGAACTTACTGTTACCAGGGTTCCCGGGAGGTTGCTCCCGGGCGAAGGTCCGGGAGGGGCTCCCCAGGGGACGCCCAAGCGGCTTTAATTTTGCCAAGCCTTATCTCCGGGAATCGCGGCGAGGATAGTGTCCGGGAGCCGATCCGGTTGAGGTGGCGTCCGGAGTGGCACTTGGACAACTTCGATAATCACCGTGCCGAATTGTCCCCTCCGCGACCGGGGCTCCGGATGATCCCTCCCCTCCGGATACTTCCACCGGCGGGATACGAGTTTTGGCCTGAAGATGTGCTCCGGGACGCTCGGCGCCGCGTGCGGGCGTTGTACCGGGACTTGACCCGGGAGCTAGCGGAGAGCCTCCGGGAGTATTAGGCGTAGGAGCCTTAGGGCTTAGAGAATCCCCCCGGGTTAGAACCCGGGTTGTATGTAACACCCTGAGTTAGGGGTGAAAAGTTTCTTTTTCACAAATGGCATGCATGCATGTATCTGTAGTAATAGCCAGATCAGTTTCTATCACAAGCCCTAAAATCTCCAAAATCTATCCTATGACCTCAAATTAAGATCAGATTGTTCAGATGTGATCTATCAGTTACTCTGAACTTAAAAGTCTTCAGAACCTAGATCCAATTCTATCTCTAAATTCCAGATTTATTAATTTCTTCTGTTTTCGAAAACAGAAATACCTTATATTACCCAAATACCCTAAGTTTCAGAAATACAGATTTAATCCGAATCTTGACCAAGTTCAGACCAGATTATTCCTGGAATATAATCATGGGTATGTCAATACCTTAATCTAAAAAGTTGACAGCCAGATTCTACCATCTAGACTCTTTTCACAAATCAGTCCAAGAGTTATCGCAAATTAGTCCTTATTTGATATCTGAAAACCCAAAAAGGCTAGAATCTCCAGATTAACTTCAAATTCAGAATTTCTTCAGCAAATCTTCTCAAAATGCTATTTGCCACAAGTTTCTCTTCTGTGCAGATATCAAAATCGAACCCTAAATACAAGAATTCGAAATTGACAAAACTTAAACCTTATTTTACCCTAAATTACCCTATTTTCAGTTTGTATCGAAAACTATTCAAATGTGTCAAATTTTATCAATTATCTTTGCCAAATACCTTGTTGAATATAATCTACCAGATTAGTGAAATCAATTTCAGTTTAAACCTACCAAATCTCCAGATTTACATTTCAGTCCAAATCAAGAAATCAAGTATTGCAATCAGGCCCCTAATTCGACCAGGCCAACTGCTGTACACGACCAGAAGCCTCGCCGTGATTCCTTGCGCCGTGCACGCTCGCCGCCGGCCAAGCTTCGCCGCACTGTGACCGTGCATGCCAGTACGCACGTGTCCTCGCTCCAGCCAGTGCCGTGGCAAGGTGGCTGCTATGTCGACGACCAGTGCTTGCTCCCGCGCGCGACCAGCAGTAACTTTGTCAGCAATCCATCGCCACGTAGCCTCGCCGCGCCAGTACTTGTCGCCACCGCTTGCTACAAGCTTTGCCAGGTCCCGATGAGGCGACATTGTGATCAGTTGAAAGCTTGTCGCCGTCGCATCACCGCTTTTGCTGTGTCTTCGCCGCTGATGTCCAGCACGCAAGCAACCTCATCACAGCAGCCAATCACTTCGTTGTTCCCCTTCGCCATCTTTGGCTGACCTATTTAAACGCTCCTGTGTGCAACAGCTTCTCCACATATCACCAGAACTTAACCAATTTCCAAATTTCACCGCTGCAGTCGTCTTCTCCGGCGAGCCATCGAGGAGGCTCACGGTGACAGCTCATTCCACATCATCTCTTGCCAAATTAACAGCATCTGTGAGTTCCCCTCGTCTCCCTCATCGTGCTGTACCATCTAATTGGATTACCTTGCATTTTATCGCCGGTGATCGCCGGGATTGCTAAATGCCCTGTTCCGGCAATGTAGCTCGAATTACTCCAAATTAGCTTTCGTATCTGTAATCAAAATTTATCAGTAAGCCAAATCAAGCAAGCCTGTGAAGTTGGATTTCGGATTTAAGCAAGAATCGAACCTTTTCCCTAAACCGAGCTTCACCAGAAAACCGGCGATCGTCGCCAGGCTTCTCCAGTGATCCTCCGGCCAATACAACTGTACCAGAAGCTTCCCTATACCTCCTAGATGTTCTCCAAGCAAGGAATTAAGTTCTTGTTGCCTGTAGCAGGAATCCCCAATCAGCAGTGCTTCTTCTCCGGCGCCGATGACCGGAAAAGTGTTCCCGGCCGTTTCAGCCCAAATCAGCTTGTCATTTAGATGTGCCTTAGCCTCCTGAGCATTTTTGTCTTCTAGCTCGACACCTAAATCAGCCTAGATCAAAAGTTATAGCTTTGCCAAGTTTTTGTCCAGAACTGATCTAGTGCAGCCAGTTCATCTCTGTTCATCATCAAATTTCTTGCTTTCCAGCCATTTCTTGCCCTAGATCCTGTTGACTTAATTGTTCCTGTTACTCAAGCCTACCTCCCAGACAAAGTGGTGCATCATTTGGAGCTCCAGATCAAAAGTTATGCTAAGCCCTAGTTTTTGGCATTGTCAGCTCTATGCCAGAGTTTGTCAGCCAGTGGCATTGACCTTGTTTACCCACTTCTGGTTGTGTAATTTGAAATCCACTTTGTCCACTGAATTTGTAGAGTTGTGATCTACATTTTCTTCTACTACCACAACTTGAGATAAACATCCTAGCTTTTCTTAAAGCTATGTCCAAGCTTTGATCCGAATGTCGATCTGTTGACATTCGCTGTTTTGATTAAACCAACCACAAAATTGTTATCCCTATTGCAATCCTGAAACCCTAAGATTATCTAATCACCATCCTTAGCCCAAATTCCTTGAAACCCTAGAATCTCGACTCAGTTCAGTTGCAGTTCAAATTATCTCCAGTATAGTTCAATCATGCTTGTTGTGCATTTCTGCATATAAGTCATAAAACATTTTAATATTAAAAGTAATTATTGTGTGATTGTTTGTCGTCGAGCAGATTCAGAAGCTGACTTTGAAGATTTTGCTGTTGACCCGTCATCGACTGCTGTATTTTACGACGCGGAAGGCAAGTCATATCCTTGGTCATCTTGAACCTATATTTTAAATGTTGCTATAATATAACCTTGAATATAGGCAATATTGCATGTGAAAGATTGAGAATGGTTGATCTATGAATTGGCAGTGCTAGACTGGTTATCTGTGAAATGTGAAATAAACAAGTTTTGAGCCATGAACTATTATATGTATGTATATACTTATATTCATGAAATAAAACCCCTAGCCGTGACCAGAAAAATGGTATGGATGGCTGTAGCACTGGAGGCATGAACAACGTGCTAACCGCAAGCCTGGTCATCTTGTGTTGTGCGTCTAGTGGCATGAACAACGTGCTAACCGCAAGCCTGGTATGGGACAGGCCTGAACAAGTAATTATGGCAAATAGGACGTACCGGGAGGGCACCGGAGGCCCCGTCCCGGGAGCCAAAAGGCGGCGCCCGGGGAGGCCCCGGAGGCCAAGTCCCCGGGCAAAAGGCGGCGCCCGGGAGGGCACCGGAGGCCGCTTCCCGGGAGCCAAAAGGCGGCGCCCGGGGAAGCCCCGGAGGCCACGTCCCCGGGCAAAAGGCGGCGCCCGGGAGGGCACCGGAGGCCGCTTCCCGGGAGCCAAAAGGCGGCGCCCGGGGAGGCCCCGGAGGCCACGTCCTCGGGCAAATGTCACATCTTACCTGGACTTAGTCCCGCGGAGATTTCCCCCGACACTGACCGACGGCGACAAGACATGGCGGAGATCTGGTCGAACTACATTGGAGCTCTGGTTGAAACAGTAGCTGGGGTTCTGGTCGAAAAGGACTGGAAAAAGAGAATTAGGATTGATTTACAATTTCAAAAACTTATTCCAGGGACTGATCTGTGAATCTGGCAATTGGCTTATGTAAAAAGGGATTTGATTTCACCAATTGAACACACTAAACTTAGCAAATAGTTTAGCAGCAACAGAAGACAAAATTTCGAATTTTAACCAAGTTCGGAGCTGAAATGAAGACAGGGTAATTATGGTAATTAGGGTTTGGAGATTTGGCGAGCCTGAAAACTAAGGCTTCGGGTGATATTTTGAAATTCTTCCAGAAGGGAAATTTTCTCAGAATAGTGAATGGGAGATATTCCCTTAATTAGATCAAGATTTGGAGATGGCCTGTGATTTTTAGCCTTTTTGGGCTTCTGAAAAACTGAAAAGGACTAATCTGCGATACTTTTGGACTGATTTGCGAAAAAGATCTGAACCAAAGGATTTGACTGCCAACTTTTTAGGGTAAAACACTGGAACAACTGGGATCTCATCCTGAAATAGAGAGAGAGAGACGAGTCAAGTCAGGATTTGAGAAAAAAGGGGTGTTACAGAAATACTATAGCTAAAATGATCAGAAACATATAGCAAGTCCTTTATGTGTTAAGAAACTGTCTAGAAAAGGATGTCTCAGCTAGATGTGATCATAAGGCCGCATTGTCGACGATTCGGACTCGGGGTCCTTAGTCGATCTTATGCAGAATTTGTGAGTTGTGAGACCTTTCAAGGTATCCCTCCGGAAAGGGATGATGAGCAATGTCAGTTGGGGCACAGAGAGATTTATACAGGTTCGGGCCCTCGACGGTGGGAGTAATAGCCCTACGTCCTGTTGTGGTTTCACTATTTATGGGAAAAGAGATTTACAAAGTTGGAGAAAAGATCATCACAGGCGAAGATCTTTTCTGTGTGATTGGCTAAAAAATGACTAAACTAACTGATGAAAGCTTGTCCTTGATCCGTCGTCGTCTTCTTGTTTTTTCGTCTTGTACATTCGCTCACCCTTTTATACTGGTCGAAAGGGCGCCAATGCACAACGACTTTGAACAGTTGCTTGGGTGCAGTTTTGATAACCGCACTTAACTTCCACGCAGGCTTAACACGTGCAATTAAGGGATAATCGTACATGTTAACCTCCTGGCAGTTGTCTTCATACGTGGAAGGATCTTCGTGATTCTCGGGATATGCTCGTTATAGAGCTTAAGCAATCCCGAGTCATCCTGGTTGAGAGTAGTCAACGACCTTCTGACCGCGCATTGCCTGCGGCCTCCTGACCGCGCATTGTCTGTGATCTCATGATTGCACAAAGCCAGTGACCATGTGTCCGCGCTTCTCAGGTCGTCTGAGATCATAGCAACGGACCTCCGGACACTCATCTAGTTCGAATCTGTCTTGAACCATATGTGCATTACTCTGAACTAGCTCGTGTAATAATCCTCGTCACGCATGAACAAAACATTTTAATACAAATGCATAAGTTTTGTATAAACTTACAGCCACCCGAATTATCAGAAACATGCTAGAAAGTCTCTTATGCATTTACTAACAGATTACAAAGAGATGTCTTAACTAGATGCGACCACGATATTGGCCAACGAATCCACTTAAACATCATAGTAAGGTGTTTTATGGTAATCGGCCTCGGGTATGACTCGAAGAAAGAGGAGGACAAAAAATGGGAATGTAACCATAACATAGAGTAAAAAGTACTTTATTAATATAAAAATGTTGACAAACGGGAATGGAAAAACTTACACATAGAATTTACGTAGCTAGTATATATTCCAAGTATTAGAGAGAACTCTGCCATCTTCCATAGCTAATCGAGCCGATCATAGTCGTGGCATTGAGACCATAGTGTAGGGGCCGTCCCATTGGGGAGAGAATTTATTGCGATTAGACTGATTTTGGATCTTCTCAAAACCAAGTCTCCGACATGAAGGCTATGTGGTCGCACCCTTTTGCTGTGATATTTGCGGAGAGCCTGTAAATATACTGCAGACCAAAACAATGATTGATTACACTTTTCTTCCAGAAGAGTGAGTTCATCGTCGAGTGCTTCATTTGGATTTGTGTGATCAAAATTATCCACGCGAGTAAAGCCAAGGTGGAGTTCTCTTGGTAACATGGCTTCGGCACCAAAAACCAGTTGGAAGTGAGTGTCGCCTGTTGCTCTACTGGGTGTGCCGTTAAGTACTCATAGAACGGAATAGAGTTCATCTACCCAAGCCCCCGAGCGTATCTTAAGATGATCGAAAACGTGTTTCTTAACCCCTTATATTATCTGCCATTGGCACGTTCAACAACCCTATTGCTGTGCGGGTGAGCGACAGATGCAAAACAGACTTTGGTGCTGATATCATCGCAATAGTCGAGGAAATGACCACTAACGAATTGGGAACTATTGTCTGTAATGAGATGATTTGGGACACCAAATCGTGTCACAATGTTCTTGTGAAAGAACTTCTTCACGGCTGCGGCGGTAATGGTTCGAACTAGTTCAGCCTCGAAACATTTGGTGAATGTATTAATGGCTATAAACAGGAACCTATATCCATTGACGGCTTGGGGCATTGGTCCCAGAATATCTATTCCCCATACGGCAAATGGCCAAGTCAGGGGAATAGTGTGTAGTGTATATGCTGGCTAATGAACTTGCCGAGCATAAAATTGACACTGGTGGCATATCTTGACCAAGTGTCTGGCATCATTGAGTGCTGTAGGCCAGTAATACCCTTGTCAAAAAGTCTTTCCAACCAGTGTTCTATAGATGCATGTGTGCTGCACATACCTCCGTGGATTTCTCTCAGAAGGTTTTGCCCTTCTATTTGAGGGATGCAATGCATGAATACGCCTTGCATACTCTTTTTGTACAGGGTCCCTTCGACCAATTTGTACAAGCGTGTTTTTCTAACTAACCGATTGGCTTCGGTTTTGTCCTCGTGCAAGGTCCCATGCACGAGATAGATCATCAATGGTCGGATCCAATTTGCTTCTTGCTAGACTGTGGCGACGTTAGTCATCGCCTTGGTCTTCTCGGTGATCGAGGAATGTTTTAAGTGCTCAATGAACACTCCTACCGGAGTGAATGAACGTGAGGACCCCAATTTGGATAACTGGTCTGCGAGAATATTGTCTCTTCGCGGAACGAATTGGACTTCGAATTTTCTAAAGTATTTTTTCAATTTCCTCACTTCATCCAAGTAACGAGCCATTATCTCATCGGAGGTGCTGTACTCCTTGTTTATCTAGTTTACGACTAGCTATGAGTCTCACCTCACCACTAGAAGATGGACTCCAAAGGATTTGGCTGCTCGAAGCCCAGCTAGAAGACCTTCATACTATGCTGCATTATTGGTCGCGACAAAGTGGAGTTGTATGACGTACTGGAGTTGGTCGCCCTGAGGCGTGATTAAGACCACTCCAGCCCCCGATTTCAAAAAACCACAAGAACCATCGAAGTACATCGTCCAAAGGTCGTTAGTAGACAAATCAGCAGGTTCTTGCGGAAGTGGTTGGGGATTAGTCCATTCGACCACGAAATCGGCAAGAATTTGAGATTTGATTGCTATGTGAGTAGTGAAGTGGAGATCGAATGCTCCAAGTTCTACTGCCCATTTCACAACTCAACCAGTCACATCCGGATTACGAAGTATGTCCCCTAAGGGGAAGGACGATGGCACAGAAAACTTGTGTGCTTGAAAGTAATGTCACAGCTTTCGGGAAGCCATTAAGAGGGCATAAAGTAATTTTTGGACCTCGGGGTAACGCTCCTTGGGTCCGTTTAGTACTTCACTTATGTAATATATTGGTCGTGGCACGCCTGCCCTTTCTGCGACCAGTACTGCACTGACCGCGCATGGGGTTGCGGCTAAGTAAATGAGTAATGGTTCTCCCGTTTGTGGGGAGACCAACACTGGAGCACTTGATAAGTATGCTTTGACTTTTTGGAAGGCTTTTTTGGCTTCATCCGACCACTGGAACCCCTTATGCTTATGTAGTACTATCGACGATTGGGACTAGGGCCCTTAGTAGATCTTATGCAAATTAGTTATGTAGGAAGTGGAGACAATTCAAAACGCCCACCAGATAGGTAAACATATCTATGTACTGAGAACACGAAAGATTACACAGGTTCAGGCCTCAATGGTTTGAGTAATAGCCCTACGTCCTATGGTGTTTTCACTATGTATATGAATGATTACAGAGAGGGAGAGATTGTTAGAAAGATTAACAATCTCTCTATATGCTTGTATTTGTAAAACCTAATGTTGCCTCTCTCTTCTCGTCTCCTCCTTGTCGTCTTTTATATCGATCGAATGGGTGCCAACGTGAGGTAGTTCTGAGAAGTTTTGACGGTTGCTAAGATATAGTTACAAAACTGCATCTTTATCTTTATCTCCTTGCCAGTTACTATATGTGGTTTTAGATAACCACGTATCGTAACTCCTCGACAGTTGTCCTTTACAAGTGGAGAGGGAATTTGTTTTATCCTGGAATTGTGTTTGGAAGACTCAAAGACTACTCAGGTTAAATACAATTTTCAAGATACTATGGTCGCGCACATTCTGCGACCATAGGTTGATATTAAACGTACGACCATCTGGTTCACAAGAAACTGCCTCTGCGACCATTATGTCTGCTAGTATATGGAGCCGTATATCATATTAGAAATATCTTAAACATGATATATTTAATGAACAGATGACTAGCTTGGTTAATAATCATCGTCAGCTAGCCCCCAAATTTGAAGTGATAAAAGTTTATTACTTCGAATTTTTAAGATTTAAGAATATAGTATCCGATGTTTCATCTTCTCTTATTGTAAAGAACACGTTTGCTTTTTCTCACCGTGTGCCAGCTCATTTCCCAAGAAAAAACTTTGAGATCAATTTGATAGGTCATTATGATGTCTTTTGCAACAAACCGAAGCAAAACTTAAGTACGTTTTTAAGAGCTCGAGGTTTCTGTGAATATGAATTGTTGCCACCGGGCTCTATAAATACTTGACCTTTGCGTTCTAGGATCTTCAAGTTTTCACTTGTTAAGTCTTTAGAACTTCTTTTCATCCTCTTTTCTGTTCTCCTCTTAATGGCAAACCGAGACTCTAAACGAATTGTTGAGAGTGAAGAAGAGGATTTGGCAGTAGAAGATGATATTGTACAGTCATTACAAAAGGTAATTCTCTTTTGAATGATCTGTGTGAATCCGTTCCCGAGATTTTTCCAAAGTCACACATTTTGGAAATCCTTAGGTTTTTGAGAGTTCAATACCTTCAAAGAAGCGATCTAGGTATGATGCAGGATCGGTGAGTGGAACTTCATCAAAAAAATTGATGAAGACTGACGTCTGGGTTGCCACTGAAGCCCAAGCTTCTATTTTGCATCCAACTTCTGTTTTACCCTCAGCTTTTGCCACCCACCTGCAACCCAGGTTATAATTCTCATTTTTTAATCTTGTTGCATGTTTTTGGAACTTACTCATGTACATGCAGGAGGACAAAGCCTTGTGGGTCCTCAGCGAGCAGCTTGCAGAGATGCAAGTTCTTCTGAAGGGACGGACTGCACTATGCAACTCTCTGCTGGAAGAAAATGAGAACTTGCAAGAGAGATCCAACAAGCAAAATCGAGGTTTTGAGTCTCTTTTCAGGACTGTTGATCATCTGCGGGGGAATTACGAAAGGGCACGCGAGGCTACAAGAGAGGCTCACATTGAGAGGGACCTTGCCCGAGAGCAGAAGGAACTCTCTGATTCTATTAGGGCCAACTGTAGTCTCGCAATAAAAGATGACGTTGAAATAATAAGGAACGTCGCAGATTCTCTTGGGGCAACTACTGTTAATCCTACTAGCAATAACTTGTCCCTTGGAGAACTTTGTACTTTACTTTCGGATCAGGTTGACACTTTGGTCGCCTGCATCCATTTTCTGTGTAAAGACTGCAAGAAATAAAGTTTTCTTTTTTCACAGAAAACGTCTTGATTAATGATTATGCATAATCTATAATCATTTCTCAAATATGACTTTGAGTGAATATCTCTGCGTGACAAATGATTATAGGTTCATGTCTTTGTGACCATAATATCCACAGGTAATTAGTACAACAACAAATCGAGGTCATAGAAAACTAGGACAAAAAATCTCTATGTGAATATTATGACTATGGTCTTTGTATCCATAAAGTACTGAAGTCGCAGGATTGCATTGAGACCATAGGCAACACTAAGGTCATAGGATTACTTTGAGACCACAAGTAACACTGAGACCATAGAATTCCATTATAATATAATTATTTGCTCTGTAGCCCCTGAATTTGAAATAAAATGACTCTTCGGTTTCCAAAAAAATTCATTTTGTTTCAAATTATATTAGGGTCAAAAATATGATGTCGGATATAACCCATAAAAACCTGTTATGAAAAAATAGTAAAATAATGGATGCAACAGGTGGTGGTCTAGGGCCTATAAATGGAGTTACCTTCCTTGGAAAGCTTTCAGAAGAACATTTTTTTACATCTGCGACTCCGCCGCAAAAAACCCTTGTTGGTCACCGCTCTCATCACCACCAAAAACCCTCATCTTTCCAATGATTTCATCTCAACGATGACATGCTGGAGCCGATCAAGTCATTGTGATAGTGAGAGCTTGACAGCATTAGAGAAAGAAGAGATTCTTCCCTCTCAGTTGCTAATCAATTGGCGGTCTGCGGGGAAACAAGAAGAAACCCCAATTGTTGAAGAGAACGAACTGGTGATTTTTTAAGACTTCTTGTGATGTGGATTCCATCTTCCAGAGAGAAAATTTCTCCAAGAAGTTCTTGCACATTATGATCTGGAGTTGGTAAATCTTCATCCCAACTCTGTTTCGATTTTAGCTGTTTTCCAGCATCTATGCGAGGCATTCGTTGGGGTTTTGCCTTGCGTAGACCTTTTTCAGTGGTTTTATTTTTCCACATGGTCGAAGAGCACCAGTGCTGCAAGGTGCGTGTATTTTCGTCTAAGGGAGAAGAAATATTATCCCTTTTTCCCTCTGCGTGATTCAGTGCATGGATGGAACCAAAGATGGTTCTATTGCGCCACGTCGGCGGAAAGCAACCTCTGGTTCGAGAATTGGCGACCAGAGAAAACCAGTGGAATGGATTCCACTCCAACTTTAAGCCAGGACTTATAGAAGCAATTCCAGGTGATTCTTCACAATATCCATCAGGGACTATCCGCACGAGACATAATTCGCAACTTTGTGAACAATAGGATGAGTCCTTTGAAGTAAAGAGAATATCCTGCCTGGGAGGTGTGTTCCATGGCAGATAACACCTTGGATTACAACAATTGTAAGTCTGCTTACTTATAAAATATGTGAAATTGTCGATAATCTGATATCATATTGACTGATTGCTATGACAAACAGCGTTGTCCTCATCTGAGATTGACAAAAGGACAAACAGTCTTCTGAATCTACACAACGTAGCAACAAAATGAGTAATAGGGTCACCTCGACCACATAGCTTGGTCAACAGCAACGAAAATATAAGACAAGAACGTCAAAAGGTAAATCTTCTTTTGAGAAATTTGTTTGTAAATGTCTATTGATATTGATCATCAAAAAATAAATTTTTGAATGATACAGCTTCTTGAGGGGCAAATTATCAAGACGAAGCGTCCTATTGATGATGCTGGGCCTTCTGGTAGGTCATCATCGAAGAGAGTAAAGATCCTCTCTTCCAAAGCCAAGAGTGCAACCTTCTCATCAAAATCCAAGAAGATGAAAACTTCAGCCCCCGGCGCAACCAAAGTGAAGACCATAGGAGGGGCTGTATCAAGGGCAAAGAAAACCAAAAGGAATACTGCTGTGGTAAGGTTTTCTCTTCCTCCTGTTATGCCAAGTACGAGTAGGAGTCACTTCTTAATCGTACAGGGTGAGGGGAGCGAGGATGAGGAAGATGAAGTTCCTCTAATCCTTTGAAGGAGAAGAACAATAAACCCTTTGGATAAAGCCATTCTAGAGGTACCATCAACCCCTAATATACCCAACATAGTGACCACAGTAGCAGAGACAACTATTGTGGTAGTGGATTCTATGATCGCGGAAGGGCTCGCAGCCACTAGGGAGGTTACCAGTGCTGAGGCCATAACACCAACAACTATGGTCACAGAGGATCCTCCGGCCATAACTTCAATAAACCCAGGCCTGGTGACACCCCCTACAGACTTGGAAGGAGCTGTCGCAGTAAGAATATCATACCTCGTAAAATCTATAACATTGCAAATATGAATTGTTTTTTAATATGCAGGAAGAGGAGAACACTGTCCTGTTTAAGAGGAGAAAAACTAGGATGGACTCCGATGATGTCATGACATGTTCGCTGGCTTCACTTTTGTCTCCTAGAAGCACAGCATTGAATCCCCAAAGCCTAATGAGGCTTTGGATCAAGTAAAGACATCTTTTCCTTCAAATTTTGATTTCCACAAGATTTGATTCATCACTTTTGCAAGTCGCAATTTTTTCAGGAACCCTGTGCCTGTCACTTGACTCCATCTACACCAAGCCAATCACTTGAGATGGAGGTCACAGAAGCTGGAGACATGAACCTAATGGTTGAGGAGAATCCTCAGACCATTGTAGAAGAAATAATTGTAGATATTCAATTTGAAAGGATTGTAGCTATGTCTGCCGACTTGACCATGGGAGTACCCCTGCGAGGAGCAACATCGACATTTCCCTCGGTCGAGGAAAGAACTTCTCCCGCAATTCAGCCTATTGATGAACCCGAACCTTTAGAGAGAACACTCAACAAATTTTTAGAGGTAAATAAGAAATCTTCATCTTATCTTCGATGTAAATCCTTAAGAAATTTCATGTCTAGGAAATAGACTTTGCTTTGTTTCAGGGCCTGACTTATGTGAAAACCACATCCAAGGCTTTAATAGACAAGGTCAAGGTCGCACAAGAGGAAATCAGCCATCTCAAACAGTAAGTATTCAAACATTGTTTGTACTGACCTGAGTCTTCTACAAGGATCATATTTACATCTATGATCGCAAAAGTAATGCTTCATTAACAAAGTCCATGGCTGATCAAAAGAGCCAGAAGGATGCTACTGCCACAGAGTTTTCTTTGCTAAAGAAAGAGCTCAACGAGGCTCTGAAAAAATTTGCCTGTAAGTTCACTTATAAGCAGAAGGTACCATTTCTTTACATGAATTTTCGTAACTGTGTTACTTTGTTCATGTAGTACAAGAGAAACAAATCAAAAGCCTTACCAAAGAGAAGGATGACTTCGAGCAAAAATGTGTCCAAAAAGAAGCTCATATTGGACAACTCCGTGCGACCATTGAGCGCCAGCATGCAACCAATGAAGAATTCAAGAGGACTGCTGACATTGCCTGCGAAGAAAAGAAAACTCTGGAAGAAACAATTTCAAGCTGCAGTAACATTCAGTTAGAATCCTTCAAAAAACTAAAGATGGTTGCGGATTTACTGAAGGCGGACATCATTGATCCCCAAAAGGAGAGTCTAAGCCTTAGTGAATCCTGCAAGCTAGTTGTGGCTCAAGCTGAATCACTTCTCGAATACCTTCCTGAGGACACAAATTGGCGGAAAGAAGCATTGAAGACCAACGTTGGATCTGTAGCTTCTGTCATTTTTTGCAAATTAAGGCATCACCATGCTCTAAATTTGAATCTGAATCCAGTGGTGGGAGATGCTATGTTCAAGAATGAAGATCAACTCAAGGCAATAATGGATGAAGTCAAGCCTTTGAGTGAGATTATCTTGAAAGAACTCAATTTGTCATGATTTTACCTCAGATTTTCTCCTTGTAATGAACAATGAGAAAGAAAGGCTCATAGATTTATTCCGATTTGTATACATGTACATTAAAAACTGGAAACAAATATGCAAATGCATGTTTCTTAATTATGCTATAGTTATATTCGCCTAGCCCCCTCCTGAGATCATATATATAGTAGACACTGTATAATAATCTCAGGAGATAGAATATAATATGTTTAACACATGATCAGAAATACCTAGTGAGTTTCTTATACGTTTGAGAAAATGGTTTAGAAAGAAATGTCTCAACTAGATATGACCAAGTGATCACACAAATACACATCTTAATATTAATGCCAAAGTTTTATTATGAAACTGACAGCCACCTGTATGATCAGAGACATACTAGCAAGTCTCATATGCGTTGAGAAACGACTTATTTAGAGATGTCTTATCTAGATGTGACCATGGGATCGGATAGTGAATCCACTTTGAATACTATATAAAAATGGTTATTCGGCGACCAACCCTGAGCTTAGCTCTACGAAGGTCGGGAATATAATTATAACTTAAAGAAAAAGAAGTATGCTTATTTTCTGAATAAATCATGCTAATTGAAAAGGAAAATCGAATGAAAGAAACATACACATAGAACTTGCACAACTGATCTATATTCCAAGTAATGGATAAGATCCTGCCATCGTCCATTGCTAATCGAGCTGATCCTAGTCGCTGCACAGAAACCACAGTATAGGGGCCTTCCCATTGAGAGGAAATTTGTTGCGATTGGACTGGCTTTGGATTTTTTGTAAAACTAGGTCGCCCACGTGAAGGTTACGAGGTCTCACCCGTTTACTATGGTATTTACGCAAAGATTGTAAATATGCTGCTGACTTAATCAATGCCCGATCACATTTCTCTTCAAGGAGAGTAATGTCTTGTACACGTTGTTCATGTTGATCAGAATGATCAAATTGATCAACACGAACAGATCCAATACAAATTTCAATGGGTAAGACAGCCTCAACACCATATACTAATGAAAAAGGCGTCTCACCCAAAGCTCGATTGCACATCATGCGTAATGCCCATAAAATGGAGTAGAGTTCGTCTACCCAAGCCCCCGAGCACAACTTAAGGCGATCGAAAACCCGTTTCTTAACACCTTGCAATATCTACCCGTTGGCACGTTCAACAGCACCATTGCTTTGTGGATGAGCAACGGATACAAAACAAACTTTGGTCCCGATATCGTCGCAATAGTCCAGAAAAAGACCATTAACGAATTGGGACCCGTTGTTGGTAATGAGACGACTTGGAACACCAAATCGCGTCACGATATTCTTATGAAAATATTTTCTCGCCGCAGCGGCAGTTATAGTGCGGACTGGTTCAGCTTCAATCCATTTGGTAAATGTGTCAATGGCTACAAACAAGAACTTGTACCCATTAACTGCTTGGGGCATAGGACCCACTATATCTATTCTCCACACGGCAAACGGCCAAGTGAAAGGAAAAGTTGGTAAGGCATATGCAGGCTGATGAATTTGCAGTGCATGAAATTGACACTACGGGCACGTTTTGACTAATTGCATGGAATCATTAAGTGCTGAAGGCCAATAATAACCCTGTCAGAAAGCTTTTCCGACCAGCGTCCGGTAAGATGCATGTGCTCCACATACACCACTGTGAATTTCCTTCAAGATGGATACACCTTCCTTTTGAAGTATAGAGCGCATTAATACTCCTTGAGTACCTTTTCTATACATGACTCCTTCAATTAATCAGTATAGACGCACCTTTCATATTAACCAATCACTTTTGGTTTCATTCTCGGGCAAGGTCCCATGTTCAAGATAGATCCGCAATGGACGAGTCCAATCTTCTTCATGATCGAGGTCGGTGACATGAACTATCACCTCATCCTCCCTGACGGAAGTCGTAATCGAGGGGTATTTTAAGTGTTCGACAAACACTCCTACCGAAGCAGATGTTCGTGAGGACCCAATTTTTGACAATTGGTCTGCGAGAACATTATCCCTTTGCGGAACGAATTGGACTTCGAAATGACTAAAATGTTTTTCCAATTTCCTCACCTCGTCCAGGTAATGAGCCATTGTCTCATCAGAGGTGCCATACTCCTTGTTTACCTGGTTTACGACTAGCTGTGAGTCTGCCCTGACTACTAATCGACGGACTGCAAGGAATTTGCCTGCTTGGAGCCTAACAAGAAGACCTTCATACTCTACTGCGTTATTAGTAGCAACAAAGTGTAATTGTATGACATACTAGAGTTGGTCACCCTGAGGTGAATTAATACCACTCCAGCCTCCGAGTGCTGAAAACTGCGAGAACCATCAAACTACATCGTCTGTTTTAAATCCACAGGTTCTTGCACAGGTGGGTCAAGATTAGTCCATTCAACCACAAAATCTGCAAGAATTTGAGATTTAATTGCTACTCGAGGAGTGAAATGGAGATCAAATGCTCCAAGTTCCACTGCCCATTACACAATGTGACCAAAAATTTCTGGATTACGGAGAACATCCCCTATGGAAAAGGACGAAGGCACAGTAATCTTATGTGCTTGAAAGTAATGTTGCAACTTTCGGGAAGCCATTAGAAGAGCATAAAGTAGCTTTTGGACTTCAGGGTAACGCTCCTTTGGTCCATGAAGCACTTCTCTTACATAATAAACTCGTTGTTGCACCCCTTCCCTTTCCGCAACCAGAATTGCACTGACCGCGTGAGGGGTGGCCGCTAAATAAAGAAGTAATGGTTCCCCCAAAACTAGAGAAACCAGTACTGGTGCACTAGATAAGTATGTTTTTACCTCTTGAAAGGCTTTTTTGACTTCATCCGACCAGGTAAACCATTGTGCTTATATAGAACCTTAAAGAAAGGTGACCCTCGTTCACCTAACCGCGATATGAAATGACTTAAAGCCGCCATACGCCCTGTTAGACTCTTGATATCCTTGATGGTCAAAGGAGATCTCATTTGCTCAATGGCCTTAATTTTCTCGGGATTAACCTCAATTCCACTCAAACAAACAAGGAAACCCAAAAGTTTACCAGAAGAGACTCCGAAGGAGCATTTTTCAGGATTCAACTTTATTCCATATTTGTTCAAGTTATAAAAGGTTTCAGCAAGATCATCTATGTGGCTAGAGATTTTCAAACTCTTTACAACCAAGTCGTCAACATAAGTCTCTAAATTACGCCCTAATTGGGAAAGAAAGGTCTTTTGCATCAAGCGCTGGTACGTACAACTAGCGTTCTTGAGACCAAATGGCATTCTAACGTAACAGTAAGTGCCAAATGGTGTGATGAAGGCAGTTTTCTCTTCATCTTCTTCTACCATGCTAATTTAATGGTACCCTGAGTACGCATCCAGGAAGCTCATTAGTTCACAACCCACTGTAGAATCAACCAACCGATCGATGCGAAGAAAGAAAAAATCATCCTTCAGGTAGGCACTATTTAGGCTGATGTAATCGACGAACATACGCCACTTACCATTTGACTTTAGGACCATGACAAGATTTGCAAGCCACTCAGGATGATCGACTTCTCAAATGAATCTCGCCTTCTAGAGTTTATCTAATTTCAGACGGATGGCTTCTTGTCAGTCAGTAGCAAAGCATCTAAGCTTTTTCTTTATTGGTCGCTGTCCAGGCCGAATGGCTAGGCTGTGCTCAATTACTTTCCTTGGCACCCCAGGCATGTCGGATGGTTTCCACGCAAACACATCTGCGTTAGCCCGGAGGAAAGTAATGAGTTCGAGTTCCTATTTATCATCCAAACCTAATCCAATCCGAATGGTTCTAGATGGATCATTTGGGTAGAAAGGAACTAACTTCAACTTCTCATCTGGTCGCGAGGCAACGTTGACGGCATCTAGTGCGATGGTCACAACTTGAACATCCCGAAGAGGAAGCTGATCGACCAACTCCAAAGATAATTGATCATAAGTGAGAGCCATGTGGAGGCTGCCTCGAACCGTAATCACACCTTTTGGGCCTGGTATTTTGACGCATTGATAAGTGTAATGCGCCGCCGCCATGAACTTAGCAAGCGTCGGTCTGCCAAAAATAGCATTTTATGCTGAATCACAATCGATTACATCAAATGTAATCAATTCTGTTCGAAAATTGTTCGGTTCTCCCAATATTAATGGCAATACAATTTTCCTAATAGGCATCATTGAGGGACCAGGAATTGTATCATAAAACGGATGAATTATGGGTTTGATCTTTGAGCGAGGGATTTGCATCTCGTCAAGAGTCTTGACCAATAATAGATCCAGAGAGCTACCACCATCGATCAATACCCTCTCGACCTTAGCATTGCAATGGTCGTGTTAGCCCCCTGGGACAATCATCCCGATTGAAGGTTAAGGGAGTTTCTTACTAACGGGGAAATTGTGACTCCCCAATGGGAGCTTCAATTTTATTGACCTCACGGTAGCAAGATTTGAATTGATGCTTAGAAGAATAAGAAGAAGAACCACCAAAAATGATATTAACATGACTTTGGGGTACCTGATATGGCATAACTTCATCTCCGTCAACGTCCCTAACCCCACAGGATTGTTCTTGCTCTGGTATGGTCGGCATGGGTCAAGTTCCCAGATAGAAGTCTTCCAGGCGCTTCGACCAATTGCGATAGTTCTTGAGGTCATGTCCAGAAGTATTGTGTAATGGACACCACTTCTTATTGCCTTGCGGGTTAGCTTGTTTTCCTGGAGGGTTAGCTTGTTTTCTCGGATGGTCGTTGTCGTGACCACCAGGAAAAGGTTTCTTATTTTTAAATGAAAACTTATTAACTTTTCCTGGCAGTGGTTTATCAACAATCGCAACATCTTGGTATTGTCCCGCCCCATTCTTCTTGGGCTTCTTGGATTTCCCGCCTACTGATGATTCTGACTTTTTGCTAGAATCATCCATCTTGTCATTCTTGAGACCTAGTTCAGGCGGCAAGTTTCCTTTCTCCACCATTCTATTCCATTCCACCGCCTCAGCCGCGTCAGAATAGCGGTTCGCCATATCGAAGAGATTTGATACCGACCTTGGTGGATGGATACTCATGTATTCAGTGAACCTTCGGTACCGAAGAGCATGCTTGAAAGCCCTGATAACCAAAGTATCTGAAATGTTGGGGATGGTATTCCTCACCCCGACAAACCTCTTGACAAATTGTCAAAGAGTTTCAGTTGAAGTCTAGCGTAAGTGATGAAGGTCATCTTCCTTTCCAGGCTTCTCATAACAATTTTGGAAATTGTTGAGGACTGCATTGCACAACATTTCCCAATTGTAAATTGACCCTTCTGGTTGATTAAACAACCAGGTCCTCGCAAATCCCTCAAGGACCGTCAGCAAATAGTTTGCCATGACTCGGTCGTCTCCTCCTGCCATTTGAATGGCCGTAATGTAGATCTAAAGAAATTCCGATGGATTCTGTGTTCCATCGAATCTCTTGATCACACCAGGTTTAAACTTATCTTGCCAAACCACCGCATGGAGCCCTGGTGAGAAAGCTTTACAACCTACATAAGAAGCTCGAAAATCACTGTGACCTTCCCTGTGGTCACGAGGCGCATTACATGGAGGAGACTCCCCTCGACGTCCCAGGCGAGAATGAACTGGCAGGCGATTGCGATCATGGGAACTACCAACTCGCCTGACCTTATCTTGCTAAAGTGACATCATCTCCATTTGATTGTGTCTCCCATGAATTGAATAGGAATCATCCCGCTCACGAGAATGAATTATGGAGTGAGATGATGCCGTTGTAGTGGCTTCGAAGGCAACTTCTTCAAGTTTGTCTGCGAGGACTCTGGCGAAGGTTGTTCTATCCTCATTCTCAAAAATAAGAGGAGGGTTATGCAGTGTATTTGCGAAACACGAAGTCGGTCTTGCGTACTCCTTCTGGGAGCCATAGGGGTTACTGTCGCCTCAACCGCCGGGGAGTACCCTTGGGCTAAAGATGGCGTCTAGTCACTCCTATGGAAGAGGATCAAGGTTGCGACCAACATCATCTTGATGAGATTGTGCAAGGCATAAGGCTTCCTCAATGGCCTTGTGAACTCGTTTTCTCATTGCCCATGGGCTTGATCCTCCTTCTGTTTGCGCTCTTGTTCCTCCCTGGTCACGTGTTGTTCTGGAGTTTCCTTCGATAGCGGAGCAAATTCTTGTGGAACCGAAGTCGCAGATGGGGAAAACATCTCCCCTTGTTCCGAATCAGACTCGAAATCAAAAAGAGATTTGAAATTGTCTAGAGCAAACATTCCAGGACTAAACTCAAGATTATCATCTTTCACATCCTCTGGGATGATGTGCTGTGGTACGTATTCGACCTCTGATGTGGTAGGACTCACATGAGAAGAACGCACCATCTTCTCTGACTCTTGGTCGACAGACATGACCAACATTGGAGAAGATGCACCCTCAGGATGTACCTCAAGGACATCCTCACCGTCGACCTCTTCCATAGGAACGGGGTCATTAGACGAGGGCATCTGGATATGGGCATAGTCATCGAGATCAAAATCGTTCTCGGAATCGTATGCTCCAAACATAGCTTATCAGAACTTCCAATGAACGAAATGCTTTGAGAAAGGCCCCACGGTGGGCGCCAGCTGTCGACGATTGGGACTAGGGCCCTTAGTCGATCTTATGCAAATTAGTTATGTAGGAAGTGGAGACAATTCAAAATGCCCACCAGATAAGTAAAGATAGCTATGTACTGAGAACATGAAAGATTATACAGTTCAGGCCCTCAATGGTTTGAGTAATAGCCCTACGTCCTATGGTGTTTTCACTATGTCTATGAATGATTACAGGGAGGGAGAGATTGTTAGAAAGATTAACAATCTCTCTATATGCTTGTATTTGTAAAACTAATGTTGCCTCTCTCTTCTCGTCTCCTCCTTATCATCTTTTATATCGATCGAATGGGTGCCAACGTGAGGTAAATCTAGGAAGTTTTGACGGTTACTAAGATGTAGTTACAAAACTACATCTTTATCTTTATCTCCTTGCTAGTTACTATATGTGGTTTTAGATAACCACATATCTTACACTAGTACAGAAACGCAGTCTACTAACCCCTATCTTATAATGGTTATTAGCAATTTAGAAGAAAACCATTAGAAAAGGTGCTTCGCAGTCGCAAAAGGCATATGAGAGGTATTTTTACTATCGGTTTCTATGAAATTTACCGTTAGAAGAAGCTACGCGGGATTTTCTAACGGCAAAGAATACATATACCGTTAGACAAGGAACACAATTACTGTCGGTAGTATTTTGAGTACCATTAGAAAAAGCAGAATGAATTACGGTAGCAGTGATGAACAAATTTACCATTAGAAGAGGTGCAGAAGTACTGATAGTAGTTTGTTGGGTACTATTAGAACCATTCGACATCTACAAATAGTTTTATTCTATCAGTACTGCTTATTTATACCATTAGAAGAGATCCAAAATTACTAACGGTAGGATGTTGTGTACCGTTAGAACCATTCGACTTCTACAAATAGTTTTATTCTATCAGTACTGCATCTTTATACCACTAGAAGAGATTGAAAATTACTAATGGTAGGCTGTTGTGTACCGTTAGAACTGTTCTACTACTACAAATACCCGAGTATGTCTCTTCCATTTGAACAGTTCCTCGGGCGCTCATAGCCCTAACCCGTAAGCTCCATGGACGACTGGCGCACCTCCACCGGCGACCACCGCACCTCCGCACCTCCATCGACGGCCACTTGTTTCTCAGGTGAATCATGTCCAAGATGGATTATAGCCTCAACACTTTTGACTAGATTTCGGCATGGCAAACAAGGCAAGTAAAATTTCGGCAATATTATTAGATTATTCTAATCCGATGATGGCAATTATCCTGTAATTTTTGTATCCTTCATTTTGATGAGTCTTCTCTTCAATATGATTATGTACGGTGTCTTGTTCCTATTTTTTACTAAAACAACTAAATAATATCATCGTGGGACAAATAATTTTCAATTGTTTGAAATTCGATCAAATGAAGAAAATTATCAGGATATTTGCAAGACAAACACTAGCTAACATAGTGAAATGCCGATAAGAGTATAAATGTAATATCTTTATCTCTCAGTAGGTTCCTCAATGCCAACTTGGACTTAGTAACAATTGAACTTGAAAGATCATGAAATTGAAAATGAAATTGAAAGATCATGAAATTGAAATTGAAATTGAAATATATTTGCAATTGAAATTGAAATTGAAAGATCATGAAATTCAAATTCAAATTCAAATTCAAATTGAAGTTGAAATTGAAAGATCTTGAAATTTAAATTGAAATATATATGCAGTTTACAAGTATCATGAGATACACAAATATCTCATGAAATTGAAAGATCGTTAATATCAAGATATTTACAAATATCATGAGATACACAAATATCTTGATCTCTCTGTAGGTTGTTCAATGCCAATAACATACTCAAATGCCAACTAGCTTGCTCAATGATCAAGTGCATGTAAAAGGTTCATTAAATAATTAATGTATATTGGCAAGGTAATTTCTTCTGATGAAATAGAGTAGAAATGTAATATCTTGATCTCTAGTTGCAAGTTGATGTTACTATGACGAAGCACAACCTAACCTTCAGTTGGTAGTCCTTCTCAGATAGGTAGCCATTTAGGAAACAGTAAACAATCTTAATTTGCTCTAGAATGCCTATTTATGATCTGTGCAGGTCCTTGGACGATGCTCATGAGGGACAACGTATTTCGCGGTTCTTTATCGCAGTACGCTGCCTATGTTGGCTTGTTGGCGAAAGAAAGGGTGAAGATCACCGTCGAGAGCTGGAAGGACGTGAAGGGTGAGATCTTTGTTGGCTCGGTCGAGAAGATCCTCAAGCCCGGCGTTTTTCTCAAATCAGGACCTATAGAAAGCATCTTACATTTGTATCGGTGATTTCCTCGGGCTCACACTCAACTCAACTCAACTCAACTCAGTAATATAAGTGTCTTGGTTTGCCTGCATTCCTTCAAGAAAATGGAAGAGGAAACCACTTATATTACTGAGTTGAGTTGAGTTGATCGAGTCTGAGTCCGAGGAAATCACCAATACAAATGTAACTCGACGCCAATTCTAGCTCCTCGGGCGTCTTTGAACTAAACTCCTTTGGTTAAGTCAAATGTGGTTTAGAAATTTGCTGTTTCGGATGAATGGATTTGTGATGTATCAGGTCTAACTTGTAGTCGATAGTTACATTTTTGCTACTTGCAAAGGTTCTCTTTTATGTAAAATGTATAGGCCACTGGGTGTGCATGTGTGTACTTAGATTGCTGTGTCATGCATGAACCAGCTTGCTTTTGTTTCAGCCATGTACCAGTACATGTTCTAATGGTAATACACATATTTACTGTAAGAACAAACACCTGTATTTGCATATGTGGTGCAGGCATGCACTCGACTGTGTGAATTGGTGTGCATGTGTGTAGTTAGATTGCTGTGTCATGCATGAACCAGCTTGCTTTTGTTCCAGCCATGGACCTGTACCTGTTATAACGGTAAATACACATATTTATCATTAGAACAAAGACCTGCATTTGCATATGTACCTATTCTTACGGTATATATGTGTATTTACCGATAGAAGATGTACGTACGAAATTAGACGCACATATTCTAATGGGGATTTCATGTATTTACCATTAGAAATTGGTCCAGTATAAATAAAACCCCACTCGACCATTGCTGAGCTGATGTTTTGTTCTATTGCACTCTATCTCCCTCTGTTTGTAATGAGAGTTTCACGCTCGAAGTTACACTGTAGAGTGATCAGGGCAAGCTGGAAGGAAGTTGATTGGACCTCTTTAATGTAAGCTTAATTGTCATCACTTATCTGTATCTCCCTCTAGGGCTCCCTCCCTCTCTACTTGCAAGCTAGCAGTATTGTGAAGTTCCAAGCTTGTAGCTCCAAGCTTAGGAGCTAGCTGGAAATGACTCACGTTTTAGGAGCTCACTAGCTTGTATTGTGTAGTTAGGTTAATTAGTGTTGATTTCGTCAGGATAGGGTTTAACATATCAATTGTAAGAGGCTACATGTACATGTACATATACATAACTTAATTGGGCAGGTTTCATGCATGTCTGACTCGTTAAATTTTGTTAATTGTAGATGGACAGGAAATATTGGATGTATGGAATAAAACGTACTACTCTTAAATATTTGGATGGTGTGAATGGGTTTATTAAATTTGCTGAGCAACAAAAGGTAAGGAAGGGGAAAAAAGATATGCTTTGTCCTTGTACAGATTGTATGAACTTGAAGAGGTTTAGCAAATTTGATCAAATTAAGAGTCATTTGATTCGTCATGGTTTAACGCGCAATACGTCCGTTGGATATGGCATGGCAAAGATCTTGAGGAAACAAGCACCACTACCAATCAGCAGGACCCGGATGTGGATTGCAATAATATTGATGATCATCCGAATTTTGATAATGTTCATTCCGATGTGCACATAGATGATGATGACAATCTAGATGAGATTTTACGTGATGTAGAGGAAGATTACAACGAAAACGACTTCTGTGAATTTGAGAAACTGATTGCTGACTTTGAGAAGCCTCTGTTCCCTGGATGTGCAAAATTGACAAAGCTGTCTTCTGTGCTGAGATTATATAAATTGAAGGTAGGCAACGGTTGGAGTGATAAGAGTTTCACGGTGCTATTAGATCTTCTAGTGGACATGCTTCCAGAGGGAAATGAGTTGCCAAAATCTACTTACCAAGCCAAAAAATTGTTGTGTCAGTTGGGAATGGAAATCAAAGGAATACACGCATGCCCAAATGATTGTGTTTTGTACCGTAACGAGTACTCCAATTTGCATGTTTGTCCAAGATGCGACGCATCGAGGTATACGCGTAGGGACCGGATTGACAGTGAACGTCATGAGGTAAAGAAAGGACCTCCGACCAAAACTGTGTGGTACTTGCCTGTGATATCTAGATTGAAGCGGCTATTTGTAAATCAGAAAGTCGCGAAGTACTTGCGTTGGCATGCTGAAGACCGGAAACAAGACGAAAACTGAGACACCCAGCTGATTCTATTCAATTGAGAAACATCAACAGAACATTTGATGAGTTCGGCGACGAAGTTAGGAATAAAAGGTTCGGGCTGAGTATAGATGGTATGAACCCACACGATAATATGAGCAGTCGGCAAAGTACTTGGCCGGTTCTTTTATTCATCTACAATCTTCCTCCTTGGTTATGCATGAAGCGCAAGTACATCATGATGTCATTACTAATCTCAAGACCTAGATAACCCGAAAATGATATTGACGTGTTTCTAGCGCCTTTAATCAAGGACTTATAGAAATTGTGGAGCGAGGGGGTGCAGGTGTGGGATGCATACAAGAAAGAGAATTTCATCTTGCGGGCCTTCATATTTTGCACCATAAATCATTTCCTGGCCTACAGAAATTTGTCGGAGTATAGTACGAAAGGAGCCAAGTCTTGCCCTATTTGCCTAGATGAAAATGAGAGCATGTGGTTGCGAAACTGCCGGAAAACAGTGTACATGGGTCACCACAAGTTTCTTCCAGTGCATCACGCCTACCATAAGAAGAGGAAATCATTTAACGGGAAGCATGAGAAGGGATCAGCCCCAATGTTTCTGACCAATAAGGAGATTTACTCATGCGTGAAGGACATCAAAGCTGAGTTCGGTAAGTGCTGTAAACCTCGAGAAAAAAATGTTTGGAAGAAGAGATCAATTCTTTGGGATCTACCGTACTGGGAGCACTTACAAGTTCAACATTGCATTGACGTCATGCATGTAGAGAAAAATGTCTGTCTGTGACAGTTTGATTGGTTTGTTGTTGAACATTCCGGGAAAGACAAAGGATGGTGTCAAAGTTCGCCGTGACATGGTGGAAATGGGGATAAGGATTGAGCTTGCACCTTTAGAGAAGGGAAAGCGTACATACCTCCCGCCGGCCTGCTATACGTTGTCGAAAAGCGAAAAAACAAAACTCTGTCGGTGCCTGCACGGTGTGAAAGTTCCATGTGGGTATTCCGCGAACTTAAAAAAACTTGTGTCCATGAAGGACCTGAAACTGGTTGGCACGAAGTCCCACTACTGTCATGTGCTGATGTCACAAATGCTTCCCATTGCTATCAAAGGTATTCTCCCAGTTAAAGTCAGAGAGACAATCACAAAAGCTATGTTATTTCTTTAACGCAATATCTTGCAAGGTAAGTACGTGCACTCGTACTATAAGTTAATTAGCTCCATTTGTGGAGCTTAATAAGAAGATTTTTTTTATATGAATATTTGGCGCAACTGTGTCCTCGCAGGTAATTGATTTAGATGGACTGGACGCTTTGCAACGCGACATGGACAACTCTTTGTCAACTCGAGATTTATTTTCCTCCATCCTTTTTTGATGTTATGGTCCATCTAATTGTTCACCTTATCAGAGAAATTAAGTTTTGTGGACCCGTGTGCCTGTGTTATATGTATCCATTTGAGAGATTTATGGGTGTATTGAAGGGATACGTAAGGACTCGTCGTCGACCCGAGCGGAGTATCATGGAAGGTTATGCCGCCGAGGAGGTGATTGAATTTTGCACGGATTATATGGCCGGGGTTGACCCAATTGGCGTTCCTAAGTCCCGACATGAGGGCAGGCTTCAGGGCATCAGAACGATTGGATTCAAAGCTATCGTCCCCGCCCGTGATGTGTACGCGAAATCACATTTTTGGGTCTTACAACACATGACGGAGGTCAAGCCATACATACACGAGCACAAGGCAATGTTACGGTTACAGAATCCTTCGAAGCTAGAGATTTGGGTCACTAGAGAACATAACAGGACATTTACTGGGTGGATCCAAGAAAGAGTCACGCGAGCTGCTGAGGGCTCCATAAGTGAAACTGTGACATGGCTGGCTAGAGGCCCAAGATTCACTGTAGGGACTTGGCAGGGGTACGACATCAACGGGTATTCATTTTACACAAGAGCTAAGGACGCCAAGAGCAGTACGCAATGTAGCAGAGTGACATTGTTTGCTATTTCCGAGGATGCCAGGGCAGTAAGGGCGCTGAACTCATATTACGTTGTTATTGACGAAATATGGGAACTCGATTACGGATGACTTAAAATTCCCTTGTTTCGATGCCAATGGGTAGAAATCCCTCAAGGTGTTAAAGTTGACAATTACGGGTTTACTCTCGTCGATCTCGATAGAGTCAGACACCAAGACGATCCATTCATACTTGCAAAGCAAGCCACACAGGTATTCTACATCGCTGACTCGGCCAATCCAAAGTTGCACGTTGTCCTCCACAGTAAGAGACGTATTGTTGGGGTCGAAGATGTTGTCGACGAAGAGGAGTATAACCAGTTCGATGAAATACCTCCTTTTTTAGAGGACATTCAACCTATCCCTACTAAATATATCGACGAAACAATGTACCTGCGAGATGATCACGAAGAAGGATTATGAGTTGAGAACCATTGATGACTATTTTCTATTTGAAGGAAAAATGCCAGGCAGACAGCCCACAAATTGTGCATCAAGGTGAGGAACTTATCATCAATACATCAGGCAATACATTTTTGTTTAGAACTTAATGATAAGCTAGTTCGCAGCATTAATATATCTCAATTTTAGTCCACAGCATGAGGTCTAACATGTATAGTACCCTTATATTGTAAGAACTTAATTCTTCCCTTCAAATTTGCTTGCCTAAATCCCATTGCAGCCTCTTGCTTCTTCAACAGGCCTAAAACATCATTTTCCAATGCCCTGCCTACTTCAAATACTAAGCTCTGGAAAAAAAATTACTTGTTCTAACGGTATTTTCTTCTCATACTGTTAGAACAAGTTGGCAACTCTGATGGAATTTTCTCAAACTACCGTGAGAAAAGTGCACATACATGGTCTGACGGTATTATTGGGTTGTACCGTTAGAAGAAAATAATTAGTATGACGGTATTTCTTGTTTGTACCTTTAGAAAAGGCCCTCACTACTTTATTAAACTTCACCCGAGAGTTTCCCTCCAGTCGAACCGTTCCAACTTATAGCACTGTGTCTCTTCGAGCGCGAAAACCCCAACCCTCGACGGCGACCACTTCCTCACTGTCGCACCACGATCGCCACTTGGATTACGGTTCGCCACTGCCGCCGGTCCTTATTCGTCATTCACCGGCTGCCGCTATGTTCTACACCGCCTCTCCATCGCCACAACTAATCGCCGTAAAATAACCTAGTTCGTCGTTCTTTTTCCAGCATCTTCATTATTTGATCTTTGTGTTTTTTACACTATGGTTCGCTATTTTTCTCCACTCATGTTTTGGAATTAAACTGGGGTTCCCTATTGTGTAGGATTTAGTAAATTCTGCAGGCATTGTTGATTTAAACTAGAGTTGACATAATATGTTCTAGTGCTGTAATGAACCTATTTTGAGATTTCAAATTATCCATACTATTGTATGTATGATCAATTGTATCCAATTGCCATATAATGTACTTTATATGTTGGAGGTGTTCTTACACATCTTCTATCGATATCTCATGTATTTGCCAATAAAAAAATGTTATATTCTATTGGTAGCTCATGTGTTTACCAATAGAAAAAATTTCTAAACACTTCAACAATTTGGCCTTTTAGTACTATTTTTGTTGTTATGTTTCATATCTTCTTGTTCCATGCCATCTAAACCACCTATTTTAGTTCCCTGCTGTGACTTGCACTACAGCTGAATCATATTATGATCAGGTCAGTTGTTACATTATCCTCCTAATTGTGTCAATCTGGCCTGCTATATTACATAGGCCAAGAAACAATCAGTACCATGTTTTCTATGTGTGTTCATTTTGTCATACAAGTTCAACAAGTCTTAAAACTTAGGATGTGGAAGGACATGAACCATGCAATGAGAAATAGAGAGAATACTTTCAGTTTTTACACTCTCATTGAAACCAAGAAGAATTAGTCTCTAATTAATCCTCAACTGAGTTAAGGAACTCCAAGAAGAATTAATTGCCATATGAACCTATTTTGAGATTTAAAATTATCTATACTGCTGTATGTGTGATCAATTGTATCCAATTGCCATATAATGTACTTTATATGTTGGTGGTGTTCATAAACATCTTCTATCGGTATCTCATGTCTCTGCCAATAGAAAAATTGTTATGTTCTATCGGTAGCTGATAATTGTCATATATGTGCATATTTTTCATATGTTTAACCCCCGATCATGCACATTTAGTCACATAAGGCGGCATTTGCATTGATAGTACATATCTTTATCATCAAATCGACCGTATTATTTATTTTATGATTTTATTGTAGGTTGATGCAATTTGGGTGGATTTAGGCTGATGAATCATGTCTCTTTGAATATACCAGACCCTTGGTCGATCCCAGATAGAAGCACACGTTCCTATGGACGCATAGGAACTGACCGTGCTGAAATCAGAGTCTCCGAGGGCCCGGAATCTCAAATCCTAGTAGCCAAGGACCTTCTTGTAAATTCCTAAAACCTCAAACTCCCTTCTGCAAAATAGCCAAGACTCAAAATCTCAAACCCTAACTCGCGAAAGACCTTTTTGTAATTTTTTAAAATCCTGAGGGCCTTTTTGCAAAAATGTCTTTTTCTCTAAACCCAACCACCGGCCATTGTTTCACCTGAGCCTAGTTTTTGCTTTGTTATCTTCTTCTTCTACCTCCCTCCTCTTACTACCACACCGGCGACAACTAGGCCATACGCTGCCGGCGGAGCCACTTTTCTCTCTCTTGTCTTTTAGATCTCTGCCGTTCCCGTTTTTCTTAGACACGCTGCTTCACCAGCCCGCGCCGTCGCGCTACTCCCTCCCTCTCCTCTTCTTCTACACCACCGGCGCCGCCTCCGTGCCTCACTCAAACACTCCACCACCACATCCACTGCCTACTTCGCAAGATCCGCCGCCTCCTTCACCGGATCTGTGCCTCCCTCGACGAGCTGCCACTACACGCCTCCTGCCAGCATCGCCATCTCTACGGATCGATCCGCCCTCACTTCACCCAACGCTGCGCCGCTCACAAACACACAGCCGCCACCTAACCCGCGCCACCGGTCCCGATCCCGCCTCCGATCACGCATCACGTCACCAGCGCCGCCTCCTTCTAGCTCTCCCGCGCCTCCCGCATGCGCCGCCGTCTAGATCCACTCCATATCCGCCGGATCTCGCCGATCTGCCACCACGCCGCACCACAGCCTCCATCTCGCCGATCCCGCGTCGCATCACCTAGATCTACACTGTGCCGCCGCCGTCTAGCCCACACACACCGCCACTGCCACCTCGCGCGCACCGTCACCTCCGACCTCGCGCCGCCGTCTCGCACACACACACCGCCACTGCCACCTCGCGCGTGCACCGTCACCTCCGACCTCGCGTCGCCGCCTCTACTCGCCAGAGCCACCTCTGCTCTCAGGCCAGATCCCCACTATGCCGTGCCGCAGCCGGATCCGCACTACACCGCAGGCACATTACCATGAAGCTCCAGTTCGACGTCTTCCTCGACATGGCTGCAGCTCCCTCGACCACCAGCTACACGGCCACGTGCACATACTTCTTCGTCTTCACCGTGGCAACCTCGTCCTTGACAGCGACTTCGACCGCAGCAACCTCCTCGACAACTTCAACCAGCTCCACTGCATCAACCACGGCCTGGGCTGCAGCTCCATCGGCTTCTACTCTGCCTCTTCTCCAGCAACACAACAGCATGCATTGAGTTCATTTCTTCTCTCTCTATTCTTCAATTCAATCTATAATTCGTGTGATGTATGAGATGGATGTGTGTGTGTGAATCTTGAATTGGAACTTGTTTAATTAATTGCATATTTCTAAGTTCGTTTGATATATCTGAATTGAACTGACTCTGTCTCTATGATTTGAGTTTGGCACCTTGTATTGACTTCGGTAGCTAGTGACTGTTTGAGTTGTGATCTGTAACCTCTGAATCAATCATGCACTAATTGAAGTTCAATTCATAATTGTTGATTTCATGTCTATTGGCTCTCCATTGGATGTGGCAATTTCTACCTGTCTTGCATTTAGTTGCTTCACATCTAGAATAGTGCATCCCAAATTGCGTGTATTGCTTCCAGTTTGAGTTATATTTGGGTTCATGTTAATTGTGATAGACTAGCTTCTTTTGAGGTTGAATTGATCTCTTGTCCATCTTTTGAGAAGAACTGAAATAGAATTAGCATTGTCTACTTGTTTTGTTGCTGTTTCATGGTTGAGAGGAGACGGGGAACGTTCTGTGGTATTTTTTTACGCATCCATTCGTTGATACCGTCAGTGGACGTATTTGTCTTAGTCGTTTTCACCTCCCTGCAATGAGACTACTAAACGATTACGACTCTCTCGCTTGTACTCATGAACACGCGTATGGATTTAGCACGGATCGCTTGTCAAGATGACCACCTCTTTCTTTCTTTCATATTCTTCTGACATTCTCTTTCTTTCATCCATTTTAGTTTCAATTTCCATCGATTTAGTCTAGTTTTACACGATTCATTTTCTCTAGTCCCTATGGAAAGAACGACTAAATACTCGTCTTACTGCATCGTCCTCATTCTCTTGCGAGACGGTCTAGGCCGGTATCAATTTTTGGCGCTGTTGCCGGGGATCGAACCTGGATCACCCGCGTGACAGGCGGGAATACTCACCACTATACTATTCAAAAGAAAAGAAAGATTGGCAGTGCCTACAAGGTAGAGAACAAGCAATTGCGACCTTATTAGCAAAATTTTTCAAATTTGGTTTACATAGGTTAAATGATTGTTTAGGAGACTTGTGTTCTAAGAATGTGTGTAGAGATTAGGCTCAACAATTGATATTTCAATATACATGATAGAATGCGGCAATATAGATATCGATAAACATTCAAATTTCCACGATATCCATAACAAAACTAAGTACAAACAATTTTAGTATCATTAGAAGATGGTTAATCATAATTCAACCTACAATAGATTGTCGAGCCACTAAAGCATGCACATAACTCAACACAACGTGCAAAGGGCTCTTAGAAGCCAAATATCAACAATAAAGTGCACAAGTCTAAGAATTTTTTGAAAATTTTGACATGACCTCTCTAGAATTACCTTGCGGTACAACAGTTCAAACACAAGCAGGTCATATCAACATACACAACAAAGCCCACAAGGCTGGATATAAAACAATCACAGCATGAATAAGTACAATAGTCATACAACTCAACAATCACACAAATATAGCATTTAAGCACAAGTATGGCCACATGAATCACAAATGCTATCAATTCATCCATATTTTCGAAAAAATTTGACCAAAAAATGCAAACAATGAAGGACAAACTGACTCTCATACCCCCAAGCTTAAATGATGCATAGTCCACGATGCATACAAGATGTGATAAAATGAATGAGGTGGAAGCACAAAGTAAATTTTTGCACAAATAAGTCACATGGGGTCCGAGATAACTCACCGGGTATGGATGAAGTAAATGTTGTCACAGTGAAGCATATCGAAGTCCCACACACATGTATGGATGAAGACATAGCAGCAGCCTGGAAAAACAAAAGAACAAAAGAAACTAAACAAAATCCTACAAAACAAAGGAAACTAAATAACAGAAAGAAGGAAAAAGAGAAAACACTCGGGTTGCCTCCTGAGAAGCGCTTCTTTTAGGTCGGAAGCTCGACCCTCAAAGAATATGGCGTTGAAGCACGAATGGGAAGGAGAGGCAAGTATGGGACGTAGTAGAAGCTCCACGTTGACCCTCCTGTCAGAAGAAGCATGCCTGGGAATCCACCAGGATCCTAGGGAATGTCGACTCAGAGCAAGTCTGCTCACGGTCGAGAAGCCACACGTGCTAACCTGCAAATAAGATCAAGAAAGAACAAGCACGTGTGTATGGTAGGGGCAAGGCCCTCCAGAAAGTCAGCCGACAAAAGTCCTTTCCCATCGACTAATCGATAATACGTATCAGGAGGATGGCATATGTCAATACAGGATGAATGACAACTCAAAGGGATATGAATAGCCTTGTCAGAAGTAAACAACTCAAAATGATACGAGAGGGGTTTCAAGTCTACCTGAATAGTGGATAGCGTGAAGTCTGGGTAGGAAGGACCTCCACGGGGGTCGTATGTGATAGATCAGGATGAACAGACTCCCCTACGGCAGAAAGAAGTCCCTCGTCAGCAAATATGAACATCTCCCTCTCGATCTCGTGGCTCAAGGAATCGTCCATGCAGTCCGCAAGATCAAAACTGACACTCTCCATCTCTGGTCCCTCTGCCAATGGATCATCAAAAGAAAACAGTCCAAACGGACATAGAGGTGTCTTGAAAACAAGCTCGCCATCATCAGCAAATATGATCAGATCAGTAGGAGGCAGAGGTGATTGATGCAACGTCGAAGGAACAAGATCGAGTCGAAGCTCGTCGCTCAATACTGTAGTCTCTCCGTGAGGGTCTCCAGGATAGATGTCATGGGTGGGCTCTGGGACACTCAACGAAGGTGTGATTGCCTCAAATGTAGGTACTTGAGATGGTAGGATGTGGACTGAATCTCGATATCCTCTGAACTCATCTATGCAAGATTTCACACCCTACGTCTCAGCCCGCAATAATTCCACGGCCTCTGAATACTGGGTCATGAGGTGCTCGAACTGCTTAATCAAGCCCTCCATCAGTGCCTCAAGTCTCGATGTATCCTCAACTTCGGGAGGCGACTGTGGGGACTGCTGTAGTAGTGGATGTTCTTTCAGCTTTTTCGAATATACCTCCAACATTGCTTCGAATCTAGAAGTATCCTGGCATGCAGGAGGCTGCTGTGAATACTGCTGATGTGACAAGTACGGAGGCTGATATGATGTATATGGGAGCTGCTCTCCATACCTAATACCCTGAAAAGGATAGCTAAGATAAGATGATGAGATAGCAGGGTGGTTGTTCCTATACGGTGAATTTGGGTATGCAGGCCATCCAGGATGATATGTAGTGGAAGCTCGACCACGCTGACAAGCGGCGGGCGAATGACCTCGAATACCGCAAATAGAACATATAGGAGCAACACTAACACGGGAAAATAATCCACGAAGAGCTGTATCAATTTGACAAGGCAAATCATCTAATTTAGCACTAAGATTGTCACATGCATCACAAAAAGACTGGGAACCATCCATATCCTCAATCAATGTAAATCAATCAATCAACGAGAAAAGGACAAGAGGTGCGAGAAATAAAAGAGCGAGGAGGGGAAAAGAGGCAGAAAAAGACGCAAACAAAAACCAAAAACAAAAACAAAAACAAAAACAAAACGATTCAATCTAATCAAACACATTCACTTTCAATCTAGTCCCCAGCAACGGCGCCAAAAATTGATACCAGCCTGGATCGTCTCGCAAGAGAACGAGGATGATGTAGTAAGGCGAGTATTTAGTAGCTCATGTGTTTACCGATAGAAAAAATTGCTGAACACTTCAACAATTATTGCATGCCTTTTAGTACTATTTTCTTCTGACATGCCTTTTAGCAACCCTAATTAGTCTCCAATCCTCAACTAAGTTATGGAACTACAAGAAGAATTAATTGCCATATGTTGCCTGCTTCCTATGAAAATGTATAGATGAAAATACTCAGAAATATGTTCTAACGGTAGTCCATGTTTGTACCATTAGAAGAAATCTTATCTTCTAACGGTAGTTGATGTGTTTACCGATAGAACAAATATTTAAAATAGGTCTTTTTGGTTTGTAATACTATTTGGTTTTTGTTTCCATTAAATTTTTTATGATTTGTTGGTGGAATTTTAGGGAAAGCCATGTCGTCGTCATCATCGGATGATAGTAGTGCTTCGACGAGGGGTAACATAACTGAAGATGCTGGTTCGTCCCAGCGCAAGAGGGTGGGGTGAGGTGCGACGATGTTGGGCCGTTTGGCCAAACGCACCGACCTTTCTTGTGAGTTCAACCAATTTGGGAGGCCGATCGGAAAGAATGCTGGGAAGTACGCGGCCTACGTTGGGCTGTTGGCAAAAGAAAGGGTGAAGATCATCATCCAGAGCTGGAAGGACGTGACGGCAGACGAGAGGGATAGGTTGTGGGCGGAAGTGAAGGTAAAATTAACCGAAATCGCTGAACTCTTTCGTAATCACACTCTCTTGGCTTATCCTAAAGTTTAACTAACTCATGCTTGTATGCATTGTTTGAAAAAAGGCTAAGTGGAACATCCCCGACGATAAACCTAGGACGGCCTGCTTGAAGGACATGAACGGAACATGGAAAACCTTTAAGAACTGGCTCGTCAGTACCTTCCTCGCTGCGGAAAAATCTCCTTTCGAAAAGTACCCTTTCATATTGGAGGAGGTATGGGAGGAATTCACCAAGCAGAAAGGGGCCGACGAGTTTAAGGCCATTAGCGAGAAGAATAAGGCGATCCATAAGAGGAATGACCACCCGCATCGGCTCGGATCCCGGGGATATGCGGGGAAGGAGGAGCAGTGGAGGAAGGAAGACGAGCAAAATTCTGTCGTCGACTCCCCTGAGTTGCCGCTCTCCGAGATCCAGGATGCGAGGTGCAAGCGGTGGTGGAGGGGAAGAGGGTCCGTGTCATCCAAGGCTTCTGTGGAGTTACCAAACCCTAGGGATGCCGAGGTTGTGAAACGAATGGTAGGTTGGCTAACCTCGTAAACTGTGTGCGCACAAGTGTATATATGTATTTGTCTCACAAGGGCACACGAGGAGTATATATGTGAACTTTTTAGTTCCCTTCAGGCCTTGGCATTTCCACTGTGAGCCCGGGAGTATATCTGTGGCACAAGAGGATCTGTTCGACCTCTTCAACTGGCGGGAGCTCGATATGTCCATCATACGGACTGGAGTCCTGTGAGTTTGCTGATTCTATATATTGTTGTTTTCTAACTCTGTTTGCTAACTCTGTATTGTTGTAGTTCATTTGAAATGTAGTAACTTTCTATGCAATACTAATGTCATCCTTTGCATGCAGGTGCATGTACAGGCTATCATCGGAGGCTGCGTGTGACAAGGTGGGTTTCTTCGACCCAGAGAAAATAAGCCTCACAATGCTAGAGCACGATGCCGCACACGCTAAGCAGTACATATCCAAGGCGATGATGGTGCAGCAGGATAGGGAGTTTATTCTGGTGCCATACCACCAAATATTAGTGCATTTCATACTAATTTAACTCAATCTTGTATGTTACACCTGAGATATACTTTGAGCTAGCGGTTCTCTTGTATGTACAACGTAGGGGCCATTGGGCCCTCCTCGTGATCTGTCTGCGGAGGAATGAGGTGTACTGCCTCGATTCGATGCGCGACAGGTTACCGAATGAATATGTCGTCAAGAGGAATATGGACACGTAAGTAACATGTTTGATTTAAATTTTGACCTCACTAGCTAATGATAACACATTAACCGGCAATGCTAACTAAAATGAAGGCTTTCGAAAATTATGTGTCCACTGCAGGGAGGCATGCCGCATCGTAGGGTTCTCGAATTTCTTGGAAAGAATATGAGGTACTCACGAGTCTTTTAGTTTATGATTATTTAGTTTATGGAAAGAATAGCTAACATGTCTTGGCATATGCAATTATCTCAGTGCCATCAACAGCCAGACTCGTGAGAATGCGGGTTTCATGTGCTGCGCTACACGTATGACCTAGTGCGGACAAACTTTGCCCAATTCCCCGAGGTAAGCATCTTAGCTAACTCAAATTTGAAAATTGGGCATCACGTTCAAAACTAGGAAGTTAATTATTGAGTATTCACACATGCTTGTAGATCGCCATGTCCAAAGACAAATACGACAATGCAAAGATTAGAGAGCTCCGACAAATCTGGGCACTATATGTTATGGACGAAGTTGTGCCCAACCAACAGCCATGATAAGCTTTTGGCTCACTTTCTGTAATTTTTATCTTTTTCGTGTACTCTCTGTGCATAGATTGTTTATAGTCTTATTGGTTAGTATTTGTATGCAATAACTATGAATAACTATCCATATTGGTTAGTATTTGTATTGGTTCGTATATATGTGAATATATTGAATGTGAATAAATGTGAATAACTGTGTAATGTGTCAATCTGTTCAATGTATATGTGAATGTACCCTTTTTTGCATCTGTACTGTATTGTGTATCCAGTCTTTTCTAACGGCTAAAAATAGCAAACATAGCTAGAAAACAACAACATTTTCTAACGGTAAACTACCAAACAACCGTGACAATATTATCATTTTTTCTAACGGTATACTCTTAGTTACCCATTAGAAGAGTGTGCGTTTTTCTGACGGTAAACTACTAAACAACCATGAGAATACTACTTTTTTTTTCTAATGGTATACACTTAGTCACCCGTTAGAAGACTGTGCGTTTTTCTAACGGTATACATTAAATTAACTGTTGAAGAGTGCAAGTTTTTCTGACGACAAACTCACACGTAACCGTGAGAATACTGTTCATTTTTCTTACGGTATACTACCAATTAACAGTTAGAATAGTGCTCATTTTTCTGACGGTAAACATGTATGTAACTGTGAGAATACTATTTTTTTTCTAATGGATAGTGCTAGTTAACCGTTAGACTAGAATTAATGGTTTTTCTGACGGTTATCTACGAAAATGCCGTTAGAATAGTCATCTTTTTTCTAACGGCTATTTACCATTAGAAATTTCCCTGTCTTGTTCTACCGTGTCTATCTCTAACGGTACAAAAACCGTTAGTAGAAGTGTGTTTTTTACCGTTAGAAGAAAGCTTTTCTGTACTAGTGTTAACTCCTCGATGGTTTTCCTTTACAAGTGGAGAGGGAAGTTATTTTATCTTGGAAATGTGTTTGGAAGACTCAAATACTACTTAGGTTAAATAGAATGTTCAAGATACTATGGTCACGCACATTCTGCGACCATAGGTTGATATTAAACGTGCGACCTTCTGGTTCACAGGAAACTGACTCTGCGACCATTATGTCCGCTAGTATATGGAGCCATATATCATATCTGAAATATCTTAAACATGATATTAAAAAATAGCTCGGTTAATAATCATCGTCAAGTACCTTAAAGAAAGGTAAACCATGTTCGCCTAACCGCGAGATGAAATGACTTAAGGCTGCCATTCGACCTGTTAGGCTTTGAACGTCCTTCGCTGTCAAAGGGGATCTCATTTACTCAATGGCTCGAATTTTGTCTGGATTAACGTCAATGCCTTGTGAACAAACAAGGAAACCTAAAAGTTTACTAGAAAAAACTCCAAAAGAGCACTTTTCGGGATTCAATTTGATTCCATGTTTATTCAAATTACAGAAAGTTTCAGTGAGATCATTTACATGATTAAAGAATTTTAAGCTCTTTACAACCAGATCATCTACATAAACTTCTAAATTACACCCCAATTGAGATAAAAAGGTCTTCTGCATCAAGCGCTTGTACGTGGAATCAATGTTCTTGAGCTCGATGGCATTCTGACGTAGCAGTAGGTGCCAAAGTGTGTGATGAAGGTAGTTTTCTCTTCATCTACTTCTGCCATGCTAATTTGATGGTAGCCTGAGTAAGCATCTAGGAAGCTCATCAGTTCGCAACCTACTGTGGAATCGACCAATTGATCGATGCGAGGAAGGGGAAAGTCATCCTTCAAACAGGCGTTGTTAAGACTGATGTAATCGACGCACATGCGCCTCTTACCATTGGACTTAAGGACCATGACTGGATTCGCGAGCCATTTGGGGTGGTTAACCTCGCGAATGAAGCCAGCTTCCTGGAGTTTAGTTAACTCTGAACGAATGGCTTCTTGATGATCAGGAGAAAAGCATCTGAGCTTTTGCTAGATTGGTCGTTGTTTAGGCCGAATAGCTAGCTTATGCTCGATCACTTCCCTTGGGACTCCGGGCATGTCGAATGGTTTCCACGCAAACACATCTGCGTTAGCTAGGAGGAAAGTAATGAGCACGAGTTCCTATTTGTCATCCAGCGCTGACCCAATCCGAACAATCTTAGATGGGTCATCTGGGAATAAAGGGACTTGTTTGAGTTTTTTGTCTGGTCGCAGACCTGTCTTGATCACATCAGGTTCTTTGGTCGCCAACTTGACATCCCATAGGGGCAGTTGATCGACCAACTCTAAACAAATGCAATCACAAGTGAGAGCCATATTCTGACTGCCTCTGACCGTGATGATGCCTTTTGGCCCTAGTATCTTGACGCACTAATAAGCGTAGTGTGTTGCCACCATGAACTTGGCAAGTGAAGGCCTGCCAAAGATGGTGTTGTAAGCTGAATCAAAATCAATCACATCAAAAATAATTAATTATGTTCGAAAGTTTTCTGGTCCTCTGAGTGTTACGGCTAAGACTATTTTCTCGATGGGCATCATTGAGGAGCTAGGTGTAATCCCAAAAAATGGGTGTGCCACTGGTTTGATCCTTGAACAAGGTATTTGCATCTCGTCAAGTGCTTTGGCAAATAGCAGGTCAAAAGAACTGCCCCCATTGACCAACACTCTTCCCACTTTAGCATTGCTAATAATGGGGGAAATTACCAAAGGAAGTCGTCGAGGTTGTGACAATACTTTGGGACAATCGTCCCAGTTAAAGGTCAAGGAGATTTCTGACCAACGGGGGAATGACGCTCTCCGAGGGGAGCTTCAACACTATTTACCTCCCGGCAAACGGCTTTAAACTGATGCTTAGAATAATAAGATGAAGACCCACCAAAAATAACATTAATATGATTACTAGGTTCCTGGTATAGCATTACATCGTCCCCATTGGCGTCTTTCATTCCGCGGGATTGTCCTTGTTCTGGTATAGTCGGCATAGGAACAGTACCTTGATAGAAATCTTCCATGCATTTCAACCAGGTGCGGCAATTCTTGAGGTTGTGTCTAGCAGTGTTGTGTAATGGACACCATTTCTTGTTTCCCTGCGGGTAACTCTGTTTTTTCGCGTGGTCACCAGTTCGACCACCGAAAGGAGTTTTATTAAATTTGAATGGAGCTTTTATACCTTTTTTCCTGTGGTTGCTTGTCCAAGACTACGACCTCGTAGAACCGGCCTATTCCATTCCTGTTGAGCTTCTTAGATTTGCCACCTACAAAAGATTTAGACTTTTGTTTGATTCTTCCTTCTTCTTGGTTTCTAGGCCCGGTTGAGGAGGTAGATTACCCTTATCTACCATTCTATTCCATTCTACGGCCTGAGCTATGTCGGAATATCGATCGGCTATGTCGAAAAGTTCTGGCACTGACCGTGGTGGATGGATACTCAAATCCTCCGTAAACCTTCGGTATCGAACATCATGTTTGAAGGCCCTAATAACCGAAGTATCAGAAATATTGGGAATGGTATTCCTCACTCCGACAAACCTCTTAATGAACTACCGAAGGGTTTTTGTTGAAGTCTGGCGCAAACGATGAAGATCATCTTCTTTCGGGGCTTTTCATAGCAGTTTTGGAAGTTATTGAGGATGGCATCGCACAACATCTCCCAGTTGCAGATTGATCCTTCTAGTTGGTTGAACAGCCAGGTCCGTGCTGGACCCTCAAGGACCGTTGGCAAATAATTCACCATGACCCATTCGTTTCCTCCAACCGCTTGGATGGCAGTGACGTAGATCTGGAGAAATTCGGTTGGATTCTGAGTCCCGTCGAACCTCTCGATCGTACCGGGTTTAAACTTATCAGGCCAAACCACATTTTGTAGCCCGGGTTAAAAAGCTTTACATCCCACGTACATATTGCGTGGTCGTCAATCATCATGCCTATCGCCGTGGTCGCGGGAGGGATCAGCTTGAGGAAACTCACGACTTGGCCCCAAACGCGAATGCACTGGTACGCGGTTGTTGTCACAGGAAGTACCAGTTCACCTGGTTTTGCCGTGTCGGGCATAGGCGGGGTTACATCTCTTGTGACTTTGATGGGAACCGTCTTGTCCTGTGGTCGTTGAACGCGATGATGCTGCTGGAGAAATGCACAAGGCAACTTCATCGAGGTTATTTGCAAGCACCCTTGCGAATATGACCCTATCGTTGTTCGCGAGATTAGAGGGAGGATTGCAGAGTGCATATGCAATTCTCCATATGCAGCCCTCTGGATTCCTTTCGGGCACTGGCGGAGTTTCCAGTGTGGTCGCCTCAACCATTGGAGAGTAATTTGGAGACGAGATCAGTGTGTAATCACGCCTGCGACCTCCCAGATGTGGTTGTCGAGATGTTCCTGGACCGAGGTCGTGGGTAGTGGTATCATGGCGGGTTGGTGCAGGACGCAGAAAATCTTCTGCGACCTTGCGAACCTTGGCTTCTCGCTGTTCGCGCTCTTGGTCCTCTTTCCGTCTACGCTCTCGTTCTTGCCTTGCATTACGTTGCTCAGGGGTTTCCTCAGAAAGTGTGGTGACTTCGCTAGGAACCGCATTTGCAAACGGAGAAAGCATCTCTTCTTTGTCTGAGTCTGTCTCGAAATCAAAGAGGGACTTCAAATTGTCTAGGGAAAAATTCTCCAGAAAAATATCAAGGTTCTCTTCTTCTGCGTTGTCTGGGACAATGAGTTGTGGCACATACTCATCCTCGGATGAGGTAATACTCGCAGAGAGCAAGTGAATTGCTCGTTCAATTTCTTGTCCACTAGACGTTACTGGAATTGGAGATGATTCTTCCCCTGGAAAGGCTTCAAGGGTAGTGCCGTCACCATTGACGGGGACATTATCTTCATCCATGGCATTTATGTGATCTTCGAGATCAAAATCATTCTCAGAATCGTGTAGGCAAGGGAAAGGATCCGTGGATATGATGAACCTTGGCAAAAATGTCTTCAAGGCCCCACGGTGGGCGCCAACTATCGACAATTGGAACCCGAGGGTCCTTCTGTCGAACTTATGCCAAATTGAGATGGATAATGAAGGGAGCCGATCAAACAAGTACCAAGGTCATGGAGTATGTTCGCGGTGGATTTATCCATGTGATTTAGCACAAGTAATATTTGGAATGTTTTCATAATGTGGGTTGATAAAAGTGATCTCATGGGAGACCATCACACATAACGATTTCTAAAGTATAACTTAAGATTTCAAAGTATTGCTTTTGAAACTAAAAGTTTTTCTTTATAACTTTAGAGTGAAAATCTATTCTATTCTTACATATAAAACAAAGACCTCATTCCTTGAGTACCTCTCATCTATATACCTGCATTCTCATAACGAGACTTGCTGAGCATCGTGTAAAAACATGCTCATCCTTGCCTTTGCACACAAATTCAGAAGAAAGGATCCGTGGATCCCGATTCCTTTAGCCTTGAGCGCCAAGAAGAGGAAGGAACCTTTCCAGACGATTCGAGCTTCTAGGAGGGTCATGCGCCAAGTTAAGTCCATGTGGTGGAAACCCTTCCAGAGCCGTTGCAGAAGGAAGTGAAGACCTTTGTTGTTGCTTTTTGTGTTGTTTTCTGTGTTCGGTACCTTGATACCGATTCTTGATTTTGAAAAACTCACTACTTTTGTATCAACTTTAATTAGTACCACCCTTGATGTAATATTGGTCCTCGTGACCTTGTACTTGTTTTAACTATCTGCTTTACTGTTTAAAGTAAATCCTGTTGTTGTGAGTTTGCGATGTACTTTTTTGAGTGTAACCCACCTTGCCACCGGATTCCTCAAATGAGGTGGGTATAATATGTAGTAGTATGATTTTTTATTCTATATATGTGTGTGTGTGGGTGGGTTTTGGGGGGGGGGGGGTGGGGGGGGGGGTGCGGGGGGCGGGGATAGTGATTATGGGCCGTGTCTAGTCAAGTTACATTGGCTGGTCCAGGTTTACATTTCTTTATTTTTTGTATTTTCAATTTCTAAAGTTATTACATAATGGGCCCAGCCGAAGATGAAATTTTCCGAGTTCTTTTATATTTTTTTCCTGCAAATATTTTTTTTGTTCCTAATTCGTGGGTATGAACCGTCGTGTAAGAAAAAGGTATCACGTCAACGTTCGGGGAGAAGTGGAGCCTACACATACGTATGTTCTTTTAACTGCGTGACCAGTCTAATGGTCAAAATTTATCTACACAATGTTATTGCTACAGTATCCGCATTTAGTACCATAATATTTCTATATTAAATACACATAATCCAAACGTCGTTGTTGAGCAGGTGGTCCAGATATCTACTGCAAGGTGTACATAGTACCATATAGTCTCTTGAGAACTTTAGCAAATATAGTCTGCTTGCGAAATATCAAAAACCTCACATTTAGAATTCTGCCAGAAATGAGGTTGAAACGTTTTTAGTCGTTTTATACCAAACCACTAATCTCTGGTCTGTCCACCTCAAAATGTCCGCTGCTTATTTTTAAGGAGTATGTTGCCATGTTTTGAGGTTCTATCTCATGGAAGTTGAAGTTGTCAAACTCTAACGGGTTGGAGTCTAAGAGTTAAAGTTAAAGAAGCGTTTATAATTACATTTTTTTATTTTTAAATTGTATTTGATATTTTTAAACTCTATAATAAAATATAATTTTCATTTATATATTAATGATAAATCATATAATTTGTTACAAATATTCTACTTTCACTTTTGCCGGCACTGACACTACTGAATGGGAGTTTCAAAATTTCTGTATAATCTAGCTCCAGGTTTCCTTGACCTCCGAAGAACCCTAAATTGGAAACTGAGGTATTGGGACAATTTGTTCTATCTCTTACATAAAATTGAAGGACTCAAAATTCAGTAAAAAAAACCCTGTATCTGGTTGCAGATTAAAGTATTAAAGGGTGAAGAAGAAATAACATAATTAGGGGTAAAACCATACATGCATCCAATTAATATTCCCTGAAGTCCATGACAAATCTCTATCATATATATTAATTCACCGTACAGCTGTTGCTGACGGCCACCACAAATAGTAAATTTCTTCCTCACTATTTGACACTACAGATGTTACAGCTGGTAGCCCTCGTATGTACGACTTCCACTAAAAATTTCTTTAACACAGAGAAACATCCCATTCGTATCCACATTTAGATTTTTTATATACACTATATTTAATGAGGTTAATCTAGATAATATGATTAATAATCTCTAGATATTATATATAATGACATATAATTTTAATATACTTCTGAGATTAAACTTATACATTATCAAATCTCTTGAGACCAAATTAAATCAGATTTTACAAATATCATCATACGAATATTTGATACGACAGTGGGTCGAGCTCCTTACATCTTCAAACCTAGCTATCTCCGCACTAGCCACTGATGTGACTTAACTGTAAACCTAATAGCACCAGAGAAGGCTTAGCTGCAGAGTTTCCAAGTTATTCGTAACTTTTCTATTTCTCCCTTGTACGAGTCTTTTTCTTACGAGGAAACTACATTTAACCTCAGGTATTTTAGTATATGTGGTCAAAATCAAAATTTCTAATTTATTGCAGGTATTGTTGTCACATGTATCAATTTATCATAAATTTTGCTGACCATCCATTAATTTTGATAGTTTAACAACATTCAAGTATTTCTAATTGTTTTTATTTTAAATATTGAATAAAATGGGAAAACAAAGTTGCATTCAAAATGTTAACAAATATGAAAAATCAAAACCAAATAATAAACTAATGTTTCTTTTGTATATGTTAATACTATAGAGGTTTCATACTGATCCGTTTGAGACCTAGCCTTAGTTTTCGCACTAGGCTCGCCCAGATTCTAATATGCGGAATAACGGGATCTTACTCGGAAATACCGAAACCCAAAGTAATTGCACAACTCTTTATTTCAAAGAGGGCTTTACACGTCGAACGTTAGACACACTTGTCTACGTCGAAGGAACTATAAGTGTCTAAAACTCAAATAAGTTCTATGACTCTTCGATTGAGTTCCATGATCTAAACTAGACCTATTACAAGGTATTTATAGTCCAATCGTATGAGTACGTATCAGACTTAGAGACCTAAACGTATTAGACTCATATAACTAATCCTAAACAGATAAACTTAGTTATACACATTCGGATCTGATTACAATTCCGAACAGGGAACAAATTCCTTTTCCTGGTCGCGAATCCTTTCCGAACACGGTTAAGGTCGCGAAGCCGTATGCGATCAGGATTTGGTCGCCAAGCGGCATGCGATCAGGACTTGGTCGCGAAGCCACATGCGATCAGGACTTGGAGATCCTCCCGGATCATGACTCCCTTGTTGAGAAGGAGCCAACTCCTGTTGCGACCTCACGATCAAACTGGAGATGTGGAAATTGGGCTTGTCCATCTTCTTTGGTGTACCACTTTGCCGCACGTGCTCGTTGATCTTTCCGACCGATTCGAAAAATCTCCTTTGTGTCATTGCGGGTGATAGTCACCTTCTTCTCCAGAATCACATCTTCGCGTAGAGGTTCGTCTCGTTGACAGACCAAATCTTCAACAGATGGTATTATGGTATCTGGCTCATCATCCAGCATTGAAGGCTCAAAGAGTTTGAGGTGCTCAACATTAACAACCGAGTAAATATCCATGTATGGAGGTAACTCGAGCTGACAAGCGTTATTACCTACTTTCCGCAAAATCCGAAAAGGACCATAACGAATGGGTTTGAGCTTCTTACCTTCACCTTTAAGTCTCTCCTTACTCAAATGTAACCATACCATATCACCTTCTTGAAATTGCGCATCAACTCGGTGCCGATCATGTCGCGCCTTGTACTTGAGTTGAGCTTTCAGCAAGTTCTGTTCAACCTCACGATGGAGTCGTTGAATACCTTCCAGGAACTTTTGTGCTCGATCCTGATCAGATGCTTCCTTGCTGTTCTGTGCTGAGGTAGGGATCACAAACTCCATGTCGAATGGACTCTGTGGTAGAAATCCTAAACAGACCTCAAACGGTGACTTTCCAGTCGAACCATGCACTGCTCGATTAAAAGCAAATTGCAGGTACGGTATGCTTCCATCCCAGGTCTTCGGGTGCTTCGAGTTATATCCTCTCAAAAGATGAACAACTGTGCGATTAACCACCTCGGTTTGACCATCAGTTTGTGGATGAAAAGCAGTACTCCTCTTCAGCTTGGTGTCCATCATCGTCCAGAGCGATCGCCAGAAGTGACTAAGGAACCGGGTATCGCGATCAGACACAATAGAAGTCGGCAGTCCGAAGTGTGTCCAAACGTGTTGAAAGAATACCCGAGCTGCCTCTTCTCCCGTGATAGTCTTCCGACAAGGTATAAGAATAATCATTTTGGAGAACCGATCAACGACCACGAATAGATAGTCGTTGCCACGTCGGGTCTTAGGCAATCCTCCCAAGAAATCCATAGATATGCTTTCCCATGGTCGCGATGGAACTGGCAAAGGAGTGTACAAATTTAATTTTCGGTTTGCCGGTTTCGAGATGCTGCAGAGACCACAGCCTCGAACAAAACTAGCCACATCTTGCTGCATACGCGGCCAGAACACATGCCGGTGAAGATTTTGCAACGTCTTTGTAACCCCAAAATGACCAGCTACCTTCGATGTATGCGCTTCTCGCATCCATTGAGTTCGAGGTGCTCCACGAGGTATGCAAAGTAAATTGCCCTTGTACAAGAGTCCTTTTCGACGAACGAACTCTGTAGGTTTTCCTATTTCGAGCTCAGTCAGTACTGTTTGGAAAACAGGATCTTCACTGTACATAGTGGCATAGTCATCATGACATGAGGGCTCGATCTGCATGAATGCTGATAAACAGAGGGCTGTAACTGGTGGTCGCGACAACATGTCCGCCAATTTGTTGTGGACGCCCTTCTTGTACTTAATCACCAGATTGAACTGCTGCAGATACGACATCCACTTCATGTGCCGAGCTTGCTGTAGCTTGGATTGAGTTTGCAAATATTGCAATGGTTGATGGTCGGTGTGGACAACCGTCTCTTTACCCAAAAGATAACACCACCAATGTTTCACGGCCTGATGCAGTGCGCATAACTCCTTATCATAAGTCGGGTAGTTCTTCTGAGCTCCCTGGAATAACTCGGAGTGATATGCCACTGGTCGACCTTCTTGCATGAGCACTGCACCCATCGCATAACCTGAGGCATCGGTTTCTAGCTCGAACGGTTTCTGGAGATTCGGCAAAGCTAACACAGGCGCCTCGCTGATCTTCCTTTTCAGCAAGAGAAACGTGTCCTCATGTTTCCCTATCCACTCGAACTTCTGATCGATCCTGGTTAATGCATGCAACGGAGAAGCCATACTCGAGAAGTGTCGGATGAACTTTCGAAGGTATTGGCATGCTCCCACAAAACTACACACATCCGTAACTGTTCGCGGTCGCGGCCATTCGCGAATCACTTTGACCTTGTCCGGGTCGATTTGCAACGTACCGTTGCCGATTATGAATCCGAGGTAAAGTAGAGTTTGCTGACCGAACTCGCACTTCTTACGGTTGAGGCGAAGTCGATGTTGCCAAAGCTGTTCGAACACCTTTTCGACATGAATGAGGTGCTCATCCCACGAATAACTATAAACCAATATGTCGTCGAGATACACGATCACAAAGTCGTCGATGAACGGTCTCAACACGTCATTCATAAGACGCATGAAAGTTGCCGGGGCATTGCAGAGACCAAACGGCATGACCAGCCATTCGAACAGACCTTGCCGTATTTTGAACGCGGTCTTCCATGTATCCTCCTCTCGGATGCTGACTTGATGATATCCTGACTTAAGATCCAATTTGGAGAAGACAACAGCATGCTTCAATTGGTCTAGCAGGTCATCAATACGAGGAAGGGGGTACCGGTTCTTGATGGTGATCTTGTTCAGTTCTCGATAGTCGATGCACATACGCCAAGTCCCATATTTCTTTGGTACTAACACCACAGGAGATCCACAAGGTGAACTACTCGGTTGAATGACACCATTGTTCAGCAACTCACCAAGTTGTCTCTTGATCTCTTCATTCTCCAATACTGAGTTGCGATACATACTCAGATTGGGCAGTGTCGCATCGGAGACAAGCTGAATTTCGTGCTCGACTGGACGTTTCGGCGGACGACCCTGGGTAGTCTCGAACAGATCACTGTATTTCTCCAGCAGTCCCGACAAACGACCAGAATCCTCTCGGCACGCCAGCGACAATGTTGACCGAGTACCCTCACCTTGAGCAATGGGTCGAATCATGACAAGCACATACTTGTGACATGCATTAACAATTCGTTTGGCTTGATTTGCGGTAATCAAGTTCGAAGTGTTGACGTGGACGTCTCTACTGATCACGAACTTAACTCCGTCTTTGGTGAGGTCGTACTTTTGCGCTCGCCGATGGAAGTGAGCGTCTTGATCATACAGATACGGACTCCCAAAGATCACCTGACAGATATCGATAGGGACAACATCGCATCGCACCTCATCGATATATCGTGCAGAGATCGCAAACTTCAACACACACTGACTCGTAATCTGTTGGTTCACGTTGGATGTAAACCAACTCAGCGGATATGTTCGCGGCTGTGTGGTTGTCTTCAAACCAAGTCGCCGAACCAGTCCAGCGGAGACCAGATTCTTCTGACTTCCTGGATCGAATATCGCTGCGACCACTTCGTGCTTCACCTGCATGTTGATGGTGAACAAGTCCTCCGTTGGGTGATGGTCGTTCGGTGGATCGGAACCCTTCTCCTTCGGCATTGCCATCAAAGACAAGGTCGTATCCGCCTCATTAACCGAATTCACTCGGACAACTTCCTCGTCGGGTGAAGTCGCAGTAGCCGTGGCTGTTCTTTTCCCTGGTCCGTTTTTCTTTGGTCGAAGCTCAGGATGAAGCTTGTAGCATTTGTCCTTCGTATGTCCCGCAACTTGACAATGTTCGCAGAAAGCACCCGTGCCCGATTTCTTCTTCGGACTCGGCTTTTTCTTTGTCGAGGTCGCACTTTCCTTCGTGCTTTTGTCGCTGCGGGATTTGTTTTTCTTCTCGATCGCCATAGCAGTTGTGCTCGCGGTCGCGATATCTTGGACGCCGAACAGACTTAGCTCAGTACTGATCGATTTCTGAAATCCAGATGTGTACTTCCGAAATACTTGAGGGTCGGATAGTGAGATGTCAATGACCATTGCTTGTCGTCGAAACTCTGTCGTATAGTCTTGGACGGTCTGGTCGCGCCGTTGGTACAATCGGTGCCAACGCTCCCATCTCTCCTCAAGGTAGCCCATCGAATAGAATTCTTGTCGCAGAAGTCGTTTGAATTGACCCCACGCAAGGTCGTCAGCTTCACCGCTGGCGACAAGGGCCTTCCACCATGTCTTGGCGTTGTCCTTCATCTTCAAAGGTGCAAATTTGACCTTTTGAGCGCTACTGAACCCTTTAAGGTCAAAGTAGGTCTCAAGTTGGTCGATCCAAGAATCCAGCTTCTCGGCATCGATCACCCCATCATATATGGGTATATCAATCTTAGCGTCGACTTTAAAAGATCCGACAGCTAAGGAGGTGTTGGCGAGGTCGTCGGTCTTGTGGTCGCCTTCGTCTTCATCTTCGTCTGCCCTGTGCAAGTCTTCACCAGTCTTCTCACCCATAACCTTCCCTACTTCAGGAGGTACAATCATGGCTTGCTGCTTAATCCAAGCAAGCACGGTTTCCATGTCGGTGGAGAGCTTAGCCACTTTTTCGGCTAGGTTAGTTTGAACGGAGGTATCGTCAGACATTGTCGGAGACGCGACTGTAGGAACCGTCAATTGATCGCCTGGAATTTCGCCGGAAGTTTTGTAACCCTGGCGAGTCTTCACCATCCACAGGATAGGAAAGTTGCTCTGATACCAACTTGATCCGTTTGAGACCTAGCCTTGGTTTTCGCACTAGGCTCGCCCAGATTCTAATATGCGGAATAACGGGATCTTACTCGGAAATACCGAAACCCAAAGTAATTGCACAACTCTTTATTTCAAAGAGGGCTTTACACGTCGAACGTTAGACACACTTGTCTACGTCGAAGGAACTATAAGTGTCTAAAACTCAAATAAGTTCTATGACTCTTCGATTGAGTTCCATGATCTAAGCTAGACCTATTACAAGGTATTTATAGTCCAATCGTATGAGTACGTATCAGACTTAGAGACCTAAACGTATTAGACTCATATAACTAATCCTAAACAGATAAGCTTAGTTATACACATTCGGATCTGATTACAATTCCGAACAGGGAATAAATTCCTTTTCCTGGTCGCGGACCAATCCATGGTCGCGAATCCTTTCCGAACACGGTTAAGGTCGCGAAGCCGTATGCGATCAGGATTTGGTCGCCAAGCGGCATGCGATCAGGACTTGGTCGCGAAGCCACATGCGATCAGGACTTGGAGATCCTCCCGGATCACATACGGACATCACATTACTCTAATATGGTTAAAAGGTCAAAATTAATGGACAATTAACAGAACTAGGATAAAATGAAATACTTGACCAAAATATGTGAAGTAAACTGAATCATTTCTACAAATATGACGTTTTCTGACAATAATGTCAAAATACCTAGAATTAAGGGTTGTTTATTTCTCATCCTCGGGGTGGATTGCATTACTCTAACATGGCTAGAAGGTCAAAATTGATGGACAATTAACAGAACTAGGATAAACTGAAATACTAGACCAAAATATGTGTAGTAAATTGAATCATTTTACAAATACGAGATTTTCTGACAATAATATCAAAATACCTAGAATTATGGGGTTGTTTAGTTCACATGACAGGGTCGTCCCAACTATACCTGGGTGCCAAGCGACCCTTTTTATTTGCTGGCTTCTAGGCGCCCCACATGTTTTTTTTTCGTTCGCTCAATTGCTTGAAGGCTACTCTATGAAGCCCTCCGCCATCACCGACGACTCAACGTCACCACTGAAGCCATCACATGTGCGTGCCTCCATCACATGTAATTTGTCAAATCTGCCTCCATCACATAGGATCTGTTGTCTTAAGCCTCGCCTTTACCCTCTGCCCACCACCCATTGCCTCGCCCACCACCCTCCACCTCATCTTTGCCACTACAACAGGTTGCCGTTAACATCGCCTACAGTCTCTAGAGTAGTCATAATAAATTGCATTAAGATTTTTTGAGGAGTTACTATTTATTTTTTAAAACATATTTTGAATTTTGCACTTTGTGTAATACCTCAATCATATTTTTACAATACATTTTTTCAGAAAACCAACCAAACATAAAAGAAATTTGTCTGGTCACGCAAAATAAAATGAGAATACCAAACAAACACCCCTTAAATATGAATTCCTTCCTTTTTATACATGGAGCATACGGTGCATATTGATATGATACAGGGAACTCCCAACTCTATACAACAGCAAACAGATCTCCATGGAGCATATTTTTTTTTGACGGGAATTAACACTTGGAACATATCTTATGTTTGACGGGAATATTAATACCCAGGACAAATGACTGCTGATATATACTTCTAATTTCATCGTTGTCAAAATTTCATGGAGCTTTAGTAAATTACTCCCTATTCAGAAAAATCTTTGGATATGTATGTAATTAAATTTATTTGATTTTGATCACTAACATATTTATAATATTTGGATTGGTCATATAAAAATAGTATAATTTGATTTTTCATCAAAAATATTTTCAGAATTATTGTATTTTTTAATTTTTATAAATATATTATAATAAAGATTAATGATTAAATTGTTTCTTAGAGACCCTGAGAAATCATGATTATTTTTTTTTTTTGAGCGAGGAAGTACATGACTGCTGATATAGGACACTTAGTCAGCATATATAACTCCTGCATTTATACTCAACCCGAAGCGACTTGACAGCTTCGCCGCCTTTTCAAGCAGGGAATGCCTGCCGGCGTGTCTGGCGAGTTTCGCCTTTAATTCATGGTTCATAAGTTGAAGTGAGAATCAAATAAAATATTTATTTCAGAGTTTGTTTTAAAAGTTTAGACAGTATTTTGTCCGGTTTCACTCTCGCTTTTAGAAAATAAAATTCAAAATCGGAGTCATAATAGTAATTTCTCGGAGGAATTTAATCTCCTAAACTATAGCTACCCACTAAAGATGAATCGGAACAGGGGAAGAGTAGTTTCTACGTATGACTTCTCTGTACTCCTTATAAGTATTCCCGTAAGTTGAATTTTTACTAATAACTCCATTCTTTAATTAAGGACTTAGTTTCTTTTCGTCTCTTTATCATAAATCTTAAAAGACGGCTTCGTGAAGAAGCCACATCTAGATTAAAAATGTCATAACCTGATAAGTCTTTTTTAATTAAAAGTCATTTAATAATTATTTTTGAAAGAGGTTTATTGGATTTAGAACTTAAAAACTAATAAACTAACTTATTAAAATAGCTCAGAACGCCAATAACGCCATAGATGGGATGGCATGGCGGTTATCTATCAACCTTCAATAATAATGACTGCTAACTCAAGTAGCAGACTTCAAAAGTAGTGCATGAGTCCACACGCCAAAAGGACTTGATTAATCAGGGTTCTTCAATTGACTCAACCAACTGCCTCATCTATGGTGAAATGCATGTTTAGTTACTACTCAAGTCTTAGTTTTATCAGACAAGACTTTAGTGATGGAACGTACATATTCTCTTTTTTATTATTTACTTATGTGATCTCCAGTATCAAATATTTTAATTCATACATTATGAAAGAAACACAAGAACAAAAAATAACAGATCAAACACGTTCAGAGGGTCACCATATTTGAATACTTTGGTTCAGTTTCATTGTGCCTTGGCCAATCCTTTCCAGCATTACTTATTGGACCAACGGAACTTTGCCGTCTTAGGCAACATGGATATGTTGTGGCTTGATTAAAATAAGGTAAAGTGTATTTTTGATTTTCTATTTTGTTTTGAACTCATTTTGATTCTTGTAGTTCAAAAAATTTCAAAATTTATCTCTCTATTTTCAAAATTAGATCATTTTTGTTCTTAAATAATATTATAAGTTGTTTTGATGATGTAGACTATAATATATTAGTAAAATATGTGAGAAAATATGATAAATATGAGTTGACTAAGGATTTCAATGAGACTCTACACAGGTAACACGATGCGTTCTACAACGTCTAGGTCAGTATTCGTGTTGACAAGTTGTATTATGAATAAGTTGAAGGAAAAAGAAAGTGAGATAATTTTATGTTGCAACTTGTCAGTGTGAACAAAAATTATCATATCATTAATATATCTAAAGCTAAGTCACCAAAACAACTCATAAAACCCTCTAGAGAAAAAAAAAACTATTCGGTTTGAAAATAGGGAGATCAATTTTAGCGGTTTTAAAGTAAAGAGATCGAAATAATTCGTGGGCAAAGTAGAAATCAAAAATGCACTTTACCAATAAAAATATTATAAGTATGGTGTTCAAACCCCTCTCTCTCTCTCTCTATATATATATATATATCGGTTGATTATAGGGATGATAATTTAACTCATTTATCCGCTTGCCCATGAGTAATTACCAAAATAGAAGTGGGTATATTATATTTTACATCTATGGGCATGATCATGGCAAAAAAATAAAAAATAAAATAAACCTAAGACAGGTAACAGGCATGAGTATATTCCACTACCACCCATACTCGTTTATCCATTGGATACCCACTAAATGAAACACGTATATGATAGCATGTGAAATTAAAAAGATATGCTATATAAACTAATTTTAACCAATCAAAATTAGTATCTTTTCTTATTAATGAAATTAAATAACATCATTTACTTTTTGTTGTTCTATATATGCCTCAATTAACTTTTTCAATTATTTTCATCCACTATTTAATTGGGTATTTGGGTACACCACGGATAGTGGGTACCTGCAGGTAGTGGACATTGGAAAATTCTTCTCCCATGATGGGTGGTGGTTATAGGTGGTAGGTGAAAATACTTAGCAAGTGGCAGGTATGTTCTACCATCCCGTGCATGTGGCATCCGACTACCATCCCTAGTTGAGTATCGCACATAGAGCTGAAAACGAGCCAAGCTCGAGCAAGACTAGGTAGGCTCGGCTCGGGCTCGACTCGAAGCAAGCTCGATAGAGTTCGAGTTTGGCTCGACAAATAGATGCTTTCTTGTGAGGTTTGATTGGGCTCGCTCGAGCTCAATCAGGCTCAGCTCAAAAATGTGCATTACAATTTACAACTAGAAATATAGAATTTTGTTCATAACAATAATAAATTAATAGCATAATAATTCATAGTTTCAATCAAGAAAACCAAAATGCAAAGTTTCAATATAGCATAACAAACTAACAATATAGAATCTTCTAATAAAAAAGAAAGTAAACAATTCAGATTTTCAACCAAGAGAAACAAAATGCATTATAGGATCAATACATCAGATTTGTGCAGCTACAATTGACTCCAGGTCTCCAGCTTGACAACCAAAGTGCAGCATGTGAAGAAGTGAAACTCTAAATTGCATTATAGGATCTTCAACCAAAGTGTAGCTTGACAAACAAAATGCATTATACAGATATATAGATGTTCATGTATACAACTTAATAAGAAATTATCATTCTTCAGATCCAATGCAGCCTGTGAAATGAAGCACAAAAGATTGTTAGTTACACATATAGATAGATAGATGTTCATATAAGAAGAAACAAAATCAATAACAATTTTGTCAAAGAAAGAAAGCATGCATTGTTCTTAAGGATTGCTTTGTCATGTAATGATGTAAATAGCAACTTAAATAGCATACAAATGTTCATGTAAAGAAGCAAATCACTAGTTACTGCCCTAGCCGAAGCATCTGAAGGATTGCTTTCGATTAGTGCAATCTCTTCAACATTATCTTCCTGTTGTGACTCCTAACATGAAATAGAAGTCAATTAGAAATGATAAAAAAACTATTTACCATTTGATGAAAACAATTTTGAAATGAAGAAGTTAAAACTTACCTATTTCTTCAACTTATGATGGTTACATCTAATCCAACTAGAGGTATACACTAAAGCTTGCACCATTGATGGGTTTAGCGAGTTACGATAGTCATCAGGAACTCTTCCTCTAGCACTAAAGGTTGACTCTGAAGGGACGATGATAATAGGTATGGTCAGTATATCTCTTGCTGAAAGACCAAGATAGAGAACTGGGGGGGGGGGGGGAGTGAATCAGTTTTGCAAAATAAATTCCCAAGAAGCAAACAAAAGAAACAAGAGAAAGTATTTAAACATATTACGGGTGCTTGGATATCTCAAATATAGTTATCCCCAATCATAGAATCATCTCTCTTAATATCCAAAAATCTCCATAAAAAAGGAGAAATAAAAAGAAACAATCAACAATCAACTGCGAATATTTTATCAACCAATTGCAAGTATTTAAACAATCAATTACAAGTATTTAAATTTTGAATATTTAAATAATCAATTACAAGTATTTAAAAAAGCATATACAAAATTTAAACAATAAAAAAAGAGAGAAGATTTAACTTCTTATAAAATATTCAAGAACCAAGACAAATGTCAAGAATACAAAAGTTTCAAAGACTAAGCACAATAGAGAAAAACTCTCTCTCAAAGGGATGGAAAGCTCTCCATAGCCTCCCCCTCTTATATAGACTCCATAACCCATGTGGGACTAATCCTAATAGCTAGTGGAGGTTGGGCTCGAAGCCCAATTCAACGCAACTCTCAATCAATCATTTTTACAATTTTCAGATGTACAATTTTCGAAATTACAACATTTTTTGAATAGCAGACACTTTTTTGGATTTGTTGGAATGCTAACTTCGAACTCTACAACTTTTATGTTTACACGTTTCTAAAAACAGGTCTAGATCAGTGTAGAATTAGCTCGCAAGCAGAACCTTTTGTATAAGCTTCCACACAGAGTCCATAGACCATCTTGGTGATTCCTCGGGCATCATGAGCACCACTTGTGCTCGCCATAATTCCATGATCCGTTTGAGACCTAGTCTTGGTTTTCGCACTAGGTTCGCCCAGATTCTAATATGCGGAATAACGGGATCTTACTCGGAAATACCGAAACCCAAAGTAATTGCACAACTCTTTATTTCAAAGAGGGCTTTACACGTCGAACATTAGGCACACTTGCCTACGTCGAAGGAACTATAAGTGTCTAAAACTCAAATAAGTTCTATGACTCTTCAATGATCTAAACTAGACCTATTACAAGGTATTTATAGTCCAATCGTATGAGTACGTATCAGACTTAGTAATCCTAAACGTATTAGACTCATATAACTAACTTAACTATTCCTAAACAGATAAGCTTAGTTATATATATAGGATTACAATTCCGAACAGGGAACGAATTCCTTTTCCTGGTCGCGAACCAATCCATGGTCATGAAACCTTTCCGAACACGGTTAAGGTCACAAAGCCGTATGCGATCAGGACTTGGTCGCGAATCCGTATGCGATCAGGACTTGGAGATCCTCCCGGATCATGACTCCCTTGTTGAGAAGGAGCCAACCCCCGTTGCGACCTCTCGATCAAACTGGAGATGTGGAAATTGGGCTTGTCCATCTTCTTTTGTGTACCACTTTGCCGCACGCGCTCGTTGATCTTTCCGACCGATTCGAAAAGTCTCCTTTGTGCCACTGCGGGTGGTAGTCACCTTCCTCTCCAGAATCACATCGTCACGTAAAGGTTCGCCTCGTTGATAGACCAAGTCTTCAACGGATGGTACTATGGTATCTGGCTCATCATCCAACATTTAAGGCTCGAAGAGTTTGAGGTGCTCAACATTGACAACCGAGTAAATATCCATGTATGGAGGTAACTCAAGCTGACAAGCATTATTACCCACTTTCTGCAAAATCCGAAAAGGACCATAACGAATGTGTTTGAGCTTCTTACCTTCACCTTTAAGTCTCTCCTTACTCAAATGTAACCATACCATATCACCTTCTTGAAATTGCGCATCAACTCGGTGCCGATCATGTCGCGCCTTGTACTTGAGTTGAGCTTTCAGCAAGTTCTGTTCAACCTCACGATGGAGTCGTTGAATACCTTCCAGGAACTTTTGTGCTCGATCCTGATCAGATGCTTCCTTGCTGTTCTGTGCTGAGGTAGGGATCACAAACTCCATATCGAATGGACTCTGTGGTAGAAATCCTAAACAGACCTCAAATGGCGACTTTCCAGTCGAACCATGCACTGCTCGATTAAAAGCAAACTGTAGGTACGGTATGCTTTCATCCCAGGTCTTCGGGTGCTTCGAGTTATATCCTCTCAAGAGATGAACGACTGTGCGATTAACCACCTTGGTTTGACCATCAGTTTGGGAATGAAAAGCAGTACTCCTCTTTAGCTTGGTGTCCATCATCGTCCAGAGCGATCGCCAAAAGTGACTAAGGAACCGGGTATCGCAATCAGACACAATAGAAGTCGGCAGTCCGAAGTGTGTCCAAACGTGTTGAAAGAATACCCGAGCTGCCTCTTCTCCCGTGATAATCTTACGACAAGGTATAAGAACAATCATTTTGGAGAACCGATCAACGACCACGAATAGATAGTCGTTGCCACGTCGGGTCTTAGGCAATCCTCCCAAGAAATCCATGGATATGCTCTCCCATGGTCGTGATGGAACTGGCAAAGGAGTGTACAAATCTAATTTTCGGTTTGCCGGTTTCGAGATGCTGCAGAGACCGCAGCCTCAAACAAACCTAGCCACATCTTGCTGCATACGCGGCCAGAACACATGTCGGTGAAGATTTTGCAACGTCTTTGTAACCCCAAAGTGACCAGCTACCTTCGATGTGTGCGCTTCTCGCATCCATTGAGTTCGAGGTGCTCCACGAGGTATGCAAAGTAAATTGCCCTTGTACAAGAGTCCTTCTCGACGAACGAACTCTGTAGGGTTCCCTGTTTCGACCTCAGTCAGTGCTGTTTGAAAATCAAGGTCTTCACTGTACATAGTGACATAGTCATCATGACATGATGGCTCGATCTGCATGAACGCTGATAAACAGAGGGTTGTAACTGGTGGTCACGACAACATATCCGCCAATTTGTTGTGTACGCCCTTCTTGTACTTAATCACCAGATAAACTGCTGCAGATACGACATCCACTTCATGTGCCGAGCTTGCTGTAGCTTGGACTGAGTTTGCAAATATTGCAATGGTTGATGGTCGGTGTGGACAACCGTCTCTTTCCCCAAGAGATAACACCGCCAATGTTTCACGGCCTGATGCAGTGCGCATAACTCCTTATCATAAGTCGGGTAGTTCTTCTGAGCTCCCTGGAATAACTCTGAGTGATATGCCACTGGTCGACCTTCTTGCATGAGCACTGCGCTCATCGCATAACCTGAGGCATCGGTTTCTAGCTCGAACGGTTTCTGGAGATTCGGCAAAGCTAACACAGGCGCCTCGCTGATCTTCCTTTTCAGCAAGAGAAACGTGTCCTCATGTTTCCCTGTCCACTCGAACTTCTGATCGATCCTGGTTAATGCATGCAACGGAGAAGCCATAATCGAGAAGTGTCGGATGAACTTCCGAAGGTATTGGCATGCTCCCACAAAACTACGCACATCCGTAACTGTTCGCGGTCGCGGCCATTCGCGAATCACGTTGACCTTGTCCGGGTCGATTTGCAACGTACCGTTGCCGATTATGAATCCGAGATAAAGTAGAGTTTGCTGGCCGAACTCGCACTTCTTATGGTTGAGGCGAAGTCGATGTTGCCAAAGCTGTTCGAACACCTTTTCGACATGAATGAGGTGCTCATCCCACGAACGACTATAAACCAATATGTCGTCGAGATACACGATCACAAAGTCGTCGATGAACGGTCTCAATACGTCATTCATAAGACGCATGAAAGTTGCCGGGGCGTTGCAGAGACCAAACAGCATGACCAGCCATTCGAACAGACCTTGCCGTGTTTTGAACGCGGTCTTCCATGTATCCTCCTCTCGGATGCTGACTTGATGATATCCTGACTTAAGATCCAATTTGGAGAAGACAACAGCATGCTTCAATTGGTCTAGCAGGTCATCAATATGAGGAAGGGGGTACCGGTTCTTGATGGTGATCTTGTTCAGTGCTCGATAGTCGATGCACATACGCCAAGTCCCATCTTTCTTTGGTACTAACACCACAGGAGATCCACAAGGTGAACTACTCGGTTGAATGACACCATTGTTCAGCAACTCACCAAGTTGTCTCTTGATCTCTTCATTCTCCAATACTGAGTTGCGATACATACTCAGATTGGGCAGTGTCGCATTAGACACAAGCTGAATTTCGTGCTCGACTGGACGTTTCGGCGGACGACCCTGGGTAGTCTCGAACAGATCACTGTATTTTTCCAGCAGTCCCGACAAACGACCAGAATCCTCTCGACACGCCAGCGACAATGCTGGTCGAGTACCCTCACCTTGATCAATGGGTCGAATCATGACAAGCACATACTTGTGACATGCATTAACAATTCGTTTGGCTTGATTTGCGGTAATCAAGTTCGAAGTGTTGACGTGGATGTCTCTACTGATCACGAACTTAACTCCGTATTTGGTGAGGTCATATTCTTGCGCTCGCCGATGGAAGTGAGCTTCTCGATCATACAGATACGGACTCCCAAAGATCACCTGACAGATATCGATAGGGACAACATCGCATTGCACCTCATCGATATATCGTGCAGAGATCGCAAACTTCAACACACACTGACTCGTAATCTGTTGGTTCACGTCGGATGTAAACCAACCCAGCGGATATGGTCGCGGGTGTGTGGTTGTCTTCAAACCAAGTCACCGAACCAGTCCAGCGGAGACCAGATTCTTCTGACTTCCTAGATCGAATATCGCTGCGACCACTTCGTGCTTCACCTGGATGTTGATGGTGAACAAGTCCTCCGTTGGGTGATGGTCATTCGGTGGATCGGAACCCTTCTCCTTCGGCATTGCCATCAGAGACAAGGTCGTATCCGCCTCATTAACCGAATTCACTCGGACAACTTCTTCGTCGGGTGAAGTCGCAGTAGCCGTGGCTGTTCTTTTCCCTGGTCCGTTTTTCTTTGGTCGAAGTTCAGGATGAAGCTTGTAACATTTGTCCTTGGTATGCCCCGCGACTTGACAATTTTCGCAAAAGGCACCCGTACCTGATTTTGAAGCGTTCTTCTTCGGACTCGGCTTTTTCTTTGTCGAGGTCGCATTTTCCTTCGTGCTTTTGTCGCTGCGGGATTTATTCTTCTTCTCGATCGCCATAGCAGTTGTGCTCGCGGTCGCAATGTCTTGGACACCGAACAGACTTAGCTCAGTACTGATCAATTTCTGAAGTCCAGATGTGTACTTCCGAAATACCTGAGGGTCGGATAGTGAGATGCCAATGACCATTGCTTGTCGCCGAAACTCTGTCGTATAGTCTTGGATTGTCTGGTCGCGCCGTTGGTACAATCTGTGCCAACGCTCCCATCTCTCCTCAAGGTAACCCATCGGATAGAATTCTTGTCGCAGAAGTCGTTTGAATTGACCCCACGCAAGGTCGTCAGCTTCACCACTGGTGATAAGGGCCTTCCACCATGTCTTGGCGTGGTCCTTCATCTTCAAAGGTGCAAATTTGGCCTTTTGAGCGCTACTAAACCCTTTCAGGTCAAAGTAGGTCTCAAGTTGGTCAATCCAAGAATCCAGCTTCTTGGCATCGACCACCCCATCATATATGGGTATATCAATCTTAGCGTCGACTTTAAAAGATCCGACAGCTAAGGAGGTGTTGGCGAGGTCGTCGGTCTTGTGGTCGCCTTCGTCTTCATCTTCGTCTGCCCTGCGCAAGTCTTCACCAGTCTTCTCACCCATAACCTTCCCTACTTCAGGAGGTACAATCATGGCCTGCTGCTTAATCCAAGCAAGCACGGTTTCCATGTCGGTGGAGAGCTTAGCCACTTTTTCGGCTAGGTTAGCTTGAACGGGGGTATCGTCAGACATTGTCGGAGACGCGGCTGTAGGAACCGTCAATTGATCACCTGGAATTTCGCCGGAAGTTTTGTAACCCTGGCGAGTCTTCACCATCCATAGGATAGGAAAGTCGCTCTGATACCAACTTGATCCGTTTGAGACCTAGTCTTGGTTTTCGCACTAGGCTCGCCCAGATTCTAATATGCGGAATAACGGGATCTTACTCGGAAATACCGAAACCCAAAGTAATTGCACAACTCTTTATTTCAAAGAGAGCTTTACACGTCGAACGTTAGGCACACTTGCCTACGTCGAAGGAACTATAAGTGTCTAAAACTCAAATAAGTTCTATGACTCTTCAATGATCTAAACTAGACCTATTACAAGGTATTTATAGTCCAATCGTATGAGTACGTATCAGACTTAGTAATCCTAAACGTATTAGACTCATATAACTAACTTAACTATTCCTAAACAGATAAGCTTAGTTATATATATATGATTACAATTCCGAACAGGGAACGAATTCCTTTTCCTGGTCGCGAACCAATGCATGGTCGCGAAACCTTTCCGAACACGGTTAAGGTCACAAAGCCGTATGCGATCAGGACTTGGTCGCGAATCCGTATGCGATCAGGACTTGGAGATCCTCCCGGATCATTCCATCATATGTCCACCTCGATGTTGAATAGCTCACCACATGCCGAGAAGTCTCTCCCTTTCCGGACTCCGATCGGCAACCTCCACACTTTGACTTGCTCGAGCTACTTCAACAATGTTGGTGCAACGCCACATCTGGGTGTTGAAATAGTCATGTTTACCATTCCCGCAAGTCTCTAGTACCTCCGACATCTCTCACCAATCGAGTCTCCGGCTTCTCCCTAAGCTCTACTCCGATGGCCCATCCTTGCCGCAAGTATACTGTAACTCCGGTATACCTGCAACATGAACCAAAACCAAACAAACCCATCACATAGTACCGTTCACACATAATGACAACATAAATGAACACAAGCAGATGTATCATAACAATTCAAAACATTATGAAAATATACATCACTTAAGATTAGACAATCACATGGGTTTACAATCTCTATAATTTTTAAATTTAATTAATTTGAATTTTGAATATAGAAAATGAAGCTCAAAAACATGGTCCAAATTATAGAAGAAGGAAAAATGCACATGACCATGAAGATGATGCACAAGGGTGAGGAAATAAATATATACAAGCAAAACTCCCCCATCAACCCAAAATGCATTCTTTTTCTCCCCCCTTTGTCAAATTAACCATCAAGGAAGTGCGTCCTCCCTGTCAGATTATGCATGAAGTTTAAAAGGGTACGAAGCACTGTTTTTGGATTATTAAAAGTTGCTTTGGTGAAAACGAAAACAGCAGTTTTGCAAAATATGCGCTTCAACCATGAAATGAAGCGTCAAAAGCTTAAATCCATGCAAAGTGACTACAACTAGAGATAGCAAGATAGTAGATGAGTGAAATGAACTAAAACATTCTTGCAAAAATCACTAAATAGCTAGAATAAGCAAAATCGGGCCAATCCAAGCAATCACATGGGAAATGCACACTTTGAGGTTCAAAATCGCTAATTTTCCACAAAGACACATACAAAGGCCATGTTAAGAGAGAAATGCATTACTTACACTAGGAATCAATGCAAACATGTGTCCTATACTCCAAGTCCAAAGTGGAACCAAATTCTTTGAGTCAATTTGATTAAAATGCACATTTGAGCGATTATTTCAGCTCATTGCGAATTTGATGCTGCTTATTGAAATTGTATGTGGTTGAGAACACTTATTTGCTAAGAAAAGAGTATTTTGATCTTTCCAAACATGAGTAGCTTTCATTGACGCGAGCACCGCATATTCATGGTCCAGGTGCCCGGGTTAATCAACTAACTCAAGGGCTCAAAATTGGACTAGAGAGCACAAGACTACATGAAAGCATAGGAATCAAAACAAAAGTTGCATATTTCAATTACATGGTGCAAGGAATGTGCAAAGAGAAGTTTCAGCTTAATTGAAACAAGAAAATGCAGATTTCCAGAAATTATCACACAAATGCCCCTTATTGCTATAATTTAGCTAGAAAAGATAAATAACAAGTATGTGAAGCTCAATACATTCCTAAACTATCGAGTAATCGTAGACATGATAACTATGCATAAAAGTGGCATATTGAACACTCAAATCACAATCAAGTGGGCATATAGAGCAAAACTAACTGAAAATCATCATCCAAAAGGGAGGAAACTGACAAAAGATTGTATTTCAAAGAAGAAACCAAAGCAACATATTTGAGAAGAAAGATTTCATTGACTTGAATTGTACCTTTTGCAAGCACTTTTCCCTTAGAGTCATCTCTGAAGGTGATGAAATGATCCGATTGAGATATAGACCATATTCGGCTGTACTCGATCAGATGTGAAATACGGGATCTTACTCAGAATTACCGAAAACCAGTACTCGAACACAGAAATAAAAAAAGGAACAAGGCCTTTTATTATAAAGAACTTGTATATGTCGAACATTGATTGCACTCGATCTACATCAATCTATGTCTATGAGTTCTATATCTGATTCGATCTGATCTACTATGAGTTAAATCTGAGTTGGATAATCTATCTATCCTATTACAAGGTATTTATTGTCCGATCGCTTGAGAATATATCAGACTCGACAACTGACTCTACATAGTCATATCAGACTCAGCTATGTATTGTATCAGTTTTGGTAATCGACCAAATAGATTCGATTACGCGATAACCGATCCATACTTGAACAAGCCTGATTACTTTACTTTTGACCTGAGATCCTCTTGAATCATGACTCCCCTATTGAAAAGGAGCCAACTCTCGTTGGTGACCAACTTGATCAAAATTGGAGATGTAAAAATTGAGACTGACCATCCTCGTGGGTATACCACTTGGCTGCTCGTGCACGTTGATCTTTCCGTCCCACCCTAAAAGATGCCCGTGTGCCGCTCTGAGTAGTTGTCATCTTCTTTTCCAAAACCACATCTTCAAGTAGAGGTGTTTCTCATTGATAGACCAAGTCTTCAACATATGATACTATGGTATCGGACTCATCATCCAATATTGAAGTCTTGAAGAGTTTATGGTGCTCAACATTGACAACCGATTAAATATCCATGTATGGAGGTAACTTGATCTAACAAGCATTAGTACCAATTTTTCGCAAAACCCGAAAAGGACCATAACGGATGGGTTTAAGCTTTTTACCTTCACCTTTAAGTCTTTCCTTGCTCAAATGTAGCCATACTAGATCACCTTCTTGGAATTGAGCTTCAACTCGGTGTCGATCATGTCGCGTCTTATACTTGAGCTGAGCCTTAAGCAAGTTCTATTCGACTTCACCATGTAGTCGTCAAATACCTTCTAAGAACCTTTGTGCTCGATGCTGATCAGATTCCTCCTTATTGTTTAGTGCTGGGGTAGGGATCACAAACTCCATATTGAATGGACTCTGTGGTAGGAATCCCAAACAAACCTCAAAAGGAGACTTCCCCAGTCGAACCATGCACTATTCGATTAAAAGCAAATTGCTGGTACGGTATACTTTCATCCCATATCTTCAGATGCTTGGAGTTATAACCCCTCAAGAGATGAACAACTGTTCGGTTTACCACCTCGGTTTGACCGTCAGTTTGAGGATGAAACACAGTAGTCCTCTTCAGCTTCATATCCATCATCGCCTAAAGTGATCGCCAAAAGTGGTGAACTGGGTATCATGATCAGACACAATAGAAATTGGCAACCCGAAATGTATCCAAATGTGTTGAAAGAATATCCAAGCCGCTTCTTCTCACGTGATGGTCTTTCAACAAGGTACAAGAACAACCATTTTGGAGAAACGATCGATGACCACAAAGAGATAGTCGTTGCCACATCAAGTGTTGGGCAATTCTCCCAAGAAATCCATGCATACACTTTCTCATGGTCGTGACGGAAATGACTAGCAACCTTTGATGTATGCGCTTCCCTTAGCCATTGTACTCGAGGTGCTCCACGAGGTATACAAAGCAAATTGCCTTTGTATAAGAGTCCTCCTCATCGCTCGAACTTAGATGGTCATTCTATTTCAAGCTTAGCCAGTGCTGATTGAAAATTAGAATCCTCTATGTACATCATTACATAGTCCTTGTGGCATGAAGGCTCGATCTGCATGAACACCGATAAGCAGAGGGCAGTAACTAGTGGTCATGACAACATGTGATCCATTTGAGACCTAGCCTTGGTTTTTGCACTAGGCTCGCCCAGATGCTAATATGCAGAATAATGGGATCTTACTCAGAAAATACCGATACCCAAAGGTTGATAGAAAATATAGCTCAAAGTAATTGCAAACCTCTTTATTTCAAAGAGGGCTTTACACGTTGAACGTTAGGACACACTCACCTACGTCGAGGAACTATGTGTCTAAGACTTCAATCTAGACTCGATGATCTAAACTAGAACTATTACAAAGTATTTATCGTCCAATCGTATGAATACATATCAGACTCAATAACCTAAACATATTAGACTTGGAAACTAACTAAACCTAATAGATAAGACATAGTTATATATATTTGGATCGGACTACAATTTCGACCAGAGATCGAATCCTTCCCAAGGTCGCAAACCTTTCGACAGTCACAAACCTTTTCGTGGTCCCGAATCCATTTCGAACTCGACCTGAGATCCTCCTTGATCAACATGTTAGCCAATTTGTTGTGTACTCCCTTCTTGTACTTAATCACTAGGTTGAACTACTGTAGATACAACATCCACTTCATGTGTCGGGCTTCTTGTAGCTTGGATTGAGTTTGTAAATATTGCAATAGCTGGTGGTCGGTGTGTACCATGGTCTCTTTATCAAAAAGATCACACCGCCAATGTTTTACGACCTGATGTAGTGCATATAACTGCTTGTCGTAGGTCGGATAATTCTTCTGAGCCCCCTGAGATAACTCAGAGTGATATGCTACTAGTCGACCTTCTTGTATGAGCACTACGCCCATTGCATAGCTTGAGGCATCGGTTTCTAGCTCAAATGGCTTTTGTAGATTCGGTAAAACTAGGACAAAAGCTTCACTGATCTTCTTCTTTAGCAAAATGAAGGTATCCTTGTGCTTTCTACTCCAATCAAACTTCTGGTCAATCCTAGTTAGTGCATGCAACAGAGAAGCCACTATCGAGAAGTGTCGTATGAACTTCCGAAGGTATTGGCATGCTCCCACAAAACTACGCACTTCCATTACTGTTCGCGGTCAAGCCCACTCACAGATCACTTTTACCTTGTCAAGGTTGATTTGCCCTTGATGAATCCCAGGTAAAGTAGAGTTTGCTGGCCGAACTCGCACTTTTTATGGTTGAGGCGAAGTTGATGTTGTCGCAGTTGCTCGAACACCTTATCCACATGAACTAGATGCTCATCCCACGAATGACTATAGATGATCAGATTAAGCACTAGACCAAGTTTTGGACTTGACTTTCTCTGATACCAACTTGATCCGATTGAGATATAGACGGCCTCGTCTATATTCGACCAGATGCTAAATATGCAAAATGAGGGATCTTACTCGCAATTACCAAAACCCAAATTGATCGAAAACACAGTTCAAAAGGAATTGCATAACTCTTTATTGAAAAGAGGAACTTATACACGTTGAACGTTGATCACACTCGATCTAACGTCGATGACTCTAAGAACTATATGTTGGATATATGATATGATGATTCCATGATCTACCTATCCTATTAAAAAGGTATTTATAGTCCGATCGATTGAGATCGTATCGGACTCAACAACTAACTAAACCTAACACTACTACATAATACATTACCACAGTCCGGTCAAAACAGTCATCACAGACGGTTCTGAACCGTCTGTGATTTTTCCCATCACAGACGGTTTTGAACTCAAAACCGTCTGTGATACTCATACTACACAGACTGTTATAAGTTCAAAACCGTCTGTGATACTAATACTATCCCAGATGATGTTGATCTTAAAATCGTCTGTGATAAGTAGAATATCACAGACGGTTTTGAGGTCAAAACCATCTGTCCTTATCACAGACGGTTATAATATCTGAACCGTTTGTGATAGTGTCGTTAGCCCAAATGGTTATAATCTCAGGACCGTCTATGAAAGTATGAGTATCACAGATGGTGGTTTCGAGGTCAAAACCATCTGGGATAGTATGAGTATCACAAACAGTTTCGAGGTCAAAACCATCTGGGATAGTATGAGTATCATAGACGATTTTGAGGTCAAAACCATCTGGGATAGTGTCATTATCCGAGACGGTTATGAGATCAACACCATCTGTGATACTCATACTGTCATGGTATTATGAATACCCCGGCAGGTTTTTTGGTGGTTCCTAGCGAAGAAAAAATGACGCGAGTTGACCGCGTGACCAGTCCTCTCCTGTCGGGCAAACACGAAGAATGACACGAGGATTTATACAGGTTCAGGTCTCAGTGGAGGCCCTAGTCCTGTCGACATGCTCCCAACGAGAGTTGGCTAGGGAAGTTCTCTCGGGGAGAGAGTGCTCCCAAGCACGCCTGTTTGTTTGTGTATTGATGTGAAAAACGAGTTGTCCTCCTCTCTACAAGAGGGGTTACAAGGGCTTATATAGGCCCAAAAGATACAAAAAGACTAAACTACCCTGGCTGTAGCCATTGGATCAAAGGGTACTAGCGTCCTTCTTCCGGTCAAGGGACTTGGATGCTTGACAAGTGTCCTCGCCAATTCCCGAGGTGCTTCTCGCGTGATCCTCACGTGACCCAGCACCGGGGCACTTTGCCGCGGGTAAATGGCGGCACCCGGGACAGGGGTCACTGAGGGACAGGGGTCACCAGGGGTCTTGTCCCAGGGCAAATGGCGGCACCCGGGACGAGGGTCACCGGGATCCTTGCCTCCGGGCAAATGGCAGCACCTGGGATGAGGGTCACCGGGGGCCTTACCTCTTACCTGGACTTGATCCCGCGAAGATTTCCCCCAACACATACTATCATAGACAGTTCTGGGATTATAACCATCTGTGGTAGTATGAGTATCACAGAGGGTGTTGAGCTTATAACCGTCTATAATACTCTGTGATACATACATAGATCTATATATTTATGACAGACGATTTTTATCTCAAAACTGTCTGTGCATATTAATATTTTTAAAAATAAATTTCTTTGTTTTTGTGGCTAGCTTCAGGAATCATGCTAGCCATGCCCTCTGTACAATAGAATTTCATACATGCACAGTACTCAAAAATATATACAGTTCATCTTCATACATGCACAGAACTTAGAAACATGTACAATAGCATGTATTTCATATATACAGCTCAAAATCGATCAAATTGTAAGTTTAATGCAAAATTTTAGAAATATGTACAATTGAGATTGAACAAATAAATGTAATTGACAGTTAAAGTCAGTATGTTAGATGTTTATTACTATACTATCTGTACCTATTTCTCAATTATCCCTGCAGATAGTCTCAGTTAGTAAGGCCGCACTAATACGAACCTTGCGGGTCCCTAAACTTCCGCTTGGTTGATATGACCTCCGTAAGGAAAAACTCAGCAAGCATCCCTCAGACTATACCAATCTATCGAGGGTCAAAGCTTTCCGAAGGGAAGTCGACCTCCTGCAGCAAGAGTTGGTACACAAAAAATTAGCTCAATGCAGCTGTAAATTCTGCCAAATTGATACAAAGGGCAGTAGTTGTATACTTGGGGAAATCTGGCCGATGAGGGTTGTAGGATCGAGGATGCCGACTAGAGGGGAGGGGTGAATAGGAGGCTTTAAAAACTTCTAAATAAAATAACTTTTGCGAAGAAAGAAAAAAAGAACTAAACAAATGAATAATATATTGCAAGAGAAAGAGGAAGAGAAGACAAACACAAGGATTTTTCCTAAGGTCTCGGAGACTCGTTCGATCTCCTCTACTCCTCGTTGAAGCACTCAAATGAATGGGTCTTGCTTTAATATCCACGAAGGATATTTCTCACTAATGGTTGCTCCTTGTCCACTCCGGAAAGGCGAGCACCGATGCCTTTTACAATCACGCCGAGCCTCTCCGATAATCTAAACAGGAGAGGTCAACGGCCACGGCACCAAACCGTTTAGGTGAGGGCATTCACTAAGAGTAATAAGTTGCAAGGTCTCTCCTATACCTCCAACACGCACCGAGAAACTCTAAGTATACAAATGATGCGAACGAAGCACTCGGTGGATCACAAATCTCACAATTTGATCAAAAGATTAAGATTTTATCTCTAAAAACAAATGCTCAAGTGTATGTATGAGAATGAGGCTACTTGGTGTCTAAAACAACTGCTCAAAGCCTCTATTTATAGCCCAAATGAGCAAAAGAGCCGTTGTGCTTGGGCTGGAAAATTGACAGCACACACTGATAGTCAACATAGCATGCTGACAGTCAGCATAGGTCACGAGCAGAAGCAAGCAAATCTCGGAGAAAACTCAGCTAGCCGTTGTGGTCGAAAAAGGAAACAAAACAACACATACTGACAGTCAGCAACACATGCTGACAATCAGCATCCACAACCACAACTCAACAAAAATCACAGATAAAAATTTGCTAACCGTTTGTGGTCACATATGGAAAGAAACAGCTCGTGCTGACAGTCAGCATCACATGCTGACAGTCAGCATCGACCACAAAAACGACCAGTTAAACAAACTCACAAAACAAATAGCTCGAGGTCGAAACTCATGCTGACAGTCAGCAACACATGTTGACAGTCAGCATAAGCAAACAAAAATTTGGCTCAAAAAACACGCTCTCTGGACAAATGGCAGTTATACAAACTAACATTCAGGCTGACTGTCAGTATTACATGCTGACTGTTAGCATGGATAAAAATAGCCATAACTTTTGATCCAGAGATCCGATTTAAGAGTTTTATAGCTTGTTTGAAATGTAATTTAAAGGGATATAATTTTTTCAACAAAAGCAGAAGTTAGATCAGCCTAGATCTTTATAGAAAATGCAAAAAAACATCTACTGCCAAAAAGATCAGAAAAAACCAAATCATTTGGAAAGCAAATCTGACCGAGATGAATGAATACAATGACCTAAGAGTTTCTCAGTTTATGTTGGAAATGTAGAGAGGACTTGCAACCCCTCTTTATGGTATGGTTAAAACTAAAAATAAATTTCTAAACCGATCAAACTCCAAACACCCAGATCGATAAAACTAGAGACTCATTTTACCTCAGGTCCTTTTCAACTTGAATCTCGCGACTTGTGTTTGATCTTTATCTTTGGGTTCACCTGAGTTCCTATCTTGATCATCTTTCATCTTTTTGCCAAAAGAACTCTATATCCAAATAGCTCAAAACACAATTAGTCTGAAACGCTTGTTTGCATTAATCATCAAAATCAGACATAAGGGCCTAGATGCAATAATCTCCTCCTTTTTGATGATTGATGACAACAAGTGTTCGATAATAATAAAATAAATGACTCCCCCTGAGTGTATGCATGAGATCACAAAATATATGATATAACGAGAAGTTTAGATCATAAATCATACATCAATAAGGACCAATAAAAAAAAATGGTCAAACATCCATATAGCAAAACATAACAACCATAGCATAAAGATATCCATAACATAGATGTCATACAAATATATCCATCCATAACAAAAACATAAAGTCATACAAAATTCTCCCCCTTTTTCATCTATCACAAAAAGGTGGGAGTCGACCCAAACAAAAAGACTACAGCGTAATTCTGCTCACTAGAGGAAAATCCTAAGACGGCTGTATCTCTGGAGCCTGCAGGAGATCCAGTCGGGTCGACCGCTGGGAAAGCTGGTGCAGCTGAGGCTGGAGCAGCAGAGGCCGGTGCAGCATCTGAAGCTGTACCAGGTGAGGAGGCAGTTGGGCGGGCCCTCTTGCGAGGGATAGGAGTGGCAGACAATGGGAGGAGGTGAAGAGACGGTGAACAGAAACGAGGGCTTTAGGGTTCGGGGTCACACACTGACAATCAGTGTGATATACTGATAGTCAGCTCAAAAACCAGGGTTTTGAAACTGACAATCAGTGAGAAGCACTGACAATCGGCACAAAGACCTGGGTTTTGAAACTGACAGTCAGTGTGACACACTGACAGTCAGTGAGGGTCACCAATTTGACCAGTGGCTACGACAAAATGCTGAAGCATATAACTGGCAGTCAGTGTATGAAGCTGACTGTCAGCATGGTTAACAACTTTGACCAGATGCTATGACCAGGCTCCTAAACAAAGAACTGACAGTCAGTTTGTGATGCTGACTGTCAGCAAAGACAACCACTTCGACCAGAGAGGAAATAAATATATATATTCAATACATTTAACATATCAACTAGCATTTGAAATATCAATAATGTTTAATTCACCTTTGAGAAAACAAAATCTAGTCTCATCTAAGGGTTTGGTGAAAATATCTACTAGTTGCATCTCAGTTCTAATATAACTTACATCTATATCCCCTTTTGCCACATGATATTTTATAAAATGGTGCCGTATTTCAATATGCTTAGTTCTAGAGTGTTGAATAGGATTATTAGCAATTTTAATGGCACTTTCATTATCACACAAGAGTGGCACTTTTTCAAATGTAATTTCATAATCCAAAAATGTTTGCTTCAACCACAAAATTTAAGCATAACAACTACCTGCCGAAACATATTTTTCTTCAGTAGTGGAGAGAGCTACGGAGTTTTGTTTCTTAGATGACCAAGATACTAGTGATCTCCCCAAAAGTTGACAACTACCAGATGTGTTCTTTCTATCAATTTTGCAACCTGCATAATCTGTGTCCGAATAACCAATTAATTCAAAGTTTGCATTTTTCGGATACCAAAGACCTAGGTTGGAATAACATTTTAAGTACCTAAGGATTCTTTTAATAGCAATCAAATGACATTCCTTAGGGTCTGATTGAAATCTAGCACATAAGAAAACACTAAACATGATGTCAGGCTTAGATGCAGTAAGATATAGCAAGCTACCAATCATAGACCTATGGAGTTTAGAATCAACTGATTTTCCATTGTTGTCCATATCCAGATGTCCATTTGTGGCCATGGGAGTTTTGACTACTTTAGCATCTTCCATCCCAAAGTGCTTGAGCAAGTCCTTCACATACTTGGTTTGGCTCACGACTGTTTCGTTCTTGAGTTGCTTGATTTGTAGTCCAAGGAAGAAGCTTAACTCGCCGATCATTGACATCTCAAATTACCTAGACATCATTTCTCCAAACTCATGACAAAAATGTTCATTAGTAGATCCAAAAATAATATCATCAACGTATATTTGACATATGAACAAATCTTTTTCAATTCTTTTTGTAAAAAGCGTTGTATCTACCTTCCCAATTTTAAAACATTTTGATAAAAGAAAGTCTCTAAGTCGTTCATACCAAGCTCGAGGACTTGAGACCATAGAGAGCTTTAGACAATTTAAACACATGGTTTGGAAATTTGGAATCTTCGAAACCGGGAGGTTGTTCTACAAAAACTAGTTCAGATATTTCCCCATTAAAAAGGCACTTTTTACATCCATTTGAAACAACTTAATATTAAAACTTGATGCATAAGCAAGAAGTATACGAATAGCTTCAAGTCTTTCTACCGGTGCAAAGGTTTCACCAAAGTCTAAACCTTCAACTTGAGAAAAATCTTGTGCAACAAGACGAGCTTTATTTCTAATGACTACACCATTTTCATCTTGCTTATTTCCAAAAACCCATTTTGTTCCAATTACATTATGATCCTTGGGTCTTTCTACTAAAGTCCAAACTTTATTCCAAGAGAAATTATTAAGTTCATCATGCATAGCATTTACCCAATCAGGATCACTAAGAGCTTCATCTACATGTTAAGGTTCTAGTGATGATATAAAAGAATGATATTCACAAAAAGAAGCAATACGAGAGCGAGTTTGAACACCCTTACTGACATCACCCAGTATTTGATCTAGAGGGTGATCCTTGGTGATAGTTTGATGTTGCCTTGGTGCTTCTTGTGCTGCTTCTTCTTGACTTTGTTCTGGTGGATCAATATGAGGTGATGATGTATGTTGATCATCATTCTCAATATCTTCATCATCTTCTTATCATCTTCTCTTGGCTTGATTTCTCCAATGGTGATGTTCTTCACAGCTTCTTGAATATTTTCACCTGAAACTTCACAAGAGACTTGCTCTTTTTGCGAGCCATTAGTTTCATCAAATTCTATGTCGCATGATTCTTCAATACAACTAGTATTTTTATTAAAGACTTGATAAGCCTTTCTAGTAGTGGAGTATCCGACTAGAAAGCCTTCATCTACTCTTGTTTGAAATTTACCACCAAGGTTTCTTTTTCTAAGGATGTAACACTTATAACCAAAAACTCGAAAATAAGAAACATTTGCCTTACGCCCAATAAGAAGCTCATAGGGAGTTAAATTTAGAAGAGGATGCAAATAAAGCAGATTAATAGAATAGCAAGCAGTATGCACGGCTTCGGCCCAAAAGCGAGTAGAAGTGTCATACTCACTTAGCATTGTTCTTGCCATATCTATTAGTGTCCGATTTTTTCTTTCCACAACTCCATTTTGCTATGGAGTGTAAGAAGTAGAAAATTCGTGTTTAATGCCTAGCGAGTCACAAAAATCAACTAGAGTTGAATTAACGAATTCTCCACCATGATCACTACGGATTTTCTTGATGGAAAGTTCAAATTCAGTGGAAACACGTTTTGCGAAACTTTTGAAAACATCAGGGGTTTCAGATTTTTGAGAAATAAAGAAAACCCAAGTGTAGCGAGTAAAATCATCAACAATAACAAAACCATAGTTGTTACCCCCGATACTTTGGAACTCAGAAGGTCCAAATAAATCCATATGCAGCAGTTCCAAAGGTTTGCATGTTGAAAGAACACGCTTAATCGGATGTGAAGTAGCTACTTGCTTGCCAGCTTGACAAGCACTACAAGGTTTATCTTTTTCAAAATTCACATCTTTTAAGCCAACAACCAAATCACATTTTAAAAGCTTTTTAAGTTGATGCATTCCAACATGTGCAAGTCTTCTATGCCATAGCCAACCTTTTGAGGTTTGAGAGACAAGATATGTTGAAAGAGATGCATCTTTTGAATTAAAATCAACAAGATAGAGATTTCCAAAACAAAAGCCTTTGAAAATCAAACAATTATCTTTTAAACTTTCAACTAAAACTTCTTTAGGATAAAAAGTGCAACGAAATCCAAGATCGCAAATTTGTGCAACGGAAAGCAAATTAAAATTCAAAGATTCAACAAGTAAAACATTTGAGATTGAAAGATCATTGGATATTGCAATTTTACCCAAGTCTAGCACATTTCCTTGACGATTGTCGCAAAAGGTGATCTTCTGGTTTTCGCTTGAGTTATCTTCCAATGAGGTGAACAACTTTTTGTTATCGGTCATATGTTCGGAGCATCCGCTATCGAGCACCCATTGTTTTTCACCAGTCTTGTAGTTCACTCGCAAAAAGAATCAAGTTCTTTTAGGTATCCAAACACTTTTGGGTCCTTCGATGTTAGCAATCTAGGCTTTGGGCACCCAAATTAGTTTCTTCTTTTTATTTAGCATGGGTGCACCAACAAACTTTGCTATAGCATATCCTTTCTTAGACCTTTTGAGCATGTAGCAAGTATCAAAATAAGTTGAAGTCATTAAAGGACAAGAATCATGTGAATGACCAGTTTCATGGCATTTAAAGCAAAATGTGTTGCATGCTTTTATGAAGATAGTTTTTGTATTTAACTTCTTTCCTTCTTCGGAAAGTATCCAAGTCCTTCTTTTCTGAAAGAGCATTTTTGTTTGCTAAGAATAAGATCAAGCGATACTTTTCCTTTGTAACAATTTTCTAATCCTTTTCCAAGCTTCTCAATTTGTGCCTTAGGCTCATTATTTTCGTTTAAAATTATTTCATTTGAAGCACATGACATATCACAAGAATTTTGACCACTAGTAGTCATATCATTTTGAGGGATAGCATAAGGAAAATTATCATCTAGATCACAAGAAATTGCTACATCCACCTTAGATGGTGCAGCAGTGATATCTTTAATGAGAAGAATTTCATATGAATCTTTTAACTCTAAGTATTGAGTGCGCAAAGAACAATTTTCTTCTTTAAGTGTTCTATACTTCTTTTTAGTGATTCCAAAAACCTCATTTAATTCAGTGATCATTTCAACAAGTTCATCATATGAAGGATCATGAGAATATACCTTTTCATCACCTTTAGCCATAAGACAAAGGGATGGACTTGTTGATGCATTAATGTTGCTGAGAGCTAGTCCGGCTAGCTTCTTGGATTAGCCTTCTTCATCATCTGAGTCGGAATCGGAGCTCTCTCCTCCGGACATCCATTCTCCGAAGCAGGCTTCTTTGGTTGCATCATTGTTATTCTTGAAGAATTTCTTCTTCTTGTCCCAAGTCTTGTTCTTGTTTGGACATCTTGAGGCTATATGTCCTTTTTCGTGACATCCATAGCATATGATGTCCTTGAAGTTTGATTGCTTTGACCCCTTTGGTCGTGTGTCGATGTTGACTCCCTTCTTGTGCAACCTGCGAAGAAGTTTTTGAGTGTTCTTTACCATAAGAGCTAGATCCTCGTCGGAAGAACCATCGCTTGAGTCATTTTTTGAGCCGGCTTTGAAAGCCAATGCCTTCTTTTTGGTCTCCAAAGGTTCGGCCGATTCCTTCTTCTCCTTTCGATGCATCTCATGGGTGATGAGGTTCCCATAGAGATCAGTAGGTGTGGTGGTCGACAGGTTGGAGTTGGTGAGTACCGTCACTAGAGTGTTGAAACTTTCTGGAAGAGCCTTGAGCATTTTTCTCACAATATCGATGTCAGTAAAAACAACTCCTAGCCCCTTGAGTTCATTCACAATGTTGTTCAACCGAATAAACATGGAATCCATGGACTCGATTGACGACATGGTGAATGTCTCGTATCGTTGCCTTATCATGAGCAACTTTTCCTCTTTGACTTTAGTAGTACCCTCATATATTTCCTCGAGGGCAGTCCAAACCTTGTGAGCGGTGGTAAGATTGCTCACACAGTTTAAGGACAAACCGGCAAAGAGAGCATTTTTAGTACGGGCGTTTAATTGGAGTTTTCTCTTGTCGTCATCAGAGTGACTTGCCAGATCATCCGGAGGAGGAAACCCAAGCTTAACTATGTCCCAAACATCAAGCCCCATGGCCTCTAGAAATACCGACATGCGCACTTTCCAATAAGGATAGTCAGTCCCATCAAAGATAGGCGCACGACCGGTATGACCGAGATGAAAACCCTCATTTGACGTCATCCTCTCTCAAGGCGGTGAAGCCTATTTAATTGAGAGACCACACTCTAATACCACGTGTAGGATCGAGGATGCCGACTAGGGGGGGTGAATAGGAGGCTTCAAAAACTTTTAAATAAAACAACTTTTGTGAAGAAAGAGAACAAGAACTAAAACAAATGAATAATATATTGCAAGAGAAAGAGAAAGAGAAGACAAACACAAGGATTTTTTCCGAGGTCTCAGAGACTCGCCCGGTCTCCCTACTCCTCGTTGAAGCACTCAAATGAATGAGTCTTGTATCAATATCCACGAAGGATATTTCTCACTAATGGTTGCTCCTTGTCCACTCCGGAAAGGCGAGCACCGATGCCTTTTACAATCACACCGAGCCTCTCCGACAATCTCCGAACAGGAGAGGTCAACGGCCACGCCACCAAACCATCTAGGTGAGGGCGTTCACCAAGAGTAATAAGTTGCAAGGTCTCTTCTAGACTTCCAACACGCACCGAGCAACTCTAAGTATGCAAATGATGCGAATGAAGCACTCGGTGGATCACAGAACTCACAACTTGATCAAAAGATGCTCAGGGCTATTATTACAAAACGTGTGCACAGCATCCCCGAGAGTGGTTATCTCGTCGTTCGGCGGCTTGTCCAACGGAAATCCCTTGCAATGGTCGGAGACACTGTCTACCTGGACCCGTGCAAAACCCTCAGATAGAGGGACACCGTGGATTGTGGCCCCCGCTGTGCATGGTTGCGCCATCCCACAGCCAGCCTCGATTGGGAAGAGACTGGTCAGCACCATAAGCTTGCAGGAGGCGGGTTCCTACAAACAGTGTGCATTAACATATTGAATTTCACCGCTTTTCACTTTCTAATGAATTAACATAGAAAAGCGGTCATTATCTGCAGAAAGTCCACCAGATACTGTCGAGAGAGCTCCGGTTGAGAGGGCTCTGGTCGAGAGGGCTCCGGCTGTGAAGACCCCGGCGCGGACGCGCAGCTGCTACGGTGGCGAGGAATGGGGCTCGGTAATTCCGCTGTTGCAAGGGGGATGCCCTGGGTCGCCTATCTTAGCTCTTGATACATGACCTGCATCTTTGATGACTGTTGTAGGAGTGATTTGTCCCAAGCAGCGAACTCCAATCGCATCTCCTTCTTGAGCCGTTCGTCGCGGTCTTTGTGGGATCTCTTATTCCTCTTAGCCGCCTTCTCATCATGAGGGAAACCATCCCTCCAAGGCACAGTGGCACCGAGGCTGCACACGTGGCCTGGATGCTCCTTATTTCCCAGTGCTATTGTGAGGATATCCCTGTCCCTCCTAGGGTTGAACTCTTCGGATGCCGCCTGTGCACTCAGTGTCGCCTACAATAGGAGAACTTAGCAATACAACCCATTGCATGCGTGTTATGAGGATAGTAAGTGATCCTACAAAGTTAGAGATCTTACCAGCCGGTCGATCACTTCCCTATCCGCAGGGTTATTCACAGAGATGCTTCCGGAGGAGATCATCGTCGATCTTGCTCGACACCAAGTGCGGGCGTGCATGCCCGTTATGCCCACATAAGGAGCGGAGGCCAAAGAATGGGAAGCCTCCTCATCCTACTTCCTCCATAACGTCTTCTTCCCCACATACCAACCAGTGCCTAGTCTGTGTGGGTGGGTATTCTTGGCCTGGTTAGCCTTGCCCTTCTCACTAAGCCCCTGGAACTCAGGTGTGCCCTTCATCTCCACGAACTACTGCCATGCCTTGGGAGTCACGAAAGGGTAGTCATTGGAGGGGGTCTTCGACTCCTTCACATAGTGCTTGACAAGATGGCTCTTGAAGTTCCTCCATGCCTTGTTTATTGACATAAGTGTTGTCCGACGGATGGTGAACTGGTGATCCTCGGGAATGTGAAACGCCGCCTGCAATTCTTCCCACAGCACATCCTTGCACTCTCGGGGCACTTGACCCCACTCGGAGGTGGTGATGGGCACCCTCTCCCTTTCCACTTTGCCGCATAGTGAGCGATATTGATCGACAAGTTTGCTTAGAGCTTCCGTCACACCATTGTTGTGGAACTGTACATGCTGCTTTTCCCGCTTGTCGAGAAGTGCGCACATTGTCCGGCCTCGCCCCTTTCTCTTTTGCCACTGGGTCATGGTGGATGGGGTGACCTCCGGCCCAGGTGTCTCATCACCAGAGAGGTCACTCTAACTCCCCGACCAGTTTGTTTCGTCACCGAACATATCAGTTCCTAATATAAGAGAAAGAGAGAACAGTGTAAGTAAATCTGAAACTAATAATTCTATAACTAAACACATATACTTATAATTGACCAAGAATGGCAGAAATGGTATGGAGGCGACGGAGGTGATTGCGCCAAAATGTGGGAGGGCGATGGAGGTGATCGCGCCTGACTGTGGGGAGGCGATGGAGGTGATCGCGATGGACAGTGGGGAGGCGATGGAGGTGATCTCGCCGGACGGTGTGGAGGCAATGGAGGTGATTGCGCCGAATGGTGCGAGGGCGGAGAGAGCTAGGGCAAGTGAAGAGTTGCGAAGTGTGGAAATGAGCGGGAGAATGCCCGCCTTGAACTATGTACCATGTACAGAGATTATCACAGACAGTTCAGAGTTCACAACCATCTGTGATAGACCGTCCCCGCCTTGAACTATGTACCATGTAGAGAGATTATCACAGATGGTTCAGAGTTCACAACTGTCTGTGATATATTAACATCACAGACGGTTTTTATTTTAGAACCGTCTATGATAGACCATTTGTGATAATCATTTGCATAATCTCTGTGATGTTAATATATCACAGACGGTTGTGAACTCTGAACCGTCTGTGAACTCTGAACTCTGAACTCAGAACGCAATGATGTAGAGCTTTACAATCAGAAACTTTGTAACTCTGAATACTAAAATTTTAGTATCCAAAAAGCCTCAAATCTATGCAAATGATGTCCAAATGCTCGGAAACATGTTTTAACTGAAACCTCAAGAGACACTCAGATATTTCAAATGGCGTCCAAATGCTCCAAAAATAGGTTACAATGTGGAGCATGCTCAAATAAATTTAACATACAATGTGGAGTATGCTCAAATTAATAAATGTTACATACAAATGGGGACTTTGACCGACAATTTCCACATACACAGCCATGTTATCCTCAACTTTTCACTTGCCGTGGCCCTGCAAAGGCGAGCATTAGAGGATATATAAGCTATACCAATGGAAACAGAGAGATAAGGACAGTTGATTACCTTTAAAGTATAACCCTTCCTGGTGATCCATACGCACGTAACTGGTTTCGTTGGTGTCTTCAGTATTGACCTGTATGCCATCTCCAAATGGAGGCATCTCATCAAATTGATTGTATTCTTCCTTGTCTACGATATTTTCAACTCCAACAATCTTTCTCTTGCCATGAAGGACGACGTGCCACTTCTTATTGGCCGGGTCAGTGACATAAATGACCTGAATGACATGCTTTGCAAGTATGAATGGCTCATCTTTATAAGCAACTCGATTGAGATCCACAGAAGTGAAACCGTAACTGTCAACCTTCACACCCTGTGGGATTTGGACCCATCGGCACCGAAACAGGGGAATCTTGAACAATATGTAATTGAGCTCCCAAATTTCTTCTATGAACCCGTAGTACGAGTTCAATCCATGTACTACCCTTGTTGGGCCTGTCTCGCAGAACTCCTCATGAAAAGCTTCTATGCTTACTCCACTATTTTGCACAGTGCTCTTTCGATCTTGAGCTTTCATGTAAAATATGTACGTATTGATGTCGTATCTCTGCCATGTCTGTACAATAAACGTGGGCCCTTTTGCCAACCATTTAAGGTTCTCACTTGCGGACTCCCCAGTGATTCGCACTTTCATCCACGCGTTGAATCGACTATTATGTTCGCTCGTGATCCAAACCTCTGATCGGCCAGGATTGTCTTGTCGTAGCATCTCCTAGTGCTCATTGATGTACGGAGACACCTCCGTCATGTGTTGCAAGACCCAAAAATGATCTTTAGAGTAGATATCGAAATTAGGAGTGATTGCTCTCTGTCCAATAGTCCCAACGCCATCAAGCCTCCCCTCGTGACGAGACACGAGAACTCCTATTGCTTCTACCTCGGCCATGTAATCGACGCAGAACTCAACAACCTCTTCCACTGCATAACCTTCGACAATGCTACCCTCGGGCTGAGAGTGATTCCCCACGTAGGCCTTAAGTACACCCATGTACTTCTCGAATGGATACATATAACGTAGGAACACGGGTCCACATCCTTGATTTCGTTGACAAGGTGGACAATGAGATGGACCATGATATCAAAAAACGACGGAGGAAAATACATCTCAAGCTGACAGAGAGTTCGAACCACCTCGCTCTGCAGAGAATCTAGTCCCTCTGTGATCCATTTGAGACCTAGCCTTGGTTTTCGCACTAGGCTCACCCAGATACTAATATGCGGAATAATGGGATCTTACTCGAAAATACCAAAACCCAAAGGTTGATCAAAAATACAGCTCAAAGTAATTGTACAACTCTTTATTTCAAAGAGGGCTTTACACATCGAACGTTAGGTTACACTCGCCTACGTTGAGGGAAATGTGTGTCTAAGACTTCAATCTAGACTCGATGATCTAAACTAGACCTATTACAAGGTATTTATAGTCCAATCATATGAATACGTATCAGACTTAGTAACCTAAACGTATTAGACTCATATAACTAACTAACTAACTAATCCTAAATGGATAAGCTTAGTTATATATACTCAGATTGGATTACAATTCCGAACAGGAAGCAAATTCCTTTTCATGGTCGCGAACCAATCCATGGTCGCGAAACCTTTCCGAACACAGTTATGATCGCGATGCCGTATGTGAACAAGACCTAAAGATCCTCCCAGATCATGACTCTCTTGTTGAGAAGGAGCCAACCCCTATTGCGACCTCTCGATCAAACTGGAGATGTGGAAATCGGGCTTCTCTATGTTCTCTGGTCACTAGTACAGAAATGCAGTCTACTAACCCCTATCTTCTATCGGTTATTAGCGAAACAGCAGAAAACCGCTAGAAAATGTGCCTCGCGGTCATAAAAGCCCGACGGATGTATTTTCCCTATCGGTTTATAAGAAACTTACCGATAGAATAAATAGTATGATTTACTCTAGCGGTGATGAACATATTTGCCGTTAGAAGAGATGCATAAGTACTGATGGAAGAATGTTGTGCGCCGATAGGACTGGTCGACTTCAACAACTAGACTTATTCTATCACTACTGTATGAATATACCGACAGAGTATATTAAAAATTTCTATCGGCAATATGTAGTGCGCCGATAGAATAGTTGGCCTTCTACAAATATTTTTATTCTATCGGTAATGGATTCTTTTACCGTTAGAATATATAGAAAATTGCTTAGAACTGTTCGTCTTCAAATAGTTTTATTCTATCGGTAATGAATGTTTATACCGGTAGAATATTGCAAAAAATATCTTAGAACTGTTGGCCTTCTACAACTAGTAATATTCTATCGGCAATGTACGTACACACCGATAGAATATGTACAAAAATTCCTATCGGTAATATTTATTGTGCCGATAGAACCATTCGCCTTCTACAGATGTTTTTATTACTAACGGTATTCTGTTTTCATACCGATAGAAAATATATATTTGTATAAATACACGGGTATGTCTCTTTCATTCTCACAGTTCATCTGGGGCTCGTAGTCCTAACCCGTAAGCTCCATGGACGGCCGGCGCACCTCTACAGGGGACCGCTGCACCTCCGCACCTCCATTGACGCCCTCTAGACGTCGGCATCCCAAGGAAGGTACGTAAAATTTCTGCAATATTGTTAGATTATTCTAATCCGATTATGGCAATAATTTTGCTTTTTTTGTATCCTTCATTTTGATGTGTCTTCTTTTCAACATGATTATGATCTGTTCAGGTCCTTGGATGATGCTCGTGAGGGGCAACGTATTTCACGGTTCTTCATCGCAGTACGCTGCCTACGTTGGCTTGTTGGCGAAAGAAATGGTGAAGATCACCGTCGAGAGCTGGAAGGACGTGAAGGGCGAGATCTTGGTTGGCTCGGTCGAGAAGATGCTTAAGCTCGGCGTGTTTCTCAAATCAGGACCTATAGAAAGCATCTTACATTTTTTTGCATGCACCAGCTTGTGGCCAGATGCTTACCTGCTTGGAGAAGAAGAATTGTTGTTATTTGCACAGCCATTCTACACCATCACTACACAGAACAACATCTTGGAAGGTAGGTTCTTTTTGTTAATGGAGTTGAGTTGAGTTGATCGAGTTTGAGTCCGAGGAAATCACCAATACGTACAAATGTATGTCGACGGCAGTTCCAGCTCCTCGGGCGTCTTCGAACTGAACTCCCATGGTTAAGTCCAATGTGGTTCAGACAATTGCTGTTTTGGATGAATGGATTTGTGATGTATCAGGTCTAACTTGTAGTCGGTAGTTGCATTGTGGCAACCTGCAAAGGTTCCCTTTTATGTAAAATGCATGTATGGGCCACTGGGTCCTCGTCGTGATCTGTTGTTAATTTCAGACGTGGCTTTTGTAATATACATCGAATGTGTGAATTGTTGTATTTGTATATTGTTGTATATTTGTGTATCATGTATTGCTAATTGGGACATGAACTTGAATGTGTAGGGAGTATTTGTGTATTTAATTGTATTGGTAGGTAGGTGTGTATTTGTACTGCTGTTTCAGACATGCACTTCAATTTGTGAACTGGCATGTGTATGTTTGTACCTGAATTTGTGAACTGGCATCTGTAATTTCTTTGGCAAGATGAAGTCCCAAGTACCTACGAAAAGTATTTTTGTGTCTCCTAGTTAATCCACAAATTAGCATTTCTTGAAATATATTGCTTTATCTTCTAGTTAAGATCCGTTTGATGTAAGATCTGTTTGATGTTACATTGATATGATTCCTTGAATGTGAGAAATGGTATGTGCATGTTTGTCCCAGTTTGGTACCAGTACCTCCTCTAACGGTAAGTACACATATTTACCGATAGGAAAACACATATATTTGCTCAGTCATGCATATTCTAACGGTAAGTACACATATTTACCGATAGGAAAACACATATATTTGCTCAGTCATGCATATTCTAACGGTAAGTACACATATTTACCGATAGAAAATCTCATGCTCGAGTGTCATGCATCATCTAACGGTTCGTACACATATCTACCGATAGAAAAACTCATGTGCGTGTTGTGTCATGCATGATCTATTGGTCAATACACATATTTACTGAAAGAAGAAGTCCTATACTTGCTCGGTAATGCACATTCTCTAACGGTATGTGTGTGTTTTTACCGATAGAATATGTGAGCGGCAAATTACCTAAGTTAGTCTGACGGTTATTTCATGTATTTACCGTTAGAAAAATGTCCATTATAAGGAAAACCCCACTCGACCATTGCTGAGCTACTCTTTAATTTGTTCTGTTGCACTCTGTGTCCCTCTGTTTGTGACGAAAGTTCCAGCTACACTGCTAGGGTGATCAGCGCAGGCTGGAGGGAAGTTGATTGCGCCCCTCTCTTTAAGGTACGCTTAATCGTCGACACTTATCTCTCTCTCCCTCTAGATCTCCCTTCCTCTCTACTTGCAAGCTAGCTGTATTGTGTAGTTCCAAGTTTGTAGCTCTAAGCTTGGGAGCTTGGTAGCTGGAAATGCGTCATGTTTTAGGAGCTAACTAGCTTGTATTGTGTAGTTAGCTAGGTTAATTAGTGTTAATTTCGTCAGGCTAGGGTTCAACACATGTATCTGTTGTAAGAGGCTGTACATGTACATATACATAACTTAATCGGGCAGTTTCATGCATGGCTTACTCGTTAAATTTTGTTAATTGTAGATGGACAGGAAATATTGGATGTATGGAATAAAACGTACTACTCTTGAATATTTGGATGGTGTGAATGAGTTTATTAAATTTGTTGAGCAACAAAAGGAGAGGAAGGGAGAGAAAAATATGCTCTGTCCTTGTACAGATTGTATGAACTTGAAGAGGTTTAGCAACTCTGATCAAATTAAGAGTCATTTGATTCGTCGTGGTTTTAACGCGCGATACACCCGTTGGATATGGCATGGCGAAGATCTTGAGGAAACAAGCACCACTACTACCAATCAGCACGACTCGGATGTGGATTGCAATAATATTGATGATCATCCCAATTTTGGTAATGTTCATTCCGATGTGCACGTAGATGATGATGATGACAATCTAGATGAGATGTTACGTGATGTAGAGGAAGATTACAATGAAAATAACTTCTGTGAATTTGAGAAACTGATTGCTGACTCTGAGAAGCCTCTGTTCCCTGGATGTGCAACATTTACAAAACTGTCTTCTGTGCTGAGATTATATAACTTGAAGGCAGGAAACGGTTGGAGTGATAAGAGTTTCACGGCACTATTAGATCTTCTAGCGGACATGCTTCCAGAGGGAAATGAGTTGCCAAGATCTACTTACCAAGCCAAAAAACTGTTGTGTCCGTTGGGAATGGAAATTGAAAGAATACACGCATGCCCAAATGATTGTGTGTTGTACCGTAACGAGTACTCCAGTTTGCATGTTTGTCCAAGATGCGGCGCATCGAGGTATACGCGTAGGGACCGGATTGACAGTGAACGTCACGAGGTAAGGAAAGGGCCCCCGGCAAAAACTGTGTGGTACTTTCCTGTGATACCTAGATTGAAGCGGCTGTTTGCAAATCCGAAAGTCGCGAAGCACTTGCGTTGGCATGCTGAAGCCCGGAAACAAGACGGAAAACTGACACCCAGCTGATTCTATTCAATAGAGAAACATCAACAGAACATTTGCTGAGTTCGGCGGCGAACTTAGCAATGTAAGGTTCGGGCTGAGTACAGATGGTATGAACCCACATGGTAATATGAGCAGCCGGCACAGCACTTGGCCGGTTCTTTTATGCATCTACAATCTTCCTCCTTGGTTATGCATGAAGCGCAAGTACATCATGATGGCGTTACTAATCTCAGGACCCAGACAACCCGAAAATGATATTGACGTGTTTCTAGCGCCTTTAATCGAGGACTTACAGAAATTGTGGAGCGAGGGTGTGCAGGTGTGGGATGCATACAAGAAAGAGAATTTCATCTTGCGGGCCCTGATATTTTGCACCATAAATGATTTTCCGGCCTACGGCAATTTGTCGGGGTATAGTACGAAAGGAGCCAAGGCTTGCCCTATTTGCCTAGATGAAACTGAGAGCATATGGCTGCGAAACTGCCAGAAAACAGTGTACATGGTTCACCGCAGGTTTCTTCCGGTGCATCACACGTACCGTAAGAAGAGGAAATCATTTAACGGGAAGCCTGAGAAGGGATCAGCTCCAGTGTTTCTGACCGGTAAGGAGATTTACTCGCGCGTGAACGACATCAAAGTTGAGTTCGGTAAGCATTCTAAACCTCGAGAAAAAAATGTTTGGAAGAAGAGATCGATTCTCTGGGATCTACCGTACTGGGAGCACTTACAAGTTCGACATTGCATTGACGTCATGCATGTAGAGAAAAATGTCTGTGACAGTTTGATTGGTTTGTTGTTGAACATTCCGGGAAAGACAAAGGATGGTGTGAAAGCTCGTCGTGACATGGTGGAAATGGGGATAAGGACTGAGCTTGCACTTTTAGAGAATGGAAAGCGTACATACCTCCCCCCGGCCTGCTATACGTTGTCCAAGAGCGAAAAAATAGAACTCTGTCGGTGCCTGCACGGTGTTAAAGTTCCATGTGGGTACTCCGCGAACTTGAAAAAACTTGTGTCTATAAAGGACCTAAGACTGGTTGGCATGAAGTCCCACCACTGTCATGTCTTGATGTCACAGATGCTTCCCATTGCTATCAGAGGCATTCTCCCAGTTAAAGTCAGAGAGACAATCACAAACCTATGTTATTTCTTCAACGCAATATCTTGCAAGGTAAGTACGTGCACTCGTACTATAAGTTCACTACCTCCATTTGTGGAGTAGAAGATTTTTCTGATATGAATATTTGGCGCAACTGTGTCCTCGTAGGTAATTGATCCCGATGGACTGGACGCTTTGCAACGCGACATGGTTACAGCTCTTTGTCAGCTCGAGATGTATTTCCCTCCATCCTTTTTTGATGTTATGGTCCATCTGATTGTTCACCTTATCAGAGAAATTAAGTTTTGTGGACCCGTGTGCCTGCGGTACATGTATCCATTTGAGAGATTTATGGGTGTATTGAAGGGATACGTAAGGACTCGTCGTCGACCCGAGGGGAGTATCATGGAAGGTTATGCCGCCGAGGAGGTGATTGAATTTTGCACAGATTATATGGCCGGGGTTGACCCAATTGGTGTTCCTAGGTCCTGACACGAGGGTAGGCTTGAGGGAATCGAAACGATTGGATTCAAAGCTATCGTCCCCGCTCATGATGTGTACGCAAAATCACATTTTTGGGTCTTACAACACATGACGGAGGTCGAGCCATACATACACGAGCACAAGGTAATGTTACGGTCACAGAATCCTTCGAAGTCAGATGTTTGGGTCAGCAGAGAACATAACAGGAAATTTGCTGAGTGGATCCAAGAAAGAGTCACGCGAGCTGCCGAGGGCTCCGTAAGTGAAACTGTGACATGGTTGGCTAGAGGCCCAAGATTCACTGTAGGGACTTGGCAGGGGTACGACATCAATGGGTATTCATTTTACACAAGAGCTCAAGACGCCAAGAGTAGCATGCAATGTAGCGGAGTGACACTGTTTGCTATTTCCGAGGATGCCAGGTCAGTAAGGGCGCTGAACTCATATTACGGTGTTGTTGATGAAATATGGGAGCTCGATTACGGATTACTTAAGATTCCCCTGTTTCGATGCCAATGGGTCGAAATCCCTCGAGGTGTTCAAGTTGACAGTTACGGGTTTACTCTCGCCGATCTTGGTAGAGTCGGACACCAAGACGATCCATTCATACTTGCAAAGCAAGCCACACAGGTATTCTACATCGTTGACCCGGCCAATCGAAACTTGCATGTTGTCCTCCACAGCAAGAGACATATTGTTGGGGTCGAAGATGTTGTCGACGAAGAGGAGTATAACCAATTCGATGAAATACCTCCATTTTTAGAGGACATTCAATCTATCCGTACTGAAGATATCGACGAAACAACGTATCTGCGAGATGACCACGAAGAAGGATTATGGGTTGAGAACCATTGATGATTAATTTCTATTTCAGGGATAAATGCCAAGCAAACAGCCCACAAGTTCTGCAGCAAGGTGAGGAACTTATCATTAATACATCTGGCAGTACATTTTTCTTTAGAATTTAATGATAAGCTAGTTCACAGCATTAATACATCTCAATTTTACTCCACAGCATGAGTTCTAACATGTACAGTACCTTTATCCTGTAAATACTTAATTCTTCCCTTCAAATAGCACTTGCAAAAATCTCATCGCAGCCTCTTGCTTCTTCAAATTAAGTTCTGCAAAAATCCCTTTTTTCTGACGGTATTTTGTTATTTATACCGATAGAAAAGGACATCCGCTACTTTCACACTTCTCTCAGGCACTTCAAAACGTTTTCTATCGGTATTGTTCTATTTTACCGTTAGAATAAATTCGTTAGTCTCACGGTATTTTTGTCTGACGGTTTTTTCCTTTTTTTTACCGATAGAAGAATACTCTGCCGCTTTGAATTCTCAACCGTGTCGCCATGCGTCGCCTGGGAAACTCTATAAGTACCTCGCCATGCGTCGCGGTATTTTGTTGTTTTTCTAATTCTCGAATGGTTCGACTCCTCATCTTCTCTTTCACAATGGCAACCTCCATGGGATCGTCAGCCACGCCCTCCCCGGTAAGAACTCTAAATCTCCTCGTTTTACCCATGTATTGTTAATCCATGTTCAGTTCATTCTTGACCTGTTGATTTGCACAGGGAATGGTAGCCGTGGAAGACACTGCCAAAGTGAAGGCCGACCTGAGGGCCCTCCAGGAGGAGCACAAGCTCCTTACAGACAAGCACACTCAGCTACGGCTTGACCTTGACGATCTCTTCCAGCGCATTAAGCGCATGAAGACGGATGGTGACAATGCTAGGGCGAGGACGAGGCGTCTTCGGGAGGAGAAGAAAGCCGCTGATATGACCATCGCTGGCTGCGGTTTGACTATGAAGGATACCATAGCGAAGCTGAGGGAGGTCGCAGGCCTTCTCGACGCGGTAATAGTTGATCCTAGGGACAACTTGTCGCTAGAGGAGTCCTGCGTCCTGGCTGCAAGTCTAACTGACTCTATTCTACATGCAGCCAGGGCTAAGACCACCCCTTGACCTAGCATTTTGGGTTTTATTTTTTTTTGTAAGTGATAAAACAACAATGAATGAACAATTTCTTTTTATGTCAATTTTCCAATTTTCCGGCTATCTTCCCTCTTTCTTTATCATTCTGCAGCTTTCAACCACGGTCTGTTTGATGTTAAATTGTGTGTACCTTTTCATTAATCTGACGGTATTTTGTTGTTTTTACCGATAGAAAAAGGCACACAATACTATAATCTCAAGCACTTAATCAAAAAATTTTTCTGGGGAAAATTGGTCTCACGGGATTTTATTGTTTATACCGATAGAAAAAGGCACCTTTTCATTACTCTGATGGTATTTTGTTGTTTTTACCGATAGAAACTATAATCTCAAGTACTTTAGAAAATTTTTCTGGGGAAAATTGGTCTCACGGGATTTTATTGTTTATACCGATAGGAAAAGGCACATTTTCATTACTCTGACGGTATTTTGTTGTTTTTACCGATAGAAACTATAATCTCAAGCACTTTAAAAAAATTTTCTGGGGAAAATTGGTCTCACGGGATTTTATTGTTTATACCGATAGAAAAAGGCATCCACTACTTCAAATATTTTTCCGGGAAATTTACTTGTTCTATCGGTATTATTTTGTTGTACCGATAGGAAAGTACATAAGTCTATCGGTATCATTTTGTTATGCCGATAGAAAAGTGCCTCCACTACTTTATTACTCGTACACGGCCCTTTAGTTTCCCTCCACTCGAACAGTTCCACCTTAGAGCACTGCGTCTCTTCGAGAGCGAAGAAAACCACAACCTCCGCCGCGACCACTCACTTCCTCTCTCCCACACGACGATCGCCGGCTGGACACTGGTTCGCCACTGCCACCGGTTCTTATTTTCGTCCTTCGCCAGCCGCCGCTGCGTTCTACACCTCCTTTCCATCACCAGAACTGATTGCCGCCGTAAATACCCTAATTCGTCGTTCTATTTCCAGCATCTTCCTTATTTGATCCTAGTGTTTTGCACGTACTAATTCTTCGAGTTTTGCAATTACACTAGGGTTCCCTGTTGTGTTGGATTATGTACATTCCGCACGCAATGTTGATTTAAATTAGGGTTTACATAATATGTTCCAGTACTGTAATGAACCTGTTTTGAGATTTTAACTTATCTATACTGCTGTATGTGTGATCAATTGTATCCAACTGCCATGTAATGCACATTATATGTTGGAGGTGTTCTTACACATATTCTATCGGCAGCTCATGTATTTACCGATAGAACATATTTTTGCACAAGTAGTAAAACTTAATTTGGATCTGGAAGGACATGAGCCATGCAATGTACTAGTTTGGTTGGGAATTTTTACTCACTTGGTATGAATATATGGTAATGTGGATGGGTCTTCGATGTATATGTTTCAAATGCCTATACATGACTTTTCCCAACCTAATAGATGTGAAGTCCTGATGACTCACATACAGGCTAGGCTAAAGATTATGCACAGTGGCACTTAGATGCTTGTGTGCATATTTACGTGTGAAATAATAATGCTGGCCCATGAATATTAGTATAGCAAATCGTCGAGAATGTTATGTGATGACAGTGAATGGTGGCTTGTCAACAAAATTCCATATGTAGAGAACATTGTTATGTTCTATCGGTATCTCACGGGTTTGCCGATAGAAAAATTGTCTTCTGTGGAGGTAATTGTTATGGTCTATCGGCAGCTCATGTGTTTACCGATAGAAAATATTTCTGAACAGTTCAGGAAGTAATTTATGCATGTCTTTCTTTTTGTATTATTTTCCCTTTTGCCGCCCTAGTTAGTCTCCAGTCCTGGGCTGAGTTATGGAATTCCAAGGCGAATTAATTGCCATATATATGGTTTGTTGAAGGTTTTGTAGGGGAAGACATGTCGTCGTCTTCATCGGATGGTACTAGTGGTTCGACTAGAGCCAACCCCATCGTAACTACTGAAGATGCAGCTGTTACATCCCAGCGCAAGAGGGTGGGGCGAGGCGCGACGACGTTGGGGCGTTTGGCCAAACGCACGGATCTTTCTTGTGAGTTCAACCAATTTGGGAGGCCGATTGGAAAGAATGCTGGGAGGTACGCGACCTACGTTGGGCTGTTGGCGAAAGAAAGGGTGAAGATCACCGTCCAGAGCTGGAAGGACGTGACGGCGGACGAGAGGGATAGGTTGTGGGCGGAGGTGAAGGTTAAATGAACTGAAATCGCTGAACTCTTTCGTAATCACGTTCTCTTGGCTTATACTAAAGTTTAACTAACTCGTGATTAATTGTATGCATTTTTCGGAAACAGGCTAAGTGGAACATCCCCGACGATACACCTAGGACTGCCTGCTTGAAGGACATGAACGGAACATGGAAAACCTTTAAGAGCTGGCTCGTCAGTAACTTCCTCGCTGCGGGGAAATCTCCTTGCGAGAAGTACCCCTTCATATCGGAGGAGGTATGGGAGGAATTCACCAAGCAGAAGGGGACTGAGGAGTTCAAGGCCCTTAGAGAGAAGAATAGGGCGATCCAGAAGAGGAACGACCACCCGCATCGGCTCTGATCCCGGGGCTATGCGGGGAAGGAGGAGCAGTGGAAGAAGGAAGACGAGCAAAATCCTGTCATCGACACCCCTAAGTTGCCGCTCTCCAAGATCCGGGATGAGAGGTGCAAGCGATGGTGGAGGGGGAGGGGGTCCGTGTCGTCCACGGAGTCTGTGCAGTTCGTGATGGGGACGGGGATGCCCGATCTTCCGACAGGTAGAGGTAAGTCGATTGGTGGAGACTCGACGTTGACGATCCGGCTTCCGATCAGAACCGATCCATGTGAAATCGTCGTGGGCGTTGGCCAACTCTTAATCGCGTGCACCTTGGCTTCATCCACCTCAATTCCCTATGTAGTCACAACATAGCCAAGAAACGATACTCGTTCGGTGCAAAAAGTGCACCGCGGTCCAAAAGATCTTGGACTTGGCGCTGAATCTCCTTAGTCTCCTCGGGGTTGGTCCTATAAGCAGCTCGGTTTGGCAAACTCGCTCCAGGTATCAAATCAATTTGGTGCTCAATCCCTCGTATGGGTGGGAGTCCTGGAGGTATCTCGGCAGGAAAAACATCTGCATACTCCTGCAAAAGGTTAGTGACAGCAGGAGGCAAAGTACTGGGCATATCATCCAATGAAAACAAAGTATCTTTGCATATCAAAGCATAGCACGGTGCATCATTCTCATTAATTTCAGCAAGGTCACATTTTGTAGCAAGCATAACACCACCATTCAATTTAATTCCCTCGGACCTAGAACTAGGTTCTTTCTTGTCTTTCTTAGGTGGGAAAATATTTTTAGCCACTTTCTGATTTTCAGATTCAAGCGCACTCTCTTTTCTCTCATTTTCAGTTCTCTCTTTGTCACATTGCACAATTTCAGTAGGAGTCATAGGGAGCAAAGTGATTTTCTTCCCCTTGTGCATAAGAGTGTATTTGTTACTTCTACCGTGATGAATTGCATCAGTATCAAATTCCCATGGACGGCCTAACAAAAGGGAACATGCTTGCATAGGCACTACATCAAAATCAGTAAAATCATGGTATGTTCCAATGGAAAATTGCACTCTCGCAGTTTGTGTTACCTTCACCTTACCGCTGTTATTGAACCATTGAATATGGTAGGGATGAGGGTGTGCACGTGTGGGCAAGCAAAGCTTCTCCACCAGATCTGAACTCACCAAGTTATTGCAGCTCCCACCATCAATTATGACACGAACACGACGGTCCTTGACGATGAGGTACATCTGAAACAAATTATGGCGTTGTAGCTTGTCCGCTTGCTCCATTTGAGCGCTCAACACTCGTTGCACAATGATTGTCCTATAATTCTTGGTGGCAGCAGTCCCTAAAATCTCCTCATCATCGTCGTCCGTCTCATGGTCATCCTCATTATCTGCAAGGTTAGCTACAAGAGCATATTCATCCTCAACATCACTAGCACTAATGTACCCACCTTCTTCTGTTGCAATGTACGCTCGACGACTTGGGCAATCCTTCATGACATGGCCCATCCCCTTGCATCGGTGGCACACAATTTCCGTTGTTCGACCCGTGGAAGCCACCGATGAAGAACTCTTTGTTGGTGCCTGCACATGGTTAGATTTACTCACCTCGGGAACTCGTGATGGCGGTGATGGTGTTGCTGAACGCGCCCTACTCATGGAGGGGGCAGCAGACCGAACAGAAAGGGGTGGAGCTGATTTGGTTGTCCCCGGCGTTGTCTTTGGTGTGGGTATGTTGCCGAAATTACTCCTTGGCCTTTGCTGTTTTCCCTGCAATTCTTTTTCTGCCAACATAGCAAGCTGGAACAATCTATTGATAGAATTATATTCTTTGTAATCAATTATGTCCTGAATCTCGCGCCGTAATCCCCCATAAAAACGAGCCATCTTATCCTCCTCATCCTCAACTACCTCACAACGCAACATTCCTATTTGTAGCTCTTGGTAGTACTCCTCAACAGATTTATTATTTTGATTTAAGCGTTGCAAATTCTTGCGCATATCACGTTTATAAGAAGGAGGAACAAATCTTCTACGCATAGCTTGTTTTAATCTATCCCATGTATCAGGTGCTAATCCAGCATTTACTATCTCATTCCACCAAATGATAGCAAAATCTTTAAACTCACTAGTAGCTTGTCTAACTCTATGTATCTCAGGAACAAGATGGGAGTTAAATTTTTGTTCAACTGTCATTTCCCAATCTAAGTAAACTTCAGCATCATAAGTACCAGAAAAAGATGGTATGGTAAATTTAACCCTAGCAAAAGAATCATCATGTCCACGACCATTACGAGGATTAAAATTGTTACCTCCCATACCTTGACGGTTGTTATTCAGGCGTTGTTGTTGTCGCACATCCTGTGCAGCGGCGCGAGCGGCAAAGGCATCATGGCCCTCTCCATCCACTTCATCTCCCACGACAGACTCTTCTTGATCTTCCACTCTGCGAGCTCCATTGGGAGGCGGCTGTCTCTCAAAATTTTCCAACCTGGTAAGAAGATTGGCGATGCTTCGCTCTATCCTCTCCAATCTTTGGTCGTTATCTTGGCCGATCCTTGCGATGTTTGCGTTGATGTCATTGAGCGCGTTGTTAAGCTCGTTCCGTGTAACACACTCATCTTCCTCATTACCTGCCATTGTCAGTTGAAAGAAAGACAAAAGAAACAAAAACAACCGGTGGTATAATCCCTATCAACTACTTTGGCGGCAGAAGGTGGTTTCACTCACTCTCAAGCGTCTTACCACGCTCTTACAAGTGTTCTTACCAATGCAACAGGTGGTACAACCGGCGGCTGGTTCGTGATACCGTGACAAGGTTGAGTGTAGCGATTGCCGAATTGAACCTGAACTGATCAGAAGAAAGGTGGAGCTTGGAAGGCAAAGTATAGTAGCAAGGATTAGCAAATTTCGAAAACAGTTAGCAAAGCTGAATAAAGATTCAAAGTTCTTGTCACAGTTGCTGGCCTAAGCGTGCTCCTATAACTAGTTCAACCTAGCAAGGGATATATCACAGCACAAAGGACTCAAAGGATGCAAGCAATTCTGATTTTCTACTTCTCTTTCTCTTCTCTCTGTTTTTTTTTATTTTTGCCGGTTTGGCTCTTTCTCTCCTCTTATTTTTTTTTCACTTCTTTTTTTTTTTTCTAACACAAATATATACCTCTTAACTCAGAGGAGAAACAAAAATCTCACAATTTGAAGCAACAAACGACAGGAAACCGATGCCCGAAAGAATTGACAAAACAGGACAGCAAACTTCTGGGCGTCGAAACTCGGTCTTAGAAGCTTTTTTGAGGGTCAAAAAAATGCACAGGTCTTCATGATCCTCTCCAAAGTTCCTGTTGATTCAATTGCCGTGCTCGTGCTCTTGTGATGGGTCCTTGCATCACAACTGGAGGAGTCTCGGGCGTATGCATAGGAGTGATGTCCTCATCAGTTCGCAACCCCTGGGGACGCCGACGTTGTGAGGCGAATGGTAAGTTGGCTAACCTCGTAAACTGTGTGCGCACAAGTGTATATAAGGCAATTTGTCTCACAAGGTACCTTCAAATGTAACAGATCTCTTTTGAGAAGGAGGCAGCGGAGGGATTGTTTACCCCGCAGCGGGAGAACGACATCCTCACCCGGGCTCTAGGAAATAAGGAGCATCCCGGGCGGACACGGGCCGTGGGAGCCATTGTGTCATGGAAGGCCGGTTTCGTAGATCCGGCTCCACCGAGGAAGAAGGCCCGCACCTGGAAGGAAAAGGAAGCTGACCTCTCCGATAAGATACGGGCTGAGGTACGGGAGGAGATACGGGCGGAGATGCGGGCTGACATATGGGATGAGGTACAGTCTGAGGTCGCACAAATGAGGGAAGAGTTTGCACGGTTGAGAGAAGCATTGCTGGCCAAGAGTGCAGATGCGGATCCCCAGGACGACGGTACCCCGTGGGGTCGGATAAGCAGTTGCGCTTCGAAGGTACTCGCGGATCCAGTGGATCTACTTGAGGTACTGCAAGCCTTCATCTGTGCACTTAAGTTGATGCCACTCCCATTCTGTTAGAGTTGTTTCGCTAACCTATTTTAATTGTTACAAATTTGCAGGGGCCAGAGGGCTGCATCCTACAGAATCACGTAGGCGCCGGGCAGGAAGTGGTTGGACATGGCTTCGTATATCCGTCTGGGCCGGATGTCCGGGTCCACTGTGTACCTCTGCGGTTGGGTTTCGCAAAGGTACAGGTGGACATGGCCATGCCGGGCTACAACGATTCTCCGTTGCCAGTCCCAACAGAGGAACTGCAGACACTTGCTGAGGCAGTGGGCTCCTACGTACAGTGGCCCAAGAAGTGTCTTGTAATACAACCGGTAAATCCTACACATTTTAGATTACATCCTACTCAGTACACTCAACTTGCATAATCTAACATACGTGCTCATTAATTGAAGTGGCCTGCCGCTGGGCTACCAGGGGACTGCGCCCCCAGCTCGGGCATGAGGCTCGATCTCGTGCGACCCTGGACACATCAAAGACGGCCTCCACCCCACCCAGCGCATCCACGCCTTCACCTCGGAAGAAAGCTGCCATCACCTCGCCCTTGCCTTCGAAGGTACGCGCTCAGTCCCCGGCAAAAGGCAAGGGCAAAGGCAAGGGAAAAGGGCGACAGGGACAGCCGGAGAGGTTCACGAACGGGTCCCCACTCATGTCGGAGGCAGCTTTGTGCAAATTGGATCGATCAACCAGAGACCTCCACGCGTGGTACCTACACCGAGCTCCGCGCAATCTGAACTTCTTAGTTCCCTACAGGCCTGGGCAGTTCCACCGTGAGCCCGGGAGTATATCCGTGGCACACGAGGATCTGTTCGACCTCTACAACGGGCGGGAGCTCGATATGTCCATCATACGGACTGGAGTCCTGTGAGTTTGCTGATGCTATGTATTGCTGTTTTCTAACTCTGTTTGCTAACTCTGCATTGTTGTAGTTCATTTGAAATGTAGTAACTTTCTGTGCAATACTAATGTCATCCTTTGCATGCAGGTGCATGTACAGGCTAGCATAGGAGGCTGCGTGTGACAAGGTGGGTTTCCTCGACCCAGAGAAAATAAGCCTCACGATGCTAGAGCACGACGCCGCGCACGCTGAGCAGTACATATCCAAGGCGCTGATGGCGCAGCAGGACAGGTAGTTCATTCTGGTGCCGTACCACCAAAGGTTAGTGCATTTCGTACTAATTTAACTCGATCTTGTATGTTACACCTGAGATATACTTTGAGCACGCGGTCCTCTTTTACGTACAATGCAGGGGCCACTGGATCCTCATCGTGACCTGTCCGCCGAGGAACGAGGTGTACTACCTCGATTCGATGTGTGACAAATTATCGATGGAATATGTGGTCAAGGGGAATATGGAGGCGTAAGTAACTTATATGTTTGATTTAAATTTTCACCTCACTAGCTCATGATAATACATTAACGGGCAATACTAACTGAAATGCAGGGCTTTTGATAAATATGCGTCCGCTGGAGGGAGGCATGCCGCACCGCAGGGCTCCCTACTAGCTTGGAAAGAATATGAGGTACTCACGAGACTTTTTGTTTATGCTTAATTAGTTTATGGAAACAATAGCTAACATGTCTTCGCATATGCAATTATCTCAGTGCCATCAGCAGCCGCAATCGTGGGAATGCGGGTTTTATGTGTTGCGCTACATGTACGACCTAGTGCAGACAAACTTTGCCCAATTCCCCCAGGTAAGCATCAATAGCTAACTCAAATTTGAAAATTGGGTGTCACGTACTAAATTAGGAAGTTAGTTACTAAGTATTCACACATGCTTGCAGATCGCCATGTCGAAAGACTCATACGAAAATGCAAAGATTAGAGATCTTCGACAAATCTGGGCTCAATATGTCATGGAGGAAGTTGCGCCCAACCATCCGCCATGATAATTTTCTCTTTTTCGTGTACTCTGTGCATAGACTGTTTATATACATGTGAATAAATATATATGTCAATAAATGTCCACATTGGATTGCAATTTGTATTTGTCGATATATATGTGAATAAATGTGAATAACTGTCTAATGTGTCAATCTGTACTGTATTGTGTATCCAATCTATAATGTATTGCATCTGTACTGTATATGTGAATGTACTGTATTGTGAATGCAAATAATGTCCTGTATATGTGAATGTTCTATCGGCAAATTCATTTACAGCCGACAGACCACTACAAATTTTCTATCGGTAAACTCATCCACAACCGAGAGACTACTACCCATTTTTCTATCGGTAAATTTGAAATTAACCGTCAGAATAGAGTTACTTTTCCTGCCGGTGAACTCATCCACAACCGAGAGACTACTGTGGTTTTTTCTATCGGTAAACTCATCCACAACCGAGAGACTACTACCCATTTTTCTATCGGTAAACTTGAAATTAACCGTCAGAATAGAGTGACTTTTCCTGCCGGTGAACTCATCCACAACCGAGAGACTACTGTGGTTTTGTCTATCGGTAAACTCATCCACAACCGAGAGACTACTACCCCTTTTCTATCGGTAAACTTGAAATTAACCGTCAGAATAGAGTGACTTTTCCTGCCGGTGAACTCATCCACAACCGAGAGACTACTGTGATTTTTTCTATCGATAATGTCATTTCCAACTGAGAGAGTGCTACACTTTTTTCTGTTGGTAAACTTATAATTAACCGTTAGAATATGGGTATTTTTCCCAACGCTAAACGTCAGACGACGACGGGTTTTCTATCGGTACAATCATAAGGTGCCGATAGAATAGTAATATTTTCCTGTCGGTAATCATGTAATTAACCGTTAGAATAGTGGTACTTTTCCCACCGTTAATCGTCATACTACGACGGGTTTGCTATCGGTACACTCCTAAGATGCCGATAGAATTGTTAATTTCTTATGTCGGTTATTTACCGATAGAAAATGTTCTGTCTTGTTCTATCGTGTCTATCTCTATCGGTACGAAAACCGATAGTAGAAGGGTTTTTTTTACCGATAGAAGAAAGTTTTTCTGTACTAGTGGGTGTACCAATTTGACGCACGTACTCGTTGACCTTTCCGACAGATTCAAAAAGTCTCCTTTGTGCCACTGTGGGTGGTAGTCACCCTTTTCTCTAGAATCACATCTTCGCGTAGAGGTTCGTCTCGTTGATGGACCAAGTCTTCAATAGATAGTACTATAGTATCTGGCTCATCATCCAACATTGAAGGCTCGAAGAGTTTGAGGTGCTCAACATTGACAACCGAGTAAACATCCATGTATGGAGGTAACTCGAGCTGACAAGCATTATTACCCACTTTCTGCAAAATCCGAAAAGGACCATAACGAATGGGTTTGAGTTTCTTACCTTCACCTTTAAGTCTCTCCTTACTCAGATGTAACCATACCATATCACCTTCTTCGAATTTAGCATCAACTCAGTGCCGACCATGTCGCACCTTGTACTTGAGTTGAGCTCGTAGCAAGTTCTGTTCAATCTCACGATGGAGCCGTTGAATACCTTCCAGGAACTTTTGTGCTCGATCCTGATCAGATGCTTCCTTGCTGTTCTGTGCTGTGGTAGGGATCACAAACTCCATGTCGAATGGACTCTGTGGTAGAAATCCTAAACAGACCTCAAACGGTGACTTTCCAATCGAACCATGCACTGCTCGATTAAAAGCAAACTGCAGGTATGGTATGCTTTAATCCCAGGTCTTCGGGTGCTTCGAGTTATATCCTCTCAAGAGATGTACGACTGTGCGGTTTACCACCTCGGTTTGACCATCAGTTTGCGGATGAAAAGCAGTACTCCTCTTTAGCTTGGTGTCCATCATCGTCTAGAGTGATCACCAAAAGTGACTAAGGAATCGGGTATCGCGATTAGACACAATAGAAGCCGGCAGTCCGAAGTGTGTTCAAACGTGTTGAAAGAATACCCGAGCTGCTTCTTTTCCCGTGATAGTCTTGCGACAAGGTATAAGAATAATCATTTTGGAGAACCGATCAACGACCACGAATAGATAGTCATTGCCACGTCGGGTCTTAGGCAATCCTCCCAAGAAATCCATGGATAAGCTCTCCCATGGTTGCGATGGAACTGGCAAAGGAGTGTACAAACCTAATTTTTGGTTTGTCGATTTTGAGATGCTGCAAAGACCACAGCCTCAAACAAAACTAGCCACATCTTGCTGCATACGTAGCCAGAACACATGTCGGTGAAGATTTTGCAATGTCTGTGTAACCCCAAAGTGACTAGCTACCTTCGATGTGTGCGCTTCTCACAACCATTGAATACGAGGTGCTCCACGAGGTATGCAAAGTAACTTGCCCTTGTACAAGAGTCCTTCTCGACGAACGAACTCCATAGGTTTCCCTGTTTCGAGGTCAGTCAGTGTTGTTTGAAAATCAGGGTCTTCACTGTACATAGTGGCATAGTCATCATGACATGAGGGCTCAATCTGCATGAACGCTGATAAACAGAGGGTCGTAACTGGTGGTCGCGACAACATGTCCGCCAATTTGTTGTGTACGCCCTTCTTGTACTTAATTACCAGATTAAACTGTTGCAGATACGACATCCACTTCATGTGCTGAACTTGCTATAGCTTGGAGTGAGTTTGCAAATATTGCAACAGTTGATGGTCGATGTGGACAATAGTTTCTTTACCTAAGAGATAACACTGGCAATGTTTCACGGCCTGATGCAGTGTGCACAACTCCTTATCGTACGTCGGGTAGTTCTTCTGAGCGCCCTGGAATAAATCAGAGTGATATGCCACTGGTCGACCTTCTTGTATGAGCACAGTGCCCATGGCATAACCTGAGGCATCGGTGTCTAACTCGAATGGTTTCTGGTGATTCAGCAAAGCTAACACAGGCACCTCGCTGATCTTCCTCTTCAGCAAGAGAAACGTGTCCTCATGTTTCCTTGTCCACTCGAACTTTTGATCGATCCTGTTTAATGCATAAGATGGAGAAGCCACAATCGAGAAGTTTCGGATAAACTTCCAAAGATATTGGCATGCTCCCACAAAACTACGCACGTCTGTAACTGTTCGCGGTAGCGGCCACTCGCGAATCACTTTTACCTTATCTGGGTCGATTTGCAATGTACCGTTGCCGACCATGAATCTTAGGTAAAGTAGAGTTTGCTGGCCGAACTCGCACTTCCTACGGTTGAGATATAGTCGATGTCGCCGAAGCTGTTCGAACACCTTTTCGACATGAATGAGGTGCTCATCCCACGAATGACTATAAACCAGTATGTCATCAAGGTAAACGATCACAAAGTCGTCGATGAACTGTCTTAATACGTCATTCATAAGATGCATAAAAGTTGCCGGGGTGTTGCAGAGACCAAACAGCATGACCAGCCATTCGAACAGACCTTGTCGTGTTTTGAACGCGGTCTTCCACGTATCCTCTTCTCGGATGCTGACTTGATGATATCCTGACTTAAGACCCAATTTGGAGAAGACAACAGCATGCTTCAATTGGTCTAGTAGGTCATCAATACGATGAAGGGGGTACCGGTTCCTGATGGTGATCTTGTTTAGTGCTCGGTAGTCGATGCACATACGCCAAGTCCCATCTTTCTTTGGCACTAACACCATAAGAGATTCACAAGGTGAACTACTCGGTTGAATGACACCATCGTTTAGCTACTCACCAAGTTGTCTCTTGATATATTCATTCTCCAATACTGAGTTGCGAGACATACTCAGATTGGGTAGTGTCACATCAATACATGAATATCGCTCGACTGGACGTTTCAGCGGACGACCCTGGGTAGTCTCGAACAGATCATTGTATTTCTCCAGCAGTCCCGACAGACGACCAGAATCCTCTCGGTACGCCAACGACAACATTGGTTAAGTACCCTCACCTTGACCAATGGGTCGAATCATGACAAGCACATACTTGTGACATGCACTAACAATTCGTTTGGTTTGATTTGTGGTAATTAAGTTCGAAGTGTTGACGTGGATGTCTTTACTGATCATGAACTTAACTCCATCTTTGGTGAGGTCATACTCTTGCGCACGCCGATGCAAGTGAGCGTCTCGATCATACAGATACGGACTCCCAAAGATCACCTGACAGATATCGATAGGGACAACATCGGATTGCACCTCATCGATATATCGTGCAGAGATTGCAAACTTCAACACACACTGACTCGTAATCTGTTGGTTCACGTCAGATGTAAACCAACTCAGCGGATATGGTCGCAGGTGTGTGGTTGTCTTCAAACCAAGTCGCTGAACCAGTCTAGCAGATACCAGATTCTTCTGACTTCCGGGATCGAATATCGCTGCGACCACTTCGTGCTTCACCTGGATGTTGATGGTGAACAAGTCCTCCATTGGGTGATGGTCATTCAGTGGATCCAAACCCTTCTCCTTCGGCATTGCCATCAGAGACAAGGTCGTATCTGCCTAAGAAACCGAATTCACTCGGACAATTTCTTCGTAAGGGTGAAGTCGCAGTAGCCGTGGTAGTTCTTTTCCCTGGTCCATTTTTCTTGGGTCGAAGTTTAGGATGTGTCGTGGTATTGCAAATACCCCGGCAGGTTTTGAGAATGATCCTAGCGAAGATTACGCGACGCGGGTTTACCGGATGACCGGTCCTCCCCCGCCGGACAAGCACAAGAAAAGACACGAGGATTTATACAGGTTCGGGTCCCGGTGGGGGCCCTAGTCCTGTCGACGCGCTCCCAACCGGAGTCGGCTGGGGAGGCTCTCTCCGGGGGAGAGGCTTCCGGAGCACGCCTGTGAGTGTAGCTATTCCAATAAAAGTGATCCGATCCTTTACAACAGAGGGGTACAAGGGCTATTTATAGCCCCAAAAAGAGGCAAAAAGCCTAAACTACCCCGGAAGCCACCGTCGGATTGAAGGGTAGGACCATCCTTCTCCCAGTCAAACGCCTTGGATGCTTGACAGGTGGTCGCTGATTCCCGAGGTGCTCCTCGCGTGACCTGCACGTGACAAACAACTCGAGACTTTACCTTTAGAAGGGCGATGAGGCCCGGGGAGAGTCCGGAGGCTACGTCCTCGGGCCACTGGCGGCGCCCGGGACGGCGCCGGATGCCAGGTCCCGGGGGCCAAAAGGCGGCGCCCGGGGAGGGGCCGGAGGCCACGTCCTCGGGCCAATGGCGGCGCCCAGGACGACGCCGGAGGTCAGGTCCCGGGGGCCAAAAGGCGGCGCCCGGGGAGGCCCCGGAGGCCACGTCCCCGGGCCAATGGCGGTGCCCGGGACGGCGCCGGAGGCCAGGTCCCGGGGGCCAAAAGGCGGCGCCCGGGGAGGGGCTGGAGGCCACGTCCCCGGGCAAATGGCGGCGCCCGGGACGGCGCCGGAGGCCAGGTCCAGGGGGCCGAAAGGCGGGGCCCGGGGAGGCCCCGGAGGCCACGTTCCCGGCCCAATGGCGGCGCCCGGGACGGTGCCGGAGGCCAGGTCCCAGGGGCCAAAAGGCGGCGCCCGGGGAGGGGCCGGAGGCCACGTCCCCGGGCAAATGGCGGCGCCCGGGACGGCGCTGGAGGCCAGGTCCCAGGGGCCAAAAGGCGGCGCCCGGGACGGCGCCAGAGGCCAGGTCCCGGGGGCCGAAAGGCGGCGCCCGGGGAGGCCCCGGAGGCCAGGTCCCCGGGCAATCGTGACGCAACTTACTTGGACTTAGTCCCGCGGAGATTTCCCCCGACAGCAGCCCTCCATGCACGCCGGGGATGATGCTCGAGTCCCCGGTGGGTATGGTACACGTCACCGGGAAGATCTCCGGGCCAAGTCACCGGAGCTGTGGCACTTCGGTTTTCGTGCCCCGCGCTTAAGGCCGCGCTGTTTCGCCATAAATGCGTTCGTGGTTCGAACCGGTGCCTCGATTCGCGCGCTCATCCCTTCGTTTCCCCCGCACGGTTTGAACTTCTACGGTCCAGATTGCTCCGCGGGTGGCACGTGGCGCGCATCTAGACCACGTCCCTTCCCTATAAATAGGGTCTTGGTGGGCCCGGAAGTTCATTCCAAACTTTCAGCCTTAGTGATTTTTGCTCTCCCGGTAGCCCTCTCCCGGTAGCTCTTTCCGGTAGTTAGCTCACGGTAGCAGACGTCCAGAAGTTTTAGTAGTAGCCTCCTGAAAGGTTAGTCACCGAAGAAAAAAGAAGAGACTAACCTCATGGCACCCAAGGGTCGAGCAAAGACCACGGAGGTGCCCCTGGAGGAAATCCCTCCGAATTTCCTCTGGGCGTCGGAGTTCACGGCCGAGGACGCCGAGTCCTTGGTCGAACGCTGCGTCGTCGCGGACGGGGACATCCGAGTCCCCGCGAAGAAAGACGGAGCCCCCCGTCCCAGGCCCGGAGAGGTCGTGGCCTTCGAGGCCTTCCTGGAGGCGGGGTGGCACTCAACCACCTCACCCCGAACGCGCTCGTCCGGATGGGCCTCTTCATTTGGCTCTACGAGACAGCGACCGGGCGGGAGCCCACCCTTCGCGCCTTCCGCTACTTCTACGAACTGGCGGCGCGGAGCTCCCACCTGGTGAAGGGGGGCCCCAAGTCCCCCTTCGGTTCGGTGATGGTGCAACTGCTGCCGTCCCGGGTGGCCGATTACCCGGCGGCGGCCTCCCGGGACCATTGGGGCGACTGGGTCCAGAGGTGGTTTTACCTCCGGGTCCAGGACGAGGCGGTGGTGTACGCCCCGGAGCCCCCCACCTACAGCCGATCGTCCGCGCCGAAGCCTCCAGTGTGGATGGACGAGGAGTTCGAGCTCCTCGGCAGGGTTGTCCTCTACAAGAAGACCTGCTCAATGCGGGATGCTGCCGAGGAGATGGCTCTCCTCCGGATCTCCCCCTTCTCGCGCGGGAAGAGGGGAGTCGGCGTGGGCCCGGAACAGCGGCCCCCGGTGAAGCCGGTGACGCGACGTAAGCTCCGGTAACCTGCTGCATTATACTTACGAATTTTTGACAATTTGACTAACTCTTTACCTCTTGCAGTCCGGCCGTACCCGGCGGCGCAGGAGAAGGCGGAGAACCTCCTGGGGAGGTACTTCGCCGACGAGCATGAGCGCGTCGTGCTCCTCGTTGGGGAGGGCCCTCCCCGGAACTTGGTAGCGGCGGCCTACGGGCTAAAGCTGCCGGAGAGGAAGCCTCTCCCCACCCCTGGGTCGCACAAGCGGGGGAAGGAAGCGGCCGGGGGCTCGGAGCCCAAGAAGGCCAGGGTCCAAAAGACCCTCGGCCCATCGACGACGCCGGCGGCGACACCGGCGAAGCCCCGGGGCGAGACCCCCGGGACCGAGCTTGCCCGGGCACTGGCCCGGAAGGGAGCAACACCTCCCCCGAAGAGCCCCGTCGAGGCCCGGGGGAAGGAGGTGGCCGCGGGCGGGGTGGCGTCCGACTCGGCGAACTACGCCCCGTCGCCACCCTCGGTGGAGCCCCTCCGCGGGTTTGGCCGGTGGACGAGGGGGGGAGCCCCTCGGTCTACGAGGTTCCTCCGGAGGAGGAGGCCCCGAGGACCTTTCGGCCCGGGGCGGGGAAAGGTCTGATGATCCCCCCCCCCCGGGCAGGGACCCCCGCGCAAAGCTCCTCGGCCATGTCTTCGGAGGAGACCTCGGCCACAAAGACGCCGGTGATGCCGGCCGCGTTACCGGACTGACAAGTCCGGGGACCCCCCACCGGCGGCGACGCCGACGCCGGCGCCGGGCGAGAGGCCCCTCTGCTTCCCGCGGGGGAAGTCGCCCGCTACGCGGAGGGCCTGCACACCCGGAAGGTGCCGGCCTTCATCGCGGAGGGAACGCTCTATGAGCGTTTCCAGGGCTTCAGTCCCTCGGGGCCCAGGTAACCCGAGTCGATGACGTCTTCATTTATTTCCTGCACTTGAGATTTTTCTAACTCTATATTTTGTAGGTGGCAGCTGTTACCTGGGGCCTTGAGCAGTGGGTCGCCCGGCTGCTTAAGGAAGCGGAGGGCCGGGCCGCGGCCTCCGTAGGGCAGCGTGAGGAGGCCCTCCGGGAACGCGATGAACCCCTCGCGGAACTGTCCCGGGTCCGGGCCCAGGTTCACATTTCCGAGGCCGTCAACGGCCGCCTTCGGGAGGAGGCCAAAGCGAGGGAGGAGGCGCTCCGGGAGCTTGAGGGCACGAGCGTCCGGGCGGTGGCGGACGCAGGCCGCTCCGTCCGTTTGGCCGTCGAGAGCCTTGGCGTAAGCTTAGGCTCCGGGAGCAGCTCGGGGGTGCCGCCAGCGACCATCGTGGAGGCTGTGCGTTTTCTCAACGCACAGGTCTCCGCCATCCCAGAGGCGGCCGACGCTCGGGCACGGGGCAGGGCGATCCCCGTCATCTCGGCCGCTGCGGGGCTCGTCGAGTTCCGGGGGGTCGGCGCCCGGGCGATCGGGGGCCGCATCCCCCGAAGCTTCCCGGACTCCTTCGAGCCTTCGCGCCGGGAGGTCGAGTAGCTTGCCGGAGGATTCTACGACCGGATCATCCGGGCGAGGTTCCTGGCTCCGGCGCCTCCGGCGGGGGACGTCCCAGCCCCGGTCTTGGAAGAAGCCCCCCGGGGGGAGGACGCCAACGAACATGTATGAGCCTCCCCCCGGGTCTTAGTTAGGGCCCTTTTTTGTTTTCTTAGGATTTTGATCCTGGTAGCTTCTTAGAAGAAGCCCTGGACACTTGTACAAAAACATTTTGAATGCAATGAAGTTAGAATTTTTTTCTAAATCTTTGAATTGAATGTTGTTACCAGGGTTCCCGGGAGGTTACTCCCGAGCGAAGGTCCGGGAGGGGCTCCCCGGGGGATGCCCAGGCGGCTTTAATCTTGCTAAGCCTTGTCTCCGGGAATCGCGGCGGGGATAGCGTCCAGGAGCCGATCCGGTTGAGGTGGCGTCCGGAGTGGCACTTGAACAACTTTGACAATCATCGCGCCGAATTGTCGCCTTCGCGACCGGGGTTCCGGATGATTCCTCCCCTCCGGATTCTTCCACCGGCGGGATACGAGTTTTGGCCCGAAGATGTGCTCCGGGACGCTCGGCGCTGCGTGCGAGCATTGTATCGGGACTTGACCCGGGAGCTAGCGGAGAGCCTCCGAGAGTATTAGGCGTAGGAGCCTTAGGGCCTAGAGAATCCCCCGGGTTAGAACCTGGGTTGTATCGTTTTCGAAGCCCACCGGAGGGGGAAGATGTCCTCCGGGTTTGACAATCAATAAAGCTGTGTTGTTGCTTCTTCTTTCATTGTCTCTTTATTTTCTTCTTCTTGGATGGTCCGGACGACTCATCTTAACAAGGATGAGCTAAGTTTGCTCGTGGGTGGTACAGTCGACACCCGGGGGTTCCTTATCCCCCCCCCCCCCACCCACAGCGGGCCAGAGGGTAGCTCCGGGCGCTGTGGGGGTAACAAGGCCCCCGGGATGGAAGTCACCTGTAGCATAGGAATTTTTCTAAGTTAGAAAATTTTAAAACGAGCTTTCTTGGGAAAAGACCTTCCGGGAGACAAGCGTCCGGTCGCCGTGAGAACGGGGAGCCGGGAATAAGGCCCCGTGTGAGAGAAACATCCAAGAAAAACCCAATGAGATTTCCGGAGTCGAGCTTCCTAGGAGACAATCGTCCGGTCGCCGTGAGAACGGGGAGCCGGGAATAGGGGCTCCGGGAAGAAAATGTCCGAGAAATCCGTGACTTCTCCGGGAGACAATCGTCTGGTCACCGTGAGAATGGGGAGCCGGGAATAGGGTCTCCGGGAGGCATTCATCCGGTCGCTGTGAGAACGGGGAGCCGGGAATAAGGTCGCCGGGGACCAATCATCCGGTCGCCGTGAGAACGGGGAGCCGGGAATAAGGTCGCCGGGGACCAAATATCCAAGAATGCCATTAGACGTCCCACTGGGGAGAGCGTCGAACGTCGACTCCCGTAGGAGGAAGATAGATCCAAGAAGGCCATTAGACGTCCCACTGGGGAGAGCGTCTACTCCCGGAGGAGGAAGTGCCCGAAGACGGGTCTTGAGTGTTTGGGCAGGGGACTAGTCTCCCAAAGTGACTCGTTACCACGGCCACTGTGACCAGGTTGCCGCTTACACCCTCAGTCCACGAGGGCTGATCGTAAGTCGCCCTACAGGAGGGACTTGCTGGGCCTGGCCCACTTCCTCGCGGAGAGGGCATCCTCACGGGGAGGGCTTCCTCGCGGGGAGGGCATCCTCGCGGGGAGGGCATCGCCGCTAGGGGTGGTAATGAGAAAGACCTGCAATGAGACAGTTTGAAAAGCAAGACCTATGTATTGCTAATAAAATGTAGTACAGGGCCTCTCCCTGCGAAGTCGCGAAAGGGGAGGAAAATACAGTGTCCCTCCTCCCCCTCCGGCGTGAATGCTCCGGGGGAGGGGACAGGCCCGTAAGGCTAAACGTAGAACTTGCGAAGTAAACGCAAGTTCCACGTGTGCTTCAGCTCTTGCTCTTGAAGGTTGGAGAGCTTGTAGGCCCCCGAGCCCAGGACCGCGGAGATCCTGTAGGGGCCCTCCCACTTGGGGGAGAGCTTACCCTGGGCCTGGGGGTCTGTCACACGCTTGAGGACATGGTCCCCAAGGCGGAAAGCCCTCTCGCGCACGCGCTGATTGTATGCGCGCGCCATCTCTTGCTCGTAGATGGCGTGGCGGAGGAGCGCTCGGTCGCGTTCCTCCTCCACGAGGTCGATCTCCAGGCGCTGGTTGGCCTCGTTGGCCTGGTACGCTGCGGGCGTGGCTCCCTCTAGGAGCTCGACCCGCAGTGACCGGAAGCCGATCTCCGGGGGGAGGACTGCCTCTGCCCCGTAGACCAGGGAGAAGGGAGTACGCCCCGTCGCCCGGGACGGAGTCATGCGCATGGAGCAGAGGATGCTGGGGAGCTCCTCTGCCCATGCACCCCGCTTAGAAGCGGTTTGCTCGAGTCTCCGGCGCAACCCCTGTAGGATCACGCCATTGACCCTCTCGACAGCCCGATTGCTCCGGGGATGGGCCACTGAGGTGAAGTGGATGACGAGCCCCAGGCCTTCGCAGAATTCCTGGAAATAAGCCGAGTCGAATTGGGTCCCGTTGTCCACGGTGATTTCCCGGGGGACACCAAAATGACATTCGATGTTTTTCTAGAAAAACCGCTGAACGGCCCGGGACTTGATGCTGGTCAAAGGCTCCGCCTCAACCCACTTTGTAAAATAGTCGACTGCGACTACCGCGTACTTGTATCCCCCAGGCGCTGGGGGAAGGGCCCTAAGAGGTCCATCCCCCAGCGCACGAAGGGCCAAGTGATGGGGATTGTCTGTAGCGATATAGGGGGGAGGTTCGAGCCCTTGGCCATCTTCTGGCATGCCTCGCACGCGGAGACAAGGTCTCGTGCGTCGCGCATGACCGTGGGCCAGTAGAAGCCCTGCCGGAGGGCCTTGGCCGCAATGGCACGTGGGGCTAGGTGAGAACCACAGCTCCCCGCGTGGATGTCTTCGAGAAGTTGAAGTCCCTCCGGGGCAGCGCAGGAGGGCGGAAGCCCCCCGCTTGTAGAGCCTCCCCTCCAGCAGGAGATATGCCCGGGCTTTAGCCCGGAGGCGTTTAGCCTCGGTCTCACTAGGAGGGTCCCCCTCCCCCTTGATGAAGGAGATGAGGGGGTCCATCCAAGACGGAGTCCGGATGATCATGGTGACCTCCGGGACATGAGGCTCGTCGCCCGTGTCCGGGGAGGCCACTGAGGGCTTCGTGATGATTTCCAGGAAAGCCCCCTTGGGGAGCGATTCCCGGGCGCTTGCCACCCGGGCCAGGGCGTCGGCCCGGTCATTGTCCCTTCGCCGGATATGCCGGGCCTCGAGGCCGTCGAAATGCCTCTCCATCTTTCACACTTCCTGCAAATAAAGACTTAAGTTTGCGTCATGGCACAGGTAAGACTTGTCCATTTGGCAAACTACGAGCTGAGAATCTCCCTTGACTAGGAGGCGCCGGATCCCCAGGGAGCGCGCGAGGCGCATCCCGAGGAGCAAAGCCTCGTATTCGGCGACGTTGTTGGTTGCGGGGAACTCGAGCCGCGCGGCGTACTCGAGTTCCTTCCCCTCGGGGCTCCGGAGGACTACTCCCGAACCAGCCCCGACGAGACACAGCGACCCATCGAACATGAGGGTCCAATGATCACTGCGTCGGGGCGGCACAGGGAGATCTTCGTTCCCGGACCCAGAGGCGGGAGTCCACTCTGCGACGAAGTCACCGAGGACCTGCGACTTGATGGCGGAGCAGCCGGTAAGGGACAGGGAGAAGGGGGCGAGCTCGGGCCCCCACTTCCCGATCCGGCCGGTGGCTTCTTTGTTCCGCAGTACCTCCCCGAGGGGGAGGGACGACGGGACGGTGATGGGGTGCCCCAGGAAGTAATGCCGAAGCTTCCGGGACGCCATGAGGAGGGCGTAGCAGATTTTCTCCTCCGTGTACCAAGTTTTGGCCCCTTGGAGGGCCTCACTCACTTACTACACGGGACGCTGCTGCCCCCCTTGCTCCTTCACATAGATTGCGCTGACGGCGACGGGGGTCACGGCGAGGTAGAGGAGCAAGGGCTCTTCTGGAGACGGACTCATGAGCATTGGAGGGCTCGTGAGGTACTTCTTGAGGTCGTCGAAGGCTTCCTGGGCCTCGGGGGTCCAGCGGAACCCCTCGAACCCTCGGAGGATCTTGAAGAACTGGAGGCCCCACTCCCCCGACCGGGAGACGAAGCGGCTGAGTGCGGCTAGGCGGCCGGAGAGCCGCTGGACGTCCTTGACGGAGCGCGGCGGGGGCATGTCTAGGAATGCCCAGATCTTCTCGGGGTTTGCCTCTATGCCCCACTGGGACACGAGGAAACCTAGGAGCTTCCCCCTGCGCACCCCGAAGGCCCACTTCTCTGGGTTAAGTTTGTGCCCGAATGCGCGGAGGTTGCGGAAGGTTTCAGCCAGGTCGTCGATGTGGGAGGCTGCGCGGGGACTCTTGACGACCGCGTCGTCTACATAGACTTCAACGTTGCGGCCGACTTGCTCTTTGAAAACCAACGTCATGAGGCGCTGGAAGGTTGCCCCCGCGTTCTTGAGCCCGAAGGGCATATGGACGTAGCAGAAGGTTCCGAGGGGAGTAATAAAACTCGTCTTTTCCTCGTCCCCTTCCGCCATCCGGACTTGATGGTAGCCCGAGTAGGCGTCTAGGAAGCTCATGAGCTCGCACCCCGCAGTGGAGTCGACGAGCTGATCAATCCGCGGGAGCGGGAAGTTGTCTTTGGGGCGGGCGCCGTTAAGGTCGGTGAAGTCCACGCACATCCGCCACCTGCCGGTTGATTTCTTGACGAGGACGGGGTTCGCGAGCCACTCGGGGTGTAGGACCTCCCGAATGAACCCCGCCTCTCGGAGCTGAGTGATCTCCGCCTTGATTGCCTCTTGGCGCTCGAGGGAGAGTTTTCGCAGCTTCTGTTTGACTGCGGGGTGACCGGGGGCCACTACGAGCTTGTGCTCAATGACCTCCCGGGCGACGCCCCGCTTGTCCGAAGGCTTCCACGCAAAAACATTAGAGTTTTCGCGCAGAAAAGCCGCAAGTTGCGCTGCGTGCTCCTCGGGGAGCTCCGCCCCAACCTGGATGGTTTTGTCTTCGTTGCCCGGGGACAGCAGGACCTTCCGGAGGCCCCCTTCCGGACGCGGCTTGAGGAGGGGCCTCCCGGGCGGTGGCGCAGCGGCGTCTAGTTCCGGGGGAGAAGCCTCCCCCCAGGGCGTCTTTATGAGGTTGACGCTTCCGATTGTGGCCGCAGCGCGCTCGTATAGAGCACGGGCCATGTCTTGGTCTCCCCGGACGTTGATCACACCATGCGGCCCGGGGATCTTCATGCAGAGATAGTTTTGATGAGTGGCAGCCCCCAGCCGGTTGATTGTGGTCCTCCCCATTATCGCATTGTAGGAGGAGGGGAGGTCCACTACGTCGAAGCGGACCAGCTCGGTTCGGTAATTCTCCGGCGTCATGTCATGAGTCCCCACGGACGGCGCCAACTGTCGTGGTATTGCGAATACCCCGGCAGGTTTTGAGAATGATCCTAGCGAAGATTACGCGGCGCGGGTTGACCGGATGACCGGTCCTCCCCCGCCAGACAAGCACAAGAAAAGACACGAGGATTTATACAGGTTCGGGTCCCGGTGGGGGCCCTAGTCTTGTTGACGCGCTCCCGACCGGAGTCGGCTGGGGAGGCTCTCTCCGGGGGAGAGGCTTCCGGAGCACGCCTGTGAGTGTAGCTATTCCAATAAAAGTGATCCGATCCTTTACAACAGAGGGGTACAAGGGCTATTTATAGCCCCAAAAAGAGGCAAAAAACCTAAACTACCCCGGAAGCCACCGTCGGATTGAAGGGTAGGACCGTCCTTCTCCCAGTCAAACGCCTTGGATGCTTGACATGTGGTCGCTGATTCCCGAGGCGCTCCTCGCGTGACCTGCACGTGACAAACAACTCGAGACTTTACCTTTAGAAGGGCGATGAGGCTCGGGGAGAGTCCAGAGGCCATGTCCCGGGGGCCAAATGGCGGTGCCCGGGGAGAGTCCGGAGGCTACGTCCCCGGGCCACTGGCGGCGCCCGGGACGGCGCCGCCAGGTCCGGGGGCCCAAAAGGCGGCACCCGGGGAGGGGCCGGAGGCCACGTCCCTGGGCCAATGGCGGCGCCCGGGACGGCGCCGGAGGCCAGGTCCCGGGGGCCAAAAGGCGGCGCCCGGGGAGGCCCCGGAGGCCACGTCCCCGGGCCAATGGCGGCGCCCGGGACGGCGCCGGAGGCCAGGTCCCGGGGGCCAAAAGGCGGCGCCCGGGGAGGGGCCGGAGGCCACGTCCCTGGGCCAATGGCGGCACCCGGGACGGCGCCGGAGGCCAGGTCCCGAGGGCCAAAAGGCGGCGCCCGGGGAGGGGCCGGAGGCCACGTCCCCGGGCCAATGGCGGCGCCCGGGACGGCGCCGGAGGCCAGGTCCCGGGGGCCGAAAGGCGGCGCCCGGGGAGGGGCCGGAGGCCACGTCCCCGGGCCAATGGCGGCGCCCGGGACGGCGCCGGAGGCCAGGTCCCGGGGGCCAAAAGGCGGCGCCCGGGGAGGGGCCGGAGGCCATGTCCCCGGGCCAATGGCGGCGCCCGGGATGGCGCCAGAGGCCAGGTCCCGGGGGCCAAAAGGTGGCGCCCGGGGAGGCCCCGGAGGCCACGTCCCCGGGCCAATGGCAGCGCTCGGGACGGCGCCGGAGGCTAGGTCCCAGGGGCCGAAAGGCGGCGCCCGTGGAGGCCCCGGAGGCCAGGTCCCCGGGCAATCGTGACGCAACTTACCTGGACTTAGTCCCGCGGAGATTTCCCCCGACAGGATGAAGCTTGTAGCATTTGCCTTTGGTGTGTCCTGCGACTTGACAATGTTCACAAAAGGCACCCGTTCCAGATTTTGAAGCGTTCTTCTCGAACTAGGCTTTTTCTTTGTCGAGGTCACACTTTCCTTCGTGCTTTTGTCACTGCGGGATTTGTTCTTCTTCTCGATCGCCATAGCAGTTGTGCTTGCGATCGCGATGTCTTGGACGCCGAACAGACTTAGCTCAGTTTTGATCCATTTCTGAAGTCCAGATGTGTATTTCTGAAATACCTGAGGATCGGACAGTGAGATGCCGATAACCATTGCTTGTCGTTGAAACTCCGTCGTATAGTCTTGGACGGTCTGGTCGTGCCGTTGGTACAATCTGTGCCAACGTTCCCATCTCTCCTCAAGGTAACCCATCGGATAGAATTCTTGTCGCAGAAGTCGTTTGAATTGACCCCACGCAAGGTCGTCAGCTTCACCACTGGCGACAAGGGCCTTCCAACATGTCTTGGCGTGGTCCTTCATTTTCAAAGGTGCAAATTTGACCTTTTGAGTGCTACTGAACCCTTTCAGGTCAAAGTAGGTCTCAAGCTGATCGAGCCATGAATCTAACTTCTCGACATCGATCTCCCCATCATATATGGGTATTTCAATCTTAGCATCGACCTTGAAAGATCCGACAGCTAAGGAGGTGTTGGCGAGGTCGTCGGGCTTATGGTCGCCTTCGTCTTCATCTTCGTCTGCCCTGCGCAAGTCTTCACCAGTCTTCTCACCTATAACCTTCCTTGCTTCAGGAGGTACAATCATGGCCTGCTGCTTAATCCAAGCAAGCACAGTTTCCATGTCGGTGGAGAGCTTAGCCACTTGTTCGGCTAGGTTAGCTTGAACAGAGGTATCGTCAAACATTGTCAGAGACGCAGCTGTAGGAATAGTCAATTGATTGCCTGGAGTTTCGCCGGAGGTTTTGTAACCCTCGCGAGTCTTCACCATCCACAGGATAGGAAAGTTGCCCTGATACCAAGTTGATCCGTTTGAGACCTAGCCTTGGTTTTCGCACTAGACTAGCCCAGATACTAATATGCGGAATAACGAGATCTTACTCGGAAATACCGAAACCCAAAGGTTGATCAAAAACACATCTCAAAGTAATTTCACAACTCGTTATTTCAAAGAGGGCTTTACACGTCGAACGTTAGGTCACACTCGCCTACGTCGAGGAAACTATGTGTCTAAGACTTCAATCTAGACTCGATGATTTAAACTAGACCTATTACAAGGTATTTATAGTCCAATCGTATGAATACATATTAGACTCAGTAACCTAAACGTATTAGACTCATATAACTAACTAACTAACTAATCCTAAACGGATAAGCTTAGTTATATATATTCGGATCGGATTACAATTATGAACAGGAAACGAATTCCTTTTCATGGTCGCGAAACCTTTCCGAACACAGTTATGATCGCGAAGCCGTATGCGATCAAGACCTAAAGATCCTCCCGGATCACTCGGGATCAATGACCTTGCAAGAAATTGCATTGAAGAAATAACACAACCTCGTGATCGTCTCTCTGACCTTATGCGGCAGAATACTCCGAATGGCAACATGAAGCATTTGTGTCATCAACATGTGACAATCGTGAGACTTCATACTAAGAAATTTCAAATCACCCATGGACACAAGCTTTTTCATATTTGTGGAGTAACCCGATGGAACTGTAACACCATAGAGACACTTACAGAGTTCTATCCTCTCAGCCTTGCACAAAGTGTAGCATGCAGGGGGGAGGTATATATGGCCTTTCTCATCCTCTCTCGGTGCTAGCTCGGGCCTGATTTTCATTTCGATCATGTCACACCGCACATTGATGCCATCCTTTGTCTTCCCCGGAATGTTCAGCAATAGGCCGATTAAATTGTCGCAAACATTCTTCTCTAAATGCATGACATCAATGCAATGATGAACCTCTAAATGCTCCCACTACGGTAAGTCCCAAAATATCGATCTCTTGTTCCAAGTGTTCTTCGTGCGGGGTTTCAATTTACGACCCTTTCCAAACACAACGTCTATATCCTTCACCCATGAGTAAACTTCTTTCCCACTCATAGGCTTCGGGGCTTAACCATCTTCCTTGTGGCCGTCAAATTCCCTCTTCCTCTTACAATACGCGGCATTCTTCAGAAGAAACCTACGGTGACGCATATACACTATTTTCCTGCAATTCTTCAGCCACACACTCTCAGTCTCATCTTTGCAGTGGGGACAAGTTTTGGCTCCTTTCGTACTATGGCCTGACAAATTTCCAGGGGCAGGGAAATCATTGATGGTGCAGAATATCATAGCGCGTAGGATGAAGGTCTCTCGTTTGTATGCATCCCATACCTGCACCCCTTTGTTCCATATTGTTAGCAGATCCTCTATCAATGGTGCTAGGTACACATCACTATCGTTTCCGGGTTGTTTTGGTCCTGAGATAGGTAGAGACATCATGATGTACTTGCGCTTCATACACAATCAAGGAAGGTTGTAGATACACAAAAGAACCGGCCAAGTGCTATGCCGACTGCTCATGTTACCAAAAGGATTAATTCCATCTGTACTCAACCCGAACCTTATATTCCTCAATTTTGCTCCAAAGTTAACAAATTCCCTGTCGATGTTTCTCCACTACAAAGAATCAGCGGGGTGTCTCAGCTTTCCATCCTTCTTCCGGTCTTCCGAGTGCCAATGCAATAATTGTGCCTCATTACGGTTTGCAAACAAACGCTTCAAGCGGGGAATCACGGGCAAATACCACAACACCTTAGCAGGAGGTCCTCGCTTTATCTCAGCATAGTCGGCATCGTCAGTTTGGTCCTTACGCTTATAGCGGGATGCACCGCACACCAGAAAACATGCATATCCTTGTAGTTGTTACAGTGATGGATGCAATCATTAGGGCATGCGTGTATCCTTTCTACTTCCATTCCCAAAGGACACAACAGCTTTTTTGGTTGGTAGGTGTTTTTTGGCAACTCATTTCCTTCTGGAAGCATTTCCACTAAAAGATCTAACAGTGCCGTGAAACTCTTGTCGGTCCAGCTGTTACTTGCCTTCAATTTTAACAGTTCAAGTATGGAGGCCAACTTTGTGTACTTCGACTTGCAAGCAGGGAACAATGGCTTTTCTGAGTCCTCAATCAATTGCTTGAATTTACCAAACTCCATTTCACTATAATTTCCTTCCACATCACGCAACATGTCATCTAAATTGTCATCCTCTGGCATATCCTCATCGAAATGGTTGTTGGGATCTGACATGTCCTATTCCTCAACCTGAGTGGCACTTGTTTCTGTAGTTTGCTCTTCGCCAATGTAGACCCAACACGTGTACCCCTTTTTGAAACCACGTTGGATCAAGTGGGAGACAATTTGAGATGAGTTGGTGAACATCTTAAGATTCTGGCAGTCTACGCAAGGACAGTACATATATGGTAAACCCTTCTTCACCATGTCTTGCTCAACAACTTTTTGGAAATCTAAAACACCTTTCGTGTATTCTTCACTCAATCGGTTGTCATTATACATCCAGTCTTGATGGACCATTTGCAATTAAATTCATACACATGCTAAGTAATACTCTACGTACGCTTCGACACGCAATAAATTATAAATCTAGCTAGCTAGTGTTTGATGTGGAGTTTGTGGTATAACTAGTTAACTACTACTTGAACTACAAGCAATTAGTTAGTAACTAATTGGGGGCGTGGATAACACACATTATAAAGCAATTAAATAGCTACAGGTCTAAAAATGAGAGTTACAACCAGGATTGCTACTCTAGCTTCCCCTCCCTCTCCCTCTAATTTGATCAATCAATGGAGATCTATATTGACGATGAAATTAAGTAATGTGTATGCCTTAGGAGCAAGTACCAACCTTAGATCTTCAAATTTGTTGTCCCCAAATGCTCCCCTTTTGAGATACTGTTCTTCCTTGCCCCAGATCTCTTCGAACTGAATAGAATGTTGAGAAAGAGTGTATGACTAGCTCGAAACATCCGCCAAAACACCTTTTATACCAGGTTCAATACAAACGGTTCTATATAATACCGTCTGTAATAGTAAAATACCACTAAAGGGTTTTCACTTTAAGACCGTCAGTAATATTGGTGCATTTGTGTAGAACTATGATAGAATATCACAGACGGTTTTGAGATATGAACCGTCGGTGATAATTAGAATATCATAGAAACTACCACTAACGGTTTTCACTTTAAAACCGTCGGTAATATCGGTGCATTTGTGTAGAACTATGACAGAAATATCACAGATGGTTTTGAGATATAAACCGTCGGTGATAATTAGAATATCACAGACAGTTCTAAGGTCCGAACCGTCTGTAATATGCCTGGAATTTTAGTCAAACCGTTCGACTTCTATAAATACTTCCCTCCCTGGAGTTTTGATTCCAGTCGAACCGTTCCACTTCTTTTTCTCCTTGGGCACGACAAGCCCTAACCCATAACCTCCATTGATGTCTGCCACACCTCCATCAACAGCCACTAGTTTCTCTGGTGAATCAAGTCCAACATCGATCGTACATAGCTTTAACTCCCTCGGCTAGATTTCGGCATTGCAAGCAAGGCAAGTAAAATTTCAGCATTGTTGGATTATCCTAATCCTATGATGGCAATTATCCTACGATTCCTGTATCTTCCATTTTTATGTTTCTTCTTTTCAATATGATTCTATGCAGGTCCTTGGACGATGTTCACGAGAGGCAACGTAGTTCACGGTTCGTTGTCGCAGTACGTTGCCTATGTTGGCTTGTTGGCGAAAGAAAAGTTGAAGATCACAGTCGAGAGTTAGCTGAATGTGAAGGTCGAGAAGATCCTCAAGCCCAGCGTGTTTCTCAAATTAGGACCAATAGAAAGCATCTTTCATTTGTCTTGGTAATTTCCTCGGGCTTTCTCAACTCAACTCAACTCAACTCAACTGAGATGAGAAAGCCACAAGAGATCATTAAGAAAAATGTAACTCAACACCAGTTCCAGCTCCTCGGGCGTCTCTGAACTGAACTCCTATGGTTAAGTCAAACGTGGTTCATACATTTGTTGTTTCAGATGAATGAATTTGTGATGTATCAGGTCAAACTTGTAGTAGGTAGTTACATTTGTTGTCTGATTGCAAAGGTTCTCTTTCATATGTGACTTTTGTAATACATCGAATGTGTGAATTTGCGTATTTGTATTGCTATTTGGGACATGTACTTGAATGTGTGAATTGGTGTGTATTTGTATTGGTGCATATTTGTGTATTTGTATAATTGTATTGCTATTTCAGACATGTACTTGAATGTGCAAACTGGCTAATTTGTGTATCGCAGAAATATCATAGATGGTTTTAAAATCAGAATCGTCTGACTTCAAACGGTGATATAACATACGGCTTTTACCTCAAAACCGTCTGTGATATAACTATCACAGACGGTTTTTAAATCGGAACCGTCTGTGATATTCCAAGAACGTTGAGAATTCGGAGCGTCGTGACGGTTTTTAAATCGGAACCGTCTGTGATATTCCAAGAACGTTGAGAATTCGGAGCGTCGGACACTGTTGGGACTATCACAGTCGATCATGACATCAAAACCATTTGTAATACTAGACGGTTGGGAGATCTAAACCGTGCATTTTTTATCATAGAGGGTTTTTACCTCAAAACCGTCTGTGATATAACTATCATATAGACGGTTTTTAAATCAGAACCGTCTGTGATATTCCAAAAGGTAAAAAAAGATAAAGAAAAAGGGAAGATAGCAGTACAAGAACGTGCTGAAAAATTAGAAAATTGACATAACAATACAGGGGTAAGTCCAACCATAGCCAGAGAAGGTCATATCCGCGGCTTGCTTCTCCTCGTGAAGACACCTCGTCCTTGCCCTAGCATTGTCACCATCCGTCTTCATGCGCTAAATGCGCTGGAAGAGATCCTCCAAGTCAAGCCGTAGCTGAGTGTGCTTCTTCGTAAGGAGCTTGTGCTCCGCCTGGAGGGCCCTCAGCTTGGCCTTCACCTTGCACGAGTCCTCCACTGCTCCCCTTCCCTGTGCAAATCAACAACTCAAGAATCTACTGAACAGGAATTAACAATACAGGGGTAAGTCCAAAAGACTGAGAGTGCTTACCGGGGAGGGCGAGGCTAACAATGCCATTGAGGATGCCATTGGCGCAGAGAAGCTAAGGAGTCGAAGAGTTTGAGAATTAGAAAAACCTGTAAAGTAGTTGGTAATTATTCCACTGCCAATCTATTTATAGAATTTCCAAGGCGACGCTTCGTGTTCCCAACATAGGGCACCGTGCGAAGATTGGAGACCGAAATGAACACACCGTTGAGAATTTGAAGCGCCGGCACTGTTTGGACTATCGTAGTTGGTTTTGACCACGGAACCGTCAGTGATATTGTAGTTATCACATATGGTTCTCAGTTGAGAACTGATTGTAACTATCACAGTCGGTTTTAAGTTTAAAACTGTCTATGATAGGTAGACTATCACAGACGATTCCGTGGTCAAAACCGTCTACTTGACTATCCCAGTTGGTTTTGACATCAGAATTGACTGTGATAACTGAACATATTTTCCCGACAGGCCTTCGCAGACAGTGTTCCATTGAAAAGTTCATAACCATCTGTGATGTGCCGTCCTGGATGTCTGTTTCTGTGGTAGTGTAATCGTATAGGACTCAGTTATATGTATCAAACTACTAACTGACCAGAGACCAGATAGAGTTCGAATCCTTTTCGTATTCGAACTACTGACGCATTCGACTTACTGAGATCCTCCTGGATCAATAGACCAGTATGTCATCAAGATAAACGATCACAAAGTTGTCGATGAATGTTCGTAGCACATCATTCATAAGTCTCATGAACGTACCCAGGGAGTTGCAGAGCCCAAACGGCATGACTAGCCATTCGAACAGACCTTGTCACGTTTTGAATGCGGTCTTCCATGTATCCTCCTCTCGGATGCTGACTTGATGATACCCTGATTTTAGATCCAATTTTGAGAAGACAGCAACATGCTTCAATTGGTCTAACAGGTCGTCGATACGAGGAAGAGGGTACCGATTTTTGATGGTGATCTTGTTCAGTGCTTGGTAATCGATGCACATCCACCAAGTCCCATCCTTCTTTGGTAGCAACACCATAGAAGATCCACAAGGCGAATACTTGGTTGAATTACACCATCATTCAACAATCACCAAGTTGTCTTTTGATCTCTTCATTCTCAAATATTGAGTTGTGTTACATACTCAGATTGGGAAGTGTCACATCTGACATGAGCTGAATATTATGTTTGACTGGACGTTTTGGTGGACTACCTTGAGTACTTTTGAACAAATCATTGTATTTCCCCAGTAGTCCTGACAAATGACCAGAGTCCTCTTGGCAAGCCAACCACAAAGCTGCCCGAGTACTATCACTTTGACCAACTGGTCGAATCATAACAAGCACACATTTTTGGCATGCGTTGATGATTCGTTTGGCCTGATTTGCAGTAATCAAGTTCGATGTTTTGATGTGGATGTCTCTACTGATAGCAGACTTAACCCCATTTTTAGTGAGCTCGTACTCTTGCGCCCTTCGATGGAAATGAGTGTCCCAATCGTACAAGAATGGACTCCCAAAGATAACCTAACAAATATCGATAAGAACAACGTCGCATTGGACCTCATTGATATAACGAGCAGAGATCGCAAATTTCAACACACACTGACTCGTAATCTGTTGGTTCACATCAAATGTAAACTAACCCAGGGGATACGGTTGTGGGTGTGTGGTCATCATCAACCCAAGTCGACAAACCAATCTAGCGAAACCAAATTCTTCTGACTTCTGGGATCGAATATTGCTGCGACCATTTCATGCTTCACCTGGATGTTGACAGTGAACAAGTCCTCCATTGAGTGATGGTCATCAGGTGAATCCGTACCTTTCTCCTTTGGCAAGGTCGTATCGACCTCATTGACTGAATTCACTCGGACAACTCCTTCTTCGGGTGGAGCCATAGTAGCTATAGCTGTTCTTTTCCCTGGTCTGTTTCTCTTTGCTCCAAGCTTAGGATGGAGCTTATAGCACTTATCCTTTGTGTGCCAGCAACGTGACAATGTTCACACGAGATGCTCGTACCAGATTTCAGAGTACTTTTCTTCGGACTCAACTTTCCTTTTGACGAGGTCGAATTCTCCTTCGTGTTGTTGTCGTTGCGGGATTTGTTCTTTTTCTCTGTAGTTGTACTTGTGGTCGTGATGTCCTGGATGCCGAACAAACTTAGCTCAGCACTAATCAATTTTTGAAGTCTCGACCTATATTTTTGGAACACTTGAGGATCAAAGAGCAAGATCCCAATCTTCACACCTGTAGCCTTTCCCTTTGAAGCATCAACTTCAGGAGGCACAGCCATGGCCTGTTGCTTAATCCAAGCAAGCACAGTATCCATGTTGGAGGAGAGTTTAGCCATTTGTTCGGCCAGGTTATCTTGAACGGAGGATTCTTCAAACATTGTCATAGATGCGACTATCGATATTGTCGAATGTTCGCCTTCGGTTGTAAAAAGTTCTTGCAGAATTTCGCCGAAAGTTTTGTAACCCTGGCGAGTCTTCACCATCTACAGGACAGGATAGTTTCTCTAATACCAACTTGAACCGATTGAGATATAGACCAGATTTGGCTATACTCGATCAGATGTGAAATACGGGATCTTACTCGGAATTACTGAAACCCAGTACTTGAACACAGAAAATTAAAAAAAGGAATAAGGCCTTTTATTATAAAGAACTTGTACACGTTGAACGTTGATCGCATTCGATCTACGTCGATCTATGTCTATGAGTTCTATATCTGATTCGATCTGATCTACTATGAGTTATATCTGAGTTGGATAATCTATCTATCCTATTACAAGGTATTTATAGTCCGATCGCTTAAGAACGTATCAGACTTGACAATCGACTATACATAGTCATATCAAACTCGGCTATGTATTGTATCGGTTTCGATCATCGATCAAATAGAGTCAGCTACTCGATAGCTGATCCATACTCGAACAAGCCTGATTACTTTTCTTTTGACCCGAGATCCTCCCAGATCATGAAATGATCCATTTGAGACCTAGCCTTGGTTTTCGCACTAGGCTCGCCCAGATGCTAATATGTGGAATAATGGGATCTTACTCAAAATTACTGAAACCCAAAGGTTGATTGAAACACAACTCAAAATAATTGCACAACTCTTTATTTCAAAGAGGGCTTTACACATCGAATGTTAGGACGCACTCGCGTACGTCGATGAACAAGACTCGATCTGATCTATATCAAGGTAGATAACCAGGTAGATGCTAGATAATACTACTCTACCCTATTACAAGGTCTTTATAGTCCAATCGTATGAATACGTATCTGACTTAATAACCTAAACGTATTAAACTCGGACACTAACTAAACCTAACAGATAAGACTTAGTTATATATATTCAGATCGGATTACAATTCCGACCAAAGATCGAATCCTTCCCAAGGTCACGAACCTATCCATGGTCACGAAGCCTTTTCGAACTCAATTAGGTCGCGAAGCCTTATGCGAACTCGACCTGAAGATCCTCCCGGATCATGACTCCCCTATTGAGAAGGAGCCAACCCCCGTTGTGACCTCTGGATCAAATTGAAGATGTGGAAATTGAGATTGACCTTCGTCTATGGTGTACCACTTTGCCGCACGTACTCGTTGACCTTTCCGACTGATTCAAAAAGTTTATTTTATGCCACTGCGAGTGGTAGTCACCTTCTTCTCTAGGATCACATCTTTAGTTGAGGTTCTTTTCGTTGATAGACCAAGTCTTCAACAGATGGTACTATGGTATCAGGCTCAGCATCCAGCATCGAAGGCTCGAAAAGTTTTAGGTGCTCAACATTGACAACTGAGTAAATATCCATGTATGGAGGTAACTTGAGTTGACAAGCATTATTACCAACTTTCCGCAAAATCCGAAAAAGACCATAACAAATGGGTTTAAGCTTTTTAACTTCACCTTTAAGTCTCTCATTACTCAAATGTAGCCATACCATATCACCTTCTTCGACCGGATCCACTTTGCCTTGGAGGAGCTCGGGATCGAGCTCGGGCGGGGAGCAGGCCCCGATCCGGCGCCAGCATCGGTCGGGGTGGCCGCGCACTTCCATGGCGAGCAGGTTTCCCAGATCCTGGCTGCTGCGGAGGCACGGGCGCGAGGCCTCGCCAGTCCCGGTGATCGCGTTGTCAGCAGCCCTCATCGAGTACCGCGGCGAGGGTGCCCGGGTTATCGGAGAGCTTGTCCCTCGGAGCTTCCTTGCTTTCTTCGACCCTCGGCGGGCGGAGCTGGAGTGGTCCGCCGAGGCCCTCTTCGACCGGATTACCGGTGCCATGGAGACGGGCGGCTGGAGCTCGCATCAGGACGCGACAGCCAGCGCGGATGTCCCCCCGGGGGGAAAAAAGAACGGGCAAGTATGAGCTCCTCCCCCCCCCCCCCCCGGTTAGATTAGGCTTTTCTTTTTAAATCACTTTTGCTCCGGGTAGCTTCTTTAGAAAGGGCCCCGGGAACTTGTAAATATCTTTTAACTGGAATAAAGTAGTACTTTTGCTAAGTGTGTTCAACTTGTCAGCAGGTATCTTTAGATATCACTTTCTCGGGGATTTTCTGCCCTGAGGGGCATCTTTCAGAGAGTGCTCGAGGGTCGCCCGGGAGGTCTAGCCCAGGTAGCACTACTACAGAATTGCTTTTCACTATCGGTTTAAAATCGTCTTTACTATCGGTTCTCTTACCGCTAGTGATCGGCACGATAGAAAAAACGTAGCACAACTCTATCGGTTGCAAACCGATAGTAAAATACCTATATTCCAACGTTCACTAATTGTGAATGATAATTTCTTCTATCGGCTCAGTGAACTCAACCGATAGTGATGTTAGATTTCTTGTAACGGTTCTACACTGGAAACCGATAGTACTGTATAGTTTTCCTATCGGTTAGTTACTCGACACGGTTAGTTCTAGAAACTTTCTTCTATCAGTTGTAGGATATGAACCGATAGTATTACAAAGGATTATTAACAGATACAACAATACAGAGAGACACACATTGGACAGATTGAATCTAATTATTCAGAGATTGAATTTATTCACAAATACACTAATACAAAGATATATACATGCATTGGACAGATTGGATCTAATTATTCACATAGTAAGTTTATTCACAAATACACCAATACAAGTACACATATACACCAATTAACACATTCAATGTATATTACACAAGTCATTTACGATCGATCGTTGGTAGCCACTTCATCCATCATATATTGAGCCCAAATTTGTCGCATATGCTCCAATTGAGGCAACTCGTATTGGTCTTTCAACATGGCGCTCTGCATGCTTGTATGAAGTTAGGAAACTGATTTCATTTCAATTACTCTTTCCTAAAGACTACCTGGTTCTAATCGCGTTCAGTATCAATTTAAGAAACTGACACGAGCGGTAAGAATAATTTTAATCGGGTTGGTCAAGAACACTTACAGTTCGTGGAGTGGCCTATGATGGCGCAATGCAGTGCCCGGCGGCGGTGGAGAACCCAAATGCGAGTGGCAATGGTGGTGCAGGAGCGAAAAAGGGGACGTCGGGGAGGCTAGAGTTTTCCGCGCGCGAGTAGAGACTTATTTGGAAATGTGTTTGGTTGGACTGGAGGGAAAACTCCCGCGCGTTTAACCCATTATAGGGGTCTTGTACTATTTTACTATCGGTTCAAAAACACAACCGTTAGTAAACTTTCCTCTCTTCTAAAGGTCCCCACTGTCATAACCATTATTATATATGATGTCCTTTTACTATCGGTTGAATAAACAAACCGATAGTAAACACTAGTACAGAAAAACTTTCTTCTATCGGTAAAAAAACCTTCTACTATCGGTTTTCGTACCGATAGAGATAGACACGATAGAACAAGACAGAACATTTTCTATCGGTAAATAACTGAAAGAAGAAATTAACAATTCTATCGGCATCTTAGGAGTGTACCGATAGCAAACCCGTCGTAGTCTGACGATTAACGGTGGGAAAAGTACCACTATTCTAACGGTTAATTACATGATTACCGACAGGAAAATATTACTATTCTATTGGCACCTTATGATTGTACCGATAGAAAACCCGTCGTCGTCTGACGTTTAGCGTTGAGAAAAATACCGATATTCTAACGGTTAATTACAAGTTTACCGATAGAAAAAAGTTTAGCACTCTCTCGGTTGGAAATGAGATTACCGATAGAAAAAATCTTAGTACTCTCTCGGTTGTGTATGAGTTCACCGGTAGGAAAAATCACACTCTTCTAACGGTTAATTATAAGTTTACCGATAGAAAAAACTACAGTAGTCTCTTGGTTGTGGATGAGTTCACCGGCAGGAAAAGTCACACTATTCTGACGGTTAATTTCAAGTTTACCGATAGAAAAAGTGGTAGTAGTCTCTCGGTTGTGAATGAGTTTACCGATAGAAAATTTGTAGTAGTCTGTTGGCTATGAATGAATTTACCGATAGAACATTCACATATACAGTACGTTATTTACATTCACAATACAGTACATTCACATATACAGTACAGATGCAATACATTATAGATTGGATACACAATACAGTACAGATGCAAAGAAGGGTAAATTCACAGAACAGATTGACATATTAGACAGTTATTCACATTTATTCACATATATATGGACAAATACAAATTGCAATCCAATGTGGACATTTATTGACATATATATTTATTCACATGTATATAAACAGTCTATGCATAGAGTACACAAAAAAGAGAAAATTATCATGGCGGATGGTTGGGCGCAACTTCCTCCATGACATATTGAGCCCAGATTTGTCGAAGATCTCTAATCTTTGCATTTTCGTATGAGTCTTTCGACATGGCGATCTGCAAGCATGTGTGAATACTTAGTAACTAACTTCCTAATTTAGAACGTGACACCCAATTTTCAAATTTGAGTTAGCTATCGATGCTTACCTGGGGGAATTGGGCAAAGTTTGTCTGCACTAGGTCGTACATGTAGCGCAACACATAAAACCCGCATTCCCATGATTGCGGCTACTGATGGCACTGAGATAATTGCATATGCGAAGACATGTTAGCTATTGTTTCCAAAAACTAATTAAGCATAAACAAAAAGTCTCGTGAGTACCTCATATTCTTTCCAAGCTAGTAGGGAGCCCTGCGGTGCGGCATGCCTCCCTCCAGCGGACACATATTTATCAAAAGCCCTGCATTTCAGTTAGTATTGCCGGTTAATGTATTATCATTAGCTAGTGAGGTGAAAATTTAAATCAAACATATAAGTTACTTACGCGTCCATATTCCCCTTGACCACATATTCGATCGATAATCTGTCATGCATCGAATCGAGGTAGTACACCTCGTTCCTCGGCGGACAGATCACGATGAGGATCCAGTGGCCCCTGCATTGTACGTAAAAGAGGACCGCTAGCTCAAAGTATATCTCAGGTGTAACATACAAGATCGAGTTAAATTAGTATGAAATGCACTAACCTTTGGTGGTACGGCACCAGAATGAACTCCCTGTCCTGCTGCGCCATCAGCGCCTTGGATATGTACTGCTCAGCGTGCGCGGCGTCGTGCTCTAGCATCGTGAGGCTTATTTTCTCTGGGTCGAGGAAACCCACCTTGTCACACGCAGCCTCCGATGCTAGCCTGTACATGCACCTGCATGCAAAGGACGACATTAGTATTGCACAGAAAGTTACTACATTTCAAATGAACTACAACAATGCAGAGTTAGCAAACAGAGTTAGAAAACAGCAATACATAGCATCAGCAAACTCACAATACTCCAGTCCGTATGATGGACATATCGAGCTCCCACCAGTTGTAGAGGTCGAACAGATCCTCATGTGCCACGGATATACTCCCGGGCTCACGGTCGAACTGCCCAGGCCTTTAGGGAACTAAGAAGTTCAGATTGCGCCGAGCTCGGTGTAGGCACCACTCGTGGAGGTCTCTGGTTGATCGATCCAATTTGCGCAAAGCTGCCTCCGACATGAGTGGGAACCCGTTCCTGAACCTCTCCGGCTGTCCCTGTTGCCCTTTTCCCTTGCCTTTGCCCTTGCCTTTTGACGGGGACTGAGCTCGTACCTTCGAAGGCAAGGGCGAGGTGATGGCGGCTTCCTTCCGAGGTGAAGGCGTGGATGCGCTGGGTGGGGTCGAGGCTGTCTTTGATGTGTCCAGCGTCGCACGAGATCGGGCCTCATGCCCCGAGCTGGGGGGGCAGTCCCCTGGTAGCCCAGCGGCAGGCCACTTCAATTAATGAGCACGTATGTTAGATTATGCAAGTTGAGTATACTGAGTAGAATGTAATCTAAAATGTGTAGGATTTACCGGTTGTATTACAAGACACTTCTTGGGCCACTGTACGTAGGAGCCCACTGCCTCAGCAAGTGTCTGCAGTTCCTCTGTTGGGACTGGCAACGGAGAATCGTTGTAGCACGGCATGGCCATGTCTACCTGTACCTTTGCGAACCCCAACCGCAGAGGTACACAGTGGACCCGGACATCCGGCCCAGACGGATATACGAAGCCGTGTCCAACCACTTCCTGCCCGGCGCCTATGTGATTCTGTAGGATACAGCCCTCCGGCTTCTACAAATTTGTAACAATTAAAACAGGTTAGCGAAACAACTGTAACAGAATGGGAGTGGCATCAACTTAAGTGCACAGATGAAGGCTTGCAGTACCTCAAGTACATCCACTGGATCCGCGAGTACCTTCGAAGCGCAACTGCTTATCCGACCCCGCGGGGTACCGTCGTCCTGGGGATCCGCATCTGCACTCTTGGCCAGCAATGCTTCTCTCAACCGTGCAAACTCTTCCCTCAGTTGTGCGACCTCAGACTGCACCTCAGATTGCACCTCAGCCCGTATCTCAGCCCGCATCTTCGCCCGTATCTCCGCCCGTACCTCAGCCCGTATCTTATCGGAGAGGTCAGCTTCCTTTTCCTTCCAGGAGTGGGCCTTCTTCCTCGGTGGAGCCGGATCTACGAAACCGGCCTTCCACGACACAATGGCTCCCACGGCCCGTGTCCGCCTGGGATGCTCCTTATTTCCTAGAGCCCGGGTGAGGATGTCGTTCTCCCCCTACGGGGTAAACAATCCCTCCACTGCCTCCTTCTCAAAAGAGATCTGTTACATTTAAAGGTACCTTGTGAGACAAATTGCCTTATATACACTTGTGCGCACACAGTTTACGAGGTTAGCCAACTTACCATTCGCCTCACAACGTCGGCGTCCTCAGGGGTTGCGAACTGCACAGACCCCGTGGATGACACGGACCCCCTCCCCCTCCACCATCGCTTGCACCTCTCATCCCGGATCTCGGAGAGCGGCAACTCAGGGGTGTCGATGACAGGATTTTGCTCGTCTTCCTTCTTCCACTGCTCCTCCTTCCCCGCATAGCCCCGGGATCCGAGCCGATGCGGGTGGTCGTTCCTCTTCTGGATCGCCCTATTCTTCTCGCTAAGGGCCTTGAACTCCTTAGTCCCCTTCTGCTTGGTGAATTCCTCCCATACCTCCTCCGATATGAAGGGGTACTTCTCGCAAGGAGATTTCCCCGCAGCAAGGAAGTTATTGACGAGCCAGCTCTTAAAGGTTTTCCATGTTCCGTTCATGTCCTTCAAGCAAGCAGTCCTAGGTGTATCGTCGGGGATGTTCTAATTAGCCTGTTTCCGAAAAATGCATACAATTAATCACGAGTTAGTTAAACTTTAGTATAAGCCAAGAGAACGTGATTACGAAAGAGTTCAGTGATTTCAGTTAATTTAACCTTCACTTCCGCCCACAACCTATCCCTCTCGTCCGCCGTCACGTCCTTCCAGCTCTGGACGGTGATCTTCACCCTTTCTTTCGCCAACAGCCCAACGTAGGCCGCGTACCTCCCAGCATTCTTTCCAATCGGCCTCCCAAATTTGTTGAACTCACAAGAAAGATCCGTGCGTTTGGCCAAACGCCCCAACGTCGTCGCGCCTCGCCCCACCCTCTTGCGCTGGGGTGTAACAGCTGCATCTTCAGTAGTTACGATGGGGTTGGCCCTAGTTGAACCACTAGTACCATCCGATGAAGACGACGACATGTCTTCCCCTACAAAACCATCAACAAACCATATGGCAATTAATTCGCCTTGGAGTTCCATAACTCAGCCCAGGACTGGAGACTAACTAGGGCGGCAAAAGGGAAAATAATACAAAAAGAAAGACATGCATAAATTAATTCCTGAACTGTTCATAAATATTTTCTATCGGTAAACACATGAGCTGCCGATAGACCATAACAATTACCTCCATAGAAGACAATTTTTCTATCAGCAAACCCGTGAGATATCGATAGAACATAACAATGTTCTCTACATATGGAATTTTGATGACAAGCCACCATTCACTGCCATCACATAACATTCTCGATGATTTGCTATACTAATATTCATGGGCCAACATTATTATTTCACACGTAAATATGCACACAAGCATCTAAGTGCCACTGTGCATAATCTTTAGCCTGTATGTGAGTCATCAGGACTTCACATCTATTAGGTTGGGAAAAGTCATGTATAGGCATTTGAAACATATACATCGAAGACCCATCCACATTGCCATATATTCATACCAAGTGAGTAAAAATTCCCAACCAAACTAGTACATTGCATGGCTCATGTCCTTCCAGATCCAAATTAAGTTTTACTACTTGTGCAGAAATATTTTCTATCGGTAAACACATGAGCTGCCGATAGAATATGTGTAAGAACACCTCCAACATATAATGTGCATTACATGGCAGTTGGATACAATTGATCACACATACAGCAGTATAGATAAGTTAAAATCTCTAAACAGGCTCATTACAGCACTGGAACATATTATGTAAACCCTAATTTAAATCAACATTGCCTGCGGAATGTACATAATCCAACACAATAGGGAACCCTAGTGTAATTGCAAAACTCGAAGAATTAGTACGTGGAAAACACTAGGATCAAATAAGGAAGATGCTGGAAATAGAACGACGAATTAGGGTATTTACGGCGGCGATCAGTTCTGGTGATGGAGAGGCGGTGTAGAACGTAGCGGCGGCCGGCGAAGGACGAAAATAAGAACCGGTGGCAGTGGCGAACCAGTGTCCAGCCGGCGATCGTCGTGTGGGAGAGAGGAAGTGAGTGGTCACGGCGGTGGTTGTGGTTTTCTTCGCTCTCGAAGAGACGCAGTGCTCTAAGGTGGAACTCTTCGAGTGTAGGGAAACTCAAGGGCCGTGTACGAGTAATAAAGTAGTGGAGGAACTTTTCTATCGGAACAAAAAAATGATACCGATAGAATTTTGTACTTTTCTATCGGTACAATAAAATAGTACCGATAGAACAAGTAAATTTCCCGGAAAAATATTTGAAGTAGTGGATGCCTTTTTCTATCGGTATAAACAATAAAATCCCGTTAGACCAATTTTCCCCAGAAAATTTTTTTAATTAATTGCTTGAGATTATAGTATTGGGTGCCCTTTTTCTATCGGTAAAAACAACAAAATACCGTCAGAGTAATGAAAAGGTACACACAATTTAACATCAAACAGACCGTGGTTGAAAGCTGCAGAATGATAAAGAAAGAGGGAAGATAGCCAAAAAATTGGAAAATTGACATAAAAAGAAATTGTTCATTCATTGTTGTTTTATCACTTACAAAAAAAAAATAAAACCCAAAATGCTAGGTCAAGGGGTGGTCTTAGCCCTGGCTGCATGTAGAATAGAGTCAGTTAGACTTGCAGCCAGGACGCAGGACTCCTCTAGCGACAAGTTGTCCCTAGGATCAACTACTACCGCGTCGAGAAGGCCTGCGACCTCCCTCAGCTTCGCTATGGTATCCTTCATAGTCAAACCGCAGCCAGCGATGGTCATATCCGAGGCTTTCTTCTCCACGCGAAGACGCCTCGTCCTCGCCCTAGCATTGTCACCATCCGTCTTCATGCGTTAATGCGCTGGAAGAGATCGTCAAGGTCAAGCCGTAGCTGAGTGTGCTTGTCTGTAAGGAGCTTGTGCTCCTCCTAGAGGGCCCTCAGGTCGGCCTTCACTTTGGCAGTGTCTTCCACGGCTCCCATTCCCTGTGCAAATCAACAGGTCAAGAATGAACTGAACATGGATTAACAATACAGGGGTAAACCGAGGAGATTTAGAGTTTTTACTGGGGAGGCCGTGGCTGACGATCCCATGGAGGTTGCCATTGTGAAAGAGAAGATGAGGAGTCGAACCGTTCGAGAATTAGAAAAACAACAAAATACCGCGACGCATGGCGAGGTACTTATAGAGTTTCCAAGGTGACGCATGGCGACACAGTTGAGAATTCAAAGCGCCAGAGTATTCTTCTATCAGTAAAAACAGGAAAAAACCGTCAGACAACAAATACCGTGAGACTAACGAATTTATTCTAACGGTAAAATAGAATAATACCGATAGAAAAAGTAAACTTTTCGAAAACTTTTGAAGTGCCTGAGTGAAGTGCCTGAGACACATGAAAGTAGCGGATGTCCTTTTCTATCGGTAGAAATAACAAAATACCATAAAAAAAAAAGTAATTTTTGCAGAGCTTAATTTGAAGAAGCAAGAGGCTGCGATGAGATTTTTGCAAGTGCTATTTGAAGGGAAGAATTAAGTATTTACAGGATAAAGGTACTGTACATGTTAGAACTCATGCTGTGGAGTAAAATTGAGATATATTAATGCTGTGAACTAGCTTATCATTAAGTTCTAAAGAAAAATGTATTGCCTGATGTATTAATGATAAGTTCCTCACCTTGCTGCAGAACTTGTGGGCTGTTTGCTTGGCATTTATCCCTGAAATAGAAATTAATCATCAATGGTTCTCAACCCATAATCCTTCTTCGTGGTCATCTCGCAGATACGTTGTTTCGTCGATATCTTCAGTACGGATAGATTGAATGTCCTCTAAAAATGGAGGTATTTCATCGAATTGGTTATACTTCTCTTCGTCGACAACATCTTCGACCCCAACAATACGTCTCTTGCTGTGGAGGACAACATGCAAGTTTGGATTGGCCGGGTCAACGATGTAGAATACCTGTGTGGCTTGCTTTGCAAGCATGAATGGATCGTCTTGGTGTCCGACTCTAGCAAGATCGACGAGAGTAAACCCGTAACTGTCAACTTGAACACCTCGAGAGATTTCGGCCCATTGGCATCGAAACAGGGGAATCTTAAGTAATCCGTAATCGAGCTCCCATATTTCGTCAATAGCACCGTAATATGAGTTCAGCGCCCTTACTGACCTGGCATCCTCGGAAATAGCAAACAGTGTCACTCCGCTACATTGCGTGCTACTCTTGGCGTCTTGAGCTCTTGTGTAAAATGAATACTCATTGATGTCGTACCCCTGCCAAGTCCCTACAGTGAATCTTGGGCCTCTAGCCAACCATGTCACAGTTTCACTTACGGAGCCCTCGGCAGCTCGCGTGACTCTTTCTTGGATCCACTCAGCAAATTTTCTGTTATGTTCTCTGCTGACCCAAACGTCTGACTTCGAAGGATTCTGTGACCGTAACATTACCTTGTGCTCGTGTATGTATGGCTCGACCTCCGTCATGTGTGGTAAGACCCCAAAATGTGATTTTGTGTACACATCACGAGCGGGGACGATAGCTTTGAATCCAATCGTCCCGATGCCCTGAAGCCTACCCTCGTGTCGGGACCTAGGAACACCAATTGGGTCAACCCTGGCCATATAATCTGTGCAAAATTCAATCACCTCCTCGGCGGCATAACCTTCCATGATACTCCCCTCGGGTCGACGACGAGTCCTTACGTATCCCTTCAATACACCCATAAATCTCTCAAATGGATACATGTAGCGCAGGCACACGGGTCCACAAAACTTAATTTCTCTGATAAGGTGAACAATCAGATGGACCATAATATCAAAAAAGGATGGAGGGAAATACATCTCGAGCTGACAAAGAGTTGTAACCACGTCGCGTTGCAAAGCATCCAATCCATCTGGATCAATTACCTACGAGGGCACAGTTGCGGCAAATATTAATATCAGAAAAATCTTCTAATTAAGCTCCACAGATGGAGGTAATGAACTTATAGTACAAGTGCACGTACTTACCTTGCAAGATATTGAATTGAAGAAATAACATAGGTTTGTGATTGTCTCTCTGACTTTAACTGGGAGAATGCCTCTGATAGCAATGGGAAGCATTTGTGACATCAGGACATGACAGTCGTGGGACTTCGTGCCAACCAGTCTTAGGTCCTTCATGGACACAAGTTTTTTCAAGTTCGTGGAGTACCCACATGGAACTTTAACACCGTGCAGGCACCGACAGAGATCTGTTTTTTCACTCTGGGACAACGTATAGCAGGCCGGAGGGAGGTATGTACGCTTTCCATTCTCTAAAGGTGCAAGCTCAGTCCTTATCCCCATTTCCACTATGTCACGACGAGCTTTCACACCATGCTTTGTCTTTCCAGGAATGTTCAACAACAAACCAATCAAACTGTCACAGACATTTTTCTCTACATGCAAGACGTCATTGCAATGTCGAACTTGTAAGTGCTCCCAGTACGGTAGATCCCAGAGAATCGATCTCTTCTTCCAAACATTTTTTTCTCGAGGTTTAGAATGCTTACCGAACTCAACTTTGATGTCGTTCACGCGCGAGTAAATCTCCTTACCGGTCAGAAACACTGGAGCTGATCCCTTCTCAGGCTTCCCGTTAAATGATTTCTTCTTCTTACGGTACGTGTGATGCACCGGAAGAAACCTGCGATGACCCATGTACACTGTTTTCCGGCAGTTTCGCAGCCACATGTTCTCAGTTTCATCTAGACAAATAGGGCAAGCCTTGGCTCCTTTCGTACTATCCCCCAACAAATTGCCGTAGGCCGAAAAATCATTTATGGTGCAAAATATCAGGGCCCGCAAGATGAAATTCTTTTTCTTGTATGCATCCCACACCTGCACACCCTCGCTCCACAATTTCTGTAAGTCCTCGATTAAATGCGCTAGAAACACGTCAATATCATTTCCTGGTTGTCTGGGTCCTGAGATTAGTAACGCCATCATGATGTACTTGCGCTTCATGCATAACCAAGGAGGAAGATTGTAGATGCATAAAAGAACCGGCCAAGTGCTGTGCCGGCTGCTCATATTACCATGTGGGTTCATACCATCTATACTCAGCCCGAACCTTACATTCCTAAGTTCGCCGCCGAACTCAGCAAATGTTCTGTTGATATTTCTCCATTGAATAGAATCAGCTGGGTGTCTCAGTTTTCCGTCTTGTTTCCGGGCTTCAGCATGCCAACGCAAGTGCTTCAATCTAGGTATCACAGGCAAGTACCACACAGTTTTTGCCGGGGGTCCTTTCTTTACCTCGTGACGTTCACTGTCAATCCGGTCCCTACGCGTATACCTCGATGCGCCGTATCTTGGACAAACATGCAAACTTGAGTACTCGTTACGGTACAACACACCATCATTTGGGCATGCGTGTATTCTTTCGATTTCCATTCCCAACGGACACAACAGTTTTTTGGCTTGGTAAGTAGATCTTGGCAACTCATTTCCCTCTGGAAGCATGTCCGCTAGAAGATCTAATAGTGCCGTGAAACTCTTATCACTCCAACCGTTTCCTGCCTTCAAGTTATATAATCTCAGCACAGAAGACAGTTTTGTAAATGTTGCACATCCAGGGAACAGAGGCTTCTCAGAGTCAGCAATCAGTTTCTCAAATTCACAAAAGTCATTTTCGTTGTAATCTTCCTCTACATCACGTAACATCTCATCTAGATTGTCATCATCATCATCTACGTGCACATCGGAATGAACATTACCAAAATTCGGATGATCATTGATATTATTGCAATCCACATTCGAGTTGTGCTGATTGGTAGTAGTGGTGCTTGTTTCCTCAAGATCTTCGCCATGCCATATCCAACGGGTGTATCGCGCGTTAAAACCACGACGAATCAAATGACTCTTAATTTGATCAGAGTTGCTAAACCTCTTCAAGTTCATACAATCTGTACAAGGACAGAGCATATTTTTCTCTCTCTTCCTCTCCTTTTGTTGCTCAGCAAATTTAATAAACTCATTCACACCATCCAAATATTCAAAAGTAGTACGTTTTATTCCATACATCCAATATTTCCTGTCCATCTACAATTAACAAAATTTAACGAGTCAGCCATGCATGCATGAAACCTGCCCGATTAAGTTATGTATATGTACATGTACACCCTCTTACAACAGATACATGTGTTGAACCCTAGCTTGACGAAATTAACACTAATTAACCTAGCTAACTACACAATACAAGCTAGTTAGCTCCTAAAACATGACGCATTTCTAGCTACCAAGCTCCCAAGCTTAGAGCTACAAACTTGGAACTACACAATACAGCTAGCTTGCAAGTAGAGAGGAAGGGAGATCTAGAGGGAGAGAGAGATACGTGTCGACAATTAAGCGTACCTTAAAGAGAGGGGCGCAATCAACTTCCCTCCACCCTGCGCTGGTCACCCTAGCAGTGTAGCTGCGTGCGTGGAACTTTCGTCACAAACAGAGGGACACAGAGTGCAACAGAACAAATTAAAGAGCAGCTCAGCAATGGTCGAGTGGGGTTTTTCTTATAATGGACCTTTTTCTAACGGTAAATACATGAAATAACCGTTAGACTAACTTAGGTAATTTGACGCTCACATAGTCTATCGGTAAAAACACACACATACCGTTACAGAATGTACATTACTGAGCAAGTACAGGACTTCTTCTTTCGGTAAATATGTGTATTGACCGTTAGATCATGCATGACACAGCACGTACATGAGTTTTTCTATCGGTAGATATGTGTACGAACCGTTAGATGATGCATGACACACGAGCAAGAGTTTTTCTATCGGTAAATATGTGTATTTACCGTTAGAATATGCATGACTGAGCAAATATATGTGTTTTCCTATCGGTAAATATGTGTACTTACCGTTAGAGGAGGTACTGGTACCAAACTGGGACAAACATACACATGCCATTTCTCACATTCAAGGAATCATATCAATGTAACACCAAACAGATCTTACATCAAACAGATCTTACATCAAACGGATCTTAACTAGAAGATAAAGCAATATTTCAAGAAATGCTAATTTGTGGATTAACTAGGAGACACAAAAATACTTTTCTTAGGTACTTGGGACTTCATCTTGCCAAAGAAATTACACATGCCAGTTCACAAATTCAGGTACAAACATACACATGCCAGTTAACCAATACAAATTCAGGTGCAAACATACACATGCCAGTTCACAAATTCAAGTGCATGTCTGAAACAGCAGTACAAATACACACCTACCTACCAATACAATTAAATACACAAATACTCCCTGCACATTCAAGTTCATGTCCCAATTAGCAATACATGATACACAAATATACAACAATATACAAATACAACAATTCACACATTCGATGTATATTAGAAAAGCCACGTCTGAAATTAACAACAGATCACGATGAGGACCCAGTGGCCCATACATTTTACATAAAAGAGAACCTTTGCAAGTTGCCACAATGCAACTACCGACTACAAGTTAGACCTGATACATCACAAATCCATTCATCCAAAACAGCAAATGTCTGAACCACATTGGACTTAACCATACGAGTTTAGTTCGAAGACGCCCGAGGAGCTGGAACTGCCGTCGACATACATTTGTACGTATTGGTGATTTCCTCGGACTCAAACTCGATCAACTCAACTCAACTCCATTAACAAAAGGAACCTACCTTCCAAGATGTTGTTCTGTGTAGTGATGGTATAGAATGGCTGTGCAAATAACAACAATTCTTCTTCTCCAAGCAGGTAAGCATCTGGCCACAAGCTGGTGCATGCAAAAAAATGTAAGATGCTTTCTATAGGTCCTGATTTGAGAAACACGCCGGGCTTAAGCATCTTCTCGACCGAGCCAACCAAGATCTCGCCCTTCACGTCCTTCCAGCTCTCGACGGTGATCTTCACCATTTCTTTCGCCAACAGGCCAACGTAGGTAGCGTACTGCGATGAAGAACCGTGAAATACGTTGCCCCTCATGAGCATCATCCAAGGACCTGAACAGATCATAATCATATTGAAAAGAAGACACATCAAAATGAAGGATACAAAAAAAGCAGAATTATTGCCATAATCGGATTAGAATAATCTAACAATATTGCAGAAATTTTACGTACCTTCCTTGGGATGCCGACGTCTAGAGGGCGTCGATGGAGGTGCGGAGGTGCAGCGGTCCCCTGTAGAGGTGCGCCGGCCGTCCATGGAGCTTACGGGTTAGGACTACGAGCCCCAGATGAACTGTGAGATTGAAAGAGACATACCCGTGTATTTATGCAACTATATATTTTCTATCGGTATGAAAACAGAATACCGTTAGTAATAAAAACATCTGTAGAAGGCAAATGGTTCTATTGGCACAATACATATTACTGATAGGAATTTTTGTACATACTCTATCGGTGTGTACGTACATTGCCGATAGAATATTACTAGTTGTAGAAGGCCAACAGTTCTAAGATATTTTTTGCAATATTCTACCGGTATAAACATTCATTACCGATAGAATAAAACTATTTGAAGACGAACAGTTCTAAGCAATTTTCTATATATTCTAACGGTACAAGAATCCATTACCGATAGAATAAAAATATTTGTAGAAGGCCAACGGTTCTATCGGCGCACTACGTATTGCCGATAGGAATTTTTAATATACTCTGTCGGTATATTCATACAGTACCGATATAATAAGTCTAGTTGTAGAAGTCGACCAGTCCTATCGGCGCACAACATTCTCCCGTCAGTACTTATGCATCTCTTCTAAGGGCAAATATGTTCATCACCGCTAGAGTAAATCATACTGCTTCTTCTATCGGGAAGATTCTTATAAACCGATAGGAAAAATACACCCGATGGCCTTTTATGACCTCGAGGCACATTTTCTATTGGTTTTCAGCTAAATCGCTAATAACCGATAGAAGATAGGGGTTAGTAGACTGCATTTCTGTACTAGTGCCATAAGGGCCAATTTGAAAAGTTTTCTATGTTCCCAAATGAAGATGTCTCAGAGATGTTTAACCGATTAAATAACATAGTAAAAGAGTTAAAAGGGCTTGGTATGGATGTTACAAATGTGGAATTTTGTCATAAGTTTCTTAGAGCTTTACCTTCAAAATATGATACAATTGTAACCTTACTTGTGCGCTCAAACTTGAAGAGTGTGACTCCGTTGGAAGTCTTGAGTGAGATTCTCACTCATGACATATTCAAGAAATCTCAAGAAGAAGTGAAAGATGAGCCTTCCGACTCCAAGAAGAAGAACATAGCACTCAAAGTTCAAGCCTCCAAAAGGGAAGACAATGAAGAAGAAAGCGATGAGAGAGACACCGATGAGGAAATGGCTCTCTTTGTGAGAAGGTTCAAGCGGTTCATGAAGAAGAGATATCAAGGAAAGTCCTTCAAGAAAGGACAATCATCCAAGATGAACCCATTTGAAGAAAGAAGATGCTTTGAGTGCGGTGAAAAGGGTCACATCTCCTCACAATGAAAAAACAAGGAAGAAGAAAATTCGGTGAAGAAGAAGAAGTACGAAAAGGAAGGAGAAAGCAAGAACAAGGTTTTCAAGAAATATTACAAGAAGAGGAAGGATGGACAAGCTTGCGTCATTGAATGGGATTCGGATGCTTCAAGTTCTGATTCCGAAGATGAAGATGAAGCATCACCCAAAGGGCTCGCCGGAATAGCTATCAAGGAAGCTCCATCTCTATTCTCCACTCCTCATTGCCTCATGGCTAAAGGAGAATCTAAGGTATCATGTGACGAAGATGAATATACATATGATGACCTAGTTGAGATGATCACCGGTTTTGATGACTATATGAGTAAAGAAAAAGAAAAATTCAAGGAATTGAAGAAGAGATACAAAACTCTTCAAAATTCCTATGAGGAGCTAAACACATCTGATGAGAGTCTCAAAGAAACTCATGAGATGCTTAAGGAAGCTCATGACTCACTAATTACTCATAAAGCCAACAAAACGGGTAATGACATAGGCATCACTAGCAATATGTTAAATGACTTGCCCATGATGTCTACGTCTAGCATATCAACTTCTTGTGAAGATTTAATTGAATTCCCATCTAGACCTAAAATTGATGATCATGTGCTTAGTCTTGAAAACAATGAGCTTAAGGACAAAATTGAAAAATTAACAAATAATCTAGCTAAATGCTATGTAGGAGAATCAAAATTAAGACATCTTTTAGATAGTTAAAGGTTCTCCTTAAGAAAAGAAGGACTAGGCTACATTCCTAAAAAGGGAAAACATGCATTTGTTCCATCTAAAACCGTATTTGTAAAAGAAAAGGGATATTGCAACAAATGTAAAAGTTTAAGTCATATTGAGAAAAATTGCCATGCTAGCAAAAGTAATTCATCTCTTATATTCAACTCTTGCTATGTATTAAAGAAAATGAACAATGGGGATATTAAAGCCAAATTTGTTGGAACCCTGATCATTGGTGCCAAAAAGAAAGCCATTTGGATCCCAAAATCCTTGGTAACTAACCTCCCAAGGACCCAAAAAGATTTGGGTACCTAAAAGGACCTAACTTTGTTTTGTAGGTAAATTACAAGGCCGGAGGACAACATTGGGTGCTCGATAGTGGATGTACTCAACATATGACCGGTAATCACAACATGTTCTCTCTAAATAACGAAGGTGTGGAATATGACAAGATCACGTTTGGAGACAATAGCAAAGGAAAGGTAAAAGGTTTAGGTAAAATTGCCATCTCAAACGACCTCTCCATATCTAATGTATTGCTTGTTGAATCTCTAAATGTCGGGGGAAATCTCCGCGGGACTAAGTCCAGGTCACGCGAGGGGCGCCTCGGGAACTAGCGACCACCGTCCAGCATCCAAGGCGTTTGACCGGGAGAAGGACGGTCCTGCCCTTCAATCCGACGGTGGCTTCCGGGGTAGTTTAGGTTTCTTGCTGCTTTTTGGGGCTATAAATAGCCCTTGTACCCCTTTGTTGTAAGGGATCGATTCATTTTATTGGAATAGCTAAAACTCACAGGCGTGCTCCGGAAGCCTCTCCCCCGGAGAGAGCCTCCCCAGCCGACTCCGGTCGGGAGCGCGTCGACAGGACTAGGGCCCCCACCAGGACCCGAACCTGTATAAACCCTTGTGTCATTCTTTGTGCTTGTCCGGCGGGGGAGGACCGGTCATCCGGTCAACCCGCGCCGCGTAATCTTCGCTAGGATCACTCTCAAAACCTGCCGGGGTATTCGCAATACCACGACAGTTGGCGCCGTCCGTGGGGACTCGTGACAAGACGCCATGGCTCCCCCAAGAACAAGGGCTCGCACCCTCCCCGGTGACCCGGGTCTCGGAGACCCGGCGCCGTCGGCCCGGGACACCCCTGTCCCGGCGGTCCCTTCCGGAGGCGACCTGGCCCAGGTACTGCCTCCCTCCTTTCCTCTTAACTTAGGTGCTTCCACCTCCAGGTCGTTCCCGGTGACCGCGGGGACCTCGGCCGGGACAAGTGTCCCCCCGGCGGCTCCCCCGGCTCCCCGGGATGCCCTGCTCGAAGCTCTCGTGGAAGGCCAGCTCCGCGCTCAGCGCTCTATGGACGAGCTCCTTAGCGTGCTGGCGCGGCCTCCGGCCCCCACATTTGCGTCACACCCGTATCAGGGGAACATGCCCCCGTTTATGGGTTACCCGTCGGCCCCTCCGGCTTCCGGGGGGTTGTCCGCCCCATATGATCCTGCCGGGGGGCTCCCTCCACCTGCGGGATATACGTCCGGACCCTTCCCGGCACCCGGGCCCGTCCCGGTACTGGGAGGTTACTTCATGCCGGGGCCCTTTGTGGCACCAGGGGGGTACCCCATCCCCGGCCTATTCCCGGGGCCGGGCGCCCACTTCTTGCCGGGGGTTGACCCTGCGCCGGGAGCCAATCCCGCCCCCCGCGTCGCGTTTACCGCACCGGGGGCGGTTGACAAAGCAGCCCCCGTGACGCAGCGGACTTCCCCCTGCATGGGCTCCCCGGTTCCGGACGCCGCCGCGAGGTCTCCCCCCTCGCCGGTTCCGGGTGTTACAGGGCATGCCCCCTTCCCGGTTCCGGTCGTGGCCGCTGGGGCCCCCTCCACTTCGATCCCAGGCGTCGCCGCGGGCACCTCCTCCCCGGTTCCGGATGATACAGGGGCCTCTCCCTTTCTGGTCCCGGAGGCCGTCGCAGGGGGCTCACCCCAACCGGCTCCGGAAGCTACGGCGCACGAGCTCCCTTTCTCGGCGGGACATCTCCGTTTCGCCCCGGGGGAGGTCGAGCGAATACGTTCACCAGAGTGCGGGGAAGAACTTCCCCCCGGCCGCGGGCGCGGGGAGCCTCGCTCTCGCACGGGCCGGGGGAAGAGACCCGCTGAAGAGCCAACCTCTCCGGCAGAGAGCCCGGATGTCTGGGAATTCAGCCCCGGTCCGGAGGAAAAGCGTCGCCACCACCATTCTGGCGGACCTCTCGGACCGCTTCCAGATTCAGACAACGAAGGTCCCGTGAAAGAAGATAGCGACCGGGGCTCTCCCCGGGAAGTGCAGGGGGCTAATCAGCCCCTGTGCCGAAGGCTTCGCAGCATCCGGTGGCCGCGGCCCCACACATCGAACACTATAACGGCGAGACAGACCCTTACGAGTTTGTGCAGGTCTACTCCACTGCTATCTCCGCGGCCGGGGGGGACGAGTCAGTACAGTGCAACGTCTTCCCCCTTTACCTCTCCGGCATCGCCCGCTCCTGGTTCTACAACCTGAAGGCCGGCTCCATCAAGTCTTTCTCGCAGCTCAAGCGGGAGTTCTGTGCCAACTTCCAGGGGAACTACGTGCGTCCCCTGGACTCCTCACAACTGTATACTGTCCGGCAGAGGACTGGGGAGACCATCAGAAGCTTCTTCAAGCGCTTTGCCCAGGTGAAGAGCAAAGTGGCCCACGTCCCCGACTCTATGGTCATCGAAGCCTGCAAAAGCGGCATCCTCCTGGGGGAGCTATACCGAAGGCTCTCTCGGAGCTGCCCCTCTTCCGCCGACGAGCTCTTCAACGTGCTCGAAAAGTACGCTCGGGCGGAGGAAGACGATATCTGGAAGAAGACCCAGGGGGCTCCCGCCCCTGTCGACAGGGGGGCCAGGGATCCCCCCAAACGCTCCAGGCAAGGGGGGCGTAGCGAGCCACGGCCTCGGGACACCTTTGTCCTCGAGGGCGGAGGCGGCTCGCGCGACCCCCCGAGGGCCAACCGCCCTTTCCCCAAACCGAAGGGCCATGGGGGAGGACAGTCTTCGCGCGGCCGGCAAGGCCCCGCGGGGAGAAGGCGGGAAGGACCGTGGTGCAGCCTCCACAGGTCCAATACCCACGATACCCGAGATTGTAGCCAGCTGCTGCAGCACTTCGCGGACTTCCTCGACCAGCGCGGGCAGCGGGGGGGGGGGGACTCCGGCCTCCTCGCTCCCTCGGCCAGCTGTTCCGGCCCTTCCCGCTCCCACGGGGGGTCAGCAGACGCAGGAGGGGGAGCCTTCAGAAGCTCTCCCCTTTCAAACTTCGCAGCGGCACATCAACGTCATCGTGGGAGGATCTGCCTCCGGGCGGGACTCTAAGCGCCAGCGTAAGGAGTACGCGCGCGAGGTCAAGGTTGTGGGGGTGCTACACGCGTCCCCGCCACCCAAGTGGTCGGACGTGCCCCTCACCTTCACGGCAGAAGACGCGCGGGGGGTTCGCTTCCCCCACGACGACGCGCTCATTGTCTCCGCAACCATCTACAACTGCCGTCTGGCCCGGATCCTGGTGGACGGCGGGAGCTCCGCCGATGTCTTATTCCTGAAGGCCTTCAAAGAAATGCAGGTGGATGAGAAGCTCCTGCAGCCCGCTGCCGGGCCCCTGCAAGGCTTTGTCCCGGGGAAGGCGATCCACCCCGTGGGCAAGGTAGATCTTCCAATGACCTTCGGCACCCCGGAGAACTACCGGACCGAGCTGGTCCGCTTCGACGTGGTAGACCTCCCCTCCTCCTACAACGCGATTATGGGGAGGACGACAATCAACCGGCTGGGGGCTGCCACCCACCAAAACTACCTCTGCATGAAGATCCCCGGGCCGCATGGTGTGATCAACGTCCGGGGAGACCAAGACATGGCCGTGCTCTATACGAGCGCGCTGCGGCCACGATCGGAAGCGGCAACCTCATAAAGACGCCCGGGGGGGAGGCTCCTCCCCCGGAACTAGATGCTGCTGCGCCACCGCCCGGGAGGCCCCTCCTCAAGCCGCGTCCGGAAGGGGGCCTCCGGAAGGTCCTGCTGTCCCCGGGCAACGAAGACAAGACCGTCCAGATCGGGGCGGAGCTCCCCGAGGAGCGCGCAGCGTAACTTGCGGCTTTTCTGCGCGAAAACTCCGATGTTTTTGCGTGGAAGCCGTCAGACATGCGGGGCGTCGCCCGGGAGGTCATCGAGCACAAGCTTGCAGTGGCCCCCGGTCACCCCCCGGTCAAACAGAAGCTGCGGAAACTCTCCCTCGAGTGCCAAGAGGCAATCAAGGCGGAGATCACCCGGCTCCGAGAGGCGGGGTTCATTCGGGAGGTCCTGCACCCCGAATGGCTCGCGAACCCCGTCCTCATCAAGAAATCAACCGGCAGGTGGCGGATGTGCGTGGACTTCACCGACCTTAATCGCGCCTGCCCCAAAGATAACTTTCCGCTCCCACGGATCGATCAGCTCGTCGACTGCACTGCGGGGTGCGAGCTCATGAGCTTCCTAGACGCCTACTCGGGCTACCATCAAGTCCGGATGGCGGAAGGGGACGAGGAAAAGACGAGTTTTATTACTCCCCTCGGAACCTTCTGCTACGTCCATATGCCCTTCGGGCTCAAGAACGCGGGGGCGACCTTCCAGCGCCTCATGACGCTGGTTTTCAAAGAGCAAGTCGGCCGCAACGTTGAAGTCTACGTAGACGACGCGGTTTTCAAGAGTCCCCGCGCAGCCTCCCACATCAACGACCTGGCTGAAACCTTCCGGAACCTCCGCGCATTCGGGCTCAAGCTAAACCCGGAGAAGTGCGCCTTCGGGGTGCGCGGGGGGAAGTTCCTAGGTTTCCTCGTGTCCCAGCGGGGCATTGAGGCAAACCCCGAGAAGATCCGGGCATTCCTAGACATGCCCCCGCAGCGCTCCGTCAAGGATGTCCAGCGGCTCTCCGGCCGCCTAGCCGCACTCAGCCGCTTTGTCTCCCGGTTGGGGGAGCGGGGCCTCCAGTTCTTCAAGATCCTCCGAGGGCTCGAGGGGTTCCGCTGGACCCCTGAGGCCCAGGAGGCGTTCAACGACCTCAAGAAGTACCTCACGAGCCCTCCAATGCTCGTGAGTCCGTCCCCGGAAGAGCCTCTGCTCCTCTACCTCGTGGCGACCCCTGTCATCGTCAGCGCGGTCTTGGTGAAGGAGCAAGGGGGGCAGCAGCGCCCGGTGTACTACGTGAGTGAGGCCCTCCAAGGGGCCAAAACTCGGTACACGGAAATGGAGAAAATCTGCTACGCTCTCCTCATGGCGTCCCGGAAGCTTCGGCATTACTTCCTGGGGCACCCCATCACCGTCCCGTCGTCCCTCCCCCTTGGGGAGGTACTGCGGAACAAAGAAGCCACCGGCCGAATCGGGAAGTGGGGGGCTGAGCTCGCCCCCTTCTCCCTGTCCTTTACCGGCCGCTCCGCCATCAAGTCGCAGGTCCTCGCCGACTTCGTCGCAGAGTGGACTCCCGCCTCTGGGTCCGGGGACGAAGATCTCCCTGTTCTGCCCCGACGCAATGATCATTGGACCCTTATGTTCGATGGGTCGCTGTGTCTCGCCGGGGCTGGCGCGGGAGTAGTCCTCCGGGGCCTCGAGGGGAAGGAACTCGAGTACGCCGCGCGGCTCGAGTTCCCCGCAACCAACAACGTCGCCGAATATGAGGCTTTGCTCCTCGGGATGCGCCTCGTGCGCTCCCTGGGGATCCGGCGCCTCCTAGTCAAGGGAGATTCTCAGCTCGTAGTTTGCCAAATGGACAAGTCTTACCTGTGCCATGACGCAAACTTAAGTCTTTATTTGCAGGAAGTGCAAAAGATGGAGAGGCATTTCGACGGCCTTGAGGCCCGGCATATCCCACGTAGGGACAATGACCGGGCCGACGCCTTGGCCCGGGCGGCCAGCGCCCGGGGATTGCTCCCCAAGGGGGCTTTCCTGGAGATCATCACGAAGCCCTCAGTGGCCTCCCCGGACACGGGCGACGAGCCTCATGTCCCGGAGGTCGCTGAGATCACCCGGACTCCGTCCTGGATGGACCCCCTCATCTCCTTCATCAGGGGGGAGGGGGACCCTCCTAGTGAGACCGAGGCTAAACGTCTCCGGGCTAAAGCCCGGGCATATCTCCTCCTGGAGGGGAGGCTCTACAAGTGGGGGGCTTCCGCCCTCCTGCGCTGCCTCCCCCGGCCGGAGGGACTTCAACTTCTGGAAGACATCCACGCGGGGAGCTGCGGTTCTCACCTAGCCCCGCGTGCCATCGCAGCCAAGGCCCTCCGGCAGGGCTTATACTGGCCCACGGTCATGCGCGATGCGCGAGACCTCGTCTCCGCGTGCGAGGCATGCCAGAAGATGGCCAAGGGCTCGAACCTCCCCCCTATAGCGCTGCAGACGATCCCCATCACTTGGCCCTTTGTGCGCTGGGGGATGGACCTTTTAGGGCCCTTCCCCCCAGCGCCTGGGGGATACAAGTATGCGGTAGTCGCAGTCGACTATTTTACAAAGTGGGTTGAGGCGGAGCCTTTGGCCAGCATCACGTCCCGGGCCGTTCAGCGGTTTTTCTGGAAAAACATCGTATGTCGTTTTGGTGTCCCCCGGGAAATCACCGTGGACAACGGGACCCAATTTGACTCGGCTTATTTTCGGGAATTCTGTGAAGGCCTGGGGCTCGTCATCCACTTCGCCTCTGTAGCCCATCCCCGGAGCAATGGGGCTGTCGAGAGGGTCAACGGCGTGATCCTACAGGGATTGCGCCGAAGACTCGAGCGAACCGCTTCTAAGCGGGGTGCATGGGCGGAGGAGCTCCCTAGCATCCTCTGCTCCATGCGCACGACCCCGTCCCGGGCGACGGGGCGTACTCCCTTCTCCCTGGTCTACGGGGCGGAGGCAGTCCTCCCCCCGGAGATTGGCTTCCGGTCGCTACGGGTGGAGCTCCTGGAGGGAGCCACTCCCTCAGCATATCAGGCCAACAAGGACAATCAGCGCCTGGAGATCGACCTCGTGGAGGAGGAACGCGACCGAGCGCTCCTCCGCCACTCCATCTACGAGCAAGAAGTAGCGCGCGCGTACAATCAGCGCGTGCGCGAGAGAGCTTTCCGCCTTGGGGACCTTGTCCTCAAGCGCGTGACGGACCCCCAGGCCCAGGGTAAGCTCTCCCCCAAGTGGGAGGGCCCCTACAGGATCTCCGCGGTCCTGGGCTCGGGGGCCTACAAGCTCTCCAACCTTCAAGAGCAGGAGCTGAAACACACGTGGAACTTGCGTTTACTTCGCAAGTTCTATGTTTAGCCTTACGGGCCTGTCCCCTCCCCCGGAGCGTTCGCGCCGGAGGGGGAGGAGGGACTGTATTTTCCTCCCCTTTCGCGGCTTCGCAGGGGGAGGCCTTGTACTTCATTTTATTAGCAATACATAGGTCTTGCTTTGCAAACTGTCTCGTTGCAGGTCTTTCTCATTACCGCCCCTAGCGGCGATGCCCTCCCCACGAGGAAGCCCTCCCCACGAGGATCCCCTCCCCGCGAGGATGCCCTCCTTGTGAGGATGCCCTCCCCGCGAGGAAGTAGGCCAGCCCCAACAAGTCCCTACAACGGAGCCTGCACTCCCGTAGGGCGGCTTATGATCAGCCCTCGTGGACTGAGGGTGTAAGCGGCAACCCGGTCACAGTGGCTGCGGTAACGAGTCACTTTGGGAGACTAGTCCCCTGCCCAAACACTCAAGCCCCGTCCTCGGGCACTTCCTCCTCCGGGAGTCGATGTTATTCCCGGCTCCCCGTTTTCACGGCGACCGGAAGATCAGCCCCTTGCGGCTTGATTGGATCTATCTTCCTCCTCCAGGAGTCGACGTTATTCCCGGCTCCCCGTTCTCACGGTGACCGGAGGAATGCCTCCTGGAGACCCTATACCCGGCTCCCCGTTCTCACGGCGACCGGGCGATTGTCTCTCGGAGAAGTCGGATTTCTCGGTCATTTTCTTCCCCGAAGACCCTATTCCCGGCTCCCCGTTCTCACGGCGACCGGACGAATGTCTCCTAGGAAGCTCGCCTCCAGAAATCTTATCAGGTTCTCTTGGACATTCCTTCCGCTTGAGGCGTTATTCCCGGCTCCCCGTTCTCACGGCGACCGGATGATTATCTCCCGGAATGTCTTCTCCTTGAAAACCTCGCTTTAAAATTTTCTAACTTACAAAATTTCGTATGCTACAGGTGGCCTCTACCCCCGGGGCCTTGTTACCCCCACAGCGTGCGGAGCTATTCTCCGGCCCGCTGTGGGCGGGGGGGATAAGGGACCCCCAGGTGTTGACCGCACCGCCCACGAGGAAACTTAGCTCATCCTTGTTAAGATGAGTCGTCCAGACCATCCAAGAAGAAGATAAAGAGGCGCAATAAAAGGAAACAACAACACAGCGCTTTATTGATCAGCAAACCCGGAGGACATCTTCCCCCTCCGGTGGGCTTCGGAAACGATACAACCCGGGTTCTAACCCGGGGGGATTCTCTAAGCCCTAAGGCTCCTATGCCTAATACTCCCGGAGGCTCTCCGCTAGCTCCCGGGTCAAGTCCCGGTACAACGCCCGCACGCGGCGCCGAGCGTCCCGGAGCACATCTTCAGGCCAAAACTCGTATCCCGCCGGTGGAAGTATCCGGAGGGGAGGGATTATCCGGAGCCCCGGTCGCGGAGGAGACAATTCGGCACGGTGATTATCGAAGTTGTCCAAGTGCCACTCCGGACGCCACCTCAACCGGATCGGCTCCCGGACACTATCCTCGCCGCGATTCCCGGAGATAAGGCTTAGCAAAATTAAAGCCGCTTGGGTGTGCCCCGGGGAGCCCCTCCCGGACCTTCGCCCGGGAGCAACCTCCCGGGAACCCTGGTAACAGTAAGTTCAATTCGAAGACTTAGAAAAAATCCTAACTTCATTGCATTAAAAATCTTTATGTACAAGTGCCCGGGGCTTCTTCTAAGAAGCTATCGGAATCAAAATCCTAAAACAAAAAAGGGCCCTAGCTAAGACCCGGGGGGAGGCTCATACATGTTCATTGGCGTCCTCCCCCCGGGGGGCTTCCTCCGAGGCCGGGGCTGGGGCGTCTACCGCCGGAGGCGCCGGAGCCGGGAACCACGCCCGGATGATCCGGTCATAGAACCCTCCGGCGAGCTACTCGACCTCCCGGCGCGAAGGCTCGAAGGAGTCCGGGAAGCTTCGGGGGATGCGGCCCCCAATCGCCCGGGCGCCGACCCCCCAGAACTCGACGAGCCCCGCAGCGGCCGCGACGACGGGGATCGCCCGGCCCCGCGCCCGAACATCGGCAGCCTCCGGGATGGCGGAGACCTGTGCGTTAAGGAAACGCACAGCCTCCGGGAGTGTCGCCGGTGGGACCTCCCTGCTCCCGGAGCCGAGGCTTACGCCAAGGCCCTCGAGGGCCGTCCGGACAGAGCGGCCCGCGTCCGCCACCGCCCGGACGCTCGAGCTCTCGAGCTCGCGGAGCGCCTCCTCCCTCGCCTTGGCCTCCTCTCGGAGGCGTGCGTTGATGGCCTCAGAAATATGAACCTGGGCCCGGACCCGGGTCAATTCCGCGAGGGCTTCGTCGCGTTCCCAGAGGGCCTCCTCGCGCTGCCCTACGGAGGCCGCGGCCCGGCCCTCCGCCTCCTTAAGCAGCCGGGCGACCCGCTGCTCAAGGCCCCAGGTAACAGCTGCCACCTACAAAATACATAAGAGTTAGAAAAATTTCAAAGTGCAGGGGATGAGCGAAGGCGTCATCGACCCGGGTTACCTGGGCCCCGAGGGACTGAAGCCCCTCGAAACGCTCGTGGAGCGTCCCTCCCGCGACGAAGGCCTGCACCTTCCGGGTATGCAGGCCCTCCGAGTAGCGGGCTACCTCGCCCGCGGGGAGCAAAGGGGTCTCCCGCCCGGAGCCGCTGCTCGGGGCCCATGCCGATCCCCCTCTTCCCGCCGGAGAAGGGGGAGATCCGGAGGAGAGCCATCTCCTCAGCCGCATCCCGCATCGAGCGGGTCTTTTTGGAGAGGATCACCTTGCCGAGGAGCTCGTACTCCTCGTCCGTCCACACCGGCGGCTTTGGTGCGGACGACCAGCTGTAGGTGGGGGCCCCCGGGGCGTACACCACCGCGTCGTCTCGGACCCGGAGGTAGAACCACCTCCGGACCCAATCCCCCCAGTGGTCCCGGGAGGCCACCGCCGGGTAGTCGATTACCCGGGCCGGTAGCATCTGGACCATCACCGAACCAAAGGGGGACTTGGGGCCCCCCTTCACCAGGCGGGAGGTCCGCGCCACCTGTTCGTAGAAGTACCGGAAGGCGCGAAGGTCGGGCTCCCGCCCGGTCACTGTCTCGAAGAGCCAAATGAAGAGGCCCATTCGGACAAGCGCGTTCGAGGTGAGGTGGTTGAGAGCCACCCCATACTCCTTGAGAAACTCCCGGAGCATGGGATGCACCGGGAGCCGGAGCCCCGCCTCGAGGAAGGCCTCGAAGGCCACGATCTCTCCGGGCCTGGGGCGGGGGGCTCCGTCCTTCTTCACGGGGACCCGGATGTCCCCGGCCGCAACGATGCCCCTTTCGGCCAAGGACTCGGCGTCCTCGGCCGTGAACTCAGACGCCCAGAGGAAATCCGAGGGGATTTCCTCCGGGGGCACCTCCGTCGTCTTCGCTCGACCCTTGGGTGCCATGAGGTTAGTTTTCTTTTTGGTGGCTAACTCTGCAGGAGGCTACTACTAGAAATTCCCGGACGCCTACTACCGGAAAAAGCTACCGGGAGAGGGCTACCGGGAGAGCAAAAATCGTTGGGGCTGAGAATTTGGAATGAGCTTCCGGGCCCCCCAAGGCCCTATTTATATGGGCGGGCCGTGGTCTAGATGCACGCCACGTGGCACCCGCGGATCAATCTGGACCGTAGAAGTTCAAACCGTGCGTGGGAAACGAAGGGACGGGCGCGTGAATCGAGGCGCCGGTTCGAACCGCGCGCGCATTTATGGCGAAACGGCGCGGCTTTAAGTGTGGGGCATGGAAGCCGAAGCGTTGCGGCTCCGGTAACCTGGCCCGGAGATCTTCCCGGTGACCTGAACCATACCCACCGGGGACTCGAGGATCGTCCCCGGCGGGCATGGGGGGCTGCTGTCGGGGGAAATCTCCGAGGGTCTAAGTCCAGGTCACGCGAGGGGCGCCTCGGGAACTAGCGACCACCTGTCAAGCATCCAAGGCGTTTGACCGGGAGAAGGACGGTCCTGCCCTTCAATCCGACGGTGGCTTCCGGGGTAGTTTAGGTTTTTTGCTGCTTTTTGGGGCTATAAATAGCCCTTGTACCCCTCTGTTGTAAGGGATCGATTCATTTTATTGGAATAGCTAAAACTCACAGGCGTGCTCCGGAAGCCTCTCCCCCGGAGAGAGCCTCCCCAGCCTACTCCGGTCGGGAGCGCGTCGACAGGACTAGGGCCCCCACCGGGACCCGAACCTGTATAAACCCGTGTGTCATTCTTTGTGCTTGTCCGGCGGGGGAGGACCGGTCATCCGGTCAACCCGCGCCGCGTAATCTTCGCTAGGATCACTCTCAAAACCTGCCGGGGTATTCGCAATACCACGACACTAAATTTCAACCTCTTATCCGTAGCTCAACTTTGTGATCTTGGATTTATTTGTGCATTTTATCCAAAAGAAGTGATTATCACTAGTATTGATGATAATAGGTTTATTTTCAAACGATTTAGACATGGCAACCTCTATTTAGTTGATTTCTATTCAAATGATGCTAATCTGGGTACATGCTTGTTCACTAAATCATCTAAAGGTTGGCTATGGCATAGAAGGCTTGGACATGTTGGAAGGAAACAACTACATAGACTAGTTAAACATGATTTAGTTGTTGGATTACAAGATGTAAAGTTTGAAAAAGATAAATTATGTAGTGCTTGCCAAGCCGGGAAACAAGTTGCAAACTCACATCCAACTAAAAGCACAATGTCAACTTCTAGTCTACTTGAATTATCGCATATGGATTTATTTGGGCCAACTACTTTTGTGAGCATTGGTGGCAATAGTTATTGTCTTGTCGTTGTAGATGATTTTTCTAGATATACTTGGATATTCTTTTTACATGATAAGTCACTTGTGTTTAACACTTTTAAAAGTTTTGCTCAAAGGGCCGAAAATGAATTTAGCTTCAAGATCAAGAAAGTGAGAAGTGACAATGGCTCTGAATTCAAGAATACGAAGGTTGAAAATTGGTGTGATGATAAGGGCATCAAACATGAGTTTTCGGCCAAGTATACACCGGAGCAAAATGGAGTAGTCGAACGAAAGAACCGGACATTGATAGACATGACAAGATCTATGCTTTCGGAGTACAATGTTTCGGACACCTTTTGGGCCGAAGCAATCAACACCGCATGCCATGCATCAAATCGTCTTTATTGTCATCGACTACTAAAGAAAACTCCCTACGAGCTTCTCATCGGAAGGAAGCCAAACATTTCCTACTTCTGAGTGTTTGGATGTAAGTGCTATATCTTGCGAAAAGGTACACGCTTATGTAAATTTCAAAGGAAATGTGATGTAGGATTTTTATTAGGATACTCATCAAATAGCAAAGCATATCGTGTCTACAACCGAAACTCCGGTTTGGTTGAAGAGACACATCATGTTGAATTTGATGAGACTAACGGCTCTCAAGAGGAGCAAGACAACTTGGATGATGTAGGTAATGAAGGGTTGAGAGTGGCGATGAAGAACATGACCATTGGGGATATCAAGCCGAAAGAAGATAGTGATCAAGATGAAGATCCATCCACTCAAGCTATCCCCTCTTCATCAACACCTCAACATGGAGATCAAATAGTTGAAGTGGTCAATGTGGAAGACTCCTCGTAACAACAACCGGAAGTACCTTCTACCTCTACTTCACAAAACCCGGTTGATCATCCAAGAATTCATCACTCAATTTCAAAAGATCACCCCGTCGATCAAATTGTTGGTGACTTGCGTAAGGGTGTCCAAACTCGTTCTCGTCTTGCCTCATTTTGTGAAAATTACTCTTTTGTTTCTTCTTTTGAGCCCACACTTGTAGATGAAGCATTAAAAGATCCGGATTGGGTGAATGCAATGCATGAAGAATTAAAAAACTTCACCCGCAACAATGTTTGGGAATTGGTAGAAGAACCAAATCCGGATGAGCACAATGTCATTGGAACCAAATGGATTTTCAAGAATAAACAAGATGCAAACGGAGTGGTAGTAAGAAACAAGGCAAGATTGGTGGCTCAAGGATACACTCAAGTTGAAGGTTTGGATTTCGGTGAAACCTTTGCTCCCGTAGCTAGACTTGAGGCTATTAGAATCTTGCTTGCTTTTGCTTCATCTCACAATATTAGACTTTATCAAATGGATGTCAAAAGTGCATTTTTAAATGGAAAAATTAATGAATTAGTATTTGTTAAACAACCTCCCGGATTTGAAGATCCTACAAAGCCGAATCATGTGTATAAACTCTCCAAGGCTCTCTATGGTCTTAAACAAGCACCTCGTGCTTAGTATGAGAGACTTAGAGACTTCTTAATTTCAAAAGACTTTAAAATTGGGAAAGTTGATACTACTTTATTTACTAAGAAAATTGGAAATGATTTCTTTGTATGTCAAATTTATGTTGATGACATCATATTTGGATCTACTAACCAAGATTTTTGCAAGGAATTTGGTAATATGATGTCCAGGGAATTCGAGATGTCTTTGAGAGGTGAACTAAGTTTCTTCCTCGGACTACAAGTTAAACAACTCAAGGAAGGAACTTTCATCAGTCAAAGCAAATATGTGAAGGACCTACTCAACAAGTTAGGACTTGAAGAAGCAAAGCCAATCAAGACACCAATGGCCACAAACGGTCACCTTGTCTCTGACGAAGGAGGTAAACCGGTAGACTCAAAGCTTTATAGATCTATGATTGGTAGTTTATTATATCTTACTGCTTCTAGGCCCGATATTATGTTTAGTGTTTATATGTGTGAAAGATTTCAAGTCTCTCCTAAAGAAAGTCATTTAATGGCCGTTAAGCGCATTTTGAAGTATCTAAAATATTCATCTAGCATAGGGTTGTGGTATCCTAAAGGTGCTAAATTCGAATTAATTGGATATTCTGATTTCGATTATGCGGGATGTAAAGTGGATAGAAAAAGCACCTCTGGCAGTTGTCAACTGTTAGGAAGATCTTTAGTATCTTGGTCCTCCAAGAAATAAAACTCTGTAGCTTTATCAACCGCCGAAGTGGAATATGTTTCCGCGGGTAGTTGTTGTGCACAATTGCTTTGGATGAGGCAAACATTATTGGATTATGGAATAAAATTTGAAAAAGTGCCTCTTTTGTGTGATAATGAGAGTGCGGTGAAAATAGCCACAAATCCAGTTCAACACTCTCGGACCAAGCATATAGATATCCGACACCACTTCCTTAGAGATCATGTTAGCAAAGGTGATGTGGTAGTGGATAATGTTAGAACCGATGATCAATTAGCGGATATATTCACTAAGCCCTTAGGTGAAAGTCATTTTTGCAAACTCCGAAATGAGCTTAACGTCATTGATATATCAAATGTCGCTTGAAATGTTGAACTCATATTGCTTGTGCTTAAAGTATCACTTGATTGCTTGAACTTCCTCTCTTAGAGCTTTTTAGACTCTTTTATCGGCAATTGAGTAAAGTGAACCAAAAATATGGTGAGTTATAAGATAAATACTTCCCCTTTGGTGATATTGTCTATATCTCTCTTAGAATGATCTTATATATATATATATATATATATATATATATATATATATCACCCTATCCAAATCTTTTATGAGCATCAAATCAATCAAAAATCCTCCAAGATTTTTAGTCCTTCCAGCGGTTGGACCGATCCAATTGCGGTCTGACCGAATGCATCTCCGGAGAGCATCTTAAATTTCCTGCTCCTAGCGGTCTGACCGGTAACTTGCCTACGGTTTGACCGAAATTTCATGACCAGAGACCTTTTTATCCCGAATCTCTGTCCTTTTCACCCTCTTCCCACTTGTCTCTTTCACGTGCGCCTCATATTTCTTTTGGATTCTTCCTCTCGGTCAAACTCTCGCAAAGCTCGGACAAACCGTGGTTCAAGATCACCTCCAAACCATGTCGTCTAGGTATTTTACTCAGATTCTTCTTCTTTATCAATTTCGTTTTCTGTTCATCTTGAGGTTTAGGGTAAATGTGATGAATCTAGTCCAAATCTGGTCATATCTTGAAATTGATTCATCCCATTGATGCAATAAGTATTTTCACACGTATATGTGTCCAAATTGTGCCCTAAATTGTAGTAAATCTCAGGATTCATGTCAAACCCAAACTCTACGGTTGCGCCGGTCTGACCGCCCCTGTTTCGGTCTGACCGAAAGCAACAGCAGAGCAATGGTGTACTGATCTGATGTCTCATCGATTCGTTTCGCTGTTCATGTTTCCTAGTATCTTACCTCTGCATTAGTTCCAAATCTTATAGTGGTCGAGGTATTCAAGGCACTGCCTCCATCCGGACCAATAAGAAGAAACTGGCTAAGCGGCCAAAAAGGGCTCTACCCTCGAGTAGCAGCGATAGTCACGATGATGATTGGGTGCCCTCACCCAGAGACTCGGAAACAGAACAGTGGTCTCATCGTGGCAGATCTTCTCATGTGGGCATGGACACCGAGAGCGAGGATGATGAAATAAATGTCCACGCTTATCTAGGCCCGAAAAAGAACTAGACATCAAGTGACTATACAAAGGCTAGGACGACCTATGCCTACAATCATGAGAATGACGCCTCTACTCCTCACTTCCACACAATGACACAGCAGGATGCCTTCTACGGACATTTGATCTACAAGAATATCTTCGAACTCAAGTGGATCGAATTGGCATACGTGGTAAATCAGCCTGTCATGGCTCCTTTGGTGCAGATCTTCAAGGAAATTGGGCTCTATGACTTTGTGGAGCACAAATGCCCATGGAACGCCACTGCCATCAGACAGTTTTATGCTACGATCGAGATCAGATGGGCGGACCAGAAGATCATGTGGATGACAGGCTCTAGGAGGTATGAGGCCACCTTTGAGGAGTTTGCTCCGGCAAGCAAGATAAACTATGAGGAAATGAAGGAGGGGATCAATATGGAGGATGAGGACTACCTCCATGAGGATGACTGGCTCCAGTTTTATGAGCAGCCGGGAGGTGGACAGTGGATTGTACCTGGCACCGTTATAGGTCTCAAAGTCCTCCCTGCTGTGGTCAATAAAATCATCCGAGCCACGATCCATCCAAAGAGTGGAAATCGAGAAGCGGTCCGGGATTACTATTGGAACTTCATCGACCACATCCTCAAGAGTCATCGAATCAACATTGTCTCCTTTATCTTGAAGACAATTGAGGATGTCTCGGTAACCACTCTGCCGAACCTATATTATGCTCCATTTATCATGTCTTTGCTGCTCCAGAAGACGAAGTTCTCTCGCGGTTCATGTGATATCAGACATCTCGGTTATAAGCCGTTTAGTGTCAACCCGCGCGTCTTGGCTCGAGGCCATGGAGCACAACATCAGCAGCAGCAGCAGCCGGCTCAGCCTATGCCTCCTCCTCCTCCGCCTCAGGCACAGCAGGCAGCTCAGTCTAGCCAAGCCCCCGCCTGGTTTACGTAGTTCCAACAGCAGTTCCATCAGCCGATGATGGATCAGTTCGCTACTCTTCTATAGGGGCTTGAGCTCGCTCGCTCAGACTTGGCGGCATTGAATGATCAGTTCCAGACCTTCTCGTCACGCCAGGATCAGTTCGAGCAGTGCTTTGACGCCTTCTCTACTCATTTCTTCACCCGTTTCCCTCAGACTCCTCCTCACCATCCTCCAGATGATGATGCTCCCGCCGATTCTTAGCTTTTATGGCAATTGATGCCAAAGGGGGAGAGAGAAGAGTGTAGAGGAGAGAAGAGAGTAGGGGGAGAACTTTAAATGAAAGAACTTTTGGTGTAAAGTTTTAATTTAACTTGTTTAGTCATTTAAGATCTATGTGGAAGTTTTAATTTAACTTGTTTAGTTGAATGTCTCATTTAAGATCTATGTGGATGACATTTATGTTGGATGACTCTTTTGTGAGATTGTTACTTCATGATATATGAGATGTGCTTATGTTGTTTTCATATGACCTTGTGATGATGATATCATGTGTACAATTGAATGTCTTGTTTGTGATGTTATTTTCATATGACCTTGTGATGATGATATCATGTGTAGAATTGAATGTATTATTTGTGATACTTCATGATTATATAGTGAATGAATTGAGATAGCACCTTACACATGCTTGAACTCCACCAAAATGCCAAAATTCTCTTATTCATACATTTAGGGGGAGTGTGTCTTTTTCTTCAATGTTTATTGTAAAATTCCTTTTATGCTTAAAACTCATTCATCTACTCTTTATGTTGTCATCAATTACCAAAAAGGAGGAGATTGTAGCTTCTAGGCCCCTAAAGAGTGTTTCAGTAATTAATGACAATTGCAAATGCTATACTAACGATACCTGTTAAGTTGTGACAAGAAGAAACTCAAAAGACAGGTTAATGAAAGGCAAAGAAAGAGCCTCATGATGAAGAAAGGACATTGATCAAAGAGGCAAAGGTACGAAATATGGTCTTTTCCATTTAACCGGTCTAAGGTGATTAGAGAAGAATTTTGACTGGATTTTTTGGATAGTTGCCGTACTATTAAGAGGAGCATGTGGTGTATCACAAAATACTTCATCTATGTGCCACAAATCATAAAATCAACTTGCATTGCATACTAGAAGGTCATATTCTTTGAGAATGCTTGTTTCAACTTATTTCTGCCAAATTCAGCCTCAGTCAGTCTGACCGATTGTGAGCCGGTCTGACCGAATGGACGGTCTGACCGAATGTTTACTCGGACTGACCGATGTTATGTCTAAGTGTAGTTTATTCCTTAAAAAGGTCGGTCTATCCGTAGTTAAGACCTAGGTCAGTCTCCTGGAACTTCTTGATCTATCTTACTGATGTATTGTGTTATGACGGTCTGACCGTTTGTAAGACCGGTCTGACCGAGAAATCGGTCTGACCGTGTTTTTGAACTACGGTCTGACCGTATGGCTGGTCTGTTCGTATTTTTCGGCCTGACCGTATAACGTATCCAGAAACTATGTCGTCTCTGGACAGTTTCATGGTCTGACCGCAATTGGGTCCGGTCTGACCGTGAGTGTGCCTGACAAGGGCAGTTGAGCATTTATTGCGCCTGTTTTATGCCGTTGCAATTGCGGTTGTCTGACCGGGCTTATAACTGCGGTCTGACCGCCAAGTGATCTTTTTCTCCCAACGGCCTGTAACGGCTATATTTATTGTGGGGGGTATATATACTCCCATGCACGGTCCTGTTTATAACTTTTGGCATATTTGTGAACATTGTCATCATCCTTGAGAGCTCAAGCAAGTTATACACACTCTAGGGTTCTAATTCTTTAATTTGTGAGAGTGTGCATTTGAGATCTTCTAGTGCATTGCATTTAGATCACTAAATCAATCTTGTGGCACTAGAAGAAGGTTAAGTGATCATCACCGGCTTGTTACTCTTGGAGTTTGCCGGCTCCTAGACGGCTAGAGAGAAGGTTTTGGAGAGCTCTTCTAGGAAGATTGTGAAGAAGCCTCAAAACATCTTGTGAAGGGTCGAGCACGCCTTGCCGGAGCGGTAAAGTGCATCATTAGTGAAATCGAGGTTGGATAACTCATCACACTAATCCGGCTCAAGATCTAGGTCACTTCTCGAGAGAAGGTTGACTAGATAGAGGAGCGGTTAGAGATTTGAGTTTGCCTCAACGTGGATTAGGGGTGATCGGCAAATCACTGAGACCACGGGATATATCCTTGTGTTAAAATTGTTCATTGTTCTTCTTGTGTTAGTTATTTGCTCTCATTTACTATTAATTGCTTGATTAATTGTTAATTATTTAAAATCGCCTATTCACCCCCCTCTAGTCGATATCCTAGATCCCTTTCAGTAGGTCACCCTTATCGACCATCCGGTTCCATTCGACTGCTTCGGCCGCATCGGAGTATCGGTCGGCCATATCAAAAAGATCGGCCACCTACCGGGGAGGGTGGATGAGCAAGTCTTCGGTGAATCTCCGGTATCGAACGGCATGTTTAAATGCCCGGATAACGGAGCCGTCAGATATGTTTGGGATGGTATTCCTCACCCCGACAAATCTCTTGACAAACTGACGAAGGGTTTCGGTCGAAGTTTGTCTTAGTCGATGAAGATCGTCCTCTTTACCCGGCTTTTGATAATAGTTTTGGAAATTGCTGAGGATAGCGTCGCACAGCATTTCCCAATTGTAGATGGAACCCTCGGGCTGATTAAATAGCCAGGTTCTAGCCGGCCCTTCGAGGACTGTTGGCAGGTAGTTGGCAATGACCCGGTCATCGCCTCCTGCCGCTTGGATGGCAGTGATATAGATTTGAAGGAACTTGGATGGGTTCTGAGTTCCGTCAAACCTTTGTATGGCCCCTGGTCGAAACTTATCAGGCCAAACGACCGCACGAAGGCCGGGCGAGAAAGCTTTACAACCAACGTAGGGACCGTGAACTGCCCTGTGACCCCCGACCGGATCACGAGCGACTTCACGCAACAGTGAAGTTATTCGCGGCCCCAAACGAGAGTGGACAGGGACTCGATCCCTACCACGAGAATCCTGTGTCCGCCTGTACTTGTCCTGGCGGGATGGTACGGGCGGCGGGTAACTTCGTCGACCAGAACCAGAGTGAGAAAACTCTCGTTCACGGGAACGTGTTACCGACCGGGAAGAGGCAGTTGGGGTCGCCACAGATGCGACCTCATCCAATCTTTCTTCCAGGATTCTGGTTAAGGCCGGTTTCTGTGCATCCGTGACCGTAGGAGGGAAATTACGCATGACTTCCGCGATAGATCGCAGTCGCCCATTTGTACTTCTCCTAGGGGCACCAGGTGTTACCGTTTCTTCGTCCACCGGGGAATGCTCCGGAGGCAAAGAAGGGGTCTGGTCACGTCTGTGACCACGTGACCGTCGGGAAGAACTCGAAGCGGCATCGTAACGAGCCTGCGCATCTTGAAGAGCCTCTAGGGCAGTTCTGCGTAGTTCGTTGTTTTGTCTCTCGAGATCTTGATCCTCCTTCTGTTTGCGTTCCTGTTCTTCCCTAACAGCCTGTTGATCGGGAGTTTCCTCCGATAAGGCAGCAAACTATCTAGGGAGAGAGGTTGTTGATGGAGAAAACATCTCAGTTTGTTCCGAGTCGGACTCAAATCAAAGAGACGGTGGAGGTTGTCAGGGTCGAATCTCCCCGGGCTGATTTCCAGGTCGATATCATCCTTCCCCTCGGTGGGGTCGTATGACGGACCGGACTCACCCTTTAGCGCACTAAGAACCTCAATAGGTTCCGACCTTGCGCTAGTCACTCCCTGGTCGATGGACATGACCTGGAGAGATGATTCGACCTCTGGGAGATTTTCGCCTCCAACTTCCTCCATCGGAATAGGATTGCTTGGAGAAGGCATCGAAATGTGAGCATAATCCTCGAGATCGAAATCGTTCTCGGAATCATATACTCCAGCCTTATTTCAGCGAACCTCTGGATGAAGATTAGGACGCCTTGAGAAAGGCCCATGGTGGGTGCCAGCTGTCGACGATTCGGACTCAGGGTCCTCAGTCGAACTTATGCAAAATTTGTAAATAGTGAGACCTTTCAAGATGACCCTCCGGGTAGGTATGTAGAATTATGGAGAACTAGAGCACAGAGAAGTTTATACAGGTTCGGGCCCTCGATGGTGGGAGTAAAAGCCCTACGTCCTGTTGAGATTTCACTATGTGTAATAAAGAGTTACAAGGAGACGGGAAAAGACCTTCACAGGCGAAGGTTTTCCTTGTATGAGTGTAAAAAATGAAGCCTAGAAGGCTTATGGAAGCTATCTGATCTAAGCCGTAGCCTTGGCTGTTTGATTCTTCAAGTGAGATGTGTTGTATCTCGTTGTGATCTGAGATGATGATGCCCCCGTTTAATACATCATGCCGCCCTTTTATACTGGCTGAAAGGGCGCCAAGTTTTAACTGCATCAAATGGTTGCTTGGATGCGGTTTGTAGAACCGCTGTTAACTCCCACGCAGGTTTAACACGTGCTATTCGTGGATAACTGCACGTATTAACCTCCTGACGGTTGATCCCCCATGTGGAAGAATCTTCGGGATACTTGGGATATTCCTGTAAAAGAAGTAGATTAATCCCACGTTCCCTGGTCGAAAGTGCTCTGATCGCGTGATGTTGGCTGACCGCGCAATATCTTTATCCTTCTGTCCGCGCACAACATACGGACTCCTGACCGCGCTCGCACTAGCTGCAGTCTGATCGTGTAAAGACTGCGATCTGATCGCGCACAGCCTGCGACCTTGGGCTGATGCTTCTCGGAATGACTTGAGTTCGCACCACCAGGCACGTGTCCGGCTCGAGTCTACCTTGAACCAGTTGTGCACTTATTTTGAACTGACTCGGGTGTCAATCCTCGTCAGAGTTTAGTCAACTCTTTATGGATGGCTTCTTGATGATCAGGAGAAAAGCGTCAGAGCTTTTGCTTTATTGGTCATTTTCTAGGCTGAATAGCTATCCTATGCTCGATCACTTCCCTTGAGACTCTGGGCATGTCGGATGGTTTCACTAGTATAGAAAAGCTTTCTTCTATCGGTAAAAAACACCCTTCTAATATCGGTTTTTGTACCAATAGAGATAGACACGATAGAACAAGACAGAACATTTTCTATTGGTAAATAACTGATAGAAGAACTTCACTATTCTATCGGCATCTTAGGAGTGTACCGATAGAAAACCCGTCGTAGTCTGACGTTTAGCGGCAGGGAAAGTACCACTATTCTAACGGTTAATTACAAGTTTACCGACAGAAAAAAGCTTAGTACTCTCTCGGTTGGAAATGAGTTTACCGATAGAAAAAATGATTGTACTCTCTCGGTTGTGTATGAGTTCACTGGCAGGAAAAGTCACACTCTTTTAACGGTTAATTTAGAGTGTACCAATAGAAAAAACGACAGTAGTCTCTCGGTTGTGTGTGAGTTCACTGGCAGGAAAAGTCACACTCTTCTAACGGTTAATTTGGAGTGTACCGATAGAAAAAAGACAGTAGTCTCTCGGTTGTGTGTGAGTTCACCGGCAGGAAAAGTCACACTCTTCTAACGGTTAATTTTGAGTGTACTGATAGAAAAAATGACAGTAGTCTCTGGTTGTAGATGAGTTTACCGATAGAAAAAGTGGTAGTAGTCTCTCGGTTGTGTGTGAGTTCACCGGCAGGAAAAGTCACACTCTTCTAACGGTTAATTTGGAGTGTACCGATAGAAAAAACGACAGTAGTCTCTCGGTTGTGGATGAGTTTACCGATAGAAAAAGTGGTAGTAGTCTCTCAGTTGTGAATGAATTTACCGATAGAACATTCACATATATAGTACGTTATTTACATTCACAATACAGTACATTCACATATACAGTACAGATGCAATACAGTATAGATTGGATACACAATACAGTACAGATGCAAAGAAGGGTAAATTCACAGAACAGATTGACACATTAGACAGTTATTCACATTTATTCACATATATATGGACAAATAGAAATTGCAATCCAATGTGGACATTTATTCACATATATATTTATTCACATGTATATAAACAGTCTATGCACAGAGTACACGAAAAAGAGAAAGTTGTCATGGCGGATGGTTGGGCGCAACTTCATCCATGACATATTGAGCCCAGATTTGTCGAAGATCTCTAATCTTTGCATTTTCGTATTGGTCTTTCGACATGGCGTTCTGCAAGCATGTGTGAATATTGAGTAACTAACTTCCTAATTTAGAACGTGACACCCAATTTTCAAATTTGAGTTAGCTATCGATGCTTACCTGGGGGAATTGGGCAAAGTTTGTCTGCATTAGGTCGTACATGTAGCGCAGCACATAAAACCCGCATTCCCACGATTGCGGCTGCTGATGGCACTGAGATAATTGAATATGTGAAGACATGTTAGCTATTGTTTCCATAAACTAATTAAGCATAAACAAAAAGTCTCGTGAGTACCTCATATTCTTTCCAAGCTAGTAGGGAGCCCTGCGGTGCGGCATGCCTCCCTCCAGCGGACACATATTTATCGAAAGCCCTGCATTTCAGTTAGTATTGCCGGTTAATGTATTATCATTAGCTAGTGAGGTCAAAATTTAAATCAAACATATAAGTTACTTACCCCTCCATATTCCCCTTGACCACATATTCGATCGACAATCTGTCACGCATTGAATCGAGGTAGTACATCTCGTTCCTCAGCGGACAGATCACAATGAGGATCCAGTGGCCCCTGCATTGTACGTAAAAGAGGACTGCTAGCTCAAAGTATATCTCAGGTGTAACATACAAGATTGAGTTAAATTAGTACGAAATGCACTAACCTTTGGTGGTACAGCACCAGAATGAACTCCCTGTCCTGCTGCGCCATTAGCGCCTTGGATATGTACTGCTCAGCGTGCGCGGCGTCGTGCTCTAGCATCGTGAGGCTTATTTTCTCTGGGTCAAAGAAACCCACCTTGTCACACGCAGTCTCCGATGCTAGCCTGTACATGCACCTGCATGCAAAGGACGACATTAGTATTGCACAAAAAGTTACTACATTTCAAATGAACTACAACAATGCAGAGTTAGCAAACAGAGTTAGAAAACAGCAATACATAGCATCAGCAAACTCACTGGACTCCAGTCCGTATGATGGACATATCGAGCTCCCGCCAGTTGTAGAGGTCGAACAGATCCTCGTGTGCCACGGATATACTCCTGGGCTCACGGTGGAACTGCCCAGGCCTGTAGGGAACTAAGAAGTTCAGATTGCGCCGAGCTCGGTGTTGGGACCACTCGTGGAGGTCTCTGGTTGATCGATCCAATTTGCGCAAAGCTGCCTCCGACATGAGTGGGAACCCGTTCCTGAACCTCTCCAGCTGTCCCTGTCGCCCTTTTCCCTTGCCTTTGCCCTTGCCTTTTGCCGGGGACTGAGCGCGTACCTTCGAAGGCAAGGGCGAGGTGATGGCGGCTTTCTTCTGACTTGAAGGAGTGGATGCGCTGGGTGGGGTCGAGGCCGTCTTTGATGTGTCCAGGGTCGCACGAGATCAGGCCTCATGCCCCGAGCTGGGGGCGCAGTCCCCTGGTAGCCCAATGGCAGGCCACTTCAATTAATGAGCACGTATGTTAGATTATGCAAGTTGAGTGTCCTGAGTAGGATGTAATCTAAAATGTGTAGGATTTACCGGTTGTATTAGAAGACACTTCTTGGGCCACTGTACGTAGGAGCCCACTGCCTCAGCAAGTGTCTGCAGTTCCTCAGTTGGGATTGCCAACGGAGAATTATTGTAGCCTGGCATGGCCATGTCCACCTGTACCTTTGCAAACCCCAACCGCAGAGGTACGCAATGGACCCGGACATCCGGCCCAGACAGATATACGAGGCCGTGTCCAACCACTTCCTGCCTGTCGCCTAGGTGATTCAGTAGGATGCAACCCTCCGGCTTCTGCAAATTTGTAAATATTAAAACAGTTTAGCGAAACAACTCTAACAGAATGGGAGTGGCATCAACTTAAGTGCACAGATGAAGGCTTGCAGTACCTCAAGTAGATCCACTGGATCCGCGAGGACCTTCGAAGTGCAACTGCTTATCCGACCCCGCGGGGTACCGTCGCCCTGGGGATCCGCATCTGCACTCTTGGCCAGCAATGCATCTCTCAACCGTGCAAACTCTTCCCTCATTTGTGCTACCTCAGACTGCACCTCAGCCCGTATCACCACCCGTACCTCAGCCTGTATCTTATCGGAGAGCTCCGCTTCCTTTTCCTTCCAGGAGCGGGCCTTCTTCCTCGGTGGAGCCGGATCTGCGAAACCGGCCTTCCACGACACAATGGCTCCCACGGCCCGTGTCCGCCCGGGATCCTCCTTATTTCCTAGAGCTCGGGTGAGGATGTCGTTCTCCCTCTGTGGGGTAAACAATCCCTCCACTGCCTCCTTCTCAAAAGAGATCTGTTACATTTAAACGTACCTTGTGAGACAAATTGCGTTATATACACTTGTGCCCACATAGTTTACGAGGTTAGCCAACTCACCATTTGCCTCACAACGTCGACATCCCCAGGGGTTGCGAACTATACAGATCCCGTGGACGACACGGACCCCCTCCCCCTCCACCATCGCTTGCACCTCTCATCCCGGATCTCGGAGAGCGGCAACTCAGGGGTGTCGATGACAGGATTTTGCTCGTCTTCCTTCTTCCACTACTCCTCCTTCCCCGCATAGCCCCGGGATCCGAGCCGATGCAGGTGGTCGTTCCTCTTCCGGATCACCCTATTCTTCTCGCAAGGAGATTTCCCTGCAGCGAGGAAGTTACTGACGAGCCAGCTCTTTAAGGTTTTCCATGTTCTGTTCATGTCCTTCAAGCAGGCCGTCCTAGGTGTATCGTCGGGGATGTTCCACTTAGCCTGTTTTCAAAAAATGTATACAATTAATCACGAGTTAGTTAAACTTTGGTATAAGCCAAGAGAACGTGATTAAGAAAGAGTTTAGCGATTTCAGTTAATTTAACCTTCGCTTCCGCCCACAACCTATCCCTCTCGTCCGCCGTCACGTCCTTGCAGCTCTAGACTGTTATCTTCACCCTTTCTTTCGCCAACAGCTCAACGTAGGCCGTGTACTTCCCAGCATTCTTTCCAATCGGCCTCCCAAATTGGTTGAACTCACAAGAAAGATCTGTGCGTTTGGCCAAACGGCCTAACGTCGTCGCGCCTCGCCCCACCCTTTTGCGCTGGGATGTAACAGCTGCATCTTCAGTTACGTTGGGGTTGGCCCTAGTCGAACCACTAGTACCATCCGATGAAGACGACGACATGTCTTTCCCTACAAAACCATCAACAAACCATCAAAAATTTAATGGAAACACAAACCAAATCATTTTACAAAGCAAAATGACCTATTTTAAATATTTTTTCCATCAGTAAACACAAAAGCTACTAATAGAAGATAAGATTCTATTTCTCAGTGTTTTCGTCTACACATTTTCATATAGGAAGCAGGCAACATATGGCAATTAATTCTTCTTGGAGTTCCATAACTCAGCCCAGGACTGGAGACTAATTAGGGCTGCAAAAGGGTTGTCTGGAGAAAATAATACTAAAAGAAATACATGCATAAATTACTTCCTGAACTGTTCAGAAATATTTTCTATCGGTAAACACATGAGCTGCCGACAGACCATAACAATGTTTTCCATTGGCAAAGATACGAGATACTGATATAACATATTGTTCTGGAATATTGTTGATAAGCCGCCATTCACTGGCATCACATAATCTTCGTTTAAGTCAACATTCTCCATGATTTTCTAAACTAATATTCATGGGCCAGCATTATTATTTCACACATAACAATGTTTTCTATCAGTAAACACATGAGCTGCCGATAGAACATAACAATTTTTCTATCGGCAAACACGTGAGATACCGATAGAACATAACAATGTTCTCTATATATGGAATTTTGTTGATAAGCCACCATTCACTATCATCACATAACATTCTCCATGATTTTCTATACTAATATTCATGGGCCAGCATTATTATTTCACACGTAAATATGCACACAAGCATCTAAGTGTCACTGTGCATAATCTGACAAACCTAATGCTAATCACTACTACAGAATTCATTATCACAGTGGGGTCAAAACAGTCATCACAGATGGTTCTTACCCGTCAGTGATATTCGAGTAAGTGATAATCATGTACTATCACAGACGGTTT